>OZ010786.1:634227881-636911847 GCA_963932465.1 Maratus speciosus
TACGATTAATTAATGCACACGCTAAACAATAGTATCGCATACAAAATAGATGGATATAAAAAGTGAGACAAGTAAAGAGAAATTCATGTATGAATAATAATAAATTGTTCAAGATTTGAAAAAGTTTTTTTATACTTTAAAACCTTTTGTTATTTTTATTTTTATTTGCAAATTATTTAAATATTCAATACATATAATTTAATTGTTAATGGGTATTTTACAAAGAAAAAACAAGTATAGTACAATACAACAAATATAAATAAAAGACATTCAGGGTTAAAAAAAAAAAAAAAGTTTTACAGTGAAACACAATCGCACACGCCAGATGAAATCACAAAAGAGAATGGCTTCGTAAAAGTATTCAAAACAGCACAAACACACAGCCAAGATATATTTGCATAAGTTACGCAAAACAAATACTTTTTGAGTAATAAATCCTTGAATTTGTTTAATACTATATGTATACGATTTTACGATATATATATAACCATTAAATAAACATTATATATATGTGTATATTTACGATATATATATATATATATATTAAATGCTTAATTTACATTGAAAAAACCAAAAGAAAAGTAAGAACGTTACAACCAATATAAATAAAAGATATTCTAGGTTACGTTGCTAATAACACTGTATTGTGATTTACGAAGTCACAATGGATACCTTGTTGTAAAACAATTTTTACAATGAAACACGAATGCATACGTCAGATGGAATCACAAAAGAGAACGGCTTCGCAAACTTATTCAAAGCAAAACTTTTCAAGAAGTATTTCCGTAAGTTGCACAAATAAATATTTTAATTTTATATGATTAATCAATTTACACAATAAAAATTAGTATCATATATGAAATAGATAAATTTAAAAAGTAAAATACTTATGAGAAATTTATGTATGAGTATTAAATCCTTCAATTTGTTCGATACTATGTGTATACGATTTTTTAAAAAGTTTTTTATGCTTTAAAAATCTTTCGTACTTTTATTTTTATTTAAAAGTTGTTTAAATATTCAATGCATATAATTTTCTTTTTAAAAAATGTTTATTTTACATTGAAGATAGAAAAAAATAAGAACGATAAACCAACATAAATAAAAGCTATTCTAGGTTACACTATTAAAACACTGTATGGTTAATTACGAAGTCATAGTTGATACTTTGTTGAAAAACAAGTTTTACAGTGAAACACAAATGCAGACGCCAGTTGGAATCACAAAAGAGAATAGCTTTGCAAAATTATTCAAAACAAAACTTTAAGAAATATTTGCATAAGTTACATAACGTAAATAATTTAATTTTATATGTATAATTAATGCACACAATAAACATTAGTATCATATAAGAAATGGATAAATGTAAAAAGTAAGACAAACTATTTCTTTATGAGTATTAAATTCTTGAATTTGTTCAATGTTGTATTATACGATTTGAAAAAAGTTTTTTTTATATTTTAAAACCTTTTGTGTTTTTTATTTATTTCAAATTATTTAAATATTCCATATATATATATATATATATATATATATATTAAATATGTATTTTACATTGAAAAAAAAAGAACGTAAACTAAAAGTTAAATAAAAGTTATAATAGTTATTCTGTTATAACACTGTATGGTGAATTACAAAGTCACAATGGATACCTTTTGAAAAACAAGCTTTACAGGCAAACATTAAAGCAGATGCCAGATAGAATCGCAAACGAGAATAGCTTC
This sequence comes from Maratus speciosus, assembly GCA_963932465.1. NCBI lineage: Eukaryota > Metazoa > Arthropoda > Arachnida > Araneae > Salticidae > Maratus > Maratus speciosus. The sequence goes on from OZ010786.1 coordinate 634,229,606, forward strand.
CCAAAATTATTCAAAAGAAAAACGTTTCAAGAAATATTTCCATACGTTACACAAATAAATAATTTTAAATTATATGATTAATCAATTTACACAATAAAAATTAGTATTCTATATGAAATAGATAAATGTAAAAAGTAAAACAATTTATGATAAATGTATTTATGAGTATTAAATCCTTGAATTTGTTCAATATTACATGTATGCAATTTTTAAAAAAATGCTTTTAAAACGTTTCATATTATATTATTCTTATTTAAAAATTATTTAAATATTCAAAACATATAATATTAATTTAAAAAAGATGTAATTTACATTGAAAATAGAAGAAAAATAAGAAAATTAAACCAACATAAATAAAAGCTATTCTAGGTTACGCTATTAAAACAATGTATGGTGAATTACGAAGTCACAGTGGATATCTTGTTAAAAAACGAGTTTTACAGTGAAACACTAATGCAGACGCCAGATAGAATGGCTTCCCAAAATTATTCAAAACAAAAACGTTTCAAGAAATATTTGCATAAGTTGCACAAAACAAGTAATTTAATTTTATATGCATAATTAATGCACACAATATACATTAGTATCTTATATGAAATATATAAATGCAAAAGTCAGAAAACTTATTTCTATATGAGTATTAAATCCTTGAATATGTTCAATATTATATCATAAGGTTTGAAAAAGTTTTTTATACTTTAAAAAACTTTCATCTTTTTTATTTCTATTTGCAAGTTATTTAATTATTCAATGCATATCATTTCATTTTTTATTTACATTGAAAAGAGTTACTAAAATAAGACCGTTGCAACCAACATAAATAAAAGTAATTCTAGGTTGCAGTATTAATGACACTGTAAAGTGAATTACGAAGTCACAATGGATACCGTGTTGGAAAACAAGTTTTACAGTGAAACACAAATGCAGACGCCCGATGGAATCACAAAAGAGAATGGCCTCGCAATTATTCAAAACTAACACGTTTCGAGAAATATTTGCATAAGTTGCACAAAACAAATAATTTAATTTTATGTGCTTAATTTGTGTTCTCAGTAAACATTATTATCGTGTAAGAACTAGATATATGTAAAAAATAAGAAAACTTATTTCTGTACGAGAATTAAATCATTGAATTTGTTCAATATTATTTTATGCGATTTGAAATATATATATATACACTATAAAAAACTTTTTATTTTTATTTTAAAATTATTTAATTATTCAATACATATCATTTTATTTTTTAATGTATATTTTGCATTGAAAGAAGTAAGAAAAATAAAAGCGTTGTAACCAACATTAATAAAAGTTACTCTAAGCTACTCTGTTAATAACACTGAATGATGAATTACAAAGTCGCAATGAGTACCTTGTTGGAAAACAAGTTTTAAAGTGAAACACAAATACAGACGCTAGATGGAATCATAAAAGAAAACCACTTTGCAAAATAATTCAAAACAAAAACATTTCAAGAAATTTTTACCTTAGATTTAAACGCGAAAGAGAACTAGTAGAATCAATAATAAGATAATAATTTCATAAAATACTTTTGCTTTGAACTTTAAGGGAAATCCTCTAAAAGTTAAAAATCGTCTTATGAACGGCAGTAAGGAATAAACAAATAAATAAAAAATAATTAAAAGTGTCAGTAACAGTATTTAGTTGGTCATATTAATAACATAATGCACATTTTAATGAAGCATACTCTGATAAATTATTATTTATGTTAATTAAATAAAGGCATAGTTTTGTGATTTTTTTCCCACTGACATAACTGATATTTGGGTTGATAAGTTTTGCAGTGAAGCACAAAAGTAGAGAACAGTAAAATACAAATACTGAAGAATTATACAAAAGAATAAAAATTATTTTAATTCAAATTAAAAGAAAAACTATTTTGAAATTCCATATAATAACAAAAAATGAAATAAAATAAAATAAAAAAATAAAAGGTGCATAGATGTGCTTATTTTTGTGTACCATTATTTCCGAGTAGTATTCATTGCTTTACTTAAACGCAAAGTTGTACTGTTAATATCGAGCGCTCTAAATTTCTTTTACTAACTTACACTTATTGTTTACTGTTTCACCTGACCCTTGTAATTACGATGGCTGTATAATTTTCTAATATATATATAATTTATTATGATTATTTTTTTTAAGTGCAATACATTTTAAATACAAGAATTAAAATTTAATATATTTGCTATATCAGAGCAGTACATAGAAAAGACTATATAACACGTGATAGCATGATTCAGATGCTATGATAACTTTTCACCCTAAACTACATCGTATTTTATTTATTGATTGATTTATTTATTAAAACATAATAATTTTCCCATGAAATAAATACGATACAAAGGAATGATACGGAAATGTGCATAAAAATTAAGCAGAAAGAATAAATTGTGAAAACAATGGTTTGAAGTATAGTATAAAATGAAAATTTAATGAAAATAAAAATATCGGTATAGCAAAAAAATAATTTAAAAAATAAATTTACTTATTTTTTATTTATAAAATTCTTCAATAAACCAAATTTACTCCGAAAAAAATTGTACATATTTACTGTAAAAATAGTTTGTTTAAACAGAAAACTTCAATTTATTAAACATATTTTGAACTAATAGAAAACGCATACAATAAATAATAACGTATAAATTAATTCATAAAAACTATTTAAAATAATTCTATGTAATTTGAATAGTGCCATAAGTAACTGTTAGAAATTATATTTATAAATAATAAACGGTTTAATATAAACAACATACATTTATATTATGACTAATTTAGCTTCCGCTTCTTAGAGCAAAAACACTCAATATGTATTTTGAACTTATCAAACATGAAATCAATACAAATATTTATATATATATATATATATATATATATATATTAATTAAGCTAGTACAATTAAAGTACAAAATATTATCACAAGTTAAGCGTATATTTAATTATTTGATCACATTTTTATTACAATGTGTAACTATTAAGTTGAGCAAAGAAATATTTTTCATGAATATTTATAAAATTCGCTCAGTAATTATATTTCAGAATCTTTTTCTAAGTTAAGCAAAACTTTTAATTAAAGCAAACTTCAACGAAAACACAATGCATATAACACGTAATGAAATGAGAAGTTTATAAATGTAGTATTTACATACGAGTTTATGTTTAATTATTTCATCACATTTTTATTACAATATGCAATTATTAAGTTGAGCAAAGGAATTTATGAATGTAGTAGTCACATACTGAATTAACGCAGTTTTTATTTCCCCTCCCGAAAAAATACTTTTGTTATTATTTCTTTTCTACCATAATTGAAATAGGTTCAAAATCGTTGGTATAAAATTTCCGTTGAAATATTATTGGGATAGGCAGTTGAATTTAAAAAAATACACAGATATTTAAAACTTTTAACATACTTATGAAATGGATATTTCTGTTGTTTTGCTTTATACATAAGATTCGTATTTATCGGCTATTTATTTTGTTGGCATTACCAAAGGAAAGGATTTTATAATTTGTTTTATATATTAAATAACTTTCTTTCGACGAATTAAAGAAAAAAATAAATATCGACATTATTAAAAGGAATAATTTATCTGTTTTTATTTTTTACACTTAATGGGAGAATTTTAAAATAAAATGAAACTTTCTGTAAAGAATTGAAATAAAATTTAAATATATTTTTCTTAATTTTTAGAATTACCTAACTTTAGGAGTTTCTTTTTTTAAAAAAAGCATTTGGCAGGGATTCCTTTTAATATGTCTAAATATTATAATTAAAAAATTAAGCTTCCTTGGTTTATGTTACAATTTTATATAAAACTGCACAAAAAAATTTATCAAAAAATTTAAATCGTAAAGAAAGTATTTTTGCTTCTTTATTTAAATTTTTATGCATTAGAAAATAGTCCTAGCTCTTAAATCTACATTATGATTTTTTTTAATAATTAGCAGCTTATCATACTCATATTTAATAAAAATAATTTCTCAAATAATTAAATTAGGTACAAAATACAATATAATTAAAAAAACACAAAACAGCATGGTGTATAAAATGTCTTTAAATTTTTACCTTACCTTCCATGAATAAACTTTCTGTCTTACTGTCTGAACCGTATGCATTTTTAACAGTGCATGTGAAATTTCCAATGTCTGAAGCTTGAATAGCACCAATTAAAAAAATCGAATTTCTATTGCTATTGGTAATTTTATACTTTGGATGAGATTTGATTTCTTGACTGTTATGCATCCAAGTGAATTCCACAGGTAATGTCCCACGCTTAATGGTACATATAATTTCGGTAATATCTCCAATAGCTAGATTTCGAGGAATGAACAAAGTATTAAGAACAGGAGCATCGTTTGCATATACACCTAGTTAAATTAAAAACAAAATTATTAATATTGTTATTTATGTAGTCTAGGGCAAAATATATTTTTAAAATTTAATATTTAAAATGAAAGTCAAAATTTCCATCATTGTATTTACAGTTCATAAGAATTAATTTATATTGCAGATGATATGATTGAAAATTATAACTAATAAAGAATATTTTGAATAAATACATTCATAAATATTGTCAAATCAGTAATAGTCAAAAACAAGTTCATAATTTTTTTATAATTCGATTGTTGCAAAAAGTGGTTAAATAATAAAAAGCATTAAGCATAGCTGCCAACTCTTACGCTTTTTTGTACCAAAAAAAGTAATAGATATTTTGCCTTATTAAATCGGTAGATTTACGCGATTTAAAAAAGTAAAATTTACATTAAAATTTTTGTGGTACGAAAAAGCGTAAGATGTTGGAAGCTGTGGCACTAGTTGAAAAAATATATTCCTTAGTTGTATTAGAATTCAGACATGTTTATTGTATAATAATTCATAATTTGCAGGTCGTATTAAAAAAATTAGATGTTTTGATAATTTGGAAAATATTTTAGCATTATTAAAAGAAAATTGGTACTTGAATTTAATATTTTTTCTTTGTATCTTTCTTTCTTTTTTTTTTTTTCCAGAAGTTATTGCAAAGAGTATTTGTAATTCTTGAAAATACATTTGCTGTTCTACATAATACATTTACCTAATATCTAGCTTAAAGATTAACATTGCATGATAGTATTTCTCATTATTTATACTTAAATAACCTACCGCCGTAGCCAAATATATCTTTTTTATTATAAAAAAAATATTAAAATTATTTTATCAGCATATGATGTTTTCTTAATTAGATAAATGAACTTTTGTATACATAAATAATTAAAATCTATTAGTAAAGTAATTTTTAGAAAAAAAGAAAGAAATTTTAAGAATAAAATACAGTTTAAAAGTGCTCCTAAGATGCTGTTAATTTTTTTAAAGAGCCTTTAAGAATGGATATTTTGTATAATAAGTATAACTTGCTGCGATACAGTAAAAATACAGATTTTATCATATTATTGAGTTCATTACTAAAAGACAGTTGTCTCTTAAACATGTCAATAGAAAAAAATTACGTTGTATAAATATGTATATAGTGAGGCTTATAAATATGTATTGTATAAAAAAGGTGATCACTTACCTATTTCCAAAACAAATGCTATCCAAAATATTCCTTGTAAAATTCGAAACATTTTTGGAAAAAAAACTTCTCTAAGAGAGAACTAATATCGTTGAGTCGACGCTAACATAGACGCTACAACTAGATGTTTAACATAGAAAACAGGAGATATAAGACTGTGGCGCCACATAGCGTTAAACAATTTCATTTAATCACAAAGCATTTTCAAAAATTATGCTCAATGTGTAAAATTTGCGTAGTAATAAATTTACAAATAGCTGAATTCTTTGAAAAGTAACAAAAATAAATATGATTTGTTGCAATTTGTTTCACTATAAACACATAAATATTTCGAATTTATATACGTGTACAGTTTAGCTAAATATAAAGATATAAGGTGTTAATCTAAACAACATCAAACACAAAATAATAGTTTCATTTACAATAACATCTTATTTATTTCTGAAAGATATAGGTCTAGAAAATGCATATATTATTCATTATTTAAACGATTATTTATTTTCATTTGTTGCAATGTTGATAAATATACCCTGAAAGGTTTATAAAATTATCATCAGTGAATCCATAAGTTGATGGAAAATAAAAAAATATTTGTGATTTGTTTTTCAATTTTTGATAATGTATACATTACGAATATACATCAACTTAATTATTTTATAACATTGATGTGTTAATTATTGTTTAAGATCGTCACACATTATTAAATCCTTAAGTATATTCCAATCTGAACTAGTATCAGAAAATATATTATAGCATACTACGATAAAAACATAAATATTATGAACCATTTTTGAAAATATCAAAAATAGTGTTTATAGTTTCAAACCTACATGCTAAGAACATATAGCTGCTGAAACATCCTGCAAATGTTTAAAACTTCTATTCATTAAAATTATAAGTGCATGTTTATAAAATAACCATAGTGAATGTTTAATTATATACATATTCATATTATATTTACTAAATTTACTGAAATCTACTGTTCACTACATTTCATAACACTGGAATGTTTTATTACTGCCGCTTAGTGATTTTACACGTAAGCAAAAAAAAAAAATAATAATAATAATAAATAAATAAATAAATAAATTAAATCATTTCTTATCATATAAACGTTTTAAGATATAAACAATTGATATATGACGCAAAAGAGAGTACAGCGATGCTTGAAGAAAATAAATAATAACTGAAACTAAGAATATTTTTTTGTATTTCTTTAAAAAATTAACAAATATTTTAAAAAATCTAATCGAGCTTATGAAATCTGCATTACAGACTCATCCGTATTGCATTACTATATAATGCCATGCAGATAGATTTTATTATAGATATATAATTATAATTATAATGCTGATAAATGCTTTATAACTGTTAATTCCACAAAATATGTATAAAACACATATAGTGTAATATAAAGCAATATAATACTAATTAATGTATTAAACTATTTACACTATTAATTAATTTATTTATATAATATTATAACATAATTTGATACAATATTGCATAAATATAATGCAACATAATACAATATCTTTTGTTTACCACATTATGTACAATTAAATCATAAACAAATTGAAATATAAAATTGATATATAATGTAATTACCTAACACCATAGCATGTTATAATGTTATAATACTAATTATAAAAAAATTATCATCATTTATTTATTAGGAACAACATTTCTGCATGAAAACGATGTATATTAATAAAATAAAGTCATAATGAAACAAGTTTCCATAAATTTTGCAAAAAATTATATACGATTAAAATTCCCCAAAATTTTTATTTTTTACATTTACTTACCTTCCATGAAAACCACTTCTGTCTTACTGTCTGAACCATACGCGTTATTTGCAATGCAAGTAAAATTTCCAATGTCCGATGCTTCAATCTCTCCTATGAAAAATTGTGAACTAGCAGCCGTGCTACTTATTTTATATTTCGAGTGAGTATGAATGTCATTCCCATTATGCATCCACTTGAACTTTACTGGTAAGGCACCTCTTTTTATGGAGCAAGAAATTTCAGTCAGGTCGCCTATAGCAATGTTAGGTGGTATTAATAAAGGATTCAGTACTGGAGCATCTGCTGCTAAGACACCTTTGAAAAGATACGCGAATGTAATGTGAGTTTTATATGAGGATATAATGAGTAATTTTATAGGTGATCAAAATACTACAACAATATATTTCGTTATATCACATATATATAATAAAGATGAAATCTCAAATATATGAGCAAATGGTAAAATTCTAAAGATGAACAAGATATGAACATAGGAAACCAGTATGTAAAATAAGAAACTATGAATAACCCACAGAATCATCAGAGGTGCTTGTTGGTTAATTCCTTCTGTTTTTTACTATGTTTTTGGAATCTATGTTTAGTTGGAGGGATTGTATTTTTGTCAATTTGTTAATGTCATTTTATTCATATTTTCAATGTTTATTTAATGGTTATATAGTCCTCAGCAAAAGTTTAGACACTGGTGATTTTTAACCTTTAAATAAAAAATACAAACACTTGGGTTATAGAAAAGGCTATACTTATTTTTAATATATATTAAACGTTTTAGGACAAAAATAATGGTTTTAATGTAGGATATTGCTTAATTTAACTGAAAAAAGTGAAATTTGCATATTGCAAAAGTTTAGATACTTTTGTGATTTTTAGGCAACTGTTCACGGAAAAGCGCAAATTTCAAACTTATGACGTCACATGCATGACGTATTTAAGTGCACCTCGCGATGGTACGGTTATTGAAGATGCCGCGAGCTAGAAATTTTCAGTCAGATGAAGTAATTAAAGCATGGAAGCTGAAATCGAAAGGGAAGACCATTGGAGAAATTTCTGCTGCTTTGAATCGTCCAAAGAAGTCTGTCTATTAAGTACTGTCTAAGGGTGACTCTTTCAAAGCAAAACATAAATCTGGAAGGCCTCGTGTGGCCAGAAAACGAGATTATAGAAGGATCCAAAAACTTGTGTCTAGACAAATGATGACTACTAATCGCATTAATTGTGAGCCAGAGCTTTCTGTGTCAACGGATACTTTCGTAGATGAATTATAGAAAAATGTACATTAGTTTACATGAAAAGGATAAAACAACCAGCCTTGAAATCTCACAACAAATTGACCCCTTTCCCTCGTAGAGTAATTCTGTTTATAAAACTTTTGAAATAATGGGCTGAAACCAGAATTTATAAACGAATTTATTAGAAAATTCGAACTTGGTTATTTTCATGTTCATTATAAGAGGAAAATTTTAATTAAATCTTCTTGGTGCCGTCTGTCAGTTTTGGAATTAAAATTAGGTGTCCTTTTTAAGGACACCGCCCTCGAAAAAGTTAATGATTTGGGCCTAACTTTGTTTTAATTTTCAAGTATCTCTGGAGTTTCTCAATGGTCGCCAAGCAGCGTAAGACTACATACATACATTTGAAAACAATTTACAGCCATTTGGTGAACTTTTAGCTTTTCCAAATTATGTATTTGAGCAAGATAATGCGTTTATTCATGTTGCATATAAATCAAAAAATTAGTTTAACTCTCAAAATATTGCTGTTCTCGACTGGCCCGCGTGTAGCCCTGATCTGAACCTAATCCAAAACTTTTGTGGCATCATATCTCATGCGGTTTATGCAATTTTTTGTTAATACTCCTCTGTAAATGAACTTCGATCTGCTGTTGAACATGTTTGGTACGAAATAGCCCCCCAAGTGATGCAGGATTTAGTTTCTTCGATGGGAACTTACATTTTCCCATTAATAGCAGACGATGTAGGTGCAGTTCGATTTTAATTTATGGATAGTTTTCTGTTAACAGACAGATTGTCTATACTTTTGCCACAATGTTAAATTTGTTTTTTTGTCATTATATATTATTTAAAGTGTATAAATTAAAATTTATTGTTTGTGTATGAAAGATAAGTTCCCAGTAATATATGACAGTTGAGTTACAACAATTCGCTACATACTTCTCAGTACAGAAGCATAATCGATCATTGTCTAAACTTTTGCTGAGCACTATATATATATATTATATATATATATTATATATTTTACAAACATTATTATTTGATCCGGTTCTCAAACGGGCATTGAATTATTAAATGTAATCATTTACATATTATGAACTTTATTGAAAAAAAAATTTTGTTATTCATATGTTGTCGTCAAAGAGAAATAGTGTGAAAAAATTCCCGTTTTCGAAATATGTGCATTTTTTGGGTTAAAAAGTGTTATATTTTAAACTTAACTAGACGAAATTTAATTTTTGTGTGTGTGTGTGTGTGTGTGTGTGTGCGCGCGCGCGATAGATATGGCAGCGTATGTAATTTATTCTCTTTTGATACAATGGTTTAACAAAAGTAAATCTTAATAAAATTTTAATAAATATAGCCTATATTAATATAATAATATTTGAATTATCCCATTAAAAAATTACAAAATCTAATTACTTCTCTAAATTAAAAAAAATACTGAAAAAACTTTTGCCAACAGTTTCGAGCGCACAAAACATTTATTTTAAAGTTAATTACTAAAATTTTAATCATAATAAGAATTTTCTCTCGTCTCATTAATCTTTGGGTCTACTATAAAGTCTTACGTAATAGAGAAAATAAAATTTTTGAATAGACTGTCTGGCTGAGGTCAAATACTAATTTTCTAATACATATTTTAGTATATAGAAATTAAGCAAATATTTCGAAATAAAAAATCTTAACTGTGTTTCATAATCAAAATTTTATTTGAAACATTTAAATAAAGTATGGAAACATACATATTGTAGCTATTTATTAAGCACAAGAGTTAGCTAATTTTCGAAAATTAAAAACCAAACTAAGCTAAATTTTTATATGTTTAGGAAGAAGTTAACTAAAAAATAATATCTTACTTGACATTTGAATCATTTTACAAATGCATTTCCCATCACAAAATTTCAAAAAAATACAATAATAAGAAAAGAAAAATTTCATTAATACTAAAAACAAGCGTTTTATTTTAGGTAGCTTTCATTACAAAAAGCTACCTATTGCAGCCGTTCGGAGGAAAGCGATTTCAAAAAATTTTGGTATATTTTCATCGATCATGACCCCCAGACCCCGAAACCACCCTCCGTTCAAAATTGATATATATATATATATATATATATATATATATATATATATCCATATATATATATATATATATATATATATATCCATATATTATATATATATATATATCCATATATATATATATATATATATCCATATATATATATATATATATATATATGACCTATGTCACACTGTAACGCTCGTATTTATGAACCGATTTGGATGTACTTTGGTGTGTACATAGTACATACCTATGTCTCAACCGAGTTCGTTGGCCAGCTTCATCCGCCATTTTGTTTCAAAATGGCGGCCATTTAAAAAATTTTAAAAAATTTAAAATTTGAAATGTGGTACCAAAAAATTGAAAATGGAAAAATATTTTTTTCTTATATATTTGACCTTTATACAAAGACTCCGGAGCAGTTTTTGTTTTGTCTATATCTTAAAAAATGGCTGAGTTATAGCATTTTGAATTTCTAGCGTGGCTGACATTTTGAAACTTCCTGAATTTTGTCACGCGATAAAAGGCGTATTTATGAACCAATTTGGATGTAACTTCGTTCATACATAGTACATACCAATGTCTCGACCGAGTTCGTTGCCCAGATTCATCCTCCAATTTGTTTAAAAATCGCGGCGATTTAAATTTTTAAGAAAAGTTTAAATTTGAAATGTGGTACCAAAAAATTGAAAATTGAAAAAATATTTTTTTCTTATGTGTTTGACCTTGATAAAAAGATTCGGGAACAGTTTTTGTTTCGTCTATATCTTAAAAAATGGCTGAGTTATAGCATTTTGAATTTCTAGCGTAGCTGACATTTTGAAACGTCCTGATTTTAGTCACGTGATAACAGAATTATTTATGAACCGATTTGGATGTACCTTGGTGTGTACATAGTACATACAAATATCTCGACCGAGTTCGTTGGCCAGCTTCATCCGTCATCTTGTTTCAAAATAGCGGCCATTTAAAAAAAAATTTAAAATTTAAAATTTTAAATGAGATACCAAAAAATTGGAAAATGATAAAGATTTTTTTCGTATGTGTTTTACCTTAATACAAAGATTCCGGAACAGGTTTTGTTTTGTCTATATCTAAAAAAATGGCTGAGTTATAGCATTTTGAATTTCTATTGTGGCTGACATTTTAAAACGACCTGACTTTTGTCACGCGATAACAGGTGTATTTATGAACCGATTTGGATGTAACTTGGTCTGTACATAGTACATATCAATGTCTCGACCGAGTTCGTTGGCCAGCTTTATTCGCCATCTTGTTTCAAAAGTGTTGCCATTTAAAGAAAATGTAATTTAAAATTTAAAATGACGTATTGAAAAATTGGAAAATGAAAAAGATTTTTTTTATGTGTTTGGCCTTGATACAAAGATTCTGGAGCAGTTTTTGTTTCTGAAAATTTATTCTTTTGTTTATATCTTAAAAAATGGTTGAATTATAGCACTTTGACTTTCTAGCATGGCTAACACTTTGAAACGATCTTGTATTTGTCACGCGATAACACACGTATTCGCCTATTTCGATGGAAGAAGGCATGTGGATAGTATACATCAATATCTCGACCAAGTTCGCTGGCCAGCTTCATCAGCCATCTTGTTTCAAAATGGCGGCCATTAAATTAAAAAATATATATATTTAAAGTGAGGTGCAAAAAAATTGGAAATTGAAAAGGTTTCTTTCTTAAGTATTTGACCTTGATATAAGGATTCAGGAGCATCTTTTGATTGTCTTTATCTTAAAAAATAGCTCAGATATAGCAGTTTCAATTTCTAATGTGGGTGACATTTTGAAAAATCGGATTTTTTGCCTGCGACAGCACTCGTATATATCAACCTATTCCGATGTGAGTGAGCATGTGCACAGCAATTACTAAGGTCTCGACCAAGTTCTTTGGTTACCCTCATCCACCATGTTGTCTTAAAATGGCAGGCACTTTAAGAAATCGCCGAATTTGGCAGCCAAATATAAGTTACTTTAAATAAAAGCAACTTGGATAAAGCTGACTTATTTCACCAAATTCTCATTCATAATGATTTAGTATTGATAAAAATTAGTATTGAATCTCCTATATTCGGTTTCCACTAAATTGAGCTTCGTGTGTTTGAATAATATAAGTTGGCTTTTTTAAAATAAGGAATATGAAAGCTACCTCTTCCTCCCGGCACTGGCCGGAAGGACTTTTTGATTTTTTGCCCAGATATTTTAAGTCATAAAAATTTTTATATAATTAATTATCGAATTACATTTTACAAGTCAAAAAGCTATAAATATTAAAGAGCATTGTAGAATTCTTTTAAATAATTTATTTTTAAATAACGGAAATTACATAGAAATAATCAAAAAGTTGTAAAGAAGTGCAAAATATAGTTGATTACATCAAATCAAATATGGAAATTAATCTATGGAAATTATCATTTATGTATATATATACATTTCTAAAATCTTTTAAGTAAAGTATTTAATTTACAGATGATAATATTTGTGTACGAATTTATACTAGATATTAATCAGAACCACATGAAAGTAAAATATTTACGTCGAAAATATTACAGCTGTTATTAACTTATAAAAACATTTAACGTTATTAGTCCAATTTCTTTAAAGACTTTATAAAGAAGCACAAACTCTCCGAAAAATTATATTTAAATTTAAATATACCTCTAATAACACATTTAATAGCAATATATTTGTATTTAATTTTTTTTTCACTGTTAGTGTTAGAGAAAAAAATGATTGTCATTATTATGCATTTTTAGATAATATGACTTGTATTTAAACAAATTATAAATATATTTTGAAAAATTCTACCATTTAGGCATATTCTAATGTTTATAACTTTGATGAAAATTGCGTTTTATAGATAATATAAATATATTTTTAACTTAGGTATTTATTCTTAATTGCATAATACAAAGATAAAATAATGCACTCGAAATATGTTTGTGTTACTTTAAGTAATATCCTTTTCAGTTAATTTCTGTAATTTAGAGATATAGATATAAACAGGGATGTTAAAAAATATAATATAATGTTACATTTAAAAATACATAATATTATAATTGAAATCATATAAATTACACTTCAAAAAATGAGCATAAAAAATGATATACCCACCATAGTTTACTTTTATCCTGAATATAATAAATATGAACGTGTACAAATCTCTTATGATGCAATTAAAATAAGTCGAACTTCTCCACAGGAGCATTTCAGAACCTTTAAATGTATTTTTCTACGGAAAAAATCTTAAATTCTTTTACATCAAAGGCATAGCAGATATACCAAATTCACACAGATTTAATGCGAGAGAGACGCTACATCTAGATTTTTACCAACAGTGGTATAAACGAGACTATGATGGTGGCGCCACACAACGTAAAAATATCACGTTAGAATACAAACGGCGTTTTATGATTATTTTAATACCAGTGAAAACATTAAAATTGTATTAATTTTATTAACATTTTTATAAAATTTAATTTACATTCCTTTAGCTTCAGTATAGGTGCTTGAAAATAAAAAATAACCATCATCAAAAGTGTTGTTTTGTCTGCGACAGTAATTACACACAAAAGAGATTTCTTAACAAAATTATTTAAAATAATTCCCTCTTGAACAAATTAAATTATTTAATAAGAATCATCAATATTATGATACAATACACATTATTTTTACCACAAATAAGTCAAACTACACTTTTTATTTGACAATATACGACTGAGTAGCATTAAACACAAAATATAAAAAACATTCTTTTAAAAATATAATATCCGTTCAAAATAAACTTATTAGCCATACCGACTACTTTGATATAAAATAGAATTTCTGTTTAAAACAGCGATTAAAACAGTAATGCTGCCATTATTCCGAAAGGTTTCTTTGATATTGAAACACATTGAAAGAGAATAAAAACCTTCGTGAGATTTTTTTTTTATATATACGTGTATTATTATCTATCAAACTTACATGATACAAATAACGCAGAGCCTATACTTTACAGTTTATTTTCATGTAGTATACATATATACCCTGCTGTTTATCATAATTTGTCAATTATTCAAATACGTATACAAAATATGAATTCATAATATATTTTTCTTAGTTGCACTAAGCATTACAGTTTTTTTCTTTTTAAAAAAATCTAACTTTATAGTCGAAATTTTACAGCAGTAATATATTGATTCAGTTTACACCATAAAATTCATTATTTTCTTCAATTATAGATATAAAATAACTAATACGGATGAAAAAAAAAAGGTCAGATATTTTTAATAATATTATATTTATTAATGAGTTGGTGAAAATATTACAAAATTTAAGCGTCATTAGTTCGCAAAACATCCATTCTTAAATTTATGTACATAATTTTGTTATGTGAAAATAATATAAAATGAGCGAAATTCAATAAAATTGGTGCAGAATCCTTTTATCATATAGAATCATATAAATTAGTATGTGTATATAAAAAAAAAAATCTGTACATCTTTTTACGTTTTCAATGACTTTCTTAGATAAATATTTAAAAAAAAAACCTTTTTATTATATGTTCAAATATTATAGATAAAATTTCCATACAAATAGAAAATAAACTGAAAAAATAACAACGTAGCAAACAATCATAAAAGATAATAAAAACATCGGTCTTTAGTTTATAATGTGGTTGCATTATACGACGTGATACACTTTTAGATTTGAATTTTTCCTGCTCTTTAAGAGAAACACCAAAATAATGTGTACTAAGAAAAAACTAAGAAGAGAATCGTAAATACATTGTAATTTCTTTATTTCCGTCATGTAGTATTATTACAAATGTGTGCAAAAATGTGTATGAGTTCTCAAATGCATATGTGATATTATATGAACTGCGTAAAATAAGTCTTAGAAACGCATATAATTCTTAAATTAAATCAAATCAAGTTTCAATAAGTATGTAATATAGAAATTTTTTTATTAAATCAATATTTCGAAGAACAATATCTATTCAATATCAGTATATTTTAAAATTATTTAATAAGAGCGTTAATTTTCATAATATAGAAGATATATGTTATCTATCATAATGTACAAAAATATAGAAAACAATGCATAAAAACAGTTAAAGTTGCCACTGAAAGGAACTGATGTCACTTGTAAGAATGAAAAGCAAGTCAAAAGTTAAAGTTATTCTTCAAGTAAAAACGAAAAATAGCAATATGCCATGAAGGTATAATGAAAATTTGTTTTTTCAAAATCACTTTTTTAATTATTCTAAATTTGTAACTGATTTTCTTTTCTAATAATTTTCAAATACAAAATCTTGATATTAAAATATGAATTTTAATTTTTCCTTAATAAATTTTTCATTAATTCCCATAACAAAGCGAAAATTTTAACTTCCATGACATCCGAAATTCATACAGTTATTCATGTATAATATTACAGTTTCATAAAAAGTAAATATTAATTGTAAAATTAACATGATTTCATTTGTTATTTTTATCAGTTATTTATTTGAACATTTTATATTACAAAAATGTATTACGTAAGTATATAATGAGCGTATCGAATGCTCCTAAGGCAAAGCACCTGCCTTTCCAAAAGTTTTAAACAAAAATGATTTTAATAATTTCTATTTTATTTTCAACTAAAACATTCACAAAGAAAATCTTAAAAACTTCAATACAATCATTAATTTAAAATAACAGTTAAAAAGATTGACCTTCAATAATCTTTTGCAAACATGCATCCATTAAAAAAACTATCTGGAAAAATATTTTTTTTTTAATATCATACCTTCCATGAATACATTTTCTGTCTTACTGTCTGTGCCGTAGGAATTGCTAGCTATACAGGTAAAGTTACCGATATCGGAAGCTTGAATCTCTCCAATAAAGAACTGAGAGGTTGCATCAGAGCTTGTTATCTTATATTTAGAATGCATAAGAACTTCTTGGCCATTATGTAGCCACTTAAAATTTACTGGACGACTACCTCTTTTAATAGTACAGGTAATAGCTGTGATATCACCGATGGAAATATTAGGAGGTACTAACAGTGGATTCAGTACTGGAGCATCAGACGCAAAAGCATCTGCAATAGAGGAGGACAATATGCAATAGAGGATTAATACATTATAAATTAAAAAATAATAATAAATAAATAAATAAGTACTCTATGGGTCATTTTCACGAAAAGATCCCGACGGGATTACGGTCCCAAAGTGACATATATTAGGAAATGATCTAAATTTTCTAATATTTTTATTCATATATAATTTAAATTTTAAGAAAGCTATTAAATATAGTTTTGAAAAAATAATTTAAATAGGGTAAGTCTAGGATAGATGGCCATAGTTTTTAAAGATTTAAATAAAAATTCTTAGAATGCAGATACAAGAAATATTGATGCATATTTAAAATTCTTATACATATACTCATAATATTTTATGCAAAAAATAATTAAATACTGAAAACGAAAAGTGTTAAACAAAATTGAAATTTAAATGGCAGATGGTCCTTCAAGCCGAGGAGAGATGGCCATCCAATACAAGAAAGAAAAAGTTAATTTAAGTAGCACAAAAATAACACATTTCATTCAGTTAATCATGAAAAACATATAGCAATTTGTAAAGATGCAGTTATATGATGGAAAATGAGTGAAGAAAACTCGAATAAACAAAATTTGTAGTATAATTTCAATACTTCACTTTTCGTAAATTCTTACCACATGCTTGGCAAAGATATTTATAATTTGTACATGTTTCATGGAACCACTTCAGGTACCTTATGCATTGTATCCAGATATTCTTTTTGGATGTGATATTATACTGTTTTGCACATGCAACACAGTGATTCTAATCCAATTCTATTTACTCGGAATCTGTAGAATCTGATAATTTAAATGCGTTTCATTTTTTTCGCTACTGGAATTGTCGTGCTTTTTTTTTCTCACGTTAATTGTAGGTTTCTTACATTAATTTAGTTTATTTATCAACTTTATCAACTTCAGTTATGAAAAGTTTCCGACATTTTTCAGTATTTTCTTAAACAAATAAATCTTAAACAATAAATCTTATTATATCATTGTTATTATTATAAAAATATTTATATGAGTTAAAGTTTAAATAATCATATGAATTAATATATTTATAAACGTAAACGTTATATATTTGTTTTAAATTTAATTATATTTGGTTAAAATCCTCACTAGGTATAATTTTGAAATATTGATTAAAGGTGGCCATCTCTCCTCGATTTCATGTGGCCATCTCTCCTGAAATTGAGGACTGGTTGTCGCCCAATTTAAAGCATCAATAGCCATTGTACGTCTTTGTTTTAGTCTTAGAAGTAAAGATCAGATTATATATGTGCCTTAAAAGTCCACAAAGTAAAAAATATACACAACGTACTTACTGCAAAACATTCAGATACCCATGTCAAAAAAATATTCAATCACCTATTCAATTTACATTAAATTTACACTTTATATAATCGAAAAACACAACTGCACGTCGCAATAAATAAACTCGTTGAAACATTTCATACAAACAATGTTTATATTGCAATCTATGATCAAGTTTTGGAGATATTTAGACTGGCCATCTCTCCTCTATGGCCATCAATCCTAGAGTTGCCCTATATAACTATAATCTGTTAATGAAAATGTGTAGAATGTACCCTCTGAGGACATTCCTACATCTAAAACAAAACGTTCATTTCATTGACGCTTAAACAGCTTAAACTTTTACACACACACACACACACACACATACACACACACACATATATATATATATATATTGGCTGTTTTGTAACTGTTTGTTAGAATGACACTTATAAATAATTCAATAATCAATTGCCGTTCAAGGAAATCAGAAATGTAAGATATAAAAAATATAAAAACATCTAAAAAAATTGTTTTCTATTCTTTGTTTAAAAAAATATATATACTTATAATTAAATTAAATTAAAAGTTTTGATTAACTGTTTATAAAACTGATTAAAATATTATAATTGACAATGAGAATATAGTGTTCCTATTCTATTACTGGACTTTTTGTTCTGAATTGCCAGTATGTAGTAGAAAAAAATCACAATCAATGCCAATATTTTCTAAATATCAATATAGGTTTGATGGAACAAAATAATGAAAAGAAAAATTAAAAACTTTGTTTAATTATGTATAACTTCTTTTATTTCATTTTATTTTCATTTTCAAAAAGTTTTAGTGAGTTAAATTAAAATTACTCGCAATGAAGCGATCATAAACTGTTACAAAATGCAGAGTAATTTGTATTTCAATATACATTTAATTTATGTAAACTTAATATCCAAAGTGTATTAAATATCAGAAATATTCAAAACGAGCTAAATATTGCAAAATTTAATTAAAAACAGACTGTTTTCAGCTTGATTTTATATACTATATTTAAACAATTTTCTTTGAAGCATAATTTATTTTCATATCATTAATTTTTTTATATTCAATCAATTCCTCACATACAATTGCTACTACATGCTATAAAAACAAACAATTTTTTCATGTAAAATAAAACTTTTATTAAAAAAACTCAGCAAATTAAAAAATTAAAACAATATTTTTTTCCCCACAGACTTCAAATAATATTTTTTTAAAAATCTGCCTTATTTCTGAAAATATTCTGATATGGGTTACTTTTTTTTTTCTCTTACCAAATCAAACAATCACTACAGCTTTATTTTTCTTCGTAAGAGATTCAATGGGAAAACATACAATAATGAACTTTGCCGTTTTTTTAACGATAAATTATTTAAAATACTTTTATAATAAGAAAATAATTATTTTACATAATTATGTTTGTAAATTAGAATAAAGTGAAAGGGGTGGGGAGGAAAGGTTAAAAAAAGAAATAATATGTAAATAATTTTATCAGAAAATTTATTTTACTTTCTCAATAGTCTATAATCATTATTAGCTTTTTAAAATTTAGAACATTTTTCGCAAGTTTTAGTACGTAAAATAAAATAAATTTCTTAACTTTAATCAGAAACTAAAAAACGAAAAGATTGTTTAAAAAATGAAAATAATGGTATTGTTTATAAATATTGCAAATAATTTGAAATTGGCAATAATTGTTTAATGTTTAATTATTAAAATCAATTATTGTTGATCTTAGAGATATGTGATAAAAAGGTTTTCGAAGAATATTTAAAATGTCCCTTTGCTGTTAGTTTCAAAACTATTCATAATAATATCCTCAACGAATATTATTACTGAATTTTTATTTTTTAGAAGTTAATTTGGAACAAAATCACAAAATGATTTTCATACATCTCTGTTATTAAAATAGCAATTAAAGCCTTTGTGCAGGAATATTAAAAAGCAGTAAACCAACGTTTAAAATGCACAAATAATGGTATTTGTGCATTTTAAACGTTGGTTTACTGCTTTTTAATCTCTGTTATTGTTATATATGGCAGCATAAAATTGAGTTTTTTTCTTTCGATTGCTTCGACATAGTGATACTACTAGTCATGAAAATCGTTACATACAATTTAGTTCATTGAATGATAAAACTTATCTAATAGCGCACAAAATAAATAAATCAAGCTTTCTACAGACCACTTATTTTTGAAAATATAGAATGTGTGTCGTGAAAATTCGTTTTTTAACAATTATTTTTAAAGGAGAAGTTGTTAAATTAAACGAATAAAAAAATTTCAATGACTTACAATCTCGGGAATAATAAGAATAGCGAGAAATTTACTAATTCAAAATAATTTCATAAAGTAAATGGGAAACTTACCTTGTAAAGTGGTGTAAAGCAGTAATATTATTCCATATGATAATCTGCACATTCTAAGATTTACAGGGAAATTCTTTGCTTTATCCTTTATATTTTATTTCTAACCAATTCGTTACCAGGTGAAGCTTGCTTGCTTGGTACACCCGAAAGCATTTTTGGAGAAAGCAACGCTGTAGAAACACTATGAGAGCATGACGGTGGCGCCACCATTTAACGTTAAAATTAATTATCATTTTTAAACCTACTTTTAAACCTTCGAATAGAAACTAAAAATAAATCCTTGATATTTTATAATGAATAAATCATTTTAACTGTTATTCATATTATTTCAAATAAATTTAGAAAACAAGGCACTGAAACGATTAGATGTCTAATATAAATATTAATTCAAAAATTACCGCGTGTATTGCATACAAATATAAATACCAAAAAATATTGAAGGTTAAGTCTGTAATATTAGACCACCACTTCAAATGCTTTTACAAAATATGAAATGAGTGTAAGAAAAATTTTAAAATGAAGCATTCGGCAATGTATATTTCCGTTGCTAAGTTATAACATACCAGATTTCATAGTGAATTTATTCAATCTACTAAAAAACAACTTTTCAAAAGTAAAAAAAAAAAAGCCAAGCAAAAAAAAAAAAAAAAAAAAAAAAAAGAAAGAAAGAAAAGAAAAGAAAAAAGGGGAAAGTTGTGGCTAAAAAATAGTGTGATATCAAATTTCCAAGCTTATATTATGGTACTTATTTAACATTTTTTATTAAAAAATTACTATACGTAAGTCGAGTACCTAAGTATGCGTTGATAGAAAGCCTTTTCTCCTTTACTAAATGCATCATAACGTGTTTCTGAAAATTAATTTTTTTTAATTATGCATGATGGGCTTGGCGGCCATCTTTCCATATTTTACACAAATTTCTAAGCACACAAGTACATTGTTAAGATTGGAAATTCGAAATTGTTGCTAAAGCAAACATTTTATGCTTTTAATTTATGGAAATGAGTTCCTAGAAATTTGTGTCTTAAAATAAAGTTGAAGTAACTTCAGGTTTAATCTTATGATTCTTTTTTTTTCGGAGGGGCTCAATTAATTAGTTAAAGCAGTAAAAATCATTTTTTTTTTCAAAATAAAAGACTTTCTTAATTTATCTGTCTGTAACCAAAACTAGAAGTTCAAAATTCTTAATAATGCAAACTTATTACGAGCTTGTCTGCTTAGAAGTTTGTGTAAAATATGGAAAGATGGCCGCCAAGCCCATCATGCATAATTGAAAAAAATTAATTTTCAGAAACACGTTATGATGCATTTAGTAAAGGAGAAAAGGCTTTCTATCAACGCATACTTAGGTACTCGACTTACGTATAGTAATTTTTTAATAAAAAATGTTAAATAAGTACCATAATATAAGCTTGGAAATTTGATATCACACTATTTTTTAGCCACAACTTTCCCCTTTTTTCTTTTCTTTTCTTTTTTTTTTTTTTTTTTGCTTGGCTTTTTTTTTTTTACTTTTGAAAAGTTATTTTTTAGTAGATATCAGTTCTTTTTTTTAAACAGATTATATATAATTGAAATAATTCTACTTGCTAAAATTAGTCCTTGTATAGCCTTTATAAGCAGGGAACAAACACAATAGTATACATTTTGTTTACCTATCATTCATTTTTTAGAGTAATTAATAAATTAAAAGTAATGAAAGTCAATTTCTTCTTTCAAAGTATCAGTCTTTCTCAATTTATATCTCCTTAAAATTTTCTATGAAGGATGAAAATTTAGTAAAAATCAAATAGAGTCAAAATAAAATATATATTTACAGTTAGTCTGTCAGTTAATTGTTTTTTCTAACTTTTTTTTGCTGACGGTTTTGCAAAATAAATTTACCTTTACAAATACCTACGAATAATTCGAGAATGAAGCCCTGCAGGCATCTAAAGAATCGAAGATCTGTCTAAAGAAGTAAATCAACAATTCTAGACCTGATGATGAAACATTTTTGATAAAAAAATCTAAAAATTTAAAGATCTAAACTGTACATATAACTTCATCTTCATTTAGATCGTGTTATAGCGAAGAAAGAATAAATATGTAATTTTACTCAAGTCTGTTTATCCATACCTATTTGCATAAATGTGAGAATATAATTTAGTATAAAAATTCCCCTAAATTGATTATCCTTAATAGTCTATTATTAAAGCCGCATAAACATTAGAATTAAATTTTTTCCAGTTAAAAATTGCCTGAAATCTATAGTTTTATCGTTCGTGAAATCTGCTTTATGTTTTTTTTAATACCCAGACACCTTTTCTAAACTCTGACAAAAGATCACAGAAATACTGAAGTTATCCATATACTTATATCTTTCTATTGTATTTCTTTTTTTGAGGGGGCATGATGGGAGGAAAAGCGCTTAAGAACTTCGTTTTGTTCTTAGAATTCTGAATTAATCATTGAAAAGATCTACCTACATAAGTCTTGTTGCAGAATTTTCATTAGCTAAGAGTTGCATCAACTTATACATCATGTGAATATATTAAATTACTTTTGTAAAATACTACATCGGAGCCGCTGATATTTTCAGAGCATTTGCCTACATTTTAAACCTAAGCCATTTACAACTATTCATTAATTTTCTATACGAATTAAAGAAGTCGTTGTTTCCATGGCAACTGTACCTTTCACTATTGCTTGTTTGTTTGTTTTATTGAATACATATATATCAGATCACGTGGGGATCACGGGGGGATTCGAACCCGCCCCCACCTACGCTCTCAAGTGATTAGCGGCGTGGTGTCTTATCCACTCAGCCACGGTGGGCCACTATTGCTTTCTCTAATACCCAGATACTCAAATTTAACCAGCTGCGCTTAGAATCATGCTCATAGCAGAGTACATTTATATGTAAGAGTAGTGACATATGCACAAGTCGTGTACTCATATTCAAGTTTTTGTCCAAAGTACAGTAACTCAGTTTTCAGTAATAGACGTGGAATATTTCGATTAAACTAACCAGAAAAGTTAAAAAAACATTGGCTTTCTGATTTGATTTTATTCAAAATCTTCTTAACCAACCAAAGTTAATGTCCGGGATCCAGATAAATTTTTCTCTGTTAGTAAAATTAGATTGACCAATCAGTAGCCTCCATCCTTGCAGGCTTTTCGGTGTTTACTGCAAACATAAAAAAGTTTTCAAAAATGCAGGCTTCTGATTGATCAATCTCATCTCGCTAATAGCGTAAAATCTATCTTGATCCCGGCCTATTCAACGCCCTTTAAATATTCGAGAAAGCCTTGACACGCGTCAGGAAAATATCACACAAAGCAGGCAAAACAAAGAAGAAAAATCATTGGCTCGTTCATATTCACGAGCCAACGAATGATTTTGTTCCTTTGTTTTGCCTGCTTTGTGTGATGTTTTCGTGACGCGTGTCAAGACTTTCTCAAATATCTAGGGGGCGTTGGTTTATTTCACCATCATGAAGCTATGAAAGGAGAGGAGCAGACATGTCATTCTTCCCGTGTGAAAAACTACATACAAAAAAAAGAGTTCTTTCCCCCTCTTCTGCCAGGTGCTGGGTTCGATCCCAATCGCGCCCGTCGGTCTAATCGTTCGGAGTTTTCGTGGTTTTCTTCGAGCCGTGGATCTTCCATGCGTTAATACGGATTAGGTTCCCTTAGAAAGACCCCCACGGTGGGCACTACCCCCGGGCCTATATCCTTCGTGTAGATAATTGGCCGTCAAAAATCAACCGAACCCAACCCCCTCTTCTGCCCTTTTCTCTCTTGATTTTGACCGGTAGCAGCCCATTTAGCAGTCTCCAGTGCAAGATGCCGCTATATATGGCGGACGTAAGGGGGAGGGTGTTCGCGTGACAAATGACATAATAGGCCAGTTCATGACGTTTAAAAGTCACGCGGAGTTGGATCATCTTTACACGATGATTAGTACAAAGCGGTGCACCGATTTTTTTTGTGTCCATTGCCGTGTACAGATAATCAACTCCGTGTGACGTGATGAGCTGGCCACACTTTAGGAACAGCCTCGAGGCTAACGAGAAAGACAGGCTACCGCGGTAGGTCCGATTCTTCTTTTTTTACAAACCGCTGGAATCACGTGATGCTCTTTTCGCACACCTTCATTAGTGCATTCGAACATCACGTGACTCCAGCGGTCCGTAAAAGAAAGCAGAATTGGACCCACCGCGGTAGCCTGTCTTTTTTCGTTAGCCTCGAACAGCCTAAAATGACGTCATCAATATCTACTTCGAGTCAAACGAAAAAGACAGGCTACCGCGGTGCTACAGCGCCTAGAGGATATAGTGTGGAAAACGGCTACAAAATAGTGCTAAAAAATTGAATCCCATAAATGTACAACGATGCTGAATAACAAGATGTCGATTGTAGCTCCATCGTAGTGATTTAAAAACGATAGTCATTCTAAAAGAGACTCTTTAACCTATTTCACGTCATTCCTTAACTAAATTAGCTTATAACAGACCAAAATATCTTATATTTATAGTTTCCGATATTTAACATTCTATAATTTTTGAAAACACAGTGTTTATATTGAAAAGAGTTACGAGATGGCGCTCGTATCAGCATATTGCCGCTGAGCATTGTTGGAGATTTATAGGATACAAGTTTTTAGCACTTTTTAAAGCATTATAGGAATAGACGTTTTCCACACTGTATCTTCTAGGCGCTGTAACTGAGCTCAGGAATAGTACAGAAAGCAAACTCCGTATTTTGATACATTAAGGCCGGGATCTAATGGAGGATATTCCATCTACGTTTTGATCTCGTGATCAAGGTGAAAACGTCTAGCGTAAAGAAGGGAAGGCTCCGTAGACGCGTAATATAAATCCCCGATAGCTAATGAAACAGTTCATCAGGAAAAGCAGTAGTATCTTCCCTTATTATCAGTTAGAAGTTTCTTGGGTAAATTACCGGTATCACGTGACTTTTTTCAGCCTCGAACCCAGATTTGGAATATCCTCCATTAGGAGCAAGTGTGTCTCTATAACGAAGTAGCGACATACGGCCAATAAATGTTTGTTGGTAAAAGTGATAAAAACAAATCGTTAAAATTCTTTGCGAACATGCCATTATCGTCAGGCTAATGCATGTTGAATTATTTCCGTAGTCTAATAGAGATTGTTCATGCGCGCATCTTCTAATGGAGGATATTCCAAATATGGGTTCGAGGCTGAAAAAGTCACGTGGTACCGGTAATTTACCCAAAGAATTTCTAACTGATAAGAAGGGAAACAGGAAACTATACTGTAAAAAATATCGTGAAAAATTACCTCTGTTCTTAAAGGTTCTCTATTTTCTGACCAATGAGAACGCTGCATAAACGCCTATGAAGAATTCTCATTGGTCAGAATACAGATAGCCTTTAAAAACAGAAGTAATTTTTCAAGATATTTTTAACAGTGTACTACTGCTTTCTCCCATGAACTGTTTCATTGGCTAGCGGGGATTTACATTACGTAGACGGAACCTTCCCTTCTTTACGCTAGACGTTCTTGCCTTGACCATGTGATCATAACGTAGATTGAATATCCTCTATTCAAGAAAGCGGATTGCCGTACTTTCGACAAAAACTTGAAATGAGCATGCCTCCCGTGCATATATCACCACTTTTATGTATAAAGGCTCTCTGTTATGGTGTTGTTTCTGATACAGCGCCTAGAATACCTAGTGTGGAAATATTCTATCCAAACAGTTCTAAAAATTTGTATCCCTTAAATGTGCAACGATACTGCTAAAATTTCAAGTGTCGATCGCAGCGACATCTGCGGGATTTTCGTATTACTATTATTACATAGTATAGACTATGTAATATCCTGCAGATGTCGCTGCGATCTGCATATTGCAGCAGTATCATTGCACATTTAAGGGATACAATATTTTACCGCTTTTTTAAGTATTACAGGGTTAACCGATTTCAACACTATATATTCTAGGCGCTATAGTTTCTGAGCGCTGTTGGTTCAATTTCGATATTTGTGTTTTAGAGTGAGCAATAGAGAAAAGTACTAAAACTATTGAAACAACAACTTCTTTAATATTGAAATGTATTATAGCAAAGGAGTTCAGAATCAATACCTTAAATAGTTTCGAATATGCACTGTACTTATGACATCAATACCCTTCCTGGATGTGGAAATGCAAAATTGTGTTCAACATAATTGGCCGCAATCTAGATAGATTTTTCGCTGTTAGCGAAACGAGATTCATCAATCAGAAGCTTGCACTTTTGCGAACTTTTCGCTATTTGCAGCAATGCAGGCTATTGATTGCTGAATCTCGTTTCGCTAACAGCGAAAAATCTATCTGGAACCTGGCCTAGATTTCTACAAACATTGCTATTCATCCATGGTTATTTAGTTATTTAAGCTATAAGGTATTCGCTACGGCTTTTGCCGGCATGACCTCAAATGATCTCAAAATGGCGTTATTTCCTTGGAACAACCTTCCTCCACGAGGAAAAAAGGCAGAACCTCTTCATCCATGGCACTAAAAAAATGACTCAAAACTTTCATGACATAGGCCGGGATCCAAAAACAGTAAATATTCTGATGCATGTTTATGCAGGCTTCTGATTGGTCAAACTCATTTCGCTAACAGCGAAAAATCTATCTGAATCTCAGCCATAGTTTTCTTCGATGAAATCAATGCAAAAGGATAATATAAAAGAAAAGTATAAGATTTCTAAAATGGTTTGGCGGGTTTATCGCTATTTGGCATAATTTGTAAACTTTAGAATTAATTAACAGTTTTTCAATAATTAAGAATAGAAAATTTATCTTTTTAAAGCTGAATTTTATAAAAGCACGTAGATTGAGTAAATATCTGTCCAAAAATGCAATTCTTACTTTTTTCTGTCCATTATTTAAGTCTCTACCTCGATTTAAACATAAGGTGTGACGAAGAAAAGAAATCTGTCATTTTTAGTATCTCGACGTTATTTTAAAAAATCTATATCTCTGTTTATAATTAATTTATGAGGATGTATTTGATCTCAAATTGAAGATCTTCTTGATTTGGTCCTTCTGGTTTTGGTTTTATTTTTCTGCGAAGTTTGGTTCTTTTGATATGGGAAATTTTACGCTGCCATGTTTGGTCGATTTAACATGGAGAAGTTGACTTCAGTATAATAAGCAGTTACGGTGTCTTGCGTTTTATTCTTGGCGTTTGTTTGTTTGGCGAGGTTAGCATTTTTTTTTTCAGCTTGGCTTGGCAGAACGACCGTCCTGCTTGATAGAGATTTATAAAATTCACAGAAATTATCAATGACTTAATAGTATTACGGAACTATTAAACATTTCTTTTTGTTTAAAACATCAGTCAGGGTTTACGATTATTGGCATTTTGGTACTAAGTTTAAAATTGTGGTTCATATTTATACAAAATACTTGTTCTTTCTAAATATTAAATGATTAACAGTGAGCAACTATATTTAGTGTATATTTAATTAATAGAATTTATTTTTTCTGAGACATTTTCAAAAGAAAAAAGAAACAAAGCAAATCAGCCTCTGTCACGTTGCAGTTGCATTCCCTTTTTACTGAGATATATTAGTAGTAGAAAAAAAAACATTTATAGGAAATTTAAACTGTATTGAATGAAATTTTTTGAAGAATCTAACACTACTTTTTGCTCCTAAAATCGTTATTTTATTTAAAATATTTTCCTAGAATATTTTTAATATAGTGTTTTCAAATTATACAGATAAAAATATAATTGTACGAAAGAGACAAGTATTGTATTACATTCATTTTTACACATTTAATACCGAAAACACGTAATATAATAAATATACACACTTAAAATTAGAATGCACTAATCATCAATGACAGTACTATACATATATATAAAATATATTTATGGTCCTTATAACGACGTTATAAATCTAAATCAATTCAAATATTAAAATATTTCGCTTAAAATTACACAATTTGATCATTTATAGTCTATATAAAAATATCATTAGTAATAGTTGTAATTTTATAGTAACTTAATCGTGTAATACATGATGTTGATATTATTGTAAAAATTATCCTTATTTTAAAATATATAGTAAAAGCATTCCGCAAATAACCAGAAATTGAATATTTTAAGAGTTATTTGCAAAAAAAAAAAAAAACATCTATATATAGCAATATAGTTATTACATCATATGTTATTCCATGCCAAAGTTGTTCAATAAAGCTAAATATTTTAAGACAGAAAAGCCTGCTCTGATGAAATTACAATTAATAGAAGAAAAAATAGAAACTAAATCGTTTCCTGTATTTCTGTTACAGGATCACGAAATTTTCGGTTGCACAAAACATCTGGGCCATTCCATGTCTCGTATGGGACAGCTTTTCTGTATATTGCTGCTGTTTTAACAATGTTATTATATCCTTAAATTAAAACACTATGCTAATATGAAAATCCAGGGTCTTTTGTTATGTTTAATGTATAGTTCATATTCTAACAATTTATAAGTTAATAGACATAGGTATTTATGTAAATGTCACGCGCAGGGCATTCTGTCTGTTCTTCATGGCATGGCCCTAAACGGGTACTGATTCCACTGAAACTGCTTTATCTGTAAAATTTGTCTCAAAACAATAAACCTCGGATAAAAGCGAAAGACAAACATAATGGTCAGGATCACGAGATAACTGCATTTTAAATATAGGTTTTCATAAGTTGATTAAAAAACATTAAGAATATTTAAAATTTTCCAATTATAACAATAATTTCAGTTACCTAGAAAAGTTTTTAAATCAGATTGAGAGTTTTGTAAGGTCACTGAAAAGAATGACATCAAGTATACTATCCGGTTGAGGTTATCCATATTAACAGAAAACATTATTATTAAGGCCTTAATCGCTACCAATAGCATTCGTGTAAAATTGTACATATCTTTCTACACGTGTTTTTAAATAACACAAAAGCACATGGGTTGAGCAGTTTTTGCACTGTAGGTGGACAGACGGACAGACTGGCGGACGGACCAGACGTCGACTATAGGTGCTATGTATTTATACAATTACGAACGCATAAAAAAATCGATTTTATTATATAATATTTAAACAATAATCCGATACACCAGTATATCACGTGAAAATTTTATGATGAAGAAATAGCTTGATTACTTATTAACAAAAAGTTTATAAGGACTAAAAACAAGATTTTAAAGACTTTTTATAAAAGTCCATACATTGGAATATACGTAATAATAATTTATGAAATTTTCTCAAATGATATAACCATTGTAAAGTTTATACATTATCTTTTATCATAGCACTTCTTATTGCAAAAATCATTTTAAAGTATCTATACCGATATGAAAGAAAAGTAGTATAACATTTATGTTACAGGCATAACTGCATAAGAACACAAATAAATTCAATCGTATTTTGAGGTTGTAAGTGAAGTGATATGAAGATGGTAGAACTAATAATTTTAAATAATTCAATTACATTTTGAAATCGTAAAAACGAATGTAATGTAAAAATAATATCACATTGAATGTAATCAATTTTTAAAATGTCAATATTTACTTTTAAAAAAAAAGTACAAAAGACAATGTTACATCAAGGAAAATTTAAAAAAAAAGTAGTAAGTGTTATTTTTTTAAAACGCAATATTAAAAAGGAATGAACTGATACAGCGAATTTTACAAAATAATAATAATAAAAAAAGCGAGATATGTATTTCACTTAAAACTTTTTATATAATGAAGACTTGACATACATGATATCGTAAATGCAATAAAATTACTTTTTTAATTAATAATGGACATTGTTTCATTTTTTATGTACGTATATAAAAATGGAAAAGAACAAATGTACTTCAACGCCAGAAAAGATTTCGTAAACGGAACGATTAAACTATTTCTTTTCTTAGAAAAATATTAAATTACTTCAAAATATTTATAAATGCATCTACAGAGAGCATATGATTTTGATTCATAAGCAAGGATAACTCAAATTCAAAATTTTAATGTAGGAATGTAATAATAACGCACAGTATTGAATATGAAATATAAGTAACATTATTTTTAAATAATTATATCCGATATTATTGCTAATTATTAATATGGACGATTCGGTTTTGATATCAAATGAAATTGTTGTCCAGAATAACAGGAAAGCGATTTCTCATATTATAACTGAAAACGATTTTTGATATCGAATTATGACGATGGTATTCAGAATCAAAATCTCCTTTGAGAATTTTCTTTTGAAGATTTCTTTTATTAGTTCAGACACTGTATACATAGAATAAAAAATAATAAATAATAATTTTTATTTATTTAATTGGTTGCACGTAAATACATCAGGAAGAATATTTACTTATTCACAAATTAGTAAAACTATTACCTCATTATAGGTATTTATAAATTCTCGCACGCATGTCTCATACGAGCATATTTTTTATTTTTAATATTTTTACAAATGGTGCAAAATTTAAATACATGTATTAATAACAAGAAAAAACTTAATCTCAGCAAATTACATTATACAGTTTAATAAAATTATATTATTATGCCTTTTACTGCATAACATTGTTTACCCATATGTACAATGACGTAGTATTCTTTTTTTAAGCATGTATATAATATTTGAGAAGTACACAAAATTACCACATACTGGAGAATAAAAGTTGTATATTAAAAAATGAAATCATATTTTTTTCCATAAAACATCATTAAATGAATGGCATATAAAAAAATGTATTGTAAGCAAATATACCACAAATCTGAAAATTACGTTTTACTTGGAATACTTTTACTAAATCAATGTTGTGGAAGGGTATTTATATTCAATTTAAGACCCTTTTAATATAATTGTATATGTATGTAGTTGTTTTTTTTTTTTTTTAAGGATTTTAAAAAAATGCTTTACACTTACCCTGTTATATTATAAGCAACCAGCAATAAAACTTCAGAATTAGTGAGTATTTTAAATGCGATTTAATATTTAAAACATTAATTAGTTCTAGATTAATTTTAATATAATCATCAAGGTTAGATGGGTGAATTAGATCCACCAGATTTGTCCGGGATAGCTCAAATGAAAAAGCATTGGTAGCTTCAGCCAAGAGCTCCCTGGTTCGACCCTGGTCTGGGCATTTTTCGCCCAGTTAGAAATTTACATATTAATTAGTTCTGTTTATGTTATTTATTCATTTATGCAAAATAATTAACTCTCTAATTCCCATGGCAGAATACGTTCAAGAAATTCCATAATACAGAAAATCTGAATTCATACCAGAAAATTTCAATAATAAATTTCGCTTTATTTAAAAAAACGGAACGTCTGTTATTAAATAAAACAAATATTGCGGTTTTAAATTTCTGGTATCAATTTGGAATATCCGAGTTAAAAATTCCCTAAATTAGAAACACTTGTGGTAGCATCTATGCTACCATGGGCATTAGGGGATTAAGGTATATTTTGGCAGAAAGAAAAAACACCGAAAATAAGTAATTATAAAATTTAATTCATCTTAGTACGTAATTTTTTACTGTTTGAAGTCATAACCATCTATTATTGTTTTTCTTCTAAAAAAAAATTTCAAATCTGAAACTGCAATATAAAAATGAAAGGGGTGATAAATTTGGGTGTTTCTTAATAATGTTTTTGTTTGTGAAGACCAAGTTATAAATCTCGTTAAAATGAGCGACTATTTTATTTATTTTATATTGTCGTAATGAAAAGATTTTGAATTAGGTATTGTTCCAGTTTTACCATTATAAATAATAATGAAAAAATCAATAGGATTTTGTTTAAAATTTACGTGCTGCTGTTTATCTTCTACCGGCTAATTTAATTGCAATTTTTAAATCACCAAATTGAATCATTTGAGAACAAGATTAGCCAAAATTAATAACTATAAAAATTTAATATAATGTAAAAAAAAATATCGAATGATTACTAAGATATATCATACTCCTTTTAAAAAGTTGCTAACAAAAATGTTTTGAAATTAATAGTGTAAGCATTATATTTAACACCTTGAGTGCCATGGTGACTGACACTGAAGCTGAAAAATTTACACTGTTTTAAGTAATTTTTAAGAAAGTATAATCCTGTAATAAATAAAAGGTAAGTAAATTTTAAATAAATTTAAAGTAATTACTTAAAACATTATATATATATTTAGTTTTATATCATATTTTAGACCGTCAGTCATCGGTGAATGACGGATTCTAAACGGAAAGTTCAGTGTCAGTCACCGGTGACTAACGTGGCGCTTAACGTGTTAATATAACGACGTGTAAAAACATTTCTAATACTTGCAAATATCCATTACATTAAACTAACAAATTTAATATTTTTTGTTGTTAATTTAAAGCTTTTTTTTTAAAGCATTACATATTTTTTTTTTTTTAATGCTAGTTTTGTACTTTTTTTCCTTATTTAATCAACCTATTCACTCACAAAAAAGCTTACTTTTGAATATTGTCTGATAAAGTCTTAAGATTTAAATTAACTCAATTATTTTTTATTTTTTAATACTATACCTTCCATGAACACATTCTCCGTCTTACTATCCGTACCATAGTCATTGCTTGCTATGCAAGTAAAGTTACCGATATCGGATGCTTGAATCTGACCGATAAAGAATTGAGAACTTGCTTCTAAGCTCGTTATCTTGTATTTGGAATGGGAGTGAATTTCTTGACCATTGTGTAGCCATGTGAATTTAATGGGAAGACTTCCTCGTTTAATGGTACAGGTAATACCTGTGAGGTCACCGATCGCAATGTTTGGGGGCACTGAAAGTGGGTTCAGAACGGGTGGTTCAGATGCGTATACATCTGAAATAGAGAACATTACGAGGACATGTGAGATATTAAATGTAAAAGAAACAAAGTCACTTTTATATAATAATAATAATAATAATAATAATAATAATAATAATAATAATAATAATAAAACTTTTTTCAAACGTTTAAAATATGTATGATAATAACTTATTTAAAAAGAAAATATTTTGCTTATATAATTCTTAGAAAGACATAGAAATTACCGAAAAGAAGTATTAACTTTAAAGTATTAATATGCTTTTACCGTCAAATTGATTTGACAACTTTTCTGGCTTCAGTTAAATTTTATGATAATAACTAATTTCAGAAATCAGTGCTATTTTAAATATTAAATATTGGTAGTTTTTAGTATCAAAATAAACAGAAGTTGCTTTTTCCTAAAAATAAATGGCATAAAGTCAATGTTCTTATTTTTTATTATTAGTAGTCATTATTTCTGCTATTATTTTTATTATTTAGTTAAAAGAATTTCCGTTTTAATTTCATCAGTTTTTTATATCCACTTTGCAGCTGATTTCATCTGTGAGCGACCTTTTTTTAATCTAAATATCTAAATAAAAATTTACCAGGGACATATATAATAAATACAATGTGTTCACAAATTTTGTCTTTTATAACGGTTTGTATAGTCTTTTAATTGTTAAATTGATTTTAAATCCTCACATATCTCTTCACTTTGTTCATAAATTATGAAAAAAAACACCAAAACGTCATACGGAAGGCATCATCATTTCCAAATTTGAATTTTTCAACGGCGCTTAAAATCATCCAAATTGTAAAACTTCCATTTATAAAACTCATCGTAAAATTTTCATTGTAAAACTTTCGCTAAATATTATCACTCTATTTTTACGTCCGTAGCAGTTTCTTTCAGCATATTCAACATTTTACATAGAAATTAAACTTTAAAAAATGCCATTTATCGACTTTTCTTTTTCATATATTTGTATTCAAAATGTTCTGACTGCAGGAATATTCTCTTTAATTATTACTATTATTATTATTATTATTATGTTGAAATAAAATTGTGTAATATTTCCGAATTTTTGAAAAAAAAATTAATGAATATTTACAATAAAATAATAATAACAATTAAAAAAAGGTTAAAAATAGCGAATGAATTTCCCTTTATCATTAAGACATATCTAAACAAATCACACCATATATAATACATATTTATATATATAAACAAATGGAAAAAATTACTATTAACAGCAAAGAAAATGTAATATTTTATTTAGAGGATAAATAATAAATAAAAATCCAATTTAGAAAATTTTTCACAATATGATCTATGTTTAATACATTAGCGAGAATAACTATTAAATTTTTAATTAAATAATAAATTTTATTGCAGGGGAAAATGAAATGAAAATTTAGATTTAACATAATAATACTATAAAACTACAGGCTAATTTAGGTGCACTTTTTTAACAGAAAGGGGCAAAAGAGTTTAAAAATTATATTGTATTTTAGTATTATAATTTATGTAACAGATGTTTTAATTTTTTTCAGAATTTACGCATTGTAATTTCATGAATGATATTTTCGTTTTAAATATTTAAGCAATATTTACAATACCATAATAATTTTTAATCATATTTTTTAATAGACCACATAGTTTAAAATTTTAATATGCTTTTTGTAAAAATCAAATGAAAATTATAATTCTATACCATTATTTTTTTAATTTACAATTCAACAGTATTTAAAATTTTATTTGCCTGTATAAACAAGATTTTCCTTGCTTATTTTAAGTACAATAAAATACATACATACATATACATATATATATATATATTGATATTATTATTACAACATTTATTTATTTATTGTTTATTTCAAAATAATCCAGGACCAGCAAATATGTAGATAATCATTATAAAAGACTATGTTTCTGACAGAAAAGCTTCTTAATTTGTCTTTGGATTTTCGATATTTAAATGTGTCTTTAACGTCAATATGTAATAATAAACATTCTTAAATTATGAATGTATTTTTTGTAAAATATATACATAAATATTGAAGATGGCATTTTATCAAATAATTAGGTCATTTTCATCAATTTTTATTTTGTATTTTTCAATAATAGTATCATGCTTATAATTCATCATGCCATTTCTGTACGTTTATGCTTAAAAAAGTTTTAGTAATAATTTCAAAATGAAATTCTGAATATTCATTTGCTCATAAACATATATCTATTCATTTTATCTATTTACATATAGTTTTTCAGTCAACTAAAATATATTAAAAAATAAAGTAATGTGAATGAATTCATCTATCATCTGCTGAATTTTGAAAGCTAAGTTGTTGATTTTTTGCACTTAAAAAATGCAATTTAAAACAATGTATTTTCATTAAATATTTACACTAAAACTTACCGTGTATAGTTATTTGAAGAAACAGCAGTAATCCATACAAAAAATTGCGCATGTTTAGATTCCACAAAATTATGAGTTTTTCCTGTAGTAGTTTATCATGAGATAATTTTTCATCAGATGAAGCTTATTTGGAGGATGCCAATCTGTGGCGTTTATGAGAGAAAAACATCGTAGAAACACTATCAGTGCATGATGGTGGCGCCACCACTTAACGACAAAATTAAATATTAGTATGGGAAAAATATAAAAAATTAACTGTAAAAATTAATTTTTTTCATATACATAAAATATCACACCAAATAAAATCACTCAATAAATAACTTCGAAAAGAAGAAGAAAGCACAAAATTAACATTTTACAGACGTTTTCAACACCATCTAATATCGCAATTAAAAAAAACTATATTTAAAAGGAACAAATAAAAACTAATAATAATTAGACTATATTCATTATATTATATAGCATTAAATGAATTTTAAATTAAATGACTATAATCCAACAATTCAATTTTACTTCCTTTAGCATTACTGTTGGTCGTATAAGCTTAAAGAAAGAAACTATTAGGTTAGCAGGCATGTATTTTTAGAAACATGCAGGTTTTTTTCGCTTTATTAGAAGGAAAAGATTAGAAAAGTATCTCAAGAAAATGACCCTGAGTTTGATTATCTTCTATGAAACATTTAAGAATGAAATTGCTGTCTAACCATTTGCTCGTTATTTATTTTTTACAATCACTTATTGTAACAAAAAAAATATTGAACTGTAAAATGAATGCTATTACAGTATAATGAAAAATTATATTTAAAATAATGTCGTACTTCTGCGTTATCATTATAGTGTCTACATAGGTATTTAAAGTTGTATTTTAGGCATACATAAATCATACCTAATATTATTCTGCCTTAATTTGCCGTAACTAACTAGTATTATATTTTTTAGTATATTTCCCACCTAAATAATATGCTTGTAAGAACATGAAAGAATTATTATTTGCACACCTCACATATAGAAAATTTTAAACTCTGGTTGGTTCAAGATTGAAAGAATAAACCTCAAAACCAATACAACTTCATGGATTCTCAATAAGCTTAATGTAATTAAACGTTATGCTTCAAATTAATTATTCATATCTAAAATGATACTAGACGGAGTATTAATAAGAAAATAAACATTCCACATAATTAAAACATGCTGTATCTAAGGTATCTGTTTTCTGTTTTTGCTAGAGGGATTTTTAATAATAAACTTTGATTTTACACTGTTAAAAATCTGCAGCAAACTGTCCAGTCATTTGACCTTTTTTTTAAAAAAAAAAAAGAAACAGTTATATGACCATAATTTAGCTTTATTGTCAATAATATGGTCAGGGTCATGTAACCGTTCTTTGAAAACGGTCGAATGATTGGACAGTCTGCTGCATATTTTTAACACTGTACAGTAAAAATGCTTATTATTTGACAACCAGATGAATAACAATTAGACCGGGAGATGGCAGCACAGACAATCACCTCATCAGGTTCACGGCTGAAATTCCAGAAAGTTAAAACTTGATTCGCATATTAAAACGCAAACGGTCTGCCAAGTCATATCTTGGATGAAAACACTTGAAAACCCCATTTTAGAGGCTGACTCGAAGGTTTACCATTGTGTTTTCCTGCACCCAAAGGTATGAAAACAGAGGATTGATTGGGTGCAGGAAAACACAATGTTAAACCTACGAGTCAACCGCTAAAATCGGGTTTTCAGGTGTTTTCCACCAAGATATGATTTGGCAGACCGATTGCATTTTAATATGCGAATAGATTTTTAACTGATTCTGGAATTTCAGCCGTGAACTCGATGAGGTGATTGATTGTCTTAGCTGGCGTCTCTCGTTCTAAGATGAAACTATCCTTTTCTCATTAATGGACGTGCTACAAAGAAAACAAAAGTATGTTACATTACATAGATTGTTCGGGTTATTTCATAGTCAGGCAAATTGTTGATAAAACTACACTTTTTGTCCACTGATGGAAATAATACAAATAAAACGAAAATGTAGTAAAATAAATCTGATTGCTATGATCATCTCACATTCAGGCGAATAATAGTGGAAATGCACTTTTCACACCGATGTAAATAATATGTAAATAAACCAGTGTATATAAATAAATCAAAAATTTGTTTAAAGTGTATTATATTGTCCGCGTTATCACATAGTCAGGCGAATTGTAGAAAAAAAAAGCAATCTTTTTGCATTGACGGAAATAGAAATAAAACAATAATGTATTAAAATAGATCTGATTACTATGATCACCTCATAGTTGAGCGAAATATATGATGAAAACAAACTTTTCACACCAATGGATATAATATAAATAATTCAAAAATATGTTAAAGTATATTAGATTGTTCGGATTATTGCACAGTCAGGCGAATATTAGATAAAATCACACTGTTTGCATTGACGGAAATAACAGAAATAAAACAAAAATGTATTAAAATAAAGCTAATTGCTATGAACATCCCATAGTCAGGTGAATAAATGATGAAAACATTTTCCACACCAATGGACATAATATAAATAAATCAAAAATATGTTATAGATTGTTTCGGGTTATCTCATAGTCAGACAACTAAATAATAATCACATTTTTCACATTCGAGAATATTACATAAATAAATCAGTAATGTGTTAAAATATAGGGCATTGTTGGTTATATCATAGTCAGGCGAATACTTGCTGAAATAACATTGTTCATATTATTGTGAATGATGTGAATAAAGCAACAATGTGTAAAAACATTACCTGTAAACCGCATTTCTAACTTTTCTATAATTATATTACTCGCTTTTAATAAGAAAATAATTTTAAGATAGTGAATATTCAGTAAAGTCGTCAAATCATAATAAATGTCGTCTCACCTTCCATAGAAACGCTTTCTGTTACACTGTCGGTGCCAAAAGCATTGCTGGCTGTACAAGTAAAGTTGCCGATATCGGTTGCTTGAATTTTACCGATGAAAAATTGGGAACTGATTTCGCTATTTGTTATTTTATATTTCGAATGAGACATGATTTCCTTTCCATTGTGAATCCATTTGAATTGTACTGGTAGAGTTCCACGTTTTATGGAACAAGATATCTCTGTCATGTCTCCTAGAGCTATATTTCGAGGGACGTACAAGGAATTCAAGACAGGCGCATCCGAGGCCAAAGCGCCTAAAAAGAAAAAAGTATATAAAAAAAACGTATAAATTTCCAAATAACTACACGGTTAATAATATTAAATTAGGATAATTGTGTCTAGTATTGCGGCTAAAATATTATATTTTAATTATTATTATTATTATAAATAAGAATAAAGCAGCAAACATCGATTGGATAAGATGATTGACATCTTGGAAAGACATTTAAAACCAGACAATTTAAGAAAACTAAAAAACACATTAATATCACATAATACAATCAATTCCAGTAGACGTTTCAAGTCTTGTACAAGCTCAAAGGGAAAATGTCAATCGAAAACCAAGGCTGCTTTTTACACATATTCACGTTCAAAAGTAAGCGTTTAAAATATTAAATCATGAATCAATATATTTAAAAGGCATAATTTTGAACGTGAACATGTGTAACCAACAGCTTTGGTTTTCGATTGACATTTTTGCTGATGAGGAACTGGTATAGAACTTGAAACGTCCACTGTAATTAATTGTATTATGTAATATTAATGTGTTTATTTTTTAGCTTTATTAAATGTTTGATTTTAAATATATTTTTAATTTTAAAATTCTGATTTAACCGTAATATATTTAGTTATTTAAAATAGATTGGATAGTTACGCTTTTTAAACTATGTACCTTATTCAAATTAATTTTTTTAATGCAAATATAATGTACGATTTAGTGTGTGTATGTAAACTTGAAAACACAATAATAATCACGATTTTTTTTATTTTTAAATATTACGTTAAATATTTTTAAATATACGCTAAATATTTTGTTTGTTATATTAAAGTTATAGTTATACTAACAAGGGAACCACTTTTGGTGTTGCTCGCACCTAGCATTGAGACCTGGTGCATTTTAAAGCTCTATATTATGAAGTTTGAGAACCGATAAAATTTTTCTGTTAAAATAATATTTCTTGATTATACAGCAGCATAACTTTCTGCAAATGCAATTTTCGAGACCACTTATCGGACTATTAACATTGAAGTTTTTTAAAGAAACGCATTTAAAAATAAAAATTAGTTAATAATAAGTATAAAATATTGAAAAAAGTTTGAAAATTTCTTCAAAAACCCACGAATTTGATTTTGAAAAATTGCAACTTTATATTCATATTTTTGGCGGGGAAACAGTTGGCGTTTATTTTCAAAAGTAGAGCTTTCCGTCAACCCTAGCCAACTGTCATAGCTGAATTTGTAATAGCTAGAAATTGCAATGTCCAACCTATTTCGCCACAGTAATTTTTCTAAATTAAGTAAAAATATTAATTTACTTTATGATTACTTTT
Source organism: Maratus speciosus (assembly GCA_963932465.1). Taxonomy (NCBI): domain Eukaryota; kingdom Metazoa; phylum Arthropoda; class Arachnida; order Araneae; family Salticidae; genus Maratus; species Maratus speciosus. The sequence continues at coordinate 634,269,781 of OZ010786.1, forward strand.
ACGGAAGGACCATTTAATACAGCAACATTTCATTTTAAACATTCGAAACTTTATTTCATTCGATTTTAAAAGAAAATAGTTTGCTTATTTTGTTTTTCACTAAAAAATAGTTTTCAATGATCTTCGAAGCTTTTATAGAATTATATTTATTACTTATATATTTATCGTCTGCATAGAAAAAAAAAATAAAAACCTAATATTTGTTTCTTATGCTATCAATTATAAAAAAAAATTGCAATTTGATATAATTCTAGTAATATGTTCTGTACATTTTCTCTTTGGATAAAGCGGGCGGAAAAATTGTAGCGCCATATTTGGCGACTTTACTCACTTTTGGCGTGAAATAAACAAATAAATATGTAATAATAAAAATTAAAAGTATAAAAAAGCATATAAAGTATTATTTTAACAGAGAAATTTTTTCGGTTCTCTAACTTTTATGTATAGGGCTACAAAATGTACCAGGTCTCGATGCTAGGTGCGAGCAACACCAAAAGTGGTTCCCTTGCAAGTTGTACTAATTTTAGCTGTTGATAATTGCTTGTACTAATTTAGTTTATATTGACACAGTTTTGTTATTTTTTATAAAGCTGAGTTATATTAAGTTAGTTTTATGTTCAATATTTTATATAATAAAATAAAAATCTCCTACCCTCGAAATTAAATGAATCATAATACAGCTCTTTTTTTTTTTTTTTTTTTTTTTTTTTTTTTTTTTTTTTTTTCACAGAATGGAAAATAAATCTGTGTAAATTGAACATATATACGAAAACATTGGAAGTAACAAATTATTATTTTTTTCCATTGACCAAAAGAATTTTAATTTAAAAGTGGTTAAATATTAATCATTTAATTAATAATATAAAATAGATTAGAATGAGATATAGTAAATATAAATAATAATAACAATATTTAATAATGTAACTATGTATTTAATATAATTGAGTAAAATATGTTAAAACATTTTTCATCAAACCTCTATCATAAATATTCTTCTTTAAGCAATTGGCGTGCTTCAAAACGCTTCATAAAAGCGTTTTAAAACTCACATAAATTCAACTATGATAAAATAATTTAAGTTTAAAAAAATAATAATGTTGTTTTATATAATTTCAACAATACATAAATCATATGTTTTATGTATAAATGTTTTAAAATACTTATAAACGGTTATGTATGTTTTATGTACAAATGTTTAATTATATGTCTTATGTTTAAATAAACATAAAATGAATAGAAAACAAAGAATTTGAACAAGTCTTTACTTTTTTTAAGTTAAACTTTTAATCTTTTTTATCACTATTTACTTAAAAATATTGTTACCATCATAGAATTTTTATATTAAAAAAATTGACTTAAAATTATTTATGTTTTATCAAAAAAGTTTCATGTGCCGACATTTAAATTTTCTGTCTTTAAAAAGTACACACCAATGGCTTATTTCAATGAGAAATAGCACGTTGGAATTTTATGTTTAATTTTCGATTATTCGTTATTTATACAACTTATTATAATTACAAAAACAAAATATCATTAAATAGTTCAATTTTTATAAATTATTTTTTCAATAAAATACACGAATTAAAATGTATAAAGTGCTAAAAGTTTACCTTTGTTATCCATGTGATTTTTAATATTTACCAGATTGCTGTTTAAAAATATTTTTATAGAAATAATATATATTCAATTTGGCAAAAATTAAAGACATTTTGTTTTAAAAATAAATTACTTTTTTTAAATATCTATTCAAAACCAAAAATGAATCGGAATATGTATATAAAAGAACTTGCAATGGTTGAAGTACAAAAATAACAGAGGAAAATAAATCTGTAATTAAGATACTAATCGTTATATTTCAGCATAAAATATGTATCAAACATGGTATAAGATATTCGATTTCATTATTGTATAATACAGAATTTATTATTTAAACAGTTTAAATCAATCCCAGAGTTTTAAAATCATTTCTTAATAACATATGTATAAAAAATAATTAATATAAAATTAACTTACCGCTCTTAAGTATTACTGCTAAGATCAAAAGCTGCTTGTATAGTACAAGAAACATTTTGAAGCATTTACCCTTATTTTCTGTCTGTATATTTCGTTTCTTCTATGTATAGTTTTTCATAAATATTGCTAGGAATATTGACATTAATTTCAAAGATTTACACATAATCCTAAAACAAACTGTGAAGGCGTCATATCTGGTGATAGAAAACATCGGCCTAGATGTTTAACAATCATATATCACTGAAGCTATGAATGTGGCGCCACACAGTGTTAAAATCATCAAACATACTCTATTGAATTAAAATAAAGATAAGAAATACTAAATTAATTTATATTAATACATTTTCAATATGTTTTATTTCTAATATTTGTTAAAAACTTTTTATAGTAGTATTAATTAAAATATAGTAGTATAATAGTAGTAAGTAAAAAACACACTGTTCTCGGATGCAATTACAAAGATCATAATGAGACCATGAACGTAAGCAGTTCTATTTTATTCAATACGTATTACGATAAAAATGCCTTGTATTTATTCATATGCATTTATTAAAACAGAATTTAACAGAAGTTTCAGATGAATATATTTTTGTTGAAACTGTTCGTCTCACATGTCGCCAAAAATGCATAATACTAAAAATTTGAGAAAAAACATCAAGTGAAATTTTATGTCGTTTCTTAGCTTTAAAGAATTAAAAAAATGTAGTAAAAAAGATCTTTTCGGACACTAAAAATTAATTATAAATCGGTAATAATTAAAAATACCAGGTGCACATTTATAATGCATAAATTTTCCCACTCTTTCTCTTACAGGAGATAACATAGTACTGAAAAATAAACTCTACAGCAAAAATTACGCATTCATAAGTTATTCAGAAATACTTATTATTCAATTTTTAAAGGATGTGTGTTAGATATAAATTGAAATGATTGATGTTTTCACACGGTTTTAACATTTTTTGTAATAAAGATGAAAGATCAAATAATATGTTAAGTTTCGAATAATAAAGTAGAACTGAAAGTCTTTTTTAAATTTCCCCCCCTTCGAACCAACATTTTAATAAATATTTCATTTTAAGATAGACGAACTTCTATTAAATTAAAAAAAGATGATCTATTAAACATTAAAGACTGAATTAGCCAAATATTTATATTGTAAAAGAAAATTTGTGAAATTAGTTAACTCGTAATGTGTAAAACAGACTTCAGAATACTGCGCGAGTTGTGTGATACTCGACACAAACTCGACAAAAAACATTTTCATTGATACACAATCCGACACTTTCCCGATAAACGAAAATTTCTTGTCGTACAACCAAATCCGAAACCGACGCATATCAATCCAAAATATTTAAACCTGAATCAGAAGGAAAAGAAAATTAATCCGTATTTTATGGAAAAATAGGCTACAATAAAGACAATTATATCAATTTTATGCTATTTGTAGAAAAATGAACATACGAGTATATATACACTCATTAATTTTTAAATACATATTTCTTTAATCTGAATACCATTCGGACAATTCTGACTTAGAATTTTCCAAATGACTTCGTTTCACACAAACGAATTTTTTCGCCTCTTTTCAACATCGAAGATTTGCGTAACGTTTTCCTTCGTGATCGTACTTTGAAGGTAAAACAACATTTACAGGCAAAGTAAAACAACATGTGATGCTATAAAAACACGTATTTCTAGCATCTTCCTATAACCACTCTAAATTTTTTAGAGTAAAAAAAGAATTTTAGATAAAGACATTTGCATGTAACATGCGTTATCTTCTTATTATAATTGATATTTTGAAATAATTATAGAAATACTCACATTTGTAAAAATCAGTGCAGTAATATATCTAAATGTATATAATACATTTATATGTACATATATATAAAATTACAGAAAGAAATATGAAAAGATTCAACATTACAGTTCTAAAAGCAGCATATCATTCGTTACATTTAATGGAATATAGAATAGAATGAAATTTTTAATTCTCCTAAAGTAAATAATATATTTTAATAACTAGTTATTTTAATATACTTTGGCTAATAAAGAAAAAAGAAAGATATTTCAGAAGTTATATTTTTAAATATTGTATATTATAAAAAGGAGATTATTTTTGCATATAAGACGAACGCTAAGATAGATGCAAATGATAATCTAAAAATAAAAAGGTAAAATTGAGATCCTCGTTATAAATGATGAATGAATGAGACTTTCAAAATTCATGTTTACCAGGTTGCATATTTACAACAAAAAACACAATACTTATAATAATAATAAATATAGTATAAAAAAAATTGATGCATTTTAAAGGACGAATTTTTATTCAACAATAATATGTGAAGGAAAAATGATTTTCGAAATAAATTCTTATATTTTAAATTTACGTAAAAGCTGTAAAAATATAAATATAACCCTTTCAAATGTTATTCATGTACTAGAAATCTTCTTCTTAAAACATAAGTTCTAATCTTTGTAAATTAAAACTATTCACACCAATGCAATATTAAACACATGATTTCAAATTATACTTAATACAGCTAATTAAATTAAATATTTAAAAGGTGAAAAATTATATGTATGTATGATGTTTTTGAATGAGATTGGAAAAAAAAATACACGTCTGTTTCTATTTAAATAAATATTGCTATTATCATACAATTCAAGGAAGTTGAAATTAATTTTATAATCTCTACACCGAAGATAGATTTTAAGATTATTTTTTTTATATTAACAGATTATTTTCTAAATTTCACTTTTTTCACTTAGTTATTTAAAATTCATAAGCGAATAGATAAGGATAATTCAAAAACAGAAAAGAGATATTTTAAATTTATTTTTTAATATTTATATAAATAAACCCACCTTCCATGGAGACCGTTTCACTCTTGGAATCCATTCCAAACGGATTGCTTGCAATGCAGGTAAAATTACCGATGTCAGAAGCTTCAATCTTACCCATGTAAAAACGAGAACTTGTTTCGGCAGTGTTTATTTTATACTTTGAATGAGAATTAATTTCTTTGCCATTATGTAACCATTTGAAAATTACTGGTGGAGAACCTTTTTTAATGATGCAGTATATTTCTGTGACGTCTCCTACCTCAAGATTAGCTGGAACTAGTAAAGGCTTTAACACAGGAGCTTCATTTGCATTGACTCCTGAAATATGTAAAAATAAAATCTATACATATTCAGTTTTCTTAAATTGTATATTTTATTTTATATTATTTTATTCAGTAAGATCAACTCAAGTATTGTTTTGTCTTTTATTGTGTTAACAAATTGCTTTTATGCGATGAACTGTTCATTAATCAAATTTGGTTACCACTGATATATTTTATTATCTACGATTTTATTTAGTAACTTCAACTTTTCTATTTAGATTGCCTAAAGTAAGTATAGTTTATTATGTTAAATATATTTTAAGCGAATAATTGTTCGTTGTCATATACTAGAAGCCATATTAAACATTCTTAAAATTTTATTGTAATATTTATTTGTAAAGAAAATGTTATATTTCTACAACTTCATTTATTGTATGCAAAGATTTATTAATTTTGAGATCAACTTTATGCTTAGTAAAATGTTTGTAAATAATTTGGTTTTAGCTCTATAAGTAAATATGTTCGTTATTTAAAATCATTTTATGATTTTGTTTTAATGACAAAATAGCTGTATATCACAAAAATGTGCTTCAGAAAAATATTTATAAAATTAAGGCATATGAACTATTTATTTGCCATTTATTTATAATTTATTTACTATTAAAAACATTGAGTGAAAATAAGAATTTAATTCTAATATATTAAAACATTTTATTTCTGAAATTCTTGGCAGTTCAATGCGGACGATTTTTGTCATAATTTTTATTTAAACGATAAGCTTATCGAAAATGTGTGTAAAGCCAAAATAAATTCAAATGTTTAAAAACAAAACCAATTTTAATTTCTTTTAATTTTGAATGGCGCACGATAAACTTTCGCAAGTTAAGTAAATAAAGCTGAATACGAATTTTCTCTAGATAGATATTTTAAATGGCTCATTATTTCAATCTCTTGTAAATGATAAAGTTTGTTATTAAACAGTTAAATAAGTTTTACACATTTCAAGAACATTTAAATACATTAAAATACGTTCAAAACGGCTTATAGTTTGTAGAAATTATACAATTTATATGCAAGTTAAACAAATAACTTGTTTATCAATATTTTACTATGAAACGGTAACAATAACAGATTAAATATTTTTTTATGATATTATTATAAGGTAACTGAGTAAAAATAATTTAACACTTACCTGATTTAATTGCCAGAAATGTTAAAAAGACTACGTTGAACATATTTTACGGGGGAAAAATTGTACTAACTATTCATTCTTTTGGTGTTGATAACTATGGATGCTCTGTTTTATCACTTCAATCCATACATAGATATGAAAGTGACTGGAGTAGACGCTACACGCTAAAGGAACATTACAACGAAAAGTATGACAGTGGCGCCACATGATGTTGAAATATTTTATTACACATAAAATATAAAAACAAATAAAGTATGTTATTAAAATATAATTGTTGCTTTTCCTACGTTTATATAAATTACAGTACAAATTGTTTCTTCTGCATCTCTAGTAATGCGTAATTTTATTTTACAAATACAATTCTTCTATACATAAAACAATCATAGTAAGGAATAAAAGTAATAAGCTATAAAGGATATAATATAATAAAAGGAATAAACTATTTATAGCAATAAAAAACTAATAAATTTAAACATAATTTTATTTTTAATATTATTTCTTAAAATTAAATGTATTTTAAATGTTAAATTACAGGATTGCAATACTATCTTTTTTGAAATTCAAAAAAGTTAGTAACTATGCAGAAAAATGGTAAAAAGAAAAGAAACTTAAAATCATCAATAAATACCATAGAATTTTAACACTGAAATTTTACAAGTTTTTTATTCTTTTTAACTGGATATTTTTTTACAACGCCAAGTTTGTTCAAATTTTTCTAACGTTATAAAGTATTTGTTCAAAGTAGTTTTAATAACACCCAATTCCTGTTACATTTGTGAGAGTTATACTTAATTAATAGCAATAAATTATAAAATTCACGCAGTTAAACTAACTAAACAAATATATATATATATGTATACATATGTTGAAAATCTTAACAGTATTTATTCGTTTTCAACTTAGCTGCATTATAAAATATCAAATAAATAAAGCATTATAAATGTTCTGAATATATTTTCATTAATATTAATCCAAATGTTAAAAGACACTCGTAACGAATTCATCCATTTTAAAATACTGATATGTATCACAAGTATAATCGTCATTCGTAGGATGATACTGAAAAATTAGTTATACAAACATTTTATCAGCAACGAAAATATATAACAAAATAGTCTTAATAACACCCAATTTCTATTTCATTTTTCAGAGTTATACTTAATTGCAACGAATTATAAAATTCACATAGTTTAAATAAACATATAAATATATATGTATAATATACATATATATTTGGTTACGAGTTTTATATATACATTGTATATATATGTTGTATATATGTATAACATTATTTATTCGTTTCCAACTAATCTACATTATAAAATATCAAATAAATAAAGCATTGCAAATGTTCTGAAAATATTTTCATTAATATTAATCGAAACTCGTAACGAATTCATCCATTTTAAAATACTGATATATATCACAAGTATAATCGTGATTCGTAGGATGATACTGAAAAATTAGTTATGCAAACATTTTATCAGCAACGAAGATATATTCTTTACAATTACTCATTATAAAAATGTTCACATTAAAATTTGTAACTCTTCGAAGCTTTTCGGAGTGTTTTGGTAGTAGAATATGAGATAAAGATTTCTAAATACATCTTATAGAACCCAGGGTCTGTAAACAAAATATAAAAAGTACAATTTTATTGTAAATTAAGAGCTGGACTATTTATCAACATAATCTTACTCCTACCTTATTTTGAACATTTTTGCAGTTTACATTGCTTACGCATCTAAAACAGGTAAAATATTAAAGTACGTTTCAATCTTTTTTGGACACCCTATATCTAATTTTGTGGCTAAATTCATCGAAGAAACAGCAGTTGAAATACACTATACGATTCCATTAGAATTCCGGTAGTTACTTTGGTCTTTTTTATGCAAGTGATAGTATTTTTCATACCTGTTTAATGTTTTATAAAATAAGAATACAGCAAATTCTATTTGGAAACGACACTTATTTATCCATACTTGATTTGTACCAGCCGAAATTTTGCATTTGTATCAGTAGTTATTTTGCGGAAACAGACGATTCAAATGTTTAACAGATAAAGTATTTAAAAAGATGACATTGACATACACTTACCTAGCTCAATTGCCAGAAGAGTCCAAATAAATCTGTGCACCTTATTTTACAGATAAAAAATATTACTAATTTTTCTTTCCTTTAGTATCGATAATTATGAATGTTTTATCACTTATTCAATGCACTGATAGATATGAAAGATACACGAGAAGGCATACACCCCTAAAGAAACAGCACAACAAAAAGTAAGAAAGTTGATAATTGCACCAATTGAAGTTAGTTTTAATGAAATTAAATTCGATGGTTCCCAACAATTTTTTTAAACCTCAAAAGTTTTTGAAAATATTTCGGTTATTAAAAACCACAAAATTTATAGACATTTCATTAATGTTTTTTTTTTATTATAACAGCCTGCTTATTTGTTTATGTAAAATGTGAACTACTTGAATTTTGCAGATATAAAATTATTATTGTACGAGATTAAAGGAAAAGTAAGAAGCTCATTATAACTGCATCAAATCAAAGTGCACGAGTCAGCATATTATAATTAGAGAGTATACATCAAAGTAATTGCTTATCTCGCAAATGATGGCATATGTAGTATCAATAGAAATTAATTATTATTGCAATTATTCTATCTCACCTTCCATGGTAACACTTCCTGTTGCGCTATCCGATCCGAAAGCATTACTAGCCGTGCATGTAAAGTTGCCTATATCAGTAGCTTGTATCTTGCCAATGAAAAAATGGGAACCAACTTCACTACTTGTTACTTTATATTTTGAATGCGACTGTATTTCTTTACCATTATGGAACCATTTAAATTGTACGGGTAAAGTTCCACGTTTTATAGAGCAGTTTATCTCTGTCATGTCTCCTACGGCTATATTTCGAGGCACATACAGAGAATTCAGAACTGGTGCATCTGTACTTAGAACATCTGAAAAAAAAAGATTTTTGTATAATTAGCAATTTTTATTTAACATATATATATTACATACACATACAGGGTGTCCATAATTAAACGACCCTACTTTAAAGTTGTCTACAGACAAACATATAGTTCATAAAGTTGTAAAATTTTGTGAAAGACATAATAAAGGGGTGGGAATTTGTTTAAGCTGAAACAAATATAAATAAAAAATAGTCTAAAATTTCGCCGCCAAAGGGCGATTTTTAATAAATTACACATTTAGCATTACGATAGTTTAAAATTTTTATTTATTAACTTAACCTTATTCTAAAGACGACATGTTTCTAGCATTTCCCAGAACACAATGTGGTCAACTGTGGCAGATGCTATCTTACGATTACAGATGGTATCTGAAAATGATGAAAGTCATGGAGAACATGTTTGTTGTAACAAAATTTGTTAAACTATCATAAATGTATGCTAAATGTGTCATTCGTTAAAAAACGGACTCCTAATTTTTGTTTTCTCTCAAACAAATTCCCATACTTTTATTATGTCCTGCAAAAAAATTCACAACATTCTGAACAATAATTTCGTCTGTAGACAACTTTAAAATAGGGTCGTTTAATTATGAACATCCTGTAAATAAAATTCCTAAACTATCGTAATGCTAAATGTGTAATTTATTTAAAATCGCCATCTGGTGGCGAAATTTTGAACTGTTTTTATTGATATATTTTTTAACTTAAACAAATTCCCATCCCTTTATTATGTCTTTCACAAAATTTCACAACTTTATGAACAATAGTTTTGTCCGTAGACAACTTTAAAGTAGGGTCGTTTAATTATGGACACCCTGTATATAAGTGCGTATATTTGTCCAAAATAAATGGGAAAATATACGTGAAAGATAAGTGTATAATAGCTTAAAATAAGCCAAAATTTTAAAATATGAGATATAATTATATACATATACACATATTCGAAATTATGTTTTGATAATCTTGAATTATTTTTATTATATTTGATTATTTATATATTTGAAAGGAAATAAAATACACTAAAAGCAAACATATGCACTATAGCGTGTTAAGATGAGATCACAAGGCATAGCAGAAATATTTTTATACAGGTAGTTATGGACAAGTAAGTGTGTGTTATGATTGTATTTTATCACTGTAAAAAGAGCTACAAAATTTTCTGTGTAACATAAGATTTCTTAATTATATAAGCAAAAATATTACATCTGAATTCCATCTTTAAAATATTTACATTAAAATCACAGACAAATATACATTAAACAATTAAAATTATTACATAAAAACACTAAAAACATATTAAAAATTGGGACGTTTCGGATCATCACGATCTCTCCTCAGCCAATTATAAACTCAGCCAATATTGACTCAACGTTTATAATTGGCTGAGGAGGGATCGTGATGATCCAAAACGTCCCAATTTTTAATATGTTTTTAGTGTTTTTATGTAATAATTTTAATTGTTTAATGTATATTTGTCTGTGATTTTAATGTAAATATTTTATAAGATTTCTTCTCTGTTTTCACATGTTATTCTGTACTTTATGTCTATATATAGTATTTTGTTACTATTTACTCTTGAACTATTTATAAAATTATACTTACACACACACATTAAATAAATATCTTTAAATAAATATTTAAAATTATATTTACAAATTTATTTTCATGCATTTTTTAAACTATGTTTAATTACTATATATATCACATTTGATTACTATATTTTTGAAGGAAAAAAATTAAATTGCGTAGAAATTAGATTTATTTTTTTTTTAATATGTTGCATTAAAGATAAGTTTTATTTCTGATTTTTAGTTCATATTATATTACAAGAAATAGTTTTTAATTACTGCGATACAATAAAAAAAAGAATATTACATTTAAATTTTATTGGTTTTTCATTAAGAAATATTTTTACTCCGCTTTTAATAAAGCTTAGCTCACAGACTTCTGTTATTACATTGCATAAAATTAACAACTTATAATTAACAAACAATGAAAAATTGATCGTTCTGCAGTTTTCTTTTCTTTTTTAAATTATTACCTTTTACTTTATGGTTTAGCATCAAATCTTGTTAACGAAAATTTTATAAAGTGCGCAATTATATAGTATATATTTATATATTTATCCTATATATTTATTCTATACTATATATCTATACTCTATACTTTATATATTTATTATTTATTGCAATAATATATATATACAAGATAAAGTGTTACATATATATATATATATTAAATAATAAAATGCAAAACAAAGCATTTTAAATATACATATATAGATATATGTATATATATATATATATATATATATATATATATATAAACTTCCTGTAAAATTAAGCCATTTAAACATTTAAAATTGACCAAAATTTATGTAATAACCAGTTATGAGCAAAAAAAACAAAATATATATATATATATAATTGTATTTTTTAAATGGAATCATTCAACAGAACATCAAGACAGGCCATCACCGTACCATATTTGTATAACCTGAAATGAGTACTTTATTGTAAGGCATATACATATAATCTTTATTCCAAATTGTTTGCAATTAATTTGTTGCTGTAAGTATTTATTTTTATTTATTTATTTATTATTTATAAAAAAAAAAGAAATGGTTCAGTAAAAATTGAATTCATTTCATATGTATTTGGATTCCTGATTACATGAAACATGAAACATACCTACATTTCATGCAGCATGCAATAAGACAATAAAATTTTTAATATCTTTGGTATTTTCTTATGAAATCTATGTATCGGGTTACGTAGCACTAATGAAATGTTATCTTCTTCAGAATTAATTTTTGACATTTTTTAATATCATTCATTTCATAGGTATTTAAATTAATGATTACATGAAATATGTTCATTCTTTTCATTATTCCTTCTAGCTTGCTAAGACAATAAAATTTTGAATATCTTAAGGATAGACAGATTAATTTTTAATATTTTATTTTCTCATAGGTAAATTCATCTTAAATTGGTTTTTAAAAAATGTTTAATTTTTTTTTTCAATGTAAATGATATTGGCAAAAAACAAAAGTATTGTTATTTTAAAAAAAAATTATGCAAAATGTTTGTTGAAAAAATAATAAAACCAGTATGACTGTACAACAATACCTTCCAGCTTCGACGATTTTTGGTCACCACTGATTCCAAAAGTGAATCTTCGCCTTATTTAATAGAAAATTTCTGCGATGAATTAAGTCCAAAGATTTTTTCCCCCGAAATTACTGGTGGCCAAATTTCGTAGCAATTGGAAGCTATGAGTACAACATTAAATAAAACAAGATTACTTTTTGACTTACATAATGCAAATTTTTCTTGAAATATTTTTTTCAAACAGCGGAAATATTTCTCAATAAAAAATGAACTCTCAATATACATACTTAGAAAAAAACATAAATTATAAATGCGCCATTATGATTATAAGGGAGTTAATATTTTATGAAGCATTATATTTAAAAATGAATAAAATCAGTAAAACCTAAAAACAAAAGTAATTAATATAAGATACACTTTTTAATATTTTACTTTAAAAACGTAAATATTCTGAAAACAATCATTTAATTTCATTTATCATAAAATCATTTCAATGAAACAAAGGGTCAATAGTTCTTATAAAATGTAAATTTTCAAATAGTAATTCAATAATAAGAAACAAACGTACCGCATATTGTTACTGCTGTCAGGATAAAAAATACTCCATATAGTTCCAAATGCATCTTGAAAAATAAATTCATTTTCTATACGTTTTGAAAATTCCTTTACAGTGTGAACTTAAAAAAGAAAATTAAATAAAATCACACAGAATTCTCGAATCACAACATTAATTTTATAGAGAAGAGTCTAAATTCGGAGAGACTCTACGAAGTGATGGAAGCGCCCTACCTGGTCATAGAAAACACTTGGAAATAGATGATCAACAAACAATATATTACAGATACTATGAGAGTGGCGCCACGTAGCGTTAAAAATATTAATTAATAAATATATTTCACATTTTAATAAGATAAGAACATTTTAAATAACCTTTAATATAATCATAATATTGTAAATCCCGCATTATTTTGCATTTCAAACCCATGGTTTTAAACCATTACATTCAAACCATTGTTGCTGGGAGATTTAAAAAATAGTATTTTCCTTACTTCATTAACTCTTTTTAAATTTTTAATTCTTTAACTCTTTTGAAATATTAATTTCAAACTTTTTAAAAACTAATTGCATTCATGAATTTATGAGAAATAATATGTTTAACAACTATATTTAACAACTTCGGATCATTGCTTTACTTCCCACCAGATGTGTCCCCAAGCTGAAAAATGATGGGAATTAAGAGTAATAAACATACATTTAACAACTATATTTAACAACTTCGGATCATTGCTTTACTTCCCACCAGAAGTGTTCCCAAGCTGAAAAATGATGGGAATTAAGACTAATAAACATACATTTAACGTTATAGTTTGAATCAAATGTTTTCAGCTAAGATTATTATTGCATAAAAGAGGTGTAAACTACAAACTCATTTACATAGAAGAATTAAAACATAACATTAAAATTAAATCCTGGAAGAAAAGTTATATTCAAAGTCTAGTCTTATCGACAAAAATATATTATTTTTGTACATAAATGTAATCAATAGAAAATCATTATTCGATTTCACAATTACTTGCGTAATAGACGTTATGTGTTTATAGACTTTTAATCATTGTATAGTTACATTAAACGGAATACAAGATTAAATAGTATTATTGTCAATAAAATCGTAATAGTCATACACGAAAATATATCACAAATTGTTTTAAAATGTGTTGTACAATATATTTACATCACATATTTGTGATAACATATACACATTTAATACCACAAATAATAACATATTTGTGGTACACAAATTGTAAAGCCTTTTAATTAAAAATCTAGGTAAAATGTTGTACTATACCGCTGCGATTAATTGGAGTTCGAACCACTAAGTTAAACACTTTATTTCTAGGTTGCTACATCTTCAACGATGGAATGTATGTTAGTCAGAGCCAATCTGTACAAGTACATTGATTCAATAATGTATGTAACTTTCGTGGCTATCTAAATATGTTTACAAAAAATACAGAACACAGATATGAATATATGAAGATTATTGGTCAGACATTGATCCCCCTGAAATTAAGCTGACAACTGCCTAATAAAACTAATACAAGTAAATATGCAATTTAAGCAAAAGAGAATTGTAACAAGTGGATTTCTTATGCCAAAATTATGCGTTGAACATACATAGATTTTTTACATGCATATAGATTCAGGAATCGGTTTAAAAAATAAAATATGTATTGGTTTAAATATATTTTGCTGTAAAAATTCTGTACTAAAAAAATGAATAATTTTGTAGAAAAAATTAAATTTAATGAAAAATCCAAAATATATTAATAAATTTACGATCTTAGCAGATTTTTGTTTATAAAAAAACATAATTTATGATAATTATATGTAAAAACATACTATATAATAACAATAATATTGAGTGTGCTATATAATAATAATCATTTATAATAATTTTTTTTCTAAACAAAAAACTTCTGGAAACTAAACACTTCATAAAGCACATCTTATAAAGTGAAATCTTGTGGCTTGCATGATTCTTATCGTTCACATATTCTGACTATTTTTTATATCATCATATGACCAGCTACAATAATAATATATAATAGCATGTATTATAATATTAATAAATAACGTACTGTGAATAAATAATCATTCATAAAAATTATACTTCGATCTAAAACTTTCTTAGTTAGTAGGATCTGATAACTTTATAACAGTACGTTAACCAGTCACTGGGAATTATATTGATGTTTACCTTGTATCTGTGAAATGAACTATCAAAGTTTCACAATTAGCAGTAATTAACTCAGAAGTTAGGGTAAAAAAATATGTACCAAAACTAATGCTAGAACATTTATTAAAAGAAAAAATCATCAGCAAAATGAACATATTACGGATAACATAATTACTCACGTTGTATGTGTGAGTTACACAGACCGCGCATTTGTCAAATAAATAGCAGCAAAGAAAATTCTGCGAAACAAAACGTTATGATACACATGAATCTTATTCTAATTATTTACCTATATATCTTTAGAAAACTGTAAATTAAACCCATTAGAAATCAAATATTGATAAGAAAATTTTCACATTTGTATTTTTTTTAACAATTTTTTTTTTTCACATATTCCTCTTTAGATGATTTTTCTTTTACAGAGATACATTCAAGGAAAAACAACATTTACAGGCAGTGGGTAACGCATTTCAAAGAAGAACTATGTAATTTTGCATAAATTGTAAAACATAACATTTAACTGTTTAAAAATATGTTGTATTTTATTCCACAAAAATGTATAATGCGATATCAAAGCACTTATAAATGCAAGCGAAATTGAAAAATCACATTCATTTTACTTAAATTATGCATTAAAGTTTTTCCTTTATATTTTTACTTATTTCAAAAATATCTGAAAAGAGGAATGTAGATTGTGATGTTAAAACTCAAGAAGTATTAAAAAATAGGCTTAATAAAGTGCAAAATGAAATCCATTATGAACTCTTGGAAGGAAATAAAGCCAGAAAAAGATGATCATTATTCATAGATTATTGTTAAATTTCATTATATTCATAGATTATTATTAAAGAATTATCATTATTATCCATATTCAGATGATTTATTACCGTATTTAAACTTTTATATATATATATATAATTTTGCACATTAAAACTATAGGAATACTCCAACATAAATATGTATTGGCAAGAAAAAGACTAAAAAACACTGTAAAACATTACATTTTTTAAAATACACTATATAGTATCTTATTAAGGCTAAAGACTTTCAAAACTTTCTTACCACCTATCTTCTATTAGTTCTCAAAATACAGCACCATAAAAACATTCTATTTTTCAAAGCTGACATAAATAAGCCTGTTATTAATAAGAAATATAAACATCTAAGGAATCACATAAAGTTAATGTAAAAATCAACTAATTCGTCAATATGAAATCCTTTTCACAGAATTTTTCTTATTTATAAAATGTCGTAATAATAAAAATATTCATAACAAAGTTATTATAAGAATTTAAATATAAATATGTGAAAACACTTACAAAAAATCACTTACTGTAAAAAAAAATCACTTTTCTACAAAGCGACTGTTTTCCATATTCATAAAATATCGCAGTAAACAAAAATTTAATAATGTATTTAATGAGAGCATTATCAGAATTTCAAAGATAAATATTGAAGTTAAAATCTATTAATTATATATGTCCTAAAAGAAAACCGATAAAAATAGCAAAAGTATTGGTATTTGAAGCTCTATAAATAATATAAATTAAGAAATATATTTTACTGATAATAACAAGAATTCCATAATGTTTAATTTTCATTTGAAAACATCTGAACATAGGTTCACTCATACCTTCTCCCAAATCTCGAAAATACATTGTGTTTACAATTAGAATAATTAACTATATTTTGTATGCATAATGAGAAAATTGAAATACTGATGAATATATTTAAATTTTTAAAGTTAATATTTACTTCATGTTTTTCATTTTCAAAAACTTCAGTGATTTTATTTACTGTATAAAGTTACATTCCACAGAAATTACTTCTATATTGATATTTGCCTCATAAATAAAAAAAAATTAAACTGAGACAGAGTGGATTTATTCTTTGAAATTACAAAACTAATTTTTACTTTATAGTTTTCATTTTAACATCGGATATAATTTTACAAATTGTAAATAAGAAAAAGTTACCTTCCATGGAAACTGATTCTGTCTTAGTGTCCGTTCCATATGGATTATTTGCAGCACAAGTAAAGTTACCGATATCTGAAGCAGCAATTTCACCGATATGCAAATGAGAAGTAGTTTTCGTGGTGCTTATTTTATACTTTGTGTGAGAATTAATTTCCCTTCCGTTATGCAACCATTTAAATGTTATCGGTGGGGTGCCTCTTTTGATAATGCATAAAATTTCAGTTACATCTCCAGCTTCGATATTGGCTGGAACAAGCAAAGGCTTTAAGAGTGGGGCTTCATTTGCAGTTGTACCTAAAAATATAATTAAAAACCGCTGAGAGCTACTTGTTAATCTTTCATATTTTTATTTCAAAAATAATTTGGCATTCTTTAAGATCACAAAACATTTTACACAGGTTAATAATTATACGACAGTTAAACAAATCATAATTTGTGCCACATATATCACTCACCCGCAAGAAAAAAGTGACACATCTTGACAAAAGTAAATTTCACAGGAGAGGTAAAGGGGGGAGGGGGGATTTGCATGATTTTACAGTAACATGAAATTATAGCAGCTAGCTTTGCATTCAGAAATGAAAACGTGCGTAAAAGCATAAATCCCTTGAAAACTAAGACGTGGAATGAGGTTTGGAAGGTTGTGTAATTTTACCTCCCAAACAATCCACCCCTCTTTTGTGGTCACAAATGGACATATAGCGTAACAAAGTGATTTTCTACATAGCTACACTTCTGAAACTTGTTGTGTAGACACCACCTATGACAGACCTATTAGTGGCATAAAACGCAAAACGAATTTTGGCGAGAAAGTGTCACTTTTCTTGCAGGTAAGCGATATAATAGAAAGTACATACTTTAAAATTACATTTTTATGAGTAGTAGTTAAATATGCTTTATAAATATATATCCTTATTGAGTTTAGGATATAAAAATATTTGCGTCCGCGAATGAAAAATAACTAGAAATGTTTTGTTGATAAAGTAACATGAAATTATGCGCATATATCAACTTTATAAGTATTTATAAGTATAATTCAGACACATTTTGAATCTAAATTTGTATGCATTTTAAACAAACTTTCTATTTTTAAATTTAATACGTCTGGTGCAAAAGAAAAAGCATATTTCAATATTAAGCAATTTAAGTTTATTTATTTTTATTATTTATTTAATATTATTATTATTTAAAGAAGTTTTTATTAATGTTTTTATTAATAACAATTTTAATTAATAGCGTAATGATGGAAAATATTTTAATGTTCAGAAAATATTGCTCATTCATATTTATTTTTTAATCGATTTTTTAAAGCATCGTATTACTCCTAAAATTAATGACTAAAAAAACGAATAAATTCAATTAAAAAAATTAATTAATCATAAATAATAATTTCAATAATAATAAATTTTAAATATTAAATAATCTTATTTAATATTTCTATTAATTTTGAAATTTCATAAATATCAAACACACTTACATCCTTTAAATAAATATTAAAAATAATGAAGTAATTTATTACTGTAATATAATGTAACGACATAGGCTTAAAATAAATGTATTATCATACATAAAAATAGTCAGATATAGTTATGTGAGCTATAGCTAAACTATTTAAATGTTTTTTTTTTTTTTTTTTTTTTTTTTTTTTTTACAGTTTACATATCATAATTAACCAAACTTGCATTATTATTTATGTACATTTAAATGTAATAAACATTTAACACTATATGAACGCTTAAGTTTAAAATTTTCAGTTCGAATATGTATTTTTTAAGTTTCTTTAAAATATGCAATTAATATGTATTTGCTCAATCAACTTTAAATATTTTAATAAAAGGAAAGAGCTTAGATTGCGTCTGGTTGTTTTCATAATGATTCACTTTATTGAAAGTTTTAATATAGTTATTAAATTGTGCTTCTAAAATGTGTAAATTCAGAAAAATGTGAGATCTTACTATCGTGAAAACGACAAAACAACATAGAAATTAAACAAATAATTTAGACATAACTATACAAAAAACCATTCTACAATTACAGATTATTCAAATACATAAAACTGCATAAGTACTAATAAATCAGAATAATATTTAAAAGTTAAACACTTACCTAATTCAAATGCCAGAATTAAAATGAGTATGTGCAACATTTTTTACACTAAATATTTATTTCTAATTAGAAAATGTTGTGCTTTAATATGGATATATTTTCTTGCTTCACGTTTGTAGTCATCAATTCCTAGATGCTAAACTGGCTGAAGTAGACGCTACATTCGGAAAAGAAAAGTATAACGAAGTGCATGATGGTGGCGCCACATGATGTAAAAATGTTTTATTACACACAAAAGATAAAATTGATAATAAGTGACGTTTTTAAATAAAGTAAAGGTAATTCTAGAGGTTTGTTTCAAAATGTTTCATAAGGTTAGTTTTAACCCTTTCGGGTTGATTTCTTTTCAATTTTGAGAAAAAAAAAAGTACTTTTAGGTTAATAATGTTAAAATATTAGCTATCAAAATAGATTTACTGAAGTTTAACAAATATCTCATTGTCTGAAATCTAACAAATGTCGTTATTTTTTGTACTATTCCATTCATATTCCTATGACAATAGGCTATGGAAGAGTTTTTGGAGACGTTTTGAAAATTTAGTATTATAACAAGATTTAACAAATATTACAACTTTCTAATATTTTTTGCATTTTATCACACATGATTCTTTCAGAAAAGTAACCTGTATTTTAAATTTAAAGCGAGAAATACATGTTTAAAATTAAAGAATCGCCAACGGTGCAAAGAGAATTAAGCAAAATTTTATTGCTATTATTATTATTAACGTTAAATGTCAAAACATAAATGAAGTCATAAAAAGAAATGCATTGACATATAATACCATTACTACATGTAGATAGTAACAAAAGTTATTGTTAAGATAAAATAATAGTCAATGAAAAGACATGCACTATTAATTGTACGCCAGCCTTGAACGAGTTAAATTGTGTCTCATTTTTTTAATATTTCATCCAAACGTTTTAATACACAAATTTTAAATATTTCTAAAGAAATAAATACATACTAAGAAGTCACATCTGAAAGTCAGAAGTATAAATAAAACTTTAAATTTGAATCTACCGTGTAAAACTTTTTCAGCATGAATTGTAGCAACAATTTATAGTAAGTTTTGATACAAAAGTAAATACAAACTTTAAATATTGTTACACCAATATAATATCCTTAATAATAGAGGGCGATTTTATTAATATAACTGAGAAACTTAGAATATAATAAGACTTCAAGAGAAATAATATAAATAGTTTGCACTGTACATTTAATAGGAATCATGAGAAAATTCTCTTTTACTAATAATTTCTGTTACAAGTTCAAACTGAATCAGTAACTGAATTAGCTCAATATTTACAAAATGTATACAGTACGCA
Source organism: Maratus speciosus (assembly GCA_963932465.1). Taxonomy (NCBI): domain Eukaryota; kingdom Metazoa; phylum Arthropoda; class Arachnida; order Araneae; family Salticidae; genus Maratus; species Maratus speciosus. The sequence continues at coordinate 634,290,345 of OZ010786.1, forward strand.
CTAAATGAGTCATTAAAAAAATAAAGAAGATGTGATGCTTAAATTTACGTATGTTTCAACTAAAAAATAATTTTCTGATATTAATAAACTAACCACTCTTTAAAATCATCGCTTAATTTTAGAAACAGAAATAGGTTTTATTACGGTAGCATTTAAATAAAATTCAAAATAATAACAATAAAAGAAGTTTTTAAACTGTATGTAAGGGCATTATATATATATATATATATATATATATATATACATTATGGTAACATAACATCATATTAATATTAAGTTACAGCATTATGTGTCTTAGTACAGCATCAAAATATTTAATGGCTCAATCATTTCTTTTTTAAAGTTCAAAAGTATACATAAAGACAGACAATAGGATCTCTATATAATGTAATGCTAGCTATAACTTTAACCTCTTATGATATGGTAAAAGACATAATTTAAAAAATAATTAAATAGTCTTTAAAAAAAGAAAAAAAAAGTGAAACAAGTTCATGGTAGCATGCATTCAAACGCATTCAAATTGTTCGTCGTTTTTTATCTATACTCGTACAATCATAATCACTCCCCACTTAAAGGCAGTTTCAGATGAAAATTCATATAAAATTTTAAATAAGTTATATGATAGTTAGTAAAAAATAGTAATGAAATATAATGAAATATATCGATTTTAAAGATGATACCTTCCATAAAAACATTTTCCATTTTGCTGTCCGTTCCAAATGTATTGCTGGCAAGGCAAGTGAAATTACCGATACCCTACGCTCGTATTTTACTGTGAAAAAAATGCGAATTGATAGCATAGTATAGCATCAAAATATTTAACGGCTCCATCATTTTTTTTAGTTCAAAAGTATACATATAGGCATACAATAATATCTCTACATAATGTAACACTAGCTATAACTTTAACCTCTTTCATATATGGTAAAAGACATAGTTAAAAAATAAATAAATAGTCTTTTTTTTTTTTTTTTTTTTTTTTTTTTAAGTGAAACAAGTTCATGGTAGCATGCATTCATACGCATTACAATTTTTCGTCGTTTTTTCTCGATACCCATACAATCATAATCACTCCCCACTTAAAGGCAGTTTCAGATGAAAATTCATATAAAATTTTAAATAAGTTATATGATAGTTAGTCCAAAATAGTAATGAAATATAATGAAATATATCGATTTTAAAGATGATACCTTCCATAAAAACATTTTCCGTTTTGCTGTCTGTTCCAAATGTATTGCTGGCAATGCAAGTGAAATTACCGATATCCGAGGCTTGTATTTTACCGAGAAAAAAATGCGAATTGATTTCGCTGGTTGTAATTTTATATTTAGAATGTGTGTGGACTTCTTTTCCGTTGTGCAACCATTTAAATGTGACTGGTAAACTTCCTCGTTTTATTGAGCAGTAAATTTCAGTAATGTCTCCTATGGAAATATTAGGAGGAACAGACAGGGGATTCAACACAGGTGCATCACCAGGTTGGGCACCTAGGAACAAAAAAAAAATTAATAATAATAATAATATCATAAATTGAAACAGATTATTTTGTAGAATAGACTTTTTTATTGCACTTATTTTGATTGGTTATTTTTATTTATTTATTTATTAATATTTTTATTTATTTATTTGTTGGTATTTATTTTTACTTGTTTATTTATTTATTGGTATTTATTTTTGTTTATTTATTGGTATTTATTTATTTATTTATTGGTAATTATTTGTATTTATTTCGTTATATATATATATATTACATTTTATATGTGTATTAATTTGTTTTGTTTTGTTTCATAAATGCAAAACATAATTCAATGAAATAACATAGTTTAAGATACAAAATTCTGAAAAATCCTCTTTTTACTTTTCTTTTTACTTTAAAAAATACTCTAGAGACTTTAGAATACAATGGCGCAAACCTCATGTAAACAAAATAATTTGATTAGGGCAAAACTACAATAAAAGGAAACAAACATTCAAAACATTCAATCGTTTTTAACTTGCATTATTTTGTGGTTGTCTAAAGGCTAAGATAGGGTTCCTAAACCTTTCATGCTCGTGGATTATATTTGTAAATAACTTCTAAAAAGTTCAGTTAAATAGCATAGACAAGAATAACATTCATGCTTAGATTTCAAGACCAGCGGCAGGTTCTATATATGTGCTGCGAAACTACAGAATTCTCCTTTTATTCTTGATTAATTGGAAAAATAAATTGATATTTTCACGTTATATTTATTTTTTATGACAAAAATTCTTTACAATTACTTTATATTGTAATAATAGAAGTCATATATGATAGAGGGCCTGCACGGGACGAAATTTCCACGTCCGGGATAGGCCCGACCCGAACTAAAGCTAATTGAACCGGTCTGGCAAGGTGTAAAAACTAAAAATCCGACCGGCTTTTATTTTCACAATTCATGTCCCGGCCCGTGCAAAAATCAATCAAATCAGACCCGATTGGTCATAATTTCTACAAAAAATTCGATTTTTCTTAACATACAGTTAAAATTCTTTTAAAGAAAACTACATACATAGTAAGCGAAAAATTTCCAAATCTACGGAATGCAGAATAGCTATATGAATGATCACTTAGACTCTTTGACTACTACATTCAAAGAAAGACTCATTTAAAAATTAATTTAGTTTAGAATAAAAGAAAAAAGGTGGTTAAAAAACATTACTTGAAAGCTGAATAATAATTTTAAAAGAAGAAGTTGAGTTTTGAAAATATTACTCAATAATTTATTAAAATATACTTCCAAAGATTCTGTTGACAAAAGTCTACTATCAATAATAATTTTATACACACACACACACATAAAAAAAGCCTGCTCGACAATTCCTGGGAACAATTAAGTCCAGGTCCGGTCCGAGTGTGTAGAAAAAATGTTAGCCTGAGTGCGAGGCCCGGCCGAGTCTGCTGAAACAATGAAACCAGGGTTCAATCACGGTGTAGATCTCTACTAACTTATTATCGGTTTAGCGTAAATTTTTCTCAGACATTGAAAATTGTTCACATTTTCTCGGCTTAGTCCGGTCCGGCCTGTGCAGACTTCTAGTTCATAGGGATAACCTGTTAGCAGTCAAAAAAGCAAAAGATCCTAGCACATTTGAATTTACAACAATACGATAATAACATATGCGAAAGCATTAATGTCTGCTATCGGGAGCTATAGCATAAGGTAGTACTGTCTGTCGGTCTCAAAAAGTTCCGGCGACCACCGGTGTCCCAAGGAATATGGTTTGATGTCTAAGAAGTAATTAAAATTTTAAATCCAATTATCTCATGATCTATTTTTCAAGATTCTTCCTATTTAAATTGATATATCTAAACTTCTATGCAATTACTGTATCAGAAATAGAATTTATAACAAAATAGCTTCAACTATGTTTGATTCTCCATTTAAGATTCCTATCCAAAATAGCTTATCCATCCTACCCTCAAATCTATGTTTTTGAAAAAAAAATCGATTTTCTTATTTATTATTTTAAATTAAAGTTCAAACATTTAGGATTCCAAGAACGTTTTACTTTTGGTTCAGCGATACTTAGAAGCAAAGTTATAGCCCAAAATATAAACCGGAAATGAACTTTCTTAATCCGGTAATGACCGTTATAGAAAGGTAAACAATACATTTTAACAGTTTTTTTTTTTCAACTTTTAAACAAGATTAATGCTCATATTTTTCATTTTTAATATAGAATTAAATGTGAATTTAAAGTTGTAAACTTTATACAACATTTTTTGTGCTATATTAAAATCTTGATTTGCGTTTTCTGGAAAACTGCGTTTTTCATTGTTTACGTTTACGAGACATCTCATTTCTTAAAAAGTTTTTAAGATATTGAAATAAAAATTTTGTCACAAGGTTCTGCTCATCTATTGGTATGTTATGAAGCAAAATATAGCTTGTAAGTATGTATATATTAATTTAAGAGCTATTTTTATTGAAAAATACACATTTCTTTTATCATGTTTTGTATACAAAATTTGGTATATGTTCATAAATTTGAGAGGCATTGCAAAACTTTTGCTTCATAACACAGTTAAGTGGTTTGCTAATATAGTGTTGGAAAAAAAAGTGAAATATATTGAATAGATTTCGTTACAGAAGGTTTGGCATAAACGCAATTCTTTACTAAAATGTGTCTAAATATTGCCTAAATTTGAAAAGTTAATTAAAATTCAATTAAAAATCTATTTTAACTCATAGTTTTATCCCCTGTTTTAACTAAAAACATATGTGTTTAATAAAAATTTCATATTTTTCAAAAAAAAAGTGGCCCGAAGGTAGGCTTAATTATTTTCAAATTTTAAAGTACACGATAAAGTTAATTATTTTGTCAAATTGTTAGAAAACTTCTACATTTTTTGTAAATGTATAATTTATTTTATAATAATTTAAAAGAATAAATTAGAATATGGCAATTTATAAAAATATTTACATAAACAAATAATATGTAATAACAATGATGGATTTTTTTTTAGTTATTATTAAAGATTTATTTTTAAAAATGCGGATTTTGGTAAAATATTCCAAACACATTCATATGTATTTTTATTAAGGAGATAATTCAAACAAAATTTTATGATTCAGATAATTATGATAAGAAGAAATTCATATAAATTATAATTTCAGATATTTCAGGTTATAAATATAGATCATTATAATTTCAGATAAATTATTATAATTAAATTAATTTATTGTCTGAAATTATAATTTCAGATAAATTACAATTTTAGGTACTTAAAATTATAAATTCGGATAAATCATAATTTTATATTAAGATAATTTTATTTAAGGAAATATTTCAAACAAAATTTTATGATTAAGAAGATATTTTAAGTTATTGTTCCATTTATTATCTGAAGTTATAATTATTATAATTATAATTTCTGATCAATTATAATTTTAAACATTTTATATAATGAATTCAGATAAATTATTATTTCAGATATTTCAGATTAAGACAATTTTGGTTAAGAAAATATTTCAAATATAACTTTCTAATTAAAAAGACATTTCAAGTTTAAGTTAAACATTTCTATTACAATTTGATAATAAAAACTTTGCATCAAGGATTGCATCTTGTATTTTGCTATGAATCTTCTACTAAAAACATAAGCTATGGTAAACCTTTTAGATTACAATTTATTTTTTAATCAATTTAATTTAGCTTTATATATAATTTAATTAGAAAAAAATACATTAAAAAAATTTACAACACTGAAATTCACATTTTGTGATTTAATGTAAATACGTTCATTTCACACAAAAATATATTTAGAGTGAAATCATGGTTTTATTATGCATTTATTTATTTAATTATATTTTAAATGCTTCATTTGAAATCCCCACGAAATCGACAATAACATTAGCGATCAAAGCACATCATCATTAAAAATTAAAATGTATGTAAATATGTATTGCAATTCTCGATTATTGTTATATTGCATATTTTTGTAACAAAAGTATTGTTGCATTTAAAACTATAAGAGCTATGATAAATTAAATATAATTGTTTAAGAAACTTACCGTAAGTAACTGTTGAAATCAACAATATCCCATAAATTATTAGGTTTTCCATAAGTCTCTTGTTTATGTATCTTGTATTTATTTTGCCCGAAACCTACAACTTTCCTCTAAAGATGGCTTTTCTGCACATATTTAGACGCTGCAAAGCAGTTGATACTAGAAGCACCAGAGAAACTATGCAAGTGGCGCCATGCAACGTTAAAAATTGGAAAATGAGATTTATGTTCTATATGTCCATGTAATACGTATTTGTAATGCTAAAAGATATAAAAATTTATTGGAATTCATCTTTGTCACGCATAATAATCATCTTACAGGATTTAAAGAAATTTTAATAACGTTAATTATTTTTAACGATATCTTAAAAAATGAAATGATCATAAAATTTTTTAAAAAAATACTATATCCTGTTAAAAAGAATTACGAAACAAATTTATGAATTTACTACATAGATATATGCCATTTCGTGAGACAAGCAACACGTTTATCCTAGAAATACTTGCACAAAAGATAGGTACTAGAATAAAATGGAGATATCTAGAGTACCTTTATTTATCAGAGTAGCTATGTACACACAAGGCGCTTGCTCAGATTGGAAGTTTTATCGAAATATGGCAACCCAAGTTACAGAAGATAGAGATACTTACTTGGAATTTGCTTACACTAGTTAGCAAATAAAGGTCAATCTATATTATGACGTTATCGTCCTAGGCGCTAAATCATAAGACCCAATCAATCAGAGGTGCGTAAACAATCAATAAAGAACGCTGAATGGTTGGGAAGCCTATACCTTGTAGAATTCGTAGGCCTTGTTGAAACGGTTATATCCTGTTCGCACTGTATGTTTAAGATATCTTAGACCGCCAGTTTTGAATTGGTACCCTCCTGGAATTGGATGCCTGTTCACATCGAAAAACTTGCGTCATTGAGCGTCACTGTGTCTGTGATCTGAATAAAAGTAAAGTATGCGCATGCGCTTAAAATAAAAACGGCTTCAACTGCCAATCAGTAAAAGCGAAGCTTTATGGCCAACGAGAGTGAGTGACAGTTCCAGTATCTAGCCGAAGCAAGTCAAAACTCACTGAGAGAGTTTCTGGAACTCTGTCATACCCTGTTCACACTAGAAACTTTAGATATCTTAGACCGCCAGTTTTGAAATGGTACCCTCCCGGAATTGGATGCCTGTTCACATCGAAAAACTTACCTAAGATATCTCAGTGGCGTCACTATGTCTGTGATCTGAAGAAAGGTAAAGTATGCGCATGCGCTTAAAATAAAAACGGCCGCAACAGCCAATCAGTAAAAGCGAAGCTTTATAGCCAACGAGAGTGAGTTGTCGTTCCTGTATCTAGCCGAAGTAAGTTGAAACTCACTGAGAGAGTTTGTGGGACTCTCTCAGAGAGTTCGGCGGCCTGGGATGTCTTAAGGTATCCGGTGTGAACATAGTATCAGTGAGTTCGGTGGCCTGAGATATCTTAAGGTATCCAGTAACACGGTATTACGCCATAATGTAAATACAGCATAAAGCAAAACATTAGTTAGACGATAATGATACTCACCGATTAAATTATTAAACAAAATTCTTTCGACAATCAAATTTTACTGCCCGTGTGTGGCTACTTTGATAAATAAAGTTACTCTTAGAGATGTCGATGAAAATTGTGTCTTTAACTTATCCGGGATTGAATTTATAGTATGAAACAGATCATATGCAGTATAGAAAACTTTCAAAAAATTTTTAAATTATACATGCATATAATATGTTGCAATTTCGCTGTATATATGCACTAACTTTAATGTAAAAAAAAAAAAAATGCATTATGAACAAAAATTATCGTATAAAATAAATATGAAATGAAGTTACCCTCGATACTTCATTTTTTAAGACTTCAAAAATGAAAATGACAAGAAGAAACAAATCCGAAATGCATTATTTTTTCAAATTGGTATTTACGCAAAATTTGATGAACTAACTGTATTTTTAATATTTTATCAATTGCCTTTTCTAAATGAATATCAATGAAATTATAAAATACAGGCTTTAAACTTTAGGATATATACATTAAAGGTAACAAAATTTAAAGAAGAGCAACGCAGATTTGTTTAAGTTATAAAATATTTATTTCTAATAGAAAAACTCAAAAAGAGTTTAAAGCGGAATGCCACATTCACCTTGCGTTAATATAACTAAAATAATTATCAATTTACTAAAAAAGTGCTTAAAATTTATTTATTATTTCATTACATATAAGCTGGTCTTAAAAACTTAAAGCCTTTGGTATTAAAAACATATGTAAAGAAAGATGTTACATTAGTAAAACTATCTCCTTGAAAACGATCACGTTTGTGATTAAAAGATCTTGGGGTTAATGTAAAATCTTTCTTTACATATTTTTTTAATATAAATGGTTTTAATTTTTTAAGACCAGTTTATATGTAACAGAATTACAAATAAATTTTAAGAACCTTTTTAGTATATTGATAATTATTTTAGTAATGTTTCGTTCCATTAACAAAAAAAAAATAAATATGTATACATAGATAAGATTAATATAGGAAAGTTTTGAATATTATATGAAGTAAATTTTGCAAAAATATATCACAAATTTGGTTTATTATTATTATTTTAAAATATAAATTTTCTCGGTTGAAGTTGAAATTTGTATTTAATCATTTGATGAAGCTAAAAAATATATTGATATTATTTTTAGTTTCTTTTCTATATATATATAAAATGATTCGAAGCCTAATTAATATTATCCAGAAAAAAATATTGAAATAATAGATAGAAACTAAATTTCTTTCTTTTCTTCATTTTTAAAATACCTGCCTTCTGTGATAGTTAAACAATCTGTATATTTTTACATGCAAAAAAAACAAGAAATGAATGTTAAAGAACGTAAATTATATTGACATAATCAGCAGACAACTTGTAAAATTTCTTTCTTTCTTTCATTACTTTTTTATTATTATTACGTCAAATTATAAATGAAAAACAAAAACACGTTTTGATTTTTTTTATATTTTCATTTCGTGTAAACTGTCTTTCAATGTAATAAGAAAAAAATACCATTTTCTAAACTTATTTTAATTTCTTGTACATTTTACAAGCCTTTTGTGTTGCATATGAGGTATTTTTATTAGACATGATACATTGCGTGCAGGTATGCATGTTATCAATATAAAATAAACGCAAATTAATTTAAATACGAATTCTATTATGGTGGGGAAATAATAATTATGTTGAAAATACCAATCTGATTAATAACAGAAACAAATTAGAAGTAAAATCATGAAAAAAATAATGCCAAATTAAGTAGATTTTGAACAAATGTATCACAAAATTTAGGATAAGTTTTCTTGATTAAATTAATCAATCATAATTTTATTGATTGTAATCACTTGAGTATTACCACTTGGTAAAGATAAAGAATATAATGATAAATTGTTTCTCTAAAGATTCCTCAGTTGCAGAATCAAAACTAATCTTGATATTAATTTTAGTATTTTTCACAATTTCCTGGGAAATGTTATTTATATTTTGTATACTTCAGAATATAAATAATATTTCCATAAATAAATAAATAATACATAGAATCTGTATTTTATTTATTTATTTAATATTTTTAATATCTGTTTTCAGCGACAATTCACCTATCGCTATACTTTTACACTACAGAAACTATATAAAATGACTGTAAATAATAATCATCGGATTGATAAGAACAATAAATGACATTAGAATTATTCTCTTGAAAATTTGCTCCAAACTCTATGAATAATATGAACAAACAAAAATATTTTTTCCTATATAAAATAATTTAGAATGTTGTAAAAAAGAGTGCATTTTGTATATTTATTAGATAGTTTTACTTATTATATTTATTACAAAGCTTTTGCATTGCGTTTTAGCTATGAATAAGTATTTGCATCAGATACGATATACTATAATATACAAATGTGCATATTATTTTCTTATATAGTACATTGATTAGGAACCGTGTAACAAAAAATTGTACATTTTATTAATAAGGAAAAACCACTAATTAGGACAAAAGTATTAGTGCGATTAATAAAACAGGCCATTATCACGTAATTTCATGAAAAAATAATACATACCTCCCACACAAACAGTTTCTGTCTTAATATCCATACCATAAAGTATTTTATTTATTTACTTGTTTTAAGCATCCATTTCTAGCGACATTCTGTATGGATAACAAGCACAGCACCAATTTTTTTTTTTTTTTTTTTTTTTTTTTTTTTTTTTTTTTTAATTTTCTTTACATAAGATAGTTTAGAATGTCGTAAGAAAGAGTTCATTTTACATATTTATTAGATATTTTTTACTTATTGTTTACTTATTACGAAGCTTTTGCATTGCACTTTAGATATGAATATGAGTTTGCATTAGATACTTGATGCGCGAATGCGCATATTATTATTTCTTGCATATAAAATATAGATTGTGAATAGTGTAACAAAGCTCTAACAAAGAAAGATTAATAATTAGGACAAAAATATTAGTGCGATTAATAAAACAGACCAATATCACGTAACTTTATGGTAAAATAATACATACCTTCCATAAAAACATTTTCTGTCTTACTATCCATACCATATGCATTCTTTGCAACACATGTGAAGTTGCCTATATATGTGAAGTTGCCTAACTGACCGTTGTGCAGCCACTGAAATTCAATTGGTGGACTTCCCCTCTTAATGGTACAGAAAATTTCAGTATTGTCGCCAATTGCAATATTCGGTGGAACCGTCAAAGGATTCAGAACAGGAGAGTCATTTGCTAGAGCCTCTATATCAAATAGAAAACATTTACATGAGATGACAGTTATTATTAGCTAATATTTAATTCATTTAAAATAAAATGATAAATAAAATAATTGCGAATATTTTATAATGATTTTGTATTAGCATTAGAGTAGTTCGTACTGTTTAATTGTTTTAGTTTGAAGATTTTACGTTGAAATTATTGTAATATGGGGTAATAAGAACGCATGAGCATTTTACACATTATCACTTTGAAAATGAATAGTAATTCCTCTAATAAAATATATCTAAACCTAACAAATAAATAAATAAATAAATATAGAGTCTAAAATATTAATAAGAAAATAGATTAAGTTACTTTTCTGTTATAGGGAACCTTAGGGAGATAGAGTAAATGGGCTTGGCAAGAGAAGAAACTTTTCCATTCATATTTTCTAGCAACCTATTTATTGTTTCATATACACAAGCAGTTTTTTTTTCAATAGTTATGCAATTTATTTAATATAAAGCAGCCATTTATCTATTTTTATATACAAACAGAAGTAATTTGTACATAAAACAACAACAACAACACCAATAATAATAATATATATATACAATGTTTATGTATATAGAAATACATAAATAAGCAACAAGCATAAAATTTCATCAGGTTTATTGTCATAGCTGCTTACATCATTTAACAACAAATCTCACTTTTTGAAGCCCGAATTATGCCAAACTTTTTTTTAAACGCCCCTATAACAGAAAAGTAGCTTGGTTAATCTCATTATCATTAATATTATTATGGCAATGAATTATTATAAATAAATGTTCGATACTAAAGATTTCTGTTTTCCGATTTTTTTTTTTTTTTTTTTTTTTTTTTTTTTTTTTTTTTTTTAAATAAAAACATACATTTTTTTTCTGAATTACACAAAACTTAGCTCGTAGCATTCTAAATCATGCCTAGAAATTTTCTATTTGTTACGAAATATGCTTAAAACAAAGAAATAAATTTTATAACAGTAATATGAGGCTTAGATATCATAGTTTTTGTCAATACATATACATGTAATAGTTTTTGTCATTGCATATAAATATCATAGTTTTTGTCATTACATATAAATATCATAGTTTTTGTCAATAGTTAACAGTAAATTCATTTGCATTTTTAGTTATTTGTGAACAAAGTTACTATTAAAAATGTAATTGAGCTAAAATTAGTAAAATTGCTTATGTAATGAGTGTAACATAACTATCATGCCAAGAATCCGCATAATATGTAATTAGTATAACATCAGTACATTTATTATAAATGTTTTAATAAATTATATTTTTCATCAGAGCAAATAAAAAATTCTGGGTAATAACTTAATGTGCTACAATGTTGATTTAAAAGCAAATTTCGATAGTACACAAATACGATTGAAAAGTAATCAACCGCATTTTAGTGTATTTAAGGCTAAATTTAATAAATAATGTAAAGCTATTTTCCTAGAGAAATCAGAACATTATTGCAAATAATGGGGAAAAAACATACTGTGAATATTTTTTAAAGAATTTTTGTAAACTACAAAAAAAATTTTGTTGTAAAGGAAATAATAATGATAAGTGTAAAATATCAAGCCCTTTAGATGTATTTTATTAACAAATATCGTATACTTTTTTTATTTTTTAATTGTCATTCCTTCTTCCATAAATTTTCAAACCGTTCCCTTACTTTAAAATTATAAAACGTTTTAAATTTGATATGAAATTATCTTTTAAAAGAATGGATGATTTATTCAATTTGGCATTCAATTGTGAAGCTATGATTTTGTATTAAAACACATATTTCCAAGAAAAATTGTTGCAGAACATTTGCAATACACTGATAAGCAGTGCGAAAATATTGTTACTTTATAGAAATTAATTCCAGTTTAATAAACCATTGTATCAATATGGATGCAATGGTTTATTATGGTTAATGGTTTATTAGAAATATTTTCATTTACGTGATAAAAATTTAATAAAAGTCACTAAAAATAATAAAAAATATTCGCTGTATACTACCAAAATATAAAAATTTGCATTTTATGATGAAATTGTACAAAATACGACTATTTTTGTGCAACATCTCAACTAAAATTGCCCCAATAGTGATCGAAATTTAAGGTACAATGTACTGTTTACTAACAGTAATAATGGGAAATTTCAAAAATTCAGTGCTTTCATTGTGAACAATCAAACGAACATCATACGAACAGTTGTAGTGAATAATATCATAAATACTCCCAAATAATACATATAATTCATTTTTGATATTGAGCTAATAAAACAATTATGTGTAATTATTTTATCCACTAAAATGAACATATTCTGTTACTTTAAATTTCTCATACAGATATTTTGATAGCATTTATCAGAAAATAAAATGTAGTAAAACTTACCTATGAACAGCGTTGTGAAGAAAAGCAGTAAAAATCTTCTCAAAAACATTTTCAAATATCTCCACGAAAACGTTTAAATAAGCCTTTTCTTTTCAAAAAAGTCTAAATAACTGTTATTTGCTTCATATGTTTCCATCTTTACAGAACTTTTAACTTTTATCCTTCGTGAAACCAAAAAGGCGTCATATTTGAAAAGAGAAAAAACTATTGCTAGAGAATCAACAAAATTTGTATCACTGATTCAATGAAAGTGGCGCCACACAGCGATAAAAATTATTATAATACGTTAGTAAATCGGATAAATATTCGATGATTAAAATCATAGCTATTTATTCGTAAAGCAGTCATTCAACAACATTCAATAATCCAATATCTATTGTTTAGTTTTATACTTTTTTAGTCTTTAAAGCATTTTAAGTAATCTCCTTTAACTTTGTTTATTCAAAACTTTCGGTGACAAAATTAAATTGCATTAAATAATTTAGTAGTTTGTAAAAATTAAGAATTATTTTATCATTTCAACTATGCATAAAAAAATTATATAGCCGTGCAATAATCTTCACTCAACGATTATATAGATCATAACTTTTAACACATAATTAGCAATAATTTTCACTCAACAGGAATATAGTAAAAATTAAAACAATGTACACAATATATATTGCCACATAATATTAATATCAAAACATAAAAATACCATTTGTTCAATTTTTCTATTAAAGAAATAATGTACTACCAGTTTTTATCAAAAGAAATAAAACACCATATGTCACATAGCAAGAAGTGTAACGCCATGTGTCAACATAAATGTAACACCACAGTTTTCATTTATGGCTTCATTTTACTCTGCGACAACATATGTTTTTGTCTGACCAAAAAGAAATGTTTTATTTATCAAAGTAATTATGAATGGTAAAAATAGTATTAATACTGAAATATTTTTAAATTACGCATAACAAGTAACAGTTGATATTGTTTGCCATAATTCATACGAAAGATTATGTTTTCATTTCGTTTCCATACGGTGCGAATATCAGTATAGAAAAATCATCGCATCAAAGTCAAGTATCAAGAGAAACACAGTGAATCCCTAAAATAAAATGTGAAAGCAATAAATAATTGAGAATATATTGTGTAAGAAACTTTATTTTTCAATAAATGTGTAATCTACATTCAGTATTAAGTCAGAAATCTGTTATTTGTTTCAAAAAAAATTTTCATTTTATATTTGTATTCGGACTTAAAATTTTCAAAAGAAATATAAAATTAATGTATATAGATCAATACAAAAACCCTTAACGGGTTAAAAGTTTGTGACGCAGCATTTTATCTTATGCTCTAAGAATTTTAAATATGGAACTTAAAAATAATGATATCAAATTTTGAGTGACGCTATGCTATTAATTATAATCTCTCTATATATTATTTATTTCATCTTTTTATTTTTTTACAATCGCATGTGCAAAAATTATGTTCAATTTAAAAAAAAAATGTATAAAAGTTTATTCATTGATGCTTTAACATTTACCCTCTCATAAATTCCAAGTATGAGTTTTAAAAGATATGATATCAAAATTTTAGTGACGCTTTGATGTGGCTTTAAACGATTTGTTTTAAAATTAAATTTAAATTATTTTTGTTTTGGCTAAGATATATTCACATCTAAATAATAGTTTTAATTTTCCCATATACTTTAAATATGTCACTTTCACTGAATTTATATAATGCATTTAAATGTATTTATTTGAATAAATTGATTTATCCTTTGTCCAATGCTATTAAAAATTTAAAATAAGATTTGCGTAAATAATTTTTTTGCCTCATAGTATCCATTTGAATACATTTCACTTAGTTTGGATACAATGACGCAAAAAAATATTTACGCAAATCTTATTTTAAATTTTTAATAGCATTGGACAAAGGATAAATCAATTTATTCAAATAAATACATTTAAATGCATTATATAAATTCAGTGAAAGTGACATATTTAAAGTATATGGGAAAATTAAAACTATTATTTAGATGTGAATATATCTTAGCCAAAACAAAAATAATTTAAATTTAATTTTAAAACAAATCGTTTAAAGCCACATCAAAGCGTCACTAAAATTTTGATATCATATCTTTTAAAACTCATACTTGGAATTTATAAGAGGTGTAAATGTTAAAGCATCAATGAATAAACTTTTATACATTTTTTTAAATTGAACATAATTTTTGCACATGCGATTATAAAAAATTAAAAGATGAAATAAATAATATATAGAGAGATTATAATTAATAGCATAGCGTCACTCAAAATTTGATATCATTATTTTTAAGTTCCATATTTAAAATTCTTAGAGCATAAGATAAAGTGCTGCGTCACAAACTTTTAACCCGTTAAGGGTTTTTGTATTGATATCATTACTTTTTTGAGGTTATTGAAAAAAATAAATAAAACAATAAACACACACAAAAAAAATTAAAGACCAATGTTAAGAAAAATAGCAAGAAATATTACTCTTTAAACCTTTATATATATATATAACAATCATCGCTCACTTATAAAAGTAATTACATACATTTATATTAAATCGAAAACTACAACTTTCTGCTTCTCCCTTTTTTCACTCCTAGTGCAAAAAAAATTAAACATTCTTTAATTTTATATAAAATAATCTTTCACCATCCCTATTTAAAATTCTTTATTAACAATAATAATAAATCATATAAAATAATCCCCTGAGCTCCGAAGATTCCACTTCTGCTTTTGCACCCACCTCTCCAGCTTACCTAAATAATAAAATCTTTCAAAAATTAGTTTGAAAAAAAAAATCTGCAACATTTGTTGCTCACTAACATAAATAAATAAATAAGCACTAACTTCCCTAATGTACAGTCATGGGGAAAAAAAGTAAACACCCCCTACTAACTCCTCAACAAATTGCAGTAGAAGAAAGTTACTGGTACCGAACGATTGGAAATAAAGTCTACTTTTAAATGATGTATAGAAAATTTGCTTAAGGTGTCATCTACATATTAAAACGAACCATAACTTTGTTTTTTTCAATAGCAATACACAATTTTGACAGCATAAATGAATTCTACACCATTTAATTAGCCTAAAAACAAATTTTTATGCAATTCGTACTATAAGTTCCCGATAAATTAATTATTTTAAAACAAGCTTATTTTAAGGGCTGTATCCAAATTGAAGTTCGGCACTCGATTGTTAACCGAGAGAGCCCCCTTCTTGATCAAGGCACCTTAAGCGTCACTCAAGCAGTCAAGGAAGTCTGCTAGATTACATACAGGACAGCGTAAGACATTTCAAAATATCTAGTCACTTCTATCATAGACGGCCCCTTAAACCATCATTTTGCCGTTTTTAAAGCATAATTTGAAAACTATTTGGAAGAAAAATGTGAAATTTTGGATTTCCATAAAGCAGGACTTAATAAATCTAAATCCATCAAAAAAATTTTAGGTTACAATTCATAATTTTTTCGAATATTAATTTCATAATTCATATCATAAAAATTGCAAATTCAACGTATTTATGTTTGGGTATGTTAGTATTACTGCTACACAAAAAAATTAGCACATTAGGAGCATAATTTCAGGAAATATGAATAAAAATATGAAAATGTAATTTAACATTAGAAGCACTAAATTTTGAATGTTTAGTATAATTCAAAAACTTATTATTCAAATTACTTGAAATTTGGTGCCTAGGCATAGTTTGAACCGAAGATTTGAAATATCTCGTTAAAATTGGGTATTGCCATCGAAAAAAATGAAGTTTGGATTTGTTTTAATATGTAGATGCCCCCTAAGCAAATTTTATATACATAATTTAAAAATATACTTTATTTCCAATCGTTCGGTACCAATAACTTTCGTCTACGATAATAATTTGTTAAGGAGTTAGTAGAGGGTGTTTCCTTTTTTTTCCCACGACTGTACATTTCACCTCTTCTCCCTCCCCCTACTCCCCAACATTAAAAAAATTTAAATCTTTATTTTTATACAGAAAATTCTTCTATATAAATTATCCTCCCATTCCTCAAAATTACCACTTTCCCACTCCAGACTAGAGATTTCAATCTTTAAAGCTTTTTAGAAAATCGGATCTGCAAAGTCTGTTGCTTAATAATAAAATATATAACCATGTACACTTTTAATTATTTTTCACACAATCAATTGATGTCATGATAATAGTTGTTTTGAGCGAATATTGTGTTGGCTGGGCGGTCGTTCAGATAGCTCAATATTAAGAGTACTGGCAATTAAAGCCAAGGGTTATTAAAGTTCATTGTAATACAAGATGTTTAACCCCTTCGCGACAAGAGCCCTTTGGTTAATTTTTAACCTTTTACTACAGGTTTTTAAAAACAGAAAATTTTCTGTAATTGAATCACAGAAATGCTCCCATTAAAGAAGGTAAACTTTACAATTAAAAATAAGTGGTGAGAATAATGAAGGATTCTGAACACCTTAAGTGGCCAAGTATACCGGTCGCTCATCCCCAAGGGCTTAAAGATGCTTTTTTGCTATTATAACCTTTAGGATTTACAATATAAAAAAATCTTAATCACTTCTGAGGTAAATAAAGACAGTGGAAAAAAATCAAGATGGCAATGTTTCGATTGGCAAATTCTAAGCTGAGTAATTTGTGCTACAGAATGAAAAAAATATAAAGTTGTAATAATGTCCTCTTACAGATACTAAATCTTTAAGGTTTTTGATGTGTGAACTACATATGAATACAGTAGAAGATCTTTATAATGCACACCTTGGTATGAGAAGTTGTGCGTATTATAGGATTTTGCATTACATAGATCATATTTCATACATCATTAAATTTACTTCGTATACATGCTTTAAATTACATTCCTTGGAACCAGAAAATGTGCAAATTATGAAATTTTACATAATAGGTATAGATCACACATTATTAAATTACCTTAAAGATATTACCTTGAAATATAACATCCAAATATGCCTGGGCAAAATCATTATAAACAGTGGTAAGTCATGACTGACAGTTTTGGGAACACTAAATGCATGGCTGGCCAATTTATTCATTTTCACTATTTTTAATAATGAAATCTTTGCCTTATTTTTAGCAGAATTTTCTTACATTAAATAAGGCAAAAATTTATTTAAAAAACAACAACAACAAAAAAAAAAAAAAACTTTTGGAAAGCATGCATTTTAGTGCTGCAAGAAAAACCTGTCATGAGCTGCTCTGATTATAACACTCATTTACAAAAAATTTTAATATAATAACAATGTTTTCATTACTCCAAAATAATGTGTTAAAGGCGATAATGTATCATATTTAGTGTTCCAAGAAATAGCAATGTTTGTAAAATGCATGTGCTTCTTAACTGCAAAATTCATTGTTTACATATAAGAAATACATTACATTTTCTGCATTAAACTGCTTAAGTGGCAGGCTTTTGTGATTGAACAAGAACTGCTTGCAAAGTGCTTTTAACGATTTTAGAATATGAAATTATGGCTCTTAAACTACTATTAATCCAATACAGTAACAGGGATAAAAAAAATCATTAAATAGTTCATTAAAAAAAAAAAGATATTTGTATTTTCATCAGATATACCGATTATTACTACCATATGTTATATGTAACATATTTATTAGAAAAGTTACAACTATTTTTATGAAGTTTTGGATTCCACCCCCCCCCCCCCCCCTGACATACTGTCAAATTTCGCGAGATTTTTTTTTCTTGTGATGTTCCTCCCTCGACCGAGAATGGAGCGGGTTTTTTACAATCAACTGATTAATTTTGTTTTTCTTTTATTGCTACTTTTTTATGATAGTGTGGTGATCTTTCAAATGCTATTGCACAACGAGGCGATAAACGCGCTACTCTGTAAGTGGCACGGCAACCCTCCGGTGTACAGATGGAATTGATAAAAAGAGTTTTTGTAGTCGGAATATGCGGAATGTTACAGAATAGTGAATGGTTTAATGAAAACAGAATAAAAACTTAATATTTAATTTAAGATGCGAGTCAGATTAATATATTAATTGAAATGGTTACTGAGTAATCACTTTATTAGTTTATACAAAGTCTAATTATCATGACAGCTACAATGCAGCTGCTAATGAAATTTTGTGAAACCAATCTTTTCTAAATGTTCTTTAACATGTTCTTAATTGTTCTTATTTACAATAATACTTCATTACCACAAATACCATATAAGGGAGCTGGCTACTTTTATATATTTTTTTTAAGTAAATTATTTACAGTTTTCTTTTAAGCATATTAACTTTAAAATTAAATAAAAACAAGTATCTTACTTTTTCAAAAAGGCTGTTTTATCTTATTTATCTATAAACTTTAATTACTAAATAAGGGAAAGTATCATGATGAAAATTTTTACTTTTAGGAGCTCAAAACAACCAGTCAGGATAAAATGGTTCATTTTGAGCTAATCGTGATAATTTAAGTATATAAAGTAGAATTTACTATCAGTCAAAAATATGTCCAAAACGGAAATCAGTCCTGAGACTGAAGGTCTTGCCACCACGGCTGTAATGAATTAGCCTAAAAGAAATGCTTCAGTTTTTTTTTTCTTTTGTTACAGAGATAAACGGCAATAAGAATTTTTTTTCCCCTTTAGGTTAAATTTTATAAAAATACTACGATGCTTTAATTTTTGAAGCTGAAAAGAGTTATATATATAAAAAAAAATTAACGAAAGATACCCATATTTCGAAAAAGATGTCAATTTTCGTTTATAATATTATTAGAAACGATTCGCAAATGAATCATTTTATAAACGGGATTGGAAATCTTAATTTTGATTTCGTCATACCTTTTATTTAAATTGTGCGTTCTTTAAAAATGAAAGATTTTGTTTAATTTCTTTAAAAGAAAACACAAAATTAAATTAGTAATCTATCTGTATTACACTCACATAGCACAAGAAATACCTATGCCACACATGAACGTTATTTTTTAAGGAAAACAGTTATAAGTATTGTTGAAAATAAAAACAATTCAGAACATTATACTAATTAGAAAGGATCGGTTGCAAAGAATGCTGTCTGGATAATTAGAAATTGTACTCACTTTCTCCCCTTGGAATACCATTTCAAGATCTTTGATATTTCTTATTTCTTCAGTCAACTTCGCGTATCGCGTAGTGATACATAGCGAAGTCTTATGGCGAACGCGATGAATTTTCATTTCGATACGAGAATTTTCGATAAATATCGAATTTCGATACGAGAATTTTTTTAAAAATGTGAAATATTTTCTCCTTAAAAAATGTTTACTTACTATGAATAACAATGAAATAAAATACATATAATTACAAAATACTGCTCCATTTTAAAAAATCAGTCTAACTATTTTAAAGCACATAATAAACTGTTTTGATAGTTTAAAAAAAGATTTATTGCCAATATTCAGATTTTTAACTGTGACCTAAACCGCGCAAAACCGATGTGCAACGTTCTGTCTGCTAGCCCATAGAATAACATGTAATCCGCGATCCTAAGAAGTCCAATTTTTCATGCGGATTATATAAAAATTAAGAGTTTTCCTAGATACTAGGTTAGTCTTATCCACTTCGTCAAAAACAGATTCATTTTATATATTAATGTTTTTAAAATAATCTAGACCGTTTCGGAGAAAAAAAAAAGACAAACTTACACCATCGAAATTGCTTTCAAAATGGGTTTGCAGATCTGAAAATATACTGCGTGTAGAATTGTAAAAAATTCAGAATAGGATTAGACTGCAGATATAAGACTGTTTTAAAAAAATCAGAACAATAGGACCTATATTTGATGAGTTATTAACAGGCGGCTTTTCGCATTTTCTTTGATGTCGAGTTAGCTGTATATATGAGTTCCGCCATCTACGAATTCTACGATACGATACGATTTTAGGCTTAAGGCTGCGTCACTCGGAATACTACCGTCTTCCATGATAATACACGGAAAACCATACTTTATCACTCTGAGCGTATTATAAAAAAAAGCATTATTTCATCGGCCAGAAAGCCTTAGAACTCTATATTAAGTAAAAAAAAAATCAAAAAATATCAAAATGGTGCCACATTGTAACCAGGTTAGAAGTAATCATAATATTTTGAAAAACATTGCTTAGAAAATGAAAAAAGTCGTAACAGACGGGAAAACACTTTCGGAAAAAAAAAGTTAAAGACACAAAAGCAAGTTTTTGTCATTGAGAAATGCATACCGGTTTTAAAAAATCACATTCGATAACATGCTGAATAACAATAAATTTGCTTTAACAATTTTAATTTATTTAATAATTAATTTTTGCTATTTAATTTATGTTACAAGTGGCTCTTTTAAACAGTTAAAATAATATACAAGGATTTAACAAATATATGAATAATGTTTAATTAAAAAATATTAATTTCTATGATACCATGAAGTTCTTTTCTAACATTTTTAGAAAATGTCAGAAATATTTTCTGTTAAGGGAAAAAACAAGCAGCTTAGTATCTCAATCTCCTTTATTTCTAACATTTTTTCAGTATTATTTTACCTCAAAATAATTAATAAACATAAATCTACTTATAAGATTGAAGCACGTTATATAAAAAAAATATTTCTTTGATACAAGATATAGCTCAAATGAAATCTAAAAATACTTGTAAAATTCATTTAAATAACATTTTCTGGATTATTCAGAATTATGGAGAAATATTTTTGAAATATGGTTATAATTTTTAATCATATAAACATACGGCAATAACTCTTTTCTCTTAAAGTAGCATATTCTTAAAATTAATTATCCTAATTAATGTACAGCTTATACCTATAAATGAAATAAATAAAATTATGTACTTAAAATGTGCATGTGCATTCACATGTATTCAAAGCATTTCTTATAATACATAAAAAAATATTTTTTAAGTATAAACCAGAAATTCTGTACTTTAAATCAGAAATTATCCTGGTATTAGGAATCCGAGAGTGAAATACACATATCAATTTAATTAAAAAACTACACAAAAGAGGATAAATATAAATAATACGTCTTGAAATATTACTTATACTTATTTTTACAGTTCTGCTGGACTTACAAAATTTCCTTTTACATAGGAATAAATTTTATTTTAAAGATTAACAAGTAGACGCTGGAGGATAAATCAATGGACGTTACACAAAGCAACGTCGTGTAAACCGTTTCCCTTCTATAGCATGCATATTGCAAAGAAACAAGTTTTACAGTGAAGAAAGTGCAAATCCATATAATAAAAAAATTCCAACTTAACTACAAATACATGTTTATGCTTGCAATGATTGAAAGCAAGATTACTTGAACAATATTGTAAATGAATACCAATGCATTCATGTAAGGATTTCGCACTGCAATCTATTTTATTTTTTCATTATTATTTTTTTTGTGTGTGTGTGTGTGCAGATTTAAACTTCTAAATAAAAATTAAGGATAAAAATATCTGCAAATAACATTGGCCAAGCCAGAATATCATCTCATTTATCCCATCAAAGTTACAGTAAAAACTGATAGAGGATTGCAAAAGGCAATCGCAAGAAAAAAAAAATAACAATCGCATTTTAACTGTATCAGAGTATTACGTCAACCGTTTATGAAAAATCATGGGACAAAGAGAAAAAAATGGAATATACGTAAAATACAATTTAATCTAATATAAAAAGCATACGTTTTAGGCTAGACGTGAAATACTACTGCTTCGATTGAACGATGCTGTCTTTTTCTTCTAAACATTTTAATTTCAAGTTTGCTTTTTAATAATAAATATAAAACAAGTCCGAAATGGTATGTCAAATGTGGCCAATGGGCTGCATTCATACTATAACTAGTTTTATAATTTCAATTTTTTTTTAATAAATAAAAAATAAACCCGTGCGGGGACACCTACGCTTTATGTATTTATTTATTTATTTTGTACTATTTATTCGCTTATAGTCGTTGCTGAACATGATATAATGCAGTACTTTATTTTTGTAGCAACATAGATTTGAAGAAAGCCTTTCATGTCATTTATGAAAGCAATGCTGATTTATTTTTTAATGAAAAGCCATTTTTAATCAAAATACATATTTTATCAAAATGTAAGTCTACTATGTCAGAAGCCGATTCAAAATTTTTTCTAATGATACCTTATTCAAGGTTGCGCGTTTTGTAAATGTACAGATAAAGGAAGTTTACAACAGAAATAATATATATGAGGACGTGAGTTTCAAAACTCGACTTATCCAAAATTTAAAAAATTGAGTTTTCTCTGTCAATCTACTCTATTGGTAAATAGCCACCGAAAAAACACTACAATCTGCAAAAAAAACTAGTTCTATTGTGTATTTCTGGCATTGTAAAATCTTGGTTTACAATGAAAACCGATGGACGCAGTCGGAGGTTTCTTGCGATTTCCAAAAATTCGATTTTTGGATAGGGCGAGTTTTGAAATTCAAGTTCTCATATCATTCTTGAATAACATTGCGAATTAATGTATTCAAATGCCGTGTACATTTCAAATATGGGTTAAATTTTAACTTCGAGTATATTTACAATTTGATTTTTATTTTTGTTAAACGCTATCCGAGTTGTTTAGAAAGTACTTAGAAAAATATATAAGTATTTTTATGACTAGATTTCTTTTAATAATCCCTTCATTTTGAAACATGTTATTTACAATTAAAATTATCTTCACATTTAGAAATATTCTTAAGCCAGCGAATAATATTTACAATAGAATACAAAAAGATTTTTTTTAACACTAAGCAATATGTGCAATCAAGAAAAAAAATATAGCAATATTAGTGTAATGAATATCAATGAATTATTTATGGTAATTTAAATGAAAAATAATACTTTAAATTATCGACAGATACCTTAAATTAAAAATAAAAATTTATAAAGAGTGATATTTTTTGCATTAATATTCTTTTTAATTTTGTTACAAGTTACCTCAAATGTTAGGAAAAAACATATGAAAAAAATGTAATAAAATTTAATTTTTTTAATATTATAATAACAGAAAAATAGTTTTTGCTTTAATAGTAAACTTTAACTGTAAAAAGGAAAACTTAATGCAAAATGTAAAAAAAAAACATACATGCGTGGATAATATTCCAAGTATATTTTCTTTAAAAAGAAAATTATAAATCCTTCAATATCACATTTTACATTCAATTCTATCTAATTGAAATCTCGATTAATGTTAATGCATTCAACATGATATTTTTTTATATTAATTAATATTTTTTTAAAATCTTACCTTCCATAAAAACATTTTCTGTTTTACTGTCGGTACCGAATGCATTATGTGCTACGCAAGTAAAATTTCCGATGTCTTCGGCTTTAATTTCACCAATAGAGAAATGTGAACTTGTTTTCGAATTCATTATTTTGTATTTGGTAATTCCCGGAGTTTCTTTACCGTTATGTAACCATTTGAATGTGATTGGTTGACTTCCTCTCTTTACTGTACACGATATTTCTGTAATATCACCGATTGCGATGTTCGGAGGAACCAAAAGAGGATTCAGTACCGGCGGTTCACGAGCAGATGTACCTGGAATGGTTAATTTAGTTTACTTTTTTATGCATTACTTAACAGATACAATAATAAGATTTTAGCGTTCCTTTATCTTCAGAAATTTCAGGAACCAATAGATTTCTGAGATTTAAAAATGCATTTCTGGAACGAAAGTTTCCTTTGCTATCCATAATTTTTGGAAACTTTTCCCAGTAGTTTTTATAAAGCACTAATCAGTTTTTTTTAAACAGAAATATCGGTTTTTTAAATTCTATCAATTCTCAAATAAATATTTTCTTATCATAAAATAACAGTATTAACATTAATGTTAAAATTAACAGCATTAACACTGAAATAAAAATTATCATAATTTGATACTCTTGAGTATACAAATTCTTTTACACAGATAAAAATCTTTAATAAAGAATTGATAGATTCCGAAAAACCGATATTTCGGATAGTTAAAACTGATTAATACACTGTAAAAAGCCCTCGGAAACGTTTCCGAAATATACGGGAGCAAAAGATACTTTTATTTCAGAAATGCTCATTCAAATATAGGAAATCTGTGAACTTCAGGGGCTTCTAAAGATGAAGGAACCATTTTTCGAATCGAGGAGGATACGAAAAATGTAAAATATTATTTTTCGTAAACATTAAGAAAGATAAGAGCTAGATTAAGAAACATTCGTCTTTTTTTTTTACTGTGTAGAAATAAAATATTTTACTTTGTTAAATCTGTTTTAAATTATGATTTACCCTTTTCTAGATAATATAAGAAAAGTTTTTCAGATACTCTTTAGAGAAAATCTATATGAAAATCTATATGGAATTTGCAAGCAAATTTAATATGTTGTAATAAGTTCAAATGTCTACCTTTAAATAGCGTTTAATGCCATAAGTAATTAATCTGAGGATACTTCAGTGAAACTTACATTGAAAAATAACATATCTCAGATGTTTAACTTCTAAAAAACTACAAATTGAGTTTCATAAGAGTGTAATTACAAATTATATACACTTCGTACTGTGATATTTATTTTATCAAACAAGTATTTAACAGATTTAATTAAACGGCATAGTATTAATTAGTAATATTAATACAAAAAATTAACACAACAAATACACATTTCGATAAACAAATTTCAAAATGTTATTATGGTTTGAACATTGTTTAGAAATACGTCATTAGAAATATACTTTTATAAATTAAGCATACTTTAGTTTAGAAAATAATTTTAAATTGTGACTTTTTAAATAT
Source organism: Maratus speciosus (assembly GCA_963932465.1). Lineage (NCBI taxonomy): Eukaryota > Metazoa > Arthropoda > Arachnida > Araneae > Salticidae > Maratus > Maratus speciosus. The sequence goes on from OZ010786.1 coordinate 634,315,866, forward strand.
TTAACTTCCAAAAAAATTGAAAACTATTGTTCAAAAAGCATTATTGCAAACTATGTCTAGATTTTATAATATTTTTTAACAAAAGTTGATTTGTTATTTTATTACGAACTAGAGTAAATTATTAAAGCATTATATTGTGTATTTCATCAAAGTACTATTAGACATGATACGTGTAAGTGAATACTATACTAACTATAAATACAATATATAAAAGCATACTACTTACCAGCAAAAATTAAGAACAATGAAAAAATGTAAATATTTATAAAATTCATGAAGGAACCTTCTTCTTTGAACGATTTGTCACCACAGATATAGATACTGAATTTCTAGTTGTTTTGCATATACTTGGAATAGAAAAATGACGCTGAAATAGATGAAACATCGTAGAGACACAACATAGATCAATGACTGTGGCGCCACATTACGGTGAATGTTTTAAACAATAATTAAATATATTTAAGATATAAAATATATTAAATTCGGAAAGATTTAATCCAAGAAAACAAGACGGGAATAGATATATGCACTTACTTTTTTGTTGTAAAATCGCTATTTAACTTTTGATAAAGACATGTTGAATTGGATATACTGATAAAGCTGTTAATACCAACATAGCATAATCAACATGGCACAGTCTGAATAAAAAGTTTAAAATACAATCGTAAAATGAATATGAAAAAGTTTTGCAATTTCATGAACTGTAGAAAATTCAGACATGTAGACTTTCAAGTTGTCTTCTATACACATGTTTTTGTTTTCTATGTGTTAACGCTGTTAATATTAGCATCATTATAATAAATGCAACAAGAATATAAATAAAAAAAGAAGTGAGAATCATAAAGGGAATGAGAAGGAAGCGTGCAATCTGAACAACCATTGCTGTTATTTATAAACTTACCTTTCATGTACACATTTGCGTTTTGTGGAAGGCATCAACGCTCGTAATAGTAAAATCTTCATAATATATTGTTTAGTAATTTCAGTAATCGTTATAGTATATTTTAACACAATGTTTGATGCATTTTAATATAATGTTTTCTAAGATCCTTAAAATAACTGAGGCATAGATATGAATATTAAATAGAAATGGGAAAGTATCTTTAATCTTGTGTGCGATTTGAACTCCCATACAATAAGTTCCAGTTAGAATTTTCAAAGATTAGCGAACTGGCAAATTTCTAACTGCATTATTGCTTTTGGATAAATGGAACTTTCATTTAATTTTTCTCAAAACAGTGGCCAAATCCGTTAAAATCTTGCCATTTAAAGACTACCAAGTGTTAACTCTGTAAATACAAAACGTATTACAACAAAACATATGATAAAACAACAAAATGTGTGATACATTCCCATATAACGTTTATTAAATCCATTACAGTAAACACCTTGAGAATCTGAATAACAAATAGAAACAAAAATCACAAAGTATATGAGGAAGTTGCCTACAATCCCCAGAAGCCCAAGAAATTCAGCCCACCATATCCCTTACTTATTTGTGTTCTTCTCTTCTAAGTACACTTTTCCTTTTTTACACGTAATTTCTTTTTTAATAAGAAGATTTCAACTGAGAAAATAGGCGCCACCCGATAACACCACCTAACTGTCTTTAAAATTTGCGTACGATTTGAACTCCCATACAGCGCTTTCTAATAGAATTTTTGAGGATTAACCAATTGACAAGTTTCTAACTACGTTATTTCTTTTGGAGAAATGGAAATTTCATTTCATTTTCTCAAAACAGTAGCCGAATCAGTTAAAATATTGACATTATAAGACAACGATATGTTAACTCTGCTAGTACGAAAAGTATTACAACAAAACATATGATAAATACTAATATAACGTTTACTAAATCCATTACAGTAAACACCATGGCAATCTGAAGAACAAATCATACAGTGGATGAGGACGCTACCTGCAATGTCAAGAAGTTAAGGAAGCTCGTTCGAATCACCATGGCTCTTACTTACCTTCCATGTACACGTTTTCCGTTTTGCTGTCCATGCCAAAATCGTTTTTGGCCACACAAGTGAAATTGCCGATGTCGGTTGCCTGTATTTTTCCGATAGAAAGCAGAGAATTCGTTTTAGTGGATGTCACTTTGTATTTTATATGCGACTCCACCAGAACGCCGTTGTGCAACCACTTGAAGCGCAATGGTTCACTTCCTCTCTTTATGGTGCAGTAAATCTCCGTGTTGTCCCCAACCGCAATATTTGGTGGAACCATCAGAGGGTTGAGAACAGGAGCGTCACCGGCCAGAACAACTGTAATAAGAGTTATATAAGCATAAGATAGCTTTTTAAAAATGCTTTTAAAAATTTTTAACGAGAAAAGGTTTGAAAAAACTTTGGCACTCCAAGACACCTATATCCAAACTACCACCGGCAGCATCTAGCCCGACGTCCTTCTGAGTGCGGCGCCAGACACACAATCACTAATTCATATTTATAAAAAATTCAGATGTGAATAAAACGTATTTATAGCCTTCACTATCGTTTTATATATATTTTTTAAAATCTTGTATTAATTTTATTTCAATATATATATATATATGTATATAAGGATAGTTTCTCTTTAAGAACCGGTTCCAACCGATTCCAAAAGTGAAAGTATCCGCATATAAAACAAAACTGTAACTAAAACCAAAAAAGTACAAAAGCACAATAGTAGATATTCGATCTCATGTATCCTAGGCAAAAAAAAAAAAATCATTTAAAAATATCAAAATGTGAGCGATAAATTTGAAAAGAGCGCTCCCATGGGATTAACATTAGCGTTTGACTTTCGGATCATTAAGTAACTTCGCCAGAATAGACGCGGTATGTCTAAATACATTTTAAACAAAAAATGAAATATTGCTATTTTCTTCATTTTGTGCAGCATGAAGTATTTCGTTTTCCTCAATGTTTTTTCCTCAAGTTTAGAAAAGAAGTTAACTCCAGATGATGAGAATTACTCAATTATATCGTTTAAATTGCTTTCCATATTACTGATAATTTATAAACCCTATTATTTTCAACTATTCGAAAATAAGCACTAAAACTGATTAGCATAAAAATAAAAAAGTGAAAATTACACAAACGGGTGGGATCTTTCTAAGGGAGCCTAACTCGTATTTGCACAAGGTTATCCAAAGTCCGAAGAAAACCACGGAAAACTTCGAACGATTGGGCCGGCGGCCTCAATTGGGTTCGAATCCAGCCCCTTCCGTCTACCAGCTTTGAGAGCAGAGCCTCTCGGCCACTAGCGGGGCAAGAATGCATAGAATGAAACACTAAAATAAAAATAAATGTTTCAAAAGATGCAGAAATAAATTCACATACAAATAATTCTTCCAATTTTCAATATTTTATGACAGAAGAAATAAAATTGCTGCTTTTTTATGCCACGTTGTGTTAAAAAAATTTTATTGTTCTTAATCTCTTTCACTCTATTTTAGTAATAAAATTAGCTCGTTATGGGGAAAATTACACGATGATATATATCATTTAATTTGATTTCCATATTATGGATAATTTATAAATTCAATTTTTTTCCACTATTTGAAAATAATCATTAAAATGTATTACCATAAAAATTTTAAAAAAATAATTTTACACCTATAACAATTTTGATATAAAAAAAACAATGAAAAAAATGTGTATTTTTTTAATTAATTGCAATTTAAAAACAAATGTTTTACATGTAGTAGAAGTTTTTTTATTCATGTAATTTTTAATCATTTTCTTTAATTTTTATCCTGTTTTCTGTGAGATTATCGAGTTACAGAATTGAGTGAAATAAAAACAGACATAAATATGAATAAATCATAAATTCATATTCGTTTGACCTAACTTTTGATATAATACTGTAAATTCGATGTAGTTATTAACTGCAAATAAAAAAGAATTCCGTTAAATTATTTATATCGAAAACACTTTAACGATGTTTTAAATCAATCCCATAAATACCATTCGAAAAAAAAATTCTTATATTTTCTACTTTTTGTTTGCATTGTTTGGCTTTTAATACATACGCATAAAAATGCATGTTTCCGTTGTCATTTATTAATTTTTTGACCTAGTGTATACTATTGATTAAGATAAACATCTCTTTTTTTTAACTATGGCGACAATATTGTAGAATTAAACGTAGTACCAAATACGTGCTGTTTGAAAATAATACACTTAATTAAAAATAAATTCAATCTTAAATTATTAATATAAAATTTTAAGTAAAGGGGGAAAATGATATAATATCAATTCCATATCTATTCAACAACTGATATGAATTAATATTTTTGTAATTGATTTAATTAAAAATCAAATTCTAGAATATCTTAGACTCTAAGTAAAAATCTTCAATTGATTTTTAAATTATGAATCAAAATTAAAATATGTGAACAGATTTGTACATTGAAATACATAATAGCATTAAACTTGTTTGTTGATTCTTTATTTTCTGTGCAATATTGCATTAAGAATGTTCCTGCTTGTATCTTGTATTTCTCTGTTTCTCTAATGCATCAAAAGATTATACTTTCTGCTTCATTCAAAATTATATTTTAATTTAATTTATAATAATTACATAGATTATTTTTTTCATTTAGAAAATTAATTAATCATGTTATTATTTTTTCACGTAAAAGTTCTTTATACTGTTCTTTTAAGTAAATCACAAAACCAATAAATGATAAAAATTGATATATATATATGTGTATATGAATATATATAACCATTATAGAATGTTACAAGTTATCACCTATTTTAAATATAAATTATAAATTGAGTATTAAGACATGATACAAGCATTATACATTTTAAACTTGGAACAATAATTATTAAATTAAGTAATTGTTAATGAAGTTTTAAGACTATATCCAAGCATAAATGAAGAATTAAATAAGATTAAAACATTATAACTTTTAAATTTGGTAAAAGGTTACTATGAACAGGAAGTTGAACGCATAAAAAAAAATAGGAGATTAGAAATATTCGACATATATTGTCAAACTATTTGTAACTAAAACATTTTAACAAATGAAAATATATAGATAGATAGATAAATAAAAATATATCTTATATATGGGGCATTCTCACAATCTTTTGACTTTTGGGGGAAAAAATCTGACAAAATTAAACTTGCTAAAATAACATTTTAATCTGATAGACAAATGCCTTAATGATTCAAAATAAAGAAAAATGGTCAGCAGCGAAATTTTTTTTATTTAACTGAGGTTTAAGTTAAACTTGCGAGTTTAATTTTCCTTACCATTTTACCCCTATAACTTTTTATTTTCTTCTAAATTTTTACTTATAATGAATTTGCATAGTACCCACAGGACATTCAAATAAGAAATAATAATAATGTAGTATTTTTAATACAGAATTTTTGTATAACATTGTCTTAAAGGAGCGTTAAAGAAGAGACGGTAAGATAAAAAAAGGGGGATGCTATTAGAAAAAAGGGACGAAATGGTAAAAAAAAGGGACGGTAAGGATGGAACGGTAAGGAAAATTACCACCTATTTTTAAGAAAATCATGTTAAGACTAAGTGATAGCCACAATGTTCATTGATTTTTAAAAACAGTTGTTAACATTGGATTAAATTAATTTTTTTTTCATTTACCTCGAAAAGTGCAGGAATAAACCTTGGGGACAGTGAGACTACCAATAAAGCCACGATGCTTGAAATTGATATTTAAATGCTGATTTAAATTCTACAGTAAATTTCCTGCCAAAGAATTTTAGACATTATTTCTCTAGCATACTTCAGCATCAGAAAAAACTTGAAAAAAATTCTGTGGCTGCATCTGAAATTATTTTCTGTATAATTTTAGAAGAGGGATGGTAAGGAATCTAAAACCCAGGGACAGAGTTTAAAAAATAATAGCAACCCTAAAAATGTGTGCCGGTTAATTTTTAGCTACATATTTATATAAAACAATAGTTCCAGTTTCAGAAAAAAATTACATCGAATTATTTTTATTGAAACAATTTTATCCAGATAGCTCCAAACTTAAAAATCAGCATCAGGGACACGGGCGGTATAGGAGTTTTCCAGGTGTTTGGACCCCCAACATCGTCCAAAACTTATTTATCTCGTTAATATTGTTGTGCAATCATGCAATGGGATGTTCCCCGGTATATGAAATTAAAAAAACACAAAAAAGTGTATTAAAATAAAAATTATTATTCAGGGACATGAAAGTCAAAAGATTATGAGAATCCCCCATATATATATAAGATACATTTTTTAAAGAAAAATCCTCTTAAAAAATTCAAAAATACAATAACTATTTCAAAATTCTTATCGTCAAACCAACTCTAACTGACTAACAAATTTTGAGATTTTTAAATCTTGATAAGAACTGTAACTCATTTGAATTTCAGTAAATTATTTACTTTAAATTATTAAGTTAAATTATTAATGCTATATTAGATATTTCAAAAGCGCCTGTATAGTTTTATAATATTTAAAATATAACAATACTTATAGCTTGATATTTTAGGAAAACATGTTATGAGAATTTGTAAAGCTTTGTTAGTTTACTTTTTGACTATAAGTAAAGAAGAATTAAAATTAGAATGTCAAATTTTAAATCGACATTTGATAATGCAAAATAATCAGATTTTATAATGTTTTTCTAGAGCATATAAAATATCTTAGGTGTAATCATTAAAAATATTCTAATTTTCTCAAGTATACAACATAAGATGTTGGCACTGGATTTGTTTTAAATCCATAAACTACGAAACTGACTCTTTTTTTAAATCAAAAATGTTAAAATAATCATAAAAAACATCCCTCTAGTCTATAAATTACATTCATATTATAAATGATTCATACATGTGAGGCTACTATAGCATATGATCAGCAATAAATTAAATATATATAATTAGCTTAATAGTATTATTTTTCAAGAAAAATAAAAAGAATGAAGTCTTACCGTATTTTATGACGAAAACGATGAAAACCCATGTTTCTTTACATTTCATTTTCAGTGACGGAATTATATTATGATGAGTAGAAAATAATCTCATTTTTGCTATTACTATCCAGCATCCAGTCTCTCTCAATATCAATATGCACTGTAATTTTAACTGAAATACTTTCAAAATTATATATTCAAGTAAAGAATGTAATTCATTATTAGATCCATCACAAAGTACCTATAAAAATCAAAATTTTAAACTTTTTACTTCCATCAGTTATTTACGACATAAAAGCTTATGTATGCTTGCTTCGTATGACAACTGACGAAGACGCTTATATGAGGTTACATAGAGAGGTGCTACATTGTATGATCGTGGCGCCACTTAGTGTTCAGTTGCGCAACTGTAATAAAATTAATTAGTTAATAAAGTCATATTTTTACAATTGTAACTACAGTTAAGTAGGCTGTAAAACAAGAAAATCAAAACAAATTAAATTTGTTTTTCATTTTAAATAAAGGTTCAATTTACGATATAGTTTTTCATTTTGCATTTATAAAAGAAATTTTCATATGTATTTTTTATATATAAAAATAGTGATCTTTTCAAAAAAAACACAGTGGATTTTAAGCATACTTACTTAGATACCGTTTCAAATAATAACAAAAAACTTGTAATATAAGTCCTTGTACCAAATCGTACAACTAATTCGAAATCCCCTATTTAGAGAAGTATCATAAATAATCACGTGGAATACCTTTTGAACACAAGCAATTTTCTTGCACGTGTTCCTATTTTGCACATGAAACCGTCAAAATTTACATTTCAATATTTTATCTCAATGCATTTTTATCCTGCAAATCGTATAACAGCAATCACATACGCAAAGTTAATGTCTGTAAAAAAAAAATAACTTTTTTATGATTATTGTAGGCTTTTAAGAATATTTTAACAGAATCCTGAAGAATAGACCATATTAAAAACACGTAGCAATAAAAAATACTTAAACGTAATAGCGATAATGTTCAAAACAATTCTAAATTTCTGAAAATTACAGGTAAATATTAGCTAGCTAGTAGGTAGTTAAAGACATGCTTACTCATAAATGCCTGAAAGAATATATATTGTGAAAAAAAAATATTTCAAAAATTATTGGTTTTTCACAAATTTAAAATATCAAATAGAATATCATCTAAAAAACTATAAATATTGTAATCCAATAATCCAAAAACGAATTTCGTCGAGCATTTGAGCAGAGTGATAATAAAATATCTTTTATGGAAATTAATATTAATAACAATGATTAAATGTTCCATTGTTCAAGCATGTAAATGCAACACAAAAATGGCAATGAATTTTCATAAAAATTTAAAAATAAAAATATGTTTTAGTAAGGAAAAAATATCACTAAATTAGTATGAATTGATAGTTATAGAAAATTCCTGTGATTTTTAGTGGCAATTACAGTCACTTTAGCAAGTAATTGTTACTATCTGAGCTTTAAAAGGTAATAAACAGAATACTAAATAGCTGACATTCTGAAATCATGGTTTGCGATATAATATGTAAAATCGTATATCAAAAACATAACGATGAAACTGATAAAAGATAAAAGTATTATTAAAACAAGAGACAGCTACAAAAAGATGAAGCGTTATAGAAATAGCTTATAAAAGATAAAACATTACACAGTTCTAGTGCTGATTGCAACAGATACGATAAATTGAAGTAGTTTTATGATAAATCCTTGAATTGAGTTATTAAAAATAAAAACTGAATTCAATGCATTTAATATTATTGTTAAACAGTACTAAATAAAATATTAAATTCATTTATAACTTTGATCGCGATTTTGAAAATATCCTTTAACTATTAAATATAAACAAGGCTTTATTTGAAATATCTAATTACACAATCAATATAAGAAAGAAACATGCACATATCTCCATATTTTTCCGCGTGTTCATTACTGTATACGGAGTAAATATTATAAAACAAGTCGAAGAGCGTCACAGTTAATAAATATATATTAAGTCATGTTTACCACACTAACTTTAAGGTCTTTAGTCAATATACATATAAAGTAAACTTACTTACATCATAATTTAGTTAAAATATAAATGACTTATCTGTTTAGAAATTCGAGTGCAAATTTTCAAAGCTTTCTATATAATGAAACACAATTTATAAAATATGTTAATCTGCTATCTCAACTGAATGTTAATATTTTTATCCGGCTAGAAGTTATAAAACGAACAGTTATATTTGTATATCAATGTTAACGATTTGTAATCATTTAATCAAAGAGACGCATCAACGGCACATAAAAAAACATAGTAACTTCACAAAGCAAAGTTAAAAATTTTAAATAGAATAAACTCGTAATGAAGCACTTAAAAAATTAAACTTCAGATACAAAATTTCGAGAAAAATGAGAATTTAAAAAATATATTTTACATATTATGAATATTTTTTTATTTGTTTCTCAAGTAATCTTTGGAAACTATTAAAAAATATTTTATTAAATCAAATATCATGTTACAGACTCATAAGAGATTGTTATTTTTATTTTATGAAAAATAAAGGATAAAAGATCACTATTAAATGCATATTCTTTATTGATGTAAATATTCTGTGGAAATATATAACAAATTATAAATACAAAAATTATTAATGTTAAATAAATTTCTTCTTTATCAGAAAGTTTATTTATTTTTTTAACTTCTTTAAAGACCCCTTACTTTTATTCAATTATTTTACTTAGCTTTCAGAAACGACATACAAAAATCATTTAAAAACTGCACAATAATTGATGCAACAAAATTATATTTAATATATAAAACTAAGTAGATATTATAAAAAGAAATTGAACATTTTACTTGATAACTGCAATTTTTGCACACAGTAATTTAAAAAAATTTTAATAATATTGAAACTCTTAACACTTTTAAAGTTTTAGTAGAAAATTAATGTTAGTAATAGTAAAATTTGTATAAAGTTCTTAGTTATGGTTTACAGAATTATATCTATAAACAAACCAGTGGATGTATTATACCTTACCTTCAATAAAGACGTTTTCAGTTTTGCTGTCTGTACCAAACTCATTGCTTGCCAAACAAGTAAAGTTGCCGATATCGTCTGCTTGTATTTCCCCAATAAAAAATCGGGAACTTGTTTTGAAAGTAGTTATTTTATATTTTGTGTGAGAGTGTATTTCTTGACCGTTATGTAACCACTTGAAATCCAAAGGAGAAGTACCTCGCTTAATAGTACAGTAGATTTCTGTATTATCCCCTATGGAAATATTGGGTGGTACTAAAAGTGGATTTAGTACTGGTGATTCACTTGAATGTGTACCTTAGGAAAAAAGTGAAAGTGTTTAGTCATTTTTAAAATAATTACTATACATAAATGTCTAAATGATGTCATTTTTAAACAATATATTAAATAAAATTTTGTTAAACGGGTTTAAATTTATTATGTTTTACAAAATTATTAAGCTTCCCGGGTTACAAAATTGAAAATATTGTTGTTGTTTTTTAGGGGGGGGGGGGGTATTCTAATAGATTTTTTTGCCTGAAACATATCCTTTTAGATTGCACACAAACAACACCAAAAACACTGCAGTTTTAAAATTTATTAAATACTATAGCATTAGCCGCATACCAGCGTTTAGTAGCCGAAGAAATTGCGAAAGATTTTACTACTTACAGCAGCCTTTTTCATTCTGATTATTTCAGTGTTTAAGCGCGTAGTTCAATTACTTATAGCTTAAATTTTTGTTTTACTTATATTATTTTATTTATTTATTTATTTATTGGTGAAGTTTTAATTTCTTTATGAAGAATTAGCCGGAAATAAATGCTGAAGTATTTATATTGTTTTAAGTGCAAAGGTATTATGCTAAGGGTATTATGGAAAGGGGTTAATCTTTCGTAATCGTCTGCGTGCGAAATAGACGATTTAGGCTGATGTCATACGGACGTCTTTTTGCACGCTTTTTTCCTTACGTATTATCCCTATACAATGCCGCTAGCCTTGTGTAGCGATAATACGTAAGTAAAAAAGCGTGCAAAAATCGTTCGTCTGACATTAGCCTTAAAAAAACATGCTTGGAAATTATTTTTAAAACCATAAAAAATCGGTAAATTGTCACGGAGTTTTCCAAAAAATTTTTATTTGAAAGATTTTTTTTTTCCCTATTTGATGGTGTCAAAATTGAAACCGTGCAATGTTTAGAAGTTAAAAAAAACGGCAGTAAAAGTAAACTTTATTGGTCGGATTTTGTTACTTTCAGGCCACGATCATGACTAATTGGGGTCCTGGGCAAAAATAAATTAGGGGTCCCCATTCGAATCGTTACAACATTATTCAAATAGAACTGACGGTCAGTCATATGTTTAAAGCATAAACAATATTTTCGCACCTTGGATTTTAAATAAAAGAAAATTCTTAGATCCGTCAGTTCTAAATGAAGTACTATCTTAATTAATAAAAATACTCTTTTTTTCTTACTACAGAACAAAATACTTTTATATAACTTTAGCAACTTGTTATATTAGTCTAAGAGGAATTTAATAACTTCAACTTACGGAAGAGTGTGAAATACTCTAACATGTAAATACGAGTTAATCAAGTTACTTTCTTTTATATCTTTTTAAGTTGTACTACACACAACATAGTATCAAATCAAATACATTCTACTTCACAAGTAGAAAGTCCTTTTTCAGTAAATGTAAAAAAATGACAATTTTTGGTTTGTTTTTCATATTTAACTCAAAGTTAAAAGAAAAAGACTTTGAAAATGGAAGGAACTACATCTCATGACAATTAGAATTTATCATTTTCAACCACTTAAGTTTAGATATGATTTAAAATCAATGCTAATACAATCTATTAGAAATCAAAATATTATTTCTTATTTAATAATGGTTCAGTTTAGCTTTGCAAAAGCATTGGGCTTCGCGAATTCAAAATGAAATTTGTTTTTCAGGTAGCTTAGTAGAATATTTTAAAGAGAAAATTTGTACTTTGTATTTGAAAATTTTCAGAATTGGAAATAAGGGAAAAAGGTAAGTATTTTATAAATTAATATATGGATTTGGAGGCCTCTTGATTTCCAGGACCTCTGGTCAAAGTCCGGATTTGCCCATGTGATAACGAGAGCCTGGTTACTTTAAATACTACGTCAGCGTTACTCAGAGACATGTTTTTGCTTTATAATATAAATTTACTAAAAAAAAAATATCTGAAGAAAAAATTATAAATGATTGATAAGTCATGTTTATAGTACAACACAAATTTTATTAAAACTAATTTAGTTAAATAATAATATACAGCATTTTAAAGTGTATATTTTTCAAATATGTTTTGAAGCAAAATAAATAGATATGATGCTATAAACGAGTGGTTTTAAGCCGGTGCTTCGGGACACACTGGTGAGCCGAGAGAAGACCTCAGGTTATGTAGCGAAAAATTTCAGCTCTATGAAAACTTTTATGAATTCCCAGAAGCATCGTTACTTGAACATAAAATATTCCACAGTATATGATTTAATCTAATATATAAAAATGAAAATTTGTCTGTCTGTAATGCTATACAAATCCACAGTTTGTAAGCCAGCATTGTGAAATGTTATGTTCATGTGTATTAAAACAAGGCCGAGGCAACTAAAGCAATCCGGAATCGAAATAATTTATAGTTAACTTTTAATTAATAAAAAATCACCCATTTAACAAAAATTTCCTATCAAATTGTAACATTTTTCGTTATAGCCGCTGCCAACAATTAAAAATTCACAATAAAATCCTTTTTTTTTTTTTAAATGTTCAACCCGTAATCGCGCAAGTTCTTTAACCAATGTGAGTTATACATATTACGTACGTCACGCAGCAATACTAAAAATCTGTAACGGATATTACGATAATTCTTTTACCTCACATGCAAATAATTAGAGATATACATATTACGTACGCCATGCTGCAATACTAAAAAGCTCCAGCGAGTATTACAATAATTAGTTTACCTCACATGCAAATAATTAGAGATTATTTAATTGCGCTTAATTATTACATCTTTTTAAAAACAATAAAGGCAAACATTTTATCACAAACATCAACAAAACTTTTTATTCCATTTATTCCCTTATTCCAAAGGTATCGTTTTATCGTCTGCTGCCATAGTAACATGATAAATTAAATTTCATTAAAAAATGCGCAGTAGTAGAAAAATATTTTACTAAATCGAATAGCTATTTTTAATTTTGGTTTTAGAACTAAATTCATGAACTCCCGTGCATAGAACGAGTTAAACAACTAGTCTGTTATAAAGTTTCGTGTCATAAAGTTTCATACTTATTTATATCAGTGTTTGTATTCTCTTGAAAGGAGTATGTAAGAAAATCATGATAATGTGTTCACATCTTTAAATAAAATTAATGCCTCCAGAGAAAAATTATTTCATCATTAAATAAATATATAAATAAGATAATATAAATAAATCACAAATTTAACAGAATTTCTTCAATATTAAATGCAGTATAAATGTTTGAACTAGGAGTATGAGTATAATCTAGCTAAAAATCTTACAGAATGAGCTTTACAAACATAGATTTTTGTTATACTTTTCCATCACCGTATTTTTTGTATGCTGTTGAAGTTTTTAGTTGAGATTTATGTTTGTCGTGAAGTAAAACAGGTTAAGAAATACTGTTATAAACGAACATTCAGAGCGCAATTGTGTTATAAACCATCCTTTAGAACAACGTTGTGCTATAAACCAACATTTGGATCTCATTTGTATTAAAAATAAACATTTTGAGCAACATTCTGCTATAAACCAACATTTGGATCTCAGTTGTATTAAAAATAAACATTTAGAGCAAAATTGTATTATAAACCAACAATTTAGAACACAGTTGTGTTATAAATGGCAGTAACTGGTAATAAAATAATATATATATATATTATTCCCTCTAAATATTTTTTAAAAGACCTTAAGAAAAGAGGAGTTTTTACTTTAAGTTTATTCGTTTATATTTAATTGATAAGTAATAAATGGCACAGTGATTTTTTTTTTTACTAAATATGTATAGTACAAAAAATTTTTCACTCAGATATCAACTTGTGAGTAACAGTGTGTTGTTATTGTTTTCGACAATTATTTATAAGTTTAAGTTTTATGCTTTTATAAATTTATAAAATTAAGGATAAAGATTAGAATAAATTTAACAACAAATTAATATATGAAAAAGTTCGACGAAAGTATATTTTTTAGGAAAAATAACATAAATAAAAAAGAAGCATCACCATTAATCTAGTACAAAGTGAATATGATTTAATAATAATGTAAAAATTAAGTTAATGGTTATCTTATTTTATTTTAACTGTAATTTAACACACGCGCACAAACATCACTGGGATTTTTTTAGGTGAACTTTAACAAAAGATTAGATAGAAAATAAAACTCAGACAGACTACAATTCTACGATAGAATATCATATATCGGTTTTCAAATTTCTCAACAAATGTTACACATTTAACAAAACATAAATTATTTTTTAAAAATATATATTAAATTGATTTTACCTACATTACAATAACTGATTGTATAAACAAAAAAATCATGTGGATACAAAACTAGTTTATCACACGTCAAATTAAGGTATTCTTTAATGCCTTAATTCTATTTTCAAAACAAACAAACAAACATTTTTTAAAATTAAATTAGGATGACAAAATGTAATAGTTTCATATATTAAGTTAACAGAATGATATACTAAACTTTTACACAAAATTATAAAGGAAAGGGGAAAGATCGCATTCATTCAAAGAAGTGTAAAACTACTCATAAATACTGCATGTTGCTACATACATAATTATACAAACAAGTGGAGTCGATAAAAAAAAAATGGCCTTGTTTTACTGCTAGTTAATGGAAGTCACTAATTTCTGCAAACAAAACATATTAAAAGTAAATTTTGTAGCATTGCATGTTGCTACATACATAATTATGCAAACAACTGGAGTTGATAATGCAAAATATGGTCTTGCTTTACTGCGACTGAATGGGAATCATTAATTTCTGCAAATAAAATCTATTAAACCTAAATTTATTAGCATTGCATGATGCTACATACATAATTATACAAACAATTTGAAGTCTATAATGCAAAATGTAGGCTTATTTTACTGCGCCTGGATGGAAATCATTCATTTCTTCAAAGAAAATCCATTAAACCCAAATTCTTTAGCATTGCATATTGCTATATACAAAATTATGCAAACAATTAGAGTCGATAGTGCAAATAATATATTAATGAAGTAAGTCACTAACAAAATTAGACAAATTTTATAGCACAAAACTTTTGTATGATCATTTGAAATAATGATTTTGTATCACATAAAGATTTTGTTATAAATATATGAATTAAATAACATTATATTATAGATTACATCGCGTAACATTTCGTCTACTTGATAATTATATTTAAAAATTTTGAAATTACCTTTAAAATTTTAAATATTGTAACTAATTAAGAATTTTAAATATAAAATAAGCGATATAAAGGTTCAATTATCCCAATTCAATAATATTTTATATTATACTCTATCCTATTCAGAATTAAGAACAAAAACATTCATTTACATATTCAGAAAATTCAGAAAATGGTACTTACTTTTATTTAGATACAGCAAGATGAGTAAGACTGTTTCTATTTTCACTCGATGCATTTTAATAACTTCTGTTATGTCTGAACTACAGTGGTATCTTTCACATAAATAAAATAATTTATAAATTACATAATTGTTTCTTCTGTAAAAAATATTCCGGGAAATTGTATCATTATATTATTAAACAGTAAACTATGTGGTATTATCACAGTATTACTTATCGTCATACACAAATTTTCATATGCTTCTCCATCATCGTATGCTGAAAACGACGCTCATTGGAAACTGATTCTCAAGTCTATTATGCCAGTGGCGCCACACAGCTAGAAAATGGTGAACTTGTGCAAAATTACGAACAGGACAATAAACTTGCACACCTTAAATAGTTTAACTAATATTATCATAATTGCAAACCTTTTGAAGATTTCTATTAGATGTATAAATTTAAATAACGAATAATGTAGTTCAGATACAGACTTTGAAACTTTCCAGATAATTTTTAAACTTCTTCATAACTTTATAATACGAAATTAATGGACAAATTTGTGATGTTAATAATAATAAAAACAAAATATTTAAATCAAATTTGTACTATAACACCAGTATATCTAAGTTATAATTTTATTGTAAAGTATTACTGAATTTATCCAGATGCATGAAAAAAATATCTATATTCACTAGTCAAAACAGTAATTGCATTAACTTTATCTTTAAAAATATACTTGAGTAACTCATAAAAAATAATAAAGAACATAAATTTGATGAATATAATATTTTCCCCTTCTAATAAAGTAATATTTTTATATAAATTCAAGAAATCTGTAACCACAGACAAGTTATGAGCAAAGGTGATTTTTTTCAATGGAATATAAGTTATAGAATTTGTGTAATATTATTATGCTGTTGGGATGGCAGATATTATGGAATTATAGAAAGCAACATAAATACTCTAGAAAAAACGTGATGTTTTATTACTAACACATAAAATTAATGTTTGGTATAAACATTTAACTTGGAAAAAAAAATTTAACAGCATCTTCTTGCATAATTTTGTTATTGTGCGACAAAAATGTAAAAATGCTAAAAATACGTATTTATAATATTATTGTACAGAAATAGTTTGCTAAAAGTTTTTAATATTTTGTAAATTTATAAGTACACTTTGACGCTTATAAATATCAGCAACGTATAAGAAATGTTATGATTTCAATTTATGATGATTTAAATTTTTATTGCGTGAAATGTGGTGTTCTTACACTTCAAAAATTAAACACACGGTTTTAGTGCAAACTCTTATATATACTTTTGAGATTGCAATTTCACCATTGTAGTGCAATAGATATTTACTAAATTTAACTTTATAACTTAATTTTTATGTAAATAATTCATTAGTATATGAATTTATACACTTATCTTAGGTGCTCAGATTTTCACCAAATCCAGATTCTACATGGAATTTCGCAATTTTGAAAATGTTGAAAACTCTCGTTAAGTTTTCAAATTTTTTGTTAAATGACAATTAACCTGCGCAACAAAACTATATGGGTTTACTTACAAATGATCTGTTTTAGAACCTTAATCGTGCGGTTTCAATGCGGGAAATACAATGTTGGTATGAATGATGACAGTATAAAAAATGCTTTTTCCGTGTATGACAAAAGCCTTTATTTGAAATCGAAATATATTTATAGAATTCATGATCCATACTCAAACCTTGAATACCAAACATCTCGTGCAACCAAATTTATATAAAGTGATGGAAGATATAAATGTTGATAGAGGTGTTATCAAACCTAATTATCATTTAGGGCGGTTCTGAAATCTGAACTGGCTATATTATTTTTCCTGAAAAGCATAAGATTGACATATGTTCTTATATTCAGAACTATGAAATCGAATAGTTTTTTTCATTTTTCTATAAACACGGGAGATTTTTCAGAAAATGTTGTCATTCTATACCAAGTTTCTGAATACCACTGCCTGATAAAGGTTGTTATGAGACAAAAATCGCTTATAACTCAAGATGTAATGCACTTATCGAAAATTGAACAAAGCTGTTAAGTTCCAATTTACTTCAATAGTCAAGCCAATTCGTTATTTTAATATTCATGCTTTTACATTTAAAAAATAAGTCAGTAACTGTGTCAACAATTTTCGTGGGAAAAATATTATTTTGAGAACACATTTAACATAAACATATAAAAAATGTCAGTGATTCAAACGTGATTAGCTGTTTCTCAATTGAATAATGTATTGTTATTATGCGAAATTTTCACCAAATGAAAATATGTTTACGTAATAGAACATAAACGTTTCTCCAGTTGTGAACTTGAAAAAAAATGTACTTGGATCCCAGGATACACTTTGATATCTTTTTCCAGAATTTTACAATATCTCTGGAAAATTAAATATCCAAGACATGTTAGTTACTTAATTTTCGAGAGATATTGTAAAATTCTGGAAAAAGACAGCATGAAAAAAGGGTAACTCAAAATGTCACTAACGCCATTAAAAAAGAGATTCGAGTCAAACACAACATGAACATGTGACACACTGTCTGCCTCCTCTGCTGCTCTAGAATCCATTAATTATTAGTGTAGTTCAAGTCCAATCACAAATATTTAAGTAATGATTTATTTATCTATTGTTTAACAGTAAATAATAAGAGACTGATGTAAAGACAGTGATAGTAAGTATTTATTTAAAAAGAGATGCTCATTTTATGTATTATGTACGCATGAAATTACACTAAACTATTGCACTACGACTGAAGAACAACTGAAGAAAATAATAAAATAAAACAAACACGTTCTTCTTAAGTTAGTTGAATTGCACGTGGCATACATTTAATTATATCAGTTAAAATTTCTTTGTCGAACATTTCTCACCTTCCATGAAAACGTTTTCTGTCTTGCTGTCTTCACCAAAGGCATTTCTCGCAACGCATGTGAAGTTACCGATATCTGAAGCCTGTATTTTGCCGATAGAGAAATGAGAGCTTGTTTTGGTGGAGGAAATCTTGTACTTTGAGTGTGCCTGAACTTCTTTACCATTGCGAAGCCATTTGAATTCTATTGGTAAACTTCCTCTCTTGATCGTACAGTAAATTTCTGCGTTGTCACCGATTGCTATGTTGGGTGGGACTAGTAATGGGTTTAAAACAGGAGCTTCCTCTGATTGCACCACTATAGGAAAAAGTCAAAATAATTATGTATGTGTCTATACAGAAAGGTAAGAGTATGCTTATTTAAATAATTAAACGAATAGATTCGTTTAAATATAGATTGTTATGCTTCATAAAGATGAAATACAGACTGAGCCAAATGCTAGGTATGTTGTACGATAAAACGTCATTACAAACAGTATTTTCTTTAGTAATAATTTCTATTACTAAACTAATTCATACCTAAAATTTGGCTCAGTTTGCTTAAAGAATTATAAAACATGTAATATTCCACTTCCCTCTATATCCATATTTTTATTTTCCCAATGTTTTCCGGATCTAAAAATTGACTTTCACTTTCACTCCTTTCGACACCAACTGCGTGAAATTTGAAAATAAGACTTTTGTATTTTTGTATTCTCTGACGAAGGCTATGTATATAGTTGAAAGTACTAATTATATTAAAGTAATTTATCACCTTTTTAAAATATTTTTTCATCTTTTACGTAATTTGCATATAGTGTAATTTTAAGTTTAACTTTTAAAGATGAATTTAGCATTCTATTTATTTATTATGTTTCCCTCTCTATATATTTTAACAATAAAATTAATTTTAAATATTATTTTAAATAAATAACTTCTATTTTCTTCAGAATCTGATTATTGTGTATATTCTCGATCTGATTGGAAGTTTAATTACTGTCAAAGATCATTACGTTGTATTTACGTCACCAAACAGCGATAAATCGCAATATAATGAAGTTTTAATTATTTGTTAATAGACAAAAATAACTGTTCCACAAAAATATTTTTATAATTACATACATTATATGAGTAGATTCTTTTTTGTCATTTTTAATCAGTTTATTAATTTATTATTATTATTATTATTGGGGTTAAATATTTTGAAAAAGTTAAAATAAATTATCCCAGAAAAAAATGTTCTACTTTCATTGTTTTGAACATAAAAGAAAAACTAAGAAAAGGAAAGATTTAAAATATGAAAATAAATTGTAAATAAAATACTGTTTCTGAGACATATTTTCAAAACATTTAAATGCTTTATACCTTTTCTGCCCTTTTAAATTTAAATTGAAGTAATTTAAAATTGAAATTATTTAAGGTATTCAACTGGTGTGTGTATAAAATCTGCTGAAATTGAATATATTTATAATGATACGACTTTTTAAAGCAGGTTACATTAGTTTAATTTTAAAATTAAGCATATATTTTTAAATAAATCATTTTGTACAACAACACTTTAAAAGTTATCTTACTTTGGATAGATTAAAACATTTTAAAATATATTTTTGTAAAACCAATATAATTTGGCTTCATTAGATGTAACAATGAGCTTTATTTTAAAACAAATTGAAGCATTATAATAATCAAAATAAGTTATTTACAATTTAAATTTCCCGTACAATTAAATTAACCTTTTGATATCATTATAAAAGTATTTTGAAATAAATCATTTCAAAATACTTTTATAAAAATATGAAACTAAATTTCCGTTGTAATTCTGTGCAAATCCTTTAAAAAATTAAACTGATTAATTAAAAAAAAAAAAAACTCGCATTTTTGCAACTTGTTACAATATTGTAACCACGGAATATGAATAAAAAAAATAAATATTTATTTTATTTTATTTATTTATTTACAAAAGAAATCTCAGTGCAGAAAATAATCCTCACTAAATATTTTTTTTTAATTTATTTATAAATTTACACTGAAACAGATATCATGTTACGTTAAATCGAATTTAAAAAAATTCTGATCGTGAAAAAAAAAATAAAAAGATTACTCCGACATCGTAAATATTTAAACTTCGCATTTCATTGGCAGTTACTAGCATGCAAAGAAAAATTTCTCAAACAGTTAATTTCTTTTAATGTATTTTCTTTTACATATTTCATAATTTTTGTAGCATATCTTACATTTCGCCTACTTATGGATCATAATTAGAAAAATGTATGAAAACGGAACAATTCTGACTCTGTCAAATTTGTATTAAACGTGTCTGATTTATTTATTCAATTTCTTTTGCTTCTTCTATCACTTCATATCGATAAAAATATTTATTCACACACAATTTACAATAATAATTAATCTTTAATTAAACAGTGTTTATGTTGATGATGATAGTGTTTTCTAAAAGTCAGCATACAATAATAACAACTTTCATTACTATTCGTTGCATAAATAAGCATTTAATAAGTATATATTTTCGTATTAACATTTGTCTTTCAATATGCACGTTAAACAAATAAAATTCCAGCAGAAAACATTAAAATATATGTAATGTGAAGTATTAAAGACTTCATCCGAACATAACTATTTTATTTTAGGTTCCTTAAGAAATATGCATAAAAAAACATTTATCAGTACTGCTAATATTGAATTTTGAACTTTGCTACATTTTATATTACCAGAGTGATAATTATTCAAAGATTTTAATATTCGTTTAATATAGATAAAGTTTTCAATATAATTCTATTGAATCATTTTTTTAAACACAGCACATTAAAATTTAAAAACTAATTCAATTTGTTTCAAATTTTCAATATTTAGGATGGTCTTGCTAATTTTAATAATAACAATAATTTCTTTACGAATAAAAAATATTTCTCACTCATAATATTTTCTCAAAGTGGTAATAAAATTGAGCTTGTACATTAATACAACTGAAAGAAAAAATTACTTACGTTAATAATTTTCTTTTTTTTTTTACTTTTAAATTTTCACTTCAATAAAAAATATTAAAAATAAACACTTTATAGGATTCTTTCAAAATTCATAAAGCCAACCAAATATGCACATTAAAATATTTTGGTAAACTTTTCCTATCTCATTATCTTTTAAAAAGAAAAAGGTTTTGAATAACATTTATAAGTAAATGAATTATACTAACGTTTTTAAAAATATATTTCACGGGTTTCTTTTTCAATTTAAATTGTTTTAAGTACCATAAATATACAATATTTTGAATTGATCGTGAAATTTTTACAAAAGAATAATAAAAACTTAATTTACATAAAATATTTCGCACCAGTAAACATAAACATTAATCAATTATTAATACATAATAAATACATAACAACATAATAAAAGTACTAGATGCAAGTATTTTATATTTTATACGAAATACTGAGAAGTATGCAAAATGTTTTTTAAAATATCTCCCATCATAAGATAACATATTACTAAAAATAAAATACATAAATTAATTTACACTTACCATTGTATATTGCAGAAAATAGTAGCCACCCGATAATACTGTACATTCTTCGCCGTAGATGCTTAAAAAATTATCCAAATATTTTGTCTATAAAGTATTAATGAAGCTTCGATAAAGTTAAGATTGATTCTGTGATGTATGTAAATCATATGGAACTTCCCATCAAATTTCTCTAATGTCTCCACTTTTATAAATGTCTGCTACAGAGAAAAATATTATCTTCTAAATACATTTTTGATATAATGAAAAATGCTTATGAAAAAAGAGTTTTAAATCAACATTCACGCCAAATACAGTTCAAAATAACAATCTTTCAACTAAATCTGAATACTCCACGGCTACATATATCCTGGGGAAAAAAGACGCTTGCGTACAATATTATTACTCCCGTATGTACAACAGTTACAGTCACAACTATGACAGTGGCGCCATATATCGTTAAAATTATGAAATTAATCACTAACTGAATTATAATTAAACATTAAAATACTCTTTCCCATTTTAAGTAATCCGATGATAAATATAAATTAATTTAAATTGTGAAACAGATGTAGAAATAATATGAATGACACATAAGAATTTATTCTAATTCGTTAGTATATTTCAGTTTAGCATCATGTTATATTGATACTTACTAACCCGTAAATAAAGCATAAATAAACATAATAATAATAATAATAATAATAATAATAATAATAATAATAATAATAATAATAATAATAATAATAATAATAATAATAATAATCACTTTATAAGAAAATAAACATACAAACAGCTTCGTAAATGGACGAAAGTTTTCTTATTTTGACTTAATTTTGAGGTTTTCTTCCATTGATACATTGTGCACAGAAAAAGCGGTTTTACAGTTCAAGTAACGACTTGTGTAGGTTTTATTTTCTTATACGAGATTTCTTGAAATTTTAGATTTATTTCCTTATAGGTAGAAATAATTAAATGTACTATTTCATATTTATAAACATAAATCAAATACCGAGCAAAAATTACTAATGAAATCCTTTTATAAAACTACAAATCTATATATATATATATACAAAAAAAAAAAAAAAAAATCATTGAAAAAGAACGTTGATTTACATATTTTAATATATATGCAAGGTTTTCTTCCACTGATGCTACATGCGCTGTAGAAATCGTTTTACAGTTGAAGTAATGACTGTTGAATTTTGTATTTCACATCTCATTTCTTACAACAACAACAACAACAAAAAATAATAATCAATTCACTTTATTATTAAAATTTTATAATTAAATAAATATTTAATATACAAAATAAATCGAATATCAACCAAAAAAGGCTACCAAATCACTTTCATAAAACGATAAACCTACTAACACTTTCGTAGATAGATGCATTTTTCACATTTTAACTTAAATATGAAGTAACCTTCCAATGATACAGTATGCAAATTGAAAAATATTATTTTACTACATTATTTATAAATATTATTTATCAATATTATTATATTATGTTATATTACTTTCAAAATAATAAGTGCCGAATATTTTATTTTCTTAGATCAGATTGATTTCTGATGAATAATAGTTTTCAAAATTTCTTTCTTTCATGGATGAAAATAAACATAATATTTGATTTTTATATCACAGAAGTAGAATATATACAAGTTAAATAACGACAAAAATAGACAACAATGTCGCTTTTATATAACGGTAAACCCACACCTTCGTTGATGATGCTTTTGTATTTTAACTTAGCTACAATGTTTCTTTCCATTGATATGGCCATACACGAGAAAAGTAGTTTTACAGTTGAAGTAATAACTGTTGAATGTTGTATTTCCTAAGGGAAATGTGGGGCACAGTGGACCAGCTTTTGAGGTTTTAATTTTTTTTCTTCTGAAATTTACAGATTAATATGCATGAAAAAATTTATAAGTATACCTTATCTCCTTATCTCCATTTAATAATTTTCTCAAAGCATCGCTCTTAATAGTTTTTTTAAAGAAAAATGGGGTACAGTGGGACAACGCACGATGCACAGTGCAAGGTAAATTACAATATTAAAACGTATTTAAAGAGTACTTTATAAGAAATCTTTAGTCATATTTTCCAATGCAAGGAACAAAACATTTGACTACCTTTACATGCATAAAAACATTTAAAAGAATTTTTGTGCGGAATGACATTCTATGCATAAATATATCTGTCAAAGTATTATTCAGATATTTAATTTTAAATTAAAATTACTTAGGACATGTTAAACAATATGATTTTTTAATTTGTTTTTCTTTTCAAAATCCTTGTGATTTTAGTCTCAGTTAAACATAGCTATTTATAGTTTAAGTGGTGTAATTTTTATGTTCTTAAAAAAAGAAAAAAAAGAAAGAGCAAAAGAAAAATAAAGAAAAAAGAAAGAAAGCTATTCTCGGTTTAATACGAATTAGTAGCCATATTCTTCAATCTATCAAAATCGTGCAGAACACAAAAAGTAACATTTTTAAATTTTTCACTACAAAATATAGTACAACGTTTTCTTAACTTCAATTTTAACTCTAAATAACAAAAATTAAATTTTAAAAAATCAAAAAACCCGACGAACTAATTAATTATGTCTCATCAATGTGAAACTATTTTTTATGTTACTTACCTATATATTTTATTTACTTGTATTGATGACTTTTAAGTTCTGTTTAATTGTTAGTTCCTGTCTATAAACATTGTTTTGATGAGACCTATAGATGTCTATGAAGGTTAGAGTTGCAGTAAAGCTAGAGATCTTAGCTACACAACTTCCAGGTTGTGTAATATTTAAACGGAGTTTCTGACTGTAAAATTGTCAATGAAACATTGTCTTCATTTTGAAAGACCTAGCCAATGATATGCCACTCAATATGAAGCGTAATTTTTTTTCGTCTCTACCGCCATTTTGAATTTATAAAAACAAAACCTAGCCTATAACCATCGGACAGTTAAGACGAATCGATAGTGACCTCATTCATTAAAATCCATCCAGCCGTTGGGATGTTTCGTGGGTATAAAGAAATCCACATACTCAGATACGCGTGAAACACATAACCCTTCTTGACAGTCGGGTAAAAAGATAAAACATTGCTATAACTCCTTAAAAAATTTTATTGAGAATTTCTCTGCTAAATCATGGTAGAAGGTGACACTTTGCTCCTTTTTGAAGTGGTCCAGTATGCCACATATAGAAATGGAATCCGAAAATGTTCCAGAGGCAAAATTTTACTTTTGTAGCTAAAAATAACAAACTGCTTCTAAAATAAATAAATTCTGATTTCACCATATGATTTAAGGCTGAAAATATCCATTACAATACTGACAAAAGTATTAATATGAAATTAATGTAAAATAAACACATTTTGAAGGGGTGATCCACTATGTTCCATTTGCCCCTACTTGAGATTTCTGCTGAAAAAGTTTTATTTTATTTTTTTATTTCATTAAAGGCAACTGAACAAAATATCTAATTAGTATGACTCATTGGTCGAATATCGATCAAAAAAGACATTAAAAGTTTTAAAAAGAATTACAAACAACTACTTAGATGAACGTGATATTTTAACCCATTAACCGCTGACGTTGCGTTCACGCAACAGTCAAAATAATTGCTCATGCAATGAATTAATTACATTGGCACCACTATTTTGGAATTTAAAAAAAATGTCTTATTTGTTGGCAGAAATTTTGCTATTTTAGTAAAGCGAAATTTACCTTACTGAATTTGTGGTGGGAAACTACTTTCAACAAGAAATTTGAATATTTCTATCGTAATAGTTTTGGCGGTTAATGGGTTAACTCAGTTACGTGTTTTCTACTATTGATACTATATGCACGGTAAAAGTAGTTTTACAGTTGAAGTAAAAAAATGCTGAATGCTGATTTCTTTAGATGAGATTTCTTCTGCGAAATTATTTTTTTAAATTCATTATTTTAATGGTAAAAGCAATTTAACAAATAGTTTCTGCTCATGAATCATAAACGTGGAAAAATAAAATATTAATTAAAAAAAATATATATATTACATCACTTTTGTAAAAAATAAATCCAGAAACAGCGCCGCAGGCAGATGAATGAAAGTTTTCGTATTTTGCTTAGTTATGGAATTTCTTTACATTTATATAGTATAAACAGTATAATTAGTTTTACAGGTGAAGTAATAACTACTGAATGCTTTATTTCAAATGAAATTTCTTTAACACTAGAACTACCGTGAGCCGGCTACCATATGAATATGTTTCGGTGCAAACCAGAAATTTGATTATGAAATAAGTTTAAAAAATACAAAGAAGAAAAACGTTAAATAATAAAGTTAAACTGTTTTAAATCAAAATTCTGGGGTGAAATATTTTTATAAAACTTGACTCAAATTTCCGGTAGTTCTAGTGATTTTTTTAAAAAAAAAGAATATTTGAACAAAATATTGAATGTTTAAAAAACATAAATAAAATACTGGTACATTATATATCGAGAGGAAAAAATACAACTTATATTTTCCCATTTTAACTTAGTCATGAAATTTTGTTCGATATGTACAATATGTAGGGTAAAAGTAGTTTTACAATTGAAGTAATGACTATTAAATATTGCATTTCACATCATATTTCTGTTTTATTTAATTAATATTTTTCTTTATTGGTAAAAATAATCAAGCAAAACATTTAATGTTTATACATCAAAAATAAAATACAGATACATCATATATCGATCAGAATAAATACAATTAAAACACTTTTATAAAATGATAAATCAACAGATAAATAATATTGTAGATAAACTCAGATTTTCACATTTTAACTTAGTCACGAAGTTTTCTTCTATTTGTACCATATATACGATAAAAGTAGTTTTACAGTTGAAGTAATGACTGCTAATTGCTATGTTTCACATCATAATTCTGTTGAAAAATTGTTTTTTTAAACACCTTTATTGGTAAAAATGAGTAAATGAAATGTTTAATGTTTATGCAATATAAATAAAATACCGATACATCAGATATCAATTAAAAAAGACAAACTACTTTCATAAAAAGAAAAATCTACTAACACTTTCGCAGATGGATTCGAGTTTTCATATTTTGACTTAAATGCGAAGTTTCCGTTCACTGAAACAGTATGCACAGCAAAAGTAGTTTTACAGTTAAAGTAACCAGAGAATCCAGTGCGGGCTTCTTGGGTTACAGGAGGAAAACATTTTTTTTTTTAACTCTAATATATTTTTTATTATTTGTAGCGGCCCATTAACAATACCCAAAAGGCATTTTGTATGAAAAATATCAATTATATATTTAAATAAAGTTTTGAAACTTATTAAAAGCGATATTTTAGTGTTAGACGTGTGCCAGAGGACAACAGTCGAAGAAATCACCAATAATTTCACTAATTACAGCAACCTTTTCTTCCGAATTATTTATTTAAGCACTCAGTTCTATTACATATCAGTTAAATTAGTGTTCTATTTAAAATAAATTAAATTATTTATTTATTTATAAAGTACTAGTGTAAATGCCCGACCTAGGACGGTGGGTAAAAATTGTGTTTTTCCCTTAAAACTTGAAAAACTGATAAAATAAATAATTGACAATATGGAAGCGTTTAGATGAGCAAAGTTCGGCTAGTTTATGTTCTAATAAACACACAATTAGCATTTACAATATTTCTGGGTAAACCAGGTTTTCCGGCTAATATACTACTATAACAAAATTAAGATTTCTTAATAAAACAAAAATTTAATAAATATGCAAGAAAAGTGCGTAATTAAAACAGTCTGCTGCAACTATTGAAATACTATTTTTTTTTTTAATAACACTTTGAAATTGTATTTTATCGTTTACCCCCCCCCCTTCCTCCCCCTCCAAATTTTTTTAAATATGTATATTGATTAATAAATAAGTATCGCGGGTTGAATCCCAACCGTCTAATCCCCTAAGCTTCTGTCCTCCTGATGCAAAGCTATAAACCAAAAATTATTAATTTTACTTTTCGTATAAATATTAATTTTTTACTTTTAAAATATGGGATTTTTTTTTAAGTTTAAATTTACATACACTTGTATATTGAAAAGGAAAATATAAGTAATGTGTAATTTAAAATAAGTTACAAAATAATAAGCCTAAAATATTTAAATTGATTACTTTTTTAAAAGAAAATCAGTTTTATCAATTTTTTGCAGGAAAAAAAAGGATATTTTTAAAAATACCATATCATTGTTTTCCGTGAATCACTTTATATGAGAAATAAATTAAAATTCCTTACATGTCGCAAAGAAAATTTAATATGATTGCAACTTAATACTTGAAATAATCTCAAGTGACACTTGGCGATTTATTTTGGTGGTGTAATGCGACGTGCCTTGCACTGATTTGTTAAGAAGAAGTGTCTACTACACTGTAAAAAAAAATCTGTTAAGTTACTAAAGTTTTCCTAGGAAACTGGGATTCCAAGAACTTTTTATGTAACGGCAACAACAAAAATTCCTGTAACAGCGTCTGTTACAGGAATTTTTCTTGTTGCCGTTACATAAAAAGTTCTTGGAATCCCAGTTTCCTAGAAAAACTTTAGTAACTTAACAAATTTTTTTTTACAGTGTACTGCTCAATTATTAGGACTTGTAACCTTGAAAAGTGATCTCGGGATTCTTGTTTCTTGTCAACCAATGGGAGAATGTATCCTTTTCCCCCTTGAGTCTCTTCCTGGGAGACTGGAAGATTGATGGATTCGCCCCGCCCAGCGTTACACTGGCTTTTATTATATAGAGATGGAATATTAGCCGGAAACAAACTCCGATCTGTTTATACTGCTTTAAGTGCAAATGGGTTAATCTTCCGTAATTGCGTTGTACACGATAGAAATCGATTTGTAAAAAAATCGTATTCGAAAATTATTTTTAAATAGATAAAAAATCAATAAATTGGGATATTGTTTTCAAACAAATTGTATTCGAAAGTACATTTTTTCATGCTCGACGGTGCGTGCAAAAATTATAATTATGTTTGAAAGTAATTAAATTTTCAAAAAAAGGAAATGGATTGCTCAGAACGTTGCCACTTTCAGTATGATGTCAGCATTATGCTCGGACGTGTTTTTGCTTTATAATATAGATAAGTTTTGAATGTCGTGTTTCCTTGAGTAAGATTTACGCAAAGAAATACTGTTTAAAAATTCACCAATAAATGTAAAAATAAATTTAACATTTTATTCTCATATAAAAACACGCATACAAAATCGAAAAATCACATATTGGAAAAACTGTTAAATCGCTTTTTAAAAACTATAAAAACACAATCAACTATGTAGATGTACGAAAGTTTTCGTATTTTAGATTAGAAATCTATGGTATCCTTCCAATATACAATATGCTCATTAAAAGTAATTTTACAGTTCAAATAATAGCTCTTGAACGCCGTATTTCCTGAAATGATATACCTGCTGATAACTTATTATTATTATTATTATTATTATTATTATTATTATTATGTTTAGTGAAATAAATAAATAAAATGTTTAATTCCTATGCAATATAAATCGAATATTGAAAAATCAAATTTCGGTAAAATGAACAAAATAATAATAATAATAATAATAATAATAATAATTTTTATGTTTAAAAGGAAGACAAACCTAGAATAGAAAATCTTTGCAGCTGAGCGAATGTTTTTATGTTTCAATTTAGTTACGAGGTTTTCTTCCAATGATGCAGCATGCACAGCAAAAGTTGTTTTACAGTTGAAGTGATATTTGCTAAATGGTTTACCCCCGTGAGATTTTTGCTGAGAAAGAATTATTATTTTTTTTTTCTTTTATTGGTAAAAATAACTAAATATAATACTTGATTCTAATATAAAATGTATAGAATATCTAAAAATCAAATATCAATAACTACCAAAGAAGACAATAAAGCTAATTTTATAAACCTTATAAATTCACGTGCAACTTCTTAGATAAAGCTGAGTTTCACATTTTAAGATACAAGGTATCTTTCCATTGATAGGATATGCCACAGTAAACTTTTTACAGTTGAAATAATAACTAATAAGCCTCTGAAACTATTTTCACGATATTGATATTGAGAAAAAATGAAAAAAAATATTCTTCTAATTTGTAAAACAACTTTCAATTAGTTAATTATTGCATTTTACTTGTATTAAACAGAAATTTCTATCTTTCTAATATTTTAAAAACTTGTTTGATTAATCGATATTTTATTAAAAGGTAATTATTATTCCGATCATAACTGATTATAATAAAAGATAAAATAACTATTCTAATTTATAATAATTCTATTAACATATGTCGGACAATTGCACCATAAAATATAATAAATAACATGTATACGTTAAAAACACATAAAATTGCTCAATGGTACACATATATAAAAACTTTTATATGAACTTGTACAAATAAAATTAATGATAAAGCATAATATCGGCATTTCGAACTCCTTCTGCTGTCGTTTTCAGAATGAATATGATGTTTAAATAGTAGGAGAGCTGTTGAACATTTTTGAGTAGGTATTTGAGGCACCCTGAAAATTTGTGCAACACTTCTTTTGTAATGCCTGAATACAAAATTGAATGTCTGGCTGAAGGATCGTGGACCAAAAACTGTGCCAGACACGTGTCAAGTGCTATTTGGCACTTGACACGTGTCTGGTACAGTTTTTGTGCCGACTAAAGTGTCTGTCATTTTCAAAATATTTTTTTCTAAGCATAAATATTATTCTGCCTCAATCTCAGCGTGCCTCAAATACCTTTTTTGGGTAGTCAAAAAATGGCACTTGACACGTGTCTGGCACAGTTTTTGGGCCGACTAAAGTGTCTGTCGTTTTCAAAAAAAAAAAAAAAGAGCAAATCCACAGAGCTTTTTCAATAGTATACATGGATATTTTAAAATGTTATATTTTTTTAATTCCTGTTTCAGTAAATGAAAAGTTTTACTTTCTCATTATTATATAACGTGATGTTATTCTGTGTTTTCATAGTACGTAAATTTTTATCTTTTTTTTTTTTTTTTTTTTTTTTTTTTTTTTTTGCTTTATTTAAACACAGAAAAATATTACATATTCTCTGACTAAACAAGGCAGTTACAAATTCTACAGTTTAAATATTAAATAGAAAATTTCTTATCTTAAATAGCGATAGTTGATGCTTTAGAAATTACAAGAAGTGCACGCATCATGTGTTTTATAAAAAAAAAATTATCATCATGCTGGTAACATATAATTACTATGACAAAGCTAAAAACAGAAAGTTTAGTTTACATAAATATCATGCATGCAATAATATAGATTCAAAAACCTTATTAACATAATAATACGTCATTTTATCGGAAAGAAAAATGATAGAATATACGTAAAGTTTTAAACAAAGTACTGTGGACTGTGCATTTTTTTTCTATTAATTTGTACGTGGTTATAGTTCTACGGGTTTTGTTTTTTTTACACTGATTGTACAGCAATTATGTATGTATAGTAAAATAGAAGAAATAGCATTTGTAATAGGTATTTTCTTGAGATTATGTAATAGTCTTTTCAAAACATATAAAATAGCATCAAAGTGTAATAATGTTATTAAACATAATTAAAAAATATCTGGCCATATGCGATGATGGGTTTCCATTTTTTCATTCATGCCCATTCAAAAACTGCAAATGTTGCAATTTTAATATTTCTGAGAAATTATTAAAAATTTCTATATTTAACGTATTAAAACTTCACAATTTTTTAAGCATATTAGGTAGTCCTTTAAAAATTAAAAATTCTGATTGCATCTATAATTGAGTTTTTCCTGTAATCTAATAAAAAATTATTTCAGCTCTGTCTGTTATTTAACACCAAAACTTTCAAAAAAATAACTTCAACACATTCGAATTTTTAATTTTTTCTCTAATTTTGACTTGCAAAAAATAGAATATAGAGGGAGATATGAAAAAGAAAAAAAAAGTGTGTACACATTAAACATTTTTCTCTGTTGCAAATGTTAACGAAATTCAGATTACATGAGCACACATATATATATATGCATATATATATGCGTATGTATGTGTGTTTTATTTATGATTTAAGTGTTCAAAAAACATTTAAAAATAAAAGAAAAGTGAAATATCATAGCGCGAAAATGAAAAATAATGTAGCATATCTAAACCAAGTGAATACCTTAAAGATGCAGAAAAGTACTATTATTATTAAGTAATCGTAAATATATTAGGCACATAAATATATAGGTAAACAGGTATTGTAAAAAGTGAATTATTTGCATATAAATCAGAAATTTCTCTCTTTTATATTCATATACTAAAAGTTAATATTAAATTCCGGCTCCTGAATTTTAAAATTGAAGAATTTGAGTAATCAATAAAAAGTGGTCTTAAATGCTTAGTTTTGAGCTTTTTATAATAATGTGAGCATCACTTTTATTTATTTCACAAGGCAAAATTATATTATTATGGAATAATGCGCGTGAGATTTTCTTAAAAATCATTTTAAACTTCCAGTTATCAAACAATCCATTTTTACATATTATATTTATAATATGCATCTAAAAGTTTTTATTGCATAAGAAAATAATTCATTTTAAACGCACCGTATTAGCAACGAAAAATTTAATGGCTCAAACCAAACTACAATATGAAAAGGAATTTTTCTTTTACAATGAAAGTGAAAAATGTATGTTTTCAAAAAAGGAAATTAATTCAGAACGTATAATACTCTAGTTATAGTAATACTTGCAATATAAGGGGCAATAAGCAATAATTACTTAAGGGGACAAGGGACCTTAAAATAATTTTTTTTATTTTTTGTAAATTTCCCCTTAAATATTATTCAAGGGTACATTATATGCATTATACCATGCATTTATCACAAAAAAATTTTAAAAAAAAATTATTTTTGAGAAAAAAATGGAATTTTACGCGTCGTCTTAGAAATCTTCGAAATGCCCCCTGCGTCTTCCATATCAATGAAAATCCCCAATACTTTTTATAAAAGTTTGGTTTATATATATAAACAAAATAGAGCATCGAATTTTATATATTTCAATTTAAAGGTTAAAAAAAAAAATTGAAAATTTTTGAAATTTTTTCGAAAAAATTTCAAAATTTCAAAGTTTTTCAATTTTTTCTTTATTTTTTGTAAATTTCATCCTAAATATTATTTAAAGGTACATTATATGTATTATGGCATGCATTTATCACAAAAAAATGTAAAAAAAAAATTATTTTTGACAAAAAAAATGGAATTTTACGCGTCGTCTTGGAAATTTTCGAAATACCCCCTGCGCGTCCCATATCAATGAAAATCCCCAATATTTTTTATAAAGTTTGATTTATATATATAAATAAAATAGAGCATCGAATTTTATATATTTGAATTTAAAGGTAAAAAAAAAATTAAAAATTTTGAAGTTTTTCCGCAAAAATTTCAAAAATTTTCATTTTTTTAAATTTTTTGTAAATTTTATCTAAAATATTATTCAGGGGTACATTATATGCCTTATGGCATGCATTTAGCACAAAAAAAATAAAAAATAAATTTATTTTTGAGAAAAAAATGGAATTTTACGCGTCGTCTTAGAAATCTTCGAAATGCCCCCTGTGCATCCCATATCAATGAAAATCCCCAATATTTTTTATAAAAGTCTGTTTTATATATATAAATAAAATAGAGCATCAAGTTTTATATATTTGAATTTTAAAGTTTAAAAAAAATTGAAAAATTGAAAAATTTTGAAATTTTTTCGAAAAAATTTCAAAATTTTTAATTTTTTTTTTTTTTTAACCTTTAAATTCAAATATTTAAAATTCGATGCTCTATTTTATTTATATATATAAATCAAACTTTTATAAAAAATATTGGGTATTTTCATTGATATGGAGAACGCAGGGGGCATTTCGAAGATTTCTAAGACGACGCGTAAAATTCCATTTTTTCTCAAAAATAATTTTTTTTTTAATTTTTTTTTGTGTTAAATGCATGCCATAATGCATATAATGTACCCTTGAATAATATTTAGGTGAAATTTACAAAAAATAAAAAAAATTATTTTTAAGGATTTTAAGGTCCCTTGTCCCCTTAAATTATTACAGATAAAAATACTACTTACTTTGCTGTAACAGTTGACGAAATACTTGCTGGATGTAAGATAATTTTCAAATATAAAAAGTTTCGGGGGTAAAGACGAATCAAAGAGAAAAAAGTAAAGTAACGATCTTAGAAAATAACTTTTTTTTCACTTCTAGTCACTGTACGACAATTGCTGATAGTTACTTTTTAATTTATGGACCTTTTTTCCAATTTTTATGTCTATGTTTGTGACAAAATACAAGGCTCGTTCAATAAATAATGGAAAACTTTGTGTAAAAATCTAAAATGCGACGATAAATCGAAAAGTATTTTTAGAAATCGTATTATTTATGGTAATGTGTTGTAATTTTTACACAATGCTTTTCGTTCTTAATGAAATGAACGTTGAACATACGGTGTGACTTTCTATAAGACTTGTTAATGTGTCAAGTGCGAAATCACTGAGAGACCAATCTCGAGTGCATGCTAAGTTTCATCTGAGTTGCGCAACAATCTATCTTTTACAGGTAGGCGTTTGTTTTTACGCGCTGGGAAATTTCCGTATGATGTCATCCGCTCTATACAGTATAAGAAAGGACATCGAATTTTTTACAGGAGAAACAGAAATTATTGTTTAGAGTAGAATTGTGAATGTTTTTTATATAAAGTGATAAATTATTTATAAAGCCAGATATGAAGAAAAATTAAATAAAATCAAAACTTCCAGTATTAACTGAATATCCTGAATTAATCTAGATACATTTATTTTATCAATAACGTGTATAAGAAAATTAAAACTGAAAATACATACTTCCTTCGACCAGTGCGGTTAGTTTACAGTAGTAGTCGAAACATGCATTCAAGGAAAGAACTAGACAAGATCCCCAGTCAACTTTCTTTAAAAAAAGCAATGGATATCAAAATAAATCATAATAATGTAATTCGGTATTGTTTTAGTTGTGGTATTGTTAGAAAGCGCACATTACAGCTTCATTTCAAACTTTTTTAAATAAAAATTATCTAAATTGCATGAGTTTTTGTTAAGGGGGCTCAGGGCTTGAAAACTTTAAAAAAATCGATTTTTTTAAAATTATTATTCAATTAATTCTGAACACAGTGCAAAAAAACGCATAAAAATATTTGCATTTTTAACGGAGTTATAAGCATTTATCTAACCATCACTTTCAAACCGCACCCATTTATTTGCAATTTTAAGTCGCGTTTTCTCAAAACTTGATTTTTGACGACTATTCGTAAGATTTAAAAAAAAAAACTATTTGATGGAATGGCTTAATTTTTTACATGCATATAACATCATTATCTATAGAATGAATTAATATATTTTAGATAGTCTAATATTTTAAGCATTTTTAGTGAAAAAAATTGTATTTTTTAGGGGATTTTTTTTTCTTCCAAATTTGAGAGTTCTTTTCATAAGGTTTCCTTTGAGTGATAGTTATATCCTTAATTCATTCTATAGAGTAAAGTTTCCTGATCATTTTAAAGCAAAATTAGGTTCTTATGTCAATTCAACTTTAAGATATCTTACGGATGGTGATAGGACACCTAAATTTTTTTTTCGAAAACTGTGTTATATAAATTTTGCTATATTTTTTATTTTATTACATTGAAGTACTTCATTTTATAGTTTTATAAGACTACAAACGTACCTTTAAAATATCAAAAAGTTAAAATTAGTTACATTGAAAACTTCTGTTTTTATGTGGACTCGAAGCGAGAGCTCTCTTTACATGTTTTTCGGCATCGATCTAGCCCTGAGCCTCCTTAATATTAAAGTATGAGCTAATTTAATGAGTGTTAATCAAAAAATTTTAAAAATTCGATTTTAAGTTCGATTTTGACTAATAAAGGCCTGTCTGATTGTTGTCTGCCCGCATCTCTTGTCGTAAATTCATTTTATTTCATAACAATTCAGCACCGCTTGTCTGGGAAGAAGAAATATCACTTCTTCCGTGGGGTGGAGAGAGAGGGGGGGTGATGAATAAGACAGAGAACAAAAAATAAATTATTTATATCTACAAACTTGAAATTTTTCCTTTACATACATAAGATAAAAAATAATATCTAATACCGGCTTCTAAAGGTAAAAAGGAGAAAAAGAATATTTATTTATTTATTTATTTTATTTGTTGATTGATTGGGGTTTTTTTTCTAAAAATGGACGGTTTGAACAAGCAAAAAAAAAAAAAAAAAAAAAAAAAAAAAAAAATTAATCGGTGAATTTTGTTTGATTACTGGTACAGCCTCGAATCTTGGACAAATAAATGAGAATCAGACCCCTGAAGGGTGCAGTAACTCCAATTAGTAATGTATATGATTTAAGTATTCAATTCCCAATCCACAATTATTTTTTCGTTCAGATTAATAATGAATCAAAACTACAGTCTGGATAAAATCTCAATGAAACTTCATAAATCTGAAAAGTGATTATAAGGAAACAATATTTCTTATACTTCATCTTTCATAAGATATGTATA
This sequence comes from Maratus speciosus, assembly GCA_963932465.1. Taxonomy (NCBI): domain Eukaryota; kingdom Metazoa; phylum Arthropoda; class Arachnida; order Araneae; family Salticidae; genus Maratus; species Maratus speciosus. The sequence goes on from OZ010786.1 coordinate 634,352,415, forward strand.
TATTTTTTAATAATTTTATACTGTTACATTCAAAGGTTTGGTATTTAATGTTAGTAATTCTAGATGACTTCTTTTAGCATCAGAATCAAGTTAATAGCATTTTTTAACATAATGCAAAAACCCAACGAATACATCTTAAAAAATGCATTAAATAAAACTCCTTTGATATTAGATAAAAATTAGCATATTTTCAATAGTAATGTAATGTACAAATTTGCTAAAAGCTGTATAATTAAATAAAGTAGTGAAAAATAATTTTCTTAATTAAAAAAAAAATAAATAAATAAATAAACCTTTACCTTCCATGTAAACATTTTCCGTTTTACTGTCTTCTCCAACAGCGTTCCTCGCTACGCAGGTAAAGTTACCTATGTCAGAAGCTTGTATAGCGCCTATGATAATGTGTGAACTGGTTTGCGTAGACGATATTTTATACTTAGGGTGCTTCTCCACGTCTTTTCCGTTGTGTAACCATCTGAAGTCGAAAGGCAACGTACCTCTCTTGATGGTGCATAAAATTTCGGTATTATCCCCAATAGCGATATTTGTCGGAACCAAAAGAGAATTTAATACAGGTGTATCTCCAGCTAGAGCTTCTGCAAAAGAAAAAGTTAATGTCATTTATGGCTTTAGTGTGGATATTTCTGTATTTAAATTTTGTCGAATGCTATAATTTCATTTATTAAAAAGTGGAGTTTAGATACATTTACTACAATAAATGAAATAAACAAAATGGGTAAAGTGATGGGATCATTTCTAAAAGCTTTCTTAACATATTAGATTTTTCATATTTATGGAATAACAATTTTGTACGTTAGATAAGGCATATTAGCTTATCACTACAAAGGTAGAAATTAAATGACAAATGAAATCATCAGACATGGTTTTAAAATTTGTAGCATTTGTAAACATATATAACTATTATGTAATACATTACTACATGTCTAAATAGAGTTTTTTGTCATTTTGTTGTTCGATTTATTAGCTAGCTAATAAATTAAAACCCATTATATATATTAATTAATTACTCGTCATCTTTAATTAGAAATTTGGTCAGATTTTGTGGGCAGAACTTGTTTATCGTATTTTGATTCTCAAAGGTATTATATATATATATATATATCTTGAATGAAAAGAATATCGTTCTGCAAAATTAGTACTTTAAATATTATTTTTCTTTCTTTTAAAAAATTTCGATGGTATTTAAAAAATTGTGAAATCAGTATTTTTAAATTATCCTCTTTGGTTCAGAAGTATCACATGTGATACTTCCGAACCGATGGTAATATAAACTAAACTATTGGATTTTTTTACATTTTTAATTGACTTCTATATAACAGAATGTTTTTGGCTTTAGATCAAAGCGAATAAATGACAGCACTGATCCTTATTTCCTCATAAAATAAGGGTTATTTTCATCAGTGATACTTCCTGAATAAGAAAAATGCAGTATAATTGACTTATGTAGACATTTTTCTCGTAAACGTTTAACTATTTTTTTTTAACATGGTTTTAATAAATTTATTTACAATTAAAAAAAATTATTTTTCCTGAGTTAAAATATTTTTTCTTAAAATAATTAAATTTAAGATTAAAGTTTATGTTTATATAATAACACAAATTCTTAAACTCTTTTCAAATGCATGCCTTAAGCTTATTAATAGCTATGCATTTAAGATATTGATTTTAAAACGATAAAGCCATTCAGTAATGCAAGTACAATACGTTGAAATTAGATAAAATTATATATCTCTATTAAGTTTCGTATAAATTTCAAAAACGTTCATTATTAAGTTTCAGTACATTTTAGAAGTGTTTTAATTTTATTATGAATAAACACATTTTTATAAAATTTAAGTTATAGCTGTCTCGCACATCTGTACTATTACATTTTAGCCTCGCAAATAACTTTTAGATCTAAAAAACTTATTCGGATTTTTACTCTGGTATATATTTATAGAAATAAAACTACAAAAAATAATAATAATGATAATAATGGCATTTCTAAATAGACTATTGAACATTATTTTTACACATAATTTGTATATCACTATGGCAAAGCTACGTTTAATCAGAATATGTTCAATATAACGTTCTATGAAGAATCTAACGCTAGCATCTAGATAAAGAAAATATTCAAGCAAATAAGAATTAAAAAGAAACTAACTTACCATAAATTGATAGAAGCAGAAAATATATTTCAATGAACATCTTTGGTAGGTATTTTTTAATTTATTCTTAACAAAAATATAGCATCTTGGGAGTCAATTTACATTTATTTATCGAGTACATCTTCCCATACATGAGGAGATAATTCTTATGTAGACTGTAAAACAAGCTACCTAGTCTTGTCTTAAATGATGTTCAGATAGTTTACTATCCAACCACCAGGATCGTTCCAAAATCAATTGCGAGAAAATAACTAGCAAAAAATAATAATGAATTTTCAATTAATTAATGTCCAATCACTGAAAAAAAAATAATAAAAAATAACTCTTGCTCTCATTTACCATAAAAATTATACAATTTTTTAACACTTTTAAATGAATCATCATGGATGCTGGATGCGCATTTTCATGAGAAATTACATATTAATACGCAACCAGAGTGACGCTAGATACTGGAGAAAAAACAACACTAAGCTGTGCTCGGAAGTAAAAGAAATATAATGAAAAATACGTTTTAGTGTTAGGGATTTCTTAGTACTTTTGGATATAAAATATAGAGTCAAGTATAAAGCTAAACATGTTTTAGTATCATACAAATCGAAATAATTAAACGAAATTGTGTTAGATAAACATTTCCTTGAAATTTTCACAGACGTATTATATTTCGTTGCATTTAAATGAAAGAAAAATATTCTGAATGAAGTCGAGAATTAAATTTTTAAAAAAGCATAAAATATTATTGAAATTGTTTCTTAATATTTTATGCATAATTATATGCATGAAACATTTTCACAAATATTAGTATCAGTAATACTAAACCTATTTCCGTGGATTGTTGATACAATTTCATTGTTCTGAAACTATTACTGTATATTTATATTTTGGCAAAAAAAAATATAGCTAATAGCCTCTATTCGTGTGCACGATACAAGGCATGTCGTAAGAGGATCTCAGATGTGCTGCAAAATTTCCAGTCAAGTTTTGCTGAGTAACAGCCTTCTAATCCTTTTTTATTGACCCTTTCACGACTATGGAAAACATTTTTCTCATTCTAAAGTTGGTGATTGTCGTATTTAATTATAACCTTATCTGTATTTTTTATACAGAATGTCAAAATAGAACGTATGCCGAACGCAATTACGTAAAAGGTGTGCAAGTTGTGCTAAATGCCGCATAGAAAATAGGATGCATAATATATGTACTATGTGCAATGTCCATCTTTGCTTCACAACCAAAAGAAATCGCTTCGCAGAATATCATAATTAGCACTGTTGTATAGTAATATAGTATTATTTTAGTTAACATTTTGTTATAATAAACCAATAAGTAAAAGACATCGCATAATAAGCCTAACTACAATTTGTGTTACTTTTATAGTCCATTGAGAAAAATATGTCCCATAAAATTCCAAAAAAACTACACTGTAAAAAAAAATAATCTGTAGTTCTACAGATGTAAAGTTGCGTGCTTACTAAACTTTCATCTGTAATTGTACAAAAAAAGCTGTAAATCTGCAAAACTAGTTTTTGTAAAGCTAAATAAATCTGTAGCTTTACAAATGAATCTGCTAAAATTACAGTAATCTTACTAAAATTTTATCTGTAACTCGGGTTGCAGCTACATGAAAAATTCTAGGCATTCCAGTTTCTTAAAAAAATCTTAGTAACCTTACAGATTTTTTTATTTTCGGTGCAAAAGTGTGTCTGTTACATGAATTTTTGTTGTTGCCGTTACATAAAAAGTTCTAGGAATCCCAGTTTCCTAGAAAAACTTTAGTAACTTTACAGATTTTTTTTCACAGTGTACACATTGTTATGTATTTTTCTTATGGTTTTTATTTATTTTACGTCTAAACAAACTAAAATAAACAGTTATGTATTAATATTTACTCTTAAAAATCTTATGGTCCTGTAAAGGTTAATTTCACAATTGCTTTTTCCTACCATAAAATAAAATACAACAATTTGTATAATGCTTTGTGGAAAAACTTATGCATTGAATTTCGTATCTTTAAAACAAATTATTATATTTACATTAACCTGTTTGTAAAATTTGTCGTAGATGTTATTTTATAACTTGTGTTAACTAATACTTTCGAATTCCTTTTGCTCAATATTCTTTGTGGGGGAACTCTAACTTTCATTCATAACTTTTCAGTTTTGGTCAATTTCTTCTTATTCCTTAAGAATTCGCAGTCCCAACAGTGGCTGAGAGGTTCTGCTCTCAAATCTGGAAGACAGGAGATGCTGGATTCGAACCCAATCGCGCCTGTCGGCCTAATCGTTTGGAGTTTTCCGTGGGGTTTTTTCGAACCTTGCATAAATATGGGTTAGTATCCCTTAGAAAGATCCCCCACGGAAGGCATCCCCTCTCCCTCTCTGGCCTATATCCCTAGTATAGATAATCGGCTGTCATAAACAACACCAACACCTTAAGAATTCTCATTAAGTAGTGAGTTTCCTCGACCAGAAAAAACAATGATAAAGTTGCTTTCCCATTCCTTCCTGCCCAAGCCAATACCATCAATTAATTTGTAGCTCTTATATGACTGTTCAATCGCATTTTTCTAAGTCATCCTTGGTCTGCCCCACCTTCATCCTTCTGTCGGGCTCCAGTATATGAAAACTTTTGGTACGATCCCCTCTTTTTTTCTGCAAACATATTTATATCATCTAATCTTATTAAGTTCAATCGTCTATAAAACATCCTGTTTGAGCGCGTGTGGCAAAGATTCAGATGGGACCCCCCTATAACATGCTTTTAGCCACAATTTCTGCTTATTAAAAAAACAATTTTGGGGTTTGAGGTGGGGAGTGGGTATTTTAGAGTTGAGAGCCTGGGCTGTTGCTTCTTTTGCCCTTGCGATAATAATGCTCTGATAGGAACCATTGTTTCCTTCAGGCACATATCGTGGAAGGTAGTACCTCTCCGGCGCAAGACCCCCTCCACACACACACACACCTACTTGAGAAAATTTTCAAGCAACAGTACAATTCTTTTAGTGTTTAATTATTCCAATATTTGTTATCTTAAATGAGCAGGAGGGGGGCGGTCGGAGCTCAACAGACGGAAAGAGATTAAACTATTTCTATTTTTGCTACAGGCACACATTTATTCCAAAAGCTTCCCACTTCAGGGATTTCGTTCAGCCGGCGTCCATGGCATATTCTTTGAATTTATGTATTGCCCCAGTTTTCCGAAATGTGGTCTGAAAGGAACACTGAGCGGAAAACCAGTAAAAAATAACGTCATAAAAATATATAATTGCGTTATAATGATGCACTGCTTCATTCATCATTAGGGATTATTTATTAGTGGAATATAATCTTTGACCCATTACACAATAAATATTTTGCAATACTGAAATTAAAAAAACTGAAATTTTAAGCAAATATTGTTAATTTAAAACTAAAAATTGCTGGAAATTTAACTGAAATGAAAAATAAAAGACATTTTTGGAATCAGATTATGTATTTGATACTGAATAGTCAAAGTTTGTCGAAACCGAAAGGGAATTCTATTCAATATTACAGAGATTCTTCATTATTTTGTGAAATAATTTGCACCTTAAGTACTGGAAGACCGAAATCTGCTTAGGGGTAAGGTTTCTTTGGAATAATATTGTTCTAAGCCTTTGTATGCAGATTTATGCCAAAGTGCAATTTTTCTCTTAGTGATTTTATTATTTAAAATTAAGCGAAAAAAGTAAAATTTTGCACACACCCCCCCCTTTTTTTTAAAAAAATCAGCTACGATGACGAATTTTTTTCAAAAAGGTGGACCAAAGGCCCTTGTGTTTTACTCTTGTATTGCAATTTTACACATTTGATAATTACTGAAATTGAAATTTCTCTGATTTTACAATTTACCAAATACAAACTCAAAGATGGAATTAAATTAAGAATCTTTTATCTGTTTTTGAAACACTTTAAATTAATATCTTAAATAATTAGTAATAATATGTATAAAAAGTACGAATATTTGAATATTTTAAAAAAATTAAGACCGTAAGTCAAGCAATTTTTCTTGTGTGTGTGTGGGATGGGGGGGCGCCCCGCCCCAATGGATGCTCGCACGGGCGCCAAAATGTTCTTGGGCCGGCCCTGCGTGATGCTCGAATGCACCAATGCAAGTATACGAAAAGAGCATGACGTCAATCTAGCGGTCTGCACAAAAAGATATGAGAAATGCACCGCTGTCTTTTTCGTTAGCCTCGCCGGAGTCAGAGCTGACGGTATTTTGATCCATTATTCTAACCACTGTACCAAAAGAATACTAACATGCGCAGGCACAAATACCGCCAGCAGACGAGTTTTAACCTCGACACAGGTTGCGTGCATAAAGTTTAACCGAAATTTTGTAAATTTAGTGATTGTTCTCGGATACAGAACAACATTTTGAATTTATATTAGAATATATTAAATATCTACTGCTACAAAAATGTACTTTTGCGATATTTTTAACAAATAAACATAAATAACACATATTCCATACAGCGTTATGCTAATATTCAAAACTAAATACCGCCAGCAGACGAATTTTAGTTGGGATCTCGGATCACTTGCATATAGTATTCCATTTGTGGAACATGTACGTATCGTTTGAGTAACATTATCTTCTTTACCTTCGCCTATGATGACTGAATGGAGGATATTCCATCTCCGTTTTGATCACGTGGTCAAGGTAAAAACTTCTAGTGTAAAGAAGGGAAGGCTCCGTAGACGCGTAATGTAAATCCCCGCTAGCCAATGAAACAGTTCATGAGACAAAGCAGTAGTATGTTTCCTTCTTATCAGTTAGAAGTTCCTTGGGTAAATTACCGGTATCACGTGACTTTTTTCAGCCTCGAACCCATATTTGGAATATCCTCCATTGTTCTCGAATAATAAGTTATGGAAGTGTGTACTATCATTCAGTTTCAATCATATTTTATGTCATGCAATGGACTATATTCCAAATCTAGATTCGAGGCTGAAAAAAGTCACGTGGTACAGGTAATTTACCCAAATAAATTCTAACTTATAAGAAGGGGAGCTACTACTGCTTTCCCCATGCACTGTTTCGCGCAATCCCATTTTATGCAAGACTTCACAATAGCATCGATCGTATCCTTATGGGAGATTCAGCAGATATATGCATAATCTCAGCTACTATAATAGAGAATCAAAGAAAAGCAGATTATATTGGTTTGACAACACATAAATTTAAAGAACGTTTAACAGAGCGTATCGCAGATATAAAGCTTAACCGGAGTCGAACAGCTATTTCTAAACTAAATCAGGAGCAAGGAGTTATGATTGATTTTAAAGAAGCTAAAACAATAAAGAAATTATCAAATTACCAAAAATTAGTAATTATGGAGTCAATAGAAATCATACGTCCTGCTAATTACACTTGTAACGATACGTTATCGTACATCATCGCAAAAATTTGGTGTAGTATACTGAGAATAACCTGAGCACCCCCACTTCTGTAGAAATTTGGAACAGTCCGACAGCGTAGCCTCCCCACTTTTTCATTTTGAAGTTTGGATCAGCCCGTCTGATATAAAAGGATTCAGCCTCTGACTTTTATTGTTTTTAACCCTGATGATGAGCATGATATGCTCGAAAGTACTAGATTTTTAAATGTATCGTATTGTAAATAAAAACACCTTTAAGTAATTGTTTGTGTTATAAATTTTTAAACTTGTTAAAATATCTATGCAGGATTCACATTAACAGTTGAAAAGTGTTTTTGAATTCGGTTTGTCTATCTGTCTCTCCGTGCTGTAACTCGCGTAAATATGTTCATATTGCATTGCAATTGATATATGTTATTGAGGTTTACTACGTCATTATCGATATTGAAGATGAAGAGTGTAGAGGTAACAGTTTGTTTACAGGGACATTCAAAAGAATTCCATTACATTACGTTTTATGGGGGAAATATTTTGGTGTGTATTTTAATGACGTTACACTATTTCAAATATATCTAAATTGATATATCTCATTGAGATGTACTATGAGATGCTTACTGTAGAATATGGTATGCTTAACACTCATCGTTCATTTACAGGGACACACAAAAGAAGGTATGCCTTTCTGTTTTTTTTTACTCCGTCAGTCATTGCGCACATATCACCAGACTGTTTGTATGGATTGTTATGAATATTTTTATACACTGCTCAAAACAATTAGGGGAGCACGGTTTTAATAAAATTACGCAAATATTTACACCGATAAGTAACGTAAAATAAAACATTCATAGTTTAAAGCGTAGCAGAAAACAGATAAAGAAAACTTCACATGCAAATTAAAGTTTATGACGTCAAAAACTAGAAAAAGAAGATACCGGGATTTTGCAGAAACGTCTGTTTCACTGTTTCAGTTGTAAAATTCAATTGCTCAGCTTGTTACGATATCATGCGTTATCATTCCTAGACACCCCCCCCCCCCCCTCGCTTAATGATATCGTTATCTATGTCTAAAAATTCTTCTTATTTTTACATTTTTTTCCCTTTGTTTTTCTTTCTTTACGTTTGCGATAATATACAGGTACATTTATTATTCGCATACTATACTGATTTCACTGATGAGAAGAAGTCAATAAAATATCACTATTATACATGAAATAACTTTATATCAAATAACACTTTCAAGTTACCATATTTAAATACACTTTTTTGTTACATGGGCATTTAACAGTAATATTGTCGTCTTGCACTTACCCCCTGAACGGGAATAAGCAGAACTTCTTATAAACAAAACAGGTGGACTAGGATATTCTATCACATTTTGCAGTGGTAAACATGGAAGTATCATTTCGAAGCTGCTATCTCTAACAACAAATTATATGCGCATATGGCAGAATAATAGGAATGGCGAATGTTGGGATATTAAATATTTCGGAGTGAAATGATTTTATAATCATTTAGTGGTTTTAATAACTACTTTGTCTTTTCATAAAAACAGGCAACAGAGTAAAACAAGTTAGAAATTGCGCGTCAAACGTGGCAAATAAGGTGCGTTCGTACTGTAACTACTTTTATAAAAAATTTTTGCACCGCATATTGTATGGAATGTACCGGGTGTCCCAAAAAGGGCTGACTGATTTTAAAATTCAATAACTTCCAAACGGTGACAGATATTAAAAAAATTCTTGCAGGAGGGTTATGCATAAAGTCAAAAGTTTTATTACAGTGATTTTCGATTTTAGTTCGAATTACAAACAATAGATGGCGCTGTAAGCAATAGTCGCTAAATACAGGCTCGATTTTTGGTTCTTTCTGTTGTTCCATGCAGAAAAAGGAGATGGAAATGTATTATCCGGGCCACGAAGTACCAAAAATCGAGCCTAAATTTAGCCTCTATTGATCGCAGCGCCATCTATTGTTTGTAATTCGAACTAAAATCGAAAATCACTGTAAAAAAAACTTTTGACTTTATGCATAACCCTCCTGCAAGAATTTTTTTAATATCTGTCACTGTTTGGAAGTTATTGAATTTTAAAATCAGTCAGTCCTTTTTGGGACACCCGGTATATTTTAGTGCAATACAATAAGTGCATATCAATTTTATTCTGTTCGAAAGGCTGTAACATCATTAAAATGGACTTGAAATAATTTTTTCCCATTGGCTGTAATGGAACGGAAAACTTTTGACTGTCCCTGTCATTAAACTATACATCCGATTTTCATAAAATTTGAAATGACTCGACAAAATTTTGTAACAATTATTAAAATTCAGACTCTTCGGTTGGATAATTTTTGCTCTGTTATGTGCGGACGGACAGACAGACAGACGGACCGAACGACTACTATAGGTGCTACGTATAATTACGTACGATGCTACTATATAATTACGAACAAACCTAAAAAGATAACAGACCATACTGATGTAAAAAAAAAAAAAAAAAATTCTGGATCAAGGAAGCAAAGATACCTATTTATCTACTCTAAATTGACAATAAAACGAACAATTTTTTCGGAAATGATTCGATCATTTGCAATGTAAATTACTAGAAATACAGATCTTAGAAAGACAGAGGTAATGGCTTGGTTTGATTTTTGAAATTCGACTTTTAGCCAGAGTAATTAAAGGTAAATTTCTAATGCAAACCTTACGGGATTTCAGTTCAATCGCACACAATTTTTCAGCCAGGGCTCGATCAATTAGAATTTAATTACCACAAACATACATCTTACTAAAACAAAATTCAGAACTTGGACCGATTTGTGAAATTCGATCGGTGGCCTTAGTAACTAAAAGTCACAATTCTAATGCAAATCCTATTGACGATAATCGCGGGGGTAATATTTTAATTGAGGGTAATATTTTAATTGGGGGTAATATTTTAATTGAGAAATTCTCGATATACAACAACATGTATTAATTCTACAAATAGTTTTCTTCAAAAAGAGGGGTTTTTTTATTTTTTTTAATTGGAACTTTAATTTAAAAATACTTTTAAAGGAAAACAGATCATTTTTAAAGGGGTAAATTACAAATATTTTGGTAGTATGAAGGTGTAAAATAAGATTAAAAATTAGAATGGTAGAGCATAGGGGAAGGTTGTATCGAAAATTTCATATTAATAGATTGTTTTTGAGGCGTGTACAATTTTCCAATACTATTCGTTGATTCTGTTTTTTTTTTTTTTTTTTTTTTTTTTTTTTTTTTTTTTTTTTTTAAATTGCTCATGGTTTCTTAATAAAACTAACTGATCTGTTATTTGACCTTTCCTTCAACATTGATCATTTGCGGAAATTTAACTCAAATAAGTCATTGGCTTCAAAACGCTTACAGTTACAGCTTCTTTTAAAATTTCAATAAACTCTGTAGTTTTTTTCTGTTTTTAATGAAAAATCACCTATTTCAGGTGCCTATGAATCCTTATTCGAAAACTTGAGGGGGTATTGCATTTTTCTGCAGTAATTTTTTTATTCGGTATTCGGTATGAACGACTTGCAGCTGTGGTATAGTGAGTTTTCTGAATTTCAAACTGAAGCGGATCAAGTTAGCTTGAAGCTAACCTGCTCCGCTTCAGTTACGAATCCTTGATTCAGTCGAAACGTCATTGGAGGCTCACTGTGGAGACACGAAATGTTTTTGGTTTCCGCCTGTCTGTTTGTCTTTTCCGCGATAACTGCACAAAAAGCATCCAATGGACTTTATTCTAAATCTGAGTTCGAGGCTGGAGAAAATCACGTGAAACCGGTAATTTACCCAAAGCACTTCTAACTGATAAGAAGGGAGGCTACTACTGCTTTCCGCATGAACTGTTTCACTGGCTGGCAAGGGTTTTCCATTACGTCTACGGTACGGAGCATTCCCTTCTATACGCTAAAAGTTTTTACCTTGACCACGTGATCAAAACGTAGATGGAATATCCTCCATGAACTTTACCCACGAATGGCAACAACGCCTCTGCGGGGTAAAATCCTCCATAAAAGACTGTTTATTGGACGAAGGGGGAGCAGTGTTAAAATATTCTTCACGCTTAGTCTGCACTATATAACGCGTTCATGTAGAATTACATCACTTGACTAGGCTATTAGACCAACTAACAGAAGAATAGCATAGATAGCCTATATTTAGGCTAAATAGAGTATATCTAGGCTAGATAAGCTGTTTAAACCCAAAATTGAACAACTGTGCTTAGTCTGCACTATATAACGCGTTTATGTATGGGTAAAGTCCATTAGACTGACATTTGGTAGGTATGCTGGCGAGGTTCCTGGATTTAGCTGTATAGTTTTTGGTTAAATTTGGTTCATTTGTTCGAAAAATATAGAACATTCCTTTACTATGGCAATTCAGACGATTTTCAAATTTTCCATTCGTTCAAAAGAAAATGATGCATTTGATAAATTGATTTAAATGGTGAATTATTGATACTAAAATTTCCCAATGGAAGTCATACATTATTGCAATTCATTTGAAATTTTGTAAATGCAGTTGTCAGAGTTTTTTTTTTTAATTAGGTGTACAAACATGTTGAAATTTTAAACATTTGCTAGAATAATATAAAACCTTTTGTTTTATCACTTTACTTATTTTACATGATACATATTTCGTTTTTCTCTTTTTCTTTTAGCAGTACCTTCTAGCAACGGTATTTTATAGCCTATAAAAAAAAAAAAAAAAAAATCATTCAAATAATCCCGATTGCGAAAGATTAAGCAGAAGTACGGCTGGTGGAAATAAAACGTTAGTTAATCTTTCGTAATCTGGACTGCAACATAGGTTTGCGTCAAATGTGGACGATGTTAGTAACATTACGGTTTACATTGGATGTGTATACTAATAAGGTCAATACTAATAAAGATACTAAAGGTCTATCACAAAAGATAATTTATGCGCCAAATCACGTTTGTTATTTAATCAATTGGCGATGAATGTGATTATGAATGATTACCCAACATGTTTAAAAATCTCCAAATGTGCCTACTTTTTGGATATTTTAGTTATTGAGATTTAGTATATGGAGGACTAGCAGGAAAACACAATAGTAAGCCTATCAGTCAACCACTAAAATCGGGTTTGCAGGTGTTTTCCACCAAGATATGACTTGGCAGATCAGTTGCATTTTAATATGCGAATCGAGTTTTAACTAATCATGTAATTGCAACCGTCAACCTTCCTACTGTGGATCAGCAAGAAACACCTGTTCGTTCTTTATGAATCCTACTGTACACACGGGTTCGGGCAATCTGATTGGTCTACGTTTAACAGGTCTGGTCTGTGATATGATTGCCCTACAGCAATTCCTGCAGAAAAAAATGTAGTGGTAGATTGGTTGACGGAAGTGTTTTCTTGTAAGCATGCTCTTTCCTTATTACTATACAGAAATAGCGCTATATTTTGAAATAAAAAATTATAAATTTTAAAAACTGATGCCTGGCAAAAGGATCTTCTATGTCGGAACGTTGAAAATAACTTTATTTTTACAGTACTTCGTAGCTTGCACAAAATTACAGTTTAACATTTGTCGCGGGAAAATGATATCAGGAAATTTTAAAACCATATCCGAGACTTATTGTTGGAAAATAGTGAGCCAAACTGTTAAACTATTCACCTTATCTGGAGACGGGTCTTGTTTTCTCTAGCAGACGCGATGTGGTGCGTAGGACTTCCGGTAAAACCGAAAGTGATCGCTCTCCTAGTGTTTTGACATACTGATCTTGATCGAAGTCTTTTTATCCTGATATAAAGAAACGCGAAACTTACCACTTTAAATATATATTTCTTTTAAGTATACAATATGTCAAATAGAAGAGGAAGTGGTAGCTGTTGCTCAACCGTAGGTTGTTCTATGAGAAGAAGGACAATTTTTCTATCTCAAGTGAAAATGTTTAAGTTTCCAACGGATCCTGAAAGACGTGCTGCTTGGTGCAATGCTCTGAAAAGAGCAAACTGGACTCCAAACAAAAATAGTTTGGTATGAAATGCACACTTTTTTGCAGGTGAGTAATCTTTTTTTTTTTTCTTAAATCTCTATGTATCTGAAGTTTAATTTCTAATGTTTCGTCTGTGTTTGACTTACGAGAAAAAAAATCTCTTATGGTTAGATCAGTTTCAACTGACGTCACACCCTAGCAACCAGCTTGACAACTCCTGAATGTTTTTTTGTTTGACTCCCAAATTTCCTGGGTTTCTCCACTTTCATTGGTTGAGTGCTAAAAGACCGGTGATTTTGATTGTTTGGTGGGAAATTGGTGGGCATGTGGTCACGTGGGTGAAACTGATCTATACATTAGTAAACATAACGTTAGAAAAATTATCACTTTAGCTGTCCTTTGAATTATTTTTGAGCGATTCCTTTTTTATTAAGGGGGTCGGGGACACATTTTTAAATAATTTTTGTTTATTGAGTTAAAATTCTGAGTTTTTTTGTGATGGTTAACCTTATCATTTGTAAACAAAATCACATGATAAAACTTCTCATATATATATTTTTTTAAATTTTAATTTAAAATTTATTAAAAAAGTGGGGTAAATTAAAATCGTTATAACTCGAAATATTATTTATAGAATTTCAATTATTTTACCTTTAAATAAACAGAAATATATAAGTTTTAATTTGGATTCAGCATTTCTAAAAATATTAATTTATAAAAAAAATTAAAAATATTTAATGAAAAATTTTTAAAAAAGTGGTGCAACTTAAAAAAAAAAAATCATATTTTCAAAAGTAAATATTTTTTTCAAATATGCTGAATCAAAATTAAAGTAAAACAATTAAAAAAGATATGTTCCAAGTTTGAACGCGTTATCTTTAACGGTTCTCGAGTTATAAGAATTTAAATACGCGAAATGGTGAAAAAACCTATCATGAAGCTAAACACATTTTTACAAGAAGTCGTTTCCATGACAGCCATTGCTTGAGAGTTAGATTTTGAAAACAAACCAAAACGAAAAAAAAAAATTTTTTTTGTTCTAATTGAGATAATTGAGATAGAAGCATGATTTAAATGTCATTTTAAGCAGGAAAAAACAGAGAAATTGTTAATGAAATAAAATATTTTTGCAAAATTTGAATATTTTTGTGTCCCGGACCCTCTTAAATAATTATTTTAGTAAATCTTATTTCTGAGAAGAAAAAAAGAAAACCAAAAGTACCCGTAACGGCTTTTGAAAAGTGTGTCACTGTGATGTTCTATACTCTTAAAAGAATGAAATTAACTAAATTTTTTTTTCTCTAATGAATTTTTCATGTAAAAATTATCAATCTCAAATGGCTTATGAAGCCTCCAAGTGAGAGACAGTATATTTAGTCCTGTTTCCCTTTTATGTTCATATATTTGACAATTATCTAAAGTTTTTTTTTTTTTAGTGGTTGAGTTGTTTGAGAGTGGTTCAGTTGTTTTTTCAACCACAGTAACCCCCCTCCCCCCCCCCAAAAAAAAATCAATTCTTCAATTAAAAGAAAAAGGTAGTAACTTACTTTTATATTTTTAATTATTTCTTACTTATATATCGTTTTTTACATTGATACATTTAAAAATTGTCTTTCACGGTGGGATTGATAAAAGAAAAAAAATTGGTTTAACTTATTTCAGGTTTACATACTCTAAATTTTAATTCTATCTATGACACCAATTCTATCGGTGTCATAGTGTCATATGACACCTTTTAATGTTTTGATTTCTTGTATTTTTTTTAAAGATAATAAGTAGGCTATCCATTTTTTTTTTTTTTTTTTTTCGCGACAAACGTTTAACTCATAATCATAATAATTATTTAAGACTCACATGTTCGATAAGAACTGAAAATGTCTCTGATTTTTGCAGTTTAAAAATATGATTTTCCGACTCAACCAGCGCCTAAATTCCTGAATTTTACCTTGAACTCAGACCAATAATTAAAATCCTATAGTTGCAAGCGCCCTCTAGAATTCTTCAGTTAACACTAGTTTCGTTTGTTTCTGTGCTTAATCAATGAACCAATCATGTCTTCCAAAAATGGTAACCTTGTCTGAAAATAAGTAATCAATTTTCGCACGAAATTAAGTTTTGCGAAGTTGGCATCACTCTTTCGTGCTTCCTCTGCTTGAGTATTGTTTTTAAGGGGCTTTAAAATTATCTATAATATTACATTCGAATTATTAAATTGTTTATTAATTTAAAATGTCTACTGGTGGTATGCTACACTTAGGCGGCGCCAGGACGTCCGGTCAGCCTGTCCGCACTCAAAATGGTACTAATTTTACTAAATCATTTATCTCCTCTCTGAAATAGACCGGCTACCACGTGAATAAATAAATATATATTTATCTGAATTGTAGATCCTATATAATAAACTAAGCACACGAATAGTTTTATTTAGTTGAAAATCGTAGTCTTATGTCATTTTAATGTATCAATACGGAATAAATCCTTCGGTATTTCTGTTTTTCTGTTCACATGTATGTGCTGATTCATTGCTACATTTAAACACCTCCTTGTAACATGGGACATTATTATTTTGTTTTTATGCAACAATAGTTGTTGAATGCACATATACTCGACTTGACCTTAATAGAAAAGTTTTCATGTATGTCAAAAATGTAATTGGAATCTTATTTTCTTTCAGGGTGTGAGCGCTTTTCATCAAATAATTAAAATAGGGGATTCAAATTTCGATTGTAATGATAAACATATTTTTTTAGTCTTTTATTAAAATTATATATTCTCAGCTGAACATATTTTTAAATATTTCAATATTTCTAAAGATATTTTGCCTAATGAATAAGTAAAAGAAATTTTAATAAATTGTTTACAAGTTGAATTCCTTAATTTTTTCAAAGTTTCTTAGATATAAAATCCATTTTGTGTAATCAAATTATTCATGTTGCCGTATAAAATAAGTGGTAATTTTTTGTAGGTTACAAGAATTAGAACTTTTCTTCTTCTGCTTTTGTAATATACGAATGTTTGTACATATATATATATGAACAAATTGGGGCTAAAGAAGAGTGAAGGAATAATAGCACCTGGTTATTAGACATTGTAAAATTGCATAGGGAAAGCATAAGTTATTTTTTTTTAATGTTGGGCACAGAAAAAGCTTCATCAACAGAAGTTGTGAGATTTCTACTTTTGGGCTTGAACAGAGCAACTAAGAAATTAATGATTGAAAATCTCCAGGGAACAGATAGTATGATAATCCCACACCCGCCATCATGGTTTCTTTTTCTATATTTAACCATTGGCAACATTTACTACTTGGTGAAAAAGGAGTTTTCATGCAAGAAAAAAATCAAAGATGGGAGATGCTGGATTCCCATTCATTTTTCAGATCCAAAAGAGATCCCCGTTTTTTATTATTATCCATGAAAATTTTTAAAGTAAAGAAACTTTAGAAGTAAAAATTTAGGAACACATGTCGCAGACACATCGACATTGGTGCAATTTTATTTCTTTTTAGCCATTTTGGCAAGAAAACCCAGTTTTTGAATACTTCTTAGGCCTAGTGTGCATGTTAGTTTTATTTTTATTATAAATCAATTTTATTTACAAAAAAAACTTTCTATTATAAACTCATGCAAATCCTTTCAGGCTAGATGTATTATCCTCCAGGGCTTAGATGTGTTATTATCCTTCCATCCGCCATCTTGGATTTTTTTTCTTGCGTGAAAAGGCCTTTTCCGCCAAGTAGTAAATGTCGCCAGTAGTAAATGGTTAAATATTGTTGATATATTAATATAATATTAAAAAAACTGGAATATAATAATTATAACTATTAATTAAAAAACAGTTTTTAATTCACACCCAAAAAAAATCAAAGATTGCAGATGGAGGGATAATAACACATCTGTTCCTTTTATGTAAATATTTTTCCTTGTTTTTTTTGCCATCGTTTAATTTTTTTTTTTTTTTACAAAAAATAGTTCACCTTTCACCTACTATTCTTCGTATACAATGCTTTATTGATCAATTGTAATAAAAAATATACCAAAAATTATAAATCATTTTCAGTTTAATTTAATCAGTAATAACATTCAAAGCAATTTTAAATACAAAGTTATTAATTAAAAAATTATTGGGGATTATAAATTTTTCTTTATAATATTAAATACATATTAACTCTCTTGCGTAGATACAGACAACAGAACATTTCTCGGAGAATTCAGCTTTCAGATCCAGAAAAGAACAACTCCAAGAAGTTAACATTTTATTACTTTTTCAAATATAAGCATTTAACTGCAATTATAATATCAATAAATGGCACCACATATAAATTTATCACATTTTTATATAAGTATTTTCCTTTCTGTGTTTTTTTTTTTTTTTTTTTTTTTTTTTTACGGAATTTCTTTTTTACTTCTTAGTATATTATACAGTGCGTCTCCAAAATACATGGACAGGGGATTTTTTGAAATAGCAGTTCAAAAAATGAAGCAATAAAAGGATTGACCGAATCAGTAATTTTGCCGAATACCGAAGCTTCGGCAACCGAATACTTGAAACTTTTTAATACGCATTTTTGCATATATTAGCTTTTTTAATAAGCTTTAATTGAAATTAAATTCTCAATAATTTAATTCAGTTACATTTTTATTCTAAAATCTAATTACACCAAAAAAATTTAATGACTTCTTTCCACTCACAAATTCATTAACCCATCACTTATTTTTTATTATTTTATCACTAGTCAATACCCAAAAATAACCTATGAAAATATTAAACTATACAGGGTATTATTAAGGATAAGGATTGTCAGAAAAACAAAAATTCATTCAAATAATAAGAAACAATGTTGTCATTAATCTGATTTACTGATTATTCTAACTCAAATTATAAACATATTGAATAGGGATGTTCTCAAAATACAAAAAGTATTATCTCAATTTGTACATTTAACTATTTTCTGTCAAATTATTGATAGAATATTTTGATTAATATTTTAACATTGTGGTGGTGAAGATAAGAAATTTGAACGATTTTGATATAATGGTTATTATAAAAGCTATAGGATAGGCATAGGGGTATACTTATTTGATGTGTGTATTTTCTTTAATATACACCTTAGATATACAGATATTAACTCTGATATACTTATTTAATGTATATATTAAAGAAAATACACATTAAATAAATTTAAATTTAAAAAAACTAATATAGAAGTAAATCAAATGATAAGGGAAAGATGCGCATCTTCCTTACTTTTTTTTTCTCTGTTGTAGACAGTTCTTTTGATTTTGCACCTATGTAGACTATTTTAGGAAAGAAAAAGTTTTTTTAAATAAAAAATGGCCTTAGACACTTGTTTTTTGTAATGCAGCTGAACTCTGAACTCATGCACATAATATTGAAACTCATTGTTTAGCCTATTCTACTGCTAAGTAAAAGAGAATTCTACTTCTAAGAAAATACTTATCTGCAAGTATTCATCCGAAGCCGAATATTCGGTTTACATGCTGAACCACCGAATACCGAATCAACTATTCGGTCAATCCCTAGCAATAATCATGAAAAAAATAATTAGCATATAGAATCACACTATAAGTTTATTACAAAAGAAAAATATCAGTCTTATTGCATAGGTTGTTTATTATAGGTGAAAACTGGGAAATTGAGTTAGTAGCCAGTGGCCGGTAGACTCGGTTTCATTAGTGGCCACTTTTTAAAGTTAGTGGCCACTATAATGTTTCAAACTTTCTTGGCATCTAGATAAACTATAATCGTTGTATATATACATATTTTCTATAAATCAGAGTTTTATACCAGCCAACTATTCATGATAAGAATAGGGACACAGCTGAAATTCAAGAAAATTACTTTAAAACTACAAAATTGTTATCATATTAATTTTTTTTAGAATATATTTTTGGATTATTTGTAAATGTTCATAAACATAATTATCAATCAGATTACTGTCACTTTCTTTACATAAAAAGTTAGTAACTAAATCAAACTTTCAACAACTAGATGTATACAAAAAAACACAATAAAATGCTATTTTGATTTTATTTAATTAAATGTGTTATTAACATACCATATACATTACATACAGTTGAAATCTAAGCTGGTGAGTGTATTTCGCAGGATTAAACAGTATCTCTTACAGAAAAATAATCTAACTGATTAAACACATTGAAGATATTGTAATGTCCTTACCCTTTAGGGTCTATTTTTTTTTTTTTTTTTTTTTTTTTCAGTTTTGAGAACAAAATTACTTTTATTTTAATAATCTTAATCGTAGCTATCCAAATAGATTTACTGATATGATAATAGGTTAAGAGTTTTTGGAGACGTTTGGAAAATCTCATATTACAAGAGGGTTTAACAGATATTACAACTTTATAATGTTTTTTGTGTTTTACCACACGATTCATTCAGAAAAGTAACCTATATTTTAAATTTAAAGAGTGAAATATATGTATAAAATAAATTACTAAATGTCCAAACATAAATGAACTCATAATAAGAAAAGCATAGCCATATACTATATCATGTGTATCATCAAAAGTAATTTTAAAGATAAAATAATACTTTGATATAAACAAAAGGACTACGTCTGAATTCATTCATATTTATAAAAACTTTTCAAAATAAGACATTACATTACAAGATAAAAACACTAAAAACATCCTTTTATATTGTTTTTAGTGTTTTTATCTTGTAATGTAATAGTAATGTCTGTTATTTTGAAAAGTTTTTATAAAAATAATACTTGATGAAAAGACATGTACTATTAGTAGTAAACCAGACCCGAAAGGGTTAAAATCCACCTGCATTTGCATCCAGTGAAAAAAAAAAGGAATAAATTATTTGAAATACATGTGGAATCAAAGCTGATAAATATATTTTGCATAAAACTATATTTCTAGAAAAAATAACCCAACTGAAGAGCGAGCATGGCGAAAAACTGAAATATTAAAAATACAGCTAAATCGCTGCAATCTGCTTGCATCCGGTAGGAAAAAGAATGAATCAGTTTGCTAATTAGATGTAATCAAAGTAGAGATGCATATTTCCATGAAAAAAGTTGTATTTCAGTTGGTGATCGATAACAGATTTTTTTTATCGCCACTTGGTGAGTGGCGATCGATGGCCGATATTTTAATCGCCACTTTTACAACTTTAATCGCCACGTGGCGAGTGGCGACCGCTAATTTACACCTATATTGTTTATAAAAAAATAAAATTCAAAATAACCTAGTTCAAAGAATGCCAAGCAATAGGATTTTCAAGATAATTCAAAGGAATGGATCCATATCTTGAATTTAAATACAAAATACTCGAAAAGTCAATATATTTTTGAGATAGCCTATTTTGAGTTTGATTTTTTTTACAAAAGTTCCGTCAAACTTATACTGTATTTCTTTGTGATAACAATCTTATGTTTATGATTCCACATGTTTATCATTATTTTTTTTTTATCATTGCTGCATTTTTTTAACTGTTATTTAAAAATATCACCTGTCCATATACTTTTGAGACGCACTGTATACCTTATCGATCAGTTGAAATAAAAAATATGTTACAGTAGATCATATGTAAAATTGTTCTAAATGGGTCAATTTTAAAGATGAATGTAATTTTCATGGAATGTTTATATACAGTAGACTCCCTCAAATCCGCACAACTTGGGAACTGAGGTTGTGCGGATTTCTGGTCGTTGATTTGTTTACATTTTTGAAACATTAATTTGATTGGTAGTTAAGCAAGGGAAATTATAATGAAAGCTAAAGTAGAACATTAAAATAAGTAAAATATTAAAATAATTTATTAATTTAAAAGTAAGTAGTTATTAAAATAATTATGTAAAATAAAAATTTAGAACAATATTAAATTATTACAGATGAAATTGATTCAATTCGATTCCAAAAGTGCTATGCTGCCATCTAGTGGTAAAGCGACCATAAGATCGATACGTCATTATTTGTGATGACGTTCGCGGATTTAAGGGAGTCTACTGTACCATGATTTTCTATTTTACTCTACCATATGTCAAAATTAATGTTTTATGAGTTGAGTCATTTTACAAATAAGTAATGTTAGATACAGGGTTGGCAAGTTTTTGACGGTTTAAACCATCATGTCAAAAACCTAAAATACTAAATTGATCTGTAAAAATTCACATTAAATGTCACACATTACAACATTACATGTGATATTTTAAATTCACATAACTGTATATCAATAATTAGTACATAGTTAAGTATTATTGTTAAGTGCAATTTTTTAACAGGGTAAAATTTTCATTTATTTTATTTTATTTCTTTTTTTTTTTTTTTTTTTTTTTTTTGTAAAATTGTGTTTTTTTTTTTAAAGTAGACATTAAGCTAACCTGAGCTGTAAATTTTTTCTCTTACCGCATTTTATGGAAGAAACGCCACACTACTGAAAACTGGCCTGAATAAGATTTAAAATATCGTAATCGCTGCACCAGTGGCAACACTACTTTTGTCGACAGCGTCACATTGACCTAACTTTAATCAAAGTTTTCTGAACAGTGTAAGTGTAGGGTGCCTCATTTTTAATATCTTAAGATGTCTAAAATTTTATTTAAAATATTTAAATCGTGTTTAAAATATTTTTATGTAATTTTAAAATTAAGGAGACGTCAGTTGGTATTTAAACCACCCAGAGCGCGGGACTCAGACCCTCTCCTTAGGCATTCCATGTTTTTTTTAAGTGATCGACACAACTTGGCTTGGCATGCTTTTTATGAGTGGGTAGTATCTACTTTAGGCGATCTTTAGTTTCTATTCGAAGCCCTCAAAATCTGAGTCTTCAATATCAGAATGGATGAGTTATAAATTTTCTTCTTCCATGCTGTGTATGGTTCGCTATCATCATCAGAAATGTCACAGTTTTCATTATCAGCAAAGTCAGAAAGTTGTTGGGCAGGGGGCTTGAAAACAGTCTAAAGGAATTTTTATTTTATCCCAATTTTACGCGCGCGAAAAAAAAAAATCGTAAACGCCGCACTTGAAAGAAAATTAACTTTTAAACCCGTAAACGCCACAGCGTTTCTTCTATAAAATGCAGTACTTAAAATCGTTTTAATTTCTCTTTTGAGAGCTTAAAGCACTAGCTAGGTTTTTTTTTTTTTTAAATAAGAAATAAAAACTTAGAAAAGTGCAGATTTTTTTGTATAAATAACAAGATTATGTGCATCAATGTTATTCTAGTTTAAGCAATAACCATTCCATTCAAAATTGAAATTGGATTACAATCTTAAACAATTACAAAATAAGAGAAGTAATAATAATAAAAAAAAAAGCTTAAAGTCAAAATTCTTTTTAAACAGCTTTCTTTTAAATATATAAAAATATGTTTTCGATTTTAAAACTGAACAAAATTGGCTCGATCTTCGAAAAGAAAATTCACTTAAGCCCCATATTGAAAAAGTGCATAATAGAAGGGATCAAATCATGAAACCATGCCATTGTTTGACTTATATTTTGCATCCCAACCATCAGGGGCAAGGGTTGACTGATGTATCAGTTGATTCAGCTCGTGCTTGAGCTACAGAGAGAATTTATGGATACTTACTGATACTGTTGTGTATGAAGCTAAAGAATCTCCTTTCCTGTCTTCTTATTTCAGTGCTATAGGGAGGACCCCATTACTTGGTGGAAAGGTATAATTAAATGCAATAGCTTTTTGAGCCTGTTTCAAAACTTGCTCATCTAGCAATGTTTTTGCTATCAACAGGGATGCAAGTTAGTCACTTTTCTCACTTTTAGTCACTTTTTAAAAAACTTGTCACTTTTAGTCACTATTTTTACAAAAAGTCACTTTTAGTCACTTTTTTGACTAAAAGAGATGAAGTCTCTGAAAGTGAGCGAGCTGTGGAAACTGGTTCGCTCACTTTTAGTAGAAAAGTGTAAATAAAATCAACATTTGGGTAGATTTCAAGAAATACTACCTATTAAATTCACTCGTATGTTGGAATTTACGAAAATGTTTTGCATCTGCGCCGATCATGGCCCCTAGAACCCAAAACAGCCCCCAGTTCAAAACTTTATGCATCTATTTATCTGTATACATCACTTTTTTATGAACATGATAACTTCCATAATTCTGCACTAATCTCTTCCAAACTGATACGTAAAATCAAGGGGCAGAAAATCTTTGTTAAGTTCGTTAATTTGCAAAATTGGATTAAAGGGGTGGAGATAGGGAGGGTATTGTAAAAACTGAACCCATAACTTCTTAATCATAATAAATATCAAACCAGTTTAAATTTATTATTATTTCTAGGAAAAGGGTCAAAAATTTTTGCATCACAGACCTTTGATAAAATTAAAAATTAGCTCAAGAGGCGATTAAAAATAGTTTTATGGAGGAAAATATTTTTAACCGTGCCAATGCTCAAGATATCAAATTCACTTAAACTTGTTATAAATCTTAATACTATCTACAACTTTTATATTGACAAGTTTTTAATAGGGCCAGCCCTTATCAGGTGGGGGAAAAAAGAAAACAAAGGGCAGTGTTTGAAGAAGGAAAAAAAAATCAAAACTTCATCAATTCACAAGGTATCAAATCTGCTTAAATTTATTGTAAATCTTACAATTATTTACAACTTTTTTATTGACAAGTTTTTAACAGAACCAACTCTTGCAGCAAAAACAAATTAAACAAAAGTAGGGGTTGAAGAAAAAAATATCATATTAACATGATTCTGATAAAACCAGTTCTTACAGAAAAATGAAATTAAAGCGACCAGATAAAATTGCTAAACTGGGTTTATCTCAATCTTGGTTTATTTTTTGTTGGTGAAATTAGTACTTCCTTCGGAATTTACCCCTGCCTGTAGGCCGAGCCGGCTGGGATTTTTTATCTTTCAGATTTGTCTATATATCCTCAACATCGATAATTGTTGATATTCTCGTACAAAAAGCCACGTGTAAATACAGTTGAACTTTGTTAATACGAGCTCAGCTAATATGAAGACACTGTTAAAACAAGCCGTCACACACATTAAGATCACACAATGTGCACATTAAGAAAAGTTTGTCATTTAAACTGTATTAGGATTTTCTTGCTTATTATGAACTACAAAAGTAGAATCGAATCGTGAGAGCCATTTTTAGGTACATTCGTAATTATATAAATACGTAGCACCTATAGTCGTCGTTCAGTCCGTCTGTCTCTGTCCTTCCGTCTGCATATAACAGAGCAAAAACTACCCAACCGAATGGTCTGAAATTTTAAATATATGATTGTTTCAAAATTTTGTCGAGCCATTTCAAATTTTATGAAAATCGGATGTATACTTTAATTACAAGGACAGTCAAAAGTTTTTCCTTACATTATGGCCAATGGGAAAAATTATTGCAAGTGAATTTTAATGATGTTACAGCCTTCCGAATGGTCTGAAATTTTAAATATATAATTGTTGCAAAATTTTGTTGAGCCATTTGAAATTTTATGAAAATCGGATGTAAAGTTTAATGACAGGGACAATCAAAAGTTTTCCGTTACATTACGGGAATGGGGAAAAAATTATTGCAGGTGCATTTTAATGATGTTACAGACTATGCACTTATAAAGCACAAAAAAATATACATTCAGTACAATATGGGGTGCAAAAAATAATTATAAAACTAGTTATAGTACGAACGCACCTCATTTTCACATTTGACGAGCAATTTCCAACTTGTTAAGGAAAAATTTTCATACACGGACACACACAGTATTTCCTCTTATATAATGTATTATTATAATACTTGCCTGGCGCCCATGATGAATGACCTTTAAAGTAACCTCAAATTCGTATGATTTTATATCTTAAGACTACATTTTATCAGAATTTTTATTTTTAAATGAAGAAATACTGAATTGAAAGTATATGCTATTTGGTATTTTAATTTCGGAGTCTATGTGCACCAAAAGTGAGCAAAGCCGCGACGAAACACTCAGGTTTTTACATATTTTATTTTGTAAAAAATGTTTCTACCCATCTGAACATTTCAAAATTTTTGTAGGTGATTGCGGTACAAGATTGCAATAAAATGCTGACGCTTAATTACTTTTAGTGTATAAAATATATTCTCTGTTAGGCGCGAAGTGACCTGCGTTCACCAGCATATTTGAAAGGGTTAAAATTCATATCTTCAAAAATCCGGCATCATTGGGACCGAGACTAGGCCGGATTTTTGAAGGGAAGAAAACAATCTACTAAACAGTAAAATTATATCTTCTCTTGTAATTCTGGAAACATTGATGTTAAATTAGTGTGCTTCAACTTTTTTGGCCCTTCTTTAACAAGTTTTTGTATTTTATACAAATGAAGAATGTCTACTTCAGAAATACAGTCTTGTTTCTCTAAAGCATGTATTATTTTGCCAGTGAAATTTATCATTCTTTCAGTGACACCTTTTCTACTGCCGGTTGTTCATCCTTGTCTTCTGAGCTGATACTACCATTATCGGTGGTTCTATTTAGCACAGCATTAGCGATCTCGCTGTCCGTTAAATTGTTCGTTGTTGATGCATTTTCGCCAATTCTTAGCCAACCATCTATATCCCTTTTAGACTTAATGTATTTTCAGATTTTGAGTGTCCATCAGCTCATGAATTTCAGCCTTTTCATGGGAAATTTGAAAGCCTGAAAAATTTTTCCTAATGATGTCGCCGTTGTCGAAAATTCGTTCCGGTTATATATTATATTGCGCCATGCGTTCGCCAAAGTTGTCCTCAAAGTTGTTCCCGTTGCTAAGGAACCGTGCAGCTCCCAGAAAATTTGTTCAGAAAATAATGGCCTCTGACAAATGAAAAAGTCAAATGTTCTTTTTTTCTGCTTTTACTTTCTATCTTGAAGTTTTTAATTCATGAGGAATTGCTGTTTTTCTTTGACCATAACTTGAAAGTGTAAAAGAAAAAGGAAGGGAAAAGGTAGTTTTAATGCCGTATTTTTGAAGTCATACTGTATTTTAAAACTGCTTGCACCTTCATTTTTAGAAGGTTTCAGCTTTAAGAACATATTTTTGGTTTGTCGGAACCTCTAAAATTGCATTCTGGGGAGACGTTGCAAGGAAGAAAAATGCTTTTCGGAAAAACGACTCTTTTTGAAAATTTTTTTTCAAGGGGTTAACTGTGATATATTTTTTATTGATTGTGGCATTTGGGATGTAAGAGTATGATCTTTCAGGATATGTCTTCTGTTTTTAACTTTACTAAGTGGTTTGGACAATATTAATAAATGACAAAATTTTCTTTTTTCATTCTTCAGTTTCAACCGATGCATAAATTAGCCTTCAGCGCATGTGCCATAGCTTTTCTCTTCTCGCAACGACCAAGATGAGTTTTTTAATGAGAGTGAGTTGCAATTGTTAATTAATAACTCTACTAATTATAAGAATTTTAAAATTCTGAGTCTCAAGTGCATCATGAGACACTTTGGGAGGGGCTAGTCTCAGAAAATTTTTTAAACCTTGTATGGGCTGTAGATTCTGATAGCCACGACGCACATACACGCAAAGAGAGCGAAACTTTGTTGTATTAGATTAGTATAGATAAGATAAAACCGAGGTTTGATCTTAAAAGGCATTTTGGTAGAAGATTTTCATCTCAAAAGCAAAGAAGTGTTTTATTTACATAATTTAAGAAAGTAATTGAAAAAAAAAATCTGTCTTATACTGTTTTTTTTTTTTTTTCCGCTTTAGGTACTTTTTTTTTTTTTTTTTTTGTTAAGCTTTAGTCACTTTTCTCACGCGCTTTAGTCACTTTTTTGACGCACTTAGTCACTTTTTTTGGTCTTTTTGTCACTTTTCTCACTTTTTTGGAAGCATTATTTCACTTGCATGCCTGTATCAAGTCCTACTTGTTCAGCATCAATTAAGAGACAGGCTATTTTTTAATGCTTCATACATTCTAAACTCAGAAATCCTTTGGGTGTAAATAAATGTGAACACGTTGTGTGCTGCAACATGCTGGGGAGTAAAATTGATCCAGATTATTTAATTGTACGAAAGGATTTTCTTCTGATTGAAAATTTAAAAAAATAAAAATATTTTATTGCAATTAACAATTTAATTTTTTTTTAATTATTAAATTACAATAAATTTAAATAAAAGATCACATAAATCATTGACTTATTTAATTTTTACCTATTGTTGTTAAAATGTTTTAGTGTATTACATGCATTTGGCAGTTTTTGACGGTTTAAACCAGTTTATGACAGTTTTTGACGGTTTAAACCAGTTTGACAGTTTTTGATGGTTTAAATCAGTTTATGACAGTTTTTGATGGTTTAAACCTGTTTATGACAGTTTAAACCTGTTTATGACAGTTTAAACCAGTTTTTGACACTTGTCAAAAACCCAACCCTGGTTAGACATGAATTTATCCAACTACAATCTGTCACATGATGGTTTGACAACAACATAAAAGTAGCGAGTAAATGAAATAAACAACGAGACACTTTTTTTTCTCAAAGCATTTTTAATAGTGTTCCATCTTTTATATATCAATTTGACCTAAATTTGTATCCTCATGGGGGGGGGGGGGGGGTCTGTCTCAGGACTAGAGATGTAAATTTTCCGGAAAATTTGAAGTGGCGGGAAAAAACTCCATTATTTTCCAGTTTTTTTCTGGAAATATTGGAAAAATTGATTTCTCATAAATGTTTCTCAAAAATAAGTTATATTTTCTTTAAAAATATAAAATCGTAAACTTTTTTAATATTTATGCATACTAAGAAAAATTATTTTCCCTTTACATGAATGCATTATTAAAAAAAGAGGAAAAAAAAAGCCAGCTTTTAAAAGTTTATCCTTTCAGTCTCAGAATTCTGAGAGTAGCTTTTCTTGCTTAATTTAACACCAGTGTTTGTAATATATCATGTGTCTATTGAAATGATTTTTCAGTAGCATTTGTTTAATTATATCAGTAGAGATAATTTAAAAAATAAAAACAACAAAATCTTAAGTTTCAAGCAATATCCCTGCAGTTTGAAAGCAATTTTAAACTGTATTGTACCTCCCATTCTGGTATTATTATAAATACTATTATCATTTTCAAATCTTCCATTGTTTAAAAATTTGCATTATTTTACAATATTACGAGTTTTTTCACCTTGCAATTATTTTTTCATTTCCTGTATATTTAGTTTTGGCATAGCTTTCCAGTATAAATCCAAATTACATTTTAGTAAGTTTTAGATTCTTAATATTGAAAGTGGTATTTTTTTTTTTTTTTAATGAAGCTTTTAAAATAGGTGGATTTTTCCGTATGTTTAAAAATTGTTTTCAACAAGATTTTTCAGAGATTTGCTGACATTTTCTTTGCAAAGTTTGTTTGTATGGATTTATATTAAAAAAAAAAAAAATACATTTAGACAACTCTAAGAATCAATATTTCAAGAAAAGAAAAAAATAATAAATGATTTCAAATGCATGTTATTGTCAAAAGACATTTTTCTAACAATAGGGAAAAATTACAGCCATGTGAATAAAAATAAATGCATGTTTCAAATATAACATTAAATTTTCCACCTTACCATTTTCATTAATTGGTATAATATTGAAATAATTTTGCACATGAATTTTCATTTTTAACAAGAGAAGTTGCATTTAATCTTACCAGGGATTTGCTTGGATTTTTTTCACACAATCATGTTTTGGCGAAATTGTGAACTTTTATAAAAAATGTAATCAGAATTTCGTAAATTAGAAATTATCATATTTAAGTTCTTATTTAGACATTATTGAAAAGGTACATATATACAGCTAATTAATTGGTGATTGCAGCTATTATACAACAGGTTTTTTTAAATTCTAAAATCATTACATTTGCGAAGGATTTAATTTTGAGATTGGCAAAAATTTTTGAAATGTCTACTTTTTAAGAGAAAGAATTTTGTCAAAGGTCACACGTTTTAAGGTGAAAAAACTGTGAAGGATCCTTTAACCCCTTGGGGAGAAGAGACGGGTATACGTGCCGTGTAAGATTCTCAGAATCTGTGATTATTCTCACCAGTAAATTTTTATTGTAAATTTTGCCTTATAATCTGAGCATTTTCCCGATTCAATTAGGCAAAAATTTCTATTTTGAAAAACCGGTGATAAAAAATTAAAAATTCTGTTAAAGACACTCGTCCTGAAAGGGTTAAGGGGTTCAAGTTCTTTCTAAAGAGATCCCAGCTTATAGGTACGATTTTCCATGTTAAGGTTTTCATGAGAGACACTAAACATGAAAAAAATATAAATAAAAGTATCAGAATGTAGCAGTTATAAAATTTAGACTACAATAGTTTATAAATGAAATTTCAATTTTTCAGATTTGGAAAAATTGAAAAATAGCCGTTCGGAAAAAAACTGAAAAAAAGTTTTTTTCCCCCAAAGTTTTTTTTTTTTTTTCTGAGCATTCCCATCTCTACTCAGGACCTCACCTTTTTAAGTGATCAGTAAATTATCCACCTTTTACTTTTAAATGATCAGTTTCAACAGCTCTGTTAACTGTTGTAATTGATATAAGAGATTTTAATATATTTAATTTAATTCAACTGGGATTAAGTTTGCAAAAAAGTGATTACTAAAAATGTCTGCCGACCACTTTCTACTAACTAAAACTTTCAGTTTTCACGTCTAAGTGATGGGATTTTAGAAGTTTATTTAATTGTATTATTGTTAATTTAAGCAAGAATAATAATTTCAAAATATTTTTGTTTTAATCTAGTGACAGCAGCCTGTGCTATAGCAAATATAGTAAAGAGTTCTCTTGGTCCAATAGGACTAGATAAAATGCTTGTGGACAATATTGGGGTAAGTAAATTTTACTGTCTTAAAGATGA
Source organism: Maratus speciosus (assembly GCA_963932465.1). Lineage (NCBI taxonomy): Eukaryota > Metazoa > Arthropoda > Arachnida > Araneae > Salticidae > Maratus > Maratus speciosus. Next base: position 634,382,799 of record OZ010786.1, read on the forward strand.
TACAGAGTTTTCCCCCAGACAGTTTCAGGAAGGCACTGCAGCTTGCCTGCCCTTAGTTTTATAAAATAGCACCCTTCTTGGCCCTCAGTTGAAATAAAAGTGTCTTTACTCCTTTGTGTATTAAAAAATTTACTTGTATAGTAAAAATTGACCCATTGCTGTCTTTAAAAAAGTTCCCTGATTATTAAATATTAAAAGTATTAAAAAATCAAAAGAATGCTTTTAAAAAAAAGGTGCCCTTAAAAATACAAAATGCACCCTTTGGAATCAAAAAGTGTCTTTTTTCGTCAAGCAGCACCCAACCCTTTTTTAAACCTTGGGCGAAAACTCTGATGATAATATTTTCTTTTTTATTTTATTCTAAAGTAGGGTGTCAATGATTTTAATCAAATGATTTAAATTAGGGATTAAATTGTGATTTTAATCAACTGATTTTTTTAAAAAAATCATTGATTAAAATCAAAAATTTTCTAAATGTTTAAAATTACATAAAGTATTAAAATCTAAGATGAACATAAGTTGAAAAGTTTCTATAGGTATTTTGCCCTATGAATAAACCAAAAAAAAAAAAAAAAAATGCTTTAATTATTTTTAAGGTTAAACTATTCCTTAAACTTGCAAAAAAATAAGTACAGTAAGTTTGTAAAAAACATGTTTTTACCTGGCATAAAAAGCATTTCATTTAAAAATATTTAAATTTGATATAATTTGAAATGTCATAATTTTCTTTAACTAATCAAATTATTCATTCTTTTATAAGCAAAATTTATAGTTTATAAGCAAAATTTATAAAATAAACATAGCAAGTATAATAAATTTCTGCAAGTAACAGAATAAGTAGGCAGTATGTTAATTTCTCATTTACTTTTGCAATAATACAGAGCAAACTGGAGCTAAAGAAGAATGACATTTGCTCAAAAACTATTACAAAAGAATGTATTAGATAGAGAAAAAGAACTAATCAGTACAAAAAATGCTAAACACAGAAAGAGCTTCTTTGATAAAGGTTGAATAAATTGTTTTAACTCATATATAGGCTAGTTCCATGGGTTTTTGTAGTGTAAGTCACATAGCTGATAACTGCTATGCTTGTTGGCCACCATTATTTTCGAAAAGTTTGCTTCACCTCATTGAATTAACGAGATATCTCCGATAAAATAAGTCACATTTTTCATTTCTAAAATATTGGTAGCCATAAATCATAGCATGTGGCTTACACTACAAGTACTCATGGAACTAGCCATACACTGAGTAAAGAAACTTGTTAGGGATTGAAAGGGCAGCAAAACTTTCTTTTTTATTTATTAGAAGCACTGAATGCTAATAATCCCCAAAAGCGCCCTGCTTAAGATAAAAAATAGTGAAATTCATCTTTAGTTGTTGTACATAGATTTCTTGTAGAGAAATTCCCCAAACCACAGTATTTCTAAGTCATGACTGTACAAAAATTATAGAAGTTTTTATAATTACTGTAATTAATAACTAATAATTATAATTAATTAAAGCTTAAAAACATAGCAATTAGAGGTTTAATTGTTTTAGAAACCTAAAATTATTGGTAGCTTTTCCATATTTTAACACAGGGGAAAAAAAATCATAAAAATCCAATTTAAATAAAAAAAAAAATCCTTTTTTTTTTTTTTTTTAATCATGATTTTTTTTACACCCTATTCTAAAGTAACTTGTGATTAATCTTTATGTCCGAAAAAAGTATTAGTGCACAAATGGATTTTTAAACACTAAAGAAACCCGTATCTATTCTCGAGGTTCATTATCAATCAGATCAGATCTCAAATTTCCCTTTCCTATGTTGTTAAACCCATGGCCATGGAATGTATTTGTATTTTTGAAATTTCTCATTTATGTCATTTTTAAATAATGTTTCTTTATCATCTAATTATCAAATTATAACTTAATAGATTTGCTGCAATAGCCACAGTTTCTCATCTTCTTTAAGATTTTAAGTTAAAATATATATATATATATATTTGAAATACATTGTGAATTATAAGAAATGATATAAGAGAACATAATTTAAGAACCATGTACTGAGGGAAAAAATTCTAGTGGGAAATTCGAAAAATAATGCATTCCATAGCATAGGTTTGCACATCAGAGAGGAGAGTTTACTGGTAACAAGCCTTAAATAAATGTTATTTTTTATATCTAATTCTTTGGAAAATCCTAAAAAATAAAGATAATCATGAATAAATATTAAACTCTGTATCCATAGCTTGTCCTCTAGTTGACAGCATTATTCAGAAAGATTTTATGGCATTTAATTATTGATAGTCCTCAATAACGCTAAAAAGAAGATTAAATAGTTGTAAATTGTAATTAATTAAATTGTATGAGTTTTTGAAGTTGAAATCTAAGCTTGTTTTAGTAAATTTGCTTATTTTTATTCAGGAAGTGACCTGCACAAATGATGGAGCAACTATTCTGAAGCTTTTGGAAATAGAGCATCCTGCTGCTAAAGTTTTGGTTGAGCTGGCTCAGCTGCAGGACACAGAAGTTGGAGATGGTACAACATCTGTGGTAAGAAATCGCTCGTTCATTGATCTTTAAAAGACTTAAGTACATTATTTCATGTTGACTTGATCACATTTAACAGTACACCCACAATATGTTTTAATAAGGTAGTGTAACTCTTTAAACACAAAAGTTAAAAAACTGATGTAAAAGTTACTGAATATTAAATAAAAGATTGTAAAAAAAAACAATAAAACCTTCTTTGATGTGGGTTTTATCGGGTTTTTTAGAAAGTTTTTTTTTTGTAGGTTTGTTTTTTGCAATCCTGTTTATACGAAGAAGCAGCATGCATGAATAAATACCATATGTGTATTGTCAGTAATGGAAATCAGGAAGGTCTGATGAAGACAGTCAGGGAAATCGGGAAGCTTTTTTTTTTTTACAATTTCTATAGACACCCTGAAAAATGAATTTTTTTCTGCAGTAAAAGTGATCCATCACATGGAAACCTCGTCCAGTAAACATATGATTTTATCCTCAAAAGCATATAACTTATCTTCTAGGGAAGTTTCAGAGTGAAAGATGTCACTTTACTACTTGAGTGGGGAAACACCTATGCATTGCCTTTTGTTGAACATAGTGACCACTTTTGCTAAAAGTGGTAAGCATCTTCAAGATATGTTTTCAAGATTCTTTGTTATGAATTAATTATATAAATATAAAGCACTATTCAGAAAAGGTTAAGCAAGATTTGGGGATGGGGAAGCAGGGATATGTTTAGGAAAATTTTAGGTCCTTTAAAGGACCCTTCACAAAATTTTTTATCCGCAAACAGGGCCCTTCACAAAACATTTTATCCCAAAACAGGACCCTTCACAAAACATTTTATCCCAAAACAGGACCCTTCACAAAACATTTTATCCCAAAACAGGACCCTTCACAAAATGATTTGTCTCTTAAATAGACCTTTCACAGAATTTTTTCACCTTCAAATTGATCTTTTCACAAATTTAGTCATTTAAAAATAAAATCTGGCCTGTAAGTAAGCAATTTAACTCACCAAAAAGCATATTACTTAGCTTTTTATATATAAATGATAGAATGTTGTACTGTAATCTGGGCTTAATGAATCGGAGAGAGGAATTCAATCCAAAGTTTGAATTGAACAAAATTAATTCCGATTCATAAGCTCAAAATTACACTACCGCCGATGACGTAAGTGGTAGACATTGCTAAATGTGTTTTTTAAGAATTATTTTAAATTATATAAGATCAAATAAAATTATATTTACTAGTTATCGTAGCTGAAAAAAAATAAAGAAAAGAAAACACTCACCCAAGTACTTGAACACAGAAAGATAATTTACAAATGACGTTTATTTAAACATATATAAAATTTGCTAATTTGAATGCATTCTTACATTATGAATTATGGAAAGATTATCAAAATGAATGTAAAATTTAATATAATTTTAGATCATTGGATATATATTGTCATCTAAGAAAAAGCAGAAGTAAATTGTTAAAATATGAAAATTATTTAAGTTAACATGATAGAATGTGAAGTTCGGATATCGTGATGTTATAGTCTGATATTTTAAGAAATATTTCTTTTAGTTTTAAGGCCTCCAAAATGAATAAAGTTCAGGAACGTAAAGTCAAACTAGGGGATAAAGTTCAGGAATATAAAGCCAAACTCGTATCGTAGAAGGACCCTTGTATTTGGAGAACTGAATACATGCTGTTGACAATCTTCCTCAGGAATGTAGATTCTATTTCTTTTTATTCAATGCGAACCGAATGAGAAGCCACGGATTTGGAAAATTGGAAATAGGATGTTTGAGAACTTCCCTCAGAAATGCAGATTTTGACGATTTCAGTTCGTTACAAAGGCAATTCACCATCCATCGCATCGACAAAAAAAACAGATCATCAATTCATATTTTTATAGCAAAGAAGCATGGCCGATCGAAGAATAACAAAATGTCGATGAGCAAAATAACAATTCAAGGCTTCCAATTAATGTTCTATGAAATTTACTTAGAAATGCTTCTTAAAAAAAAAAAAAAACATATTTCCTTTAGATGATATACGGCCGCCAAGGCCTAACAAAACGTCGATCTCTTCTCACTGGCTAGCCGAATTCTTCTGCTGCAACAGCCGGCTAAAAAAAAAAAGCACAGCGTCGCAGCCCCCACAAGTTACTTGCTTTTACGGCTCCCTGGTGAAGAATGATGACTTTTCCAGAACCCAGAGTTTCAAACATGAAAAGCCATTACAGAGCGCGCCAGCCAATTAAAAACGCCTATCCTCCCCACGCCTGACGTCACACACAACGTGCGTGTTCCAAAAGGAATGTTAAACGATTTAGCAGACGTCCGGTTTTGAACTAAGCGTCTGTTTGGCAAAGGGGAATACCCTTCTTGTTGGAACTTTCAAAATGTCGGAAAGAATGATCTCATGGCGTCGTGCGCCGAAATTAAAAATGAGAAAAGATAGAAAATACATTTTTGCATATTTCTGCCAAAGTATTTATCACAAGTCACTGAAAATTTTGCAATCGGCTAGAAATAAATATTTCTATCCACATAATATAATTTAAAAGGGAAATATTGATAAATAAAAGATTTCTATTTTTTATATTTTAGACTTAGAAAATTCCGATGTGTTTACACATTCGCGATATATGTTGAAAGAAATTTGAAAGTTAAATTACTGAAATATAATAAAATACTAATTGCACTTAAATAATCTTAATAAGAGATAATGTTTACATTGAAAAATAAGGAAATATTGAATTATTTATCATTAAAATTTACATTATAAGTTTAAAACTTGTGATTAGAAATTAGGTGTTTGAAAATGTTAATTTAAGTTGTAAAATTGAAATAAATTATATTATTTAAATTAATTTGAATGGGAAATGATGCATTATATTTTTTATGATGCAACATTTTATCTCCCGGTAGCAGAAAAAAAAGGATAAAAAAAATTTTTTAGCTGACAGGTTCGAAAAGATGAACCATCTGCAGATAATTCTATGCAAATTTAAAGGTAAACTACACAATATTAAACAACAATAAACACAATACAACAAAACAAATATATAAACACAATACCAAACAAGAATACACAGAACAAGTAGAAATAGAATTGTAACACAATAACAAACATGGTACAGGTAGAAACAAACCACTAAAATTTATATATAAACAAAACACTGCATGGGTGAGGTTCCAATTGGCCTATAAAAATGTAATCTTTTCATGTGCAAACCCCTAACAGTAGACATATTGCAACTATGATAAAAATAAAACTATATGTTTAATCATATTTTAAAAAAAAACAAAATGCTGCATAAAGTTTTCAAGTATTGCAAAATCAAACCAATAAAATTAAAACAGGATAATACTGCAATTGTGATGTAGCTGAGACAACTGTATATCATTATTTGTAGTATTTATTTTGTTTACATTGTAAAATACCATCGATTTCTTGAACAAAAAACAAATGTACATTGTTCAGAATGATAGTTGTGCCCATTAAATTAAAAAATTTTAAGACATTAAGCTGTGAATTTTAAAATAGATCATATGTGATCTTGGACACTGAAATTTACAATATAAAATGTTATTCCCTTTAAATTATGAATAGTTGCACCTTGAAGGATTTATCGGAAGGGTACTAATTTTGTGATTATTTTTTGCCCCAAGCTATGCCGAATTTACCTTCTGTGTGTGCTCGCTATAAATTTGTTGGGAACTGAAAGAAAAAGAGAAATAACTTAGAGCAGTTGCTCCATCGTATTCTCATAAAATATCTCCACTAGTATTCAAAGAGCTGCAGCTAGGAGATTTGAGCATTGATAATTTTTCATATAATTTCTGGAACATATATAAATTTTCATTTGTATTTTTTATTTGTAATTTATTAAAGTTGTCTCAAAAATATATTAATTTTTTTTTTATATATATTTTCTCATAATTTTTAATAATAGTTATATAGAATCCTATGATTAAATTTAAAATAAAACATCACATGGATAAGCAGTAAAAGTTTATATGTTTAACAAGCCCAGGAATGTGCTCAACCTTAAAATTAAAACTCTGCAAATATAAAAGCCATCTAGTTATAATTTCAGCCTGTTTTTCTAGGTTTAAATGGTAAGTTAAAGCTTTAGCATCTGTTAGAATTTTGAATTGTCTACCGTACAAGAATTCAGAAAAATGTTTAACAGAGGAATAGATAGCATAAAATTCACGTTTGATTGAAGGGTATTTAGATTCTGCCTGATTTAATTGCTTGGAATAAAATTCAATGGGGTAGAATTTGTCATTGTGTTTTTGCATAAGAATTCCGCAAATTGCAACCATAGATGCATCAGTAACCAAATAAACATCCTTACTATCATCAAAATTTTTAACTGTTGGATTAGTAAGCAAAATTTCCTGAATCTTGAGAAAAGCATTTTGACAGTCCTTGCTCCAGAAGAATTTTACCTTTTTTCTCGTTAAATTTACAATAGGTTGTACTATTTTTGCAAAATCGAAAATTAAATGACGGAAATAATTTATCATACCCAGATAACTTTGAACTTGTTTCAGGTTTGTAGGAATGGGAAATCTATTGATTTTGTTTACATTATCAGTAGAAGGAGAGTGACCGTTTTTGTGTAATTTAAAACCTAGGTATGTTATTTGTTCTTTACATATTTGAAGCTTTTTAGGGTCTAAAGTGAGGTTAAATTCTCTCAATTTGTCAAAAACTTTCTGCAACCATATTAACATTTCCTCCAACGAATCAGCAGCAACAATTATGTCATCTAGAAAATATTGAACATTTTTACCTCTTAATGGGCTAAGGCAGTTATTTATTAAAGTATGAAAATAAGAAGTTGAGTTCACACATCCAAATGGCAGGCGTTTAGGTTGATAATTCCCATACTCCGTTGCAAATGCCAGTTTGGCCCTATCCTTCTGTTGAAGAAGAATTTGAAAAAATGCGGCTTTTAAATCCAAAACAGTATAGAATTTTTTGCCCGATATATTTTGCATAATGTCGTTGATTTTTGGTAAACAAATTTTATAAGGTTCAGTTATTGCATTAAGTAATCGATAGTCGATAACCATACGAAATTTAAGTTTGTTAGGGTCATCAGTAGGTAACGTCTTCTTTTTAACAAAAATGACTGGAAAACAGTAGTTTGAGGTTGAATTTTCTATGATGCCAGCCTTCAGAAGATCAGCAATTTCATTTCTAGCAAACTCCTTGGCAATTCTAGGAATGGGATATGGTTTTGTTTGTAAAGCAAAATCATGTAGTAAGTTAAACTGAGGAATAACTTTATCTGTACAACCCAGTGTACTGTATGAAGAAGAAAAAACAGCTGAATTATTCATAAGAAGTTTGAGAACTCTCTTCCTATCTGATTCAGGTAAGTGATCAACTTGAAAATTATTAGCTTTTAGTTCATTTTTACGAAGTTCTAAAATATCATCACAAATTAGCGAATTTACCTGGTATGTTTTACTGTTGTCATGCGTAGAAATTTGATCTTTAGAAATTTGTTTTAAGTAACCTAATTTAGTATTTTTGTTGAGGACAATTTTTTGACTATTGTTGTTGAATACATACAGAAGAATAGAATTGTTAACATTTGCTTCATGAAGGCTAAGATCTAAGTTTAGTGGCAATTTGGTAGTTAATGGAACAAATAAATAGTTAAATGAATTGTTAATTTTATGTAATGCTTTAAGTCTTATAATCCTGCCATGATTTGGCCGAATAATGACACGGTTAGCTGGTGTGACAAAGTTTTTGGAATCTTCATGATTAATATCGTTAGAGAGAGAATTAATATTTTCATATGATTCAGCATTGGAATTTGAAATATCATGAATAGTATTATTGTCATTGAAACTTAGATTTTCATTGTTAAAATTAGAAGTTTGAGTAGAATCAGGATTTTTATTTTCGAAAGGAAATGTGAGGTTTCCCATGATAAGTTGAGAGTTGGCAGAGTCTAACAAGACTTTATTTCGGTTTAAAAAATCATAACCGAGAATAATTTGGTAGTTAGAGTGCCAATTATCATGGGTAACGAAAAACACATTGCTGAACCATTTATTACGAATTTTAAAGTTTAATTGTACAGCAGAAAAATAAGGAACACTGGAATTATTGATGGTCTTGATGTTTACAGATCTAGATAAAAAGTTAAGTTTATTGTTTTGTTTAAGTAAGTTAATAGTTTTAGGTTGTATAAGAGAAAGATTTGCACCAGAATCCAGAAGACCAATAAAGTTATGTTTTCCAAATGTTAATTTGATTAAAGGAAGTGGAGAATCATCAGAAAAACATGACATAAGTGATTTGGGAATGTTAACAGCAGTATCAGAATAATTCATACCCTCGTGCAAAAATTTATCATCTAGGGCTCTGTGAGATTGAGGGGGAAAATTGTGCAAAATATCATCAGAACCCTCTAGAAGTTTAAATTATTTCTTCTGCCTCTGCCACGATATGGTCGATAATTATTTCTACCTCTGCCCCTATTGAATCTCTGCACATTGTTATCGCTACCTCTTCTAAAATCTCCAGCAAAGTTTCTGCCCTGATTCTCAAAATATCTATCATTACTTGGAGAATTACTGTTAGGACTTAAAAAATTACTTGCTTGATTAGCAGCACTGTTACCCTGACCAGAAAAATTTTGCTGCGGCGAAAAAAATCCCCTATTATGCAAAGACGGAAAAAACCAGCAATCGCGCGTATTATGCTGTTTGCTACAGATATGGCAAACAGTCCGCTCTTCTTTTAATTCTTTTAACTGCTCCGCCATACTCTGCAATAATTTATTTGAATTTTCTTGTTGTTTCAACAAAATTGTAATCAAAGAGTCCTGACTGCTGTTGTTTGAAACCTGCGTCGCGTTGATGGTGTTGGCTGAGAAAGAGCATTGCTGTTCCAAAGCTTTTTCGCAATCCATAGCACTAGAAACCAGATCATCGAAATTTTCCTTTCCAAGTTTAAGTACCTCTGTTTTAATATCCAGTCTAAGAGCTTCGAGCAATTTATTAAACATCAATTTTTGCTTTAGAATGACCATTTGAGGAATATCCTCAGCGTTCGGAACCAATCGATTGACTAATTTTTTTACTACCTCAGCCAACTCCTTCACTGTCTGTTTAGGTTTTTGTCTTATATTTGAGAACTGATAAGAGGTTTCCTGGAAATTCTCTTCTCTGCTAAATTTTGCTCTAAATAAACGCACAAAATTTTCAAAATTATCAATATTGTTAATTTCTGGATCGCTCGCAACATATTCCTGCGCCTTGTCTCTACAATACAGGCGGAAGAGTAGAATACGATTCTCGTTGTTCCAATTCTGTATGTTACAGACATCACTAATGTTTTTAATGAAAAAATGTACATTTTCCCCTTCTTTTCCATGGAAAGTGGGAATCGCTGCCATAAGCGCGTTTAATTGCAAATCATTTGCCATATCGTAATAATTTGTATACACGTGAAAAATCAAAAGGTATACTAAAACACTGATGTATGACAAATAAATTATCTTAAAGCAAAGCAAATAAAAAAATAATAATGGAAAAATTTGTTAAAATGATGAAGGAAAGAAAAAAAAATTATAAAAAAGAATGGAAGATTACTTTTCTAAAAAAATTTTTCTAAAAATGCATATTAATGTGCAATACAGTTAAACTAAATAAATATATGCAAAAATGTACAAATCCCCCAAAATAGAAAAAAAGGAACACAATAACTACAAATATCAAAACATGCAACAATAAATCATTATAAATTCAAAGCATAATATATAAAGTTTTCGTTTTTTCAATTAATGAAAAAATATTAGCAAATAAATCTTTGAAAAATCAAATTTCTTTTCTTTACATATATTTATAGAATCAAATCTTAAAAGGAAAATAAATAAAAATATAAATCATGTATATTTTAAAAATATATTGCACCAATATGGGGTCCGCACATGAAATAGAGAGAAAAAAAATATATATATAAGTTTAGTGAGTATTATTTTTAAAATAAATGATTAAATAATTAATAAGTTAATTAATAAATATACTTTATCTATTATCATGAAAAAGTAATGAAACCCGATCTCCGATCTTTAAAGTTATGGCATCAATTAATGCCTATGAATGAAAAGAAAAAATTAATATTAAAAAGGCTTAAAACAATAACTCCAAGAATGAAATCACTAAGTTAACGGCACCATAAATGTACTGTAATCTGGGCTTAATGAATCGGAGAGAGGAATTCAATCCAAAGTTTGAATTGAACAAAATTAATTCCGATTCATAAGCTCAAAATTACACTACCGCCGATGACGTAAGTGGTAGACATTGCTAAATGTGTTTTTTAAGAATTATTTTAAATTATATAAGATCAAATAAAATTATATTTACTAGTTATCGTAGCTGAAAAAAAATAAAGAAAAGAAAACACTCACCCAAGTACTTGAACACAGAAAGATAATTCACAAATGACGTTTATTTAAACATATATAAAATTTGCTAATTTGAATGCATTCTTACATTATGAATTATGGAAAGATTATCAAAATGAATGTAAAATTTAATATAATTTTAGATCATTGGATATATATTGTCATCTAAGAAAAAGCAGAAGTAAATTGTTAAAATATGAAAATTATTTAAGTTAACATGATAGAATGTGAAGTTCGGATATCGTGATGTTATAGTCTGATATTTTAAGAAATATTTCTTTTAGTTTTAAGGCCTCCAAAATGAATAAAGTTCAGGAACGTAAAGTCAAACTAGGGGATAAAGTTCAGGAATATAAAGCCAAACTCGTATCGTAGAAGGACCCTTGTATTTGGAGAACTGAATACATGCTGTTGACAATCTTCCTCAGGAATGTAGATTCTATTTCTTTTTATTCAATGCGAACCGAATGAGAAGCCACGGATTTGGAAAATTGGAAATAGGATGTTTGAGAACTTCCCTCAGAAATGCAGATTTTGACGATTTCAGTTCGTTACAAAGGCAATTCACCATCCATCGCATCGACAAAAAAAACAGATCATCAATTCATATTTTTATAGCAAAGAAGCATGGCCGATCGAAGAATAACAAAATGTCGATGAGCAAAATAACAATTCAAGGCTTCCAATTAATGTTCTATGAAATTTACTTAGAAATGCTTCTTAAAAAAAAAAAAAACATATTTCCTTTAGATGATATACGGCCGCCAAGGCCTAACAAAACGTCGATCTCTTCTCACTGGCTAGCCGAATTCTTCTGCTGCAACAGCCGGCTAAAAAAAAAAGCACGGCGTCGCAGCCCCCACAAGTTACTTGCTTTTACGGCTCCCTGGTGAAGAATGATGACTTTTCCAGAACCCAGAGTTTCAAACATGAAAAGCCATTACAGAGCGCGCCAGCCAATTAAAAACGCCTATCCTCCCCGCGCCTGACGTCACACACAACGTGCGTGTTCCAAAAGGAATGTTAAACGATTTAGCAGACGTCCGGTTTTGAACTAAGCGTCTGTTTGGCAAAGGGGAATACCCTTCTTGTTGGAACTTTCAAAATGTCGGAAAGAATGATCTCATGGCGTCGCGCGCCGAAATTAAAAATGAGAAAAGATAGAAAATACATTTTTGCATATTTCTGCCAAAGTATTTATCACAAGTCACTGAAAATTTTGCAATCGGCTAGAAATAAATATTTCTATCCACATAATATAATTTAAAAGGGAAATATTGATAAATAAAAGATTTCTATTTTTTATATTTTAGACTTAGAAAATTCCGATGTGTTTACACATTCGCGATATATGTTGAAAGAAATTTGAAAGTTAAATTACTGAAATATAATAAAATACTAATTGCACTTAAATAATCTTAATAAGAGATAATGTTTACATTGAAAAATAAGGAAATATTGAATTATTTATCATTAAAATTTACATTATAAGTTTAAAACTTGTGATTAGAAATTAGGTGTTTGAAAATGTTAATTTAAGTTGTAAAATTGAAATAAATTATATTATTTAAATTAATTTGAATGGGAAATGATGCATTATATTTTTTATGATGCAACAAATGTGAAAACGTCAATAATTTAAAATTCACAAAATTATGACTAGAATTTTCGCAAAAATAAAAAAAAAAACTTCACAATTTCACAAAAACAGGACCCTGTGAGAAAAGTCTGGACAGACCCCTGGGAAGGAAGAGAGGAAAAATTTAAGGTCAGGTAACAAAAAAAGGAAATTAGCCACATTATAATAAATTATTACAAAAAGGGAATATTGTGAAAATGAGGGTAATTAATTAGAAGCATGCTATATTCTTATCTATCTATATATACATACATACACTTATTATTTCTGCTTTTGTAGTAGTATATCATTTTTTACTTTTATAACTTTACCCTTTCAGAGACAAAGTATTTCTATTTGTAAAATTATGAAATGGTTGAACGACACCAGAATTTATAAGCAAATTTATTAAAGAAATATTTTCATTCTAAAATTTTGGTGCCATTGTGGCATTTAAGGATTAAATTTAAGTGGTCGAAAACGAACCATCACCTTTCAAGGGTTTAAAAGTTTATGAAAGTCAAAAATGAAAAATAATGAAATATCACTGATTAAATCTTCAGTAATAATGTTGTTCATTTATTTTGTTCTAGTTATGCTAAGAGTTTTATTCATTGTTTTTCAGGTATTGATTGCTGCTGAACTATTAAAAAATGCAGATGAGTTAGTCAAGTGCAAGATTCATCCTACATCGATAATTAGTGGATATAGATTAGCATGCAAGTAAGGAATTCTATTATGCAAGTTGATAATATTTTGTAAAAATTAAAAATAGCTTTATTTAGATTTTGCAGAACATCTTGTAACTTTTTAGTACTTGTGGATCTTTGGAAATGACTGATAAATCCTCTGCTTACTTTTTTTTTGTACTTCCTTATTATAGTGGCCCCCAAGAAAGAGTCGTCAAGCGACCAAGATAATCATCATGTTAAGTTATAAAATTTCTCCAGACTTTTGCATAATATATATACAAAGATAATTTCATATGTATTTTATGCAGTATGGATGTTATGCATGAATTATTTTTATTTCCCTACTAGCAGTAGCAGATCTGCTCAGCATTGTCCAGAGTTATATTTAAAATACCTAAAATTGCTTAAATATATTATGTAAATGAACCTATTGGTTGGAGCCAAATATATATATATATATAAACAAACCTAGTTGTGGGAGCCCTGTTGCTGTAGGGCAAAACTGGGAAATTCCATTAGCGGTCACTGGCTGGTAGCACTAGTTTTTTAAGTGGCCACTTTTTTATTTAAAAATACTAAACAGTAAAATTTCTATAGTATTAATCTAAAACTCAATAGCCCAAATAAATACAGTAAATTCTATCTAAGGCGGATTCTGTGCAAGCCGGAAATCTGTCTACCGCGGAAAATTTTTCAAGTCCCGGCGAACCCATAGAAAATTACATTAATTCTTGCTGCATAAGGCGGAATCTGTCTAACGCGGAAACGGAAAGCATTTTAAGGTCCCACCGAAACCAAAATTTTGCATAAGGCGGAAAAAAAGGATAATTTAAAAATGAAAGGCATTTTGTTTATTGAACTTTAAAACGGATAAGTCAAATACTCAATGTCGAGCATGTTAGTTAAATTTCCTAACACTTTGAAAAAGTTAATTGAAAAGGACAGGAACTGTTTAAATTTTAAGGAATTTATGTTTGTGCCATTTTTTTATATGCAAAATTATATTGTAAATTTAATATTTCTAGTAGAATGAGCATTTATCAAAATATATATTTTCGAAAGTGCAATATATTATACTTTACGGATGTACTCAAATTCAAAGTTATAGCGTTCTGTCTCATTCTCGAAGTTTATTGGGGGAGGGGGGGGGTAGTTTTTGTGTGTGTGTGTGTGTAAACTTCCAATTCGCATGTTTTACAGCATTACTAAGAAATTGAATAGCGTTTCTCATTTATCTATAAAGACAAAAGATCTTTCGAATATCAGTTTTCAACCGATTTTCGAGTCAGGAAAATCAATAAAAAAATCATCAAATTCGAGGATTTTTTTTTTTTTTTTGGTGGTGGGAGAGAGCTTTTTTGCATAAGCCGGAATATTGTCTACCACGGAAAATTTTCTGAGTCCCGATCGATTCCGCCTTAGACAGAGTTTACTGTATGTTAATATAAATATAATTGGAACAAAAAAAAAGTAGAATCCTTGATGAAATACAAGAAAATTTTATTCTCTCCTTGTAAAAAAGTGGCCGCTGATAGGCAATTTTTCACTAGCTAGTGCTAATTTTGCCCTTTACCTGTTGCCTTCGGTATCATACTGAGCAATTGTTAATATGGAAATTACTGTAAGAAGGAAACGTTAATTCACAATATCAAAAAATAACTTTATAACAGGTTTCATACAGGCTTTTTAGATTTACTTAGAAACTCCTTGTAAATTAAAAAGTTACCTAGGAGTACTTAGAACTCCTCAAATAAACAAAATACTCCTTAAATTATTGCAAGGTATAATTTAGCATTGAACAATGATATCATTGAAGTATATAAGGGTAGTAGAAAGTGGAAACATATATTACACAGTGAATAATATGGCTTAAGCATGTATGGCTTGAAAGAAATTAACCTTTAAAGGGAGTAAAATAATTATCTTCTCATGTTTACAAAGGTTCAAGTGATTAGTCATTCTATTAAAAAAAAAAAAAAAAAAAAAAATAGTTTTTTTTTCTGTATTGAGTATTTGGGATTTGAATGGCCTCTGTATATATGGCTATGGATCACTGCATAAATTAGTTCACTGGCAATTTTGTATTCAAATTTACAAAACCAGTTAGCAGTGCATTGTGAATACTTTGTAATTTTAACACTAGCTATTAGATTTTAATAGAAAAAATCCATTCTCTCTCTAAATGGGGTATTAAAAATTAGTGTGGTTGTGTGTGTTACACCAGGACGCGGAAAACATGAAAAAACACGTTAAGTCTTTAAAAAATTCTTGTACTGCTTAGATTTTTTCTTCTGAAGTCTGTATAAAACAGTGTTTATGCAAACAAACAAAAAATGTCTTTGTAAAAAAAAAAAAAAAAAAAAACTAACCCGAAAATATTACTTTGCCTATAAATCGTTAATACCAGACATCGTATAAATATAACTATATAGATAAATACTTAAAAATGTCTTCAAAGAAAAAACTAATGGAAAAATTTTGATTGTGCCAAAATAAATTATTTTGTTAAAAACTTTTTTTCTTTACTTTTGAGAGCAGCCCTGATTAATTTAATTTTATTTATTGCTGGTCTAAACAATTTACATTATTTAAATAATGTGAAACCAGTTAAATATTTATAATAATAATATGATCATTGACTGGTATGCACTAAAGTGCATCATTTAAGTAAAAGAATGCATTAGAAAAAATTGTGGCAGATCCTTCAGGATTTCTCTTGGAAGAATGCAAAATAAGCTTTTTTTTTTGTATTAAATACATTGAAGATGCCTTTTTTTCTAAAAAGAAGAGCCATTTTTGTAAAAAAAAAAAAAAAAAAAAAAAAAAAGGACCCAGTTTTTTGGTCAGTGTTTAATTTTCACCGGAGCTCATAAAAACTGCACTCCAGAGCCCAGCGGAATAGACTTCCAAAAAACCGAAGCTTAAATTATCTTTACATTTTCCTCCCATATCCAATCCTTTGCATTCTTTCCTACCAAAGTGCTTATATATGTGAGGTAGCGTGTCTATCTAGCACTCACAAGTGTAGACTATGATTTTCTGTCTCAACAGTATTCTGAACGGCAATAAGGAATTCCAAAATTAACCGCAACGTTTTTTACTCATGGACTGGTGATGTTTAGGTACTCGCTGCATTTTGTGTGTGTTTGTAAAATATTCTTACTAATAACTTTATAGCTTCACACGGCCCTTAATTTGTGCTGAAGGTCACAGGAGCCCAGCTCCTGTACATCTTAATTTTTAGTGAATATTTGAATATTAATCAGAGCTCTGAACCCACTGTGGCTTATCAATACTGTTCACCAGAACAGCGCTGTGTGTTTTGTTTTACTAGTTGATACAAACAAGTCCTTGGCAAATGGGATTTTCTGAAAATTTCCCGCTCCTTATTTTAAAGATTTTCCTCTGTTCATTTATTATATCTTATTATATTTAAATCCATATAGATATAGTCAGAATATATTTACAATGTTCTTTTGTTGAAGACAATTTTGTTTTAAATTTTGCAAGTAATGCATGAAATATAAATTTGCGGGTGGGTGGGATAAGGGTTGTTATAATTACGGTACTTTTTTTATTGGAAATTAATCCCGGATGTTGGTCCCAGGGGTATTAAATAAAATTTATGTCTAGCGACATCACTGATTGATTGGAACAATTTTTTAAGGGTAGTTACTTCAATTTAGTAAATGGTGAAAATAGATTATAATACTGAACATTTTTTGGGTTTAGAATTTAGATTGACATTTTAATGAACTGCTTGCCTTAAAGATTCACAAGTACTTGATTTTTTTTTCTCACATGTCCAGATGTTTGTAGCTTTTTTTATTTTCTTTTTAGGGAAGCCTGCAAATACATCCAAGAACATCTAACAATTAACACAGATACTTTAGGCAGAGAATGTATAGTTAATGCTGCAAAAACATCTTTGTCATCAAAATTGATTGGAGCGTATCCTTTACTTTAGAAGTTTTATTTATTTTTGCTTTAATAATTTATGAACTTATTTACCTGTTCATCTTGAATTCTTGAATAGTATGATTTTTTTTTTTTCTTCTCTTAGAAAACTGAAACTATGTAAGAAATAAGATATTGTAAAATTGAGCATTTATCTTTATGTGCATTTGTGAGTCATGCAAGCATTTCTTAATGCATATTATGCTAGCCAAGTACAAGTGATGAATTGTCAAATGTTGTTCCCGTGTCAGCATTAATCACAGACATGTTTCTACTTCTATTTTCTCTACCTGCAGAATTTTAGTAGGCTATTTAAAACAAATATTTTTAACGCTGCTGTAAGCATATTTCATACATAAAAAGAAAAAAAAAAGAAATATCCCTTAAAAATTTAATAGTGCGTGTTTTCACAGGCCTGCCAATTGTCATGTAGTTTTAATAGAAATATTAGTTTTATTTGGTACAGATATTCTGTAATTAAATAATGTAAATATTTCTATTTAAATGTAATGGTACTCAAAAAACATTAAATTCACCCCTCCAAAATAACTTTATCAAAATAAAATCAAAAGTTTTTTAATGTCTTGAAAAAAATATTTAAAAAGTGTTTATGAATCTTTTCAATCTATCAGTCTGTCTGCCCATTAACACAAATTTTAAGTATGATAGAACATAATATTTTATTTGCTATTTGTGGTAGTAAATTTTGTGATCTTCTAGAAATATAGCAATTTATAAATTTGAGTATTAACAATAACCTGACTTACTTTTTTGGCCATAAATAGCTATTATACAGAAAAAAAATTATTTCTTAGCACAGTCCTGAAATAATATTAATGAAGTGTGAAAAAGATGACATCCATTTGAAGAAAAAATTCTTCTTTATCTTATTGACATAGTAGTAGAAAATGGGTCTTCTTAGCCATTAAGTTTTCCAGAGAAACCAATCCATCCCAGGCAATTACTCATAAATCTTCACTAGCGATCAGCTTGAAATTATTAATAGCAATTCCTTTAGTTAAGCACTGAATCACTTCCCTGGTTAGTAGTTGACACTCAATTGACTATTGACTGGGATATAATCAAACTTAACTTTTTATAAAACAGTGTTATCAAAATAAATTCAGGAAACTTTAAAATCATGCGTTCAAAATAAAACTGACCTGAAGCAAAAACTGATATACCAAAAGAATGCTGTATCATCTTTGTCTTGGTTGGCAACATCAATAATCATGCAGAGCAAAGACATGCACTGAATGCATGGGAACTTTGGTATAATTGGTGCTGGAGAAAAAGAGGTCTCATATGGAGAATGAAAATTAAAATGCTGACTGCAAATCATAAACAATGTTTGAGAATCCTCACATTATTCTAAACCTGACATCAGTATTTTTTTAATTTAATATCCTTTTCTATTTTAAATACAAATTAAGTTTTCATCTGTTTTTATGCTCCTTAATGTAAACTTAGTGAATCTGATTTTTTCGCAAATATGGTTGTTGATGCTGCTATGGCAGTTCGTGTTTCAGATGGTAAAGGTGGTTATAAATATCCCATTAAAGCCGTCAATGTGCTGAAAGCTCATGGTAGAAGTTCTACTGAAAGTATGCTAATAAATGGCTATGCTCTAAACTGCACTGTGGCTTCTCAAGGTACTTTTTTTTTTTACAGTTTCCATTTTTTTCTGTATTAATTTTACTGAAATATTGATACTTTTCCAGTATGGGGGCCCTGGCTTTTTTTTTCTAAAAGCTTGTCGCAATTCAGCCTTCAGAAAGAGAGATTCTATAAACAGCTATACAAACAAACTTGAACCTTTATGCTTGTAACATTTTATTTAATGTATTATTGTTGTTTTTATATACATTTTACTTCTTTTTGTATATAAAAGTAGATATGACTTGTTTATATTTAATAAATTGCATAAATATTTAAAAAATTGCTTGAGTATATGAAACAGTCTAAAATAAGCATGAGAAATTTCCTTCTCTCGCCAAGCCTATTTTTGATATTTCGCAGAGGTCTCTATACTGGAAAAGTATCGAAATATTTTTGCTTGTTACTGCTCCCCCCTCCCCCCCCCCCCTGTAAAATTTGATAATTTCTTATTTTAATAAGCTTGCATCTTTGTATTTCATATTTTTTACTTTTATGCTATTTCAAATTAAGCCTGGAAAAGTCAGTTTTTCTCACTCTTGCTTCCTTTTTTATTATTATTTTTTAAAGATCTGTGTCTAGGTTGGTTCTGCTTTGTTTGAATATGATTATGTGCACTTTATTAAAAGGCACTTATGAGAAATGAAAACATCTCAATACTGGTCCTTTGAACCATTTGGTGGATCCAAGGAGTGGCTAAAAAGCATTGAAGGGTTGCATTGAAAGCTCTGTATCTATGTATAGATCAAATTCTGCAACAAGGGTCATGAATTATTTCTCTGGGCTTTCTTTTCCAAAGGCTCTGTGGTCAATCGTGACCCTTTTTTTATTGCTCTTCAAAGGTTTGGAAGTAAAGGGCACAAAATCTACTGAAGAAATTCTTCCCAAGGAAGGTGATAAATGTGTCAGGCATTCTTCTCTATCAACTTGCCAAATCTCCTGATTTCAGCAGGGGATATTCTTGATTTTTATATTTTTTTTACCATACTCTTATTTTTGATATATTTCTCCTGATTTTTCATATTTTTAAAATATTCTATTATTTTACAATCAAATTTATTGCAATTCAGCAATGAATACTCCAATATAGATGTAGTTGTTCTTTAGTATGATTGATCAGTAGTATTTTATGTGATAAACTGCATTCAGATTCATTATAAATGATGAATCTTTAAGATTTTTTTACTGTTACTATGGACATGCTTTGGATTATTAATAATTTGTCTTGATTAAGATTTATTTAAGATCTTCACTAGTTTTATATATGTTTATGGGGAACAACACTGCTTTTATCTGTAATATGTAGTTAATTTAAAAGTGTGTTAACACTTCCTAAACATCATATGCTAAATGCATTCTACTTGTAAGGAGTGCATATTTTCCTTAGTGCCCCAAAGCAGAATACTTTGCAATGTTCTGCAACGAACTTCAGCTGATAAAGAATGTTCTACGAGAATACAAAAGAAAGACACAGGGGGATTTTCGTATATATGAGGAAGTGCAATTGCATCTTTTATACAAATGCAAAAGACATTTTGTAAAACGCTGGCATATCCACAACTGATCGACGAGTTTTCGATTTTTCCCTGACGATACACTGATAAATTTCGCTTTTTTTTTTAACCTGTGACCGATTTTGAAATTTCGTGATATTTTTCTTACCAATAGGCAAATTTTTGCTGCTTTTTCTTAAGGCCGAATGGAGAAAATCGTGAGTTTTTTTATGCTACTGATCGACAAATTTCGCAGTTTCCTCAGCTTAGAATAGAATTCTCAGTGATACTACACTGTACGATATCAATGGTGATGCTATAATAATTAGGGATTGATTGAATACCGAATAGTGGCTGATTCCCACGGACGAATTTCGTGATTTTTTAACTGTGACAGATTTGTGAATTTCGTGGTTTTTTAACTGTGACAGATTTGCAAATATCATGATTTCTTCCTTGTATTGTAAGCAAATTTTTAGGCCTTTTCTTGCGAACGACTAGAGAAAATCATTGGTTTTTTCCCAATTTCTTATAGCGATGCACTATCGAATTTAGCTTTTTTTGAATTATTTTACCTGCGACTGATTGTTGATAATCGTGGATTTTTTTCTGTGACTGTTCATCGAATTTTATATGTTTTTTCACAACAGGCCAAAGAATTTCACGATTTCTTCATCATGATTGAGTGAAGAATTGCATGAGTTTCTCTTGCGATCAATTGATGAATTTTACAATCTTTTTAAATGGATGATTAAAGAATTTTGTGTTTTTTTTCCCGGGATGAATTTCGATAATTTTCCTTCGATTGAATGGTGAATTTTCTTAATTTGAAATGTTCTGCAGAGAAGTTTGTTGTTCTGCGACGTACGTCGCACTTTTAAGCATATTCTGCTTTGGGGCCTTAGTGACATATTTCTTTTAATCTTCTTTAATAACCAAGCCCTTTGCCTATCTCCTGATTTTTGGCTTTCAGAACTTGGCAAGTCTGTCATTGCATTCTCTTGTCATGCAGTAAAAGAATACTTACATCAAGATTGAATGTAGAAAAGTATCATTTCTACTGCATCTGAATGCGTAACTTTCTCTTTAAGCACTTTGTTTTAGTTATGTTCAAAGACAAAAAATATTTTCACGAATTATGAGTTACAGACAGCAAAGAAACGTTTTTTTAATGAAAGATTTTGCTTGTGCAGTACAAAGTCTCAAATCCGAGCTTTCAGAATCATCCCAAAATCTGGGCATTTTCTTAATTGATTTTTTGCAAAAATTGCAGCATAATATTTAAAAAGAAGAAAAAGCCAAAATTTCAAACATTGCAGATGACAAAATTTATTAAACTAGGATTAAAGTTTGAAATCCAATTCTTTTTATGAATGTCAAAAAGTCGCCACAAAACACGAAAAAATCTCTAAATAGCAAATAAAAAACTCACATCCAAAAAAAAAAAAAAAAAAAAATGCTGTTTCAATTCTGAATAAACTTTATGAAAAAGAGGACACTGTTTACTATATTGGACTAAAAGATTAAATCCGGACAAATTTTACTATATTGGGATAAAAGTTCGTAACTGAATTCCTCTTACGAGTGTCAAAAAAATCACCGAGGAATACAAACATTGCAATCGCATAAAAAATATAAATTGTAAATGGGATATTTTTTTTACCTTTTAAAAAATGTCCTCTATTAAATGTTCTTCTATTAAAATATCTGCTTTAGTATTATCTTTTTTCTGTATTAAAATGCTTTCGTGAAATAAATAATTCCTGTGATAAAGGGAAGTATGCTAGATTAGTATTTTTTTGACCAAATAAACAGCAAACAATCCAAAATTTGAAATTACCGAGGCCCAGAAGATTTCGAATTTTAGACTTTGTACTGTATTAAGCTTTAAAATTGTATAGATTCAGTATTAAAATGGATGTGCATCTTGTATTTTAGAAAAGGTCATTTGAGCCTGCTATTTTTTTATCTTATAAATAGAAGTCATGTGCCAATGTACCTAAGTTTTTAAATAATTTACGCAGTATTAAATCTCCATTTCTTTCTGTAATAATACTGACTTCTTAAATGTGTCTTAAAAAATATGAGAAAAAAGTAATGTGTTTGAAAGACTGAAAGATCACTCTTTCAAACATATTCTCTGTTCTATTCTCTATTCATATTCTCTTTTTATTGCATTTAAAAAGTTACTACTGTAACTAGTTATTTTGCTGCAATCAGTTAATTTCTATAATCTACCTCTAATATCTATCGTTAATTGAAGAAATATGTTTGTGTAAGATTTTTTAATGTTGAATAAGTCATTGTCTGTTAATAATTAGCTTCAGAAAAAATAAAGCATTCTTAAATTTATGTAAAATATATTAGTTCATTGAAATATTTATTAAAATTGCTCTTACCTGATGTTTAACTTATATAGTCAAATGTTTATTTTTATCATCTAAATTTTCAGCTATGCCGAAGAGTGTTTTGAATGCAAAAATTGCTTGCATCGATTTTTCCCTCCAGAAAGCTAAAATGCATCTTGGTGTGCAAGTTCTTATCACAGACCCAGAAAAGTTGGATGCTATTCGACAAAGGTATTATTTTTGTGAAAATAGTTATTGTTTTATCAAAGTTACCTTTGCTGTTCTCTTATCTGTATTAGGGATGCACCAAATAGTGATTTTGGCCGAATACCGAATATTCGATCAGTCGAATAATAACTATTCGGCCGAATGCCGAATATTTGGCTCGTCGAAACTTTTTATATTTCAAAGTTTAAAGGCATTAAAATGTTAATTTTAAAACAATTTCACTTAATATTTAAAACAGAAACTTCATTTTGATAATCGAGCTTTTTTCAAATAAACTTTATGCTGAAAAAGATCTGCTTTGAGTTATTTAAGAAGAGGATAGCTATAAAACTTTTTTGATTAATAAAATTTTAAATTTCATGGCTTCTTCTGTGAATTAAAACAAATGAATAAAATTTTCTTAAATTCTAAAACAAACATTTTAAAATCAAAGAGAGATTGTGAATTGGAAGGAAAATTGTACAGGATCATATATTATTTGTGTCAGTAAGAGGCTAAAGTAAAAGTAAATAAATAATACAATTTATTCAAATGTTATGTGGTGGCAGCTCAGCAAGAATAACTGTTCTACTCCCTTTGATTAAGCAAGGAAGTCTTTAAATGCATCTTAGATAAGTGTCTGGAGTGGGGGATCATTTTCAGAGATTATAAACGTTGTTCTTAAAATCTTAGCAAGAAACAGATTATTTACTGAACAATCTTCAGGAACTTGCATTTGTACATAATTAATTCCTATGAAAATCATCGTGATTGGTTAATTTTCTTAAATAACACTTAACAAACAGCATATAAATAATGTACAAACATTCTCTTTTATTTACATAATGATTCTGTTTCTAATTATTCTGAATATCTTTATAAGTTGACTGTTTAACGTAGAAGTGGTATAAGGTTTTTAAAAATATGTTTTAAAAGTTTTTTTAAGTATTCGGTTGGCCAAATATTTTGATATTCGGCCAAACCAAATATTCGGCATACCGAATAGTTTGCTATTCGGCCAAGCCAAATATTCGGTATACCGAATAGTTTAATATTCGGCCAAACCGAATATTCGATAACATGGCCGAATAGGCCAAATACCGAATAGATATCGAATATTCGATGCATTCCTAATCTGTATATATCACGGGTGATTGTTCATAAGAATTTCTCCTAATATCCATAATTTTTACAAAATATATTTCCTGATTTAAGAGTTTTTTAAATTATTTTCAATGACTGTTATAAGAAAAGTACAGTATTATAAGATTTAGAAATTAGCTTTAGCATAATAATTGTATTTTTAATACATTTACTTTTTGTATATTTTGTTGGTTACAATCAAAATTACTTGTTATTTAATTTTCATAAAATAAATTAGTTCAGGATACTAAAGTCATCTTAATAATGTAATAATTTCTTGTATTTAATTTTATCTAGCAATTTAAATATTTCTGTGTATACGCTTATAATTTTCTTTAAAATGTATTATAAATTTTAACATTGTTCAATTTACATTGGAAAAGAAAATTATAACACTCCAATTGTGTTTTTTAAAAAACACATGGTTTCAGTAGTATTACGTTGTAAATAATTATAAGCAGATCTCCATGAGATAATTGCAGCTAATTATATATAACATAATATGGACGGAGGATTCAGCCAACCGAATATTCTCCAGAAGAGCCAATTATTTGTTGCATCCCTGGTTCAAATGAATACTCCTTTTTTTTTTTATATAAACCCTTTTATTATTTTTTTTTCTTGTAATCTTTGTATGATTAATTTGTTTTATTAAGCTGTAAAAAATGCCTGTGTGGTAGTCATTCACCTCTAGTACCAGGGGTCTGTCCAGACTTTTCTTATATTTGTGAAAATTCTAGTCATAATTTTGTGAATCTTAAATTATCGATGTCTTCATGTCCTATCCTTCATATATAAAAAGCTAAGTGATATGCTGTTTGGTGAGCTCAACTGCTTACTTACATGCCATATTTTATTTTTAAATGACTAAATTTGTGAAAAGTTCAATTTGAAGATGAAAATTCTGTGAAAGGTCTATTTAAAACACAAATAATTTTGTGAAGGGTCCTGTTTTGGTATAAAATGTTTTGTGAAGGTTCCTGTTTGGGGATAAAAAAAATTGTGAAGGGTCCTGTTTTAAGATAAATTATTTTGTGAAGGGTCCTTTAAAGGACCTAAAATTTTCCTAAACATATCCCTGAGTATTCTTTATTTATAATGAATTTGACAAAATATATTTTATCTCCCTGTAGCAGTAGTAGTGTATGCAAACATGTACGTACATTATATAAGTTTGTCTAAAAGTAATAGTCATAAAGCCATTACAAAATATAGGTCTTGTGATAAAACAAATTGCAGAAAATCCATAAACAATAGTAAATTTAGTGGCTTATTTTCCTAATTGAGGCAAGTGTTTCAAAAGGAAAATTGTAGGGAAAGAAGCCAAAAAGCTTAAAGGGACCTATCTGATAGGGAAGAAAAAAAATTGAATCCCATGTTAACCTATGGGAAAATTACTTATCCTTCTTGTTCATTCAAATTTGGAAATTGCAACAATATTTTTTTTTTTTTCAGCACATAGATAGGAAGGTTCTTTATCCCTCTGCAAGATCCAAATTTTTATATATTTTTCCGGTCATAAGTTACAAACAAGTAAAGAATACTTTTCAGAATTTTTGAAATTTTACCACAAATTTTAAAATACTAATAATTATCTTAAAAATATTTTAAGCGTACAGAGGGTTAAAGAGCGTTACTATCTACGTGCTCAAAAAAAAAAAAATTGTTGAAATTTCCAAATTTGAATGAACAAGAAGGATAAATATTTTTCACATAGGATAACATGGGATTCCTTTTTTTTTCTTTCACGCCAGATAAGTCCCCGTAAGAAGGCTTTCATTTTAAAAATGTGAATAATTTTGTGGCAAAGTACATTTTAAAATGGATTTCTATTGTTATTATTATTTTTAAACATATAACAAAAAACATTTAAAAGGGCATTATGAAGAATTTCCATTGGACAACCCTGTTTTGGAATAGTTATTAGTACAATTTACTAGCGTTTGTTATTCACAGAAATAAATAAAATAGCAATAAGCACTGCTTAAAATTGTTTCTTAAGCAAGTCGTCCATGGTAATTCGTTTCAGTACTTCTTGATGTACGTGCAGCAGGATTTTATGGTTTGAGAAATTTCAAACATTGTCCACTGATTGATCACCACTCTTTGAAAGAGTGTTTTGCCTCTGACAAGAAATGATTTTGTTGATGAAACATATGTTTTCTCATTACTCATTTCCAAAATTTTGTCATATAGTAATAGCTTTTTTCCATTAAAAAGCTCTGAATTAAGGAGGTAAAGGTGAAATAATACCTGAAACTTGGCCCCTTAAGACGTTAGCAACATTTCTTCAATGTAGGATGCATGTGCTTCTTACCTGCAAAATTCATTGTTTACATCTTAGAAGTTATGCTTTACATGGATAATTGCATTGAACATATCTTCTACTGTATTAATAAAAGGCAGTGAAAAAAAATTTAAATAACCATTATACCATATGTTTGTTATTTTGTTTTGTTTAACAGGACATGTGAAAATTTTAATTATGTTATTTTCTGTATTTTGTATGAAAATGCACAGTACAATTACTGATATTTTGTCTTGTCGGCATCTTTTTACTGAACTTCAGTTTTTTTAACATTTCTACAGTAATTTCTGATACAGGTTGAGAATGATTGATTAGTAAATTAATCTATTCCTATCCACAATTATAGCTCTACCTATTATAACTAAATAATTAGTTATTTGCCATATAATACACCCAAAATCATTTATTTGCTGTTTTCATTTTATCTTTATTTGAGACGCATTGTTTTCTTATTATGTTGTTATTGTTCACTTTTACAGGGAATCTGATATAACCAAAGAACGTATTCAGAAAATTCTTAATGCTGGTGCTACTGTTGTCCTGACTACTGGAGGCATTGATGACCTATGCCTGAAATACTTTGTTGAGGCTGGAGCCATTGCTGTACGTAGATGTAAGAAGCAAGATCTGAAAAGGATAGCTAAAGCCACTGGAGGTTAGTGTTTGTGTTTATTGACAACTTTTGGAAACTGGAATTCCCCAGTAACAATAACCCACTGAGTTACTGCATAAAATCTTTAAGGGGAGACATGACTGGAATTTTTTGAAAAAAATGATTTTTGTTTTATTGGCTTAAAAAGTTTTTTTTAACCTTCCTGCATCCATTGGTAAGACCGTTTTTTTTTCTTCTTCTGACCATTAGAAATAATCATAAAAATTCAAGGGAATACACCGACTCTGACCATGCCCTTTCACATTAATTTTACGCTAACATTTTATATTTATTTCTATTTTTTAGTCTATTTTCTACTCGCACCACTATATTTTAAAAATAAATTTTGTAGTATGCACATGTTGTCAAAGTACATGTAAAAGTCTTTCTTATAAAAAAAAGTGGTGCTAATCAAATAAAATTAATGTAAGAGATGCTGGTCTGGAAGTCACGTGGGAAATGACATAGAATGGATAAGTGTTAACACATCACCTTATTTATTATATGAAACTAAATTTTATCCAAATGTTTATATATACTTTAATTCATGTGTTTGATAAAATTGTGCAAGAACTTCACACAAGTTAGAAGTGTAAGTTTGTCTCCCCTGAAAAATCGTACTTTTCAGGATTAAATCCCATTATTTTATAAAGTATTCAAGCAATTTTGATTTTTTGTTGCAGAGCATAAATACAAGATCATATATGGCAGACAGTTTTAAGAAAATTTAATTAGTTTCAGAAAAAAAAAATTCTAAAAAATGGAAAAATTCAGAAAAATTGACATTGCTTGAAAATAAAAAGTTTTAGTCGCAGAAAAAAACTGTCTGCCATAAATCTTGAGCATAATCCAGTGAATATGGATTTCAAATTTCACCAGAATCGGTCGGGTAGTTTCTGAGGAAACGGGTCTTAAAGCTGACATATTTTCCATAGGATTGCACCCAATCTTTTCTTGTCTTAACCCCTTGAAGGGTGATGAGATATATTATATCCCACCTTAATTATAATCAAGATTAACACCATAAACTTTTAATTAAATTTTTAAATGTTACATAATTTATTTAAATTTACAGATGTAATTTTTTTTAAATAATTAAATGATCTGAAATTATGAGCCTGATTGAATTTATTACTAAGTTTTGATACTGTTAGTTAAAATTATCAACAAACTCCAGAAAGAAGTAGTTATTATGAGCTAAATTTTGGTAATTGGAATACATTTTTTTTTTTTTTACATTTCATTAAAAAGTGAAACAAAACGTTAAAAACTTATTAAAAAACCAATTAAAATGCCTATATACAGAAATAAATTTAAAAATATATATATTCAATCAATAACATGGTTGGCAAAAATGGTAGTTTTTAGACACTCTGGTTTTTTTTCTATGTTAAAGGTTTTTTACAATACTCTTAAAGATATTTTATAGTCTCCTTTCTTGTACTAATTTACTAGTAATGTTTACCCAGGGATGCCGCGGATGTGCTATAGTGCATAAATTACACAAGAAATAGGAGACGGTATCAAAAAATAACTTACGTGTTCCGTAGGACATGTAATTTCATTATTAAATCGGCTGGGGGGGGGGGGGGGGGGCTGATTTTTCAAAGTATCACGGAAAAACTGCAAATTTCATCAAAATCTCGCAGGGTAAAAAAAGGGGGTGATTTTCATTAGAGGACAGGTGGAAAAAAGCAGATTTTGTCAAAGGATCGCAGAAAAATAGTCAATTTTGTCAAACAATCGCAGAAAAAACAGAAATTTCATCAAACGAATGCAGAAAAACAGGAATTTTGTCAATGCATCGTGGAAAAAAATGGGAATTTAGTGAAAAGGTTGCGGAAAAAACACGATTTTAGTGAAAGTATTACAGAAAAAATGCAAGTTTCATAAAAGAATTGCGGTTAAAGGTAATTTCATCAAAGGATCGCGGAAAAAATGTAGCGATGTCTTTAGAAGACAGCACGTACACGTGTTTCTATGTTTATTATTATAGATATAGTTTTGAATCTGAAACAATATGCTGAACGAATTTTTGAAAAATGGGTTAACCCAACCTGCATCAAAAATAATTGGCATCGGGAAAGGGATTTCCCCACCACCACCGTCTGCCGTAATCTTTCAGAAAATTTGCTGTGAATTTTGGAATTTTTTGTTTTGCTATGAATCATCCTTGGTGCAATGGTCTCCATAACTTCTATCTTTATTATTATAGATTTCTTCCAGATTAAGTTGTCTGTTGTTCTACAACTCTATGCATAATCAGACTTTGCACTAGGCATAAAAAAAATTGAAACAGGGGGGGGGGGGGGGGTAGAGGAAGAGTGGACTTCTTATGTGCAAACCAAACTTATAGGTAGAACATTCAGAAAATGGGATATTTTTATGAGATTTTTAAAAATATAGCATGATTTCAGTTTACTTTGATAATGTGTTCAGGTGGTAGCCCAGTGAAAAATCCCTTTCTCCCTCCTTCTCAGTGCATTGAAATGTCTCCCACCTTTGGGAGATTTAAGATTTAATGCTTATTATTGATTTAGATGTGATTCTCCCCCCCCCCCCCCAAAAAAAAAACTTTGTAATCTCCCCCCCCCCCCCTCAGGTACAAACATCCCTTCCAAGGAAAATGTCTTGATTGCAACACAGATCTATGCTGACAAATAATTCTATGGGAAATGTAATGAAAGCACCCATTCATTCAACAAAAATAACCCCTTTACTCAACAAAAGTATTCTTTTTTCAACAAAAATGTCTTTTTGAATAAATTCGTCTTGCCCTTTTTTAAAAGAAATGTGAATATTAGTGATACTTGTTATCTTGTATACTCAAATAAGCATTATTTTGTAATTAAATTTTCTTTTAAAAAATTAAAGAAAATTTCTCTTTTTTTTTTTTTTTTTTTTTTTAAATATCTTATATGAGTGCAAATAATACTGATTTTAATTACTCATTATTCAATTATTATTAAAACAATAATTAATGTATTTCATTTATCTTTTCCAAATAAACAGGTTTCATCATTTATTCCTTTAAATATTAATTATTATTGGTGGGGATCCGCTTTTGTAAAAAAGGGACCCAGATTTTGGGAGTCCAGGGAACCCAGGATTTTTCATGTCCAGCGACATCACTGTTTACCTTCACTTTAATTGCTGTGATGGTGTTTATAAACTTTTACCAATTAATGATAATTAATACAGTTTCTTGCTATTTTTGTGTTTGAACTTATATCTGTGAATTTCACAAGTTCCTGTTTGTACACTCATACTAATCATAATAATGATATCATTTAACATTAAGCCATTTTTACATAGTTCATACACTTTGGAAAAAAATAGAAAAAGTGCTGGGGGAAAAAGTTTTCATTTTCAAGGCATGAAAAGTGCTGGGAATTTTTCATAAATGTAATAGTCCTTGAAGTTTAAAATAGTGAGCTTCGTCAATCAGATAAGAATCCATAAATTTAAGGCATTCTGATCTGAAAATTAAAAAAAATTGGTCATCAGTCCGACAATTCAGACATTTAAAAAAAAAAAAAAAAAAAAAAAAAAGAAAGGAAAACACGAAAAATATTGCAAATTTCTACAAATGGTCGCCGAAATATACCAATTTCATCAATCATTCGCACAAAATGCAAATTTCGCCCAAGGATCACTGAAAAAAAAATTGCAAATTTCTGTCAAAGGATCGCGGAAAAAATGCGAATTTCATCAAAGGATCGTGGGAAAATGCAAATTTCTGTCAAATGATCGCAGAAAAAAAAGTGAATTTCGGCCTAGGATCACAGAATAACACAAATTTCTATCAAATGATTACAGAAAAAAAAAAATGCGAATTTCATTAAAGGATCGCAGGAAAATCATATATTTAGTCAAAGGATTGCAGGATAATGCAAATTTCTTCATAGAATCACAGATAAAATGCAAATTTCTGTCAAATGATCGTGAAAAAACGAATTTCTTCAACAGATCGCAAAAAAATACAAATTTCTGTCAAATTATCACGGAAAAAATGTGAATTTCATCAAAAGATCCTTGAAAAATGTGAATTTCGGCCCAGAATCACATAAAAAACGCAAATTTCTGTCGAAGGATTGCAGGAAAAAAAAACGTGCATTTCATAAAAGGATCATGTGGAAAATGCAAATTTAGTCAAAGGATCGCGAAAAAACACGAATTTCTGTCAAACTGTCACAAAAAACCCCCCGCAGATTTCATTGAAGGATTGCGAATAAAGACTAATTTTTTCAAAGGGCCTTGGAAAAAATGCATAACTAGCGCCATCAATGTATTTTCTCTCACCCCTCTCTGCTGTAATCTTTCAGAAAATTTGCTGTGATTTTTTTTTTTTTTCAGAATCACCTTTGTGAATTTTGTCAATTATACATTGAAAAAAATAGTGAATTCTTTCAATTTGTTGTGGGATAAAAAAAACTTTTGTCAATCCCTTACAAAAAGTAAACCACGGTTATTTTCCTCAACCAAGTTTTTTTCTGTCGTAGAAATAAAGCTTGAATTAAGGGAAAAAATCGCAAATTTCATTTATCCATTCATTGAAAATAAATGCAAATTTTGTAAATCGATCACGAAAAAAATATGAAATTCATCAACTCGTCATTGATAAAATTTGCAAATTTCTTCCACTTTACGCACAAAAAAAAAAAAAAAAAAAAAAAAAAATCACAAATTTTTTCCATTTGTCACAGAAAAAAATGGACTTTTTTTGTCAATCGGTTGCTGAATAAAATCGTGAATTAAATCTGTAGTTGACATAAAGAAAAATTGTGAATTCTGTCAATTATGTACAGAAAAAAATCATGAATTTCTGGACGAATTTCTTGAAATACTCCTGACTTTCACTCTTATAGTGGTACCATATCTTTTTTTTTTTTTCTTTCTTTCACTGAAAGAGAAAAAACACCAAGCTCTGTTTTCTTAACTTTTTATTATATATGAAATTTTTTTCCATGATATCTTACTAAATTAACATTATTCTTTAAAAATTCTCTAATATGATGTCTTGAAAATGCCTTTTATAAAAATTGAAGGATCTGATAAAATTTCTTTAAAATAGATAATTAATGTGCTGACTATTTTCCTTATGTGTTATTCTACATCTTTTTTATGCATGTATTTCTAAACTGTCCTTGAATAGTGCTTGAATTTTATTTCTTGAGTGTATGAACCATGCTTTAATTAAAATTGTGGTTTGATTATTTTTTATGCTGCATTAGAAAATAATCATTCAGTTGTTTGTGATTTTGAGGAATATATTCTGGTCCTAAATGTAATATACCTTAGTAGAAATATTCAATTTTCTGTCACAAAATCTTAAGAGTTCTAAAATACTATCAAAATAAAAATCATGTTTTATAATCTTCCTTGTCACTAATTTTTCATTTTTTTAAAGAATAAAACATGGAAAAATGTTTTATTAAACCTTTTTGTTTTTACACGATCCCTGTGGCAGAATATGCACGACGCTGCAACGGGCGTCGCAGACTTTTCAGGCCACCTGCAGACTAAAAAAAAGTATCTCAAATTTCGACAAATGATCGCCGAAAAAAAAATCTTTGTTAATCGTTTGCAGAAAAAAAACGTCAATTTCATGAAAGGATCGCAGGAAAAATGCAAATATTGTCAAAGAATCGGGGGAAAATGCAAATTTTGTCAAAGGATCGCACAAAACGCAAATTTTGCGAAGAATCGCGAAAAAGCGCAAATTTTGTTAAAGAATCACGGATAGAACTTGAATTTATTCAAAGAATTCCGGAAAAAATGTGGATTTCTGTAAAGGATCACGGGAAAAAGCGAATTTCTTCAAAGGATCGCGAAAACACGCAAGTTTTGTGAAATATCGGGAAGAAATGCGAATTTTGTCAAAGGATCGCGAAAAGATGCGATTTTCGTAGAGGGACAGCGACAAAAACGTGATTTTCATAAAAGGATCGGGGGAGAAACGCAAATTTCGTCAAACGATAGCAAACAAAAGTGCATTTCGTCAAAGGATCGCAGTGGAAAAACGGGAAATTTGTTAAAGGATAGCAGAAAAAACGCAAAATTCATAAAGGATCGTGGTAAAAAGGCGAATTTCTTCAAAGGATCGCGGGAAAAATAAATTAATTTGGTTATATTATAATTAAAATGTAGGTATATTTTTATAATGTTAATCAGTAAGAATTCTATTTTATTTTAACGTTTATAATGTTCTTGCTCATAATAAGAAAATTGAAACATGCTACTCTCGCAGACAATTTTCATTTCACTAAATTGCTGTCGCAGACACAAGCACAATTTTCTGCCACCAGGTACACGATAAAGTTTTTTTTTATTTGTGTAGAGTCGTTTAAAATATTGGCAAGGCTTACAGGTCTTATAAATTAGTTTGCTCTTTTTAAATCCAGTGTGCCATGTCATCTATCAAATTATATGGGGGAATAAATAGGGGAAAATGCTTTATTAATCCTTTTTGAATTTTTATGATAAACTTTTTTCTTTCTGTAGAATTATTTAAAATCTTGGCAAGGCTTACAGATCTATAAATTAGTTTGTTCTTTTTAAATCTAGTGTGTCATGTTACCTACCAAATTGTTTTTAACCCTATGAATGTCTGAATGTCCTGTATATATTTTTTGCTTCCTGAAATTAAATTATTGACGGGTGGAGGGGGGGAGGGATTAATAGATTTATGTTTGCAAAATATTTAAATTAAGGTATCTGAAGAGGGTTTTAACATCAAACAGCAAAAGAAAATTTTAATTTAAATTTTATAATCATGTGTATAAGTGCAGGATTATTTATGCATTTTAAATCATTCTTTTCAATTGTTACTGAAATAAATTGCAGTCATTGCTTTTATATATTTTGATGTGTATATTTTTTTCCAGCCCAGTTCATTCATAGTTTAGCAAATTTAGAAGGTGATGAAAGTTTCGATGCTGCAATGCTTGGTGAAGCTGAGGAAGTCTGTCAAGACCGCATATGTGATGATGAGTTAATTTTAATAAAAGGGTAAAATGCTTTTGTTTTTATCCCTTTTTTTTCCATTAGATGTTGAATTATAGGTTTTTCCATCTTATTTATATTTTAATTAGTATTATATGTGTTAAAAATTCATATTATAATCTTTTCATATGTTAACTTATTTTCATGTATAAAAATTTGTGAAGTCTTTTTTTTTTTCTTCTGAACACATAGTAAATGGAAAATATTGAAATTCTAATTTGTGTGTGTGTGTGTGATAACTTCCAAACAGTATGTCTGATTGTAAAGGGCAAAACTGAGAAATTTCATTAGTGGCCAATACTATCAATTTTATAAGCAGCCACTTTTTTATTTAAAAGTACTAAACAGTAAATTTTTCTTAAAATTTTTATTAGTATTAATCTAAAATTGAATAGCCCAAATAAATATCTATATAATAAAAGCCGAAGTCATGTGACTGTCATCAATAGTTCCGGGCTGACCGCTTCACTTTTTATATGCCAAGTGACCATTTTGCTACTTTTAATTGAGCTGGACGCAGATGATTAAAATCGCCAAATAGGGTTCCTTTGCCATCATTTCATTTAAAATACATAACTTTCATTTAAAATACACATCTTTCATTCACCTCATTTAAAATACAATAAATAAATAAAAAGTTCACCATGTTTGTTTTCATAGCTATTTATATATTTTATCAACGTATTTTACGTTCTGAAGCCCGAATTGCACCACGCTTAAAGAAAAATGCTAAGGCCCCTGTAGTGGAAAAGTACCTAAATAAACAATTAATCGTAATAATAATAATAACATAAACTAAAATATTTCATTTCAACATCAAAGTATTGTTTCTAATTTACATTCAAATAAATATATATTCCTAGATTTGATTTCAATTGAAATTAAGTTGACAGCTTTCTGTTTCACTTCATAGAGTAAACAAACACAAGAGATTCATTCATCATATAAACGGTAGAAAATATTAGACCATGGAGGTAATCATTCGCAAAGCAGGTTCTTCAACAATGAATGGAAAATATTCTTATGGCGTTATAGTAGGTAAATTGGCGACACTCACGTTTGTTAACGGCTTGCATTCATGAGGGTTTTATTTTGCTGTTTCTCTTAGTTACGTTAGTATATTGTCATATTTATGAACTCAGAAATCAAATCTGTAAAAACAAAAGTATCTATATTCATTATTTAGTTATTAAATAATGAAAAAAAAATTTTTAAATGCATGATTTGCAAAATTTAAATAAATTTATTAATATTAAAAAATAACATTGAAGTAACAGCATGTTTAAGTAGAATAAGTTTAATTTAGATAATTTATGAACAAATCTCAGTTTAAACACTTGAAGTTTCACTCATTTTTACAGCTACGGAAATTATGAGGTATTTGTCAAAAAAGACGAAATACTCATAACAACGAAATTGTATGAAATGGTTATAAAGTTCGCAAAGAATTCTTGATTTCTCTATCAGAATCTTTGGACTCGGGGAAGGATTGAGCAAGTCAATTAGTTTCAGAATGACAGTAACATGATGCAATGCTTAGCATACATTTAAAGGAGACCAAACTGGTCGCCAAGGCGGCTAGTATTTAAAAGAGTCCAAGTAAATTAAATTATGAATAAAAGTAACATTATACAATACTTAGCATGCTTTCCCAAATATAAATTTTAAGGGAGACCAAACTGGTCTCCAAGGGCGGCTAGTGTTAATATAAACATATTGCAACCAGAAAAAATAGAATCCTTGATGAAATGCTAGAAAATGAACAGACACTTTTTTTTTTCCATTTTCTGTTAATCAGGAATAGAAAACTATTTACAAAATTCATTTTCTTGTTTTATTTCGATTGACTAAAACTTTATAAAGAAAAAAAAATCATCAAAACTAGTCTGAAAAGGATATTTATTGGGGGGGATATTTATTACCTTTGTGTATAATATACTAATTGTCTAAAAATCAAATAATCAGCTACATTATGCTTAAGTTTAAAACTATATAAGACTATTTGATCAGTCAGATGCAAGATTATCATTTGAAATTTTAATCTGTTTTTTGAAATAATCTACTTGAAAATTATCTTTTAGTTATTGTATACACTGTTGCTTCAAAAGATTTCAGCTTTATATTTTTATTTTTCAATGATGTAAAATTTTTAAACTCTTATTACAATGCTTTTTTTTTTTTTCCCTCTAGACCCAAGGCTCGCACTGCAGCCTCTATCATCCTGAGAGGTGCAAATGATTTCTACGTTGATGAGATGGAAAGATCTGTTCACGATTCTCTCTGTGTAGTGAAGCGAGTGCTTGAATCTAAATCTGTTATTCCTGGTGGCGGGGCTGTTGAAGCAGCTCTATCAATCTACTTAGAAAACTTTGCCACTTCATTGGTAAGTCACATTAAGGTTTCTCTCTTTTCTTCCAAACCCTCCTATTACATTAAGTTTGTTTTTTGATATGTTTTTCAGATTTTCAAATTTGCTGACTGATATTTTCTGGTATTCTGGAATTTTTCTAAATACAGTATAGAACCATTTATCCGGAAACCAGTTATCCAGAATGATATTTCTATCAGACTGATTTCAGAATCTTTGCAGAAAAAAAGTGCCATACTCTGCCAGTTCTACATATGCATTGCATGATGCATGTATAACTTGATGCCAGCATGTAGAATTTGAAATGGAAACATATTTAGTTACATATTAGATGTTTTGATT
Organism: Maratus speciosus; assembly: GCA_963932465.1. NCBI lineage: Eukaryota > Metazoa > Arthropoda > Arachnida > Araneae > Salticidae > Maratus > Maratus speciosus. The sequence continues at coordinate 634,419,548 of OZ010786.1, forward strand.
TTTATGCAGAGAAACAGAATTTTTGTTTCCAAGGGCTTCTTATCAATTACCTTCTTTAAAACTCTGATTAATGCTTGATCTTGTTTGGTTTTGATTCTGAATCTGAGTGATCTAACAATTAATTTGAAATCAGAAATAATGCCACAATTACGTATATTCCGCAAATCTGATCAAATGGATGTTGCTTTAATACCCAACCAGTTATTCGGAATACATCTGGAATTCTGGATAAATGGTTTTGTACTGTATTAGCGACAAACTGGAGAAATATATATTTTGTTTTGGGGATTGGTTAAAGCATTGCTACCAGAAAGCATTTGCTGCTTTTTTTTATGTCATCATTTTAAGATTGGAATAAGTTTTGAACTATTTGTTTCAGAGGTTGGTCAAATTATTGTTTTCATAAAATACAGCCTACTCATTATTAATTAATATATATATATATTTTAAATTAAGTTTTAATTGCTTAAGTTTAAAATCTTTTTTTTTTTTTTTCATTTGTCAATTGAAAGCATTAAAAATTTGTCTTATCTGTATGTTATGCAAAAATGTATATATATTTTTAATTAAAATTTTAAAGGACAATCTGGCTTCTGTTTTATGAAATTTTCCTTAAAATCATGAGAATTTTGTGAATTTCCTTGTAAAATAACCTCCAAATACCTATACTTAACAAAATTTTCTTGTGGCTGAATGTTCCAACTTCCCTTAATTTTTAAACTCTTACGAACTTATTCTTTCTTTTTACACATTTTGTGATGCTCAATGAGCTTTCACTTTACCATGCACTTATCATTTGAAATAATCAGACATTGTTTATAATTTGCTGAAATTATGTCCGAAGAGATATCTAGAGCATTCCAAAGGTGCTAGACATATTTTTCTCCCTTCAAATAAAATATTCAGGCAAAATAAGACACATCAGTAATTAAATTAAAGAATGCTTGTTGTAATGTATGATTAAATGTACTGTGCTATAATAAATGCTGTTCAGTGATTAAAATATCATAAAGAATTAATTTTGAATATAAAGTTAAGCTAAAAATGCAGTATATTCATTAACAGTAATGTTGTTTTATTTTTGTATGTTTCTTTTTTGTTGAATAAAATAACTAAATCAAATGGATATAATTTATAAAAAAGCTGTAATTATTTTTTTATATGTGATATTTAGTGTTTGACTTAAGATTTGTCTTTATATAGCTAAAAATATTTTTAAAGGTTAATCTCTAATGAATTTTACCATATAATAAACATACATACTAGGTTTTTAAAAAATTGAATGGTAATTGTCTATATGTAGAAGTGATATTTATTTTCGATTATGTATGTCTTAGCAGTGCCAAGTTGTTTCGGTTTTTAATGAATGTATTATTTTCAAAGGTAATGTATTTGGGCATTTTGCTTATTACAAGCGAGTATACGGCCCTCCTCCGTACCTTTTGCTCTCACATTGCAAAAAAACTGAAATAACTGAAATCCTAATATTTATTAGAATTATAAAACGTAATTGTTTGCTTTTACAATTGGCATCAATAATTATAGTAATGAGGTCATAAAAGCTGTAATAAGAAAAGAAAAAAACATTTCAAGCACATTATCAAATCACGAAAAGTATAAACAAAAGGATAAGGAGTTTTCAAATTTTGAAAAGTTTTTTAGTTTAATCTCCGTCAGAAACACAATTCCATATCGGATTTACAGTTGACACAAACATACAAAACAATTCCAGGAGTAGGAATGCATTGATCATTTACTTTCAGTGCACTGAACCCATTCTTTACCATCTTGCATGTATTGTTTTTTGTTAGTTGAAACTAGGCATGGCCAGTCTTCTTCGTTTGTATCAACTACATCCTTTTTTATCATATTCCCTTTCATTTTCCTTTCTCTTTAAATTAGGGATTTAAAATATTTATTGAAAATAGCTTATTAGCATTTAGCATTACAATTAGTAGAAAATGAAATTATTGAGAAATAATGTATAAGACAAACACTTCACAGTGCACTTATTCGATTAAAAAAAATAGCCGGATGTGCCAATCCCCAAACTTTCTTTTGTCTCATACAGGTGAATACTTCAAAATTTGCTCTCACAGTGCCAAAATTAAATGACAATCTATACCCATTATGAGGATTCTACAGGTTTAGGTTTGTTGAACTGTGTGCATTTTAAAAGGAGATTTAAACCTTCCAAGTGTGGTGGTATGTTTATGAAACCACTTGATTTTAATTCTCATATCCTGCAATGGTACCAGAATTTTGGTATATTTTTTTCATGTGAAAGATAGCTTTTTCTTATTTCCAATTAAATTTTACGTAAATTCCGGTGTCATTCATTCATTTCAAAATTATAGCAATAGAGGTGCTGTGCCTCAGAAAGGGGTAAGCATTGCATTGTTCGAACAAATTATTGAATTTCGGCACCCACCTTCTTATATGTCTGCAACTAAAATTCCCAACCCAAAGAGCATAAAAGCGACACTTGTTGGGCAGTATACACTCAAGTATAAAAAGGATCGATTTATGTGAAAGTGCAACAGAATGTGAAATTTGATTAAATTCCGTGCATAAGTTTTTGAGATATAGTTATTGCAAAAATCATGAAAAATGCAGCTTAGCAATGCCACCTGTTGTTTTATTTACACAAAAACCTAATCAGTTATGTCATCATTTATGTCAAGGTCTAACTGAATCTAAAGTTTTATTAAATTCCGTGCATTAGTTCTTGAGATAGAGCACCCACAAAATTTTCGTCCCATGCAAACAGTCACAGACAGACATTTTCTAAAACCAGACAAATCGTTACAGGACCTCCTAAAACATATAAATCCATCGAAAACTGGAATTCAAAATTTTTCATGAATCCAATACTTTCTTCTTGTAAAACTAGGGGGCTCGGCCCCCTACGAGCTACGCTCGCCAACCCCCGTCCAGACACCGCAGACTCTAAATGCACGCTAATTTGATCGGCTTTAAAAAGATTTCGAAAGATTGAATTATAATTTAAAAAACAGTGGCGATCTCTCTATAAACGGATTTCTATTCATTTCTCTTTGATTGGGGGATTTTAACGCCAAATCCGCTGCGGTACTACTTGATTATCCCGTCGACCCATTTCGCCAAATTATATAAATCGCCAAACCACTCGCGAAATTATACAAATTGACATAATTTTTTATTTTAAATAACGAAAGAACAAATAAATTAGTACAGCATTAATAAAAATACAAATAAAACGTCGAAATAAAAATAACTTGATGACGTAGACACATGTAACAACATTTCAAAATAAGCTAATGTAAAAGGAATTAAGTAAACAGAGTCTTTGTATCCTGGTATTTTTTAACAAAGCGAAAAGAAAGTTCTTTTAAATGAGACATTTTAAATTAATCGTTTTTAATCTGACGTAATTTTTACCAAGCTATTCTTTCTCTGTTAAATATTCACTTGAAAATACCAGTTGAAAAGTATCCTCTCAAAATATCATTAAATGTCTAGCGCAATATTTAAATTTAAACCATTTTGCAATATTATTTTGCGTTCATTTTATGTAATAACTGTAATGTGACGTAAATATGACGTAATTTCTCCTATTTAATACTTCTAATGCATGTTAATAAATTTATTATTTTACAAATTCCTTTCTCACTTAAAATTCACGTGTAATTATAGTTTTTATGAAGTAATTTTTAATAAGTTCCTGCTTTTTGCACATAATTATTTAATTCTAATTCCAAATGTTTTTTTTCTATTTATAATAGTCACGTGTAAATAAATTTTTAATTTATTTACACGTATAAATATTTTTTTTTGAAGCAAACATTATTGCTTCCTCTGTTTATACAGTTGGCAACAGTTTAAATTAATATCACTTTCTGAAATCTGTAAAAAATATCTCTAGAAATGCTGAAAATTTGAATTTAAAATAGAAATAAAACCTCAAAAAATGAGTCAAAATAAAAAAATTAATGTAATCTGCACTCCGGCAAATTCTAACGCATAAAATGATCTAAAAATGATTACACTGCCATGTATAGTTTTTGCTGCTATAAAACTTTTTTAGTGGAACGATTTTGTCCAACTTTAGCATTAAATATCTCTTAAAATAATTCTTCGATTTGAAAACTGTCTGCTTCAGCGTGTTTATCAAACATTTCTGTATAAAACCACCGATTTTTATATTTTTGTATGCATTATTTTTCTTAATATTAACGAAGAAATACCTCCAGTCACAAAAAATTCAAAACCGGCGGCGGCGGCGGTGACAGCGGTAGTTACTTTTTTTTAGAATAGAGAGAAAGATAAAAGACAGTAAAAAGGTCAGGGTAAAATGCCCACTTAGTCTTTTTACCCTTGCTTTGGTAGGATGTTTTACCCTTCTTCCACCATTTTATTGCAACCACTTTATTTTGCAATTAACCATTCAACATGATACTAATATTATCTTCAAAACAAAATATTTCCATACAGTACAATGAAAAAAAAAAAAAAAAAAAAAAACATGAATTGCCAAGAAATTTTTTTTTCAACTGCTTGAAAATAAACATAGGCAGTTTTCTAATAATAAATAGCACATGATCGTGTGAGATGACTATGCTGTATAAAATGTATCCTTCTACAAATTCTTATACTGAACACCGGCGTCATCTCTTGCTTCACTTAATAATTTATAAGGGCGGACATTTTACACTGTTCTAATATCAATCTATGTATATATATATATATATATATATATATATGCGCATGTAAAATACACCGGCAACTTCATGGTTGCTTCATTAAAATGTCTGAAGAAATACTGGCTGAATGAATTGTATAAATTAATGGTTAGTGAAATATCTGGAAGATAGTAATTCGACTCAGGAGCGTCTTTGTGGACCAAACTTGTTTATTTCACAGTTACAGCTTACAGTTATCTTCAGGTGTTCAATCGCAGGCCCCGCGAGCCATTTACGTCGATTTTCAGGACCTAAAATCATAAGTTAAGCAAGCGTCTCAAATTTGCACCATCTGATCTTTATTATGAGAGTTCTTGCTAATATTTTGGTGCTTGTAATATTTTCCAGCATAGAGCGGAGGTGTCAATTTGGGAAGAACATCTAATTTAACTGGCTCAATATCCTTTAATAGGTGTGGTCTTGTGGAGGCAAGATGTTTGACTCAAACCTGTTTGCATCACTTATTGTTATTTCCACCTTTGACATTATTGGTTATTTATGGTTTAACCTGATTAACTGTCAAATATGAGGAAACTTGATTAACCCATTTTCGGCCAAAGGTGCATGCACCATTTCAATAAATATTTTTTTATTAACACTGTGACGAATATTCTTCACTAATTTTATTTTTCTGCTATTTTTAAGGGTTCTAGAGACATCTATAAAATATCAGTAATTCAATTGGAATAAACAGTTTCTGTTGAGAATTTTTCAAAATACGCTAGTTCTTTTAAATTGAAACGGTTATTGACAAATTTGAATTTTCGAAAATGTATCATTATTCCACTTGAGATTAATCATAAGTTTTTACAATGGATTAAAGTTGCAAGTTCTGCAAATAAAATAATAATAAAGCAAATATCATAAAATTAAAAAATATATATTAATTTTAAATTTAATGGTGCGTTGGTGCACCATTAACCGAATGCATTTTATTTCTCAAATAAAATATTATTTTTTATGCACAAAACTTTTTTTTTTTTTGTCATAATGAATGTAATTTAAGCTTATTTCAATGAAAATAATACCACATTTTATAAAATTTCTATGCTTGGCCTAAAATGGGTTAAAATTTATAACTTAAATATAATCTGTTAACGTGAATTAATCAACTGAATCCAATACTTGTTATACTTGGAGAAGTCGGTTATTATTTATGGCTTTTAAAAATCATTTAACTTTATTTTAACTCTAATTATAATCATGAATCTAATAATTGTCACATTTAAAGAAATTTATTTAGACTTTATTGCTTTAAGTAATCATCTAATATAAACATGTCAATCAACTTCTATTTTAGTAGCTTGATTTCACAATCATTTATAATCATTAAGGTATTTATTAAGGATTTTTTTTTATCATTTCATATATAATCTCAAGTGGTTTTGCTCCCTCTCAAGGGCAAGACTGTATGTAATGTATGTTTTATCATTATTACATTTAAATAGATTAAGGGAGAATTTATATTAACTTTTATATGTTATTTAGCTCTTAAGAACGAATTAATTGAATTCCCATACAAATCTATACTGAATCTATGATCGATTAGCGAACATTGTTTTGGAACAGATTAAATTCGTTAACCAATCACCGACTGTATTAAAGTTTTGTGGCCCTGGAGGAAAATAATTTAAGAAAAGATGTAGTATTTGTGTATAGTACAGTTTTTATTGACTCCTGAAAAAGATTTAATTATGTTATTTTGTTAAAACTTTGAAACAACCAATTCAGTTGCTTTTAAGGCATGAGAGATGATGGGAGTGAAGAAGGTCTGTTGCATAAAAAGAGAAGAAATGAATTTTAAAAACGGTAATTGAAATTCTTCTAGATCAATTTATTATAAAGTTGTAATCCTGGAACTTTCTGATTACATCTTGTGTTAAAAGTTTTGTTTATGTATGCAGTGAAATATATTTTATATATACATAGTTTTTAAGATTTAATTCATTATTCAAAGTATATTCAAAGTCTTCTGCAGATTGTGTACATGTGCCTTTTCTTTGGTGCTTTTTCATGTTATTAACAAAAGTCTTGTATGTTTTAGAGTTCTCGAGAACAGTTGGCTATTGCTGAGTATGCAAAGAGTCTGCTGGTAATTCCTAAAACCCTGGCTGTCAATGCAGCTAAGGATGCTAGTGATTTAGTGTCTAAATTGAGAGCCTACCACAACAGTTCTCAGACAAAGCAAGAACACATTGATCTTAAGTGGTAATGTAGAAGTTTTATATTTCCGTAAAGTGCAGTTTGACTGTCATATTGATAATATTTGTATAGCAGAGAGACAATTTCAAATATATTAAAATTTTACTAAATGCATTTTCTGTTTATTTAGAAATGGGTTAAAAATTATTAGATATGATTATGCTGATGAAAACCTCAAAAGTTCATGTATTTTCCATTAATAAGATTTTCACAGGGCTTAAATTTCAGGGTGGGATTTGCACCAAAAATTTTGAATTCAGGAAAGAGAGTGGATCGTCTCATATTTGATTAGTTATTAAATTGATATTGTTACATCGTAACCAGGTCTGCGGACTTGGAGTCACTCATTTTTGAGCAAAAGAGTCGGCATCGCTAAAAAAGTCGACGCCGACTCCAGATTTTTTTGTTAGACATTTAAAGAGAAATTAAACTGATTATATTTAATTTTAAATCTATAAAATGAATTATTGTTATAATATTGACTATATCAGGCTACTCAAGTTAAAGATCACCAATTTACTGTGCTGTACAAAGTAGATACAGGGGTAGGTACAGGGTAAGTATAAGGTACTACATGTGTACAGAGAAGATGAAAACTGTTTTAGGTAGATAACACTGTAAATAAAACTGTTAGATAAAACTATAGTAGATAATTTACATTAAATGTATAAGTACTTCTCGTATTTTTGGGGTTTGCGGATAGAACACGAGGTACAAAGGTCTGCAAGGACCCAAGGCTCAGAAAATGAACTCAATTTATCAAATAGGCCATGTAAGTAGAATTAAGACAATTTATATTAATGAGCCGGATCAGACTGATAAAAGAAATTGAACAGGCTAACAAGCCCAATATAACAAATTTGAAGGAATTAAACTACACCGATAAAATAGGAATAATTTACAATAATTCTCCAAAGTCACTTTAGTTTTTTCCACTCATTTTGTCATAGGATTAACCTTATGCATTTTTTGAATAAAAAATACACTTAATTTTATACAATAGCTCTGAAATTTTAACACTATATATTAACCTTTTAGCTAATGACTGAGTATCGATTTTGTTCAGGCATAATCAAATTTAAGTGTGAAAAAATTAGTTTGAAAATCAAAAGATATTACTCAGGATTTCGATGTGAAAATAAATAAATAGTTATGTGTAAAGCAGTGATTTTTACAACTAAATACAACATTGTATTATATATTTGTTATATAATTACAACACCTGCCTCAAGGCCGCTAAAGCAGAAAATGTGGCTATTAAAAAAATTTCTGTCAGCGGCCACCTTATGGCCACTTTCCTACAAGGAGAGGATAAAATTTTCTTGCATTTCATAAAGGATTCTACGTTTTCTGTTGGCTATTCAATTTTAGATTAATACTAATAGTCATTTTAACAAAAGTTTACTATACTACTTTTTAATTAAAAAAGTAGCCACTAGTTTAAAGAAAGTGGCTATTTATAAAACTTGTACTACTAGCCACTCATGAAATTTCCCAGTTTTGCGTTTTACTTTTTGCCTTCGTAAAAACTTCAATAATTAAGCAGTAAGTCTTGATTAAAATGGAAATTCTACATTTACACCTTCTTTAGTCGATCACTGGAATAATCTCTCATATATATTTTTAAAATCAGATTTTCTATTTTTGGAGGTGATTTTTTGTAAATTATTTTATGGCTTATCTGATTTGGCAAAGCATAGTTCATATTGTGAAATTTGTTCATAAAAGTAATTAATTTTCACATTTAACATAATTATGAATTCTTCATTTCAAAGTCCTTGAATAGTACTTTAGACAAAGAACAAAGATATAATACACAGTAAAATTTGATTTCAAGATTACCGCATGACATTTCTTTAACTGCAATTCAATTTACATATTTCTAGTATGTATTAATCAATTTCTGTGAATATCTGTCTATAAACTTAAAATCCTGTTAAGATAATCTTTCAATCCTAATCGATTTCATTATAGCACTACTGGCATAAAAAACTAGTATGCTGTGGCCATCACAAAACTTTCTTCCATATTATTCTGAAACATTAATTTAAATAGCACTGTTACACACCAAATATTGCAAAGTATAGTTCATGTCTTTAAATTTAACTTGGTGTTACATTCATCAATGAAAAATAAAAAGCACAATCCATATCCAACCGCTCTCTCTGTTGGTATTCAAATATCTCTGCTCTTTTGTAACTCTAAAATGCTTGCTAAGATAATCATCTATAATAATAAGTAATACAATAACTTCATCTACCAATTTAATTTTGGGTTGTTTTATTAAGGCTGCTCGTCATTCAGTTTCCGAATTCCCCATAGTAATGTTAAGTTTATGAGCATTTGGTGTATTTTTATATTTAAAATGTCTCTTCGGAAAATTAATATTTTTAACTTCTTTTTTCTGTGTACTCTTCTTAAAGGATGTCTCTTTTTTTCGTAGTTTTCAAAATATTTCTAAAATCTATGCTTAATTTTATAGGAAGTGTTAAAATTTTACTCCCAGTTCGTCCTCTTTTAACACATAAAATATTAAATTAAGCTTAGATTTTAGAAATATTTTGACAACTAAGAAAAAAAAGAGACGTACTTTAAGAAGAGCTCATAGAAAGCAGAAATAAAATATATTAATATCCCGAGGAGATATTTTAAATATAAGAATGCGGCAAACGCCCATCATAGACTTAACATTACTATTACTGGTGGGAATTCGGAAACTGGGTGACAAGCAGCCTTAAACATTAATTATTATAAGACAGTATATATCCCATTGCAAAATTTAAAGCTTTTTATGATTAAAGAATATAAATGCATAAAATTTAACTCAAATGCATATTTTTTACTTTTTTTATTACTCCAACATGTTCAATTTGCCATAAAATCCTTTATACTTCTTTACAGCATTATATCAAAATATATCGACAAAATTTAATGCAATCTTGGGGAGTGGAGAATGTTCTTTTTGAAGAGTGGTTGATATATAATTAATATTGAGATTGCCTGCAGCAAAATATTGCAAATGCTGGCCATTAATATTGTTTAATGTTAAAAGAACATACTGCAATAAAACTAGTTTAAATAATCAAAAACAAAGTCTAATTTATAAAAATTTAGAATATGTAATTGTGAATTTATACGGTAATAAAAATTATACTTAATGAGATGCACATTTGTGGTAATATACACTGGTGGACAAAACTTAAAAACCAAGAAGAAATGTACATGTAAATGAGAATCTATGTGAGATTGTGGGTCAAGAAGCAAACAATAGTATTAACAGAATGTTACACAGGATTTAATATAAAAATTTTGTTGAAAGGATGTGTACAGGGTATTACCAGACGTTCTTTTTTCTGAAACATGAATATCGTCCGAAAACATGACTGTACAAAGAAAGCAAAATACTCACAATTAACAATCGTCAGTGCCATATCAATAAGGGATGTGGCCACCGTGTAATGCGAGGCAACTTTCAACACAGCGTGGTATACTCAGAACAACATGATTCAGCAGCTGTTGAGGCAAGTTGTCCCATTCCTCCTTCACTGCACGGATGAGGGTTTCCTTGTTTGTGGAAGGAAATTGTTGTGCAGCAATATGTCTCCCCAAGGCATCCCATACATTTTCAATGCTGGCCAGTCTGTGCGATTGATATCTCAGCCTCAAGACAATCTTGTACAGACTGTATGTGATGACAATGTGCGTTATCGTCCATAAAACGAAACTTTTCGTCGACAGCACCTCGAAAAAGGTTGAACATGGGGAAGCAGGACGTCTTCAATGTACCGTCTACCGGTCATGGGACCTTGGTCAAGCACATAGAGATCCGTGCGGCCATTGAACATGATGCCTGCCCACACCATGATACTTGAAGTCGCATATTGATCTCTTTCTAGAATATTTTCGTGACAGTAAGCACTACCAACCTTGCACCATATCAGTTTATGTCTACCATCAGACAATAGACTGAATCTACTCTCATCTGAGAAGAGCACGGTAGACCAGCCGCTATCAGTCCAATTACGATGCATACGGCATCACTGTGAACGAGCGCTACGCTGTCGTCTTGAGAGTGGGACACACACACACACAACAGATCTTCGGGCATATGGTCCACCCTTTTTCAAACGTCTTGCAACAGTTTTCGTTTTCCACGATATTTTAGTTCCTGTGGCAGCACAAAGTTGATTTGCTAATTGACCAGCTGTGCCACGTTGGTTCCTTTTTTTCAAAATAACAATATAGTGATGTTCTTGGGACATTGTACTGCTAGGATGACCTCCTCCTGTGCACCTAGTACATATTCCACTCTTTTGGAATGCTGCCCATAGCCTAGAAACAATACTGTGTGCAATGTTAAAATCACGGGCAACATCTCTCATTTTGCGTCGTCCTTCCAACTTTCCGATTATTCTACCATGAGTAATATCATCTAAATGATGACCAGAGTACATCCCGCATTCATGCAAATTTACATGTGCTGCTACAGATCTATTTCTAAGTGTAATCGTTGAAAATAACAGTGGTCCTTAAATTTTGTCCACCAGTGTATATATATAAGTGTGTGTTTTAATAAAATAAGTATATAAATAATCATTCATTTTCAAGTAGTAAATACTGATTCAACTAACAATTATGCTTATTTATAAATAAAAAAACAAGCAAAAACTACAGGTAATTGGACTGTTAAGTGCTTATAATTTGCTGTCTGTTTATTATGTTACATGGTGGATAGTATGAAGTCAAGTTTTTAGTTTTATAAGCACTTGCAAGTTGTATAAAGAGAATTAAGCTGTTAATTTTCAAAACTTGTATCTCATGGGAAAAATTTTGTGTTTTTTAAATCTGAATTTTTTATTTCAGGGTTGGTCTCGATTTATACGAAGGTACTGTTAGGAACAATAAGAAGGCTGGTGTACTTGAGCCTGCCATTTCTAAAATAAAATCTCTTAAATTTGCAACTGAAGCAGCTATTACGATCTTGCGTATCGATGACTTGATCAAATTAGCGCCTGAAGACAAAGGAAGAAGAGACGAGTGTATGGATGATGATTAAAAAGTAGTAACTTAGACATTCATGTTTTTTGTTTGAACTGTTTTTATTATTTTTCCAGCGCATCTTTTTTACAAGCTAATGTTTACAAAACACGCTGAGATGTTTTGCTATGATGTTCGTTTGCAAATAACATTTGCCTTATCTCACTGTGACTATGTGATCAAAATTATGAATAAATATTGCAGTATTTTATGCATTTTTATAATTTATTCTTTGTGTATGGCTTATTCCTTTCAACAGTCAATCATTTATTCTTTAACTAGCTGAGCCGCCCAACGTTGCCCGGGCCCATAGTAATATTCTTAAATGAACCTGAAATTTGTGTTGCAAAATCTCATAAAAAGACCCAGTCTCGAGCAGAACAAACCTCGAAATGGATCCCTGCTGCCTACAGTACCGTTTATCAGGCGTGCTGAACACGCATTGCAAAATCTTCAAAGGAAAAAAAAAAAAAACAATCTCGAATCTTTTAGTTCCAGATTTCACCACCTAGTGGCAAACTGTATTCTTAATGAAACTCCGTTGAGCAACCTACCCATAGATACATTAGTCAAGGGGGTAGCGGATTAAGCAAGAATTTAAGATATTTGTTGAAATTACTATTCGAAAATTCATTGTAAGTACAGTTTTGAAATTTAATATTAAATAAGTAATAGTTATCGCAGGGCTCTGTCAAAAAAATGCATCTAAAACAGTACAGTTTTAAGCAATTGATCGCGCTCCCCCTAAAAAAAAATTTATTTGCAAGAATTTAAGATGTTTGTTGAAAATACTATTTGAAAATAGGGATAAGTACACTGTGAAATTTTATATTAAATAAGCATTATTTATCCCTGGGTTCTGTCAAAAATCCGCATCTAAAACGGTACAGTTTTAAGTATTTGATTGTGGCAAAAAAAAAAAAAAATAATAATACTGCCCTCTCCCTCCCCTACCATAATTTGATGTCCCCTACTATCTAAACTCTACATTATATGTTATAAACTATCTGGAAGTTTTACATTAAATAAGTAACATTGATCCCAGGGCTCTGTCAAAAATCTGCATCTTTAACATAGGAAACAGTATGAATTTAAATATTTGATTGCCTCACCCCCCCCCCCCCCAACCTAAAAATTTTTATTCCCCCTCCCCGAAATTTGATGCCTCCTGCTCTTTAAAATCTTTATTATGTGTTATTTATCTGAAAGTTCCAAATCGATCATTTTGTGAGTTTTCTTAATTTTAACAAATTCGCATTTCAGCATTTCTTTTCTTTTTTAAAGATCGAATTTTTTTATAAAACATAAACTTTTGTCGATTGATTTTTATAAAATTTTTATATAGTAGACTCCCTTAAATCTGAACAGTATTTTGAATGTAATAATGTAATTGTGTGATTATAATGAATACTTACAATATATTAAAACTTTTATGAAAAAAGAAATTAAAAGAAAAGGAAGTGGTATTTAAATTTAAAATTATTAAAAAAAGGGGAATTAAATTTGGAATATAAATATTATGACATTTTAGCATAAATGCAAAAGAGAAAATTATTTATTTTTAATGACTGGGAGATCGTATCTAAAATAGTGGGACATTACGCTGGAGACAAGTAAACATAAACTGGCAATCTTCATGGCAAAAGAATAAATAACAAAGTGAGACTCACCTGAATAGAGACAAATAAACTAAATCATCATACATGAAATCGTGTTTATGTATGTTATATAAAGTAAATTTAATGTTGTGCCAATTGTTAATTTTGTATTTTAATAAATGCTTATTAATCTTATTTTATTTTGTATTCGTCAAATAAGTTATCAAAATTATTACGAGATTGTAAATAATTCTTCTGCTGTTTAATCATATGCTTTTTATAAGCTCTATAATAATTAAAATTAATTATTTTTGTTTGGCACATTAACGATATATACACAAAACAAACACAAATTGAAACAAACAAATAGATATAAATATCAAATAATTTTATTGTAAGTATATATTATATTTCAAAGTAAATTAATTAAATAAAAAAGGGGGAGAGGGAGGGAAAAGTGCACACTTACCTATATCTTTGGTATCAAATATAATGTAATAATTTACAACATTTTAATCATACATATTATTACATACATACAGCTATTATTTTAAAATTATATGTAGAAATCAAAAATATTGTATTCTGTTTTCCTTAAGTAAGAATAACAATTGTCTTCATTAACTTAGGCTACACTCACAGTTCGGACAGGAATTCCGATATTATTACCACTCATTAGAAGGAGAATTCAAATCACATGATTCAGTACTGCTACCTACAAGTGTTAAGGAAGCAGACATTAAGTGTTTTAAGAAAGAATCTCAATGCTGTTGTCTTGAATGAGTCTCTACACAAATATGTTTCTTGAGGCAATAAATATCAGGTATCTGTTTGGGGAGAAATTGGGTCCTTTAAAGGACCCTTCACAAAATTTTTCTTTTCCAAACAGAACCCTTCACAAAACTTTTCACCTTAAAAAAGGACCCTTCACAAAATTCTTTGTCTAAAAAATAGGTCTTTTACAAAACTGAAAACTAAACCTTTCACAAATTTAATCATTTAAAAGTTAAATCTTCTCCGTCACTTTTACATATATAAAAAAGATATGTGTATTTTACATATCTTCTTAAAACACATATAAAAAAGAACCTGAATATAACGATCATTTTTAATTCACAAAATTAAGACTAGATTTTTCACATGTAAAAAAGCTTTTCACAATTTCACAAAAACAGGACCCTGAGAGAAATGTCTGGACAGACCCTTGAATATAAACCATCATATTACCTATATTAACACTGTACGATCGAAGTATGAATAATACCACCACCGCATCCGATCAAGAGCACAATGTTGGATTGAAGATATCACTTTTTCAACATATGAAAAACTTCCATGACGAGTATTCGTATACGATGATAAATATCAAATGAGACAAGCTCATCACTTTGTAAAATGAAAATGGCAGCTTTATATGGATGATTGTTTTCTATCATGCTTGAACTTTTCATTTCACTGCAAAGATCCATATGAGCGGGATAAAATGATTGCACTAAGATAATTTAATTTTATAACTATAGCTTTATTTTTATTATGATTGCCACTAATTAATTTTTAAAAGAAGATTAATTGAAAATCGCAATAGCTAACATTGTGCTGTTACAACGGCCAAAGCATCCCAGAGGGATGAAAAATTGCGACCTCCTCACATGGTGAGAGAGAGAGATGATGCTACAAATGAATCGGCGTTGGGCGCGAAAGTATCTGATTGGTTGTTACCACTTGTTGCCACATGGATTGATAAAGATTTAAATAAAAGATCGTTAGTTTGTAAATTTGAATTTTATATTTAACAATTATTCTAAAAAATTTTATTTCGGCAGAAAGTATTAAAATTAAGATTCTATATTTTTATTATTGATATTCTGTGACGATCTTTTCTGGAAAATACGAGGGCATTTCGAAAAGTAAAGATACAATGGCTCGCATTCCTTAAGAAAAGCATTTATTTAGAAAACGTAAGTTACATCTTATTAACTGGATTATTTATTATTTTTCGACATAATCACCCCCGTTATCCAAACATTTGTTAAGTCGGGGCACAAGCTTTTGTATCCCACAGTCATAGAAGGTTTCCGCCTGTTGTTGGAGCCACATTTCAACTTCATCTTTGATCTCATCATCGTCGTGGAATGATTTTCCTCCAAGATGTGACTTCAGGTAACAGGAGACGTCTATTCACACGAATTGCTTCCTCCGTTCTCTGAAGAAGGGCATCAGAGATCACAGATGGCCGACCTGTTCTTTGTTCGTCATGAACATCGGTCCTACCTTCAGAGAAATGACGACACCATTTCGTTACATTTTTGTCGATTCATAATGTTCCCATAAACAGAAACAATTTCTTTGTGAATATCCGCTGGTCGCTGACCACTTGCATGAAGAGAACGTACGCACTTCGCATTTGGCGGGATTCTGAATCGGCGGAACCATTTTAAACACGACCTACTCCAACCAGATTCAATGTTGAAATGCCGAACGACCGCGAGGAGAAAGCTAACGGTTCAAGGGTAACACCTGTGTTGCCAACTTGCTTGCCAAAATTTTCTTCTCCTCCGGCGTACGGTGTATCTTTACTTTTCGAAATGCCCTCGTAAATTAAAATTGTTTTTAAGTAAAAATGAACTGAAAACAAACTTTATGAAAATTAATGAATATTTAAAGGGAGAATTTTAAATTTTAAAGTAAAAAAGTTTGATTTTAATTTAAATATTCTAAATTAATTTAAAAATATTTTTAATTGGAAAGGATGTTGTCACACAACAAAAACATTAAAATAATTAAGTAAAGTAATAATCTAAAATATAAAAGTAAGAATTTTTTAAATTATTAAAAGTAAAAGTCAACCAAATAATTCAATGTATGATTAAAAATGCATAATAATGATGATACATTTTTCTTGAATTATTCAATGAAAGTTTCTTTTTAAAGGTTCCCTATTAATTTACATCAAAATCATAAAGTAAGGAAGTTTTATTTCAGGTTTAGCCAGTCTTAATAACCAAAATAGCTAGAAAAAACAATATACTTGGTAAAAAGATAGTGATTACCAGTGATATCAGCATATCTTGATTTTTTTTTTTTTTTTTTCAGAAATAAACTTATACTTTCTTCATGAAAAACCACAACTTCAGTCATATTATTGAGAATTACATATTAAAATCCATACAGAATGATATAAAACTAAAAAATTCTGTAATTTTGCCCCTACATCTGAACTGAAAGTTTCATCGTTTACATCTGTGATGACATGCAGATTTTAGGCGTTTGCAGATTTGAGTGAGTCTATTGTATTATTAAACAGCGTATAAAGATAGGGATAGATGCATAACTTTAAAATCTCTAAATGGTTTATTTTAAAAAATTTGATGTCTTTCCAAATAATCCTTGTATAAAAATCATTTGTGTTTCGAAAAACTTGCTTTTAAATTAAGAATATGAAAGCAATCATCCGATTAATGAAATAATTAATATCTAAGGTTGTAATTGAGCGACTGGGAAGAAACTTATATATCTAAAATCAGCGAAAAATTCTACATCTGGATGCATTAAAATTAAATCTATTAATTCAATATTTGAAAATTTTTACAGGTTGTCTATAAATGCCACTACCCGCCAGTACCAGCCAGTCTGCTTTTCAAAACATCTGTTCTTGCTATGAAAGATTTCCCCAAATCAGGTGATTCTTTGAAAGGAAATAAAACAGATTTTTATAAATGGATTTTCCAACTATTTACAGGAGTATGAAAATAATTTTTAGAATTTCTGAAAGGGGAAATTTTTTCTGCATCTGGCTGTGTAATTTTTGAGTTTTTAGGCGCAGTAGAATTTAAGATACAGCCCTTTATAATAAAAAAAAAAGTCCAGTACATTTATCGCCATGGCAGCACTGTTTTCTGTTAGCCCCTCATCCTCTCATCAACTTTTTGAAGAAATATTCTGCAGTTTGATAAAAATCTATGCTTTTGGTGAATTATGAATGCTTTTCCATTCTTTTAATTTGGGGTTTTTAATTAATTTCTGAACTAAATATTTGAATTTTAAAATTCTGAATCCCAGGTGCATCATGAGACACTTTGGACTGCAACGTTAAGTTTGCCTATCCATTCGGCCCAAAAAATTAACAGTAGGTGCAATTTGTCTATCTGCGAAGCCCCATTCTTTGTTTTCTTTACCCCCCCCCCCCCCCCCCAATAAAAAATAAATAAATAATATAATAAAATAAAAATAATAATCATTTTCATTTGACAAGTATGCATCAACAATTAGGCTTCAAAAATTCAAAGCTATCCCAATTTAGGGTTTAATCTAGGAAAAAGGGATTTTTAGCTTTTTGGCTAATTGCAGCCAATAACTTCTAGCCAAATAAAAATAGCTTTAGCCAAGGAAAAAAAAAAGTTTTATTTATACAAAATTTCTAAATACATGAGTATTATTTATAGTTCTGCAATATACAAACAAATACATCACTCTGTAAGATTGACCCTTCGAGAGTTCGCTGTATACCACACAGCAAATGCTTTTTTTAATGGAAATTCTTTTCAAAATTCCCCTTCCAAATTAATCGTCATTAAGTTACTTAAATTCTTGATTGTCAGTTTGTTTTTCAAGTCAGTTTTTGTTATAGTCATGACGCTCATGAGACTGAATCTCCCTTCACAGTCTGCTGTAGACAACAAAAGTGATGCTACAAATTCATACAAAGAAGTCACATTGGGAAATATGCCATTAATGCCATTTTTATGAAAAAAAAAAAAATCAATAAGCTAGTTTCATTTCTTTACATGTTGTAGCTAGAACCTGCATAAATTCAAGTCTGAAAAGTTTATACGACATGCATCTGGCACATTGATGATTCAAAGCTAGTGCACATCATATCCCATGCTTATACAATCTGCGATTTTCGTTTTCGCCATATACTGGAGTCGTGTCTTATGCAAATGATGTCACACTGTTTGAAGATGCTTGCATGAGACAAATTTTGAAGCATTGCCACAGCGCGGATGCAATATGAGATTTTTTTTTTCGGTTTTTGTGCAACGGCAGCGGGTTTACGAAATGCAGAACAACAAAATGGGAATGAATGATATGGCATATTTCTTTGGCTGTCGCTATTTGGCTAATTCACTAAATGCTTTGGGGGCAAAATCACTTTCAGTTAGTTTTTTGGCTAGCTCTAGATTAAACCCTGCAATTAGATCGGGCAGCGGTGGCCAAGCTGGTAGAGCATTATACTCGTAGCCGTTGGTCGCAGGACCTAGGCTATCTGCCGGCTAAAATTCCGTCATGTACACTAATGGCACCTGGTGCATGTAAAATCCGTCGTGGGTGCAAAGTCCTCCAAGTTACCTGTGAATTATACCTCTGCAGGTGCCTTGCCAGGTGAAGGTCTCGTCATCTGAACAAGGTTCTAAATTAAGAGACCAACTTAAGTAGCAATGTGCAGGTGCCAAACGACAGGATATAGCGTTAAGTAACCGGCAAAACAAAGTATACACAAACGAGCAATAGGCGCTGCAAATAGGATGACGATCGAGGCAACAATGTCAGGTTTATTGCCGCTCGCGGCAATTAGGCGGTCACTCGCCCCGATGTCAGGTACTAAACCCGTTAAGCTGGGGCAACCCGGCAGGTAGGGGCCTGGTCATCGGTTAGAAAGAAAGGAAAGAGACACTTTGGGCTAGCCTTACAAAAATTGTGAGCCTTGTATGTGCTGTAGTTTTCGCTAGCCATCACGCACACACATAAAGCGATTTGTTCTTTTATTAGTGTAGATTTGTGATACAACCTCATTGGCAAAACTACTGAATGGGCATATTTTAATTATTTTTAATATTTCAAAATTAAATTTGAAGAGTTCTGTCAATGATGACATATAATCTTTGTTTTCTTAATTGTACTATCCATTATGTTTTACATATTCACAGTGTTTTATTAAGTATGAAATTTCTGTTGATTGTTTGCAATTTGATTTTCATTTGAAATAACTTGATGCACATTTTCTAAAACAGAATTCTGCCTTTAAACTTATGCATAATTTATTAATTAGAAATTGGTTTTATTTTGATTTTGAAAATAGAATTACATGTTCCTTAGTGTCAAAATCCTAACTGTTATACATAGTGTGCAAATATAAGGATGGATATAATTATAAGAATTGTGCAGAGTCCTTAATAACTTACTGCTTCACCAGTGGCCGAGAGGTTCTGCTCTCGAAGCTGGTAGATGGGAAGTGCTAGGGTTCGAACCCAATCGCGCCTGTCGGCCTAATCGTTCAGAGTTTTCGTGGTTTTCTTCAAAACTTGAATTTCCAAGTGTTAATACGGGTTAGATTCCCTTAGAAAGGCCCCCACTTAGGATCTATATCCCTCGTGTTGATAATTGGCCGTCATAAACACAACCAACCTTAATAATTTACTACAGATAGTTTCGGTCCTGGACAAATTTCTGGCAGCATTTTCATCGAAAAGAATGTTTGACAAAACTCAAATTTTGGGCCGAATATTTGGTTGATCTCTAGTAACAATAGTTTTTCATAATAAAAAATGTACATCTACTTTTGCATACAGGTTGAACTCAATATTCATTTAATAATAGCTTTGTCTGGAACTCAATATTCATTTAATAAATGAAGGAACATGCATGTTGTTCAGACCCTGGACTCTAGCAGATAATAGTATTACACATTACTTTAAGAAATGATGGCGAAGTGACCAATTATTCAATTTATCTTGACAAACATAACAGAGTAGCACAACTTCTCTCATTTTAACTCATTTCAGAAAACATGACATTTATAACCCAAAGGAAAAATGGTAAACTTTTAACACATTCAAACTTAACATACTTTTACATGGTATCTTATCAAATGCTAGCTAGCATCCAAAAGCACACCGATAAACCAAACCATTAGCTTTTTAAATGGTAGCAACATGGCGACAACCAATGAAAAACAATCATGCGATTTTCATACTCACGGCACTAATTAACATTTTACTTTTAACAGGATGTCTAGCTGCCTGGATAACCGGGAAAAGTCAGGGTAAAGTCATGGAAATTCACCTAGGAAAAGCCAAGGAAATTTGCAATTTCTGAGAAAAAGCCAGAGAATTTGTAACTTTAGGGAAAATTTCAGAAAAAAATTTCCAATCATAAAACTAAGGATTTGGAATTGCAGTGCCAAAAAAATTTAACTTTGATCTTCATAAGTACTCTTTCAACTTCTTATTGAATTTCTTTTCCCTATCCTCCTTCAATCTTTCCTTGTAACTAAAAAAAAATCAATACCAGCTTTTTACAATTTTGTAGGATTCATCAGGTTATCTAATCTGTTTTTGGGAACTGAACATTTGTTTGTTTGATTTATTGAATACAGTAGAAGATCTTTGTAATGCAAACCTAAAAATGCAAGGTTGTGTTTTATATAGAATTTTATGTTATATAGATCACATTTCACGCATCATTAAATTTACTTTGTAAACATGGCCAAATATGTCCGAAATATATCAAAGCACATTAGAGTATCTTTATACTACATTCCCTGACACCAGGAGTTATGCAAATTATAAATTTTTGCATTATATAGATCATTCCACTTTGCAGGGGTGATTGTGTTCCGGGGGTACCCCGGATTTCTGGGTTTTTCGCTCGATCCTTCCGGGTTTATGAGATCGTTACGTTTAGTGGAAAATTCAGACATTAAAAACTATCGTGAAAAAAATCAAATCCACAATCCGTTCGCTGAAAAAAATCGACGATTTCGTCAAAATCCCAATGTAAGCACAAATTTCGTCAAAGGAATGCGAAAAAAAGCTCAAATTTCACAAAATATCGTGAAAAAACAAGATTTTCGTCAAAGGATCGTGAAAAAAACTAAAATATCGTCAAAGAATTGTGGGGGAAAAGGAAATGTCGTCAAAGGGTCGCGGGAAAAATGCAAATTTCGTTAAAGGATCCCCCCAAAAAACGAATTCCTTTAAAGAATCGCGCAAAAACTTTAATTTTGTCAAATGATAGCAGAAAAAATACATAATTAGAACCAGGAAGGATTTTCCCCATCGCGGAAAAAACGTGATTTTCTTCAAAGGATTGCGGGAAAAACAGAAATATCGTCAAAGGATCGCTGGAAAAGCACAAATTTCGTTAAAGAATCACGGAAAAAACATGTATTTCTTTAAAGAATCGTGAAAAAAACAACGAATTTCGTCAAAGAATCTCAAAATAAAACAAATTTCGTCTAATGATCGCGAAATAAACACAAATTTCGTCAAAAAACCGCGGGAAAAAAAGAAATATCGTCAAAGGATCACGGGGGAAACACAAATTTCATTAAAGGGTCACGAAAAAACAATTTCTTTAAAGAATCGCGGAAAAAAAAATGAATTTCATCAAACGACCGCAGGAAAAACACATAATTAAAACCGGGAGGGATCACCACCACCCGGTAATCGGGGGAAAAACGTGATTTTCGTCAAAGGATTGATGGAAAAACGGAAATATCGTCAAATGATAGCAGAAAAAACGCAAATTTTGTTAAAGGATCACGGGAAAAAACATTAATTTCTTTAAAGAATCGTGAAAAGAACGCAAATTTCGCGGAAAAAAAACGCGAATTTCGTGAAAGGATCGCAGAAAGAACACAAAATTAGAACCAGGAGTGATTCCCTCCTTCCCCCCTTTCTGCTGTAACCTTCCAGATACAGTTTTTTCACTCAAAATCACCCCATCATGGTATTGTGTCATCCATCTCAATCTCAGTACAAAAATTTCATATCTGTAATGTATAATTCCCAGGAAGAAAGCAGGAAAAAGAAATTTATCTTGTGTAAAGGCAAAGCTTTAAAAAAAAAAAAAAAAAAACTTTTTATTTACTTCTTTTTCTTTTTTTCTTTTACTTAGCCACATAGAAGTAAAATTGGATTGGTTTTGACATTTTTTCACTGCTTTCAAATAACTAGGTGTCATAAATATGACTTGCATTAAATCTACTAAGATACCCTACTCTTAACTTACTACTTACTCACTTATTTGTGCTTGTTTCGTGAGTACTTGGGATAGATTTATTTACTGATTATAGAATTCGAACTTTGCATATTTAGCAAGATAAATTGCACTCTCCATTTGATGAAGTCATTTAGCCAGGGGTGATTCTCTTCCGAAAGTTCCGAAAAATTAAGGCAGTCATTTCCGAAAACTAAAAAAAAAATCAGTCATAAATCCACGAATTCGGGCATAAAATATAGCGCGAATTTTGGCAAATGATCGCTGAAGAAGATCGATTTCGTCAATCGTTCGAAGAAAAATCGCCAATTTCGTCAAAGAATTGCGGGAAAACCCGCATTTAGTCAGACGATCGCGAAAATAACGCGAATTTCGTCCAGGGATCACGAAAAAAAAAAAAAGCTAATTTCGTCAAAGAATCACGGGAAAAACGTAAATTTTGTAAAGGTTCATGAAAAAACTGCAAATTTCGTCAGAAGATCGCCAAAAAACAGCAAATTTTGGAAAAGGATCGCGGAAAAAAGGCAAATTTTGTCAAAAGATCGCGAAAAAACGACAAATTTCATCAAAAGATCGCGAAAAATGACAAATTTTATCAAAAGATCGCGAAAACGTGACAAATTTCATCAAAAGATCGCGAAAAACTCAAATTTTGCCAAAGGGGCGCGAAAAAACACGTAGTTAGTGCCTTAGTGGATTCCCCCCTCCCCCTCTGTTGTAACCTTTCAAAAAATTTGCTGTGGATTTCGGATTTTTTTTTTTTTTTAACACAGAATCACCCCTACATATAGCTTTCAGTGAAATTAATGTAAGTTTTCTGCAATTGTATATTTCAAAAAACAATAGCAGAAATATGTCATTTGATTGTCATGCTGTTGCAGCATCTGTTGCTATGTAAATTGATATTGGTATATTTTGCATCCATAATTTTCAGGGTTTTTCACTTTGTATCAGTTAACTTTCAGGGTTTTTCACTCTAAGTCACAATCACCCCTGACTTTGCTTAATCTATATATTTAAAAAATCAGGCTGGTTTTTTTTTTAGTCATCAGCCCTGAGCTTTCTACTGAACCGATTTTGATAATTATTTTTAAAATGAAAATTGTTCATTTGTAGATGTGCCCGTTCTAGCTATTTTTTAATTTATTTCCATTTTTATATTCTAATTTTAATTTTAAAAGCTTTTTATGATATTTCTTCAAAATTGTGGCAATCAGGTTAAGCTTTTCTCTCTATAATATAAATTTATTTTGCTTTATCACATTTCACCAATCAGAAGCGTAATTTAATCAGTGTTATATTTAAAAGAAAAAAATTAATAGTCTTCATAAAATTTTACCATAATAAAATGATTGCATGTAATTATGCACTAATCGCGAAAGAACATAGCTTATTTAGTGAGAAATGAATATTAAGTAATCTATGTAAATTAAATAACAGAAAATAATCTATGATAAAAAGTAATATCTAAAGGGAAATGTTTCCGATGAAGAAAATGACGACATTCAGAAAACAGATAAATTTGCTCCATTAATATATGTTGTTATAACTGTGTCAATGATGACATCATATTCACTGATGTCAGTTTCCAGTATTCCTGCATCTAAATAGACTGAACTTCTGCTATTTACTTAAAGATCCGTGGTATGCATAGATGAAAATATTTCTGAAAATTGCATCATTTCCATTTATTTATAATCTATATATTTAAAAGACAAAGCTGTTTTCTTAGTCATCTGGCCTGAGATTTTTACTGAACCAATTTTGATAATTATTTTTTTTAATGAAAGCAGTTTATTTGTTGATGTGCCCCCACTCACATTTTGAAAAATAATCCCATTTTTAAATTTTAAGTGTTTTATGAAATTTTACATTGGTGGCAATCGGGTTAGTTGCATCGTTGAAAAGAGAAGGGAAACAATGAGAATTACTATGTTATTACAGATGCCATTTACGTATTACAATTAAAAGTAACATAAAATGATGTCATTATATAAAATAACGCATTTTTACTCATAACCTTTTACATTTCAATATTTTTGTTTTATTCCATTGACACTGAACTGAGATTGAGACGCTCATCTCAGATGGCTTCAGTGGGTGAAAATGAAATAAGTATTTTCTTTGATAAACATAAATATTTTACTGTGAGTGTGTCTAAAAGTAAATTTCTGGATTATGTCAGCACTCAGATAAGAATTTCAAGTAAAGAGTGAGAATACATGCAACTAGCAAACTTAACATCAAGTTTGGAAATATTTATTAAATATTGATTCATTATTTTAATTATTTTTTACAAATTCAATCAATATCTGTTCTTTTAAACATTTTCATTCGACGGGTTTCTACTTGTATTCTTTAATATTCAAATACAGTAAAACCTTGAATAGCAAACAACTTAGGATTGTTGAATAGAATCCTGCATCAGATTGGGTTGTACCTTTTTTTCTATTGTTCGGGACGATGTTATTCTATTTTCTTTCTGTGGGTTGGTTTACTCTACAATAATACTTAGGGGTCAAATTTAAGTTTTTTGCTAATCGGATTGTTGGGATTTTCATAAAAAATTTGAGCAGAATTATGTTCCAGATGAAAATACATATGCATTTCATATGTATGAGCATATATTCAATTTACTGCTTGAGAAATAAAATATATATATGAAATGCAATCATAGATTATTCTTTTTTTATGGTGCAGTTAAGAAACATTTTTTTCATTTCTTCTAATATGAAAAATATCATATACAATTTGTTTTTGACTCGCACAAAACACTTATACGGCATTTGCAATAGTTTCTGCATACACGTGTGTATAGATCATAAGATGTCTAGTATTCAGCAATAAAAGCGTATAATACAAACATATAATTGTGTTTAAAAACTGGAAAGTGTTTGCTAAATAGAAGTATCTGCTTTCTGTGTTTGTGTGTCTGCTATGGTGATCTTATTACATATACATTTTTAACCTTTTTATTTTCGATATTCTTTTGAAAAATCGGTTTACCCAAACCCAACCCACGAGAGTCAAAACCCTATCCGTTACAGACATGAACCTGAAATAGAAGTCAACCAGAAACAGTGTACTATTATTTAAAGAGAATTTTAACTATAGAATAAAAGTAATTTTAAAAATATGTATTTTTGGAAAAAATTCTTGAGCCAAGGAGGTTGTTCCTTAAACAGATTTTTGCATGTGTCAGACATGGACAGATCAATGATTTTCATACAAGCAAGGTAGTGGGGGCCGGTAAATTTCAGTTGGTGAAGAAAGAAAAGGAAGAGTAAAGTACAGGCCCGGTTTAGCGCAAAAAAATGTCTAGTTCGGCATAGATCGAGCCTGCAGAGAAAGCAAGACCCAGAAAAAGAGTTGATCAGACTCAACCTGTCCCGAGTCCAGTGTAGGTTTCTAAATGGCATTTGAATGGGGAAAACATTCTTAACAGCTGGGAATTTTTTTAATAAATTATGAAAAAAATTGAGTTTGAGTTGTAAATTTTGTTCAAACTCACAGATTTTTTGATCTTCCGTTCAGCTCACGTTCGTTTATCAAAAAGTGAGTCAAGTTCAACTCTACATTCACAGAAATTGAGCTAAACTTGTGAGGTTTCACTCAGTGGACGTGCTCATGCCCAACACTGTTTAAATCATCCATTTTAATATGTAAAATAAAACCTGTGTAATATATAACCTGTGTTCGATGGACGAATATAAGAAGTACTAACTTATAAATGTGTAACGTGTTAATCTTAATAACAAGTTATTGTAATTCCTGGGCAGTGTAAAAATTTCTACGGTGTTTCTTTACATTGTATGCTTTTTTAAATCCTGTTTACAAACATTGTTTATAATAAAGTATGTTGTAAAACAATTTTAATGCTACATTATTTATACAACACTTGTAATGCCTTTTAAACTTCATTATCTTCAATGTTTGTTCAGTTATGTAATTAAAAACACATACTTTTTTACAGGAAACCGTTTAACAGTTGAGGCAATATACACTATATTGCCATTAATGACAGGCAACTTTCAATTTTAGACATTTTGTCGAATATTTAGAAATATACTTGACAGATTCTCTGGAATTTCAGGATTGAAAAGAACAGGTATGACCTCATATTTAGCAATGTCGATTTGGTAAGGGAGCCAACAAAAAATCAAAGAAAAAAAATAATACTTGGGATCACCCTGTAAAATAAAATGCACAAAATGATCTATCGCTACCAAATATAAATAAACGGACATTGTGCAATATGTGTATTCTTTTGTGTTGCATGTTTTTTGCTTATAACATGCAGGGTTTTCAACCAAATTTAACTCCGGTTTCAGAAAAATTCACAAAATATAGTAGAAACAATAAAGTGCAATTGAAATATAAATATATTAAATATTTTAGGAAATATGAGCAGTTGTATGAAATAATTTTTATCTGTGCATGCGCAAATGATAACAAGGATCATTTTACATAATTTAATAGTCAACTCTATGGAGCAACTTATTAAAAAAAATCTAGTCAAATATCGTAAAAATTCAGAAAGTTATCGGCGTTAGAGTGAGCAAATTTTTAGTTGTCTTCTAAAAGCAGCTGAATGATAAAGGATTTTCCACAAATTGCCATTTTTAATTTTTTTTTTAATTTTCATTTTTTATTAATGATTTAGTTCTTGGATAACCACCAGAACGAGCCTATACCATGATCAAAAGAAGTATCAAAATCGAAGCACTTTTTCCAAATCTACTCGTTGATACTCACTAAATACTAACTTTTTTCTGAAAGTCGGTTAATAAAAAATGACAATTTGTGTAAAATCCCTTATCATTCAGCTGCTTTTAGAGAACAACTAAAAATTTGCTCACTTTAACGTCGATATCTTTCTGAATTTTTACGATATTTGACTAGATTTTTTGTTATAAGTTGCTCCATAGAGTTGACTATTAAA
The DNA here is from genome assembly GCA_963932465.1 of Maratus speciosus. Lineage (NCBI taxonomy): Eukaryota > Metazoa > Arthropoda > Arachnida > Araneae > Salticidae > Maratus > Maratus speciosus. The sequence goes on from OZ010786.1 coordinate 634,447,048, forward strand.
TTATGTAAAATGATCCTTGTTATCGTTTGCTCATGCGCAGATAAAAATTATTTCATATAACTGCTCATATTTCGTAAAATATTTAATATATTTATATTCCAATTGCAATATATTGTTTCTACTATATTTTGTCAATTTTTCTGAAACCGGCGTTAAATTTGGTTGAAATCCTTGCATGTTATAAGCAAAAAGCGTGCAAGAATTTTTTAATTTTTTAAAATAAATCGCTATATCTCTATTAATATACGTGCCATTCTTACACAAAAGAATACACATATTGCACAGTGTCTGTTTATTTATACAGTAGGCTCCCTTAAATCCGCGAATGCCTAAAATCCGCATATTTTTTCAGATGTAAACAATGAAATTTACAGTTAAGTTGCAAGAACAAAATTCAAGATGGCGCTGAAATCTGCGACTACCGTAATGTTTTTTTTACTAAATTTTTTGTTAATCATTCTCTTTTGGTTATTACAGCAGATTTATTACTAAATAAATTTACATTACTTTTGATTTTGATACAAAATAGCATATCTATATGATGACGTATCTATCTTACGATCGCTTTACCACTAGATGGCAGCATAGGACTTTTGGAATCGAATTGAATCGATTTCATCAGTAATAATTTAATATTTTTCTAAATTTTTATTTTACATAATTATTTTAATAATTACTTACGTTTAAACTAATAAATTATTTTAATGTTTTACTTTATAGTAAGCATTCATTATAATTTGCCTTGCTTAACTGCCAGTCAAATTAATGTTTCAAAAATGTAAACAAATCAATGACCAGAAATCCGCATAACCTCTGGTCCCAAGCTGTGCGGATTTGAGGGAGTCTACTGTATTCGGTAGCAGTAGATCATTTCGTGCATTTTATTTTACAGGGTGATCCCAAGTATTATTTTTTTCTTTGATTTTTTGTTGGCCCCCTAATTGCCCCCCTTAACAAATCGACATTGCTAAATATGAGGTCATATCTGTTCTTTTTAATCCTGAAATTCCAGCAGAATCTGTCAAGTATATTTCTAAATATTTGACAAAATGTCTAAAATTGAAAGGTGCCGGTCATTAATGGCCATATAGTGTATTATAAGATAATATCCTCTCTTATGACTGCTCAATAGATATTTCCTAAACATATAGATTTAGAGACATACTTCCAATTGCAAAACTATTTTAAATGTTGTTCTTCATCATATTAAAATCCATTAAGGTCAAAATAGTTTGTTTGTTTTTTTTTTTTTTTTGTAAAAAATTATAATTTTAATTTTTTGTTCATCCTGTGGATCTTAAATTAATAGGATACTGTTTCTGTACTGAAATTTGTGAACAGCACTATTATACTTAAAATTCACCTATTTAGAAGAACTCTAGCTATAGTACTAGAACTCGAAAAAAGAAACTAAATTTCACTATTATCTATAGTTAAACTGAAAACTACATACAAGTTGAACTGTGAAAATTGAAAAAAAAAACCTGTCTCTGAGACCACTAACAGCAGTTAAGTGTTAAGATACTTTGATTGTAAACATTTTCTGGCGCTAAATTTAAAAGATGCATTTTTAGAGCCAGAAAACATAACGGCAACAGAAAATGACAATTATGCAGTGTAAATATGCTCAAATGGACGGTTTTTGGGAGTTGACATGTGCAGAATTATGAAGGCAGCTAGTATTCAGCATCTGGGAGTTAACTTACGATAACCACTGCTATTTTAACTTGGGCGATTACGTGAAAGTCTAAAAATTGAGATCATATTAGAAATATACTATATCTAACCATAAATTAACTTTGTTATTATGAAAATTATTGGACAGGAGCTAAATTATCTGAATTCGATATTTATTCAGTAAAACTACCTTCAGCAGCGATTATGACTTCAGTACAGGGCCAGAATTATTAATTACAGTACAGAACCATTTATCCGGAATGCTTGGGGTCAGATGTATTCCGAATAACTGGTTGTGCATTAAAGCAGCATCCATTTGATATGTTTTGTGGAATATGTGTGTTTGTGACATTATTTCTGATTTTAAATTATTAGATTACTTGGATTAAAAATCGGTGCAAAAAAGATCAAAAGTTAAGCAGATTTTAAAAGAAGGTAATTTATGGGAATACCCTATAAGTGTCTTAAAAACAAAAATTCTCCTGTTTCCTCTGCATAAAAATTAAAACATCTAAAATACAACTAAATATGTTATTTCAAATACTAGATGTTGTCATCAAATTATACAATTGTTTCAAGCAAAGCCTATGTCAAACTGGCAGTGTATGACACCTTTTTCTGCAAAGATTCTGAAATCAGTCTATCACAAATATCATTCCGGATAACTGGTTTCCGGATAAATGGTTCCATACTGTATTTGTTTATTTAAATCAAATTATTACTCATTTCAGAAAGTTTCTTAGCAAAATCTGACCACTGAATCAACCGTATTATGGGTATGTCGATTAGTTTCTCTTTCAACAACGCCCCACACATAATAATTCTGCAAGTTTAAATATGGAGGGCATATGTTTGTGCTATGTGATCATGAAGATTAGCTGTCATCCAATCTTTGGCAACAACGACTTTATTTGAAGGTGTGGCGTCCTGTTGAAACACGTATGACATTTCAACATATTTATGCTGGACTTCAAAGTTGTTTGGAGTACCTAAATGTAGCCAATGGAATTAAGTTGTAGATCCTAAGAAGAGAAATGTAGTGGCATGGCATGGACTTGGCTAGTTTACTGTTCATTATATTACTCATTTTTAAAAATATTTATTGTAATAATAGCATTTTTTTTATTAAAAAGTTCTTAAGGAATTAGGAACTATTAAGAATCAAAAGAAATTAAGAATCAAATTAACCACTTCACCGGCGACAGGTATGGGGAAACAGTGCTTTTAGCCCCGAGTTATCTCGGGGCCGACGGTGAAGTGGTTAAGGAGATAAAGTTGAACTAATGTATCAAATTTAGTTTTTTAGATAGTAGCAATTTTTCCCAATGGTGCTTCTTAACTGCAAAATGCATTGTTTAGGCCTGAGAAGTTGTGCTTTATATGGAGAATTGCGTTGTACAGATCTTCTGCTGTATTTATAATCTTTAAATTGTGTTATTTACAGAGCAAATATATTACTTATAAAGAAAAAAAATATGTGTCAAAGCAATCTGTATTTAACATGACAGATGTGATAAAGAATATCATCTTGATTGGACAAAATGGATGGAACCTGTTGCTCAAAGCGTGTGCATAATATTTAGCATGCAGAAAATCATTCTCAAGGACATATAGGAGTGTCAAGCAATCATTAATGATGAAATAAATATCCTGGTGTTCAACAATTTGTAAGTTTTCAAAAAAATTGGTTAAGGAATCAGTAATTTGTGTTTCAGAAACAAGTGATTAATACACGCACAACACACACACACATTTTCATCATACATGTAAAATTCCAATGCCATTTATGGTTTTTCAATGTGCTGATGAATTTGCACATGTAAAAATGGGTGTTGCCATTCGAACATTTTGAAATTTTTTCACTGTAACCGTAACTGTGAGAGCTCTATTGTTCTAAATCATCACAATCTCGAGCGCATACCTTCAAATAAGTATATCTAAAATTTCTTTTCGATTGGCTGAGCAGTTGGGCCGCTAGGGGTTCATATATCGGGGAAGTTTTTTTATGACCGCCCTGTGTACATATATATACATACATATATATATATTGGGTATTCTAAAATGGACTGACTGTTTTTGAAATTCAGTAACTTTCAAATGGTGGCAGCTATTAAAAGAATTCTTGAAGACAGCCCCGTGCAAAAGGGGGGCGAAGGGAGCAGTTGCCCCATGTGCGGAAATTGAGGGGGTGCCAAATTTATACTACAGTCTTTTTTTTTTCTTTTTTGCTGTTATATTGATCATTTTTGGAGGATTTTTTTTCTCTCTGGGGACCACTTGTTTCTAACCTGGTTGCTATCGATTTTTACCTTCCCCATTTTCTCCAACTCAAATACTAACAACAGCTGAAAATGGCTAAAAAAAAAAAAAAAAGAGAAAAATCTATCCAAAACACTGCAATCTCTCTAACAACTAACTGCAATTTTGTCTTGTGTTACTTAGTTGCTTGGAATTTCTTAATTATTACAAAATTACACGTTTTAAAGTTCCAAAATAAACACAAAATATTTATTCAGTAGACTTTATTTCTGTTTCTGCATTTTATCAATTTTGTGACACCTGTCACAAAGAAAAACTGAGGCTGGGGCACCAAACTAAAACTTTGCCCGGGGTCAAGTTTTTCTTATCACGGCCCTGCTTACAGAAGGGTTATGTAAGATGTCAAGAGTTTTTTTACTGCAATTTCCAGTTTTAGTTCCAAATAGAAGTGATAGATGATGCTGCAAGAAAATAGGCACTCAATCGATGCCAATATTGCAATCACCCAGCATTGATGCAAAGGAAGGAGATTAAATATCTGGAGAGGGATCCAAAAAATAAGATTGTGATCTACACCATATATTTAACTACCTTCCTTTGCATCATCAATACTGTGTGATTTCGGTTTTGGACTTGAGTGCCTATTTGGAACTAAAACTGGGAATGGCAATAAAAAAAACTTAAGGCATATTACATAACCCTCCTGCAAGATTTTTTTTAATAATTGTCATCATTTGCAAGTTATTGAATTATAAAAACTGTTCATTTTAGGACACCCAATGGGTATATACATTGCTCAAAACAATTAAGGAATATTGAGGTTGTGGGTGAATCTTGCTGCTGGGGAATGGTTTAGATGATTGATACATGATCGACAGACATGGTAGGCTATGTGAGAAAAAAAATTACACATGTTTGGCAGAAAAAAATGCATTGTATTGAGCATGTTACTGAATGTATGTCGACCATTGTTTTCCGCCTTCTCTTTCAGTAAGTTGAAAGCCAAATTTCATTTGTTGCTGCTAAAGTATTGTTTCTGACGTTAAACTCAAAATTTGCATATTTTGAAGTTTGAAAATGGGGAAAATTAGCATTTATGACTCTCTTCTTCCATTTTCTGCAAAACAAATTTTTCTTATACCGTTATTTTATATAAGACTTACAATATCCTTTAATTGTTTTGAGCAGTGTATATGTTCAAAGTGCGAGTAGGACTTGCATCCTAAGGATTCCATACCATTATGTCATATTACTGTAAAGCTTAGTAAGTATCTAGTTTCTTGCCAAATATATAAAAAGTAAGAACTGCTTACTTATTAGGAAAGGGCGTGCTTATAAACAAACACTTCCGTCAACCAATCTACCAATACATTCTTGTCATACTGGTCATTATGGGAATCGTCATGGCAGCATGACCAATTAATAAACATAGCCCAATCAAATCGTCCAAAATTATGTGTACAGTAGAACTTCCGAATAGAAATCTTTGCCTAATTTTAATGTTAATTAATTGCAGAATTCTGCAATTAAATATGGTATTAAATATGGCACTGATTAGGAAATAGTGCTAACACAGCAAAAAAGAATAGTTGCAGCTATGCATTTTTATGAAAAAAATGAATGAAATTTACAGAAATTAATAGTTGTATGCTGAAGAATGGAACAACAGTTTTCATTTTCTATAAAAGATTCATATCTTAAACTATAATCGATTTGTTCCGCACAACAATCTTTTGTGGTGAGTCCCTGGAAATCTGATTAAATTAAAAATTTGATACCGTTACCGGAAAGATTCGATGTTTTTATAGAAAAGGGGGAAAGACTGCTCAATTGCTTTCAATCAGTAAAACAATACAAGGAAATTATATCTGCTTACAAAGGAAAGTGACTTAGTAAATGTGCAGAGCAGAGCCTTAGCATGGGCAGCGTTCATGATACAAAATAAATAGAAAAATCCCTTGCATGATTTTTATACTCGTACACAATAGAATAGAAGACTAAAAACAGAAAATATTCTTTTCTGGTTAGATATCTAAATTAAAAAAATAAACCAGCCAATTAAAAATTATCCTACTGTTTCAAAAGAAAATCGAACTGAAAACAAATTCATTGATCAGTCTCTTGAGTGGCGCAGTATCACCACGTCGCCACCATCAGTGCCAGACATAAATTTGTAAATATCACTAGAATAGAAAAACCGCGATTTCTGTTTTCCCTTCATTCTGATCCTCAGAGTAAAGATAAGAAGTAGAGGCCGAATCACATTGTTATTTCGGTCAGAACTTGAGGCACACATGTTTCTGCTTTCATCGCCAAAAGGTTGTCTTTTTTGGCGGTGATCACATTATTGGCAACTGTCGGATTTGATTTATGCGAGAGAAACGCCCGACGCCAGAAAGTTTCAGCGGGAACCAGGGGAGAAAAACCGGTTTGGCACGTTTTCTCTGCCCACCATCACGTGACGGTGGGTAGTGATCCCGGCGTCAAGAAAGGGTTGCTATTTCTGAGTCCAGTTATATGAGAAGTTTATGTTCTGATCAAAATAGCAGTAAAATGATTTGAAATAGAAGAGAATATGTAATTTTTAAGGAGGGAAAGTTTTTTTTTTCTATACATTTATAAAAATTTTTTTGAACGTAAGACTGATTGAGCTTGAGCCCCAAGCCCAAGAAGGATATAAAAATTTAGTCCCGTTTCATCTCCTATGTGTGCCACACATTAAGCGACATATAAATGTTTAGATAAGAAAAGAATGCAAAAGCTTGGAGATGTGAAGAAAAGGAAAGGGTAATTAATTTAGGCTTCGATTTCTCGGAAGCGCTATTGCACTGCTCTGGGGCCTTGTATTTATGAGCTCCGGTGAATTCCGACCAATATAAAAACAATGAAGTACCTGAGCTCCGTCGCAAATTAAGGCTCTTCTCCCTGCCGGCGAAGGCACTCACTCACGAGCTAATGCTAATCCTATGGGGAGAGATTTTTCTAATATCTCGCTTGCATTTCAACATATTTAAGTAATTTTTTTTTTTTTTTTTTTTTTTTTTTTCACTGGATAGCCGAGATGCGTCTCTACATCGCACCTTTTTTACTTTTCCGATTTTGGATGTAGATATTTTTTAGAATAAAACTTCATTTTCAGAACCGGTTTTGAAGGTGAAAGTAACTTTATAAAAAATATCAGCGACCAAAATCAAAAAAGTGCGATGTAGAGACGGACCTCGGCTATCCAATGCAAAGAAAATTATTTAAAAATGTCGATATGCAAACGAGATATTAGATAAATCCCTCCCCATAGGATTAGCATTAGCTCGTGAGTATCTTCGCCGGCAGGGACAGCCGCCTTAAGCCCTAGCACATGTAAAAGAAAAAATCCAACGTTGTTTCAAGGATGTAACATTTTTTAGAAACTCGAAATTTTTACACCACAATGGCTCCATGACATTAATTTTTATTAAACCCTCAGCTAGGGTGCCTCGATATGAGAATGGCATACGGGATGTAAATTTAATTGGGCGAGACAATTCTTGACAAAAGCTAATTGCTAAGCTAATGCTAGTTAACTTGTCTCATCAAACTGCGACCAACGACATAAAGGCCTGTTCATGACTTTTAAAACGTCACACGGAGTGTATTATGTTTACACGACGATGGGCGTACCGCTTTGTACCAATCACCGTGCACTGTTAAAAAAGGGGCTATCTATTTTCTGACAAATGAGAACATTGCATAAACGTCTATGGCATAAACGTCTCAGCGGTCAGAAAATAGATAGTCTTTAACAACAGAGGTAATTTTTCACGCCATTTTTAACAGTGTGTAAAGACGATTGGTACAAAGCGGCGCGCATATCGTTTTGTGCCAGTCGCCGCCGTGTCGTCAGATGATCCATTCTGTGTTAAGCACAGAGCACCGTACTCATAGCCGGTCATAAGAAAAATGGTGTTGACGGACAGGAGCACAACAAAGCGATCATAGATCCTATAAGGGTTCCATTTTTTCCTTTTGAGGTATGAGATAACAAGATAAAGCGTTTGTATCTTCGAAAAAAATATTAGACATTAAAAAAAAGTTCGAGTTCGTTTATAAGAGAATCAGAAGACACAAGCAGGGTAAATGTTAGATTGGAAATTTTTGCCCAAAGTATGGCTCTGGTAGAGAAAAGATGCAAGTTATTTCTTCAGGAAAATCTACATGAGAATTTACTTATGTCCAGATGTCGCCAATATGATAAATTAAGGCATTCTAGATTTCTTACTAATCTTCTAAAATTGTTGATAATGGTACTGTGAGGCTGAGACAAGTAAAAATCTGACTAGGTTTTCTGCTTTCGAAGGTCCCAAATTTTGTATGGAAGGAACTTCGTTCGCAGGAGCGGGAAGACAAACAATAAAACAGACAAATAATTCTCGGAATGGCCGATTGAATGGAAGGAAAGAAAAAGCCAGACATCCCTAAAATAAAGTCGACTGGCCAGTTATCCTGGGGGCAGGACCAAGCCAAAACCTGCCCCAAGGTCTTTCTTGTCTGAGCTAAACAGGGGTCACACACCTGCTCCAATTGCACCAAACTGCTCCAAACGAAACTATCTGCTACAAATGGGTTATTTTGCCTGTGTCTGCTCCGAAACAGCCAATTCGTTTCTCCTTTCTGCTCCCAAATTTGATTTCTTTGTGCCATTACCATGAAAAAACATCGCGAATTTTATCAAATTGTCGCCGAAAAAAAAATTCGTCAAAGGATTGCGGAAAAAACTCTTAATTTCGTCAAAGGGCCGTGAAAAAATGCGAAATTTGTCAAAAGATTGCAGAAAAAAACACGGAATTTCGTCAAAAGACCGCGGAAAAAACTAATTTCATCAAAGGGTGGCAAAAAAATGCAGCGGTCTCTTGCTATGAATTTCAGAATTTTTTTTTTAAACTCCGAATCACCGCTGGGTTCACTCACATTTTCATTCTCTATGTGTTTTGTATGAAATGGTCCTACATTGTTCTGTTGCAGAAAGTTAAGCAAAACTGGTGTGAGTCAATGTGAATACAGATTTTTGAGTCTTAAGTTCTCCAAAAACAACTGATAGAATGGTACCAGGTGTACAAAATAAAATAGCATTGAATAAAATGGCTATAGTGATTTTTTTTTTGTTCCCTCTAATAATTTTCCTTTATCCCTTTGATTTTATGTTTCCTTTTACACTTTTTCTACAGTTTTTTATTTATCTTAAGGCAAATTTGTTTTCAGCTATAAAAGTAAATGTTTTCCTTGTGTTGCTCATTTTAGCTTGCTATAAAATATTTTTCTCCTTGCAAAAACATTTTTTGTCTGAGTGAGTGCAGGTATAAAAACTGTTTTTTTTATCTGCTCCAAAATTTGTGTTTTGCTGCTACAAAATTCGTTTTTTGCTGCTCCAAAAACTGATTTTGCTGCTACAAAATTTGATTTTCGTTGCTCCAAAAACTGATTTTGCTGCTACAAAATTCGATTTTTGCAGCTCCACAAACTGCTACAAATTATCTCGAGTGAGTATGACCCCCTGTAAACAGTATGATGCTCGCAAAATCTGTTTTTGTCCATTATTTTCTCCGCCAATGAAATGTATCCCCACTCCTCTCTCTATTCCTCTGATATAAAAAGGTACTTTGGCAAACCGGCGCGACTTCATCGGTCACAGTTAAAAATAATAATTTTATCCAGTGATACTTTTTTCTTTTTTTTTTTTAAGATACGTTCAAGTAATAGTAATACACTCAAAGGAATATTTGCATAAATAGCTGTCTTAAAAGAAGGAATATTCAGGATTTAGATGTTTATAATTCCGACAATATTAACCAGTCATAACTAAACTATAGCAGACGACAACAGCAACACCAGCAGCCTTTTCTACTTTTAATGATTGATGTAAATAACAAATAACATCATGTGCAATCATATCTCTTAACTCTGTTACCCTTTCAATGAATATTTCTCTGCATTAATAAATATTAAAGGTATTTCACAAAGACTATTGCGTATTTTACGAAGTTTTCATATTACCTAAATGTGAAAATAGTGACCGTCGGACATCCGGTTAAAGGGTAGCTTTGAATGTTGGGAAATTTTGGCAGCTCCTAGTAAAATGGTGGCCAAAAAATCACAAATAAGGATGAGGTGTGTGAAGGTGGTACTGTTTTTGTAAAGATCTGTGATTTTATAATCGTTAACTATGTATAAAAAGGACAAAAGACAGAATGATATCCGTTCTGCTTATTGTTTGTGCATCATCCGGCTTTTTGCTCCAAATTATATAAAAAATGTTATATTTAATTTAAATGGGATGACAGAAAGCATCCCAAGTTGAACTAATGGGACATTATTTACACATCCTTTCAAGCTCCATTCTCGAAAATCTTTTATGCACTTTTTTTAGTATATTTAGTTTTTTTATCATGATTATCTGTAAGGTAGATGAACGTTATTTTGTACCTGAATTCATACTTTTTTAATAACTGTATAAGTTAGGTTAGATTTTTAAATGATTCGTATATAATCAAAATATGTAGTTCACACACACACTGGATATATTGCATTTTTCATTTTTTAAAAATTAAAATATCAATTCCGGATCGAGCAAAATGTGGAATATGATGTGCGACGTGATGCCAACGATATCCGAGGACAGTATCACTCAAAGGAGCGGCCAGTTCGCTACCGACGAGTCCAATTTTGAGCAGTTAATGGTAAATATGCTCGATGAACGGGATAAACTTATGGAAAATTTGCGTGAAACGCAAGAAAGCATGCAAGAGCTCCAGTCAAAATTGCAGGAAGTTGAAAGGGAAAGGGACTCTCTTCAGAGGCAGCTGCAAGCAAATCTACCTCAGGTATGTTGCTATAACTGTTGTTGTGGAGTAGTAAAGCAGCATTAAAATTTTTAGAAAAAGGTGTGCAAAAAAAAAAAAAGTAAAGGATAACGTTTTCTATAAAATTTATTCATTGCATAATATCTTTTAGCATTGTTAATGCAATGTAGCATGTTTAGCAAAACATTCTTTCTCTTGTGGATACAAAATTTATTCACTTGTCCGCATCGCAATTTACTTGATTCACACTCTACATCAGACCTGTCCAACCTTTCAGTAAAGTGGGTCGCGTCCAGTGGGGTAGTCATAAAAAAAAAAACAGAGGGTATACGTTCTAAGCAGAGGATAGTGTATATATACTATAACTTTCTTGAGAAACAGGGGTATGCAGTGTTCCTTATAGAAATCCTGAGGGTATACGGCATATACCCCCGTATACCCTCCACTACATCCCTGGTCGCGTCACACTTCACCTGGTTGCAAACAATGAACAGTGCCATTAATCACGACTAAAAACATGCAGCAATATTATCTCACCATAGTTGTGGCAAAGCCTTGTTACTACAGAAACTAACATCTACCAGTATTATTGAATAGTAATCACATTTAAATGCAGATTTTCTGTCATAAATAAGTCGAAAATTACTTTTAGGAATACTAGTAGAAATTTTCACCTGTGGTAACCAGGCCCTGAGTAGTGGTAGCAGTGTTGAATTCAGACATTTTTCACCGGGAGTGATTTCTGTGGCTTCGGAGGGGACATTATAGCGTTCTGGGAGGGAAATTGCACTTTTTGACCATTAAAAGCATAAAATCTCAAATCTTCCTGGCGGAACATTTCAATACTCCGGGGTGGGGTGGGGTGAATGTCCCTCCCAAGCCAGCCCGTGAATTCAACACTGAGTGGTAGTTTCACACAAGGGCAGTGGCAGAGGAGGGCATATACCTCCCCCCCCCCTTTTTGGTGTCAAATTTAATCGTCCGGGAAAATTTTTTGACTTGAGTGTAGAGTTGTGCCTCGGGTCGGGTAACCGAATTTTTTCTGCACACAACCCGAGTCTTGTTGAGTTTTTTTTTTTTTGACTATAATTTTTTTTGTTTTCTGGATGACTTTTGATTCTTACGCATCAGTTTTGTTTAAGCTGATTTTTCAAAAAAGTGACCAGAATTATATATCTGAATAGAGTCCTGCATTGATTCAGATTGCTCGATTTTACCTACACCTGACCCACGGCTTGGATTGAGGATAACTTTATTCGTTGTGGTTTAGTTCGGTTTCAGGTTAAGATGGGTTTGGGATGCAGACTATTTTCCTGAATTGTTTTAAATTATGGATTTTTTTTTTTTTTTTTTTCACTTCATGCTTAGGATCAAGTTGCTGGTTTGACAAAAAATATTTTGTCGATTTCAGGTCGGTCATAACTCAATCCGTGCAGGATTGTAATTAACAGTTTGTGTTTAGGGTCGTAGGTTCATATCAGGGTTGGTAAAAAAACCGGCTTAGATGCCGTATGTTCCCTCCGCCGTTGTTGCTTTGAAATGTTTGGCGATTTTTTGTTGGCGTGTTGACGGTGGTTATGGATATGGCAACCTCAATATGTTGAATGTCTTGTGACGTGTCGTTCTGGCAACCGAGAAGTTAATGTTGGAATATTGTGAATGTATTTTGATATCGTATTGTATAGTTCTGCCTTTTTATTTTTATGTGAAATTTATTGAATGTATTTGATTAACTATGTTTTCTGTAGTCCGTTTAAACGCTGTTGTTGAAATAATTAGGAAATATGAGGAAATTTTGACAAGAAAAGAAGGTTTGTTTATAGTTTGTGAATACGTATTGATAAGCCTATTTAGGAAAATGTCGGCGATAATATTTCGAGCTGGATCTTTCAAGAAAGCAGATGTTTGTTAAGGTATGTTGATAATTTTATGTATTTTACTGCTTTTGAGTTTTTTACATTTTGTGATTGCTAGAAAGCGAGAATTGCTGAATTTTGAGAATTCTATATCGCGAGAAATGCTGAATTCGGCGATGTTTTTTTTCGGAAAATGTGCGCGAAGCGCACATACAACGATTGCTGGTTGCCATTTTAGCGAATTTTGTTTTTTATGTGTATTTTTGCTTTAAAAGTTTTTTATATTTTGAGATTGCTAGAAAGCGAAAACTGCTGAATTTTGAGAATGCTATATCCGAGAAATGCTGAATTCGGCGATGTTTTTTTTCGGAAAATGTGCGCGAAGTGCACATACAACGATTACTGGTTGCCATTTTAGCGAATTTTGTTTTTTATGTGTATTTTTGCTTTAAAAGTTTTTATATTATGAGATTGCTAGAAAGCGAAAACTGCTGAATTTTGAGAATGCTACACCTCGAGAAGTGTTGAATGCAGTGATGTTTTTTTTTCGGAAAATGTGCGCGAAGCGCACATACAAGGATTACTGGTTGCCATTTTAACGAATTTTGTTTATTATTTACATTTTATTTTCGTTAAGCCAAACATGCGTATAAACCGGTGCTTGGCGACATTTACTACTTGGCGGAAAAAGGGTTTTCACGCCAAGAAAATTCCAAGATGGAGGCCGGGGGGAACTTATGACATCTGTTCCAAAAAACCGTTTTATTTTTTCAAAAAAACCAAAAAACCTGGTTTATTTTTGTTTAAACTAGGTTTTTTTGGTTTAAACTGGGTTTTTTTGAATAAGTTTTCCTATTACATATACAATCATATTTATTGATAAAAATAGACATCGTTGGATATATAAGTAATATAACTTCATTTAAAAATAATTTAAATTAAATAATTACAATCAATTATGTAGAAAATTGAAATCATTTAATATTTAATCATTTTTTAGTAAAAGCTGTCTTATTTAACATTTTTTAGTAAAAGTTAATAAAATGCTCTACATAGAGAAACATTGATACCTTGAAAATCTTAATAAACAATCTTTTAATTACTAGTAGTACTATAAATAAACATACGATGTAGTTTCATAAATATAATATACTTTCCCATGGTATTCAATATAATTTCTTTGAAATATTTGCAATCTGAAATATCTGATTTTTCTGTTCGAACACTACAGGACAATTATTATCTTTTATTGAAAGTAAAGATTTTTATAAAGGATTCCTGGAATTATTTGAATTTAGGAGTAGAGTCTTTACACATTTCAAGAAGATATTGTGTATTGTCATTTGACACTTCTCCTCTGAAACTGCCAGGTAAAAGAAAAGAAAAGGCAACAGTAAAATAAACAGAAATACCCATTTACCAGCTTTTTAGACTACTGAAAACATTTATCTTAAAATGGAAAGTAGATTTATAAAAGCTTTAATTCACTAAAACATTTAAACAGCCATCAGACTTAATACACAGGCTTTTTTTTTGAGCTATGTTATTCTACATATTACTTTTAAATGTCTAAACTAAAAATTAATAATATATCTTTTTAGGCATTTTTATGAGACTTTTTTCTGTTATGTTTCAAGCAAACCTTAATCTTGATTTTCCCCCATTTTTTTGTCAGATCTAAATAGTGGATTCGATTATGCAATAGACGATTTAAATATATCTTATTGCATGTTTTAGTTAAAGTAAACAGGTGCTTCGCTAGCACCCAATTTTTGCACCCAATTTTGTCACAACAGTGTCCTCTTATTCGACTTTATAGCTTGAGTTTTTTTTTAAAGGCTGTTCTCAAATCCGAAAGGGCAACTTTATGACATAAGTTTTGATTTATTTTTGTTCGGAAATGCATAAAACTGGCAGATGCTGTTGTTCAGAAACTATGTAATCAAACGGTGTTTTCCATTTCTTTTTTCAAACGCAATAGATTTTTCAGAAAATGTTGTCAAAGTGGGTGTTTTGAACTGAATTTCCGTGCGAAAGAAGAATAACCACTCAAGGAAGATTAAAAACATCTTTGTCACGTGATCAAAATTGCTTACAACTCCATAGGTAATTAATTTATTAAAAATGGAAAACACAGTTCGATTCCAAATAGCTTCCATAGTCAGGCCTTCCAATTTTATATCTTTCTGTTAAAAAATGAATTTGTACATCTGTCAGAGTGTTTAGTGCTTGTTGAGAAGAACAGTTGAGAACAGCCCTAAAAGATAATCTCCCCAATCAAGAAACTTTTCTTTTACAGCTTGACTGAAATCTTAAAGGTCATTTTATGTTATTAATTATAAATAATCTACGTTTTCTCAAAGGAAAATATTTTATTCAAAATATTGAATATTTTAAATCTATTTTATCTTTGCTAAATTTACCTGTTTTAAATTTTCTCTTTAGAGGTTCAAATATGTTCATCAACACATGTAATTTGCTTTCTACATGTATACAAATGTAACCAGACTCACTATGTCTCACGGTGACTACTGGGATAAGACTGTTAAAAGTAGAAATTATTTATATCCAATAATTTCAAAAACTTAAATTACAAAAATGAGAAAATATATTAGATTTTTTCGAAAAAAAAACAAAAAAACAGTTGGTTAACTAATTGATTTAAACCGTGCCAACCCTGGTGGTAACAGAATAAAATCATAAGCAAAACCCCAATCCCAATGTAGAAATGCAAGAAAAACAAAGGCTTACTAAACCCAATAGCCATACAGCAAAGAAAACTCACAGCCAATCATTCATTGGCATACAAAACAAAGAGTAACCAATGGAGAGAATTACTTATGATTATGTCATCATTGAGGCATAATGCAATCCTTAGTAAATCTTAACTAATAAAGCAATCTAAGTAGTAAAAATGTATTTTTAGCTCAAACCTGCCATTTTGGCTATTTTTAAAAATAAAAGGCTTAAAAAAAAGATGAAAGAAAACTAATTACTTGTTATTTTCTTCCCAGATAATTTTAGAAAAATTAGTCTGCCATCAAGATTTAGAGCTTATAAGAAAAGTTTGATTAAAAATGTTTGTCACTTTACAAATTTATTAATTCATCATTTTTCTAAAGCTTTGCTTGTAGCTTCTGCATAACTTGGATTTTGCCTTTTTCAATAATGTGTAAAATAAATGCAAACATTAGGGGAAAAGAGAAAAAAACCAGCATGGTTTAAAAAAAAAAAAAACATTTGGTTTAAACCAACGTTGTTTAAACCAAACAACCTTGGAATTTTGTATTTCAGTTTTAGTCTCAGATTCAAATGCTGTATCGTATCAGAAGTTGGAGGACCATGCTGTCTAGTTTCGATCAATATATACTCTAAAAAAAAAATACGCGAGTTGAAGGCGTTTCTTCAATTGCTTTTATTATTATTATTAAAACACGAAAATTCTTGCTTTGATTTACCTATTTTTACACAAAATACAGAAAATTCATTACTCAAAAATAAGAATTACTTGAAGTTGCATTTTCGTCAAATTGCAGGGGTGTATCCGTAATTGTACTGCATGTTACTTTTTTGTATTAGAAACTGATTTTGTACGTATGGCTCTTTTTCTTCCAAAACATGAAAAGTTTACAAACTGAAGCCCAGTTTTATTTATTTATTTTTCTACAACCAAAAGACGGAAATTTCTCCAAATAATAGAAAAATCTGTTTCAATCACAGGTACGTTCCGGCAACTTGCTGCCTGTGCTTTTTACGTTTAACGAAATGTTCTCTTGAGCCCGGTAGCAGAAAGTTCGAGACGGGAGACGGGCGTCGCAGATTTTCTTTTCTCGTTTGCAGATTATTTTTCTATCGAACCTTTATTTCGCTTTATATTATGTTTAGCTCTTTATTACTTAATACAAAAACTTAAGATTATTATTAGCAAAATTAATAAAATGCATAATAACAATAAGCTAAGTGATCGTTTGATTAATTAATGCTTCAATTCTAAAATATTTTACCTGCAGATTATTTTCTGCCCCTGAAGTATCTGTTGCAGACACTTGGCGAATTTTTTGCTACTGGGCTCTTGAGAGCGTACATAATATTAATTGCGTTTTTTCAAAAACGGCTGAAATGTAAAATAATGAAAAAAAAAATAAAACGCGGTATTTATAAAGTGAGCATTATTGTCATAAAATTGCTGTTAATTATTTAAAAAAAAAAAACTAGTTCGACTTATTAATTTCACACCCTTCCTTTTATGAATAAAGTATAATTCAAATATATTCAATGTGAAGAAAGGAAGCTATTTAACCACTTCACTGGAGACAGGTATGGGGAAACAGTGCTTTTACTCCCGAGTTATCTTGGGGCAAACGGTGAAGTGGTTACTACAGCAACCTGTTATGATGGAACAACAAAGAATCGGAAGAACTTTCCAATTTAGAATGGTATCTTAGCAAATGTACTGTTCCTTTTATAATTGTATAGTACTGTTTTAGCTGATAGTGTGAATTTTTTCAGTTTAAATTATTATTCTGTTGCACTGGTTCCATAGTAACAGGTTTTATTGTAGTGCTTAGGATGTCCTGATTTCCAAGTGCCTGTCCTGCTTTTTGTGATACTAGACCTAACACCTAACAACACTACTTACAAGCCAAGTTCAAGTTGGCTCAATTTTACAAAAAGAAAGTCTAAGCTATTGTTTTAGATAAAAAATTATATTTTAAAATATGAATGAGTCTTTTTACGTATTTATTTTCTTCATAAAAGATAGAATTGATATTAGAGGTATGATTACAGGCTATTTTTAAATACCTGTATAATGATAGATCTTTTTCGGGTTTGGGTTGAAGTGTTTCAGTTTAGGCTCAATAGAAAAATTGTTGTCGGGTTCAGGTCTGGTTTTGTGTCAACGGAAATATTTTGGTAGGTTTCGGATTGACTTTAAGTTGAATGTTTGGGTCCGGTATAACCCAACCAGGGAAGGAATCTATTTCATATGAATAACTACTTACATATTTATTTTTCTACATAAAATATAACATTAATATTGCCGATATGATTACTGACTATTTTTCTATAATTACATTATATTTTGGATCAATTCTCTTATTCCGGGTTTCAGGTTGAGATTGGAATTAAGTATTTCGTGTTACGGGTAGATGGAATATTTTAGGTTGGGTACAGTTCGGGTTGCAGCTTGGTTTTAAATAAAATTTGCGGGACTGCAAATTTTATTTATTACCCGGGCAGTACCCTAGTTAGGTGTAACGTTTAACTGCTAGTTAACGATGACACTTTCACAAACAAATTTAAATTAAAATAATATTTGGTAATTTCATGTGTTTTCGATAGGGATTTGTCAACTGATTTTTTTTAGTTACCTCTGATATTAAAATACATGGTCAATCCCATCTGAACACGAATCGTGTTTCAAAAAAAATTGGTTACCCACCTTACCTGATGCAGGACTCTTGTTTCTAGGCCTTTGCATTTTCTTAAGGAGCGGGGTGGTCCGCAGTGGTTCGAATCATATCTGAAGAACTGTTCCATACTTTGTCTCTCACACACGGCTGTGTATGTGCCATATATGAGGCATGAGATTCTTCCGCGGATCCGCGGTTTTCAACTTTTTTGTCATTTTTAAATTTCTGTTTTTTTCCGATTTTTTTTTTTTTTTTTTTCAAATTTTCGTTTTTTTGCCATTTTTTCGATTTTTAATTTCTCATTTTTCAAGAATTTATTTCGTGCAGACATCCGTTTTTTATTTGTTTAACTAAAAAAAGAATCATAAAATGATTTTAATCCGCATCAAAATATGCCTATATTTCAACACCAACTACTAGTCGAGAAGTCATTTATCGTGCGTGGTGGTTATCCTATTTCATCGCGATCCCTGAACCAGGGATGATTCTGTTCCGAAAAGTCCGAAGAATTACGGCAGTCATTTCCGAAAAAAAAAAAAAAAATCTTTCATAAATCTGAAAATTCGGACGTAAAATGTATCGCGAATTTCGACAAATGATCTGGAAAAAACGGCAATTTTCGTTAAACAATCGCGAAAAAAAACTCGGGAATTTTTGTTAAAAGATCCCTAAAAAAAACGTCAATTTTCGTCAAAAGATCTTGAAAAAACGGCAATTTTCGTCAAAAGATCACAAAAAAAAAGGCAGTTTTTGTCAAAAGTTCGCTATAGAACAACAATTTCCGTCAGAAGATCGCTATAAAATGGCAATTTCCGTCAGAAGATCGCGAAAAAAACGGCAATTTCCGTCAAAAGATCGCGAAAACGTCAATTTTCGTTAAAAGAGCTGTAAAAAAAAGTCAATTTTCATCAGAAGATCGCGAAAAAATGTCAATTTCCGTCAAAAGATCGCGAAAAAACGTCTATTTCCGTCAAAAGATCGCGAAAAAACATCAATTTTCGTTAAAAGAGCTGTAAAAAAAGTCAATTTTCGTCAGAAGATCGCGAGAAAACGGCAATTTTCGTCAAAAGATCACGAAAAAACGGCAATTTTCGTCAAAAGATCACGGAAAAAACGGCAATTTTCGTCAAAAGATCACAAAAAAACGGCAGTTTTTGTCTAAAGATCGCTATAAAACAGTGGCGTAGGAACTTTGTACAAACAGGGGGAGCCGGGGCATATTGCGGAAAGCTAGTGGCGTGGATGATTTCGTTCATTGTGGAGGGTTCCTTCATAGTTCTGCACGTTTCACAAACAGAAGTATAAAATAGAAGCATATCAAAAGATCACCAACTCTTTAATCCAGTTAAAATAATTTTTAATAGATATACTTGATACATAGAAACTTAATTTAAGTGCGATCCCGAATACAATATTCAAATTTAAGGCTTCTCCTATTTCCAATTACCAAAAATTAAAGTGCTTTCTGTTGTTTTGCTTACAAATTCTTTACAAATCTCTTCCGAATCAATTTTAAAGGCCTCCTCTTTATAAATATATTATCGGTGCAGGTAATTTGTAGTAGACATACCCTTTTTCTAGAAATCGGGAGGGTTGTAAACAATGAAAAAAAGGGTGAAGGCACAAACAAGTGTGCTCCCCCCCCCCTCTCTCTTCTCTTTGTTGTCTATTGCGTGAATTTCCTAGAAAAAGTATACTTTATTTTTTTAATTCAGCAATGTATCGTAAACAGATGTGGCGCGAGAATTTCTTCCGGGGGAGCTGAGCCCGTCTGAAATATTCCAGGGGGAGCCACAGCTCCCCCGGTTCCTACGCCCTTGCTATAAAACGACAATTTCCGAAAAAATGGCAAATTTCGTCTAAAGATTACAAAAAAAAAAAAGATTTCACATTAATGTTCTGTATCTTGGTAAAATAAACTTTTCATTAGAGTAAGTAAATAGCCTAATTCGTGTTAATAATTTCTTTTTAATTTACACAAAGCTAAATTGTATGTAAATTATATATATTAATAGCAATTATATTTGTTGCGCTTGAAATTCATAACTTTCATTATTCAAATGTTGTTCGCGCAGTTTTCAGCTTTTTTGCTTTTTGGTCAATCTCATCCCTGTTCCGATATTAAAATACATGGTCAATCCCGTCTGAACACGAATCGCATTTCGAAAAAAATTGGTTACCCACCTTACCTGATGCAGGACTCTTGTTTCTAGGCCTTTGCATTTTCTTAAGGAGCGGGGTGGTCCGCAGTGGTTCGAATCATAACTGAAGAACTGTTCCATACTTTGTCTCTCACACACGGCTGTGTATGTGCCATATATGTGCATGTAAAATCTCTAATATTGATTGACCTCTTATTGGGAGGTTGCTGGGTGGAAGAAGAATATGAAGCAGAGTTTTTCCTTTCGGGTAATGCTCAAAAGTGTGGAACCTTTTTAATTTGTGGATTTGTTCGCCTATAAAGATTAGGTGATGAGTGAGGCGTTAAAAAATAACCTTAAGAGCTTTTTTTCTACAATGTTCTTTGACAAGCTTCGAAATTTATCTTTTGAATAAAAATTGTTTGGTCCTCTGCAATTCATCTATAGTTTAAATTGTAGTGTGAGTGTTAGAGATCTGCACGTTTCTGGATATGCCAAATCTGGACGTGAAAATTTTGTCTTTCACTTGATTAACTAACATATTTCACCTGTTATTTAAAAAATGAAAAAATAGAAACAAAGAAATGTTTTTTGTTCTTTTATTCCACTAATAAAGGAGAAAAATTACCACAATATTACTGTGCAAAAAAAAAAAAATTCTGAAGTATAAATTAAGGATTGATCGAAACCAAAACTGAATTTCAGTAATTTTCCTATTTCCATTCGAAAACGCCCAATTTTTTTATGTAATTAATTAGGGATGCTCCGAATAGTGATTTTGCCCGAATACCGAATATTCGGCCAACAGGCGAGCCGAATACCGAGTATTCAGCTAGCCGAATAGTAACTGCTAGGCCGAATACCGAATATTCGGCTTGTCAAATACTTTCATATATTTCAAAGTTTAAAGATATTAAAATGTTAAATTTTAAAACAATTTTACATAATATTTAAAACAGAAACTTTTCTTCTAATAATCAAGAGCTTTTTTCAAGTAAACTTTATGCTGAAAAAAAATCTGTTTTCAGTTTTTTGAGAAAAGGATAGTTATAAAAAATTTTTAATTAATAAAATTTTAAATTCTATGGCTTCTTCTGAGAATTAAAACAAATGAATAAAATTTTCTTAAAATTCTAAAATAAGCATTTTAAAATCAAAGAGAAATTGTGTAGAAATTGGAAGAAAAATTGTACAGCATCATATATTATTTGTTTGCCAGGAAGAGACAAAAGTAAATAAATAATACAATCGATTCAAATTTTATATGGTGGCAACTTATCAAGAATAACTGTTCTATTTCCTTTGATTAAGCAAGGAAGTTTTTAAATGCATACTAGATCGGCGTCTGGAGTGGGCAATCATTTTAAGAGATTGTAAATGTTGTTCTTAAAATCTTAGCAAGAAACAGATTATTTACTGGACAATGTTCAGGAACTTACATTTGTACATAATTCCTATGAAAATCCTCATAATTGGTTAATTTTCTTAAATAATACTTAACAAACAGCAAATAAATAATGTAAAAACATTATCTTTTATTTAAATAAGATTCTATTTCTAATTGTTCTGAATATCTTTATAAGTTGACTGTTAAACGTAGAAGTTGTATATCGTTTTAAAAGTTCTTTTTAAGTATTCGGTTCGGCCGAATATTTTGATATTCGGCATGCCGAATAATTTGCTATTCGGCCAAGGCAAATATTCGGTATACCGAATAGTTTGATATTCGGCTAAGCCGAATATTCGGTATACCGAATGGTTTGATATTCGGCCAAACTGAATATTCGGTAACTTGGCCGAATACCGAATAGATGCCGAATATTCGCCGCATCTCTATAATTAATACATACATAAATATACATAATTATTAATAATTATATGTGTGGCCCAAGTTGGCTCTCTCTGCCTCTGACCAAAATTTATTTCCATATAAAATAAAATGTAATTAATTCATCTGCAACACGGAATGATTTTCTAATGATCTGAATTTCATCTAATTAAATTTTTTTAGGTACACTTTTTATCTTTTAAAATGACTTTTCTAAATGGCCAGCTGTTATACAAAAATTTTCAATTACTGTAAAATCATCCGCTTTTAATGAGCACGTGAAAAGCGTCTTCAAAGTTTAGTCATATATGCATTTCTTGCTTTATAATTTGGGCTTGTGTCTTGAGACAGTCATGACTAATAATTATAAACAGTGAAGTTCATAGCACTAAATAAAAAGTGTGTCATTTGAGTCGATACAGCTGAAATCAATAAGTAATGTTGAAAATTCCCAAAGAAAAGAAATGAGACTTTTGGAAGACAGGTAGGTTTGGTTGAGTTTCGGTCCAACCGAATTCTCAACAGCATTTTTGCGGTGAAATTGAGATTTTGGACCGAAAACAAATTTTCGGTCGATCTCTAGTATAAATACAGCCCAGGTCGGGCCCGACTCTACAGAAAAAAATGTAAGACCCAGACGTGTCCTGGGAAGAATGAAGTTTAAGCTTAGACCAACTTTCAAAAGCTAAAATTTATCCCGAGCCCTTACTGAGTTTTCAGATAAAATTAAGCCCAGCCCGAGTTTAATGAAAAAAACTTTTATCGAGCTCGGGCTATAGGACAGGGCTGGGCTCATGGAGACCTCTATATAAATTATGAATTTGCCTTCCCCACGCTGTCAGGAATACTGTGTCCTCCCATTGAGCAAGTTCTGGCATTGCCCCTGGTCTCACACATCTTAAATGATGCACATACATCTCACAGTAGTAGCCATAAAGCCCCTATGACACAGGAACTCTATGAAAAAGTAATTTGCAGAGATGACATAAATCATAGAAATTTAGAATTAAAAGTTTTGAAGAAGAAGCCAGAAACCTTATTCGCTACTATAATAATTTAAGAAAAAAAACCCCATGTAAATGCTATTAATTTTACAGACAGCATCCTTTAAAATGGATGTTTAATTATAAAAGAAAGCTAGTGACAGGAAACATTCAAAAGAGTGCCATGAAAAGTGTTGTACATCTCTGCTCTACATATTGATTGTGAATGAAGTTTGAGCCCATTAGAGTTTTGTACGAGTCAAGTTGTACTTGATTTTGAACACTTAAATTTCATTTGAGGTTATCCCAAAGTTGGCAAAATATTTTTTGCTGACTCACAACTCTGAACCGGAAAAACTTTCATATTTAAAATGGAAGAGCATTAATGGGTACTTGTTAGTTATTCCGTCGACCAATTTCACCAAATTATACAAATTGACATAATTTTAATTTTAAATGACGAAAGAACAAGTAAATTTGTTTAGCATTAATAAAAATACAAATAAAACGTCGAAATAAAAATCACTTGATGACGTAATCACATGTAAGTCAAGTGAATGTGACATTTACGATCAATCATTATTGGCATTTATTCTTACAATTTGGCAGGGTTGGCAAAAAACCGGCTTTTTTGTAAAAAAACCAACAAAAAAACCCCGGTTTATTTGGTTTAAACAGAGTATTTTTAAATATAATTTTCTGTTGTATACAGATGCATATCTCTTGATAAAAAACATTGTTGGATATTATATAAGTAATATAACTTCATTTGAAAATATTCAAATTAAATAGATACAGACAATTAAGTAGAAAATTGAAATAATTTCTAATTTAAACAATATTTATTAGTAACAGCTATGTCATATAGAATAAACTGCTCATCATAGTGGAACATTGATACTTTGAAATTCATATCAAGAATCTTTTGATTAATAATGTAATAATCAATAAATATTTGATGCCGTTTCATGAATATAATATATTATTCTGTGGTTGATATTATTATTTTTTCAAATATACAAATACTTCTGGTTATTTTGTTTTCTGAGTGATAACTCCAAGTGTTCAAGTCAACTTTTTTGATCATTGGTTCAGCAAGTAACAAAAGATTGATTGGTATTATTGAAATGCTATAGCTGGCACTTAGTTTTTGCAAGATGTGTCATTCAACTTCATATCTTAAGTTACTTTTTTTTTTAATTCTTTAAAAATAATCCCAACCAATCCAGAAATTTTTCTTTCACAACTTGACAAAAATCTCAAAGATCATTGTATTTTGTTATTAACAGCTGTTAATAATCTACCTCTTTTAAATGAAAATATTTTATGCTAAATATTAAAAATTATTTATCTATTTTATTTTTTTTTTAATTTTGTATGTTTTAAAGATAAATCTTAAGAGTTCCAGACATGTTCATCAGCAAATGCTAATGCACACAATCAGCAAATGCTCATTATGTCTCATGTTGACTGCTGAGATGAAGTGTAAAAAGTAGAAATGACTTCTATCAATAATTTAAAACACTTAAATTAAAAAAAAAAAGAGAAAATATTATATTAGATTTCTCCCAAAAAAACGAATTGGTTTTTTTGAGAAAAAAACCAGTTGGTTAAAATCAATTGGTTTAAACCGTGCAACCCTGCAATTTGGCGACAGTAATTTGGTCGATGGGATAACTAACAAGTACCCATTAATGCAGTTAATCAAAAATAGCCTATGATCATGTCTCTCATATTATTTGATCTTTTATGAAGAGAAATGAATGTCCTGTATACTAATTTATAGTATAATAATACAGTAGACTCCCTCAAATCTGCACAGCTTGGGACCAGAGGTTGTGCGGATTTTTGAATTTTGTGGATTTCTGGTCATTGATTTGTTTACATTTTTGAAACATTAATTTGATTGGTAGTTAAGCAAGGGAAATTATAGTGAATGCATACAATAAAGTGAAACATTAAAATAAGTAAAGTAAAATATTAAAATAATTTATTAGTTTAAACGCAAGTAATTATTAAAATAATTATGTAAAATAAAAATTTAGAAAAATATTGAATTATTACTGATGAAATCTATTCAATTCAATTCCAAAAGTCCTATGATGCCATCTAGTGGTAAAGCGATCTTAAGATCGATACGTTATCATATAGATATGCTAATTTATATCAAAAGTAAAACAAATTTATTTACTAATAAATCAGCTGTAATTACCAAAAGAGAATGATTAACAAAAAATGTAGTAAAAAAAAAACATTGCGGTAGTCGCTGATTTCGGCACCATCTTGAATTTTGTTCCTGCAACTTAACTGTAAATTTCATTGTTTACATCTGAAAAAATACGCGGATTTAAGGGAGTCTACTGTAGTAGTATAGTAGTGTGTTTATCTCAGGCTTTAAAAAAGGTTTTTTTTTTTTTTTGAATAACAACCAAAAAAAACCTCACCAAGGAGTATGGTTGCCAGATTATACGTTTTCCCTGCAAGTTGTACATGTTTTAGACCTATTGTATGGTGTACGTTTAAATTTGTCCCATACGACGATTTTTCCCCAGTTTTCTAGCACATCTTTTGATAATTTCAAGAATTTTTTTTTCTTTTTCAGTTCGCTTCAAAATTTCACCTTTTGCTGAAAAAAGTTATACTCTTGCGAATCAAATGCAAAAACACCTAATTTTTGATCTGGATGACAAAAATCTTGCGAGAGTTGTGTAATATTAACTGCTCAATCGCAAACTCTTGGGTAGCATTTGATAATCTGAAATTGACATTATTATAGATTATAAGTATCTACATTATAAATTATTTAATTTAGTATATTTGTACCTTAAGTTTTAATATTTTGTTTGATATATTATCTCCCTCTAGGCTTAAATACAACCATTTATTTTTGTAGGGCATCCAATACTAAATTTTTCATGATCATCATTGAATTGTAGGATGTTTTGATTTAGTTTTGCACTTAAATTCAATTAATTCTTCATTCATAATGGGATATATGGCAGCAAAATTAGTTAAATAATCTTAATTGAATAATGTAATACAAATACAGTTGGAAAATAATAATAAAATTGATTAATTAATAACCTCCTTTAAAGCGAATTTGTTACTGACATTTTCTACATACTTTAGTATGGTTTTAAAAAAGGACGCTAATTGCAATAAGACCAAAACTAACTAGTGTCAGTTAAAATCTTCCATTTTTTTCTAAGGTAAATTAGACAATTCTACCAAGGAGTTTTTAAAAATCCTAGTTTATCTAGTAATATCCTGGTCTTATTTCTAAAAAATTGATATGCCCAAATCTGACATGCATAAGATAATATAAAATAATAGTCAACCCAGCTTGTCAAGTTGAGCTAAGGTTTGGTAAAATAAGGATGAATTGATCCAATATAGAACTCTAGTATGCAGGAGCCTATGTACAATTTTTACACATACATACAATTTGCAATTACATTGTAATTTACAATTTAAGTGATCAAATAATTTTTCTTGAGCTTAGTATGAGACAGATTAATCTGACCTTTAAGATCAACATCATTATATCTCCTGCTGTTGCAATTTATGTAAGGAATTTTAATATATGTGCCATATATACAAATGTATAAGTCGGCACTCTATTTCGAGAGGAAAAACAAAAATCCAGTTATAAGTCAAAGTCATCCCTCTTTCCTTTTCATAAACACTGCCAGATACAAAAGCTTCTGCAGTGATTTGATCGGAAATAAAATTTTATCTGGCTTCTTCAAATTTCTACAGTTTAATATAAGCAGACATTAACCCGGGAGAACTCGCTTGTGAGAATGCCCAATTGCTTTTCTTTTACTTTTCATTCATATAATAAACTTTTTTTTGTTGGCTTAGTACTTTTATTCACAAAATAGGTAAAATAATTGAAAAACATTTTGAAATTTTAGTTAAAATGAAAAATGATTTAAATAAGAGTCTTAAAGAAGTATGACTGTGAGAGAAAATCTCATGCAGCGAGTTCTCTCGGGTTAAAAGGCTGAAACAATAAAGTTGGTATCAGTTATTTGGCATCTAAGATTAAAAAAAAAAAAAAAAAAATCTAGATTTTATTTACCATAAAATGCCAATTGTAAGCCCTCCTTTTTCAAAAGCAAAAGCAGTTAAATTTGGGAGGGAGGCTTATGATTAAGATTTAAAGAAAAGTTAGTATTTTAAAATCTCTTTTTATCATTAATTTAGAAGTAAATACAGGGTTGAGAATCTCCCATATTTTGGCAGATTTCCAATTTGTAAAAAAAAAAAAAAATTAAATATCTCCTCTCCCCCCCCCCCCCTTCTAAAAAAAATCCTTCCTACAAAAAATCTCTTAGCAAAATTTAAAAACCATGCTTTTTTTTTTAAATGTGCTTCTTTATATGATATTTCACTGCAACAATATTTAATCAATCGTCTACCCCCCTTTCCAAAAAAAAGAAAATACTGCTTCCCCCTTTGCCACATGCATAATTTAACTTATAAAACTCTTTAATTTTAAATTTCTTAATACACTATAGTAACAATATGCTATACAAATACACTTAGTTACAATAAATGTAATCTATCAGCTAAATTATTCCCTCCTCCCAAAATCTGTCTTCTCTTCCCTGCATCTCCTGACCCTCATATCATGATCTTCCGTCCCCTCCCCCGCTGTGCTGCTCCCCTCTCATGCAGTTTAAAATCTATTTCTTTTATCAAAATTTCTGCTTTATTTGTGATTTTATCATAAAAATATTTAAATAACCACCTAAATTATTTCACACCCTCCTCCCAAAAATGTTTTCCTTTCTTTTTTGTTGCCCCCCCCCCTTTCCCCAAAAAACAAACAAACAAGCAAAACATGCAGTATATTAAAATAAATAAATTGTACTTCTATTGTTGTTTTGTTTGGCTCTATTTAATCATAAAATATACATGTAATTCAGTGGTTAGAACAGCCAAACTGAGAAAAATAAATCTTTTGCTTTCCTCCCACATATTTAGAACCCCCCACCCACCCACCTTTTTGGGAAGATAGGATGGAAGAAAAATTTCAAAGAGGATGCAGATTTTAGATGAGTGATACTTGTATGAGATTATATAGATAAGATTTTCGATCAATCACCTTACTACAAAATAAGAAATAGGGCAGGGCTTTCTTACAAATTAAATTTAAAGATTTTAAACTTTGCTGGGTGGTGGTCAGAGGAGAAATAGGAACTTTGGAGAAAGGGGTGTGATTTAAATAATTGATTATTTACTTGTTATTAGCGAGCAACAAATAGAATAAACAAATTAATATTTCCATGTTTTTAAACTTTTTGTGCTGAGTAGGGGGAGGTAGAGCAGAGAAGGGAAGCAGACATTTCATGCAGAGGGCAGGGGAGCGATTTCATTAAGATCATGTAGAAATCCACCAAAAAAATCAAAATATTCAACATTCTCTCCCTTATAGCCCAAGAGCCGACAGCACAAAACCCAATGTTATCAAGCACAAGAAAAAAACCGTTATTTTATGGAAGAGTAGAAATAGAGGAATTTAATGATCCATGTCTGCCGGAAGTGAAGTGGTGCATAAGTAAAAATTTAATACCACATCCGGTGTATTTTTAGAGGCTTAATATAGAGACAAGAAAAATTATGGAAAATGTTGAGTTCATTTAGTACTACTATAATAATATCCTAGTCTGCCATGCCGCAGCTGGTGTGAAACACATGGCAGACGTATTTTATCTCAATTATTTTTAATGAAAACCAATGTTATTGAGCACAAGGATAATTTGTATTTTAAAATTAAGTTTAGATAGAGTTATTACAGAAAATCGATGTCTGCTAACGTTCAGCTGTTGCTAAATGTTCGGCAGACCACTTTATAATATGTGCATTCATGTAATTTTGTATCAATTTTTTGAAGAAAACTATGTCATATGAGAAAGTTTTGCATCACTTTCTTAATGCCATGGATAATCTGACATTATTGCCAAGCTAGTGTTTGCTAATTTGTTTCCCTCACATAATCGAATTCGTCCTGGTGAGTGTCACCAAGTTCTCAAAAAGAAAATGCCTAGCTTTGCCATAGTTCGTGCAAATCCAATTGTTTCCGCACAGTCTGAGCATTAATGTCGCCACTCTGATATAGAAGCACTCTACTAATACTAGCTATTCTGCTTATATAAAAACTAAAAATATATCTTTTTTAAATTTTACTTACTTTTTTGGAGATTAATTCCGGGAAATATTTGTATAAAGAAACTACTGCAGAATTCAGGATAAATATTTTTCTAAAACTATATTCGAAACAAGCAGAGTTGTGTAATATAGACGCACACCATGCATGGAAAATTTCCCACAAAATTCAGAACTTTACGTAAAAAGTTTTAGGAAAAAAATACTTAATTTTTGTTCTTGGAACTTTTTTTAAATACTGAAAAATTAAAAATATTCCCCAATTTTATGTATGATTTATTTATTGTTTGCCAGAGGTGATTCTGTTCTGAAAATTTAAGGCATCGGTTCCGAAAATTAAAAAAAAATCGGCCACCAGTCCGAAATTTCAGACCTAAAAAAATATCGCTGAAAAATATTGCGTATTTCAACAAATGGTCGCCGGAAAAAAACCAATTTCGTCAATCGTTTGCAGAAAACATCACCAATTTCATTAAAGCATTGCGGAAAAAACGCAAATTTCGTCAAAGGACCACGGGAAAAATGCGAATTTTGTCAAAGGATTGTGAAAAAAGAGAATTTCGTCAAAGGACCGCGGAGAAAATGTGAATTTTGTCAAAGGATCGTGAAAAAAGAGAATTTCATCAAAAAGTCGCAGAAAAAAAAAAAAAAAAATTTCATTGAAGGAGTGCAGGAAAAAATGAATTTGGTAAAAGCATAACAGAAAAAGCCTGAATTTCATCAAAGGATCGCGAAAAAAATGCAAATTTTGTAAAAGAATCACGGAAAAAAATAATTTCTTCAAAGGATCGAGAAAAAAACGGGAATTGTCAAAGGACAGTGGTAAAAGCATGAATTTCGTCAAAGTGCCGTGGTAAAAGCGTGAATTTCTTCAAAGGGCCACAGTAAAATCTCATTGGT
This sequence comes from Maratus speciosus, assembly GCA_963932465.1. NCBI lineage: Eukaryota > Metazoa > Arthropoda > Arachnida > Araneae > Salticidae > Maratus > Maratus speciosus. The sequence continues at coordinate 634,477,113 of OZ010786.1, forward strand.
CTCTTTTATGATGATACCTATGAATAGACCTCTCCTTACAAAATATGATTCAGTTGTTTCAGAAGCTATGTCACATTATTTCTGTGAACAGAGTGACTGGCATTTAGTGCGAAGAGGTCACAATATTAAGGATTAGGCTGTTTCTAAATTCACTGACAAAATAGTTGATAAGAATTCCCCTTCTTATCATGGATTTTTAGCTTTATTTTTTTTAACCAAAATAATTATTCATTAATTAATATTAATTAATTTTTAATCTAATTGGTAATTATTTTAAAACTACTGTTTTTAATTCATTTCGGTAAAATAATATAACATGTTATTTTATTACACATTAGCTTGCTTTGCAGAAAGTTTTTGACCCAATATTTATGTGCGCAGAAAGTTCTTGGTTTTATAAATGTCTGGAAACAAGATTAACCAGTCAGAAATTGTACATTTCGAAAGTTTAGCTCTTTGTGAAAATTTTCCAAAATGCAGGTTTGCAATTGGTCAATCTGGTTTCGGCTTTATGAAAACATTAATCTGGATCCCTATCAAAATGTGGCCTCACCAGCGGCCGAGAGGTTCTACTCTCAAAGCTGGTAGATGGGAGGTGCTAGGTTCTCAGAATTATTTTTGCAACTATCCAATAGGGTTTGCTTAGATTATTGTTGAACTCACTTAGAAAATTCACCGTATGATGTATGTCAGGTCTAGTTGCAATTTGCAATTTATAAATACATAAGATATCCTATTAGGAAATATTATTCATTTCAGCTGTTTCTTCTTCAGTTTTGGGACACATATCTTTAGTAGAGATGCAACGGATGTTAGTTTGGCTGGACACCAGATATCCGGTGTAATTTGCAGCCAGATATCCGGCCGCAGTATGTTTTGATCTGTCTTTTTGTAATTGTTATTTACCTTTACAGAAATTAAGCATGTGTTTTAGAGATGCAACGAATATTCGGCTTCGGCCGAATATCAAGTCCATTATTCGGCCTTGGCCGAATAATACTATAATAAATGTTTTAGGTAGCTACCTATTGCAGCCGTTCGGAGGAAAGCGATTTCAAAAAATTTTGGTATATTTTCATCGATCATGACCCCCAGACCCCGAAACCACCCTCCGTTCAAAATTGATATCTATCTATCTATCTATCTATATATATCTGACCTATGTCACACTCTAACTCTCGTAATTATGAACCGATTTCGATGTAATTCGGTGTGTACATAGTACATACCAATGTCTCGACCGAGTTCGTTGGCCAGCTTCATCTGCCGTTTTGTTTCAAAATGGCGGCCATTTAAAATTTTTAAAAAAATTTCAAATTTGTAATGTGATACCAAAAAAATTAAAAATGGAAAAATATTTTTTTCTTATGTATTTGACCTTTATACAAAGATTCTGGAGCAGTTTTTGTTTCGTCTATATCATAAAAAATGGCTGAGTTATAGCATTTTGAATTTCTAGCATGGCTGGCATTTTAAAACGTCCTGAATTTTGTCACGTGATAAAAGGCATATTTATAAACCAATTTCGATGTAACTTCGTTTATACATAGTACATACCAATGTCTCGACCGGGTTCATTGGCCAGCTTCATCCACCATCTTGTTTACAAATGGCGGCCATTTAAATTTTTAAGAAAAATTTAAATTTGAAATGTGGTACCAAAAAATTGAAAATTGAAAAAATATTTTCTTATGTGTTTGACCTTGATAAAAAGATTCGGGAGCAGTTTTTGTTTCGTCTATATCTTAAGAAATGGCTGAGTTATAGCATTTTAAATTTCTAGCGTGGCTGACATTTTGAAACGTCCTGATTTTTGTCACGTAATAACAGGCGTATTTATGAACCGATTTGGATGTACCTTGGTGTGTACATAGTACATACAAATATCTCGACCGAGTTCGTTGGCCAGCTTCATCCGCCATCTTGTTTCAAAATGGCATACATTAAATAAAAAATATATATTTAAAGTGAGGTGCAAAAAAAATTAGAAATTGAAAAAGGTTTCTTTCTTAAGTATTTGACCTTGATATAAGGATTCAGGAGCATTTTTTGTTTGACTTTACCTTAAAAAATGGCTCAGATTTAGCAGTTTCAATTTCTATTGCGGGTGACATTTTGAAAAATCTGATTTTTTGCATTCGACAGCACTCGTATATATCAACCGATTCCGATGTGAGTGAGCATGTGCACAGCAATTACTAAGATCTCGACCAAGTTCACTGGTTAGCCTCATCCGCTATGTTGTCTTAAAATGGCAGGCACTTTAAGAAATCGCCGAATTTGGCAGCCAAATATAAGTTACTTTAAAGAAAAGCAGCTTGGATAAAGCTGACTAATTTCGAGAAATTCTCATTCATTATATTGATAAAAATTAGTATTGAATCTCCTATATTCGGTTTCCACTAAATTGAGCTTCGTGTGTTTGAATGATATAAGTTGGCTTTTTTAAAATAAGATATATGAAAGCTACCTCTTCCTCCCGGCACTGGCCGGAAGGACTTTTTATATTTACACAGTATAACTTTTTAATTTGACAATTTATATTCATCATGTATAAGGAAAATTTTATTTGAAATTAAACAACACTTTTTTTTTTCCATTAACTTTCATACCCCGAATGGGTTTTATCTACCCATTTTTATGTAAGAGGCTAATTTAGGAATCATGTTAAAAAAATTTTATGCTGTATCAGTAAGTACAAAAAGTATCTATAATAAACTAACATGATCTGTTAAATTTAAACTCTTCAAAATTGTTTTAATACAGCTGTACAAGCAAATTCAAAATTTTTTTTTATCATAATGGGAAGTTTAACATTTATTCCTTGTTACATAAAAAAAAAAAAAAATATTTCTTTCAATAATATTTTGAATTATACCTATAAAGAACATAAATATATGATTGATTAGATATAGATGTATTCTATGTATAAGATATTTAAGTCATATATGTTGCAATACTTAAGGGTTTTTTTTTAGTAAAATACACTTAAAAGTGAAATATAATTTAAGTGATTTATTTTAAGTGTGTTACTATTTCTTATCAACTAATGAAAGAAATGTAAGTACTAAATTCTTTTAATTAGTATGCATTTACGTTTTAGATATTTTTTTCAAGAATAGCTTTGTAATGTTTATATTTGCCTTAAAAAACAGTTACTATGTTTTCAATAAACATAGATTGTGATGCAGAAATAATAATTCAGCATTCTCAGGTGATAGTCAATTTCTTTTTTTTTTTTTTTTTTTTTTTTGTAAATGTTAGCTGCTTCTGAAAATAATCTCTCACTATATATCGTACTTCCTGGTGCAGAAAGGTACTTTTTGACTAATTGTGAAAGGTTTGGAAAAATTTAATAATTCTTCATCTAAATAAGTAAACTATTAGTATTCTTTTGTCCAAAATTATCTAAAAAAATCAAATTTTATATTTGGTATGTCGCTATATGCCATAAGTGAATGTCATCAAAAAGTAACACTATTCTTTAATGATTTTTTTTAAATTTAAATTCATTTGAATTTTTTGAATACTCAAACAAAAAAAATAATTTCAATTAGTCCTTAATTTAATTTTTGATTTTAAAATAAAAAAAAAAAAAAAAATTAAAGTCAGTATTCGGCTTAAAACTTGGCCGAGTATTTGGTATTCGTCCAAATCACTATTCGTTGCATCCCTAATGTATTTACATACTATCAGGTAACCAAAAAAGTTCTGTTGTTTTTATGAAACGGCAAACGTGAAAGAATGTTACACGCAATGGATAATAGATGGCGCTACAATTGCCAAAACATGTTAATCAAGATGTAATGCAGAGTCATCGTATATAAAGAAAATTCGAAACGTTATCTTGTAACAGTAGAAAATGGATGTGACCAGGAGTACTATTCGTGCTTGTATGTTGTATGAGTTCAAACTGTGAACAAATGCTGTGCACATGGCTCAAAAAATATGCCAAGCTTTCAGAGAAGGTTGTGTCAGCACTCATACCACCGAAAGGTGGTTTAAAAAAATTTCTGACGGTGATGAGTCGCTAAAGGATGCCCCACGAGCAGGGAGGCCATATGTCATTAATGATGAGGAATTACAGGCTGTAATCAAAGAAGATTCCGCTCAAACGTGTGAGATGTTAGCAGAAAGGTTCACTGTCAGTGATGAAATTATCCATTTACATTTGCATCGTTTTGGGAAAGTGTACAAGCTAAGCAAATGGATACCTCATCAATTGACACCTGCCCAGAAGCTCAAGCGCCTGAACATTTGTATGGGGTTGCTGCATCGCCATCAAACGGAACCATTTCTTGCCCATGTATTAACCTGTGATGAGAAGTGGGAGTTGTACAGAAATCCCAAAAGATCCCGTCATTTGTTGTCAGCCACTGATGCTGTGCCAAAGACCCCCAAAACCAAGATCCATCAGCAGAAGGTGTTATTGTGCGTATGGTGGACAGCAAATGGAATTGTTCACTATGAACTGTTACCATCTGGTCAGACGATTACTGTGAATGTCTATAGTGACCAACTCCGTCGAGTTCACCAATCACTTAAAAAAAAAAAAACAGATTTGGTGAACCGTAAAGGCATTCTTTTCCTACAGGATAATGCTAGACCGCATGTCGCACGTGTGACCTCTGCAACAATTCAGACCCTTGGATGGGAACCGCTTTCGCACCCTCCTTATTCTCCTGACATTAGCCCTTCTGACTACCACCTATTTTTAAGCTTCGATAATCATCTGCGCAATCGACAGTTCAGCAGTCGAGAGGGTATGGCAACAGAGTTACAGAGCTTTTTCAACTCTAAAGATCGTGACTTTTATAAAAATGGAATTTATAAGCTTGTTTCCCGTTGGGAAAAGGTTATTGCATGTGAGGGTAGTTATTTTGATGAATAAATTGTATTCTTTCCTATACATTTTGCTGTTTGCTTTTTTCACCTAAAAACGACTGAACTTTTTTGTTTACCTGATATTAATATGTTATTATCTTTTCAATCTAATTTTTTAATTTTCTATTAATAATTATTTTTATAATTATTTAAGTTTTGATGCCAATATTATAATTAACATTATTTTTAAATCATTAGTTATAATAATATCAGCTAAATAGTTCAGAAATAATCAGGGTTGCCGGCTTTTAGCCAATTAAAAAAAAAAAAAGACGGACGCCTTTTTTTGGTTTTAACCATTTTTTTTTTTAAAAAAAGCCGACTTTAATTGAAAAAAAAGGTTCTTATTTTTTAAAAAGATGGTTTATCGATAATTCAGATCAAATTTAGATTAATTTATTTTTTATACACTTATAAATATTTCTACTAAAAAATATAAACTCCTATTAATTTGTATCAAATAAATAACTGCTAGAATGCAAATGTGAAGGCATTATGGCTTAAAAAAATATATATAAATATTCAGACAAATACATTAAATTAGACTCTAAAGTGGTGGTTTGGAATTCTTTATTATATAACTCTACATATACTACCACACATTTTAAAGAGGTACTACTTAGTTATCCCGTCAACCAAAAATGTATCGTCAAACTATAAGATTAAATGCCAATAATGGTTGATCGTAAATGTCACATTCACTTGACTTTAAGCAAGTTACATGTGCTTACGTCATCAAGTGATTTTTATTTCGAAGTTTTATTTGTATTTTCATTAATGCTATACTAATTTATTTGTTTTTTCGTTATTTAAAATAAAAATGATGTCAGTTTGTATAATTTGACGATTTATATAGTTTGGCAAAATTGGTCGACGGGATAACTAAGTAGTACCTTTAAAGATTATATGAAACTATAAGAAAATGTCACACATCAAAATAGAAACATTCTTACATATTGCTATTTACTTTTAAAATTGATTAAAACAAAATAGCTTATATGTATTTAATACTTGAAATTATCTTACATAATACTTGAGAACACTAACAAGGAAACCTCTTTTGGTGTTGCTTGCACCTAGCATGGAGACCTGGTGCGTTTTGTAGCCCTATACATAAAAGTTGGAGAACCGAAAAAATTTCTCTGTTAAAATAATATTTTATATACTTTTTTATGCTTTCAATTTTTTATTATTACATATTTATTTGTTTATTTCACGCCAAAAGTGAGTTAAGTTGCCAAATATGGCGCTAAAATTTTTCCGCCCGCTTTATCCAAAGAGAAAATGTACAGAACATATTACTAGTATTATATCAGATTGCGATTTTTTTAAAATAATTGATAGCATAAGAAACAAATATTAGGTTTTTTTTTTTTTTCTATGCAGGCGATAAATATATAAGTAATATAATTCTATAAAAGCTTCGAAGATCATTGAAAACTATTTTTTAGTGAAATACAAAATAAGCAAACTATTTTCTTTTGAAATCGAAGGAAATAAAGTTTCGAATGTTTAAAATGAAATGTTGCTGTATTAAATGGTCCTTTGGTAAAAGTAATCATAAAGTAAATTAATATTTTTACACAATTTAGAAAAATTACTGTGGCGAAATAGGTCGGACATTGCAATTTCTAGCTATTACAAATTCAGCTATGACATTTGGCTAGGGTTGCCGGAAAGCTCTACTTTTGAAAATTGTGATGTCAGGACGCTTTTTCAAGAAGGCTCACGTTTTGAGCACTTTATCGCCAGAGTAACGGTTGGCGCGGGGATGAATTCAATGCTACGCACCCTTTCTTCTTCCTGATGTCTTACGCGTAGCGAACAGCAACCCCATTCCTTTGCTGAGAGCTTTTTGCTTTTAAAACACAGACCTTTTTCGCATTAAAATGCTTTTAATTGCACAATATATATAATTCAAACATAAGTTAAGTTTTTCAGTTCAATAGTTTTCATTTATTTCATTAATTCGCTATATTCGAAGAAATTAAGAACGTATTTTATTTTTTAGGAAAAATAAAAACAGGTGTAAAGATTATTTTGTAATATATATAATTCTATTGATAATTTTTTGACACATTTGAACGTAGTTTTATTAGCATTACTATTGAATTAATTTAGTTTTTTTTTTTTTTTATCATTATTAAACGGCATAATTGTGTGACGCATTGTGTGATTGCATTAATAAAACATTTTCACTGAAATAATTTATTAAAATTTAATTGTTCTTAATTTAATTGCGATTAGACGTTAATAGGAAGTTGAAACTAAAATCAATTCGATTATAATTAGATTGAACGATAAATCATAAATTATTTAGCTGTATCCTTCAATTAAATCAATCAGTTAAAATAATTGCAAGTTGATGCATGCCAATTAAATCAATTACTATTACATTTTAATGCTGTTAAATCTTTATCATTATTTGAGTTTTATGAAAAAAACATTGGCCTGCCCCTAGTGCACACAATTAAAAATCTTTAAAATTCTTCAGTTTTTTATTTTAAAATTTTTGCCATATTTTTAAATATTATTTCGTCTTAGTTGTTTTATTTTATTTGTTATTTTAAAATAGCCATTCGTCATATTTGAATAAATCATCTAAATTCTTTCGGATGAAATCCCCCCCCCCCCCCCTTACACACACATACCATTTTTCATCATTCTGCACATATATGGCACTATTTATTAAGTTGAAGTGGCAATAAAATAATGATCAATTGTCTGAGGCAACCTCCCACTTCGAATTTTCTCTCCCCCCCCCCCCCCCACCTCTCCTCCAGCACACTATTTTTTGACCATTTAAAATTCATTGTTGTCTTGCAGCAAAGATTAGTTAAAATTGTGTTTTGCTCTATCTGTTGATTTTTAAATAACAAATAAATAATTTACCATAAAAAAAGAAAAGGAAAGAAATAGAATGAAAGATTAAAAAAAAAAAAAAAAAATCAGGATTAACCTTTTGTGCACACGCTTTCATTTTTTTTTTTTTAATTCTCTACATTTTTTTTAATTTTCCGTCCTATTTATTACTTTGAAGTAACTATAAGTAAAGGACCCATTATTCAAATTCTGCCCCGCCCCCCGGAAAAAAGCTTGTTTTTCTTCCCCCCCCCCCCTCAAAAAAAATTAAATATTCCAAGTTTTTAATTTTTTGGTTTATTTTTCCATTTGTTAATTGATAAATTTAACTATTTAAATCTATAGCCCCTCACTATCATACATAGTTAAAAAAATTTCTCTAGTGATTTTATTTGTTACTTTGAAGTAGCAAGAGATAGTCATTTAATATTCCTTCTCCCCACCTCCCCTTAAGGCTGTTCTCAAATCCAAAGGGTCAACTTTCTGACTTAAGGATGTATTCCGATGCAAACTGCTTATTTTCTGATTCATTTTAAAATTCATTTTTGCTCTCAAACGCATCAAACTTGGAAATTCTCTTATTTAGAAACTATATAATGTGCGGTGCTTCTTAATTTTTTGATAAATGCAGAAAATACTGTAAAAAAAGCTGTCAAAGTTGGCATTTTGAACCGAATTTTCCGAAGCTGGCGATCTGGGAATGAAAAAAATGGTCATACTGAGAAAATAATTGTTTAAAAATCAAATTCTAATTAACTGAGCTGAAAATGAAATCACATGGCATGTTAAACATGTCTTCAGAAATCACCCCAGCAAGTTTCATGTTTTTACTTTTAAAAATGAGTCTGAAAATGTCTCAGAAAATTTCGAGCTGTTGAGGGTGGAAAAATATTTTTTCGAATACACCCTTAAGTTTTAATTCATTTTTGTTCGAAAACTCGTGAAACTAGAAGGTGTTGTTATTCAGAAACTTATGTCAAACTGCTTTTTCCGTTTTATTGTAAACGCAATAAATATATCTTTCAGAAAATACTGTCAAATTGAGCATTTTGAACCAAACTTTCGAACGAAAGTAGAAAATCCAGTCAGTAAGGGAAGAAAAATGCCATGTCACGTGATCCAAATCGCTTCTAACTCAATAGGTAATGGATGGATCCAAGAATGGAAAACACAGTTCGATTCCAAATTGATTCCATGATCAGGATTTCCAATTTTATATCTTTCCGTTAAAAAATGAATTTGTAAATGTGTGAAAACGTTTTGCGCTTGTTGAGCAGAGCAGTTGAGAATAGCCCTAAGAATTTCATCTCACATTAAAAAAGCAATTTCTAAACATCCTGTTTGGGGGTGTGATAGGGTTTTTTTTTTCCTGGTTTATCCTATTTTCACTTGACTTTGGGTACTGTTTCTGCAGAATGATTTGGTATTAAATTAATTATATAAGTTCATCGCAGAAAATATAGTAATTTTCTGTCACATATTTTTTTAAATCTGTATTTATATACATCAAAATGCACTGAAACTGCATTAATTCATTATCCCCATAAATCCATATTTATATGTAATCAAATATCTAGATTTATGAAGGTAATGAGTTTTTGCTTAACAGGCATGGAATTATATAAAAATAATAAAGGCTTTATAATAAAGGTGTGGAATTATTAATACTCAATTGAATGAAAATGTAGATTTTTGAGGGGATCAAATAATCAAAATTTTAGTCTATATCATCAAAAGTAATAAAGGCTTTTGATAAAACAGAGTATAAGAGTTCGTAATACAATTTCTTTCGAAGATTTCTTTTCATCTAGAACACATAATTGAAAATATTTCTTTAATTTTGGAAGAACTGTTATTCTAAAATATGCTATTCTTCTTCCGCCATTTCGGTTCAAAACAAAACACAAGACGACGATTGGCGTTAGAGCTGACTGTACGTTCTCGCTTTCGCCAACTCGCCAAGACTGGTGCTGAAAACGTGAGCCTTCCTGAAAAAGCTGTCGGGACGACCGAGTATGGCATCAGAATTTGGTTATTAAAAGTTTATTAAACACAAAATTATTTTTACAAGTATTTACACTGGCCAAAAAATATATACACATAGACTACCATTTATAATAACAATACTCCACCAAAACTACCTATATCACTTCTCAAAACCAAACAAATATTATCTCGGATGCTTTCCCGCATCCTACATATACGACGAACACCAACACAACTGCCGATCTCCCCTCTTCACTTCGATTCACTTCCCGTTGGGAGACGGTCTCTTCATTTCGCTTACGTTATAGGATCAAAAAGAAGGTTGGTTGCATGACAAAAATAAACGCCAACTGTTTCCCCACCAAAAATATGAATATAAAGTTGCAATTTTTCAAAATCAAATTCGTGGGTTTTTGAAGGAATTGTCAAACTTTTTTCAATATTTTATACTTATTATTAACTAATTTTTATTTTAAAATGCTTTTCATTTAAAAATTCCATTTTAATAGTCCGATAAGCGATCTCGAAAATTGCATTTTCAGAAAGTTATGCTGCTGTATAATCAAGAAATATTATTTTAACAGAAAAAGTTTATCGATTCTCAAACTTCATAATATAGGGCTTTAAAATGCACCAGGTCTCATTGCTAGGTGCGAGCAACACCAAAAGTGGTTCCCTTGTCAGTATTAAGCAATCGATATTCTGATTACTTATAAAAATGATATATGTAAAAGTTTTTCCGCTACTAAGTATTTAGTTATGTAACTTATTCCATATATATCTATATGGACAGATTAAAATCATAGAATGAACAATATTGAAAGAGAAATTAGGAAGGATATAACATTTGAAATTTTAGTATACATGTAAGTGCATAAAATAAAGAGAACAATTTAAAAAACATTCTCCAAATAAAACTTGTTAAATTAAAATTTTGAAAAGCTTGTTGCTATTTAAAAGAGTGCATATTCATGCATAAATTAATGCATATGTTATTCATAATACTGTTTTAATAGAGAGAAATGGTGTTTTTATTAAATGACTGTGTGTGATTTTAAATAAATGTTTATGAGAAATAAAACAAGATTTGTATATTAATATCCTTTAAAATTAGTTAAGTAATAAAACATGTCACTAAGCAACCATTGTCCTTTTTAATTATATAAAGAAGTTAAAAAAAGAAAAAAAAAGAAAAAGAAAAAAAAAAAAGGTGTTAAAGTCAATGTAAACCAGAGAAAGCAATTGGTATGACTTTTAATTTAGCTGACATATTTGCAATTCTGACTACAAATCAGTAACTAGCAGCTCCATATATGTTTTATTCCAATATTAATGTCTTCATTATTGAGAAATTGGGTTATATTGAATTCTATTTCAGTTAAATATCTTTAATACTAATTAAAAAAAAACACGTAAAAATGTGTAGTTTATAATTAAAATGCTTCACTGTGTAAAAGCCAATTTTCGCCAAAAAAGGCCAATTTTCACCAAGAAAAAAAGGCGGTTAAAACCAATAAAAGCCATATTTTAGCCGGCTTTTTTGCAGCCCTGGAAATAATAAAATAATTTTATGAGAACAACAAACTTACTATTGATTACTTTGTAAAGAGAATATTTAATACTTTTAAATTCCCCTTTCTATATTATAAAGGACAATCATATCCTTGTGTAATGCTGGCAACAGCAATTGTTCAAATTTAAGTTTTGTTAACTTTTACTGCAATTTTTTTTTATTTCTAAATATGGCACATTTTCAATTTTTACACCGTTGAATTGGAGAACAAAAATGTACTTCAAAAGTATGAAAAGTAATATTATAAATAATTTGGTCATGGGTGGTGATCTAGGGGCTGCATTTGTTGAGCCCTGTACATGTGTAAATTTGCATGATTGAAGTCTTATTTTTAGAAATTAATGACGCCAAAGAGTTACCAAGATTTATTATTTTTTTGTTGGATTTTTTCCCTTCACTAATTTGCGGTGTTTTTTTTTTTTTTTTTTTTTTTTTTTTTTGCACTTATTAATCTTAATTATATTAATCAGTAAAAACATCCATTATACTTCTTAATATTATCTGATTTAGAACTTTAAAAACCTATAATATTCAGTAGACAAAACAGTAGTTGTACAAAACATCCTTTTTGGCGGAAAATTTTCATTCATATCTATTTTTCATCTGTTCTTGATCTCTTCTTTTATTTTTTGTATTGTATGCATTTTGTAAACTCAGCGTTGTGTAAATCGGTAAACATCAAGCATTCAGTAACTTAACAGAAATGGAAGAAATCACAAAAAAAATCTGATTTAAAGAAAAAAAAACTTTTTTTTGTCACCCTGGTATCAGCACATCCAAAAAACAAAAGAATATTCATAATTAAACCCCAAAAAGTCTTAATTTAAAGAATTTCTATAAGGTTATACAGTCGCATGTCGATTTAATGATCTCAAAGGATTCCTTGAAAATCATCATTAAATCGAAAACCACATTAGATAAAGTATATACTTTATCAACTATAAAAACTGTACTGTACTGTAAACTACACTATATAAAAGATAGTTATTAAATTTTGACTAAAGTAACGTTAATTTGATTGCATTTTCCTGAAATGCAATATGTGACATGGATTTTCCAGTTGTTCCAGAATCATTATTACCTTTTAACTATTTTTTCCCTGCATCTAATCTTTTTTTTTAAATTTTTTTTAAGGGAAAGGGATTTTTGAGATTTTATCATGTTCTGTGTCAGAATCAAAATCTAAATTATAAGGTTTTACCCTTTCTTCTCAAAAGTCTCGACTAATATCTAGTTCCTAAACAGGAGCGTGAGAGTCATATTCCACATAACCTAACTGGCTGGAAATATCATGCCAAACTAAAAAAAACCCTTCAAATCCTTCCCCCTCAAACTCCTTCAAATTCCTCTAAATCAAAACTCTTAAGAGCCCCACCAGTCGCTGAGAGGTTCTGCTCTAGAAGCTGGTAGACGGGAGGTGCTGGGTTCGAACCCAGTTGCGCCTCGTCGGTCTAACCGTTCGGAGTTTTCGTGGTTTTCTTCGAACGTTGGGAAACCTTGCGTAAATACAGGTTAGGTTCCCTTAGAAAGACCCCCCACGGAGGGCACTCAACCTAGGCCTATATCCCTCGAGTAGATAATCTGCCGTCAAAAATCAACCCAACCCAAAACTCTTAAGCTTCATTTATCGGTCAATTGATAAACTTCAAAGAGGGAAAAAATCCGGGTAATCTTGTAACTAAAAAAAAACTCAATGTATTTGAAATTCATCAGAATTATCGTTAAATAGAGGAAAACTATCGTTAAAACCAGGAACATGCAACATTTAAATAAATATAGGCAGGGGTAGTACTTGTCCTGAAATTCCTAAAACTCCTTAAAACTGAAAAAAGTCCTGAAATGTCCTGAAATATGGTAACATGTTCTGAAATTTTGCAAGTTTTGTACTATAACACTAACTGTCATTCTATTTCCACAAATATATACTATATACATTTTTTTTTTTTTTTTTTTTTTTTTTTTTTTTGCGCAATTCCGCGAATCATTCTTTTTGAAAAAATTCACAAAATCTGTATTTTGGAATTAATAGGTTCATAGGAGAACCAGAAAATAGTGCCATATTTTGTCATCTGATGATGAAAAACTCATAAATTTCATCAAGTAGTTGCAGGAAAAAAAAAAAAAAAAAAAAAAAAAAAAAATCGGGAATTTGTCAATTGGACAGGAAAGAAAACTGCGAATTTCATTAATCGGTCATCGAAAAAAATTGCGATAGTCTTCAATTTATCTCTAAAGAAATGGGAAATGTAGTCGATCATTCGCTGAAACTCGCAGAGATGCCACTTTTGCATTTTTTGATGAATTTCCACTTTTTTTGCTTTTTTAAAAAATCGATCAGCGGTTTCCGTGGAATCGCGATAACAAAAAATTTGCATTGATGTGCACTGCAGAACAGACTGAGAATTTCGTCAAACGGTCCAACAAACGTTCGCCGAAAAAAATCACGAATTTCGGCAAGTGATTGAAGAAAAGGAACACTAATTTCGACAAACGATTGGAAAAAAGGAACACTAATTTTGGCAAACGATCACAGAAAAAATCTCGAATTTCGGCAAGCGAAGTCGGGAAAGAAACATGAATTTCGGCAAATGATCACGGAAAAAAAGCGCGAATTTTGCAAATGATTGAAGAAAAAACGTGAATTTCGGCAAACGATTGCAGAAAAAATCTAGTTTCGGCAAATGATTGCGGGAAAAAATTGTAAATTTCAGCAAACGATTGAGGAATAATACATAAATTCGGCAAATGATCGAAGAAAAAAATGCGAATTTCTTCAAACGATCGCTGAAAAAAATCTAATTTTGGCAAACGAGCGTGGGATAAAATCTCGTATTTCCGCAAACGATCGTGGGGGGGGGGGGGGGGGAATCCCGAATTTTGGCAAAAGATTGCAAATTTCGTCAAACGATCCGGGGAAATAAATCTTGAATTCCAGAAAACGAATGCAGAAAAAACTAGTATGTTGTGGCCATCACAAAACTTTCTTCTATATAAATCACGTCAATTAAATCCTTTAAATAGTACAAGAAATAACAACGATTTAGCACCAATTCATATCAAAGTATAACTGAATTTGAAGTTGGATGAAAATTCGTGCATTAGTTCTTGAGATAGAGCTATAGCGGAAATTCTGAAAAAATGTAAAATAGCCGCGCCACCTGTTGAGCTATTTACACCAAAAGTAAACAGCACTAAACGATATGAAGGTGTACCTGAATCTGAAGTTTGTTGAAAATCCAAGCATTAGTTCTTGAGATAAAGCTATTGCGGAATTCGCAAAAATACAGCATAGCAGCGCCACCTGTTGAGCGATTTACACCAAAAAATAAACAGCACTAATTTATACGTCAATTCATGTCAAGGACTAACTAAATCTGAAGTTTGATGAAAATCCGTGCAATAGTTCTTGAGATACAGCTCTTGTGGAAATCGTGAAAAATGCAGCACAGCAGCGCCACCTGTTGGGCGATTTACACCAAAAATTAAACAGCACTAATTTATATCAGGGACTAACGGAATCTGAAGTCTGATGAAAATTCGTGCATTTTTCTTGAGTTAGTACTATTGCGATAATCATGTACAATGCAGCATACCAGCGCCACCTGTTGGGCGATTTTCACAAAAAAGTAATCAGCACCAAACTATATCTTGGACTAACTGAATCTGAAGTTTTATGAAAATCCGTGCAGTAGTTCTTGAGATATAGCTATTGCAGAAATCGTGAAAAATGCCGCATAGCAGCGCCACCTGTTGGGCGATTTTCACCAAAAACTAATCAAGTCCAGTTTATATCAAGGTCTAACTAAATATGAAGTTTTGTGAAATTCCGTGCATTAGTTCTTGAGATAGAGCGCCCACAAAATTTTTGTCACATACAGACTCACAGACAGAGTGACAGAATGACAGACAGACTCACAGACAGACATTTTCTAAAAACCATCAAATCGTGTTCTGGGCATTCCAAAACGTATAAATCCGTCGAAAACCGGAAGTCGAAATTTTTCACGAATCCAATACTTTCTTCTTGTAAAGATAGAAGAAAGTAAAAATGATAAATTTTAGCAAACTATAGAAGAAAAAAACATTAATTTTGTCAAACGATCGCGAAAAAAAAAAAAAAAAAAAAATGCAAATTTCGGCAAAAAAATCGCAAATTTCGACGAACGATTGTGGAAAAAAGTAGTATGCCGGGAAAATGTGTCCTGAAATATCGATAAAAGTATGTCCTGAATTATCACCTAGGACCAGTACTACACCAGATATAGGTTAATCCAGATCACACCGGTGACCAGTTTATTGTTATAGTGAAGAAATTGTTAAATCGGGATTTATATATATATATATATATATATATATATGTATGCTCTATATTAAAAGTAAAGTTTATAGCAGGGAAAAGAGATGACACCAACCTGTTCTAACCCATTTATGCCTGAATTTTTGTTTTCCCAAATTTGTTGGTAAAATCATTTTAAAATGTTGCAAAATGAACTGAAACTAGTATGTTGTGGCCATCACAAAACTTTCTTCTATATAAATCACGTCAATTAAATCATTTAAATAGTACAAGAAATAACAACGATTTAGCACCAATTCATATCAAAGTATATCTGAATTTGAAGTTGGATAAAAATTCGCGCATTAGTTCTTGAGATAGAGCTATAGCGGAAATTCTGAAAAAAATGTAGCATAGCAGCAGCGCCACCTGTTGAGCGATTTACACCAAAAGTAAACAGCACTAAACAATATAAAGGTATATCTGAATCTGAAGTTTGTTGAAAACCCAAGCATTAGTTCTTGAGATAAAGCTATTGCGGAAATCGCCAAAAATACAGCATAGCAGCGCCATCTGTTGAGCGATTTACCCTAAAAATTAAACAGCACTATACGTCAATTTATGCGCCAATTCATGTCAAGGACTAACTAAATCTGAAGTTTGATGAAAATCCGTGCAATAGTTCTTGAGATACAGCTCTTGTGGAAATCGTGAAAAATGCAGCACAGCAGCGCCACTTGTTGGGCGATTTACACCAAAAATTAAACAGCACTAATTTATATCAGGGACTAACTGAATCTGAAGTTTGATGAAAATTCGTGCATTTTTTCTTGAGTTAGAGCTATTGCGATAATCATGAACAATGCAGCATACCAGCGCCACCTGTTGGGCGATTTTCACAGAAAAGTAATCAGCACCAAACTATATCTTGGACTAACTGAATCTGAAATTTTATGAAGATCCGTTCAGTAGTTCTTGAGATATAGCTATTGCCGAAATCGTGGAAAATGCCGCATAGCAGCGCCACCTGTTGGGCGATTTTCACCAAAAACTAATCAGGTCCAGTTTATATTAAGGTCTAACTAAATATGAAGTTTTGTGAAATTCCGTGCATTAGTTCTTGAGATAGAGCGCCCACAAAATTTTTGTCACATACAGACTCACAGACAGAGTGACAGAATGACAGACAGACTCACAGACAGACATTTTCTAAAAACCATCAAATCGTGTTCTGGGCATTCTAAAACGTATAAATCCGTCGAAAACCGGAAGTCGAAAATTTTCCCGAATCCAATACTTTCTTCTTGTAAAGATAGAAGAAAGTAAAAATACTAAAAAAAAAAAAAAAAAATACGCTAAAATATTTTTGTATTTATTTGATAAAATGTAAACGTACTAAATACAGGAATATCCATATGTGAAAAACTGCATAATTATATATTTTGTCTAAATTTATATAAATTAAGCTTTTAAATTGCAAATTATATACTATAATTAGTATTTTTATGAACTATTAAAAAAATTTTTTTTTTCGTTACAGAGGCTAATAACATTATAAGTACTATTATTAACTAGTATGTTCTGGCCATCACAAAACTTTCTTCTATCTCATACATGTCAATACTTCAAAATTCAGTATCTCAGTGCCAAATTAAATGGCAATGTGTGTTCATCATGAGAATTCTAAAAATATGAAATTCCGTGCATTAGTTCTCGAGGTATGACTGTCGCTGAAATCGTGTAAATCCAGCAAAATGCAGCATAGCAGCGCCACCTATTGGGTTATTTACACCAAAACCTAATTATCACGAACTTATGTCAAAGTCTAACTGAATATGAAGTTTGAGAAAAATTCGTGCATTAGTTCTTGAGATAGAGGTATTGCGCAAATCATGACAAATGCAGCATAGAAGCGCCACCTGTTGAGCGATTTGCAACAACACATAATCAGCAGCAATATTAATCAAGTCATACTTAAATCTGAAGTTTGATGAAAATTCGTGCATTAGTTCTTGAGATAGAGCTATTGAGGAAACAGTTCAAAATGCAGCACAGCAGCGCCACCTATTGGGCGATTTGCACCAACACGTAGTCAGCATAATTTCATATGAAGGACTAACTAAATCCGAAGTTTGATGAAAATGTGTGCATTAGTTCTTGAGATAGAGGTACTGCGAAAATAGTGTAAATCCTGCAAAATGCTACATAGCAGCGCCACCTGCAGGCCGATTTACACCAAAAACTAATCAGCACCAATCTATTTAAGGGACTACCTGAATATAAATTTTTATTAAATTCCGTGCATTAATTCTTGAGATAGAGCGCCCACAAAATTTGTGTCACATACAGACGGACAGGCAGACACACTCACAGACAGACATTTTGTAAAAACATGTTTTTTTGGAATCTCTGACCCATAAAACATGTAAATCCGCCGAAAACTGGAATTCGAAAATTTTCATGAAACCAATACTTCCTTCTTGTAAAGATAGAAGAAAGTAATAAATTAAGAATAATCGTATTTGAGTTTAAAAAACAATTTATTTCAAAATCATCTTGAAAACAACTTACCATAAATAACTGCCCCAAAATGTGTAATACAAATATATACCCATTTGCGCCTAGCGCCGTATATTTTGTACGTTACAAACAGGCATAAAAAATAGGCTTGAACCTATAATTTCGCAATTTAAGTCTACAAGCTAAGATTGTGACTTATTTATTTGGATCCTTGATGCAAAAAATACAAATAAACTTACTTTTTACATTTTGCTGTCTTGAAAAATGAAAAATCTATAAACACCGAAAAAGGCTTTCATTTTAAGCAAAAAAAATATCAATCTTATGCTGTCATCTCTCGGTAATAGATAAAGACATTTATAGACAATTACTTCATACAATTTTCATGTTGTAAAGTTGAAGAAAATTATAAAAAATTTATTAAAGTTCGAAACGTCCCAAAAATGGGACGCTAGGCATAAATGGGTTAAAAGGACATTTAAAATCCTTCCATACTATCTTGTCTGAAAAATGTATGAAATTCATCCATGAAAAGAATCTGCCGAATATACCGATTTCTTAGAATTAAGGATCGACCAAAACAAGTTTTTACTTTTAAGACCGAAACAGAATTTCGGAAATCTTCTTATTTTCGACCGAAAACGAAAACGTCCCCAATTTTCTTTTTAACTAACTAGGGGGCTCTGCCCCCTACGAGCTACGCTCGTCAACCCCGGTTCAGACACCGCAGACTCTAACAGCACGCTAATTTGACCGCCTTTAAAAAGATTTCGGAAGATTGAATTATAATTTGAATCTGACAATTATAATCTGACGTAATTTTCACCAAACTTTTCTTTCTCTTTTTAATATTCACGTCAAAATACTTTTGTTAGAAATGAAATATTATGATCATCTTAAAATGTCAAGTAAATGTCTCGCGCAAATTTTAAATTAAAACTGTTTTGCAATGTTATTTTTTGTTCATTTTACGTAATAAGTGTAATATGACGTAAATCCTCCTATTTAGGACTTCTAACGCATGTTACTAAATTTGTTATTTTACAATATTCTTTCTCATTTAAAATTCACGTGTAACTATAGTTTTTATGACGTAATTTTGAATGAGTTCCTGCTTTTTATATTTTTTGTTTATAATAGTCACGTGTAAAATAAATTTTTAATTTGAAGCAAACATTATTGGTTGCGCTTTTTGTACAGTTGGCAACAGTTTAAATTAATACAATTTTCTAAAATTTGTAAAAAATATCTCTCGAAATGCTGAAAATTTGAATTTAAAATAGAAATAAAACCTCGAAAAATTATTCAAATTAAAAACTAACTGCAATCTGCACACCGGGAAATTCTGACGCATAAAATGATCTAAAAATGATTAAATTCCCATGAATAGTTTTTGCTCCTATAAAACTTTTTTAATGGAACGATTTTGTCCAACTTTGGCATTAAATATCTCTTAAAATAATTCTTCGATTTGAAAACTGTCTGCATCAGCGTGTTTATCAAACATTTTTCTATAATACTACCGATTTTCATATTTTTGTATGCAACAGTTTTTTTAATATTAACGAAGAAAGACCTCCGGTCACAAAAAATTCAAAACCGGCGGCGGCGGCGGCGGCGGTGACAGCGGTAGTTACTTTTTTTTTAGAATAGAGAGATTATACATAAATATACCGGATGTCCCAAAAAGGACTGACTGATTTTAAAATTCAATAACTTCCAAACGGTGACAGATATTAAAAAAAATTCTTGCAGGAGGGTTATGCATAAAGTCAAAAGTTATTTTACAGTGATTTTCGATTTTAGTTCGAATTACAAACAATAGATGGCGCTGCGATCAATAGAGGCTAAATTCGGGCTCGATTTTTGGTACTTCGTGGCCCGGATAATACATTTCCATTTCATTTTTCTGCATGGAACAACAGAAAGGACCAAAAATCGAGCCTGTATTTAGCGACTATTGCTTACAGCGCCATCTATTGTTTGTAATTCGAACTAAAATCGAAAATCACTGTAATAAAACTTTTGACTTTATGCATAACCCTCCTGCAAGAATTTTTTTACTATCTGTCACCGTTTGGAAGTTATAGAATTTTAAAATTAGTCAGTACTTTTTGGGACACCCGATACATGTTAGTTAATTATACATGTTTATTAAATATACATAATTATTAAGTTGACTGACCAAAACTTTTTATTTTCCTAGTATAAAATAAAATGTAATTCATTCATCAACAACACAGAATGATTTTCTAGTGATACGAATTTCATCTCATTAAAAAATGTTTTAGGTAGCATACATATACCTCGATTTATGTGTTATGATGATTTTTGTAAACATCTGTTATACTAGAAGTTTCTCGATGAGTATTCGAAATACAGGGTGTCTACAGAATCAGGGAATCATGGAAAAATCAGGAAGGTTTATCAATCTGGAAATATCAGGGAAAAGTCAGGGAACTTTGTAAAAATACGCAAAAATCAGGGAAATTTGTCTGTGTGTAAAAATATTTGCACTTTCACCTTGCCAACAAGACTGATTTGTCTATTTTATCCCAGTAGCAGAAAGTTATGGTTGTGTCTGCGACAGCAATTCAGTGGGATGAAAATTGTCTGCAGGAGTAGCCTGTTACATTTTCTTATGTACAAACATAATGAGTGTTAAAACAGACAGCGTTCTTACTGATTAATACCAGGGATGATTCTGAGTAAAAAAAAAAGAAAAAATTCTGAAATTCACAGCAAAATTTCCGAAAGGTTACAACAGAGAGGGAGGGGGGGGGGGCGCAGGGAGTGAAAATCCACTACCGGCACTAATTATGTGTTTTTCTTGCACACTTTTGATGAAATTTAGGTTTTTTTCGCGATCTTTTGACGAAATCTACTGTTTTTTGCAATCTTATGAGGAAATTCCTCGTTTTTTTCGCGATCTTTTGACGAAATTTGCCGTTTTTTCGCGATCTTTTGACGAAATCTGCTGTTTTTTCGCGATCTTTTGACGAAATCTGCTGTTTTTTGCGATCTTATGAGGAAATTCCTCGTTTTTTTCGCGATCTTTTGACGAAATTTGCCGTTTTTTTCGCGATCCTTTGACAAAATGAGCTTTTTTTCGCGATCCTTTACGAACTTCGTGTTTTTTCCTCGATTCTTTGACGAACTTCGTGTTTTTTCTGAGATTCTGTGACAGAAATTTGCGTTTTTTCGGCACCTCTGGGACGAAATTAACATTTTTCCCGGGATCTTTTGACGAAATTCGCGTTTTTACAGCGATCCTTTGGCAGAAATTTGCACTTTTTGCGATATTTTGACGAAATTCCGCAAATTTAATTCCGAACTTTTGACATAAATTTTCCTTTTTTCGCGATCCTTCGACATAAATTTTCCTTTTTTCGCGATCCTTTGACAGTAATCTACGTTTTTCGTGATCCTTTGACAGAAATTTGCGTTTTTTCGCGATCGTTTTACAAAAATTTGCGTTTTTTCGCGATCGTTTTACAGAAATTTGCATTTTTTCCGCGATTGTCTGACTAAATTTGTGTTTTTTCCTCTATCCTTTGTTAAAATTCAAGTTTCTTCAGCGATTTTGTGACAGAAATTTGCGTTTTTCTTGCGCCTCTGGAACGAAATCCATGTTTTTTCGGGATTTTTGGATAAAATTCAAGTTTGTACAGCGATCCTTTGGCAGAAATTTACGTTTTTTGAGATCTTCAGACGAAATTCCTCCTTCTTTCCGCAATCCTTTGACATAAATTTGCGTTTGCTCGCGATCCTTTGACATACTACATTTGCGTTTTTTCGCGATCATTTGACTAAATTTGCATTTTTTCCACAATCGTTTGGCTAAATACGCCTTTTTTCCGCGATCCTTTTACTAAATTCGCATTTTTTCCGTGCCCCTTTCACTAAATTCATGTTTTTTTCGCGATCCTGTGACAGAAATTTGCATTTTTTCTACAACCCTGGGACGAGATTGTTTTTTTTTTCGGTCTCTTTTGACGAAATTCGCTTTTTTATAGCGACCCTTTGGCTATAAATTACCGATTTTTTATGCGAACGATTGCCGAAATTGATATTTTTCGGCGACCATTTGTCGAATTCGCGATATTTTTTGTCAGAATTTTCGTACTTTTTTTTTTTTTTTTTTTTTTTTTTTTTTTAATGAAATACTTTTTTTTTTTTTCAAGTTGGCAAATTTATCTGCAAGGTCCAAAATAAATCTGCGACGCACGTCGCGCGTCTCGAACTTTCTGCTACCGGGTATTTTATATACCATATTTTTTCACATACTGATTAGTCTTTCCTAATATTTAAAAGAAAAGATGCACATGGTATGATTTTTTGATATTTAACGTAAATTAAGGTGATCCGATGTCCTCATTTTCTGTAGATAGCACTTATAGGGGCGCGTAGGGGGGGGGGGGGGCGCAGGGAGTGAAAAACCACTACCGGCACTAATTATGTGTTTTTCTTGCACACTTTTGATGAAATTTAGGTTTTTTTCGCGATCTTTTGACGAAATCTACTGTTTTTTGCGATCTTATGAGGAAATTCCTCGTTTTTTTCGCGATCTTTTGACGAAATTTGCCGTTTTTTCGCGATCTTTTGACGAAATCTGCTGTTTTTTGCGATCTTATAAGGAAATTCCTCGTTTTTTTCGCGATCTTTTGACGAAATTTGCCGTTTTTTTTCGCGATCCTTTGACAAAATGAGCTTTTTTTCGCGATCCTTTACGAACTTCGTGTTTTTTCCTCGATTCTTTGACGAACTTCGTGTTTTTTCTGAGATTCTGTGACAGAAATTTGCGTTTTTTCGGCACCTCTGGGACGAAATTAACATTTTTCCCGGGATCTTTTGACGAAATTCGCGTTTTTACAGCGATCCTTTGGCAGAAATTTGCACTTTTTGCGATATTTTGACGAAATCCGCAAATTTAATTCCGATCTTTTGACATAAATTTTCCTTTTTTCGCGATCCTTTGACAGTAATCTACGTTTTTCGTGATCCTTTGACAGAAATTTGCGTTTTTTCGCGATCGTTTTACAAAAAATTGCGTTTTTTCGCGATCGTTTTACAGAAATTTGCATTTTTTCCGCGATTGTCTGACTAAATTTGTGTTTTTTCCTCTATCCTTTGTTAAAATTCAAGTTTCTTCAGCGATTTTGTGACAGAAATTTGCGTTTTTCTTGCGCCTCTGGAACGAAATCCATGTTTTTTCGGGATTTTTGGATAAAATTCAAGTTTGTACAGCGATCCTTTGGCAGAAATTTACGTTTTTTGAGATCTTCAGACGAAATTCCTCCTTCTTTCCGCAATCCTTTGACATAAATTTGCGTTTGCTCGCGATCCTTTGACATACTACATTTGCGTTTTTTCGCGATCGTTTGACTAAATTTGCATTTTTTCCACAATCGTTTGGCTAAATACGCCTTTTTTCCGCGATCCTTTTACTAAATTCGCATTTTTTCCGCGACCCTTTCACTAAATTCATGTTTTTTTCGCGATCCTGTGACAGAAATTTGCATTTTTTCTACAACCCTGGGACGAGATTGTTTTTTTTTTTCGGTCTCTTTTGACGAAATTCGCGTTTTTATAGCGACCCTTTGGCTATAAATTACCGATTTTTTATGCGAACGATTGCCGAAATTGATATTTTTCGGCGACCATTTGTCGAATTCGCGATATTTTTTGTCAGAATTTTCGTACTTTTTTTTTTTTTTTTTTTTTTTTTTTTTTTAATGAAATACTTTTTTTTTTTTTTCAAGTTGGCAAATTTATCTGCAAGGTCCAAAATAAATCTGCGACGCACGTCGCGCGTCTCGAACTTTCTGCTACCGGGTATTTTATATACCATATTTTTTCACATACTGATTAGTCTTTCCTAATATTTAAAAAAAAAGATGCACATGGTATGATTTTTTGATATTTAACGTAAATTAAGGTGATCCGATGTCCTCATTTTCTGTAGATAGCACTTATATTGAAGGCAATTTATCCATTTTTGAAAATTTTAAATGATACGTTAGCATAACCTCACCAGGCGGCCAGCTTAAACCAGTTAGCTATCCCGTCAGATGTAGATATGTCTTAAGATTGAACATTTTTCAGAAAATGAGGAAATTGGTACTTTTTGGTTAGCCAGGCGCCAGTGTTGTACATATACACACACATATATATATATATATACACACACACACACACATACATATATGTATATATATATATATATATATATACACATATAAATATGTATATATATATATGTGTGTATATATACATACATGTATATATGCATACATGTATATATGCATATATATGTATATATAACACTGGCGCCCGGCTAACCGAAAAGTACCAGGAAATTTTCTGGTCATCGTATATCCATTGGTCACTATATAAAGTTGGTGGACTAAATTTTGTTTTTGGATTTAAACTGTCAACCAATACTTTATGAATATTAGGCAATTTTTATGTTTTCTCTTGTTTTTTCTTCCAAATAAGATATTAGATAAGTGTGTTATACGAGGAAGAAGCATACATGAAAAAATACCGTATGTTTATTATTGTTAATATTAGAAATCTGGGAAGTCTGATAAAGATAGTCAGGGAAATCATGGAAAAATCAGGGAACTTTTTTTTGCAGTTTCTGTAGACACCCTGAAATACTTCTGCGGTTTCAAAGTAAAAATTTTCTATTACAGTTAAGTCGAGCACGTGAAAAGCATCTTCAAAGTTTAGTCTTATAGGCATTGCTTGCTTTATAATTTGCACTCGTGTCTTGAGTCAGTCGTGACTGATAATTATATAGAGTGGAGTTCATATCAATTTGAAAATTTCCGAAGGAAGAAACAAGATTTTTGGAATACAGATAGTTTCGGTCCAGTCGACTTTTCAGCGAAACTCAGATTTTGGGCCGAAAACGAATTTTCGGTCGATCTTTACTGAAAATACACGATCTCATAAATTTCCAAATTTTTATCCATATCGTACTCCTTACTTTGTGTTGGATTCTAATAACATTTAAACTTTTAGGTGGAAAAAAAAATGAGATGGGTCTCGATAGCTTTTAGTGTAGAATTTTCGCAACCGATTGTTGCAAAAAATGTTATATATCCTACAGAGACGTAAATACACTTCATGTCTGAGTAAAAATGCAAAGATCTGCAATAACATTTTCATACTTTTTTTAAAAATCTTATTACTCAATTCGATAATATATTTTCTGTATATGGAAACTAAAGTCGATAAAAATTTATGAACAGGATGATAAATGATCACAATTATATGTAGAGCTCAGATGAAGGTGGTATGTAAAAAAAAGGTGGGGGGGAGGGTTAATCATATGGTTGACGATATCAATAAATTGCTATTTGAAAAAAAACTAAGTGAGAACCCGGTGAAGAGCCCCATATTTGAGAAGTTGGGCTATCAAATTTCACTTTATGTATATAAAAAAAATATATAGAATGGAAGGGAGTCAGAATGACTTGTAATAACTGTATGCAGTATATAGATATACTAAGTAAAACCTGCAAAAATGGAATTGCTAAAGTATGGACTCTATAGGTCAAAATTAACATTTTTACCCACTGGCCAGTACACTGATTTTTTTCACTGGCCAGTTTTTTTAACCACTGGCCAGTAACAAAGTTATGTACGCTCCATACAAAATTGTGCTTTTTCTAACTATAAACATTGCAATTTATTAATATCGTTCACTTAACATTCGATATAATTACATTCAACTAAAAAAAAAAAAACTGCCATTAACATGTAACAGAAAAATACAACCAAGTAATTCCAAAATAAAAGTCAAACACATATTTGAAGATATTTAGACATACTTAATGCAATGTATAAAAGAGACAAGAAAATTGAAATATATTTTGAGACATATTTCATTAAAATCTTAAATATTTTATTTTTACTATTAATTGCAATGAAATAAATGCATAGCAAATTTTAAGAAAGG
Organism: Maratus speciosus; assembly: GCA_963932465.1. Classification (NCBI taxonomy): domain Eukaryota; kingdom Metazoa; phylum Arthropoda; class Arachnida; order Araneae; family Salticidae; genus Maratus; species Maratus speciosus. The sequence goes on from OZ010786.1 coordinate 634,503,183, forward strand.
TTACAGCAGAGGTGGACGCATCCCCCCCCCCCGGCACTTACTGTGCATTTTTCTGTGACCAATTAACGAATTTCGCGGTTTTTTTCGCGATCTTTTGACGAAATCCGCGCTCTTTTGACGAAATTTGCGTTTCGTGATCTTTGGACAGAATTCGCGTTTTTTGCGATATTTTCGCGAAATTTGCGTTTTTTCCGCGATCTTTTGATGAAATTTGTGATTTTTTTTCGCGAAATTTGCGTCTTTCCCAGGATTTTTTGACGAAAGTTGCATTTTTTTCGCGATCTTTTCACGAAATTTGCGTTTTTTCGCGATCTTTTCACGAACTTTGTGCACTCTTTTGACGAAATTTACGGTTTTTCCGCGATCTTGTCACAATAGTTGATTTTCTTCCGCGCAATTTTTTCACGAAAGTTGCGTTTTACTGCGATCTTTTCACGAAATTAGCATTTTTCGCGATCTTTTCACGAAATTAGCATTTTTCGCGATCTTTTCACGAAATTTGTGTTTTATCCGCAATCTGTTCGCAAAATTTGTTTTATCCGCAATCTTTTCGCGAAATTTGTGCTTTATCCGCGATCTTTTGGCGAAAGTTGCGTTTTATCAGCGATCTTTTGGCGAAAGTTGCGTTTTATCCGCGATCTTTTCACGAAATTTGCGTTTTTCCGCGATCTTTTCACGAAATTTGCGTTTTCCGCGATACTTTGAAGAATTTTGTGATTTTTTTTGCGATCCTTTGACGAAATTTGCGTTTTTTACCGCGATTTTTTGACGAAATTCGCATTTTTGCATGGTTTTTGGCGAAATTCACATTTTTTCGTTATTTGACGGAATTGGTGATTTTTTTTCTGCGAACGATTGACGAAATTGATTTTTTTTTCGGCAACCATATCGAAATTAGCGATATTTTTATGTCCGAATTTTTGGACTGATGACCGATTTTTTTTTTTTTTAATTTTCGGAACCCAATACCTTAAATTTTCGGAAAATTCGGGACAGAATCGTCCTGCTAATTTCTTTTCTTACGTTTGGGAATCGCCGATCTGGACGCGGTAAATTCTGAACGAATTTCACCCCTTTCCTCCCTGGCATTGATGTTTCAACCATCGCGTTTGGCGAGTAAGGGCAATAAAGTTAATCGCCACGTTTTAAGTGTTACTTGGCGAGTGGCGAGTGCTAATTTTGTACTATAATGGACTCCGAGATGAATCCCGTTGGTAATCGAAGAGCTCAGATAATAAAGGTGGTATCTGATTTAAAAAATAATAATAATAAATAAAAAATGAATTAATCATATGATTGAAGATAATCAAGGGTTCTCTACCATATGTTAAATTACTATATGAAAAAACCCCCAATACTCAGAGATTTTAATGGATAAAGAAGGCATTTGACAATAAACACAAATAGATATTTGGAACTTTACAGCTCATTTTGTCAAAATGATGATTGTGTCACTTACCATCTTTATCACCTGAGCTTTTCATATTTTTACGAACAAACACATGTAGTTCGCGTTTCTATAAGCCTTTTTTTTTTTTTTTTTTTTTTTGTCAAAACATTGACCCGAATATTTGTCATTTAGACGACTAGAGTTCGGAAAATGGACGTTTTACTGTTTTTTTTTTTATTACAAAATTTATGAGATATTTTAAACATGTCATTTATTACACCTTCATTACATTAAATGAATTAATTATTGAGTTTTAAATCATAGACTTATGTAGCCTTTGATGAATGAGATCCCATAAGAAAATTCACAATGGAATAGTAATTTCAGGAAAGCTTCATTACAGCTGCTGGCTAGTCAAATCTCAAGTTTTTCTGTACAATGTTAAACCTATGAGCTTGGAATTTCATAGTCCTTTCGGGAAGAATATCACACAATTGTAAATGTACAACCAGAAGCCTCTCCAAAACGGAATTTGTTTCTGTTTTTAGCGATACTATTCATAGATTCTACCAGGGGTCTGCTCCGAAAATTTAAGGCATTCAGTTTCGAAAATGTTAAAATAAAATCGGTCATCAATCCGAAAATTCGAGCATAAAAAAATATCGCGAATATCAACAAATTGCCGCCGAAAAAATCAATTTCGACAATTGTTCCCAGAAAAAATCGCCAGTTTCGTCAAAGAATCGCGGAAAAAACGCGAATTTCGTCAAAGAATCGCGGAAAAACGCGAATCTTGTCAAAGAATCGCGAAAAAAAAACGCAAATTTGCGGAGGTTTTTTTCGCCATTGACGATCAATGGCGAAAAAACCTCCGCAAATTTTGTCAAAAGATTGAAAAAAAAAAAAAAAAAAAAAAAAAAAACGACGCAAATTTCGTCAAAAGATCTTGGAAAAGAACGCATATTTCATCAAAAAATCGCGATTAAAAAAACGCGAATTTCGTCAAAGGAACGCTAAAAAAGTGAATTTCGTGAAAGGATCACGAAGTAAATGCTAATTTCGTCAAGTGTTCGGAAAAGCAGGATTGTCTCGGTTTTAACCAGTGATTTAAACCGGTTTTAACCGTCCTGGTCAAAATCAATTTTGACCATTTTGACCACTGAAATTGACTATTCAATTTATTTATTTCTAATCAAATATGTTTTACTAGCATATGTTAAAAACTAAGTTAACATTTGTTGAAAATGTCATAATATAAGTATCATAACACTAGCAAATACCAAATTAAAAAAGTCATAACATAAATAACATAACACCAAGATACAACACAAATGTTTTAATCAGGCATGAAAGAGTTCCTCCTAAAGGAGAATTCCAGCTTTTTAAAAAGCAAATTTGGATGTTCTCTGAATTGATGCAAAAATGCAAAGAAAATATTAGAAGCATATGGCTGGGGGGGGGGGGGGGTCCTAGAAAGCTTAATAATTAGGCATTTTGTCTACTCAAATCCTTGGAGTTTGCTTCTGAATTGCTGTACTATCAAATCAAAGGCAAGCTTATATTATAAGCATCTGAAAGTCATGTAAATTAAGTTCTTTAACTAGGGAAAAGAAGTTTTCATAAGGTTCTTTTGAAATAGAATATTTTATTCTATTTGTAAAACACTTCTGGATAATTTCAGTGATGCATTTTTGGAAATGCATTTCTAGGGTAAAGATCAATTTGACGTGCATATATTTAGTATAGAGATTTTTTTTTTCCTTTTAAGTAAAGTCTTCAAAATAATACATTTATTTTGAAAAATTAATCTCTGGACTTCACATAAGTTTGTCAGATACATTTGGATGAATTTATAATTTTAGCAAACTGTTTCCAATTTTCTTTTTTGATTTAATGAATTTATACATTTTTTTTAAAACTTTCTAAGTTACAAACAAACAAACAAACAAAAAAAAGTCCTTCCGGCCAGTGCCGGGAGGAAGAGGTAGCTTTCATAATCTTTATTTAAAAAAAGCCAAATTATATCATTCAAACACACGAAGCTCAATTTAATGGAAACCGAATATAGGAGATTCAATACTAATTTTTATCAATATAATGAATGAGAATTTCGCTAAATTAGTCAGCTTTATCCAAGCTGCTTTTCTTTAAAGTAACATATATTTGGCTGCCAAATTCGGCAATTTCTTAAAGTGCCTGTCATTTTAAGACAACATGGTGGATGAGGCTAAGCAGTGAACTTGGTCGAGACCTTAGTAATTGCTGTGCACATGCTCACTCACATCGGAATCGGTTAATATATAGGAGTGCTGTCGCATGCAAAAAATCAGATTTTTCAAAATGTCACCCACAATAGAAATTGAAACTGCTATATCTGAGCCATTTTTTAAGGTAAAGACAAACAAAAAATGCTCCTGAATCCTTATATCAAGGTCAAATACTTAAGAAAGAAACCTTTTTCGATTTCTAATTTTTTTGCACCTCACTTTAAATATATATATATTTTTTAATTTAATGGTCACCATTTTGAAACAAGATGGCTGATGAATCTGGCCAGCGAGCTTGGTCGAGGTGTTGATATATACTATCCACATGCCTTCTTACATCGAAATAGGCGAATACGTGTGTTATCGCGTGACAAATACAAGATCGTTTCAAAATGTTAGCCATGCTAGACATTCAAAGTGCTATAAATCAACCATTTTCTAAGATATAAACAAAAGAACAAATTTTCAGAAACAAAAACTGCTCCGGAATCTTTGTATTAAGGCCAAATACATAAAAAAATCTTTTTCATTTTCCAATTGTTTAATACCTCATTTTGAATTTTAAATTTAATTTTTTTTAAATGGCAACCCTTTTGAAACAAGATGGCGAATGAAGCTGGCCATCGAACTCGGTCGAGACATTGGTATGTACTATGTACAGACCAAGTTACATCCAAATAGGTTCATAATTACGCCTGTTATCGCGTGACAAAAATCAGGTCGTTTTAAAATGTCAGCCACAAGAGAAATTCAAAATGCTATTACTCAGCCATTTTTTTTTAGATATAGACGAAAGAAAAACTGTTCCGGAATCTTTATATTAAGGTCAAACACATACAAAAAAATCTTTTTCACTTTCCAATTTTTTGGTATCTCATTTAAATTTTTTTATTTTTTAAATTTTTTAAATGGCCGCCATTTTGAAACAAGATGGCGGATGAAGCCGGCCAACGAACTCGGTCGAGATATTTGTATGTACTATGTACACCAAGGTACATCCAAGTCGGTTCATAAATACGCCTGTTATTACGTTAGAAACATCAGGACTTTTCAAAATGTCAGCCACTCTAGAAATTCAAAATGCTATAACTCAGCCATTTTTTAAGATATAGACGAAACAAAAACTGCTCCGAAATCTTTGTATAAAGGTCAAATACATAAGAAAAAATATTTTTCCATTTTCAATTTTTTGGTACCACACTTCAAATTTAAAATTTTTAAAAAAATTTTAAATGGCCGCCATTTTGAAACAAAATGGCGGATGAAGCTGGCCAACGAACTCGGTCGAGAGATTGGTATGTACTATGCACACACTGAATTACATCCAAATCGGTTCATAAATACGCCTTTTATCGCGTGACAAAATTAAGGACGTTTCAAAACGTCAGCCACGCTAGAAATTCAAAATGCTATAACTCAGCCATTTTTTAAGATATAGACGAAACAAAAACTGCTCCGAAATCTTTGTATAAAGGTCAAATACATAAGAAAAAATATTTTTCCATTTTCAATTTTTTGGTACAACATTTCAAATTTTAAATTTTTAAAAAAATTTTAAATGGCCGCCATTTTGAAACAAAATGGCGGATGAAGCTGGCCAACGAACTCGGTCGAGAGATTGGTATGTACTATGTACACACTGAATTACATCGAAATCGGTTCATAAATACGCCTTTTATCGCGTGACAAAATTCAGGACGTTTCAAAATGTCAGCCACGCTAGAAATTCAAAATGCTATAACTCAGCCATTTTTTAAGATATAGACGAAACAAAAACTGCTCCGGAATCTTTGTATAAAGGTCAAATACATAAGAAAAAAATATTTTTCCATTTTTAATTTTTTGGTACCACATTTCAAGTTTTAAAAATTTTTAAAAATTTTTAATGGCCGCCATTTTGAAACAAAACGGCGGATGAAGCTGGCCAACGAACTCGGTCGAGAGATTCATATGTACTATATACACACTGAATTACATCCAAATCGGTTCATAAATACGCCTTTTATCGCGTGACAAAATTCAGGACGTTTCAAAATGTCAGCCACGCTAGAAATTCAAAATGCTATAACTGAGCCATTTTTTAAGATATAGACGAAACAAAAACTGCTCCGGAATCTTTGTATAAAGGTAAAATACATAAGAAAAAAATATTTTTCCATTTTTAATTTTTTGGTACCAAATTTCAAGTTTTAAAATTTTTTAAAAATTTTAAATGACCGCCATTTTGAAACAAAACGGCGGATGAAGCTGGCCAACGAACTCGGTCGAGACATTGGTATGTACTATGTACACACCGAAATTCATCGAAATCGGTTCATAATTACGGGAGTTACAGTGTGACATATGTCAGATATATATATATATATATATATCAATTTTGAACGGAGGGTGGTTTCGGGGTCTGGGGGTCATGATCGATGAAAATATACCAAAATTTTTTGAAATCGCTTTCCTCCGAACGGCTGCAATAGGTAGCTTTTTTGTAAAGAAAGCTACCTAAAACAATCATATGTACAGTTATAATTCATTTTATTGTATGAATAACTGTTGAAATGCATCTAAATTGTACAAGTTTGACCTTATTGTACAGATGGAAAAAAAATTTCCACCTTTTTTCCCATTTCCCACTTTCATGCCTGTTTAATTATTTTTATACACAAGCTCTCTTTTTTTTTCTTTATGTAAGTTGTGTGGAATTTAAAAAATGATTACAAGTAACAAGTTTTGCAGTTGTCTCTAAACTTAGATGGTTCCGTAATTTATTTTGGATTATTCCAAATTTAGAAAACAATCTTTTAATTGATGATGAGCTGGCACAACAGTTCATTAGATGTAATGTGAATTCAACAAATTTTATATCAATGCCTTTAACCTTCTTCATTGCTGCCCACCAGGCATCAGGCCCAATTGTATCTTTTACACTTTCAGAAAAATAGGATTTTGGATATGGTGAGAATTTTGCTTGAAATACAATCACAAGAGGCAAAAAGGTAGGATCAATATTATCGTGTAACCACTGCCTTGCTATTTTTTGCTTCTCTTCATCAATACTTTTACTCATGTAAACAGGATTCAGCATATGAGCCAGAAAATGAACTGGGGAAACATTTTCATTAAATCGAGACTGTATCATTTTAGAATAAGTTTCAAGATCTTTTTCTTTTAACAATCTTAATCATTCGTCGCATGCATCAGATATAGTAGCATCTTCTTTTTAAAGTTTATCTAAAGCAAGGGAAATAGGCTTAAGTTGATTTTATAAATGTTTTACTTCTTTATATACACTAGTTGCAACCCGTCGAAATTCGACGTACTAAAATGTTTGAAAGGAACTGTCAGATCGAAATTATAATAAATCTACAAAAATAATTACAACAAAAAAATCATCTTACATTGGTTGTCTAACTCTTAAAAAAAAAAAAATAATATTTTAAACCCTAAATTACCAAAATATTATTTCTACAAACTTCAACTGCTTAAATTATTGAAAAATTAAACTGTATTAGATTACGTAATCAAGATGAGTAATTATGATGAAGTTATCGATGGAGCTCTTATGTTTGTTTTACGGGATGAAAAATCCGTAAAAAGGATTTCGCTTTGTAACATCATAAAATGTTCCCCCATAAAATCTAAACTGTACGTTATTTTCACATTCTTGTAATTTACATACGCACCACTCAAATTCACAATTTGAAAGTATTTTAACGCGCAAAAGAATAGATTATTAATGAATGCATTTCCAAAGTTAAAGTCACGTTTGTCCGATACAACTTTTCATGTGAACATTCGCACAAACCTTAAGTTCTAATATACCCGCGAAAAAAAAATTCAGAAATTTGACTTTAGTTGTGATAGTATTCGCTATTTATAGTATTGGTCAAATATTTAGTTTTATCAAAAAAAAAAAAAAAAAAAAAAAATGATCGTTTTGTTTTAAATATATCATTTTTACTCAATGAATCATTTTGCCGAGCTCCTCAAACTCATTTATCAGCGTAATGTAAAAATATTAAAATGTAGCTGAATTATGAAGAAGAATGCGTGTTTTATTTAATGTCTGGCATCATTTTCTGTTCAAAAATTATAAAAAAGTTTCTTTTATTTGTAATGTGAAAATGGCATCAATAAGGATATAATGAATAAAAATAATAAACCATGAATATTTTCCCTTTACTTTCAATATAAATGGAGTACTTCAGTTGCCACAATTACAAATTTGTATTAAAAACTACAAAAAAATTAATATCTCAAAAACAAATTGAGATACAGCTTTCAAACAAATAGTATTTAAAAGAGAATTTTTTTCCTTATACGACGGTGTAAAATGTTAAAATGTGTGATGCATAGAAGTTTAAAAATTTGCAGTAGAGAAAATGCAAAACCAAAATTTTATTTCAAATTTCAAAGTGTTGCCATTCGCAAAATGACGTATGCGTTACGCACAGATATGTTTGTCCTTTATAATATAGATTGTTAATGATTTTAACAATGTTATCCTCAATATTATCTTCATGCTCATCTGCAATTTTTCATTTCAATAACATGCTTCATTATTGAATGAACTTTGTTTGTGTTTGTAATATCTTGTCCTACAAGCAGGGCTTAATTTCTAAGAAAAAAAGTACCGGAGCCCTAATATTATGTGGTACCAGTACTACAACTGTACCGTTTCCCCCTAACCCCCCCCCCTCCCTCCGTCACTCCAATCTGTATATTTATTTCGTACATTATTTGCAAAATTTAAAGCATTTTTTTTCTTTAGCAAAATAATAAATAAAAAAAAAATATCTATCATAATGTACTTAGCTGTCAACTAATCCACTTTTTTAGTTATCACTCCTTCCGAATAGTAATCTTTGCCTAGTTTTAGTGCTAATTAATTGCAGAATTCAGCGATTAAATAGTATAAGGATTGATTCGGAAATAGTGTTAACATAAAAAAGGGATAGTTCGTAGCTATGCATTTTTCATAAAAATGCATAGCTACGAATTGCACTGGGCTCCGGAGCCCTGTATTTATGAGCTCCGGTGAATTCCGACCAATATTTGAATATTTTCTAAAAATAGAGAAGTACCGGAGCTGGGCTCCGATGGGCTCCGGCGCAAATTAAGCCCTGCCTACAAGATCCAAGTAATGTGCAGCACATCCGTAAGAAATAAACAGTTCGTCTATATATGCATTTTGAAAATCTTCTCTCATGCGTTTCATCTTGTTTTCATTGTCACTTACAAAACTTCTTACTTTACAAGCAAACTTGTTTTCTACCTCTTCTTTAGCATCAGCTGCTAGTTTTAAACAATACTGGGCAGTTTTTTTAGATGCTCCTGTATCAACAGCTGAAAGGAAGAATGGTTTTTTTCCCTGTTGATACACTATTAACAATGATAGGGCAATTATGGATCTAACTTTCTTACTGTATTGCATAAACATATTTTACTAATGAGTCTCCTTAACTTATCAGTGTATTATTTTTTTAACTGCCTATTACTTTTATTACTTATTAAGTTACTTTTAATTGCAAAGAAAAAAATAATTATTAAAATTAAGACCATTTTTAACAGTTTTGACCATTTCTGGCCACTTTTGACCAATTTTGGACGGTTAAAAACACTTCTAGTGTCTTGGTCAAAATCAATTTTGACCGGTTAAAATTACAACCCTGCGGAAAAGGCCCGAATTTTGTCAAACGATTGCAAAAAAGCCCCGAATTTCGTCACATGATCGCGAAAAAGTCGCGAATTTCGTCAAAGAATCGCCGAAAAAACGCGAATTTCGTCAATGGATTGCGGATAAAACGCGAATTAAAACAAAGAGCTTTGAAAAAACGCATAATTAGCGCCAGGAGGGGATTCCCCCCCCCCCCCCCTCTGCTGTAACCTGTCAGAAAATTTGCTGTGAACTTTTCTTTGCTCAGAATCACGTCTGGATTCTACTGTATAATATTAATTTTTCAGTTTATTTAGTATAGTAAGACTTACTAAAACAAAATTTCAAGAGACCGGAGAAAGAATCCGTTTTAGACAGGATTCCGTATTTGCAGGTATAGTTGTATAGTACTTTTTCTGTAGTGAACATGATTTTTTTAAGTTTAAGACAGGAATCCGTTATAGAGAGGTTCATTTCTCATAGGATTTACTGTGTTTTTAAGTCCCGGTTTAGAAGGCTGTATCCCGCTTTTTCTGACAGTGGATCTGGCAATACTAGTTTTTTTTTTTTTTTTTTTTTTTTTTAACCAAGTACATTCGAAACCTGTGGCTTCCTCTCCTTCCTCCCATCGGTATCCATCATTTTTTTACTCTCGACAGTTGGTCTCGAATTGCATTCAAAACTCATAAGAAGAAAGCGGCTTCTATCACAGGGATACATATGCGACTAACGCAGGGATATGTACATATTTTAGAAATTTTTTCCAAGCAAATCAATAAGAGTAAAAGACAGCCTTTAAAAAGAGTATATTAAAAAAAAAATGCATCCGTATTTGTTTTTCAATAAAAAAATTATTGGGAGGGGGGGGGGGGGGATGGATGCATTCCAGATTCCATGCCCATAGTATTAACGTTGGGGAGAAGGATTTGAGATCTGACTGACCACATGCCTTTAATCAGGGATCTGTAATATAGGAAAAATTTGGGGTTTTTAAACATCTTCACAATTTTTTTCACCTTAAAACAGGACCCTTCACAGAATTTTTCAACATAAAACAGTTACCTTTCACAAAATTCTTTGTCTTAAAAATAGACTTTTCAGAAAACGTTTCCACCTTTAAACCGAACTTTTCACAAATTTAATCATTTAAAAATAAAATCTGATCTTCACCAAACAGCCGAAGTTGCCAAGTAACCTATTACTAGCTTTTTTAATAATTTCCAACAAAGTTGAAAAGTGTTTATGACTTCGGTTTGTCTGTCCGTATGGCCGTCTGACCGCGTTCTAACTCCCTTAAATATACTCGGATTGCCCTGAAATTTTTGGAGGTTAGTAAATTAACATTTGAAAATAAGAGTGTACACTTATCTCTAGGTAGATGTTGTAGAATTTTATTGTAAAACAACTTCAAACTAATAATGTGAGGACACAAAAATGCTTTCCTCCCGATGGTCACTAGTATCCTTACTGGGAGCTTACGATGAAGTTCGCTAGGTGCCGGTACCGATCGCACGTTATCAATTCTATTCTGTTTAGTGATATTTGGGTGAGCGGGATTGCCCGCTGAGCGACATTACCCTACATTCCCCTACATATTGAGTTATAAGCAATTGTTGTCTCAGAATGACAGTTTTCTCACTTTCCTGGCTGTCGCACCCGGAAATTTCGTTCATAACGCCAGCTGTGACAATATTTTCTTAGAGATCTGTCTTCACCAAAAATGAAAACAAGCTGCACGATTCTAAAGTTTCTGTATACGAGCATCTGGCAATTTAATGCATTTACGAAAGAAAAATCATTAAAGAGTATGTTACAAAGCAGCCAATTTGGATACAGGTTCAAGAGCCTGCGGTAGCCGATACAAAAATTCGCAAAGCTAATGTCAAAGCAGTGTAGGCGATTTCGATGTTTTTAAATGATTCTTTTTACATAAGATATCCGAGATCGAAGTCTAACGTTATGCATATTTACTTTTTAATATTTTTGTTGCGCTTTTATTGTGGGGATACCTTAAATACCAGGGGGGGGATTGGTTGGTTGGTTCGAAATAAGAAAGTGTCTTCTCCATGAAAATGCAGCCAAAAAAAAAAAAAAAGTAGAAAGGTACAACGTTAGACATCGACCGCAGATTGAAGGTCTGTATCTGTATCGACCGAAATTTCCAGGGCCAGGCTTGGCCCGATACAAAATTAAAAGTTCTGCCCGATTTAAAAGTTTAAAGTTCGGCCCGAGTGAATTTCTACAAAACATCGATTTTTATAGAAGTGCCGCAGCCTGCGATATTTATTTTTTTAATAAATCTCTATTTGTTCTGAGTAAGTGTTTCAGTTATCATTAATATTGTTAATCCATACTATTCCATGTATTTGAAGCGTTAAAAATCTGAAAAATGCTATACAGTAAAATCTTCTGAGACGGAATTGCGTAGGGAAGGGGAAAAAAATTGAGTTATAGACAATTTCCCTTCTTAGCAGGTGTAAATGTATTATCCTATTCTTTTCTTACGTATTAATATGTTCATTTTGCATGGATCAACACATTTTTCAATTTAAGACAGGATTCCACCATAAGCAGGGTTTTTTTCATACGTTTCACTATATTTTAATTTAGCCATATTTTAATAAGCGTACAAATCTACTATTCTTTAAAAATAATAAATTTTAATGTTTAATTGTAGAATAATGGCGATTTAAAAATGTATGCATTTTTTGCAAGATTTTTGGGTCAGGTCTAATTTTACTGACCTTTGAACGGACCAGGCCACGCCGAGACAATGATTTTCATATGGGCCGGTTGAAAACCAGGACTGAAAATTTTAGAGCGTGAAGACTAGGAAGTATGAAACCAGTCCCGACTCTGTACGGAAATAAAAGTTAAGACACGGCCTGATCCTTCAGGGAAAAAGTAAGGCCCGAACCCCGCCCGAGTGCCGTGTGAAGGAAAATAGGCTCGAGCCCGTTGGCCGGGCCGTGCAGATATTCTGTGTAAAAGAATCATTTAAAAATGGTGAAATGCAGATAAAAAGCTTTTATCTTTTTACACCGTGGAAATTTTATAAATTGAATTTAAAGATTTTTTTTTCTTTTTTTTTCTTTTAATGGTTCAGCACGAGAGCAGAAAAATAACTTCGGTTCAATTCAGGAACTTGGGGGGGGGGGGGGGGGGATCGTGTTTCATTGTCGGTTTTTCCTCCATCAGAAATAAAGGTTTTTTCTTGTTTTCGGTTCTGAAGAAAGAGACTGCAAAAGGCAGTAGACAAATTGTCTGAAAGTGATAGACAAACGGAGTTCAAAATAAAGTATAGTAGACGAACTGTCTCGGCGTAACAGAAAGTAGACATATTGACTTCAAATGACAGACTGTGGGGAAAACCCCGCCCCCATGGACATCCATAGTTCTCCTTAGATTGTCAAGTTTAATTATAACTAAATTTCCTTTATCTGTAATGATTTTGAAATAAAATAAAATTTATTCTTTTCAAGTAACAAAATAAAATAAATTGTAAATAAAACATCAAGAGGAAAAGAGCCAAGTATTTTCCGTCAAAGGGAACTCGATTGTGTCAGACATTTAAATCCCCCACCCACCTGTTTTTACTTTCATCTATCTTTACAAGAAGAAAGTATTGGATTCGTGAAAAATTTCGACTTCCGGTTTTCGACAGATTTATACGTTTTAGAATGCCCAGAACACAATTTGATGGTCTTTAGAAAATGTCTGTCTGTGAGTCTGTATGTGACAAAAATTTTGTGGGCGCTCTATCTCAAGAACGGAAATTCACGCACGGAATTTCACAAAACTTTATATTTAGTTAGACCTTGATATAAACTAGACCTGATTAGTTTTTGGTGAAAATCACCCTATAGGTGGCGCTGCTATGCGGCATTTTTCACGATTTCTGCAATAGCTATATCTCAAGAACTACTGCACAGATTTTCATAAAACTTCAGATTTAGTTAGTCCAGGACATATTTTGGTGCTGATTACTTTTTTGTGAAAATCGCCTAACAGGTGGCGCTGCTATGCTGCATTATTCATGATTATCGCAATAGCTCTAACTCAAGAAAAAATGCACGAATTTTCATCAAACATCAGATTCCGTTAGTCCCTGATATAAATTAGTGCTGTTTAATTTTTGGTGTAAATCGCCCAACAGGTGGAGCTGCTGTGCTGCATTTTTCACGATTCCCGCAAGAGCTCTATCTCAAGAACTATTGCACGGATTTTCATCAAACTTCAGATTTAGTGAGTCCTTGACATGAATTGACGTATAAATTAGTGCTGTTTAATTTTTAGTGTAAATCGCTCAACAGGTGGCGCTGCTATGCTGTATTTTTGGCGATTTCCGCAATAGCTTTATCTCAAAAACTAATGCTTGGATTTTCCTCAAACTTCAGATTCAGGTATCCCTTGATACCATTTAGATCTGCTTATTTTTAGTGTAAATCGCTCAACAGGTGGCGCTGCTATGCTACATTTTTCAGAATTTCCGTTATAGCTCTATCTCAAGAACTAATGCGCGAATTTTCATCCAACTTCAAATTCAGATGTACTTTGATATGAATTGGTGCTAAATCGTTGTTATTTCTTGTACTATTTAAATGATTTAATTGACGTGATTTATATAGAAGAAAGTTTTGTGATGGCCACAACATACTAGTTTTACTTTCTAGACACATACAGCAGTATTCGGACAGTCACGAGTGGAGGAGTCACTCCACTATTATCACTAAACAATACAATGGATCTCCTGAAATTTGCTTTTCTATAATTAAACGTTTTAATGTCAGAATAGTAGTGAAGTGTCTGTGAACGAAGTGACAATTTCTAAACATAACATTTAGTGTAGTTTTGAAAATTCTCGCGAAATTGTAGAATTTTTCTTAAATTATGAAAAAAATGCAATGTAGTTGAGCTTCCCTTTAGCGAAATTTTCTGCCGAACCTTGACTTTGAACACCATTAACATGTAAATTAATCTCCACATTACGAAAAATATATTCTATATAACGAAGTTTATTCCATTTTATGCGTGTACAACATTCAAACGCAGAGGTTGCTGTTGCGATGGATGTACGAATTTATTTCAGCGGATTGTATGAAAATAAAATTATTAATTTATTTAATCATTTCCATTCAAGAGAAGAAATGCTAAAAGCCTTCGATACAATAAGAAGCGGATTCCAGTTTCATGATATTGTTTCAGATTAATTGTTCGGATACTTACAAAAGTGCGAAAATTTTTATGAACAGTGTAATTTTTTTTTATAAGAAGTCTACACAAAGAAATCTACAAACTTTTTAAAAGTTAATAATTTGGAATACTGAGAAAAAAGAAGAAAATGTACGCTACGCTTCAGTTTTAGGTAGATTTCGTATGAAATACTACCTATTGGGATCGTTCCTATGTTGGAATTTCTGAAAAATTTTTGCAGATCTACACCGATCATGACTCCTAGAACCCAAAACCACCCTCAGTAAAAAAATTTATCTATCTATCTATCTATCTATCTATCTATATATATATATATCACTTTCTTCTGGACACGATAACTTTCGTAATTCTGCACCAATCTCTTCCAAACTGATACATAAAATCAAAGGGCATAAAATCTCGGTCGAGTTCGTGAATGGGCAAAATCGGACCAAGGGGATGGAAATAGGGAGGGGTTTTGTGAAAACCGAAAACCCCCCATAACTTCTTAATCTTTGTACATATCAAATCAGTTTAAAGTTTTTATTACTTCTAAAAATAGGGCGAAAATTTTATGTATCACAGATTTTTGATAAAGTTAAAAATAGGCTCAAGGGGCGCAAAAAATGGGGTTTTTGGAAGAAAAAAATTCATAACTTCGTCAATTCTCAAGATATCAATTCCAATTAATTTTATTATAAATCTCCTTAATATTATCTACAACTTTTATATTCACAAGTTTTTGATAAGACCAATTCGTACCGAAAAAAAAAATAAAAAAAAATAAAAATAAAATAAAAACGAAAACAAAAAAGGGGGGTTGAAGAAGAAAAATTTCCATAACTCCGTCAGTAGTATATAGAGCCGGGTGTGGGACAAAAAGGGGCGGGGTCGTTTGATGGGCAGGTGGGCGTGTCCGATCGCGAACTATAAGACGGGTGTGGGACAAAAAGGGGCGGGGTCGTTGGATGGACAGGTAGGCGTGTCCAAGCACGAAGTATAAGACGAGGGGTAAATTTTTTCAACGGTTCGAGGCAAGGGTTGTTTTTTAGTTGGATGGACAGGTGGGCGTGTCCGATCACGAACTATAAGACGAGGGGTCAATTTTTTCAACGGCCAGAGGCAAGGGTTGTTTTTTAGTTGGATGTACAGGTGGGCGTGTCCGGTGGGTAAGGGACAAAACGGAGTGTTCTCATTTTTGATTGACAGGTGGGCGTGTCCGAACATATGCTCTTACGCGAGGGGTGATTTTTTTTGACGACGGTTGGCAGGAAGTTTAGTTTCGAATGGATTCTTCTGCTATAAGAGGGATTAATAATGTTTTTTAAACAAAGGATTTCAATTTAATTTCATTGAATGAAATAACTAAAACTTAATTATTTTTATGAATGGATTATTTTTAATGTATTATAAGCGAGTTTATGTTTTATTTTAATTTAAACGAATTTAACTTTTAATGGATGATTGGTTCAGAATTTTAACCGGTTTTAAAAATTTTTTTGATTAAATTTAACTTATGTTTAATTTTACATGTATATTTTTTTAATTTCTGCAACACATGATTTAGATAAGATGGTTTATGTTCGAACATGAAACGATTTCACCCTAGATGAGCAAATACGAGGACTATTTGTAGAGTTGGGTTGTTTTTCGGATCTAGATGGTGTTTAACTGTAACCATGTGTGATGTTGAGTTGTTTGGATTACGATTAACTGTAACCGGTAATGAAAAAAGTTTCTCATACAGCATCTGGCAACAGTTGTATGGATCAGTTGCTTGGATTTTCATGCTCAGTGTAGTATCGTTTGTTGTCTTGTGAATTTTCTTCGCTTTTATTTTAGATATTTTTATTGTTTTTCGTCATGGAAGACGGACTTAACATCAACAAAAGCAAGCGTAAACTTGTTGAAATTAAAGAAAGCAACAAGAAGACGAAGAATTATCAAACTACGGTAAGTTTTTTAATTGATTTTTTAAAATTAATACATTTTTTCAATTCATACTAATAAATTTTAATTCTTTTAATTATTTTTATTTATTTTGGCTCTCTCTCTTTTAGGTTCAATCATTTGTAGAAAAGGTTAAATGGCATAATTCGAAGGATATGAAATACCTAGGTGGAGAAAACTTCCTTTCCGTGAATTATTTTCTGGGGCAAACCCGAGTTCACATTAGACGATATATTGTTGATCCCGACGGTGAATTACAGCCTACTAAAGATGGTGTATCTCTAACTCCCAAAGTCTGGCAATCCTTGTGTCGTGAAATCAAGACTATATTAAATCCTAAATTTTCAGAAAATATGACAATTATTGAATCAGATTTGTGCATTTCAAAACAAGTGAAGGATGGTGTGGAACTTTACGTTCTCCAAAGACTTTTCCAAAGAAAACATATGAGTATGCAATTCGTATCTGAACATGTTGTACTAACACTTGCTGAGTTTGAAAAGGTAGTTGATAACATGTGCAATATCACGGATCGTTTGAAAGATGGACTAATCACATACTCAATATCTTACTATATTTATGAAGAACTGGACAACACCAATTTGCAGTTTAACCCAACAGATAACCCCGACGCGTTTTTAGAACTTGTTGATTCCCTGACTAAATGTTTGATTGCTGCCATTACTATCAAAATTACGGAACTGATAAACTGTTTCGGATGTCGTGAGTCTTATCAAGCACCTTTTATGCATGACTGTGTAACAAAAACTCGAACTGAAAAATGGTTAAAGTTCTCTGACAGTGCACTATATTCCATCAACATGCCTGATGTTGCAAAAGACATTGTTAAAAAAAACTTAACTGTTGACTTTAAATATGTACTTGGTCAAGAAGAATTTTTTGATTCATTAATTATCCCAAAAATATTGGAATCTGTACAAAAAATGTATTTTGGAGAAGACCAACAATCACTAGAAGAAAATGATTTCTTACAATTATCATTGTAAATTTTAGATCTGAATAAATGTATATTTACATATCTTTTGTCTGTTTTCTTAGTCTTGTTTTTTATCAAATTAATAAGAATGTTTCAGGTTTGAATAAAAAAAGAAATTGTTGTACTTTACAAAAACTTTTCTTTAAAAAATAATAAGTTTGTGTTCAGAAAATAAAAAAAAATATTTTTTTTATACTTTGATCCTTTTAATATTTTTACTGAACTTAAATCTTTTTCCAGTGCATATTTTTTTATCGAACAGATTTTTTTCTAGTGCATTTTTTTATCGAACTGATTTTTTTACAATACATTACTTTTTTCCTCAACACAAAAAATAATTTTCCTAAATATAAAATTTTTTTGCTAATTACAAAATAATTTTTCTAAATATCAAACTTTTTCCAAACACAAATCCTTTTCCAAACACAAAACATTTTTTTCCAAACATAAACCTTTTTCCAAACTCAAATCTTTTTTCCAAACACAAATCTTTTTCCTAAACACGAAAGATTTTTTCCAAACACAAGACATTTTTATCCCTAAATATAAAACATTTTTTCCTAACACAAAACGTTTTTTTTTTAAAAAACATAAAACTTTTTTCCAAACAATCTTTTTTTTTTCAAACATAATTTTTTATTGTACTCGAAATTTTTTTTTTTACTCACCATAATTTTTTACTGTACTTAAAATAATTTCCTAAACATTTGTTTCCTAAACATAAAGCATAAATCATTTTTCCAAACACAAAACATTTTTTCCTAAATCATAAATCACTTTTCCAAACATAGAACTTTGTTATTGTACTTACACTTTTTTTTCCCAAACATAATTTTTACTGTACTTAAAATAATTTTCCTAAACCTCTTTTTCCAGACACATTTTTTCCTAAATCATAAAACTTTTTTCAAACATACATTTTTTTTTCTAAACACGAAAGATTTTTTTCGAAATACAAAACTTTTTTTTCCTAAACATAAAACATTTTTTTTTCTAAACACAAACATTTTTTCCTAACACAAAACTTTTTTTCCAAAACACAAACATTTTTTTCCTAACACAAAACTTTTTTTCCAAAACACAAAACATTTTTTTCCAAACATAAAACTTTTTCCAAACACAAATCTTTTTTTCCAAACACAAACCATTTTTTTCCAAACACAAATCTCTTTTCCAAAACACAAACATTTTTTCCTAACACAAAACTTTTTTTCCAAAACACAAAACATTTTTTTCCAAACATAAAAGTTTTTCCAAACACAAATCTTTTTTTCCAAACACAAACCATTTTTTTCCAAACACAAATCTCTTTTCCTAAACACGAAAGATTTTTTTCCAAACACAAAACATTTTTCCCCCTAAATATAAAACATTTTTTCCTAAACATAATTTTTTTATTTTCTGAACATATTCTTTTTGTTTCGTTGAAACATTATTTCCAAAAAAAAAATTCTTTTCTCAAGATAAATGTGAAAAAAGCAATCTTAACGATTACATTTTTTTTTCAATATGAGGAAAAAACACAATCACACACATAAATATTTTTGAAATATAAGCATTTTTATTCGTTTCATAAAATACATTATATTTGCAAAACGTAATTTTTTTTTACATTTTCAACCATGGTACTGGTGATATTGGTAAAAGGACGTGATTAGATGATCTTCGTTTTCTATGATAGGGTTCAGGTCTTGCATAAATAGTTTTATGATCATTCTTCAAATACTTGTTTTTTATAAAATGTTGAGCAAAGTTTATTTTATTTAAAAGTTCTTGAAACTGATCAAAAGCAATAGGCTTTTGACTTCTATCTCTCAGCAAAAAACCGACTATTTGAACAACATCTGATCCATTAATTACAGTATCATCTATTTTCAATTCTTTGTTTTCTGTACAGGAAACTTTATTTTGTTTAAAAAAATCCATAATTTTAACAGCAGTTTTCTTTTGTTTTACAGGAATAGAAGTTAGAATTTCATTTTCTATATCAGAAGACTTCTCAGAGTGCTTCTGGGGGAGTTGTTCTTCAGGGGGTTTGGCCGCATTCATATCTGGGAATGATACAAACTTTTGCAAAAAATCTGTGTGTAAAGCTTCGCTTTTTCATCATCCTCCATTTTTCTTTTCAAAATAGTCTGAATCTGTCTATCTAAATCACTCAAATGCTCATCGGCAAACTCTTGATCTCTGTCAGCTGGAACAAGTCTGAATTTACGAGTGAACTCCATTGATCAACGTACTGAGCACTGATACTGCAGCAGGTATTCGAGTATAGTCAAAACCCCTTCCCCTTTTTGAATGAGAAGTCGTCTTTTATTAAACAGAGGTACTTTCTTATCTCCCAGACGTCGCAATGTTCTTTTATAAGCTATTAATCTATTTTTCTGACGTTTAGAGACAGGTATGTTACCCTTTAAAAGATTTAAGGCGCATTCACAGACACCTTTTATAATGCTATTCGGACACTTTTTAAGAAAGGCTGCTTTTTGCTTTGTCTTGCTTAACAATTTCAGATGTTCAACGGTCGACATACTGAGTTCAAATGATGGTCGATGAGCTTAATCTCTCTTTTATATGCTTACCGTAAGTAAAAGCTTTCGTTAAAGCACAATGTTTAAAATAGGGTTTGTGACTTGGACAGTTTACCTCTGAAATATTTAATAAATTAATATTGGGGCAGTTAAAATCATTCAGATTCAAAATCTTTCGTCCAGACAACCGTTCTAAAAACTTTGCTTTTTCTAGTCCTTTGATGTAAACATTCTTATAAGATGTAAACAATGATGAAAGTATAGGTTCTAATGCTGAATAAGGTAAATCACCACTATTCCATTGCAAACCATGGCGGTAATGAGTCAACCATGCAAATGTCTTTCTTTTTAGGAGAGGTAATTGCTCCCAAGAATGCGGGGAGAGGAAATTCCAACGGCAATGATATCCAGAATCAACCGCATAAAAAGCGAGTTCTTTAATAACAAAATCGTACGTGCTTAACTTTAAACCTTCAAATTCAATGACAGCAGAGTTCATGTTCACCAGATGCCGTTCCCTGGACAAATGATTTATCGAAGTTCATACACATAATGTTTATCACCAGGAAAAATTTTAGTGCGCATGCGCAAGCTTTCACAAGAATCGGGTCTTAAATCAATGAATAAGTAGTTAAAAGGTAAGCATCATTAAAAATTTCGTGAAAAGCCTTGGATTTACCAGGAAACATTTGTTTGGATAAATGCATTATTTGGCTTTTATCTCGAGGATTTTTGAATAGTACCATGTAATGAGAATTTAAATTAATATTTCTCATTTCTTTGCCATGATGAAACAAGTTTTGAGTTATAAAGATAACGGAAAGATTTCGGTGATGACTGCCGTTCGTGAAAAGTTTGCTCAATCGTACATCAAAAGCTAATTCTGACATCAAATCATCAATGATAATTAAAGCATTTTTTAGGGAATTAAGATTAGAGGGTAAACCTTCTTCAAATTGTACATCGTTCATGGAATTGAAAAGGGGTTGATAGCTTCCGTAACAGTATATTATACTTGTGGGCATAGGATGAAAATATTTGTAATCAATTAATTTTTTAACAAAAAAGCTTTTACCCGAACCTGTAGGCCCGCTGATAAGCACAGTAGAAGGATGTACTAACTTGAGTAATTCCATGATTTAAATGACAAGAATGAATAAAAGCTTCAGATTTTATAGTTTCTCGACTATTTCGGCGAATTAATTTTTTTACACATAAATAACACAATAACTTGTATGATCTTGTTAGGGAAAAATTTTATGTATGCATTTTTTTTCTAAAAACAAATGATTTTTTTTATCTAATCCACTATCCATGATGAAATTAAATAAATAAATAAATAAATAAATAAATAAACACACACATAAAATAACAGAAATATATTTTTATTTTTTAAAAACCATGTTTACACCATATCTTTTTTTGACAAATTGATACATTCGAAAATCATTCTTCTTTCTGGATAATACATTGGTAATAGAATTCATACAAAGTCCTTGACATCGTTTTATGAATGAACAGTACTGTACAGAAAACAAAGAATTGAAAATAGATGATACTGTAATTAATGGATCAGATATTGTTCAACTAGTCGGTTTTTTGCTGAGAGATAGAAGTCAAAAGCCTATTGCTTTTGATCAGTTTCAAGAACTTTTAAATAAAATAAACTTTCCTCAGGATTTTATAAAAAACAAGTATTTGAAGAATGATCATAAAACTATTTATGCAAGACCTGAACCTTATCATAGAAAACGAAGATCATCTAATCACGTCCTTTTACCAATATCACCAGTACCATGGTTGAAAATGTAAAAAAAATTACGTTTTGCAAATATAATGTATGTTATGAAACGAATAAAAATGCTTATATTTCAAAAATATTTATGTGTGTGATTGTGTTTTTCCTCATATTGCAAAAAAAAAAAAAAAAAAAAAAAAAAAAAAAAAAAATGTAATCGTTAAGATTGCTTTTTTCACATTTATCTTGAGAAAAGAATTTTTTTTTTGGAAATAATGTTTCAACGAAACAAAAAGAATATGTTCAGAAAATAAAAAAATTATGTTTAGGAAAAAATGTTTTATATTTAGGGGAAAAAATGTTTTGTGTTTGGAAAAAATCTTTCGTGTTTAGGAAAAGAGATTTGTGTTTGGAAAAAAAATGGTTTGTGTTTGGAAAAAAAGATTTGTGTTTGGAAAAACTTTTATGTTTGGAAAAAAATGTTTTGTGTTTTGGAAAAAAAGTTTTGTGTTAGGAAAAAATGTTTGTGTTTTGGAAAAGAGATTTGTGTTTGGAAAAAAATGGTTTGTGTTTGGAAAAAAAGATTTGTGTTTGGAAAAAGTTTTATGTTTGGAAAAAAATGTTTTGTGTTTTGGAAAAAAAAGTTTTGTGTTAGGAAAAAATGTTTGTGTTTTGGAAAAAAAGTTTTGTGTTAGGAAAAAATGTTTGTGTTTAGAAAAAAAAATGTTTTATGTTTAGGAAAAAAAAGTTTTGTATTTCGAAAAAAATCTTTCGTGTTTAGAAAAAAAAATGTATGTTTGAAAAAAGTTTTATGATTTAGGAAAAAATGTGTCTGGAAAAAGAGGTTTAGGAAAATTATTTTAAGTACAGTAAAAATTATGTTTGGGAAAAAAAAGTGTAAGTACAATAACAAAGTTCTATGTTTGGAAAAGTGATTTATGATTTAGGAAAAAATGTTTTGTGTTTGGAAAAATGATTTATGCTTTATGTTTAGGAAACAAATGTTTAGGAAATTATTTTAAGTACAGTAAAAAATTATGGTGAGTAAAAAAAAAAATTTCGAGTACAATAAAAAATTATGTTTGAAAAAAAAAAGATTGTTTGGAAAAAAGTTTTATGTTTTTTAAAAAAAAAACGTTTTGTGTTAGGAAAAAATGTTTTATATTTAGGGATAAAAATGTCTTGTGTTTGGAAAAAATCTTTCGTGTTTAGGAAAAAGATTTGTGTTTGGAAAAAAGATTTGAGTTTGGAAAAAGGTTTATGTTTGGAAAAAAATGTTTTGTGTTTGGAAAAGGATTTGTGTTTGGAAAAAGTTTGATATTTAGAAAAATTATTTTGTAATTAGCAAAAAAATTTTATATTTAGGAAAATTATTTTTTGTGTTGAGGAAAAAAGTAATGTATTGTAAAAAAATCAGTTCGATAAAAAAATGCACTAGAAAAAAATCTGTTCGATAAAAAAATATGCACTGGAAAAAGATTTAAGTTCAGTAAAAATATTAAAAGGATCAAAGTATAAAAAAAATATTTTTTTTTATTTTCTGAACACAAACTTATTATTTTTTAAAGAAAAGTTTTTGTAAAGTACAACAATTTCTTTTTTTATTCAAACCTGAAACATTCTTATTAATTTGATAAAAAACAAGACTAAGAAAACAGACAAAAGATATGTAAATATACATTTATTCAGATCTAAAATTTACAATGATAATTGTAAGAAATCATTTTCTTCTAGTGATTGTTGGTCTTCTCCAAAATACATTTTTTGTACAGATTCCAATATTTTTGGGATAATTAATGAATCAAAAAATTCTTCTTGACCAAGTACATATTTAAAGTCAACAGTTAAGTTTTTTTTAACAATGTCTTTTGCAACATCAGGCATGTTGATGGAATATAGTGCACTGTCAGAGAACTTTAACCATTTTTCAGTTCGAGTTTTTGTTACACAGTCATGCATAAAAGGTGCTTGATAAGACTCACGACATCCGAAACAGTTTATCAGTTCCGTAATTTTGATAGTAATGGCAGCAATCAAACATTTAGTCAGGGAATCAACAAGTTCTAAAAACGCGTCGGGGTTATCTGTTGGGTTAAACTGCAAATTGGTGTTGTCCAGTTCTTCATAAATATAGTAAGATATTGAGTATGTGATTAGTCCATCTTTCAAACGATCCGTGATATTGCACATGTTATCAACTACCTTTTCAAACTCAGCAAGTGTTAGTACAACATGTTCAGATACGAATTGCATACTCATATGTTTTCTTTGGAAAAGTCTTTGGAGAACGTAAAGTTCCACACCATCCTTCACTTGTTTTGAAATGCACAAATCTGATTCAATAATTGTCATATTTTCTGAAAATTTAGGATTTAATATAGTCTTGATTTCACGACACAAGGATTGCCAGACTTTGGGAGTTAGAGATACACCATCTTTAGTAGGCTGTAATTCACCGTCGGGATCAACAATATATCGTCTAATGTGAACTCGGGTTTGCCCCAGAAAATAATTCACGGAAAGGAAGTTTTCTCCACCTAGGTATTTCATATCCTTCGAATTATGCCATTTAACCTTTTCTACAAATGATTGAACCTAAAAGAGAGAGAGCCAAAATAAATAAAAATAATTAAAAGAATTAAAATTTATTAGTATGAATTGAAAAAATGTATTAATTTTAAAAAATCAATTAAAAAACTTACCGTAGTTTGATAATTCTTCGTCTTCTTGTTGCTTTCTTTAATTTCAACAAGTTTACGCTTGCTTTTGTTGATGTTAAGTCCGTCTTCCATGACGAAAAACAATAAAAATATCTAAAATAAAAGCGAAGAAAATTCACAAGACAACAAACGATACTACACTGAGCATGAAAATCCAAGCAACTGATCCATACAACTGTTGCCAGATGCTGTATGAGAAACTTTTTTCATTACCGGTTACAGTTAATCGTAATCCAAACAACTCAACATCACACATGGTTACAGTTAAACACCATCTAGATCCGAAAAACAACCCAACTCTACAAATAGTCCTCGTATTTGCTCATCTAGGGTGAAATCGTTTCATGTTCGAACATAAACCATCTTATCTAAATCATGTGTTGCAGAAATTAAAAAAATATACATGTAAAATTAAACATAAGTTAAATTTAATCAAAAAAATTTTTAAAACCGGTTAAAATTCTGAACCAATCATCCATTAAAAGTTAAATTCGTTTAAATTAAAATAAAACATAAACTCGCTTATAATACATTAAAAATAATCCATTCATAAAAATAATTAAGTTTTAGTTATTTCATTCAATGAAATTAAATTGAAATCCTTTGTTTAAAAAACATTATTAATCCCTCTTATAGCAGAAGAATCCATTCGAAACTAAACTTCCTGCCAACCGTCGTCAAAAAAAATCACCCCTCGCGTAAGAGCATATGTTCGGACACGCCCACCTGTCAATCAAAAATGAGAACACTCCGTTTTGTCCCTTACCCACCGGACACGCCCACCTGTACATCCAACTAAAAAACAACCCTTGCCTCTGGCCGTTGAAAAAATTGACCCCTCGTCTTATAGTTCGTGATCGGACACGCCCACCTGTCCATCCAACTAAAAAACAACCCTTGCCTCGAACCGTTGAAAAAATTTACCCCTCGTCTTATACTTCGTGCTTGGACACGCCTACCTGTCCATCCAACGACCCCGCCCCTTTTTGTCCCACACCCGTCTTATAGTTCGCGATCGGACACGCCCACGTGTCAATCAAACGACCCCGCCCATTTTTGTCCCACACCCGGCTCTACATACTACTTCCGTCAATTCACAAGATATAAAATCTCCATGAATTTATCATATATCTTCTTAATATTGTCTTCAACATTTATATAGACAAGTTTTTCATAGGGCCAATTCTTACAGCAAAAACAAATTAAAAATACATAGCGGTTGAAGAAAAAAATCATCTTATTAAGGGTGCATTCAAATCCAAACTGTCTATTTTCTTACTCATTTTTAAATTCATTTTTGCTCTCAAACGCATCCAATTGCTAGATTCGCTTATTCAGAAACTATATAATGTACAGTAATGATCGATTTTTTGATAGAGGCAGAATATATTTCAAAAAATGATGTCAAAGTGGACATTTTGAACAGAATTTCTCGAAGCGATTGTGTTAGAAACGAAAGATATTGCCCTTCTGAGAAAATAATTGTTTATTAATCAAGTTTTAATTAATTGAAAGAAAAATAAAAACACAGGTCGCTTATAAATCTTTTCAAAAATCACGTCAGCATGTTTCATATTTTTTTTTATTATTAAAAATGAATCTGAAAATGTGCCAGAAAATTTCGAGTTGTTGAGTATGGAAAAATATATTTTTTTAATATTGCCTTAACATGATTCTGATAAAACCAGCTATTTTATAAAAATGAAATAAAAACTCGTCAAAAGCAGACAGATAAAACAGTTTAAGTGGATTTATATCTAATAATGATTTAGTTTTTGTTAGTGAAATTAGTATACTTAACTTCGAAATCTACCTCTGCCTGTAGGCCGGGCCGGCAGGTATTTTTTCGTTACCTCTCTTTATTGTGAGACTTTTTTAGACATTATTCTAATTAAATTTTTCTCATGTCTACATTGCATAAAAAAATACCGAATTAAGATACAGTGAAACCTCCCTGTGCGACCACCTCGTACATTAAGCGATCACCTCCCTGAGCGACCATTTTTTTCATGGAACGAAATTTATTCCCGTAGGCTCAATACTAATTTTATCATTATTTGTTCCCGTCCAAAAGAAAAAAAATTGCACTTATTTACTGAGCTTCGAAATAAAAGTTATAAAAGATAAAACTGTAAAATCAAAGACAACGTCAATGTATTCATTTTTTAAACTCTGCTGTAATTACCTTATGTAAAATTAACTTTTGTTTTGGTACTTTTTTTTCCTAATGTGAAAAATAAATTTTAGTAATATCTGTTGTTACCTTTTTTCAACAATTAAAATCTAGATTTAAACATATGACCTCCATTAAGAGACCACCTCTCGGAGCGACCCATTTATATTGGAACAGAACGTGGTCGCTTGAGGGAGGTTTTACTGTACATTTTTTCAATATTTACATTTTTTGTGTATTTTTCATTTTATAGATATGTATTTTATTATACAAATTTCATAAATTTGAGGTGATTTCTCATTAACGAATTTTCTTCATAACGAAGTGTTTAAGTGTAACGACGAGACTTCGTTAATTGGAAGTTTCACTGTATTTTTGAAATATATTTAGAAATGATTGTTTATGTATAGGAGAAATGATCTAGAAGTGCCTTTAATATTAGAAGCGTGATTTTTTTTCTAAGGCCACTTAAAATTTATAAGTCGCCTTCAAAATCTTCTTTTTACTTTCTTCTATCTTTACAAGAAGAAAGTATTGGATTCGTGAAATTTTTTTACTTTCGGTTTTCGACGGATTTACACGTTTTAGGGGTCAGAGATTCCGTAAAACATGTTTTACAAAATGTCTGTCTGTCTGTATGTGACACAAATTTTGTGGGCGCTCTATCTCCAGAACTAATGCACGGAATTTAATAAAAAATTATATTCAGTTAGTCCCTG
Organism: Maratus speciosus; assembly: GCA_963932465.1. Taxonomy (NCBI): domain Eukaryota; kingdom Metazoa; phylum Arthropoda; class Arachnida; order Araneae; family Salticidae; genus Maratus; species Maratus speciosus. The sequence goes on from OZ010786.1 coordinate 634,530,511, forward strand.
ATATAAATTGTTGCTGATTATTTTTTGGTGTAAATCGCTCAACAGGTGGCGCTGCTATGCAATTTTATACATTTTTGTGTAAATCGCTCAACAGATGGCGCTGCTATGCAGCATTTTTCGCGATTTCCGAAATAGCTCAATCTCCAGAACTAATGCACGGATTTTAATCAAACTTCAGATTCAGTTAGTCCTTGACATGAATTGAGGTTTTATACATTTTGGTGTAAATCGTTCTAGAGCTGAATCTTCTATGCTGCATTTTTTGAGATTTTCACAATAGTTCTATCTCAGGAACTAATGCTTGGATTTTCAACAAATTTCAGATTCAGGTATACCTTGATATGAATTAGTGCTGTTTATGTTTTGGTGCAAATCGTTCAATAGGTGGCGCTGCTATGCTGCAAGTATTAAATGATGTTACAGAAAACTTTAATGTGCTCTCTAAATTTTATGCCCAAGGCTCAGATCCCGTGTACCCTGTACCTGCTATTTTCTGTGATACAGCATTTTTTGAGTGACTTGTTCTAACCAGTGACACACTGTGCTGTGTGGTCTCTTAACCCTGTAGTGCGCAGCTTTGCATATATGCAAACAAGTGTTTTGAATTTAATAGATTTTTTTTATTCGTATATACCTAATTCACACCAGAAAATTAAAATAGCAAATATTTGCTTTAATTAATAACATGCATTAGGCATTTAAATAAAGCTAAATTAACCATTGAAACTTTCTGGTGGAAAGTCAGATTCTCTACGTAATTTCTAGAACGTATTCTATCATGGGAATTAAAGGGTTAAAGGTTAAGTTTTATAAAATAAATAATTATATAAAATAAGGTATTTGGAGACATACTTATTAAAACCTTTACAAATTTACATTATTTTAGCGTAAAACAGCCACACGACAGCAGTTTTTACTTGTATTGCAGATGTTCAACAGAAGAAAAGATTGACGTATTATATGAGAAATGTATCTCTGATGTTTTTCATTATTTTTCCTGTGTAATAAACCTTTCAGAGAATCATATATAATTTTTTCGAAACGAAATAAAAAATCGCGCATTTAAGGGTTAAATAGGCCTCCAATTTTCCCTCCGAGTTCTATAATCTGCAGATTAAAACCTCAAGAAATATTAATTTCCAACGTCATTCAATTTTCCATTTCCGCCAAGGTGCTAGATGGAGGAGTGTGAAGTATTATACGAAGGGCGGGAAAATATAAGCAAAAGTTGGGCGGCGTTGAATCTATTTATAGGGTGGGCTCTTTCTTGAGCCGACCATTGACGCGTACCGCACACTTCAGTTGGATCGGACCGAATAATTGTTCCCCTGCACTTGAAAAGGTTTATTAATCCTACCTTTTATTACTACACTCTTTTATTTAACTCAATTTGGTTTTGTATGAAACAGGGTTGCTATGCTACCTGGAGAACTTGGAAAAGTCAGAGAATTCAGAAATTTGTCTAATAAGTCAGGGAAATGTCAGGGAATTTCTATATTTTATTCAAAATCCTGGAAAAGTCAGGGAATTTAATAAAATTTCATGGAGGTCACCAAATAAGTACAGCCTTTGTCCCATGGCAAATGTGAAAAATCTTCCACGTTTTTGCAAATTCCAATTTTTAGAAGTTTTATTTAATCGCCTCTTAAAATTTTCTCTTCCCTTTTTCTTTCTTTACTTTTTTCCCAACTGTCATCTCCACACATACTTTAAAATTTTTAACTGTTTAATATAATTTTTTGAAAATTTTCTGCAGTATTTCTTTTATTGACATTTAATATAACTAATAAATAATTTCAAATCTACTTAACCTCCACCCTGAAATGTTTGTTTCACAACCGCCTTTGCCTAAAATTGAACTTAAGTGTGATTGTGATAGATGGTGAAGTAAATTATCATTCAATGCAAAAATATTGTATATGTATATATATTTTTTCCATTTTGCAGGACACTTACTTTATACTCAGAAATTATTCAGGAAAGCAATTTCTATTGCAGTCTTAAGAGCATTTTTTTTGTGTGTGTGAGGAAAGGGGGAGGTGCATATGTGAAAATTTTAATTGGGATGTATAGTTGAAAATTTTTATATTTTCACGTGATACAATATTTATTTTACTGTTGTCTTGTCCAGTTCATATCACACCGCTAGACTGAAATTTTCATAAAATGCACCTGGAAAAGTCAGGGAATTTTATTTTCCTACATGAGTAGCAACTCTGATGAAAAGATGGAATTCTATAATCGATTTTTAGTAGGGATGCACCGAATACCGAATATTCGGCCAACAGGTGAACCGAATACCGAATATTCGGCCTGCCGAATAGTAACTATTCGGCCGAATACCGAATATTCGGCTTATCGAATACTTTAATATTTCAAAGTTTAAAGGCATTAAAATGTTAAATTTTAAAGCAATTTTTATAGTCTCTCTATTCTAAAAAAAAGTAACTACCGCTGTCACCGCCGCCGCCGCCGCCGCCGCCGCCGCCGGTTTTGATTTTTTTTGTGACCGGAGGTCTTTCTTCGTTAATATTAAGAAAAATAATGCATACAATAATATGAAAATCGGTAGTATTATACAGAAATGTCTGATAAACACGCTGATGCAGACAGTTTTAAGATCGAAGAATTATTTTAAGAGATATTTAATGCTAAAGTTGGACAAAATCGTTCCACTAAAAAAGTTTTATAGGAGCAAAAACTGTTCATAGGAATTTAATCATTTTTAGATCATTTTATGCGTTAGAATTTGCCGGAGTGCAGATTGCATTAATTTTTTTATTTTGACTAATTTTTTGAGGTTTTATTTCTATTTTAAATTCAGATTTTCAGCATTTCTAGAGATATTTTTAACAGATTTTAGAAAGTGATATTAATTTAAACTGTTGCCAACTGTATAAAAAGCGGAAGCAATAATGTTTGCTTCAAAAAAAAAAAATATTTATACTTGTAAATAAATTAAAAAAATATTTACACGTGACTATTATAAACAGAAAAAAACATTTGGAATTAGAATTAAATAATTATGTATAAAAAGCAGGAACTTATTAAAAATTATGTCATAAAAACTATAATTACACGTTAATTTTAAGAGAGAAAGGAATTTGTAACGCAATAAATTTATTAACGTGCGTTAGAAGTCTTAAATAGGAGAAATTACGTCATATTTACGTCACATTACAGTTATTGCATAAAATGAACACAAAATAATATTGCAAAACGGTTTAAATTTAGAAATTGCGCTAGACATTTATTTGATATTTTAAGAGGATACTTTTCAACTATTTTTGTTAGGAAAGCGCAAATAATATTTAATTTCTAACACAAGTATTTTCACGTGAATATTAAAAAGAGAAAGAATAGTTTGGTCAATATTACTTCAGATTAAAAACGATTAATTTAAAATGTCTCATTTAAAAGAACTTTCTTTTCACTTTGTTAAAAAATAACAGGACACAAAGACTCTCTTTACTTAATTCCTTTTATATTAGCTTATTTTGAAATGTTGTTACACGTGTCTACGTCATCAAGTTATTTTTATTTCGACGTTTTATTTGTATTTTTATTAATGTTGTACTAATTTATTTGTTTTTTCATTATTTAAAATAAAAATTGTCAATTTGTATAATTTGGCGAGTGGTTTGGCGATTTATATAATTTGGCGAAATTGGTCGACGGGATAATCAAGTAGTACCGCAACGGATTTGGCGTTAAAATTCCCCAATCAAAGAGAAATGAATAGAAATCCGTTTATAGAGAGATCGCCACTGTTTTTTAAATTATAATTCAATCTTTCGAAATCTTTTTAAAGCCGATCAAATTAGCGTGCATTTAGAGTCTACGGTGTCTGGAGGGGGTTGGCGAGCGTAGCTCGTAGGGGGCCGAGCCCCCTAGTATTTAAAACAGAAACTTTTATTCTAATAAACAGGAGCTTTTTTCAAGCAAACTTTATGCTGAAAAAAATCTGCTTTGAGTTACTTAAGAACAGGATAGTTATAAAAAAAATGTTAATTAATAAAATTTTAAATTTCATGGCTTCTTCTGACAATTAAAACAAATGAATAAAATTTTCTTAAATTCTAAAGCAAACATTTTAAAATCAAAGAAAAATTGTACAGGTACATATATTTGCTTGTCAGGAAGAGACTAAAGTAAAAGTTAATAAATAATACAATCGATTCAAATTTTATAGGGTGACAACTTAGCAAGAATAACTGTTCTACTCCCTTTGATCAAGCAAGTTTTTAAATGCATCCTAGATCAGTGTCTGGAGTGGGCAGTCATTTTCAGAGGTTGTAAACATTGTTCTTAAAATCTTAGCAAGAAACAGATTATTTACTGGACAATGTTGAGGAACTTGCATTTGTACATAATTCCTATTAAATCATGATTGGTTTATTTTCTTAAATAGTACTTAACAAACAGCAAATAAATAATGTAAAAACATTCTCTTTCATTTAAATATGATTCTGTTTGTAATTATTCTGAATATCTTTATAAGTTGACTGTGAAACGTAGAAGTTGTATAAGGTTTTAAAAAATAATTTTTAAACGTTTTTTTTAAGGTATTCGGTTCGGCCGAATATTTTGCTATTCGGCCAAACCGAATATTCGGCATGCCGAATAATTTGCTATTCGGCATACCGAATAGTTGGATATTCGGCAACATGGCCGAATACCGAATAGATACCGAATATTCGGTGCATCCCTAATTTTTAGTCGCTTTTCCTGATAGGCTAGAATTATAAACGAGTCGGATGTGGCAATCCCAAAACTTTCTTCTATCTCATACACGTTAATACTTCCTGAAAAATGCAGCATAGCAGCGCCACTGCTCAGATGATTTACACCAAAATCTAATTGTCGACAACTTCTAACAGAATCTGAAGTTTGATGAAAATGCGTGCATTAGTTTTTGAGATAGAGCGCTATTGAGGAGATTGTAAAAAATTCTGCATAGCAGTGCCACCTGTTGGGCGATTTACACCAAAAACTAATTAGGACTAATTTATACGGTGAAGTAACTGAATCTGAAGCTTGATGAAAATTCATGCAGTAGTTCTTGAGATACAACTATTGCAGAAATCGTGAAAAATGCAGCACAGCAGAGCCACCTGTTGGACGATTTACACCAAAAATTAAACAGCAGTAATTTATATCGGAGATTAACTGAATCTGAAGTGTGATGAAAATTCTTGCATTTTTTCTTGAATTAGAGCTATTGCGATAGTCATGAATAATGCAGCATAGCAGTGCCTTCTATTGGACGATTTTCACCAAAAAGTAATCAGCACCAAACTATATCCTGGACTAACGGAATTAGAAATTTTATGAAAATCCATGCAATATTGCTTGAGATATAGCTATTGCAGAAATCGTGAAAAATGCCGCATAGCAGCGCCACCTGTTGGGCGATTTTCGCCAAAAACTAATCAAGACCAGTTTATATCAAGGTCTAACTGAATGTAAAGTTTTGTGAAATTCCGTGCTTTAGTTCTTGAGATAGAGCGCCCACAAAATTTTTGTCACATACAGACTGACAGACTCACAGACAGACATTTTCTGAAAATCGTCAAATCGTGTTCAGGACATTCTAAAACGTATGAATGCGTCGAAAACCGGAAGTCGAAAATTTTCACGAATCCAATACTTTCTTGTAAAGATAGAAGAAAGTAAAAATTATGTACAAAAGTGTGCTTTTGATGACAACACAACATTTTAATATTTTCATTATAAGTGCATGAGTTAATTTTAAGGCATTTGCCGTTGGAGATCGACCGAAAATTCGGTTTTGTTTTCAACTCAAAATCTAAGTTTTTCCGAAAATTTGTTTTTGGCCCAACCGAAACTATCTGTATTCCAAAAATCTCGTTTCTTCCTTCTGAAATTTTCAACATGACTCATTGATATGAGCTGTATCGGCTCAAATGAGACAATCTTTACTGATTGCTATAAATTTCACCAGGGTTCGTTATTTTTTTATAATAAACCTCACGCATTATAATTTTATACAGCGTTCAATTTATAAAATTAAAGTTATATACACAGACAGACACATACATACATACATGCATGCTCAGGGGTGGGAAATACATCATTTCACTCGCCACTGGCGAGTGAATTTTTGGTAGTCTTTAAAAACTGCAAACTAATATAGAGATATGCAAAAACTTTTTTTTTAGTAGTTAGCTATATTTTTCAACTTTCCTAATTACTGTGATGTAAACATGGTACTAAGTTCTATTTTATATTAAACTTTCATCTCTTGTTTATATTTCTTAATTTTACAGGGAAAAAAATATATGAAAATGCATTATAGTAATAGTAACCAACTATTTTTGAGTTGAGTAAATTTTGTCATAAAAATTTTGAACTTACGTTGCATTTTACTGGCTGGTGAAATAAATCCTTGGCTGATAAGATTTTCTAGAAATTTCCTGTGCATGCTATATAAGTATCACCAATATATATTAATAATATTGCACAATTTACATAAATGATTGAAATTGTAACATTTTAGGCTGTCAAACTATTTTGTTATACAAAATGCACGAAAAACTACAAATCAGATGTCAAAAATAAATTCCACCTTACATATTTTTATTAAAATAACTGCAGCACAGAAAAATTTTAAATAATTTTGGAAGCAAATTAAGATTTTTTTTTTTTTTTTTTTGTTAAAGTGCTGGTACAGAAAAAATGAGTTTAGCAGCTTTATCAGTTCCTAATTTTCGAATGTACCAAACAGGAAGCAGAAAACAATTATTTTGCTGAAGCAGATAAAACTATTGCAGTAAAAAGCTGGTTGATTATGCAGTCTTTGTTTTTTAGTATTATCCTTTTCGATAACTGCAACATGTATCTTCCACCATTGTAAAGGATAGGGTTTTTTCGCTATATCAGATTGAGGCTAAAATTCATTGAATAGTTCAAATTTTACTTCAAATTTTAATATAACAGGTATCACCAAAGGAGAGAATTTCTCTTTAGCAAACAGTTATGCTGATATTTTTTCAGAACTTGTCAATTTCTCTCCTGCGTAATGTGGATTTAAAAGATAGAATAATAAATGTGTGTTGCTCAATGCTTGTTTGTAACGAGCTAAGTCAGACAATTTTATTTTACTTAAACTTGCAGAAGTTTTTCTAAATACTAAGTAACAGGCAAGTAAATATTCCTATATTTAATATATTCCTGCTTAGATTTCCTTACTGTTGCAAGTTTATTTTACAATTTGATTCAAATGAAATTTGAAACCCCTTTTTTCTAAACTTCACATTGTACTTTACTTTTTGACAAAGATTAAGCTTTATCTTTCTAAAAACTGCTTGATTATCTGTATTATATAAAACTAAATTATATTAAAGTACATTAGTATATTTGTTTACATCTTGAATTTATTTAAAAATATTTTTTAAAAGTCTGATTTAAATCAATGATTTTTCTCAAATCAATTGATTTAAATCACGATTAAAATCAAGTTGATTTAAATCAATGAACCCTGAACTTCACTGTTTATAATTATCAGTCATGACTGACTCAAGACGTGAAATGGAACAGAGCATGAGTGTCTCAGAAGTAATGTTGAATGTCCCCAGACTCAAAACGTGAAGTTCAGCGTTCGAATTAAAATCAAACCGATTCTATTGTGTCTGAAATTTTATACCAAATTTGGAAGCCCCAGGGCCAAGGTTCAGTTGGCCCATGCTTTAATCAGTCCCTGCAATACTAGAACAACCTCTACCGCGCACAATGGCTAGAAACGCCTGAACTAGCCACTTCTCCCAGTTCTGTAATTTAAACCTCGCCACTGTTTTACTATAATTTTCAACATGACGAAAGTTACTGTTTACTTGTTTGTATAACAATAGGTTCAATTTGTGCTTATCAAACAATTTAATTAGGAGCTGTATCAGGTGTTTATGCCGGAGTCATGATTGCGGAATTGAATCAAACCAGATAAACATTATTTTTATTTTCTTAACGTTTTCTGTTCTTTTAAAAAACTATAATTTACTTTTTTTGTACTGAAAAAAAAAAAAAAAAAAAAAAAAAAAAAAAAAAATCTAGAACAGTAATCCGAGTACGCGCGAAGCGTTTCCGCTGACAAAAATTACGTCATGTGTAGCAAACAGAAAAAGAGAGCGTACATTTTTTATTCATAAAAAGCAAATCGCGGCGGTTGCTTCACAGTAACGTAATTTTAACTGGCTTTCCATTCTTTTCCCGAGATTCCTTTCGTATTCAGATTAGGAGCCCATTATCAGCCGTACCTTATCCCACTACAAATATTATTGAAAAAATGCAAATTTGAGTTGGACAAAAAGTAAATGAGAAAAGCCGCTTTAGGAGATCGCTTTTCTCCCAAGAAAGACAGAGGCGTAGATTCCGGGGGGACGTATAAATACTGAATTTTATAAATCCTTCATGTCTCGAATTAACCCCTTAATTCTCGCTCCCGTCAATATCACGGGCTAGAGATTTATTGCTGGTAAAAACTTCTGAAACCAGAAAAATTTAACTGGCATTTCGGTGTGAAGTCTTTGAACATTACCGTTTTGGTTTGACTTTTTGAATATTACCGTTTTGGTTTGGCTTTTGCGCTGACTGTAATGTTGGGCTTTGTATTGCATGTTTCGAAATATATAATACTCAAAAAAATTATTAATAATCAAAATTTAGTGTATATTATATTATTTCAAATATTATTTGTAAAAATTTGTTTGATGATGATAGATAAAGATCTAAGATGTGAAAAATAAAGGTCTTATTCGCATTAATTTGTATGGTGTAAAACAAACTTAAAACACAGAATTCTCCCATGATGGCGTTTCCACAAATGTGAATTTGTTCTATAACATCTTTTTTTTTTTTTTTCGCCTTAAAAAAAAAAAAAAAAAAAAAAAAAAACTAATTAAATATTTTATATTAGAAACCTTATAATTATTCAATTCGTGTAATAATAATAAAAAAATAGGTATTTTTTTTTATGTTTTTTCCAAATATTAAGTGACCGTTAAGCGGTTAAGAAAAAATTCTGCTTCAGCATTTTCTCCTTTATTATATTCGACTCTAAGAACCAAATACCAGCCCACTTTCCAGTTTTTTTAAGTTAATAAAAAACCACATAGAAACAAGAAACGCCTCATTAAAAAAAATTTCTGGTTCAGATTATGTTAATATGACTTGAAAAATGTTTGAGTGTCGTGTCGGGAGTTAAGAAAGATAGAGGCGTAAATTCTGGGGGGACGTATAAATACTGAATTTTATGAATTCTTCATGTCCCGAATTAAGAAAAAAATTCTGCTTTAGCACTTTTTGCTTTATTATATCTGGCTTTCAGAGAACCACATACCAGCCCACTTTCAGTTTTTAAGTTAATAAAAACACATAAGTTAAGAAACGTCTCTTTAAATAATTTTTCTGGTTCAGATTATGTTCATATGACTTGAAAAATGTTTGAGTGTCGTGTCGGGAGTTGAGAAAGAAAGAAAGACTGAGGCGTAGATTCTGGAGGGACTTATAAATACTGAATTTTATTAATCCTCCATGTTCCGAATTAAGAAAAAAATTCTGCATTAGGGTCATTCCATATCACGTGTGGGGCAGCTGTTTTGTCCGTTGTTGCTGTTTTAACTATGTTATGTCCTCAAATTAAAACAACTATGCTAATAGAAAATCAAGGGGTTTTGGCTATTTTTAATGCATAGTTTATACTTTAACAACTTATAAGTTAATCGATATATGTAATTATTTAAGCCTCACTCGCAGGGCATTTTTTCCTTTTTTCGTGGAATGGTCCTGAAACGGGAAGATTACTTAGGTCTAGGATTTTACATGGGAAGATTTTTAATCCTATTAAAAATGGGCAGCTTATTTAGGTTTAGAGTTTAAAATATGGAGATTTTTAAAACTATTAAAGGGTCATTCCATATCACGTGTGGGGGCAGCTTTTCTACATATTTCTGCTGTTTTAACAATGTTATTATATCCTCAAATTAAAACAACTATGCTAATATGAAAATCTACTGTTTTTTGTTATTTTTAATGTATAGTTTGTATTGTAACAATTTATAAGTTAATAAATATAGATATTTACGTAAGTGCCACCTGCAGGATATTTTTTCCGTTTTTCATGGAAATGTCCCTTAGTATTTTCTTCTTTATTATATTAGGCTTTCAGAACTACATACCAGCCCACTTTCCAGTTTTTTTTATTTTTTATTTTTTTAAAAAGTTAATAGAAAACCACATAGAAACAAGAAACGTCTCATTAAATAATTTTTCTGGTTCAGATTATGTTCATTATGACTTGAAAAATGTTTGAGTGTCGTGACTTAAAAAAGGTTGAAAAACACTGAACAGATGCAATGTGTGTATTTTGTATGTCAAAATTTATTTTATAGTGGCCATTGCTGCATTATTCAATAATCTTCTGTTATGTACTTAAAAATAGATTAAATTTCGTTTGTTTCTCAAATCCAAACTGGCTCTTTTCTGACATACAGTGAAATACGTTTAACACGAAACAGAAGGGACCGAAAAATTTTTTTCGTGTTAGAAGAATTTCGCGTTAAAAGTTTCGTAACAAAAGAACAAAACTCACAAATATTTTCGACGACGTCAAATTTTATGTTGATTTTCTGTTAAACTACTAGTAAGTTGCATCCATTAGGATAAAAAACAAATAAAAAAAATATTGTTTTTTTTGTATGTGTGTGGAGCGGGGAGGGATCAGATATCTTTTCTTTTTAAGTGTCTTTTTCAGCATTCTGAGATCTAGCTTGTTTGAACCAAATAAGCAAAGCTGTCTCCAAATCTTCCAGCTTTACAGTTCTCATGCGTTTTCTCTCTGGCTTAAACATACTGCGCTCAAATATTAACGTAATGGGATCCCTGTTTTTTGTGACTGTTGATAAAGTAGAATTGGCAATGCTAAACTATTTGTAGATTACTGGTTTCGTCCTCTTTTTCATCAACTGCATTAAGCAGCTTCATCTTCATTTGAAGCGAAATAGCAGTTTGTTTTCGCACCGATTTCTCAACCATTGTGCTCATAAAACATAAGCTAATTTACAAAAAAACATGAAATTCACTGATTTTCAGCCAAAATTCAGTATTTTTAACACAAAATTCAACAATTTCAACTTAAACTAACTTAATAGAAAGCGAATTTTTTTTTCGTGTTAAACGATTTTTGTTTCGTGTTAAAAGAAAAAAATGCATTAAATTGCATAGTATACTGTCCGGACCGCTATTTCATTTCGTGTTAACCAATTTTTCATGTAAAGCGTTTTCGTGTTAAACGTATTTCACTATTTTTTTAATCCATTTTTGCTGGAAAAGGCACGAAATTGCCACGTGCTCTTATTCAGAAACTGTATGCTCTAACTACTTTTTCCATTTTTCTGTAAAGGTTGATGAAGACCTTTCAGAAGATGTTTTCAATGTTTTGGTTTTGAACTTAATTTCCGGACGCGACAGCGCAGGAAACGGAAAAAAAAAACTGCCTATATGAAACAACAGTCACTTAAAACTCGATCTGTAATATTTTAATCGAAAAATTTTAAATACCTGTTTGATTCCAAGTTACTTCAATAATCATGCCTGCAAGTGTCATCATGTTTTTATGTTTAAAAATGAGCTCGTAAATGTGTCAGAAAGTTTCGCGTTGTTAAGCGGCGAAAAACATTTTTTTTTAAAAAAATCATGATTTTTGACTATGCATTATCAGGGGTCTGTCCTGACTTTTCTCACAGGGTCCTGTTTTTGTGAAATTGTGAAGTTTTTCTTATTTTTGTGAAAATTCTAGTCATAATTTTGTGAATTTTAAATTATCGATGTCTTCATGTCCTATTCCTCATGTATAAAAAAACTAATGAATATGCTCTTTGGTAGCTCAACTGCTTACTTACGGGCCAGATTTTATTTTTAAATGACTAAATTTGTGAAAAGTTCAATTTGAAAGTGAAAAAATTCTGTGAAAGGTCTATTTAAGAGACAATTTTGTGAAGGGTCCTGTTTTGGGATAAAATGTTTTGTGAAGGGTCCTGTTTTGGGATAAATAATTTTGTGAAGGGTCCTGTTTTAAGATAAATTATTTTGTGAAGGGTCCTTTAAAGGACCTAAAATTTTCCTAAACATATCCCTGATTATTATTATCATCGTGATTTTTCACATCTAAAAAGGTGTCCTGTTCCCATCAGCAGCACCCTGCCCTTTTTAAATCCTGGGGAAACTTTGTTATAAACATATTTTACAATGTCCAATAAAAGAAGCTCGTGTTTTATAACTATGTTGCATTGTTATTATTGTGATATTGTATGTACATTCGAAAAAAAATGCCTATTGCCATTTTCGTATCTGTGCATTGCACGGAAGTTCGCTTTTTGCCTAGGACAGATTATAAAAAATTGTAAAATCTAAAAATCATATGGATGAGTAGCTAAAAACATTCCAGGGGTCGATGCAGGTTTTTATTCTTGGGGCCATTTTGTGAAAATTAAAAGTTATTTTTGTGAATTTTATATAATATTTTTGTGAAAAATGGCATTTTGTAACGAAAGTTGAAATCCAGTTACTCAAATTCAAACCAAGAATTTATTAACAAACTTCTTTAAAATCCCTTGCTAAAGTTTTTGTTTTTTGTGACTTGGTTTTATTTACAAATTACACATTTTAAAACAATTTTTATGAAAAAGAATGTTATGAAAGGGGCCTATTTTACTAAAAGGAATTTTGTGAAGGGGCCTGTTTTATTAAATTTATTTTTGTGAAGGGGCCCATTTTATTAAATTTATTTTTGTGAAGGGGCCTTAAATAGGCCCCAAATTTTGCCTGGATCGAACCTGCATCCACATATTATGATGGTTCGCATAATAATAAAGTTTGAGAACTGCTGTAAAATTATCAAGTTTATTTTCGATCTCTCTCCTGTGTCAATTTATTTCCGCTGTCTGGCTGGTGGGAGGCATTTTTGAACTTCTGGGCACGATTTACGATCGTTCTTCAAATTTCGCCTTAGTGCCTATCCCATTCGACCAGCTTCGCCACCGGCCATCTTTTCTGTTTTTGACCCCGAAGACAAATCGTCGATTCGCCTGGAGGAATTTCCAAATCGAAAATGATTTTATTCGCAAAAAAGGCCTTTGGGATTTATTCTCGAAAACAGCGAAAGTTCTAAAAAAGGATATTGATTAATACTTAAATTCATTTTTTTTTTTAAATATTGAAAAAAAAAAGTCGAGTTCGGGTTGGGTTTTGGCCTTTGCGTTCGCGAGTCGGGTTGGCTCGATTTCTCAAAAGAATGTCCAGAATACTTTTGTTCGATGAAAAATTATATATTTGAATAGCAATGATTGAATATGTATACGTATATCCCATTCAGACTTTGCAGCCTCTAAAAACATAGTAATCTATCCTGTTTTAAAAATACTACCCGGTTGAGTATAATTGAATGATGTTATCACGAATGGACGGCGACTATCTTCTGTAATCAGGTTGCCATGCTTCTCCGTTTAAATGGGGCGTTTTTCGGTTACCATTGCCTCATCCACCGCTGTCGCGATAGCTGACAGCAGTTTTTGGAATTGATAAGTAAGATCAATTACACATTTGAAAATCAGCTTGTATAAAATGGTTAGGTTAAAAATTTCGCTGCCCTTCGGACTTTTATAATGACGCCATGGACAATATTCTTCCATTGAATTCTTATTTTTAAAACTCCATCTGCTTCGGAATATCATTCAGAACCACGGTATTGAAAGCATTGTGTTTTGAAATTTTGCGTTTACATTTTACGTTTTGAACCAGCTTTGGATAGTTTCAAGAAAAGGTGTAGCTTATGCATGAATTCTTTTATCTATTTTAATGTACCCTGATGCATATTTTCATGTTATTTTTAAAATGTAAATTTTTTATTTTAATTAATATGTATATAAGAATTTTCTAATATGTATTTATCGATTTCGTACGAAATAAATCGAAAGTATTTTGTGCATGCATTTACCTGTATTTATGCTGCATCAAGTGATGTGATACATAAACAAATTTGCCAGCTGCGTTACTTTTACTCCATGTAATTTCGTGTGTGACGCCGCATGCAAGCAGCTCTGAAATATCGCTCAAAAAGTGAGTATCAGAATTCGAAAGCAATAAATATTGGATTCCTTGAATTTTTTAGAAAACCATATTCCACAATGGCCTAACAGTAAAGCCACATTGAGTTCCCGAAGTTCGAATCATGGATAAAGTATGGCTCTGTTAAATGCATTTGAGTTGATATATATGTATACAGTAAAACCTCTGAATAACGGACACCTACCTCAGAATCCCAGAATTTCCCCTCTATTCAGAGGTAAAAACATACAACAAAAATAGGTGCTGTGGTTTATAAAAGTATTTACTGAATAGAGATGTCCGTTATGTAGTTTTTACTGGTATATACAGTCGAACTTCCCTTTAACGAAGTTTTCTACTTAACGAAATTTTCTGCTGAACCTTGACTTTGAACACTATTAACATGTAAATTAATTTACATATTACGAAAAATATATAGGGGAGCTAGGGGATGTATGGGACAAGGGATGGATGGAACATTCTCAATATTTCAGGCAATAAACATTTATTTTAAATTGCTTCCTAACCCCATATACCTCTACCACAGTGTGCTTCAGAACTAAAAGTAGGACTACATTGCTGTATTCATTTTCCTTCAAAGTTGCATTTTCTGAAATCTCTGCTTAAAAGTAAGTTTTTTTTTACATTTGAAGATGTAAAATATCTTATACAATATAAAAAATTAAGCTATATTGTAGTTATTTATTTTAAGGTTCAATATCAATAATTAAAATGAATGAATAGTAACCATTGTGACAAAATAATTTTTGAGGTAAAATGGCTGAGAAGGGATATTATGCATCATGGGGATGATTGGGACATTTCAAATGGGGATGAATGGGACATTCTCACTCCTCCCTAGAGATGTTGAAAATTTTATTTATTAATTAAATAGTATTATATAGGATGATAAATCAATAATTTACGTCAATTAATAGTATTAAATAGTATTATATGAGTTGTTATTGTTTAAAATTTCTGAGTGTTACTTATTGTATTGTAATAATTATTAATGGATTATCAAAAAATTGGTACTAAAACTTAATCAAAGTAGATAAAATTGATAAAAATAGTATATGTGTATTGATCAAATGGGGGGAAATTATATTGAATTTTGAAATGTTGCACAAATAAATCCCCACCCCTAACATATTGGGTCAATCGGAAAGTCGGGTCGTGTTGGGAAAATCAATTCGTACCGGAAAATTCAATCATTTAATTATTAGACATTGATTCCGATATCTAATGTCTAATAATTATCGGGCAGAATTTTCCGGTACGAATTCATTTTCCCAACACGATATGACTTTCCGATCGACACAATAATTTCCGCTCTGCATGTTTCTACGATACATTTAATTAATATTAATTAATAAGTTATGATTGAAAATTATTAGCTATGCTATATTTAAAAGACATTTTGCACTTTCATTTCAAATCTAAAATGCCTCATAAGTGGAAAAAAAGAACAAGTTGATAGCCGAAGTCCGCATTAAAAGTTAAAACTGCAATACAAGAAGTTATTGAAAAAAAAAAAAAAAAAAAAAAAACATATCGATTCGTGCTGTAAAATCATATATTACAAATGTAATTTTCATATAAGGTTATAATTATAAATTTTAATTTGGTAAAATTGAATACAGGGAGGAAAATCTTTGTGTCCCATTCATCCCTGATGTGGGGATGATTGGGACAGGGAGGAACGTTTTTTTGATTTCATAATATTTTTATGAATAAATCATAATCTAGAATAAATATTGTTCATATATGTTGGCAAATACCTAATGCATGAAATGTGATATATAATATTGATAGTAACTTAAATAAAAAAATATAAAAAAATATTTTTGTGAAAATGTCCCATTCATCCCCCACCTCCCCTACTGTATAACGAAGTTTATTCTAAAAGCCTTCGATACAATAAAAAGGGATTCCATTTTCACGAAAACGTTATAAATGAATTGAAGAGCTAAGTGGAAGAACATGTTAAGTAACAAAAATTACATTTCAAGAAATTTGAGGTGAAAGTATTTGCTGTAAATTTTAATGATTTATTTTCTGTTTGATACCATGTGTTTAAAATATTAACAGGTGTGGTACTAAACTCTCTCAGAAAAACTTATTCATATTTAATTTTCAAATATTAAAAATTATTAATAAAAGGCGAAAATTTTTATGAACAGTGTATTTTTTCTTTATAAGAAACTTGTACGAAGTAATATTACAGACTTTTTTAAAGTTAAGGATTTGTTATACTGAAAGAAATGAAAAGTTGTACTACGCTTCTGTTTTTGTTTACCTCTCTTTATTGTGTGTTTTTTAGACATTATTGTAATTAAATGGTTCTCATATGTCTACATTACATAAAAGAAAGTTACTGCCCGAATTAAAATACATTTTTCCAATATTTCCATTTTATGAGTATTTTTCATATTATGAATGCGTATTTTATAATACAAATTTCATGAATTTAGCTTGATTTCTATTTAACGAATTTTCTTTATAACGAAGTGTTTAAGTGTAACGATGAGGCTTCGTTAAATGGAAGTTTCACTGTATATATACCGGGTGAGCAAAAAGTCCGTATAAACTTTAAAAATTCATAAAAACCGAAAAAAATAACCGAAATGAAAAACTGTTTGCAGGATTAGCATCTATATGTCACAGGAATTTTTTTTAGGTATAAATAAAAAATAACAAAAAACAGCCGACAGATGGCGCTAGTTCGTGCGATTTTGGTGGAAATATGCAAATGAGACGCTCCTAATCCAGAACTAGTTCACCGTTTTGAGCCATGTACGTAATCAAGGATGCTGAGTGCGAAGGATAAAGCTTTGTTGGTGAAGTTATCTTAAGTGAACCAGGAATCGGAGACCATTGCTTTGCGTAAATCCCGAGTTCAGAAGAATGTGAGGACTGGAAAAGGGCCTTTAACAGCGACAGGGCTCATAAAGCTTTTACGGCGGTTTGAGGAAACTGGAAGGCTGGAGGATCGTGTAAGATCCGGACGACCATGTTTAAACAAGGCACGTTCTCCGCGTGTTGCAGCCGAAATTGGAAGCGTTAGCGTCTAATTCAGCTGTGGGAACCAGTAGTGCTCGTGAAGCTGCCAGATGCTTGGTCTTACCACAATCCTCGGTACGCAATATTCTCCAGGGAATACTTGATCTGTATTCTGTACTACCCATACAGATTACAGTCGTGTCATGAACTTTTATCAGCTGATACCGTACAGAGGGAAGCATTTGCGAGCTGGGCTTTCTCCAAAATCGAACAGAATCCTACCTGGGTTTTTAACATCTTCTGGACAGTTGAAGCTCATTTTTTGTTTCATGGCGACGTTAATACCCATAACTGTCGCATCTGGACGACATCTAATCCACTCCTAGTCCAAGAGCCGACAGCACAAAAACCTATGTTATCAAGCACAAAAAAAAAAAAAAAAAAAAAAAAAAAAAACTTATGGGAGAGTAGAAGTAGGGGAATCTAATGATCCATGTCTGCCGGAAGTGAAATGGTGCATAAGTCAAAAGTTAATTTAATACCACCAGTGGTTGACTCGTAGGTTTATCATTGTGTTTGTCCTACAAACAAAGGTATGGAAACATGAAGGATAGTTGTAGGACAAGCACAATGTTAAACCTACGAGTCAACCGCTGGTGGTATTAATTTTTGGCTTATGCACCACTTCACTTCCGGCAGACATGGATCATTAGACTCCCCTACTCCTACTCTTCCATAAAATAAAGGTTTTTTCTTGATAACATAGGTTTTTGTGCTGTCGGCTCTTTAAATCCCAGAAACCGTTGCATTCCCCAAAAGTGACTGTGTGGTGGGAATTCACAAGTTCGTTCATCATAGGACCTTTCTTCTTTGAAAAGCTGTGCCCAGAAAAAGGGTGGAAAACAGCTACAGTGAATGCTCAGCGTTATTTAATGCTTTTGCGTGAGAATATCATGCGATGTTTCAGTGAAAGAGATGCGCTTTCTATCCATGGGTGCAAGACCTTCAGTCTCGGAACTGATTTCAGTCTTGGACATATGTTTGACTGATAGTAAATTCTACTTTATATATAAATTATGGCAATTTTACTATTAAGCACTTTCTTTTATTCCAAGAAATCAATTTTTAGCCATAACCACATAGAAATCCTCTAGTCTATTTTCATTTGGTTTTTCCTAATACTCAGAAAAGTTTTCAGTCTTGGCTTAGATGGACTTCTTGCACCCATGTTTCTATCGTCACATTTATGCAAGATGGAGGCCCTAGTCACATTGCTGCTTCTGTCAAGGAATTCCTTGTACAGACGTTCGGGGAAGACAAAATCATTAGCAGGGGTTTCAGGTACCCATGGCCTCCTCTACCTCCAGATTTGACACGGACAGATTTCTGGTTATGGGGGTATTTGAAATCCTGGCTGTATCGTTCCGGCCCGTCTAATCTGTCGGAACTGAAGGATGCGATCCGACGAGAGGTGTCATGTGTGCATCCAGACCTGCTACACTCTGCTGTTGCTGGATTTGTGACTCGCCTGCAATGTGTTATCCTCTGTGGTGGTGGTCATGCGGAACACATAGAGCTGTAAAAAACGATTTGGAGTCATTCTGTTCTTTATTTGCGTATCGTTTCTTTGGCTTGGGTGCATCAGCGCCACCCACTGGCTGTTTTTTGAGTTATTTTTTTTCCTGTCTTAAAAAAATTCCCGTGCCCTGTAGATGCTAACTCTGCAAATCGTTTTTTATTTCGTTATTTTTCCCGGTTTATGTGAATTTTTGAAGTTTCTATGGACTTTTTGCTCACCCGGTATATATATATATATATATATATATATATATATATATATATATATATATTATAATTAAAATAAAATCTTATATGTAAAAATAAATGGAAAATATTAATACAAAAATTAAACGTAGGATATTGAAAATACAAAAATAAGTAATTATGAATATATTATGGATGTCTTATTCATCAAACTAACTTCATAAGCATAATTCTTAGTAAAGATATGTTTTCTCGTCGAATAGTGTCGGCATTATAGGCCTATAAAGGACAATATTAATCTCCGTATAACATAACATATCGGGGGGGAAAAAAACAGTGTGAGTGGGTGGAAAATGAGGGCTTCTATATTGTCCAGGGGGTATTCAAAATTTTCCGAAGGGGATGCCGTGCTTCCCACGGCTTTCGGCCCGTACGTACGTTTCACCCCGTATTATCGGTAAGCAGACGGCGAAAAGACGTGTCGTCCTTTTAAAGCCGCGCGCCGTCGTGGGAGGTTCGCGTGTGTATCGATGTTGTTTTGCGCGGCGCCGATCCCACACCCTTTTCCTTTTGTAGTACGGTGTTCGATTCCTCATTTGTTTTGTCGTCCACTGTCACCGCCAGTTCAAGGACGGATGCCGACAGATGCCTATTTATTATTTCCCTCTCTCTCCTTTTCTTCAGAGAAGGCATTATATTTATGAATGCCGTTGATGGTTTGCATGATGGATCGGTAAACAGCTAGTAAATAAATAGAGCCTCCTCTCTTTACGGTTAGAAATTAAAATTTAATAAAAATTCCTTTGAGTCTAGCCATGTCTTCATTACCTTAGAAACCACTGGTATTCACTAAAAATTCTGTAGCAGTCAGAAATCTAGTAGCGGTGTAGTCTCGAGGATCGCTTTTACGTTTTTGCAGTCACATGTCTATATTTTAGTATTGGGGAACTGCTATTACAGTTAAATCTGTCTAAGGCGGAATCGCTACGGATGGAAATAAAATTCCGTCTTAGATAGATTTCCGGCTTAGACGGAAAAACTTTATAGACATTCCGTTCACAGAGAGAGTATTAAACATTTCTTTGGCTAAAAATTAAAACGAACGTATCTTTTAATTTTTTTAAAATTAAATAAACATGAAATCTTTGTACATATTTTTATATATTTATAGCAATATTAATTTACACTACAAATTGATAGTACACAAACACACCGGTATAAATCAAAATTACAAGTTTTAGTGAAGAAAAAAAAAAGTTATATTTACCTTAATAAATGTCTTAAAATTCTATTATCTTAAACTTATTTAGAAAAAAAAATTGAATGTTGTTTGTCACTGTCATCAATCAGTAAAGCACCCTTCTGACCTCTGGGAGAGGGACTGGACAATACGTGTCATTATGAAAAGATAACGTTTCTTTCCATTTATATTTCCCTGCGTAATAAATTTATTCCGCCTTAAACAGTAATTTTGCTACATGGGACACCAAAATGAATGTCCGGTTCCGCGTTACGCAGATTGTTTCCATCTTAGACAGATTTCTCGAAAATCTCTATGCTTAAAAATGTTGTACTCTGACAGTTTTCACCTTAGACAAATTCCGTCTTAGACAGATTTCACTGTATATACTAATTATAATTATTATGTAAATATTACTTTTAACCAAATATTAACTGCATGGTGAATAAGGTTCATAGTGGGTGGGGGGTGGTACTTATAGGTGAAACGAACACAGTTGGCAATATTCTACCCCAGTGTTGCAGTTAATAATCGTATTTTTCGATAGAGGATTTTTTTTTTTTTTATTATTATTATTGTATCAGATTTTAAAAACAATAGCGGTGTCTTTAAAAATACAATTTATAAAAAAATATGTATTTATTTATATATTTATTAAATTATGTGCCCAAGTTGCTGGGCTGTATATGAACTCGTGGGCCCATCAGCTAGTTGTACCACTGTTATAAACAATGCGCATAAAAGTAATGGGCACGGTGAACTGCTATACAGCGGCGATTACAAATTACCTTAATGGGTCCCTGTATATGCATATACAATAGACTCCCTCAAATCTGCACAGCTTGGGACCAGAGCTTGTGCGGAGTTTGGAATTTTGTGGATTTCTGGTCATTGCTTTGTTTACATATTTTAAACAGTAATTTGGATGTAATAATGCATTCAAAATTATAATGAATGCTTGCAATATAGTAAAATATTAAAATAAGTAAAGTAATAAATTAAAATGATAAAAAGTAAGATATTTTTTTTATTTATTAAAAGTAAAGGTCAAGTAAATAATTAATAATGTATAATTAAATATGCATGATAAAGATGAGATACATTTTCCTTGAATTATTTAATGAAACTTCCCTCATAAAGGTACCCTATAAATTCACATCAAAATCATAAAGTAAAGAAGTTTTATTTCAGTTTAGCCAATCCAATCTTAAAAATAAAAAAAGCTTGATTAATACATAAATATATCTGGTAAAAAGATTTGTCATTACCAGTGACATCAGAATATTTTGATTTTTTTCAGAAATTAATTTATATTTCCTTCATGAAAAACAACGGGTTCAGTCATACTATTGAGAACTGCATATTAACATACGGAATGATATAAAACTAAAAAATTCTGTAATTTTGCCCCTACATCTGAACTGAAACTTTCATTGTTTACACCTGCGATGATGTGCGGATTTAAAGGAGTCTACTGTACATAGTAAAAAATCCACAAATGTCGTACGTTATTTATTTAGAAATGTTTCGTAGAATAGGTTGTATATAAATATCTTATTTTTCTTACCTGAATTTAGTTTCATTCGTCTTTAAAGTTTCGGACATGCGTGTAAAGGAAAGTTGTGCAGTAGAATTCCTGTTAAAGCTGTATTATCGAACTTATATTAAAGTTGAAAGGGGCAGGTGTTGATTAAGCTAAAAGCAATATCTCGGGCTTGAAGCCAAGTTGCAGAGGTGCCTTAATGGATAGTTTTCTATGCAGTAATGACCTTAATTCTTGTTACATGAAAGGCACCCCTCAAGAAAAAAAAATAATGATCCGCCCCTATTTCAGTTCTTCCCTTCCTACTTTTCTGTAAAATGCCCCCCCCCCTCCCCTAAAAAAAAATGCGCATAGAAATAAATTTTCTAAATTTACATTTTTCACACTTTACGCCAAGGGACCGAAGTTAAAGAATATTGGAAGAAAAAAAGAGGTATAGGAAATACAGATTTTGAAAACCTATGAATTAGCATATAAAGTACCGTCTGAATAAAAATGAATAAATAATTTATGCATTGGCGCAGCGAAAGGGGGTATTTAAGGATTAAGACCTCTCCCGGAACATTTAAAAACTGATAAAATGCGTTGTGTTAAGATGAGTACATCACGCATTAAAACAAACGAAAAGAAAAGCACAATAACCAAAAATATTATAGCTCATAACTTGTTTCAGCGCTTCTTAGTGGGAGACCTTCTTCTCTGATAAATGAATGAAATAAAGAAAGAATGAGGAACAATAGCAGCAAAGTGTGTAAAAAAAAGAGGTATAGGAAATAAAGATTTAAAAATCTATGAATTAGCTATTAGCATATAAGTATTAGCAGCCACATGTGGCTGCTGATGTCACTGACTCTTTTATTTTAAAATATGAAGATTAAAAAATGTATCTTTTTTTTTAAATATTGTATATAAAACCTTGGAATATCTGAAGGCTATGTTTATTTTTGCTGCTTGTGCGCATTATAGCACAAGAAGCACATTATATAGTGCTTTCATTATGGCATTTTTTAAGGCATGGTGTATGTACTCAAAATCTCAGTATAAATATGTCAAACAATGAAATTGTTCATTTTATGAGTAATAATTCAAAACCTTTCCCTGGTGAAGATCCTGCCTGCGCCACTGGTTGATTTCGAATGTACACTATGGGTGTAACACATTGCGTTGTGCTCACTGTAAAAACATGCTTCTAAAAATAAATGAACAATCAATAAATATGATAAAGTTCATAACCAAAGGGATAAAAGTAGCTTATTTGTAGTTTAAGTAGATTTGCAAAAGTTTTTTCTGTGTTTTTTCTAGTTGTTACAGTATGGAAAAAAATATGGCGTAGCATTGTTCTTTCTGTAAGTGTTCTAAGAAATTTACTACATCCCTCTGCCACTAACATTTTATGCAAAATCTAATTTCCATTGCAAGTATCTCATTTAATCAGAAAAGCCACTTGTAGTAAGTGTTGTCAGATTCACTGCCACAAAAAGCGGGACACAGCCTTCTAAATCGGGAGGTAAAATACAGCAAATCTTATGAGAAAGGAACCAGTCAATAACGGAATCCTATCTTAAACGTAAAAAAATCATGTTGGCAGAAATACCATACAGTGACACCTGAGAAGACCGAAACAGGTCTAAAACGGGATATTTCTCCGGTCACTTGAAATTCCACCTTGTAGATTGTACTATAACGGTTTTTTACTATACTAAGCAGGGATATGTTTAGGAAAATTTTAGGTCCTTTAAAGGACCCTTCACAAAATTCTTTATCCTAAAACAGGACCCTTCACAAAATTATTTATCCCCAAACAGGACCCTTCACAAAACATTTTATCCCAAAACAGGACCCTTCACAAAATTATTTGTCTCTTAAATAGAGATTTCATAGAATGTTTTCACTTTCAAATTGAACTTTTCACAAATTTAGTCATTTAAAAATAAAATTTGGCCTGTAAGTAAGCAGTTGAACTCACCAAAGAGCATATTACTTAGCTTTTTATACATGAAGGATAGAACACGAAGACATCGATAATTTAAAATTCACAAAATTATGAGTAGAATTTTCACAAAAATAAGAAAATCTTCACAGTTTCACAAAAACAGGACCCTGTGAGAAAAGTCTGGACAGATCCCTCCTAAGTAAACAGAATAATTAATCTTATACAGTAGAATTTATGGAAGCCGACTCGCTAAAAACTAGTGTTGCCTCTAGGCCAATTTGGCAAGGCACAGCGCTCGGCGGCCCTTTTAAACTAGTTTATGCGCCACTCGTGTATGCGCACAGCGACTCTTTAAAACTAGAGTATACTTAGTAACCCTGCCCCCCTTTTTTATTGCTGTATGTGCTTGGTGGCCCTTTTTATTTATTTTATGCACCCAGTGCTCTTTGCTGCCTTTTTGACGCACCCTTTCGATTCATTTCTTTTCCTGGCCGTGGAGGCAAAAAACTCGCGAAATATTTCTATTGATCGCGGGAAATAAATGTAAATTTCATCATTTGGTCGCGGGGAAATATAGCGAAATTTGTCAATTGGTGAAAATAATACAAAAAATTTGCCTGTCAATCGGTGAAAATAAAACAAGAAATTCGCCAGTTGGTTACGGAAAAAGATCTCAAAATTCTTCAGTCGGTCACAGGAAAAAAATTGCTTAATTCGTACATCGATCGCAAGGGGTGGGGTGGGGGGGAGAACTTGTAAATTTTGCCAGTAAGTCGTGGGGGGAAAATCTGGAAGTTCACCAACTGTTTATGGGAAAAAATAATGAAATGCGTTGATCGGCCGTTGGAAAAATCTGCGAAATTTATCCATTGACCGTATGAAAAAACTCCACGATTTTTGCAAATCGGTTGCAAGGGAAAAAAAATACAAATTTCACCAATTAGTAGAAATAAAATATCGCGAAATTCGTCAATTGGTTGCGGGGGAAAAAATTGCAAAAATCGTCATTCAGTCGTCGGAAAAAAACATGCAATTCTTCAGTCGGTTGCTTTAAAATATTGTGAAATTCGGCAGTCGGTCGTGGAAAAAAATCGTGAAATTCGGCAGTCAGTCGTGAGAAAAAATCACGAAATTCTTCAGTCAGTTGCAGGATAAAATGCGAAATGCGTCGACCGATAAAAAAGAACTCTAAACAAACCAATCAAAATATTTTTTGTGAACAAGGTTATGAGTGCTCTTTTTTAAAAATTCCTGCCCGGCAGCCTTTTTTTTTTTCTAGGGTCAACACTATATTGTTAATGGAATTATTTTTGAAACAACGTGAATTGCAATCTTGAAAGGAGGCGTGATTTTTAAGATAAACATTGAATGCTTATGAAAGCGTTAAACTATTTTTACACTTTATTTAACTTGAACACGAATTTTACCTGTTTTTTTTTTCGCAAAACGTTGCTCTTTGTGAAAACTATTTTCAAGAAGTGCTTTTACTTTCTACTTAACTTTGCCTGAAATGCAATATTCTTTAATTAGCTGAATTGTTTCAGACTAATTTTACCTCATTACCATGAAAATGATTAGAGTCATATATATCGTTGATAGTACAGACAGAGCTCGAACCTGTTCATGTTAATTTGACGGGGAGCCTATATTTCATCTCGCGCGAAACATTTATTTCGGGGCGAAATGAGCATTTTAGAGCATGACTGCAAACCATCAGTTTACTAATTCCTGATTTGCCAGTGGACTGATTCGTAAAACTCCAAAACTGTCTGTAAATGCAAAAAATTAACATGTTGATTCGATATTTTGAGACTTTTTGGCTGAAATACTGTATTTCGTTGTTCCTTCATGTGTATAATAACCATGTTGCGGATTTGATTGATTGGGTTTACGGTACATACTCTTTATATACCAAATACTGTTAAAATCTGTTTAACACGACGGAATCGTGGGTATAATGAAAAGTTGCATTGGCCAAAAATGATAGGTGATGAACTTATAAGTACTGCCATGGGAAAAAAAAAAAGTAAACACCCCTACTAACTCTGCAACTAATTATAATAGAAGAAAGTTACCGGTACCAAACGATTGGAAATAAAGTCTACTTTTAAATGATGTATATAAAATTTGCTTAGGGGGTCATCTACAAATCAAAGAAAGATCAAAATTTGTTTTTGTTTTTTAATGCCAACATCCAAGTTTGACACTATATTTTAAATCTTCGGTTCAAACTAAGTCTCAAGTCATTTAGATGCTAAGTTTTTGAATTATAAACATTATATATACCTCATTTAAAAATTGATTTTATTTCCATTTTTTTTTTAATTAGTGAAGGGTGGGTTTAAGCGCCCAGAATCCCCCCCCCCCCCACGTCCTTAGAGAATACTAAAGTTTCGTATGCTGCAGTCTTTAATGCAAGCATTTTTTTGGCATCCCTGAAAATTTTGCTCCCTGTGCAATCCCTCTACGCTACGCCACTGTCTTAACATATATACAGGGTGAATCTAAACTCTTGGTCAAAAATTTAAAGAATGATAGTACACATCAAGACAAACAATATTAAATAGGAAATTAAGGGTTCCAAACATCTTCTGAAAAAGATAGGCGCCATTAAAGTTTAGAGTCCAAAATTTCAAATGATTATAAAAAAACGGAAAAATGGGTCGATTCCTTTGCGGTTTTCGCTAAAACTATTCTTTGTCAGTGTTTTCTTGGAAATAAATTTTAAAGATAAGGTTCAAGAAATGCCGTTAGAGGGCGCTTTAGACTTTGTAGTAACGAACAACTATTTTTTACCGTTATTTTTTGTATCTCATTAAATGCTTTCAAAAGCTTAGACTTAAATTTTCAGCTCTAAATCTGAATCGTTGGGATTGGTTAAGTAGCGCAAACTGAACTGTTTTCAGGCATTGAAATTTGAATCCCCCTCCCTGAACACAGTTCAGTTTGCGCTACTTAACCACTCCCAACGAGCTCAAAATTTAAGTTTAAGCCTAAGCTTTTGAAAGCATTAAGGGCAGTTGGAAGGTCAAATCCTAAAATATATCGAATTTTCAATTTTTTAATATTTTGAATCTACTATTTCTCTTCTTTCTACTGATATATTACTTTTGTTTCTACGGCAACCAGAAGTTGGAAAATTTTTAGTAATTCTGTTTGTTTATCTACTTTACTACTAGTGCGTTTATTTCTTTAAACTTGATTTTCTCAAAATGTTGTTTTTACTTACCCATCATACGTAGTATAGGGCAAGTCTTGTAATCGTTTTAGAAATCGAAAAAATTTATTTTGCGGATTTATACGTTTCAGACACTGGAGATTCCGAAAAACATATTTTTAGAAAAAAAATTTGTCCGTCCGTCTGTATGTCTGTGTCTGTAATCGCTCTATCTCCCGAACAAATTGAGATAGAGACTTGAAATTCGGTGTGTACCTAGGGAGTAATAATGGGAAGAAGCCTATTGAATATCAGTAATCTCTATTAACCGAAACTATTTTTTTCGTACTCTTGAAATATTCGTTCTGATAAAAGGTATACAAAAATTTTCGAAATTGCTTATTTAAAGGAGTGAATATAAAAGACAATAAAAAAACATAAATTT
This sequence comes from Maratus speciosus, assembly GCA_963932465.1. Lineage (NCBI taxonomy): Eukaryota > Metazoa > Arthropoda > Arachnida > Araneae > Salticidae > Maratus > Maratus speciosus. Next base: position 634,557,714 of record OZ010786.1, read on the forward strand.
TGCATCATGAATGAACTTGATCGGATAATGAGTTGCCGAGATATTTGTAATTCTATTTTTCACACTCTTCGATTTTTCATAACCCTGTATTTCATTCAAATTTCAATTCAAAGATATATTTTAATTGGAAATGAGACGCTTAATCCGACGCAGTAAACTGTTAGTTAATAGGATTATAATTTTTTGAGTTACTAGGGGGCTCGGCCCCCTACGAGCTACGCTCGCCAACCCCCGTCCAGACACCGCAGACTCTAAATGCACGCTAATTTGATCGGCTTTAAAAAAGATTTCGAAAGATTGAATTATAATTTAAAAAACAGTGGCGATCTCCCTATAAACGAATTTCTATTCATTTCTCTTTGATTGGAGAATTTTAACGCAAAATCCGCTGCGGTACTACTTGATTATCCCGTCGACAAATTTCGCCAAATTATACAAATTGACATAATTTTTATTTTAAATAACGATAGAACAAATAAATTAGTACAACATTAATAAAAATACAAATAAAACGTCGAAATAAAAATAACTTGATGACGTAGACACGTGTAACAACATTTCAAAATAAGCTAATATAAAAGGAATTAAGTAAACAGAGTCTTTGTCTCTTGGTATTTTTTAACAAAGCGAAAAGAAAGTTCTTTTAAATGAGACATTTTAAATTAATCGTTTTTAATCTGACGTAATTTTTACCAAGCTATTCTTTCTCTTTTAAATATTCACGTCAAAATACTTTTGTTAGAAATGAAATATTATTTGCGATTTCCTAACAAAAATAGTTGAAAAGTATCCTCTCAAAATATTAAATAAATGTCTAGCGCAATTTTTAAATTTAAACTGTTTTGCAATATTATTGTGTGTTCATTTTATGTAATAACTGTAATGTGACGTAAATATGACGTAATTTCTCCTATTTAAGACTTCTAACGCATGTTAATAAATTTATTATTTTACAAATTCCTTTCTCTCTTAAAATTCACGTGTAATTATAGTTTTTATGACGTAATTTTTAATAAGTTCCTGCTTTTTGTACATAATTATTTAATTCTAATTCCAAATGTTTTTTTTCTGTTTATAATAGTCACGTGTAAATAAATTTTTAATTTATTTACATGTATAAATATTTTTTTTTGAAGCAAACATTATTGCTTCCGCTGTTTATACAGTTGGCAACAGTTTAAATTAATAGCACTTTCTAAAATCTGTAAAAAAATATCTCTAGAAATGCTGAAAATTTGAATTTAAAATAGACATAAAACCTCAAAAAATGAGTCAAAATGAAAAAAGAAAAACAGTCTGCACACCGGGAACTTCAAACGTATAAAATGATCTAAAAATGATTAAATTCCTATGAATAGTTTTTGCTCCTATAAAACTTTTTTAGTGGAACGATTTTGTCCAACTTTAGCATTAAATATCTCTTAAAATAATTCTTCGATTTGAAAACTGTCTGCTTCAGCGTGTTTATCAAACATTTCTGTATAAAACCACCGATTTTCATATTTTTGGATGCATTATTTTTCTTAATATTAACGCAGAAAGACCTCCAGTCACAAAAAATTCAAAACCGGCGGCGGCGGCGGTGACAGCGGTAGTTACTTTTTTTTAGAATAGAGAGATAAGGATGTTTCTTTTACGCAATTCGGTACTGCTCGATTATCCCGCCGACCAAAAAACTATCGTCAAACTATAAGATTAAATGCCAATAATAGCTTATCGTAAATGTCAAGCATTTAATGCCTCTCCATACCTATAAGGGTGTTTACCATAGGGGGGACCCTCTCTGTCGCCAAATACCGCCAAGTTTGTCGCCAACTTGGCGGTATATCGCCAAATTTGGCGGCTAAAATGAGTCGCCAAAAGTGACGCCAAATTGGTGGTATCTCTAATATTTCGCCAAATTCCAATAGACACATTGTAAACCAATAGCGTTTACTTGCTTACAGAAAATCAACAAATTGAGATATTTTAATGCAACAAAAAGTAATATTAGCTTAAGGGGGTTTATTAATTATATTTAAGGAAGTCCAAATAAATTAAATTATGAATAAAAGTAACATGGTACAATGCTTAGCAAATATCACATGTTTTATTTTCATATTTTATATTATCTATATCCATGATAGGTAAGTATTACGGTGTGGCCCCCAACGACTAGTTTAAACTTCGATGTACCTTTTTGATAAAACTATTATACATTATGCTTTGAAATTTTACTTGAACATTCTATACATATCCCTGTTTAATCTGAAGTGAATTGTTTTAACTCATAAAAAGAACTTTTTTTATTATTATCATTATCTTTGAAAAAATTGCATGTTTTTTAAAATTTAAATGTGGTTTCTACTTCAGATTAAAAAAAAAATCTAAGCTTTATTTAATTATAAATTTAACTTCAGATTATTAAGAATTGTTCATTTTATGCATTAAAAAAATTTCAAATCCATATCTTAAGTAGTTTATGAGAAAAGGTACATTAATTTAGCATGCCAGGTATAGGGATTCCGACTGCCCTTAATGAGAAATAAAAAATAACGGTAAAAAATAGTTGTTCGTTATTCCAAAGTTAAAAGCGCCCTCTATCGGTATTTTTTGAACTTTATCTTTAAAATTTATTTTCAAGAAAATACTGACATAAAGAATAGTTTTAGTGAAAACCGCAAACGAATCGACCAATTTTTCCGTTTTTTATAATAATCTGAAATTTTGAACCCTAAACTTTAATGGCGCCTATCTCCTTGGGAAGACGTTTGGGACCCTTAGTTTCCTATTTAATGTTGTTTTTCTTGATGTGTACTATCACCCCTTAAAGTTTTGCTCAAGAGTTTAGATTCACCCTGTATATAAATAGGCTGATAAGCATGTGATTCTTCTTGGTGTTCCGCAGTCGGGTGAAAACTCATGCTGTAGTTTCAACCGGAAGTAGAAAATTTTTGAATCGAATAGTATCGAGCAATAAAAAAAAAATAAATAAATAAAAAGAAAACTTCGATTAGGAAAAGCAAAAAGAGGTGGTGAGTGTGTGTTACACTTGAATTCCTATCACGTAGTATGCGTCGCAAATCTGGATTTCGTCTGTGGCTATCTGGAGGGGGGTGGTGGAACTTTCCTTTTTAGCGATAGAAGGTGCTGACCACCTAATTGCTTATGCTATAGGACAGACTCGGGTTTTTACAAAGGCAATCAAGAGAATTTTTCCCAGATATTTCTAATCTTTACGTTGCATTTGCCCTCCTCTTTTGATTAGAAGTGTGGAGGTAAGCCGTCGGAAAGTACGTAAGAAAGTAACGATTGATCCGTTCTTTTGATATTACATAAGTCGTAGTTTTAGGATAGACTCCTTTATCGGGTCGGGGTTTGTCCATTAATTACGTCATACTTCAAGAGGAGGAGGGGGGGGGGGTAACCCCTTCGCGTCGGTCCTCCCGTATACTAATAATTTTTAGGCACCACTTTTTGTAATTTGAAGTTTTCTTCTTTTATAATTGCTGAGATGATATAATTAAAAAAAGCAAAAAGAAAAGAAGTCTGAAATTGTACCTCAAACGTGACAAATGAGGGGCGTTCGAACTATAACCAGATTTGTATAAAACCAAAAACTTTCTGCGCACTAAATATTGGGTCAAAAACTTTCTGAAAGTTAATGTTTAATAAAATTACGTGTTATATTATTTTTACGATATGAATTAAAAACAGTACAGTAAACTCTGTGTAAGACGGAAATCTGAAAGACTTTCAAGTCCCTGCAAATCCGTAGACCCCTTTAGACAAAGTTTACTGTAGTTTAAAATAAGTACCATTTAAATTAAAAAGTAATTAATATTAATTAACGAATAATTATTTTGGTTAAAAAAAATAATAAAGCTAAAAATCCATGATAGGAAGACAGGGGTAATTCTGAGTAAAAAAAAGCAAATTTTCTGAAAGGTTAGAGGGGGTGGGGGTTCCCTCCCACCCGCCGCTAATTATTTTTGTTGTTCGTCGAGTTAACTGTTTTCGGGTTGGGTGGATTACAGGCTGAGTGCAGATTCCTGCAAATTGGATTTGTGTTAACCGGAATTTTCAAAAGTTAGTTCAGTAATAATAATCATAGATGTTTGTATGTGTGTTGTTTTCTAAAGAGACCACTGTTTTGCCCACTTACCCTTTGATGAAATTCGTGTTTTTACCGCGACCTTTTGACCAAATTTGCGTTTTTTTCGCGATCCTTTGAAAAAAATCGCGTTTTTTCAGCGGCCCTTAAACAAAATTCAAGTTTTTTCCATGGTCCATCAAAAAAATTCGCGTTTTTTTCCGCGATCCGTTGACGAAATTTGGGGTTTTTTTTCGCGATTCTTTGAAGAATTTCGTTCTTTCAGCGGTCTTTGACAAATTCGTATTTTTTCGCGGTCCTGTGACGAAATTCGCGTTTTTTCAGCGGCCCTTTGACAAAATTCGTATTTTTCTCGTGGGGCCCTTTGATGAAATTCGCGTTTTTCCGCGACCCTTTGATAAAATTCTCGTTTTTCCGCGACACTTGATGAAATTCGCGTTTTTATCGCGATCCTTTAAAATATTCGCGTTTTTCCGCTATCATTTAACGAAATTCGCGTTACTTCTGACGAAACTTGCCGTTTTTTTTTACGAAATTCGCGTTTTCCGCGACCTTTTGGTGAACATAGACTTTTTTTCGTGGCCCTTTGACGAAATTCGCGTTTTTTCCACGATCCATTGACGAAAAAAATTTTTTCGCGATTCTTTGAAGAATTTCGCATTCTTTCAGCGGCCCTTTGACAAAATTCGTGCTTTTTTCGTGGCCCCTTTACCAAATTCATGTTTCTTTCCGCGGCCCCTTGACGAAATTCGCGTTTTCCCGCGATCCTTTGAAGAAAATCGTGTTTTTTCAGCGGCCCTTTCACAAAATACCCGTTCTTCCGTGGTCCTTCGACGAAATTCGCATTTTTCCGCAGCCCTTTGACCAAATTCGCGTTTTCCCCGCGATCTTTTGATCAAATCTGCGTTTTTTCCACGATCTCTTGACGAAATTGGAGATTTTTTTCTGCGAACGATTGACGAAATTGATTTTTTACGGCGACTATTTGTCAAAATTTGCGATTTTTTTGTGTCCGAATTTTTGGACTGATGAATTTTTTAAATTTTCAGAAAATTCGAAACAGAATCCCCCCTGCTTTTAATTGTGCGCAAACAGTAAATAAATCGCACATAAAAATGGGGAGCAAAGTTCCAAAATTTGCGGAAAATTTTCCACGCACGGCGCTCGCAGGCGCGTCTATATTATACAACTCTGACTATAACTAGTTTTATAAATAGTCAGATCCTTGTGCAATAGCAGTTGTATTCTTATGCAAAAATGCATGAATACCAAATTTATTAGGATTCTATAGATTAAATTCAGTGATATGGAAATAATAGGACGCCATCATCATGGCAACCTAGAACCATGACGTATTGTGGTATATCATTGAATTTATTATGTATGATAGGATTTAATAGAATAAAGAAAACTTTTGTAAATATCTTTTTAAGTTTTGATTCGATTTTCATAAAAATTTGGAATGACTCGGCAAGATTCTGCAACGATTATATTAACATAGCTCCCAACCCTTTACGGTTTGGCCGTACAATGTACGGATTTTGTACTAAGTGTACGGTTGTACGGATGAGCAGTACGGTTTTGCGCATGAAAAAAACGGTCGCGGGAAAATAGTAATTTCATGAAAGGATCACGGAAAAAACGCCGATTTCGTCAAAGGATCGTGGAGAAAACGCCGATTTCGTGAAAATATCGCGGACAAAACGCCGATTTCGTCAGAGGATCGCCAGGAAAAGCGCCGATTTCGTCGAGGGATCGCGGGAAAAACATAGATTTCGTGAAAATATCGTGGAAAAAATGCCGATTTCTTCAAGGGTAGGGGTAATTTTATTGATTGATCCGAATTTTCCGAAAATTTAAGGCATTCATTTCTGAAAATTTCAAAAATTCGGTCACCAATCCGAAAATTCGGACATAAAAAATCGCGAATTTCGACAAACGGTTGCCGAAAAAAATAAATTTTGCCAATCCTTTTCAGGAAAAACTCAAATTTCGCAAAAGGATCGCGGAAAAACGCAAATTTCGCCCAAGAAACGAGAAAAAGCCGCAAATTTTGTCGAAAGATTGCGAAAAAAAACACATTGCTTTAAGAGACCGCGAAGAAAAAACGGCAAATTTCGTCGAAAGATCGTGAACGAACGGCAAATTTCGTCACTAGATCGCGAAAGAACGGCAAATTTCGTAGCAAGATCGCGAAAAAACGGCAAATTTCGTTGCAAGATCGTGAAAGAACGGCGAATTTCGTCACAAGAACGGCGAATTCCGTCGAAAGATCGCGAAAGAACGGTGAATTTCGTCAAAGGGCCGAGGAAAAAACGCATAGTTAGTGCCGGGAGTGGATCCCCCCCCCCCCAACCCCCCGCCCTTCCCTGCTATAACTTTTCAGAAAATTTGAGGTGAATTTCAGATTTTTTTTTTTTTTTTTTTTACTCAGAATCATCCCTGGTCAAGGGAATATAGTATAGAAAATATTATTATGAAATGATATTCCTTTTTTCAGTGCATATGCATTTGTTATGTACTTTTTTAAGTACTGAAGAATACGTCGTAAAAATTGTACGGTTTTCAAAAATGTCATGTTGGCACGTATGAATTAAATTTCAAACCATTTGGTTGGGTGGTTTTTGCACTGTTATATGAGGACAGATCGAAGGACCAGACGAGGATTATAGGTGCTACGTTTTTTTGTAAATACGAACGCACGTGAAAACAACATCAAAACATTCTATTTAAAAAAGTGATGTTTAAATGTTCACAAAACAGTTAATACCTTTTGATGTCACATCTAAAATCTGAAAACAATTAGGTAGGCATTGTTTACAAGCAGCATGAATTAAGTTCATAAAAAGTACGTATTTTTATTCAGGGAGTATTGGGTATATTTTTTCTTAAAATTGCAACAGCTTGAAATAAAAAATCCTAGAAGATCTTGACGGTTTTATGATATTTATTTCAGTACATATAATAGATATCACATAAAAAAGTAATAAATGCAGTTTTTGTTTTAATGAAAATTAGCCCTAACAGTTGCAAAAATGCAGTGTCGCAACAGGGAATGTGACTAACGCGCATCCCACACTGAGACAAAAAGCGACATGTAGTGCAAAAACCGGTCAAAACAAAGGACGAAGTTGTTTCAAACCTGTTTTAAACCAGGTTTTCCAGCGAATTCAAGCGACATGTCTTATGTGTCGCCTTAGTGTGAGATGCGCCTAAGTGTGACATGGGGGTAAGAAGGTGTAAAAAAACTAACAAAGTTTGTTTGATGTAATTAATGGAGGACCCCTTTGGTTGTCTTTTATGTTTTGCGGCTCGGGTTGAAGTTAGTTTTGATCGGTTTGTGTTAGGTTGACGCTATTTTTTTCGTTGCTAGCAATGCTGACTTTTACTGTTTTGAGTTGACTCGTTTTTTAGGGTTTCGTTCATCTCACAAAACCCTTATAGTCTCGCTTCTGTCTGTCTGTCCATCCGTCACAGGCTCATACTTGGAAACTATTTAAATTACAGACTTGATTCTTTTTTTTTTTTTACATAGAGCTGAATACCCCCTGTCCTTCCCAAAATCATAAAATTTTAAAAAATCCTTAGACTATTCTAAATAAACGAATTTGTTCTTTTTCGATTTCAAAACATAATCTTAAATTCACCAAATTTTCCCGAGCATTGATGGCGTCGTGGTAACGCGGATGTCTCTCTCCAGCAGTAGATTATGTGTTCGAAGCTTTCAGCGGAACTAAAAGAAAATTACCTTTTTTTTTTTTGGCAATTTTTAAAGGCTTATTTTATTTTAATTTTTTTTTTACGCTGCAGTAATTTTTAAAATCTTTTTTTTATTTCAGACTCAGAAAATCTGGAATTTCAATCTAGAACCAGTATTTTTGTTTACTGCTGCCATCTACTGGCCGTTTTTTGAAATAATAAGACAATTTTTGACAGTTTTTTTTTTTTTTTTTTCCCGAATTTTAATAAATGTTAGCATCTTTTTTTGGCGCCATCTAGCAAGCGTTTGGAAAGTTAAAAAAAAAGTTCTAAATATTTTTCAAATATTTGAATGTTAATAAATGTATTGTATATGCTCGCGTATAAGCCGACCCCAAATTCAAGAGGAATAACAGACTGCATACCAGTATTTTTAAAAAGTTATCTTCGTCTTATATAAATGTCAGAATTTGCTGATGTTAAGTAAGGCAAAAATAGCTACATGAAAATACTGGTATGCAACATATTTTTTTTCTCGAATTTAGGGGTCGGCTTATACACGAGTATATCTGTTCATTTTTATACAAAAAAGATAGATATTAGAGATATAATTATAGACTATTTTTCCATAAATGTATTAAAATATGGATTTATTTACTTTCACTTTGTGCTTGAGTTAAAATGTGTCGGGTTCAGAATGGATTTCAGGTTGAATTTAAGCAAAAATTTCGGGTTCGGGTTGGGTTACATTTATTTTCACGTCTTTTGCTCTGTCGCTCTGTAGGCAGTCTTCAAATATAAAGTTTTCGTGTGTCCTGCGCCCCTACAATTTTTAAATACATTTTTGGTACAAAAATCGTGACATACATCAGTCAATACGTTAGTTATTATTAGCATTGGTCAACAATAAGAATATGCATCCTATACTTCATAAAATATTTTTTTTTAAATACTTCATTTTTTAGAACAGATCATTAATGTCATTTGCATGTAGTCAGTTTTCATCTCTAATTTTGTTTCTCTTATTTTAGGAGTTTGCTACGTTAACTAAAGAATTAAACCAGGCCAGAGAACACTTACTAGAAAAAGAAGAAGAAATCCAAGAACTTAAAGCTGAAAGGAATAACACCAGGGTAAGTAATATTTTCCAGTAATCGATTTTTGTGATTTTAAGAATTTGTTAAAAAGAAAAATGAATATTAACTTTAGTCGGTTAGTAAAATCTTAAACACATTTAAGTCTGTTCTCAAATACAAACTGCCTGCTTTCTGGCATATTTCTGAAATCATTTTTGTTCATAAACGTATGAAAATGGCGGGTGCTTTTAAACAGAAATCATGCAATCAAAAAGTTTTTCCATTTTTTTTGATAAATGCAGAAGATCTTTCAGAAAATGCTGTCAAAGTTTGAACCGAATTTCTGGATGAGACAACACAGAATAGGAAAAAAACTGCCATCATGAGGTAACAATTGCTTATAATGTTATAATACTCAAGATGTAATTAATTTATTGAAAAATGCAAAACTGTTAGATTACGAAATGCTTTAATAATCATGCCTGCGAGTATCATGTTTTTACATTTAAAAATGAGTCTGAATGTGTCAGAAAGTTTCGCGTTGAGCGAGAAAATATATTTTTTTGAGAACCGACTTGTACAGTTTTTGAAAAAAAAAAATTCAATTTGACTAATTTTGCTATAAATAAACATATATATAAAAAAAAAATCTAGATGTCAATTGATTTGGAATAATGTCAATCAATTAATGCTATGCATAAATTATGCTTCAGAGGCTTTATTTATTCTTCTTTATGCTACATATTAAAAATTATACTAATTCTCCTTTTTGAATTAAGACCACCAACTTTTGATGCTTAATTTGAATTCTTTGGATCAAATTGGAGTGCAAAAGTATATAGGTTATTTACCTTTTTTTTTAATGTCCATAAAATTAAAAAGGGTTACCCTTGAAGATTGTTAATGTTAAATCTATGAGTCAATCTTCAATTTATACTTTTTCAAAAAAAAAAAAAAAAAAAAAAAATCATTCGATTGAAATTAAAAAAAAATAATACAAGGAATAGACCAAAAAATAATCTAGGCATTTTTTCAATTTAAAAACATATTTTTAATTATAACTAAACATAATCAACATATTTTTTTAATTATGAAAATCGTTAATAAATTCATTATTAAAAAATACCTTATCTAAGACCTGCATTAATTTTTACACAAAAAGAATCAGCATCTTTGAAAACACGGCTATGTGCTTTTATAGCACATTTCTACCAATATTTTTGGAGCTACAGTAATCCCTTAACATTCGTGAGTTTTAATTATTCGCGAAATAGAAAATGAAGAATATTTCAACATTCGAGAATGCTTAACTTGTTTTTTTTTTTTTTTTTGTGAATTTCGTTTTATGAAGAATTTTTTTTTGCAGAGTAAACTCACTTATTTTATTAGTTCCATGAACTCACCTGCTTAAGCATTGTACTGTATCGCTTAAGTTTCGAGAACTTCAATCTTTGTGACCAGGAACTTTTTTAAAGTTCAAAATTTGCATTGCCGGTGAAATATTTTTGGGGAAATTTTAAAACTTCAACAACAATTTATTGAGAAAGCAATAGAATGCGATCCTTCACTGGTGATGAGTCTTAAATTATAAAGAGAAATCGAGGCCGCAACTTTTCCGTATATGGAAATTCATAAACAGAAGATCTGTTCTGCCAAACAATCATATATCAATACATTTTTTCAACCATCAACTAGCAAATAAACTTTGTACAATACGTTTATAACTATTCAAATTAATTTATAGCATGTACTTTTTAATGCTTAATAAATATAGTTTTTAATTTCAATTGCTATTTTTCATAAAAAACAAAAAAAAATCAGGAACCCCTTTTATGTACGGGAAGATAGTGATTGTCTCAATATTCACAGAGGTTTTCGCTAACCTAACCCTTGCGAATATTAAAAGATTACTTATAGCGAAATGTTACTTTTTGACTGTCTAAGGAGATTGTCATCCTGTTATTGTTTGTATGCACAGAAAAAAACAAAACAAAAATCTTAAAAAAGGAACTTAAAATTTTTTATAGAGTTTGCCTTCATAAACAGTTTATTTTATATCCAAAATTCTTTTACAACATTTCCAGTTTCTAACTTCCCGGTACTTTTCCCTGTACAATTTTAATTTTATTTTTCTAAATTTATGAATAATTTATGGACATTTTCTTTTATAACTTTATGTAGATTTAAGGAAAAGTGCATAAAGTATGTACTTTTCTGGGCTACTTTAGACCAAGGAACTCAAAGTGTTAAAAGTGGGTGTTATCATTTGAAAAAATGAATTTTGGTATGATTTTTAATATATTTAGAGGACTTCCAAAGTATAATTTAGGCATAACATTTAATAGTAGATATTATTCCTAGATGATTAGTGTTTGGATAATTTTTTTTACAATTATTTCCAGCAAAATTAGTAAACGTTGATTTTTTTTTCTTTTCTTTTCTTTTTTAAAACTATACATAATGATGTGAACCATGATCAAACAAAAGATTTCCAAAATTTTAATTATTTTGAAGTATGATGGTTTATCTGTTCAACATGTCTCACTATCACAAACATGTTTCTTGCTTTAGAATTAAAAAATGTGATTTGTAGGAAATTTTCTTAATATTACAATAAATTTAATCTTTTTTCTTTCTTTTTTTACCTCTGTTCACAATTGTAAAATTATAAAAAAAGATAAAATGTGAAATTTTCTTTATTTTTTTAACATGTGATGTGTGTCCTGTTTTTATTTTTAAAGTTATATAATATAATATACATAAGCAAATCCCTTCATTGAAGCTTCTTACAAGAGTGGGAAATTTTAAGAAAATCTTACTAAGCAGCCAGATGCCAATGTACAGTTGAAATTTATTATGATGACATAGCTGATGCGATTGCAAAAATAATTCATTACTGTAATGCATTTTTGTAGTAACAATTTTGTTTTTTAATGTAAAATTATGAAGCATGTACTTTAGTGTAGAATAGAACTTAGTGCTATGTTTACATTGCGGCAAATGATTGAGTTGCAAAATATGGCTAACAAAAAAAAAAAAAAAAAAAAAAAGAAAAAGTTTTTGATACAGTTTTCATATATTAGATTAATTTTTAACACAATTATTCAATTGTAAATAAATCATAACAGTTGAAAATTTCCAAGTAGGTGAAAAAAGTCCGTGCCAGGATTCGAACCAGGGCTGAAGCCACCAATGCTCTTCCAACTGAGCGATTCTGGACAAATCTGGAGGACTAATTCACCCAACTAACCTTTTAACGATCACATAATCTGGTTTGATATCTGAATCAGCTCAACAGAATAAATCGAAGGTTATTTTTTTTTTTTAAACTGCAGTTCTAAAAAAAAAAAAATAAATAAATAAATAAAATAATAATAACCAGCACATAAAGTTTGAAAATCTTAAAGTTATATTTAAAAAATTTTGATCCCTGTTAGTTACTTTTGTATTAGCAATAAATAAATAACTCATCCAGTTCCCTCCTTTCCCCGCACTGTTTGTTACCCACCTAAAACTGCTATCAGATTCACCAACTTTTTGAGCAGTTTTTGAGCCAACTTTTGATTTCCTCCAACTTTTCGCGAAATATTGTCTCAACACCCAGTGTGATAGCAAACAGCAATATCCCCAATTTTTTATCCACAGGCTGTAAAAAAGTCTGCCCTAGCCGCGACTTTTCTTCCCAACTTTCAACATTTCAGCCAATCAGAGGTAAGCAATTGATACGAATAGGCGATAAATATTAATGGCTGATACTAGTAGTACTGGTTTTCCTCCAACTTTAGTAACGACAATTGTAACCTTTTCTCCCTTTGAACGGGAAAAAGTTAGGGTTAAAATCGGCTGAAAAGTTGGTTGCTCGAAAAGTTGGTGTATCTGACAGCAGCTTAAGTTCTCTCCTCTCAACAAAAAAAGCTGGGGGGAATTTCTATACATGGGAGAAGCAAGCAAAAATGTTTCTCATTTTTGCAGTTTATATTCTAAAAATCTCTTTCCATTTTTTTTTTCTTTAAGGGGTGGGGGAGGGGAGAGAAAGTGAGTCTTTATTATCTTCTTTTCAATAATTCATTTGAAAATATTTTATTTTAAGGTACTAGTACATTGAAAAGCTAATAATAATAATAAAATTTATAGCAAATATGAATTTCTTCTAGGAAAACTTATGGAAAAAGTTTTGCATTTGCAAATGACAATAGTTTTGAAGAAAAAATTTGTATTAGCTGCAAAATATGTCGTTTAAAATTAATTTAAAAATCTTGAAAATCAGTGCTATTTTAATATTTTCAGTTTTTTGTAAGTTAGTTTGTTATTACATTTTAGACTACATTTCTGTACAGTCAAAGGATGTTTTTATTAAAAACTGATATTTCATTAATATAATTTTATTTCCTACTTTATGTTGAACCCTTTTGCAATTTAAAATTTCATATATGTAGCAGTTAAAAAATTCAAATGCATTTCATCCTTTTTGGGATAACTTGTATATTGAGAAAAACTCATTTTCCTAAGAAAGATACTTGATTGTCTGGTTTAAGTGCCTCAATTATTAAAGTTATGTATTATTTCTGTATCACTGATACTAAATTGAGTGATCGGATGAGGTAAACTTTGTTAAATTAAAATCATGAATGTATTGATGTTCTGTTGCATTATGTTTGATTTTTTGAAATTATATGTGATATTGCCATCGCAACTAAATATGTAATAATGCATTCTTGTTTATTCTTTAGTTACTATTAGAACACTTGGAGTGCCTTGTATCTAGACACGAGCGTTCTCTCAGGATGACAGTTGTAAAAAGACAAGCCCAGTCACCCGCCGGAGTTTCTTCTGAAGTTGAGGTTTTGAAAGCTTTAAAGTCACTATTTGAACATCACAAAGCTTTAGATGAAAAGGTAAGCGTGGCCGTACATATATATTTTTTAAGATTTGTGTATATCTTGTGTTGTGCAGTTTTTTAAATGAAAAATAGAACTGCAAAAAGGAACCTATATATAATGGAAAATTAAAAACATTTCATGATCCTGGCAAGAAAAACACTATGATTTTAAGGCACAGTAGACTTGCTAAAGCAGAAACTTGTCTTGAAAGAAATTTTTCACCAGTTCCGTGCAGTTCCATCTTAACAAATTTTACTGTAATTTGTTTTATATTTTTACAGAACCTGGTTAAGATCCGTTTTAAGGGACTGGGCAAAAATGTTACTGGAACTTAGCTTATTTACCCATCTAATTGTCTAAATGAACTTTAGAGCTTTCATTTATATGGTATATCGTTTGCGCTTAAAAATTGCTTTTAACTATATTAAAGTTTAACTCATTGTTTGTTTTTATAGGACTGATCAAAATGATAACTGAAAATATAAATATGGCTTTATTGGTGTTTAATATGTTGCAACCAAAAATAAAGGAAGAAAAATTATTTTCCTGATAGCCTAATTTTCTTAGCATAAGCCAAAAATATTAAATCTTTCAAGCACAATAATCAGTCTTTAATTTTTAATGTAATAAGAAAAACTATTCTTATTAATCTTTATGTAAAAAATTATTGTTATAATAGCAAAAAGTAAATAAAACACAAATAACATAAAAGAAATGTACAACTTCAGTCACACGAATAAGTTTAGATATAGCACGAATAGGTTTTGATATAAATCACCCAACAGGTGGCGCTGCCATGCTGCATTTTCCGGGATTTACACGATTTTAGCAATAGTCATATCTCAAGAACTAATGCACGGAATTTCATATCTTTAGAATCCTCATGATGGGGATAGATTGTCATTTAATTTTGGCACTCTGATAGCGAATTTTGAAGTATTAACATGTATATGAAATACAAGAAAGTTTTGAGATTGGCACAACAACTAGATTTTTCTTCTGCTGTATTTATTTTAAAATTTTCTAAATTTCTACTGCCACAATGCTGAAATTCCCCCTTCCTGGCCATTTGAATGTTTAATACTTGTATTTACAAAAATGAAACTCTTTATTAAAAAATACATATTATAATTTATTTAATTTGTAGGACCTTTCATTTTTTTGGTTTTGGTCCTTGAAAGTCCTTGATTTTTATTCAAAGAAATATGTACGAACCCTGTTATGGTAATTGTAGTTTTCTCTTACAATGGGAAATTTAAAAATAAGAAGAGTGGTCAAAAAATGTTAAAATCAATTCATCAATCATTACATATATACATTTTCAGCATATTCCTGCGAAGTCCTGTGACATTTTTCGTATTAACTATGTACCTTTGGTCTGCTAACAAGGAGCTCTTTCTAAGCGCAAACCTATTATGACTGATGGATTCTGGAAAGCAGTGAAAGAGGAATGGCAAGCAATACCGTAGAAATTGTATGAAAAGCTTTTTTATCATGGAGAGCATGTTGTAGAAGGTCCAGAAACAAGTTTATCAGAGTGAAAACCTAAAAATCTAATCTGTACATTTAAAACATTAACAAGTAATATAAAAATTTTGTTTTAAAGTCAATTCCTACTTAGGTCATCAAAGAAAAATTTAATATAATCCCTTAAGCTAATATTAGTTTTTGTTGCATTAAAATAGTATCTCAATGTGTTGATTTTCCATAAGCAAGTAGATTTACAATGGAAGTCTATGGGAATTTGGCGAAATATTAGAGATATCGCCAAGTTAGCGTCACTTTTGGTGACTCATTTTGGTCGCCAAATTTGGCGATATATCGCCAAGTTGGCAACAAACTTGGCGGTATTTGGTGACAGAACAGGGTCCTCCTATGGTAACCCCCCTTATAGATATGAAGATGCATTAAATGCTGTTCAATAACCAATGGCCGCCATTTTGTTTCCCATATAAAACTAAAATTAATTAATTAAAATTTAATTAATGAATTAATATTTGAAAAATTTGTATTAACATCAGTTGTCATCCAGTACAAGTTTTAAAAAATTCATTTCAACCTGATAGGATGAATAATAAGTATTTTATTAACGATTGCAAATTTGAACAAGATAATAAATAAATAAATATAGGGAGAATGTGAACTAATAGTAGGAATTGAAAAAAGGGCTCCTAAATCATTCTAAAAATGTGTAAAACACCTTCTATACTACCAAGGCTTCACTCGATCTTACAGCATGTTCAGATGAAAGATCGAATTGAGCCGTGGTACTACAAAATTAAATGTAAAATAAGTTTTTTAGCATAATGATTAAAAATGTTTAAAATGTATTTAATTTTTAGGTACGAGAAAGACTAAGGGTAGCTCTTGACAAAGTGAATACATTAGAAGAAGATTTAAATAAAGCAAATGAAGAGGTAAAGATTATTCTCTTTTTTGTAGAAATTGACTTCTTTGAATTTTAATAGAATGTATACATTTTTTTTTTTTTTTTTTATGTCCATTTTGAGTATTGGATCAATTAGTAGTGTTAAGATTATTGCTTGAAATAAAATGTATTATGAGAATAAAAAAGTTAAACATGTAAATAATAACATAAATTGAAAAAAAAAAAGATGAATTTTTTTTCTTCTGATGAAAATATTCATTACATTGACGTACATTAATTTTAATTATGTATGATCTTTGCCTATAAACTGTTTGCTACCAGCTAACTAGATAAAAGCTTCTTAGCTTGAAGCCTTAACTGTAATTTCAAAGCAGTTCTTTGCAGTTTACTCAAATTATTTAAATATCTGATAAATATAATGCATGGTCAAATTCTATTATAATGACATCAAATTACTATAAAAATTGTTTCAATGTACAAATATCTACAGTCCTTGATGTTACAAAACTGGGTGCTACTATAGATTATCTCAGCAACATTTTATGTAAAGTAAGTTAAGATAATTTGTGGAAAGCAAAGGAATATTTTTAAAATTTTCAGAGAAGGATTGAACCAGTTCTTTACAGTTTTGTCTGATATTTTATGCAGCCTTTGAGGTTCAGATGTCTACTGCAAATATTATCAGATTGTATATATTTTTTGTATTATCAAACTTTTCCCTTTGAATTTTTCTTGAAACTCACTTGAATTTGACCTTTAATTAGTTTGGCATTTAAATTATTTTAACATAAATTACTAAATGTAAAACATTCAATTATAACTGTATAATTATTAGTTTTCATTATTAATCTGGATATTTTTTGATTTATTCATATTTTATATTATTATTATTTATCTTTTCATCTGAAGTTAATTAGTCAAAGTATTTAGATTCTTATAATTACACTAATTATACTAGAAAGGCTACAGAAACTAATGACAACTATTATTATTCATTATTGTATGTATTAACCTTAGTAAAATTATTTTTTTCTTTAATCTCCAAGATATTGAGAATTTCTTTGTTATCTTACAAAGCTATAGTATTTGATTTTTCATAACCTATTTATTGTAAGTTGACTATTTAGTAAATATTTTATGTAATAATTTTATATGTTTGATTTTTACCTGATATGTTTTGTTTGTTTCCTTTCAGCTTAATCAGTATAGAACTAAAGGTGTTACAATAGATTTAAAAGAAGAACGAAAGCCTGCTAGTACAGAAGATTCTTCGCAAGTTTCAAAGGTGTGTTCTTTATGAAATTAAAAAATAAAATTTTTAATTGGTACTTTTTTTTTTTTTTTTTTTTTTTGCTTATATATGTTCACATTGAAGGCATTCTTGTTTGTTTCCTTTGTCAAATATTTTTGTTTCACATGAACTTATGGAATTTTCGTATTTTTTCCATTATTATGAGAGAAAATACTTCCTTCATCTCTATACAAGCCCCACTTCTATTTTTGTTCGTGCAAGTGCACTTGATGGAAGGAGCTTTTTATTAATTGCTCATGTTTACATTTTTATTGAGTTGAAAGAATTTTTCTTGTAACATTAAACAAGTAATATAAAAATTTTGTTTTTTAAGTCAATTCCTACTTAGGTCATCAAAGAAAAATTTAATATAATCCCTTAAGCTAATATTAGTTTTTGTTGCATTAAAATATCTCAATGTGTTGATTTTCTATAGGCAAGTAGGTTTACAATGGAAGTCTATGGGAATTTTGAGAAATATTAGAGATATCGCCAAGTTGCCGTCATTTTTGGCGACTCATTTTGGCAGCCAAATTTGGTGATATATCGCCAAGTTGGCAACAAACTTGGCGGTATTTGGCGACAGAACAGGGTCTCCCCTATGGTAACCCCCTTATAGATATGAAGATGCATTAAATGCTTCAATAACCAATGGCCGCCATTTTGTCTCCCATGTAAAACTAAAATTAATTAATTAAAATTTAATTAATGAATTAATATTTGAAAAACCTGTATTAACATCAATTGTCATCCATTACAAATTTATTTCAACTTGATAGGATGAATAATAAGTATTTTATTAACGATTGAAAATTTGAACAAGATATATAAATAAATAAATAAATAAATAAATATAGGGAGAGTGTGAACTAATTGTAGGAATTGAAAAAAGAAATGTATTACATGTCATAGACATGTTAAACAGTGTACATTTATATGTACATCAAAAAATTTTATATCTTTGAGCTATAATGGATTAGCTGATTTAAATAATATTCCATTAGAATTGTATGGATCTTTTGAAAAGTCACATGACATATCATGAGTGATGGAAGAGTAAACTCCAGAAGTAATCAAACATTTTTTTCTCTTAGTGTTTTACTATTTTAAGGTGAAGAGAAAATTTATGTAGACAGAAAATGGATTCTAGTTTCATAGTTATACATTGTCTAAGAGCAATGAGTGAGCTCGAAGCTACCACAGTTGTCCAAAGTATTAAACAAACCAGTTCTCCCAATCCCGCTAGTCAATGTTTTAAACTTAATGAAAATCTCTATAAATTTTTCTTGTTGGATCTTCTGTGATCGGGTCTACTACTGCTCTGGGCAGTGTAGA
This sequence comes from Maratus speciosus, assembly GCA_963932465.1. Classification (NCBI taxonomy): domain Eukaryota; kingdom Metazoa; phylum Arthropoda; class Arachnida; order Araneae; family Salticidae; genus Maratus; species Maratus speciosus. The sequence goes on from OZ010786.1 coordinate 634,576,477, forward strand.
AGGACCCACAGTTCTGCTTATTCCTCAAGTGGTGGCATTCGATTTTTGGTTTCAACCTTTTTTTTTTTATTTTATGGCACAGTTGAATGTATCTGACATACTTATAATTTAATTTACAATTTTTATACAATATAATTTAATTTTATATGCACTTATAATTTAATTTACAAATCATGCTTGAATCTGTTTAAAAGAAAACGGAAAAGAATATATATATTAGTAAATCTTTATTTTGTTTTTTGCTAGCAAATAAAAAATTATACAGCCATGGTAAAATATTAAAAAAAAATTATTATAATTTGCAGTTAAAAGATATTGGGGTAGGCATATTCTTAAATTTCCTCCAGGATTTTAGTCAGCATTGATTTTTTAAAACTGTTTTCCCTTGGAGAAAAGTTTATTTCATCCAATATATGACTTTAAAAATGAAGTAAATATTATTTTGTAAATATAATAATACTTTTTGTGTAATATTTAGAAATTTTCTCTTCATAAATAATAAAACATTATTAGTTTAATCAATGATAATTGAAAATGTTTTGGGAACACCTATAATCCTCTTACAATATACCTGTGTATCACAATAAAATGGTTGAAAAATTCTGGTCTAACCCATTGGGGTTCACAATAGGTAAATAATTAGTGTCAAGCTCATAGATATTGTTGAAAGAGTGGAAAAACAACAACAAAACTAAACAGGTTATTTGGAGGGAATTTTTAAAAATTTCTGAGAGTTTTCGAAAGCTTTTAAGCATAATTTTTTAAAATTATTTTAATAATATTAATTTTAGTCTTCTATAGATATTTAATGAAGTATTTGCAATAACAATTATTTAGGATAGGTGTTAAAAAAAATACATTGAAGGTCATTGCATTTTAAAATGAAGTATGTCATTTAAACATAACAATAATTATTGAATTTAAATTTAATAATTTTTTAAAGACTGATGGAAAACCCCTGAATATTACATGTTATGTACTATTACAAAATATTTAAACTTAAACTTACTCTATGTGCAAAACTACTTAAAAGATGAGACAATATTTTAAAAGATGTTAAATACTTTAATACCTTAGTACTTTGAACTATAAAAACAAAATCTTCGTCAGAGAAATAAAAGAAATACAATTGTTATTAACGTCTAATTTTCAAAATGCACGTTGATGGTAACGAAAGGAATGAAAGTGGAAGTCAATTTTTAGATCCAGAAAACATTGGGAAAATAAAACATGGATATAGGGAAGTGGAATATTACTCGTTTTATGATTGTTTAAGATTTAAAGACTTAAAGTTCGTATTAAGAACATGTGAGAAATTTAAAGAATAGTTGAGAGATTTAAAGTATAACTGACCTACAACAGCCCTGTCAAGACTTAACCAGAAGCAGAATATACAAGTTAATTTTGAAGACGCAAAAATTATATATACCTCAAAGAATTATCATGATTTAATCATCTGCAAATCAATAGAAATTATTACTAAAGAAAATACTGTTTGCAATGACGTTTTATCCTACAATATACCCAGAATTTCGCTCAGTTTGCTTAAATAATCATAAAACGAGTAATATTCCACTTCCCTATATCCATGTTTTATTTTCCCAATGTTTTCCGGATCTAAAAATTGACTTCCACTTTCATTCCTTTCGTCACCATCAACGTGAATTTTGAAAATTAGACGTTAATAACAATTGTATTTCTTTTATTTCTCTGACGAAGATTATGTTTTTATAGTTGAAAGTACTAAGGTATTAAAGTAATTTAACATCTTTTAAAATATTGTCTCATCTTTTATATAGTTTAAGTTTAACTTTTTAAAGATGAATTAAGCATTTCTATTTATTTATTTACAAAATATTTATTATAAAATATTATGAAATTTATTATAAAATATTATAAACTTTAATATATGTATTATTTTTAAATGTTCTACTAAAGGTTCTACTAATCTGTTTTAACTAATAATAATTTTTTAAAGACTGATGAAAAAAACCTGAATATTATATGTACTATTACAAAATATTTATTATAAAATATTATAAACCTTAATATATGTATTATTTTAAAACGCTCTACTAAAGGTTCTACTAATCTGTTTTAACTAATGATATATTTTTTTTACTTTAAGGTATCGAATGGAAGTGCAGAGGCCACAGCTGATGCAGCTTGTGTTGTCGAGTTGAAAGAAAGCATCGAGAAGATGAATGCCGAATTGAGCCAGTCACGCAGCAAAATCTCTGAACTTAGTGCCAAAATTAGGGAGCAAGAAGAAGGCATATCAGCTGCTCAAAAAGAAATGACCAGGCTGCAGGAGGAGAATGCTAGGCTTGCAAGGGACTTAAAAGAAGTATTCATTATTTTTGGAAACATTATTTTCTGTGTATCACTTAAAGGCTTTTTTTTTTGGTATACAGAGTGTGTCTCTTCTTTTTGTTGGCTATATAATATAACAGTGAATTTATTGTCACTTCTGTTTTGAAAACAAAACTGCTACCTTCAGTTAATCATAAAGAAAGCTAGTTAAATTTTTCAACTCAATGAAGGAGAGAAATAAGGTTAGTTACTGACAAATGTCTGTATTGGTGCATTACTGTAAAAGCACTTATTTTCGCGAAAGTGAAGATATCGGTGATTTCGCGAGCTGACAATTTCGCAAATTTTACATGAACAAAACCGAAAGTTGAAAAATCCCGAAACTACCTAAATAGAACCTCTTTTGCATAAGGCATTTAAAGAAAATTCCTTTTGTCCGAAAAGATCTTTCTATTAATTGTATTATTGTTTTCATTCAAGAAATAGTTGTAAGCAAGAAATTTTTGTACTTATTTCTTATTTAAGTAACTGTAATCGTTAAATTTTGAATAAGTGAAAATTTTCTATCTTTTTTTATTATTATTTGAGGGGGGAAAAATATTTCGCGAGGCTTAAATTTTTGCGATTATGACACGCTCGTGAAAATCGCGAAAATTAAAGCCTCACGAAAATAAGTGCTTTTACAGTATATAGCGTTTCCTTTCTTATTAACGACCAATAGCTAATTTCTAAATTGTTAGTTTTAGAATTATAGTTCCAATTTGAAAAATGTTTCAAATGTTTTTCTTCTTCGTTTTAAGACATTTTCATCAAAATAGCTATTTTTGTAAGTTTTTCAAAATTTTAATATTATTTGCTCCTCAATTCTTTTATAAATTATATTTAGGAAAACATTTTCCATGATCTGACAAGTAAAAAAAAAAATAATAAAAATTTCATTCATCTGTGACTAAAACTTACCAAGTTATAATACTTTGGATTTCATGAAATTTCTGCATTTTCTGACACTAAAAAGGGGAAAATGCACTTTTAGTAACCAGAAAATGCTGGAAATTCATAAAATTCAAAGTAACTGAGTAACTTGGTAAGTTTTGATCATGTAGAAGAATGGAATGTTTACTGTTTTACTTGTTAGGGCATGAATAAAGTTTTAAGTTTAACTTATAGGACCAAGGAACTGTATGAAAATTTATATTTCATAACTTTTTGAATAAATAAATTTTTATATGATGAAGAACAGCATTTGAAATTTTTTTGCAATTTAGAACATTAATTGTGAAACTGATGATTTGGGCATTAGTTATTGTTCAGCAATAAGAAGAGAAACCCTATATAATGTCATTAAATAATTAAATAATCTGGTGTGCAATAAGATAAAAAGAACTTCTTAAAAACACCATAAAAATGTAAATAAATGCACAAGGCCTTTCGAAAGAACTAGTCTTTCTTCATCAGGCGCAGAGAACATGTCCTACTACCAGTCTTGCTGCTGTTTTTAAAGTAGTAACACTAATTCTTTCGAAAGACCTTGCACATTTATTTACATTTGTATGGTATTTTTAAGAAGTTATTTTTATCCTATATAATGTGTCCACAAATGCCTCAAACTGACCTTATTTTCTCAACCTTGTTTATTAGTACTGTGTTAAAATTTTTAAATTGTAGTATTTTCTTTATGGCCAACTGAAGGTAGTAGTTGATTATATATTTTAGAAGAGTTCTGATAAAATTGATAAAATTTTGATTCATTATTAGATTTGACGTTTGTTCGTCAATTATGTTAAAATTTACATAGTTTTAGTATGCAGCAGATTTTTTAAAGGTATCAGCATTAGCATAATCCATTTTTAATCCAGTGCGGAATGTAGGTTCACCCCAGATTTTTCCATTGTTTCCTGTCTAGTGCTTTAATCATCCAATTAACTCCATCCACTTTTCTGATTTTGTCACTCCATCTTAATTGTATCTTTAATTGGGCTTAATACAGTCAAATTCAATCCATGAATATAATGGTTTAAAATTAACTGTTTTCATACCTGTTATAAAGCCTAACTTTGTTATTTATGTATTTCACTTTCACCCCTACCATATCTGCTGTAATGTAATAAGAAATTGATTCTGTAAAAAAAGTGGAGCTTAGCAAAAAACAGTGGTCTGAAATTATAGTTGCCAGTTCTGAATTTTTAATCACTATGGGCAGCTTGGTGACCAGAATTTTTCAAATTCTATCCTAAGTGATATGAAATAATTTCGCTTTTACCATTGTAGTGCATCCATGGCGTTACTGGTAATGTATGAAGCTGCTCCTTTGATTATTGTAACAATTTTTTTACTGGAAAAAACTCATTCTGTTCTGAGTCTTAAGTTCAGCATAAAATCATTGTTATTTGTTACCTTTACTACAAATTAATCTTGTTCTCTACTGTATGCCTTTCACCCCATATTGATGAGTGAATGATTGAATCGACTCTACATTCATTCTCAATTTTTAGCAATATTCTTGTTTAAATTTTTTTCCATGGAATTTCCTTTAATTTTTTATTTACTTTTTCATTTTTTAGAAGAAAACCTGGCATATTCAATTTTTAATCTTTTAAAAATGTACCCTCTATCCCTTTTTAACCGGAATAAGAAGCAGAAAATCATCAGAAGAGGTAGATTCATTCATTCCTCGCATGATATATGCAGTTGTGTGGCTTTTTTTGCTTATACTTAATAATAAGCTTGAAGTTTTCCCCGACTGACATTGAATGCTATTTTTTAAATATTAATCATTATTTTCTAAAATAAGTATTTTAATTGCTTAAATTAATACCTCCTATCTTATAATCGAGACCCAATACTGTAGACACAAACTTTATCTCATTCAAAACATCATACTTTAATAATGCTTCAGATTAAAACAGAGCATTAACACTTCATGTATTGTATTGTGTGAATATATGTTATAAATAAGTACATGGTAATAAAGACCAATAACATTTATAGGACAAGACATTTAGTTAATGAGATAAATTTGTTTTTCAGAAAAGTTTTAGGAGTAAAAATTCCTATATAATTCAGTGTGAACTTTTCATATGTAGACCATTCATCGTTTAAATATTTTAAAAATCTACATGCATTTATTTATTAAGAATATCATTGGGAATTGCAAAAACATAATCTAGAATGCTAATGCACAAATATTTAATATACAGGGTATCGCTTCTTATCATTGACAAGTAGCTTATTCCTAAACCATTACTTTTAAAGATACAGTTCCAATTGCAAAATCATTGCAAATGTTGTTTTTCGTCATATGAAAATCCATTTACATCAAAATATTTATTTTTTATAGAGTTATAAATTTAAATTTTTAAGCAATCCAAAAGTTTTTAAATTTATATTTAGATAAAAATCCCAGCCTTCTATGAGTAAATCTTACCAAGCTTTGATACTGTGAATTTTTGAGTGTTTCTGGCACTAAAAACAGAAAAATACATTTTTCCCTAACAAACTAGTGATAAAGTTTCTTCGCAACCATTGACGGCACAAATAATGAAATTAATGCCAAAAATTCTGTCTTTTTTAATTCAAGTGAGACTTTCGATATCTTGTTCACAACAGATTTTATTTTAAGAAAAACTGTACAAGCTGTGAACTTTCTACTTTCCATCAAAGCCGATATTTATACTGTCCCAGTGGTAAGAAGTGACTGCAAAGTATATGGGGCATTCTCACAATCTTTTGACTTTTGGGAAAAAAAATCTGACAAAATTAAACTTGCTAAAATAACATTTTGATCTGATAGACGAGTGTCTTAATGATTCAAAATAAAGAAAAAATGGTCAGCAGCAAACAATTTTTTGTTTAACTGAGGTTTAAGTTAAACTTGCGAGTTTAATTTTCCTTACCATTTTACCCCTATAACTTTTTATTTTCTTCTAAATTTTTACTTATAATGAATTTGCTTAGTACCCACAGGACATTCAAATAAGAAATAATAACAATGTAGTACTTTTAATACAGAATTTTTGTATAACATTGTCTTAAAGGGGTGTTAAACAACGGACGGTAAGGTAAACAAGTTGGAAATTGCTCGTCAAACGTGGCAAATGAGGTGCATTCGTACTATAACTAGTTTTATAATTATTTTTTGCACCCCATATTGTAATGAATGTATATTTTTTTGCACTCCATAAGTGCATAGTCTGTAACATCATTAAAATGCACTTGCAATAATTTTTTCCCCATTCCCCGTAATGTAACGGAACACTTTTAACTGTCCCTGTAATTAAACTATACATCCGATTATCATAAAATTTGAAATGGCTCGACAAAATTTTGCAACAATTATATATTTAAAATTTCAGACCATTCGGAAGGCTAAAACATCATTAAAATGCACTTGCAATAATTTTTTCATATTGGCCGTAATGTAACGGAAAACTTTTGACTGTCCCTGTTGTGACGTGAATATTAGAATATTCACAAATTGTTGTGATCGTATTTTGGAATTAGTTTGTTGTAAAAAAATTCTTCTTTTAGAAATGGAGACAATAACCCTACACTTAGTTCTTTTAGGTCATTTTAAAAGGAGAAAATTGAAAAGATCTTACTTGAAACAAGCAGTGTTGAGGAAGAGACAGGAACTACACTCTCTTGAGATTAAATCAATCTTTATTTAAGTATATTTTCAGATGAAGATGAATAATTTTCAATTTTGATCACCTGTAAATTGTTCTTGAAAATACCAGCACTTAGATTAAAAAAATTCCCGAGAGAATATCGCATATGAACTGAACATATGAACACTGAAGAACAAAACTTCGTTGATAAAAAAATGGCTGTACTACAACCAGATATCGACATCGTTGTTTCGGCCATCCCGTCAGAACTTTAACTGCCTAAAAAAATTAAGGGAGACAGTATATAAACATCGCTACGGGGCCCGCAAAAGTAATTAAGCGAGAGGTTTAAAACAATTGACCAAATTCAAAAGCCACCGGTATTCGGAAAACAAATGAGAAAGCGAAACCAAAAGTAACGCAATCTAATTTGTTCGTGAAACGAAACGTCACTCGTTTGAAATCATAGCAAGCGCCCGTTTTCTACTGAGCATGCGCACACTTACAGCCTCGGATGAAACACGGAGAGAAAAGGGAAGGGAAGAATAATGAATGAATGGCGTGCGTATGCAAGCACTGGGGGAAAGCCAACTTACAGGTCTACGCTAAGGTTGTCAGCGAGAGAGACGGGAGAAAAAAGAAAAGAAACAAAAAAAAAAACAAAAGCACTGCCGCGACACCGTCACAGATGCAGACCGGTGAATAGGTGGAAAAAAATGTGAGATTTCATCTCACAATACCCCCCAACGTCGAATAAAATTTTGATGTGCCAGACAGATGTAAAAAGGTGACCTTTTGCATCAGGATGGGAAAATCAAAATTTTGAAAGCCAATTAACAAGCCCTAAAAATAAAATGTGGTGATCAAAAAGGAAAAAGAGAAGGAAAAGGAATACATAAATGTTACATCAATGTAGTATATACAATATAAATATGTACATTTAGAATGAGTATTCCAATTATTTACATGTGGCATGCCATAAAAATAATTGTGCACGTAGTATATCTTTAAAAAGATCTCATATCAAAAAAATATTAAACATTAATATTTCACCAAAAAAAGCAAACAACTTTGCTGTCAAGAGATATCATGAAAAATGTATTATTCGAATAATATAAAATAACAGTTGCAACTATAATAAGTAAAATTGGTCGACCAAGAGTATTATAGAATAACTTACATCTTCAGCTATTCAAGTTTTCATCAATCAAAGTATCTCATAAATCAAGAGTACTAGTATAATTTGTTTACTCATTGAAGATATTTATATAGCTACTCACTACCATTAACATATTAGATAAAATGTATATCAAAATAATATCAACAACAGTAAACAACACGTATAACCTCTAAAATAAAAAAAGTCAACATCAATAAATTACTCTTCAACAAAAATATTTAACATAATTACTCAAAATTCATCAACCTAGGTATGGTACATATATATATATATATATTGCTGTATGAAAATAAAAAAAAACGTGGAGATCTCCAAAATAAGAAAAAAAAAAAAACTAAAAATATACTATCAAAATCATTATACATTTCTATGTAATAAGCTTGATCATGTCAATTTATAAATGAGAAACATGGTACCAAAAAAATAAAAAGGAATAGACAGATAACCTAGAACAGATATTACCATCATGTTTTTGCTAAAATTAAATGAAATTTACTAGAACTTAGAATACTAGGTGAACAAACTATTGCCTTAACATCATCACATTGTCAGGTGCAACTACTCATAAACCTAAAAATAAATACAAAAAAATTAACTATTAATATTTATGAAAATACATATTTAAATGCAAATATTAATGTCTTTTTCGTAAATTATAGTTGTGGGGTAGAGGTGTAATTGGATGAGGACTTTGCAACACTAAGTGTTGTTGGCGTTTCTGTACAGGTATTACTCTATTAATGTTTATTGTGAAAGGCTTGTCCAGTTCATCTTCTAAAACCCTAACAGAAAGAAGCACATCTGAAATTACATTTATCACAACATAAGGACCAATGTTTCTTGGCTTAAATGCATCATTAGTTCTAATGTAAACGATATCACCACACTGGAACTTTCGTAGATGAGCACGTTTATGTTGACGTTGATTACGTAACTGTTGAGCCTCTTTCATGTTTCCATAAACTTTCTGGTACACATGTTTCATTGTTGACATATGCTGATAGTAATCGTACGGATATGATAACGCTTCCAGATCAGGATAATCGAAAAGATAAAAAATATTGGATATAGATCTGCCAAAATGCAGAAAAGATGGTGAGTATCCAGTTGAAGAATGTATTGTGTCGTTATATAAGCTTTTATGTATCATTAGGGACTGTTGAAAATTATATCCCTCCTGAGCTAATGTAGCAATTGATGACTTAATGCTGGTATTTATTCTCTCTGATGATCCTTGCGTTTGAGGATGCCCAGAGGATGAATGAACAATACTGATCTTGAGGCTCTCCGTAAAATTATCAAATACTTGTGAATTAAATTGAGGGCCCAGATCAGACATTAAAGAAGCCGGACGACCATAGGTGGTGATGTAGTTGGTCAGGGATTTAACAACAGACTGAGCAGTAGCAATCTTGATCGGGTATAACTCTATATGTTTTGAGAAATGATCCAGGAATGTCAGCACATAAAATTTATTCGAAAAAGGGCCTAGGAAATCCATTGAGACGAGCTCACCAGGTTTAGAAGGAATGAACATCTCTTGTAATGGTGCTGCAGGTATTCTTCGTGGTTTATGTCTAACGCATAACTCACAGGACAGAACAAAATTTTTTGTATCTTTATAAATTCCTGACCAGTAAAATTTTTTGAGTAGTCTTCTATAAGTATTTCCAATACCGAAGTGAGGCATATGGCAAATATGCAAGATTTTTTACTTTAAAATATGAGGCACAATAATTTTAATATGTGGTGAATTTTCAGGTTGTAAGAATTTACGTTTTATCATAAGTAAACCTGTATCAGGATGAATAAAATAATTTTTGAACTTAGGATTAGGTTTATCTGAAGTTATGGAGTCAATTATTTTCATTATTTTAGGATCCTTGCGCTGTTTACAGAGGAATGTGGACTCAGAAATTTCCATTTTTGGGTCTTGAGATTGTTGGTTTTGATCATCTATGTGATGCAACTCAATAGTTGGTGACTTTGTAGTGACTGGAAGAATATTTTTATCTCTTATTAAAGCAGGGTTAGTGTTAAGATCTTGAGAATTATTTGTAAAATCTTCACGAGAGAAATAATCTGCTAACACATTACTCTCGCCTTTAAGATATTGAAAGGTGAAATCATAATTGTAAAGGTCAACCAACCATCTCGTAGTCAGATCAACTGGTGAACTAGTAGACTTATAATGTTCAATAGGTTTGCTGTCACTTAAAATCGTAAAATGTCTATTATACAGAAAAAATTTAAATGCATTAATTGATTTCACAATTGCCATCAATTCTAGCTTCAGAGCAGGATATTTTCTTTCTGAAGGAGATAAAGATTTACTAAAATAACTCACAGGTAGTAGATGACCATTTCGCTTTTATAGAAGGACACCGGAAATAGCTATACCACTTGCATCTGTATTGAGGTAAAATGGTTTGGACCAATCAGGCAAGGAGAGAAAAGGTTTTGAGAAAAAAATGTTTTGAACTTCTGTAAAAATTTTATTATGATCTGGCGTCCATGTAAAAGGAACCTTTGGAGAGGTAAGTTTAATTAGTGGATCCATAAGTTTAGAATATTTGGGAATAAGTCTGCGATAAAAACCACATAGACCAATAAATCTTTTTAAGTGTTTCTTAGTTTTTGGAGCTGGAAAAGATGTAATTTTGGTTATATTAGAAGACACTGGTTGGATAGTATGATTCTGCAAATGAAAACCAAGGTAATCTATGGCTGTTTGATGAAATTTGCATTTAGCAGGAGACAAGGTAACGTTATGTTTCTGTAAAATTGAAAACAAAACATCTAATTTGTGAATCATTTCTTGAAATGAATCACCAGCAACAATAATGTCATCCTGATATGCATAAACACCTTGTAATTTACTTTCTTCGATTATTGCATCAATTAACATTTGAAATGAAGAGGCTGCGGATCTGAGTCCAAACATTAAACGAGAAAAACTATAAGTACCCCATTCGGTAGTAAAAGATAGTTTCTTGCGAAATTCTTCTGGGAGATTTATCTGATGATATGCAGATGGAAAATCTAATGTGGTGAAGTATTTAAATTTAGAAATATTGTTAATAATAGTATCAATTCTAGGTAATGGATAAGAAGAACTACGAATCATGGTATTAATTAATCTTAGATCCAGTGCCATTCGAAATTTTGGTTTTTCATTTGGAGAGGATGCTTTCTTTTTAACCATAAGCATTGGACATACCCATTCGGAAATACTTCTTTCAATAATTCCTGCATCAACTAACGTGTCCAATTGCTGTTTTGCCTCTTCTTGGATAGATTGTGGCACAGGGAAGGGCAGGGTCTTAACAGGAACATCTGAGATAAACTGGATATGAGGTATAACTCTGTCCGTTTGACCCAAAGATTTCAAGGAAGAAGAAAACACCGTATCATATTTAGTTAATAAATTTTGTAATTCTGTTTTCTGATATGGAAGTAGATGATTTAGGCTAAAATTACTAAGTTTAAACTCTGATTTTCTTAACTTTAAAATGTCAGTAGAAGCTTGAATTAAATTAATTTCATGGGGAGAACTAATATTTTGAGTATCAAAATCTTCTTGAATTTCATCTATCTCGTGAATTGTTCCCAAAACTGAATCTTTATTAATGTGAATGGGTTCTTCAGCATTATTAGTGATAGGAATATAAAAGTAACTACTGAGGTTTTTAGCATTTTTAGATTTCGAGCTAAGTTCTGCAGGAATTATGGATTGATATGCACAAGTTGGTAATTCATACTCCTTTGGTTCAAACAAAAATTGATCACAAGAATGAAAGGAAGACACCGCAGGTACATATACAGTACTGTCAGGTGGAATAACGACTTTCTTTCTTGAATAACAAGAATTATTTGAAGGAAGAGAACTATGTACTTTATTATTGGAATTAACAGACACTGATACATTTTTATTGGAAGATTCAGGTAGAGACCTCTTTTGAGTTAAAGTGTTGACTTGTAAATCCTGTGTTTGATCAACCTCTTGAGCAGAAACAGAGTCTAAGATGTCAAGTAGGTTATTATTTATCTTAATTTGGCTATTATGTAGATCAATAACAACTCTATGAGATTTCAAAAAATCAAAGCCAAGGATACCAACAAACTTAGAATCTTCAGGAATATCAATGAGAAAAAAGGAATGTTTGTAGAAAAATTTCCCTATCTTAAACGACAAGTTTATACAACCAGAACAAATAACAGCAGAATTTACTGTGGTAATTTTTACATTCGAAGCAATTCTGCTATAATGTACATGCTGTTTTATACGTTGAAAATAATATTTTGATAATAGAGAAATGCTTGCACCTGAATCGAGAAGAAAATTTGCAGCATTCTTGTTAATAGTTAATTGAATAATTGGAAGGGTAGGTTGATCAACTTCCACATGGAGAAGAAATTCGATGGACTCAACAAAGATTATGTCATTTTCAGATGAGGTTGTTTGTATAGCAGAGTTTGCAAAAAGTGGAATTTCTTTATTTGTTTGACTAGCAACTGATTTCACAAGTCTCTGTGATGAAATCGGATAGTTAATTTTAGTCAATGGAGACCGCGGTACAATAATATCATTCTGGACTTGAAAAGGCGTAAAGTCACGACTTAAGGCAGAAAAATCATTAAAGGACGGAAGTTGAGTATTTATCTCTGGAGATAACTCTTGAAAACATTTAGGAGTTATGTTTGAATTATAGAATGTTCTTTCACATTGAAAAACGGGAACAGCAAGGTCTTTAACAGAATTTACATTATTGAAAGAGACAGCTTGAGAGTTATACTGTGGAGAAAAATGACACAGGGGTGAAGCAGCTCCACACCCACTTCTCCCCAAATCGTGTCAGTACCTATGAGGATTTTTATTTGAGTAGTTCTGACGGGAGGTCGAAACTTTAGAGGAAGAATGTCGAGAGTCGGATGAATGTGGTTTATCATCTGAGGAGTTGTGATGCCGTTTTTTAAAAGATGCTTGTTTTGATTTGGAAGTTAAATTTGATTTCAATTTGAAACATCTGTTTGCTGAATGTCCAGGTCTTGTGCACCACTGGCAAATAATTCGTTTATACGAATGTTTGAAATGATGACTAAGTCTTATGTTTCTGGAAGAATTGTGCCTGGACTCTGTATTGCAAGATGAGTTATCATCTGAAGTAGCTGTGTGAGGTTTGTTACACACCTCCGATGAGTCCGCAGAATGACTGTTATGAGACAGAGAATCATCAGGTTGTTCATGTAAGTTATGTAACATACTGTATGAAGGTGGAACCGAATTAGAAATTATAGGTGCTTGAACAGACTCAAGAATCTCTTGATATGAAGCAGCAGCTTCAATCATTTTGTCAAACGAATCTATGTGTTGTGTAAGAATGTGAACTTTTAAATTATTAGGGATGAGATCAGTGAATTTTGATATTAGAATCTGGTCAATGGAGGGATCAGGCAACTGAGGAAAATGTTTACGAACAACATCATCTAACCTTGTAGCAAAATTCCGGATAGATTCTGAAGGTAGAAACTTTATACTATTGTATTTAAGAGCAATGGAGGTAGCTGACTCTGTCTTAAAATGTTTTCTAAAAATATCAAACAAGTCTTCAGGAGAAGTTGCCTTTTTACATGCATTAGAGGAAACATAAAATTTTAATGCCTGATCAGAGAGTTTAGATTTGAGGAAAATAAGTGCCTGTTCATTACTCCAGTTAGAATAAGAAATGGTCACTTTAACTTGCTCAGCAAAAAAATCTAAAAGTTCGGGATCACCCGAAAAAGGTGTCACTATTATTCTTAGAGGTTTAATTTTTGACGTCATGATGAATAAATACAACAAAATTCAAAAATAATGCAATAATTCAAACAAACAGCATTCAAATAAATTACTAATCTCAACAATATATAAATACATCAATAGTTCTAATAAATTGTGCCTTAATATTTGCCATATGCCCCTTCAAACAATGTAAAATTATAGGTCATTGTAAAAATATTTGCATACTAAGAACAAAAATATCTTCTATCACTTCATACAATCGAAAGAAAAATCATGCTCTGCAAAAATAAAAGGAGATATTTCCTACCATTTACTTCTCAGAACAGAAAAAAAATCTCTTCAAAGTACATAAAAATGAGCAATTTGTTCCCCAAATACAAATATAAGTTCAACAAAATAATATATTGAAATAAACTCTTCAAAAAGAGTAACAGCTTCAGACTAAAATATTAAAATATCACAGCATTATAACATATTATTATTATTTTTTTTTTTTTTTAAATTAAATACGTATTTCCGTCTCTCATAATTCCAGGGTGCATTTTTCAAGAATTTCTCCAAAGTCGGCACCAAGAATTGTGATGTGAATATTAGAATATTCACAAATTGTTGTGATCGTATTTTGGAATTAGTTTGTTGTAAAAAAATTCTTCTTTTAGAAATGGAGACAATAACCCTACAATTAGTTCTTTTAGGTCATTTTAAAAGGAGAAAATTGAAAAGATCTTACTTGAAACAAGCAGTGTTGAGGAAGAGACAGGAACTACACTCTCTTGAGATTAAATCAATCTTTATTTAAGTATATTTTTAGATGAAGATGAATAATTTTCAATTTTGATCACCCGTAAATTGTTCTTGAAAATACCAGCACTTAGATTAAAAAAATTCCCGAGAGAATATCGCATATGAACTGAACATATGAACACTGAAGAACAAAACTTCGTTGATAAAAAAATGGCACTACTACAACCAGATATCGACATCGTTGTTTCGGCCATCCCGTCAGAACTTTAACTGCCTAAAAAAATTAAGGGAGACAGTATATAAACATCGCTACGGGGCCCGCAAAAGTAATTAAGCGAGAGGTTTAAAACAATTGACCAAATTCAAAAGCCACCGGTATTCGGAAAACAAATGAGAAAGCGAAACCAAAAGTAACGGAATCTAATTTGTTCGTGAAACGAAACGTCACTCGTTTGAAATCATAGCAAGCGCCCGTTTTCTACTGAGCATGCGCACACTTACAGCCTCGGATGAAACACGGAGAGAAAAGGGAAGGGAAGAATAATGAATGAATGGCGTGCGTATGCAAGCACTGGGGGAAAGCCAACTTACAGGTCTACGCTAAGGTTGTCAGCGAGAGAGACGGGAGAAAAAAGAAAAGAAACAAAAAAAAAACAAAAGCACTGCCGCGACACCGTCACAGATGCAGACCGGTGAATAGGTGGAAAAAAATGGGAGATTTCATCTCACACCTGTAATTAAACTATACATATGATTTTCATAAAATTGGAAATGGCTCAACAAAATTGTGCAACAATTATATATTTAAAATTTCAGACCATTCGGAGGGCTGTAACATCATTAAAATGCAATTGCAATAATTTTCCCCATTGGCCGTAATGTAAAGAAAAACTTTTGACTGTCCCTGTAATTAAACTATACATCCGATTTTCATAAAATTTGAAATGGCTCGACAAAATTTTGCAACAATCATATATTTAAAATTTCAGACCATTCGGTTGGGTAGTTTTAGCTCTGTTATATGCAGACAGGTGGACGGATGGACAGACAGACGGACTGAACGACGACTATAGGTGCTACATATTTATATAATTACGAACGCACCTAAAAAAGGGGATGGTATTGGAAAAAAGGGACGAAATGGTAAAAAAAGGGATGGTAAGGATGGAACGGTAAAGAAAATTACCACCTATTTTTAGGAAAATCATGTTAAGACTAAGTGATAGCCACAATGTTCATTGATTTTTAGGTGCGTTCGTAATTATATAAATACGTAGCACCTATAGTCGTCGTTCAGTCCGTCCGTCCGTCTGTCCCTCCGTCTGTCCGCATGTAACAGAGCAAAAACTACCCAACCGAATGGTCTGAAATTTCAAATATATGATTGTTGCATAATTTTGTCGAGCCATTTCAAATTTTATGAAAATCGGATGTATAGTTTAATTACAGGGACAGTCAAAAGTTTTTCTTTACATTACGGCCAATGGGAAAAATTATTGCAAGTGCATTTTAATGATATTACAGCCTTCCGAATGATCTGAAATTTTAAAGATATAACTGTTGCAAAATTTTGTCGAGCCCTTTCAAATTTTAGGAAAATCGGATATATAGTTTAATTACAGGGGCAGTCAAAAGTTTTTCCTTACATTACGGCCAATGGGAAAAATTATTGCAAGTGCATTTTAATGATATTAGAGCCTTCCGAATGATCTGAAATTTTAAAGATATAACTGTTGCAAAATTTTGTCGAGCCCTTTCAAATTTTAGGAAAATCGGATGTATAGTTTAATTACAGGGACAGTCAAAAGTTTTTCTTTACATTACGGCCAATGGGAAAAATTATTGCAAGTGCATTTTAATGATATGAGAGCCTTCCGAATGATCTGAAATTTTAAAGATATAACTGTTGCAAAATTTTGTCAAGCCCTTTCAAATTTTAGAAAAATCGGATGTATAGTTTAATTACAGGGACAGTCAAAAGTTTTTCTTTACATTACGGCCAATGGGAAAAATTATTGCAAGTGGATTTTAATGATATTAGAGCCTTCCGAATGATCTGAAATTTTAAAGATATAATTGTTGCAAAATTTTGTTGAGCTATTTCAAATTTTAGGAAAATCGGATGTATAGTTTAATTACAGGGACAGTCAAAAGTGTTCCGTTACATTATGGGGAATGGGAAAAAAATATTGGAAGTGCATTTTAATGATGTATCAGAGTATGCGCTTTATGAAGTGCAAAAAATTATACATTCAGTACAATATGGGGTGCAAAAAATAATTATAAAACTAGTTATAGTACGAACGCACCTCATTTGCCACGTTTGACGAGCAATTTCCAACTTGTTAGAAACAGTTGTTAACATTGGATTAAATTAATTTTTTTTTTTAATTTACCTCGAAAAGTGCAGGAATAAACCTTGGGGACGGTGAGACTACCAATAAAGCCATGATGCTTGAAATTGATATTTAAATGCTGATTTAAATACTACAGTAAATTTCCTGCCAAAGAATTTTAGACATTATTTCTCTAGCATACTTCTGCATGGGAAAAAACTTGAAAAAAATTCTGTGGCTGTATCTGAAATGATTTTCTGTATAATTTTAAATGAGGGATGGTAAGGAATCTAAAACCCAGGGACAGAGTTTAAAAAATAATAACAACCCTAAAAATGTGTGCAGGTTAATTTTTAGCTACATATTTATATAAAACAATAGTTCCAGTTTCAGAAAAAAATTACATTGAATTTTTATTGAAGCAATTTTATCCAGACAGCTCCAAACTTAAAAATCAGCATCAGGGACACGGGACGGTATAGAAGTTTTCCAGGTGTTTGAACCCCCAACATCGTCCAAAACTTATTTATCTCATGCAATGGGCAATCATGCAATGGGATTTTCCCCAGTATATGAAATAAAAAAAACACAAAAAAGTGTATTAAAATAAAAATTATTATTCAGGGACATGAAAGTCAAAAGATTGTGAGAATGCCCCATATACATTTACAGAGGCTTTGTGGGTGCAAGAAAAGGGATTGGAGGGTGCAACACATTTTGCATTCTTTGATTTAGACCAGTGATTCCCAAGCATTTCTGCTTCACATACCCCTTCAAGAAATGCTCATGTTTGGCATACCTCCTATTTTTTTTAATTTTAAGAATCATTAATAGAAAAATGGATACAAATAAATAATGAATAGATACAAATAAACATAACTTTTATTCTCTATATATAACAAGTTTCACATGTAGCAATCTTTTTAACTTGAGACGTGCACTTTAATTTCACTCTTACAAATTTCTTACTTGCTGTGTGCTGTTTTGCTGAAATATAATTGCAAGTCTTTTTCAACCTTTAGTATGTTTTAGAATTTTGTTATTAAACACGAGGTGCAAATACCACACTTTCGGAAACCCTGATCTAGATAATCACACAAGATTAGCAGTTTTGCAGTAAGCTGATAGAAGTGTGCATGTCAGAGTAATTAATTAGCTAAAACATACAATAATATTCAAAGCTGGAGTAGCACAGTTGAAGTTTATTCCAACAGAGCGAAAAATGTCCAGACCAGGGATCGAACCTGGATACTTGGCGTGCCGTGCCAATGCCTTACCTGTTAGGCTATCCGGACCGATACCTGGCTGACATAATTCACTCTTATTAGTTGGACTTGGCTGCGAACTGCAGCGCTATTTCATTCATCCGAGCTATAACTATAGCATTTACATGATGAAACTACCTTAACACGGAAACTCCTGTATACCATGTAATTAGGTCATAATGAAGGGAACGAATATTTTTTCCAACTGGATTATATCATATGTCAGCCAGGTATCGGTCCGGATAGCCTAACAGGTAAGGCATTGGCACGGCACGCCAAGTATCCAGGTTCGATCCCTGGTCTGGACATTTTTCGCTCTGTTGGAATAAACTTCAACTGTGCTACTCCAGCTTTGAATATGATATAATCCAGTTGGAAAAAATATTCGTTCCCTTCATTATGACATACAATAATATTTTTTTTTGTAACCAATGTACACAAATTATTTAAAATAGTTGTTTTAGAGGATTGTTCTAAATATTGGCTTAGCTGAGTATATGCATGTTACAGAACAGATTTGCTTTTAATACACTTTTAATATTTGAATGAGAGAAACAAAATATATAGATATATATTTAAATAAATATGATACCTTTGAAAATCAAAAGACATCTAACAAGTTCTTTTAACAAAACCTGACAAAAAATCTCTAGTGTTAAGATGTCAGTTGTTTGATTTATATATATATAGAATACCTAATATGAAGTTAAAAAACTAAGATATTCAAATAACAAAGTGATATAATTTGCAGTTAAATATTGACTTGTTGATATGCTTGACTTTGCTTTATTGCTGCCTACTAACTATAATAAATTGAAAAATATTAGGATTTTTGAAATATTTATTATCGTGACTTTTTTTTTCTTTTTTGGATCTTGCATTTTGAAAATTTTATACATTTGAAAATAATTATAAATTAATTTCCACTGAATTATCAAAATAAAAACTTTTTCTATAACATATTTTCTTTTTAATTCATAATGTATTTTGATATGAAACTTTTCATGTAGTTCAACTGGATTTAAATATAATTTTCTGTTGGTCTGTACTTATGTTGAATTATAATAATTTCATATATAATTATCGCCTTTCCTCAATACTCTGATGGTTGCTACTGTTAGAGTTGCATGAAAGGTCGCTTTGGACCTGTGAAATCCACATAACAAAATTAATTTATTCATCAGAAATACCAAAAAAATTCACATTGCATAGCCGGAATAAGATGTAGAATACATTTCTTAAAACATTTATAGAAGAAACTAGTAACATTTAGTATAAACTGGTAACATTTCAATTAAAAACAATAAATTTTTATTCTACAAATCGAGAAACACAGCAAAGAAAAAAAAATTGATCTCTCAGATTAGGTATGACCTTCTGAGTATTAACACATTTGCTGCATCCAATCTTATCCTTTACAGACCTGTATCATCTGTGTTGAATGCATTAATATCTAAATAGTGAACATATATATATATATTTCTGTAAGTACATTTTATAAACTTGAAAGACTCAATATTTTGTTTTTATAATCTCTATTTATATTTATTATTATTATTATTTAGAATAATGCTCAGAAAGAAGATCAAGAAGAGAGGATATCCACGTTAGAGAAAAGATATCTGAATGCCCAAAGGGAATCTACTTCCTTGCACGACTTAAATGAAAAATTAGAGCAAGAACTAAATAATAAGGAAGCACAATTAAAATTGGTAAGTTTCTGTTACGTCACACGTAAATTGTCTTTTTTTCTTTATTAGAAATTAATATAAAAGTCTGGTCTTAAGGAGAAAAAAAATGTTTGTTGAGTATTGCTGGCTAATTATATATTGACCATTGACCACATATAAAAAATATCAGTATGTTTGTTACCAGCTTATATATAGGAAATTCTAGTTCACTTTTATGGATTCAGTTTTACAAATTTGCAATTTGTTTTTTATTTTTTTATCCTAACTGATTACATTATATTCTATGTTTTTAAAAAATAATTGTTTAGTAATAAAAATTGGCAGAAATTCTGTTGTGTTACTTGTTATAAGAAAATTCCTATTATAAAAATGATCAGTTAAATATTGACTATAAAAAAATTGTATCTACTTATTATATAAAATCCAAGTGTAGGTAACCATTGCGGGACGAACCCTGCCATCTATATATTTAAAACACAAAGCTGTTTTTTCATTTATTTGGCCTGAGCTTTCTACTGAACCGATTTTGCTAATTATTATTTTTTTTTTAATGAAAGCTGTTCATTTGTATATGTGCCCACACTAGCTAGTTTAAAAAATATTCCTATTTTTATATTTGAATTTTAAAAGTTTTTTATGCAATTTCTTCAAAATGGGGGCAATTTGATTACTTCCATTGTTTCAGATAAGAAAAATGATGGAAAATATTCAAACACATGGCTTTTTTCATTTGCAAGTTATTTTTGGCAAAAGAAATTATGCATGTGTACTTTATTTTTATAAGCAAATAAAAATTCATATTTATTGCAATATTACAAGAATATTGTCTATTGTGTTTATTTTATCTTTATGCGTTGACTTTATTAGTTTTTTCCATTACATTTAGATAGAAAAAATATTTTTATTTGAATATAATGTGGTTAAGCATAAAAGTGCATATATAAAGTATGTTTGAAAAGTTTGCTCCAGTGGCTTTATGCTTGGCTTGAAAGGTATTTTTCTTTACATTAATAAAAGTAAGGAGAAGAGTTGATATGATTGTATTAACATGACGTAATATTCACTGATTTTTCATTTTTTAATGCTAAAGATTAGAATCTGAGTCTTTATTGATCGTTGAACTATTTCAGAAATTGAATATTGAGTAAAAAAAGATATCCTCATCCTTTGTAGTTATAGAAATCACTTGTCATTTTTAAAATGTGCTTTTCTACAATATAAATCTTTCAATAATAAAATCTTCAAGCTGTTTTTTTGTATGAAGCCTTATGAAAATTAAACCCAGATCAGCATTCTGTCAGTTTCGATGGGTGTTATGCACTCGTAGTGTATAAAAACATGTTTTGAAATGGGCATCAAAATATCATATGCTTGTGCACATGTATCATCTGCAATGATAAATTGAATTTATGCAGTTATTTTCATATTTTTATATTGTATAGGCTTAAAATGATTAGTTCTTTGAAGCCAAGGGGTAGGCCATTGTCATAACTCCTTCTAAATAGTGAAAATTTCTATTGAACAATATTTAAAAATAAAGATAAAAAT
The DNA here is from genome assembly GCA_963932465.1 of Maratus speciosus. Lineage (NCBI taxonomy): Eukaryota > Metazoa > Arthropoda > Arachnida > Araneae > Salticidae > Maratus > Maratus speciosus. The sequence continues at coordinate 634,597,943 of OZ010786.1, forward strand.
GTACATTAAGGTGATTTTAATCTTTCCTTCTTTTTTCTGCTTAACAGTGCTAATCTTTCTGAGTCATTCACAGAGATATTTTTTATAGAGAAATGCATAAAAAGTGCAGCAATCTTTAAGCAATAAAGAATCAAACAACATTTTTCATTCACCAAAATTTGATAATCATTAATTTTATATCCAATTGCTCCCTGGTGACAACTTTTCCATGACTGTTGACCTAAAAAAATTGGGAACTTTAGTGAACAATTTTTGTAAGATCTGTTGCTTTTGTAAGGAAATGGAAAACTCGGAATTTCTGTGTTTCTGAACAATCCTGCAAATTCGAAACATTCACAAATATACATGCAAATTTCATGCATTTATAAAAGAAAATGAATTTGTATATGTATTCAAAAATAGCCAATTTGGATGTAAGATTATCTTTAGATATAACAATATTGCTCATGAAGTTTGTACAGACTACTTAGAAACTCCTTAGAAATGCAAAAGTCTCCAAGGAGTATTTAGAACTCCTTAAATAAACAAAATACTCCTTAAAAACTCCTTGGATTATTGTGAAGTAAAATTTAGTATTGAACAATGATTTAATTGAAACATACATGAGTAGAAAATGGAACCATATCTTACACAACGAATAAATATTGTTAGTATAATCATCTTTCCTAAAGTATGTGTGGCATGAAAGGAAATAAAATATTTAAAATAAAGAAGGTAAAATAATAAAATATAAAGGAAGTAAATTTATTGGTTTTTAAAGGAAGTAAAATAATACTCTTCTCATGTTTACAAAGTTAAAGTTAAAATAATTTATCCCTTCTAAAAAAAAAAAAAAAAAAAAACTTTTTTTTTTTTTTTCAAAATTTATCTTTAAAATCCAGTTGTTTAAAGGTTATATGATGAGTATTTGGGATTTGACTGGCCTCTGTATATATGACTATTGGTCACTGCATAAAATAGTTCACTAGCAATTTCACATTCACATTTATGAAACCATTAAGCAATACATTGAATATTGTGCAATTTTAACTATTAGATTTTAATCAGAGCAAAATCTGTTGTTGCTGTAAATGAGGTATTAAAAGTTGAATGAGTATACCTGTTAATGCGAAAGCAGAGCATATATAAAATATATGGTAAGTCGTTTAAAATTCTCTTACTCCTTAGAATTTTCCTAGATTCCTTGTATTTTTTCTCCTCAAGTCTATATGAACCTGATAAACTCAATATTAGGCTTTTTCACTGTGCAACTAATGGTTCCTGCAATTGCATTGTGATAAGCATCAGACCTGTTTTGCAGGCTAACACTTTTATTTGAACCTGTGTTACACTACATAGATATAGGCTATGTTCCATTAGAATGTCCCCACTTCCATGGAGGACAGTCCACTCTCCTCAGCCTCTATCCCTCAAGCCGATAAATTGCCATAACAAACATCACCACCACCCAATATGTTCTTCAAATTAGCAGGCTTCTTTCTACTGTACTTGTTTTTGCAGGCAGTTCTCAATATTATATGAAGGAAAGTCATTAATTATTATGATATTACATATCTCATTAAGTTATTTTTTAATTGCCTTTTTTTTACTTATATTGCCTTTTTCTTATTATGTTGGAGAGAAGAGTAGGAAAAGAAGTTAGCTTATTATTTGAGATAAAAAACTCCATGCTGAGTTTGTTTGTACTATAATTAGTCCAGGGAAAATGTATCAAAAAAGGGGGGTTACCTTGCAAAAGGTCAGGTACAAGATTTTATTTTTTTAATTTGTTTATACTGAGGCAAGCATGGAAAAACCAAGTTTTCTAACAAAATTTCTTAAGGCTAAATTTTCTGTGGCCAAAAAACAACAAAATTTTGGGCCTTTTTTTTTTTTTTTTTTTTTTTTAAATATCTCGAGACTTGTTGCCATAGCATGTTATATGTCAATTACAATATTAAAGGGGACAAAATTCTCCATCTCCACAACTCTCGTATTTACAACTTTTTTATACATTCAATAGCAAGCGCAGTACGCCATTTCAAAAATAGGACATTTTTTTCAGTTTTCTTAAAAACCGTAAAAAACACAGTTCCGCCCCGATTATTCAAACGTTTCCCACAGATTTAATCGTGTATGTCAAATTCTATATATTGGTTTCAGTAAATTATGTGTGTTCAGGGCCAAAACTAGCCTTTTTTTGCACCCGCGGCAAACATGGATTTTGCTCCCCCCCCCCCCCCCCTAATTTTAATAAATCTCTAACAGCCGGATTTTGAAAATTTTAAGTGTGTAATCATTAAATACGTAATGCTACGTAATCAGATTTGCAAAATATTGATTCATTAAAACCTTGAAATCCGAACCAAAATATATTCTGCTTTAAACAAGTTTCCATCTTAGCAGGTATAATTGTTCATATTCTTTCTCTTTAAAATATATAATATTTTCTTTAAAGACCGGATTCCGTATATACAGATTTCCTTTTCAAAGATTTTACGGTAGTTGTAGTATTGAGGCGTTTAAAGTCACAAGTTATATGAATTATAAGACTAAATTAGTCACACGAAGACATTCGCAAGGTAATATTAAACCTATGGGAGCGTTCTTGACAAATATCTCGCTTGCATTTGATTACTTTTAAATAAATTTTTTTCATGGGATACTTGAGATCAATATCTAATGTTGTACTTTTTGGCTTTATAGCTCTAGATGAACATAATCCAGATATCTCTTTTATTCAGAATAAGGATATTTCTTTGAAACGGGATGCTAATAATCCTACAACAGTGCCATCAAAGAGAAAAAATATTGTTAAATAGCCCTGTAGAAATTATTATTAAAATAATACAGCTTTTCATTTAGCTTATGCAGTCATATTGCGTATCTTTTTTTATTGTGTTGGGAAAGTGGAGTTGAATGTGACAGGGGATCAATGCGAAAACAAAAATGTTTATATGGTCGACAATTATAAATAAATTGGTATTTCATTTGATAAATGGTATCATTGAGATCATTAAATAGATATAGTTTCAAAACAGTACATACGTATTACAGAAGATTAGAATATTCCACAAAGTGTATCTTTCAACAACCAAAGTAAGTTTTTCGGTTTGAGCTTTAAAGCAATTAATAGATAATCATAAAGTTTTACATACTTTTGCATGCTAAAATGATATAATCTCTTGTTATATTTATTGATATAAGTGGAAATTTTTTTTGACAATATTTATTAAAACTAAACTTTTAAATATTTTTATGAAACTAGTGATCTCAAATATTTTATTGACAGAATTTTAAAATTTTGCAAGAGATAAATACATAACATTAGTTAGTGGAATAATCTTTTGTCACTTTTATTGTAGCTATTATATAAGGTAAAAGTATTTCTTACATAAAAAGATATTTATTTTTTGAGCTCCCCCACCCCACCCTTTTATATGGAACTACAATCCAATGTTTTCTATTTTTAAAACAGTAAAATATTAAAAGATATGTCTTTAATAATTGGTAGTAAAATATACCATTGTAATGTGGAATAAAATATGTTTTTCGCAAATTTTCATACCTATCCTATTGATACCTGGAAAAATATGTATGCATTTCAAAATTATTAAATTATTAAAATTAAGCAAGAATTCTTTCTTAATTGAAACTATCTTGCCAGTAAGTTACTGAATATTGAAGTATTCTTTTAAACAATGCTTGGAAATTAACCTTGTATACGCTGTTAAAGTTACTGACAAAATATGAAAATTGTCTTATTCATCTACATTCTGCCCTACTTTTAAAAAAATATAAATTTATTGAATATAAAATGTCTGTTGAGATAAAAATAAAGATGTGGGTGTGCAAATAGATAATTTACTGCTACCAATTTTTAGAAGTCGACATACACGATTAAATCCATGTGAAACATTTGAATAATCGGGGCAGAACTACGTTTTTCACGGTTTTTAAGAAAATTGAAAAAATTGTCTTATTTTTGAAATGGCATACTGCACTTGCTATTGAGTGCATAAAAAAGTTGTAAATATGAAAATTGTGGAGAATTTTGTCTTCTTTAATATTGTTAGTAACAAATAATATGCTATGGAAACGGGTCACAAGAGATTTAAAAAATACAGTCGGACCTCGTTATCCCGACTCCCGGTTTTCACGTCACCCCGCTTATCACGTCAGTTTTTCAAAGTCCCGATTTTCTGTATATGATTTTAATGTAAATAAACTTCTAATTGTACATCGTTGAATAATTTTCAACTCCGGATATCCCGACGGTTTAGGAAAATTGTCCGTTTTTCATAATCCATCTTATAAACACGGGAATTAAGACTTAAAAAGAAATGTCTTAGCCAAACTTCTCACAAAAGTCTCTAAAATACCCATTGAGATAAATGAGAAATTTTAAATCCTTTGTCTGAATAAATAAACCCACATACAATGAATGACACACTTAAGCTCTAGATAGACGTATCAGTGTACTCGTGGTCTTTTTGTTCTGGTCAGTCGGCGCTTTCTTTTGGTTACACGGCGTTTTTCATCTGGCTAAAACCGAAGCATTGCAATGCATTGAAACGATCAGAAATTATCTAACATCCATTTCTGAAACAAGGAATATTGATTACAATTCATTGTATAATATTGAAAAAATAGTTTTACGAAGCACATCTAGGGATAAGCAAACCTTAATTCATCAATATTTCCTGTAACAATAAAAAAAAGCAAGTCATCATAAATCTGATTTTTATTCTTTTCAATTTTGTTTTTGTGTTTATTTTGTTTACTAATGATGTTTCATTGCTTGAAACTGCAAGAACAGTAATGAATTTAAAATTGTCTTAAACAAATTAAAAATACAGCTTTTTATAAACATATTTTTTTCCAACTTCGGTTACCGCGACACCCCGCTTATGACGACACTTTTTTCTGGTCATTAGAGTGTCGGGATAACGAGGTTTGATTGTATATAAAAAAAGACCCAAAATTTTCTTGTTTTTTGGCCACAGAAAATTTAGTCTTAAGAAATTTTGTTAGAAAACTTGCTTTTTCATGCTTGCCTCAGTATAAACAAATTAAAAAAATAAAATCTTCTATCTGGCCTTTTGCGAGGTAAAATGTGCATTTCCCCTGGACTAAATAGACTAAGTTAATTTAAATGGGATTCGAAACTTTAATAAGTATTTTTTTTTTTCACTTATTGTACTTTTTATTTAATGTATCTTTTTAGTTATTTTTTAATAAGACTCCTTTAATTACATAGTGTGAAGAAAAGTGTAGAGCTGTCCAGGAGAGGTTGGAACTAGCTGAACAAAAATTAGCGCAGTTTTCTAGAAAAGCAGAAGCAGCGGCAGGGGAAGCTTTAGCACAGGTAATTTCATAAAACTTATTCATCATTACTTATTGATATCAAAATCTTATTTCTCTCAGGTTGTGTAAAATTATTTATGATACTTAACTCATTAACTCATTAGTTCAGGTTATGACATAAGAATGGTGTGTGCAGCTTTTTCTTTTGCCACCACTAATTTTGAACAGTAATATTTTTCTCATTTAACTGCAGACAATTGTTACAAGTCTATTAAAAAAAAAAAAATGATGACAGAAGTAAAGATCATATACATCCTGGATATGCCATATTTTGCATGTCTATTTTTAAAAATTCATACATCATCTATGAGAATTTGATACATAATATTTGATTTGATACATAAACTTTAACATGTTATTGACAGAATCAATTTAGACATCTTTCTCACCTTCCGAATTTACTAAACTTTTATTTCTGCATTGTAATTCTTCTGTTAGGAAAATGGGGTTGGAGGGTGAGTAAATATGCATCTATTATTATTTCATTTTTTATTTTATTACTATTATTTTTTAAGAATCACTTCATATCTAACTTATTCTTTTCTTTTCTATTTTAATACTTCTCTCACTTACTTTTTTGCTAAATGAAGGAAATTGTAAGAAAAATTAAAAAAAATAAATTTGAAAAGTGAAAAATGATTATAAAATGTGTGTCAACCAAAAGAAATTCTATTATACATAATTAAAATTTAGAAAATGTATTTGAATATTAATAATATATTTAAGTAACGGATTTGTTTTCTTAACTTTATTTTCTTAAATATAAATGATTGATGAAGTGACATGTGATTGTAGGATTGTAAATAAAAAATTATCCTTCAGGTACAAGATCGTCATGGTAGTGTCGAAGATAGAATCCAGAGATTTGAACAACTGTTAGAAGAAAAAGGAACAGAGCTACTTAGGGTAAGAAATCAATTCCTGTGTAATTTATCTTAATATTTTGCATTTTTCAACTTAAAAATGCATATTACAATACCGATATAAGGAAAAACATAAGAGTAATGCCATATCAACAGTGGCAACGTCCTAACCAATCTATTTTGCTTTTTTTGTAAATTTATTAATTTATAATCATATGATTTCAGTTTTTACACCACTGAATAGGAAAATAAAATGTTCATTTAAATGCAATTAATTTGTCTTGAAATTGTTTCTCAACTTACTGATTTTTATGTTTTTAAAATAATTTTCAAGTGTGATTAAAAGAAAAATGTATCTCTATTGCATGCAGTCCAATTACCAATGACTCTTTTGCACCTAAAACAATATGAATGTTCAGTGTTTATTTCCTGCTAATATTCCATAATGATATTTAAACTTCTGCAATAAATAAGTAAATAAGTTAAATAAACATACAAATTTAACAGATATGTTAAACTGTGTGCTTAAATACTGAAATCTGTTAGTTTTCAATTAAAAATGATTTTCACGTATGTTATGTACACCAAGCAATGTGATCCCAGGAAGTGTGGGTTGGATCACATGGTTTCTTTAGTTAAAAAATACATATTATAATATTTTTTTTAATTTAAAAATATGTATTACAATATTCTTTTAATTAAAAAACTCATATTATAAGCAAGTCTCCCAGTTCTGAGAGGAGATTCCAAATATTTTGAGTCCTGCTTTAGAATATATTTTTCCAATTGCTTTTCCATTTTTAAAGAACTGTAATGATTTTGGTTTTGCTTTGATTATTTTCAAATTGACACTTGAATATAATTCAGTAATTTAATGGTTAGACATTTGCAGGGTTTTTCATTGATAAATACGTTCAATAATAAGCATGCTATCATTTAATTTACGATTCTTATCTGACTAATGTTCCTCTGTAATGCTTTTAAATTCATATTTGCAATGTAGATTTTTTTTATGAGCTGATTTACTGTTTCATTTTTATAAAGAGATATTGATGTTTTGCATTCTGCTGTTAGAAAATTTAGATGAAAAAAAAAAAAAAAAAAAAAAAAAAAGAACATAAATCTCTGTGTCTTGGTTACTCAAAGAAATGCTTGGACTTCACAGGTATAATGGACTGTCAAATAAGATTGCACCATGTTAAATATTCTTTAGTAATCTTTTTAGAAGTGCAAAATAGAAAAGGATTTTTAGCATTGTAGCAAAACAAAGACTTAAGCAGATGCTTCAGCAACCTTTGCTGATTCTGAAATCCCATGTTGATTTATGGGAAATTTTCAATTCTTACTTTGTAACTGCAGTAAATAAAAAAAAAAAAAATAAAATCAACAAATCAATGAAAAGAGGGGAATCTAAATTCTCCCTTCTCTTTTGCAAATATCTGCTTCTATCCTGTGACTCTCCACACACACGCACACAGTTGAGGAACTATGATCCAGACCTGCCAACTGCTACGAAAAAGTCGTAGTTGCTACGATTTGGACCTATCAACTACGATGCTACGAAAATCGGTCTTAAACTACGATTTTTTTCAAAAAACACAAACGCATTTTTTGTTTCTAAATGCGATTTTTATCCCGCACAGCATATTTTTCAGGAGTGATTCTGTTGTGAAATTTCTAAAATTTCAAAGTATTCATTTCCGAAAGTTTTAAAAAATTGGCCATTAGAGTCTGAAAATTCAGACATTAAAAAATGCTCATGGAAAAAAAAAATCTGGGCTGCAAAACAAACTTCTTAACATAAAACACTCTCTTTATGTGTATTAACTACGAATGAATTGTGTTTCTGTAAATATTTATACAGGAATTCGCTTCCTTAGAAACAAGGTGCCATTTTAAGAATTTCTGGAAAGGAGGAGGGGAGGGCGGGGTTCTTTGAGGGGAAAGGTTTGAAATAGTGTACAAAATTGCACGATTTGTGATAAACTACCGCGAATTTCGACAAATGACCATATAAAGAAAATCAATTTCGTCAACTGGTCGCAGAAGAAAATAAATTTCGTCAAAGGATCGTGGTAAAAAGTAGTATTGATTTCAGGGTGTGGCCCGGGGGAGGGAATGTCCCCCCCCCCCCCCGGAATATTTGAGATTTTGTGTTTCAATGGTGTGAATTTTATCAAACTATCGCAGAAAGAAAACGCGAATTTCGTCAAAAGATCAGTAAAAAAATGCAAATTTCATCGAAAGATCAGTAAGAAAACGCAAATTTTCACCGAAAGGTCGCAGAAAGAAAACACTAATTTCGTCAAAAGGATCACGGAAAAAAAATGCAAAATTCGACAAAGGATTGTAGTAAAAAATGCGAATTTCGTCAAAAGTTCATGGTAAAAATTGTGGATTTCAACAAAGATTCGTGATAGAAAAATGTGAATTACGATTGTGGAAAAATTGTGAATATCCTGAAATGATCGCAGGAAAAAATCCCGAATTTCGTCAAAATTTACTGCACTGGGCTAAAAAATTAAAACCAGGCTCCTTTTACAAAAATTAAAAAAAAAAAAAAATGCTGCGAAACGACTTTTTTATATTGAAAATTTACTATATTGAGTTGAAAGACTGAAACCTTATTCCTTTTACGAATGTCAAAAGATGGCTGTGTAACACGAAAAACCAACCAACCAACCTGCAGATTAATTTAAATTTCGTGTGCTACGATTTCTCATTTTCAAAGGTTGGCAGGTCTCCTATGATCGTATAGAATTATGTGGCTGTCATGAATTGAATATTTACAATCCAACCTTTTATTCTTTATGGTCAAAAATAGATATGCAGGAAAATTTGTTCTTACCAAAATCTTGGAATGACAATGACGTTAATGAAATGCTAAAGCGTTGACATCCTTTAAATGAAAAAAATCTTTATTGCTCAAATTAATAAGAAAAGGGCTTCCTCGTGGCCACCTACTTTTTGTAGAACAATTCCAAAGGACAACATTTAAAGGTTTCATTAGTAATCATCTTACAAGGAGAGGGCCAACCTTGTTAATCACAGATTTTGATTATTTTAATATATATTGTAGGGTTGAGACCCATTAGTGTCTGGTTCAACTGATTTTATCCAACGCTCCTTAGTTCTTGAGAAACTGGGGGGTCTAATAATAGTACACAACTTAAATACTTACATTGCAACCGCAATGATAGGTTGGTCGTAGCTCAGTTGGTATGGCATTCGCTGGCTGATCTGCGGGCCCAGGTTCGGTACCCGAACGTGCTACATTTGTTTTTCTCATTTTTTGTTTTATAAATATACTTTTAATTATAATTTAAGGGTTTGAATTACAAATTTTAATATCATACATTAATTATAATGTTAACAAACTTAAATTTATCATTTTTTTTATTTTTAAACTATTATTTCTCATCCTTTAAAGAGGTTTAAAAAGAAATTGGATCTATTATTGAATGATAAAAATTCCAAAATCGTGACAAAATCTGTTGTGGTGCCATCTAGTTATGATAAAATAAAAGAATATTCAAATAAAATAAAAATTAAAAAAAGCAGAAAGAAGATAAAGGTGAAAGCAAAATAATGGAAAGTGCAAGCATACATATTACAAATTTAAAAATCTTTAATATGCAAAAAATCGGTTGTAATTTATTTCTGAGGCTAATTTTTAATATAATTATGCTTGTTACTTTAAAAACAGAATAATAGTATTATCGCATTAACTTCCTTTGTTAAAGCAATGCGTAAATGATGTTTCTTTAAAATCACGAATTGACACAATTGCTCAATATCATTGCATTGATAAAGAATATATGAAATACATTTTAAAAGGGATTTTTAAAAAAATAACAGTTTTATTATGTTTTATACAACTATTTAGTTAAAAGTAAAAAAATAAATAGGTTACAATTATAATTGATATATAATATTATAAATTTTAATTGACAATGAGATTATTAATTATACTTACAAGTATATTTATAAAACAAAAAAATGAAAAAAAAAAAAAAAAAAAACGTAGCATATTCAGGTACCGAACCCGGGCTCTCAGATCAGCCGGCAAACGCCATACCAACTGAGCTACGACCAACCTATCATTGCGGTTGCAAAGTAAGTATTTAAGTTGTGTACTATTATTAGACCCCCCCCCCCCCCGGTTTCTCAAGAACTAAGGAGCGTTGGTTAAAAACCGTTGAACCTGACACTAAGGGGTCTCTACCCAACAACATATATTAAAATAATCAAAATCTGTGATTAACAAGGTTGGCCCTCTCCTTGTTAGTTAAAATGTATTAATAGAAAAATTCTTTCAGCTAAGCAACAGCCTCACCTCTGCAATCCAAAAGCTCAGACTCAACAGATTCTGACACTGACAAGTACTATCAAACTTAAATTTTTACAAAATGAATTCAGGAAAACTTTAAAATGATGTGCTGAAAACCAAACTAACAGTTATTAAAGGGAGGAATTTGGTATGCCAAGAGCACAACGTCACCCACGGCATGATCGGTCAAGTCCACCATCACAGAGGAGAAAAGTACATGCAATGATCGCTGACACAATTGGTGTTGGAAATGAAATACTCCTAGCAGCACCCACTGCAAAACACAAAGAATGTGAAAGAATCCTCCCCCTCCTGTAGGCCAAAATTTTTAAATTTTTTTTCTTCTTCTACTCTTTGTTACTTCATATTAAATAACAAATAAAGCAAATAGTCACCTAAATCCTCCTTCGAAAAAGACAAATTTTACTTCTCCTCACCTAAATGGGGATTTCTAGATATCGGGAGAGAAGAGGGAGGCAAAGCAACTTTTCGCAGTTTGGCTGTTCGCTCCTTTGATATTTATTTCATCAAATAAAAATATAATAGAATCACTGATGTTCAATTACTTTTAGTTATTTAATAATTTTATAGACTTTGAAGTTACAACTTTTAGAAAGATAATTACAAAGAAAAGATTTAAATCTATATATATATACTGAATAAGGTATTTGGAAATATATAATAATTATGATATTTTAAATTAGTCATCTGAACTGTACATAAATCAAGAGGCCACTGTATTTGTAATACTTCATTTGTTTCTTCAATCTGTAAATATTTATCTTTTTTGTTTAAACCTGCAAATTCATTTATATGAGTGCAAAATTATTTTATTCATGTATATTTCTTTTTTTTTAGTCTCGGCAACGAGAAAAAATGAATGAGGAACATAACCAAAGGTTATCACAAACTGTAGATAAATTATTAGCTGAATCAAACGAAAGGCTTCAATTACATCTGAAGGAAAGAATGCATGCATTAGAAGAAAAGAATTCATTGGCGCAGGAATTAGAGCGAACAAGGAAAATGTTAGAAGATACTCAAGTAGAAAAGGTCGGTGTAATTTCTTGTATAGTATGCTGCTTTTTGTGGTAGCAAATTTAATTTTCATGTTCATTGTGAATTTGTTTAGGTTGAAATTAACCTGCATTTAATGTTTTTATATTTCCTTACTAAACCTGTTTGAAAGAGTTTTTTTTTTAAGTGTATATTTACTAGATAATTTTTTATATAAATAATTTTTATATAAACTGATAATCTTTTATATAAATATCATAATTTCAAGATTTTGCATTTTTGTGGTAACATATTTAGACTAATAATTATATACAGTGAAATACGTTTAACACGAAAATGAGGGGACCGAAAAAAATTTTCGTGTTAAAAGATTCGTAAAAAAAAAAAGGCAAAACTAACAAAAACTTTCGACGTTGTCAAATTTTACTTCAATTTCCTGTTAAACTACTAGTATGTTGCATCCATTAGGATAAAAAGCAAGTAAATATATATATTCTAAATCGTCTTTAGAACTTTACCAATTTCTTCATATTTGTGATTTCAAATTTATTATATATATATATATATTTTTTTTTTTTTGGGGGGGGGGGGGGAATCAGATATATATTTTTTTTAAGTGTCTTTTTCAGCATTCTGAGATCTAGCTTGTTTGAACCAAATAAGCAAAGCTGTCTCTAAATCTTCGTGCGTAGTCGTTCTCATACGTTTTCTCTCTGGTTTAAACATACTGTACTCAAACATTAACGTGGGATCCCTATTTTTCATTATTGTCGGTAAAAGAGAATTGTCAATGCAAAACTCTTTGCAGATTTCTGTTTTCTTCCTTCTTTTTCATCAACTGCTGAGGTTTATCTTCATTTGAAGCGAAATGGCAGTTTGTTTTCTCACCGATTTCTAAATCATTGTGCTAATAAAACATAAGCTAATTTACAAAAAATACGAAATTCTCTGATTTTCACCCAAAATTCAGTGGTTTTTGTTATATAATAACATCCTTCCAAATTAAAATTAATTTAAAAAACTATTTTAAAATATTTAAATTAAATCAAAAAACTTCTTTACTTTCAAAATCTAAATTCTACCTTTAAATATTCATTAATTTTCGTTAAGTTCGTTTTTCAGTTAAATTTCACTCAAAAACAATTTTAATTTAATCGCCATAAAAGATCGTCAAAAATTATCAATAATAAAATAATAAATCTTAAAATTAATACATTCTACTGTAATAGAATATTTTTATAATAATTTTCAAATCTAAAATTCATCATTTAACGTTATTTCATTCAAAAACTTTTATTACTATGTGTGGCATCATCGAATTTAAATCAGCCAATCAACGACGTCCGTTCCTGACGGCAGGTTCGTTGATAGCGTCATCTCGGGCCACGGACCTCAACGTGCGAACAAGTGCGCGTTGATGCTCCGTGAAAGGATTTATCTTAACCGTTGGATCGAATGGATCCCTCGGGCAAATCCTTTTCTTATATTTATATAACATGCCATCAAATCATACCTTATTCATAGTGAATTACATATTTTATCTGTGTCAAAATTGTGGTTCCGAAGTGGTTTCGTAGGAATGCTGGAGATTCAAGGCCTTTGAATACTGATATATAATGGGTGCTACCGATCTCCTTTGTGATCAAGAAATCCGTTCTAATCAAATTATCCATTTGAAAATATGGGTGATGATAAAAAGAAAAAAATGAATGTCTCAAGAAAAGTGCAATATACAGATGTTCTCGATTCTCACAATATTTATTTTCGATATACAGCGAAAATCAACATGAGTAAGTACGATGAAAATGCATATATTGCTTTCCCTACGGTGATGACATCGCGGTGGTAAGATGCCTGTTAGGTAGATTTCGTAAGAAATACTACCTATTGCAGTCGTTACCATGGTGCGACTTTTGAAAAATTCCTTCATAACTTTTCATTGTAGGACCCCAGGAACCCAAAACCACCCCCACCTAAAAAGTTTATATATATATATATATATATATATATAAACTTTTTATATATATATATATAAACATATATATATATATATAAACATATTTTATATATATATATATAAACTTTGATTTATGCTTTGCGACACTCTGGCCGAAACCCACTGCCACTACTGAATAATAGTTTGTTGTAAATTGTAATTAATCTGAAACATTGCTGTGCTTTCTAAAATGCCCACCGCTGAAGAGGCCACAGCCTTTTGTTGTTTTTTTCTTGTTCAGGTTATATCTGTTTAAATTTCTTGGATGTTTTATGGTTATACTTAGTTTATTTATGGTGCAGGATTCTGGGTCTGACAAACGCATTTAAAACATAATGTGCTATATATATATATATATATATATATATATGTATGTATGTACTAAATTTTGTCCGCACGATAATAGACGCAATTATGCACGGATTGTCCTCAAACTCGCCAACAACTTTGATATGGCTAATATCTCGTCGGGGATTGAAAATGGGCGAAATCGGCCCAAGAGGGTGGAAATGGGGAGGGTTCAAAATTTTGTATACTGTCTTAACATGATTCTGATATAACCAGCTCTTACACAACAATGGCAGGAAAAAAAATAAAAGTTTTTCGTTATAGCAGTTGCCAACAATTAAAAAAAACAATAAAATTCTCACCACAACAATTACTTTTCTAATGTAAAATTTTCACGTGTAAAATTAAATAGTTTGACAAATTGAAAACAAATTGAATATTACGTCATAAGTTTTCTATAGCAAGATTTCAGCATGAAAACTCAAAATAAAAAAATAGTTTGACGAATTAAAAAAATATGTATATTGCGTCATATTGGAAATATAATGGATCTCAGCAGGTGAATATATAACGCCATGTGAGTTTGAAGAAACGTATTAAAACATGATAAAAACCCGACTGTGGAAATATTAACATACTTTAACACTTTAAGGTTCTCTGAATTTTTTGTAGCCATTTTTTAAACCTATTCCATATACATGTGTGTGTGTATTTGTGTATATTATAATTTTCATAAAAAGTTTAGCTCCCTACAGCTCACTCTTTGTGAAGAAACTGGGTTTATCTCTAATCTTGATTTAAGTTTTGTTGGAGAATTTAGTACTTAACTTCGAAATCTACCTCCGCCTGTAGGCCCGAGCCGGCAGGGATTTGTTTTATTTTTGCTTTGGAGCATATTACAAATCTCAGGATTTGAACAATCGCTCAGATTCATAATCATTAACTCTCCAGTATGAACTTTTCCTATAAATTAACTTTGATAAAGACTATGAACCACATTTTTTTTGCATGTACCGATGTTTTATCGATTAAATTAAGATTCTCAATATAAACATATCTCAATAATATTATTTCAATCTTCTATAAAAGAAATGTCAATTTGTTAAAAATGAAACTTAAATCTATGAAACTCATGTAAGAATTAATATTGATGAAATTTGTATAATTAGTGCACTAAATTATTTCTCCCTCCCCTTTCCCCATTTAACTACATCATTTAAATAAAAATATTTTGTTTTATTAAGTGTATATGTATCATTTATGTGTTTGATGTTTTTATTATTAAGTGCCAAATTAATTTATTACAATTGTATACTAGAGAATTATTAATTATAAAGTTTCAAAAGTAAATATTTAACACTTGGCACAATTTAAATATGTTCAACATATGCAATTTTCAGACAAGAAATGTTTTCATAGTTCAGGTGAGTCTAGAGTTTATTATTTATATTTTACCATGAAGTTACCAAGTTATATTTATTTATTTACATCTTTCACATGCAATGTTTACTAACCACTAACAATCACTGGCCATATTTAATAGTTAAACTCTCTCCTCTCCATTTCATATATTAAAATCTACATAATTTTTTATAACTCCTATTTTTAATATAATAAATTTAAATTTAAAATCCTTCTTTCCCTTTATTTTTTATTTATTTTATTTTTACTTAACAGTTATGACACAAAATGCACCTATTTTAACTCACTCTAACTATTCAAAAGCGAATTTTTTTCGTGTTAAACAATTTTTATTTTGTGTTAAAAGAAAAAAAATGTATTAAATTGCATAGTATACTGTCCGGGACGCTATATCATTTCGTGTTAACCGATTTTTCGTGTTAAGCGTTTTCGTGTTAAACATATTTCACTGTAATCATTTGCACATAGAAAAATTTTGCAAAGATTTTATTGGTTTTGTACTTGCTTACATTAAGGCTAATGTCAGACGAACGTCTTTTTGCACACTTTATGCCCTACATATCCCTACACAGTGCTAGTGGCATTGTGTACGGATGATATATAGGGAAAAAAGCAATGCAAAAAGACGCTCGTCTGACATTAGCCTAAAGGTGTAATGTGATCATAGAAAATAAATCTTAAAGTTTTCACTATGTGTTACGTAGTAACACATAGTGAAGATGTAGTGTTAAGCATTATCTGGGGGCACGGCAGTGCCCCTGCCAAGTCGAGAAAGCAAAGCCTTAAGCATCCTTTTCTGGAAGCAACTCAGGGTACTTTTGACAGCCCTATATTCCTTCGCTGGAATTTCCCAGGAACTTGAAACTTTGTTTTTCTAAAAGTACTCTTCAAACGGAAGCAAATGGTAAAATCTGCACGTTTCCATCTTTTCTAGTTCAGAAAATATATGAACTCAAAGTTTCGCTTTTTCGACACTGACTGACTCACCGATCATCAAAAATCTGAGGTACATCCTGTAGCCCTAGAAACTTGAAATTTGGTAAGAAGGTAGTATTTGGGATACAAAGAAAGAAAAAATTAAAAAATTTGGAAAATTCGAAAAAAAAAAATCGAAAATCTTTTATTTTCCGTAATCGGAACTGTTGCCAATACTGTTGCTCACTGATTATCAACATGATAAAACGCAGTTTGTCAACTAAACCATCGGTTTTTCAACTATACTAAATCGAGCACGAAATAGCTGGGTCCTGAATACAGTAAAATTCTTTTCAATTGACTAGAACAAATAAAGGTACTACTTGATTATCCCGTCCACCGAAAAACTATCGCCAAACTATAAGATTAAACGCTAATAATGGATGATCGTAAATGTCGCATTCATTTGACATTAAACACCATACAAGTGTTTGTTACGTCATCAAATGATTTTTAATTCGACTTTTTACTTTTAGTTTCATTAAGGTTTTATTAATTTATTTGTTTTTTCGTTATTTAAAATAAAAATACGGCAATTTGTATAATTTAGCGAATTGTTTAACGAAATTGATCGGCGGGATAATCAAATAGGGCACAGATGTCATATTCGCCCCATATTGGCGCGATTTTTTTCTGTCGCCAATGTCATATACGCAATGTATACTTAACCGGCGCCAAAGTGTTATTTTGCTTGATATGGTAACCCGGATGTTGTTGTTTATGCTGTTGATGTATTCGCCAAATCAGCAGCAGAAAAAAAACGTGCCAATATGGGGCGAATATGACATCTGTGCCTCAAATAGTACCCAAATAAAATTAATTTATTTTACCAAATGTTAATTTAGTGAATTTAAATATTTTATAAAAATTCTGCAAATATGCTAACATTTCTTGATAGATAGCAGCTCTTATACTTTTGCTATATTTAGCATCACTACCATATTATTTTAAACATCCCTATAGTTTGATGCAATGTCAATAGACCATGGCGCAAAATTAGCAGCAGTTTTAAAAGCAAGAGAATTTTGCTGTCAAACTTACCTCATATTTACAAAATAGCTCACATTTGTTGCCAAACTATTGACGTAGACAACAATTGTTGAAGAATAATAAATTCAATGTTTATAAAACATGGAGAGTGGCACTCAGGATATGACTAACATAATTGCATACGTTAAAAAAAGTTTATTTATTTTTAATGGCAATACAAACTCCCCTGCGATGTATAATTTTTTTAAATATGTTTTTTAGGTACTCAAATTATCGATTTGGAATTCAAAATCAAAATTCTACATTCCCTCTCTCCAGAAAAAATGACATATTGAAAAGAAGTCAATTATTTTTATATTTAAAACTTAAACATTATCACTTTTGCACCACTATGACGTCATTTTCTCTGACTTTTCACTTTCAACCGTGCTAAGACTATGAGTGGTAGATATGAATATTCAGTTAACAACCGTTAGTGGACTTCCAAGGAAGGCCATTTTTCATCTGTAACCGAAATCCGCAATAAACGATGCCTTTAACATTAATTAAATATGATGGGGAAATGAAACTGTCCGCATTAACCGGAGATACGTCTTAAGAGGAGACGCATTAGCAAAAATTCCGCTATATTCTCCGCAACTTATTGATGTTTTGCAGATAGTATCTATCACATTTCTACATTTACTAAAACAAAATAAATATTTAAAAAAAAACTACCGAGCTATGCTCGGTCTACTGTGTTCTAAAATCATTTAAATAATAAAATTATTACGATTTACTTTGAATTCGAAAGTATGAAGGATTGAAACTTTTGTGTAAAATTCTTTCACCTACTTGTTTCTAAAAATAACTTGATTGTAAGTGTTACATATCGAAAAGAGGAATAACTGAATTTCAAATTTTGGTGACACAGTTTTTTAGTGTGTAAAATTTGAATTCTAGATGTCAGTGTGCATCTGCAAAATTGCTGAAAAGACGCGGTAACGAAGGGAAACGTGAAATTGTATGATATTCCAACGAAAGACATTGTTGATCGAAGAAAGTTTGAAAGGAAAAAATTGAAATGTTATATTTTGTTCACAGCGAAGAAAGTCCTCATCGAGCAGTTCCTAAATCTGGAGATCGTTCGTATCTGTTTCATCTATATTTTCTTTTCTGTGCTAGGTAACATAGCCTAGTCGTATGATATCAGATGTGCTATAGTTGAGTATGTGGTTGCGCACTAGGATTAGTTTCTTAGGAGGTCACTTTGACGTTCTACTTCCTCTTCTTAACAGCTAGCAATAATCTATTATTTTTCCAAATGAATACCTATCACAGAGAGAAATCAACTAGAGAAAAAAATTAGAAGACCTATTGAGGTCAAAAGGGGAAGGCCTAATCGTTCCGAGAAATCACGTTCTCAACAGTTCCAAGAAGCTAGAGCTCTCTATCGTCAAAACCATTTTCGAAAACAAAAACACGCATTAAAACGTTACAACGATTCACACTCTGAAATGGGAAGACGTAGCTCACTAAGAAGTCGCGTGCTGTTCTGTTGCCCACCCTAGTATGAATATTGGAGCTTACTGACGGAAAAAGTCTAGAGGTAAGCTGCAGTTTAAAATAAACACTTTAGAAAACATTACGAGAGCTATAACTAAAAAAAATGGGAAATAGACTGGAAGCAGACAAAGTTATAAAATGGACTCTGCACAGTAGAATTAACTTTGGAGGACTTTGATTGAACAGCTGATAAATTGAAACAAAAACTAATATAGTTACTAGAAAATTTGAATGAATGGATTTCAAACAGTAGCACACATGCCAATTCGCTTTTCTAGGAAAAGCGGAACATCGAAGCAATCAGGAGCCATAAAATCTATGAAGTTAAAGATAGTGTTATTGAAATCGACGCTACTGGAAAAGCTTTCTTTGGCTTTCTCCTTACAAAAAGAAGTGAAATCCCATCAAAAACATCCCATGTAAAAAAAAGCCAAGTCTCCTGACTCTTTGACCGTAAAAAGTTCTGAGATCATGTGTAGAGCCAAGCTTAGCTCTCTTATTAACTCTGATATTTTAATTCACAAATTACTTCTAGTCTCTACACCTTTAGTAAATGATTATTTTGTGATTTGGCAATTACGCAGCACAGGAAAGTTATTACGTAAACACTTTACTTATGTTTTGAATTGGGATTAGGTTATTTGATTTAGGCTGAATATGAACACGAGGGATAGAAGAAGCCTGAAGGAGGGATGCACCGATTGGGGCTCTTTGTAAAAGAGGGGTCTGGCTCGTATTCACATTACATAGGAAGAAAATCACCCAAAACTCTGGGCATCAAGTTTGACCAGTAGAGAGTTTTCGCATCCGGGCTTACAATGTAATGTAAAATTATTTCCATGCTACAAATACATATATGTTCAGTGCTCTTATAGAAACTATTTTATGCAAAACTTTATAAATAAACGTTAATATTAAAATGTAAACAACAGCCTTTACATTCTCGTGCTGCGTCATTGCCAAGTCACAAAATAATCATTTACTAAAGGTGTAGAGACTAGAAGTAATTTGTGAATTAAAATATCAGAGTTAATAAGAGAGCTAAGCTTGGCTCTACTCATGATCTCAGAACTTTTTACGGTCAAAGAGTCAGGAGGCTTGGCTTTTTTTTACATGGGATGTTTTTGATGGGATATATATTACTACTTAAATTTAAAATTTTCCGTCCCATTGTTTCAAAATTTTTATCTCCAATATTTTAAATATTGAATATCCAGATAATCTCTTGCCCCACCAGTGTGTCAGATATTCTGATCTGAAAGCTTTTAGACAGGAGGTGCTGGATTTAAAGCCATGTCACGCCTGGCCATTCAGAGTTTTCTGAACTTTTCTTTGAACCTTGGTAAATGCTGTGTAAATACAGGTTAGGTTCCTTTAAAAAGATCACCACAGGAATTCATTCTCCACCTCAGCCTATATCCTTCCTGCTGATAATCGTTTCCAACAAACACCACTACCACAAAATAATTTCTTTTAATGTCTCATGTGTAACACATCCATATGCAGATGTCAGTTTATGTATTAATTTTCATGTTAATATATTCAAATATATTTTGTATATTATCTTAAAACTGAAAAGCTGTTCTTTTTCTTTTTTTCTTTTTAAATAAAACTCTTTTCTTTTTCTTCTTCCAGGAAAAATTAAAAAGTGAGATAAACAAACTAAAAGCAGAAATGGAGACATTAAGAAGAGAGTATCAATCTTTTAAAGCAGAGAGTATAGCACGGTAACTATTGTTAGAATGTTTATATTTTCAAGTAATAGGAATAATGTATAGCATTTGTTTACAGTGTTTTAAAATTTTTATATGTTATAACTGCTCTCAAATCTAAAGGAGCTATTTTCTGACACGTTCCTTAACTAATTTTTGTTGGGAAAAACATGAAATTGGCATGTGATCTTATTTAGAAACTATGTAATCAAATGGCATTTTCCAGTTTTTGGTAAAGGCAGAAGATCTTTTTAAAAAATACTGTCAAAGTGGGTATTTTGAACTGAATTCCCGATGCAGGATCCCAAGAAAGAGGAAAAACTTGTTATTATGTGACAAGAATCGCTTATAACTCTATAAGTAATTTATTTATGAAAAAATAGAAAACTCTATTCGATTCCAAACTGCTTCAAAAGTTATGCCTTCCAAATTTTATACCTTTACATTTAAAAGTGTGTCAGAAAGTTTCGCATTGTTGAGCAAGAAATTTTAGAACCCCATAAGTGTCATTAAATGTAGGAAAAATTAATTTATTATTTAAAGACTAAAAAAGGCATCAAGTGACTTAGTCATAATCATTGTAAAAAAGTTTGTAAAAATCATAAAGTTTTTTTAAAATGATATATGTGTTTTTAGAACATTTATATAATTTTTAGTTATTTGTTTTTAGTTATTAGTTATAATCCTTTTCGTATATATATTTGTAAAAATATGCTTTTAATTTAACAGATTTAATTATTATGTTACTTTGTCCTTCATTTATTTATTATTATATTTTTTTTAGTTATTAGAGTTTAGTTATTAAAAAAAGTCTTCTTAAATGATAATAATTATTTTTTAACTGTTTTACATATTTCTGAGGATACATAAGCTTTATCTACCAAAGTCAAACATTCTATATTTAAGGACACAATATTCCCATAATATTGAGCCCTTTCTGCCAAATTATCATGAGTGACAAAATGTATATTTTACCAAAGACAGTTTTTAAAATTTTTTTCACTCTTGTTCTTAATTAGCATTTTAATTTTGATTTTTTAAAAATAATTTTTAAGATACAGTCAACAGTATTTCAAAAGTACACAGTATTTCAAAAATACAGTCAACTCCCTCAAATCTGCATAGCTTGGGAGCAAAGGTTATGCAGATTATAGAATTTGGCAGAATATATATAATCATTACTTTGGTTAAATTTTTTCCTCCTTTAATTTTATTTTACAGTAAATTAATATGCATAAATTAATTTGTAAAAAAGAAAGATATTGTAACACACTGGCAACTTTTGCTTTTTTATTTAATAAAAAAAACCCGATTATTTAAGGAAAAAATTTTGGAATTTCTTTTGTTTGTTTTATAATTTTCAAACATTTATCAAACAGTATCAATTGTCATTTGTTTGAAAACTTTTGATTTTTGGTCTAGTATTTTAACTTGAAGTCTATATATAGTCATTATTTCTCGCTCTGAGACAAAACTGTTACTGAAGAAAATCCAGATATTTATAACCCATAGCAAAACCTTGCTCAAGAGTTACATTTTCACCTTCACCATCAGGCTCTGTGTTTGAATTATCCTGATTTTTGGTAGAGTTAGCCGAGTAGTACTTATGTCATCATCTGTGAAATTCTCTGTAACTGGGTCTTTATCTTGGGAGAACATCCATTCAATTATATTTTTTTCCATTCAAGGAATCGGGCACAATAGTTAGCCAATTTTTTGCAAACCACAAAAGTTCTGCAGATTTCTGTTTAGCTCTATTCAAACTAAAACCACTAAAGGGTTAAAAAAAGTTTCCTGATTTTTTTTTTTTTTTTTTTTTTTTTTCATTTGAAAAATAGTTTTACTTCATTGAAATGCAAAAATTTAGAGGGTGTGTGTATGGGAGTAGGGGGAGGGGGGTGAATACTAATTGTCATCATCAATAAAATTGCCTCCATTTCGAATTTCTCTCACAAAGTTGATGGTAACTGAATTTTCACTGAAACAATGTGTGAATTATAGAGTCATGGCTTTGAGGGAGTTGACTGGACTTGAAAATATGTAGAATGTTTTTGAGTTCACAATAGCACTATTTGCAGTAAAAACTCATTTTCTCAAAAATTGCAAATCACAGTAATTTGGCAGGAAATGCTTGCTATGCTGGGTATCATAATTTAATCTGAAAAAATAATTTACAGAATGTTGCATAGTGCTACCTAATGAATCAATTTTTTTTTTTTTTAAGTATGTAGTTCAACCCTGTAAGTAGGTTAGTTTCATTTGTTTGGAATTTGGCAGTGAGCTTTTAAACATTAAGAAAATAATAATGAATTAATATTTAATATTTTTCATTTTTCTTAGTTTCCCTAATCAATAACTCCCCTAAAGTTTGCGTCTTCTGTTGATATTAACATTATTTTTACTGCTTTTTTATGAATACTTTTTACAAGAATGTTTCTTTCAGGATAATTTTTTAGAACCTGTATATTATCAAAATAACAGTCTATCAAATTAAAAACAGTATCAAATTAAAAAAGGATTTTTATTACTGCAAATAGAAATATGCTTAAAAAATCATTTTGATTTTTATAGAAATTGTAATTAAACATTTGAATGTTTATTTATTATGCCCCAAATTATTAATTATGAAATTGCTTCACCTCATTAATCTTCCTTAATGTCAGAATATATATTAGAAAATTTATATAATAATAATAATAATAATGCGAAATTTAGATAAATTTTTTCATTAAACTCATTTAATAAGTTGTTAGCTATAGCTCTTCTTGTAAAATATTTATAAGAATAATTAAATTAACAAAATATACTGTTATGGAAATCTTGCAATTCCTGTGAGGACAATCTAAAAAAATGTATTGTGATCGTATCTGTAAATGAAAATATTTTTGTTGTTGCAAATTTTTCATTTAACATTTTTTAATAAGGAAAAAAAAAACACCTTTGTAAATACTTTAAATAATAATTAGCTTCAACTGTTTTGCTATGCTTTCTAAATGTGATCAACCAAAGTACAAAAGTAAAATGTACTTTTATTATTCAATGATTTAAATAAACTGTATATTAAATTTTATTAATGGTATTTAAAAGTATCATTGGATCATAAAGGATTAAGATATGTTTTTCTCAACCTGTATTCTTAGTCACATTTTTCTTTTCCTTTTCAGGTTAAGTTCTAGTCGAAATCTCCCAACAACATCACCGTTACTTCCATCACGTAGTGCATTATCACCTAGTCCTGTTATCTCAACATCACTCTCACCTAGTCGGACTCCCGCCCTTGACACTGTTGACGGCTTCCATATCGGGGTCACAGGGATGGACTACATCTCCCCCAATGCTTCAATCAACAGGAGGTTAACAAGGGGGCGTCAAGCTGCTCTGGAAGAGGATGCAACTAAGGTAATGTGTATACCATTATCATATCACCTAATGTTCTGAATTTTTACAAAAAATAACGATCTGTAAGTTTTATCACTTTATATTAATGCATTCATGTGATTCCTTTGTTAGATTGGGTAATTTGTTTCTAACCTGACCCACAGGTTGGCATCAATTAACCACTTCTATACCAGCATATGTATATGGAGATTACATGTAAAACCAATTTTTCAGTCATTTAGATTTAAAATATCAAGTAGTAGTTTTCAGAAAAAATGATATGCTTTTTTTCATATTAATAAGAAGAGATTAACATTTTCCAACATTTCTCATAATACCGAGCTATACACAAACATATATTCCAGCAATAACGTTTTTAGCAGCAACGATAGAATAATGAATGGATATTGATCCATACGTGGATCCACTGGTGTTTGTGGCGAATCAGGCCATGAATCCATACATGGGTCCACTGGTACGGAAGTGGTTAATGTTTTCTTTTGTGTTGGATTACCTCTTTTTTTTGTTGGGTTTAGGATGGATTTAAATTCTTGTAAGTCAGATTTTGTTATACCCGATTTTTTTGAAAAGAAAGCCTAAATTATTGCTGAAGATTAAAAAAAAATGTATATCATATGCTTTTAATTTTTAATGAAATATAACTTATACTGTCATAAATGTCAGTGCAAAATATTATTTTGTTTATAACCCCCCCCCCCCCCCCCAAGAAAAAAAAAAGAGATTTTTTTTTTTAAACTTAGTTTTTGCACTGTTTAAATTTGTTAGTATATGTATTGTGCAAGTGCAGATCTACAGTATCTTCAGGAGGATGCAATGTTATCAGTTTGGGGGTTCCATGTAATGTAAGGATAGATTTGCAGTCTACCTTAACAAAGATAAAGTCTACAGTATATACAGTAGGTGCTCAATATAACAACTACCCAGTATAGCAAGTTTCTCATTATAATGATCAGTCAAGAGTCTGATATATATAACCCTTCACGCAGCATTATTTTACCTTTGTCAGATACTTGGAAAACATTTACAAAAGTAATTTTTTCTTTATTACTACAGTATTCAGTATTAATAAATAGATGGCTGAAAACTGGCTATTTGACGCATTTTTTAATTCATTTTTCTTTGCAAATGTATCAAATTGGCAGGTGCTCTTAAGAAATTATGTAATTGAACCATTTTTTCAGTTTTTCGGTAAAAGCAAAAGGTTTTTCAGAAAAGGCTGTCAAAGTTGCCGTTTTGCACTGTATTTTTGTATATGACAGTGCAGGAAAAAAATAATAAATCTGCTGATTCGAAACAAAAATCACTTATATCTCAATATCTAATTAATTTATTGGAAAGTGAAAAAGCTGTTTTGTAACATATTATTCAGAATCCGCGGTGGAAACTATTCTTATGTTACAAAATAAAACTGGATAACTTATCATCGACTAATAAGTTTTAATATTTACATCGTATTTACATGTTACTATTTACAAAATAACTCAGTTAATTTAAAATACGGCATAGCTCAAATGCCTTGTCGGCAACAACTTTGTAAACATTCTTCTCTTTCGTAAAGTCCAATTTACTCAGCTTGTCAGTTCTTTTGAAGGAAAAAAAAAAGAAAAGGAGGACAAATATGATGGAGTGCGTATTGTTCGAGCGTTACACTCTTCCCCTCACACTGCATTACTGGTCCCTCAGATGCAGTGTGCATTTCCTGGGTGGATTTCTTCGGGATGCTTTCTGGTGCCTAAAATCCTCTATGGTTCTCGTGTTATGTGATCCTTTCGTAAATATTTGCTGGCTGGGCGTCTGACGTTTCCCGGGTCTGCCTCTAGGACGAATAAAGCCTTTAGAAGATCCACCATCATCTTGCGTGTAAGGACACAAAGCTGATATATGATAATTTCCTAAGGGAGAAAAGGGGTTTTCTTTAGTGGCAATGGTATAAGAAGTATGAGATCTTTGTTTTCCATAGTACCCATTGTTATGTCTGTAACTTCCAGACCTATAATCCAATTTGTAATTATCCTGATCATGAGTTCCAAGATCATTTTCATATCTCTTTTCAAATTTGCTAGACAAATCTGCAGTTCGCCGTGCACTATACCTGTGTGATGGTTGGGAATTTCTTTGCTCCTGATAGCTACCTCTACCTGATCATCAGCCATCATAATTATAATTATTTCGAGCATGATAGTAGCCTCTATTTTTGTACCTAGGAGAAAAATTTGGATTATACTTTACTTTTGAAGTAAGTGAAGCACTTTCTAGCGTTTCAGATGCATCAATAGGTTCAACCATATCCGATGAACTAATCACCAAACCTTCACTTTCTGTCATATCTTGAGATATTAAAGAATCTTTAGTCTCAAAATTTTGAGGAATCTCTGCTTCATCTTGGTAAGAATTCTCTGAATCATGTTTCTCATAACTATTGTAATTTCCATGGTTAAATGACTGTTTCACATATTTTTGGCCATATCTATTATTGCTTCTGTTAACAATTGGTCTATTAAAATTTATGTTCTTACCCCTATAACCGAAATTCCTACGGCAATCTTTTGCATAGCCTTTTCTATCATGTGCAGGACTATCAATTTCATCAGATAAAATTATGCCCATCCGTGATCCTGTATCAATATAATGTTTAACTTTAGGTGTAGTCTCTTCCCCTAGTTAGAAGCTACTAGTAAATTTTTCAAGCAGTTCATTCAACCTGACTTGTTGCTCTGAAGTGAGATGTCTACCTTCATCTTCTCTAAGAAAAACGGTGTCTAATTCAACGGATTTTATCGCTAATTCACTGGGAGGTCTATAAGTATCTTCAGCGAATCTATACTTCCACCTACATCTATCAGCGAAGAACCATTCTTGATTTACTACACCCAAAACAATTTTTGCTTTGCGTAAAAAATCGATTCCTAAAATTGTACGATTATTTCTGGCATTCGCAGAGCATAAAGTGTTGTTTTAATGTCGCGACCTTCAATTTTAACATGAACTTCTGTTTTATAAACTTCGGTAGTGTTTTGTAGCCCATCCGCTAAGACTACGATCATTTGAGTTTTTTCAAACTTCACACCTTGGTCTTTTAATAAAGAATACAAAACTTCACCCGCAACGCAATGTGTTGCGCCAGTGTCAGCACAAGCTGTGCCAGAGAGACCATTTATGCTTATTTTTACCAATAATGTTGGTGATGTTTGCATATTACATGTACGAAATTCTAGTGATTGAAAGTGCACCGATACATTTTTCGGAGAACAGGTTGGACACTTGGATTTAATAACTCCCTGGTTTCCACAACCATAGCAATTTAACATTGGTCGATTTAAATTCGAAGGATAGTTAATTTTATTTCTGTTGGACTCCTTTTGATTGCCAATCTTACCAAACTCATTTCTTTTAAAATCTAAAGGCGTTTTTTCAAAGCGATTAGAATTCCCAACAGGGTTGGGTTTTTGACGTCAAAAAGTGGTTTTTGACATGACAAGCGTCAAAAACTGGTTTAAACTGTCGAAAACTGTCATAAACTGGTTTAAACCGTCGAAAACTGACAAATACATGTAACACGCTAAAACATTTTAACAATAGGTAAACATTAAATAATTCAATGATTTATGTGATCTTTTATTGAAATTTAATAATTTAAAAAATATATTATTTGCAATAAAATATTTTTTTTTTTTTTTCAACCAGAAGAAAATTTTGTACAATTAAATAATCCGGATCAATTTTACCCCGCAGCATGCTGCAGCACACCACGTGTTTAGCACTTTTATTTACACCCAAAAGATTTTTGAGTTTAGAGTGTATGAAGCGTTAGAAAATAGTCTGTCTCTTAATTGATGCTGAGCTAGTAGGACTTGATAGCAAAAGCATTGCTAGATGAGCAAGTTTTGAAGCAGGCTCAAAAAGCTGTTGCATTTAATGATACCTTTCCACCAAGCAATGGAGTCCTCCCTATAGCACCGAAATAAGAAGACGGGAAAGGGGATTCTTTCTTCAATTCAAGGAAATTCTTTAGCTTCATACACAATCAGTATGGGTAAGCATCCATAAATTCTCTCTGTAGCTCGAGCGTGAGCTGAATCAACTGATACAGCAATCAACCCTTGCCCCTGATGGTTGGGATGCAAAGTATAAGCCAAAGAATGGTATGGTTTCATGATTTGATCCCTTCTATTATGCACTTTTTCAATATGGGCTTACAGGAATTTTCTTTTAGATGACCGAGCCAATTTTGTTCAGTTTTAAAATCAAAAACATTTTTATATATTGAAAGAAAGCATGTTTTAAAAAGATTTTGACTTTAAGCTTTTTTTTTTTTTTTTTTTTTTTTTAATTGCTTCTCTTATTTTGTAAATGTTTAAAATTAATAATCCAATTTCAATTTTGAATGGAATGGTTATTGCCTAGACTAGAATAACATTGATGCACATTATCTTGTTATATATACAAAAAAATCTGCATTAATTAAAACGATTTTAAGTAAGAGAAAAAATGTGTAGCTCAGGTGAGCTTAATGTCTACTTTTTAGAAAAACACAATTTTACAAAAAAAAAAATAAAATTTAAATAAAAATTTTACCCTGTTAAAAAGTTGTACTTAACAATAATACTTTACTATGTACTAATTACTGATACACAGTAAGAGTGAATTTAAAATATTACATGTAATGTTGTCATATATGACATTTAATTTGAATTTTTACAGATCAATTTAGTATTTGAGGTTTTTGACATGACGGTTTAAACCCGACATAAACTGACACATGTCAAAAACCTGCCAACCCTGTAATTATTACTAATACTATATACTAATTATACAATTACAGTAATAGTGAATTTTAAATATTACATCTAATGTGTGACATTTAATGTGAAATTTTACAGACCACTGTAAGTATTTGAGGTTTTTGACGAGGTTTTTGACATGACGGTTTAAACCATCAAAAACTGATACGTGTCAAAAACCTGCCAACCCTGATTCCCGACCTCACTGATTTTATTTGATCTCTTTATTTCTACTTTGTGTGACCTCAAATTATCATATAAATCTAACTTTTCAGCTAATTCAACAGGATCTGTTAAATTCTCCCATTGGTCTAAATAATGTTCTTTGCAATCAGGGGAAACCTTTTTCTTTAATTGGTCACCAATAATTAATTCCGATAATTTTTCAAAGGAATTTATATTTAATTCGGATAGCCATCCCTCAAAATAGCTTCTGATTTCAAAATAATATTCTTTCCAGCTAACATCGGTTCGCTTTGGATGTCAACTAAACAAAACTCTAAACCTTTCTGCAGTTAACTTGAACCTCTGCAACATTATATCTTTAATGTATGAATAATCTTCAAATTTTTCTTCCGGCTCACGCGCTATTAATTTACCGATTTCATTTGGAAGGACTCCAATTAAATACATAATCCACAGTTCTTTAGAAACCTTTAAAAGTTTCATTTGCCTCTCAAAAGTTATTAAAAATAAATTCATATCATCCTTTTCAGGATTGAAATCGGGTAAAATCTTTTTCAAGTCAACGCGGATTGAAGAAGTTTCTAGAGGGTTGCTTGTATTTGCAACATCATCTTTTGTTCCTGCTTCTAACCTGAGCTTCTGTAGCTCAAGTTCTCTTTCTTCGGCTAAAGGTTTCTCTTCCTCAAGAGTCTTTCTTTCTTCTGCGATATTTTCATAAATTCCCTGTACAAAATCTACGTTATCTTTAAATGTCTCTTACTATTTACAATTTTATCATGTAATTCGAGGACTTTATCATCGCTACTTACTTCTACTTTTAATTCTGAAGCTAATGTGATTAAATCAATTTTCTTACCCTTAGAAAGAAACGCCATCATTTGAACTAAATATGTTTTAGCTAACTTCAAACTTAATTCGTGTACGAATAACTCTTAGCAAAATACGTAATTTTTAACATATCTAGAACATAAATAACATACAATATCTTTCAAAACTCAATATAATGACACCAACTATTTGCCTTTTTTTTTACACAATAATTTCAATCATATAATAATTAAAATAATGCCAAGCACTCATTTATAATAATAACTTCAATGATAAAATAGCTCAGTGCAACTATATAAATGTATAAAATAAAGCAAACGATTTTTATTTTTCAATAATAATTATTAGAATTATTTCTCTTATGAATATCTTCATTTAATTCAGATACTAAAATACTTGAAGCTGCAGACGACTTTTCGTATTTCGATTCTAAGGAAAATATCATTCAGCTGAATAGAACAATTCCAAAATATTTCGATTCTAGACGAATCAAATACAATTTCAAAAATCATCAGATTCCGGATGAATCAAAAGTACTTTTGTATAAATTTTTGTACTTTAGTATCTAAATTTTCTTATTAAAACAGTTTAACTCAATTTAAAATAATACTTATCTTCATATCTTACTTCTATTCGTGCCAGACGTTGGGGAGCCACTTCTGTAACATATTATTCAGAATCCGGGGTGGAAACTATTCTTATGTTACGAAATAAAACTGGATAACTTATCATCAACTAATAAGTTTTAATATTTACATCGTATTTACATGTTACTATTTACAAAATAACTCAGTTAATTTAAAATACGGCATAGCTCAAATGCCTTGTCGGCAGCAACCTTGTAAACATTCTTCTCTTTCGTAAAGTCCAATTTACTCAGCTTGTCAGTTCTTTTGAAGGAAAAGAAAAAAAAAGAAAAGGAGAACAAATATGATGAAGTGCGTATTGTTCGAGCATTACAGTTTGATTATTAATCACTTCAATGATCATGCCTCTGAATATCAAACTTTTATGTTTGAAAATGTGTCAGAAAATTTTTCATTGTTATGCAAGGAAAAATATTTTTTCAAGAAATGCCTTAAGATTTCATTTCTATGCTAAATTTAACAATCCTATCTCCATTCAGGGATGAAAAGGATTGCAAAGACTTATTGTTCTTTTAGCAGCTGTGAATGAGCCCTAGAAATTAATCTTCATTCATCTACAAGAACTTGTTTTCTATATGTAATTTTTAATTTTCTTTCATTATCTATTTTTTATATTACTTTTCTATAATAATCTTACTTTAGAATTTTTATTTAGAGATGAATAAGAATAAACTTTTTTACTAAAAATAAAACCGACTTCAAAAACTACTACAAAGTAAAAAATAATTTTTTTTTACTTAATATAGTTAATAAGAAATTAAATTAAGAGCATTGTATTTACCATGCGTATTATTATATTTATGTGCCTTAATTTGATTTTTTGGAGTCGGTGCCAGCCAAACGAAGTTAAGTATAATTATCCAACAGACACACATCCAAATATCTACACTGTAAAAAAAAATCTGTAAAGTTACTAAAGTTTTTCTAGGAAACTGGGATTCCAAGGAATCTTTATGTAACGGCAACAAGAAAAATTCCTGTAACAGCGTCTGTTACAGGATTTTTTCTTGTTGCCGTTACATAAAAATTTCTTGGAATCCCAGTTTCCTAGAAAAACTTTAGTAACTTTACAGATTTTTTTTTACAGTGTACGAGTTTTTTTACGATTTGTTATTTAGTTAAAAAATTTGAATTTTACCATTTTTGAAACATTTCATCTGATTTTATAAACGTGTATTTTCAAGTGATATTAGTTGTAATTATGTGTGCTAAATTAAGGATTATTGTAAAATTAATGCGTTTATACAGGCTATTATGTAAAAAAATCGTAGCCAAACAGATTTTCAAATGCAGGATGGTGTCAGAGTTGATTGAGAATGGAATTTTTTTCCTAAACGGTTTTGTTGAATATTGTTACGATTTGTATTGGATAAGCAATTTTAATTTTGAACTTGGCTTGGCTGGCACCGACTCCAAAAAATCAAATTAAGGCACATAAATATAATAATACGCATGGTAAATACAATGCTCTTAATTTAATTTCTTATTAACTATATTATGTAAAAAAAAATTATTTTTTACTTTGTAGTAGTTTTTGAAGTCGGTTTTATTTTTGGTAAAAAAGTTTATTTTTCACTTTTTAGTTTTTTTTTTTTGAGTTACAATTTTTGCATAATTCTTTTGGAGGAAATTACGGATTTTTAAAGAAACTTTTAAAGATGTTATTTTGATAAGTAAATACTTTTGTCCAGATTTGTATATACATTAATAATACAGGTTTTTTGTGAAAATTCTTTACATATATATTACATTTATTCTTCTTCAGATTTAATAGCTTTATTTTTTAATTAAATATTTTTGTTTCTGTATTTCGACATTGGTAGAACGACAAAAGATGCTGCTCGCATGAAAAAATATCGAACTTTGGAAACTGACAATAAAAAGTTCTTCGGCTTACTAAAAATGCTCTATGAAATAGAGAAGAGAGACCCAATGACTTATTTTTTATACTTTCTAACCGATGACCAGGCCTTTATCTTCCGGGCTGCTCTAGATGGACGGGTTTGATACCTGGCATCGGCGTAGGAGACCACCTAATCGCCACGTAGCGGCAATAAACCTGATGAACGCCTAGATCGTTTTACTATCGGCAGTGCCTATTTCTTAATTATGAACTTTTTTATGCCAGTTACTTAACATTTATATCTTGTTGTTGAACACCTTTCATTGCTACTCATGTTGATCTCGTAATTTAGAAGCTTAATCAGATAACGAGACCTTCATTTGGCAAGGCACCTCAGAGGTATAATTCATAGGTAAATTCGAGGTTTTCGCAACTATCGACGGAGTTTACATGCACCAGGAGCCATTAGGGTGCATGACAACCGAATAACTTATCAAAAAATGATCGTGAAAAGACTACAGGGCGAAAGTCTTAAATGGCGTTCCCTCAAATGGCTGGTCATAGATGAAATTTCTATGGTGTCAAAAGAGAATTTATATATAATTCATTTGAGGTTTCAAGAATTTAAAAACAATTTATTTTTTGGTGGTATTAATGTTTTCTTATATGGAGATGTTATGCAAGTGCCAATATGTAATGTATACGTAATGCCAATGTGCTTAAATGTATGCTAAGCATTTCAGCAGAGTACTTTTATTCATAATTTAAATTATTTGCTTAATCTTTCGCCAAATCTAAAGATTCTGATAGAGAAATTGAGAACTCATTGCATCATGACGGCATTTTGTTTACTTTTGTTTGTAATCTTTCTTGACAAAATCAGCTTAACTCACTTAGGCATTTATGCTTCTTATTGCATCATCATTTGCAATACGTTGGGCAGTGGAGATTTTAAAACTATTAAGTAATCTACCGTTATTGCGTTCACTGCCAATTGTTGTTTCTGAGCTAATATGATTTGGTGCATTGAAGCGTTTTGCGAATTAAATATTTTATGATACCCACATTTAGATTAATCCAATTGCTGCTGCTATTTTTTTTTGTTGTTGTTTGTTTCACGCTAGCCTTAACTGTGGGCTCGATTACGGAAGATTAGAAATTCATCGTCATGCTCATTTAATAGTCTTGGTCAAAGTGTCATTGCTCTGCATAGTTAACTGACGTATTTTAATGAGTATAGTACTGCAAAACATATAGAACTTTCGGAAGCAACTTATGATATTCGCATTTCCTTTAAACTATGTTTGCTGTTAGTATCGCACACTTTTTGCTTTTATCGGGCAATCTGATTCAAATTTACTTGCTCTCATTTCTTGATACAATTCAAATGTTTTCATGACTGCGTAACTCACTGACTTGCTTTCGCCATTATGCTTATGCCTACTGATTTTTAAGTTCTGTGCCATGTAAATACACCGCACCATAACAATGCTGCCTGTAATACTAATTAGAGTAACTCCTTTTATTTCTTTCTATGTTGTTTATCTTGTACTTTAACAGCATAGGGATCTTGGCTCAACTTTTGTTTGTATATAAAAGTAGACAAATGGTTGTTTACAATAAATTAATTTATAAATATTGAAAAACTTGCTTGTGTACATGAGACAGGGGTACTACTTAGTTATCCGGTCGACCAAAAATCTATCGCCAAACTATAAGATTAAATGCCAATAATGGTTGATCGTAAATGTTACATTCACTTGACTTTAAGCAAGATACATGTGTTTACGTCATCAAGTGATTTTTATTTCGGCGTTTTATTAGTATTTTTATTAATGTTATACTAATTTATTTGTTCTTTCGTTATTTAAAATAAAAATTATGTCAATTTGTATAATTTGGCGAGTGGTTTGGCGATTTATATAATCTGGCGAAATTAGCCGACGGGATAACTAAGTAGTACCGAGACAGTTAATAGGTTGTCAGAAAATATGAGTGAAATTTTCATTTTCTCTCCAAGGCCCCTATACAGGAAAGTTATCATTAATGTTGTTTAGTGGAAATATTAAAGGCAATCAAAAAGCATTCATACATATAACTGTTTAATATAATATAATATAGGTATGTATATAATATTATGGTACTTCTTAGTTATCCCGTCGACCAATTTCGCCAAATTATATAAATCGCCAAACCACTCGCCAAATTATACAAATTGACATAATTTTTATTTTAAATAACCAAAGAACAAATAAATTAGTAAAACATTAATAAAAATACAAATAAAACGTCGAATTAATGGATTTATTGGCCATTATTGGCATTTAATCTTACAATTAATTAATTAATGGCAAACATTATTGGCATTTAATCTTACAATATGGCGACAGTAATTTGGTCGACGGGATAACTATGAAGTACCTATTATATATATATATATATATATTATGTGCCGCCAGTCTGATGTTATGTGTAACCAAACTATTGTATACTAAATTATTGTTTTGTATTAAGTTAGTTTGCTTCTGTATTATTTAGCATTTGAAATAATGGTGCATCTTTAATTAATGTATATTAAATTACTATTTTGATTGTGATTGCCAATTGAGAATTTTAAATATGACTGTCGATTAGAAAATGCGAAGAAACAGATTGGGGAAGATCCATTACTGAATTTGAATGGGAATATTGCCAAATTAGTCAGTTACAGCCAAGTTGGCTTCATTTATGGCGACTTATTTTGGTCGCCAAATTTGGCGATAATTCACGTACCTGCACCAAGTTTTGCAACAACTTGGCGCTAACGTATATGAATACATAGTTTTATGCTTATGATTGAGAACCGGTTACAACAATGAAAGATAATTTGGGTGAAATCCTTCATTTTATTAGTCTTTGTTGAATTACTAAAAAACTACTCAACCAATTTCGATTAAACGGAAGTGGTACCAATTCGAGAGTATCCTCTTTCAATTAAAACAAAAATCACATAAATCGGACAAAAAGTTCCGGAGCAATCGGTGAACATACATAAAAAAAAAAAAAAAAAAAAAACCATACATACGCGTCGAATTGATAACCTTCTCCTTTTTGAAGTCGGTAAAAACATGTATCTATTTTAAGCCCCTAAAATATTTAAAAAAAAAACATTAAAACTGGCTTAGATATTACAATTTAGAAACCCTTTGCCACCTCCCAATGGAGGAGTGATTGCTGCTCTGCTCCCACATTGAATTCTCCTTTGTGTGTGTGAAGTTCCTGAAATTAAAGAACTTTAAAAAAATATCTTTCCAGGTCCAAACTTTGAACGAGCAGGAGTGGGAGAAGATGGAACAAGCACAAGTTTTGGCGAGCGTTCAGCATGCTTTTGACGCGAGTGATACTGAATGCAGCCAAACAGATGACAACGAGAGCATCTTTGAATCCATGGACATGCTTTCTCCATCTGCCCACACTGAAGCTCAGACTCTTGCCTTCATGTTACAGGAACAGCTGGATGCTATTAACAATGAAATTAGGTTGGTGCAGTTTTTTTTTTTCTGTGTAGAGGCTTTTAAAATATATTGCATATATAGGTTGGTTACAGATTACTATCAAGGTTTGTGATAGAGTCCTGCTTCATGTCAGGTAACTGAATTTTACCTGGCCTGCAGTTCAGATTGGACTGATGCTAATTGTTGTGGGTTAATTTTAATTGTTTCAAATTTTCATTTGATACTTGCGGGTCTGGTTCGGGTTGACCTGTTTTTTTTAAGTCTAGAATATTTTTTCAGAGGGGGCAGGGGAACTATTTATTTGAACATTAATGAGTATACAAATGTTCATTTTTCAATGTAAAAGATATAATTGATGTTAGAAAGATAATTTTAGACTATTTTTCCATTATTGTATTAAAATATGGGCTGATTTCCTTCCTTTGGGTTTAAGTATTTCATTTTAACGTGGAAGTGTCTCAGGGTTGGGTCAGTTTTCAGGTTGATAAAATTTGTTTTCTTGGATTCGATACCAGCATGCAGGTAGACTTGAATTTTTGGGTTTTGACTGTGTATAACCCAACCCGTGTAGGACCCTAGTTTGCAATGCTTGTCGCGAGATGCTTATGCATTTGATAAGATGTCTTAAAGATTGTGCAAAACTATAATTTCTAATATATCTTTAAATTCTCAATGTAGACGCTTTTATTCATTCTACAAATATTGATATGATAGTCCATCTCATTTAATATATTTTTTTTTGTAGTAGGCACTTCCAAAAGAACTGAGTCCTTTATCAAAAAAAGTGAGCCCTCCTTTTAGAAATAACACATATTCAATGTATTCAATACAAAATATGCCTATTTTACAGTCTTTCAGTGAAAAAATTATGAATCCTGAAGGATCCATCACAATTTTCTTATGCATTCTGTACTGTAAAGTTGGGGCTTAATGAATTGGAGAGTGAAATTCAATCCAAAGTTTGAATTGAACAAAATTAATTCCGATTCATAAGCTCAAAATTACACTACAGCCGATGACGTAAGTGGTTGACATTGCCAAATGTGGTTTTTTTAGAATTATTTTAAATTATATAAGATCAAATAAAATTATGTTTACTAGTTATCGTAGCTGAAAAAAAATAAAGAAAAGTAAACACTCACCCAAGTACTTGAACACAGAAAGATAATTCACAAATGACGTTTATTTAAACATATATAAAATTTGCTGATTTGAATGCATTCTTACATTATGAATTATGTAAAGATTATCAAAGTGAATGTAAAATTTACTATAATTTTAGACAATTAGAGACATATTATCATCTAAGAAAAAGCAGAAGTTTACGTAATATTTCTTTTTGCAAATTAGGGATTAAAGTTCAGGAATGTAAAGTTAAATTAGGGATTAAAGTTCAGGAATGTAAAGTTAAACTAGGGCTTAAAGTTCAGGAGTGTAAAGTCAAGATCAACTAGGGACGTAGAAGGACTCTTGTATTTGGAAAACTGGATACATGCTGTCGACAATCCTCCTTCGGGAATGTAGATTCTATTTCTTTTTATTCAATGCGAATCTGAAGCGAATGAGAAGTTACGGATTTGGAAAATTGGAAATAGGAAGTTTGAGAACTTCTTTCAGAAATGCAGATTTTGACGATTTCGGTTCTTTACATAGGCAATTTACTATTTATTGCATCGACAAAAAAAACAGATGTTCAATTCATATTTTTATAGCAAAGAAGAATCGAAGAATAATAAAACGTCGATGAGCAGAACAATTCAGGGCTTCCAAATAATGTTCCATGAAATTTACTTAGAAATGTTTCTTGAAGAGTAAAATATTATATTTCCTTTAGATGATATACGGCCGCCAAGGCCTAACAAAACGTCGAACTCTTCTCACTCGCTCGCCGAACTCCTCTGCCGCAACAACCGGCTAAAAAAGCACTGCGTCGCAGCCCCCACAAATTACTTGCTCCAACGGCTCCCTGGTGAAGAATGATGACTTTTCCAGAAGAGTTTCAAACATGAAAAGCCATTACAGAGCGCGCCAGCCAATTAAAAACGCCTATCCTCCCCGCGCCTGACGTCACACAGAACGTGCGTGTTCCAAAAGGAATGTTAAACGATTTAGCAGACGTCCGGTATTGAACTAAGCGTCTGTTTGGCAAAGGGGAATACCCTTCTTGCTGGAACTTTCAAAATGTCGGAAAGAATGATCTCATGGCGTCGCGCGCCGAAATTAAAAATGAGAAAAGATAGAAAATACATTTTTGCGTATTTCTGCCAAAGTATTTACCACAAGTCACTGAAAATTTTGCAATCGGCTAGAAATAAATATTTCTATCCACATAATATGATTTAAAAGGGAAATATTGATAAATAAAAGATTTCCATTTTTTTATATTTTAGACTTAGAAAATTCCGATGTGTTTACACATTCGCGATGTATGTTGAAAGAAATTTGAAAGTTAAATTACTGAAATATAATAAAATACTAATTGCACTTAAATAATCTTAATAAGAGATAATGTTTACATTGAAAAATAAGGAAATATTGAATTATTTATCATTAAAATTTACATTATAAGTTTAAAACTTGTGATTAGAAATTAGGTGTTTGAAAATGTTAATTTAAGTTGTAAAATTGAAATAAATTATATTATTTAAATTAATTTGAATGGGAAATGATGCATTATATTTTTTATGATGCAACATTTTATCTCCCGGTAGCAGAAAAAAAAAGGATAAAAAAAAAATTTTAGCTGACAGGTTCGAAAAGATGAACCATCTGCAGATAATTCTATGCAAATTTAAAGGTAAACTACACAATATTAAACAACAATAAACACAATACAACAAAACAAATATATAAACACAATACCAAACAAGAATACACAGTACAAGTAGAAATAGAATTGTAACACAATATCAAACAATAACAAACATGGTACAGGTAGAAACAAACCACTAAAATTTATATATAAACAAAACACTGCATGGGTGAGGTTCTAATTGGCCTATAAAAATGTAATCTTTTCATGTGCAAACCACTAACAGTAGACATATTGCAACTATGATAAAAATAAAACTATATGTGTAATCATATTTAAAAAAACAAACAAAATGCTGCATAAAGTTTTCAAGTATTGCAAAATCAAACCAATAAAATTAAAACAGGATAATACTGCAATTGTGATGTAGCTGAGACAACTGTATATCATTATTTGTAGTATTTATTTTGTTTACATTGTAAAATACCATCAATTTCTTGAACAAAAAACAAATGTACATTGTTCAGAATGATAGTTGTGCCCATTAAATTAAAAAAATTTAAGACATTAAGCTGTGAATTTTAAAATAGATCATATGTGATCTTGGACACTGAAATTTACAATATAAAATGTTATTCCCTTTAAATTATGAATAGTTGCACCTTGAAGGATTTATCGGAAGGGTACTAATTTTGTGATTATTTTTTGCCCCAAGCTATGCCGAATTTACCTTCTGTGTGTGCTCGCTATAAATTTGTTGGGAACTGAAAGAAAAAGAGAAATAACTTAGAGCAGTTGCTCCATCGTATTCTCATAAAATATCTCCACTAGTATTCAAAGAGCTGCAGCTAGGAGATTTGAGCATTGATAATTTTTCATATAATTTCTGGAACATATATAAATTTTCATTTGTATTTTTTTTATTTGTAATTTATTAAAGTTGTCTCAAAAATATATTAATTTTTTTTATATATATTTTCTCATAATTTTTAATAATAGTTATATAGGATCCTATAATTAAATTTAAAATAAAACATCACATGAATAAGCAGTAAAAGTTTATATGTTGAGATCACCCCTCAATTTCAATATGATATGGATATATATTGTTCAAAAATTAACAAAGATGAACATACAAAAAAAAATCTGTGGCAACATAATATTGCATTCCCATCATTTAAATTAAGGTAGAAAAAAAAAATTTAGATGAAGGATAGTACCTATTATAAAATATAGAATTGTAAAATAATGAAATCAATAAATCAGTATGCTTAATCAATTGTATGAGTGAACAGTAATGGACAGTACGTAAGCGCTTACATTCTGTGACCACTAGTATTTCGCCAGCAAAATATTGAAAACTCATAGAATTGATACAGATGTTACCACTGTATTGTTTAAAAAAAAAATTGTAATTCAGAGAGATATATATACATATGAAGACACTAAAATGGAAATTAGAAAAAATGGGATTTACATTTGTAGGAAGATTGTAGTGCCCCAAAAAAATTAAAATGTCCATAACAAAGGAAAATTAAGTGAGTAGAAAACAAATAAAACTAACATCCTGTTGAGATGAGTTTTGATACATTCACCGTCATAATTCTGATTGTTGGATCAGTCATATGTTGAATTTGATAGTTATCGTTATTGCATATCTGGATAATTTTAAAAGGACCTGAATTTTTTGCATGGAAGGTATTAGTATGATTGAAATTCTTTAAATAAACTTTGTCGCCAATTTTCAACTTTGGAGGAGAACGACCTTTAAGAAATTTTGCATTCATTTTAAAATATTTTTGTTCATTAAGTTTAACTAATTCTCTGGTTGTTTTGATATGTTCTTGTTGTTGTTTAAAGTATTGGGAGGGTTCTTCAGCATCTTTAGGTGGTAAGAAAGTATCAATAGGTAAGTTTAAATCTCTGCCAAAAAATAAGTTTGCAGGACTAAAATTAGTTACAGAATGTTTAGAATTATTGTAGTGAAGCACAAAAAATTTCAATCTATCAGACCATTCAATTATTTGATCAGATAGTGAAGCAACTGATTCTTTCAGGGATCGATGAATACGTTCGATAACACCGTTCGACCTCGGGAAGTAAATGGACGAATTTCTACGTTTGATATTGAGAGATTTAAGAAAGGTTAGAAAGACATCAGAGGTAAAGTTTTTGGCGTTATCAGATAACATAATTTTTGGTATACCAAACCTCGAAAAGTAGTCGTTTAAAGCTTTAATTATAGATGGAGAAGTAGCATCTCTAAGCGGAATAGCTTCCAGAAAGCGTGAATAGTGGTCAACGATGGTGAGAATAAAAAATTTACCGTCATGTGACCTGGGGAGTTTACCCACAATATCTATTGCAAGCATCTCTCCGGGAGCTAATTCACACTTGGAAATGAAGGAAGGTTTTGTGTTGGTTTGTTTACTTTTGTAGGGAAGACATTTTTCACAGTTATTTACAAAATTTTGAACATCCTGAACCATTCCGTGCCAGAAATAATTCCTGGAAATTGTCTCAACCGTTTTTATCATTCCAAAATGAGCTTGGTGAGCAAGGGCAATGCAACTATTGATTAATGTTTTAGGAATAACGATTTTCTTTACTCTATTGACATTACCAGATTTCTTTTTAGCAAACATTAAAAGATCGTTATTAGGATTGATTGAGTAATTAGTGTTAGAACATGTTTTGGCAATTATTTTTTTCCGGATTTCTTTAAGTTTTTCATCATTTTGCTGCTCTTTTAGTATATTTTCGGTAGTTAGTGAGTCGTTAGTAGGTATAAAAATATTTAATGCATTTACATATAAATTAGGATTATTAGGAAGGTCCACGACACGAGAAAGAAAATCGGCTGGATTAACAAGCCCAGGAATGTGCTCAACCTTAAAATTAAAACTCTGCAAATATAAAAGCCATCTAGTTATAATTTCAGCCTGTTTTTCTAGGTTTAAATGGTAGGTTAAAGCTTTAGCATCTGTTAGAATTTTGAATTGTCTACCGTACAAGAATTCAGAAAAATGTTTAACAGAGGAATAGATAGCATAAAATTCACGTTTGATTGAAGGGTATTTAGATTCTGCCTGATTTAATTGCTTGGAATAAAATTCAATGGGGTAGAATTTGTCATTGTGTTTTTGCATAAGAATTCCGCAAATTGCAACCATAGATGCATCAGTAACCAAATAAACATCCTTACTATCATCAAAATTTTTAACTGTTGGATTAGTAAGCAAAATTTCCTGAATCTTGAGAAAAGCATTTTGACAGTCATTGCTCCAGAAGAATTTTACCTTTTTTCTCGTTAAATTTACAATAGGTTGTACTATTTTTGCAAAATCGAAAATTAAATGACGGAAATAATTTATCATACCCAGATAACTTTGAACTTGTTTCAGGTTTGTAGGAATGGGAAATCTATTGATTTTGTTTACATTATCAGTAGAAGGAGA
The DNA here is from genome assembly GCA_963932465.1 of Maratus speciosus. Taxonomy (NCBI): domain Eukaryota; kingdom Metazoa; phylum Arthropoda; class Arachnida; order Araneae; family Salticidae; genus Maratus; species Maratus speciosus. The sequence continues at coordinate 634,639,815 of OZ010786.1, forward strand.
GTGACCGTTTTTGTGTAATTTAAAACCTAGGTATGTTATTTGTTCTTTACATATTTGAAGCTTTTTAGGGTCTAAAGTGAGGTTAAATTCTCTCAATTTGTCAAAAACTTTCTGCAACCATATTAACATTTCCTCCAACGAATCAGCAGCAACAATTATGTCATCTAGAAAATATTGAACATTTTTACCTCTTAATGAGCTAAGGCAGTTATTTATTAAAGTATGAAAATAAGAAGTTGAGTTCACACATCCAAATGGCAGGCGTTTAGGTTGATAATTCCCATACTCCGTTGCAAATGCCAGTTTGGCCCTATCCTTCTGTTGAAGAAGAATTTGAAAAAATGCGGCTTTTAAATCCAAAACAGTATAGAATTTTTTGCCCGATATATTTTGCATAATGTCGTTGATTTTTGGTAAACAAATTTTATAAGGTTCAGTAATTGCATTAAGTAATCGATAGTCGATAACCATACGAAATTTAAGTTTGTTAGGGTCATCAGTAGGTAACGTCTTCTTTTTAACAAAAATGACTGGAAAACAGTAGTTTGAGGTTGAATTTTCTATAATGCCAGCCTTCAGAAGATCAGCGATTTCATTTCTAGCAAACTCCTTGGCAATTCTAGGAATGGGATATGGTTTTGTTTGTAAAGCAAAATCATGCAGTAAGTTAAACTGAGGAACAACTTTATCTGTACATCCCAGTGTACTGTATGAAGAAGAAAAAACAGCTGAATTATTCATAAGAAGTTTGAGAACTCTCTTCCTATCTGATTCAGGTAAGTGATCAACTTGAAAATTATTAGCTTTTAGTTCATTTTTACGAAGTTCTAAAATATCATCACAAATTAGCGAATTTACCTGGTATGTTTTACTGTTGTCATGCGTAGAAATTTGATCTTTAGAAATTTGTTTTAAGTAACCTAATTTAGTATTTTTGTTGAGGACAATTTTTTGACTATTGTTGTTGAATACATACAGAAGAATAGAATTGTTAACATTTGCTTCATGAAGGCTAAGATCTAAGTTTAGTGGCAATTTGGTAGTTAATGGAACAAATAAATAGTTAAATGAATTGTTAATTTTATGTAATGCTTTAAGTCTTATAATCCTGCCATGATTTGGCCGAATAATGACACGGTTAGCTGGTGTGACAAAGTTTTTGGAATCTTCATGATTAATATCGTTAGAGAGAGAATTAATATTTTCATATGATTCAGCATTGGAATTTGAAATATCATGAATAGTATTATTGTCATTGGAACTTAGATTTTCATTGTTAAAATTAGAAGTTTGAGTAGAATCAGGATTTTTATTTTCGAAAGGAAATGTGAGGTTTCCCATGATAAGTTGAGAGTTGGCAGAGTCTAACAAAACTTTATTTCGGTTTAAAAAATCGTAACCGAGAATAATTTGGTAGTTAGAGTGCCAATTATCATGGGTAACGAAAAACACATTGCTGAACCATTTATTACGAATTTTAAAGTTTAATTGTACAGCAGAAAAATAAGGAACACTGGAATTATTGATGGTCTTGATGTTTACAGATCTAGATAAAAAGTTAAGTTTATTGTTTTGTTTAAGTAAGTTAATAGTTTTAGGTTGTATAAGAGAAAGATTTGCACCAGAATCCAGAAGACCAATAAAGTTATGTTTTCCAAATGTTAATTTAATTAAAGGAAGTGGAGAATCATCAGAAAAACATGACATAAGTGATTTGGGAATGTTAACAGCAGTATCAGAATAATTCATACCCTCGTGCAAAAATTTATCATCTAGGGCTCTGTGAGATTGAGGGGAAAAATTGTGCAAAATATCATCAGAACCCTCTAGAAGTTTAAATTATTTCTTCTGCCTCTGCCGCGATATGGTCGATAATTATTTCTACCTCTGCCCCTATTGAATCTCTGCACATTGTTATCGCTACCTCTTCTAAAATCTCCAGCAAAGTTTCTGCCCTGATTCTCAAAATATCTATCATTACTTGGAGAATTACTGTTAGGACTTAAAAAATTACTTGCTTGATTAGCAGCACTGTTACTCTGACCAGAAAAATTTTGCTGCGGCGAAAAAAATCCCCTATTATGCAAAGACGGAAAAAACCAGCAATCGCGCGTATTATGCTGTTTGTTACAGATATGGCAAACAGTCCGCTCTTCTTTTAATCCTTTTAACTGCTCCGCCATACTCTGCAATAATTTATTTGAATTTTCTTGTTGTTTCAACAAAATTGTAATCAACGAGTCCTGACTGCTGTTGTTTGAAACCTGCGTCGCGTTGATGGTGTTGACTGAGAAAGAGCATTGCTGTTCCAAAGCTTTTTCGCAATCCATAGCACTAGAAACCAGATCATCGAAATTTTCCTTTCCAAGTTTAAGTACCTCTGTTTTAATATCCGGTCTAAGAGCTTCGAGCAATTTATTAAACATCAATTTTTGCTTTAGAATGACCATTTGAGGGATATCCTCAGCGTTCGGAACCAATCGATTGACTAATTTTTTTACTACCTCAGCCAACTCCTTCACTGTCTGTTTAGGTTTTTGTCTTATATTTGAGAACTGATAAGAGGTTTCCTGGAAATTCTCTTCTCTGCTAAATTTTGCTCTAAATAAACGCACAAAATTTTCAAAATTATCAATATTGTTAATTTCTGGATCGCTCGCAACATATTCCTGCGCCTTGTCTCTACAATACAGGCGGAAGAGTAGAATACGATTCTCGTCGTTCCAATTCTGTATGTTACAGACATCACTAATGTTTTTAATGAAAAAATGTACATTTTCCCCTTCTTTTCCATGGAAAGTGGGAATCGCTGCCATAAGCGCGTTTAATTGCAAATCATTTGCCATATCGTAATAATTTGTATACACGTGAAAAATCAAAAGGTATACTAAAACACTGATGTATGACAAATAAATTATCTTAAAGCAAAGCAAATAAAAAAATAATAATGGAAAAGTTTGTTAAAATGATGAAGGAAAGAAAAAAAATCATAAAAAAAAATGGAAGATTACTTTTTTAAAAAAATTTCTAAAAATGCATATTAATGTGCAATACAGTTAAAGTAAATAAATATATGCAAAAATGTACAAATCCCCCAAAATAGAAAAAAAAGGAACACAATAACTACAAATATCAAAACATGCAACAATAAATCATTATAAATTCAAAGCGTAATATATAAAGTTTTCGTTTTTTCAATTTATGAAAAAATATTAGCAAATAAATCTTTGAAAAATCAAATTTCTTTTCTTTACATATATTTATAGAATCAAATCTTAAAAGGAAAATAAATAAAAATATAAATCATGTATATTTTAAAAAATATATTGCACCAATATGGGGTCCGCACATGAAATAGAGAGAAAAAAAATATATATATAAGTTTAGTGAGTATTATTTTTAAAATAAATGATTAAATAATTAATAAGTTAATTAATAAATATACTTTATCTAATATCATGAAAAAGTAATGAAACCCGATCTCCGATCTTTAAAGTTATGGCATCAATTAATGCCTATGAGTGAAAAGAAAAAATTAATATTAAAAATGCTTAAAACAATAACTCCAAGAATGAAATCACTAAGTTAACGGCACCATTAATGTACTGTAAAGTTGGGGCTTAATGAATTGGAGAGTGAAATTCAATCCAAAGTTTGAATTGAACAAAATTAATTCCGATTCATAAGCTCAAAATTACACTACAGCCGATGACGTAAGTGGTTGACATTGCCAAATGTGGTTTTTTTAGAATTATTTTAAATTATATAAGATCAAATAAAATTATGTTTACTAGTTATCGTAGCTGAAAAAAAATAAAGAAAAGTAAACACTCACCCAAGTACTTGAACACAGAAAGATAATTCACAAATGACGTTTATTTAAACATATATAAAATTTGCTGATTTGAATGCATTCTTACATTATGAATTATGTAAAGATTATCAAAGTGAATGTAAAATTTACTATAATTTTAGACAATTAGAGACATATTATCATCTAAGAAAAAGCAGAAGTTTACGTAATATTTCTTTTTGCAAATTAGGGATTAAAGTTCAGGAATGTAAAGTTAAATTAGGGATTAAAGTTCAGGAATGTAAAGTTAAACTAGGGCTTAAAGTTCAGGAGTGTAAAGTCAAGATCAACTAGGGACGTAGAAGGACTCTTGTATTTGGAAAACTGGATACATGCTGTCGACAATCCTCCTTCGGGAATGTAGATTCTATTTCTTTTTATTCAATGCGAATCTGAAGCGAATGAGAAGTTACGGATTTGGAAAATTGGAAATAGGAAGTTTGAGAACTTCTTTCAGAAATGCAGATTTTGACGATTTCGGTTCTTTACATAGGCAATTTACTATTTATTGCATCGACAAAAAAAACAGATGTTCAATTCATATTTTTATAGCAAAGAAGAATCGAAGAATAATAAAACGTCGATGAGCAGAACAATTCAGGGCTTCCAAATAATGTTCCATGAAATTTACTTAGAAATGTTTCTTGAAGAGTAAAATATTATATTTCCTTTAGATGATATACGGCCGCCAAGGCCTAACAAAACGTCGAACTCTTCTCACTCGCTCGCCGAACTCCTCTGCCGCAACAACCGGCTAAAAAAGCACTGCGTCGCAGCCCCCACAAATTACTTGCTCCAACGGCTCCCTGGTGAAGAATGATGACTTTTCCAGAAGAGTTTCAAACATGAAAAGCCATTACAGAGCGCGCCAGCCAATTAAAAACGCCTATCCTCCCCGCGCCTGACGTCACACAGAACGTGCGTGTTCCAAAAGGAATGTTAAACGATTTAGCAGACGTCCGGTATTGAACTAAGCGTCTGTTTGGCAAAGGGGAATACCCTTCTTGCTGGAACTTTCAAAATGTCGGAAAGAATGATCTCATGGCGTCGCGCGCCGAAATTAAAAATGAGAAAAGATAGAAAATACATTTTTGCGTATTTCTGCCAAAGTATTTACCACAAGTCACTGAAAATTTTGCAATCGGCTAGAAATAAATATTTCTATCCACATAATATGATTTAAAAGGGAAATATTGATAAATAAAAGATTTCCATTTTTTTATATTTTAGACTTAGAAAATTCCGATGTGTTTACACATTCGCGATGTATGTTGAAAGAAATTTGAAAGTTAAATTACTGAAATATAATAAAATACTAATTGCACTTAAATAATCTTAATAAGAGATAATGTTTACATTGAAAAATAAGGAAATATTGAATTATTTATCATTAAAATTTACATTATAAGTTTAAAACTTGTGATTAGAAATTAGGTGTTTGAAAATGTTAATTTAAGTTGTAAAATTGAAATAAATTATATTATTTAAATTAATTTGAATGGGAAATGATGCATTATATTTTTTATGATGCAACACATTCCTTCTCCAATTTTTGCTTAAATGATGTGCTGTAGCACATCCCCGGCATTCTTGCCTTTCGTGAATGTAACTGTACTGTAAGTCTGGGCTTAATGAATTGGAGAGTGGAATTCAATCCAAAGTTTGAATTGAACAAAATTAATCCCGATTCATAAGCTCAAAATTACACTACAGCCGATGACGTAAGTGGTAGACATTGCTTAATGTGTTTTTTAAGAATTATTTTAAATTATTTAAGATCAAATAAAATTATATTTACTAGTTATCGTAGCTAAAAAAAAAAAATAAAGAAAAGAAAACACTCACCCAAGTACTTGAACACAGAAAGATAATTCACAAATGACGTTTATTTAAACATATATAAAGTTTGCTAATTTGAATGCATTCTTACATTATGAATTATGAAAAGATTATCAAAATGAATGTAAAATTTAATATAATTTTAGATAATTGGAGATATATTGTCATCTGAGAAAAAGCAGAAGTAAATTGTTAAAATATGAGATTTAAGTTAACATAATAGAATGTGAAGTTCTGATATCGTGATGTTATAGAGTCTGATTATTTACGTAATATATCTTTTAGTTTTAAGGCCTCCAAAATGAATAAAGTTCAGGAACGTAAAGTCAAACTAGGGAATAAAGTTCAGGAATATAAAGCCAAACTCGGATCGTAGAAGGACTCTTGTATTTGGAGAACTGGAAACATGCTGTTGACAAACTTCCTTCAGGAATGTAGATTCTATTTCTTTTTATTAAATGCGAATCCGAACCGAATGAGAAGTTACGGATTTGGAAAATTGGAAATAGGATGTTTGAGAACTTCCTTCAGAAATGCAGATTTTGACGATTTCAGTTCGTTACAAAGGCAATTTACTATTTATTGCATCGACAAAATAAACAGATAATCAATTCATATTTTTATAGCAAAGAAGTATGGTTGATCGAAGAATAATAAAATGTCGATGAGCAGAACAACAATTCAAGGCTTCCAATTAATGTTCTATGAAATTTACTTAGAAATGCTTCTTGAAGAAAAAAAATATTATGTTTCCTTTAGATGATATACGACCGCCAAGGCCTAACAAAACGTCGATCTCTTCTCTCTGGCTAGCCGAACTCTTCTGCCGCAACAGCCGGCTAAAAAGGCACGGCGTCGCAGCCCCCACAAGTTACTTGCTTTAATGGCTCCCTGGTGAAGAATGATGACTTTTCCAGAACCCAGAGTTTCAAACATGAAAAGCCATTACAGAGCGCGCCAGCCAATTAAAAACGCCTATCCTCCCCGCGCCTGACGTCACACACAACGTGCGTGTTCCAAAAGGAATGTTAAACGATTTAGCAAACGTCCGGTTTTGAACTAAGCGTCTGTTTGGCAAAGGGGAATACCCTTCTTGTTGGAACTTTCAAAATGTCGGAAAGAATGATCTCATGGCGTCGCGCGCCGAAATTAAAAATGAGAAAAGATAGAAAATACATTTTTGCGTATTTCTGCCAAAGTATTTATCACAAGTCACTGAAAATTTTGCAATCAGCTAGAAATAAATATTTCTATCCACATAATATAATTTAAAAGGGAAATATTGATAAATAAAAGATTTCTATTTTTTATATTTTAGACTTAGAAAATTCCTATGTGTTTACACATTTCGCGATGTATGTTGAAAGAAATTTGAAAGTTAAATTACTGAAATATAATAAAATACTAATTGCACTTAAATAATCTTAATAAGAGATAATGTTTACATTGAAAAATAAGGAAATATTGAATTATTTATCATTAAAATTTACATTATGAGTTTAAAACTTGTGATTAGAAATTAGGTGTTTGAAAATGTTAATTTAAGTTGTAAAATTGAAATAAATTATATTATTTAAATTAATTTGAATGGGAAATGATGCATTATACTTTTTATGATGCAACATTTTATCTCCCGGTAGCAGAAAAAAAAAGGATAAAAAAAAAATTTTTAGCTGACAGGTTCGAAAAGATGAACCATCTGCAGATAATTCTATGCAAATTTAAAGGTAAACTACACAATATTAAACAACAATAAACACAATACAACAAAACAAATATATAAACACAATACCAAACAAGAATACACAGTACAAGTAGAAATAGAATTGTAACACAATATCAAACAATAACAAACATGGTACAGGTAGAAACAAACCACTAAAATTTATATATAAACAAAACACTGCATGGGTGAGGTTCCAATTGGCCTATAAAAATGTAATCTTTTCATGTGCAAACCCCTAACAGTAGACATATTGCAACTATGATAAAAATAAAACTATATGTTTAATCATATTTTTTTTTAAAAAACAAAATGCTGCATAAAGTTTTCAAGTATTGCAAAATCAAACCAATAAAATTAAAACAGGATAATACTGCAATTGTGATGTAGCTGAGACAACTGTATATCATTATTTGTAGTATTTATTTTGTTTACATTGTAAAATACCATCAATTTCTTGAACAAAAAACAAATATACATTGTTCAGAATGATAGTTGTGCCCATTAAATTAAAAAAATTTAAGACATTAAGCTGTGAATTTTAAAATAGATCATATGTGATCTTGGACACTGAAATTTACAATATAAAATGTTATTCCCTTTAAATTATGAATAGTTGCACCTTGAAGGATTTATCGGAAGGGTACTAATTTTGTGATTATTTTTTGCCCCAAGCTATGCCGAATTTACCTTCTGTGTGTGCTCGCTATAAATTTGTTGGGAACTGAAAGAAAAAGAGAAATAACTTAGAGCAGTTGCTCCATCGTATTCTCATAAAATATCTCCACTAGTATTCAAAGAGCTGCAGCTAGGAGATTTGAGCATTGATAATTTTTCATATAATTTCTGGAACATATATAAATTTTCATTTGTATTTTTTATTTGTAATTTATTAAAGTTGTCTCAAAAATATATTAATTTTTTTATATATATTTTCTCATAATTTTTAATAATAGTTATATAGGATCCTATAATTAAATTTAAAATAAAACATCACATGGATAAGCAGTAAAAGTTTATATGTTGAGATCACCCTTCAATTTCAATATGATATGGATATATATTGTTCAAAAATTAACAAAGATGAACATACAAAAAAATATCTGTGGCAACATAATATTGAATACCCATCATTTAAATTAAGGTAGAAAAAAAAATTAGATGAAGGATAGTACCTATTATAAAATATAGAATTGTAAAATAATGAAATCAATAAATCAGTATGCTTAATCAATTGTATGAGTGAACAGTAATGGACAGTACGTAAGCGCTTACATTCCGTGACCACTAGTATTTCGCCAGCAAAATATTGAAAACTCATAGAATTGATACAGATGTTACCACTGTATTGTTTAAAAAAAATTGTAATTCAGAGAGATATATATACATATGAAGACACTAAAATGGAAATTAGAAAAAATGGGATTTACATTTGTAGGAAGATTGTAGTGCCCTAAAAAAAATTAAAATATCCATAACAAAAGAAAATTAAGCGAGTAGAAAACAAATAAAACTAACATCCTGTTGAGATGAGTTTTGATACATTCACCGTCATAATTCTGATTGTTGGATCAGTCATATGTTGAATTTGATAGTTATCGTTATTGCATATCTGGATAATTTTAAAAGGACCTGAATTTTTTGCATGGAAAGTATTAGTATGATTGAAATTCTTTAAATAAACTTTGTCGCCAATTTTCAACTTTGGAGGAGAACGACCTTTAAGAAATTTTGCATTCATTTTAAAATATTTTTGTTCATTAAGTTTAACTAATTCTCTGGTTGTTTTGATATGTTCTTGTTGTTGTTTAAAGTATTGGGAAGGTTCTTCAGCATCTTTAGGTGGTAAGAAAGTATCAATAGGTAAGTTTAAATCCCTGCCAAAAAATAAGTTTGCAGGACTAAAATTAGTTACAGAATGTTTAGAATTATTGTAGTGAAGCACAAAAAATTTCAATCTATCAGACCATTCAATTATTTGATCAGATAGTGAAGCAACTGATTCTTTCAGGGATCGATGGATACGTTCTATAACACCGTTCGACCTCGGGAAGTAAATGGACGAATTTCTACGTTTGATATTGAGAGATTTAAGAAAGGTTAGAAAGACATCAGAGGTAAAGTTTTTGGCGTTATCAGATAATATAATTTTTGGTATACCAAACCTCGAAAAGTAGTCGTTTAAAGCTTTAATTATAGATGGGGAAGTAGCATCTCTAAGCGGAATAGCTTCCAGAAAGCGTGAATAGTGGTCAACGATGGTGAGAATAAAAAATTTACCGTCATGTGACCTGGGGAGTTTACCCACAATATCTATCGCAAGCATCTCTCCGGGAGCTAATTCACACTTGGAAATGAAGGAAGGTTTTGTGTTGGTTTGTTTACTTTTGTAGGGAAGACATTTATCACAGTTATTTACAAAATTTTGAACATCCTGAACCATTCCGTGCCAGAAATAATTCCTGGAAATTGTCTCAACCGTTTTTATCATTCCAAAATGAGCTTGGTGAGCAAGGGCAATGCAACTATTGATTAATGTTTTAGGAATAACGATTTTCTTTACTCTATTGACATTACCAGATTTCTTTTTAGCAAACATTAAAAGATCGTTATTAGGATTGATTGAGTAATTAGTGTTAGAACATGTTTTGGCAATTATTTTTTCTCGGATTTCTTTAAGTTTTTCATCATTTTGCTGCTCTTTTAGTATATTTTCGGTAGTTAGTGAGTCGTTAGTAGGTATAAAAATATTTAATGCATTTACATATAAATTAGGGTTATTAGTAAGGTCCACGACACGAGAAAGAAAATCGGCTGGATTAACAAGCCCAGGAATGTGCTCAACCTTAAAATTAAAACTCTGCAAATATAAAAGCCATCTAGTTATAATTTCAGCCTGTTTTTCTAGGTTTAAATGGTAAGTTAAAGCTTTAGCATCTGTTAGAATTTTGAATTGTCTACCGTACAAGAATTCAGAAAAATGTTTAACAGAGGAATAGATAGCATAAAATTCACGTTTGATTGAAGGGTATTTAGATTCTGCCTGATTTAATTGCTTGGAATAAAATTCAATGGGGTAGAATTTGTCATTGTGTTTTTGCATAAGAATTCCGCAAATTGCAACCATAGATGCATCAGTAACCAAATAAACATCCTTACTATCATCAAAATTTTTAACTGTTGGATTAGTAAGCAAAATTTCCTGAATCTTGAGAAAAGCATTTTGACAGTCATTGCTCCAGAAGAATTTTACCTTTTTTCTCGTTAAATTTACAATAGGTTGTACTATTTTTGCAAAATCGAAAATTAAATGACGGAAATAATTTATCATACCTAGATAACTTTGAACTTGTTTCAGGTTTGTAGGAATGGGAAATCTATTGATTTTGTTTACATTATCAGTAGAAGGAGAGTGACCGTTTTTATGTAATTTAAAACCTAGGTATGTTATTTGTTCTTTACATATTTGAAGCTTTTTAGGGTCTAAAGTGAGGTTAAATTCTCTCAATTTGTCAAAAACTTTCTGCAACCATATTAACATTTCCTCCAACGAATCAGCAGCAACAATTATGTCATCTAGAAAATATTGAACATTTTTACCTCTTAATGAGCTAAGGCAGTTATTTATTAAAGTATGAAAATAAGAAGTTGAGTTCACACATCCAAATGGCAGGCGTTTAGGTTGATAATTCCCGTACTATGTTGCAAATGCCAGTTTGGTCCTATCCTTCTGTTGAAGAAGAATTTGAAAAAATGCGGCTTTTAAATCCAAAACAGTATAGAATTTTTTGCCCGATATATTTTGCATAATGTCGTTGATTTTTGGTAAACAAATTTTATAAGGTTCAGTTATTGCATTAAGTAATCGATAGTCGATAACCATACGAAATTTAAGTTTGTTAGGGTCATCAGTAGGTAACGTCTTCTTTTTAACAAAAATGACTGGAAAACAGTAGTTTGAGGTTGAATTTTCTATAATGCCAGCCTTCAGAAGATCAGCGATTTCATTTCTAGCAAACTCCTTGGCAATTCTAGGAATGGGATATGGTTTTGTTTGTAAAGCAAAATCATGTAGTAAGTTAAACTGAGGAACAACTTTATCTGTACATCCCAGTGTACTGTATGAAGAAGAAAAAACAGCTGAATTATTCATAAGAAGTTTGAGAACTCTCTTCCTATCTGATTCATGTAAGTGATCAACTTGAAAATTATTAGCTTTTAGTTCATTTTTACGAAGTTCTAAAATATCATCACAAATTAGCGAATTTACCTGGTATGTTTTACTGTTGTCATGCGTAGAAATTTGATCTTTAGAAATTTGTTTTAAGTAACCTAATTTAGTATTTTTGTTGAGGACAATTTTTTGACTATTGTTGTTGAATACATACAGAAGAATAGAATTGTTAACATTTGCTTCATGAAGGCTAAGATCTAAGTTTAGTGGCAATTTGGTAGTTAATGGAACAAATAAATAGTTAAATGAATTGTTAATTTTATGTAATGCTTTAAGTCTTATAATCCTGCCATGATTTGGCCGAATAATGACACGGTTAGCTGGTGTGACAAAGTTTTTGGAATCTTCATGATTAATATCGTTAGAGAGAGAATTAATATTTTCATATGATTCAGCATTGGAATTTGAAATATCATGAATAGTATTATTGTCATTGGAACTTAGATTTTCATTGTTAAAATTAGAAGTTTGAGTAGAATCAGGATTTTTATTTTCGAAAGGAAATGTGAGGTTTCCCATGATAAGTTGAGAGTTGGCAGAGTCTAACAAAACTTTATTTCGGTTTAAAAAATCATAACCGAGAATAATTTGGTAGTTAGAGTGCCAATTATCATGGGTAACGAAAAACACATTGCTGAACCATTTATTACGAATTTTAAAGTTTAATTGTACAGCAGAAAAATAAGGAACACTGGAATTATTGATGGTCTTGATGTTTACAGATCTAGATAAAAAGTTAAGTTTATTGTTTTGTTTAAGTAAGTTAATAGTTTTAGGTTGTATGAGAGAAAGATTTGCACCAGAATCCAGAAGACCAATAAAGTTATGTTTTCCAAATGTTAATTTAATTAAAGGAAGTGGAGAATCATCAGAAAAACATGACATAAATGATTTGGGAATGTTAACAGCAGTATCAGAATAATTCATACCCTCGTGCAAAAATTTATCATCTAGGGCTCTGTGAGATTGAGGGGGAAAATTGTGCAAAATATCATCAGAACCCTCTAGAAGTTTAAATTATTTCTTCTGCCTCTGCCACAATATGGTCGATAATTATTTCTACCTCTGCCCCTATTGAATCTCTGCACATTGTTATCGCTACCTCTTCTAAAATCTCCAGCAAAGTTTCTGCCCTGATTCTCAAAATATCTATCATTACTTGGAGAATTACTGTTAGGACTTAAAAATTTACTTGCTTGATTAGCAGCACTGTTACCCTGACCAGAAAAATTTTGCTGCGGCGAAAAAAATCCCCTATTTTGCAAAGACGGAAAAAACCAGCAATCGCGCGTATTATGCTGTTTGTTACAGATATGGCAAACAGTCCGCTCTTCTTTTAATTCTTTTAACTGCTCCGCCATACTCTGCAATAATTTATTTGAATTTTCTTGTTGTTTCAACAAAATTGTAATCAACGAGTCCTGACTGCTGTTATTTGAAACCTGCGTCGCGTTGATGGTGTTGACTGAGAAAGAGCATTGCTGCTCCAAAGCTTTTTCGCAATCCATAGCACTAGAAACCAGATCATCGAAATTTTCCTTTCCAAGTTTAAGTACCTCTGTTTTAATATCCGGTCTAAGAGCTTCGAGTAATTTATTAAACATCAATTTTTGCTTTAGAATAACCATTTGAGGAATATCCTCAGCGTTCGGAACCAATCGATTGACTAATTTTTTTACTACCTCAGCCAACTCCTTCACTGTCTGTTTAGGTTTTTGTCTTATATTTGAGAACTGATAAGAGGTTTCCTGGAAATTCTCTTCTCTGCTAAATTTTGCTCTAAATAAACGCACAAAATTTTCAAAATTATCAATATTGTTAATTTCTGGATCGCTCGCAACATATTCCTGCGCCTTGTCTCTACAATACAGGCGGAAGAGTAGAATACGATTCTCGTCGTTCCAATTCTGTATGTTACAGACATCACTAATGTTTTTAATGAAAAAATGTACATTTTCCCCTTCTTTTTCCATGGAAAGTGGGAATCGCTGCCATAAGCGCGTTTAATTGCAAATCATTTGCCATATCGTAATAATTTGTATACACGTGAAAAATCAAAAGGTATACTAAAACACTGATGTATGACAAATAAATTATCTTAAAGCAAAGCAAATAAAAAAATAATAATGGAAAAATTTGTTAAAATGATGAAGGAAAGAAAAAAAAAATTATAAAAAAAAATGGAAGATTACTTTTTTAAAATATTTTCTAAAAATGCATATTAATGTGCAATACAGTTAAACTAAATAAATATATGCAAAAATGTACAAATCCCCCAAAATAGAAAAAAAGGAACACAATAACTACAAATATCAAAACATGCAACAATAAATCATTATAAATTCAAAGCGTAATATATAAAGTTTTCATTTTTTCAATTTATGAAAAAAATATTAGCAAATAAATCTTTGAAAAATCAAATTTCTTTTCTTTACATATATTTATAGGATCAAATCTTAAAAGGAAAATAAATAAAAATATAAATCATGTATATTTTAAAAATATATTGCACCAATATGGGGTCCGCACATGAAATAGAGAGAAAAAAAAATATATAAGTTTAGTGAGTATTATTTTTAAAATAAATGGTTAAATAATTAATAAGTTAATTAATAAATATACTTTATCTATTATCATGAAAAAGTAATGAAACCCGATCTCCGATCTTTAAAGTTATGGCATCAATTAATGCCTATGAATGAAAAGAAAAAATTAATATTAAAAAGGCTTAAAACAATAACTCCAAGAATGAAATCACTAAGTTAACGGCACCATAAATGTACTGTAAGTCTGGGCTTAATGAATTGGAGAGTGGAATTCAATCCAAAGTTTGAATTGAACAAAATTAATCCCGATTCATAAGCTCAAAATTACACTACAGCCGATGACGTAAGTGGTAGACATTGCTTAATGTGTTTTTTAAGAATTATTTTAAATTATTTAAGATCAAATAAAATTATATTTACTAGTTATCGTAGCTAAAAAAAAAATAAAGAAAAGAAAACACTCACCCAAGTACTTGAACACAGAAAGATAATTCACAAATGACGTTTATTTAAACATATATAAAGTTTGCTAATTTGAATGCATTCTTACATTATGAATTATGAAAAGATTATCAAAATGAATGTAAAATTTAATATAATTTTAGATAATTGGAGATATATTGTCATCTGAGAAAAAGCAGAAGTAAATTGTTAAAATATGAGATTTAAGTTAACATAATAGAATGTGAAGTTCTGATATCGTGATGTTATAGAGTCTGATTATTTACGTAATATATCTTTTAGTTTTAAGGCCTCCAAAATGAATAAAGTTCAGGAACGTAAAGTCAAACTAGGGAATAAAGTTCAGGAATATAAAGCCAAACTCGGATCGTAGAAGGACTCTTGTATTTGGAGAACTGGAAACATGCTGTTGACAAACTTCCTTCAGGAATGTAGATTCTATTTCTTTTTATTAAATGCGAATCCGAACCGAATGAGAAGTTACGGATTTGGAAAATTGGAAATAGGATGTTTGAGAACTTCCTTCAGAAATGCAGATTTTGACGATTTCAGTTCGTTACAAAGGCAATTTACTATTTATTGCATCGACAAAATAAACAGATAATCAATTCATATTTTTATAGCAAAGAAGTATGGTTGATCGAAGAATAATAAAATGTCGATGAGCAGAACAACAATTCAAGGCTTCCAATTAATGTTCTATGAAATTTACTTAGAAATGCTTCTTGAAGAAAAAAAATATGTTTCCTTTAGATGATATACGGCCGCCAAGGCCTAACAAAACGTCGATCTCTTCTCTCTGGCTAGCCGAACTCTTCTGCCGCAACAGCCGGCTAAAAAGGCACGGCGTCGCAGCCCCCACAAGTTACTTGCTTTAACGGCTCCCTGGTGAAGAATGATGACTTTTCCAGAACCCAGAGTTTCAAACATGAAAAGCCATTACAGAGCGCGCCAGCCAATTAAAAACGCCTATCCTCCCCGCGCCTGACGTCACACACAACGTGCGTGTTCCAAAAGGAATGTTAAACGATTTAGCAAACGTCCGGTTTTGAACTAAGCGTCTGTTTGGCAAAGGGGAATACCCTTCTTGTTGGAACTTTCAAAATGTCGGAAAGAATGATCTCATGGCGTCGCGCGCCGAAATTAAAAATGAGAAAAGATAGAAAATACATTTTTGCGTATTTCTGCCAAAGTATTTATCACAAGTCACTGAAAATTTTGCAATCGGCTAGAAATAAATATTTCTATCCACATAATATAATTTAAAAGGGAAATATTGATAAATAAAAGATTTCTATTTTTTATATTTTAGACTTAGAAAATTCCTATGTGTTTACACATTTCGTGATGTATGTTGAAAGAAATTTGAAAGTTAAATTACTGAAATATAATAAAATACTAATTGCACTTAAATAATCTTAATAAGACATAATGTTTACATTGAAAAATAAGGAAATATTGAATTATTTATCATTAAAATTTACATTATGAGTTTAAAACTTGTGATTAGAAATTAGGTGTTTGAAAATGTTAATTTAAGTTGTAAAATTGAAATAAATTATATTATTTAAATTAATTTGAATGGGAAATGATGCATTATATTTTTTATGATGCAACAGTAACCTTTACGAGTTTCCTATCAGTCTAATTGCTTAAATATTTTCTGAATTCCATATTATGATTACGATGCTATACAACATTAAAAACTCCAAAATCATTTATAAGCACAATGTGTATTTAAAACATACAAGAAATATATATTAAAATTTCGTATCTTAATTTTTTACTGTCATATTTATTTATTTTGTTACACTAAAGCTGCTTTTTTTTTTTTTTTTTTTTTTTTTTTAAAGTATGCATGTTTTTAGTAATCAAAACATTTAAAAAATAATTTTTCTTATGGGAGTAGCAGGTTAAATTAATTTAAGAACATATGATTCTTGCTTTGTATTCGGTGATTTCACCAAATTATCTTAAGTCTAGAGCAGTTAGTTGAATATTTGTGTGTTTTTCAGATATTAGTACATATAAAATATTTTTTTAAACAGTTTTTTTTTTTAATTTTGATTAATTTTTCACCAAATTAAAAATCAGAAAAATATTTAAACAGTTATCTTTCAAATTTAAATATATTTCAAAAGTTTTTTTAATTTTTGTAATAATTATATATATATATAAAAATACATATTGTATTTGTTTGCAATAAGTATATATTTTTTCTGCTATAATTTATTTTTCATGTGCAAAAAGATCATTATCCAATATAATTATATCCTAAAATAGTATTATTATTATTATTATTATAAGAGACATAAATATGAAATGTAAACTTTGAACATTATTCTTGTGAACACCTTCATATACAGGTTATTAAATCATAAAATGACATTTTCAGATTTTATTAATTCCTATGCTTATGCATAGGTAAAGTCTTTAAAGGTAATAAAATGCAATGTTAAGGTATGTGGGAACTTTTAAACAGGAATACTCATTCATTACCCATTATATTAACATTAATTTATTTTTCACCATCTGAAAGTTGTCATCAAATATTTGTCTCTTATGCTTTTAGAAAATTGTTTTCTTAAATTTTTGAATATTTTTGTAAAGGCAATAAATTTAAAGAGTTCTTATTTTTAAATACTGAATAAACTTTGCTTTTTATGACTTTTAAATCATATATGTAATTCAGACATTTCTTAAGCTCTTTATAAAAAGTTTTCCGTTGAGAATAACTCTATCTTAGCAGAACTGCTTCCTTACCAAATCAACCTTTATGCATGAAAAAAATAATTTTTAGTGTACACTTAGTAGACCCCGTGTATTTATTATTTATTTAAACATTGTGTTTCTCTTCTTTCTTTTTTTTCTTCTGAAAAACAAATGCTTACTTGGAAAAGTAAAATTAAATCTTGGAAAAAAATCCTGTTAAAAAATATTTAGTTGAAAATATCTATTAAAAACATGTATTTATCTTTTTTACTAACTGTTGATAACAAATTTAAAATTAGTTATTGCAATTATTTTGAATTTATGATTTTTCATATTTTAATATTTTAAAAGAGCATTTTCCCTTGCATCAAACATTAAGTTTTTGTTCTGTTATCTAGATTAATCCAGGAAGAAAAGCACACAACGGAACAAAGAGCGGAAGAGCTGGAATCCAGAGTAGGTAGTATAGAAACGTTAAGTCTGATAGCACGGGGGCGTTCATTCGACAGGGGATCTCCACCTCAGAGCGGAAGGTCCACACCTAAATCACATCATAGCCCACAGAGGGACTACATACAGAAATATCCTGTAAGTCCATTCTTTCTAAGTGTGATTTTATTGATGCATTATAAATTTTTTTTTTTTTTTTCTTTCTGGATAGGTAGTTTAAACATCGGCTAGAAAAACATCCCTTCTTAAAAGATGATAATGGTCTTAAAATCTGTCTGGTACTTCTTTTCTCTGCAGTTATTGTTAACTTGTACTTTTGCGGACAATATTAACTATAATTCTGAGGAAAAGAGGTGCTTGCTAGATTTTAAAGTAGATTTGTGTCTTAAGAAGTACAAACCTCTTGTTGATACTTGAAACAGTAGTCTTCAAAAGGTTAATCATCAATGCTTCAAATGTATAATTTGCTTTATTTTGATTACATCTTAATATCAAAACATGGATTGTAAATAAGTATCAAAAGCAACTGTAATATTAAATTGTAAAATTATGAAAATGATAAAATTTTCTAAAAGCTTTTTCTTTGGAAATAAAAGCAAAATGCAAATAATTTACTGCCAAATTTCTAATTGAGTTCTCAGAGGTTGATCCAGTTTTGTTTTCTTGGAGTACATTTTGTTAAATATAAAAATATTTTTTTTGAAATTTATTGTATTTTTATGAAAAGTAACTTTTTGTAACGAAATATGAAATTCAGTTACTGAAATTCTAACCAAGCATTTATTAATAACTTCTTTAAGTCCTCCTGCTAAAGTTTTTCTTTTTTGGTGAACTTGTTTTGTTTCTAAATTATCCATTTTAAAACCTAAAAAAATAAAAATAATTAGTGAATAGTACGTTTTTATGGAATGAAAGTTTGTGAAGGGGCCTGCTTTATTAAGAGGAATTTTGTGAAGATGCTTTTTTTACTAAATTATTTTTTGTGAAATTAATTTGATCAATTAATCTTGATAAATAGGCCCCAAATTTTGCTTGGATCAACCCCTGGTTCTCATTGTTGGAAAATAAATTACGTATTTTATGTAGATTTCCTTTTTCTCAAATCTTTCATTTATACATCAATCTGTATCCTCTTAAAAGTATATTTTTGATAAGTTTTTATCATGTGATCAAGTTAATGATAAGTTTTTATCATTTCAAAGTAAACTTTTGAATTCTCGTATCTTTGGACTCTGTTTATATTTTGGCATGTTGAAATTTCAGTGTGTAAAAAAAAATTTAAATTACCTATGAAACAAATATATTTAAAAACAACTCCAGCACTACAGATGGAAATTTTCTATTCCTGATATAACAACAAATTACTTAAAATACTATTAATTGTTCAAGTTCTTCACATTTTGTGATTATGTTCACATCTTTTCAAAATGTATTGAAACCTAAATTTCAATTTAATCATCTTTATTTGTATTTTATTTTATTTATCAATGTAAATAGCAGTTGCACTTATTCCAACAAAAATTACATCAACATGAATAATAGAACAAAATAATTAGATACAAGTATATACATTCTTCAACTACGAGTATTTGTATCACATGAGTTCATGACTGGTAAAGATTGTCATTTGCAATGTTGCTTATACATGTGATTACATGCATTAGAAGCATGAACGTCAAAAGCATTGAATGTGTTTTTAGAGATTTCATCTGCTGAATTACTTGAGTCTTAGATTTTGAAGGTCTAGAATTTTGAAAAAAAAAAAAAATTTCCCCGTTGCATATTTTTAAAATTTAGACCTTTAAGAACATATCCGCAAGAAATTTTTTTAAAATTCCAATAATTTGCAGAGTTATAGCTATTTTATTGACGCTGCAACTAAGCCTACCATGGCAGAGCAAATCGGACAATTCTCGACTACTTGACCATTTTTGGGTTGACTATTTGGTTGACATGATATCTCAAGTTCTATTTAACCGATTTACATCAAATTTTGTACCACTTTCAATATATAACTTTCTATCACCCCTACCATTTTTGTATCAAAATTATTTTTTTTACTATTTTAAAAAATTATGAAAAAAGAATCGAAAAATTCTTTTTTTTTTCCAGACAGCCACCATTTTTTTTTCCACTTTCTCTTAGGTAGGGGCTATAATGACATTCTTACAAATTAGGAATCTTTTTAAAAATTTTGTTTCAGATGACCAGAAGGGTTGCAATCATGTCAACCAGCATGCCCCCCCCCTTTTTTTTAACCCCCAATTTTTTAAGCTTATAACTTATTTCATTTTCCTTTTTTTCGCATTTTTTTTTTCTAAAATTCTTCAATTTCAAAATATCAATAAATATGTTGTAAAAAAAGGAATGGTGAAATATATATATATATATGTATATAGGTTATTTTTCTTAGTTTTAATTTAATTCTAAATCTGGTTGCACAGTTGATGGGTATGGTGGAGAATACTTATGGAGGCGTTTGATTCTCCATGCAGCGGTGGTTCACGGGTTCGATGAAATGGTGAGATAAAAAAAACTCCAACATTATAGGTGAAAATACAGTCAATGTTTATTCATTCTCAAATGAAAAAAAGACAATTCGTAAAAAAAAGAGCCTCAGATATGAAGCTATGTAGAAGTATATTTATCCAACAAACTGCTCCGTAACGTCAGAACAGGAAAAAAACAACAGCGGCCCTTTCACGGACCTTACAGCAGAGGGGTCGGGAGCGAACTCTACTCAACTTAATGTGTACTGAATCACATGACTTGGCGTATTGTATTATCGCCAACTAATAAAGTTTTTGACGCTGGAATTACAGAGACAAAGCATTGGCAGCAGGTTTAGCAGACAAATTACATGCAGCCCACCTTTCAGCACACCCACAGGATGTGAAACAACCCTTCATGTTTCAAAAATAAGATGACATGAAGTCTGGCTTTGTTTACTTTAACAACAGATTGCAGTTAAATGTGATTGTGAAATCTTTAACAAATGTATGTAAAATGTAGAAGGCATGATGATAAATGAAATATAATTTGAAACCGCAATTCCAATAAAATACATTTTTTCTTTATTTCATTTTTTACCCGTCAAATTCTAATAGGAATTAAGAGTGGTTTATTTATAGTGCAGATAAAATACGATAAAGAAAATGAAACGTTAAAAAAGTGCAGATGCAGTGAGGTTGTATGTGTCCTTGATTGCTTTTAACAAAAAAAAAAACGTTAAGAAAAAGAAATAAATATGCGAGAACGGGAATTTTGAATAAGTGGAAAAAAATATGAAATTATAAATCTTTATACGTGTTGAGTAAAATTCATTGTGAAAGGAGAAAGAAAAAAATAAATATATGAATGTAGAACTATGAATTGTTTTAGGAAAAAGAATTAATATAATGACTTTACTTGTTCAAAGTAGATTTTGAGTAACCGGGGGTGCAGTGGGAACCTATATGTTGCAAAGAAATCTGCCACAATGGGCAATTCATGAAATAGCTTTTAAATGCAATGCATGCTTTTCTCAATTAAGAATCAATTGTGTATTGCTTATATTTGTGGGATGTTGTCCCTGATGAAAAGTTTCACAATATAAGTGTTATTCATATTCTTGATATTGATATTCATTTTTCTTTGCATTCCTTTTGTAAATTTTTACTCAGGCTTATATTGCTCCTCCACTTTTTGGAGTTAAATTTGTCCACTTTTGTTTTAGTCAACTATTTTATAAGATTTACGATATTATAATATTAAACGATTTAGGTTTTTCAATATTTTGAGTTTTCTTTGTAGGTTCTGTATGCCGATTAGCTTTACTATATTTTTTATAATGATTAATGTATTATGTTTTTACATGCCATCTTCGTTTAGAATTTTGGTTAACATCGTTATATGAACTTGTTAGATAAATTTTGATTCAAAGGTGTTATAAATGGTGTGTTTCAAGTCACAAAGTTTCAAGACTGGTCCTAGAATACAAAAGTTATTAAATATTTTTGTACACCGAACTAAAATTCTTCAAAACGGGAACCTTGGGTATCAACACTCTGCTGCCAGGGTTTTTTCCATTGTTCAAAAGCTACCTGGAAGTCTTCGCGCGCAAGGCTGTTAAGTAACTGCGTCGAAGCTGGAATCATGTCGAATCACTTCCCTTTCAGGTCTTTCTTGATCCGGAGGAATAAAAGAAAGTTTAACGTGGCAATACTTCCTTAAGGCCTCTTAAGTGCCAACCTTGCATCCAGCGACATTTCTTGTTGCCCCGTATCCAGAAAGACCTGAAAGGGAAGCAATTTGACACAATTCTTGTGATCCAGGCAGCTTCGATGAGGTCCCCTAACTGCCTTGCGCGTGAAGGCCTCCAGGGAGCCTACTAATAATGCAAAAAATGCTAGCAGCGGTGTGTTGATGCCCAAGGGTCATATTTCGAAGAATTTTAGCTCGCTGTACAAAAACTTTTAATAACTTTTGTGTTCTAGGACCAGTCTTGAAACTTTGTGAACACACCATGTATGTATAATAAAGATCACAAATATATGAACAAATGGTAAAATTCTAAAGATCAACAAGATATGAACATAGGAAACCATTATGTAAAATAAGAAACTATGAATAACCCACGGAATCATCAGAGGTGCTTGTAGGTTAACTCATAGTGAAGATGCATTATTTTATCCAATTTTGTCCCCAGTAAGCCTAAAATGACAAAATTTAGCTCCTAATAGTGCACCAAAAAAGAAAATAAATGATAAAAAACCAATAGATCTAAAGAAAGATACACCTCACACAGGATATTAAAAATTATTAGATCACAGTACCTCAATTACATACTAGGATCCAAAACTTCAGAAAGTTGACTCACTATATTAAAGCATGTGAGGATGCAAACAGATTTAGGACTATTAGAACATGTGGACAGCAGTTGCTGAAAACCAAAACATTGCTGCCAACTGGAGTGAAAAAGGAAAACTATATTGTAATTAGGTTTTTAATAAAATGTTTAGTGCTGCCATCTATACCTATAAAAAAGAAATGAAATTGAAGAAATCAAGAAATGTCTTAGATTAACATTTATTTAAAGTAGAATGAAAAAATAGGAATAAACTTAATAAGTACTGAGTAAAAATAAAATAAATATATAAAAATAAATAAATAAAAGGGCATTGATTAAATTAACTAGTTTTAAAACAAATATTATAAAATAAAAAATGAGTATATAAATAACATTTAAAAAAAAAAAACAATGAGGATTATTTTGAGATAGTAAAATATAGCCTTGTATTATGTACCAATATGTGAAAGTTAATGAAAAATTTATGATGTTAAATGCATGATGCCCCTATTTTTTTTTTTTTTTTTTTTTTTTTTTTTAACATATCCATATAATATATAAGCACACATACATGCTCACACACATATAAACATATAAGGTTTTTAAACTTATATATATATTAATTGAGTTTGACGAGACGCCCAAAATTCATGTTTGTAAACCAGAATATCTGTCTGTTAAAGTTTAAAAAAAATATTTTGACTTGCCCTTCCTAACTTAAAAGTTATTTAAATAGTTACTGTGACCTTAAAATTTTTTAATTGGAAGCTGTCTGCACAAATTATATTTATTTTGTTTACAATTTACAAAAGATTTTTTTTTTTTTTTACATTTTCTTTCTCCCTCAGATATTCAGATTTATTTTATTTCTTTATTTTTTTAACGTTTTATGACGTTCTCATGTTTGTCTTAATTCAGTGCAATGGTTTCAGGGTTTGAGTCAAACCGATGTCAAAGATGTAATTCTCAGGAGTGAACTCGATACCCGAACACCCCCATCACTCTCATCAAGGTTGCTTAGAGATGCTCGAGCAACAACAGATAGCTTAGAAGAGTTGAGAAGGTTCGGATTTTTTTTTTATATATATAAATAATTTGTACTCTTTATAGCTGTTACTGGACTTCACAACAAAAGTTTACGATGCTTTTTTTTAGGATTTTAAAATTTTAATGTAATAAATTATTTGTTGAATTTACATGCATTTTAAAAGGTATCTATTTAATTAATTATGCTTCTTTTGTTAAAGGAAGGTTAATAACTTAACTGATTTAAGTCTGTTCTCAAATATTTTATTTTTCTCTGCTCAACAATATAAATCTTTCTAATACAAGCACATTTTCTTTCCTATTTGTTTGAAAATTTTAGAGTTTCAGCTTTAGGTGCCTAATAACCAAATAGTTCTCAACCAATTTTATAAATTCAATTTAGTTCGAGTAATAGCTGATTTCTATTTGACAACTACCCTTCCATCATTGTTATATCTTTAAAATTTGTTTTGAAACACAAATTTCATCCTGATTTCCTGAAATATTCATGACCTTATAGGAAAACAAAACACACTGTTGGATTTTTAAGAACAATAACAATGCCCGTGAGTTTTATACTTTTACCGTTATAAATGATTTTGTGAATGTGCCAAAAATAGAGAATTTAGTCATGAGAACAAACAGCCTTACGTTGCTTGAAACTTGCTGATTGTGAATTTTTATAAATTAAATGAACTATGTTTTTGATAGAAAAATGTTATGTATTTTTTGTTCATTATATAAGCCAGAAATTTCTATATTCTGTTTCTAAAAATATTTGCTGCAGACTTCTGTATTCAACGATACCTGAATTGAAAACAAGGACTCATACGTTAATATGGCTTTTAAATAATATTATATTTTATTATATGCATCTGCTTCTTAACTGAGCCTTAGTTTTCTTTTGTTTTCTGAATTATTTCACAGCTAATTATGAAAAACTAAATAATGTTGCCCATAGACTAAATTACCATATTTACTTATATACTGTTGCATAAACTTGCATAATTGCCCTCATGTATTTTTTGCATTTTCTACTTTTGAAAGGAATTTTAAGACAAGAAAAAAAATTGCATGATTTTTTTCATGAACAGTGTGAGACAGAATTAATGAAATGCAACTTATAAATTTAACTGCATGTGCATTAGATTTTTTTTTTTAAACCTGCATTAAAATCAAGTTTTAGTCTGTTTCTGTGAAAAAAAAACAAACAAATTTTCTTTCTCTCTCTCTCTTGGTCTAATTAAGTGCAAGTGATTATTATAACTTTGTAGCAGGCAGCATTACGTCATCAATCATGTGATTTATCTATTGAAGATTAATTGATTTCAGTTGACTTTTTTTTTCCCTTTTTTTTTAAAATATTGCTTATCTTCTAAAAATGAATTAAAATACCTATGAAATACAATAACTTTTAATGCAGAATTTAAATTTAGAGCAGTTTGTTTTGCTTGGTTGAGAAGGATGGGGGAAGAGGGGAGGAAGCATAGTAGAGATTTGAGAAAAAAAATGAAGCCCATAGTAGAAATTTGGGAAATATGCACTTTTATATGCACTAGGCAAAGTAAATAAAATCTTAAGTCCATACTTCCAAATTTGTGAAATAGCCTTAAATAGAGAAAAAGCTGAAAAAGTTTTTGAGCAGATTTAGTTACACTAAACGTTCCTGTGAAAGCCTTTAAAAATTGTATCAGTATTTTCTTGACTTATTTTTCTTTTATAATACTCTAAACTTTTTTTTTTTACTTTAAAAAACGCCATCTGAAAAATGTTGAATCTTTAATGCTCTTTATTTAATTCTTTTTTTTTTTTTTTTTTTTAAATTATAAATTTCTTCTGAGAGAATAAAATAAAAGGAATACTTTCAGGGCTGCTACAGGCGACTATTTTTTAATTCTAACTGGCACCACTTTCTCAAAACAGAAATCCTTAACATAAACTTTGACAACATTTACAAGAAAATATACTTGAAAATTTAAATTAGAAAAATACAGGTGCAAACAGAATATAAAAATAGCCACCTGTGGCAGCCTTGTACTTTGCAAAACCCTGTCCTATTTTATCACATAACTTCTTTTGACACCAAGGAATTGGCAAATAAATAAATAAAAAAATATATATACAAGTAAATACAGTACATTTATTTATATTGGTTTTGAATTGTTCTTGGCTTTTGATTTATAATTATGTGCTAATAAAAATTTGTTGTTTAGTTTTAAGATTTTCTATAATATGCTTGCATAATATAGCTTGTTCTTTTCTTTTGTGTGTTTGGCTATAAACATATGGGTCATTCTCCTAGAAACATATAAAACAATGTCATGAAGTATTTGTAAAAGTAATAATTACAACTGTAAATACATAATGGTAGAAATGCATTATGTAATCATAAATTACATGTAATTAATTAAATAATAAAAGATATTAATTTTTGTCAAAAATGTGTCCAAAGAATGTAACAAACCATTTCCGTGAACTGTCACAGCCTTAGTTTTTTTCACTTATTGAGTTTATAAAGTTAATGGTTCTTTTCATGATTATTTTGCTTCAATTTAGTGACTTTTTAAAACTAACATCAAATTAAATTTGAATATATTGGATAATATTGGATATTTATGCTTTTATTTGGTAAATAACTAATTTACAATAAATTGAGTCATATCCATGGGCAGAAAATTAATAGCTGTTAAATAGTTCAACAGAAGGCAGTAAATGAACACTTCATAGAGAAAAAAAATGCATGTTACAAATATTTTTTTAAACAAATATTGTGTCTTTGGGCAATTTATCCATGGAACATCTTTTTTACAGATATGACATCTAAGTAAGGAAATTAAGTAATTAAAAAACAATAATTTTAACACAATCTTAGCAAATAAATTAAAATCAAAATTTACATATATACTTAATTTACATATTTTTGAAGCAGCGATTTCACTTCTAAAAACGTATGTTTCTGGGAGGTCCGTATGTAATAAAAATAATGGCTAATAACTGTATTTTGGAATGATCAAGTGCCTCAGAAGCTTTGTTGCTTTTCTCTAGGAATGTTGGGCACAGCCTACCGCACTCTTCTATTGTCATGTCATCATTGTCTTCTCCAATGCCTATTTCTACGCAAGATTATTTTGTTGGGTACTGCTTACGCTTCTTGTTATATTTGCTTCTTTTGTTTCAGAGAAGTATTTTCTTGCTTGCTCTTGATTTTTGCCTTTTAGCATTCAGTTTACTTTCCTAAGTAATAATTTTTACATTATGATGCTACAGAGTTTCCCCAGGCAATTTTTTGAGGTTTCTGCACCCTGTTTGCTTTTCGTTAAAAACAGGCTTGGAACTGGCCCATCGGTCCTAGGGCTGATGCGCCTTGGTCCAGAGAAAATTCCATGTTCCTAAGTATCTAAGCCGCTTCAATATTTTTTTCCTCACATTGTACACATACATTCTGAATAGTGTACTACTTAAATTTCGAGAATTTGTTTACGGAATAATTCTCAGTTAAAAGACAGACAGCACAAGAGGGGTATTTTTTATTATCACAAAGAAATTAAAGACACATCAAAACAATTTTAGGATGGGGAACCTAAATGGGCATCATTGCATGTGATTGAGAGAGAAAACATGTACCCGGGGAAAGCTTTAACTTTCCGTTAGTCGTGTGCACCTCACAGGGTGCATCCCTACTTTCATTTGCTTTTCATTATTTTTGTTGAATTAGTTGCAATACTATTTTTGAATAACTTTTACTAATTAAATAAGTTCTTTAATATTTTATATCATGAAAGAATCCTAAATAGGTAACAATTAGCTATTTAAACTAGAATAAATTTTGCTTGACTTTGGAAAAAACAGAAACACCTCATAAGTGCAATGCAACTAACCATTTTGGAAAGAAATATGCGACTAATGGAAGGTTAATAATAGCCACAGCGACCTGGTCTAAATTTTTTTCATAGCATCTTTGAATGCTATCTTTTAAATTTTAACCAAATATTTTGCATATTTTCAGTTCTTTAGCCTTTAGTAACTTTCCCCTCCCCTGCCTTTAAAGCCGGCACCTATATAATGCATCGTTTCAACCATGCATTTTGAAATTAACTTGAGAAAAGAAAGAGATAAATATCAGAAGACAAAAAAGCTTTTTGTGGAGATTTTGTTGTTGATTGGAAAAACATGATCTTTCTTTTTGAGGAGTACAAACTTAATGACACTTCTGGACTGCAGTCCTGTAAGCTGTGGAATACCATGGCCAGTATTTCTTCATTCACAAAATCTACACCATAATTATCGGTTAGTAATCATCACTTTATTTAAGAGGCTACTTCAGTCAAATGAAAAGACGCATTTGCTGATGCTAATCCTATGGAAGAAATTTATAAACATATCTCGGTCGCATTTCAATAACCGTCTTTGTACAGATCGATTTCAACTATTCAATGCAAAAGAAATCATTTAAAAATATTGAAATGCGACCAAGATATCTTTATAAATTTCTTCCATAGGATTAGCATTGGCGAATGGGTCTTTTCATTTGACTGAAGTAGCCTCTTAAGGGGATTCTCAAATCTCCTCTTCAATAATGCGAAACTTCCTGACACATTTTCTGACTCATTTTTGAACGTAAAAGCATATAATGGTCTGGCCTGACTATTGAAGCTATTTGGAATCGAAATAAGTTTACCACCATTTTATTTTATCGAGTTATAAGCAATCGTGGTCACCTCACGTCCAGTTTTGTCTTTTCTCGTGGTATCGCATCTGGAAATTTGGTTTAAAATGCTAACTTTGACATTATTTTCTGAAACATTGTCTGCATTTACCAAAAAGGAGAAACGTCTTTCAATTACATAGTTTTTGAATAAAAACACCTGCCAAATTCATGTGTTTCCGGACAAGAATGAATTTAAAAAATGTGTCAGAAAGTAGATACTTTTGATTTGAGAACAAACAGCCTTAATGACAGACTTTTTTATGTTAAATAACTAGTAGAAAATTCTAGTATGTATTTTGAATAAAAAATTGTTTAATTTAAAGACAGAAAAATCTATCATTAAATAAAGCACCAATGATTGCTATTCAGGAACTATGATAGGTTTTTTTAATTAAAAAAAATAAATAAATAAATGTCGGCCACGGGATCCTGCAATTTGCATGAATACAATCCCTGAGGTATTTCTCTCAATTATGGAAACTTAACTATTTCCCTTGATCTCTATTTATGATAAGAATTTGAAAAAAATTATGGGAAGAAGAATGTGCTGAGAGAGTAAATTTACTCAATTATTTTAGGAATTTTAGACTAACAAAGTGACTTTTTTAATATATTTTTTCTGTAGAAACCTTTTAATAGTGAAATATCAAATCAGCATTTTATGGATTTATAAAGTAATTTTTTAAGGATACAAGATGCCTCTTCCTACAAAATACCTGACTTGCAAAAGTAATTGCTGTCATATTATAACAGAAATTGAATTTATCTCATTTTTAACTGACTGATAGCTAATTTATATTACATTAAAGAAATGCACTTAAAAAAAGGTTGTAGCTTTTAGCAGCACCGCAGCAACTATATTTGACAGCTTCGCAAAATACCTTGTTAGTTTTTCTATCGATTTTTAGTGCATCAGTGAGGATGAATGGAATAAAAGTAGTTACTCCTTACTAATTCCGCTAAAAATAATCATAAGAAATCTATAGGAACCAATCGACTGGAAATAATATCTACTAATTATGCATAAATTATGTTTTCAAAGTTGTCTACAAATAAAAAATTGTACCAGCTTTGAATTTTCAAACAATAACATTCATTTTTGATACCTTATTTTAATTTCTTTTATTGAGAGAGCCCAGAAAAATGCATTGTTTATATACATTATCTTAAATTTTATATTAGAAGAGTTTAAATTTTAGGACGCTCATTTGAGAAACATAAATTTATATCTTCATAAAAGTCATGTGATTGATTTTTTATTAATTTATTAAAGCTATAAACCCAAATATATTACTAACTTTTTCCTCTATTTAAAAACATCTTTTTTAATTATGAAAACTGTTAATAAATTCATATTTAAAAATTATGAATTATAACCTACATTAATTTTTGCATACAACAAACCAGAATCGTTAAAAGCATTCATGTGTAAGTTTACTGCTGATTTGAATAATTAATTTTCGAGATATAGAGAAAGAGTGCATTTCCATAATTTAAGCAAACTATCTTCTTTTATCAAAAGTGCTACAGGAAAAAAAAAAATCGTAGAAACTTACCAGAAACACTTTGTATGATTTTCTGTAATGTAAAACGTAAAGTAAGTTTATTATAAATTTAAAATTCCTGTATAATTTTACTGGTGATTAATTGAATATTTTCAGTATGTTTTCTTGTATGATCTTGTTTGCGCATTTTTTAACATGTGGATAATCCCCAAAGCAAAATTTATGAATCAATATTTAACAGTAGCTATTATTCTCAATCAATTGGTACCTACGTCTTTTTTATACAGTCATTTGTAGGAGAATTGGTAGGGGGTGATCACTTATTTCCCCATGACTCCTATAAAGTATCTATCACCAAAGGAATAAAACAAAGCCCTAATTTTGACACCAGTCATCCACTACAAACTAATATGTGTTCAACTTGCTGGAACTTTTAGATATTACATTATTTGTTTTAGAAAATTGCTTAGCATTTAAACATCCACGGGGGAATATAGCGAAAGCTTCTACCTAGACTCAGAGATTTAATATTAAACTACTTTCATACTTGGTGCTATGCGAATGTTAACACATTCAACCTTGTCAAGCCAGATGCAACTCAAGCAAGTAAAATTAACGTGAGTTCATTAACATTTTTGTGCCCTCTGAAAATCTGAGGTCTGCACCCTTTACCCTAGCCCAGTCCAATCCTGGTTAAAAAATATAATGTGTCCTTCTTTGTCCTTCATCCAAAAAATAACATTAAAAAAAGGGCTTCTCATTAAAAAAAATGTATCCTAAAATTGTGCCCTGAATGCACACCTGCTCGTTGCTTTCTCATTGATACATATGGAACTGTAGTGAAAATTTATGAATGTCAATTAATAATTCACCCATTTAAAATAAGATGAATGATGGCCCTTGAAAATTTTAAGAAATGTAATAATATATTATCTGCAAACTGATATTAAAGTCATCCATCCTAAAAGATTGCATGGCAAATTTTGGCTGTGAAAATAATGACAAGGCAAAAATCTGTACTATTGTACTTTGTTCTTTTTCGTCATATAAAGAGAAATTATAATTAAAAGTTCTTATTTGATATGCAAAACACAAAAAATGTAGACAATATAAGAAATAGGAGCATAAAAAAAGATGACTTGGTCAGAAAAAACAGGGTGTGCATATGGAAAACAAAAACATTTGGTGCTAATAAAATGCTTATGACAAAATACATAATGTGAGATTCTTCACCAGAATCATGAAATTGCAATCATTTATGATGCCTACTCTGTTTAAATTGTTTGACTGGGATGTCTAAGCTACTTTCTTTAATGATACCATCAACTGAACTAAAGCTCTGCATTACAGTGTTAGACCGAATTAACCCTTTTTTCAGAGTATGTTTTTTCAGTTTCATGGAGTATTGTGTTAGTGAGTTCTTTTTGAAAAGAGAAAAAAAAAAAAAAAATGTGCAACAGCCTACAGTTTTGTAAACTGCAGGCGTCTACATGCTAACACCATTGAAAAAAAAGTTTTAAAATCATGCCAATAGATGGCACTGGTTTCCTGATAAACCTCAAGTACATATATGTTTTTATTCTTCATGCAGTAGAGTATGAAGTACAGGATACTTTTTGAGTTGCAGAAGAAAAATGATATATATATTGGTGTACTACTCAAGTTCAGTTATCATTTCATAGCAGACAGAGAGAAAAGAATAGAGCTAAACATGGTGAGAGAAATCAAAAGGAAATAATGAACTAAAATGTGAAGTATAGGAATGTAGACAAATGGAGTTGCAGTGTGCAACATATGTTGGACAATTTTAATTATCTACAAAATGCTTTTTAACTTATCTGGAAAATGACAGAATTAGTAAAACATTGTTTAAGAAGCAGTAAAATGTTTCAAAATTAGTGTCCTGACTTTTAAATGTTAAAAGTACCTTTAAAAATAAAACAAAAGTGTCCTTAAGATGGTCCTCAAATCCCCTGTTTAACAACGCAAAACTTTCTGACACATGTTTTCTTAATTTTAAACAGAAAGACATGAAATTGGCAGGCATCATTATTGCAGTGATTTGGAATAAAATAGCATTTAAATTTTTTTGATAAATAAATTATTTAGTGAGTTCTAAGCATTTTTTAATCATGTGACAAGTTTTCACCCTTTCTCAGTCTGCTGCCTCAGGAATTCAGTTCAAAATACTCACTTTGACAGCATTTTCAGAAAGATCATTCGCCTTTGCCAAAAATTGAAAAACTCCATTCGATTACATAGTTTTTTAATAAGAAAATCTGCCAATTTCATGCATTTATAAACAAAAATGAATTCAGAACTAATGTATCATAAAGTAGCTTCTTTGGATATGAGAACAGTCTTAAGAACCACTGGTAAAAGTTTTCCGTAAATTTACGGCAGAGCATGCATGACTTGAAAAAAAAAAAAAAAATCACCTCTGACTGGACATAGCTGGATATATGTAATGTTTAATTAAAGTGTTATAATATTTCACGCTCCTTACTAAAAAGAACATGTTACAAATAACAATTACAATAGACAGAATATCTATTAAAATTAGAAACCTACCTAAATGTTAATTTTTCTCCAGCCTCTTATGATTTTCTGCAAGCAGATTTTGCTGTGCATATTTCGGTTCTGGGAAAAATTCTCACTTTCACCCATATCAAGAATCTAAAAGGTGCTCTTTTTTTCTACCATCAGGAATCTGTCCTTTTTTTAAAAAAAACCTGGGAGAAACTCTGATGCTAATACATATGTAGTAGGTGTCCATAAAATCTTTCTTCTGATAGAAATGAAAATTTGGATGAATGAGACTCATTCCATACATCTTAAGGGGGCTGGTCACTCAGCTTTCGATTTCCCCTCACTAATGTAAAGCCTATTGGCATTGGATGCATTTGTATATTTAAAATATCTCCTCGGGAAATCAATATTTTTAACTTCTACTTTTTGTGTACACTTCCTAAAAGATGTCTCTTTTTGTCTTAGTTCTCAAAATATTTCTAAAGTATAGACTTAATTTTATAGGAAGTGTTGCAATCTTACTCACAGTTCGCCCGTTTTTAACACATAAAATATTAAATTCAGCTTGGATTTTAGAAATATTTTGAAAACTAAGAAAAAAAGAGACATCTTTTAAGATGAGTACACAGAAAAAAAGATGTTAAAAATAGGAATTTCCCAAGAAGATATTTTAAATATACGAATGCATCAAAAGCCCATAGATATAACATTACAGAGGAGAATTCTGAATTGGAGTGACCAGCCCCCTTAAGTTTGTCCTGATATTAATAAGTAAAAAGTACAAAATTTGTACTTTTAAAGATAAACATTGAATGCTTATAAAAGAGTGTAAACATTAATTATTAAAAAAAAAAAAAAAAAAAAAAAAAACACTCTTTTATAAGCTTTAATGTTTACCTCAAAAATCACATCTCATTTCATGACTGCAGTCAATGTTGTTACAAAAAAAAACCTTCCATTACAATGCGTTAATTTGTCATGAGCCATGATTATGGGAAATTTACAGCTTTGATATATGCTTGGGGGTCATTCATTCCATGTAAAATCAACACAGCTAAAAAGCTGACCTCCTCAGAATTGTATGATAATTTGCTCAATTGCTAGGTTCATAGAGAAATGAATAAATACCGAATGATAAATTTCTATCTCTCTTGGTTTCTGAGATAAGTAGTTTGAAAAGCTAAGTAGACTAAAAATGCAAATTTTTGTATTTCATGCAATACAAATTTAGCCATATTTTTCCCCCAAAATTTCACAAAGACTTACTTTTGGTGTCATTAGGAAGTGTTGGAATTGGGATTTCATATGATATATCACATGCACATATATTTTTAATTTCAAGGTCAAACATTTTGAACTTTGACCTTTCATATCTCAAAATTGGAAAATTAAATTTTTTTGAAAAAAAAAAATTATGTTACTGTTATATATATATATTTTTTTCTTTAACCACTTCACTGGTGACAGGTATGGAGAAACAGTGCTTTTATCCCCGACTTATCTCGAGGCAAACAATTTTTTGGGGAAGGCAGAAGCTGAAGGGAGAGTAGCCAGTTTTTTTTAGAGACTTGGGTTGTGCATTAGAGGCGGGAGGCGAAAGGTGTTATTTAAATTTTTTCTTAGAGTATTGACTCCTGTGTGGAGTAGTATATGTATAAGAGTGAGGGAAATACCTGTGTGCTTATACCATTGAATAAGCCTAGCTGAGTATGGTAGATTGTGTAGGGAAAAGTATAATTTAATAATATTACCCAGCATAGAATATTACCCAGTATAGAGATGTTGTTGGGCAGGATCTGCTATATCCGCGCCTATAAATGTAAATAGTGTTTTTAATGTAAATGATTTGCAAATAAATAATCCATTAATATTATTTGAAGAACCCTAGTTATTAGTTATCAATCATTCTCCCATTGTGTCCGGTATCACATACTTTTGCCAATGGTGGCAGCATATTAACTAAAGAGGGATTGTTTGAAATTTTTACAAGTGGTGTGTTAGAATTTGAGCAACCAACCATAACAATGGTGGCAGCAGTGGGATTGGACCTCCTCATACCAGTGTTTGGAGAAAAGAATGAAGAGCATATTAGTGCCCAGAAAGACTTTGAACTTTTGTGCTAGTTTCAACTGAGAGAGAGACTTTAAAGTGTGAACATAGAACATTCGATAGTGAACTGACCTCGCCTTGTAGCGAATGGTGGAATAGCCCATCTCATAAAGGATTAATCTAAGACAATAAAAGGTAAGGTGTTTTCTTCATTTTTTCTACTGACATACTCAAAACGAACCATAACACTCTTTAAATTGGAAAGAATGCCTAGTTCTACAATATACCAAAGCATTTCTATGAATTTATATACTATTCTATGCTTATATATTCTTTTATGTAAGTTCAGGGGGTAGGGGGCAGTGCAGTTGTTAGTACCGGTGCTGCAGAATATTAGGGCTCCGGTACTTTTTTGTTTGAAATTAAGCCCTGAGCATATACACTATGTTAATACAGAAAATAATACTATTTTTTAGCTATCTATCTCCAAAACCAAGAGAGATAAACTTATCATTGAGTATTTATTCATTTTTATATGATCCTAACAACTGAGCTTAATATCATAAAATTCTAAGGGAAGTCAGGCAGAAAATGCTATTTTTCTGTATTGATTTGACATGGAATGACCCTTGATAGAAATTGCAAACTAGTGAATTTATGAAAAAATATAGAATTTTTGCTCTGTTTCTTTTTTAAGATATGGTAACAGAAAAGAGAAAAAGCATTTTTTAAAACACCTGTTCTGGATTTCTAAATTGTTTTCTGAATGTATATTCATAATTTAATTAATATTAAATAACTGATTGATAAAAGCACATTTAAAAATATATATATATTGCACTTTTAATTTATATTTTATTTTCTACTTTATTTCATTCTTGCAGTTCTACAGCCATTTGACCTATTTTAGCAAGCATGCTTTGGCACATAATTAACTCCATTGTTGTAACTTGTATACAGTTGTAAGCATAAAGAATACAAAATGATTAATCACCTGTGCCAGGCTAATGGAGAATGTCATAAAATTAATCTATCAATTTATAATTAAGTTCTAAAAATATTAAAATGAGTTATTGTCATCGGAAACACATCTGTGTACACAATTTTTATAATTCTACCTTATAAAAAAGTGATTGAAAAATTACAAGATTCTATTGTTACTTACATGAACCAAGTTAAGTAAAATGATGTAAAAAGAGGACCCACTTTTGTAAAAACAGATCAGTGTTCCTGAAAACATTTTTTTTTAAAATGGGTCCTCTTTTTACACTATTTTATTTAAACTAGCAAAAGCCATGCTTTGTTTTGATTCGTGAAGCATTGTTTAATAAGTTAAATATTTGAAAGTTACAATATTTTTTTATATTCTTTTTGCATTTTTATTAAGCAAAAATGTTATTTTATGTTTTGGCACGATTTAATTTTAGAAATGTAAATTCAGCCAAATAACTAAGAATTTCCTCGGAATTTTTTATTTATGATATAGCGAATTTAACAATTAATTATACTTGTTTACAATTCTTTTGCCACTTTAGAAAAAGAAAATCATAATTCTTTTAAAATGCGTAAGCATCGTTTGTGTAAACGATTTCATATAATAAGAATAAATTGTGTATTTGAATTCTTAACACTAAAAAACACTTTTATAATTGAATGTAAATAACTGAATTTTCACAAACTTTAATTCATTAAAAATATGCTATAATTTTCCTAAGAACAGGTATTTGAAAATTTTCATAAAAAAAAATCGTGAAACTATTTAATTAATCATGATTCTATCTATAATGACTAACTCCATGATTTATTTTTTCCTCTGAAAATATATGTGTTTCATTTTTTATTTGCAAAAATGCATCCGTAATGGAAAAACATGTAAAATAAATTAATTGAAATAATAATTTTTTTAAGGTTATTCTGAAAAAAAAAAATAATAATATTGTGCAAATCTACATATCATAATTTATTTTTATGTTTAATTTCAAGTCAAAATACTGAATAGTTTTTTTTTTTTTTTTGTAAAGTGTATGACAAAATGTAATTTGTGTAGCCTAGTAGAGGATTCACTTTGCTCATCCTAATTAACTGGGTTCAAATAGATCTGAGTTCCTGAAAACATCTTGGTCCCAGGAACCCAGGTTCTAAAAGTCTGGTAACACTATTGGGGCATTAATTTAGCATTTAATTTCTCATTCATGTTTACTTCTACATCTCATAATTAACAGCTGCTAAAATTCTTTCACCATTCAAACTCTAACATAATGAATTGCATGATTCCGTTTTTCTTAATTTTTTTACTAAGATTTTTTGTAATCACTGAAAGAATTTATGGACACCCTGTATAACTTTAAAATAATAAAACAAACTCATTATTAAATAAAATTAATGTTGTTCTTTCTAACATAAGTGATTTGTTTGTGCTACTTATTTTATGATGTATATGTTTAAACTGTGTATTGAATTTGTGTTACTTTCATTTAAATATATTCGCATGTAATTCATAGTTAATTGAAAATGTTAAACTAGCGTCATAGATAAATGAATGTTCAACTTTCAACCTACCTAAGCATAATCAATTAAAATGAGGTAAATCATATTAATATAATATTTAATTAAATTTATTAAGTTTTTAAAATACTATTCTTAAAATATTAAAAGTAAGTTTAAATGTTAGTTTGAAAATTCAGCTAATTTAAATATCTGGATAGTTAGTTAATCTTGCCCCCCCCCCCCCCCATTTATTAATGTATAGTTATCATTAAGAAAAGATTAATTCATGATGGCAAAGAAGATTGAATTATCAATCACAGAGATGTATTGATGTTATCAGTTCTAGTTTCTTTTTTGTAAAACCAATTCCACATTTGTTTTTGTGCTATTTAAATGGTCTAAATCTAATTTCAATTTGTTTCATTCATAGTGTACTTTTAATGTGTGCCAGTAGAGCTTACATGGTTAATTAACAAATAATTCTTGGATTAAAATTCTTAAATTTGTGTTGGCTGCTTTGATGCAACACTTTATGCAGAAAAATAAATAATAATAATAAAGTGGGGTGGGGACTCTAAAGCAGATAACTTTGGATATTCTGAATCAGGAAAAAAAAAAATTGTTTCATTATTGCTGTCCATTAATTGGAATTGCCCATTAATTGAAATATAATCTAAGTCTATTACTTAAGTTAATTTACTAATGTAATATTTTAATTTGCTGGAGAAAAACTTTCATTTGAATAATAGAATGATGATAATGCTTAGTCTAGACTGCAGATGAGAATTTGTGTGTAAAGAGGGGTGGGGAGATTTTATCTTCTTTTGTTTTCTCTCTTCAAATCTCTATTTATCTTTCTTCTAAGCTGTGTAAGAGTAAACTATATGAATAAATCTCTTATGCTTATTATACTTTTTATCTTTTTTTATCTTTCTTTCTTTTAGTGTTGAAATGAATTTACATTTAAAAAAAAAAAAATGAAGATTAAATGCCATACAGAAAGGCATTACAAAGAAAATTAATGTCCCTCTTACATTAAACCCCATTCAAATGCATTTATGGTTGAAAAATTCAAGTAATGTTTTGGGAACTTCTAGGCAAAAAATGTAAGGGGGAAACATAGAAAGGGGAAAGTTGCAGACTAGTTGGGGACTCCAAAAGTCAATAAGTCTTGGAATTATTCCAACACCCCTTTTAGATGCTCATAACAGGACCCTGAAAAGTATTCTTTCCTGTTAAAACTTTGAAGTGGAAGCTCTGATATCTGATACCTGCTGTTGTTAAGTATTTTAGGTTTTCTGTTATTCTGTCTAAAGATGATTTTATTCAAAATAATGTTTAAAATACTTTTAATTTGATATTAGAATACTATTTGCTTGAAATATCCTTAAGTAAAACATTTATTTTTAAGAAAACTAGGTGCCTTATATTCTGGGTGTGGTTCTCCTCTTATTTTGCTTGAAGCTTATTTTATAAAGATCTTTTATATAAACTTTAAATTGTATTTAAAAAAAACTCTTGTGGAAGTTAACTGGTTTTGAGAAATTTTGTTTGGCTTCTATTGAAATCTATTCATTTTTAATGCTTATATTTAGCTGATTAATCCTTTATATCCCAAATTATGAATTCATAAAAATTTCATCTTCTAAAGCATTTTTCGTGAATATTTGAAACTACATTAGAAGATTTACACAATCATTTAATAAATTTTAGAATTAATTTGCCAATTAAAATTAATTAATTAAATTTGAATTTATAAGGATTTTGTGCAATTATTATAACTCCTCTCAAATCTTTTATTTAAAATAATTTTTTTTAGTATTTTATTGAATTAGGAAATGTGCAAATGTAATGTTCTTACAATAGAAACATAGAAATATTTCCTAAATGAAACTTTTGCCAATCAATCTTTCAACGTCAAGAAAGCCGAAAAGATGCAAATGAAAAACAAATCATTCTTTTAAAAATATTTTTGTTTTGTGCTATCCATAATACTTTTGGAACAAGATAAAGTATCTATAACTCATTCTAAACTGTATAACTACTAATCGATGTATTAAATGAATTTTATAACAAGTTATTTTAATGTTACTTTAATGTACCATCTGGGCATAAAGGGTTAATCATCAGATTTTCTGTAAATGTTGTGTTATTACTACTAATACAATAGTGTTATTGAGCAGTTAAAAACTATTTGTGAAAAAATTATCCTATAACTTAAAAAATAAAATAAAATAAAGTTAAGTTCGTTGCCAAGACTTTATTAAACCATGGGCCAACTGGGCCTTAGCCCTGAGGCCCATGGCTTTGGAAGCCCCTAAATTTGGTATGCAATTTTTGCAAAGCTGATATTTTAAATCTTTTGTAAAATGTTGTACTGATTATAATTAATATTTTGTATTTTTAATGTGCAATAAAATTAAAGCAGATAATATATTTATATAAACATGTATTTATATATTCATATATCGGTATTTTAAAGATAGGAAATGGATATTATAGAAAAAGGGGGCCCCAAACAAATACCCAGTCCTGGACTTCTTTTTGGTTTGATCAGGCTTTATTCATTCGATAATAAAGAAATATATTTTACTATTGATTTATGTACTAAGAAAATTGGGGACCTTCAATTTTGGCTATAGCCTTTTTAAAACTCTTCTTATTTCACTCAATGTTTATTTGATAAAAGTCTAAAAATACGTAGTTTATTTTATCATTGTAAGTTTAAATTTTATTTATAAAACAAATGATTTTCTACATTTTAAAATCTTTCAGAAAATTCATGTTTTTTTTTTTTTTTCTCTTTTTTTAGGTACTATTGAACTGTGTTATTATTATTTTTTTAAATAAATCAACAAATTATCAGATTAGCAGTAAATAGTATGCTTTTAGCCCTTTCATAAGAATTTTTCATAGACTTTTGAAAAATTAGAGCTGTGAAACAGTTAACAATTACTATAATGTGTTTATAAAATAAATTTAAATTCATTGTAATACACAATTGTATTTTAGGATTTATTTATATGTTACAAGATTCAGTTTGCTTTTTATGTTTTAAGAATTATTATCTTCACTGTTTTTTAAGGAAATTCACTAGATTTATTTAGATATTATTAAAATATGTATACTAAACAACCCTTTTTTTATCAAATAATCACCATATTAACTGTAAATGTTATGTTCCTGACACTTGTGTAATAATCTTTTATGGAGCAATTAAAAAGTTTGCTCTGAAGCAGTCACCATACAATTTGTTTATAAATTAGATTTAAGTTCATTGCGATACAAAAGTGTATTTTGGGATTTATTTATTTGTATTAAGATTTAACATGCTTTTTTGTTTTAAGAATTCAGAACTTCCTGGAATTTGATCTGCTGATAAGTAAATTTGCTATATGTTGATTTTAGTGATGTAGATAAAGACACATTTGATGTTTTTCCTCTTATTATTATTTTTTTCTTCTTCTCACATTTCAGTCTTCAGTTTACAATTTCAATTTTTAATGTTTTTCTTTAGTGTATATTTGAATTACCTATCGTTCATATTTCTATTAGTAGTATTTTTTATCCTAAAGTGTATTTATGTGCATGGTAGAAGCTGTAAGTAGTGCAAATTAGGCTTTATATAAATTTTTTTATTTCCTGCTTGAGTGTTTATTTGGTTCTGGTTTTTTTGTTTTTTTAGGAGCATGGTATAGTTTTTCTATTCCTTTTGCTCTTTATCTACTAATTATTAGCGTTTTTATATTAAAATCCCCTTTTAATATTTATATATGCATACTAATTTGATGTTTATTTAGTAAATTCATTTTGATTAAATTCTGCTGTTGGCTGGAAAATAAATATCTGCAAGAACTATTACTTTAATCTAATAACTTTTGAATTGGAAAAAAGGGGCAAATCTAAACAGATTAATATTTTTTTCAACAAACATTACATTTATTTAGATAAAATAAAATAAAGCAAACTGTGATAAGATTTTGTAAAAGCTTCAAACTTTTAAACAGAAATATTTAAGTTTTTTTTTTTTTTTTTTTTTTTTTTTTTTTTTAATTATTCATATTATACTATGTTAAAGGTGGAAAGGGGTGGAATTCTTCCCACGTCTTTAACAGTTTCTCTTAATTTCGATTCAAAGTATGTTGAAAATGGCAACAAAATGCGTAAGAAAATTATCTTAGCTACAAATTTTGGAAAGGGGAAAAAAAATCTTTTTGGTCAATTACTTTGTTGTCTGTAGTTTTTAATACATATTATAGAAATACCAAATTTTTAATTTGAATTTTTTTTTTTTTTTTTATAAACCTATTTTTTTTTCTTTTAATATTTTAAAATCTTATATCAAGCATTAAAAAAAAAGTATTAAAATTAGTTGGGGGATTAAAAGTAGAAATCATTTGATATTTTTAGGCACAAAATAATAGCTACCCTGTTTTCTCCCTCCTTAGACAGCACCATAAAACAATCCAATGAACATTTCCTATTTGTTTATTTTATACAGCATACCAATGTGCTTTCTTATTTGGAAAATGTAGTCTGAAACTTGATCATATTTTAATAAAAAAATAAGAACAACTAAGTTAAATCTTTTTAAATTGTCTTTCTGGGAAAAGTCTAGAAACTCTTCTCCAGTCATTTTTTTTTTTTTTTTTTTCGCATTGCATTTTGTTTTGTTGGTGCAGCTTCATTATATTTTTTGTTGATGTTGGCCTGGCTTCTTTTTCATTTTGAATGTAGTTATTCTGATTTGGCTCGTGACATGTCGTACCGCAGCTTTTTGTTAGATGGAGTGTCGCAAAGTTCC
This sequence comes from Maratus speciosus, assembly GCA_963932465.1. NCBI lineage: Eukaryota > Metazoa > Arthropoda > Arachnida > Araneae > Salticidae > Maratus > Maratus speciosus. Next base: position 634,681,570 of record OZ010786.1, read on the forward strand.
CCTTCCTCCTCTCACAGTTCTACATCTGAAGATTCTTTGAACAGGACACCACAGAAGAAGAAAGGCATCAAATCTTCCCTTGGAAAGTTGTTTAGCAAGAAGGATAAAGTAAAAGTAAAGGAAGGCTATGGAGTCACATCTCCTGGTAGGTCGACTGCTCCTTCTCCTCCTATTTACACTTAACTCCTTCACCACAAGCATGTTTTGCACCTTTTTTAATCCTCCTGTACCAGTGTTTACAAATTGTATTTGTGCCTTATTTAACCATTCAAAATCTGAGAGAATTAATCATTTAAAATAAGACGAAAATTGCAAAATACTGGTGTTGAAATTCACTTATTTTCTGCATCCTAAACGGCACAGCATATACACTACAGTTGTCAGATTTCTCTTTTAACACGTTAAGTGCCATGTCAGTCACCCATGACCAACACAGAACTTTTCGTTTAGGTTGCATAAGTCATCGGTGACTGACACTTATAGATTGTGTAATGGGAATCTTATTTTGTGGCCCAAACGGAAAGACAGACAAAATAGACTTGGCGTTCAATGTGTTAAAATAAACCAGAAGATTTTTATTACAGTAGTTTGTTTTTGTTTTATTAAACTACTGTCTTTTTCCACATATTACTGAGTTTTGTTGAATATGCCAATGTCTTCTTTAAAGAATTTTTATTAAAAACAAATCATTAATTGTTAATTTCCAACTGTATTTGTATTAAATATTCTAATAATACTCTTTAATTAATTTTCCAGTCATATTTTTTGTGGTAAAAAATGCATCAGAAAGGAAATTTTTGAAGAAAATTAGAAAAATAAACTGATGAAAATTCGTAAAATTATAAAAGTCAGACAAATTTTTAAAAAAAATGGAAGAAATCATCATAATGGAAAGGCTTAAGTGTGCACTGTACGATATGCTTGAGAAACATACAATCTGGCAACCCTAGCATATATGTGTTACTCATTGCAAAGGAGCCTGTTCACGAAAAAATAAACTCTCAAGAACACAAATATTTATGATGCATTCACAGAGTCATTTTTATGTGTGTCACATAACATTGACTGGCTGTTCATGTGATAGTATAATTAGTAAAAATAAGTAGTTTTTTAATTACAAATAAATAGGTTTTTTTTTTTTCACTTCGTTGCAGTTGTATTACATTTGTACATATAATCAGTTACTCTCCGATGACAATCTTTCCCTCAATGTTGTGTCTCCAAAAATGTTCAGAACGCTAATTTCACTCTGTCTGAAATTTTCTTAGACATTGTAGAGAAAGGGAAAAGTTTAATTTTCTGTTATCTGAATAATAATACCTGCAATTTTTATACAGTTGTGAATAAAATTTAAATTACAAATGTGTCAGAAAGTTGGAGGTTTAGACTTGGGAACAGCCTTAAGGTTTCCACATTACTTAAAAATGAATGTTGGTAAAGAAAAAAAAGCTTAGATATTATCCTGTTTTTGCACTGCACCCCCCACCCCCCTCTCTTTTCAAGCTTTCCCAGATGAGAAATAATAGTTAGAATAAATTGCTTTATTCAGATGACAACAAAGAACATTTATGACATGTTATATCAGTTTTCAACTATATAAACAACCCATTTCATAGCTGCCCATTTAAAAAACTTCTACTGAAAAAATTTCCCATGCTTAAATCAATATTAAACAAAAGCCACATTACTTCACAAGAGAAAATCTCACTTGTACTGTGATGAAGTTGTCCTATTGGGTCAATACAGGCAAAATGAGGGCCTATATAGGTCCCTTCATAAAATTCCATTTAATAAAAAAGGCCCCTTCACAAAATTTAATTTCATAAAAGCAAACAGCTCATTAATTATTTTTATTTTGTTAGGTTTTGAAATGTGTAAATTCCAAACAAAACAAATTCACTGAAAGGAGAACTTTATCAGGAGGCTTTAAAATATTTAGCATTAATAAATGCTTAGTTTGAAGTGGGTTTGAGCTTATGTTACAAAAATATTATAAATTTCACAAAAAAAAGTTTTTCTTTTTACAAAATGGACCCCAAGGGGGTGGGGGAAGAAACCTGAATTGGCATCTGCTTATTATGAAAAGCTAATTTCATCTTTAATATATATATACCGTATTCCCCCACATTAGCCGGCATGCCAGAAAAAATCAAGGTACACCAGCATGCCAGAAAAACTTGTATTTACCGGCATGCCGGAAAATGAGGTTTTGTTACTGGAGAACGGGCGGCTGATTTATTTATTTTTTTTTTTAACAGCATTTTTCCTTTTAAGGTAAAAAATCAATACTTATTTTTCTCTCTGTCTCCCTCTCTCTCTATATATACCGGGTGTCCCAAAAAGAACTGACTGATTTTAAAATTCAATAACTTGCAAATGGTGACAGATATTTAAAAAATTCTTGCAGGAGGGTTATGCATAAGGTCAAAAGTTTTATTACAGTGATTTTCGATTTTAGTTCGAATTACAAACAATAGATGGCGCTTTAAGCAATAGTCGCTAAATACAGGCTCGATTTCTGGTCCTTTCTCTTGTTCCATGCTGAAAAAGGAGATGGAAATGTATTATCCGGGCCACGAAGTACCAAAAATCGAGTCTGAATTCAGCGTCTATTGATCGCAGCGCCATCTATTGTTTGTAATTCGAACTAAAATTGAAAATCACTGTAAAAAAACTTTTGACCTTATGCATAAACCTCCTGCAAGAATTTTTTAAATATCTGTCACCGTTTGCAAGTTATTGAATTTTAAAATCAGTCAGTCCTTTTTGGTACACCCAGTATATATCCCTTTATATTTATTTGAATATTAAATTCTATTTATCTTACTAGCTAAGCCGCCCGGCGTTGTCCGTGCCCATAATAATAAGCTAAAAGGAACTTGAAATTTGTACTGCAAAATCTCATAAAAAGACCCAATCTCGAACTGAACGAACCTTGAAATGGGTCCCCACTGCCTACAGTGCCGTTTAGCAAGCGTTCTGCTCACGCACTGCAAAATCTTGCCAAAAAATAAAATAAAATTCTCTAATCTTTTAGTTCCACATTCCACCACCAGGGACAGACTATATTCTTAATAAAACTGTTTTTGAACGAAACTCCGTTAAACAACCTACCTGTAGATGTATTAGTCAAGGGGGTGGCGGACTTAAGCAAGAATTTAAGATATTTGTTGAAATTACTTTTCGAAAATAGTAGTATGTGCACTTTTGAAATTTTATATTAAATTTTAAATAAGTAATATTTATCCCAGGACTCTATCGAAAATCCGCATCTAAAACGGTAGAAAACGGAACGGATTTAAATATTTGATTGCGCCCCCTAAAAAAATTTACTAGCAAGGACTACTAGCAGTAATTTACTAGCAGTAACATTGGCCTTAGAAATGCAGAGAGATAAATGGCATTTGCTAATTTAATTTTTTTTAAATGCATATTTTCTTTCTTTCTTTTTTTTTTTTTTTTGTCCTTCACGTATAAGGATTTAGGTAAATTGTAAGATGACAGGTAAGCATCGTTGCAAGACATTCAGTCACAGGACTGATTTCAGTCTTGAAGAAATTTTTGACTGATAGAAAATTCTAGTTTGTATACTTAAATAATTGTAATTTTACCATCAAGTACTTTTAATCATTTTCTTTTATTGTAAGAGATCAATTTTTAGCCATAATACAAGGGTCCATTTCCATTTGGTTATTCGTAATATTCACAAAAAATTTCAGTCTTGGCTTAGGTGGACTTTTTATGCCCATGTAGGGAAGATTTTAAGTGAAATTTTAAAATGGTTCTACAAATATTTTATTTTCTAAATAAAAGAAAGCAAAAGCATATTTAAAGTATATATGTATTGCACCCTTTTATTTATGTTGTAGTTTCTACTTTTCAGGGTTTAAAATAATTCATTCTTGTGTTTCACAGTCAGTTGGCCTATTTTAGCGAGTGTGGGCACATAATTAATTCCATTGTTGTAGCTCATATACAGTTGTAGCTATCAAGAATATATGGTAATGTATCATCTATTCCTAGCTAAAAGAAAAATGAATTAAAATCTATCAATTTAAAATTAAGTTCTAAAAATAATAAAATATTGTATTGCTATTAGAAACACACGTGTACAAGTACATAATATTTATAATTCTAGCTTATCAGAAAATGAGTGAAAAATCAATTACAAAATTCCATCTTTACATACATGAGCAAAGTTAAGTTAAATAAGAGTGTAAAAATGATACATGCATTAACTTTTTTATGAAGAGTGTAATTGAAAAGTTGTCATCCTGGCTAAGTGTAGACTAGTAACATGATATTCCAGTCAAGGAATTTTCTAATCTTATGACTGGTAATTTGTGAAACATATAACATTTGCATACATATTTTTAGGAATGCATGCAGGGATGTAGTGGAGGGTATACAGCAGAGTATACTATTTACCCCCCACTACATCCATACAAAGTATGACTAACAACCTCTAATACAAGATTCCCAGGAGTGGAGGATGATTCCTCCTCCCTGTCCCATGGAATATGCTGGAATCGCCACTACCTGTAACATACCTTCTGGTTTTTTTATGACTACACCCTGAATTCATGCTTATGCATATTGAGGAAATTGTTGTCTTCTTAAAGTAGATATGTTGTTTGTTTTATACATATACAGTACTTTTGAATTTAAAAAAATGTCATAAATTGGTATTTAATTATTTTTTTCTTTTTAAAGGAGTCCCTTACTTAGACACCGAGATTGCTATAACAGATTCTGTGGCCATGAGCGGAGGAATTGGGCAAAAGTCAGATCATGATCGCAGGACGAAGAAGAAGTTAGTCATTTCTTTTTTCCTCATACTTTTAATGTTTTATGTTTGGGAGAGAGAGTGAGTTTTATGTATATAACATTTTAACTCATAGCTTTAATTCCTGTAAAATTTTCTGTCTTAGCATAGGAATTTATAATAACGTACAAAATAAATACAAATTTGTATTGCAGAGAAATAAAAAGACATACAATCCAGCAACATAAATTTAATCCTTTTAATTACAAAACTCAATTTTATTTTTTAAGCAGTTAGATTAATCTGGAAGGTGTAAAATAATCTGCAGCGCCTGCTGCCGTGCTGTGCAGTTTCTGCTACTGCATCTATAATGTTTGTACACTTAGAAATTATTATAGATAATATATTTATCTTTTTATCTAATACTAGTCCCATGAATGATATATAATAAATTCTTTACCATAATTAAACTTTTCTAGTTATACTTTAGTATCAAGTATGTATGATATTCACAGTTGCCTTTAATTTAAGATAACTATTGAAAATAAATGTTCTGCAGGCATGAGTTGCTGGCCGAATCCATGAAGGCTGGAACACCTTTTGCTCTTTGGAATGGACCTACTATTGTTGCTTGGTTAGAGGTAATTATACTTTTATGGAAATACTTCTGAAAAGTAGTTTGCAACTATTTAATTTAAGTATATTCCTGTTTACTTCTCATATCATAGATTTTCAACCCTAATTTGTAGCATTGTCATTGACGCTTACGTGTTTTGCTTATAAAGAGAAAAGAACTGACTTATATTTTGTGACTATATATTTTACTATATAGTGTAGACAATAAGAAAAGTGATACATTACCTGATTTGTAGGATATAATATAGATTATGCCCAGTCAAATTATAAATTGTTTCTATGGCCTGTCTCAAAATCTCACTAGAATGTTGTTATAGTAAGTAAAAGGAAGCAGTTTCATGTTAAAGTGGCATATCTGTACTAATAAAAGATACGTATATGTGCCTGTGTGTATGCATGCAGTGTCTAGGGAAATCTATCGCACTTGGAGACTGATAGATTTTGATAAGGATAGATGAAGCCACATCCCAGTCTTCTCAAGCCTCAGATTTTAGATTTTTTTTTTTTTTTTAACAGACAAATTCATGTATTTCCTCAATTTTTCAAATTTGCTGGTGATTTTGAGCCACTTGTAAAAGCAATAAAAATTCAATCTTTTGACCATTATAGTAAATTTTAAAAGTACCAATTTGTATTTTAGAAAAGAATATTAGTTTGATACTTTATCCATACAATCTTATATTTTATACCCCTGTATGGAGCAGACTTTCGAGAACCAATTTAAAAAAAAAAAAAAAATTCTATGAAGATGAGTATTATGGTGGTTCAGCCATCTATGTAAAAAAATAAACTTTCACATATATACCAGGCCACCCCTCAGTTTTTTTAGACTTGTGTACTGTAATATTCTGGCAGAATTTGAACTTCATATTTTAACTGCAAGAGGGTGCTCAACGTCCACTAACTTCATAAGTTAGTATATTCCATTGCAATTTTTCTATATGTTTGTTAAAAAATAAATAAATACTTCCAAAATTCATTTTATAGAAAAGAATAAAACAATATAGAAGTAAAAAATTGAAATGTAGTCATATTTGGTCTTTATAATACAAAATAGTGTCTAAAACTGATTTTTTCGTTGTTTCTGATGGAATGCATTTTATGTTTGCTTCCATGACCTGCAGCAAGAATTGCTTTTCATCTTCATCATTTGTTCTGATTTTATTGAAATCTCCAATAAGCTTAACTCCTCATTCTGCAATGTCATTCACTACTTGTAAATTTTGAGGCCGTTCCTTTCCTTTGGTATAGTCATGATTGTCATTTCATTTTTCGGAAGAAAGGCTTAACAATGACTTGCTTATACTCATACGAGGTAAGAGTTCTCCTGTTCTTCTTGTTGCAAGGTCTGACAGTCACACAGCATCTTCTTTAAAAATCTGTTACACAATGCTTCTTAAGTGCTTGCATAGCTGTAAATCGCCCTACAACAATTTTTGTTCCATTGAAATTCTGTTAGAAAAAAGAAAGTCTTATTAAGTCATCAGAACACTCAGACATGTGATGTTCCACCCTTTTTCTAGCAGAAAGTGCAATCTCTTTATCTGTTGATAGATAATTTTCAAGATCTTTAACTGTATTGGAATAAATTCATCGTCTGAAGGATCAAAGTTTTCCGTTACACTATTTAGACAAATATTGGATGAACAGATTGTGGTATTACTAATAATGTGCTGTTAATTTGAAGGTATAATTAAATTTGAAGTTCTTTTTAGTTAACATGCGTTGTGTATTATCGCAATAAAAAACCTCCGTTCTTTGAGGTCAGTAATTGTAAAAAAAATAGAAAAAGGAAACTTCTTACTTGTATATCTGTAAATAAATGATGAGGACACCTTTAAGCATAAATCAATCTTTTATTTCACCTTGAAGAAGAGAAGAAAAGGCTTCCCGTTGGTCACCGTTCATAAATTAATTCTTGCCAATAAAAGCATCTACTCCACTTGAAGATAGATATTTCTTTTAAAAATTAAAGTGCAGCATAAATCAAATTTAGTATTGATGAGAAATGTGATTAAAATCTTTTCCATGGTATCAAGAAATAATTTAACAGGAGTTGTTAAAATCGTAGACATCGTTTTCGAAAAACTTTTTATCGGATTCCACATCCATCGGCGTCGGCAGACAGACCGGAGCCGAAGCTCACGGCCCGCGATCTTTAAAACAAGAACTAAGTCATAACAGAACAGATCACCAACAAAACAGATTCTGATTTAAAATTAACGAAATTTTTAATTTATAGTAAGAATACGGGGACTTCAAAAGTTACTGAAAGAAAAGATTTAAATCTATTAGAGAATTTAAAATATTAGGTAATGTCTTAATAAACAAATCCGAAAGAAAACATTTAAAAAGCTTTATTTTTATTTGCTCCACGCACAGCGAATAGACACACCTCCGAAAGATTAACATCCATTCAATGCATATGCCGTGATAGACTTGCTCCGATGACGTCATCACAATCGTACAAAACTCAAAGGAGAAGCACCCCATGCCAGGCGCTGTGAAACATCAGAGAACTTGCCGATGTGCGGTCGAAATGAATCGCCCGCACAAAAATAAATATGGATTTAAGTTTAAGGAACATCGATGTATAAGGCCAAAAGAAATAAAACAGTAACATAATTTAAACACTGTGAGATTTCATCTCACACAGATGGTAGCTGAATGTAACGAGGCTCTAATGCTTCATTCTTCCTTTAGTCTCTGAAGAGAACATTCGTATGCGTTTTTAGTAACTCTTTATCTTTTAAACTCATATACATTTTACAATTGGTTCTTTAGTCCTGAAGAAAATTAGAATCTTCTTTAATTCTTATCATTTTCATAATCTTCATGACCAATATCAAAGAAAGTTTTCAAGATTTCTAACCACTCCTTGTCGTTGGGCTGTAGAGAAAGACCTTTGTTTTTCTTTAACAAAAGCCAATGAGAATGAATGTTTTCTAGTTTTTTAATCGTGTATGTGTTTCTTTTGTTTTGCAGGAATTGCAGATTTCTGCCATATTTGCATTAATTCTTTAACTGTCAAATGACTAACATATTGTACCAATTTTGATTCTTTCAACTGATAATAAACACACTGAATGATTTGTCTTGTCATAGTTAGTTGTTTCAATCCAATCAATTGGTCTACGATCTTAGACTAATCAGAAAAATTTCATTACTAGGGCAAGTTGAAACCGGAGCCATTGCAAATTTTTAGCTTTGAAATTTCTTTAAACAGAAAATGGATATTTTTCATAAAATTATAGTTGTTCATTAATACACAAATTTTGTGATTATTGTATTTCATATTAGACTTAGTGTTTGTTTTATTAACTGCAACATGAACAATGTTAGCATCCCATAATAGTAGATTAATATTTAATATAAGTAATGTAACTTAAATATAATTCTTGATACATATTTAAAAGTAAAAACTCTTGCAATAAATAATTAAATCCATTTTAAATATTACTTTTATTTGTCATCTTTCACTTAGGGATAGCCATGAGCTAAGTGTGAACAATTATCAGACAGATGTTTGTTGCCGGATGCAGAATTAAAAAATATATAAGATAATTATTTAAAATAAAAATTATCATGAAAAATTAAGTGTTTCACTGAGAAATTGTTTTCAATTAGTTGTAAAAGGAGTTGGTAGAATTCTTGTTTTGGTTTAGTGTTGTCTGTAACTTCATCATGTAAATAATTCTCAGAAATGTTGCTACATATAATAAAATATTTCAGAAATATTTAAATACAAATATATATAATGTAAAAAACTAAATTTCTTCTAAAAACTTCTGGGAAAAATTAAATATTTCTGATGTGTAAACTATTGTTGTATTTCCTATGCTTCTGCTAATGTTAAATTGTGGGGTCATTGAGCACCCTCTTAGAATTTGAGTAAGAAGCAAAAAATTTACCAGTATTATACTATTGATGAGTCTAAAAAAATTAGGGGGTGGTCTGAACTCCAGCTCAAAAAATGTTTTTTTGAATCACCCTAGCAGTATGTACTTTTAATAAATTAAAGAAGTTTAACTTACATTAAGAAATGAAATTAATGTCAGTACTTTGAATTTTTCACCTGTAAGTTAATAAGTAAAAATAAAGCCTGGAAGTTAATGCAAAGGTTGCAAATGCAAATTTAGTTCTTTAGTCCTTCCATGGTCTAATATTAGGATTTTGAAAGAGGCTGGTTATTTTAAATGGGTCCTTTTAATAGTATCAAACAGTAAAATTCCTTGAAAAACGCAGAATTTAACTATTTAATAGCGTCTAAACTTCCCAGATTTCAGTTTCATTAAATTTTAGTAAATTATCACCAAAAGAGCTGTTTCTAAAGAGGATTCAACCAGTATTATGGAATTAAAACTCGCCGTGAATATATCTAAGTTTATTTATATATTTGCCAATTTTTGAACTCCCTAAAATATATATATATGTGTATATGATGCATTTTTTTTCTTCTTTTGCCAGCTGTGGGTAGGAATGCCTGCATGGTATGTTGCAGCCTGTCGTGCCAATGTGAAAAGCGGAGCAATAATGTCTGCCTTATCCGACACAGAGATCCAGAGGGAGATAGGTATCAGCAACCCTCTCCACCGGTTGAAGCTGAGACTTGCCATTCAAGAGATGGTTGCACTCACTAGTCCATCTGCTCCAAAACCATCTCGTACAGTATGTGGTGCTATTACGTGTTTGATAAATATAAGATTGTCCTTGCACAAGTTTAAAGTGCTTTTGTTGATACAATTCTGACAGTTTTATGGAAAATGTTATTAGAAGTGTTATGCAAAAGATTGCTTATTCATAATTTTTTAAAAATATATATTAGCCCCCAGAACGGTATGCTATTTCTTTCTCCCTGCTTATTTTGTCTCCAAAAAATGTTACCTTACAGAAGCTAGCAATAAACAAAGCAGATGTATCATTGTACAATTAAATGCTCTATAGCAATTTTTTTAATTTCTAAGCATCGCACATTTTCAATGTTTATACCGTCGTATTGAGAATAAAAAAGTACTTTTAAATGCAATTCGTTTGAAAACTGAATTTCCATTTATTTTTGAAATAGTAGTTTTTAGCACCATTTGTTTAATTTTGGCAACTTAAGTACTCCATTTATACAGAAAGTAAAGGTAAAATAGTTGAAAAATAGCAATTATATCTTTTTGTTGCCATTTTCTCATAACAACCGAAAGAAAATGTAATTAAAATATGTGCTATTTTGAAAAAATATAAATGAATAATTTCTACGAATAATAAAACATTGAGCTATTATAAACTATATTTAATTTTAAGTATCTGTAGACCCTTTCAGTGTGACATCAGTCATGATGTTTTGGTTGGAAACTGACTGCAAACAAACGGTTGCTATGCGTCATTTCTTTTTAAATATAAATCGTGGAAAATGCTACCAATACATATCAAGTATTAAAACACTTAGATGTGAAATATAGATATAAGATATAGCTGCAACACACAAACAAAATAGAAAATACAACATAGCAACCGTTTGTTTGGAATCAGTTTCCAACGAAAACGTCATGACTGACGTCACGACTGAAATCGTCTATATTAATGTTACAAACAAAAGAATGCTTATGAATCATTAGATTGCATTTTTTTTGTCCAGTTTCTTTAATGACGGCATCTTTTTGCTGCATTTGTGTATTATTTTGTGATAGTGACATCTTATGCATGCTTTACTGTAGATGTTTAAGAGTGGATCGTAAATGTGGAATTCTTAAGTGGATGCAAATGATGTCATTTTACATAAAATAAAAGTTTGTGCTTTAAGTCTTAAAATCGAAATATGTTTTGTACTATTTATATATACATATATTTTTTTTCATCGGGGGCGACACTAAATTCTGAAAAAGCAGAATTCCTGTTTTCTAGTTTATCTTTATTCTTTTTCTCACTGGGTAAATTTTTTTCAAAATTCAGTTATTGCAATTTGGTTTTATTCATGCATAGTTTTGTTTTGAGTAAATGATACAGAAGATTTTATGGGTGCAAAGATGTCTCTTTTATATATATATGTATATATATATGATAAGGAAATGTTGTGATACTGAATATGAATTGTAAAACATTAAAAACATTGTACTAATTTTGTAATCGCAATTTAATCTCTAATGCAATATCACATCTATAATTTTAAATTTGAGTATTCATTAAACATTTCCCTCTCAGAGAAAAGTTCTTATCCTTAACGGCTGGTTCTCCATGAATGGATGATTTTATTTCATTTCAATAATTAATATAATATTTTTGCATACAGTGTATTTAATTTATGCCATCAGCAGTTTTATATGTATAGCTATTGAGCAAAATAATTTTTAACACTTAAAAAGGAATTTTAACAGCTTTTCCATGTGCATTATCTTACTCAAGTGCTTGACATACCATTTTAACTGACATGGTTTTTTTCAACTATTATTTAATTCTTAAATTTGTAATGTTGATATTTTAAAAATTCATATAAAAGTTTTACTTTTATTTTCATGATTTGACCACCCTGAAAGATTTGGAATAGCAGCTTTTTCAAGAATGCTGTGTGGTATTTCATAAACTATTTTTACAGAAATAGATATCTTTAAATTATTATTTAATTCTGCTGTGTTGTTAAATTGAGCTGTACTAATTTACCTTTCAGAAATGGCTTTCATATGACAGGTTTTGATTTTTCTTTACAGAGGTGTACATAAAAGTTATCACTTGCAATTACTTTAAATACTCAGATTGTTACAAATTTGCATATGCTTCAAAAGTTTTAATATATTATCACATCTGGTAATTATTGTTTCACCAATGTGCACAATTGGTGTCAATAGTATCTGAATTCTTCTGTACAGCCCCGTATATGATCTATAGATTTGTGTGTATACTGCACAGTATTCTAGCATTTACTTTAGTTAAGAAATACATAGCACAGTTGAAAATTCCCCTACAGCAAATTCCGTCAATAAATGGAAATGTGCTCGAGATCTTTTATGTAGCTGTGTATAGGATCTATGTAGAATTTATATGTACCAAGTAAGATGCAAAAAATGAATTAAATTTAAAAACGTTTACCACAACTGAAAATAAACTTCCATCAATTACAAGTAAGATCCAAAAAATGAATTAACTTTAAAAACACTTACCACAATTGAAAACAAACTTCTATCAGTTATTATTGAGAGACAGTGCTGTAACCTTAAATATCTAAAATTATTATTATTATAAAATTCTTCAGTGTATCCCTGTAAATGAAAGGTGAATGCTATGCACATCTTATAGTAAGCATCTTTAGTTCACCGCAGTGATATATATCAGTTTCAATATGTTTGAAATTGTGTAACTAGTTAAAGTACATCACAAACAATTTTCCTCCATAAGCCATATTGTAATGGAATTCTTTTGAGTGTCTGTGTAAATGAACTGTAAATTCTACACACTTCATTTTCAATACCGAACATGCCATAGTAAAACCCAATAACATATCGATTGCATGACAGCCCAACTATATTTATGAGAATTGCAGTACGGACAGATGACTGACAGGCAAATCAAATTCATAAACACTTAACTATGTTGGAAAGTGTTAAAAAGTACCATTTGACAATTATGTTTTTGAAACTAATTTCTTATTTTATATAACTTAACAAAAGCTTTTTTTTCTTTTAAAGAGTTTAGCTTTTGGAGAGATGAATCATGAATGGATTGGTAATGAATGGTTACCAAGCTTAGGCCTTGCTCAGTATCGTTCCACATTCATGGAGTGTCTTGTTGATGCACGAATGCTAGATCACTTAACCAAAAAAGATCTGCGAATGCACCTCAAGATGGTGGATGGTTTCCATAGGTATGTTTTTCAAAATCACCCATTTGTTGTGATATTAAATACACAAACTTAATTCAAATTATTTATTCTGTAATCTGTCCCTACTGTTTAATTATTATCAGACCCAGATGTTGATAACATTTGCATTTTTTAGTTTCTCTTCTTTTTGGATATTTTTTTTTTCTTTTGGAGTTTTTGGACATTTTTTTTCTCCAAATTTACAATTACATCAAGACTTTCTGTTTTTCTTCTTCTTAAAATTGAAACAATTATTTTTTGTGGGGGTTTTCATTCTGAAACTAAGAAAATCAAAACTAAAAATTTCTAATGACCAAAACAAGCTTTGTTTGAAACTTAGTTTAACCCTTTGTGACTAAATAACTCTGATTTTTGAAATATTTATTCCGATGTTAGAATACATCATTTTAAGCATACATAAAAAAAAAAAAAAAAAAAAAGAAAAAAAAATATAAAACTGAAAAAATTGCTGGCTAAAAGGTACTTTTTTCACACCTACAATAAACAGAAATCCATGTACTTCTCATAAATATTGTCCATTTTCTAATACAAGATTGTAAAATATACAAAATTTAAAATTATCTTTAAAAAAAATCTTATTTTCGGAAGCCTCCAGCTTTTTTAATTTGACAATATTTATAAAGTTAATTGTAGCAATATCGATGTGAAAATTCTCAAATTATAAAAAAACTTTCTTGTGAAAAATTAACTCAGTAAAGCCGTCTGTCAAGAATTCTATGGTGAATTTACAGTAACTGATGTGTTGTGTAATAGGAGTAATAAATAAAATTGTTTTAAATCTTGCTATGTGTAAGAAATTTAAATAAAAAATGAAAAAGAAATAGTTTTAAAGAGATAGAATTATTTAAATTGAATTGATTTTAATAGAAGAGAGGCATGTGATTATAGTGGAAAAAAAGGAAGAAGTACATTGCATAAACAGGAAAACACATGATGGATAAAAAATAATTAAAGCAGTACTCACCAGAAAAGCCATGGATTTATGCATCCTTCACAAAATAACTCAATTAAAACGTAGTGCCAAATAATATTTAAAATTTTATTTCACCAATTAAGGTTCATTCTCATATTATTATATTATTTATCTTTCATAAGCACTACCCATATTTATATTTGAGAATTATTCATTTCATATGGCACCCACCTCTTCTACATAATAAAACATATAATAGACAAAAACATTACAGACACTATATATTTGATTAACTGTATTTATTATTATAGTTGTATGAAAGAAATTAAAGGTTAACTGCGCAGTATCCTTTTTTTACTTAAATAAAAACATTACAAGCATATTGATATATCAACCAACTTAAAATAAAATAGTACGATGTTACGTTTACAGGTGCAAGATTCTGTGCCAAAAGCAACCTAGAGAAGAATGTCTTTCACGAATACAGTCTGATATTTAAAACAAGCAGCACATACAATTTTATCATTGTGATTTCTTTAAATATTAAATGCTGTTCAAAGTCATTCACTTATACAACAAATGAATATTTCAATGTAAATTAATTTTTCGTATGAACTAGTAGAGTCACACGCAAGTGACGATCGTCTAAGATTCCGTTGAGTAGCAAGGTTGAATGTAACAATCATACGGAACTTGCTAACGGTATCCGGCTTAATCTTGAAAATTAAAATATCATCTGTAATACCAGTCGAGTGTTGTACCAGTCATAGAACTTCTCCTAGAAAAGGATTCCAAGGAATCGTTGACACGAGCATGAGATGAATACTGGAGCATTTCAAAGTTCCTCTCCGATCTAAACTATTATTTCTTAGGTCCTTTGGAGAGCTACATGTCTGAGCACAATTCACAACTGATTCATGAAATTACAACTTCTCTTATGGATGTATATATATTAGCTGAACATACTAATTTTCCTTTAATTAAGGCCATTTGCGGGTCCACCGAAGTACTGAAGTTATAACACAGCATTCCGGTCGGGTCCGCATGACTTCCTCCAACGAACGTTTAGAAGCGAGAGAGAGCAACCCACGCGTAGGTAGGACGCTCCTTGCATAAAAAAAAAAAAAAAGCGTTGAGCGCGAAAGTTACAGTGTTGCCACACAGAAAGATAAAAGATTTAAATGAAAAGATCGTTATGTTAAGAATTTGAATTTAAAATTGGAGAATTATTATAAAAATATTTATTTTGGCTGAAATTATTAAAATTAAAATTTATTATTTTATCATTGATATTAATTAACGATCTTTTTTGTAGAAAAAATAAAATTGTTTTAAAGTGAAATTTAACTGAAACTGAATTTTGAATAATTAATAATGAATAACTAATTAAATATTTTAAAGTAACTAATTAAATATTTTAAAGTTTTTAATTTAATATTTTAAGGTTTCTATTACCTAACACTATGTAAGTAACATTGATTTTTGGGTATGTTGTATATCTGCAATGCGGTGATACAAATGGTTAAAATATTCTTTAGTGTGCAGTATTTCAGTGACATTGCACTGTAAAGTATTCTTTGTACACCAGAGAGTAATTTTGATTACCACTTTCGTTGTCATCTTTCACCTATTTATTTACTATAGAATTAAAGAACATCCCCATCATCTAATTTTGAAATTTCCTGAGCAGAGATGGGGACCAAGAACTCTGAATCTTACACTTAGTTTTTGTACAAAGTTGCTGGTACTTGAAACTGTGTATTTACAAAATAGCTGCTATGAAAATTTGAACAGACAAGTATTAGTAAATGTTAGTTTTCAAACATTATATAATATTGTATAAGCACTTTTTCTTATTTCATAAAGTGTTATCATTGTTTAAAATCGTTTTTCGCATTATTTTGTAGTGAATTTTTAGGTTAACAGCACCTGGCACTGGTTATTATACTACTAAATCAACTTATATTTATCCGTATTCAGCAGTATAAAACCTTTTTGGAGGTTGGGGTGGGGCAGCAAAGATTTCTTTTGATCTTGTTTTGAGCAGCTGAGAAGCAACTGATACAGTTTTATTCTCCCATATATTTTTTATTTTAATCAAAGTAGTCTATTAATGGTTAATGTATCTTATACTAAGAATATTGCATTAGCAAGACTGAGAAATAACATTGATGATTATTAATTTCTGTGCTTAAGATGTTTATTTAAGGCTAATGTTTATATTTTAGTCAAGTTTGACAAGTTATTTATTTTATTTTTTGTGCAATTTCTATAACAAATAATTTGATTCTGACCTATTATGACTGGTACATTCTGAAATATCAAATTCCTTGGAGGGTGGGGAATTTTTAGAAAATTTTAGCAGCCAAGGATTTATTTTACCAGCCAGCAAAATTCAACATACACTTGAAAACTGCAATGGCAAAATTTACATGGCTGCAAAAATAGTTAATTACTATTACTACGATGTATTTTCATAATTTTTTTTTCTATAAAAGTAAGAAATATACACAAGAGACGAAAGTTTAGCATAGGATATGTTCTGTCATAAAAACATAACATAACTTTTTCCCTTATAAAACAATTTAAATATTTCAAATTATGGAAATGCCTATGACATTATTTATCTTTCTAACAATCTCTATTTACTTTTTAAATTCAAAGTTTCGTTTTCGTGTTGCCAATCTTTAAAAAGATATTTCAAATATAATTTCTAACCTTTTTCAGCTATCAAAAATTAAGAAATATCTAAATTATTTTAGATTATAAATTAACAATGTTCTTCTAAATTTAAAAAAGATTTATTTTCAATATCAAGATCGTTGGGAAATAATAGATAAACTATCAGAATTAAAATAATCACCTGAATTCATTTACAAAATAAATATACATTTTAAATTAATTTTTTCCATTTATAAAATTTTAATTCAAAGACAATTTATTTTGATTCATTTTTCAATTAACATTCCTTTTGACTTCGTTTGAAAATGTTGTCAAACCAGCCAATGACAGCACTTGCCACGGAACTTCGTTTTTCCTGACACACGCTATTTTCTCTTTCAGAGGCTTGAGACTTGAGAGAGAGGGGGGAGGTAGGGAGTGGCCGGCTGGTGATGCCATAATAAAAAATCGGCACATCGGTCGGTTAGCTTTCCTATAAATGTATTGTCCGATAATTTAATCTTTTTATTTTGTAATAACAAAAGTATAAGATTGGAATGTTTTAAGCGACTCAGCACAATAAACGGCTCTTTAAAAGAATGCCCTATCCCATTATTTCGGAGGATGATGGCTGTCTTCATATCGAGACGTTGGAAATTCTACGTCTCGGGAGTGGATGGCACCCAGTATACCTCTAGACATAGGCGTAGCGTGACCAGAAATTTTGGGGGGACACAAAGGCCGTGAAACTGCGCCCCGAGCAAATTTTCAATTTTGCGCCCCCACACCTCCCCCAATAAAAAAAAAAAAAAACCTCTTTTTGTGATGGGTGTAATAAAATTGATAAAGTGCAGAAACATAAATAAATTCTATTGAATAAATATTTCGCGCTTATTTTGGAACTTTAAAAGGTTTAATTTTAATTTAGAAATTCAGAACAACTAAATAACATTAGGGAAAATTGCACTTATTTGTTAGAGAGTTTATGATGTTTTGCGACAGGAAAAAAAATGATCAAGAGAAAAAAATAAATTCTCCGGAAAATGATCAGCGGCCAAAAAATGAATAAAACCGTGGTTCGCAGCGTAAATTTTGCTCCCGGGGCGACCGACCACTCCTTTAGCACCCTCTTTGCAAGGCCCTGGGGAGGCACACTAGAGGTCTGCACGGACCGCAATTTCAGTGGCTCGGACCCAGCTCAGCATAAAAATTAAAACTTCCACCCTAGCCCGGTCCGTTTATATTTTCACAATTTATGGCCAGGCTCGGGTCGTACACAAATCAGAAAAAACAAGCCCGGCCCGTGGAAAATCAATTAAATCAGGCCCGGTCCGGCCCGACGCAATTTCTCATAAAATTCCGATTTTTCTTAACATACAATTGCAGGGCTGCACTTGCTACTAAAATGCTACTGAAAGCTACTATTTTAAGCATTCGGCGGCTATACCGACTATTTTAGGCGGAAAACCATTAAAAAGCGACTATTTCAAGAAAACAGGCGACTTTTTTTCGGATTTAAGCGACTATTTTTACTGAAAATATTCGATCTTTTTGTTCAAAGCGCTTGTAAAGTCATCTTCCTAAACGCACTTTTTTAACGGTTGTTTGAGGAGATTCGCGATTTTTTCCGCGACGAATTCTAAAATTCGCGATTTTTCCCGCCGATTGACGAAAATACCCCTTTCTTTCTGAGATCTTTTTATACTATCGTTAAAGGAGATTTCGCGTTTTTTTCGGCGATCCTTTGCCATATTTCACACTTTTTTCTACGACAGATTGATGAAATTTATTTTTTTTCGCCACCACTTGTCCAAATTTTAGATATATATTTTCCGTGACCGATTGATGGTAGTTACTATTTGTTTCAGAGATCTTTCGACGTAATTCCCGATTCTTTTCTGTAACCTTTCAGAAAATTTGCTGCGAATTTCAGAATTTTTTTTACTCAGAATCACTGTTGCCGTCTTTTTGCCCACGAGCATTTGACGAAATTTGCAATTTTTTTTTCTTGATCGTTAGACGAAATTTGTAATATTTTGTGCATTCTTTTGACGAAATTTGCGATGATTTTTCCGTGACCGAATGACGAAAATCACCATTTGTTTCCGCAACCTTTCACAAAAATCAAGATATTTTTTCACGGTCCTTTGAGGAGATTCACGATTTTTTCCCCGATGAATTACCAAAATTCACATTTTTTTTTCCGGCGATCGTTACATGGAATTCACGATTTTCTTTACACACTATCCTTTGCCAAATTTCGTGGATTTTTCTACGACCTATTGATGAAATTGATATTCAGTATCTGTTTCAAAGATTTTTTGACAAAATTCGCGATTCTTTTGCACGATCTTTTGTCGAAATTCGTCTTTTCTTTTGTCGACCGACTAAGGAAGTTCTTGATTTTTTGCTCAATTTTTGATTAAATTCGCGGGTACTTTTTTTTCTGTCCACGACAGTTTGACAAAATTTTCGATTTTCTTTCCATAATCCTTAGACTAAATTTACAAGTTTTTTTGCGACCAATGGAAAACTTTTTTACTACAACCAATTGTTGATACCTACTATGTTTTTCGCTACCGATTGGCAAAATTCGTGACTGTTTGATGAATTGATTTTGTGGAATTCCCGAAGAAAAAAAAATCGTGGCTTTCACGAAAAAAAAAATCGCGTACGAATCATATGCCTGTGCAAGAAGAAAATTTGGAAGATTCCATCCAAACGAATTTTTTTTATTATGCGGGATTTTCCTTTTTTGTGTGGGATTTGCGATATCCCACATGTTATTTTTAACCCTGCCCCTCAAATAAAACTTTTATTCCTTCTCTCCAAGAAACTCGAAATGAAAGGCCTGATGGAAAATAGTATCGAGGATGATCTGCAAGAAGTTTTTACTGCTATGTTTCCTGGCGCTGTACGTATTTTTTTTTTTTTTTTGGTAAAGAGCCAAGCTTACTTACTTCATAACTGAAACTTTAGGGCCTTTTTTTCTGGATAACTTGCTTTCTCATTTGAAGAAATCACTCTATTCTTTATTCAGTGATTTGAGCAGAAGCATAAACTGTGAAATAAGATGTGAACATTCATAAAGTCCTTTCAGTTGTTATGGATGCATTTTTTCTTCCCTTTTTTTAAAGTGATAGGTATGAGACTATTTGGCTACTATTTTCGAACAAATGCTACTATTTTTTTCGTTGGGGGCAACTAAAGCTACTATTTTCAGTGTCATTCGGCAGTGGCAGTCCTGCAATTGAGATGCTTTTATGAAATAGAGTAAAGTTTTTTTTTCTAAAAAACTCCGATTTTTTTTTTTATAAAATTACATCAAAGTTGGACTTTTGATTTCCGAATTCGAAGGCTGACAATTACAAGACGGATTCATTTAGTAATCGGCTTTAAATCAAGCTGCTTCGAATTAGGAAAAATATTAGGAAAAGGGAGAACGCTACTCGATTCTTAAGCACCTGACGCTTACACATCTGTAATTTTTAGGCAAAAATAAATGAGTTTATAATGATAAGTACAATAAACAATAAATGAGTTTATGAATGTGTCAAAAATAATCACATATTTGAGTGGGGATTTTTGTTTTTTCTGAAAACGTATTAATTTACTAAAACAAACAATTCTGTATATTCTTACTTTCTGTTGCATTTTCGTCCTTCTGAAGCCAGACTTACATGAATTTAAAACCAGCATGGTTGTGCTCCGTGACATCTCTTTTTATTGAGTTTTCTATAAAAATTTCCTACTTTTTTATCGCGCTTGTTTTTTGCGTGGGTCATTCATTCCTGATCAGTTTAAAAAATAATAACATTTAACTACAAGCACATTCCCACGAATGACCAGAATAAACCAAACCAAGTGTGTGTAGGAGTGTGGGGTGGGGGTGTTAGGTAGAGACGCTCCTACTATCTCACTTTGCACAAGCGGGAAGCACGAGTTCAGAGGTCAAAGAACTTCTTTGTGTGACCATGTTACTCACTGCAATTAAACTATGTGGGTGACAGGACACTACCAAAAATAGCATATAGCTTTGCAGTTAGGAAAAATTTTTCTTCTACCGATCAACTTACAACTACTGACCAAATATCAATGATTGGCCAGCACTGAATTGATGGTTGAGAACTAAAGAGTTTTTGTTTTAGGGGAAGTGAGAGTGAGTGAAATGCTACATACTAAAGAGGTTTAAAGTTGATTGCACCTTTGAAAAAAGAAAAAAAAAAAAAAGAAAAAAAAGAAATAAAATTGAAAATCACTGTCATTTATCATTTTTGTAAAAGTCTCAATAAATTACAATCCTAAAATATGTGAAAATAAATTTCACATTAATTTATCTGCAAATCCCATGCCCATGTATAATACGCAATCACATATCCTTTTAAAATAGTAACTAATGAATGTTTTTAATAATTTGCACAATAAGTACAACCAGGTCCCGGGGGAAGGGGGGGGGAGCCCCTCTCCAAACGTTTGCGAATGCTGTTACACTTGGTAAATTTACAAACTTAGTTGGCAAATTTGTTTAAAAATTTAATAAAAAACTATAAAACACTTTCTATTTCTGATAGATTTGACAAAAGTAACAAATATAATTGGGAATATTATTAAGCTTTTTACAAATAAGAACTATATTACATTTTCTAATTGTGGTAACTTGGTAACATTATAAAAGTAGTTGGCAAATGTCGAGAACTATTTATTTTTACTTCTCAATGAGTTGGCAAATACTGAAATTTGACTTGACAATTTAAGGTCCTCTCCCCCACCAACAAAACGTCTAAAGTGATGGCCCTGAGCATATCTTATATCAATCGTACGTTTAGGGCCGAAACTAGCCTTTTTTGCGCCAGCGGAAAACATGGATTTTGCCCCCCCCCCCCCCCCCCCCCAATCTCCTCACGCACAATAAAAGTTATCGACCTCAGGTACCCTATGCAAAAATAAATAAATAAATAACAATCATAAAATATAAAAATAATTTAGTAATTAAAATTAGAGCAAAAATATGTAAACAATGCTCCCATAGGATTAACATTAGCCTGAGCGTTAACCCTTTCAGGGGCAAGTAATTGCGTTACTGTAACGTCGAATTCACACCGGAATCTTTCAAAAATTTTATTGCAAAATAAGGAAAAGCAATTTTATGACTTTTTTCCACCAAAGTTAGGAAAGTAAAATTTAATAAAATTTTTCTGGTGCAAATCTTATTTAGCGTTCTTTTTAAATTATCTTGCTTGCATACTAATAGTTATAATTTTTTTTTTCACTTAAAAAAGCTGAGGTTGAATTCTAACCGGGTTAGTGTTTACTTTTTCTATTTTGGTTGCAGATTATTTTTATAAAATTACTT
The DNA here is from genome assembly GCA_963932465.1 of Maratus speciosus. Taxonomy (NCBI): domain Eukaryota; kingdom Metazoa; phylum Arthropoda; class Arachnida; order Araneae; family Salticidae; genus Maratus; species Maratus speciosus. The sequence goes on from OZ010786.1 coordinate 634,703,759, forward strand.
TCACATTCAGTACCTGCTTTGAAACCTAAAAGTACAGCAATTCTAAAGATCAATCTAAACTATCCTAAGAAAAAAAAAATCCTTTTAAAATATTAAAATGCAAGCGAGAAATTTGAAAAGAATGCTCCCATAGGTTTAACATTAGCTTGCGAGTTTCTTTGAATTTCATCTATATTTATACATTTTTGTATGAAACGACAACCAAAATGTTCATTTGGCGCCCCTTCACATTTGTTCTGGCACCTGGGGCACAGTCCTTTCTGCACCCCCCTAGTTTCGACCCGGGTTATATTCTTAAAAAAGCATTAAAAAAGGGAGTTACTATTCTATCTTGCATATATTTCAACCCTTACTCTTTAGCTGTTGCCCGACCTCGCGCCGTTTGAGACCAGATCTGGATGTAAAAAAAGTAATTTTAGTAAAAGGCATGGGCGACATTTTTTAGTAGTCACCTACCTAGAAATGGCAAAAGGACGAGAAATGTAATTTGGTAAGGTAAAAGCAGGGGCGGCTACGGCTTTACTATTCATGGCACCCTGGGTGCCAAACCAAAAAGGCCGTCATGGCACCCTTTAGGCACATTTTAGGATATGTTTAATGTTGTAAAAGTTTGTCTTTTATTTAATCTGGCCAGATACTTTCCTCATATATATAATTAATCGCAAGAAAACTAAATAAATGTGTATTAAAAACTATCTTTCTATCTGTTCTTTGTATTTGAATATTATTTATTTTAGGTGTGTTTGAAGATCGTTAAAGGGCGAGATTAATTGTTCAACTTTCTTATTTTTAGCTCGATTCTCAAAAGATAAATAGATTAATAGTGGATATTTACTAAAATAGCAATGGGACATAAAATGTATTTCTCATGATTTTAATTATTTAAATAATTTAAGGAAAGGGGGATTAATATTAATTGTAATTGCTTTTATTTAACTTTCCATAGCGCAATGTGCAGCTACTATCGCTCTGGCCATAGTGTGATGTGTGGTGTGTGGGTTTTGAGGCTTCAAATGTGAATTTGGGGTAATTATATATGAATTAATTATCTTGAATTCATTTCAAATTCTCGGAATTCACATACCCAAGATCTCACTTAACAGGATAAAACTTAGTACCATGTTTACATTGTAGTAATTTGGAAAGTTGCAAGGCATAGGTAACTACTAAAAAAAATAATGTTTTTGGCATATCTCTATAGTTTGCAGTTTTCAAAGACTGCCTAAAAATTCACTTGCCAGTGATGAGTAAAATGGTGGATTTCCCCTCCCCTGGGAATAACTGCCCTCCCTAGCCTTTTCCAAATTGCACCACTGTCTGTATTAATATTTGCATAGATTTCATAATTTTTTTTTTTTTCTGTACAGGACTAGTTTACAATATGGTATAAATTGTTTGAAGAGGCTGAATTATAATAGAGAAGCTCTTGAGGAAAGGAGAAAGCTTAGTGAGCATGAAATCAAAGGTAAATATTTCTTTTCTTTCTTAACTTAAAAAAAAAAAAAATCTTCATTTATCATCCTCTTTTATATTCATAAAGATTTATTGTGTGTATTTTTTCAGCATTAGATTTTTATAATTCTTTCACATTTTGATACGGTTTTTGTATATTATTGCTTGTAATCATTAGCACTCCATAGCATTATTATTTCTCGATTTTCATTGATTTATTATAAGTGAAAAAAAAGTATGAAAACATCTCTTGTACTATGTAAAATGAACGCATACTATGTCAGATAGAGCATTGGAGTACAAGTGATTAAATTTGTACTTTTATAAATCCTTTGATTAAAATTTTGAATAATTTTCATTTTGCAGTAGGTTTGCCAAAATGTTTTAATTGACATCGATTTTTTAAAAGATATATTTACAATGTCATATTTGTAGTTCATTATATTTGTTGTATAAAGAATTAGAAAAGATAAATGTGCAGTGGTTGGATAATAAGGGGGAAAACTAGGAAATTTCATTAGTAGCCAGATGCTGATAGTACCAATTTTATAAGTGACCAGTTTCTTTAAACTAGTGTCCACTTTTTTATTTAAAGCACGAAACAGTAAACTTTTATTAAATTTTCGGTTAGTATTAACCTAAAATTTAATAGTCCAAATATATATGTTAATATAACAATAATGCAACCAGAAAAAGTAGAATCCTCGATGGAAAGCAATAAAATTTTACTCTCTCATTGTAGGAAAGTAGCCATTAAAAAACAATTTTTAATAGCTATTTTTCCTCATTTAGTGGGCCAGTGCTAATTTAGCTCTTTATTGGATAACACAAAAATAAAACAACTTTATTGCAAGATTAGAGATTCCTTTTCACATGTTGCATAAATGAAATACATCAAAGAATACTCAAATATTAATACTAAACAACATTCATATTAGTATTGTTACTTACCAGATAAATGAGCTTCAGCAATCACTCTTTTTTAAAACTTTATTAGGTCTGACATATGCTGCTAAACATGGGGGGGGGGGGGGACATTCTTTCAACATTGCAACTAATCAGACTTATTAGCTATAATTTAAACATCGAGTAACTGCAAAAAAATTTAGTAATTCAATCCTGATTACTTTATTGAAAAAAAAATTATATATATATTAAAATTATTTTGTCTTGCATCTCTAATTGAGGGAAAAGATAAGGGGGGGGGGGTGAGCAAGGTCAACAGCCACGTTAAACTTCTGAAAGTTCATTGAAGGGAATTTTTGACTGTGAAATCCTCAAATTGACATTCCCGTAACAAATAAAAAACGTTTATTTTGAAAAAAAAGTATTTGAAGAAAGTATTGATAAAAAAAGTATTGATATTAAAAGTGTTGAAATAGTTAAAACACTCAAAGATTTAGAATAGTAACCCTTTCAAGAGCATTATCTTCATCTATTGCTTGTAATACAATTTTCCCTGAAAGAGATTTTATAAAACTGTTATTTAATTCTTCAGCGATTTGTTATTTCACCCCCGCCCCAACCCAACCCCCTTAAAAATATATATTTTTTTTAAAAACCTTTTTCATTTAGTTTTGTTTTTCAGCTGCAGCTGTTTTTAAGTGCAAATCATTTCCCAAGATTTACTTACAAATATGTTATCAACAAGTAGTAGTCACAGGCCTGCAAAATAAACATACTCAAATAAGTATTTTTTTTTTTCATAGTTAGGGGGAGGGGGGTGAAGAAATGTGTGTTTTAAACATTCAAACTTTTTAGATTTGCCTACTGCAATAATAACTCTGTCAATTGAAGGCAAATCACATTAACTTGTTGTTATGATAAATCGTACAATTCTGTTTGTTTAATAATTTAAAATCTATTAACCATTATTTATTTAATTAATGAAAAATTAATTCATTCAAAAACTTTATTTATCTTTCCAAATAACAATTTAAAATATCTATATTACGTTAATAATTCAAACTACTAAAATGTTATTCAAATATCTATTAAATTATTTATTTATCAGTAATTTCTAGATTATAAGCAAAAAGAAATACTCATAAAAACATATTTCATTTCTACAAAATGCCGTGACATTTTTATCTAAGTCTTTAAAATTCGTTTTTTAAAATTTCTTAAATATTTGTGAATTTCATTGCAAAATATATTTATTTGATTTAAATAATGATTTACTTTCAGCAGACAAAATTTCATCTATTTTGATGCAATAAATCGCAAGTTATCCAAATTTTAAGTTTTATTTATTTTTGCTACCTTTAAATATGCGCACCATCCATTTTAAGACGCCCTGAGCTCGCCATGATTTCGTTCCTTCATCGATTCAAAACAACATCGTTACATCACACAAGACTCAAGGTTTTACTTACAAGTTCAGTGACCGCACAATGGAGCATTGTTTTTGGTGAATGCTCATTGGTGTTTCTGAATTTTAGCATCTTTTTCAAAAAGATACTACGGGACATTGATGCACAAACATACATGCATCATCGCTCCAAGAAATAATTTTTCTATGTGATTGGTTCTTCGGCTATACGGGTCGAAGGCTGATTACTTATAATAAATTACCTTAATTTAATATGTCGGCAAATATTTCATTAAAATTTTTCTAATATAAGTTCAGAGAAATATCGGCAGATGCTGGCACATTTGATGGAGGATGCCATAGTAATTGTGCTAATGAAGGCTATGGAAGTTATCTGGCTGTGAAGGCCCCTGATTTACAAAAGAAAATAATGATGTTCTGTTTTTCTGAAGAATATTCAATTTATAAGAATTTTTCCTTGTGAGATATGCAGTTATTCATTGACACTGTATACTCAGAGGTAACAGTGCATTCGGAAGAATGCTATGCGAGTATTCATTGACACTGTGTACTCAGAGGTAACAGTGCATTTGGAAGAATGCTATGCGAGTGTACAAGCCTAGAACAGTAAAAAAAAAAAAAAAAAAAAAAAAAATTCACCTCTCAAGCAATTATTTTCATTAGGAGAGTTATATTATTCTATGACTCTGAAGAAAATTCAATTCATACTCTCTGTATTTCGTGAGAACATTCACTGGAATAACTCAGAAATCTTCCATATATTCCACAGCATCTTCTATCAAAGAACCAAAACTTTTCATCTTTCTATTATTAAATATTCAGTTTAAAATGGACCCTATTGCTGGACGATGTTTAATTAGTGTCTTCTGATAAAATATTACAATATAATTTTTGGCATGAAAAATGTACAATTACTATTTTAGCAGTTGGTATGCTTGAAATAATCATTGTCTACGATCCTTTCATGAATTCATCAAATGATAAACCAACTGTTTAAAAGTTAATGATTTTTATGTAGAAGATCATGAATGTGTATTATTTTATATTTTTAACATTTAACTGAGTGTAGGGGTCTGTGTAGTACCTTTCCTTTTATATATGTCTATTTAAATAAAGAATTAAGTTAATTTTGTGCATCATTCATGTGTTTCTTCTAAGTGTGAGTTCATTTTGCATTTTTCCTTTTCAGCTTCAACTTAATTTATGGCAACTTATTTTTAATTTATTTATTTGATTAAATTCAGTTAATTTAAATCTTAATATTTTTAGTTGCCAAGTAATGATAATTCCACTATACAACATCGTTAGATGCGGTGGCAGAGTGACATTTTGAATATCAGATCTTTTTACAACAATTTATTAATATTAACTTTAAATATTTTCTTGCTTTTATGGTATTTAATCTGTGATTCCAATATCTACATATAACACTTGTGTAATATTTGAATTCTAGCTATTTCAAACTGATTAAAAAGAACAGTTATTGAATTATTTTGTCTTAACACCTGTAAATGATAATTTAATTTGTAAAAGTACTTACTAAAAATTATTGAATTTTTAAATATGCTCGTTGACTTACTTTTAATATGAAAGTGGATGTTTTAATTTTTGCAGATGTGTTAGTGTGGTCAAATGATCGAGTGATTAAGTGGGTAGATAGCATTGGTCTACGTGAGTACTCAACTAATTTAATAGACAGTGGCGTGCATGGCTCTGTGGTAGCGCTGGATGAGAGCTTTGACCATGCAGCAATGGCTCTGGCTCTTCAAATACCCACACAAAATACTCAGGTATGTGCAATTATCTCAAAGTTTTAGCTGTGTACATGTGAAGAACTTGATATTTCAAAATTAAAAAACTGAAGAAGTAAAAAATTTTAATTAGAAGTAGAATCTTTGTACTAAAAAATTAAAGTTTTAAAATTTTTCTGAAAAATTTAGTTTTTTGAAAAAAAAAATAGCTTTCATGTACTTATAATTTAAAAATTAATTTTTAAAAGATTTTTTTAATGTGTTTCTGATTTTTATTAATTTATTACTTGATCCTCCCCCTTTTTTTTTCTTTAATGTAAGAGTTTTGAAATGTGTCATATGTGTTTCACAGTAATTTAAAATCATTCTTTATTTAGAAATTTATTTCCATTGTTTCATAATTTAATATTTATTAGTGTATATTTAAAACTTCTAATACTATTTGTATTTTAGTTTTGTTGTTTTTGGAACTTCTCATGTTAATGTACAACCATGTTTCAATTTAAGTTTGAAAACCATCAACTTTGTTTGTTATGATCTTATTTATTTCAGAAAGAGTAAATATTACTTACAGAAGTGTTTCCTAACCCCTCAACCACTGTCATTGATGTACCTTTTTAAAAGTAGCCATATTACTGCTACTTTCACATATTGAAGAAATATCTCTAATCCTTTTGTTATTAGTGTAAAAATCAATATTGCTTAAAGCTATAAGTTTTAAGTTGCATCGCTAAAAATTTCTTTTGTTGGAAAATTGTTGTACCTCTGAAAACAATTATATTCTTTCACGGCTGTGCATGACTATTTCTTTTCTCATTCTGTGGAAGAAAACCTTTTCACACTCACTTGCCAAAGTTTTCAAAAGATGTTTTACATGATCATGCTGTGCGAACAATCAAAAAAAGTTTAGTGGATCAAAATTAATGCGTCAAAAGGACTTGAATTTTTGTTTATGAGGATTAAAAAATATTGGTAATATACATGTAGGCAGGTGGTATGAAAATCATTATATTATTGAAGTATATTCAAATAATAACTGAACACTGAAATCATACGAACTTTGCTTTAATTGCTTAAAGACTATTTTACAAGGCTATATAGCTAGTTTCTTCAAACATACTAGAGTTAACAATTAAAACATATACTCCGTAGAATATTTTAATTAAGCCTAATACAGCCAATTACTTTTACATGTCTGGGTCAATGATTGATGAACGATAGAAGAATAAGAGACTGACTCTTTTCTTATTTTCAAAGTTTAAAGTCACTGTCCTCGTGATCTGTGAATTTCACTTTTATATCTTGTGTGTTCAAATCATAGACAATAACAAATACCAGAGAGTTAGTTAATTTGTTACCACGCACATCATAAGTGAAATAAATGATGCTATCTAAATTCAAATTCTACATACATGTAGGTATTATACATAATAACTATAGTAAAAATTAGATTTTAGAAAGTTATTGTATCTTGAATGCCAAATAAATAATATCCGGTTCATACTTAGTTACTTTTAATGCTATACAAGCTGAAAAGGAGTCCATCTGACAAGTTTGAGCTTTTCATATCATTCATTTCCAAAAGTAATGACTCACAGGCTAGAGGTCTGCACAGGCCAGAATTTCCGGACCCTTGCCTGGCTCGACCTGTTGCAAAAATTAAAAGTTCAGCCCGAGCCCGGCCCATTTGTATTTGCACAGTTCATGGCCCAGACCATGCTAAAATCAGTAGAAACAGACCCAGCCTGTACAAAAATCAATGAAATGAGAACCAGACTCAATTTCCACAGTAAATACTGATTTTACTGAACCTTCAATTAAGATTTTTTCTAGACAACTGCATCATAACTATGGGGAAATTTAACATAGATTACTATATGTTTTAGATTACTGTTTGCAAGCCATAAAATGAGAATAGCGTCAGTACCGGCCTGCCATGTAGGCCCAGTATGTTGAGAAAATGTAAGCCTGATCCGAGTCTGCTGAAATAATTAAGCCCTGTTTCAGACATGATGCCAACTGACAATGCCGATCTCTAGAGTGGACATGTTATATTTCTGTACTGATCATGTCAATCTAGTATCGGCTCATGCAGCATATTTATACTAACCTCACCTCAGTTACGTCTATTGAAAAGTGCTCACATCCTATTGGCTTAATTTGATCCTTTTAAATTTTATACTGGGCCGAATTTTTTAATCTGTTCAGCCTAGCTCATTGGAAATTTTCTCTTCATTTCGGCAGACTGGGCCCAGGGTCATGCAGGCCTCTATCACAGGCATAGGTAGAGGGAAAGATTGTCAAAATGGCAAATTTCATACCAAGTCACCATAGTTTCATCTTTATGATGACTGATAATCTTTCTTGTTGTGAATTTACCAATCAATTAATTTGGTAAAGTACTGAGCCCATGTTAAAATAGATTCGAATTCATTAAGTTGCATTTCCATTTTTTCAATTAAAAAAAAATTTGACCAGCTCAACTTGTGTAATTAAATTTATGTGTTTTGTGATACTTTCTTTTATTTTGATTAGAATCTTAATCGACACCATGCTTAAAATATTCTGTCACATGTCGGTTATGGCTGGTATGGCATATGTCCATCATACATGTTCTAGATCATACAAAAAAAAAAGGAAACGTTATAAAAAAGATTTAATCATGGCATATAATATTAAAATTGAGTATTAATGGTTAGTCAGAATAATTTGTAACTACCAAAAATACAAAATAATTATTGATTCTTGTTTTATTGGGATTTTTTTCCCATTAATAAACATTTCAAGCTGAATATTTTAAAACATTCTTATATTTTTAATCAATCAAAATTTTATTAATGATTATAGCAATTAATAGTAGTCTTTTTTTTTTTTTTTTTTTTTTTTTTTTTTTTTTTTTTTTTAACTTTAATACTTTCTCCACTTTGAAAATAATAATAGTAAAATTTGTCAAAACAAAATCTGTGTATAATAGAATCCTGCTTTAACACTCAATTATTATCCTTGATCTGTAAGATACATTGACTTTATTCTGACTGCAAAGGCGTCTTTGCAAAACCCAATTTGGTATAACTTTTTTAGTTATTGTGATTTTAAAGACAAAAGAACATGCATTTCTAGTTAATTACTACCTTTCTCTGAAATTATAAAGTGTATAAATGTGGAAATTACATCATGTGATTTTGCAGATACATCAACTGCAGTAATGTTAAATTTCCAAGGATAGTAATCGAGTGTTAAATAGAAAATTTTATGGCACCACACCAGCTAAGACAGAATGTGTTTTGGTCATTTGCAATTTTTCTTATCATGTTTTACTGTAATTTATTCAGAAGGTTTCAGCATTTCTCTTCACTGTCATTCAAATAATAATGAACACATTTTCATTTAATACTTAAAACCCTTTTTAGGTTAGGCAAATCTTAGAAAGAGAATATAGCAACCTTCTATTAAAAGGCACAGAACGGAGACCCGATGAGGTAACTTAGTGTGTTTTTAATGCAACTATTATTGTGATTTTAAGTGTTTTTAATTTGCTTTTTTTTTTTTTTTTTTTTTTTGTAGTATGCATGTTATGTGTAAATGCATCTTAATATTGATGTTGATTGATGTCTTTTCTTTCTTTTATTTAATTTCCCCCCTAAGAAGTTTTCATATAATTAATCTGTGTGTTTATGTGGAGAAAAAATTGAACTATTTATTAGACCGGGAGCCGGCAACATAGACAATCTTCTCATTGAGTTCACGGCTGAAATTTCAGAATTAGTTAACTCGATATGCATATTAAAACGCAATCGGTCTGTCAAGTCCTATCTTGGTGGAAAACACCTGAAAATCCAATTTTAGCTGTTGATTTGTATGTTTACTATTGCATTTTCCTGCTCCCAGTCTTCCCTGTTTTTATACTTTTGGGTGCAAGAAAACACAATGGTAAACCTACGAGTCGACCGCTAAAATACTGTTTTCAGGTGTTTTCTACCAAGATAGGACTTGGCAGACCGATTGCGTTTTAATATGCATATCAAGTTTTAACTCATTCTGGAATTTCAGCCGTGAACTCGATGAAGTGATTGTCTGTGCTGCCAGTCTATATATTATTAAATATTTTTAAATGTGTTAATTTAATATTGATATTTTAATTTCAGTATAACAATCACCTGAATTCGATAATTAAGACCTAGTGAAATAGGACTTTTTAAACTAATAAATCCCAATTATTATGTTCAACTTTTTCTCTATTTTATTTTCTTTTATGTGTTTTTAATAGGTAATCTAAATGTTCTTCAGCATTTTGAGCACTTCTTTTCTACTTTCGTTATTTCTATATTCTTAAAGACAGTTTATTTCTTCATGCAAATTATAATATTCAACAGCTGTGATATCTCAAATAACCTTTGGGCATATGTAGTATTTTAAAGTGATTTGCATTATACATGGCTATTACAAATGATGGATCTCATTTTTAAAAAAAATCATATTTTCGAAACTACTGCACATATTACAACAAGTGATACATGAATTTAAAGAGAAATATACGAAATTTTTTTCAGTTATAAATGTTCGATGTGTTACCCTCTTGTTACATGGCATACATCCAATCTGTAATGTAGCATCACACTTTCAAGTCAATGGTTCAGAATTCTGCACAAATGCGTTCTTTAAGTTCTGACAGTGTCAAAGACATTTTTTATGTACCACCAGTGCCGAAAACAAAGTGTTCGGAACTTAAAGAATGCATTTGTGAAGCTTTCAGAACCATTGACAGAGTGATGCTATAAAATGTTTGGAACAAACTCGATTACAGATTGGATGTATGCCGTGTAACAAAAGGGTCACACATTGAACATTTGTAACTGAAAAAACTTAGTATATTTCTCTTTAAATTCATGTATCACTTATTGTAATATGTGCAGTAGTTTCGAAAATATGAGTTTTTTAAATCGGTCCATCATTTGTAATAGCCCTGTATATTACATGACACACACACATTAATGAGTCATTGCATTATAACCACCAATAAGATTCCGTCAGTAGTAGTGATGTTTTCAGTTTCTTTTTTCTCAGCCCCAAGCCCATTTAAATCCGACAATTTGAAATGTGGTTCTGATGCTGAAACTATGCAGTGAATAATTGTTAATAACTTTTTAAATTTGTTTCAAGATTAATTTTCTCATTTAAAAATGTCTTCAAACATTGATGTAATATCAACCCTAAATACTCCCCCATGACGATGTTTTGTAATTTCCATGTCCCTAAAATTTATTCTACAATTTCTTTATATATACACAACCACTGGCAGAAATCTAAGTCACAATTCTTATTATTTAAAAATATTGTACAACTGTGGCAGAAAGATGAAGAGTTCTGTTTTCCAGTAATTCTGAAAAAGAACTTCAAACAGAAAGAAAGGATAGACAAGGGATATCCCTTGGCTTCTTTATGTCACTAACACAAAGAGGACACTGACCTTGCTAAGGCTTTAGAATATTTCTCTTTATAGCCCAACAATAACAATTCAATTCCCTTTTAAACTGATTTTTAGAGGATTGTAAAACACTATAAGAAAAGAAACTTAGACTACATTTCCGTTTCTCAAATACAATGTAATTTTTCTTTTTTTTTTTTTTCAATTTGTCAATAAATAAAATTTTCATTTTTAATCCAAGCCCAAGGATTAGTATAAAAATCAAACTCGAGCCTGTCTCCTCTCAATTCAGTACAGTTTTTTCTAAATTAAAATATATAAATGATATTGTGAACGAAAAATAATTAAAAAGGTTGTACTTTCTGTACATTATAGAATAGAGAAAAGATATTGAAAGTGCTTTTTTTTAATATATAATTTTACACCTTCAGTTTTTTCTAAATTAAAATATATAAAGGATTTTAAATTAAAATATATAACTGATATTGCGAACGAAAAATAATTTAAAAAGTTGTACATTCTGTACATTATAGAATAGAGAAAAGATATTGAAAGTGCTTTTTTTTTACTATATAATTTTAGTCATAAGTGTTTTAATTTATTCAAGTTAACTAGAACAATGTAGTGACTATTACGATGATTTGATTTTTTTAGTTTCTAGCCATGTTTTATAAAAGTTGAATTTTCAATAGAAACATCGCTGTACTGCTTTCATACTGGTTAATATTTACTAATTTTTATAAAATTCATTCATTTTCATGTTTGTAGCATATGATAAAACACTGGTAATTTGTAACATATTTTTAAATTCATTGGCGTTAAAACTAAGTCTTTAAGAAATGCTTAGATAAATAAAATAAAATAACATAAAATAGTAAATATATTAGGCAGCTTTTGCAACTCTGCATCTAGTTAATTGCATTAGTAATTAAACACGCTGAATTTTTAACATAACACATTTTTAGCTTTATTTTATATATTGATAGTAAACATTTAATTTTGGCTTTCAATAATAGTAGAAAAACTATTTTTGTTTTAATATTATAATTTCTGTGACTATGATCATTCTCAGCATTATAGAAATTTATTGATATTAAGGGGAAAATTTGCTAAATTTTAGTTTTTGCCTCTGCCTTGCATACCCTAAATAAATTACACCAATGACCAATGTTGAATTAACATAAATTGGTTGCTTACCCTCCCCCCCCCCCCCCTTCTCATCAGAAATTTAATATCCTGTGCAGGTCTTTAAAATTTGAACATTATATTGAAGTATCAGATTAATTAATTTTTAAGATCATGAAAACATATAATTCGCATTTTGATTAGGAAAAATGATGATAAATATGCAAAATATCAACTAATAAGAAATTATGTATGAATAAAAAATGTTTTGGTGTTTTGTTCTTTTATAAAGCCAATACGCTATCAAGAATCTTGGAAGATAAGATAAAAATTTTACTGAAGTCGTATTATGATAAACCTTAAGGTAAGTATTCTAAATAATAGTACACTGTAGCACATACTGTAGGGCACCATTTACTGCTGGGCAGCTGCTTTAGTAATCTCACCCAACCCATATTTTGCATCAGTAACTGAAGATTTTATTAGTATTGCATTAACACTGCATTAACAGCAGCATTTCCTCAAAATAATTCAGTTTTATTGCTCCAGAAATAAAAGGATTTGTTGAAATCAAAAATCCTGCTGTTAGTCTCGGAAATTTTTATGAAATAACATTGGAGATTTTTTTTTTTACCATCTTGATTACTCAGTTGTCTGTTCACGGTTTTCTTAGCTTTTGATTCACTAGTTGAATTCACAAATGTATACCTCATTAGATAACATACTTCAATGCTTTTGCACCATTTTTTTTTTTTTTTCATGATCTTTTCTTTTTAAAGGTAAGTAGGAGTATAATTGTTTCCCACAGTTCTTTAATCACTTTTACCATTTAAAGCTTTCCACCAACTCTTAGTTTCTGTGATGTTATTTATTTTTATTTCTGTTGATTTATAATGCAAGTAAAGCTGGATAAAGCTCTTAAAATTTTAAATTAAACTTGCTTTTTTTTTTTTTTATATATAATTGCATTTCATGTAATGAGTTTAAAATTATTTCTTTTTACATTTCAAATGATTATTTAAAAATTCATTTGTAAACATCTCCCAATTTCTTAAAACTTTTTAGCCCATTTGCATCATTAGAAAGAAAGTCTTTAATACTAATTTATTTTTTATGTTCAAGCAAAAAAAAAATAAAAATAAAAAATAAATCAAAGTTTTAATATTTTATACCATCTATACCTAAAATGTTATATACCTTTAATACATCACTTTGTTCTTTCTACCTGTAATTAATAGTCACTCAGACTTTATTATCAGCATCATTTATGTTAAATTTTACATGAATAATGCATCTTCATTTGCAAAATCTAATCGCTATTTTCATCATTAATCTCTCATGCTTAGGTGTGGCATATGAAGTTGTATATTATATTGATATTAATTTATAATTATTAGTTGAATATTAATAAAAGGAAGTTTTTGTTTGTGTGTCTATCTATTTATTTTTTGCTGATGGCAAGGGAAATTTATCACACATTCAGATCTGCAAATTTGAATAAAGATAGACAAAAATGGTTCTGATAGCACACGAGTCTCAAATTTTTATTTTTTGATAGTTAGCCGATATATTAATTAAAAAACCTAATGAATGAGGTTAGATTTTCAGCAGTTTGCTGACATTAAAACCACTTTGTCGCATTCCCATATATATATATATTAAAAGAATGTTTTCATAGTATCTTTCTGATTGTAATGATTTTTTTTATTTAAAACAAAACATTAATATTCATTATTAAAAAAAAAAAATTCTGAAAGTTGATTTCATATTAGTTTTTATGTTATATATATATATATACATATATATATAAAATTATTAAAGTCCATCTTTTAAAAGAGTCTTATTGAATGTTTATGAACAAACTTTCTGTTGTTCTGGTAATCGCCACTATGCATTTTGAGAGGATCCCCCAAAGATATTATTTTACATTTAAAACAGGATGAGAAGTTGAGCTTTCTTTTTGTTTAACTGTGCTAAAAATGTCAACTTCATTAGCTAATTTCAATGAGGCTTTTTACCAATTTTCTTTATTTAAAGAGAAAAAAAGAGAAGGTTATATTATTTTTTTATTATTTAGGTTTTTCCCAGATGTATTTAAATGTTACATATTAAATCAGCAATAACTATAATAGTGATGAACCCCTTGTTTGTTTGGAAAGATTTTCATTTAAAAATATCAAATCATACAAATCAGATGTTCATTTCCAAAACCAGATCAGAGCATGCCATAGCATGACCTGATGTGTACTGCCGAAGTACCGGGGTGCCCAACTCTGTTTGCTAATATAGATTGTTATTTAAAAATATAAAATTATACAAATTCGAGAATCATTTGTAAAAACAGACTGGAGCGTACATAGCATGCTGAAGATACACCGCTGAAGATAATAGGGCCCCAAACTCTAGATTTCCTTGTATAGATTTTTGTTTAAAAATATAATGTACAATATCGAGGATTCACTGTGCTGAAGGCTATAAGTCTCCTTCAAATCCTTCAACATCAAATCCTTCCTGGAGAAAAATGTCTGAATTCAACACTGATTTTACGTGTATTTAAGGTTATTATCTTATGCCAGATGGGGGCCACATCCAAGCCTGAGTGCAAAAACTTTAGGTTAAAAAAAAAAAAAAAAAAAAAGAGAGAAAGAAAAAAGAAAAGAGCGCCCCACACTAACTCTGTTCAAATTATCATATAAAACTGTGACCTATGCCAATTGATTAGTAATGACATCTACTATGTAACACTATACTATTCAAATCAATTATCATATTCTCACATATACTTAGTTGTTTTTTATATCATTTTATGGATGCTAATGCCTCTGTTTAACAGTACACAAACCTTAAAGCAACCTTAAGCAATTACAACTGATATTCTTGAAGCATTAAACCAATTTCCGACATGGAGACATCATCTTTTCTTTTTTTTTTTTTTTTTTTTTTTTTTTTTTATGTTGCATCTCAATATTGTTTCAACATTACTGACATACAGTTTCATTTCACGGCCATTTTTGTATGGTTGTTTGCTGGGTAAAAGCCATCATTTTAGGTAAAATCAGATTGTATCCATCACAGTATTAGGTAAATCAAAGATTTATGTGAATAGCAGTTCATTGACTGGCATCATCGTGAAACAATTGACAAAATCAAAAACAATCAAGACAGTTGATTAAAACATCTGGGCATTGCCCAACACTATATCTTAAGGTAAAAATTATCAGAAGATCCAAATATGTTATCAAAATTAGGTGTTAATACTGAAAATTTTTGAGATTGGTACAATTTCTATATGTAGACAACTGTGGGAAAAAGTTTATTCCCAAGCATTTTTTATTTCCTTTAATCTATTTGTAAATTTACCTGAACTCGATTACCGTACTTTATTTCTTTTTATTACCGCCTTTCCGGCGTTTGTTTACGTTTTTGATCACAACGGTTGAGTGGTTGCGTGCCGCATTTCAGTCATGGACCGTATTCGGCAATTTCACTTGCGATCGCATTCGCTCATATGCATATTTTTTAAAGATATTTCAATTTAATTAATAAGTAAAAGCATTTTTTAAGTCATTTTTATATTAAAGTAGTTTTTCTAAAGTCATTGTAATATTTATTAAATGTTATTCAAATAAAAAATATTAATTATCTTCTGACTTATGCAAATTGCATAGTCGATTGTGATTGGCTGATGGGTTTTCGTCCTGATTTAAATAGACAGAGATTTCACGTTTGAGGTATGTTTTTGATCTTGTATCTTGCTGTTCTTGATGAATTGTATGGCGATGTGCCGAGGTAATTTTACAAGTTTATAATGGCTAAAAGCTTGAAAAGCGTAGTTTTTTAAAAGTATGGAGGAGTTGTTTAAGCATAGAAATATTATAAATTTAAGTGCTAGTAATGATGGAGATATTTAAAGTTTAAACTAATCTGCAAGCTGCCAATTTCTCAAAGTTCTTATGATAATTTTTAGAGTAATAATCGTAGAGCTCAGGTTGATTATTTTCTTCAAATGTACGTCATTCTGATTTTGGAACAAAAGTAAAGTTCCTACCTGTATTCTTCTGAAAATGAATGAGTCTTCATGGAACAACCTCCTATCTTCTTCACTGTTGCATATTTCTATAAATACAATCTTATACTACACTTACCTTATTTGACTGAAAACAAAAGTTTAAACTATATGAGTCACGAAATTGTTTATGCACGTCTTTTATCCATACAGATTGCTTAGTTCGGATATTTTTCAAGTTTTCATGCCTTAATTTATTTGACAAGATCACCCTGCTAATTTTGATATTGGGTTACCTGTTTTATGAAAAAGCCAGAAAAAAGGGCACCTTAAACCCACAACAACACTCTAAGCAAAATTTAAGTATGACATTAATTAGTAGACATTACTACTAATCGCTTGGTACCAGTCACATTTTTACATGATGATTTGTGTCTCTCTCTCTCTCTCTCTCCCCCCCCCCCCTCGATTATACATATATGCTGATGATGGAAATGGGTTAAAATTCATTATTCCTCTGAGTTTGAATTCCTTGGTTGGTCCTTTGAATTTTGTCTCCTTTGCTTTCAAGTCTACTCTAACCCTTTAGTGTAGGTTTTGTTGAAGAACTCTAGATTACCTGACATACATGTTATACTGCTGACTGTGTTTGCATGGCTTTTGCATCCTTTTCTTATTTTAGGAGAGAGGAGTTTCATTTTCTTGATATTTAACCCATTACAATAGTGAAGTTGTTGCTGCATTTTCTGCCGCCTTTAGTTCTGCGCTTGTGCTTCAATGCATGATTACATATCAAATGAGTGAAAAAAAAAAAAAAAAGATGTACTACTCTTAACTGAGTGTGTCATATAGCTGTCTTCGCATTTGCAGGGAGTGAAACACCCTACCCACATGGTGGCAGCTCACCACAGCGTACAAGGGGACAGACTTGTATGAACATAGTGTGAATTTTTTTAAAACATAAAATTCGATTCCTGGTCAGCAAACATGAGAAGCAGCAGGCTGCTCCTTTTTCATATATATAGCTATATATATATATATATATATTGTGTGTGAGTGAAAGTTATATGAAAAGAATGTGTTTGATCTGGGCCACAAAATCAGGGTTGTCCATCTGTTGTAAGCTTTTTTTTTTTTACTGCAAATTTCTGTTTAAAAGTAAAAATTTCAGAGGCATTTCATTGCAGTATACTTAAAAGCATGAAATATTTATTGAATTCACAAATCATATTCATCATAACTTAGTGTATTTATATTCATTTGAACAATGTTCTGCTTTTACAAATCTTTATTTGAATGTAGTGACCAAAGCAGCTAATTGAAAATAATAAAGGATATTATTGAATAATATTCTTTGTTTGTTGTAATCATTATATGCTTGTAAGTGTTATCCTTTTTCATTTATGTCATCTTCGTAATTTTATGATGTTGTTTAGTTTGCTTGTTGATTAATGTTTTATATATATATATATATAAGAATCATGTAGAAAAGAGATTTAAAATTTATTTATTTTATTAAATTTATTTGTTTTTTAAACACAATGTTTTACTTTGTATGCATGCACTTAGATATTTACATTAATTTAAATTATCTTGTATTGCTAACTTTTATTTACTATTGTTCATTGTTTAAATTATTGTGCATAATTAATTGACCTTTAATAAAGAATTGTCATATTCATTGAAAGTAATTATTAAAATATGCTAAAGTTTATATTTTATAATTTTGACTGTAAACGTCTTGGACCACCCTGGTTTTAATATTCCAGGATTGTGCAATTTCTATTGATTTTTAAGATGCAGGCAAACACAAAAAATAATCTGTGAAAAGTTTTATGTTATTTTTATCCATTTTTTTCTTTGGCTGGAAGGAAAATTGCCAAAATGTAAACCAAAGAAAGGCATCCTTGCAGAGTATGCTGTACCCTCTTTAATTTATTTTTAGAAAATATTAATACAAATACGATTATTTTATCTTTTTTGTACACAGTAAAAGAAAATATTTAATTCAGTTAAGAGCTTAGTTAAAAAGAATCATATCATGTACTATATAAAAGAAATTGAATTCGTAACATGGTGACATGCATTTTCTTTTATTTAAAATTGTTATGTAACTGCTGAAACACTCACAACTTATCTGTGCTTATTGATTATAACTTGCTCAGTGATATTTGTTCATGGAATTAATTGTATTTGGAAAAGAAAATCATATTTTTGTAAAATTGTTAATGAATATCATGTTTGAGGGAAATTGTGATGTAAAAAGTTTGAGGTAGTGTGTTTAGCATGCATGAAATTTGAAAATTGTGAGACATCACGCAATTGCTCAAGATTGTTAAAATTCCTTTGATCATTTTGAAATGTGCATAAAGAATGCTAGCATTTTATAATTTTTTGAAGTAGTCTTGTAATATCTGTTATCTAAAGTTTGTTGTTATTGCTGACTTTTACCTAACTCATTTAGCATTAAGCAGCTCATAAAAATCTGAAATATTAAAGAAAAAAAGTATTTTGTTTTATTTCTTGAACATGAATGGCTCTCAGCTCCCCCCCCCCCCCCTTAAAAAATTGTCCTTTCCTAATTTATGCTTTTAATTTGTTCTAGTCTAATTCATGGTTTGACTATTGAAAGTGGTTTTTAAATTTACTTCAATAAAAGTGCAAAATATAAAAGAAAATCATGATACATCTAATACTTCTGAAAATACTCTTCTAATACTTCTGTATCCCATTTAGATTTTTTTCTTTCCATTTTTGCTCTGTTATTATTATGATTTTATCAGCATTGTAACAAAAGACCTATTGCTATTACTAATAATATTTTAACCTTTACTTTATTTCAGTTAACACATTGTATGTGGGTGATTTTTCAAAAATAAGCAGAGCTTTAGTGGAGGGTATATTGCACAGACTTCTCATATAAGTAGACTCGGATTTGGTAACCTTTTCTTGAAGCATACATCTCTGCCCACCGTCACATGAGGGTGGGCAGAGTAGCATACCAAACCGGTTTTTCTCCGGCCAAAATCTCCTAGGAATCTCTCTCCGGATTCTTTCTGAAGCTTTATTACGTTGGCATTTGTCTTGAGTTGACTGCACTTTTGCTTTGCCTTTTAACTTACCTAAACATATTGTTTCAACTTCTGTCCGAAAGGACAATGCGATCCACTTTCTACGTATCTTTCCTTTGATTGTGAGGTATATGGTGATATACGTCATATACCTGCTAGATTTTTTTTAAAACCTTTGTATACTCCCGGTTTCTCGAGTAAAATAATACTGTATACTCTCTAGTGTATATACCCTCTGCCTATATTATGGCGTACATGTCTGTTCTTTTACAACACTGAAAATGTACACCTTCTGTTTTCCTCTGTACAAAATTTCTGATACCAGCAATAATTTTTACTACCAATCTATAAAATCCTTTTTACATTTCCCACATACGATGTGTGAAATGATTTTGTTCAGAAATTCTCAATCAGCAGCATCTGTTGAATTTCATATGATTGAATATATTTTATTCTTCTGATTAAAAAAAAAAAAAAAACTCCTGATTAAAATTAATTGCATCAAGGCAGACTTTTGTTTTCAAATTAATTTTTGTCAGATCATGCCTGAGCTCCCTACAGTAAACTTCAAGACCCATTTAAATGTAGGCACTCTTAAAAGTTAATAAATAATAATAAAAATCCCCTACAATGATGAATTATCACTTTTTTGATTTACTGCTTTTGTTTTTGGTTACATATTATTTTGCAAGAAATGATGCAAATGTTTGTACTATACTTCAAATTCTTTGACAAAAATTTAAATTATATCTTGATAAATAAATAAAATTTAAATCCTTTGACTTAATTATATTTTATATTCATTACTTAAATATCAAATACATTTTATTAAAGCATAAAACATCAATTTTCTTGCTAATTGTTTTTCTTGCCTCAAGAATATAAAGATTTAAAAGATATAAAGATTCTGAAATAAATTTTAAAGAAACTCAAACTATCAATGATTAATAAATATGCAGTTTCTGTAAAAGAGTTATGCTTTAAAATAAATTTTCAAAACAAATTAGCTATTTTGACAGGGTTGCCATAAGCAATTAAAATGTTACTATTTTTACTAATAGTTTTAATTTTTCGTAATTTAACCTTAAAAATTTCTGCAACTATTTTCATGCCAAGGCAACTTTTTAGGCAGCTTTTTTATTTCCAGTCAAATTATCTTTTAAATGTACAGGAAAATGTCAAAAAGTTACAGATTACATCAATAACATTTCATTCATGATTTTAAGTAAAGTATCTCATGAGAATGGCTCTCCAGAACATTATTTATATGTATATTAAACAGTTTATTTATTTTGAGATTAGTACTTTTTAAACTATTTTTTACATTTACTCTATTGTTTCATGATTTTAAGTAAAGTATCTCATGAGAATGGCTCTCCCAGAACATTATTTATATGTATATTAAACAGTTTATTTATTTTGAGATTAGTACTTTTTAAACTATTTTTCACATTTACTCTATTATTTCATGATTTTAAGTAAAGTATCTCATGAGAATGGCTCTCCAGAACATTATTTATATGTATATTAAACAGTTTATTTATTTTGAGATTAGTACATTTTAAACTATTTTTCACATCTATTATTTAGGCAACTTTCTCAATAACTTTAGACTTCTAAAGCAATTTGTAATTTTTTTTGTGGTCTTATCGCAATCCTGTTTAGAAAAATCTGTTAATGGCATTACAAGAGCCGTTTACAAATTAATTTCTCTAATTGTTTTTAGTTAAGTGATTGTTTTAAATTGTGCTATTGTGTTTTCTTGTAAATTTTCAACATTTTCTCTCATACATTTGAAATTTAAGTTTAGGCAAATATAATGATAATGTCCTGAAAAAATGTTATTTTATAAATTATATTCTCCAAGAGAGATTTTTTTTTTCTCCTTTAAGTACAAGTTTTAATGTTCAATCATATTAATTGAAAACATATTTGTATTTCTGTTTTCTTTAAAAAAGCTTTCTTTTTTTAAAAAAAGTTATGTAGATTATGATTTATAATTTTTGTTTCAATGACAGCTTTGTAAATAAAAATATTGTTAAGTGTCAGAAGTTGTATTTAGAAGTGCATTGCATGTTGTTCATAACTAAATATTTGTGAAACTGCTGCTGCATTTCATTAGTTTGTTTTGCTAGTTATAAGTAGTGTATTTTGTTTGTATAGTTTTATGTTATCTTTCATTAAATCAAGCAGCTATTTTAATAAGTCAAAATGGTACTTCCTTATTATGATGGCCCCCATTATTAAACTGCACCAACTTTTATTTGTACAAATATGTAGCTTAAATACATTTTTAACCAACATCTAACAAAAATAAACTATATATATTTTTAACGCATGTCCAAGGATAACTTTTGAGTATATGCCCAGATTTTGATAACTCTTTAATTAGGAAGGTCTCTTGTAAAAATATATAACATCTTTCTCATTTGCAGCTAAAGAAAACTGTTAAAAAAATTTTCAGAAAAAACAAGCCAGAAATTGTACGTCAAATATCACAAGTTCGTACTATAACTAGTTTTATAAATAGTCAGATCTTGGTGCAATAGCTGTTGCACTTTTATGCAAAAATGCATGAATACAAAATTTATTACAATTATAATAAATTCAGTAATACAGAAATAATATTACTCCATCTTAAATAGGATGTCATCACCATGGCAACCTAGAATCATTACTTATCACAGAATATCATTGAATAATTATGTATGATAGGATTTGATAGAATGAAGAAAACTTTTATTAATATCTTTTTAAGTTTTGATTTTCATAAAATTTTAAATAAATCGACAAAATTCTGCAGCGATTCTATATATTAAATTTCAAACCATTCGGTTGGGTATTTTTTGCCCTATTATATGTGGACAGACGGATGGACCAAATGAGGACTATAGGAGCTACGTATTGATATAAGTACGAACACACCTAAAAAGGGACAGGAATAAAGTGAAAACAAAATAAACAAAATTTATATATGTATAATTCATTATATATGAATGCAATGGAATGAATATTCATAATTCATTACATACGGTTATAGCATGATTAGTATTGCTAGCCATATATTGTCATGATTAACATCATACTTTGGTGATTTATCGCAAGGGCATGATAATAATTAAGTACCATTAAAATTATTGGCAACTGATTTAGCTATTATATAAACTCCTTGTAAAATAACCTCATGATTCTGAGTTATTATATATTTCTTCTGAACTAGTCAAGGTATTTAAATAATTTTATGTTTTATATAGATTGGTGTTGAACACTGACTTGTTTTTTTGAACGAAAATTGTATTTAATCCAGTAAATGTCAATTCATATCATTTCATATTCATAAGAGAATATCTTTAAAAATGGATAAAAGAAAACCTATTAGTTAAAGTTTGTAGTTGTAGGAATATTAAATTTGATGGTTATGGAATGGGAAGTGTTTTTTCTAAAAGAAGTTTTATATTGATATATTTTCACAGCAGTAAGAATGTAAATTTTTATCTTAGCATGAGTAATTTTTTATGGAATGAAGAATGCACAGGCCTTTATGTAATTAAAAATATTTTCCATCTTGATATAAGCAGGGCCTGATTACCAAAAAGGCATGGGAAGCATTCCCTCTAAAATTTAAGAAGGGTCCAAAGTAACTGGAAAATTGAGCCTCAAATTCATTTATTATTATTGCATTGCATTTTTGAAGGTTTTCTTGAGTAAGCTAGTCCAAAGTAGGAGAATCTATTAATAAGTTATACTTAATTTTATGTACTGTACATATTGTAAATAGAACAGTATTTCTGTTA
Organism: Maratus speciosus; assembly: GCA_963932465.1. Lineage (NCBI taxonomy): Eukaryota > Metazoa > Arthropoda > Arachnida > Araneae > Salticidae > Maratus > Maratus speciosus. The sequence goes on from OZ010786.1 coordinate 634,726,715, forward strand.
TGAATTTAAAAAGAAATTGCATGTTAAGCTTTTATTCAAGCTGGTCCAAATGTATCTTTTTAACATTTAATTAATTTTCTGATGTGTGTTGAAAGACCAATAGAAATTCTTCTTCACAGCCAATGACTGCAGAATTTCAATGCAGGCAAATATAACTTATTACATGTTTTTATGAGGCAAAGAGAAAAAAATAGTTGTTCAATGAAGTTTGAATTTTGATTAGACACTCCTTGAAATAATATTTGATAAGTTTATATATAAGTAAGGAGGGTCCTGAAATGCAAAAATGCTTCTCCTAACTTTAAAGATGAATCGGGCCCTGGATATGAGTGCTTGTTTTTTTTTAAAGTATATTTTTTAATTTAAAAACTTTCAAGCTCACTCTAGTTTTAAAATACTATATTGTACATTTGAATGTATTTATATCACTTATGTAAGATATGTACCATTCAAAGTAAAGTTATATTAATGTCACTTATATAATGTTCTGCTGCATGGATTTACTATGTTTACTTTTAATTTTTGCATCATAAGTCTTTTCTGGTTGAATTTTAACAGATTTCTATGGATGCGTTTCATTAATTATTTAAATTTCATAAGTTTTTGTTTGATCCTTATTAAGCAATATTAAATCTATTTCACTTAATAACATTACATTTTTCATTTTTAGAAGTATATTTTGCTGTTTACTTTCTATACGGAATGCTAGTGAATAGTGTGAGTTATAAAATAGTTTTCCTTGTTTAGAGGCACCTGTAGCTAAAACCAAAGAAAGAATAAAACCACACTTTATATTTATATTTCTGAAGGCATGGAGGTTGGAATTCCATGGGGGGAAAAAAAAAAAAAAAAAAAAAAAAAAAAAGAAAAGAAAAAGAATAACATTTAGTACAAAAGTTGTTGATAGAAATTATTATTATTATTATTATTATTATTATTATTATTATTTGGGTGGGAGGAGGGCAGGGATTGTCAGAGTTGAAAACAGCCTGATATTTGTACTATATACTAGTAAAATGCATTTGTGTCAGCAGAAAATGATTCCATGCATCTGTGATAGTAATGCCACTAATTTCCTTTGAAGAGGTATTGAAAACATTCAGATGAATGACTGATGTATTTTGCTGAGTGAGTATCCATCCAGCTGTATTGTACTTTGGTACAAGAAGACTTAAGTATCAAAAACTTGCTGTACCAAAGTACAAAAACACTTTGGTATTATTATTTTCTATGGAATTCATCTCTTTATGCCTTCAACAGTTATCTAAATGTAAAACGTGGTTCCTATTCCGTTTATTGATTTTATCTACATGTTCCTTCAAACAGGGAAAATTATTTTTTATAACCAGTGTGTATAAGCAACCAAAAAAATGTTTGGATTGCTTGAGGGAAGTGTTCAATAAATACTGTTCTGTTTAATGAAGATTTTTCTAATGCAGCTGGTTCGGTTATTGTCCTTAAAACTAGCAGTTTAGGAGATTTTTTTGTGCTTCATAATTATATCAATCCCTTCATGCCAGATTTGTCCTAGGTGACATTTTTGAAAAAAAAATGCATTTTCTATCACAAATGGCATTACTGTAAACTAGAACAAAACATACTAGAAATTTTGAAGCAGTTTTTTTCTTTTCGTAACTACTAAATTAGGAAGAAAATTAAATTAAAATGTTAAAAATTAAGAACACAAATTAAATAATAATAATAATAATAAACAGCCTCCTGCAAAATTTGAATTTTTGTGCTTATGATATAAGTGTTCAATATAACAAAAGAAATTTTCTGATGATGGTATATGGAAGATAATTAAAACAGTAGTAGTAATAATAATAATAATAATAATAATAATAATGCCAGTTAGACTTGCCTTATTCTCCTAATTTTGGCAGATTTCTTTATTTCTGCGTGTTTTCTCTTAATCTTTGATTTTTGCTCTTTTTATTTTACTTCCAAAGGGCTGTTCTTAAAATTAAAAATTCCATAGAAATCTGTTACTTCATAGTTTTAAATTTATTTACTTTTGAAACTCTAAAACATATTCTAATTGAATAAAATAATTCTATAAAGTGATAATTTTTTATAATATTAGTAAATTACCTAATATTTTCCAGTTTCATATTTTTGACTATTTCTATGAATGTTTCTACTTAATTTTTATTGACACTTATGTTTTTACCAAGTTGTTTTTATTTGAAATAATTTAAAATATGTTTTGTTGATTATGTTATTTTCAGTATTTATAGTAATTTGTATAATCATATTACAGTATTTGTGTAATTATAGAGAAATTTATTTAATGAATTTGTTTTTTTATAATGAAATGAAAAATGATAAGATCCTATTTTTTTTTTTTTTTAATGTATATTATTGCACCTTAATGCGTAAAATAAATTTGACATTAATGATATTTTTTTAGGCTTTATAGTTAAAATAATAAAGATTGAATTATGTCATATTTAATTAATTTTAACTCCTTTAATTGTTATTTCTATGTTTGTAAAAGAATCAAAACTTTTTCAGTTATGTAAAAAGTGTTTTTAAAATTCATATACTTATTCTGAGAAACATATAATGTTCATTTCCTATAATTTAATTTTTTCAAAGATGAAAATAAACTAACATCTATCATCCATAAACATTCATTTAGTGATAAATTGTGTGTGCTTATAAAATAGAGTTGTTTTGTATTTTGAATTCCACGGAGAGTCATCTCTTTTTAGAATAAGTTTTAGGTTATAAAATTTTATTTTATTTCTTAAATTTGTCATTATTTTGAAAGTAACCTAATTTTCAAATTTTTATCTGTTACAATCATTGTTTGTTGAAAATCAATCTTAATAAATTGAAACTTAAATTTAAGTATGTGTGTGATTGTGAGTTCTTTTTGGAAAATATAGGGAAAAAATTGCAAAAAATTAACAACCATGCTGTTTAAATTCTTTGCATTTTAAAACTAAGTATATTTTTATTTGAAAAATCACAAGTCTGTATTCAATTATGTGTTACATTTTGCTTCAAAAGCTCAAAAATGCATTAACTTCTTCTGTAATAACATTTTATTTTGTTTTAATTAATCCCTTTTTTACCAGTAAAAGGAATTACGAATATAATCCAAAAATGGTCATGTTTGCAGTGAAATGAAAGCTGTGTAATGAAGTGTGTGTGTGTTTACTCTCTCTTTACTTTTATTTATTAATTTTTTCCCCATTAGTTTGAACCTTTTCTTTTACTGTCAAACTTTTTTCTTGTGAAACTTTCTCCCATTTTCTTGTAAGCTAACATAATACAGTCGAACTCGGGTATAGCGAGCGCAAAGGGACCGTGATATTTCCTCGTTATAACCATGTGCTCGTAAAAAATTATACAAATTCATGCATACTTACTTATACATACTTTATTTATTTTTTATTTCTGTACAGTACAAAAGAAGTTGGTTAATTTGCTTTGAACTATCTTATTGTCTCTTTCTTGCGTTATTGTTCTTCGAAGAGGACTCTTGGCCCAAAAAACATCGTCATTTGAACCCCTGGCTTCGAAAAAAGTTTAAAGTTTTTCTGCACACTCAATTTCTGTTAATTTCGGAATGTTAAAGGAATTTTTCTAAGAAACGTTATCTGAACTGGATAGGCGGAAGTCAATAGAAATTTTATGAATCGCAAAAATATTGCTCGCTATAACCGGGGTTTGCTCGTTTAAAGCGAGTTATGCTCCCATAGACTTAACATTGTACCAACCAATTATTTATGATTTCTCGTTATAAGCGAATTCAACTGTATGAGGTTTTAGGAAGACTGGGGGCTGTTTCTATATTGGAACCCCAGAACAACAGTAGGACATCTAGTAATAACAAAAAATGAGATGTCTGACTTACTGCTATGAGAAACTGTGTTTGCATCTAGTGGAACTACTTCTGAAACACAAAGTTATGTTTAACACTATATCTCAGATGTGTTGTATAAAAATTCTGTACTGTTCCACTCGATGCAGACACAGTTTTTCATAGCAATAAGTCAGACATCTCATTTTCAATTATTACTAGATGGCCTAATGTTGATCTGAGGCAACAATATATTCTGCACTCTATTAGAACCTTTTAAGAAGAAAATAAAATATTAAAGTATTGCACTTTTCAAACAAATAAAAGTGGTATTGATAAAAAGTTTTTAAAATTTTTGCTTGCATTTAAATTAAAATATGAAAGCATTCATATAAATGTAGTTTTTTTTTTAAACATTCAATCATTTTCGTCTTATTTAAATTAGGAGATGATATAGATTAGGTTGCTTTAAATGATCTCCTAATATATATTACTTACTGCTTAGATGAGATAAATTAAAACTTTTTTTTTAATTTTAAGCTGGGACCAAAAATAAACCTTTTTTCTCTACACTAATATCATGTATTATATTAAATAAACCTAGACTATAAGGGAATTATTAAAAATATGAGTGATTGTGCAGTGTATATGTGTCATGATGTGTGCATAATAAAAGCATTATGTCTCTTAAATAAATAAAGGGCTAGAAATAGCATAATTGTTTTATTCAGACAAACAAAGCTGACTCTGTCACTGCAAAATATGATTATGTAACCACAAGTTGCATAATTTCATATTAAAAAAATAATAATAATACTTAGAAGACAAGTTAAATTTCTTATACTACTTGCTTTAGGGGCCAATTATTATTATTTTCTTTTTTGGAGGGGGAATCGTGGATTGTATTTAAATGCATTAAAAATCTCAAAAACATTAAATTTACTGTACGTTCCATTTAAATATTAAAGATAGTGTGTAAAATTATGTTCAGTTTTCTGTAATTGTATTTAGTAGCTGGGATCAGGGGCAAGGGCTTCATAATCAGGACATATAAATATAGAAAACTTTATGAAAATAGAACCTGTCTACAACAGAATACTGCCTTAAATGTAAAAAATTCATTGTCCCTATGGTAAAAATACCATGCAATCTGCTTAGATGAAAGCTTGTTTAAAATGGATTTTTTTTTCTTTCCCTTGCGATTCTGTCTTAACAAGTTTTATTATATTAAATAAACACAGCAGTCTAATACAGTAAGACCTCTGAAAGTGGTATCATTAGGAACAAAAGAGCAAAATTCCAATTTAGGAAGTTTGTCCAATTATGGACAAAATTCGAATTTAGCTGGTATAATTGTGTATATTGTTCTGATTGTAAGGACAGTGAAATTTTAACTTTTAAAACAGAATTCCGTTATAAACAGTTTCTATTTATACAAAATTTACTCAACAAAGTACAGTAAAACTAGTGAAACAGAATGGCTAGAAACCACAAAAAAATACTTTTAGATAGCTTTCGATCTAGGCAGATAGATTTGTAAGACATTCCTTTGGAAAAAACTATAAAAATTTTCAGTTACAGACAGGTACTTCTTCATAGGTATTACTATGTTAAGTTACAATCGATGTAGACTAACGAATAGCATGGTATTAAAAGAACTTCTGACTGTTTCTCGAGGAGCCTGTGACCTATGCCCCACATTCCCAACCGTAATAGACTTGAAGCCCTAAATCGGAATTCCATCCATGGCGGTAATGGGATGAAAAACTTAGAAAAATGGGATAAGGGACAAACAAAAACAAAATTCTTGAGCTCATTTTGCAAAAATAAAAATATTTTAAAATAAGCTACTTTAATTTAATTAAGAATTGTATAAGGGACCGAATCTTGAAAAAAATGACAAAGAATTTGTGCATCATGAAAAATCAGGACTTTTGGCATCGCACACCATTGTTAGGTGGGACAGGTCTCGGAACCCCTCGAAATCAGGGCACCTGGCAATACTAGTTGCTGCCTGAGCAAGAAAAAGGTTGAATATGGTTGGTGAAGGTGCTTAGTTCAAGTTTAAATCCTCGTTCTTCGCCGATGAGAATTTCCTTTTTTTCTGACAACTTTTGTAATGTTTAGATGCATTGATTTTTTCTTATTTTAATTTTACTACCTTCTTAACGTCGGAATTTTGAAATAATTTGAACATCTTAACTAACTATATTAATAGAATCATGTATTGAAATTTAAAAAAAAAAAGAAAATGCAGTTTTTAAGTTCAACTGAATCAACACTGCAGCAATTCTATTTTGTGCTTATTTCTGTAAATGTCAGAATTTTGAAATAATTTTTGCTAACTGTATTAATAAAATCATATATTGAAATATTAAAAAAAGAAAATGCATTTTTTAAGTTCAACTCAATCAGCACTGCAGCAACTCTGTTTTGTGCTTATCTCTGTAAATGTCAGAATTTTGAAACAATTTTAACATTTTATCTAACTGTATTAATAAAATCATGCAATTGAAGTATTAAAAAAAGATAATGCAGTTTTTAAGTTCAACTGAACCAGCACTGCAACAACATTTTGTGCTTGGTGTCAAACTCCTTATTAGTTTTTCTATTTGACAGCGGGTGCATTAGTAATGATGAGTATCAGCACCAATGAATTATGTCAGTGCCTAACTGATGTGGTGTGGGGACACTGTCCACACCACCCTTGCTGCGTCATTGAACTGATCATCAGATGGTATAGTTTAAAATAAAAAAAGTTATGACAAAATTGTATATTTGGCATTATTCAGAATTTAACTGCACTTTTCAGTTTTAAATGACTTGAAAGCGAAGAAAGAGCCTTTATTTCTGAATTTGGTGTTCATAGTAGTTCACAGTCCAATTTAAGTTTGATTAGTCACAGTTTATTTACAATTTATGGTCTAGAAAATGATTATATTGCCCCTAAACCAAACTTGTTTTGTCCATCTGTTTTTTTTTTTTTTACCCTTTTTAATTTCATGATGAATAAGATTGTATAACTTTCGATAAAAATAAATAAATAATTTCTTATAAATGAAAATAATAAAGTAACATTTGAATAAGCAAAAACCATGTAAATTCACTGTTATGTAAACAAATTATGATTAAAAAAAGAAAAAAAAAGTGATTTCAGAAGCATACAATGTTTTTAATAAATTCTGAAAATATAAGTAGATGATAAAAAATAAATAAAACTCAAATACATTATGCAAAATTTTGGAGCATTACTATGTAGTGAATAAGTTTATTGTAATACAGTAAAAGATCTTTATAAAACACACCTTGGGAGGAGAGATTGTGTGTATTATAGAATTTTTTTGTTATATAGACCATATTTCACATATTATTAAACTTAACTTGTAAACATGACAAGATATATCTGGAATATATTAATTTACAGTAGAAGATTTTTACATTGCATTTCTTAGGATCAGAAATTGTGCAGATTATAAATTTTTGCATAATATAGATCATTTCATGTGTTGTTAAGTTTACCTTATAAAAGGGGTCCAAATATGCCTGCACCAAATCATTATATTACTCCTTAAATAATAAGAGCATTTTTTTCATTAAAAAGATTTGAAATTCTAGAGGATAGCAGTATTTCTACAATGTGGAATGTAAGTGCTTCTTAATTGCAAAATTCATTGTTTACAACTGTGAAGTTATGTGCTAGAAAGAGAATTGCATTCTAAAGATCTTCTACTGTATTTATTTAAATGCTTTGTCACTACAGGCAACTTTTTTAGAAATAAGATGATGGCAAAAAACATATTAGTTTAAAAAACTTACAGGAGCTTAGTAAGGGTTAGTAAATTTAACAACCAATAAAAAATTACTGAGGTTTCAAGTTTTTTCATAAATTAAAAATTTTATGTCAGCTTAAAATTCTGAAGACAGAAAAATTTTTAAACAGAAAATAAAAATCAAATTTGTTTCAATTTTTTAATGATTTTTTTAATTACTCTTGGTTTCTTTATTGTGTGTGTTTGTGTGTGAAAGAGCGAGGGAGGAGAGATGATAATTTGCTTCATTTCATTTTTTAGTTTTACATATAAATTACTATTCTCCAAATAATAATAAAAAAATTATCAGGAAAATGAAACCAATTCCAAACATTTTATGTAAATAAAAAAGTTTCACAATCTGAAGCCATTATCAAATACATTTTGTTTGTAGGACTTCTCAAACTATAAAACACTTCAAAATATTGAAAAAGATGCACCAATAACTGCATGTGTGCTCTCAGCAACTTACTAGTTTACAGGGACAGCTAAAAAGTACATTCTTACTATGGGTTGTATGTTTGTGGATTCCAGATTGTCTAATGTTATAGTAATTCAATTGCTGAATTTGAATTTATGGTTTCAGATTTTTTGTAAGCAAATTTAATGCTAAAGTCACTTGCTTAAATACTGCTTTAGGAAACTATTATGGAAATTTAATGAAACTTGAGGAAGATAAAATACATGATGAATCTTACGGGGAATATGTTTTTAGTATTATTATTATTTTTTTAATCATTCATTTTTTAAATCAGTACATTCTTTACATAGACATAGTGCTTAACATGCACATGCATTATTTTAGAATAATTTTTTTTACCCCTTAAAAGGTTACTTCAGTTGCATGAAGAGACTTGCAAGCTAATGTTAAACCTATTGGAGGATTCTTTTAAGATATCTCATTTGCATTTTGATATTTTTACTTTTATTTTTGCATTGTTATGTGGGGTAAAAAAAAAAAAAAAACTGCAGCCAAAATTGAAAACAGGGGTTTATTCAGACTTTTGACACGGGTCCTGTTTTTGAAATTGTGAACAACTTTTTATATTTGTGAAAAATCTACTCATAATTTTGTGAGTTTGAAATAAGTGTTACATTCAGGTTCTTCTTTATACATCTCTAAGAAGGTATTAAATTTGTAAAAAGTTCAGTAAAATTTTGTGAAAGATCTATTAAGACAAAGAATTTTGTGAAAGGTCCTGTTTTGAGATGAAAAATTGTGTGAAGGGTCTTTAAAGGATCCATTTTTTTTCTAAACAGATCCCTGGAAAAAGTAAAACAAGTTGGAAATTGCTCGTCAAACGTGGCAAATGAGGTGCGTTCGTACTATAACTAGTTTTAAAATTATTTTTTGCACCCCATATTGTACTGAATGTATAATTTTTTGCACTTCATAACGTGCATAGTCTGATACATCATTAAAATGCACTTCCAATAATTTTTTCGGAACACTTTTGACTGTCCCTGTAATTAAACTATACATCAGATTTTCCTAAAATTTGAAATAGCTCAACAAAATTTTGCAACAATTATATCTTTAAAATTTCAGACCATATCATTAAAATGCACTTGCAATAATTTTTCCCATTGGCCGTAATGTAAAGAAAAACTTTTGGCTGTCCCTGTAATTAAACTATACATCCGATTTTCCTAAAATTTGAAATGGCTCGACAAAATTTTGCAACAATTATATCTTTAAAATTTCAGATCATTCGGAAGGCTCTAATATCATTAAAATCCACTTGCAATAATTTTTCCCATTGGCCGTAATGTAAAGAAAAACTTTTGACTGTCCCTGTCATTAAACTATACATCCGATTTTCATAAAATTTGAAATGGCTCGACAAAATTTTGCAACAATCACATATTTGAAATTTCAGACTATTCGGTTGGGTAGTTTTTGCTCTGTTACATGCGGACAGACGGACGGACTGAACGACGACTATAGGTGCTATGTATTTATATAATTACGAACGCACCTAAAAAGGGCCTTTGTAGAAGTCAAGCTTAGCTATCTAATGGGGGGAAAAAATCAAAATACAAATGAGGTATTTTAAAAGTACCTTCCCATAGGTTTAATATTCGCTTGTGAGTGTCTTCACGTGACTAAAGTAACCTCTTAGCAGTTTCTTTTTTCTGTTTTCTTTCCCTGCACATTATAGAAATATTGCTACCTTCTAAAGGTGCTATGCTCAACTTTTTTTCCTCTCATTCATTCAATGAAGATTGAGTCGAAGATTTAGTACAATTTTAAATGTTTTATTAGTGTAGAAGGTTATAAATTATATGTACCACTGTAATGTCAATAGAACTTTTGACTCGGCAAATGACATTTACGATAATTCAGCATAATTTAAAATTAATTATAAATAACTGGGCAATTGTTTTCTTCCCATAAAAATATGCAAAACAACAGTGAATGTCTCAAGTACCCTTTATATGCATCTATTATGTATATATATAACCATTAAATAAACATTACCGACCGCCAAAAAAAACTGAAGTCATGAATAAAATGACATTATATATATAATGAGCAGAAAAAGAAAAATGGATATTTGTAGAACTTAGACAGAATCTTCAGGTCCCAAATGCCTAAAGTTCCACAAATAAAGTGTGTGGTTTCATCTTCATATTAGCCATAAAAAAAGCTAAAGAATATGAATTTGGGACTACCACACACAGAAAACCGGGAAATAAACCATTGAACCCCAATTAAGTTAAAAATGAAACAAGATTAAAAAGGATAGAGGAAAAAAAAAATTACCAAATTAAAATCCATACTGTCATAGCATTAGGTATAACAATATATATATAGTTTTAACCTTTATTTAAAAAAAAAAAATCGAAATATAATTACAAGTGAGATAAGTAATTGAAAAAAACTGAATATTATAGAAATGTTGGAAAATATTGCAAGAAATGGAAAATTTGTGGAACCAAGGCAGAATCCCCAGGCCCAAATTACCTTAACTTCCACAAAAAAGTGTACAATTTCATCATTGCATGAGACATAACAAGGTAAAAAATGCAATACTTGATATATATATAATATGGATTAACGATTGTGTGTCTCGGATCACAGGTTGAGTATGGCTCTTGTGAAGTATTAACTTTAAGACATTTCTTTAATTCAGGGATTTTTAATAAAAAATTTCTATTATAACTTGTTTTAATGAATATGAAAGGAGTTATGCAATAACAAAGCAATTCAGCATATTAGTGTCTGTATGCGTTTTCTTTCTTCTTTTTTTTAAGTTTCATATTCCTTCCCCAAAATATCTGCTTTCATCACCCTCCTCCCCCACACCACACACACACACACTGTTTCACAACGTAAAAAATATCTAATTAAAAAAACCTTCTCTATTGGTGATTATGTACAGGCAATAAATAAATAGTCATCTAAATTCTGCCCCCTCCCCCCTTCAAAAAATCCCTTTTTTCAGTTTAATCATTGTTATGCCAACAATATTTGATGAAAACAGAAATTTTTAGTATAAAGTAAGATTTTTGGGGGATTACAAAAATATATAACTTATATAGCTGCAGTTGATAAGCAAAATTAGAAAACAAATAAACTGCAATTTCTCAGCTCTACATTGCCCAATCTTATATATGTGATAAAAAGGTGGTATTGTTTTTGACTTGTCTGTATATCTAAGTATTCACGAGTTTCATATTAGAGACCAAATAGCTTAACCAGTTTTGACAAATATGGTATCTTTGGATTTGTTTTGACACTTCATATGACAATGAATATAATACGCATTTGACAAACATCCAATCAGTGACATAGAGTAGAGGTTCCAGGAGAAGTAGGCAGATGCTTCAGATACTAAATTTATAGGGTCACCAAAAATGAGTACATAAAAAAGCATAGTAACCACAAAAGGGAAGGGTGGTTGAGGCGGAGCAGAATATTATGAATTTTTTGCAGATGCTCAAAACACACCAAACGTCATGGCATCAAATGTCACATTGCCGGATGTAAAAGAAAAATTCTTAAAAATTCATAGGCATGAAATGAAAGGCACTTTTGTAAAGGCTATAAGAAATAGTTTTTAAAAAAATGTGGTTTTATTAGTGTTTAAAGTTTAAACACACCAAAGTACAAACACGGCAAATTTAAATTCCTTTGTTTAATGAAAATTCATGTTTTTTTATATGGCTCGCATTCCTATGTGAAAACTATATAGTGAGTTATTATTGAAAAAGTAAACCATATAAGTATCAAAATGACTAGGTATTATTTCTTTAAATGCTCCTTTTTTAAAGAGAGTGCAATTCAGAAAGAAAAAAAGCAATTTTAACTACAAATGTTACTTTACATTATTGTAACTAACAAATATTTATTGTTGTGTCACTTGGCAATAGATTATTAAAAACGTCATGCTTGAAAATTATTTAAACTAGCTAGTATTTTAAAATTGTTTTCTCAACGTTTAATCCAAAATTTAATTTAAATAATGTGTTAAGTGATAATTAAGTTTTGAAAATATTGTATTGTCATCGAGAACACACAAATATAAAAAATTCTTAGTACTGTAGCACCTTCAGTAGGAGTAAAATCAATTACAAAATTCCATCTTTATACACATGAACAAAGTTAAATAAAAGTGTGTTTTGTAAAACTTATTTAACATCAGTTGAAAGGAAAATTGACTACAATTTCACAATTCCAAATTGTCCAAACTGTGTTTCTTTGAAGTGAATTCTGTGTTTCATAATTAATGTCTCCATAATATCAACTCTTTACAAACATAAGCAATATGAGTATAGGTATTCAGTTGATTAAAAGGGTATTTTGTATAGCATGATGTATCATACTACTCAGCGATGTCACTAAGCTTTTGAAATCCTGGGCCACTGGGCCACTCCCAAAAAACTTTTTCTTTTACAAAAGTGTGCCCTCGTTTTAGAAATATGACAGATTTAATACAAAATTTACTGTATAAATTTGTTATGTATTTAATGCAAAATATGCCTCTTTTGCAATCTTCAGAGGGGAGTATTATTCATTCCAGAGGACCCATCAGGTTTTTTTTTTATGTATCTCTTCTCCAAATTTTTGGTTTAATGATGCATTATACCGCATCTCTGGCATCACTGTAGTACTACTTGCATATGTAAGAAACTACTTCAATACTAGTTATTAACCCTCCGAACGTCTTGAGAGCTTTCCTGCATTTTAGTAAAAATGCTTATAAAAATAATCTTAATTAAAATTTTCTTTCCGTGTTTGTTTCTAAAATACACTTCATGCCCCTTTATTTGATACATATCTTGAAATACAATTCTAGTTAAAATATTTTTGTCTACAACAGATTAAAGTTGTTTTTGACAAATGGAAAAATACGCCCAAACTACTCTGAGGGTTAAAGAATGATGCTGTGATTTAACTTGACAGAGACAGTTAAAATAATATTGCCATTTTCTAACTCTTGTTAATAGAGTTTTGAAAGGAGACTGTTCTAAGAGTTGATTTGTCAATACGCACTGCTATTCTGGTTGAAAAAGTTTCATCTTCCAATGCATCTTCACATTCAGGCCTTGATCAAAGCATGGGCTCAAAGGTTCCAAAATTTGGTGTGCTGTTTTTTTTCTAAAGCAGATATTTTAAATTTGTTTTGCCTTGTACTGATTATAATCGGTATTTTATAGAGTAGGATGAGTTTTAAAGGCAAAAGACATATTTATCCAAATACAGTCCACTTCCTCTAATCCGCGACTCTATAATCTGCACTATATTTCAGATGTAAACAAATAGTTAAAATCTTTTTTTAAGCAAGATAATTTACACTTTGACCCGTAATAAAAGCTGATTGATCTGATGAATTGTTTAAGAAACTTTTAATGCATTTCTGTATTCATTAGAATGAAATGTTATGTGTATGTTGTAATTAACGATTAGACTGCTATATTCTGAATGCATTTGTTGCTGATATTGATAAAAATGTTTTTGAAGAAGGGAGGGTGAATATCTTAGTATATCTCTTGAGGATGAATATCTTGGTTTTTGAAAAAACAAACTTTTGTTTTTGATTAAGAAATCCTGACTCTTAAAAAGCTTCAAGATTAAATTGCAGAGCATAAATTAAAAGCTATAAAGCAAACCATTATCACTACAATGTTTGATAGATTTAAAATATATAGAAATGTTTTTATTAATTTTGTATTATTCCATCATTTAAAAGTATTTCTAATATTAAATATAGTTTAATATATTATATAAAACATTTTCTTTCATTTCTGTGTTATTTATTTACAATATGATTGCTATATTTGTTGATAAATTACAAATATTAGAATGTGAACAAAGAAATGACCTATAATCTGCAAAATTCTATTATCTGCAAAATTTTTTGACCCCAACCTGTGCAGATTAGAGGGAGTGTACTGTATGTATTTATATGTTCATATATCGCTCACCTTCAAGAAGAGTGGCACAGCTAAAAAATATTATATTTCATTAGAGAGGCAAAAGATTTTTTTTCTGTAGCATAAACTATAGCAATTAGCTCTGCATGCAATTGTAAAATCAAGATTGAAGACTTGGAAGAGATAAAGAGGATTGAGTAAGTTTATTCTTTCCTCCCACCCTTTGTCCCCTTCTATGGTGACAGAGTGATGCATAGTGTAATCTAGCGATCTTCTGAATAACTACACTTGTGACAGTTTTCATGTCGCAAGGCACACATAAGTCAGACCTATTAGTGGAATAATACACAAAATGAATTTTTTGAAGTTGTCACTTTTCTTGATGGTGAACTATATGTATTCTTAATAGGATTGGCCAGTCAGATTTCAAATTACCCTTGCTAATGGTAAACCTGTGACCTTGTAATGCATTCATATTTTTATAATATCTCCTTATGACATTAATATTTTTTTCTGTGTATTTTCTTTAAAGGATGTCTCTTTCTTCTTAGTATTATTATAAAGAGTAAATATTTCTAAAATATGTACCTAATTTATAACTTTCTGTGTTAAAATTTTAGTGAAACTGACAAGGGAACCACTTTTGGTGCTGCTTGCACCTAGCATTGAGACCTGGTGCATTTTAAAGCCCTATATTACGAAGTTTGAGAATCGGTAAAATTTTTCTGTTAAAATAATATTTCTTGATTTTACAGCAGCATAACTTTCTGAAATTTCAATTTTCGAGACCACTTATCGGACTATTAGCATCGAATTTTTTTTTAAAGAAAAGCATTTACAGACAAAAATTAGTTAATAAGTATAAAATATTGAAAAAAGTTTGAAAATTCCTTCAAAAACCCACGAATTTGATTTTGAAAAATTGCAACTTTATATTCATATTCTTGGCGGGGAAACAGTTGGCGTTTTTTTTTTTTTTCAAAAGTAGAGCTTTCCGGCAACCCTAGCCAAATGTCATAGCTGTTTGTCTTGTGTGAGGAGTGGTTTGGACTTCAGTAGAAATTGTAATGTCCGATGTTACCTAATCAGTCACAGTAATTTTTCTAAATTGTGTAAAAATATTAATTTACTTTATAATGACTTTTACCAAAGGACCCTTTAATACAGCAACATTTCATTTTAAACATTCGAAACTTTATTCCATACGATTTCAAAAATAGTTTGCTTATTCTGCATTTCACTAAAAAATAGTTTTCTATGATCTTGGAAGCTTTTATAGAATTATGTTTACTATTTAGTATTTATCAACTGCATAGAAAAAAAAAACAAAAAAACCAATATTTGCTTCTTATGATATCAATTATTTAAAAAAATCGCAATATATGTACTGTACATTTACTCATCAGATAAAGCGGGCGGAAAAATTGTACCGCCACATTTGGCGTGAAATAAACAAATAAAAATGTAATAATAAAAAATTTAAAGTATAAAAAAATATATAAAATATTATTTTAACAGAGAAATTTTATCGGTTCTCTAACTTTTATGTATAGGACTACAAAATGCACAAGGTCTCGTCAGGTGCAAGCAACACCAAAAGTGGTTCCCTTGTGAGTAAGAGTTTAGCATTTAAAATAAAATTAAGCATATATTTTAGAAATATTTTGACAACTAAAAAGAAAAGGAGATATGTTTTGAGAAGAGAACATAGAAAAAAAAAAAAAGTTGAAAATATCAATTTCTTGAGAAGATATTTAAAAAATACGAATGCATCACACACTCAAAGGTTTACTATTAGCGGGGGGGAGGCATTTGATATTTCAATAACCCACATTCTTAAGTTATCGAAAATGTTTTAATTTCTTGTGATAGTATAATAGGGAAAGTTGCAAATGATTATCAGGCAATGGGCCTTTCTCCAGCTTGATCGGGTCCTATTCACATTCCTTAGATTGTGACTGTTGCTTCACCACCATTCCTAGAAACACACCGTGCACATTTTCAAGCCTATCATGCTCGCTCTGTTACCTTTATCTTTGAATGAAAAGCAAATTTCCGATTTCAATGGTCTTTGTACTTCACTAGAGGATGATTGTTTGTTTAGTCCTTTGAGCCAACTATTCATTGTGCGTTTATATGCTTTTTAAGCTGTTGGTAACAAACATTCTGTTCATGTTAGTTGGATAGCAAGCAGGGGGCGAAAAGGGCAGTCGCCCCGGTCGCGGAAATTGAGGGGGTGCCAAATTTATACTACAAACCTTCTCTCCTACCTCTACAAACCTTTCTTCTTTTTTGTAAAAAAAAAATGTACATTTACATATTGGGAATTTTTTTCCCAATGAAAGTACGTACATTTTTCGTTTCAAAGTTATTGCATTGTCCTTTTCCCCACACCGAAATACAAATTTATGAATAAGGACTTCATTCTTTTCAAAACTTGTTTTGGGTCTTTGTCTTAGTCTCTTCTTTTTTGAGCCTGTGCTTGTGGCAAAAATATATACTCTCAAAATAGCATGCAGTTTTTTTCTTGGAATATAAAACGGTTCACAACTGTTATAATGTACAGCTAGAAACATTTCTTCTACACCAGTTTTACAGATACCCTTTGCCAAAATATAAAGTTGAGAATAAGAAAAGTTGAAAAGGGAGGGGGGTGCCAAATTGAAACTTTGCCCCGGGTGCAGTTTTCTCTTTGCACGCTGCTGATAACAAGAAAGTCAGTAAGATGTAAAATTATTAAATGTGAAAATCTGATCATTCGAATTGCTTGATAGTTTTGCTTCCTATTGACAAAATGCATTCACCCTAAACACAAGCATTTTTTTTTTTTTTTAACTCTGCTTATGACCAACACTGTGCAAGATAATGAGAGAGTGTAGTTTTAGAGGCCTTTTTAGGTGCACAAATTTAAAGAGAAATTTATGCTTTCTTTTCTTTATGGATTCCTTATCTAGTTTTTTAAAGGGTGTTTGTGTCAGGGCCATATCCAGATAGGGGCAGGGTACCCTCCCCCTAGCTCCCATAATCTTTTAATACAGTAGCATATCTACTACTTTAAAGATTTTAAAACTATATTGCAAACACTTAAAAATTGTCAAAATATAGAAATACATAAAAAATGACAAAAGCTGATAAAGAAACATTTTTCCTATAATGTTTAGTTATATTCATGATAGTTATTTTAAATATCAAGCAACAGAAACTAGTGACGTTTTCTACCTTCAAAAGGTATTTAGTACTGGAGTAAAAAATAATTAAACTAACCAGATCTTCCTTATTAAACTAACAAAATCTTCCTATAAGAGATGAAAAAAATCTGAGTTGTATTATTTTAATTGCTTGTTCTTTGCTAGGGTTCCCCAGTTGTTGAATAGATATATGAACATATTATAGGTACGCTGCACATGCTTATACTCTAGTTTTATTCTTTATTAAAAGGGAAGAAAGAAGGTGCAATAATTAGCTACATCAAGAATTTTTTAAGACCCCCCCCCCCCCCCCCTCCCCTGGCTTCACTGTCTGGTGGCGGCTCTGGTTTGTGTGTATGTGTCTGTGTAAGAAATTGTCCTTTATGGATGTGTTGCTTATTATCCCATTTAGCATAATTTAACCGATTTATTCTTTATTTAATATTAATTAATATATTAATTATTTTAATATAATAATATATATATACTATACATTAATATTTAACATTATCTAATTTATTCTTTACTAAAGTGAAAGAAAAAAAGTGCGTAAATTCATGCATTATGATTAATTTGTAAAAAATATTTTTGTTTTGACAAATTGTAACTGAGTCAAAGCAGGCTTTGTTTTAACTTAGGACAGCTGTTTGATAAGCTGAACTACTAAAGCTGTACAGTTTGTTCCTACTTTTATGTTTTAACTTATTTCCCACTCCTTTCCGTACAATTTCCGTTGAAAAAATATTTATCCTTCAGCTTTACCTTAATGCTTTTCCTTCCAAGTTATTTCAGTTTAAATTAGTTACATTACTGAATTTTAAAAACTAATCTAAACAAAATAGTGTTTATCAATTCTTTTTTTTTCTGCTGGTTTACTCTTACTTTTTAAAATTTATGAAAAGAAACTTTTCAGCAATTTCATAATTGTATTTTAATTTATAAGATATAACCATAATTTTGAGCTTGATTTCGTTAACAAAAAATTACTTTAATATATTAAGAATATATTGTGAAATTTATTGTTTTTAAATATTATTTAGTTGTTTCAATTAAGCTTTCGATTAGCATTTAATTATTTTTTCCTCACTTCAAACTTAGGCAGAATGAAAAGCAATGATGAAAACAAAATTTTATTGACCTTTAGCTCTCAAAATAATTGTCTAGCAATGCAGTTTCATTTTCTATTTCGTAAATAATATAAATTTAAAAACTGTTAATTTGTTCCAAGAGGTAACTAACTGTATTTGTTAGCTATGCTGTGTCATTTCTGATCTTCTCATAAATTAACGTCTGTTGATACTAAAATAAATGTTAGGTAAAATAATCAAAGATTTATTTATATAAATTAGAGTTTTAAAAATCGTGGATAGTTGTTATTGTGTTCTGTAAAACATACCTGTGTTGTATAAATTCATTTTTTAAATTGGTAACAAAAATGTTAGAGGAATTTTTTAAAAATCAAATTTTTAATGTTATTTTGAGAACTTGTATACATTTGTTCACAATTAAAATTGATTGAACTTTGTGGGCAGTTTTTATCATCAATATTTAGTAGAAAGAACTAGTGTCTTATTGCTATTTTTTTTATATGAAGTTCTTAATGGATTATGAGTAACTGTGCAATCCTCGTAAAAAATAATAATGTACGGAGATTTGTTTAAAATGTTACAGTAAAAAGTTGAAAGTTTAGTAATGTTCCTATTAAAAAAAATTAAATGCAACTGAGATTTTTTTCTCTTCGAGAAATAAAGAAGAAAAAAAAATTAGATTTAAACAAGATTATTTAAAAATACTTTTTGTAAAATACAGTCCAATTTGATTATAGCGAGCTCAAATGAAAGGAGAACTCTATTTTAATGAGGAAGTGATGAGCTAATGTTTGGTCTAATATAAAATTATATTGTGGAAACTTGCTTATTATAAGTTAGAAGTGGAAAATCTCGGAGCAGATTCACATAAATAAGGTCCTGTTTTTAACTCATTCTGTTAACATTCTGAACTCATAACTCATTTTGAAAAACACATTTCTTGTGTATTTCCACTTTTTCCAAACTAGAGTAAAAGTATCGAAAACGTTTCTCTTTGTAGTCTTTCGTTTTTCACTTAGAATAACAAATTAAAATTCTTTCATTGCATTTTTTAAATTCATTTATTTAAGCATGTGAAGTATTACAAAGGTAAAATGTGCATTTCAATTAATAATTTAATTTCATGTTTTTAATTTAAGAATATAAAATGAACTTCTTGAAATATGATAATTCAGCCATATTAACTTTAAATTATTTTCTTATTTAAGTTTGAATTCCGTTGTTGCGAGAAATTATTTAAAACTAGAAAAGGCACTGGTCCATTTATCGTCGTCGTAATCATATTTGACTGTATTCGCGATAACAAATTCACACCTGAAACAAAAATTTTTGATATATATTTTTTTGATTCATTAAAAGAAAAAAAACAAATTGTTAGTTTGTTGAATTTGATGTAAAAGTTGTAAGGAATTTGCTTTAAACTGCTGCTGCTCAAAGGCTAACCAGGACAACACAGTACAAAAAAGGATTTCAACATACTCTTCCAGACCAAAGTATGCCAAATATATGCATGAGCTATTTATTGTTCACTTTTCAAAAGAGCGTATACTGCATTATTTTTCTCTTCTTGTTATAAAAAAAAATGTTTAACATGCTTTCTGTTGGAACAAACACTGTAAATATATTGTACGACTGGCTACTGTTGTCAAGCAAGTTGTCTTATTAGAAGAATGTGAGACTTATTGTGTTCCACGAAGACTGTCATCCCACTGAAGATGTGTTTATATGTATGTATGTATGTATGTATGTGATAGATTCGCCTTCTTTTCCTATATATTGACCAAGTGCTTCATCTTCACAGTCATCTTTGTTGTATAAATGAAACATTAAGAAGTCTGTCTTATAATGGCATTGTATTATAGAGAGCAATAGAAATACAAATATTAATAATAAACATGTTTGTTTTAATTTGTCTGACTAGAGTGTAATATAGTTCTTTGACACATTAATAAGTAAAGACGTTCTTATTCCTTTCGCTACCAGCATGGCAAAAATTGAGTCTCTGCTGTTCTCAACCATTACTGTCTTTATTGTAAAGGCCTTACAGGTGGAAATGTTATTCCTCTTTGACTACACTAAAGATTACTCGCTGATGATAGCTTGCAGCTGGAGGAGGTAATTTGCACAGTTCTCAGTAAAATATTGTATGTCTAACCTCGTGGCCCGCTCTTCTTTGGATTATTTTTGCAGAGGTTTATTTAGTTTGATTTACATATTTTATCGTGAAGTGAATTATGGATATCCAATGATAAGTGGAGACAGACAGACAACAGAGGAAAATTGCCTCACTGTTGTGTGGATCGGGGGTGCAAAAACAATTATTTCTTCAATTTGACAGCTACAATATTCCATTTCCTAAACCAGAAGAATTAAAAAATCCTTGGTTACATGCAATTCCTGGTAGTAATAAGTTTCTGGCTGAATATTCCAGAGAAAACATCAGCAGTTCTCTTCTGTAACCTTCGTTTGTGACGTCACGGAACTAGTCGTTAGGCCTTTATAATAGAGACGGTAATGGTTCAACACGGCTGGGTGCTCATTCTGTACCGAATTTTTAAAAAATATTAAGGATGACTCAATTGATCCTCTCCGATCATGAAATCGCTAGCAAACCTACGGGAAAATGTAATTATGTAATTATTTATACCCAATACAGTCATCGAAAGACTGTTTTCACCATCATAAAGTAGATGTACGATGCCGATATAATACGTTTTAAAAAGATACCTTTTGAGTATTTTTAAGAAGATAATGTTCGAAATTTTTCTCAAGTAGAAATTCTAAAATTTGTAGCTTTTTAATAGACAGTGAAACCTCCTTAAAGCAACCACCTTCCGTTCCAACAAAAATTGGTCGCTTCTCTTAATGGAGGTCATGTTTAAATCTAGATTTTAATTCTTGAAAAAAGGTACAATTAATGTTACTAAAATTTATTTTTCACATTAGGCAAAAATATAAAAATGTAAGTATCAAAACAAAAGTTAATTACATAAGTTAATTACTGCAGAGTTTAAAAAATGAATATATTGACGTTTGCTTTGGTTTTACGGTTTTATCTTTCATAATTTTTATTTCCAAGTCCTTTCGAAGTTCAGTAAATAAATACAATTTTCTTTTTGGGACGGGAACAAATAACGACGATTTCATTAATTGATCTATTTCTTTGAGAGTTTCCTAACAGAATAGGGCAGGGGAGTTTATTAACTGCCATTCTTAATTCATCATCAGAGTTAAATTCATTGCCTAAAAAAGCACAAAAGGGTTTAAACACTTAAAAGTTACTGGAATAATAATAATAAAAAAATCTAAACTCAGTTTAGAAGTTTGATGAATAATGCGCATAATAAACTTATTTTTCTAATAAAACCTTCTTCAAGAGACCAGGAAAAAACAGAATTTGTTTCATTTTCTTCAAAGAAATGGGTTGCTCATGGAGTGAATTCAACTGAGGTGGTTTCTGAATGGAGGTAAAATTGGTATTGAACCTATGGGAATAAATTTCATTACATGAAAAAATTATCATTCAGGGTATATAATCCTACTGCGTCGGCATCGGATGTCTACTTTCTATTGATAAAAAACTTATTTTGATAATTATGTTATTAAAATCCCCTGGAACCGCGTCAGGATTCTGCACTACAATCTTTGATATTATTTGGCTAATAAGTTTTTTCATTAATTTTTAACTAACTGCAATTTTTAATCAAACAACATGTTGGTGTACTAAGTTAAAAGCCTCTTCAAGAAATTTTTGGATTCCTTGTTCATCATTACGCGTTTTGTATGTGCATAGAAAAGGGGTCTTGACATCAGAAATAATATTGTGCATGATATTAAATACACCAATGCGTAATCATTTAATTCAATTTTCTTATAGTAAAGGAGATTTCACGATATAGTAGTACATGCATAAGATTTCGTGATCGCAGAGGGAAAAAGCTTGTTTCGATATAGCGTCCCCATAAGACAAATGCGTGAACAAAATTCATATAAAATCAGATTTGTATTGGAATACTTTGTTTTTATTCATTTCATGATTTTATTATTCTTTATAAGTACCAGTAAGCTAAATGTAAGTCAGATACGATACTCTCAGCTGGTTGCTAAGGTGCACCACTGTACACTGGAGGAATATATCTCGAGCGTTGCGCATAAGAAATGTTGGGAGCGAAAGGGTTAAGGATGTTCTCAAAATATTTTTCACTCTTCAAACACTAGCTTGAAACTTTGACACAATGACAGAGTCTTGCTTAAGTACATTGAAGCATAAAATATGCAGTCAAGATTATTGAAGTGATTTGGAATCCGGTAGCGTTTTTCATTGATCTATATCTGTATTATACCTTGCTAAAATTGATTGCTCCCCGATGATGACCTTTCGCAGACTGTCGCATATCGAAAATTCGCTTAGAGCTTTTGCAGGTTTTTCTGAAAGATTTTTCGCATTTATGGAGAAACACACTATTCAATTTCTGAATGTCGGAATAAGAATGTCTATAAATTTCGTGCATTGAAGAATAAAAATGACTTCGTGAATGTGTAAGAAATTCCAGTTTCCCGGAAAGAAGAAAACAAAAATCAGTCGTTTTGAACAGATTGTAGCACACTCTTTCATTACAAACGTACAAATTAACTCATACTTTACTACATAAAAATATACAGGGTGACTTTTAATTAACCTACAACTTTAATCTAAAATAACTTCTCAGAGCCTCACTAGATGGCAGTGAGAGAGAGGGGATAAAAGGAATTTGTTTGTGTCAGTTCCAAGCAATTTTGAAAATGTCTGCCA
The DNA here is from genome assembly GCA_963932465.1 of Maratus speciosus. Lineage (NCBI taxonomy): Eukaryota > Metazoa > Arthropoda > Arachnida > Araneae > Salticidae > Maratus > Maratus speciosus. The sequence continues at coordinate 634,749,787 of OZ010786.1, forward strand.
AAGCGTCCTATTAAACTGAAGATTGTATTTTTATTGTTAAAAATTGGTATTTATGTGGTGAAAATGCAACACTATTTCTACAGAAGTGGGCTTCAACATTCAGAAACCGACCTAAGCCTTTCTAGAGCAATGGTAAGAGATCTGATAAGAAAACTTGAAAGGTTTGATAATGCTAAAGATAATCTCAGACAGTCGTTTTTATCCAAATTCGTAATCTGGGTACAAACACCGATGAATATTGGTTCATGCAGAACGGTGCCCCTCCGCATAGAACAGGCAGAGTGTTTGACACCAATAACAGTGTGTTTGGAACCCAGGTTATTTCTTATCAATACCCGAACAACCATTCTGATGCATTGCATTAGCCACCTTATTCAACGGATATGAATCCGTGCGATTTCTACCTTTGGGGTCACATGAAAGACTTGGTGTACAAGAGGAAGCCGACAGACCTCAATAGCCTCAAGAAATCCATTGCTGACTCATTTGAAAGCATTAAAAGAGAAACACTTGAACAAGTAGGGTAAAGTGCCCATATTTTCGTCTCCCTTAACTTCCCCGCTTCTGCGAAAGTGGCGCCACTTATGACGCAAGGTGCAGGGGACGGGAGGTAAAAGGGGTCGGTGTCGAAAGTTTCGTTTGCCAAGATGCATACATGAATTAAAGATGGCAGATTTCCTAATTTTAGAAGACCCGAGTTCTTATTACGGTGTTTGTAGAATGTTATTTACTGTACTGTAAGTATTTATTTCTTATTCATTGCATGAATTTTACGTTGGTAAGATGACGACAGTAGCATACTGTGAGTTTTAAGACGTTCAGCTCATCTTACGGGAAACTGAAGCTCCGTCATATTGGGAAGTAGCGTGGTCCTAATTTCGTCCCCCTTGCAGTTCTTATTTTCGTCCTGGGGACGAGGTTAGGAATGCTTTTTTATGACTTTTTTTTCAATTTTTTCCTCATGTTTGGATAGCTAATGTTTCGTTATGTTATTCTTCCACTGTAAATGAGTACATTTCTTTGTGCCTTACTTCAATGTAAATTAAATTACTTACTCATTCAGAAATAAATTTTGATTTAGTTATAAGCTTCAGCGTATTGGATTTTTGTGTGTGTGTGTGTGTGTGTTGTGGGGGGGGGGATGAAATTGGGACCCTTTTTTTTCTTTGGCATTTTTTAGATACTTTTGAAAAAACAATTTTTCGCATTGTTAAAATTTTTTTGTACGACATTTGCTTATGTTTCTATGTGCGTGGGTAGTTAGTCTATGTAAAATCTAAATTTGGTAGATTTTCACTAAAAATTACAACTTCCAAGGGCCTAAAAGTGACTGGGGGACGATAATAGGGCACCTTACCCTAACTGATAACTTTGTGACTAGGTTGCGCTACTGTATCGCCTCTGAAGGTTCTCACTTTGAAAACCTTGTGCAATAATTACCTTTTCGACGTTCTTTTCAATAAAAAAAAATTTTGCTGTGTTATCTGCAACAATTCTTGTGTTATTTCATTTTAAAGTTATAGGTGAATTAAAAGACCCCTTTGTATATACAGTGTGATTCATAAAGATCGAAACAGCCTATTTCCTTAAATATTGGCTCTAGACACATACTTTCAACTGCAGAGTTTCATAAAAAAAAGTGCAAAATTACAGATGACATAAGTTGCAACTCCATGGGGTGGTCTATTTTAGAAAATACAAAAACTAAATTTTTATCCATTACTGAATTAAACACAAATTCCATCTTGATATCTGCAAAACTCAGATGTATTAAAATCCAAAATTCGTGACTTGCACCACTTAAGCATACCTCTGAGCGACCTGATATTGATGCATTTCAAATGAAAGATAGGGATCAACCACAAATTATGTTATTAAAAGTCGATTTAAGGCAGTACCTCTCCTTTTTGACATAAAAATAGCAGCGTTTAGATTTTACGTTAAACGTGCTTTCGAAATTTGCTGAAGGTTTGCACGGGCCCGACCCATAAAAAACATCGGCCGGTCCCGTACAAAAAAATTATTGCCCCGACCCGGTATAAAAGCTAAAAATTCGGCTCTGCACAGAGAAAAGTTAAAATCCCGGCCCGGCCCGATTGAATTACTACAAAACATGGACTTATAGATCGATATGGTTAAAAATTGTTTCGTGCGAGGAGTTTTGACCGAAAAATACATATTTAGCTTTTTTTTTTTTTTTTTTTCCAACAAAAGCATAGATTTTTTTTTTTTTTTTTTTTTTTTTTTTATCAAATTACAAAAACGATATCTTCGACCGATTAAAAACAGGTGTCATTTTAACGGCAGATAAAGATTGGCGATTTCTTTAAGGCGTGATTACTACGCATCCCAGAAATTCGAAATTAGTACAACAAAACGGGCAAAAAAAATAAGCTTTCAGAAATTCTAAAAATTATCTCGATCATAAAAACTTGAAAAATCGTTAGAAATCGAGAAAAAAAATCTTTTATTTTCCTTCATTTGAGAAGGCGACAGATGTCTGATAACGTTGAATTTTCGGTGGTAAACAAGACAATATAAAACATGGGCGTCTTATGGTCAGAAACAAACACAGCATTTTTATACAGGACCATTTTTTTTTTTTAAATATCGATTTTTGAAATATAATTTTTACACCATCCGACGTAAAATTTCATTCTCTTTCAGAACATGTCTTTATTTTTTAATTTCGATAATCGGAAGCGAAGATAATTAATTTCTTGGTAATTAATCCCAGAATTGCATTTTTGCACAGCAGGCGATGTGACAGGGAAAGAAAAAGGGATATTTTTATGCTAGGATTTGATAATGGAAGTACAAAAATTTTTAACTGTTGATTTTGCAAATTTGATTCTTTCGCGTCCGGATGTTATTCCATACGCTGATTCATCTAAATGTAAAAAAAAAAAAAAAAAAGAAAATCGGACCACAACTTTCCGATTTATGAAAAAATCGATTTTTAAACTTATAAAAGAGATGCTTTTTAGGACAATTGACGGGAATTTGTTAAAATTAAGAAAACTAAAGAACCAATCTGTTCAGCTTTTAAAGCATTGTTCAGAACGGTGTCACATTTTTAAAAATACAGCATAAATTTTAGTTATTCAATAAAAGTTTCATAAGTGTTGATACCACTCCAAATATGATGTTTTGGATGTTTCAAATAGTAATTTCAGCAAACATCTTAAGACCATTTTAAAACTAGCGTTCTGTACCGTTTTGCGTGCGGATTTTTGACAGCTTTTCGATTCGTTGTAGCGAAGGTGGGTGGATCAAGGGGACAAACCGATCACATATAACTATCATTTTTGCAGTTTTAATTGTTTACAGCATAATTTTCTGGGTAGAAATAATTCACTGACAAATTTCACTTTTTTTTCTCACGACTAATTGGGGAATTTTGAGAAATTTTCCTTGTACCGATAAGCAAATTTTGCAGCAACTTCTTGCGATCGATTGTAGAAAATAGTGCATATTTTTCCGATACTGATCGACGAATTCCATTATATTTTCTTTCTTTTGATTAGCAAATTTTGACTGATAAAAACTCTGCTTTTTTTCTGCGGCCGATCGACTAATTATATATTTTACCCACAACCGACCGGTGAACTTCACGATATTTTCTTTCTGTTGGGTAAGAAACTTTGGTGTTTTTTTGCAACCAATTGGCCAAATCTGTTTTTTTTTTTTTTTTTTTTACGTCTTATCGACGAATTTCCGATTTTTTTCTCTTCGATCCACTGACAAATTTCCGATTTTAAAATTTCGCGATATTTTTCTTACCAATAGGCAAATTTTTGCATCTTTTTCTTTAGACCGAATGGAGAAAATCGTGAGTTTTTTTCTGCTACTGATCGACAAATTTTGCAGTTTCCTCCGACGATCCACTGACGAATTTCGCGATTTTTTAACTGCTACAGATTTACAAATTTCATGATTTCATCCTTGTATTGTAAGCAAATTTTGAGCCTTTTTCTTGCGAACGATTAGAAAAAATCATGTTTTTTTTTTTTTTCGAGTTTCTTATAGCGATGCCCTGACGAATTTAGCTTTTTTTAAATTATTTTATCCGCGACTGATTGGTGATAATCATGGATTTTTTTTCTGTGACTGTTCATCGAATTGTGTATTTTTTATCACAATAGGCTGAAGAATTTCACGATTTCTTCATCATGATTGAGTGAAGAATTGTATGAGTTTTTCTCGCGACCAATTGATGAATTTTACAATCTATCTATCTATATTATAAAGGACAAACATATTTGTGCGTAACGCGTACGTCATTTTGCGAATGGCAACACTTTGAAATTTGAAATAAAATTTTGATTTTGCAATTTTCTCTACAGCAAATTTTTAAGCTTCTAAACATCGCACATTTAAAATTTTTATATCGTCGTATAAGGAAAAAAATGCTCTTTTAAATGCAATTTGTTTGAAAGCTGTATCTCAATTTATTTTTGAGATATTAATTTTTTTGTAGTTTTTAATATCATTTTTCTAATCGTGGCAACAAAAGTACCACATTTCTATTGAAAATAAACGGAAAATAGTCGAAAGTAGGAGATTACTGTATCTTTTTGTTGCCATTTTCTCATAAAACCTGAAAAAAAAAGTTGAAATTAAAATATGGGCTGTGTCAAGAATATTCTCTGATATTCAGCGATAAGGACGTCATATTCATCCTCTATGGACGAAGTTAAAGACTGGATTGTAAAAGTGGATTGCTTTAGCGGATGCAACTGACGTCATTTTATATATATAAAAAAGCGTGTATTTTAATTTTTAAAACAGAATTATGTCTTGTAGAAGTGCTTCATTTTCACAGCCCAGCTGCTTTGAAATTCTTCACAGGTGAAAATGCTTCAATTTTGAAAATAATGTAACAGAAATCAATCGCTGATAAAACGCAATGTTTTACAAAAAATTAGAGTGTCTTTATAAAAGAGAGGTGACATGCAAATAATAGCGATTTATATTACAGAAATTGATTATTCTCACCTGGATGGATTTGCTTCGCCGAGTTAGACAAGCAAACAAATAACCCGAGGTTATAAATAATATGTTCCTGAAGTTTTTGTCCAAAATTCTCTCGAATAATAAAGTTTTAATGCTATTCTTTAGGACATTCTACTATAATTTTATCAAAATAACATAATTTGCTGAATTTAATTTTTCATAATTTTATATAATCTATATATTTAAAACACAAATGTGTTTTTCAGTCATCCGCCCTGATCTTTCTTCTGAACCAATTTTACTGATATTTATTTTAACTGAAAGCTGTTCATTTGTAGATGTGATCGGACTATCTGGTTTTTTTTTTTTAAATATTCCCACTTTTATATTTAAATTATGAATTTATGAATTATAAGCATTTTATGAAATTTCTTCAAAATGGTGAAAATTAGATAGCTTTCATTATTGAAGACAAGAGAGAAATATTGAGGTATTTCATAGGCGTAACCAGCCTTTTGAACGGGGGGGGGGGGTGCCCAGACTTTTTAACCTGAACATGTTAGATACAAACAATATCTTATATAGTAAAACCTGCTAAAACGAATCCCATAAAACCTATCGAAATTCCGTTTTAGACAGTTTTCCATCTTAGAAAGTATAATTGTATGGTATTTCTTTTAAAAAGGGCTCAAATGCATTTTTTGTTTGCGTGAGGAGGGTTGAGAAGGGGTTCAAAACATCAAAACTAAATCTAATGGTAAAAAAAAAAAAAAAAAAAATGTAAATGTCCTTGCAGCAGTGATATAAGACAGTGACTAAGTGTGGTCACGACTGCAAAACCTTTTGGCACCCTAACTTCTTATAAAGATTAAAAAAGTCCTTTAATCATGCTGGAAACTTCTATAAGCACAGGAGAACACTGCATGAGATCTAAAATTATCTCAGTCAAAATCATGTAGATGAAATTTTGCCGGATGATAAATCTCAGATAATACATGCGATACATCAGTACATGCGCACGAAATTTTTTCAGAATGTGACTCCATGACTTCTTAGGGATCACCGGAAGGACCCAAGAAATTTTGGAGGAAAGTCTATATAAATAATTATTATAATATTATAAATAATTAAAATATTCATTAATAGCGTAATTTCCTGCCTATAATCCGCGGCTCAAACAATCGTGTTTCGACCCAGAAATTTTATTTCATTATTTAAGTTAAATATTTATCGCGATTTAATAAGTTACGTTTTATGAAACAAGATTTCTGGGTCTGAACCTAATTGTTTGATCCGCAGGTTATAGGTCGGAAATTACGGTAATTCAGGTTTTTACCTCAGACTGTGTCGAATATATTAGGTAAAGCAGGTCATGATAATATACACTAAATTTTATCAAGATGATAAAAATTATACTATCATGATACGACTATAATAAAAAAGATAGGCGCTTGTCTGTCTCTCTGTGTGTGTGTACGCGCACGCGCTGAGCTCTGGAAAAACAATGCATCCTTCACCAGTAAGATTTGACAGGACCTGTATGCCTGAACTCATGCATATGGAAGACAATTTCTGGAATTTTTCAATTAATTTTTTATGCGAATTTTTTCGCATTTTGCGGCAATTTTTTCAAATAAGTAAAAAAGAATCCGATTTCAATATTTTACCCAGTAAACTTTGTCTTCTTTTCAATAAAGTGTTTTCGAGATTCTCACAGCGATTTTTCAATTTTTAACAATTTTTTAATGTTATCTTTAGAGGGGTTTTTTTCGCATTTCGCGGTGATTTATTTTTATTTTTTTTTTTTTTTGACATTCCTAAAACGAATCCGGTTTAAATCTTTTACCCAATTAGGTAATTTCGTTGCCTAATATGGTAATTTCGTGGTTTTTTAATCTTTTCCGAATTTTTAATGCTCTTTCTAGTGGAGGTTTTCGTGCTTTGAGGCGATTTTTTGACACTTTTTGAAAAAGAAAAAACTTTCTGGTAATTTTTACAATTGCCGTGATTAAATTCGAATTGGAATAATGACAAATCAGCTCTTATAAGAAAGCTGAAAATTTAATTTTGCTCGAAATAAAAAACGCAATAATTCAAGATTCGCTTGTTTCGAGACAGAAGAGGTCGTATCTTGCTCAAGAGTACGTTGTTGAAGGCAGCCCTCCTCCCCCCACCCAATCCTAGATTTGTTTAATTCTATGTTCGTTTAAAAAAAAACAACCACTTCTCTAGTAATGAAGTTTTCTTTCAGGGACAGGGTTTGAAATAACGCGCGTGATCGCGAGATTTGTGCACAGAAAAGGAAAGTCTCTCATAATAAAAAATGCTGTGCAGTATTTCCCCCTTCAAATTCTTTCACAGACCTGTGATTCTTCTGTAAGTATTTATAAAAAAAATTAGGTTCGCGATTTTTATTTCTTTTATGGAATTTCTTAAAATAAATTCGTGAATCAGTCTGAGAATTTCTTCAAACGATCGTGGAAAAATGTCGGGAATTTCGATAAAAGAGTGCAGAAAGTAATCGCCAATTTCGTTTAAAGATTGCGCAAAAAAATTACGAATTTCGACAAAGGATTGGCTAAATTTTTTTCAAATTTCGTCAAAATGTTGCGGAAAAGAGTAGAGAATTTTGTTAATTGGGACGGAAAGATATCGAGAATTTTTCCGAACGGTCGCGCAATACTATCCCGAATTTCGACAAATGATCTCCCCGTAAAAATATCATTTTCGTCAATCGATCGTAACAGAAAATAAATTTCGTCAAAGGATCGCGGTAAAAACGAGAATTTGTCAAAGGATCGCAGAAAGAAAGCGCGAATTTCGTCAAAAGATTACGGAAAGAAAAAGCGAATTTCATCAAAATATCGTGGAAAGAAAACGCGAATTTCATCGAAGGAGTCGTACTAAAGAAATTTCATCGTGCTAAAGAAATGCCAATTTCGTCAAAATATTGCGGTAAAAAATGCGAATTCGGTAAAAAATGCGAATTTTCTCAAAGGATAGCGGTAAAAAACACGAATTTTGTCAAAGGTAAGTGGTGAAAAGTGCGGATTTCGAAAAAAAAAAAATCGCGTAGAAAGACGTGAATTTCGTCACACGATTTTGGGAGAAAATTGTAAATATCATGAAATGATCACAGAATAAAATCGCGAATTTGTCAAAATTTACTGCACTGGTCTAAAAGATTGAAACGGGGTTCCTTTTCCTACTTTCAAAAGAACGCCGCGAAACGAGAAAAAACTCTAAAAATCATATTAAAATTTTCAGAGGAAAAAAATTACTATATTGACTTGAAAGACTGCAACCATCCTTTCAAGAATGTCAAAAAAATGGCCACGAAACACTAAATTCAACCAACCAACCTACCTACCTACAGATTAATTTGAATTTTCTGTGTTATTATTTTTCATTTACAAAGGAGGCAGGGTATGTGCCCCCCCCCCCCCCCCAGTTACCTCGGCTAATCGAAATTTGGAATTCTCGTTTCACATTTGCATCCTCTTTCAAATTTTTTGTTGCTTCTTTCTTGACTTTAAACTACCAAAGCAAAGAGACAAATTGTTTCTATCCCCGTCAAGAACTTGTGTTAATTTATTATGAAATTGCAGAAACATGCAATAGAAAGAATGGCATTAAAAACATATCCCACAGACAAAGGACGTCAAAGTGGGATTATAAAGCCACCTTTTTGAATTACTATGACTAATACAGATTCTTGCAAATATCCTAGTTTTAAAAAAGATAAACAACATAATTTTCTTTAAAAAAAAAAAAGAAAGAGAAAAAAGAACGTGGGTTTCTTTTTTTATCACAGTTCAAAACTTAGCCGCTTCTGAACTAAACTAATTGAACTCTGCTTTCACTTCTTCTTTTTTCTTTTGTAGATTTCGATTTTTTTTAAATAATTCTGCTCGAGTCTGCGGAAACGGCACCCCCCCCCCCCCCCCCCTGGTTACGCCTATGTATTTTTATCTTTATTCATGCCATTTTCTGATAAAAATGAAAAATAGTTGATAAAAATTGTTGTATAGGGCTTAGTGGCGTAAAATCCCATTAGGAGCATAATATTATATTTGGGGCATAATAACGGAAAATGACATCCTGCTTTTGAAAATACGCGTTTTTCCTCATAAATTTTCTATATTGTTTTTCCTTCTGCATGTGTACTAAGTTTCAGACACTAGGCTAAATGCTTATTTAAGTGAAAATGAAGTCATATTTAAAAGAAAATAATCATTTTCTTAGATAAAATTAAACATTTTAACACAAATGCGTCTAAAAAACATAAATTACGGAAATTTTTACGCTCCGGAATTGAAACTAGAATCGCATGTAAAGAGTGTATGTTGCTGACAATCGTGACTTAAAGTTTTGTTTTAAAATGATTTTAAAATGATATGGATATGAGAAGTGCGTATGCAAATTTTGAGAATGTGAAAATTGCTGTTTTTGATTCCGGAATACCAAGCATAAGGACCTCAACTGATAACCACCGTCTAATAACTGATCTTTATTATATTTTACTGATTAAGTACTATCTAATATTATAAAAAATAAACGTATCTGTGCGTAACGCTGACGTCATTTTGCGAATGGCAACACTTCACGATCAAATTTCGGTCTTGAAATTTTCGCTAATGCATTTTTTTAATCCTCTGACCATCGTACATTTCAATTTTCGTCGCATAGAGAAAAAAATTACTTTCAAATGCAATTTATTTAAAAACTGTATCTTAACTGACTGATGTATTAATGTTTTCTAAAATAATTTTTAAGCATCTTTTTTTTTTTTTAAGTTTATCGTATCACGTGCCAGTTTCAATACATAATAATAAACATTTTGCACATAAAGCAACAAACATTGTTCAGCATTTGTTTCTGACTATTTTTGCATAACGAAATTAATACTTCCTTTATAAACAAAAAAAGAATAATATTAAAAAAAAACACCAATCTAACATATTTGTGAAAGACAAATTAACGGAATTAATACTTCTTTTGTAAACGAATAAAAGAATAATATTAAAAAAAACACAAATCTAACATATTTGTAATCGTACAATTAAAATTTTTAGTTCACCAAATAGGATTTTTTTCTCAGATGAGATTTGTTTGCGAAGTTCATTTCAGTTTACTGATTGTCTATGGTTTTAAAAACAATTTTAAAACATGATATTTTTTCATTTATCTATAATCTATATCTCTCGGAGCTCGATTACGAAAGATTAATCCGTTTGCCCTTAAAACAGAATAAAGAGTTCATCATTTTCATACGGCTAATATCCATTAAAAAAAAATCCCTATGAATAAATAAATAAAATAATATAAATAAAACACAAATTTAACAGATATGTATAAGTTCTGAAATTATCAGAACATAAAAGGATGTCGTAAGTAGCAAAATCTTGGTCAAATAACTCTTAGCATACGGCTAATAAGAAAATATCGCTCTTGATAAATTTTAAAAACTTATTTGATTGTATAATTCGTATTTTTCATATCAAAAATGCTTTTTTAATTAAGTGGGCAATCCAAAAAATTTATTGCATATAAAAAAAAAAAAATTATTAGTTTTCAATTTTAAAAAAATGTTCTCACCTTTATTCTGTAACCCGGGAAGCCCAAGTACGATCCCCTAGTCTTTTTAAATGAACGATTAAAGAATTTTGTGATTTTTTTTTTTCACTGGCTATTGAGTGACGAATTTCGACATTTTTCCTTCGATTGATGGTGAATTTTCTTTAAAATGAAAATTTGAAATGTTTTGCAGAGAAGTCCGTTGTTCTGCGACGTACGTCGCACTTTTAAGCATACTCTGCTTTGAGGATATCAATGTGAGAATCTGATGATAAAATTTACCCTAGATTCAAAATATGATGTTAAATTTTGGTATGTCTATTGGAAATTTAAAAGTTTGTTTCCATTTCAATGCATAGGTGGCCCCCTTTCTCCTCCCGCCATTCGATATAGGATAAGCCAGAATTCTCGGTCAAATAATAATTTTTGCATATCTCTGCGGCAATTTAAAGATAAAATATTATTATTATTATTTTCTTTTTTGCTGGCGAGGTCTTTCTTTTTTCCATAAACATGTACATTGCATCTTTTTGAAACTCCAATTATTTTCACTTCATCGCTTTATTTCCCAAGCCTTCAAGCACATAAAATTTACCAGATTACGTTTATTGACGTGTTTTTAAATTTTTCCAGATAATAAAAGAAAACCTTTACTTTCAAGTCATAAAATTTCAATTGGATACGCATCTTGAGTTAAGATTACAGTTTGTTTGCATGTTCAAATAATGTAATTTTCCAGTAAGTTACGAAAACTAGCAATAATTTTATGAGTACTTATTTCTTTAGCTTTCGCTTCTATTTATTACGCTTGTTGCAGTTTATTGGGCCATTCATATTTTCATCTGTGGGAAATTGACGTTTTTCACCTCTTTTATTACTGCGATCGAGCAAACATTAACCTGTTTACATTTTTACTTGTTTGTAAATCCGAAAATAACTTAGGTCGTGAAAAAGAAAATGCTTTTTTCTTCTCTTAACACTATTTCTACACGTTTCAAATATACACCCTTTAAAAGATTTCGATTTATGGTTTCTCATTTGTAATTTTTAGACTGAAGAAATTATAAGTCATTTTTAATACATTGAAGAGTTTTTTATGCTTATGACATTCAAAATCTACGAGCAAAATAAACAAAAATCAAAACTTTAAAAAGATGTCATTTGACACCTGTAGGAATAGTTTTAAGCGTCAGAATTTCTTATTTTTAATTACCAAAAAATGTCATCTCATTTATGATAAAAATGAAACACCAATCACAGGCAGAAACTTTTATTGTTATTATTCTATTGTGTTTTAGGATTAGGGGTGCCGAATAGTGATTTTGACCGAATATTCGGTACACAGGTAAACCTAATACCGAATATTTTTCTGGCCGAATACTACTATACAGCGTTGCCAGTCGGGCTTTTTTTTCCAGAAAACTTGACTGCTACCACTATTTTGAGATACAAATATTCGCTTTATTTAATGATAGATTAACTCTTTATGTCATGGACATCCAGTAATCCCTGGGTTCAACATTCTAAAATTGCTAATTGTGTATTGTTTCTTATATATAAAACCTTTTTATATCTTATTATATATAAATATATATATATATATATATATATATATATATCTTCTCTATATTGAAATATATAGGAAAAAAAATGTATCTCCCTGATTAGTGCCTCTTTTGTTAATGTGGCTTTTGCTGACTCCTTTAACACAGGGTTGGAGTTTTGGACGCCCAAAACTAGTTTTGAACAGGACATGTGGGTTTTACTGTCCAAAACTGTACTAAAGTGTCTAAAACTGTACTAAAGCGTCCAAAACTGTACTAAAGTGTCCAAAATCTTAAAAAGCAACATTCTACATATGTAACCCCCGCACACTTATTAAACATATGAATAAATATAAATATCTCACAATATATTTTACTAACATTCCATTTAATTCTTTGATAAATGAAAAAAAGTTCAAATTTTTCTAATATCTGTGTAACATAAAGAGTTCTCTTTCTGTTAAAATTGAGTTATAATAATAAGAAATTCTTTATAATACTACACATGTAGTATAGGGAGGGGAGATTTGCTCTTGTTTCAATTTTTGTGCAAGAAAATGTTACAAAGAAATTTCTTTTAAATAATGTTTCATTGTAAATTATTTTTTCTAGATTATAAGATAATGAAAAAAAACACAAATATTTAATTTAAAATCTATAAGTTATTTTTTTAAATATGTATTTTTATTTATTATGAATTTAATCTAATTCTAGTGAACATTCTATTTCTTAAGAGTTAAATAGTGTTGTTATTATAATAGCCATATAATATAGTGTTATAATAATAGTCAATATCTAAATATCTCATAATCAAACAAAATCAATTATTTTTATTTATACTATTTCTTATTATACACATATATATAGTTGCCAGCAGTAAGCTGGTTTAATTAGTATGCTGAACCTGAACTCCATTTATCTATTATTTCCAGTAACAACTTTCGGGACTTTCAGTAACAGAATCAGAATGTATTCTTCATAAAAATCGTTAGTACTTCTATTAACTACTATTATTTAAATGAATAACATTAAAATTATGATACATAATTAAATTTAATATCTTTTTAATGTAATTACTTTGTTACGTAGGGCAATTAGGTTGTTAATACTAAATTGGTATTTTTGTATTGTAATCTTTTTGCCAATTTTTTAAACTTTTAGCATTGTTTTGATAAATACAATTTTACTACAAAATATAGTTTTGGACAGTTTTAGACAGAAGGGTTTTGGACAGTACGGTTTAAACCATGGATTTTACCGTGGTTTTCACCGTTGTGTCCAAAACCTTGCCAACCCTGCTTTAACAGCTTTCCCTGACCATGCTTGGTGAGAGCAACTCTGAACACTGCAAACTTTTATTCCTTTTTCATCTTTTTCTTTTCATATAGTAGTTTTACAACTACAGCTATACCCTTTATTAAGATTTTTATCATTTACCTTACTTGACTTAAGTTTTAGCTTTATTAAATCATTATTTTTCAACTTTATTTTTCTTTAACTTTCTTAATTTTTCTTTTAAGTAGTTTTAAACTACAGTTATACTTATCCCAATGGCTCTCACAAGCATAAGACAATTCATTTATAGACCGGCTGGTAAGCTGATATCAGCTAGGAAACCCCTCAAGGGTGCTCAACTGTTCAGCACCTGTTCTTTATGTCTCAAATCATGAAAATTTCATCATCTAAATTATTTTTCGTGGATTTTTGAAATTACGTCAGAAGATTTACACAGTCAGTTAATAAATTTTAGAAGTATTTTGTCAATTGAAATTAATGAAATGAATCTGAATGTATAGGGATTTTGTGCAATATTTATAACTCCACACAATCTTTTATTGAAATATTTTTTGTAAGTATTTATAGAATTAGGAAACGTACAAATAACAATGTACAAACATAATGTACAAGTAACAAAAATAAAATACTCTTACAATGGAAATATAAAATTATTTCCAAACTGAAACTTTTCATTCGCAATTTTCCAACGTCAAAAAAAAAAAAAAAAAAAAAAAAAAAAACTGAAGAGATCCAAATGAAAGAGAAAACATCTTTTAAAAATATTTTTGTTTTGTGTAACCAATAATGCTTTTGGAACAAGATAAAATAAAGTATCTATTGTGTCAATATCACAAAATACGGAAATTGCAGTCCGCACAGTACAGTTTCTATTTAATGTTATTATATAATGCAATTTTCTTTTTTACATTCTAATATAAAATATTCTTAGAAGTATTTTCAAGAGATATTATATTCATAATAATACAATAATAAAGCAATTAAAAGACTTAAAATTTCAGATTGTCATTTTCCTGGCATGTCACATTGTGATGTGTGCAAAGTAAAAGGCTTTCCGCTATCATGTACAAATATCCTTTCTAGTGTTTTTATTTTCTAATTAATAATTATACCTTATATAACACATATATATGGAAGGTAACAAGTTCTGTATTTTACAAATAATTTTCCATAATTAAAATAGGATTGTCACTGAAAATGAATGTCATTGTCCTGGCCAGTTCATTTTAGTTCTTTGTGAGGTATAAAGAGGGCGCTGCAGAGTAATTCTTAGAGATCCTACATTAGAGAGAGATTGGGCATTACGGCACCGGCAAATTTGAAAAATTACGCCTTCCACATGCGTCCTTATTATACTCTGAAGAAAATTTGGATGTTGAAAGATACAGCGTTTTAAGTATTGCGCATCAAGACTTGCTATACATTTTATAGCTAAGTTGTTTTTGTTTTTAGAGTTACTTTTCAATATTTAGGAATGTTTGTTTACTTTGTAACATTTTAAATCGTCTGAGGCCAATTGCTATGCATGCGGTTAACTTTAAACAGTTTTATTATAATAACAACGGTCGTAATAAGTAACATAAAAAAACAACCTCATTTCTGTGTCTATTGTTTTGCATTTAAAAACTGATTTTATAGAATTGGTATTCATTAGGATTATTTAAAGCTTTGCGTAGTGAATAAGCAAAACGTGTAAATAATTTCGACTTTCGAAGTTTGACAGTTGGCGATTTGGTATCTGTTGTTGCCAATAAATTTTGTTTCATTTGGAAATATTCATTTGAAGAAAAAAACTAAACCTGTGGCTGTACGATCCATGAAGGATCAGGGCCTACAGTGCCCAACTCTGTTCACTTGACCCTGGCTATCGAGGTGCTATGCAGCATGTGCCCCGGCCGGGTGGTCAGCCCAACGCGAGACTCTCCGTGTTTAGTCCCCAAGCAATCTTGGTACTCATTTTATCAAACCCGAAGGGATGACAGGTTGAGTGAACCTTGCCCAGTCAGAAGCAGAACTCGCGACCTGTAGCGTGGCAGACAGGCGTGCTGACCATTAATTCATTTGAAGAATGTAATCTATAATAAAATTGTATATAGTACTATTTAAAATACTCAATTTTTATAAATTATAAATACTTAAACTATTCATCTTTAATAATATTTTCTTTTTTAAAAGTCCGCTAAATTAACGGGCACACAAGGCATAAGCATTTCGAAGTTTCAATTTCCCGGTAAATTCACGATATATAAACTCTAAAGTAGAGAGCCTTTAAGTTCATAAATAAACATTACTAAGCATATGTGTGTACATCTTTTTTTCAGTTTTTCTCAGAATGTTTTTTTTCTCCAGATATTTAGCTACACTTAGTATTATAAAATGTATTAAAGCTGAAAAGTAAAACTTTTTAATTTCATACCAATTTCAACCAATTAGTTTCTTTAAAGCTATGTAAATACTATAATACAGAAGATTTAACGGAATAAAAAATCTATACTTTTCTGAATATTTCAGTAATTGCTTTTTAAATTTCTTATTATTATTAAATGACATATTTTTAACTTTCTTTTAAAATTCAAAAGAGTTTCCTCTAATACATTTTATTTATTTAGAAAAGTATACCTAATTGATCTATAGTAATGAACATTTAGACAGAGGAAAGTAAAAAATAAATACCCACACTACATAAAATTACATTTCTAGCATTTCTTGTATTATGCATCTTGTGTTATGCTTGTTTATTTTAAATGAAAATTCCAAAATATAGCAACTTCTTTCAAAAATTTCGTCTGCCCTCCGACCAGACTCGAAATGTTGAACTTGCATTTCAGCAGAATGAAAAAACTGCATTTTCTGAGAATTCTTACTCATTATAATGGAAATGTACTCGTATTTATGTTCTGATAGACTCTCAGAAGGCATATAAAATGAAATTTTATAATTTTAATAAAATAAAAAGTGTTAGACGCTGACGAAAATGCATTGCGTTGTACGGTGTCCCATCTGCTTTGTAACGGAAATGGCGGACATTTCGTCAATGTCCAATCTCTCTCTAATGTAGGATCTCTAATTCTTCTTGTTCTGGACATAGTTCAAGTCAGAAGTAGTAAAATCATTGCTACCAGCAAGATCTTTTAGATGATTCTTTGAAAATAAAGTGTTTAAAGGCTTTGTAAAAATTGAGTAGACTTTTATTATGTCATTTTCCTGGCTTCTTTAAATTAAAAATAAAACTGAACATTACACTGAATTTGAGGTACTATAGAAGAAACATGTTCCTTTAAACAAAATTAAAATGTTAGATCTAAAAAAAAGAAAAAAAAAAACAAGGATGTGAAAAATGTTTTAGAATGAAATTGTCATTATCCTGGCATACATATGCCAAGAAAATGACACATAATTATTATTACATAAAAATGAACTTAAGCTCTTCAGACTTTAACAATTTTACAGATAAATTCCTTTATTGAGCTGTTCAACCAACATTAAAAAAAAAGTCAGAAGCTTTGAAATGATAATTTTTGTTTTCAAAATCTCACATTTTGTTATATTCAACCTATTACTCATTCTAAACTGAATTACTACTAATTAATCAATTAAATTAATTTTATAACAAGTTTTTTTAATGGTACTTTACAGTACCATTAAATACCCATTGGGAGCATAAAGGATTAAACAAGGCGAATAAATTGCTTGATTACTACCACTTTTTACCCGACTGCCAAGAAGGGTTATGTGTTTCACGCGTGTCTGGGTATGTGGATTTTTTTATACCCTCGAAACATCCCAACGGCTGGATGGATTTTAATGAATGATATCTCTATCGATTCGTCATAACCGTCCGATGGTTATAGGCTAAATTTTGTTTTTATAAATTCAAAATGGTGGCCATAAAATGCAAAATGGCTGTAGAGACGAAATTTTTTTTTTATGTACCCTATTGAGTAGTATATCATTGGATAGGTCTTTCAAAATGAAGACGATGTTTCATTGACTATTTTACAGTCAGGAGCTCCATTTAAATATTACACAACCTAGAAGTTGTGTAGGTAGGATCTCTAGCTTGACTGCAACTCTAACCTTCCTAGACATCTATAGGCCTCATCAAAACAGTGTTTATAGATGGAAACTAACAATTAAACGCAACTTAAAAGTCATCAATACAAGTAAATAAAAAAATAGGTAAGTAATATACAAAATTGTTTCGCATTGATGAGAAATAGTTAATTAGTTCTCTTTTTACGCAGTCGGGTTTTTTGATTTTTTAAATTTAATTTTTACTTGTTTGAAATTACATTTCGAATGAGGTGCTTTCGTACTATAATTAGTTTTATAAATAGTCAGACCTTGGTGCAATAGCTGTTGCACTCTTATGCAAAAATGCATGCCACAAAATTTACTACGATTCTATATATTAAATCCAATAATACGCAAACAATAAGGCTTCAACTTAAACAGGACGTCATCACCCTGACAATCTAGAATGATGACCTATAATGGGATATTATTGAATTCACGTGACGTAGGATAGGATTGAATAAAAGGAAGAAAACTTTTATTAATATCTTTTTAAGCTTTCATTTGATTTTCATAAACTTTGAAATGATTAGACAAAATTCTGGAACGATAATATATATTAAATTTCAAACCATTCGGTTGAGTAGTTTTTGCGCTGCTATAGGTGGGAAGACAGACAAACGGACGGAGGGACCAGGCGACGACTATAGGTGCTACGTATTTATATTAATTACGAACGCACCTAAAAATTAATCTGTCTAGCATGCCAGGGTGTACCATAAAATGCATAAGTCACGATTTTTCTTCGGCTCATCGTCAGTTTTTCAGATCTTAAACAAATGACGTAATTAAATAATGGTAATTAATAAGTAACTAAGTTAGTTATTCAATGTTTCTTAAGGGGTATGTCTCAGGACTCTTAAGGGTCAATATCTGAAAACTGGACAATTTCACTCCAGAATTTTTATTTTTTTGAATTAATGTACCAACTTCCAAATACAATTATATACTTTGATACATGTTTTGGCATTTGAATGCTGTAGTGTTTTGAGATCAAGGATGTATATTTTATGCGTAGGATAAACTTTTATGGAAGAAAGTGTCTGTTGACACTATAATCAGTGTCTAATATTTGGGACTGAGATGATGGGGACTGAGGTGATGTTTTTGTCTTAAAAGCTGCACAGCCATTTTATTGAATCATTTTGAACACACGTAAATGGTTTAATATTCCATGTGACATTTGTATGTTATATAAATAAAGTTGCAATAAGCTTTTTTTTATAGATAAAAAATTAAATAGGGGGGCATGAATGATGCTATAAAAAAATACTTATCCCTTTTCTGAACAAAAACTAAATATTTCTAAAAAGGAAACAATAGATCAGTTTCAACTGACGTCACACCCTAGCAACGATCTTAGCAACCAGACGTGTTGTTTGTTTGACCCCCAAATTTGGCCGATTATGATTGGTTGGCTCATAATACAGGCTACAAATAGTTGATTATGATTGGTTCGGTGAAGCTTGGTGGTCTGGTGATCACGTGGTTGAAACTGATCTATGAGAAGAACAACTTACCTTCATCCATGATGGATAGTTGAACTATAGTTGCTGTTGCAATGGAAATAATTCTGCCAGCGCCACCTTGTATCTGTTAACCTAAATGTGTGAGAGGGACTGAGAGGATGGTCAACCCCAGGGACAAATATGTTTACTACAGCATTTTACTATACAATCTATACGAGTAAAGGAGCATTATATTTTCCCATCCTGTATATATATAGGTATAAATATATAATAGCAAAAGTTAAAAATATTTATAAAAATTTTTACAGCATACATTTAATATTGGATATTTGTACCTGGGGACAGGGACTGAAATGATGATTTCGTTTGCTTAAAACTTAAAATTAATTATTTATACATCATCATATGTTCATTTATCATTGGTGATTGTTATAACAAGTGTTACAATATATTACATTTTTCAGTTTTTGGTTTTAGTATAATTAATGGAATATTATTGGCAGTGGACGCAAATTGTCCAATTTTCAGATATTGACCCTTAAAGCTTTAAAATTTTCGAAATTAAAAAATTTTTTTAGCTGTTAAACTCTTATTTTTTCTGAACATTTTGATATAATTGTTTCCTTGAAAATCCCATTAGAATAGAAGTTATGGCTTTTAGAATTATACACCCTCAATAGCTGATGAGGTGTTTCCGAAACTTTGACTTCTCTCCAAATGACGATTTTGGCCATAACGCGCACGATATCTCAAAAACTTCGGAATATTTTTTCACGAAATTTTTGAAACATATGTTTCATATTAATCTGTATAAACTGAACCTAAAATTTCCTTTTATTGTAAAAAAAATATAAAAAAAATATTTTATTAGGTGATTATACTGCTGAAATTTTCTAAATTTTGCATTATCTAAATACAACTTTGTATTAAAAATACAAAAATGCTTTAAATACAAATTTATTTAGGTTCAGGGTAATTATTACTATCTGAAGTCTAAGTAGGCACCAAAAATTTCATTCTAGTTGCAAAATTTATTTTGTAATCCTCCGCGTAATCTGTTATGCCAATTTTCTGCTCGACAAATATCTGATAATTTGGAGCCCCCTGTAAATACCAATTCTGCATTTTGTAATTTTTTAAATACATGAAATGAAAGAACATATCTTTCAATTTCAATAAAAATTGTGCTTTAAAATCAAATACATTTTAAGATATTAAATGTTGAAAATGGTCTTTTTATTTTTATTTTTGTAATTTTAAGAGTTCTGAGACCTCTTATCTTAATACACTTTTCGTTTGCATTCTTCTCATTTGCAGACGCCTTTTATTTCAATTAATAGTGATGGAATAATATAAAAGAAATTTGCGATAGCGTCTCGTTTGACAGGATGACAACGAAATTCTACATTAGTAAATGCACGGTATTTTCCGCTAAGTTGACCTCCCATTTATTTTATTCACGCTCTTGGGAAAATGTAATGGCAAACGAAACGCTGAATCATTACCTTGGGTAGACACGAGTTTCAAACTAGAGGTCTGCACGAGACGGAATTTCCAGGCCCGTTTGTATTTTCACGGTTCACGGCCCGGCCCATTCTAAAATTAGTGAAAACAGGCACGGCCCTTGCAAAAATTAATAAAAACAGATCCGACTCAATTTCCCCAGGAAATACCGATTTTCTTAACATATAATTAAGATTTTTTTTTTATAAAAGAACACTGCATGCATATTTATGGAAAAATTTAACATTATAGACTACTGTATGTTTTAGATTATGTTCGCAAGCCATAGAATGTAGAATAGCGTCAGTACCGGCCCGCCATGTATTTCAGTATGTAGAAAGAAAATGTAACCTGATGCTGGCCCGTCCCGAGTCTGATGAAATAATTGAGTCCTGGTTGAGCCACGATGCAACTGTGTTCACATTTTATTGGCCTATTTTGATTCTTTTAAATATTATATTGGACCGAATTTTTCCAGCGGCGTAGCCGGGCCCGCTTATTTTTTTCACCAGTCCGGCCAGGGACCCGACTCTCCCTCTCAGACTCTGGTTGAGTCGGGAGGAGTGGATGTGGTCTACCCCTCGGGATTGCACTAACACTCTAAAGCGAAAGCTGAGTTCCCGAGGTGGTCATCGCTGTCAAAAACAATTGTCTTTAATCCGCCGACCCCGTGCAGACCTCTATTTCAAACACTTAAAAAAAAAATTCTATGACGTTTCCTGACAGAAAAAAGCGTTTATGAAAATTCTATATACCCTTGCTCGTACTTATGTAATTAAATTCAAACCTCACCTCAACCCCTTTCCCCAATCCGCCCCGAGCAGTAATCGTCTTATCGAGAGGGCTGGTGAGAATGTTCCCAGTCTCCAACTGTGCAAAGGGCATCGCATTTGCAAACGCTTTGTGATACAGTGGGTGATCGGTTAACGAACTGTTCGGTTTACGAACAAATCGGTTAACGAACACTTTCGCGAGAGATTTTTATGTTCGGTTAACGAACACCTCCCAAAACAAAGCCAAGAAAAAGCTATGCTGTGTTTCAGATTTGCCGAGTTGTATTTAATTGCGTCTATTGCCGACTTAGAGAACCTTATTTCAAAAGTTGTAGTATTACGTATGGCTACGTTCATGGGCTACCGAGGGTTTGGACCTTACATTTTAGGACCCCCAAATTAGAATGAACAAATCAGAAACTTTAATTTTTATATTTTGTGTCCCGTTATAAAGAAATGTTTTTAATTGCTAATTCATTATTTTAATTGAAATTTAGTTCACAAGTTATTAACAGGCTCAGGCTCCACTTGAGCTTTATCGGGCCCTGCACGTAAAGCTCAACTGCGTAAAATATAAACTACAGTAAACACGATCTTTTAGAGAACTCACAAGGAAGGTCTCCATACAGGGCATACTCAGAATAGAAAAAAATGCTAGTGAAACTACTCATGTATGTAATAAGGGATCAGTCAAATTTAACGGAGGAATTTCAGTAGAAAGCCTGTAAAAAAATAAAATACTTTCGAATATTTGGCGCGAAAATACGAAAGTGACACGCGATTTGGCGTGCAGGATTTTTCCTAGCCAAAAGCAAACGATTTTAATGCATCTGAAAATTGTTTTTTAGAATGCACGGTTTTTAATGAATTCAAACTTAATCAATTAAAGAGGTTATTATATTTTTTTCATATTACATATATATGTTGCTTATTGCTGTAGTTATTTAATTTCATCACTGTAAAAATATTTTCTATGCTTTGCAAGTTGAAAATATCTATTTTAAGTTATAAGTCAGCTGAGCAGCTGACATTTGATTTAACATTTCCATATCGAAGACGAAGTCGTTTCCATAGCAACAAAATCAAGTCGACAGTGTTTTATCTGCCTTATTTTTGAGCTTGAAATAATTTAAATCAATTTAAATTTTGTTTTAAATCGTAAAATATGATATTTAAATTTTAATATAAATATATATCACAAACAATAGTTAAAACAAAGTAAAAATGACAAAACTATTGTTAAAACAAATTAAAAATGACAAAACTAAAATTATTTAAATTAAACTTGTATAAACAAATTCAACATAAAAAGTTTTTCCTACATAAAACCGTATTTTTTTTTTAAATCGCCAACCGGTGATAAATCGCCAAATAAACGAAAATTTCGTTATTTTTTTACGGACGCTGTACCGGGGTTCCGCCAAAATTTTTTTTATAAATATATATATCCATATGAGAAGAACATTCTGTAATTTTTTCAGATTTTTCTGAGTATGCCCGTATGGAGACCTTCCTTATAAGAAGTTTTTGAAAGTTGAAAGTGGCAAATTGATAAAGCCGTACGTAGTCAATGAACGTAATCGTAAAAGTTTTTACAAAGGGCATGTCATTTATTTATTCTTTAATACGCCACGACACGAACAGAGCCATCAAAATACGACCTGTCCATACTGAGTATGGACGTATATTAACCGTATTATAAATAGAAGATTTATATTATTTTTTATACATTATTTGGCTTTTAAGAACCAATTAATTGAATCTCCATACAAATCAATACAAAATCTATGATCGGTTAAAGAACAATTCGGTTAGTGAACACTGTTTTGGAGCGGATTAAGTTCGTTAACCGATCATCCACTATATAAACTTTTTATTTTGAAATTTATAAATATTTAACCCTTTAACTGCTTGATTTTTTTCCCCTATTGTTACTCTAAAATTACTTAGTATTATTCTAATTAATCACATAAGAAAAAAAAAAAAAAAACAACAAAAAAAAAAACATGCTTTCATTAAAATTGACAAAAATGTATAAAAAATACATATTTTTTGAAATGTACTAAAAAGTAGAAATGGGAAATTTTCCCAAATTAGCCAGCTATCGCCAAGTAGGCTTCATATAGGGCAACTTATTTCTGTTGCCAAATTTGGCCAAAATTTGGCGTTTGGTGCTATTGTGGCAACCCTCACATTAGAACTTTTCAACAAATACTCATTGTTGAAGGTAATATTGATTTCTCCATAGGAAACCAACCGTTGCACCCTTTCCCCCGTCGCAAACCCCCTTAGGGATCGAATTTAAAAAAATCAATCTCCAATTCATGTATTGCCCTCAGGAATATATATACAGGATGATTCAAGACTTATCGTTCAAATCTCGTGGGGAGGTAGGGAATACGTCAGGAAACCGATTTCACATAGGAAAGTATGTCCGCAAACGTCATCTAAATACAGGTTAAAAGAACCGGAAAGAACAAAATTAAACGAGAAGTTTCCAGGCGTCAGATAATGAAGGCGTTGAATAAAGGTCATTAACGAGATTTTTGGAGTTTTTAAAGATGTAAAAGGCTTCGTAAAAGTCCAAATGGGAAGTGGAAATCAGAGAAGAAATAATACTAGCTTTAGGAAAGTCAAAACAATGATTGGGACGCAATGGACAGTTGGAGTAGACACAGTGCCCTCTACATACGCATGCGTACATTTGCGGACATACTTTCCTATGTAAAATCGGTTTCGTGACGTATTCCCTACCTCCCCGCGAAATCTGAACGATAAGTTTTGAATCACCCTGTATATTCCAAATTTCAAAGCTCTATGTCAACAGGAAGTGGGTGAAAAATGAGTTACAAGATTTGACTGCTACAAACAAACATAATTATAAGTTAAATGAAAGCATATGCAATAAAAGAAAAATAACTTTTAAACGATTAATCTAGTTTTTAAGAAGAAATTTTTTATTTTGTCGTTCGTAACATAAGAGCTAAACAATGCAGTTTAATCTATTCGAAGCAGTGGTACAGATAGGGCAAAAAGCATAGTGTTGCCATTCTGCTACCTTTTAACACTTTCCAACATAGTTGAAAAGTTCAATTTTAAATTATACATAATGTACTTTATTACTTGAAAAATGATAAAAAAATTAAAAGATGTTAAATTACATTAAATACTAGAATACTAGCACTTTCAATTATAAACATAGTCATCTCCATGGACAAAATAGAAAAACCGATGTTATTTTTTGTATTTTGTCCCTGAGGATGACTATGTTTATGGTTGAAAGTGCTAGGAATTAATGTAATTTAAAATCTTTTGATTTTTTTTAAAATCATTTTTCAAGTAATAAAGCACACTATGTGTAATTTTAATTTTAACGTTTTAAAGATGAATTTTAGCATTCTACTTATTTATTTCTTTAGTTGAAAAGTGTTTATGAATTCGGTTTATCTGTCTGTCTACCCATGCTCTAACTCGCGTAATTATACTCGTATTGTCATGTAGTTGGTATATGTTATTCAGGTTTAATATGGCTTGCTTGGTGTTGAAAATGAAGTGTGCAACATTTATAGTTCTTTTACAGAAACACTCAAAATAAGTCCGTTTTATAACGCTCTATGAGTGAAATCGATCGCGGTGTAATTTAATGATATGACACAATTTCAAATACATTGAAATTTATATATATCACTGAAGTGCACTACAAGAGGCTTGTTATGGAATAGGGAGTGCATAGCCTTCATCGTTCCTTTACAGGGACATGCAAAAGAATTCAGTTGCAATATTGTGTGAACAATAATTGCTGAAAATGCGCTTGCGGTTGTGGTACGTGTTTTTAAATCTGACTCATTTTTTTGCCTATTACTTGGTGTGTATAAATTCTATGGATCATATAAGGAAAGGGCAGCTGACGTCACTGTGGTTCGAATTACTGTGGGTCAGCAAGATACACGTGTCCGTACTCTATGACATCTAACCTACTGTACACATGAGTTCGGGTAATTTGATTGAACTACGTTCAACAAGTCTGGGGTATGATTGGCCTACGTCACCAAGACGATTCCTGCAATGATTGCTAAGACAAACATGTTGTGGTAGATTGGTTGACGGATGTGATTATTTGTAAACATGCCCTCACCTTATAGGGAGCAGCCCAAAAGATCTCGAATACAAAGCGCCCCCCCCCCCCCCAAAAAAAAAAAACCGCTTCTTGGATCTGCGAGTTGCCGCAATATATTGAGTTGCGAGTGAGAGTCACCTCTCCATTTGCAAATGGTTGATGTTTTCTGATAATTAAAATGATGTACAGTCGTGGAAAAAAAAAAAAGTAAACACCCCTTACTATTCAAAAAATTATCGTAGAAGAAAGTTACTGGTACCACACGATTGGTAATAAAGTCTACTTTTAAATGATGTATACAAAATTTGTTTAGGGGGCCATCTACATATTAAAACGAACCATAACTTTGTTTTTTTCAATAGCAGTACACAATTCTGACAGCATAAATGAACTCTACACCCTTAAAATAGCCTAGAAGCAATTTTTTATGCAATTCGTACGATAAGTTTCTGAGAAATTAATTATTTCAAAACAAGTGTATTTTAGGAGCTGTGTCCAAATTGAAGTTCGGTACTCGATTGTTGACCGAGAGAGCCTCCTTCTTGATCAAGGCATTGTAAGTGCCAGTTGAAGACTGCTACAGGATAGCTTAAGAAATTTCAAAATATCTAGTTACTTTTATCATAGACTTAAACCATCATTTTGCCGTTTTTTAAGCATAATCTGAAAACTACTTGGAAGAAAAATGGGAAATTTTGGCCTTCCATAAAGAAGGACTTGATAAATTTAAATCCACCAAAAAAAATTGTACATTGCAATTCATAATTTTTTCGAATATTAATTTCATAATTCATATCATAAAATTATAAAAATTGCAAATTCAGCGTATTTATGTTTGGGTATTTTAGTATTATTGCTACACAAAAATTAGCCCATTAGGAGTATAATTTCAGGGGATATTAATAAAAATATGAAAATGTAATTTAACATTAGAAGCACTAAATTTTGAATGTGTATAATTCAAAAACTTATCATTCAAATGACTTAAAATTTGGTGTCTAGGCATAGTTCGAACCAAAGCTTTGAAATATCTTGTTAAAATTCGGTATTGCCATTGAAAAAAAATGAAGTTTGGGTTCGTTTTATGTAGATGGCCTCCTACGCAAATTTTATATACATCATTTAAAAGCAGACTTTACAGTCGAACCCGGTTAATATGCGATCCCGCTTAATACGCGTATTTTTCCCGATCCTTAAACATCGCGCATAAGGCTAATGCAAAAATATCACGTTTAATACGCGAACGGTTATTAAGTGATCCCGCTTAATACGCGATAAATTTTCTGTCCTTTGAGTAAAAAATCACGCTTATGACGAGAATTCATTGATCAAGTTGCGAATTCCTTCACTTTATTTAATAACAGATTAATTAAGGCGAACATTGCTAACAGGAAATATTGGCAAATATTTCAATTAAAAAAAAAAAAAAAAAAAAAAAAAACGGCTAAATTAGCAACTCTGCAATTCTTTTTTGACCCCGCGTCCTAACATTCTTTGTTTCTCGCTTTGTGTATGTTTTTACTGTAAGAAAGAGATATAGACGAATTCAAGAAACGCAGATACGCCATAAAAATCATTATGATTAGAGATGATCATACCTATTGTTGGTGAAGTTTTAAATGTAGGTTTTCTACGTTTTTTAATGCATATTATCGGCAAAATAATGAAACTCTTAAAGATTAAACAAGTACGACTTCGGTTTTATAATTGTTTTCTTTATTTTTTGCTATGCTACCCAAATATTAATAAGGTTAGTTTTTTCTTATATTAAAAAGAAGGACGGATTATAATGGTACTCATTGTCACAATCACAAGTACAAAGTATGATTTCAATAACTGGATTGTGCTTCAAAGATTTATTTTTTTTTCTGTTAAAATATTAGACTAGCAGAAAAATAGTCATTATTTTCTTTTTCTAACGTATTAATCGACAATAAAGCCATGTTTGAATCCATATTTATTTTCAGTTATTATTCCAGTCGGTTCTGTAATAAGAAATAATGAGTTAAAGTTGAATACAATTAAATTTTAACCTAAATATACGTAAAAGACAATTTTCGACCATAAACATATAAATGAAAGCTATAAAGTTCATTGAGCCGATTAGATATGTAAATACACCCTGTTCCTGCAACATTATACAAATCACGTTTAATACGCGATCTCGCTTAATACGTGACTTTTTTTCACTCCCTTGAAACGCGTCTTAACCGGATTCCACTTTATTTCCAATCGTTCGGTACCAATAACTTTCTTCTATGATAATTTTTTGAGGAGTTAGTAGGGGGTGTTTACTTTTTTTTTCCATGACTGTCCACCTCAGTTTGGGAAAACTTTCACTCAAACAAAAGGGAGAAAAATGAGAAAGAAATCATGGAAGACGGTAGTATTCCGAGTGACGCAGCCTTAAGCCTAAAATCGTATCGTATCGTATCGTAGAATTCGTAGATGGCGGAACTCATATATACAGCTAACTCGACATCAAAGAAAATGCGAAAAGCCGCCTATTAATAACTCAGCAAATATAGGTCCTATTGTTCTGATTTTTTTAAAATAGTCTTATATCTGCAGTCTAATCCTATTCTGAATTTTTTACAATTCTACGTGCAGTATATTTTCAGATCTGTAAACCCATTTTGAAAGTAATTTCGATGGTGTAAGTTTGTCTTTTTTTTTTCTCCGAAACTGTCTAGATTTTTTTAAAAACATTAATATATAAAATGAATCTGTTTTTGATGAAGTGGATAACACTAACCTAGTATCTAGGAAAACTCTTAAATTTTATATAATCCGCTTGAAAAATTGGACTTCTTAGGATCGCGGATTACATGTTATTCTATGGGCTAGCAGACAGAACGTTGCACATCGGTTTTGCGCGATTAAGGTCACAGTTAAAAATCTGAGTATTGGCAATAAATCTTTTTTTTAAACTATAAAAACAGTTTATTATGTGCTTTAAAATACTTAGACTGATTTTTTTTAAATGGAACAGTATTTTGTAATTATATGTATTTTATTTCATTGTTATTCATAGTAAGTAAACATTTTTTAAGGAGAAAATATTTCACATTTAAAAAAAAATTCTCGTATCGAAATTCGATATTTATCGCAAATTCTCGTATCGAAATGAAAATTCATCGCGTTCGCCATAAGACTTCGCCATGTATCACTACGCGATACGCGAAGTTGACTGAAGAAATATCAAAGATCTTGAAATGGTATTCCAAGGGGAGAAAGTGAGTACAATTTCTAATTATCCAGACAGCATTCATTGCAACCGATCCTTTTTAATTAGTATAATGTTCTGAATTGTTTTTATTTTCAACAATACTCATAACTGTTTTCCTTACAAAATAACGTCCATGTGTGGCATAGGTATTTCTTGTGATATGTGAGTGTAATACAGATAGATTACTAATTTAATTTTGTGTTTTAAGTCTTCTTTTAAAGAAATTAAACAAAATCTTTCATTTTTAAAGAACGCACAATTTAAATAAAAGGTATGAAGAAATCAAAATTAAGATTTCCAATCCCGTTTATAAAATGATTCATTTGCGAATCGTTTCTAATAACATTATAAACGAAAATTGACTTAAAATGACATCTTTTTCGAAATATGGGTATCTTTCGTTTATTTATTTATTTTTTTATATATAACTCTTTTCAGCTTCAAAAATTAAAGCATCGTAGTATTTTATTTTTATAAAATTAAACCTAAAGGGGAAAAAAAATTCTTATTTCCGTTTATCTCTGTAACAAAAGAAAAACAGAAGAAAAAACAAACAAACCCTGAAGCATTTGAGGCTGATTACAGCCATGGGTGCAAGACCTTCAGTCTCAGGACTGATTTCAGTCTTGGACATATTTTTGACTGATAGTAAATTCTACTTTATATAGGGGAAGACGGGGTACAATGAAACATTACTTGTAAAATCAATCAAATTTGTCATAGAGAGTTGCAGTTTATATATATGTTATACAACTATATGTTCCAATTACTGATGTGATTTGGATACATTCGCACTTCTACAACAGTAGCAATAGAAGATTATTGCTTTTACACCATTGAAAGTAACTTTCTTTACTAAAAGTAATTTTGTTTCTTTTTCGTTGTTGTTATATGTAATAATTATTTTTTCTATACATTGTTATCTTTGTGTTGTTGTTTTCATACCTCCAAAACCAAACTAAAAAAAAATAAATATTAGAAGTTTGAAAATAAATTTTTACTTAGTAACCTCAGTGCAGGGTACAATGAAACACTTGTAGACGGGGTACAATGAAACATGTTTTATTATAGTATTAAAAGTAGTAAATAGAATATATTAGAAGTAAGAGTAGGAAAACAGAAAGAAAAAGAGTTTTGTTCTAACCAGGTCAGTAAAAATTGCTCTTGTTAAGCAATTAAAAAATAGAAAGAGAAAAAAAGCGAAGAAGGGATTGTTTTAAAAACAAACTCTGCCTTCTACAGACTCTGATGATGATCCAGATTTTTTTTCCATGCCCAGCTGGTCATCGAGGTACTAAGAATGAGATATCCACACACAACATGTATGGCACAAGAAGTATCCGTATAAATGGAAACATAAGGAAATATATACCGTTGGAGAAATCATGCATTTAAATGAAGTCAAATGTAAAGTACTTGATATAAAAAGACTCCAACCTAGTTTTAATTTTTTTTTTTTTTTTTTTTTTTTTAAACTTACATTAAAAAAAAAAAAAAAAAAAAAAAAAACTTGTTGTGTTGAAACTACCACCCCATATTCCTTCAGGAGCAACTGAAATATAAGCAGAAATGTTAATTTTTGAAACTGACTTGAGCCAATTTAATATAAAATGAAAGGTATTTCTTAAACTAATAGAATTTTCTTATTTTTCATCTTAGACTATAATATTTTTTTATGAAGTTCCTTATTAATCAAGTTTTGTTTTTGTATGTATCTCATTTTTCATAAAATAAACTATACTGGGTGAAAATTGCTTCCATCATTTGGAGTGTTTCATTGTACCCCAGTATGTGTTTCATTGTACCCCGGCATACGGGGTACAATGAAACAATGTAAGACATTTATTTTTTGTTATTTTTCAAGCATAAAGATATTGTTTAGAACCTAATAAAAATTTATTTAGATGGGGAAAATACAAGATTAAAAATATGCATTAATTATATTTTTGTGCATGCAAAATTGTGGATAGGAAAAAAAAATTAGTAAATTTTGTTTCATTGTACCCCGTCTTCCCCTACTTAAATTATCACGATTAGCTCAAAATGAACCATTTTATCTTGACTGGTTGTTTTGAGCTCCTAAAAGTATAAATTTTCATCATGATACTTTTCCTTATTTAGTAATTAAAGTTTATAGATAAATAAGATAAAACAGCTTTCTTGCAAAAGTAAGATACTTGTTTTTATTTAATTTTAAAGTTAATATGCTTAAAAGAAAGCTTTAAATAATTTACTTTTAAAAAATATAAAAGTAGCCAGCTCCCTTATATGGTATTTGTGGTAATGAAGTATAATTGTAAAGAAGAACAATTCAGAACATGTTACTATTTAGAAAAGATTGGTTTCACAAAATTTCATTAGCAGCTGCATTGTAGCTGTCATGATAATTAGACTTTGTATAAACTAATAAAGTGATTACCCAGTAACCATTTCAATTAATATATTAATCTGCCTCGCATCTTAAATTAAATATTAAGTTTTTATTCTTCTTTCATTAAACCATCCACTATTCTTTAACATTCCGCATATTCCGATTACAAAAACTCTTTTTATCAATTCCCCCTGTACACTGGAGGGTTGCCGTATCACTTACAGTTTACAGTCACTTACAGAGCACGTTTATCGCCTCGTTGTGCAATAGCATTTGAAAGATCACCACACTAACATAAAAAAGTAGCAATAAAAGAAAAACAAAATTAATCAGTTGATTGTAAAAAACCCGCTCCATTCTCGGTCGGGGTAGGAACATCACAAGAAAAAAAACCCTCGCGAAATTTGACAGTATGTCTGATCAAAATACAAATAATTTTTTAAAATGAACTATTTAATGATTTTTTTTATCCCTATTACTGTATTGGATTAATAGCAGTTTAAGAGCCATAATTTTATATTCTAAAATCATTAAAAGCACTCTGCAAGCAGTTCTTGTTCAATCACAAAAGTCTGCCACTTAAACATTTTAATGCAGAAAATGTAATGTATTTCTCATATGTAAACAATGAATTTTGCAGTTAAGAAGCTTAGGTATTTCACAAATATTGCTATTTCTTGGAACACTAAATTTGATGCATTATCGTCTTTAACACATTATTTTGGAGTAATGAAAACAATGTTATTATATTAAATTTTTTTGTAAATGGGTGTTATAATCAATAGTAACTCATGACAGGTTTTTCTTGCAGCACTAAAATGCATGCCTTCCAAAAGTTTTTTTTTTACTAAATTTTTGCCTTATTTAATGGAAGAAAGTTCTGCCAAAAATAAGGCAAAGATTTCATTATTATTAAAAATAGTGAAAAAGGAATAAATTTGCCAACAATGCATTTAGTGTCCCCAAAACTGTCAGTAACGAGCTACTACTGTTTATAATTACAGTCGAACCTCGTTATCCCGACACTCTAATGTCCAGAAAAAAGTGTCGTCATAAGCGGTGTGTCGCGATAACCGGAGTTAGAGAAAAATAGGTTTATAAAAAGCTGTATTTTTAATTAATTTAAGACAATTTTAAATTCATAACTGTTATTGCAGTTTTAAGCAATACAACATTACTGTTAAACAAAATAAACACAAAAAAGAAAATTGAAAAGGATAAAAATCAGATTTATGATGACTGATTTTTTTATTGTTACATGAAATATCGATGAATTAAGGTTTGCTTTAGCTAGATCCTACAATTATTTTTTCGATATTATGCAATGAATTGTAATCAATATTCGTTGTTTCAGAAATGTATGTTAGATAACTACTGAACGTTTCAATGCAATGCAATGCTTCCGTTTTAGTCGGATGAAAAACGCCATGTGGCCACAAGAAAATCCGTCGGGATATCCGGAGTTGAAAATTATTCAACGACGTAAAATCCGGAGTTTATTTGCATTAAAATCATATACAGAAAATCGGGACTTTGAAAAACTGACGTGATAAACGGAGTGACGTGAAAACCGGGTGTCGGGAAAACGAGGTCCGACTGTATTTTGCCCATGCATATCTGGATCATGCTTTAAGGTAATTTAATAGTGTGTGATCTGTACCCATTATGTAAAATTTTATAATTTGCACAATTTCTGGTTCCAAGGAATGTAATTCAAAGCATGTATACGAGGTAAATTTAATGATGTATGAAATATGATCTAAATAATGCAAAATTCAATAATACACACAACTTCTCATCCCAAGGTGTGCTTTATAAAGATCTTCTACTATATTCATCTGTAGTTCAAGTTCACTCATCAAAAACCTTAAAGATTTAGTATCTGTGACTGCTCTGAAGAGGGCATTATTACAACTTTATAATTTTTTCATTTTGTAGCTCAAATTGTTCAGCTTAGAATTTACCAATCCAAACATTGCCATCTTGATTTTTTTCCACTGTCTTTATTTACCTCAGAAGTGATTAAGATTTTTTTATATTGTAAATCCTAAAGGTTATAATAGCAAAAAAGCATCTTTAAGCCCTTGGGGATGAGCGACCGGTATACTTAGCCGCTTAAGGTGTTCAGAATCCTTCATTATTCTCACCACTTATTTTTAATTTTAAAGTTTACCTTCTTTAATCGGAGCATTTCTGTGAATCAATTACAGAAAATTTTCTGCTTTTAAAAACCTGTAGTAAAAGGTTAAAAATTAACCAAAGGGCTCTTGTCGCGAAGGGGTTAAATATTTTGAATTACAGTGAACTTTAATAACCCTTGGCTTTAATTGCCAGTACTCTTCCAATTGAGCTATCTGTACGACAGCCCAGCCAACACATTATTCGCTCAGAACAACTATTATCATGACATCAATTGATTGTGTGAAAAATAATTTAAAGTGTACATGGTTATACGTATATTTTTTATTATTAAGCAACAGACTTTGCAGATCCGTTTTTCTCAAAAGCTTTAAAGATTGAAATCTCTAGGCTGGAGTGGGAAAGTGGTAATTTTGAGGAATAGGAGGATAATTTATATAGAAGAATTTTCTGTATAAAAATAAAGATTTAAATTATTTTAATGCTGGGGAGTAGGGGGAGGGAGAAAAGGTGAAATGTACAGTCGCGGAAAAGAAAAAAGTAAACACCCTCTTCTAACTCCTTAATAAATTATTATCGTAGACGAAAGTTATTGGTACCGAACGATTGGAAATAAAGTCTATTTTTAAATGATGTATATAAAATTTGCTTAGGGGGCCATCTACATATTAAAACAAATCCAAACTTCATTTTTTCAATGGCAATACCCAATTTTAACGAGATATTTCAAATCTTCGGTTCAAACTATGCCTAGGCACCGAATTTCAAGTCATTTGAATTATAAACATTCAAAATACAGTGCTTCTAATGTTGAATTACATTTTCATATTTTTATTCATATCTCCTGAAATTATGCTCCTAATGTGCTAATTTTTTGTGTAGCAGTAATACTAATATACTTAAACATAAATACGTTGAATTTGCAATTTTTATAATTTTATGATATGAATTATGAAATTAATATTCGAAAAAATTATGAATTGCAACCTACAATTTTTTTGATGGATTTAGATTTATTAAGTCCTGCTTTATGGAAATTCAAAATTTCACATTTTTTTTCCCAATAGTTTTCAAATTGTACTTAAAAAACGGCAAAATGATGGTTTAAGGGGCCGTCTATGATAGAAGTGACTAGATATTTTGAAATGTCTTACGCTGTCCTGCAATCTAGCAGACTTCATTGACTGCTTGAGTGACGCTTAAGGTGTCTTGATCAAGAAGGGGGCTCCCTCGGTTAACAATCGAATACCGAACTTCAATTTGGATACAGCCCTTAAAATAAGCTTGTTTTAAAATAACTATTTTCTCAGAAACTTATAGTACGAATTGCATAAAAATTTGTTTTTAGGCTAATTAAATGGTGTAGAATTCATTTATGCTGTAAGAATTGTGTACTGCTATTGAAAAAAACAAAGTTATGGTTCGTTTTAATATGTAGATGACCCCTTAAGCAAATTTTATATACATCATTTAAAAGTAGACTTTATTTCCAATCGTTCGGTACCAGTAACTTTCTTCTACGGTAATTTGTTGATAGTAGGAGAGCTGTTGAACATTTTTGAGTAGATATTTGAGGCACCCTGAAAATTTGTGCAACACTTCTTTTGTAATGCCTGAATACAAAATCGAATGTCTGGCTGAAGGATCGTGGCCCAAAAACTGTGCCAGACACGTGTCTGGTACAGTTTTTGTGCCGACTAAAGTGTCTGTCATTTTCAAAATATTTTTTTCTAAGCATAAATATTATTCTGCCTCAATCTCAGCGTGCCTCAAATACCTTTTTTGGGTAGTCAAAAAATGGCACTTGACACGTGTCTGGCACAGTTTTTGGGCCGACTAAAGTGTCTGTCGTTTTCAAAATATTTTTTTCTGAGTATAAATATTATTCTGTCTCAATCTCAGCGTGCCTCAAACCTTTTTTTTGGGTAGTCAAAAAATGGCACTTGACACGTGTCTGGCACAGTTTTTGGGCCACGATCCTTCAGTCAGACATTCGATTTTGTATTCAGCCATTACAAAAGAAGTGTTGCACAAATTTTCAGGGTGCCTCAAATACCTTCCCTAAAATGTTTAACAGCTCTTGGACTATGAGGAGTTAGTAGGGGGTGCTTACTTTTTTTTTTTCCATGACTATACATTAGGGAAGTTAGTGCTTATTTATTTATTTATGTTAGTGAGCAACAAATGTTGCAGATTTTTTTTTTCAAACTAATTTTTGAAAGATTTTATTATTTAGGTAAGCTGGAGAGGTGGGTCCAAAAGCAGAAGTGGAATCTTCGGAGCTCAGAGGATTATTTTATATGATTTATTATTATTGTTAATAAAGAATTTTAAATAGGGATGGTGAAATATTATTTTATATAAAATTAAAGAATGTTTAATTTTTTTGCACTAGGAATGAGAAAAGGGAGAAGCAGAAATTTGTAGTTTTGGATTTAATATAAATGTATGTAATTACTTTTACAAGTGAGCGATGATTGTTATATATATATAAAGGTTTAAAGAGTAATATTTCTTGCTATTTTTCTTAACAAAGTAAATTTTTTATATAGTAAAATGTAACATAGCTTTTTATATCTCTGAAACAAACCAACAGGAATACCCTCTAAACATGCATGTTGTACATTACTTCCATATCTTACCAAAGCGTTCTTATAAAAATCTCATTGCACGGTGCTCTTTAAAATTGAAGCATGGTCATCCTTTTTTGCGGAGAGGGAGGGGGGAGAGATTGAAGGTGAATGGAAATCCTTACTATGAATTCTTTGTATTGGTCTTTAATTTTTTTTGTGTGTGTTTATTGTTTTATTTATTTTTTTAATAACCTCAAAAAAGTAATGATATCAATACAAAAACCCTTAACGGGTTAAAAGTTTGTGACGCAGCACTTTATCTTATGCTCTAAGAATTTTAAATATGGAACTTAAAAATAATGATATCAAATTTTGAGTGACGCTATGCTATTAATATGCTATCTCTCTATATATTATTTATTTCATCTTTTTATTTTTTTATAATCGCATGTGCAAAAATTATGTTCAATTTAAAAAAAACGTATAAAAGTTTATTCATTGATGCTTTAACATTTACACCTCTCATAAATTCCAAGTATGAGTTTTAAAAGATATGATATCAAAATTTTAGTGACGCTTTGATGTGGCTTTAAACGATTTGTTTTAAAATTAAATTTAAATTATTTTTGTTTTGGCTAAGATATATTCACACATCTAAATAATAGTTTTAATTTTCCAATATACTTTAAATATGTCACTTTCACTGAATTTATATGATGCATTTAAATGCATTTATTTGAATAAATTGATTTATCCTTTGTCCAATGCTATTAAAAATTTAAAATAAGATTTACGTAAATAATTTTTTTGCGTCATTGTATCCAAACTAAGTGAAATGTATTCAAATGGATACTATGAGGCAAAAAAAATTATTTACGTAAATCTTATTTTAAATTTTTAATAGCATTGGACAAAGGATAAATCAATTTATTCAAATAAATGCATTTAAATGCGTCATATAAATTCAGTGAAAGTGACATATTTAAAGTATATTGGAAAATTAAAACTATTATTTAGATGTGTGAATATATCTTAGCCAAAACAAAAATAATTTAAATTTAATTTTAAAACAAATCGTTTAAAGCCACATCAAAGCGTCACTAAAATTTTGATATCATATCTTTTAAAACTCATACTTGGAATTTATGAGAGGTGTAAATGTTAAAGCATCAATGAATAAACTTTTATACGTTTTTTTTAAATTGAACATAATTTTTGCACATGCGATTATAAAAAAATAAAAAGATGAAATAAATAATATATAGAGAGATAGCATATTAATAGCATAGCGTCACTCAAAATTTGATATCATTATTTTTAAGTTCCATATTTAAAATTCTTAGAGCATAAGATAAAGTGCTGCGTCACAAACTTTTAACCCGTTAAGGGTTTTTGTATTGATAAGTATTACAACTACTTTTGAGATGTTTAACACCGTAGGGTAACTTAAGTGAACGACGTGGAAAAAAAAAAA
The DNA here is from genome assembly GCA_963932465.1 of Maratus speciosus. NCBI lineage: Eukaryota > Metazoa > Arthropoda > Arachnida > Araneae > Salticidae > Maratus > Maratus speciosus. The sequence goes on from OZ010786.1 coordinate 634,786,882, forward strand.
CTAAATTATAAAGAAAGGCGCCTGGTTAGGTCGAGTATATTTTTAAAAAAGTGCTCTAAGTTCTGTTGCCAGGAAACGCTTCTCACACATCGATTTAGCGAGGATGTCAGCGACATCTATTGTTTCTTTAAATAAACCATGCGTCTGGGAAAGATTATCCGGTTTTATCGTGTCAAACACATTTACGGATCAGCCGGCTTTGCGGAAAAAAAAACAACCCGAAAACGATTGCCACCGTATTTATTTTACACTTAAGGACTTTCGCTAAGAACGTAATGAAAGCAATTTCTCTTGCATGTCTTAGTTGCATCGATATTTGTGTAAGCGCATGTTGAAATGTAATTCTTCAAAGTCCATATCCATATATTCATATGAAAGAAATCAAGTTCTACAAATTTGTTTGTAGTTTTCATGGAAAATACAGGCTGTTCGTAAACTGGTTTCAACAAAATGAAAGAGATGTTAATACTCATCAAGGCCAATATTTTTAGGTGCGTTCGTAATTATATAAATACATAGCACCTGTAGTCCGTCGTCTGTCCGCATATAACAGCGCAAAAACTACCCAACCGAATGGTTTGAAATGTAACATATAGAATCGCTGCAGAATTTTGTCGAGTCATTTCAAATTTTATGAAAATCTCAAAACTTAGAAAGCTATTACTAAAAGTTTTCTTCATTCTATTCAATCCTATCCTACGTAATTCATTCAGTGATATCCCATGATTCTAGGTTCCCATGGTGATGACGTCGTATTTAAGGCAAGTCCTATTATTTCGGTATGACTGAATTTAATGCATAGAATCGTAATCAATTTTGTATTCATGCATTTTTACATAAGAGTTCAACATCTGTTGCACCAAGATCGGAAATATTTATGAAACTAGCTATAGTATGAACGCACCTCATTGTCTACGTTTGACGTACAATTTCGGACTTGTTATTTTTTGTATAGAAAATAAGGGTTATTTCAATTAGGGTCCTGCGCGAGTCATACCTAACCCGAACTTGAAAATTCTATTTCAAGTAACCCGGAAATTCTATTTCATGTCAACCAAAAACTTAATCCGAATTCGGCAAGAAAAGAAAAAAACCCTAGAAAACAGGAATTCTGTTTTTTCAGAATTTAGTGTCGCTCCCGATGGAAAAAAAAATATATATATGCATATAAGTATGGATAATGCAAAACATATTTCAGTTTTAAGACTTAAAACACACGCCTTTATTTTATATAAAATGACGTCATTCGCATCCTCTGAAGAATTCCTCATTGACGATCCAGTCTTAAACAACGTCTACAGTAAAGTATTCATATGGTGTCACTGTCGCTGAATAATACACACACACACACACACACACACACAAAAAAAAATGCAATTTAACAAATTACAACGACCATTTGGAAAATGATTTTTTCGAAGACTAAAATTTAAGACATAAAAAATCGTACGGAGTGGATTATACATTACGTACGCCATGAATTAAACATTAATAGTGTTATTACACGTAAAAATTCCAAGCGACAAAAATCACCTGCGACTCGTACGTATTATCCACCTGAAACTTATGTATTATCCAAGCATTTCATTGGCTGTTCGGGAAAAGGCTTTTCCATCGTCAGATAACCAAGAAATCTGACGACCTATTTTAAATGAAATTTCATTCTTAAACTTCTAAACATCCCACACTATTACTTTTTACACCGTCGTATAGAAAAAAAATGTACTTTTAAATGCAATTTGTTTGAACGCTGTATCTCAATTTGTTTCTGAGTTATTAAATTTTTTTTTTGCAGTTTTTATTACTTTTTTGTCATAGTGACAACAGAAGGTATCCATCTCTGTTGAAAGTAAAGGGAAATACAGATTACTGTATAGACCAATCAGAAAACGAATAAAATTTGGATTAAACCAATAAAAACTTTCAGATATGCTTTTGATTTCCTACCCTGACGAGAACAATAACCATTTTTCCAAATGATTAAAAAAAAAAAAATGTCACCAAAAAAAAAAAAAAAAAAAAAAAAAAAAAAAAAAAAAAAAAAAAAAAAATCAGCTATCTAATGCTTCATATGCCTTCATTTGTTTGTAATATAGGTAATTAAATTAAATATAGTTTATAATAGTTCCATGTTTTATCAGAAATCATTCATTTATATTTTTTCAAAATAGTACGTATTTTAATTACATTCTTTTTTTTTCAATAGTTGCGGGAAAATGACAACAAAAAGATATAATTACTATTTTCCAACTATTTTTTCTTTATTTTCTACAGAAATGGAGTACTTGAGTTGCCAAAATTAAACAAATGGCGCTAAAAACTACAAAAAAAATGAATATCTCAAAAATAAATGAAGATGCAGTTTTCAAACAAATTGAATTAAAAAATACTTTTTTCCCCAATACGACGGTATAAAAATTGAAAATGTGCGATGCTTAGATGTTTAAAAAGTTGCAGTAGGGTATTTAACAGTACAATGATACATCTGTTTTGTTTTACGGCTGGCTTATACAACGGAACGTTACTTTTTGAAGACGACACTTTATTTGCTGGGAGAAAGAAATAGCATATCGTGGACTAATTAGTTCGCTTGCGACGCGGCACAATAATTTTCGTCTATCCCCAACCTGATCAGAATTCGACAAACTTCAAACCAAGCCCAACAAAGCTTCAACCTGAACTGAAATGAAAGAAACTTCAATTCACATTTTCATGCAATTATAGAAAAGCAGTCTATAGTTAAATCTATAGTATCAGTTTTATCATAGGAAACTCGATTATATATATGTATATAGCGGGTGTACTAAAATGGACTATGGACGGACTGTTCTTAAAACTCAATAACTTACGAATGGTGGGCAGATATTAAAACATTCGTTCAGTAGAGCTATATATGATATCAAGATTTTTTTTTCTGCTTTACCCATTTTAATTCAAAATGGCAAAGATAGATGGCGCTGCAAGCAATAGGCGCTCAGTCGAGGCCAAAACAGAAATCACCCAGGAAGGAGATTAAATATATGGAGTGGTTATCATTCGCTAATATAACCTTGTTCTTAGGGGACCATTCCATATATTTAACCCCCTTCTTTCGTATCAATACTAGATGATTCAAGTTTTGGCCTTCATTGAGCCTGAGCGCGTATTGCTTGCAGCACCATCTATCCAAAGCCGCCTCAAGACTACAAGCCAAACACAAGGTTTCATGACGTCACGACGCGGGGCTTAGATCAGCCGTGGAGAGCATATGCGTTATTTAAAACATTAATTCTTTCCTCCATATTTCAACTTATTATCACAGCATATGGGAAAAAAATAAAAACTTATAGTTTAAAGACGCTAATTAAGTGCTTTTTAATAACGATAACACAAAAACAATATTTATGAAACAATATCACTGTGTCAATGAAAATGTGCATCAGAATTAAAGATACATTAAAGAAAATTCGTTCGTTAATGAAAAAAAAAAAAATCCCAAGTATTAAATTTATTTTAGTAAACAGTTTTTATTATTTATTCTACTTTGAAATTTAGAAACAATATCAATTATCTATTTGGTATATATTCAAAAACAAGACATTATACATTATTACATATATATATATACATACATATATGTATATATATATATATATGTTTTTTAACAGCTTTAATTCATAATATTTGACGGTGGAAGGTTATGTTTAATTAATGGTTATATATATATATATATATATATATATATATATAAATTTGCAGTTTAAACACATAAATTGAATTATTTTGCTTTCAATTATTTCAAAATAAATAAATAACAATAAGTGTGCCAATCAAAACCCACATTTAAAAATTAAATTAAAGTGGAAGAAAAGTGAATGTTAAATGAAAACAAATTCAAGTTGTGCTCTATTTTTATTTTTAATTGGGCTTGAAATTATACAGTAAATATCCTATTAAATATTAAGTGATTTGAAACCTGCATATAATAAATAGTAAAATTAAAGTATACATGAAATTAAGTATTCTTATAAATAAATTTTCGTACTGTAAACTTTACTTATCAGAAATGGGTAATTTTCACATAAAATCCATTTAAATTAAAAAACATAAAACTGTCATAATACTAAAACAACCCAAGTTCATGAAACAGAAAATTATTATTTAGTTTTGTATTCGTTTGATATATTATGCAAGGTACAAGCAATAGATTTTTTAAAAAATGTATTGACATATGAAGAGAAAAGTAAAAGAAAGAAAGAAAAGACTTTCATCAATTGGAATTAAAATATTCCTAATTTATGTTCATTTTCCTCGAATGTTTAGGTAATAGCTGATAAAAAAAAAAAAAAAAAAAAAAACACCGAAAAACACAAAAATCTTCCACGAAAATATTTCATTTCCAAAATAATGTTGTGTGGGTTCTTAAATGTTTGTTCACATCTTTTAAGCTTAAAATAATCAATTTTTATGAGATGAAAAGTATTTCCTGACTAGATCTAAAAGTAAATTTATAATTATAGAATAATAATTTTATTTATTGTTATTTTTAATTAAACATTAAAATGTATATGAAAACACATAGGATTTTTGCGAAGGAGGTGTGTGTGTGTGTGTGGGGGGGAACTACTGTTTTGCATAAGGGTACTAACAACCCTTCCTCTAGTCTTGTAAATAAATTGTTTACAGTTGTGGGAAAAATAGAGAGATTCAAAAACATTATCCCCATAGCTCTATTTACACAGTACATAAGCATTTATAATTTAACAAAAAATTATAAAAAGAATTTTTATTAAGATAGGAAACGTTTAAGAATAAAAAACAACAATAAATTGATACAAGTATATCGATCGGGGTTTCCTTTAAAAGAAGTAAACAAGATAAAAATGCTATATATTCACAGCGACTTTTATGAAAATTTCTAGAATATTTAAATTTTTAAGTATGAATAGATATATATATATATATAAATACATAAATTTATTGTCAAATTAAAGTCCAACTAATTTTGCATACAAAATAACCCGAGTTACTATTCACACGACAAGTGTTTTTTAATAAATGGGCGTTAATTAAAGGTCACTCTAATGAATTAGAGAAAACAGAACAAATTATAAAGAGAGAATGGTGTGACAAGATACAAATTAAATGATATAAGTCTTGACACGATTTAGGGATGTTTGCCATTTTAAATTATTGCTCTATGTGGAAATAAACAGAACTACAATAATATCGTTTCGTTTTGAGATACGGTATTATTGATAGAATCGCACTAGGATTTGCTAGTTAATTTATTTCAAAGAAATTAAAAATAAAAGATTTTGAACACAAGAAATAAAACTTGTGCTGATAGCACATAAATATGATTTGAAAATAAAACTTACTTTGAAAAAAATATGTTATTAGGCTAAGTAAAACGCATGTGCACGTAAAATAGTAAGATACAAAATTCAAATGTTCGGGGCTGGCGCGTTGGCAGTTAGCCAGCCCCGGGCTGTGACGTCACATGTGGGGGGGATGAAGGGCGTGTCTGGCTTGTAGTCTTGAGGCGGCTTTGATCTATCTCTGCTATTTGGAACTAAAATCGGGAATTGCAGAAAAAAACCTCATGATATTTTACATAACCCTCGTGCAAGAATTTTTTTAAAGCTGTCTTCATTTGCAAGTTACGGATTTTTAAAAACAGTCAGTCCACTTTAGGACACCCGGTGTATTCATAAAATATTCAAATAGAGTAGAACTCCAATTATCCGAATCATTGGGACCGGATCCCATTCGAATAATCAAAAATTCGGATAATTGGATTTTTTCCGAAAAAAAGGGTCTATTTTCATTAATTACTGTATGTATGGTGAAAATGGGAGAAAAAAAACTATTTTTTAAAGAAAAAGAGCTTTTAAATAATTAAATAAAAAGGTAACACTTTTACATGTTAAGCGTGCTTTCAACACACGAAGTTTAAAAGTATACGTTTGCTACTTTTAATGTCTGAAATAGTTGATTGTCCAACACCGTACTTCTCAATCAAATGCTTACCCATAACTCCTTTATCTGATTGCTCTATAATGTTTAGTTTATCCGCTAACGGTAACACAACACATTCTCTTTTAGAAGGCATGGTGAACAACGAAACGCACTCACAAACAAAACCACAGCCCTCTGAATACTAGGCCTGAGTGCTCATTCAAAATGGCGGCTGTCGAAGGCGGACTTTTCCCCCACTAGTAAAATTATATCGTGATTGAGTGCCTAGTGAATCTCCCTTCAGGTCCCGGTTTTCTTGTAATATTATTTTACTGAAAGATTTTTCAATAAGCTCAATCAATCGATTAAAAATTTCTATCTATTAAAAATTTCTTTTGACAAGAAAGTTAGTATGCCATCATTCAAAAATTAACAAAAATATTTCCCATCTATTACATTTGTCAGAAAAGTAAAGAAAATTTAAAATGTTTGTTTAGCTTCATGATCAAAGTTTTATGTGGAGCCAGCCCCTTAGTTATGAAAAGAATAACATATTATATTGGCTAAATGCATTTACACAAATTAAAAATAAATGAAAGGATAAATTTGGTATTTAAATTATGAAAAGCACATGACAAAAATTATTCACATATTGTTAAGAAATTCAGATATTCTAAGGTTGAATGCTAAAAATAAATACAGATTTATTTATTTTTCAGTTTTTTTAATTTTTTCTCTTGTATTTCTTAATTAAAATTTTTAATAACTATTTTTGAGTAATTATTTGGTAAGATCTTATATACAACTTGCATCATATTTTTAAATAAATAAAGCTGTCATGAGTCCAGGGATCTGTTTAGAGAAAAATTAGGTCCTTTAATGGACCTTTCACAACCTTTTTGTTTTAAAACAGGACTCTTCACAAAATTTTTCAACTTAACAATTAGCTTTACACAAAACTTTTGCATTTCCAAACTGTACTTTTCATCACAAATTTTAAAAGTAATACTATCTAACTTGTCAAAAAACCTATTATCAAGATATAGATATGGAAAGGGTCTTGTTAAAAATGTATAACAAGAACCTGAATATAACGATAATTTCAAATTCCCAAAATTAAAAATAGATTTTTCATAAATGTGAAAAAAAAACTATTCACAATTTCAAAAATAGGACCCAGAAAGAAAAATCTGGACAGATCCCTGTGAGTACAATATTTACATAAATGATCAAAGTCATTCACTACATTTTTAACCTAAAGTTAACTAATTTTTAATAAAAAATTCATATGAAAAATCACCATTACTAGAATCAATACAGTAATTACAACAGTGATGTTTTAGCAAGTTTAGAAAGCAGCCTAATCTGCAATGAAAAGTAGGATTGGCATAATGTTTTTATAAACTGGGTTTAATATATCATTTAAAGATCTTTAAATGCGTCTAAATTTATCAGGCATGAAAGTGGAAAACATAAAAAAAGTTGTAAAATTTTTTTCCATCTATACAATATTTATTTTTGGACACATTTTAACTTATTTATACAGTAAAATAAAATATTACTGTATGTATGATTTTCTTTTAATAATTTAAAATTTATTAAAAGAAATTTAAACTAACAATTTTACAGGTCTTTTGAATCAAAACAGGAAATTGAAGACAGTTTGCTAAGATGTAAAACCATAAATATCTGATGAATTTATATGAACTACAGCGATTAATTTGTCAAAATAAATATTATTTTAGAAGGTTTGTCTGTTTAAGATTCCCTCCCCCCCCCCCTCCTTTCAAAAACAAACAAAAAAACAAACCTCCATGCTGCATAAATACAAGCAAGTCAAATTAATCTTTACTCCAGAAATACATCTCCAAAATTGCATCACTGAAATTACACAAAAGTGTTAATTAGGAAAAAGTATTCTATTCCAAAAAGAACATTATGGAAACTTCCTTTACCTTTTAAAGTCTAAAAAAATCACTCTGGAAAGACATTTTAGAAACAATTTACACCACTTTCAGATGCTTATTCACATTTTATTTGATGGCTTTTTAGCTTTTTTGCACAGTAATTCAGAAACAAATTCCGACGATTTGAGTAAACAAATTTATTATTAAATTTCCTAGACACCCCCCCCCCCTCTCATATATGCTTCCAATATTTTCTTTGCATTTTTGCATCAATCCAGAAAATGTCCAAAATTGCTTTAAAATAGGTGGAATTCCTCCTTTAGGAGAAATTGTTTCGTGCCTGATTTATTGATAAATTGCATTTCTTATCTAAATATTTATCTAAATATTTTTGTTTATTATGAAAGAGCTTTTGAATTATTAGTCTTTTCTCATTTTCAATCAACTTCTCTAGAGAGATATAATAATTACTGACATATAACTGTACATTCATCATATATTTTAACAATCATGTCAACCTTATACTTATTTTCTTAGATTGCTAATATTCAAACCAAGCGTCTGATATAATTTGTTTTATTAAGACAATAAATTTTAAAAGTTAAATCAGAACTTACTTCAATAGTTATGTTAATCCTTGGTGATATCCACTGAACATCATTTTAGAATATTTAATGCATATTCTAGCCTTTTAGATAAAATTAAAATTATATTTGCGAATCCTTGAGAGCCATATTTTCTTTTCAGAAAGAGAAACAATGAAACACTAGGGAAGCACATGAAACGCAGGGAAAACACATGAAACACTTTCGTGAAATAAAACATAAGTATCTAAATAAAACAGATAGTATAAAGATGAAAATCATGAACCATGTGCAACTTTATACGAAAACTGCGACTTGAATTCATCAACGATGGAATTTTCAAGAACAGAATAAATGGCGACCGTCACTTTGATTTCGCTTCAATTTAACCGCCTTCGACTGGTCACGTGACCCGCCGGAGTTAGTTTAGCGATTTGGACGGTGTAGAGATGGCTGTGACAAAACAACCGTTAGAGTAGCAGGTCAAGTAATCAACTATAAAGTCACGTTACACTGACTGACTAATCAAAAAGAACAGTGACAGGTGGGCCGGGCCGATCACCTGGCGACGGACGACAGCCAATAATCGAACTGCACTATGAGACGGTGACTCATCATCCCAATAATGTTCGCGCTGCGCCTACACTAGATTCGCGGAGGGAAGGACAATAGAGCGCGTAGACAGAATAATTATTTTGCGAATCGCAGTACGTTTCCATCTTAATTATTTTGTCTGGAATTCTGAAAGCGATTCGGATAGCCGGAGTTCGGATAATTGGAGTTCTACTGTACATAGTTTTTCATCTAAAAAATTTATCTGGACATTCGTTCAAACAATCAGGTCAACCCGAATCCGAAATACACTAGTGTGCAAAACTTAAGCAACAATCACAAAATGCTAATTTCTGAATATTTGAGTACTCAAAAGAAAATTCTATGAACAAAAAGTGTAGAAAATAGGTACTACCATAAGAACACGTCCAGTCGATGTGAACTGTCCTTGAAGTCACAAATGGTCGCAAGTGTCGCAGTCACTACAATGAACTGAAATGTTATATATTTCATTCGTCTCATTCTTACTCTGATTTGGTCACTGCACTGAGATGACACTATGGCTGCTGCTTTTTGATGAGTCACCAGGTGACATTACAATGAACTACCATATGTTACCTTGTGACTCTCGTGTGACCGTCTTTTGGGGACTCCATTGTAAAGTCATCATGATAGCTGTTTTTCATGATAGCTGTTAATGCCAGAAAATGAAATCATCTGGTAACTTTACACAGAGGAACGCAATAGTGACTTCACAGTAGTGTCTCGGTTATTTGAAAGTCACCATGTGACTTCATTGTAACATTATTTGGTGACTCATCATAATGTAATGCTCACGATGACTTCAGAATTGAGTCTTCAAATGACAGTCACATGAGAATCACAAGGAGACTTCATTGTAATGTCACCTCGTGACTCACCACAAAGCAACAGTCACAGTGACTTTTCAATGAGTCACCATATGGCGATCATCTGAGAGTAATAATGAAACGAATGAAAGATCCCATAATTTGTTTCACCTTAGTGACTTGATGGAGATGTCTCATCGACTAGCTGTATGGTGTACGGATATTATCTATTTGGATTATACATTTTTTTTATTTGCGTACTCGCGTGCTTGAAAATTAGCATTTTTTTATTGTTGCTTAAGTTTTGCACACCAGTGTAATTAACGTCACATCAAACAACTGTTTAAAAAAAAAAAAAAAAAAAAAAAAAAAAACGAATAATCCTGCGTTTAGCATAGATTAAGAATCACTTTCCAACGCATTCAAAATAATGCGACAAAACTTCACGGTTTGCTAACGTGAAAGATGATGTCTAAATAAACAATTTGGGAAACGTAAAATCTATTAGAAAACCCAATTTCTTCTATGACCATCAATAGTCGGAAAAAATATCGAATTATTTTTTGTGCAGCCCTGTATTGATTTATAGATTTATATGTATACAACATAGTATGTTAAAAGTTACAGTTAAACGAATAGAACAGTTGGAAATTTCTATTCATCAATTTCGTGAATAAACGGAATTATACAACTTTTGTGCAGCCCTGTATACGAGCTGTAGAATTTATACACACCAAGTAATATTAACCCCTTAACGGTCGCTTAATATTTGGAAAAAGCATAAAAAAGTACCTATTTTTTTATTAACCTTGAAACCTTTTTTAGAAATTTTTTAGAAGAATTTTTTAGAAACCTTATATATTTTTATAGAATTATAAGGTTTCTATAAAAAATATGCAATTAGTTTTTTTTTTAAGGTGAAAAAAAAGATGTTATAGAACAAATTCACATTGGTGGAAAAGCCATCATGCGAGAATTCTGTGTTTTAATGTTTGTTTTACACCATACAAATTAATGCGAATAAGACCTTTATTTTTCACATCTTAGATCTTTATTTATCATCATCAAACAAATTTTTACAAATAATATTTGAAATAATGTAATATACATTAAATTTTGATTATTAATATTTTTTTTGAGTGTGATATATTTCGAAACATGCAGTACAAAGTCCAACGTCACAATCACCGCCAAAAACCAAACCTGAATGCAAATAGTCAAAGACTTCACACGGAAATGCCAGTTAAATTTTTCTGGTTTCAGAAGTTTTTTCCAGCAATAAATCTCCAGCCCGGAAATATGACGGGCAACAAGAAATAACGAACGACACCTCAGCCCTTGATATTGACGGAAGCGAGAATTAAGGAGTTAAAATCACCTCAATGATATATGTAAATTTTAGTATATTTAAAATAATGTAATATCATTAAAATACACCGCAAAAGATTTTCCCCCATATACCGTCATGTAGCGCAATTCTTTTGAGTGTCCCTGTAAATGGACCGTAAATGGCACGTACTTAATTTTCAATTCCGAACATGCCATGGTGGTACCCAATAACATCTATGAATTTCATGGCAATCGGGCTATATTTAAGTATGTTATAGCACGGACAGACTGTGTTGGAAACTACCGGGTGTCCCAAAAAGGACTGACTGATTTTAAAATTCAATAACTTGAAAACGGTGGCAGATATTTAAAAAATTCTTGCAGGAGGGTTATGCATAAGGTCAAAAGTTTTTTTACAGTGATTTTCAATTTTAGTTCGAATTACAAACAATAGATGGCGCTGCGATCAATAGACGGTGAATTCAGGCTGGATTTTTGATACTTCGTGGCCCGGATAATACATTTCCATCTCCTTTTTCAGCATGGAACAAGAGAAAGGACCAGAAATCGAGCCTGTATTTAGCGACTATCGCTTACAGCGCCATCTATTGTTTGTAATTCGAACTAAAATTGAAAATCACTGTAATAAAACTTTTGACCTTATGCATAACCCTCCTGCAAGAATTTTTTAAATATCTGTCACCGTTTGCAAGTTATTGAATTTTAAAATCAGTCAGTCCTTTTTGGGACACCCGGTATGTTCAACTATGTTGGAAAGTGTTAAAAAGAAAAGAAAAGCACTTTTAGCCAAAAATACAGCGTTTTTAACTCACATTTTAGTTCACAACATTACCAATAATGAGGATATTCTAACAATATTTCCAACAGATTTACTTTGCTGAGTGTGATGACATTATGGGGATTAGAAAATGGACACCATTCATTGTAAAGAAAAAAAAAACGAAAAGTTTTCTGTAGGAAACGGAATTATAGTTGCCCTTATCGATAAGGAAACTTTTCCGAGCCAACACGGAATAAAATTCGAGAAAAAATAGAAAGTTTTTTCTTTCTTTCTGTTAGGAAACTTTTCCTGCTCGATTCAGAAACTAATCTAACACAGAATAAATTCCTGTAGATTACCGAAATCTCTCCTTATAGGCAAAGAAAAGTTTTTGAAGAGATAGAAAGCTATCCTTTTTAAAACTAAGAGTTTTTCAAATCAATAAGTAAACTCATCTTTAATAATAGAACATATTCCTATAAAATAAGGAAAATTTTCCTTTTGTGTTGTACAAAGAAAAGTCTTTGTAGAATTGGAAGAATAGATAGAAAGTATTCTTTTTTAGAAAGGAAACTTTGAGTTGATTATTAAACTAATCTTGAAAAAAGTCAAAATTCCTGTGTAGAACAGAAACTTTTTCTTTTCTTTATGGAAATCTTTTTTTCTTTTTTTTTTTTAATGTAAAAAAAAATAAACCCTGTATTGTAAAGAAATTTTTCTTCTAAGGAGTAGGAATAATGACACATGACAATAGTGCCTTTGGACACTGTTTTGATTTCCTTTTATCTCACTTAAATGTTATTAAATATATTTTTTAAATACATATACACACATTCAGAATTACAGATAAATGGGAAACAAGAGTTAATATTTTAAGTATTTTGTGATAATAAAATATTGGTACGTTTTGTATTACAATGGCCCAATTTATTACCGTATCATCACCTCGAAATTTTATTTACTTGTTACAAGTATACTTATTATAATAAGAAGAATCAGTTTAGCTTAAATGCATTTATATTTTAGACAATAAGAATTTTATAAATGAAACGTTAGTGCTTTTTTCATATTAAAATCTGTCATCCTTGCATCTGTCAATGGCTGATGGAGACATGACTCTCGCCTCCATCGTCATCTTTTCTGTCGTTGGACGAACGAATCCTTCTAGGATTCATTTGATCGGCGGTTGGAGGCTAGACTCATGTTACAGCATCTAGAATATCTAATGTGGAAATATGCTATCCAAACAGTGCTAAAAATTTGTATCCCTTAAATGTGCGACGGTACTGTTAAAATCCCAAGTGTCGATCGTAGCGACATTTGTGGGATTTTCGTATTACTAGTATTACATTGCATAGACTAGTAATTTCTTGCAGTTGTAGAAAATATCCTGCAGATGTCGCTGCGATCTTCATATTTCAACAGCATCATTGCACATTTAAGGTATGCAATATTTTAGCGCTTTTTTAAGTATTACAGGGATAGCCGATTTCCACACTGGCGCTATATTCATGTCTCTTCATGAGTCACGTCTTCTGCTCTTCGAGAGAATTAACCCGTTAATAATTCCTTCTGTCAATGGCTGCTGGAGACTGATTCTCGCCTACGTCCTCTTCTTTTTTGTGATTGAACGAACGTATCCTTCTAGAATTCGTTTGATCAATGGAGTTGGAAGCTAAATTCATGTCTCTGCAAAATTAAATGTTTTTAATCCAGTGGCAGCTGGAGCCATGATACTTGCCACCGCCTTCTTCAGTGTTTTTAATCGAATGGAACATTTAATAATTCCTTCTGTCAATGGCTGTTGGAGACATGACTCAAGAGTCCGTCATGTTCTTCTCTGTCATTCAACGATCGGTTCCTTCTAGGATTCATTTGATCAATGGCAGTTGGAGGCTAGAGTCATGTCTCGCCATAACTTATGTCTTCTGTCTCTTTGGGCGAATTGACCCGTTAATAATTCCTTCTGTCAATTGCTGGTGGAGACATGACTCTCGCCTCCGTTGTCTTCTTTCCTGTCATTGGACGAACGAATCCTTCAAGGATTCGTTTGATCAATGGCGGTTGGAGGCTAGACTCATGCCTCTTCATGACTCATGTCTTCTGCATCTTTGAGCCAACTGAGCCTTTAATAATTCCTTTTGTCAATGGCTGTTGTAGACATGACTTTCGTCTCCGTCTTCTTCTTTTCTGTCATTGGATGAATGGATCCTTCTAGGATTCTTGCGGTCAATGGCGATTGGTGGCTAGACTCAAGTCTCTTCATGACTCCTGCCTTCTGTTCTTTGAGCGAATTGACCCGTTAATAATTCCTTCTGTCAATGGTTGTTGGAAATATGACTGCCGTTTCCGTCCTCTTCTTTATTATTATTTTACGAACGGATCCTTGTAGGATTCGTTCGGCCTAGGGCAGTTGGAGGCTAGGCTCATATGGCTCTTCTTGTCTCATGGTTTCTGTGTCTTTGATCGAATATAACCGTTAATAATTATTTCTGTCAATGGCTGTTGGAGACATGACTCTCGCCGCCGTCCTCTTTTCTCTTATTGTACGAACGGATCCTTCTGGGATTCGTTCGGTCAGTGACAGTTGGATGCTAGACTCAGTTATCCGCACCCTTCAATACGTTAATTAGTTGCCATTACTATTTGAGAAATAAATACTTTTACCGATTTCTGATGTACCATTTTAAGTTTTATATATCATTAATTTAGTTTTAATTTTCCAGATGTACAGGTAAATTAACTTCATACTCGCATCTAAAATCTTATCTTAAGCATATCTTTAGACGGACTTTAAGGATTTAATATAATTTACTCAATAAATATTATTCAAATTTTGAGTTATTATAGAATTGGATATTAAGAAATACGACCAGAAACGAGTTTTTCTTTTTGAAGGTCTATCAATTGCTTTTTAACTTACTTTGACGTAGGGAAAAAACGATCGTGAGAGGTTAAATAATAGAGTGTGATAATACAAAAGTTTGGATTTGATGAATTATCTAATCCTACACTGCATACAAAAGTACATCATATTCTTATTTAAATGTTTTACGGTATGCTATTTCTTTCTCCCAGCTTATTTTGTGTCGTCGCCAAAAAATTACGTTACCTTACAAAAGCCAGCAATAAACAAAGCAGATGTATAATTGTACGATTAAATGCTCTATAGCAATTTTTTAAATTTCTAAGCATCGCACATTTTCAATTTTTATACCGTCGTATTGAAAAAAAAAGTACTTTTAAATGCAATTTGTTTGAAAACTGTATCTCCATTTATTTTTGAAATATTAATTTTTTTCTAGTTTTTAGCACCATTTGTTTAATTTTGGTAACTCAAGTACTCTATTTATGTAGAAAGTAAAGGGAAAATAGTTGAAAAATAGCAATTATATCTTTTTGTTGCCATTTCTCCTAACAACCGAAAGAAAATGTAATTAAAATACGTGCTATTTTGAAAAAATATAAATGAATAATTTCTGTTAAAACATGGAGCTAATATAAACTATATTTAATTTTAAGTATCTATATTAATGTTCCAAACAAATGAAGGCCCATGAATCATTAGATAGCCGTTTTTTGTCGAGTTTCTTTAATGGCGGCATCTTTTTGCTGCATTTGTGTATTATTTTGCGATAGTGACATCCAATGCATGCTTTACTGTAGATGTTTAAGAGTGAATCGTAAATGTGGAATTCTTAAGCGGATGCGAATTACGTTATTTTACATAAAATAAAAGTGTTTGCTTAAAGTCTTAAAATTGAAATATGTTTTGTACTATTTATATATACATATATATTTTTTTTTTCATTGGGGGCGACACTAAATTCTGAAAAAGCAGAATTCCTGTATTCTAGTATTGTCCTATTTTGATTATTTTGATGACCGGTGGTATGTTAGTAGAAAGCCTACGAAGGAACGTCAACCTCTCCCACCATCGCGTAGGAGAGCGTGCTCCTTTTTTTTTTTACTTTAAGGGAAAGAGGCTCTCACAGGCTTAGGCCAGATAGACCTGTGATACGGAGAAAACCCTTCAGCATAATCTTGAACAAATGCACCCCATATGACTTTTACTTTTGAAAGAACACTTGAACGTTGAATATTCAGACGAATTGCTGACCTTACCTCTCCCTGATACGAGGCTTCGCCGATTAGGTTGCTCAGCATTAAAAAGTGTAACGTGTCCAATGTTCTGTACAATGATCTTCTACCATATTACCGATGAAAATTGCAAAATTCCTTTTTGCATCTTTTAGAGCCAGATTCCATTTCTTTGTTATCCAACCTTTAATTTTTTTGCCGATATACCGATAGTTCTCTTTTTTCTTTTGAGACGCTTTTAGGACTAGAGCATTATCCATCTCATTTTTTCCTGCTGAACACTTGAAAGTGTAAAGATTGTTAGAACTGTTAACCTCGAGGTCATATCTTTTCGTTTATAAGAATTGCTTTTTATCGAAAACATGTTGTTTGGGATCTCTTTTAACACATTTTTTACAGAAAACTAAATTTACAGGATTATCTTTGGACCCGTCCTGCCATTCTTCTAGTCAAGGATTTAATTTAGTCGAGGTCATATCTTTTTGTTTCTAAGAATTGCTTTTTATCGAAAACATGTTGTTTGGGATTTCTTTTAACATATTTTTTACAGAAAACTAAATTTACAGGATTATCTTTGGATACGTCCTGCCATTCTTCTAGTCAAGGATTTAATTTAGTCGAGGTCATATCTTTTTCTTTCTAAGAATTGCTTTTTATCGAAAACATGTTGTTTGGGATTTCTTTTAACATATTTTTTACAGAAAACTAAATTTACAGGATTATCTTTGGACCCGTCCTGCCATTCTTCTAGTCAAGGATTTAATTTAGTCGAGGTCATATCTTTTTGTTTCTAAGAATTGCTTTTTATCGAAAACATGTTGTTTGGGATTTCTTTTAACATATTTTTTACAGAAAACTAAATTTACAGGATTATCTTTGGACCCGTCCTGCCATTCTTCTAGTCAAGGATTTAATTTAGTCGAGGTCATATCTTTTTGTTTCTAAGAATTGCTTTTTATCGAAAACATGTTGTTTGGGATTTCTTTTAACATATTTTTTACAGAAAACTAAATTTACAGGATTATCTTTGGACCCGTCCTGCCATTCTTCTAGTCAAGGATTTAATTTAGTCGAGGTCATATCTTTTTGTTTCTAAGAATTGCTTTTTATCGAAAACATGTTGTTTGGGATTTCTTTTAACATATTTTTTACAGAAAACTAAATTTACAGGATTATCTTTGGATACGTCCTGCCATTCTTCTAGTCAAGGATTTAATTTAGTCGAGGTCATATCTTTTTGTTTCTAAGAATTGCTTTTTATCGAAAACATGTTGTTTGGGATTTCTTTTAACATATTTTTTACAGAAAACTAAATTTACAGGATTATCTTTGGATACGTCCTGCCATTATTCTAGTCAAGGATTTAATTTAGTCGAGGTCATATTTTTTTGTTTCTAAGAATTGCTTTTTATCGAAAACATGTTGTTTGGGATTTCTTTTAACATATTTTTTACAGAAAACTAAATTTACAGGATTATCTTTGGATACGTCCTGCCATTCTTCTAGTCAAGGATTTAATTTAGTCGAGGTCATATCTTTTTGTTTCTAAGAATTGCTTTTTATCGAAAACATGTTGTTTGGGATTTCTTTTAACATATTTTTTACAGAAAACTAAATTTACAGGATTATCTTTGGACCCGTCCTGCCATTCTTCTAGTCAAGGATTTAATTTAGTCGAGGTCATATCTTTTTGTTTCTAAGAATTGCTTTTTATCGAAAACATGTTGTTTGGGATTTCTTTTAACATATTTTTTACAGAAAACTAAATTTACAGGATTATCTTTGGACCCGTCCTGCCATTCTTCTAGTCAAGGATTTAATTTAGTCGAGGTCATATCTTTTTGTTTCTAAGAATTGCTTTTTATCGAAAACATGTTGTTTGGGATTTCTTTTAACATATTTTTTACAGAAAACTAAATTTACAGGATTATCTTTGGACCCGTCCTGCCATTCTTCTAGTCAAGGATTTAATTTAGTCGAGGTCATATCTTTTTGTTTCTAAGAATTGCTTTTTATCGAAAACATGTTGTTTGGGATTTCTTTTAACATATTTTTTACAGAAAACTAAATTTACAGGATTATCTTTGGATACGTCCTGCCATTCTTCTAGTCAAGGATTTAATTTAGTCGAGGTCATATCTTTTTGTTTCTAAGAATTGCTTTTTATCGAAAACATGTTGTTTGGGATTTCTTTTAACATATTTTTTACAGAAAACTAAATTTACAGAATTATCTTTGGACCCGTCCTGCCATTCTTCTAGTCAAGGATTTAATTTAGTCGAGGTCATATCTTTTTGTTTCTAAGAATTGCTTTTTATCGAAAACATGTTGTTTGGGATTTCTTTTAACATATTTTTTACAGAAAACTAAATTTACAGGATTATCTTTGGACCCGTCCTGCCATTCTTCTAGTCAAGGATTTAATTTAGTCGAGGTCATATCTTTTTGTTTCTAAGAATTGCTTTTTATCGAAAACATGTTGTTTGGGATTTCTTTTAACATATTTTTTACAGAAAACTAAATTTACAGGATTATCTTTGGATACGTCCTGCCATTCTTCTAGTCAAGGATTTAATTTAGTCGAGGTCATATCTTTTTGTTTCTAAGAATTGCTTTTTATCGAAAACATGTTGTTTGGGATTTCTTTTAACATATTTTTTACAGAAAACTAAATTTACAGGATTATCTTTGGACCCGTCCTGCCATTCTTCTAGTCAAGGATTTAATTTAGTCGAGGTCATATCTTTTTGTTTCTAAGAATTGCTTTTTATCGAAAACATGTTGTTTGGGATTTCTTTTAACATATTTTTTACAGAAAACTAAATTTACAGGATTATCTTTGGATACGTCCTGCCATTCTTCTAGTCAAGGATTTAATTTAGTCGAGGTCATATCTTTTTGTTTCTAAGAATTGCTTTTTATCGAAAACATGTTGTTTGGAATTTCTTTTAACATATTTTTTACAGAAAACTAAATTTACAGGATTATCTTTGGACCCGTCCTGCCATTCTTCTAGTCAAGGATTTAATTTAGTCGAGGTCATATCTTTTTGTTTCTAAGAATTGCTTTTTATCGAAAACATGTTGTTTGGAATTTCTTTTAACATATTTTTTACAGAAAACTAAATTTACAGGATTATCTTTGGACCCGTCCTGCCATTCTTCTAGTCAAGGATTTAATTTAGTCGAGGTCATATCTTTTTGTTTCTAAGAATTGCTTTTTATCGAAAACATGTTGTTTGGGATTTCTTTTAACATATTTTTTACAGAAAACTAAATTTACAGGATTATCTTTGGATCCATCCTGCCATTCTCTTAGTAAAGGATTTAATTTAGTCAAGGTCGTATCTTTTCATTTCTAAGAATTGCTTTTTATCGAAAACACGTGGTTTGGGATCTCTTTTAACATATTTTTTTACCGAAAACTAAATTTACAGGACTATCTTTGGATCCGTCCTGCCATTCTTCTAGTAAAGGATTTGTGATTTTTATTTCATTTTTATTACATTCTTTGTTAAGAAGTATTTTGATTCGAGAATGCTTCATTGATAGAATAGAATGTTTCAGGATTTTGTTCCCAGTTGGTCTGCGATTAGGAAACCACTGCAGCATGGTTAAAATGAAATCATAGGTTACACGGACATATTCTTCTGTCATTGCGACTGCAGGAAGAGATGACCTCATATATTTGTTAAACTTTTCAGGCTTTAAGGATTCTTTTAGAACAGATTCGATGTTAGTTTTCCATGAAACATAGTGATACACCTTTCCTAAGTAATAGGTTGACCTCTTTTGTGTCAGTGCGTAAAGCGACATCAGTGCATAACTCCACATGTCAAGAACTGCACCGTCTACTTTTTCCGATGCACTAAAACTTTCAGGTGGTCTGAATAGGAATGCAGCAACAAGCCTTGCACATGACATTTTTTTTTCCAAGTTTATACCCGAAAAACCGCATGGAATAGCTGTATCTTCGGCCGATATCAGCACATTGTCGGCCTTGATATCTAAGTGTACTAAGCCTTTATCATGTAGATATTCTAGCCCTTTGGAAGAATCTTTTAGCTTTCTACGAACTTGATTCAATCCAGCAGGATCAGCCAGAAATTCTGAGCTTCTCATCATTCTATCCAAAGAGGTGGGGTGCTTTGGCATGATATATAGCTTTAAATTAAAATATTTTACATCTTTAACCTTATACAGTGGAATTATATTTGGATCACTCTATCCAAAGAGGTAGGGTGCTTTGGCATGATATATAGCTTTAAATTCAAATCTTTTACATCTTTGACCTCATACAGTGGAATTATATTTGGATCACTCTATCCAAAGAGGTGGGGTGCTTTGGCATGATATATAGCTTTAAATTCAAATCTTTTACATCTTTAACCTCATACAGTGGAATTATATTTGTATCACTCTATCCAAAGAGGTGGGGTGCTTTGGCATGATATATAGCTTTAAATTCAAATCTTTTACATCTTTAACCTCATAATGGAATTATATTTGGATCACTCTGTCTAAAGAGGTGGGGTGCTTTGACATGATATATAGCTTTAAATTCAAATCCTTTACATCTTTAACCTCATACAGTGGAATTATATTTGTATCACTCTATCCAAAGAGGTGGGGTGCTTTGGCATGATATATAGCTTTAAATTCAAATCTTTTACATCTTTAACCTCATAATGGAATTATATTTGGATCACTCTATCCAAAGAGGTGGGGTGCTTTGGCATGATATATAGCTTTAAATTCAAATCTTTTACATCTTTAACCTCATACAGTGGAATTATATTTGGATCACTCTGTCTAAAGAGGTGGGGTGCTTTGACATGATATATAGCTTTAAATTCAAATCTTTTACATCTTTAACCTCATACAATGGAATTATATTTGGATCACTCTATCCAAAGATGTGGGGTGCTTTGGCATGATATATAGCTTTAAATTCAAATCTTTTACATCTTTAACCTCATACAGTGGAATTATATTTGGATCACTCTGTCTAAAGAGGTGGGGTGCTTTGACATGATATATAGCTTTAAATTCAAATCCTTTACATCTTTAACCTCATACAGTGGAATTATATTTGTATCACTCTATCCAAAGAGGTGGGGTGCTTTGGCATGATATATAGCTTTAAATTCAAATCTTTTACATCTTTAACCTCATAATGGAATTATATTTAGATCACTCTATCCAAAGAGGTGGGGTGCTTTGGCATGATATATAGCTTTAAATTCAAATCTTTTACATCTTTAACCTCATACAGTGGAATTATATTTAGGTGCTTCAAAACCTGCCAGATTTGCTCTTCCATCTTCCAAGAGAGGCCATTCTTGACAATTTTAATAGCAACAACTTCTTTTATTGGTGCTACAGCGGACAGAACGACACACCATGTCCGAGTGGCATTATAGATGTAAAATTCTTTTTTTCCAAATATTTTTTTACGGTGAAGCGAGAAGAGGAATCCCCTGATGTAAATTTGTTTTTATTCACATTCTCATTTACGATAACAAATGGGGATGAATATTCTAATCCTATGATCGTAAATTCATATATATATATAATCCAATCAAAATACCTTAATATGTTTTAAAAAACAATAAATGAATCGAAATTTTGTTTTATAATAAATAAAATGAAATCAATTAAAATTGTTTTAAATCTCAAGAGCAATTTTTTAGATGCTACAAATGGGAAAATCGTTCAAGAAAGACGAGAAATTTTCTCTTTTTGTTAACACTCCGACTGTTTTATATTGTTGAAACTCATTGTTAACACTTCGATATTATACAATTGTGTAATTTTTTTTCCAAGTATGCAGTATTGTTGAAATAATTTAAACAATTAAAAGTGTTACAAGTATACTCATTGTTGCTGTTTTTATCCTATTGTTGCGATAAAATTGCATTATCGAGTTAAAACAGAAATAAAAATGTTAATGTATGCCTATTTTTTTGCAACACTATATTATATTTTAATGCTTTAACTTATCTAAGTTTGAAGAATGATCCCAAAGACGAATTTAAAGTTTACTGAAATTTCCAAACATCACGTAATTTGTCTCTCGTAAGAGAAGGCGCATTCCATATATTTATAGTAGCCAGTCCAAATTAAACCAGCCTTCATTAGCGAGCTCTTTTAAGTTTCACTATTTTTTCCTTATTCTGTAACACGAATTTTCCTGATACATAAATAAACTCTACAAGCTCATTTTCACCCCACCCCTCTACCTTTCTCTGTATGTATCTGCTACAGAATCTGCCATGATTATACTAAAGTCAAATTGAAAATATTAAAAGAAAAAATCTGGCTAAACTTGGGTGATAAGATATCTATTGTAATCTTGCTATTTTCCCTCTAGTTTTCTATAAGGAAAAGGCAGCTGACGTCACTGTTGGTCAGCAAGAAAAACCTGTTCATTCATTATTACTCCTACTATACACAAGAACTCCGGGAATTTGATTAGTCTTTAACAGATTGATTTAGCAGATCTATGATATGATTGGCCTACGTCGCCAAGTGTGATTCCTGCAATGATCGCTAAGATAAAAATGTAGTAGTAGATTGGTTGACGGAAGTGTTTGTTTGTAAACATGCCCTTTCCTTATATATCATTGGCAGCGATGGAATCTGGCCAAACTTGGGTGATATGATATCCATTGTAATCTTGCTATTTTTTCTCTAGTTTTCTGTATATCATTGGCAGCGATGGTTAGCATGTGTCTAAGCTATGAGAGGGGCGACATACGGGTTATAAAATTTCATAAGTTGAGACAATTTTGGACAAAAACGAATCGCCAGCAATCTGGCGAGCCTGCCATTATCACCAAGTTCACTCTTGTTAACTAGTGATGGGCGATTGCTGGATAGTTCAAGTATTGAGAACAATTGTCGTCGTAGAAACTAAAAATAGAGACAGTCATCGATTCTTTCTCAATTTCTCAAATCGAGATATTTGGCAATTCATTTGTTACTTTCTTATATCTTTACAAGAAGAAAGTATTGTATTCGTGAAAATATTCGACGGATTTGTACATTTTAGAAGGTCCTGAACAGGATTTGGCTGTTTTTAGAAAATGCCTGTCTGTGAGTCTGCGACATAAATTTTGTGTGCAATCTATCTCAAAAACTAAAGCATGGACATTAATAAAACTTTATATACAGTTAGTTCCTGATATAAATTGGTGCTGATTAGTTTTTGGTGTAAATCGCCCAACAGGTGGATCTGCTATGTTGCGTTTTTCCCGATTTCTGCAATAGTTCCATCTCAAGAGCTAATGCACAAATTTTCGTCAAGCATCAGATTCAGTTACTCTATAGTATAGTATAGTTATATTATTCACGATTTCTGCAATAGTTCTATCTCAAGAACTAATGCACGAATTTTCATCAAACATCAGATTCAGTTCCTGGATATAAATTGGTGCTGACTAGTTTTTGGTGTAAATCGCCCACCACATTGCCCTTCTATGCAGAATTTTTCATGACTTTCTTAATAGCTCTATCTCAAAAATTAATGCACGATTTTTTGTCAAACTTCAGATTCAGTTAGACGTTGACGTAAGTTATTGCTCATTAGGTTTTGGTGCACAACAGGTGACGCTTCTATGCCGTAATTTTTAGGTTTTACTCGATTTTAGCGATAGTCATATCTGAAGAACTAATGCACGGAATTCCATATCTTTAGAATTCTCATGATGGGCATATAGATTGTCATTTAATTTTGGCACTATGATAGAGAATTATTAACATCTATGAGATAGAAGAAAGTTTTGGGATTGGCACATCCAACTACGAGGAACTAGAAACCGAAATTGCAAAATTTACCGATTATTTCAACAGGAAATGTTACCATAGTAACAAGAGATTACAATATAGTAGTAGGAAAAGGACAGTTCCGGAATGAGGGCCAGCGGCACTTGCCCTCATCACCTCATTCCCTCATTTATCCGTCCACCCCTAATGTGCGCCAACTTATATTGCAACTTGCAAGACCAATTTCCTAGACCCTGGCGTGAAAAATAATGGGAAAAGGGTGAATTTGTAATGAATTTTGTGCTATTAGAGAGCGATCAAGTTATAAGTTGGAGGTTAAACTTGTAACTGAACTTCTAAACGGCCAACACCTTAATTAAGGGGGTCTCAGGACTCCTCAAGCTTCAAAACTTTCGAAATTTAAATTTTGTTTAGATGTTAAACTCCTATTTTTTCTGAACTTTTTAACATAATTGTCCTCTTGAAATTCCCATTACAACAGAAGTTATGGCTTTTAGAATTATACCCGTTCAATAGCTGAAGCGTCGTTTCCTGAACTTTGAAATCATTTTTCTTCAAATAACGCTTTGGGCATAAAGTGCAGGATATCTCAAAAACTTCTGAATGTTTTTTTCACGAAATTTTCAAAACATATGCTTCATGTTAGTCTATATAAACTGAACCTAAAATTTCCTTTTTATTGTTCAAAAAATATTTTTTTAGGTAATTAAACTGTTGAAATTCTTATAATTTTGTATTAGCTAAATACAACTTTGTATTAAAAATATAAAAATGCTTTAAATACAATATTTTTTAGGTTCAAGGTAATTATTGTAATATGAAGTTTAAGTAGGCACCAAAATTTTCATTCTAGTTGCAATATTTATTTTGTAATCCTGCGCGTAAACTGTTATACAAATTTTCTGCTCGTCAATTTTGGAGCTCCCTATAAATTATTTTTCCGCATCTTGCAACTTATAAATACACTAGCAAACCCAGTAGCTTTGCTCGCGTAATAGTTGAAATATGCCAAGTGATATATTTATGTCTAATTTTTATTAGAAGAAATTACATTTTTAGGAATAATACAAAAATTACTAATTACGCCACAGTTTGACTAAACTTCATTGTTACATTGCATTAAGCAGGAATGAGACAAATTAGTAAGAAGAACAAAAACTAATTCTAAATAAATGATAATATGGAAAGTGCTTTGAAGCTTTTATGCTCATTTCATACGCTCACTTCAGTATTCCTTTGAATTGTTGAAATTTTTAGAAACCATCTTCTTAGTACGCATTTACATCTTAAAATTAACCATCATGTCAAATTCCAAGCTTCTTGTCTAACGGTCTCTCCTCTCTGTTGGTAGTAGCACAAACATAAAATGCCTACGTTGAAACGGGGACTACCACGATTAATTTACCAACATTAATTTTGAAATCGGTTTGGTATTTCATAATATTCCATAGAAAACGTAATTTAAAAAGTTTTTACAGACCTTTTTTAGAACGTTTGTTGTTCTGCCAACCAGAGATGGTAGTGACACCGGCATAAAATATAGCCTGTGTGGGATCAGACACTGTCGCCATTGATTCGCAATCATTACTTTTGAATCGGTTCAATATTTTTTGAGATTGCACAGGAATCGTAATTTAGGACTTTTTTAGAACGCTTTTCACTCCTTCCCTTCGCTTCACCCCTTTTGAATTTCCAATTTGTTTTCGACTGTTCTTAGAGGACATTTATATTTTATAAGTAATTACCCTGCCATATTTCAAGTTTCTAAGCCTCTTCAGTATCACATAAAATGCAATTTAGAACGTTTTTTTGCTCCAGCAACTCTCTCGTGGTAGTGGCACCGACATAAAACATAGTTTATGTTTGAGCATGTTCTATTACCACCAATTTGCAACTATTATATTTTAAAACGGTTTGGTATTGCATAAGATTGCATAAAATTCGTAGTTTAGAACGTTTTTAGAACACTTTTCGCTCTCTTCCTTCTGTTAAATTTGGAATTTTCTTTCGACGGTTCTTAGAAAGCATTTGCATTTTTTAAGTAATTACTATGCCAAAATGTTAGACCTCTCAATATCACAAAAAACGCAATTTAGAAATTTTTTGCTTCTGCAACCCCCGCGTGTTAGTGACAACAACATAAAATATAGGCTGTGTTGGAGCAGGGACTATCACCATCAACTTGCAACCCTTACTTTTGAAATCGGTTTGATATTTCCTGAGATCGCGTAGAAAGCATAATTTAGAACGCGTTTCGCATATTTTCACCCCTTTTAAATATCGATTTTTTTAGAAATTGTTCATAAAGAACTTTTACATCTTATAACTAATTACCATGCCAAATTCCTAGCCCTTGCAGTATCACAAAAATCAAAATTTATAACATTTCTTGCTCATGCAACCCCCCCCCCCCAGGTGGTAGTGACAACGACATGAAATTGAACCTATGTTGGACCAAGGGCTGTCACCATCAATTTCCAATCTTTTGAAATTGGTTTGGCACTTCCTGAGATTGAGTAAAAATTGCAATTTAGAACGTTTTTAGAACGCTTTTCGCCCATTTTCACCGATTTTAAATATCGAATTTTTAAGGAAATGTTCTTAGAGATCATTTATATCTTATAAGTAATTACCATGCCTAATTTAAAGTTGCTAGCCCCTGTAGTATCACAAAAAACGTAATTTAGAAAGTTTTTGGCTCCTGCAACACCCAGGTGGTGACACCGATATAAAATAGAGCCTGTGTTAGAGCAAGGGCTGTCAGCATCAATTTCCAACCATTAATTCTGAAATCGATTTGATACTTCCTGAGATTGCTTACAAATCGACATTGAGAACGTTTTAGAATACTTTTCGCGCATTTTCAGGCCTTTTAAATTTCGAATTTTTTAAGAAATGTTCTTAGCATTCATCTCGCATTTATATCTTATAAGTAATTACCATGCCAAATTTAAAGTTTCTAGGTCCGTCTGCAACACAAAACCCGCATTTTTAGAAAGTGTTTTGATCTTGCACCCCTTTGTGGTAGTAGCAACGACATAAAATATAGCTTAGGTTGGCACAGGAACTAATATCTTCATTTTTATACCCTTACTTTTGAAATCGATTTGGTAGTTCTAGAGGTTACCCCCCTACAAATAAACACACAAACAAACAAACTTTACTTTTTTATCATATTAGTATAGATGAAATGAGAGAGGATACTTATATCTTTCATCCCAATAAAAATTGTGTTTTAAAATCATATACATTTTAAGATATTTAATGTTGAATATGGTCTCTTTTTTTCATTTTCTCCAATTTTAAGAGTCTTGAGACCCCTAAATATTAAGCAAAACAAAGGAAAAATATCGATTTTGTAATGAAACAAGTAAGAAAAATCATGCGTCCAGCATAGATTATGTAACACTTTCCAACACATTCATAATACCGTATTAAAACTTTACAGTTTGTGAAAAATGTCTAATTGAACAATTTGGAAAACGCATTTTTCTTATTACATGAATAGTCCGAAATATATAAATTTCTTTCTGCAGATTTTCATATGATCTATTGATATGTATGTGTACTATTTAGTATATGCTAAAAGTTAATTCATTTAAAGGCATAGCACTGTTGAAAATTTCCATTCAGCAATTTCCGCCAATTAGCAGATGTTGTTGAAAATTTTTGTGCAGCTCTGTATAGGATTTACAGAATTTATATACACCAAGTAACATTTATAAAATAATTAAATTTTCAAACACAGACCGCACCTGAAAACGCACTTCAGCAATTATTGCTCGTAGGCTTCAATAGTTTAATTATTGTTCACTTTCTTATGCAGTCAAATTCTTTTGAGTGTCCCGGTAAATGAACGATAAATTCTATGCTCACCATGCTCTATAGTAAGAACCTTGTAGTGCCTTCAGTGTAGAACCTTCAGTGATAAATATAAATTTCAATATGTTTAAAACAGTGTAATATCATTAAAATACATCCCAAGCGATTTCCCCCATAGACCGTAATGTAATGAGATTCTTTTCAGTGCCCTGGTAAATTAACCATAAATGCTACACAGTTCATTTTCAATACCGAACATGCCATAGTGATATCCAATAAGATATATGGGTCAATCCATTTCAAGTGGTCCAGAAAATCCTTTATTCGTTGCTTGACCATTTTAAAAAAATCTGAAATTTTTTATGCAACAACCCTAACATCATGGAAGTTCAATATGACTATTATTTTAATTTTATTAATTTTTGTTTGTGCATGGCGGCCATCTTTCTTTCATCGTCTGCAGCAATTTTCTCACATGAAGGGTTTACCGAATTGTAAATAACACATCGTTTAGTTCTCCAATTCAAGTGCGGATTAAAGCAATTTGTACAGAATACATTGGGCTAAAAATTTGGTAATAGAGTAGTTTCCGAAACTAAATGCTTATTGGTGAAATTTAAACATAAAATTTCAGTTTTTTTCCAAAATTTGTCCGTTTACAAGAGGAAATTTTTCTAGCAAGGAAAACCGTCAACATGACATAGTATTTTTTACAAATACGCCGAAAGTACTTGTACTCACACGCCAAGTTCCAGATCTGGGACTTGCTTTCTCTTCGCTAAAAAAAAATCCCAAATTTTTCAAAAATGTCAAAAATCGCACATTTGAGGCTTTTGATATCTCTGGTGGGACACGAGATAAAAATCTGAAATTCTGGTTTCTGAGAGTATTGTATGGTAGTGTAATGCACCAGAAATTTCAGGATGGAGATTTGACTACAAGCTGAGATATGGCAAGGGCAACATGTCAAAATAATACTGCCAAACTATTGTTTTGTTGTAGTCACGGGTTAGTATTTATCTCAGAATGTCATTTAAATTTATTTTTTGATTATCTTTAAATAATGGTAACAGAAAATAAAGACTTTTGCAAAGCTTAGCAATCAATTTAAAAAATAATTATGCCTAAGGCCTACATTTTATATGGTTTCAGTAATTTTTGTTGTAAGTAATTTTAGTAACTAAAAGAAACCTCAGCACTTTTACATAAAGAAAAAAAATATTTTTATACAAGACCTGAGACAAAAACAGAATAGGGGAAGAGAAAAGCTGTTAATGTTGACATACTTGTTCAGACATGATCAAACGTGTCAAAACACATTCCTGTTTGTTGTTTAAAAAACCACAATTTTAATGCTGCTTGCCAGTCCCTGAAGCTTGTTCCTATCATAAATATGTTACTGTAAATGAAACATTTATACGATGTTACCATGCATCAGCCTCAAGTAATTTTCAGAGAGCAAAGATATCCAAAGTCCTTTCAAAATTTATACTGCAGAAAAATGGCATTTTTGCATGATAAGTAGTAAGCTAGGAATTATTAATGAAGTGAGACTTGCACATAGTGATTTCAAAGTTCATTTCTAGGAGCCAGCAGGGCCAAGAACTTCATTTAAATTTAAGTTATCAAGAGATGACAAGACTTGGTTCCTACAAATAAAATTTTGAGAAAGATCAAAACTGTGGTTTTTAAATCAACAAGCAAGAATGTTTTTGACACGTTTGATCATGTTTCAACAAGTATAACAACATTAACAGCTTTTCTTTTTTCCTATTCTGTTTTTGTCTCAGGTCTTGTATAAAAAAATTTTCCTTTATGTAAAAATGCTGAGGTTTCTTTTAGTTACGAAATTTACTTACAACAAATAGGCATAATTAGACAAAATTATTTTTTAAGTTAATCGCTAATCTTTGCAAAAGGCTTTATTTTCTGTTACTATTATTTAAAGATAATAAAAAAAATTTAAATGACACTCTGAGATAAATATTTACCTGTGACTACAACAAAACAACATTTCGGCAGTATTGTTTTGACATGTTGCCTTTTCATATCTCAGCTTGTAGTCAAATCTCCATCCTGAAATTTCTTGTGCATAACACTACCATACAATACTCTCAGAAACCAGAACTTCAGATTTTTATCTCGTGCCCCACCAGATATATCAAATCCTCAAAAGTGCGATTTTTGATATTTTTGAAAAATTTGGGATTTTTTTTAGCGAAGAGAAAGCAAGTCCCAGATCTGGAACTTGGCGTGTGAGTACAAGTAGTGATGGGCGATTCTCGAGAATTCGACAATCGAGAAAAATCGTCATCGTAAAAAATCACAATCGATACAGCGATCGATTAATTCATAGAATCTACAATCGAGATGTTTTACAATCGATTATAACGAGAAAAGCTAAAAACAGTTATTGGAAAACTTAGCTATTATTCTGGCCGACAATTTCATAGTAGTGATAGGGCTTAGTGATGGGCGATTCTCGAAAATTTACCAATCGAAAAAAATCGTTATCGTAAAATACACAATCGATACAGTCATCGATTACTTTCGAGAATCTACAAATGAGATGTTCTGGAATCGATTATTGAAATCATTGTTTTTACATACATATAAGGCAGATTTTATTAAATATAGGGTAACTGAAAACAGATAGAATAAAAAAACAACAAACCAAAGGGAAACTATAAAGGAGCCATAAGACTGGAAAAGTCTTGTAAGGGTGCCCCCTGGTTGAAAAAAGCTGAAAAAACGCGAGTAGCTATGAAGCGGTAAGGGGAGTTTAAGTATCAAAAATTAGAATTTTTCGGCAATTAGCACCAAAATGGTCAAAGAAATAAGAATCAAAAGCACCCCTTAGTGGCAGAAATATGAACTAAAGGATGATAAAAGGGATCAAAAATTTTTATTGATTTTTCTACGTCATTTGAGATTGGATCTTTAATTTCCCCATTTTTATAAAGTCTTCGACTGGAATACAATAAACGAACTCCCGCGGGGAGCAAAGTAGGAGGGAGGGGCAAGGAAAGTGCATAATATGAATAAGTGGTCACAGGACTTTCCAACGATATGGCACATGAGGGGTGTCGGCTAAATTTAGTAAAGTGCCCCCGCTCAGGGGCAAAGTAAGGGGAGGGGCGCGGGCGATATATAAAATGAAATAGTAGTCACAGAGCTTTCCAATGATATATCACATGAGGGGTGTCAGCAAAAGATAGAAAAGAGTTCCAACTCCCAGGATTCCAATTATCGTGCCCCCCCCCCCCAAATATACCCTGCCCATCCCTCTCTTTGAAATTTTCATATATTAAAAATTATTTATCGGAGGGCTCCGTAAAAAAATCCGATCTAAAATGTTTAAAAACGCTACGATTTCAAAAAAGTTCGAAAAGTGCCTCTCTCGGGGCGCCAAACTAAGGAAGGAAGAAGAAAGGTTCATAATATGAAAGAGTAACTTTGCGATGATAACCGAAAACTTTCCGATGATAGATCAAATGACTGGTCCAAAAAAAGTTTGAAATCTACCCCTCCCACGTGGGTTCCCTCTTTTATCCTAGAATATACCTTAAATCACGCAGCCCCACTTTTAAAATTTTATATTTAATAAATAATATTTATCGGAGAGCTCCATTAAAAAATCTCATTTAATGATATTTAATGTAGAAATCTCTACAATTAAAAAAAAAGTCACCCCCGCACCGCTCCCCCCCCCCCCCCCCGAACCCCTTCCGGAATTCAACTCTGGGAGGAGAAAGGTTCATAATATGAAAGAGTGGTGAAAGGACTTTCCGATGATATGTCAAGGAGAGGTTTGGTAAAAGTTTGAAAATTACCCGCCCCCCCCCCCCTTTGCGCACCCCAGAATTCACTCACCTTCCTCTTTGAACCTTAAATAGTATTTATCTGAGTCTCCAGGAATGGGGCAGCTTGGCAGAGCTAAAATAAGAGAAACATTGAAAATTCGGGGCAAAATGACACTAAATTTAACAGTAAAGTTTGAAACTAGGACTATACAGAACTGAATACATAAACAACTATGCTTCATAACCCACATCGGTTAATAGCAATAAAATGATAAGTGCCAGTTAAACTGATGGCATTGAGCTCACAGGTTATTAACACTAACTGTATATTATACTCTTATTTCAAAGAATAATGTCCCTCAAAAAATAAATGAAGGGAAATATCCCCCGTTTGCCCCTTTTATACTTAACCAATGAACCTCCAAATCTAATCAGGGAAACTCCTTAACTATAATAAATCAGTATATCAAATTTGAAGCAAATCAGATAATTCTGCATGAAAAAAAGAAACATATCGCTAAATTAAGGGTGGTCTAACCCCTTCAACCCTTTTATACTTAACTAATGAACCTTCAAATCTAATCAGGAAAGCTCCTTATCAGAACAAACATAGAAAAAAAATTAAAGTAAATTGAATAATTCTCCATGAAAATCCATTTATCTAAATTAAGGGGAGGGGACATGCCCCCTTTTCGCCCTTGTATACTTAACAATGAACCTCCAAATCTAATGAAGGAAGCGCCATATCGGAATAAATCGGTATATTAAATTTGAAGCAAATCCAATAATTCTGCATGAAAAATCTTTTATCTAAATTAAGGGGAGACTAGCCCCTCCCCTTTATACTTAACCCATAAACCTCCAAATCTAATCAAAGCAGCTTCTTAACATAATAAACCGGTATCCCAAATTTGGAGCAAATCAAATAATTCTGCATGAAAAACCCATTTATCTAAATTAAGGAGGGGGTCTACCCCCCTTTCCCCCCTTTATACTTAACTAATGGACCTCCAAGTTTAATCAGGGAAGCTCCTTAACATAAAAAACCGGTATACCAAATTTGGAACAAATCGAGTAATTCTGCATGAAAAAACATTTATCTAAATTAAGTGGGGGACCAGCCCCCCTTCTCCCCCTTTATCCTTAACCAATGAACTTCCAAGTTTAATCAGGGAAGCTCCTTAACATAATAAACCGGTATACCAAATTTGGAGCAAATCAAATAATTCTGCATGAAAAGCCCATTTATCTAAATTAAGGGGGGACCAGCCCCCTTCTCCCCCTTTATACTTAACCCGTAAACCTCCAAATCTAATCAAGGCAACTTCTTAACGTAATAAACCGGTATACCAAATTTGGAACAAATCGAATAATTCTGCATGAAAAACCCATTTATCTAAATTAAGGGGGGGGGGGCGGACTAGCCCCCCTTCTCCCCCTTTATCCTTAACCAATGAACTTCCAAGTTTAATCAGGGAAACTCCTTAACATAATAAACCGGTATACCAAATTATGAGCAAATCAAATAATTCTGCATGAAAAGCCCATTTATCTAAATTAAGGGGGGGGGGGTCTAGCCCCCTTCTCCCCCTTTATACTTAACCCGTAAACCTACAAATCTAATCAAGGCAACTTCTTAACATAATGAACCGGTATACCAAATTTGGAGCAAATCGAATAATTCTGCATGAAAAACCCATTTATCTAAATTAAGGAGGGGGTCTACCCCCCTTTCCCCCCTTCATACTTAACTAATGAACCTCCAAGTTTAATCAGGGAAGCTCCTTAACATAATAAACCGGTATACGAAATTTGGAGCAAATCGAAGAATTCTGCATGAAAAACCTATTTATCTAAATTAAGGAGTGGGGGGGGGGGGGACCAGCCCCCCTTCTCTCCCTTTATCCTTAACCAATGAACCGTCAAAACTAAACAGCGGAACGCCTTATCAGAATGAACATAAAAAAAATTGAAGCAAATCGTACATTTTAATCAAGAGTTATCGCGTTACGTACATACATACGTACGTACAGTACATGCATACACACAGAACCGACGGGTACATTAGCTCTCAGGCTTAGATAGCCTGTGAGCTAAAAAGAGCAGCAGACAATAAGCAGATAGACTCCTTTGAGAAATTATGACTTAAACCAGAAATGCGGTAAGTTTGACTCTGAAAGCTTCATTTCCATCTGGCATTTCGGCAAATCTCATCTCGATGATTTTTCCAGCATTTCGACGCTTCCAGATGGGAATATGCTCGATGGTTGGTTCTCTCGCGGTTTTAAACCTTTCGGGATGGGAAGTCTCTCGAGAGTTTCCTCTCGCCCTTTTCAACCTTTCCCGATGGGAAGCCTCTCGCTTGTTACTCTCGTCCTTTTCGAAATCTCCCAATGAAAAGCCTTTCGAGGATTTCTCTCGCGCTTTTCAACATTTCGCTATGAGAAGCTTTTCGAGGATTTCTCTCGTCCTCGGCAGAGAAGAAAAGTAAGAAAATTTATCGAGAGTACCAAGGGAGGAGATAGAGAAAAAGGCATGACAATGAGCTGTGAAACGAAGCCCTAATTTTCAACGTTTCTCTTATTTTAGCCCTACCAAGATGTCACATATCTGGAACCCTCCGATAAAAATTATTTATTAAATATAAAATTTTCAAAGATAAAGGTGGGTCGGGTGATTTCGAGGGAGGAGGACGTGAGAGTGGACTCATGGGGTGCAATTTTAAAAATTTTACCGAACCCTTCCTGTGGCATATAATCGAAAAGCCCTTTGACCACTCTTTCATACTATGAACCTTTCTTCGCCCAAAGGGGGGTGGGAAGGGGCGAACAAATTTTTAAAACCGTAGCCGATTTCTATAATAAATTTAAATATCACTTTAAATATGGGTTTTTTATGCAGTCTTCCGGTAAATATTATTTATTAAACATAAAAATTTTAAAGTGGTGGCTGTGTGAATTCCGGGGTGAAAGAGTGGGCCCACGGGGGGAGAGAGGGGGAGCAATTTTCAAACTTTTTTTGGACCAGTCATGTGATATGTCATCAGTAAGCTCTCGGATGTCTCTTTCATATTATGAGACTTTCTTCCTCCCCTCCCCAATTTGGCCCGAACCGCGAGGGTAGTTTTTTCCGCTTTTATCATTTTAGATCGGATTTTTTTATGGAGCCCTCCGCTAAATATTATTTATAATATATGAAATTTCAGGACACTTTTCCAAATTTAGCCAAGACCCCTCACGTGACATATCGTTAGAAAGGTTTGTGACTACTTATTAGTGCTATGCACTTCCGGTGGCCGCCCACCCCCACTTTCCCCCCCCCCCGGAGGACACTTTTCCAAATTTAGTCAGTACCCCTCTTATGAGATATCGTTGAAAAGGTCTGTGACTACTTATTGATGTTATGCACTTCCGGTGACAGTCCCCTCCACTCTTTGCCCCCCCCCCCCTGGGGGACACTTTTTCAAATTTAGTCAAGACCCCTCGTGTGAGACATCGTTGGAAAGGTCTGTGACTAGTTATTGATGTTATGTACCTACGGTGTCCCCACCACCACTTCCCCCCCACGGGGCACTTTTCCAAATTTAGCCAAGACCCCTCATGCGAGATATCGTTGGAAAGGTCTGTGACTATTTATTGATGTTATGCACCTCCGGTGACAGTCTCCCACAATTCGCCCCTCCCGGGGGACACTTTTTCAAATTTAGCCAAGACCCCTCATGTGAGATGTCGTTGGAAAGGTCTGTGACTACTTATTGATGTTATGCTCCTCCGGTGTCCATCCCCCCCATTTTGAACCCCTCCCCCGGGGGACACTTTTCCAAATTTAGCCAAGACCCTACATGTGAGATATCGTTGGAAAGGTCTGTGACTACTTATTGATGTAATGCACCTCCGGTGACCGCCCCCCCCACTTTTCCCCCACGGGGGTGTTTTTCTAAATTTAGCGGAGACC
This sequence comes from Maratus speciosus, assembly GCA_963932465.1. NCBI lineage: Eukaryota > Metazoa > Arthropoda > Arachnida > Araneae > Salticidae > Maratus > Maratus speciosus. Next base: position 634,822,290 of record OZ010786.1, read on the forward strand.
CCTCATGTGACATATTGTTGGAAAGGCTTATGACCACTTACTCATGTTATCCACCTCCCGCACCCCTCCCCCCCTTTCCCCCCACGGGGAGGGCATTTTTATAAATTCAGATCCAGACTTCTCATGTGACATATGGTTGGAAAGGCCTAAAGACCTGCGACGACTTAATCATATTATGCGGCTGCTGTGCCCCTCCGCTCGCTTTGACCCCTCCCCCAAGAGATCTGGTGCGACGTTCATTCGTTTCGATATTATATTTTTAACAATTTTTTGTAGTGCGTGCACACCACACCCGCCTGCTATCATATATCAGTGCCGTATATAGCGGGTAACCTGTTCGTGATTTCATATTACAAGATTACGTATAAATTAGGGGCCCCAATTAAAGGAGGGGCCCGCTAGCGGTCGAAGTCACCTAGTCTTTATTAACATCGACTCATTCCAGTTCACCCGCAGACTATTCTTGATAAATGTATGACGTATATAATACATAATATATGATTTATAAAAGAAATTTGCAAACTGTAGTCATCGAGAAAAAATTTATACAATCGAAAAATATCGAGATGTCCATACAATCGAGAAAATCGAGAAAAACATCTCGTTATCGCCCATCACTAAGTACAAGTACCTTCGGTCTATTTGTAAAAAAATTTATGTCACGTTGACAGTTTTCTTTGCTAGAAAAATTTCCTCTTGTAAACGGACAAATTTTAGAACAAAACTGAAAGTTTGTGCTTAAATTTCACCAATAAGCAGTTAGTTTCGGAAACTACTCTATTACTAAATTTTTAGCCCAATGTATTCTGTACAAATTGCTTTAATCCGCACTTGAATTGAAGAAATAAACGATGAGTTATTTACAATTACGTAAACCCTTCATGAGAGAAAATTGCTGCAGACGATGAAACAAAGATGGCCGCCATGCACAAACAAAAATTAATAAAATTAAAATAATAGTCATTTTGAACTTCCATCATGTTAGGGTTGTTGTACAAAAAACTTCAGATTTTTAAAAAATGGTCGAGCAATCAGTGCTGGACCACTTGAAATGGATTGACCCATATCCATTTCATGGCAATATCAATTTTAATATGTTTAAAATAGTGTAATATCATTATAAAAAGAAAAGTGCCCAGTTAAACTGGTGGCATTGAGCTCACAGGCTATTCACACTAATTGTATATTATACTCTTATTTCAAAGAACAATGCCCTCGAAAAATAAATTAAAGGGGATTAGCCTCCTCTGTTTCCCATAACTATTTCCCATATTTAACCAATGAGTCTCCAAATCTCACCAGGGAAGCATTTTATCAGAAAAAACCGGTATACTAAATTTGAAGCAAATCGGGCAGAAAAACCCATTTATCTAAATTAAGGGGGCGGATTAGACCCCCGTTACCCCTTTATACTTAACCAATGAACCTCTAAAACCAGTAAAAGTATCTCATCAGAATGAACCTATTTACATAATTGAGGCAAATTGTACAATTCTGCCGAAAAACCCATTTATCTAAATTAAGGGGGGATTAACCCGACCTCCCCCCTTTATACTTAACCAATGAACCCCCATAAGTAATCAGCCTTATCAAAATTAACCTATTAACAAATTTTGATGCAAATTGGAAAATTCTGCCTGAAAAAAACCACTTATTTAAATTAAGGGGGAGTAGTCCCCCGTTCCCACCCTTTATGCATAACCAAAGAACCCTTAAAAGTAATCGGAGAAGCACCTTATCAGAATGAACCTATTTACAACATTTGATGCAAATCAGAAAATTCTGCCGGGAAAACCTATTTATCTAAATAAAGGGGGGGGAAGCCCCCCACCTTTATACGTAACCAAAGAACTCCAAAAAGTAATCGGAGAAGCACCTTATTAAAATGAACCTATTAACAAATTTTGATGCAAATTGAAAAATTCTGCCTGAAAAAAACCCACTTATTTAAATTAAGGGTGGGGGGGGGGGGTAGCCCCCCGTTCCCACCCTTTATACATAACCAAAGAACCCCCAAAAGTAATCGGAGAAGCACCTTATCAGAATGAACCTACTTACAACATTTGGTGCAAATCAGAAAATTCTGCCGGAAAAATCCATTTATCTAAATAAAGGGGGGGTAGCCCCCCACCTTTATACGTAACCACAGAACTCCAAAAAGTAATCGGAGAAGCACCTTATTAAAATGAACCTATTTACAAAATTTGATGCAAATGGGAAAATTCTGCCTGGAAAACTTATTTATCTAATTTAACGGTGGAGTGCTCCCATTCGCCCTTTATACATAACCAATGAATCCCCAAAACTAATCAGGGAAGCTCCTTATCAGAATGAACCTAGGAAAAAATTTGAAGCAAATCGGATATTTCTATCAAGTGTTATCGCATTACGTACGTACAAACATACGTACATACACACCCTGCGGGCACTTTAGCTCTCAGGCTTTGATAGCCTGTGAGCTAGAGGTCTGTACGGGTTCGGGCTTGGCCCGAGGCCCGTACCCGGTCCGGCGGAATGAAGGCGAATTTTCCAACGGGCCGGGCCGGCAGAATTAGGACAATTTTTTCAACGAGCCGGGCCGGCAAAAAAATTGAACGGACTTGCAGGGCTTTGCCGATAAAAAAAAATTAATCGGGCCTGTGGGCCCGATATAAGAATTCAAGTGAAGCAGATAAAATACGAGCCATTTTCAATGGATATGATTTTCTCGAGAAGTATAAATGTGCGTCACGAGCCGATGCGAGTTTAATAACATCAATACAGATATGTAACATGTCCATCGTAGAGATCGGCATCGTACAGTTACAAGATGTCTGATTACGGGTTTAATTTTTTTTTTTCAGCAGACTCGTGCCGGGACGGAACTGGTCTTAATCGATCTCAGGATGTGTAGGACAGGCATTATGTTTTGTACAAGTATTAATAGTGATAATGAACTTCTGTTAACAGTATCTTTGAAAATATACCTTAAGGGGTTCTCATATTCACTGTTCAACAATGCGAAACTTTCAAACACATTTTCTGACTCATTTTTAACTATAAAAGCATAAAATTCACAGACCTGACTATTGAAGGCATTTGGAAACGAATAGCTTTCTCCATATTTGATAAATTACTTACAGAGATAACAGAGATTCTTGTCATGTGACTGTACGTTTTTCTCCTTTCCTGTGCTATCGCTTCCGGAAATTCGATTCATAACGCTAACTTTGGCAGTATTTTCAGAGAAAGATATATTGATTTTATCTGTGAAAAAGACGGCATTTACATAGTTTTTTAATAAGAATACCTGCCAATCTTACGCGTTTCCGAAAAGAAATGAATTCTCAAATGTGTAGAAATGTAACTTCTTTCAATTTGAGAAAAGCCTTAAAAATGAGAGAAATATTTTCGCAAATCTACTTTTTATCATACAGCTTCAAAAGGTATCATGCTTTTAATCCTTTATTCTGAACTACATTAACTTTTTAATGAATCCTTATTGGAATTTCGAAATGTCTGTAGAGACGATGACTAAAACACTGTGTAATCGTTAATGTTTACTATTGTGTGTTTTCTGCTTTGCGAACACATAGTAATCTAAAATATACTGTAAAATTTTCCCATAAATATGTACGTAGTATTCATTAAAAGAATCTTTAATTGTATGTCGAGTAAAAACGGATTTTTTTTGTAGAAATTGAATCGGGCCGGGCCTGTTTTCACTAATTTTTGTACGGGCCGGGCCCGGAAATTCCGGCCCGTGCAGACCTCTACTTTGAGCTAAAAATACACCAACAACGATTTTTCCCCATAGACCGTAATGTAATGGGATTCTTTTCAGTGCTCTTGTAAATTAACCATAAATGCTACACACTGCACTTTAAATACCGAACATGCCATAGGGATACCCAATAAGATATATCCATTTCATGGCAATCGGACTGTATTTACCCGAGTTAGAGGACGGACACAGAGACAGACAGACGGACAGACAAACCAAATTCACGAGCACTTTTCAACTATGTTAGAAAAAGCTAAAAAGACAACTTTAAATTAATTTTATTAATTTTTACGCAAGATTTGAGATTGAATTGTTCTGTAAAATATTCTCTGTATGATTTTAGCCCTTAGATAATTGACATCCCAATAAATTCTTAATTCAAACAACACTATTTAATGATATCTTTAACAAATATGTTTTCCTGGAAAGACAAAATGATTTGAAATTTTTTTTTACCAAGACCGATTCAAGCGCACCCTGGTGGAGAAAAGAGAAATTTAACGAAGAAAGACAAATACAAAGGATTTTTTCTCCGCAAGTTTTAAGGTTAGACGTCGTAAGACGGTAATTTGCATGATTTTAACCTTTAGACGACTATAATAAAGAAAAATATAAAATTTTTTATTATTTGTTTGAAATATTAGAAAATAAATTCAGTTTGATTTTTTTTATATTTTAATTTGCAAGATTTAATTTTAGCCGAATTTTAACATTGATATAACCTTGATCTTATAGCACACTATTAGAGAAGTAAAAATTATATTTCTGCGGAGATCAAACACATTTTTTAAATATAGGTATGACGATTTCTTCTTTTATATTTAGGTAAGACATAGGCCGGGCAGAATTCAAGTTCGCTGCATTGGTCATTGGTTAACTATTAAAACTGTGTCTGCCGGTTGTATCCACTAAGAATTAATATGGCAAACCAGTTTCAACTAATTATAAAAATTTATGCCGTGAACCCGATGAGGTGATGTTTTGTGCAGATCCCGCCCGGTCTAACTGGTTAATCTAAATTTTTCACTTTTTACCAACTTCTTATAAGAAAGAGGATAACTTAAAAATGTAAAAATGATTTATTGCCTTTTCTATACGGCAATTAGAATACCGTTTAAAATTCATAGACACTAGTTTTATCTATAATTTCTACATAGTTAACTTAATTCAATATTATTAAACCAGTGGCCGCTGGAGCCATGATACATGCTACCGCCTTCTCCTGCGTCTTTGAGAGAATAGAACGAAACCATTAATAATTCCTTCTGTCACTAGCTGTTGGAGACATGACTCTCGCCTCAGTCCTCTTCTTTACTGTCATTGGACGAAAGGATCATTCTAGGATTCGTTCGGTCTATCGTAGTTGGAGGATAGACTCATGTTTCTTTATGACTCATGTCTTCTGTATTTTTCAGTGAATTGAGCTGTTAAAAAATCCTTCTGTCAATAGCTGCTGGAGACGTGACTCTCGCCTACGTTCCCTTCTTTCCTGTCGTTGGATGAACGGATACTTCTCGGATTCCTTCGATCTGTGGCAGTTGGAGGATAGATTCATGTTTCTTCATGACTCATGTCTTCTGTGACTTTGAGCGAATTGTCCCATTAATAATTCCTTCTGTCAATGGCTGCTGGAGACATGAGTCTAGTCTCCGTCCTCTTCTTTTCTGTCATTGCACGAACCAATCCTTGAAGGATTCGTTTCTTCAATGCAGCTAGATGCTAGACTAACGTCTCTTTATGATATATGTCTTGTGTCTCTTTGAGGGAACTAAGCCGTTAATAATCCCTTCTTTCTATAGCTGCTGGAGACATGACCCTCGCTTCCGTCCACTTCTTTTCTGTCATTGAACAAACGAATTCTTTTATGATTCGTTTGATAGATGGCGGTTGGAGGCTAGACTCATATCTCTTCTTGACTCATGTCTTCTGTCTCTCTGACCGAATTGATCCTTTAATAATTCCTTCTGTGAATTGCTGCTGGAGGCCTGACTCTCGCTTCCGTCCTTTTCATTTCTGTCATTGGACGAACGGATCCTTCTAGGATTCGTTTGATCAATGGCAGTTGGAGGCTAGATTGATGTCTCTTCATGACTCTTGCTTTCTGTCTCTTTCAGCGAATTGAACCCTTAATAATTACTTCCATCATTAGCTGCTGTAAACATGACTTTCGCCACCGTCCTCTTCTTTTCTGTCATTGGACGGACGAATCCTTCAAGGATTAAAGAAAATAAGATAATAATTTTGATGGTGTTTTAAGAAGATTTTTTGTACTTACTTCAAGGATTAGTTTGAACAATGGAGGTTGCAGGCTAGACTGATGTCTCTTCATGAATCATGTCTTCTGTCTCTTTGAGCGAATTTAGCCGATAATAATTCCTTATTGCAATGATTGCTGGAGACATGACTCTCGCCTCTATACTCTCCCTTTCTGTGACTGAACGAACGGATCATTCTACGATTCCTTCGGTCTATGGCAGTGAGAGGCTAGACTCATGTCTCTTCATGACGCATGTCTTCTGTCTGTTTGAGTGAATTGAGCCGATAATAATTGCTTCTTTCAATGGCTGCTGGAGACATGACTCTTGCCTCCGTCCTCTTCTTTTCTGTCATTGGACGAACGGATTATTCTTGGATTCATTTGATCAATGGAGATTGGAGGCTAGACTAATGTCTCTTCGTCGCTCATGCCGTCTGTCTCTTTGAGCCAACTTACTCGTTAATACGTCCTTCTTTCAATGGCTGCTGGAGACATGACTCTTGCCTCCGTCCCCTTCTTTTCTGTCATTGGACGAACGGATTCTTCTAGGATTCATTTGATCAATGGCGATTGGAGGCTAGACTCATGTCTCTTCATGACTCATGTATTCTGTCTCTTTGAGTGAATTTAGCCGATAATAAGTCCTTCTTGCAATGGCTGATGGAGACATGACTCTCGCTTCCGCACTCTCCTTTTCTGTGATTGGACGAACGGTTCCTTCTACGATTCCTTCGGTCTATGGCAGTGAGAGTCTAGACTCATGTCTCTTCATGACTCATGTCTTCTGTCTCATTGAGTGAATTGAGCCGATAATAATTCCTTCTTTCAATGGCTGCCGGAGACATGACTCTACGGTTCCTTCTGTCTATGGCAGTGGGAGGCTAGACTCATGTTTCTTCAGACTGATGTCTTATTTCTCTTTGAGCGAATTGACCCACTAATATTTCTTTATGTCTATGGCTGTTGGAAACATGACTCTTGCCTCCGTCTTCTTCTTTTCTGTCATTGTTCGAACGGATTCTTCTAGGATTCATTTGATCAATGGCGATTGGAGGCTAGACTCATGTCTCTTCATGACTCATGTCTTCTGTCTCTTTGAGTGAATTGAGCCGATAATAATTTCTTCTTTCAATGGCTGCTGGAGACATGACTCTCGCCTCCGTCCTCTTCTTTTCTGTGATTGGACGAATGGATCCTTCTACGATTCCTTCGGTCTATGGCAGTGGGAGGCTAGACTCATGTTTCTTCATTACTCATGTCTTATGTTTCTATGAGCGATTTGACACACTAATATTTCCTTATGTCTGTGGCTGTTGGAACATGACACTTGCCTCCGTCCTCTTCTTCTCTGTCATTGGACGAACGATTTCTTCTAGGATTAATTTGATCAATGGAGATTGGAGGCTAGACTCATGTCTCTTCGTGACTCATATCGTCTGTGTCTTTGAGCCAACTGAGACGTTAATACGTCTTTCTATCAATGGCTGCTTGAGACTTGACTTTCGCCTCCGTCCTGTCCCTTCTCTGTCATAGGACGAACCAACCCTTGAAGGATTAATTTGAAAAATGACGGTTGGAGGCTAGACTCATGTCTCTTCATGATTCATGTCTTCTGTCTCTTTGAGCGAATTGACCCACTAATATTTCCTTATGTCTGTGGCTGTTGGAAACATGACTTTTGCCTCCGTCCTTTTCTTTTATGTCATTGAACGAACGGATTCTTCTAGGATTCCTTTGATCAATGGCGATTGGAGGCTAGACTCATGTCTCTTCATGACTCATGTCTTCTGTCTCTTTGAGCGAATTAAGAAAATAATAATTCCTTCTTTCAATGGCTGCTGGAGACATGATTCTGGCCTCCGTTCTCATCTTTTCTGTGATTGGACGAGCGGTTTCTTCTAGGATTAATTTGATCAACTGAGATTGGAGACTACACTCATGCCTCTTCGTGACTCATGTCGTCTGTCTCTTTGATCCAACTGACACTTTAATACTTCATTCTGTCAATGGCTGTTTGGGATTTGAATCTCGCCTCCGTCCCCTTCTTTTCTGTCATTGGACGAACGAATACTTCAAGGATTCGTTTAAACAATGGCGATTGGAGACTAGACTAATGACTCTTCATGACACATGTATTTTGTCTCTTTGAGCGAATTCAGCCGTTAATAATTCGTTCTGTCAATGGCTGCTGAAGACATGACTCTCGCCTCCATCCACTTCTTTTCTGTGATTGGATGAAACGATCCGTCTACGATTCCATAGGTCTATGGCAGTCGGAGTCTAGACTCATGTCTCTTTATGACTCATGTCTTCTGTCTCTTTGAGTGAATTAAGCCGATAATAATTCCTTCTTTCAATGTCTGCTGGAGACATGAGTCTCGCCTCCGTCGTCTTCTTTTCTGTGATTCGAGAAATGGATATTTCTACGATTCCTTCGGTTTATAGCAGTGCGAGGCTTGACTCATGTTTCTTCATGGCTCATGTCTTCTGTCGCTTTTTGTGAAATGACCCCCTAATATTTCCTTATGTGTGTGGCTGTTAGAGACATTACTCTTGCCTTCGTCTTCTTATTTTCCTTCATTGGACGAACGGATTCTTCTTGGATTCATTTGTTCAATGGAGATTGGAGGCTAGACTAATGTCTCTTCGTGGCTCATGCCGTCTGTATTTTTGAGCCAACTTACTCGTTAATACGTCCTTCTGTCAATGGCTGCTGGAGACATGACTCTCGCATCTGTCCTCTTCTTTTCTGTCAGTGGACGAACGAATCCTTCTAGCATTCGTTACTTCAATGTCGGTTGGAGGCTAGACTCATGTCTCTTCATGACACATGTCTTTTGTCTCTTTGAGCGATTTGAGCTGTTAATAATTCCTTCTGTCATTGGATGTTGGAGACATGACTCTTGCATCCGTCCTCTTCTTTTCTGTCATTGGACGAACGGATCCTTCTAGGATTCGTTTGATCAATGGCAGTTGGAGTCTAGATTGATGTCTCTTCATAACTTTTGCTTTCTGTCTCTTTCAGCGAATTGAACCCATAATAATTACTTCCATAATTAGCTGCTGTAAACATAACTTTCGCCACCGTCCTCTTCTTTTCTGTCATTGGACGAACGAATCCTTCAAGGATTAGTTTGAACAATGGCGGTTGCAGGCTAGACTGATGTCTCTTCATGAATCATGTCTTCTGTCTCTTTGAGCGAATTTAGCCGATAATAATTCCTTCTTGTAATGGCTGCTGGAGACATGACTCTCGCCTCTGTACTCTCCTTTTCTGTGATTGGACGAACGGATCCTTATACGATTCCTTCGGTCTATGGCAGTGAGAGGCTAGACTCATGTCTCTTCATGACTCATGTCTTCTGTCTGTTTGAGTGAATTGAGCCGATAATAATTGCTTCTTTCAATGGTTGCTGGAGACATGACCCTTGCCTCCGTCCTCTTCTTTTGTGTCATTGGACGAACGGATTCTTCTAGGATTCATTTGATCAATGGCGATTGGAGGCTAGATTTATGTCTGTTCATGACTCATGTCTTCTGTCTCTTTGAGTGAATTCAGCCGATAATAATTCCTTCTTTGAATGGCTGCCGGAGACATGACTCTACGCTTCCTTCTGTCTATGGCAGTGGGAGGCTAGACTCATATTTCTTCAGACTGATGTCTTATTTCTCTTTGAGCGAATTGACCCACTAATATTTTTTTATGTCTATGGCTGTTGAAAACATGACTCTTGCCTCCGTCCTCTTCTTTTCTGTCATTGTTCGAACGGATTCTTCTAGGATTCATTTGATCAATGGCGATTGGAGGCTAGACTCATGTCTCTTCATGACTCATGTCTTCTGTCTCTTTGAGTGAATTGAGCCGATAATAATTTCTTCTTTCAATGGCTGCTGGAGACATGACTCTCGCCTCCGTCCTCTTCTTTTCTGTGGTTGGACGAATGGATCCTTCTACGATTCCTTCGGTCTATGGCAGTGGGAGGCTAGACTCATGTTTCTTCATTACTCATGTCTTCTGTTTCTATGAGCGATTTGACACACTAATATTTCGTTATGTGTATGGCTGTTGGAAACATGACTCTTGCCTCCGTCCTCTTCTTTTCTGTCATTGGACGAACGGTTTCTTCTAGGATTAATTTATCAATGGAGATTGGAGGCTAGACTCATGTCTCTTAGTGACTCATGTCGTCTGTCTCTTTAGCCAACTGACCCGTTAATATGTCCTTCTGTCAATGGCTGCTTGAGACTTGACTCTCGCCTCCGTCCTCTTCTTTTCTGTCATTGGACGAACGAATCCTTCAAGGATTCCTTTGAACAATGGCGATTGGTGTCTAGACTCATGCCTCTTCATGGCTCATACATTTTCTCTCTTTGAGCGAATTGAGCCGTTAATAATTCCTTCTGTCAATGGCTGCTGAATACATGACTCTCGTCTCCATCCTCTTTTTTCTGTGATTGGATGAACGGATCCTTCTACGATTCCTTAGGTCTATGGCAGTGAGAGGCTAGACTCATGTTTCTTCATCGCTCATGTCTTCTGTCACTTCAAGCGAAATGACCCACTCATATTTCCTTATGTGTGTGGCTGTTAGAGACATTACTCTTTCCCCTCTTCTTTACTGTCATTGGTCGAACGGATTCTTCTAGGATTCATTTGATCAATGTCAATTTTAGGCTAGACATATTTCTCTTCATGACGCATGTCGTCTGTCTCTTTGAGCAAACTGACTCGTTGATACGCCCTTCTTTCAATGGACAATTCTTTCAATGGCTGGAGACATGATTCTCGACTCCGTCTTTGTCGGATCTGTCATTGAACGAAAGGATCCTTCTTGGATGCGTTTGATCAATGGCGGCGGATGGAGGCTAGAATCATGTCTGTTTATATCTCATGTCTTCTCCCAGTTAAAGCGAATAGAGCCGTTAATATTTGCTTCTGTCAATGGCTGCTGGAGACATGACTCTCGCCTCCGTCCTCTTCTTTTCTGTCATTCGACGAACGAATCCTTCTAGTATTCGCTACTTCAATGGCGGTTGGAGGCTAGACTCATGTTTCTTCATGACAGATGTCTTCTGTCTCTTTGAGCGAATTGAGCTGTTAGTAATTTCTCCTGTCAATGGCTGTGTAGACGTGTCTCTCACTTCCGTCCTCTTCCGTTTCTGTCATTGGACGAACGAATCCTTCTAGGATTCGTTTGATCAATGCCGGTTAGATGTTTGACTCATGTCTCTTCATGACTCATGTCTTCTGTCTCTTTAAGTGAATTGAGCCGTTAATAATTCCTTCTGTCAATGCCTGCTTGGAGACATGACTCTCTCCTTTGTCCTCTTCTTTTCTGTCATTTTACGAACGCATCTTTGTAGGATTCGTTTCCTGAATTTTCTAAAATTCAAAATTTTATTGCAAGTTTAATTTTTTTCATCAAAAATTATATGGGATATTGATAGTTTCAACATCAATTTGTTGAGAAATTAATGAAATACTATTCTTAATTAGTGAGAAGTCTTTAATTAAAATGAGAATTCGGGACCACAATTTTTCCCTTTATAGAAATTCATAAATAAAAGATCTGTTCTTCCAAACAATCCTATACCAATAACTTTTATCAACCGTCAACTAGCAACTATATGTTTATAATTTTTCAAATTTATTTACAGCATATACTGTTTAATGCTTAATAAGTATATTTTTGAGTTTCAATTGCTTTTTTCAATTAGAAAAATCCCTGTTTGGTGCCACTCCTTTTTCTTAAAGTATATCTATTCTAAAATCTCCTACAAAGAAAACTTACATAATTTTGCTAAGTTTCTAATAGCCAATTTATTTTAAAATGCAAAATTTGAAATCTTAAATTATGTAATACTGAACTAGTTAATCAGCTTTGTTAATCGTTTATTCATTAAATCCATAAAATGATACGAAAAATTCATGCAAGAATACATCTTTCCGTCTTAGCAGGTATATAATTGTTATTATTCTTTCTGGTTAGAAATATATAGTTTTTTCACTTAAGACAGGATTCTGTAATCGGACAAATAAAACATTGACATCTTAACTATTAAACCTTACCTAGATGCTTAACTATCGACAGTTCTAAGCGAAGACAGTTAATGGCAAACTGATGTTAAACCTATGGTAGCGTTTTTGACAAATTTCCTTTTCACAGATAGTGAAGGTAGTCGCGCAGTCGTGCATAGACAGTAAGTTGTAATCTAACGCTAAACCTATGGGAGTGTTCTTGACAAATATCTTGCTTGCATATGACAAATAAAATTTTCATTTGGCGCCCTCTTCGCGTTTCGTTCTGGCTCCCGTTGCACAAACCACCTCTGCCACCTCTCTAGTTTTGGCTCTGGTTTGATTTAAAAATATAAATCATGAATTATACGTGACTTTGGAAAGTGGTGGGTGAAATATGTGGGTTTGTCCTTGAAAGATTAAATTTTATTTTTTGAATGGAAATTTTTAAATACAGAAACATGAAAAAAAGGAAAATTTTCTGGAATTTACGAAAGAAAATTTACATTAAAATACGTAAATTGGCAGTACAATTTCCATATTGTAACGGATATTTTTTTACAGTGAATAATGCTTACAAAAAAGTGAAAAAAATGGCTGTTTATTGCCGAACATGCTGATCGTTCAAACATGGCTGCGATTCAGACGTTTTAAATGTCTTAAATTCAGACGCATACACGTGTCTTAAAAATTAAGACACTTCAAAATGGCTGAATATTGAACATTCCGTTTTAAGATACTTATGTGTCTGAATTTCAGAAATTTCATTTTACATTGTTTACACCATGATCATAGTAAGACACTTAAGTGTCTTAATTTCAGACACCTATGATGTCTTAAATTTCATATTCAGACACTTAACTGTCTTAATTACTTTTTCAGTGACATATGTGTCAGAATTTAAGACGCCTCTACTTACAGTGCATTGTTCGAAAAACTAAGAGGTGTGTTTGCGTCATTGTTGTGAATGGTTTTAAGTGTTACTTTCCGTTATTAAAAATAACGAAGTTTTATTATTCATCATTATCTTTTATACGAAATTGCCAAATCTGTCGCAAAAATCCCAACCGTCTGAGAAAACTGGTGGATAAAAGTGGTTTTTGTCTGGAGTTTTAGCAGTGGTTAAATGTTTTACCAAAATTCTTTAGTTTTATGAATACCGATCCAGTTAGTCAACGGTATTATGAATGTCTTTTGAAATTTAATTTCCGCTCATTACTTTATATATACGAAAGTATCCCCCTACAATAAGGAACGGCGAATCTTTTCCCATCCACGTGCCAAATTTTTCAAAAAATATATTTTAGATGATCATGACGTACGAACAATAATAAAAATTTAATGGATCAAATAATAATGAATTTAAATTACTTAAAATGTAGTTTTTAGCATAAAAAATAGTAATATTTCATGTTATACTTTTGAAATATATTTTTAAAATACTACTCTATTGTCTCATCTTAGATGCGAAATAATTTCTATAAGCTTCGTACTTAGTTATTTTTAAGTGAATGCAAGTTGAATTGGACTCATTTGACAAGATAATTTTTCATATCTGGGAGCACGGCAGTGCGTCCGCCAAGTTCGCACAAGCCGTAAGCTACCTTTTCCTGAACCATTTCGGCATACGTTTCACCCCCTCATAACGTCGTTTTATGGAGAGATATAGAAATTTTTCTTTTATACACATGTTCGTATGGTCAAACTGAACTAAGGTTCCACGATTTCATGTTTCTATATTTAGTAGTTTTCGAAATATTAAATTCCGAAAAAGCGCTTTTTTGTCACTGACTCACTTCGCATCATCAAATAACTAAGGTACTTCTAAAAGTCGTAGAATCGTGAAATTTCACAAGTAAGTCGGGTTTGTAGCACAATTAACCAGAAAAATCTGAAAACACAGAATTTCCGCCTCTAAACCCTTCATACAGGGGGTCTTCATTTGGCCGTAAACAGTTCCTGCGCATTCAATTGTGCCAATGTTAGTCGTCAAAACTCGATAACAGAGCTTTGAAGGCGGTCACGTGATTTCAAGCAGAATAACATTTCATATATATGCTTTTCCAAAGATGTTTGTTAAATAGAAAAAATGAATATACCTAAAAATTTTAATCAGTATAGGCTATGATATATTTACGATATTAAAACAATAAAACATTTGACAAAATATAACCGCAATTCGGTACGTTTCCGATATAGTAGCCTTGGCGAAATACAGAAAATAGCCTTGACGAGAAAAGAAATTTGATAATAACGTATTTTCTGGCAACCTATTTACCGTGTCATTTACACAAGCAATTTTTTCCATATGTATACAATTTATTTAATGTAAGGAACCCGTTTATTTATTTTTATATACCAACATAAATAATCTGTATATAAAAAATAATATTTTATACATGTATAAATAAAATGTTTATATGTATACAAATACATATAAATAACATAAAAGTTCATCAGGTTTGTTTTCGTAGTTGTTTATATCATTTGGCAACATATCTTAGTTTCTGAAGTCCGAATTGCGCCAAGATTTTTTTTAAAATGCCAAGGTCCCTATAGTGGAAAAATATCCTAATTCCATATGAAAGTTTAAAAATCTCCTTTTAATTAAATGAAATGTGTAACTAATAAACTATCTTTAACGATGTGCGACAGATGTGGCGTCCGAAGTCCGCTGCTAATGTTATTACATTGTATTATTAGCCTACTTACTGTTAATTTATTGTTAATTTTAAATCTGTAAAAGAAAGATTATAGTTATAGATAAGATATGTTGGTCACCAAAACCCGATTACAGAAAATTAGCCTGAGTTATAAAGATGTTACATGATTTCAGGCTGAATGAATTTTTATATGCTTTACAAAAATCTTAATAAGGCAAATCTTTCAGTTTATCTGTCCATCTTTCTATCTTTTACTTCCTTAAAACAAATTTTATTAAAGACTGGGAGGCGTCTGCACAGATCATCACCTCATCGAGTTGACGGCTGAAATTTTAGGATTAGTTAAATAACGATTAGCGTATTTAAATGTAACTGGTCTGACAATTCATATCTTTGTGGAAACCATCTACAGACCCGATTTTACGGGTTAATTGGTGGATTTTCCATTGTGTTTTCATGCACCCATTCATCCATGTTTCCAAACTTTTGGATGTAGGAAAATACAATAGTAAACCTATCAGTTAACCACTAAAATTAGGTCTTCAGGTGGTTTCTACCAAGATATGACTTAACAGACCAGTTGCATTTAAATATGCTAATCTAGTTTTAACTAATCCTAAAATTTCAGCTGTAAACTCGATGAGGTGATGGTGTGTACAGACGTCTATTATAAATGTCGGTATTCTAATCTCAATAGCACTCTGGTCAATCTGGCAATTATCCCTACTATTTATGAAACACTATTCCTTTAAGTGCGTTTTAGTGATGTTAATGAACTTATGCATATGCATCATACATATTATACGTATGCATATAATACTTAATACATTTGCATCATACATATTATAGGTATGTGTATAATACATAATACATATGCATCATTATGACGTCAGAATAAACAAAATATTTTTTTGTCGCCAAATTTGAGAATTGACATGATATATTACCAAATTTGGCGAAACTTTGCTAAATGTCGCCAAGCTTGGCGAATATTTGGCGCTTGTGGCTATTTTTCAATGAGTTAATTATTAATGCCATCTATTTTTATTTTTCCGCATATCATCTGAATAGTTAAATGATATAACGTACTAATATTTCCAAAGTGCTAATAGTTTCGTCACTGCCCAAAACCTCTGCTATTCTTATTATATTGTACTGTTATTATACTTACTGTGACTATGTTGTTAACCTTTACACCGCTAAAACTTCTGTATTATATAAAGAGAATTTACGGAAACTATTAAAGCACTGAAACTGCCAGTTCTCCTTATGATTATTGTAATTCTATAATATGTAACTTGTTAATCAATATGTACGTTAGAATGAATCTTCTATAATCCGGTTCCTCGCATTTTAGTTTTCAGGTTTCGAGTAAAATTAGCTAAAATCTTAAAACCATGTCACATCGACTAATTCTTCAACACGATCAGATGAGAAGAATGATAGATTTTCAAATGGATCATGGCAGTGAGCCAGTAGACCTTCTATTCTTCCGTAATCGAGTCTATTGAAAAGGTTAACGTGAAACAAAAAGATATTAGCATCAATATTGTTTAATGCAAATACAGATATTGTCAAAGGATTTCATAAGAACCATTTCACTTGTACCCAGTCGTATCAGTTAAAATACAACAATTGGCAGTGAGCCCAATTAGAAAAGATTACTTAATAGGATTAAAAATTTCCGCCTTAGAGAACGAATTATAACTCCTAAGGAAGCATGCATAAGTGAGTTAAGAGATATTTGTCTCGAAAGATGAAATACATAACAACACAAAATATATGATGTGCTTCCATGTTCGTAAAGGGTTCTTGATTTCTCTATCAAAACCTTCCGAATTGGCGAAAGAATGGGCAAGTAAATTAAATTTTGAATCACAGTAACATAATGCAACGTTTAACATGGAAGTAATACGGTAAATACTGCTTGCTAGAGGCTGCTAGTACTTTAATATAAAAAGAAATAAAGTATAAATTTGTAAAGCTCAATAAAATAAATTTAGGTATTTTTATGTTAGCCGGGCGCAAGTGGCAAATCGCCAAATACTGTTCCCAACTCCATTGTTTATATTGCATTCATTTCATTTAAAGATATATACTTTTCAGTCATCTCATTTAAAATAGATGCATTTCCCTCATTTTATTTAATAGAATAATTAACATAGAAATAAATAAATAAATGAATAAGAAAAAATAACATAAATCAAAATATTTTATTTGAAAATCAAAGCATTGTTTCTAATTTACACATGTGAAAAATGAAAATTGCTATTGGCGAAACAACAAAAGGCTAATGAGGAGATTTGCTCCCGGCTAACATAAAAGTACCGAAATTTAAGTTTTTTCATATTAATATAGTTTAGAATAACAAACTTGAAAAAACATACAAAAAGTAGTGATATCCCAACAAAAAGTTTTCGGTAAAAAAAAAGGCGCCAAGTTCTCCTTAATGTTTCGGCCAGAAAAAGTAGTGATATCTGATGTTCGCACAAGTAAAAAGCCAAACATCCCAAATCTTTCATTGAAAATGGCTTCCTGCGACTTGGCCGTTAATGCCTTCGTGAGAGTTTTTCAAATTTTAAAATATGTACATATGAGCTACATGCCAACTACATTTTTTGATTATTTGAGGCATTTTGTGACACAGAATACAGACATAAAATACACATTTGAAAAAAGCATTTAAACAACTTCAGTCTATTTAAATGCTTAGAAGTTAAAAATAACAAAATACTTGTACTCAGGAGATAATATCCCTAATTGCTAAAACATAATTAATATCAACTTTTAACAGTTTATAAATCGAATACCTCTTAATTTTTGCAAACAAACTATAATAAATGTTCAAACGAAAAAATTCTCTTTCGTCAATACACAAGATTTCAATATTATACAATAAAATGTAATGTAACATATTGTGAGATATGAAGTAAGTAAATTTTGTTTTATTTCTTGGGTTTTACGTTAATGACTTTAGCTTTAGGCCGTACAAAATATCCGGCAATTAATCCGCAAGTGGACTAAATGATCTGTAATCAAAACTAATGTTTGTTGAAACTGAATGGTAGTTATCAGAAATCTTTTACTTATAATGTCTTTATGTGAATTTGCCTCTTTGCATTCTAATATTACTTTTAATATTTAAATAATTCATGAATGCGTAATTTCCAATCATTAATTTTGAAATGCTGTAGAAGGCATTAACGGCCAAGTCGCAGGAAGCCATTTTCAATGAAAGATTTGGGATGTTTGGCTTTTTACTTGTGCGAACATCAAATATCACTACTTTTTCTGGCCGAAACATTAAGGAGAACTTGGCGCCTTTTTTTTTACCGAAAACTTTTTGTTGGGATTATTTTATTTCAGAAAAGAATGTCTAGCAGGAAAAATTGTCAAAATAGCAAGCGCAAGCATCTACAGCTTTTAGTGTCTGGAATTGAATTCCAAGTCGTTAAAATTTTACTATCTGCATTCTTGCTTATAGTGCATTTTATTCTTTCTTTTACGATAACCTCCTAATTTTCTCTTATTCTTAAAATTTTGTGAGCCAATATTGATCTAGATTGAGATACATTAAATTATATTTCAGTTTCTTCAATCTGTATGACAATGATAGCCAACCGAACAAATCGAATTCAGATAAACAGAGACAAACACCTCGATTAATTAATGCATTTTGTAAAATTCTACTACATTTTGATGTAGAACCTGAAACTATGCCGAGCCAAAAATAATCTGCAGCGTGCCACTTATGGCACGCGTACCGTAGGTCCCTGCGACATATTCTTAAAAAGTTATCACAATGTACTACAATGTAAAGTAATGACTGTTTTTAAACAGTAAGACAGAATGTGCTTAGATATGTGACGAATAACTATAAATGAAAGAAAGGTACTCTACGTTGATATTTGTAACTGATTTTTCCTTGCATTACAGCTGGATAAGAAGTGGTAAATATAGATTTAAGTACTTTAACAAATGCCAGTGCATAGCAATTCGCGACGAATGAATACTGAATTATAGGATTGTAATGCTGGATGATAAATCCTTCTTTATTTTTATCACTCGAGATATTTTTTCAACTACCCTACTATCTTCAACTATTATAACAGAAAGAACGAATTTTACAATACCTCATTGTTCGAAATAACTACAAGACATGATTATTCTCTTGTTGGGGCAAATTTTAATTGTTACTTTACATTGTTGAAATTAACAAGATTTTATTATTACATATCACTATCCGCTGTGCGAGATTACCAAAGCTGTCGTAAACGTATCCAACCATTTAAAAAAACTGGTGGATAAAACTGGTTTTTATCAGGATTTTTAGAAGTTATTAATTGTTCTACCAAAAAGCTTTTAGTTAAAAAAAAAAAAAAAAAAAAAAAAAAAAAAAAAAAAAAAAAAGATGAAGGTGTTGAAGGTTAATATGACTAGTCTTTCCGGTGTTAATTTCTATACACCACTTTATATAAATGAACGCATTCCCTACATACTATTTAAAAATGGCCACATGTACAGTTTAAAACAATGACTGTTTTTAAACATTAAGACCAATGTCAGATGGGCGTCTTTTTTGCTGCTTTTTACTTACCCATCATACGTAGTATAGGGTAAAAAAAAATTTGCCGTCCGTCTCGGTGTGTGTGTGTCTGTAAATGCTCTATCTCCTGAACAAATTGAGATAGAGACTTAAAATTCGGTGTGTACTTATGGAGTAATAATGGGAAGAAGCCTATTGAATATTAGTAACCTCGATTAACCGGAACTATTTTTCTCGGACTCTTGAAATATTCGTTCTGATAAAAGGTATACAAAAATTTTCGAAATTGTTTATTTGAAGGAGTGAATATAAAAAACAATAAAAAAAACATAAATTTTGCATCATGAATGAACTCAATCGGATAATTAGTTGCCGAGATATTTGTAATTCTATTTTTCACACTCTTCGATTTTTCATGACCCTGTATTTCATTCAAATTTAAATTCAAAGCTATATTTTAATTGGAAATGAGACGCTTAATCCGACGCAGTAAACTGTTAGTTAATAGGATTATAATTTTTCGAGTTATAAGGATGTTTCTTTTATGCAATTCGGTACTACTCGATTATCCCGCCGACCAAAAAACTATCGTCAAACTATAAGATTAAATACCAATAATGGCTTATCGTAAATGTCAAGCATTTAATGCCTCTCCATACCTATAAGGGGGTTTACCATAGGGGGACCCTGTTCTGCTGCCAAATACCGCAAAGTTTGTCGCCAACTTGGCGGTATAGCGTCAAATTTGGCGGTCAAAATGAGTCGCCAAAAGTGACGTCAAATTGGCGGTATCTCTAATATTTCGCCAAATTCCCATAGACTTCCATTGTAAACCAATAGCGTTTACTTGCTTACAGAAAATCAATACATTGAGATATTTTAATGCAACAAAAAGTAATATTAGCTTAAGGGGTTATATTAATTATATTTAAGGAAGTCCAAATAAATTAAATTATGAATAAAAGTAACATGGTACAATGCTTAGCAAATATCACATGTTTTATTTTCATATTTAATATTATCTAATGCTATTATCTACCCATTCACAATGCTATAGCATTGTGAATGGATAATACGTAAGCAAAAAAGCAGCAAAAAAGACGCCCGTCTGACATTGGTCTAAGCGAAAATAGAACTATGATGATTACCTTTGCTATAAGGGATGGAAGAAATACTACGTTCGTAACTAACTATAAATGATATTTTCTTTCATTAGAGCTGGATTAAAATAAGAGGTTAAGGTAGATTTAAGAGATGTAACAAATGTCAGTACATATCATTTAGCAACGAATGACTATTGTTTTATGACGATGTAACGATGGTTGACAAATCCTTTTTTATTTATAGCACTTGGACTTTATTTTTTTTATCCAACCTAGAATCTTGTATAATTTTATCAGATATGACGAATTTCACATTAAAATAACGACTGTTTTTAAACGTTAACATAGAATGGTCTTAGATCTATGATATAGTATCTTATCTGTAAATGATAGAAAGGTACTCTACGTTCATATTTATAAATTATTTTTTCTTGCATTACAACTGTATAAGAAGAGGTAAATATAGATTTAAGTACTTTAACAAATACCAGTACATGTACATACCAATTCGCGACGAAAGAATACTGAATTATGACATTGTAACGCTGGATGATAAATACCCTTCTTTATTTTTAGCACTCGAGATTTTTTTTTTTTTTTTTTTTGCAACCAACCTAATAACTTGGATAATACTATCAGAAATGACGAATTTCACGATAACTCATTGTTCAAAATAACTAAATAATATGATTGTTCTACTGTTGAGACAATTTTTAATTGTTATTATACATTGTTGTAAATAACAAATTTTCATTTTTACATTATTATCCTATGTACGAGATTGCCAAATCTGTCTCAAACACCCCAACCTTTTACGAAAACTGTTGAATAAGATGGCTTGCATCTTCTTTTTTTTTGCAGCGATTAACTGTTCTACCAAAATGCTTTTAGTTTTATAAAAACCGATGAAGATATTGAAGGCTGTTTAGGAATAGCCTTTGAAAGTTAATCCTCGCCCACTACTTTATGTATATATTGAACGTATCTCCTACATCCTTTTAAAAAGTTACCATAAGTGCAATGTTAAATAATGATTGTTTTTAAACGTTAAGCTAAAATGGGCTTTGAAGTATAATGTATTACCTTGGCTAAAAAAGGATTGAAGATATACTACGTTCATAACTATAAATGATATTTTCTTGCATTACAGCTGGGTGAAAATAAAAAGTTGAGAAAGTTACAAGAAATTTAAGAAACGACAGTACATACCATTTAGCAACGAATGAATATTGCATTATGACGAGACGATATAACGATGGTGGAAAAATCCTTCTTTGTTTATAGCTGTTGGACTGATTTTTTTTTTTTTTTTTTATCCAACCTACAATCTTGAATAAATTTATCAGAAATGACGAATTTCACAATATCTCATTGTTCAAAATAACCAAATAACATGATTGTCCTATTGTTGAAAATCTTTTTAATTGTTATCTTACATTGTTGAAAATAAAAATGCTTCATTATTACAGCGTTATCCACTATCCGAAATTTCCCAATCTTTCTCAAACGCGCAACCGTTTATGAAAACTGTTGAATAAAATGGTTTGTATATACGTTTTTAGCAATGATTAACTGTTCTACCAAAATACTTTTAGTTTTATAAAAACCGATGAAGGTATTGAATACTATTTAGCAATAGACTTTGGGAAGTTAATCCCCACCCACTACTTTATATGAACGTATCCCTTACATCCTTTTAAAAGGGTAACTACAAGCACAATGTAAAATAATGACTGTTTTTAAAAGTTAAGCTAAAACAAGCTTTGAGGTAACATGTATTACACAATTATTAAGATGCTACTCGGCGTAGAATGATATAAATTAAAATTTAAAAGCAACGTTAAAAACGCCAGAAAATGCAAACTTTTCGCCGACTAGTTTCGGTAACATTTACCGTGCTGTCCTCAGTGCAAAGAATACCGGAAACTTGCTCATTTATATAGAGGAGAAGCGGATTCAACTGAGAACTTCATTAACCAATGGGGAAACAGGAAAATACAGGTACCAGCCAATAGGAGAATAGCATAGGTAATGCCACCAAAATGTGAAAAAAATGTGTTCCGCTATTCTTTGCACAGAGGACGGTACGCTAAATGCTACCGAAATTAGTTTGCGAAAAGTTTGCATTTTCTGGCTTTTTAATGTTGCTTTTAAATTAAAATTTATATCATGTATTACCTTTACTATAAGTGATGGAAAGATATCCTACGTTCAGTGGCGCCAACTGATATGGGCCCGTAGGGCGCGAGCCCGCCTAATAATTTGATCTCTCTGTCCACCCAATTTCCATTGATTTATTTCGTTATTCATTTATTTATTTAATCGCTGAAATAAAATTTGTTTTTATTGATATTATCAAAATAATTTTGTTTGAAAAATAGCAAGGACATCCATTAGACTTACAAGAGCACCGAAAACCCCTTCAGCGGATGTATAATTAAATTTCTCTTGAAAATTAATTTCCTGTGTTTGTTCCTGCTATCTGTTTTAATGTATTGAATCGATAAAGAACTTGGGTAACTTAAATTATGTTCTTCTTGACACTTAGTTTTTTGCTACTTCAATAAGAAATTTGGAATAGATGCTGTATATTCCCTCGGCCGCCATCTTGGACTTTTTCGTGGCGTGAAAACCCCTTTCCGCCAAGTAGTAAATGTCGCCAAGTAGCGATTTATGCGCATGTTAGGCTTAACGGGGTTGCCAGAACCGGGGCTGCCTTATCGATAAACAACGCGAACAAAAAATCGCCAAGAAATCCAAGATGGCGGCCGAGGGAATATACAGCATCTTAGCGAGAAATTTTTATGCTATTTATAATAAATATTAATATAGTTATGAGGAAGAACGTATATGAACATAATTTTAATTAAATTATTCATTAAAACCCTCCGAGCGTCTTGCAAAAGGGTAAAATTGTAATGTTGTTTTCTTTGCATTTTGTTTTAAATGCTAAGAAAATATGATTCTTTCAACATTATAAAAAAAAAACTCAATTACAAATATGAATGTAATCCTTGAGAGTATTAATCATTCTTCAATGTATTTAAAATTCATTAAATCTATAGAATTATATTATCTTAAATATTGCTTGTAATTCTGTGAAACCTGGAGTGAACGGGCTATTACGCCCCAAACACTTAGAGTGTTAAATTATAATAATTTCCTTAGAAAAAGCATTGACTTCGAATTGGCTTTAGGCATTCGCTTCACCCCAAAACGACGCACTAAGGGGAAAATATTGTATGGGTTATTTTACTCAAAAACTTTTGAGCCCACTCAATATTTTTGAAAAGTTGGCGCTACTGGCTACGTTCGTAACTATACATGATATTTTCTTACATTTCAGCTGGATTAGAAGAAGTTAAGATAGATATAAGAAACGTAACAAATACCTGTGAATACTATTTAGCGACGAATAAATATGGAATTATGACGATGCAACGATGGGTGACAAATCCTTCTTTATTTATACCACTCGGAGTTTTTTTTCCATCCTACCTACTACCTTGAATTACTCTATCAGAAATAACGGGTTTCACAATATCTTGCTCTGTTGTTGAGACAATTCTTAATTGTTAGTTTGCATAGTTGTAAATAACAAAGTTTCATTTTTACATCGTTATCCACTGTACGAAATTGCCAAATTTGTCGCAAACATCTCAACATGTTAAGAAAAGTGGTGAATAACATTGTTTTTATATGGATTTTTAGCACTGATTAACTGTTCTACCAAAATGCCTTTAGTTTCATAAAAACCGATGAAGTAACAATATAGTCTTTGGGAAGTTAATCCCCGCCACTATTTTATATATATGAACGTATCCCCTGCATCGTTTTAAAAATTTACCACAAGTACAATGCAAAATAATGGCTGTTTTTTAACGTTAAACTAAAATGGGCTTTGAAATATCATCTATTACACTGTAAAAAAAATTCTGTGAAGTTACTAAAGTTTTTCTAGGAAACTGGGATTCCTAGAACTTTTCATGTAACGGCAACAACAAAATTTCATGTAACAGACATACTTTTGCGCCGAAAATCAAAAAATCTGTAAGGTTACTAAGAATTTTTTTGGAAACTGGGATTCCGAGAACTTTTCATGTAACTGCAGCCAGGGTTACAAATAAAAGTTTAGTGAGATTACTGAAATTTTAGCAGATTCATTTGTAAAGTTACAGATTTTTGTAGCTTTACAAAAACTAGTTTTGTAGATTTGCAGCTTTTTTTGTACAGTTACAGTTGAAAGATTAGTAAGCATGTAACTTTACATCTGTAGACCTACAGATTTTTTTTTACAGTGTACCTCTACTATAAGTGATGGAAAGATATACTACGTTCGTAACTATACACGATATTTTCTTGCATTACATCTGTATTAGAAGAAGATGATGAGACAGATATAGGAAATTCAACAAATACCAGTACATACCATTTAGCGGCGACTAAATATTGAATTATGACGATGCAACGATGGGTGACAAATCCTTCTTTATTTATACCACTCGGAGTTTCTTTTCCATCCAACCTACTATCTTGAATTATTCTATCAAATATGAAAAATTTCGTAATATCTCATTGTTGGAAATAACTCAGCTACATGATTGACCCATTGTTGAGACAATTTTTAATTTTTACCTTACATTGTCGAAATTAACAAAACTTCATTATTACATCATGAATCACTACGCGAGATGTTTCAAACTTTCCCAACCGACATTTTTCGCTCTGTTGGAATAAACTTCAACTATGCTACTCCAGCCTTGGATATGATTTAATCCAGTTCGAAAAAACCTTCGCTCTCTTCATTATGACCTAATTACATGGTATACAGGGGTTTCCGTGTTAAAACACACTTTCATAATGTAAATGCTATAGCTATAGCTCGGGTGAATGAAACTAACGCTGTAGTTCGCAGCCATGTCCAAAAAATAAGAGTGAATTATGTCAGCCAGGCATCGTCCGGATAGCTTAACAGGTAAAGCATTCGCATGGCAGGCCAAATATCCAGGTTTGATTCCTGGTCTGGACGTTTTTCGCTCTGTTGGAATAAACTTCAACTGTGCTACTCCAGCCTTGAATATGAATAAGAATACGTTTAAGAAATCTTTAAAAAGTACTGAAAAAACTATCAATTTCATAAAAATTGATTAAGCTTTCGACATTTAGTAACAATATTCTTTTAAACACTTCGTTTATACATATGAGTGTAACCTTTACATTCTATTAAAATTTTGGTAAAATAATGGTTGTATATGAAAACTGATCAAATAAAAAGTTGCCGCTATTGTGGTAAAGAAATATGTAAAATCACTATAATTTGAAGTCTCTATCTGAGGAAACTTCGTATATAGACAAGTACTAACATCGCATAGTCGATAAAAAGTGGACTAAAAACACCGTGCAATCTAACTGCCTGCCATCTGAAAAATTGCTTCAGATAGAGGCTTCAAACTACAGTGATTTTAAATATATCTTTGCCACTGTAACGATAAAATTTTATATTCAAGAAACAAATATCACCGGACACAATTGCAACGCATTTATAGAATTATGGGAGAAATTTCTATAATAACACATCGGCTGATAAGTTCCCGGTCTGACACACAGATTGCACCACAAATACAGAATTAATATTCTGTTTAGTAAGTACTAACCTTAAAAAGGTAACTGTAAACATTTTATGACGATCTGATGGTTGCTTCAAAAGTTACAGTGGTTTTAGTGAAACAACTTTTTGTATTTTCAAAACAATGGAATAAAAAAGAATTTCGTGTTTTGATAAAACATTGCTATTTGATGGGGAAAAACACCGTGGAAACAAAAGCCTGGCTTGATAAATGTTATCCGGACTCTGCATCAGGAAAATCGACCATTATTGACTGGTTTGCTGAATTTAAAAGTTATCGTACAAACATCGACGATGCGCAACGCTCTGGTCACCTAAAAGCGATTGTTATACCGGAAAACATAAAAAAGTCCACAAAATCGTTTTAGAAAACCGTAAAGTGAAGTTGCAGGAGATAGCTGACACTCTAAACATATCAAAAGAACGTGTAGGCTTTATTTTGCGCGAACATTTGTCTATGAGAAAGCTGTTTTCGGAGTGGGTGCCCCCCCCCTAGCACCCTGCCACAGGTATTTGGCTACGATGGCAAAATTGCACGAATTACACTTCGAATTGCTTCCGCACCCACCCTATTCTCCAGATTTGTCTGCTATCGACTTTTACCTGTTCGCAGATCTGAAAAAAATGCTCGCCGGCAAGAGATTTGGCTCGAATGAGAAGGTGATCGCCGAAACAAATGCCTATTTTGAGGCCAAAGATAATTCGTTCTTCAAGAAAGGTACTGAAATGTTAGAGAGGCGCTGGAATGATTGTATCGCTCTTAAAGGAGACTAGGTTGATGAATAAAACCGAATTTGACCAAAAAAGTTGTGTTTTCTTCATTAGACCGGGAACTTATCACCCGATGTGTTAATATGAACCCGCTTGTGGAAAATTGACCTTTTTAAAAAGTTCTCACTAGGCGGATTTCGAGGAAACTAACACTGTTATTTAGATATTGTTTTCAGGAAAGGTTTTAGAACATTACATACTAAGTGTTCTACGTTTCTTAGATATAGAATTACGAGAGAAAGTTTAAGAATCAGGTGAACCCGATTATGAAACATTAGCCTAAAACCTTTCTACTGAACAGATTTTGATGAGAGTAGCATTTTTAGTATAGTTAGATACGTTTTTAGTTATAGTTTCAGTATATTGTATATTGTACTACTTTGCTTAGTTATAGAATTATAGGAGGGAATTTTATAATTAGTTGAACCCTTATTATGAAAGATTTGCTTCTTTAAAATGTTCTATTGAACTGATTTTGATTAGACTTGCATTGCGAGTTAGATATTTTCCAGGATCGGTTTCAGTATCTAGCATATTGTTCTTACGTTGCTTTGTTTTAGAATTATGGGGAAAAGTTCTATAATCAGGTGAATCCGATTTTATAAGATTAGTCTTTTTAAGCCGTCTTACTGGACGGACTTTGATGATACTACTTTCATTGCTAGTTAGATAAGTTTTAGGAATAGATATAGCATATTGTATATCTTCCAACGTACGTATAATTCTGTTTGCAATTTTGGGGTCAATTTCAAAAACAGATCAAGATACTAGCCTAGATTTTCATGACACATTTGAGTATTTTTCACAAGCCATGGTAAAAAGCAGTGTGGCAGAAGAGCTGATAGGCAGTTTCCCACCGGCTGGTAATAGTTATACCAAAGCTGTAAGTCAACTTAAATCTCGTTTTCGGCGGGAAGAACTTTTGATAGAACTGGATACTTTTGATAGAAATGGTCAACTAGAGCTGTGGGATATACAGTCCTTATTGGAAGTGATAATCGAAAACGCATTGACTGGCCACTTGGGCGAGTTACTGAACTCATCACTGGAAACGAAAAAATCGTTAGACTGGTGAAACTTCAAACAACGCATGGAGAATTGATTACATCTATACAGTGTCTGTACCGGCTGGGAATGACAAATTCTGTAGCTGACAATGTACAAGCTCAAGTTTTTAAAGATTTTTTTACTTTTACTGCCCAAGAGAGACTGCTCAGACTAGGAATGAATCTGTAGAGCATAGATTGTCCCTCCCGGTCCCCTTTATTGAGGTCTTAAAAAAAAATACAAATTTCAGCCGAGGCTGAGCCCGCCAATACGCGCGACAGAGAGCGGAGTGGTATATATATGATATAAATAAATGTTACATTAGCAAAATTTGTGAAACAAACATAAGGACATTAAATAATGCAATACTATACAAAGTTAGACAATATTATACAATTTGCTGCGACCCGACATTGGGTACTGAATAAGGGGGAATCCAAGTCCCTGTCTCAGTGATGGAGTAAAACTGAAAGGTTACATAAGAAGTTGAAGATGTTTTTAAGCTTTGAGAGCAAAGTCGGGCGCGATAAAATATTTGATAGCCAACCATCTGGAAGAACAGGAGGGCGGCGGATATGCCAGCGAGTTGTTAAAGGACAATTATAGAAATAATGAGAGGCATCAGCAACATCACCGCACTCAAATAGAGAAGAAAGGGCTCTTTTGAACTTGAAGAGATATGCCCCAAAAGGACCATGACCGGTAAGGAAAGCTGTAGTAGTGGATGGAGTGAGCAGAAGAAGATCCAAAGAAACCGCTGGGACAAGATCATAGGTATATCTACCCTTTTCTGAGTAGTCCCAGTAATCCTGCCATTGTTTCATAAAATGAGCGCGAAGATGTTTTTTGATGTGCGAATGCGGTACTGGAAGTGAAAAATAAACTGATAGTCTAGCAGTTGCTTCCTTTGCCAACATATCTGACGTTTCATTTCCCAGGATACCCTTATGGGCTGAAACGTAGCTTAAATAGGTTTTCCAGAGAAGATTTTTGAGAAGTGATTTAATCTCAATAACCTGGGATTTGTTGAGCCAAACGAACAGATAGCCTGCAGGCTTGAAAGACTATCGCTAAAAATTGAAATTAAAAATTTTTGGTTTTGTTGAGAAATCCACTCTAAAGCTTTAAAGATGGCAAAGAGTTCGGCTTGGAAAATGGAATTATTGTTATCCAGCCTGCAGGACCATCGATGAGTCACTTCACTCCCTTTAGTAGCGCAGAAAGCTGCACCTACTCCGGTAACAGTGCGTGAGCCATCGGTGAAGACCATAAGATTTTGAGTGGGAGAGTAAGAATTTATAGTCGGATTTACTTGGAGGTGGGAAGTCTCATCTGACGGATGAAACTGCCAGCCCAGAGTCTTTCGCTGAATTATCATTTGTGGAAAATACTGCTGTGAGATAGCTTCATTCTCCAAATGGATGATGTTACTTTTAGTGAACTCATATTTAATGGTAATGGAAATGTGAGGAATACCTGTCAAGATATTGAGAGCATCACTGGAAATGGTTCTATATCCCCTAGAAATTTGCAAAAGAAACATCCTTTGTATAGAAACTAATTTATTAAGCGCTGCTTTTGTAAGATTCCCATCCCAAATAGATGCCCCATAGGTGATATTTTTTCAACAATATTAGAGTCCCAAATTTTTAGCATATGGCTTTTAATACCCCAAAATTTAGTGGTTAATTTTTTTGAGTTATGATAAAATTTTACTAGTTTGAGTTTAAGGTAATTAATATGAGAGAACCAGGTCAAGTGCTTATCTATTGACAATCCTAACAATTTAAGGTTAGAGACGTGATGGACGCTAGTGCCATTTATTCTGATGGTGGGTTTCCTTTTAAGTTTATAATGTTTTGCAAATGTTAGGGCTTGGGATTTATTCGTGGAAAGTTGCAGATGCAGTGATTCCAGCAGCTGACAGAAAATTGGAAGAGCAAAAGCAGCCTCCAACTCCAAGTCCAGACGCCGAAAACCAGAGAAAATAAAGCTGAAGTCATCCGCGAACGCAAAAAGCAAATATCCAAGTTTTTCGAATTCTGAGAGTATTATACTATTAGCTATGAGGAGCCAAAGAATTGGACCTAAGCAGGAACCTTGAGGACAACCCTTTTTCTGTGGATGCATAGAGATTCCCGCTCCCCAGTTAACAAGAATGCTTCTCTCAGAGAGATAAGAACGAATGACTCCAGCAATATTATCCGGATAATTTAGAACGCTAAGTTGGAGGAGAATGTCTCTCCACTCAACATTATCGAAAGCTCCTTGAATATCAAGAGAGACAAGGGAAGTGTATTTGCCTTCACTAATTTTAAGAGCACAGGAAGTCAAGATTTCGGAAAGAGCTTTTTCGCATGATCTGCCCTCTCTGAACCCAAATTGCCTATTACTTAATAAGTTTTTAAAGATTGTCCAGCAAATACAAAGGTATCTCAACAACGCGAGACAATCCCTGTTGAATACGTGGATTAGGTGCTGTATATTCCTGCGGCCGCCATCTTAGATGTTTTGAGATTTCGTGGCAATTTTTGTTGGCCACGTTTTACATTTTATTTTCGTTAAGCCTAACATGTGCATAAATCGCTGTTTGGTGACATTTACTACTTGTCGGAAAATGGGTTTTCACGCCAAGAAAAAAATCCAAAATGGCGGCCGCGGGAATATATAACATCTGTTCCAACACGTGAATAAAATGAGAAAAGACAGACATGGACGAACTATTAAGCTACCAGAAAGATTGGACTTGCAACTTTGATTTGTTGAGTTGTGACCTGCCCTCCAACTCAAGGTGGGAGGGTGTTAAAAAATGACCGTTTTAACTTTTTGTTTCATCTATGTATCAGTCACGTGCATCAGTACAATGAATTAAATGGTTGTAACTTTTAAGCACAGATAAATGAACACCTGAATTCATTAAAGTTACACATGTATAAAGAATGCTTTACTTTAGACTTAAAGATAATTAATACAATAAACCAAAAACGAGTGAAAAATTTGCCGGGTCCAGGAATTGAACCTGTTTTAACAGCATACCGTGCTGTTTCTTTAACAACTAAGCTACAATTAAGATTTTAAGACAAACAATTTTAAACTAGGTTGAAAAGTGTTAAAAAGAGCAAAAATATGCAACTAAATACGGTATTGTGAGAAGGGCCAAACTATGCTACGTAGAACCATTGTGTAAAAATTCAATTGAAGATCATTTTAGTTGCAACAATTTTAGAAAGTTTTAACCCTTTATCTACTGGCGGTACTTATAAGTACCATTAAAATAACTTGTTATAAAATTCATTTAATACATCGATTAGTTGTAATACATTTTAGAATGAGTTATAGATACATTATCTTGTTCCAAAAGCAGTTTTGGTAACACAAAATAAAAGTATTTTTAAAAGGATGATTTCTTTTGCCTTTACACCTTTTCAGCTTTCTTTTCAATTCGGAAATATTTCTGTATTTCTATTGTAAGAACATTATATTTGTACATTTCCTAATTCTACAAAATACTAAAAAAAAAAGATTGAAAAAAAAAAGATTTGAGTGGTGTTATAAATATTGCACAAAATCCTTAAAAATTCAAATTTAATTAATCCTTTTAAAATTTATTAAATGATTATGTAAATCTTCTAATGTAATTTAAACAATTCACGAAAAATGCTTTAGAAGATAAAATTTTTATGAATTCATAATTCAGTACACAAAGGGATAAGAGAGAGAGAGGGGGGGGGGGGGATTTACTTTTGGCGTTAGGTGCCGCCTCAAAAGTGGTATTCCGAATGGCTACCCCGTTTTGCTTTGCGATAATCAAGCTCTGGTTGTTAGATCAACTGAAAAATTTAATTGTATTAATACGAAGTTTCTATCCTTTCTTTTTTATTATTATTATTATTATTATTATTATTATTATTATTGTTGTTGTTGTTGTTGTTGTTGTTGTTGTTGTTGTTGTTGTTGTTATTCGCTCCCGGTATGCTATTTCTTTCTCCCAGCTACAAAAATGTCGTCGCGAAAAAATAACGTTCTTGTATAAGCGAGCAGTAAAACAAAGCAGATGTATCATTGTACTGTTAAATACTCTACTGCAATTTTTTAAACTTCTAAGCATTGCACATTTTCAATTTTTATACCGTCGTATTGGGAAAAAAAAGTACAGTAAAACCTCCTTAAAGCGACCACGTTCCGTTCCAATAAAAATGGGTCGCTTCGAGAGGTGGTCTCTTAATGGAGGTCATGTTTAAATGTAGATTTTAATTATTGAAAAAAAGGTAATTAATGTTACTAAAATTTATTTTTCATATTAGGAAGACATATAAAAATTAAAGTATCTAAACAAAAGTTAATTACATAAGTTAATTACTGCAGAGTTTAAAAAATAAATATATTGACGTTTGCTTTGATTTTATGGTTTTATTTTTCATAAACTTTTATTTCCAAGTCCTCTCGAAGTCCAGTAAACTCGGAAAGATAGTCCCAATCACACCCAACCCTTCCCTATTTAAAACGATACGAAATGAAGCAGAAAGATACGACGAATTATAGACGGCAGGAGTATATAAAATTAAAGCCTCAAATACAGAAAATAAGGAAATTACATACATCGGGATGACAAAGCGAAAAATAAGCGAAAGGTATAAGGAGCATATCCGCGACATAAAATATAATAATCACGCAACAGCCTTCTCAAGAACAAATTTAAAAAACCCCATAATACCCCAATCAATTAAAATAGAAAAAATAGCTGCATATGATAATCCCCACAACACCCTAATGAGAGAGGCTATCGAGATTAACCTCGAAAGAAAAAATGTATGCAATGATATGGCGCATGCAAATGTTGACTCCCGTTGGCTAAAAATGCTGGAAAGAAGGGGAAAGTGAAAAGGGAGAAGGGGGAAAAAATGGAAAGAGAGAGATGATAAAAGGTCGAAAATGAAACTGCGAGCCGCCAAGTGAAACTGAAGAAGTCCAAGAAATGGACGAAAACGTTTTTTCAGAGAAGTGCCAAAGAGTATGGACAATGCAATATATATTTATAAATAGCATAGTTTTAATGATATACCGGAATTTATGTCCTTTTTAAGTAAAAAAATGTGGTTTGTTTTCTTAAGAAAAGTAAAGAAATGTAAATTATAATTTTCGATTTTAATATGTACAAAACGAAAGATAAAGGATTTTTTAAAATGAAAATTAAGTGTCATGAATCTTTATATATTAATGTAAAACAAATGTGGTAAAAGTGTCTATACTGGTGGCTACTATAATGCCTGAAATATAGGTATAAGAAAATTTAAGTGTAATATGGGCATTAAATGAGACAGAAATTACTGTCGAAAAACACTGGCTAAAGATAAAAAGTAATTCAGACATAAGTACAAGAGGTCAGGGATACAGCAATGGGTCTAATATGCGATATACTTTAGACTAGAGTTTTAGATTCAAGTTTTCGTACATTTTACTTGCCATGTTTAAATAGTAGTCTAAACCTGAAAATGACATTGTGAATATTAATCACGAAGCTTCTGATTTTTATTTTTACTATAGCATGATATTTTTTTTTTCCTGTTCTGTTTACCAGAGGAATATTTTAACTACCCATTTAGCTGTAAATCATCTTAAAGCCATTTTATGAAATCTGAAACATTGTTGTCGATTTTTTTTTTATATACACGATGTCTTTTCTTTTACATATATGTGTTACAATTTCTATTTTTTTTAAATCATAAACTTGTAATTATAGTACTACAGTCGTACTACAGTTTGTAGTACTACAGTCGAGTCTCTATATAAAGAAATCCATTGTTCCAGTAAAAAATTCGTTATATAGAGAATGAAAAAAAATTCCTATTTAATGTCTAAATTTTGAACAAAAATTACTTTTGAGATGTTTAATTGCGAATTTGAAATGTTTAACTATAAATATTAACCTAATATTGTATTTCTGAATTATTTAAACAGTTTAAAAAAAAAAGAACAGACATTTATTTGAAAGCATAATAAAAATCACATAAGGAAAATTTAAATTAATTTTTGACGAAGAAATCTGTAATTTTTCGCTGTTTTGATTTCAAAATTGTTACACTCTCGAAAAAATGTTCACACTTTAGCAAGAAATGAAAAATTGTATCGGGAACATTTTCCTCCATTTGAATTCTCATTCACCTTAAACTTCAATTACCTCTCTGATCACGCTCTTATATGTGTAACAATCCAATTGACACTGTTTTAAGAAATATGCTAGAAGGAGTGTGGGAGGAGGGGGGAGGGAGATGAATTCGTTGGGCATAAAAAAGAAGGAGATTCAAGGTAGAAAAGTAAGATAAAAAACTCAGCACTGAACGATAAATCACTAATCAGTGATGGAAAATTGATTCCATGTGATTTGGGAGCTTTTTAAAAATAATAAATAAAGAACATTTTATGAAAAAATTCGTTATATGGAGATAGATATTTCGCTATATGGTTTTTTAATAAGATCATGGGAAAAAGGGACCGTTCCTACTAAAAATTCGTTATATAGAGAAATTCGATGTATGGAGTTTCGTTATAGAAAGACTCGACTGTATTTCATTTGTGCTCGCTGATAAGTTTTATAAAACGATAGTTTATCAAGGAGGGGTATAAGGCGCAAGCTGAAGTTTTGCACACAGGCGCCGAATACTGCTGGCGCGCCCCTGCATGCAGGCGTATTGGTTCTATTAATACTAAAATCCGAATTTATTTTTTAAATGAAAAACCAAAATTCTATAAATTGAGATTTCTAAATTAAATTTCTTAATTAAAAAAGGAAAAAAAAATTTCGAATTTAAAAATAAATAACAATTAATTTTCTCATTCATTCAAAAGTTTTAAACAATTTATTTTTTAAAGCTGCAAAAGTTGAATAAAGTTAAATAAAATTGAATTTAGAAAGTTGTTTATAAATAAATATTCGCATTTAAAATATATTTTAAATGAACACATTTAAAAGATATTTTAATTAAAATATTAAATGGAAAATAAATCGATTTTACTCAAAAAAAGAAAAAATTCTATCGAATAAAAGTATAATATTCCTATTTCACATATAGAAATCTACTTACAATTACAGTAGAACCTTGATTATCCGAAGTAATTGGGACCGACCCTCTTTCGGAAAATCGAAATTTTCGGATAATTGAGAGTTAAAAGATTAAGGACAAATATGTGCGCTATTTCTTACTATGGTAACAAGTGCTTAATAAAAATAAATCAATAGTGAAATAGGAACAAGAATAAATTATCTGAATTTTAATTTTGAAATTAAATACCTTTTACATATTTCACAAGAGTTCGGAAAAAAGTTTCGTTTGTTGCAGTTTCGATCGCCTTTGCTTTGCAGCTCTATCACGAAGGGTTTTTTTTAATACTATTAGTTCACCAGTATCACAGTCTTTATGCTGCTCCAGCCATGCCAAAACATTTGTAAAACATTCAAAAGAAACCTTTTAATATTAAAAAGCTTCAGAACTGCTAATTTGTTAGTTTTCTTCGCCCACATCTTTGCCCTCTTCTTCGCTTTGATCAATGTGATAGTAAAAAAAAAAAAAAAAAAAAGCTTTAACCCTTAAATGTGCGATTTTTTATTTTGTTTCGAAAAAAATATATGATTCTTTGAAAGGTTTATTACACAGGAAAAATAATGAAAAAAAAAATCAGCGATACACTTTTCATATAATACTTCAATCTTTTCTTCTGTTGCACATCTGCAATATAAGTAAAAACTACTGTCGTGAGGCTGTTTTATGGTAAAATATTGCAAATTAGTAAATATTTTAATAAGTATGTCTCGGAATACCTTTTTTTATATAAGTATTTATTTTATAAAACTTAACCTTTAATCCTTTAATTCCCATGATAGAATACGTTCTAGAAATTACATAGTTCAGAGAATCTGACTTTACACCAGAAAGTTTCAATGGTTAATTTCGCTTTATTTAAATATGGAATGTCTGTTATTAATTAAAGCAAATATTGCTATTTTAATTTTGTGATGTGAATTATGTATATACGAATAAAAAAAAAATCTATTAAATTCAAAACAGTGTTGTTTGCATGTATGCAAAGCTGCACACTAAAGGGTTAAAAATGGGTTTTGCACGCAAGGAATGTGATAGTGAAAAAAAAGCGAGCTTTAAAAAATGGATTTCGGTTAACCGAGAGTTTCGGTTAAAAGAGGATATACTGTATTTATAATTTATATTTTATCATTTATTAATACTAAAGTATTAAAACCACTACCACAATCTCATTAAAGAAGATATCTTAACGAAATTAACTTCAAAATTCAAAGCTTTTTAAAGAAACTGATCAAGGCATTCCCACCTGAAGCAGACATATTTACTTCAAAATGTTTCGCAATTGTAGCAGCCTAGTGGTTACCGTACTCGTTTCGTAAGGCTAAGATAGCTGGTTCGGCTCCAAGGTCAGCAACTTTTATTTTTTCCCATCTTTCTTCAATTGTCGTATATTTTACCTCCTGTAACCGAGAAATAAAAAACGGATATTCGCCCATTAACGGAAAAACCCTGGTAGCACTGCTGCCAGAAAAATTTCCTTCAATGGAAGAAAGTACTTCTGGGAGTGAAGCTAATCAGTCAGTTTTACTCTTATTTTTAAATTTGGCCTAAATTATCTGGGGATTAGTCAATTTAACGCATGAAAGACTGGCGTTGCATTTTTGCGACATTATGTTTGTGATTATTTTTTTTTTACTTTATTGTGAATATTTTTTTCAACAAATTCATTATCACATATTGTATATATGGCTTTTGTTTTCAAGAAAAAAAATTATTAATTGATTCGAGTTGTAAAAAAGTAGAAATATGAATGAAATAGTACGGAATATTTTAAAAAATTTTATCGATAAATTTCGGATTGTGTTCATAGAATGAAATAAAATTCCGCAATTCGAGATACGGATATTGTAGCTAACTATGTTTAGTAGATATAATGTACCGCTACATAGTAAATGTTTTAAAACTTTTCTTGAGTCAAAAAGTAGTTGATTTGTAGTGACGTTGCATTTTCACAACATTATCATATCTCACATTAAAAAAAAAAAAAGTAATATCGCGTTTTTTTCTCACTTAATTAGTCATTAATATGTATAAAATAAAATTTCATTTCATTTATATCAAGTATATGAAGGTGCAGAGCCCGATCAAGCTGAAGTTGGGCCCAGGGCCTGTTAAAAAGTCCCCCCCCCCCCCCCACCTCCGCATTCCCGGCGACACTTTCAGAAAAAAAGTAGGTTTATTTGATGAGTTGACAAAGTTGTTTGGATGAAAGTTTCAAGTTTACAAAAAAAAATTATCTTACAAGAATAATCAAGAAAATGAATTACCGCCCACTTTCTCAAATAAGCATTTGTATAATTCACAAACATCTATGATCCACAGTTTATGTTGCAGAATAAATGAGGACGTCTTTTTCAAAACTCGCCTTATTCAAAATCATAAAAATTGTGTTTTCCCTAACAGTCTAGTAATCATTTTAAACTATAACTCAGACGTTGTAAAATCCTCGTTTATTAACCAATAGACACAGATTTTTTGGCATTTTCCCCAAATTTGATTTTCTGGATATGGCAAGTTTTGAAAATTATAGGTACTCTCAAATTGAATAGGACTTTTACAGAAAAATTAAATATGGGTGTTTTTTATTACAGTAAAACTTTCTTTTCACGTCAGGGACAAAAATATAAAATGCAAACAGTGGAAAAACTTAAATTGTGAGAAAATACACAAATTTGTGGGCCCCTGAAATTGGTGGGCCCAGGGCCGAGGCCCGTGTATTAATCAGGCCCTGTGAAGGTGCGGTCTTTAATGGATAAATCAGGCCCTGTGAAGGTGCGGTCTTTAATGGATTAATTTGCATTTTTCAGCGGTCGACTCTCAAGCTTTTCTGGTAAGGAGGCAATTTTAATGTCATATATGTAAGTCAAACTCTTATTTTTTCTCTTCTAGAGTCATTTAGTCAATTTGACCACTTGTTTAAGTCAGGGCTTAATTTCTAGGGGAAAAAAAGTACCGGACACCTAATATTCTGCAGTAATAAAACAGTAGCGTGCCACCCCCCCCCCCCCCACCGCCTACCGCCATCACTCCAATCCGCATATTTATATTTCATACATGCAAAATTTAAAGCATCTTTTATTTTTCTTCACACTTTAAAAAATCCCTGCCGGCCCGGCCTACAGGCAGAGGTAGATTTCGAAGTTAAGTATACTAATTTCACCAACAAAAACTAAATCATTATTAGATATAAATCCACCTTAACAGTTTTATCTGTCTCCTTTTGACCAGTTTATTTCATTTTTATAAAATAGCTGGTTTTATCAGAATCATGTTAAGGCGCAATTAAAAAAGGTACTTTTCCATGCTCAACAACTCGAAATTTTCTGGCACATTTTCAGATTCATTTTTAATAATAATAAAAAAAAAATATATGAAAGATGCTGACGTGATTTTCGAAAAGATTTATAAGCGACCTGTGTTTTTATTTTTCTTTCAATTAATTAAAACTTGATTCATAAACAATTATTTTCTCAGTAGGGCAATATTTTTCGTTTCTAACACAATCGCTTCGGGAAATTCTGTACAAAATGCCCACTTTGACATCATTTTTTGAAATATATTCTACCTCTATCAAAAAAATCGATCATTACTGTACATTATATAGTTTTTGAATAAGAGAATCTAGCAATTGGATGCGTTTGAGAGCAAAAATGAATTTAAAAATGAGTAAGAAAATAAGCAGTTTGGATTTGAATGCACCCTTAATAAGATGATTTTTTTCTTCAACCGCTATGTATTTTTAATTTGTTTTTGCTTTAAGAATTGGCCCTATCAAAAATTTGTCTATATAGATGTTGTAGACAATATTAAGAAGATATATGATAAATTCATGGAGATTTTATATCTTGTGAATTGACGGAGTTATGAAAAATTTTCTTCTTTAACCCCCCCTTTTTTGTTTTCGTTTTTAATTTTTTTTTGCGGTACGAATTGGTCGTATCAAAAACTTGTGAATATAAAAGTTGTAGATAATATTAAGGAGATGTATAATAAAATTAATTGGATTTGATATCTTGAGAATTGACGAAGTAAGGAATTTTTTTCTCCCCCAAAACCTTTTTTTTTTGCACCCCTTGAGCTTATTTTTAATTTTATCAAAAATCTGTGATGCATGAATTTTTGGCGCTATTTTTAGAAGTAATAAAAACTTTAAACTGATTTGATATGTACAAAAATTAAGAAGTTATGGGTTTTTTTCGGTTTTCACAAAACCCCTGCCTATTTTGCACCCCCTTTGTCCGCTTTTGCCCATTAACGAACTTGACCGAGATTTTATGTCCCTTGATTTTATGTATCAGTTTGGAAGAGATTTGTGCAGAATTGCGGAAGTTATCGTGTCCAGAAGAAAGTGATATATATATATATATATATATCACTTTCTTCTGGTCATGATCGGTGTAGATCTGCAAAACTTTTTCAGAAATTCCAACATAGGAACGATCCCAATAGGTAGTATTTCATACGAAATCTAACTAAAAAAATATGAAACTTATGCTGACGTGATTTTTGAAGAGATTTATAAGCGACCTGTGTTTTTATTTTTCGTTCAATTAATTGAAACTTGATATATAAACAATTTTTTTCTCAGAAGGACAATATTATTCGTTTTTAACACAATTGCTTCAGGTAATTCCGTTCAAAATGCGCACTTTCACATCATTTTTTGAAATATATTCTGCCTCTATCAAAAAATCGATCATTGCGGTACATTATATAGTTTCTGAGTAAGAAAACGTACCAATTGAAAGCCTTTGAGAGCAAAAATGAATTGTAAATTGCGTCAGAAAATAAGCAGTTCGGATGTGAATACACCCTTACTTAGATGATTTTTTTCTTTAACCGCTATGTATTTTTAATTTGTTTTTGCTGTAAGAATTAGTCTTGTCCTTGTCCAAAACTTGTCTATATAGATGTTGTAGACAATATTAAGAATATATATGATAAATTCATGGGCATTTTATATCTTTTGAATTGGCGGAGTTATGGATATTTACTTCTTCAAACCCCCTTTTTGTTTTCGTTTTAATTTTTTTTTTTTTGCGGTTCGAATTGGTCCTATCAAAACTTGTGAATATGAAAGTTGTAGATAATATTAAGGAGATTTATAATAAAATTAATTGGAATTGATATCTTGAGAATCGACGAAGTTATGAATTTTTTTCTCTCAAAAACCCTATTTTTGCGCCCTTTGAGCCCATTTTTAACTTTATCAAAAATCTGTGATACATAAAATTTTGGCCCTATTTTTAGAAGTAATAAAAACTTTAAACTGATTTGATATGTACAAAAATTAAGAAGTTATGGGGGGGGGGGGGTGTTCTGTTTTAACAAAGCCCCTCCGTATTTCCATCCCCTTGGTCGATTTTGCCCATTAACGAACTTGACCGAGATTTTATGCCCATTGATTTTATGTATTAGTTTGGAAGAGATTGGTGCAGAATTACGAAAGTTATCGTGTCCAGAAAAAAAGTGATATATATATATATATATATATATATATATAACCATTAATTAAACATAACCCACCACCATCAAAAACCGTAATATTATGAATTAAAGCTGTAAGTATTAAAAAAAAATATTCAATTAATTTATTATAAGAATTATTATGGAAGAAAAAGAAAAAAGTAGACACCGACAAATAATGGAAAAGCTTATATATTGAATTACGTTGTCAAGGGCACAGAATTCAATGATATAAGCAAAATGGTTGTTTTCTGTGAGAAAAATAAGCTAAAGCTAAAAATTATTTTCCCCTGTGCCCAAACAACCATTAAAATCAAGTGAATTGATTAAAAATGAAAACAGCACAGAAACAAATAATATGAAATGGAAGAATCAATAAAACCTATTTAATTATTTATAGGATATAAAATAGAAATAATAAACACCATACCGACTAATATTTCAGTATTTTACAAATATCCACGCGCACATGGCTACTATAATATCATAAAGATTAAGGTGAATAAAACAGTTAAGAAATCACAGTAATTGATACCAAAGGATGCAGTTAATACATTTTGAAATACCATGTTAAATACATTTAATATAATATAAAATAAAATAAATAGATAGTAATTACATTATTTAAAATGCACTATTAAATTAATTAATAACTGTTTAACAATATCGTCAAAATTTAGCTAAAAAATCCCGCTGGTGTAGTAAATTATAACTGAAATGGAGCTAGATAGATATATAAAGTGTTTTACTGAGGGTGGTTTTGGGTTCTAGGGGTCATGATCGGTGTAGATCTGCAAAAATTTTTCAGAAATTCCAACATAGGAACAATCCCAATAGGTGGTATTTCATACGAAATCTACCTAATTAGAAGTGAAAAGTTCACTATTTGAAAGAGTGACAGGCATTTTTACTCTGTTTGGAGTGAATTTTTTAAAAATAACTCCTTAAAGAGTGGAATTTTCCACTCTATAGAAATGCGTGAAATGTCTCACCCCTGAAAGTGTGACTTATGTGTGCATTGCTTATTAACCCTCTAGTGCATGATTTTTTTTTTCCTAAAAAAAAATATATTTGCTTCCTTGACGGCCATAAATAACAGGAAAAATTTTGAAAAAAATTTCACTCTTATGTTTTTTAGTATTTTGAAGTTTTTTAAATTGTTGCCAAATGGCAACACCATGCATTAACACAAAAAATTTTTTTTTGAACTTTGCCAACTAACAACGCTGTGCTGTTTTAATGCAAATTTTGTTTGTAAATTATAAGATTTTAAATGCATATAGTACTTTACATACACTTAGAAAAATAATATTATACATATATAACCACATATATATAATAATTTTAAATAAAAATTATTATATATATAATTCTAAATAAAGACGGCATGTAATAATATTATACATTAATTGTTATTTATCAACAAAATAATTATGGTACAAATTATAGTTCTACGATATTAAATGAACATATGAAGTTAGATACTACAACAGAATCATTTTTAGTTTATAAATGAATAAGAAGATATGCTGTACTGATATAGAACACCTTAGAAGTATTGTAAAAAATATAATTAAATAAATACGTAATAAAATACAGAAAAATAGCCATATCTGTATTTAAAACCAATTGAAATCATTTAAAATTTAAAAACCAAAATGGGCTTATAAAGTGTAATATCACATGCAAAATACAATGAAAAAATCATAGACTAATAAAATATACTCTATAAATATACGGGCAATGCAGCAGAATACTATAGAATTTTATATCAATAATATTTATCAAAGTTATGAATGGTAACCAATAGAACATTTATTGTTTTTGTTTAAACATAGAGGTACCAAACACTTAATGCATTTTACTCTAGTGTAACCTATACAGCCCAGAACTTTACACCGTTGTTTTTTATCTAAGTGTTGTGGCCAGAAGTCAGTTTTATTCTTACTGACATCTTTAGAAGTTTCATAAAGCTGAAAACAATGGACTAATAAGTTATTACAATAAAATTTTAAACATTGGCTTTTTTGAAGATGTAA
Source organism: Maratus speciosus (assembly GCA_963932465.1). NCBI lineage: Eukaryota > Metazoa > Arthropoda > Arachnida > Araneae > Salticidae > Maratus > Maratus speciosus. The sequence continues at coordinate 634,864,687 of OZ010786.1, forward strand.
CTGGTACCTTCAGGGGGGCGTGGGCACAGAAGCACAAGAGAAGGAGAATAGAGCCCCTTTAAATTTGAAACAGAAGTATTTTGGCCATTTTTATCATTTGGCTCCCGTCTAACAAAAAACTTATATCTGTCATTAAAGGCGGGGCTCAAATCGGGAGTCCCGGGGCAAATTCCCGCATACCCCTGCATTAGTCAAGCCCTAGTTTTTCAGTAAACCGAGAAAATTTTGTATTTAATAAGTGTCGTTTATCGAGTAAGGGTGACATATGATGATAAAAGTGAAAAAAAATTAAATATCATGCTAATCAGTTGTGAAACAAACAATGCTCAATATGTTTACAAAAGCGGAACTCAATTCATGGTGTTGCCAAATGGTAACAAATGTATATTCATGGGCATGCAATTTTTGTTCCAATAAACATTACTGAAAATTATTTAAAATAACTTTTAAAAGTATATTCTTTTCAGAAATATTTTTTTCAAATGAAATTTTGCATGTTAAATATTTTTTATATGAGTTAGAAATCCAACTATGGCTAACAAAATGGAAGGTATCAAAAGTTGCTTTTTATTTGTAAATTATTAACAACTATTGCCAACTATGATACTTTTTATGAACTAAACCTAAATATAGGACCAACATGAATACATAAAGCATAAAGTTGTCAAGAGACAACGGTAAATAAACAATAAGGAGGGAAAATTTAATATGTTGCCAATTGACAACAGTATGATCTAGAGGGTTAACCAATCAGAACAGCAAGGCGACGACACCCTTAAAAGATAAGAAAAATGATCACTTTTTCGTCCGCCATTTTAAAATTAACAGATTAGGATACCATTAAAATTATTCTTTATGGAATACATAAAATAAAGGCAAGTCTTATTTAATTTTAAGCATTTATCCGTGTACATATGTGTAATGTCAAGATTATGAGCTAAATATTATAGTTGTATGTTGTATAGAAAAAGATTGATCGTGGAGTATTCAGAAGTGATTGTGAGATTTCTTCATGTAGCGGTCTGAAATGTAATTGTTTTAAGGGGACCGGGAAAGCCGTATCTCCGCCATGTTAAATTCACCAACTTTATGTACCCTTTTCTCAGAAATGGTGAAAGATAGTGGTCTAGATTTTTTAAAGTAATTTGAATAACATGCTTTACGTATTTTAACAGACCATTTTAGTTCTAAAGTGATTGTGAGATTTCTTCATGTAGCGGTCTGAAATGTAATTGTTTTAAGGGGATCGGGAATGCCGTATCTCCGCCATGTTAAATTCACTAACTTTATGTACATTTTTCTCAGAAATGGTGAAAGATTAGATTTTTAGAGTAGTTTGAATAACATGCTTTACGTATTTTAACAGACCATTTTCGTTCTAAGTGAAATTCAAAATTAATTATTAATTATTTATTGAAAGTCATTTTTAAATTAGCATTTTTGGTAAGATTTCACTGCCTAAAATAAATAATTCTCAACAAGTCATTAAATCCCTATATTAAAGTATACAATATAATATAATATAAGCATTAAAAAAGTCTGAGTTCTTAAGTTTAATAGATATTGAAACAAGTTGGAAATTGCTCGTCAAACGTGGCAAATGATGTGCGTTCGCACTACAACTAGTTTCAGAAATATTTTTTGCACCGCATATTGAACTGAAGGTATGTTTTAGTGCAATACATAAGTGCATATCCATTTCATTCTGTTCTGAAAGGCTGTAACATCATTAAAATGCACTTGATATATTTTTTTTTCCATTGGCCGTCATATAACGGAAAACTTTTGACTGTTCCTGTCATTAAACTATGCATCCAATTTTCCTGAAATTTGAAATGAGTCTAAAAAATTTTGCAACAATTATATATTTAAAATTTCAGACCATTCGGAAGGCTGTAACATCATTAAAATGCACTTGCAATAACTTATTCCCATTGGCCGTAATGTAACGAAAAACTTTTGACTGTCCCTGTCATTAAACTATACATCCGATTTTCATAAAATTTGAAATGATGACTCGACAAAAGTTTGCAACAATTATGTATTTAAAATTTCAGACCAATCGGTTGGGTAGTTTTTGCTCTGTTATATGCGGACGCAGTGTAGAATTCAGACACTTTTCTACGGGAGGGATTTCTGTGGCTCCAGGGGGGACATTATAGAGTTCCGGGGGGGGGGGGATTTCACTTTTTGACCTTTGAAAACACAAAATCTCAAATCTTCCGGCGGGAACATGTCACTGGTCTGGGGGAGGACGTCCCCCCGGAAATCACCACTGCGACAGACGGACTGAACGACGACTATAGGTGCTACGTATTTATATAATTACGAACGCACCTAAAAAAGGAACATAAACATGAAAAATCCAAGTTTTGAGAAAAGTCAATTAAAGATTTAAATGGCCTATTAAGCTGTGAAGTACTCTTTGAAAGAATGAATAATTTCAAGATTTATTTTTTTTTTATTATATACATAAACGTGTGTGACACGTCGTTGGAAAGACAAAAGTTTAAACTATTTAATGATATAAAAAAGTAAAAATCGATTTTTAGGTGCGTTCGTAGTTATATAAATACGTAGCACCTATAGTCGTCGTTCAGTCCGTCTGTCTGCCTGTCCGTCTGCCCGCATATAACAGCGCAAAAACTACTCAACCGAATCGTTTGAAATTTAAACTATATAATTGTTGCATAATTCTGTCGCGTCATTTCAAATTTTATGAATTTCGGATGTATAGTTTAATTACAGGGACAGTCAAAAGTTTTCCGTTACATTACGGCCAATGGGAAAAATTATTGCAAGTGCATTTTAATGATGTTACAGTCTTCCGAATGGTCTGAAATTTTAAATAGGGTAGACCTGCCAGTAATGGACACCCCTTGATGTTTTTGGTTCATAAAAAAATAACTAATACATATTTAACTTTAATTATTTTTTTTTATAATTTCCCCTTGCATGTTTTATAAAACTGGGTTATTGTTGACACTTTTAATCAAACCAATTAGGAAGCAGAAAATAATGTTTCAAAGTTTTGCTGTTTTTCTGTGAAAATCTTAATGAAGAGGCTAAGAGCTTCGTTTAATTAATTTATATATTATTTATTTTCTTGCAAAATTTGAATTCTTTTGTTTGAGTAGCAATAGAAAACTTAGACTTTTATATACTAACAGTCATTTATGAAATTTCATTTATTTTTAAGGTTTTAAGAGGGGTGTCCATTACTAAAATGGTTAATTAGACATTTTCCACCAAAACTTTTATAAATAGCTGCTTTTAAGTTATTTTATGTGATTAATAAAATTTCAGTATTTTATTCTTTTTTCATGTAACCTTGGTATTTTAAAATCTGGCAATCAAACCAGATAGGAAGCAAAGAATATTATTTAAGAGCACAGTCAAAGAGAGGCTCATAAGGCTTAATACCTCTCCATTTAATTAAAAACAATTAAGTTACAGAAGCTATTAAAAGTATATTTTCTGTCTTAAATGTTTCCTTATTCACTTCTGACGAAAAAAAAAGTAATATTCCTTAATTTATTGGCAATATTCATGAAACTAGTAAATCTGCAGATCAGTGGCCTCAAACATGAGTTCTACAGTTTTATTTTGAAATTATTTTATTTAGCATTTAAAATATTTAACTCACAGTATCATTTCTTTCATATTTGTAATATTAATTATTATAAATGATATATCAAGTATTCTCTGGAAGATTAATTGTTAAAAATAGCGAGACAAAACTAAACACTAATATTCCAAAACTTTTTTTTATTATTGTTACCCTTTAAATCCTCCACTGTTTCAATAATTTGATAGGTGTAATTGCCTGATATTTAGTATTTTAAACTATCCATATAAAATAATTAAAACATTGATCTTCTGATAGCTACAATAATTGATGCAAATAGTAAATGATTATCACAAATATTTTATTAATTACTGGTATCCTTATAGTTAAATTTATTTGAAAATAACTATTTTGTTTCATTATTATGTATTCATTAAATTCTGGTTCTAAATACAGTCATAAAAACAATTACATTTATTACTTTTTATAGGGTGTCCATTATTGGAACAGAGGGTGTTCATTACTGGGCCCGGGGGTGTCCATTACTGGGCCAGAGGGTGTCCATTACTGGGCCAGAGGGTGTCCATTACTGGGCTTTTGGGTGTTTTGATATATTTCTGTTACTTAAAATTAAATTTCGTTTCATATTGCGAGATGAGACTATAAGAATGGTTAAATATTGTTGATAGATTAATATAATATTGAAAAAACTGGAATATAATAATTATAACTATTAATAAAAAAATAATTTTAAAAGAAATTCCTTAAGGGTGTCCATCACTGGCACATCTACCCTATATAAATGTTGCAAAATTTTGTCGAGTCGTTTCAAATTTTATGAAAATCGGATGTACATTTTAACTACAGGGACAGTCAAAAGCTGTCCGTTACATTAAGGTCAATGGGAAAAAATTATTTCAAGTGCATTTTAATGATGTTACAGTCTTTCGAACACAATGAAATTGATATGCACTTATAAAGTTCACTAAAATATACATTCAGTACAATATGCGGTGCAAAAAATATTTATAAAATTAGTTATAGTACGAACGCACCTCACGTTTGACGAGCAATTTCCAACTTGTTTCTATTTCCGAGGTCAATCTTTTCCTATAAAACATATAAAATCTATTTTGCTCATAGTCACAAAATACAATATCTACGCGAATAAAAAATTTAAATTAAATAAGGCTTATCGTGTCATTTCATTAATAAGTATTGTATTAATTCTATTTTTCAGCAATAACGGACGAAAATTGGAAATCATGATTAAGTTAAGGAATATGTTTAAAAGAAAAATGTATACATATTCCAGAGAAATTAAAATTTAGGCTCCATGTTCATATTAAATAAAACAAAAGCAAATGACAGCGGATAAAAAATATACATACATTCTTAATATTTAAATCATGCTTAGAACTTATTTAAAAAAGATGTGAGTTTATAAGCATTGTTTTGTAAATGGAAAAATTAAAAATATTTTAGAACAATAGGACTTTGCAAAAATAGCAATAATTTAAGGAAAAAGTACGGTTTTATATTTAAAACAAAAATTAAAATCAAATCAAACATTGTTAAACATATAACATCCGCCTATTAAAAAGTTATTAATAAAACTTTAAAAGTAATATCTTTATAGGGCATGCAATAAAAGCAAACACAAAGGTTAAGATTGAAATAAAATATTTTAGTTTATTTCTATCAGTAATCTAATTTAAATTCGTATGTAACTTTAACTGAATTTTTCCTTAAGAGTTCAATTAGTGTTACAAACTATGAATTAAATAAGTATTGATAATAAAGTATTTTATTCCAATCTTTACCACGCTTGTATCTATTTTCATTGCATGCTGTAAAAGATGTCGTTCTTTTAAAATGACCATAAACGCAAAATAAAAAAAAAGAATCGACTACATAAAAAATGAACATTCACTCCTATGAAAGAGTGGCTATTCACTCCTACCAGCGGTGAAAAATCGCACTCCTTTAGCAAGAGTGAATAGTTACTCCTCCGAAAAAGTGATTATCCACCCCTGTTTAGAGTGAATATTCACTTCCCAGGAGTGACTATTCATTCTTTCAGAGAGTCAAAAATTTCACTTTTGCTCAGAGTGAATAGTCACTCTAAAGAGGTTGGGCATATTTTGACTCTGCGATAGAGTGACTATTCACTCCTCCGGAGTCAATAGTCACTCCTTTTTCTTTAGAGCGTAGCAAAATAAAAATTTAAATATATCTACCTACATATACTTAAGGGGCCGCTGCACGAAAACTTCCAGAATTCAAAATCCCATGTTAACCTATGGGAAAACTTTCAAGCGCGATTACTGATTACCTAATATAACTATTAAAATACCGTTTACACCATCAGAAAGTAGGCGTCAGATGCAGATGATGTGCGTTTTAAAAAATTGTCTACGTAAATTTTAAGTATTTTTAAGAAGATGATAAAATTTAATCAAATGGAAATTTCAAAGTTTATAGCGAATTTTTATGTACTTAAAATTTACGAAGATAATTTTTAAGAATGCACATAATGACGTCTGCTTTCTGATGGTGAAAACAGTATTTTAATAATTATATTAGGTAATGAGTCATCGAGCTTGAAAGTTTTCCCATAGGCTAACATGGCATTTCGCGATCGGGGAGCTTCAGTGCAGCGGAGCCTTAACGGTAAACTATTCCACTTTTAGTTTATTAGCACTCCTTTCTAATAGAAATCTTTGCCTAATTTTAATGTTAATTAATCGCATAATTCTCAAATTAAATAGGGTAATGATTATGATTCGTAAATAGTGTTAACACAAAAAAGGAATTGCTCGCAGCTATGCATATACAGTGTGTCCACGTATAACCTGACCGACCTTTATTTTCGCAACCGTTGGTCCTAGATGCATACTTCCAATTACAAAAGTGGTCAAAATTAGGTGCAGAGTTAAGATAAAAAAAGTTTGAAGCGAAAAAACAATTTAGCGAAGAATTACAGAATTTAAATTTTTATACGGTCCCCCAGTTATATTTAGTATGTTAGTAAGTAGTAAGTTTAGTAATTTAGTAGTATGTTATATTTAGTAAAATTTCCCTGTTACACTAGCAAGTAATGCCAGAAAAAGTCCCGTTATTCTACGATTAAAATTGACCGAGTAATAGCTGTTTAAAGTTGGAGCATATTTTTTGCTACAAATTAGGGGTCATTCACAAATTTAGTAGAAATATAATTATCGTCAGATATATTAAAGAAATCATTGAGAGTAAAATCAGCATTGCAATATAACTTTGAAATCTTTAATCATTCTGACATATTACTATAAAATATGCAATTTGTACTGAACATATAAGAGGATAAAAATAACAGAATTTTGCTAAATAAAAGGAGGAAAAACAACAACCTCAATTCTTTACAAAAGTGATACATATTTTAAAATGCTGTTAGATTACACCGTCTTTCAAATTTTGGGTTGTGCCACGTTTTTTAGCTTTTGAAAATTGATTCACGTGTATTTTTTAGCGCTGAATCCGAAAATGACCTTCATTTTAAACCATCACGTAAGGATTTTTCACAAATCGCAAATCTCAAAGTTAAAACTGATCCCCCCTCTCCTCCCAATCTCATCGGACCCCTGAGCTGTTTAGCTGTAAGAAACCCAGTATAAGTCACAAAATTGAATAAATTATTGAATTAAATAAAAATAAACTGAATAAAAAAATGTTACATCTACTTTTTACTATCAGATTTTTCGCTATTATTTTAACCTTTAAATTTACGATTTGCGAAAATTCCCGACATGATGGTTAAAAGCAGGGTTGGCAGGTTTTTGACATGTGTCAGTTTATGTCGGGTTTAAACCATGGTTTAAACCGTCATGTCAAAAACCTCGTCAAAAACCTAAAATACTAAATGGATCTGTAGAAATTCACATTAAATGTCACACATTACAACATTATTGATATACAGTAATGTGAATTTAAAATATCACATGTAATTAGTACATAGTTAAGTATTATTGTTAAATGCAATTTTTTAACAGGGTAAAATTTAAATTTTTTTTCTTTTTTTTGTGTGTGTGTGTGAAATTGTGTTTTTCTAAAAAGTAGACATTAAGCTTGCCTGAGCTGTACCTTTTTTTCTCTTAATCGTTTTAATTTCTCTTACTTTTGAAAGCTTAAAGCACAAGCTAGATTTTTTTTTTTTTTTTTTAAGAAATAAAAAATTAGAAAAGTGCAGATTTTTTAAAAATATGTAACAAGATAATGTGCATCAATGTTATTCTAGTCTAAGCAATAACCATTCCATTCGAAATTTAAATTGGATTATTAATCTTAAACATTTACAAAATAAGAGAAGTAATTAAAAAAAAACCTTAAAGTCAAAATCGTTTTCAAACATGCTTTCTTTAAATATATAAAAATATGTTTTTGATTTTAAAACTGAACAAAATTGGCTCGGTCTTCTGAAAGAAAATTCACTTATGTTGAAAGTATTGAAAAAGTGCATAATAGAAGGGATCAAATCATGAAACCATACCATTGTTTGGCTTATATTTTGCATCCCAACCATCAGGGGCAAGGGTTGACTGATGTATCAGTTGATTCAGCTCACGCTTGAGCTACAGAGAGAATTTATGGATGCTTAGCTTACCCATACTGATTGTGTATGAAGCTAAAGAATCCCCTTTCCCGTCTTCTTATTTCAGTGCTATAGAGAGGACCCCATTATTTGGTGGAAAGGTATCATTAAATACAATAGCTTTTTGAGCCTGCTTCAAAACTTGCTCATCTAGCAATGCTTTTGCTATCAAGTTCTACTAGCTCAGCATCAATTAAGAGACAGACTATTTTTTAATGCTTTATACACTCTAAACTCAGAAATCATTTAGGTGTAAATAAATGTGCTGAACACGTTGTGTGCTGCAGCATCATGCTGTGGGGGTAAAATTGATCCAGATTATTTAATTGTACGAAATGATTTTCTTCTGATTGAAAATTTAAAAAAATAAAAATATTTTATGGCAATTAATAATTTATTTTTTTTTAAATTATTAAATTACAATAAATTTAAATAAAATATCACATACAAAACAAAACATCACATGTTTACCTATTGTTGTTAAAATGTTTTAGTGTGTTACATGCATTTGGCAGTTTTTGATGGTTTAAATCAGTTTATGACAGTTTGACGGTTTAAACCTGTTTATGACAGTTTAAACCAGTTTTTGACGCTTGTCATGTCAAAAACCAGTTTTTGACGTCAAAAACCCAACCCTGGTTAAAAGTGACGGTAACTTTTTATTTAGCGTTAAAAAATACATAAAACTTAATTATAAAAGTTAAAAAACACAACCATCGCAGGTTTATGTTATCTAATCTAAAACCATTTCTTAAACTTATTGACGGTAATCTATCCATTTTTTTTTATGTTATCATCTAATATAAGTATGTATAAGATAATAAGTGTCGAAATTCATAATAATATTACATTATAATCGGATTTAAGTCAGTATGTAAAATTTTAACTTCGATTGGACATTTGAAAATCAGTTAAAGTTCGAGTACAAATTTTAAACTGGAAAGACAATCGTTGCAAGTTAAATAAAACCTTATCAAAATAACATAATTTTTGTTAAAAGAAGTCATAGCCTCAAATCCTTACAAAATACAATATATGTTAAAATACAATTATTTTAACTAATCTGAAATTTAACTAATAAAGTTAACTCAATCGTAATAGTTGTACGATTTCTTTCAAACCGCAGATACCTTGAAATAAGTTTAAGTACTTTATATACGACCCCTGAAAGCATGGTCGAAATCATCTGTTTTGATATGCAAAAAAGTGATGTAAGTCATGCATTTCAAAGTTTTATAACTCGGTCAATTTTAATGTTAGATGAATGGGACTTTTCTGTCTTACTTGTTAGTGTCACAGTAAATTTTTACTAAATATCACTTATAGGACCGGGGGACCGTGTAAAAATTTAAATTTCGTAATTTTTTAATAAATATTTTTCTTGACCTAAATCGCTTTAAAAATAATTCTTTATCTTATTTAAACCATTTTTGTAATTGGAAGTATGCATCTAAGACTAACGGTTGCGAAAATAAAGGTAGGTCAGGTTATACGTGGACACACTGTATATATATATATATATATATATATATATATATGTATAATGAATGAACAACTAGCAAAACATTTGTAAGAAAAATTTTCAGAAAATCTTACGCGCCTATTCATCTCCATCACCTACCTGTGCGACATACTACGTCACATATAAGTGTTTTGATAGAAAGGAATGAAGAAACTTGGAGATCGGAGGGAAAGAAAAGGTTAATTTAGGCTTCGGTTTTTCGGATTCGCTATTGCACTGGGCTCCGGAGCCCTGTCTTTATGAGCTCCGCTGAAATCCGACCAATAATCAAATATTTTTCCAGCTCAGCTCCGGTAGGCTCCGCCGCAAATTAAGCCCTGTTTCATACCTTGAGTAAGTTCTGGAGTTCTGGTAGAGGATATAGCCCCAGGTCCCGATTAACCTCTGAAGCTATGGGAAGCACAGTGTCATTTCGGGGGGGGGGGGGGGCTTTCATTCGAGAAGAGTTTTCAAATTCGACATACCCGGAAACTCACCAATGCTACAAATATTATTCCGAAGAGTGGCTCAGTTGAGTTCACAAACATTTCATTAAACAACTTTTTTTTTTTTTTTTTTTTTTTTTTTTTTTTTTAATTTTCTTATAGATACATTTTGTGGATTGGATACAATCAAGAAAAATATGCAAAAATTATTTTGCATGGCATTAGCATAAAAATGTAAAGTTGGAATAAAAGGTTGAATTCAGAATGTATGTAAAACATAAAATATCAATATTTTGAAATAGTTCTTTCAATTTTGGCAGTAGCTTAAATTATCAATATTTTATATTGTGCATAGAAGCCAAATTCAATAATATTTAAATTCGATATGTAAAATAAACATACATCTGAAATATGGACAAACTGAAAAGTGGTGATTATGTGGTCGAAACTGACCTATTACATAAAAATTAATTTGTTATGAAAGGTATTTTTATGAAACACTTTTTAAAAAAATATATATACATAAATAAGTTAATAATTTGAAAAGAAATTACATAGAATTTTAGAACGGATTTAATTCAATATAAAATTTGAGGCCCCTGTTTTCTCAGTTTTGGACCCCTTCAAAATTTTATAAGAGAAGCACGTGCTTTTCGTGCCTATTCGGTAATCAGGACCTGTATAGCCCCCCCCCCTCTCCCCCTCTCGAAGACTTACTCATCATTAAAGCAAACTACAACCTTTACAACTTTATAACCCCCCCCCCCTTTTTTTTTTAAATCAGTTGCACTATTTCCTTAATTTTAGACGAATTTCCCTCTATTCAGAGACTATTTACAATCCAAACAAATCGATATTTATGAAGCAACACTCCGGCAAAGAAAATCTTTACGCTTGGCGACATTTCGACGGTGCGGCCCCCAGCACTTGGCGCGTTTCTCAATTATAATTGGTATTAATTAATTGGTATTACTTATTATTTCCTAAATTGTCTGTCATTCTTCCTAATGGCATATAGTTTTTGAAATTTTCTCCTACAATACGCACGACAGCTTGTTTGATAAAAAGATTCATCTCGAAATATTAATCTTCGCGGAAATTCTCGAGCTTTTTAAAATTTAAGTCGTTTAATTTACTGATTTTTGTTTTGAAAGAAATTTTTAGTTTTTGTGATACTTAATAGAAAACAACGCATGTCCATATGGAAACTATGTACAATGTGGTTTATTTTAGTTTTAGGCAATTATTTTAGCGCGGTTTTTTTTTTTTTTTTATGAACAGCTTTAATTTCTGAAGGTATAGAGGGAAAAAAAAAATACAGTTTACGAGATGGACAGTGTTAATGATTCAGGTATGTTATTATTATTATAATAATGATTATTTATTAACAGTAGATGACCCTTTTTTTCTTTCTAAAATAAAACAAGTTGGAAATTGCACGTCAAACGTGGCAAATGAGGTGCGTTCGTACTATAACTAGTTTTATAAATATTTTTTGCACCGCATATTGTACTGAATGTATATTCTAGTGCACTTCATAAGTGCCTGTATATTTCATTCTGTTCGAAAGGTTGTATGATCATTAAAATGCACTTGAAATCCTTTTTTTTCCACTGGCCGTCATGTAGCGGAAGACTTTTGACTGTGTTTAAAATTAAGCTATACATCCGATTTCCATAAAATTTGAAATGACTCGACAAAATTTTGCAACAATAGTATATTTAAAATTTCAGACCATTCGGTTGGGTAGTTTTTGCTGTTATATGCGGACGGACGGACAGACAGACGGACCGAAAGACGACTATAGGTGCTACGTATTTATATAATTACGAACGCACCTAAAAAGGGGTTTATCCAAGAATAATTTTGCCAGTTTAATGTCATACAACAGTCACATATATGCATAAAAAATTTCATATCTTTTTATTTTTATATTAATTTTACTATTAGTACCAGATGGGGCTGGTACTTTCAAAAACTGGATCTTTTTAAAACTACAATTTGTAGGTCATGTGAAAAGGAAAGTAACTTTCAGTCAATAATAAAATTTTATTTTGAAATTTTATGTTGAGCTTAAACTTTTAACACGCACTGTAATACTGTTTAATTATACTGTACTGGGTGATTCAAAATAGATGTATTGGCGACTATCTCTTTAAATGCTGATGAAGCATACTTCTAATTAAAAAATGCATTAGAATCAAATACAGATTTTAGATACGGGGTCAATCCATTTCAAGTGGTCCAGAAAATCCTTTATTCGTTGCTTGACCATTTTTAAAAAATCTGAAATTTTTTGTACAACAACCCTAACATGATGAAAGTTCAAAATCACTATTATTTTCATTTTATTAATTTTTGTTTGTGCATGGCGGCCATCTTTGTTTCATCGTCTGCAGCAATTTTCTCACATGAAGGGTTTACAGAATTGTAAATAACTCATCCTTTATTTCTCCAATTCAAGTGCGGATTAAAGCAATTTGTACAGAATGCATGGGCTAAAAATTTGGTAATAGAGTAGTTTCCGAAACTAAATCCTTATTGGTGAAATTTAGGCATAAATTTTCAGTTTTTTTCCAAAATTTGTCCATTTACAAGAGGAAATTTTTCTAGCAAGGAAAACTGACAACATGACATACTTTTTTTACAAATAGGTCGAAAGTACTTGTACTCACACGCCCAGTTCTAGATCTGGTTCTTGCATTCTCTTCGCTGAAAAAAAATCCCAAATTTTTCAAAAATGTCAAAAATCGCACTTTTAAGGCTTTGATATCTCTGGTGGGGTACGGGATAAAAATCTGAATTTCTGGTTTCTAACAATATTTTATGGTAGTGTTATGCACAAAAAATTTCAATAAGGAGATTTGACTACAAGCTGAAATATGGCAAGGACAACATGTCAAAAGAATACTGCCAAATTATTGTTTAGTTTAGTCACAGGTAAGTATTTATCTCAGAGTGTCATTTAAATTTATTTTTAATTATCTTTAAATAATAGTAACAGAAAATAAAGCCTTTTGCAAAGCTTAGCAATTAATTAAAAAAATAATTATGCCTAAGCCTACATTTTGTATGGTTTCAGTAATTTTTGTCGTAAGTAATTTTAGTAACTAAAACAAACCTCGGCACTTTTACATAAAGAAAAAAAATATTTTTATACAAGACCTGAAAGAAAAACAGAATAGGGAAAGAGAAAAATTGTTAATGTTTACATACTTGTTGAGACATGATCAAACGTGTCAAAACACATTCCTGCTTGTTGGTTTAAAAACCACAATTTTGATCTTTCTCAAAATTTTATTTCTAGGAACCAAGTCTTGTCATCTCTTGATAACTTGACTGAAGATTTTGGCCCTGCTGGCTCATAGAAATGAACTTTGAAATCACTATGTTCAAGTCTCACTTCATTAATAATTCCTAGCTTACTTCTTATCATGCAACAATGTCATTTTTCCGCAGTATAAATTTTGAAAGGGCTTTGGACATCTTTACTTTCTGAAAATTACTTGAGGCCGATGCATGGTAACATCGTATAAATGTTTCATTTACAGGAACATACTTATGGTAGGAACAAATTTCAGGGATTGGCAAGCAGCATTATTAAAATTGTAGTTTTTAAACCAACAAGCAAGAATGTGTTTTGATACATTTGAACATGTCTCAACAGGTATGTCAACATTAACAGCTTTTCTCTTTCCCTATTCTGTTTTTGTCTCAGGTCTTGTATCAAAATATTTTTTTTTCTTTATGTTAAAATGCCGAGGTTCCTTTTAGTTACTAAAATTACTTACAACAAAAATTACTAAAACAATACAAAATGTAGGCCTTAGGCATAATTATTTTTTTAATTAACTGCTAAGATTGGCAAAAGGCTTTATTTTCTGTTACTATTATTTAAACATAATAAAGAAAATAAATTTAAATGACACTCTGAGATAAATACTTAGCTGTGACTACAACAAAACAATAGTTTGGCAGTATTGTTTTGTCATGTTGCCCTTGCCATATCTCAGCTTGTATTCAAATCTCCTTATTGAAATGTTTTATGCATAACACTTCCTTAAAATACTGTCAGAAACCAGAACTTCAGATTTTTATCTCGTGCTCCACCAGAGATATCAAAGCCTTAAAAGTGCGATTTTTGACATTTGTGAAAAATTTTGAATTTTTTTTAGCGAAGAGAAAGCAAGTCCCAGATTTGGAACTTGGCGTGTGAGTACAAGTACTTTCGGCTTATTTTTAAAAAAAATTATGTCATGTTAACAGTTTTCCTTGCTAGAAAAATTTCCTCTTGTAAATGGACAAATTTTGGGGAAAAAACTGAAGCTTTATGCTTAAATTTCACCAATAAGGATTTAGTTTCGGAATATACTTATTACCAATTTTTTAACCCAATGTATTCTGTACAAATTGCTTTATCCCGCACTTGAATTGAAGAAATAAACGATGAGTTATTTACAATTCCGTAAACCCTTCATGTGCAAAAATTGCTGCAGACGATGAAACAAAGACGGCCGCCATGCACAAACAAAAATTAATAAAATTAAAATAATAGTGATTTTGAACTTCCATCATGTTACGGTTGTTGTACAAAAAAAATTTCAGATTTTTTAAAAATGGTCAAGCAACCAGTGCTGGACCACTTGAAATGGATTGACCCTACGGCATTTATTTAACAATGGGCTGGATACATAGTAAAACACAAAATTTAATGTTTATACGGCCCCGTTTTCGCATAATTTATATTTAAAAGAAAGTAGGACATTAGAACGAAGTCCGAAGAAGGACATTTAAAAAAAAGTCTTTGACGACTATTCTTTTTAGGTCGAAACATGCCGAATTAGGATACTTTAAATTTTATGATTTTACATTGTTTTTCGGTCCTAAAAACACGTCTTTCCATATCTTTAATTACTTAACAATTTTTAAAAATAAAATTAGCCCACTTATCATTATTTAGCACGATATCTTGCAGATATTATCTTCTAACTGCACAATAATTCCAATCAATACATCACAAGCATCTTCTGAAACTAATTTTTCAGCACTATCCTTATTCACGTGTGAAATAGTAATTTGATGATTAAGCCTTTAGTGGAATGCAAAAAAGGTTTTCAAACTTTTTTGTGGAATGATAATTTCAACATTGATTACACTTCGATACTAAAATCAAAGAAAAAAAAATTACAGTAGAACCTCGATTATCCGAAGTAATTGGGACCGACCCTCTTTCGGAAAATCCAAAATTTCGGATAATCGAGAAGACTTTAATTTTAAGATTAAGGAGAAATGTATGCAATATTTCGTATTATGGTAACAAGTGCTTAATAAAAATAAAGCAATAGCAAAATAGAAACAAGAATAAATTACCAGAATTTTAATTTTGAAAGTAAGTATCTTTTACATATATCACAAGGGTTTGAAAAAATGTTTTGTTTATCGCAGTTTCGATTGCCTTTTCTTTGAAGCTCTAAGTTTTTTAATATTATTAGTTCACCAGTATCACAGTCTTTCTGCTGCTTCAGCCATGCCAAACCTTTTGCAAAACATTCAAAAGCTTCAGAATTGCTAATTTGTTCGTTTTTTTCGTTCCACTCCGCAGCTTACGGAAGTTCCAAGTTAAATTCAAAAGAACTCTAAGAAAGGTGGTCGAAAATAGTATTTATATGTACTCATAGTTCAGAAAGAATCACTTGCACATAAGGAATATGGTAGTTAAAAAGGGGGAAAAAAAAAAGCTTTCAAAATGGATTTTGCACACAAGGAATGTGATAGTAAAAAAAAAAAAAAAAAGCAAACTTTTTGACACATTTACAGAGCCATTTGTATTTTTATATATGTAAAAAGTATGAAATTTGTAGATATGACTTTTGAAGTAATTTGGAATCGAATAGTATTTTCATTTTTCTAAAAGGTATATTGGGTCAAGTAAAAAGTTCGTGACGTTTTTTACAATAGATGGCTTTAGAGTCGCATACCTTTGGTAACACAAATCCAATCAAGACATACTATAGCGCGTCTGAAAGGTTACAGCTCGTAAATCATTAAAAAAAAAACAAAAAAAAAAAAAAAAAACATTATGACATTTGTTTGTTTAGTCGAAAGTTATCGCGTTTTAAAAATGAGCCAAGATTCTGAAAAATTCGTTTTTTAGAATAACTCTTCGACCAAGGCGATAACGCTTCGATGGCTTGTGAAAAAAATTGTGTTGTTTCTGGTGAAGGTGTTTTACCAAGATCAGTAGCATGCAAATGGTTTGCTCGTTTCCGTTCTGAAAATTTCGATGTTAAAAACGCAATAAAAATTCAATAGCAATTCATTACAGGACGACAATATTAAAACCGCACTTGTATCAGCTTTGAATTTAATTATCAATAGCAACAACTTTGTTTTCAACGGAAATTATTCTAAACAAACGGATGGGGTCCCTATGGGATCTCCCATCTCCGGTTTATTAGCTGAACTGAAACTAAGGCCATTAGAAAAACAGATTTTATCTATCGCCGAGTTAAAACCTGAATTATGGATTCGTTATGTCGACGACATTCTCATAGTGTGGAATCATGGCATTTCGAACCTGGAAATTTTCTTAAATCATGCTAATAGTATTGACAACAGAATACAGTTTACCTTAGAAATAGAAAAAAATGAATCTTTACCTTTCCTAGATGTCGAACTCATCAAGAATAAATTAACGCACAACATAGATAGGAGGGTTTATAGGAAACCATGTATTGTAGATCCAACAATACAATATCTTATAATAGTACAGTTCCAGCTAACTATAAAAAAGCAGCCTACAGATTTTACGTAAAGAGAGCATTCGAAGTATGTACTGATGCCCATATACAGGAGTAATTAACTAAGATCAAAACAATCGCAGCTGAAAACGGTTACCCGAGAAAATTTATCAATAAAGTAATTAATGAGTTTAAAAGCAGGAATTGTATAAAAAAGAGTACGCATTTTTCAAAATTTTGTAGTATTGATTACGTTCCTCAACTTTATGAGAGAATTAGATATGCATTAAAAAATATGATATAGCAATAATAGCTAAACCTCCAGCTAAACTGCAAAATCTAGTTCACAGAAAACTTGATCCAGTAAATTCATAGGACAAAGCAGGAATTTATATGATCCCATTCAGATATAAAAAAAAAATAATAGAACTTTTACATACATTAGAATGACAACCAGAAGGCTACAGGAAAGGTTGAAAGAACATATGGCTGATATAGGAAAGGGGAAACCATCTACAGCTTTAGCTCGGTAAAATGTAGAAGCTGATATTGATATCCTTTTTAGTAAAGCAAGAATCATCACACATACAAATAAATTTAACTCATGCATTTCGAGATAGTCTATAGAAATTTTAACCAGAGGTAGAAACACTTGTAATGATATATTGCCATGTCGTATACCGAGCATCTGGTTTGGTCTACTTGGAGTCAATGGTATCTTTGGATTAGAATGATCAATGTAGCTGTATGGACTCATCCGTCTCCCCCCCCCCTTTTTTTTACAGTTTTTGGAATCGCCCTGTGTTATTTATACCGGTATGCATTCTGAAGGTCTTTTTCTCATTTTTCACCCCATTGATGATGAACAGGGCTTGGTCGAAAGCGCTCGGGAAATTTTTACCATCTGATTATTGGTTTTAATGTTTTAAAACCTGTTTAATTGTTTTTTAGCACCTATTTTAGTAATAAAAACTGAGAATCATTTTATTGTATTCATGTTTTAATGAAAGACGTTGTCTTCCACCACGTCAATGCCAGACCAAACACATCATTAACGGATCGACAAAAATAGAGAGAGCACGGATGGGAAGTTTTGATGCATCCACCGTATATCACAGACTTTGCTCCGTCTGACTACTATTTGTTTCGCTCTCTGCAGAACTCTCTTATTGCTATAAAGCTGGCTTCAAAAGAGGACTGTGAAAATCACTAGATTCAGTTTTTTGCCCAGAAGTTCTACCGTGATGGCATAATTGTTTCACAAGAAAAATGACAAAAGATTATCGATCAAAAGTCACACACTATTTGCTTTAATAAATTTCATTTAAAAAAGATAAATATGCTTGAATTTGTGTGAAAAAACGCCACGAACTTTTTCCTTGACCCAGTGATATCTTCAGTTATAATTGATTCCGACCATTTTTACTGAGTTGATGTATGTTGAAAATTGTCTTAAAACGCTTTTGTAGCATTTTTTGTAAGATCCTTTAACCTAAAAAATGGAAAGCGCTGAATAAAGAAACGTGCAAATTTCGTGCATTTATACAGAAAAATGAATTCGCAAATGTGGAAGAAAGTAGCTAATATGGATTTGAGAACAACATGACATTGCTTATTTTGTATGCTTTTATTCGGTAATTTAGAATACAAAGTTGGGCTATAAAGTTTAAACAAGACGATTTTTTGAATATATTCGCAGAGAATTGGTCCAGTTAAACGCATAGCACAGTTGAAAATTTCCACTCAGCAATTTCCGCCAATAAACGGATGTTGTTGAGAACTTTTGTGTGGCCCTGTATAGTATCTATAGAATTTATAGACACCAAATTATATTTAAAAAATAGTTAAATTTAAAAAAGCATACCACAACTGAAAACGCGCTTCCAGCCATTATTGTCAGTAGGCTTCAATACATCAATTATTGCTCAATTTCTTCTATAGCGAAATTCTTTTGTGTGTCCCTGTAAATAAACGATAAGTTCTATGCACATCCTATTCTACAGTAAAAAGCTTGTAGTACACCACAGTAATATATATCAAGTTCAATATATTTAAAATACTGTAATATCATTAAAATACACGGAAAACGATTTTTCTCCCACAGATCTTATTGTAACGGAATTCGTTTGAGTGACCCTGTAAATAAACCGCAAATGCTACACACTTCATTTTCAATACCAAACTTGCCACAGCAAACCCTAATAACGTATATTAATTTAATGGCAATCGGACAATATTTACGCGAGTTAGAACCCGGACAGGCGCACAGACGGACGGACAGAGAAACCAGAGAAACCTCGCAGCTCGCTGTCAATGGCGAAATAGCGGTGAGCGTCGAAAAACAACCACGGAGTCAATCTTTCCCGCGCATACGAGGAGACCAATCAGAATTGCTCAGACATTCCGGGAGAGCTCAACCAGAGAGAAAAAAAGGAGGGGGGGGGGGGAGGGAAGAGAGCTAATTAAATAAATGGGAACCACACTTTTGAAAAGTTGGGCGTACGGGACAAATTGTTAATCAAACTATTAGAATTTTTCCATATTATCAATTTGCATGCATTTAACTTAGTCTGGAAACAATGACGCAAAAAACTATTTACATAAATTTCACTTTTGATTTTTGGATAGCGTGGCACAAAAGATAAATCAATTTATTCAAATGAATACAATTCAGTGCATTATATAGATTCAGTGAAAGAAATATATTCAACAGTGCATTGGAAAATGAAAAGTATTGTTTAGATGTGTAAATGTATTTAGCCAAAAGAAAATTTAAATTGTATTTTTAAACTAATCGTTTTAGGCAACATCAAGGCGTCACTTAAATTTTCATATCATATCTTTTAAAATTCATAATTCGAATTTATGAGATGTAAATGATAAAGCATCAATGAATAAATTTTGATATATATATATATATATATATATATGTATGTATGCATAGATAAATTAATAGCATAGCGTCACTCAAAATTTGATATCATTATTTTTAAGTTCCAAATTTAAAATTCTTAGAGCTAAAGATAAAGTGCTGCGTCACAAACTTTTAACCCGTTAAGGATTTTTGTATTGATATCATTACTTTTTTTAGCTTAGTGATAAAAAAAAATTAAAGACCAATGCAATAAATTCATAGTCGTGATTTCCATTGACCTTTACAATCCTCCATCTAAAACGAATCAAAGTGTCACAAGAATTTATGAAAACAATTTGTGTGTGCATATTCCAAGATTTCATTAACTAAAATCGAGTTAAAGAAATCTTTTAAAATTTGAACTTTTTAACACTATAGGTTACTCATAAATATGATACAAATAGAAATAATTTATCTAACTGAAACTGTTTTAGCCAACATTTCAATTATCAAGCGTAAAATAAGCGATATTTGGAAATTTAAGCGTTTCATGTTGTTAAGATTTTACGTTTCCTTTTCACATGTTTCTATGAAAACGCAGACAGTTATTATAAAATAATTTCATTCTAACTTTATATTTTTAATGTTTTGAACTCTTGCACTGTAATACACCAAAAGTCTTAAAATTTTTCAATATTGTATGAAATATGTTGAAATTGATATCATGAAAAATTCTTATTTTTTTATAAATACATGTAAAAACTTTTACACATTAAGATCCACCTTTGGTTTATTAAACAACCACAAATAAATAAAACAAATCAAAGTGTCACAAGAATTTATGAAAACAATTTGTGTGTGCACATTCCAAGATTTCATTAACTAAAATCGAGTTAAAGAAATCTTTTAAAATTTGAACTTTTTAAACCGTGAAAATAGAAAAATAATTTATCTAACTAAAACAGTTTTAGCCAAAATTTCAATCAGTAAGTGTAAAACAAGCGATATTTACAAATTTAAGCGTTCCATGTTTTTAAGATTTTACGTTTCCTTTTTACATGTTTCTATGGAAAAGCACACAGTTATTATAAAGATATTTCCTTTCTGCTTTATATTGTTAATTGCTTGAACTCTTGCATTGCAATACATGAAATGTCTTAAAATTTTTCAACATTGTATGAAATATATTGAAATTGATGAGTTTTGTACCGTGCATTTGAAAATAATAATTTGAGCTAAGCATTGACGTTTGTTTGGTTATGCTTTGTTCAAGCACCGATGAAACAAAACTTATTTTATCTCAATAAAGTTTTTGTTTATTTTACAATACACAGGAATATTTCCTTCAGTAAAATTATTGCTAATGTATTTATACCTACTTTTGCATGCCATATGTGATTATTCCAAGAAATTATGTCTGGAATAACAAAAATCATGATCCATGTAGCGCTTTCAACTGTTCAAATGGTAAAAATGATAAAAAAAATTGGATGCTAGACAGCCAGTAAATTTTCTTGTGAAATAATTTGACATAAATCTGAGCAGTGTGTTTATGACATGAAAATAAAATAATACAATATCATGCTGAAAGTGATTCAAATGCAGAAATAAACATAAATGGGATATAAATGTTTAAATTTTCTTGAGCAACAATGTAATAATGGACTAGAAATCATAATGAATGCTTATAATAAAGTGAAATACAGTAAAGTCTGTGAACTCCGCAAAATGCATAATCTGCAAACATCTATTATCTGCACTACATGAATGTAAGTAATGAAACTCATTCTAACATTTAAGTTCATAGATGAATTTAAATGATGTGTTAATTTTCATTAAATAACAATTTTTCCTTGAAATAAACTGTGATTTAAGAAAATTCATATATTTTGTACCCAGCACTCGAAAATAACAATTTGAGCTTGATCTTTGTTTCTTTGGTTGGGCTTAATGCAAACCTATGCTTTGCTCAAGCTCCGATGAAACTTTAACAATAACTGATGATATCTCAACAAAGTTCTAGTTTCTTTTAAAATACTTGGGGGCCCTGCCCCCTACGAGCTACGCTCGTCAACCCCCGTTCAGACACCGCAGACTCTAAAAGTACGCTAATTTGATCGGCTTTAAAAAGATTTCGGAAGATTGAATTATAATTTAAAAAACAATGGCGATCTCCCTATAAACGGATTTCTATTCATTTCTCTTTGACTGGGGAATTTTAAGGCCAAATCCGCTGCGGTACTACTTGATTAACCCGTCGACCAATTTCGCCAAATTATATAAATCGCCAAAGCACTCGCCAAATTATGCAAATTGACATCATTTTTATTTTAAATAACGAAAGAACAAATAAATTAGTGCAACATTAATAAAAATACAAATAAAACGTCGAAATAAAAATAACTTGATGACGTAGACACGTGTAACTTGCTTAAAATCAAGTTAATGTGACATTTACGATCAACCATTATTGACATTTAATCTTATAGTTTGGCGAATGATAGATTTTTGGTCGACGGGATAACTAGAGTAGTACCAAAAATACATATGTCAATCGCTGTTTTCGTCTTTGATTAAGTAAAATAAGATAAACATTTCAAAATAAGCTAATATAAAAGGAATTAAGTAAACAGAATCTTTGTCTCCCGGTATTTTTTAACAAAGCGAAAAGAAAGTTCTTTTAAATAAGACATTTTAAACTAATCGTTTTTAATCTGGCGTAATTTTGACCAAACTAATCTTTCTCTTTTTAATATTCACGTGAAAATACTTGTGTTAGAAATGAAATATTATTTGCGCTTTCCTAACAAAAATAGTTGAAAAGTATCCTCTCAAAATATCAAATAAATGTCTAGCGCAATTTCTAAATTTAAACCGTTTTGCAATATTATTTGGTGTTCATTTTATGTAATAACTGTAATGTAACGTAAATAGGACGCAATTTCTCCTATTTAAGATTTCTAACGCATGTTAATAAATTTATTATTTTACAAATTCCTTTCTCTCTTAAAATTCACGTGTAATTATAGTTTTTATGACGTAATTTTTAATAAGTTCCTGCTTTTTGTACATAATTATTTAATTCTAATTCCAAATGTTTTTTTCTGTTTATAATAGTCACGTGTAAATAAATTTTTAATTTATTACACGTATAATTTTTTTTTTTTTGAAGCAAACATTATTGTTTCCGCTGTTTATACAGTTGGCAACAGTTTAAATTAATATCACTTTCTAAAATCTGTAAAAAATATCTCTAGAAATCCTGAAAATTTGAATTTAAAATAGAAATAAAACCTCAAAAAATTAGCCAAATAAAAAAAAAGAAAACAGTCTGCACACCGGGAACTTCAAACGTATAAAATGATCTAAAAATGATTAAATTCCTATGTACAGTTTTTGCTCCGATAAAATTTTTTTAATGGAACGATTTTGTCCAACTTTGGCATTAAATATCTCTTAAAATAATTCTTCGATTTGAAAACTGTCTGCATCAGCGTGTTTATTAAACATTTCTGTATAACACTGCCGATTTTCATATTTTTGTATGCATTATTTTTCTTAATATTTACGAAGAAAGACCTCCGGTCACAAAAAATTCAAAACCGGCGGTGACAGCGGTAGTTACTTTTTTTTTTAGAATAGAGAGACACATGAATATTTCCTTTGGTAAAATTTCTGCTAATGTACAGTCGTGGGAAAAAAAAAGTAAACACCCCCTACTAACTCCTCAACAAATTATCGTAGAAAAAAGTTACTGGTACCGAACGATTGGAAATAAAGCCTACTTTTAAATAATATAGATAAAATTTGCTTACATCTACATATTAAAACGAACCATAACTTTGCTTTTTTCAATAGCAGTACACAATTCTGACAGCATAAATGAACTCTACACCCTTCAATTAGCCTGAAAACAAATTTTTATGCAATTCGTACCATAAGTTTCTGAGAAATTCATTATTTTAAAACGAGCGTATTTTAAGGGCTGTATCCAAATTAAAGTTGGGAACTAGATTGTTAACCGAGAGAGCCCCCATCTTGATCAAGGCACCTTAACCCTCTAGTTCATACTGTTGCCAATTGGCAATATATTAAATTTTCCCTCCTTATTGTTTATTTACCGTTGTCTCTTGACAACTTTATGCTTTATGTATTCATGTTGGTCCTATATTTAGGTTTAGTTCATAAAATGTATCATAGTAGGCAATAGTTGTTTATAATTTACAAATAAAAAGCAACTTTTAATACCTTCCATTTTGTTAGCCATAGTTGGATTTCTAACTCATATAAAAAATATTTAACATGCAAAATTTCATTTGAAAAAAAATATTTCTGAAAAGAATATACTTTTAAAAGTTATTTTGAATAATTTTCAGTAATGTTTATTGGAACAAAAATTGCATGCCCATGAATATACATTTGTTACCATTTGGCAACACCATGAATTGAGTTCCGCTTTTGTAAACATATTGAGCATTGTTTGTTTCACAACTGATTCGCATGATATTTAATTTTTTTTCACTTTTATCATCATATGTCACCCTTACTCGATAAACGATTCTTATTAAATACAAAATCTTCTCGGTTTACTGCAAAACTAGGGCTTGACTAATGCAGGGGTATGCGGGCATTTGCCCCGGGACTCCGAATTTGAGGGTCCCCCCCCCCTCCCCTAATGTCAGATATAAGTTTTTTGTTAGACGGGAGCCAAATGATAAAAAATGGCCAAAATACTTCTGTTTCAAATTTAAAGGGGCTCTATTCTCCTTCTCATGTGCTTCTGTGTCCACGCCCCCCTCAAGGTACCAGTTACATCTTCAAAAAAGCCAATGTTTAAAATTTTATTGTAATAACTTATTAGTCCATTGTTTTCAGCTTTATGAAACTTCTAAAGATGCCAGGAAGAATAAAATTGATCTCTGGCCACAACACTTCGATAAAAAACAACGGTGTAAAGTTCTGGGCTGTATAGGTTACACTAGAGTAAAATGTATTAAGTGTTTGGTACCTCTATGTTTAAACAAAAACAATAAATGTTCTATTGGTATTCTATTCATAATTTTGATAAATATTATTGATATAAAATTCTATAGTATTCTGCTGCATTGCCCGTATATTTATAGAGTATATTTTATTAGTCTATGATTTTTTCATTGTATTTTGCATGTGATATTACACTTTATAAGCCCATTTT
Organism: Maratus speciosus; assembly: GCA_963932465.1. Lineage (NCBI taxonomy): Eukaryota > Metazoa > Arthropoda > Arachnida > Araneae > Salticidae > Maratus > Maratus speciosus. Next base: position 634,889,617 of record OZ010786.1, read on the forward strand.
GGTTTTTAAATTTTAAATGATTTCAATTGGTTTTAAATACAGGATAAATATGGCTATTTTTCTGTATTTTATTACGTATTTAATTATATTTTTTACAATACTTCTAATGTGTTCTATATCAGTACAGCATTTCTTCTTATTCATTTATAAATTAAAAATGATTCTATTCTAGCATCTAACTTCATATGTTCATTTAATATCTTAGAACTATAATTTGTACCATTATTATTTTGTTGATATAACAATTAATGTATAATATTATTACATGCCGTCTTTATTTAGAATTATATATATAACAATTTTTATTTAAAATTATTATATATATGTGGTATATACATATATATATATATATATAATATTATTTTTCTAAGTGTATGTAAAGTACTATATCCATTTAAAATCTTATAATTTACAAAAAAATTTGCAATAAAATAGCACAGCGTTGCTAGTTGGCAAAGTTAAAAAAAAAATTTTTTTTTGTTAATGCATGGTGTTGCCATTTGGCAACAATTTAAAAAAATTCAAAATACTAAAAAATATAAGAATGAAATTTTTTTCAATATTTTTCCTGTTATTTATGGCCGTCAAGGAAGCACATATATTTTTTTTTAGGAAAAAATAAAAAATCATGGGTTAAGAAGTCATTGAAGCCTGCTAGATTACAGGACAGCAGGAGAAATTTCAAAATATCTAGTCACTTCTATTATAGACGGCCCCTTAAACCATCATTTTGCCGTTTTTTAAGCATAATTTGAAAACTACTTGGAAGAAAAATGTGAAATTTTGGATTTCCATAAAGCAGGACTTAATAAATCTAAATCCATCAAAAAAATTATAGGTTGCAATTTCTAATTTTTTTCAAATATTAATTTCATAATTCGTAATTCATATCATAAAATTATAAAAAATGCAAATTCAGCGTATTTATGTTTGGGTATATTAGTATTATTGCTACGCAAAAAATTAGAACATTAGGAGCATAATTTCTGTAGATATAAATAAAAGTATGACAATGTAATTTAACATTAGAAGCACTAAATTTTGAATGTTTATAATTCAAAAACTTATCATTGAAATTACTTGAAATTTGGTGTCTAGGCATAGTTTGAACCAAAGATTTGAAATATCTCGTTGAAATTGGGTATTGTCATTGAAAAAAATGAAGTTTGGATTCGTTTTAATATGTAGATGGACCCCTAAGCAAATTTTATATGCGTCATTTAAAAGTAGACTTTATTTCCAATCGTTCGGTACCAGTAACTTTCTTCTACGATAATTTGTTGAGGAGTTAGTAGGTTGTGTTTACTTTTTTTTTCCACGACTGTACCTATACCTACTTTTGAATGCCATATATGTGATTATTCTAAGGCATTATGTCTGGAATAACAAGAATCACGATTCATGTAGTGGTTTTACATTGTTCAAAAGGTATAAATGATCAAAAAATTGGTTGCTATATCATCAGTGAATTATCTTGTGAAATAATTTGCCATAAGTCTGAGAAGTGTGTTTATGACATCAAAATAAAATAACAATATCGTGCTCAGAGGTAGGAAAATGCATCATTTTACTAGCCACTGGCGAGTGAATTTTCTGACAGGATGAGTGAATTTTTAGGTAGTTTTTGAAAACTGCAAACTATACAGGTATGCCGAAAACGTTTTTTGAATAAGTAGTTAGCTATATTTTTCAACTTTCCTAATTACTGCGATGTAAACATGGTACAAAATTCTATTTTATATTAAACTTTCATCTCTTGTTTATATTTCTCAATTTTATAGGAAAGAAATATATGAAAATGCATTACAGTAATAGTAACCAACTATTTTGAGTTGCGTAATATTGTCATAAATTCTTTTAATTGTACATTGCATTTTACTGGCTGTTGAAATAAATCCTTGGCTGGTAAGATTTTCTAGAAATTCCCCATCCCTGCTCATAAACATAATAGATATAACTTATCTAACAGACACTTTTTTATCCAACATTTCAATCATGTACAGAGCAATTGAGCTATATAATTATTTTTTAAACGTATTTTTATTAAGATTATGACTAGAAAATGTGAAAAAAAGCAAAAAATATTTCCTTCATTGATAAATTTTTGGTTAATGGAGGAATTTATAGTAAAACTTTGTGAAATTTGGCCCAAAATGCTCTAAAGAAAATTTTACTGTATGTTAGTTTCCTTTGCACATTTTATATTTATGACATTGGTGAAGGCAATGAACTAAAATCTAAGAAATGTTTTAAATGCTTCAAAACTTATAGCATATTGCACTTGTTTACATGTTAATTTTCATAAAATTCATCAATGTCATTCCACAAAAAATCCATAAAACAAAAAATATTTATTTTAAATTTAAATCTTTAGTTCATTGCCTTCACAATAGTGTAAACAGCATAATATTTTAAATTTCATAGTGATATTCCAATAATTTTCTGAGAAATAATGTTTTGCGTATGGAATTTTCACCGAAAATTACATTATCCAAAAAATGCATTTAAAGTTTAGATTTTTGTTTTACTACAAGAATTTCAGTAATTATACATCTAAACTTCACCGTTTTTATAAGTCACTCATTTATTTAAAAGTACTGACCCTTTTTTAATCTCTAGAAGGCCATATTTTGCCCCCTCCCCCCCCCCCCCCAGTTTTTTTGCTGACCGTTATTACGAACACCATATTCTTCAGTTTTAAGTGACTTGGATTGTTTGTGGCTTATTCAATACCTTTTAATTTCATGTATAATTAAATGTTATACAATTTTACAGATAAATAATAATTAAAAAAAAAACAGAGCTCGTCTTCTGTATCTAGGCTAGTCAGTGATGATTTGGCACCCAGAAGCAGAATTTTCAGTATCAATCTGCAGCAAACCAAAATTTATCTGCGACCCAACAATACTGAACCAAGCTACTATAATAAATACTCACAGTAACCCATAAAGTAAGCAAAATTTACATTTTACAAAGAAAATTAATAACAAACACAATAACTCCTAAAACAAAGTAAATTTTTAGTGATTTTTTTAAGCTCAATATTTATTTTTAAGCTGGTAGATTGATCTGCAATGTCTAAAATAATCTGCAGTACTGCTGCCGTGCTGCACAGTTTCTGCTATAGAGATTTGGTACACGATGAGTTTCTACGCCATGTCATTCATATCATTCCACAAAAACACCCATAAGACAAAAAATATTTCTTCTAAATTTAAACCTATTTTAAATTTCATAATGATATTCCAATAACTGTTTGAGAAATCATGTTTTGCGTATGGAATTTTCACCGAAAATAACTTTTCAAAAAAATGCATTTAAAGTTTAGATTTATGTTTTACTACAAGAATTTACAGTACTATACATCCAAACTTCACTGTTTCTACAAGTCATACTCATTTTTTTTAAGTACTGACCCTTTCTTTATTTCTAGAATGTCATATCCCCCCCACCCCTCCACCCCCTCCCTCCCGGTTCTTCAACAAAGCAAAAGATGACGTTTTTCATCGATGTAACCGTTATCGAAAACACAATGTTCTTCAGTTTTAAGTGACTTGGATTGTTTGTGGTTTATTCAATACTTTTTAATTTCATGTATAATCCAATATTATGTAATTTTACAGGTAAATAATAAAAAAAAATAGAACTCGTCTTCTGTATCTAGGCCAGTCGGCCTATTTTGCCGATTTGGCATGCGATCACTTTCTATGCCATGTTTTCACAATAGTGTAAACAGCAATTTCATAGTGATATTCCAATAACTTCTTGAGAAATCATGTTTTGCGTATGGAATTTTCACTCATTAATTTAGTTTTTACCGAAAATTACATTTTCCAAAAAATGCATTAAAGTTTAGACTTATGCTTTACTACAAGAATTTACAGTATTATACATCTTAACTTCATTGTTTTTATAAGTCATACTCATGTCCCTGTCTTTATCTCTAGAATAGGGGTGCACAACCTTTTAAGAAGAAGGGCCACTTACAAAAATGTCTGAGTTGTTGAGGGCCACATCAGTAACATGGTGAAAATTCTATTTCGGAGAGGTGATCTGTGCCTTATAATCAGATAAAAAATATGGTTTCAGAGGTGGTGGTGTGTATGTGTGTGTGGGGGGGGGGGGGAGTTTTACCCCTCTTCGGTTCCTCTACCCTGTCAACATATCCAATTCAGTTGGCAAAGATATATTAGTAGTTTAGGTTTGTATATATAACAGATATATAGAAAGGATCATTTTGAAGGAGTGATAACATTTCTTGACTTTATTCGGAGGAGTAAATTTAGTTTTATTAAAAGTACTAAAAAGAAAGTGGCTAGTGCCGAAAAAAAATGTGAACTTTATGAACGTAGGGAGGAAGAGCCGATCAATGAAATTTGACATTTTTCCATGCCTCATCAACGAAATTTGCAATTTTTCCGAACCCGAACAGCGAAATTAGCGATTTTTTTGCTCCTGATTGACAAAATTTAAAAATTTTCCGAAGCGGTCAACAATATTCACTATTTTTCTGTACTGGATCGAAGAAATTCGCTATTTTCCCACACCCGTACAACAAAATTGGCGATTCCTAACTGACACGCCTGCGGTAAATTGACAAAATTCATGATTATTTTTTCGCGATAAACTCACCATTTTTCCACAATTGATCAATGAATTTTTCAATTTTTCCATGCCTGATCGACGAAATCTGCGCTGTTTTCGAGCCCGACCAACGAAATTAGTGATATTTCAGAGTCTGATTATTCGCACGATTATTCCATGCCTGATCATTGAAATTAGTGATTTTTCCGTGCCCGATCAACGAAATTCGTGATTCCCAACTGACTCTGACGAAATTTGTAATTTTTCCGAGGTAAATTGGCGAAATTCACGATAAACAGACAAAACACATGATTTTTCCACTCTTAATCGATAAAATTTGCAATTTTTTCACACCCGATCAACGGAATTCACAATTTTTCCCCGTTGCAAAGTGGCAAAATTCGCGAATTTTTCTCACAACTTACGAAACTCACGATTTTTCAGCAGCCGTGCCCATTCAACAAAGTTTGCAATTTTTTCTCGCCTAATTGACAAAATTCGTGATTTTCCCTTGCCCGAGCAACAAATTTCGCTATTTTTCCGAGCACGATCAACAAAATTCGCTATTTTTCCGAGCACGATCAACAAAATTCGCTATTTTTCCGAGCCCGATCAACAAAATTCGCTATTTTTCCACATTTGATCAACAAAATTCACTATTTTTTCACAGCCGATCAATGAAATTCGTGATTTTTCCATGCCCGATCAACAAAATTCTTTATTCTTAACTGACTGACGAATTTTTTAATTTTCCCCACGCAAATTGACGAAATTCAAGATTTTCTCCTGCGACCTACAGACAAAAATCTCAATTTTTTCCAGTTATAAATTAACAAAATTCTCGGGCCACACGGTAACCCATCGTGGGCGACAGGATGCATCCCTACTCTAGAAGATCATATTCCGCCCCTCCACCCACAGTTTTTGAACAAAGAAAAAGATGATGCTTCGCATTGAAGCCGCATCATAAAACCGTTATTGAAAACACCATATTCTTCAGTTTTAAGTGACTTGTATTGTTTGTGGTTTATTCGATATCATTTAGTTTAATGTTTGTTCATTATACAATTTTAGAGGTAAATCCTTCTATATATAAAAAAAAGTTTTGATTTGGAAATGGACCAATGAACATCTGCGTAGATATTCCGGGTAGATCACATCCAGTTTGAATGCTTAAGCATGGCCTTTCATCGTTAATATTAAAAAAACTGTTGCATACAAAAATATGAAAATCGGTGGTATTATAGAGAAATGTTTGATAAACACGCTGATGCAGACAGTTTTCAAATCGAAGAATTATTTTAAGAGATATTTAATGCTAAAGTTGGACAAAATCGTTCCATTAAAAAAGTTTTATTGGAGCAAAAACTATACATGAGAACTTAATCATTTTTAGATCATTTTATACGCTATAAGTTCCCGATGTGCAGATTGCATTTAGTTTTCTTATTTGACTCATTTTTGATGTTTTATTTCAATTTTAAATTCAAATTTTCAGCATTTCGAGAGATATTTTTTACAAATTTTAGAAAATGTTATTAATTTAAACTGTTGCCAGTTGCATAAACAGCGCAAACAATAATGTTTACTTCAAATTAAAAATTTATTTACACGTGACTATTACAAACAGAAAAAAAACTTTAAAATTAGAATTAAATGATTACATGTTAAAAGCAGGAAAATTACGTCATAAGAACCATAGGCACAGATGTCATATACGCGCATTTTGGCGCAATTTTTTCCGACGCCAATTTGGCGAAAACATTAATAGCATAAACAACAACATCCGGGTTACCATATCAAGCAAAATAACAACACTTTAGCACCAGTTAAGTACCCATTGCGTATATGAAATTGGCGTCAGAAAAAAATTGCACCAATATATGACATCTGCGACGAATCATATTTGCACTTGAATTTTAAAAGAGAAACAAAATCTTAAAATAAAAAAAGTCATTATTATGCGTTAAAGCTTGTAATTTGAGGAAATTACGTCATATTTAAAATGGCAAAAAATATAGCAAAACAATTTAAATTAAAAAATATATTTGCGCGAGATATTTTGAGATAATCTTTTCAACTATTATCGTGAATTCGAAGACAGCGCAAATAATATTTCCTTCTTAACAACAAAAGTATTTTCACGTGAATATTAATAAGAGAAATAAAACTTTGGTGTAAATTACGTCAGATTTAAAACGATACATTTAAAATGAATTATTTAAAAGAACTATCTTATAGCGCTGTTAAAAAATACCGGGAGAAAATGACGCTGTTTACTTAATTCATTTTACATTAGCTTATTTTCAAATGTTTAACTAATTTTTTAATTAAATACGAAAACGCCATTGTATCTCTTAACAGCAGCAGATTTGGTCTTAAAAATCCCCAATCCAAGGAAAAATAATGGAAACCCGTTTACAGAGAGATCGCTACTGTTTTTTTAAATTTTAATTCAATATTTTTAAAGCCGATCAAATTAGCGTGCTTTTTGGATTTTGGTGTGCCTGAACGGGGGTTGGCGAGCGTAGCTCGTAGGGGGCAGAGCCCTCTAGTAATAAAAAAAAATAGAGTTTGTCTTCTGTATAAAGGCCAGTTGGTGCCGATTTGGCATGCAATGACTTTCTACGTCAAGGCTGTCAATCCAAAATTATATGTTTGCCAAATTACTTATACATTTATCGACAAGCTTGACAGACCATCCCAGAAGTAGAATTATACCCAAAAATAGAATGTTCATGAAATTTCAAGCAAAATTTATATTATTATTATATAAAAGTGAATATGCTCTTTACACAAAACTATACTACCCAGCACATACTTCAAGGGGGGGAGGTGCCAAATAAAGATATTGATTGTTTATAGTTTCATGCAAAAATATATGCATATATGAAGTAACAAGATACTCGCAAGCTCATGTTAAACTTGTGGGAGCGTTCTTTTCAAATTTGTGAAATTGAAAGTAACTTAAAAAAAAAAAAAATCTGCAACCAAAATTGAAAAAGTAAACACTAACCCGGTTAGAATTCAATCTCAGCTATTATAAGCAAGAAAAATAATCATTTAAAACTATTAATATTCAAGGGAGAAATTTTTAAATGTACGCTCCTATAGGTTTAACATCAGCAATTCCAGTTTCTTCTCATGACTAGTGCAGATTCCTAACCTTCAAGTTAATGTTAATTCTATGAGAGCGTTGTTTACATATTACTTGCTAGCATTTTAATTATTATTAAAATGATTTTTATCTTTTAAGGATTTTTTTTTTTTTTTTTTGCATAGGTACCTGTGGTTGAAAACTTTAATTGCGTGCAAGGAAGATGGGGGTGCCAAAATCCATGTTCGCCACGGGTGCAAAAAAAGCTAGTTTTGGCCTTGATACACAACGTTTGGCTAGTTAAAAGTCAGCGAGTAACGTAAACAAACTTCCATTGCAAAGTAGGAAGATAATCTGTGGCCTATAATCTCCTAAAAAAAGTAACTGATTTTGAAGGGAAAGGCGTTTTAGCCCTTAGATTCCCCCCCCCCCATCCCCTTCACAATCAAATCAACATATCCAATTAGGTTGGCAAGACAATATCAACATTTTAGTTTTTATTAAAACAAACATATCAAGCTCTTTTTTTTTTTTTTTTCTCAGAGTGAAAATACATTTTGACAACATGATTGTAAAAAACGAACTTTGAAGTAGGGTATGAAAAAAAAAAAATCAAAAGAAAATTATTTAAAACTTTCTTTTAAGAATATTAACTTTAGAATTAAATAAAAACAAGTATCTTACTTTTGCAAAAAAAAGCTGTTATATCTCTTACTTACCTATAACCTTTAATTACTAAATAAACAAAAAGAACATGAAGAAAATTTTTACTTTTAGAAGCTCAAAACAACCAGTCGGGATAATATGATTCATTTTGAGCTAATCGTGTGCTCTGAACAAATTATTCACGTGTCTTCCGATTGGCGCTATAGAAATAGGTCGTTCCCTGCCAGACATAATCTGCAAATATCACAAATTTTCTTTTAAAACAGCATTCTATTCTAATACTACAAAAGAAAAACACGATGTCTCTTTCCCCTTCATTTTGATCTCAAATAGCAATCAAGTAAGTTGAACATCCATTGCACATATCATTGGAGTTGGAAATTAGTTTGTTTCAAGTTGGGAAATTTTTTAATCCCCCCAATAAATATCTGTCGCTACGCACCTGCAAATCGATAAGGAAACGACGAATTTAAACACTAAATCCATCATTATAGTGAATTTCTGCCTGTTAACAAGTAAACAAACAAACGTGGATTAGGATTCGATTCAAGATTCAATAAACGATTCAAAACGCGAGCTACGCTCATAAACAAGAAATTCAAAATATTTTTTTTTTGAAAATTGAAAAAATATATATAAATAACAATTATATTGAATACATATAATTAAAAAAAAATTTCCCCATTTTTAAAAAGGAATCTAAATATTTTTTCGACAAAAAGCAAAAATGTGAAATAATAATTTCTTCATAACAAAAAAGAAAGATAATATGAATCGAAATTTGATTTAATATATATTTAATATTTTAAAACACATAATAATGACTTCTGTTGCATTAACGGGAAACGTAGCTAAACAAGAAATTCAAAATATTTTTTTTTTTAAATTGAAAAAAAAAATTATAAATAACAATTATATTGAATACATATAATTAAAAAAATATTTCCCCATTTTTAAAAATGAATCTTAATATTTTTTCGACAGAAAGCAGAAATGTGAAATAATAATTTCTTCATAACAAAAAAGAAAGATAATATGAATCGAAATTTGATTTAATATTTTAAAACACATAATAATTAATATTTTAGTATTGAAAATTTTAATATTTAAAAAAAGATTTACTGCCTATATTCAGATTTTTAACTGTAACCTAGAATACCTAAAATGACTTTGCAAACTTTGTTTCTGATTATCTTCTACCTATTCCAACCCACAGCACTTTGCTCTAATTGGTCAGATGGATTAAGACTCCTCCCACTAACGACGTGACGTCAAACATACTCACTAATCACTGAGGAGAAAAGTATCAGAGAGATGGTTGACTTCTGAATGGTTGACTGTTGCATTAACGGGAAACGAAAATGTCAAAAATAAAACGAGTTTTTCCAGACAAAAGATAAGTCTTATTCACTTCATCTTAATCAGATTCATATTATATATCAATTTAAAGAAAATCGTCCCAACCGTTTTCCAGATTTTGACATTAGGAATTTGTTCCATCGCTTTTGCTTTAAAAATGGCTACTTAGATCTCAAAATATACTGCACGTAGAAATGTAAAAATTTCAGAATACGATTAGACTGCAGATATAAGACTGTTCTAAAAAAATCAGAACAATAGGACCTATATCTGCTGAGTTATTAAAAGGCGGCTTTTAGCGTTTTCTTTGATGTCGAGTTAGCCGTATATATGAGTTCCGCCATCTACGAATTCTACGATACGATTTTAGGCTTAAGGCTGCGTCACTTGGAATACTACCGTCTTCCATGATTTTCTTAAAGTTCAACTTCTATGTCATCTATGAAGATTCACTAGAAAAACGGAAGTACGATACGATATAATAAAGTGCAGGGTGAAATCTGTTGAAATTCGGCGAATTAAAATGTTTAAAAAGTAACTGTTAAATTGAAATTACAATAAACCTACAAAAGTAACTACAATAAAAAAATCAATCATAGTTTAACTCTTAAACAATTATTATTTTAAATCAAAATTACCAAAATATCAATTCTGTTAACTTCAACTCTTAAAATTATCGAAAAAGGAAACTGTCCGTAATGTAAGCTGAAACAAGTAATCAATATAAGTAATTAGCAGGAAGTTATTATTTGAGGTTCCGCCATCTACTTCTACGATACGATTTTAGGCTTAAGGCTGCGTCACTCGGAATACTACCGTCTTCCATGATATTTGAAGGGGTAAAAATTTAAAGTTTACCGTTTTTTAAGAATGAAGTACAAAGTGAAGTCTTACACTTTGCGTTAAAATTGCCTCAATTTGCATTAAAATTGCCTCAATTGCTTGGGCACATGGAACATAAATTGGTGCAAATTTTCGAGTTTTGAACTGAGTTATAAATTGATAAAACAGGAAAATAGTTGACGATGAAATGTTAAATCAATATGATTATGATGCTGGAAGGTTTTTAAATAATACACTATATTGCCATTAACGACCGGCAATTTTCAATTTTAGACGTTTTGTCGAATATTTAGAAATATACTTGTCAGATTCTTCTGGAATTTCAGGATTAAAAAGAACAGGTATGACCTCATATTTAGCGATGTCGATTTGATAAGGGGGCCAATTAAGGGGCCAACGAAAAATCAAAGAAAAATAATAATACTTGGGATCACCCTGTAAAATAAATGCACGAAATGATCTATCGCTACCGAATATAAATAAACAGACATTGTGCAATATGTGTATTCTTTTGTGTAAGAATAGCACTTATATTAATAGAGATATAGCGATTTATTTAAAAAAATTAAAAAATTCTTGCATGATTTTTGCTTATAACATACAGGGTTTTCAACCAAATTTAACGCCGATTTCAGAAAAATTGACAAAATATAGTAGAAACAATATAGTGCAATTGGAATATAAATATATTAAATATCTTAGGAAATATGAGCAGTTGTATGAAATAATTTTTATCTGCGCATGCGCGAAAGATAACAAGGATCATTTTACATAGTTTAATAGTCAATTCTATGGAGCAACTTATAAAAAAAAATCTAGTCAAATATCGTAAAAATTCAGAAAGACATCGGCGTTAGAGTGAGCAAATTTTTAGTTGTTCTCTAAAAGCAGCTGAATGATAAGGGATTTTACACAAATTGTCATTTTTTATTAACTGACTTTCAGAAAAAAGTTAGTATTTAGTGACTATCAACGAGTAGATTTGGAAAAAATGCTTCGATTTTGTACTTCTTTTGATCATGGTATAGGCTCGTTCTGGTGGTTATCAGAGAAGAACTAAAGCATCAATAAAAAATGAAAATTTAAAAAAATTAAAAATTAAAAATGACAATTTGTGTGAAATCCCTTATCATTCAGCTGCTTTTAGAGAACTACTAAAAATTTGCTCACTCTAACGCCGATATCTTTCTGAATTTTTACGATATTTGACTAGATTTTTTTTTATAAGTTGCTCCATAGAGTTGACTACTAAATTATGTAAAATGATCCTTGTTATCGTTCGCGCATGTGCAGATAAAAATTCATACAACTGCTCATATTTCCTAAAATATTTAATAGGTTTATATTTCAATTGCACTACAGTCGAACCTCTATTTAACGAACTTCTATTATGCGAATTTCTCTATTTTGCGAACTTTTCGTTGGAACCTAGAACATTTTGCAAATTTCTTCGTAAAATAACCTCCAAATAGCGAAGTGCATTCTCTATTTAACGAACTTTTTCTTGTAATCAATTTTTTTTTTCCTCTCCATTTCTCAAAATATTTCTGGACATTTCAAACTTATTCTTTCTTTTAACACATTTTATGATGTTCAGTGGCCTAGAACTGGTTTTACCAGGTGCCTTCTTTGTCAGCAGTGAGAATTCGGTAAGTACGGAGGACGAAGACGATAATCTCTTAGAGTAACTTAAAAAAAATGTGGATATAGTTAGATAAAAAGAAGAAATTAACCATGATGTGCTGGTTGATGATTGTATTTCACTTAATTCTGAAACTGAGGTCTCGGAAACGCTATCCGAATTGGACATTTTCGACAGTGTGAAAAATAAAAACAATACAGCAATGAATTGCGATGAAGACGAATATGATGATAATAGAAATGATCATTATACAGGAATTATTCGTATGATGAAATGCTAAAATCATTTGAAACAATCCGACGTGGATTATAGTTAGAAGAAAATACGCATGAAGGGGTTTTTGGTGCATTGCAAAGATGTGAGACGTATTATGAGAGAAAGCACTTTTTTAAATAAAAAACTCAGGCAGAATTAACAGAGTTTTTCAGAAATGAAATTTAAGGACGCATATGTTAATGTATGGTTAAAATTATTTGGTATAATAATAATAAATACTATAATGTCATTAAAATTCGTTAATTTTAATGTAAAACTATTTACTTTAAACAGAAAATAAGTATATTCCCGGATAATGTTTTGTTTTCCTTGCAGATTTCCAAGATTTAAGCACATAGAACAAATGAATCGATGATGGATATTGATGGGTAAAATAAATAAAACAAATCGATATAATTTATTAAAAAAAATGTGATTAATTATTTTAGTAAAAATATTTAGTGTTTATGAATTTAAAATCTGTTTTATGTAGTTTAAAGTATTTTAAAAGGTGAATCTCTATTTAACGAATTTTCCATATAACGAACTTTTTCCGGGATTTATCGACTTCGTTAAATAGAGGTTCGACTGTATATTGTTTCTACTGTATTTTGTCAATTTTTCTGAAATCGGCGTTAAATTTGGTTGAAAATCCTGTATGTTATAAGCAAAAAACATGCAAGATTTAAAATTTTTTTTTAAAATAAATCGCTATATCTCTAATAATATACGTGCTATTCTTACACAAAAGAATACACATATTGCACAATGTCTGTTTATTTATATTCAGTAGCGATAGATCATTTCGTGCATTTTATTTTACAGGGTGATCCCAAGTATTATTTTTTTTCTTTGATTTTTTGTTGGCCCCCTAATTGTCCCCCTTATCAAATCGACATTGTTAAATATGAGGTCATACCTGTTCTTTTTAATCCTGAAATTCCAGAAGAATCTGACAAGTATATTACTAAATATTCGACAAAATGTCTAAAATTGAAAATTGCCGGTCATTAATGGCAATATAGTGTATATTTAAGCAATGTGGGTGTGTATATGGGTTTTTTTTTTTACCTTTTCAAAAAAAGTGGTTTTTTGATGCTTCGGTATATTTTCTAAAAATCTATTTTACTTAAAAACTTTGAAAATCCTAATAATAATAAAGGACTTTACGTTGTAATATCGATACAAAACAAATAGGTGTTGCTTTCCAACGTACAATTTATACACAAGTTTAACATAAAACTCTACGTTTCGGTTTATTCTTTAAAACCTTCATCAGGAGAAAAATTTTCTAAAATATAAATCGACAACAAACTCTTTACATGCTACATTTTGAAATCAATTCAAAATTCAAAACATTCTAACGGAAATCTCTTACTCCCTTGAAAATCCTTTTAAAAATTTTTCGGTAAAATATTTTTAATTTTATTTTTTAAAGCCAAAAGGAAAATCGCTTCTTATTATTCTCAAATAGAGTTAGTTACACAATTTTGGAAAATTTCAACTGTTTACTTAAAATAGATTTTTAGAAAAGTGTACCGAAGCATCAAAAAACCACTTTTTTCGAAAAGGCAAAAAAAAAAAAAAAAAAAAAAAAAAAAAAACTATATACACACACACACAAAATGCCTAAATATATTATTTTAAAACCTTCCAGCATCATAATCATATCCATTTAACATTTCATCATCAACTTTTTTTCTGTTTTATCAATTTATAACTCAATTCAAAACTCGAAAATTTGTACCAATTTATGTTCCATGTGTCCTTAAGACAACCAGAAAACATCCATGAGGCGTTATCTAAATACGACATGGGGCTTTTGCTGGCGGAAGGTTTGTTGGGCAAAATTTGGTAAAGCAGACATTTCCAACTGTTGCTAAGTAGACTTTCCAATCAGCCAACAATAGGCCAACTACTTCCAACTATTTTATGTTACTTGGCTTATTAAGTTCTATTGTATCTTATTCTTTGTTTCGTTTTCATTTCAGACACGATGTCGAAGGCCAAAAGGACAGCGGTTAGGATCAAAGAATTCGCTTCTAGACTAACAAGAAAGAAGTCTGTCGAAGCTGACGTCATGGAGACTAACTTGCGACGATGCCTCAACACTGCGGATATCACCTTGCTATCCATAGGCCACATGGTTGGCTCCGGCGTGTACGTTCTCTCGGCAACGGTGGCTAAAAACGTGGCAGGACCTGCTATAGTCGTCGCTTTCATATTCAGCGGATTCGCCTCATTCCTGGCAGCTCTTTGCTATGCAGAGTTAGGAGTTAGATATCCGAAGTCAGGATCTGCCTATTCGTACACTTATCTTGCTCTTGGTGAACTGTGGGCGTTTCTGGTAGGATGGAACGTTGCGCTAGAGCAAGTCATAGGTGCAGCTGCGATTTCTAGAGCTTGCAGTGCTTACATAGACTCCCTGACAGGAGGTATCATCAAAAACGGAACTATAAATATGACAGGAAGGATAGGTACTGCAATGATGTCTGAATATTTAGATTTTCTTGCTTTAGGCATCTTGATATTTTTTGTGATCTTCCTGTCTTTTGGCATCAGAATGACGTCACATCTCAACAACGTATTTTCAATAGTAAACTTAATTGTAATAGTTACCATCATCTGTGTCGGTGCATACTTCTCTGATGTGAAAAACTGGACGAATCCAGCCACGGGAGGCTTTATGCCGTATGGGTGGTCAGGGGTACTGGCAGCATCAGCTTCTTGTTTTTACGCATATGTCGGTTTTGATTCCATCGCTTCATCGGGCGAGGAAGTGAAAGACCCTCAGAAGTCTATTCCACGGGCCACCATGATCTCCATGGGAACCGCCACAGCTGCTTATGTAGGCGTTTCGACAGTGCTCACCATGATGGTGAATTACAAAGACATAGTAGACGATTCTGGGCTTCCTGAGGCATTCTATGTGCACGGTGCGAAGTGGGTAAAGATAATAGTCGTCGTAGGAGCCGTCTGTGGCATGTCTACTGGTATCATAGGCAGCCTTTTCGCGTTAACACGTGTCATTTACGTCATGGCAGATGACGGCCTGCTTTTTGCGTTCTGTTCGAACGTCAACGAGAAGACGAAAATCCCCCTTGTTGCGATGTATATATTTTCCTGCCTGGCTGCCGTTATGACGCTGATGTTTGACATCAAGGTCCTTGTGGAAATAATATCTATTGGCACACTTTTTGCTTATCTAATAGTTAGTGCGTCTGTGATCGTATTACGATACAGACCCACAGTACACGTTTCCACGGACAGTCAAGAACTGTCTTATATCGGTGACAGTAGCGTTGAAAAGTCTCCGGTAGAAGATCCTGGCGGCCAGTTCCAAGAACGTTTCCAGTTTATGAGATCTTATATAAACTTGTCACCAGGACGTCTGGTCACAATATGTGTTTTTATATATTGCATATTTATTTTTATAATGTGTGGTTTTGCAAAACTTTGTTCCTCTAGCAAAGGAAAGATATCGTGGTGGGCCATTTTGATTTTGATTGTTTGTCTCCTCTGTGTTATGTGCTCATTGGTACTAATAACCATTCACCAACAGTCTTCATATTCACAGAAGTATAAGGTAAGTGTCAAGTGTCAATATTAAATGTAAATTTCAGCTTTTACATTAGACACTTTATTTATTATAAGTCTTTACTTCTTATTTTTTTCTATGCCTGTTAAATTTATGTTGTTTAATTCCTTCTAACGTTATGATTTAGTAAAAAAAAAAATGAATATTATTACTAAAGTGAAAGCAAAAATGTTGAATTACGTGGATTATGAAATTAAAAGCATTTAAATCTCATAAAGCTCTTTGTTTTAAAGAAATGCAATTAAATGTAAATGACCAAGACATTACAAATTTTATAAAATCTACCCAGCAAAGAGGAAATTGCTGGCCAGCAGCAAGATAGGTGCTGGTAATGATGGAGACGTTCTGGCTAATGGTCTACTGCATGACTACTGCTGGACAGCTTCAGTCAACTTTGCTGTTGGAAATCATCAGAGAAAATTCTGGTGGGCTTCCGTTTTATCTCATGCGCTGACCCACCACTACATGGAAGCGCACGAACTTTTGCAGTATTATTGCTGGGAACCCTTACGCTAGGTGGCGTTGCGAATATCGAAGACACTCAGTATTTGAACACAAATCTGAAATGAATATCTTAACACAATTTAAGCTGTGAAGCTAATTTTTTTTGAAAATGTAAATAATATAGCACCATTGCCACCAACAAAATAAATAAGTAAATGAATAAATAAATAAATTCTTTATTTCAACGCACATTTTTTTTTTCTCCTTAAATCTTGTTTTACTAAGGAACTATTACAAAGGATTTCGGTTTTCATAATTTACACAGTTCAGAATAATAAAAAAAAGCGTATAAAATATATAGGATTTCTATACAATACGATAATTTCTATACCAGTTTAATGATTGGGAACGTAAATCACAAGAGAAACAAGCTTGAAATAGTGTAATGAGAGCTTGAAAATACGAGCGGTCATAGCATACGCTGAAAGTACTTGTTCATGTCCGATCACGAAAATCTAACAGCCTTCGATCGCGGTTAGTACTTGGGAGGGTGACCACATGGAAACCGCTGCAAGTTCAAATATTTCTATAGACATTTCTATCATAGACACTTCTACAGATATTTCTATAGTTCTTGGTGAAACTAGCTTATAGAAAAAAGAGCAATGATTCTATAATACTTTGTATTTTTATAGAATTCTATAAGAAATTTTTGTAAGGGAAAGTGCTGGGCCAGCAAAGGAATAGAGTGCGATAGGTGCTAGTACTGCAGGAAAAGCTGGCCTGCTGTTGGCCATCACTGATGGGCCAGCTGCATTCCGCACGGACACTTTTGTACAGGTTTAAGTAATGGCACCATTGCACTTTACCGCTAATGGCAGTGCTGGCTGCCATCTTTTCTCCAGCTGAAGGCCCACTGTTCCTTTCTTTGCTGGGTCACTGTTTCTTTCTTTGCTACCAGGAAAAAGGTTTAGTCGCCAATAAAAAAACATTAACAAAACAAAATGGAGTCATTCAATAGGGCATTTCTTCCATACTAAATTAAAACAACAACAAAAAAGAAAAAACAGCTTGGATAGCTTAAGGAGGTTTTAAACGGGATTTTCTTCCAATTGTTCAACTGGATGTGCCAATCCCAAAACTTTCTTCTATCTCACATATCTTAATATTTCAAAAAGTAGTTACAAATGTTAATACTTCAATATTATTAGTTCAATACTATACCAACTTTGATTTTCATCTTAAATTTCTGCTTCAGTAGATTCATCGGAGACAAAACGAGTTCATCTCAATCAAGACATTTATTAAAATCAATAGTTTTTCGTTATTCTGTTGTGCATCGTCTGCTTGAGAATAACCCGTTTAGCAGGATTCGAAGTTTTCGTCGCTGCACGAGCCGCCGATGTACAATAGAACTACGAAAAATCGAGAAAACTATACAAAAATCGCTATTAGAGCGCCCCCTTCCGGCGGAATATTTCGAAGTTCAAGGAGAACCTGCTGACCATTGCCAAATACATAAATATGAAATTTGGTTCAATTCTATGCGCAACTTCATACACTTTTCGATGGTACAATCATGAAAATGGTACAAAAATCACTATTACAGCGTTCCCTTCCGGTGGAATGTTTCCAAATTAAAGGAGGACCTACTTGCCATAGCCAAACGCATATGCCTGTTCCAGGTGCTTGTTTTGTTTGGGCCGAGTGAGAGCATTTAAATTTGTGCGATAACGCGCATCACATTGCAAACCGTTTTTACGGCATACTGCATCTCCATGTATCTCTTTCATCCACGATGGTGGACGCCCGAAGTGTGATGAGCTGATTTCCCATTGGTCGAAGGTCTAAGCCCCTCCCTCCGGTAGTCAACTCATGCGACGTGTTGATCGACTATGTCAGTCGTTCAGGCAACATTAAGATTAGCTTAGGATAGAAGACTATGCCTAGAACGAAAAAAAGCCTATTTTCAGTTAAAGATAATTACCATGCAATATAATTAAATTTTTTTCTAACATCTCTAAAAGAAAAATAAGCAGAACAACAAAAGTTACCAAAAGCAATATTAAAAAATTTCAAACAAATAAAAGATTAAATTTACGAATACAACTCAGCAGAGAAAGAAACAGTGGGCCATCAGCTGGAAAAAATAGGGCAGCCAGCAGTGCCATCAGCCGTAAAATGCAAGGGTGCCATATTACTTAAACCTGTCGAAAAGTGTGCGAGCCGAATGCAGCTGGCCTATCAGTGATGGCCAACAGCAGGCCAGCATTGGTATGCCATCACATTACTTCAATCCGGCACTTTTCCTGCAGTGCTAGCACCTATCCCACTGCTATTCCTTTGCTGGCCCAGCACTTTCCCTTACAAAAATTTCTTATAGAATTCTATAAAAAAACAAAGTATTATATAATCATGGCTCTTTTTTCTATAAGCTAGTTTCACCAAGAGCTATAGAAATATCTGTAAAAGTGCCTATAATAGAAATGTCTATAGAAATATTTGAACTTTCAGCGGTTTCCATGTGGTCACCCTCTCAAATACTAACCGCGCTCGATGCTGTTTGGTTTTCGTGATCGGACAAGAACAAGTGCTTTCAGCGTACGCTACGACTGCTCGTGGTTTACAAGCTCTCATTAAACTATTTCATGTTTGTTTCTTTTGTGATTTACGGTCCCAATCATTAAACTGGTATAGAAATTATTCTATTGTATAGAAATCCTACGTATTTTATACGCTTTTTTTATTATTGATTCTGAACTGCGTAAATTATGAAAACTGAAATCCTTTGTAACCTAGTAAAACCAGATTTAAGGAGAAAAAAAAAGTGCGTTGAAATAAAGAATTTATTTATTTATTCATTTGCTTATTTATTTTGTTGGTGGCAGTGGTGCTATATTTTTTACAGTTTAAAAAAATTGTCTTCACAGCTTAAATTGTGTTAAGATATTCGTTTCGGATTTGTGTTCAAATAATGTCTTCGATATTCGCAGCGCCACCTAGTATAAGGGTTCCCAGCAATAATACTGCAAAAGTTCGTACATTTCCATGTAGTGGTGGGCCAGCGCATGAGATAAAATGGATACCCACCAGAATTTTATCTGATGATTTCCAACAGCAAAGTTGACTGAAGCTGTCCAGCAGTGGTCATGCAGTGGTAGACCATCAGCCAGCACCTGTCCAACATTGCCAGCACCTATTTTGCTGCTGGCCAGCAGTTTCCTCTTTGCTGGGAAGACTTTCGAAGTAATTTGCCAAACAGTTTAGAAAAAGTGATATTATATACAAAATTTACAAGAGAGTTATTAATATTTACAAGAGTAGGGAAATATAATTTTGCCTAATTTTTATCATTTCTTCAATTTGAAGAAAAGTCGAACATACCTTCCATGAAAGCAAGCGTTTTTCTGGCAATTTCTTGTTGTAAGATAATATTTTCGTACAGATAGATGTTAAAGACAACTAGCGAATTTTAAAACTGAATTTATCTTGATATCTGCTTTGATTTTTTTCCATGATCTAGACAAATTTGAAAAAACCGTTTTGAAAATTTTCCAACTGGTAAAGTTGTTCTGGGGCAGGTGGCGCCATATTAGGTGGTTGTGGACAACTTTTTTCTTGTGTTTAATTTCAATGTCAATTTTAGGGTTTTCACTTTTCTTTGAGATTTAGGAGTAAGATATACGAAATTACGTTTTGTTTTTATGAAATTGGCAACTTATAATTTTTACAATCTTTGTAAGAAGATGGATGCTGTTCATCGTAGTTACAGAAAACAGGGGGAGGTTTCTCGACATTAACTTCAGTTTTTCTAGGGCAATTCGAGGATGGGCGACTATCAACCCAGCCAGCGCATTTGGGATTTAAATTGCAATCGTTGGCTACGTAAAAAAAAAAAAGTGCTGACTACTGTAACATTGTGCAGCCTTTCTCGGAGCCCCGTACTTCTCAATACTTATTCTAATTTTGAAGAGGGAAGTGATCTGAAAGGTCTTTTTTTGAGTTTTCTTTACTTGGTATATTTAAGAGGAAGAGCGGGAGCATTCTCCCATAAGTTCTACTACGTATTTGGGTTACTTTAGTAACATCTATGGCAATAGCGTTTAATTCGTTGGTAATTTTGTCCGGGGAAATGCTCTCCGGAAGGCCCCTAAGAACGATTTTGAGAGATGCAATCAGATCGGGTATAATATAAAATTGGAAATTACGTTCCATTAAGAAATCCGCTACTTTTTTTTAGTACTAAAGGAGTCAGGCGTGATTTTAACCAACCTACCAGCAACATCTACATAAAATTTGAATCCCACTCAGTTTCGATTAATTTGGTAAATTCATCTACATCCTAAATCTCATGTACCACAATAGGTTTTGGGGAATAATTTTGTCATTATTTTCCTCACTAATTAATTTAGCGTGATCAGAAACGCTAATTTTAGAATAAATCATAGGCCGAGATCCAGACACATTTTGAGGTGCTAGCGAAACGAGACTGACCAATCAGAAACCTGCATTTTTGCGAACTTTTCGCTGTTTTAAGTAAGCAAATTTTCTGATTGGTCAATCTCGTTTCGCTAACAGCGCAAATCTGTCTGGATCCCGGTATTTGTCTCGGCAGTCTCACCATTAGTGACGCCATCTTTGGAGTTCATAAAAGTCCTTCATATTCTCAACTTCAGAGAGAACCTGTGATTGATTATCAGTGTCGATCTCCACTTCGAAGCTGACAGCAATCTTAGCCTTTTTTGGCATTCGGAACAACAAGGTCACCGGAAATAGTATTTAGTCTGTCTTTTTCGTTTTCGGACTTTTGAAGTTTTTTGAGGGTTATGAAGATTGACCAAAGGGGTACTAACACACACGCTGTTGATTCTGCTATAGGAGGAAAATATTTTTCAATTTTTCACAGTACAGTTTTATGAATGGCGAGTCCACTTGACTCCGTAAAGAAGTATTGACTTTTTCTACAATTAATAGTTCATTTAACTCTTTCAGGTTCCACTGGTCCCTCTGATTCCGGCACTGAGCATCGCTATAAATGCCATTCTCATCGTGAACCTGAAGGCAGCTACTTGGCTCCGACTGCTCGTCTGGGTCGCAATAGGTAAGGGATTTTCAGTTTGTTAAATTCCAAGAATCTTGTTTATGATCTTTCATCAGCGCCTTTTGGTACTTTTATGTTGACCAGGCGTAGGTGATAAGCCGCCAAATATTGTTTCCATCGCAATTATTCATTCACATTGCTTTTATTTCATTTAAAATATAAACCTTTCACTGATTTCCTTTAAAATACATAGAATACATACTTTTAGTACTGTGCCAGAAAAAGGTTTAGAACCATCAACAAAAGCAGAAAAGCTCTTTAATGAAAAACAATATCATTGCAAAATTATACACATAAAGTTATACATACAAGTTTTATTATTTGTTTTAAATTACAATAATATATTTAAAAAATAATAAAAGGAAAAGTGCCCAGTTAAACTGATGGCATTGAGCTCACAGGTTATTCACACTAATTGCACATTATACTCTTATTTCAAAGAATAATGCCTCTCAAAAATTAAATTAAGGGGAATTATCCCTCACCTCCCCTGCTTCACATATCTATACTTAACCAATGAGCCTCCAAATCTCCTCAAGGAAGTGCCTTATCAGAATAAACCGGTATACCAAATTTGAAGTAAATCGGATAGAAAAACCCGTTTATCTAAATTAAGGTGGGTATTAGCTCCCCGTTTCCCCCTTTATACTTAAACAATGAACCTCCAAATCTAGTCAGGGAAGCGCCTTATCAGAATTAACTGATATACCAAATTGGAAGCAAATCTAATAATTCTGCATGAAAAACCCATTTATCAAAGTTAAAGGGGGGATTATCCCCCTTACCCCCCTTTTATACTTAACCAATGAACTCCCAAAACTAATCAGGGAAGCGCCTTATCAGAATGAACCTAGAAAAATTTTTTGAAGCAAATCGGATATTTCTATCAAGAGTTATCGCGTTACGTACAGACATACGTACACACGTACATACAGAACCTGCAGGCACATTAGCTCTCAGGCTTTGATAGCCAGAGAGCTAATAAGCAAAAATTAATTTCTAGATAATACAATTTAGTGGAAAAAAGTTTAGGACCAATATATTTAAAATCTAAATTACACAAGTAAATGATTTGTACACTAATTTTTAGTACTTTGTTTGTTTCCCCTTAATACTAATGACTCTCATAAGACGCATTGATAAAGTTTTAGCCAGGTTTTTACATGTGGAAATGGGTATTTGTTTCCATATTTCCGAAATGGATGCTTTTGGTTCAACAATCGAATCAAACTGCTTTCTGTTGGCACAAACTTCACGAACCAAGATTACCCATATGTTTACTATAGAATTTATGTCAGGAATTTTAGACGGAATGTCTAAAATTTGATGTTACTAGAAGATAAACAATCTGCAGTTGACACAGACTTGCGAATAGAAGCGTTATCTTGAAGCAATATCAAATTCTGATCCAAAAGTTCACCTTTAAGTGGAACAAATTTATTACCAAGAATATCTTGATAGTCAAAGGAGTTCATATTTGTCGGTGAAAGCCAAACTTGCTTTCTCTTTTGCATTAAAGCCTGCCCAAATCACGACTGGGCCACCCCTTTTTACACGTTGTGAAAGCAGATATACACTAGTGTGCAAAACTTAAGCAGCAGTCACAAAATTGTAATTTCTGAACACATGAATACTCAAAAGAAAATTCTACAACCATTGCTGGACAGATAATTACACCTGTTTATTTTCTATTAAATATATATCCAAAATTGTTAATTGGTCCAAATCATCCAAGCAACCTCATAGCAAATTGGTATATAATTTTATATACCTTAGATAAATTCAAATAATATAAGTGATCGTATTTACCTAAATTCTAGTAGAAGAGCAACGCGAAGCATTAATAAAATTAAATTATAATTCGCGTCAAAATGTAATTATTAAATTTGAATAATTACGTATAAAATTAAGAGTTTGCGTTGTGAATTATTTAGACGAACTCTTCCACTTATGAATTAAACTAAAATTAAAACTATAAAAATAAATTGACACACTTTAAATATTATTAATTAAATAATTACAGAAACTTTTTAAAACTTGATTAAATATTTTATTTACATTGAACATAACTATATACAGAAAAACATAATATTAATTCAAAAAATAGAAAGCAACACTTTTGTTTGCTTCTCATTATTTAAGTATGTTTAATCTTTAAAAAAAAAGACAATATTTTCACGTACTCTAATTATTATAATTGTTTCTTTTTGCTAAAAGAATAACTCTCTTTCATTTTTAAATTACCTTAATCTTATTTAATTATTGGTTTTGTCGGATCTCAGATTACTCTCTACCATAAAATATCAGAAAAGTATTTTTGTGATTTTTCATATGATCTTAAGTGGTAAAGGAAAAAGTTTAAAGTCGTACCTTTTTTTTAATATACGGGATGGTGGCCTTTATTCATCAAATTTCGAGTTGTTGCGTTGCTTAGGATCATGGCCATGTGTCATCAGGAACGCATCCTCAATTTGGCTTAATTAGGATCACTCCGATATGTACATCAGGAAGACATCCTCAATTTGGCTTGATTAGGCTCACTCCGATAGGTACCTCAGGAAGACATCCTCAATTAAGCTTGATTAGGCTCGCTCCGATATGTCCATCTCGCCTGGGAATTACAAGGGCTTTTAGGATTCATCGCACGGGCTTTTAGGAGAGCTCCTGCGTCCTCTACATCTTTTTCCAGACTCACTTTTTTTAAACCTTATTCTTCTTGCACACCAGCTCCTGCAGTGGGTGGAACTATTTTTGTCTAGTCCACTGTTATTGGATGTGAGAAGATTTTTTATTATACTTCGATAGGCCTATTAGCTAACAGTCTGCAAATGGCCCCTTACATATACTTTAATATTATTATCTGCCTTAAAGTTTGGGTGGTCTGAAAAGCCATAAATTTATCCCAACACTTTTATTGAGGCCATAAATTGATTCCAACGTTTTTATGATTTTACGACTTCTAATTATACACCACTTTCCATTGGCTTGTCATAAAACGACACCATGGCGTCTGGCTATTGTTGTTGTCTGAGATCCGAACTCCATTCAACGTACATTCATTTTACAATACAACAGTTTTTTAAAAATATATATTTAATATTTAAAATAAACTTAATAATTTTTGTATGAACTTACACTCCTATTTTACTTAAATATATAAACATTATAATTTTACACTCATAATTATATTTTATAAAAAATATTTATACAAACAGAAATAACAAATTACGCAATTTTACTTTGATTTAACCAACATGGTGCGGGAACATATCATAGTTATATGTTGCCCAGCAACCATCAAGTGTAGAAAATAGGTACTACCCTAACAGCACAGCCTGTCCATGTGAACTCACCTTGACGCCACAAATGGTGACAAGCGTCACAGTCACTACAACGAACTGAAATGTTTTATCGAATCTTTTATTCATCTCATTCTTACTCTCAATTGGTCACATCACTGAGAAGTCACTATGACTGCTGTTTTATAACGAGTCAACAAGTGACTTTACAATGAAGTCACCTAGTGACTCTCATGTGACCGTCATTTTGAGACTCTATTTAAAGTCATCATGACATCTGTTTTGTGACGAGTTCCCAAGTGACAGAAAATGAAATTATCTAGTGACTTTTCAGAAAGGAGCGTAAGGGCGAGTTCACAGAAGAGTCTCGCTCATCTGAAAGTCACCACGTGACTTCACTGTGACATTATATTGTAACTCATTATAATGCAATGCTCACGATTGCTTCAAAATTGAGTCTTCAAATGTTAGTCATATGAGAATCACAAGGTGACTTCATTGTAATTTTATCTGGCGACTCATCAAAAAACAACAGTCACAATGACTTCTCAGTGGAGTCATCGTATGGCGATTATTTGAGGGTAATAATGAGACGGATGAAAGTTCCCACATTTCGTTTCACCGTAGTGACTGCAACACTTGTCACCATGTGTGACGTGGAGGAAATGTTACATCGACTAGCTGTGCTGTAGGGATAGTACATATTTGAATTATATTATTTTCTTTTGAGTATTCGCACGCTCGAAAATTAGTATTTTATGATGGTTGCTTAACACTAGAACCGCCGTAGTGGTCATTTACCGGTAAAAAAGGAAAATATTTCAATTCGCACCAGAAATTTTTTTTCTAAAATAAGTTAAATTTATACCATGGAGAGATAAGTTAAATATATAAGTTAAATAGTTTAAAATAAAACTTCTGATGTAAAATAGTTTTATAACACTTGAGTAAAATTTCCGGCAGTTCTAGTGTTAAGTTTTGCACACCAGTGTAGCTCACTTAGTAAATCATGCCAATAACATCTAAAATCATCTGTACCATCAAGGGTGAATATTTTTTCATTAGTATTAGGTTGTAACGAAAGTTTTCCGCCAAATCACCATTACATAATGCTAATTATAATATATATAATTGACTGTAATTTTATATATAGGGGAGGTGGGGGCACATGTGAACACGGGGCACATGTGAACATCGCAGTTTTTCGATAGTTATTATAAGCTTTTTTATTTGAAAAAAAATTCTAAAGATGATAGCACTTGTAGACATATGGTAAAAATTTTTTGAAGCTCTATGACATTTTGTTTGTCCTCTGTAGCCGAAACACTGTTTTTAGATCTCAAAAGTAAAATCATTGCTCCAAGTTCATAAGCGAATAACTTTATTTATTTATTCATTTATTTGAATTTGAGTGTTTTACCATATACTATGAATACTAATAAACATTTTTGATAAAACTCTTTTTCTTCTAAAATTGAGAAATGTTAAAGATTCATCAATTTAACAGAAGCAGCAATGTGCGGCACTTGTGAACAGGCTAGTTGGGGCAGATATGAACAGTTCATAAGTACCCCAATAATCATTCTGTGATTCTGTTTCTTTCAGTTAACTTAATGAGAGATAACGTCAGTTCCATTATCTACAATTTTCCTGAAATAGAAGATATTTTCCTCACACAAAGTTGAATTTGTATTGAAACTTCCACAAACACATCTTTCAGCAAATACATAAAGAACAACAGGCTCGTTTACGTTCAATTGTACTTTAAATAAATTTAATGTTTTCTAAAATGCAATAAGTGTTATATATTATTTTACTAAACGGTTTACAACAATATTTTTTATGCATTGTTAATACAAAAGTATTACTTTGAACAACTTTGCAAATTTTTCTTTTACATTTGTTCTAACCTTGCAATGATGGCTTACTTCCATCTCTAAAACAGTTATGTATATGATGCTTTGAATGGAGATCAGTAATATTTTAAGAAAGCAAAATTTTTAAAAACTGATAACTACCGTAAAATCCCGATTGTACCCCCCCCCCCTCTTTCAAAAGCAAAAGAAGTTCGGGGGGGGGGGTTATAGTCGAGATTTTTTTTAATCATTAAAAAACCCTTCTTTATCTATAATTTACATGAAAATAAGGCAAATACAGGAGTGAGAATCTTTCGTATTTCGGCAGATTTCCGATAAATAATATGTAAATGCCCCCTCCCTAAAGTTTCCCCCAAACAAAAACCCTTAAGCAAAATTTAAAAGTTTTAATTTCTTCTTTTAAATTGCTTCTTTATTTTTTTATTTTATTGCAACAATACTTAATGAATCATCTAAGCCTCTCCCCACCAAATCTACTTATTTTCATTTTTTATAATATTTTGCTTAAACATATCACGCAGAAACTAGAGAAATATACATATATATTTTTCTTTATGGTGAATTTAAAAGGTAATATAACTAATGATTACTATGACAAATGAATAAAAGAATAAAAAGCACGTTAAAGGATATTTTTTCCTTGTGTTCACATGTGCCCCACGTGTGCTCACAACTACCCCGCTGATGGGGCACATGTGAACAATTTATTGATTTTATAAAACTATTAAAAAATGTAAGAAGAACTATACAGGTGATTTTTAAAAAAGTACCATGTGTAAAAGAAAGGTCTATTTACTATATTAAGTAATTTTTGTTTATCAAAATTAATCCAGTTATGAGAAAAAGCTATATTTATGCGAACTGTTCACATGTGCCCCCATCTCCCCTAACCACCATTCCGCCAAACCTTCACAGTGTTATATGACACAACAATAGTACCTAAAGCTGTACACTTTATTCGGTGACATTCTGTAGCTGACTTTTTGCAACAGAGTTGAAAGTAAATGATGGTTCTAATCTAGTAGCGTGATAGTTCCATTTCAGACACCTTGTACTTAATGATAACGATATTTTTTTTCATAAATTTCACAACACAGTGTTATAAAGCAAGTCTCTTTCTTTCAAATGCCAAAAATCGTTTGACAAAATATGAGCATACACGCGAACGCGAACTGTTTGCACAGACCGTATTAGCTGTGGCGGGAAACTTTCGTTACAACCTGATAAAAACCAATTTGCCCCATAGATTGAATTTTAAGGCATTGGAAGATGCGGGTTTTAGTCTTACATCAATGTGATGCTTTTGTAGTTTTGGTTTGGTTTATAATTTAGCATAATTCAAGCATTCTTCACTTTTTAACACATTTCTAATAGTTCTGGACGTCATTGAGAATTGTAGAGCAGATTTTACTGTAGAAGAATAAGCACAATCTTTAACCGTCATTCTAATAAAGCCCCTTTTACACCGGGCTCAGCGTTTTATTAGCGATCCGCTTCTTTTATTTCTGGGTCAATCCATTTCAAGTGGTCCAGAAAATGTCATATTCGTTGCTCGACCATTTTTAAAAAATCTGAAATTTTTTGTGCAGCAACACTAACATGATGGAAGTTCAAAATGACTATTATTTTAATTTTATTAATTTTTGTTTGTGCATGGCGGCCATCTTTGTTTCATCGTCTGCAGTAATTTTCTCACAAGAAGGGTTTACGGAATTGTAAATAACTCATCGTTTATTTATCCAATTCAACTGCGGATTAAAGCAATATGTACAGAATACATTGGGCTAAAAATCTGGTAATGGAGTAGTTTCCGAAAATAACTGCTTATTGGTAAAATTTAAGCATAAACTTTCAGTTTTTTCCCAAAATTTGTCCGTTTACAAGAGGAAACTTTTCTAGCAAGGAAAACTGTCAACATGACATAATTTTTTTTACAAATAGGCCGAAAGTACTTATACTCACCCGCCGAGTTCCAGATCTGGGACTTGCTTTCTCTTTGCTAAAAAAAATCCCAAATTTTTCAAAAATGACAAAAATCGCACTTTTCAGGCTTTGATATCTCTGGTGGGGCACGAGATAAAAATCTGAAATTTTTTTTTATAAGAGTATTGTATGGTAGTGTTATGCACAAGAAATTTCAGGATGGAGATTTGACTACAAGCTGAGATATGGCAAGGGCAACATGTCAAATTAATACTACCAAACTATTGTTTTGTTGTAGTCACAGCTAAGTATTTATCTCAGAGTATTATTTAAATTTATTTTTTAGATTATCTTTAAATAATAGTAACAGAAAATAAATCTTTTGAAATTAATTTAAAAAATAATTATGCCTAAGGCTTACATTTTGTATGGTTTTAGTAATTTTTGTTGCAATTTTAGTAACTAAAAGAAACCTCAGCACTTTTACACACATATATATATACAAGACCTGAGACAAAAACAGAATAGGGAAAGAGAAAAGTTCTTAATGTTGGCATACTTGTTGAGACATAATCAAACATGTCAAAACACATTCCTGCTTGTTGGTTCAAAAATCACAATTTTAATGCTGCTTGCCAGTCCCTGAAACTTGTTCCTACCATAAGTATGTTCCTGTAAATGAAACATTATGCGATATTACCATGCATCAGCCTCAAGTAATTTTCAGAAAGTAAAGATACCCAAAGCCTTTTCAAAATTTATACTGCAGAAAAATCACATTTTTTCATAAGAAGTAAGCTGGGAATTATTAATGAATTGAGACTTGCACATAGGGATTTCAAAGTATACTTCTATGAGCCAGCAGGGCCAAGATCTTCAATCAAGTTATCAAGAGATGACAAGACTTGGTTCCTACAAATAAAATTTTGAGAAAGATCAAAATTGTGGTTTTTGAACCAACAAGCAAAAATGTGTTTTGACACGTTTGATCATGTCTCAACAAGTATGACAACATTAACAGCTTTTCTTTTTCCGTATGTTGTTTTTGTCCCAGGTCTTGTATAAAAATATTTTTTTTTCTTTATGTAAAAGTGCTGAGGTTTCTTTTAGTTACTAAAATTACTTACACCAAAAATTACTGAAACCATACAAAATGTATGGCCTTAGGCATAATTATTTTTTTTAATTAATTGCTAAGCTTTGAAAAGGGCTTTATTTTCTGTTACTATTATTTAAAGATAATCAAAAACATAAATTTAAATGACACTCTGAGATAAATACTTAGCTGTGACTACAACAAAACAATATTTTGGCAGTACTGTTTTGACATGCTGCCCTTGCCATATCTCAGCTTGTAGTCGAACCTCCATCTTGAAATTTCTTGTGCATAACACTACCATACAATACTCTTATAAAAAAAAATTTCAGATTTTTATCTCGTGCCCCACCAGAGATATCAAAGCCTGAAAAGTGCGATTTTTGTCATTTTTGAAAAAAATTGGGATTTTTTTTTAGCAAAGAGAAAGCAAGACCAAGATCTGGAACTCGGCGTGTGAGTACAAGTATTTTCGGCCTTTTTGTAAAAAAAATTATGTCATGTTGATAGTATTCCGTGCTAGAAAAATTTCCTCTTGTAAACAGACAAATTTTGGAAAAAAACGGAAACTTTATGCTTAAATTTTACCAATAAGCAGTTAGTTTCGGAAACTACTCCATTACTAGATTTTTAGCCCAATGTATTCTGTACAAATTGCTTTAATCCGCAGTTGAATTGGATAAATAAACAATGAATTATTTACAATTCCGTAAAGCCTTCTTGTGAGAAAATTGCTGCAGACGATGAAACAAAGATGGCCGCCATGCACAAACAAAAATTAATAAAATTAAAATAATAGTCATTTTGAACTTCCATCATGTTAGGGTTGTTGTACAAAAAATTTCAGATTTTTTAAAAATGGTCGAGCAACCAGTGCTGGACCACTTGAAATGGATTGACCCTTCTAATTCATTAGATCATAACGGAAATTGTGCACAACAGTTTTAAATTTATTTATTTTTAGGGCAATTTTCCTTGTAGCCTGTCCTCAATCCGAAAAAGTCCCCGTTTTACCATTTTCTTCTTCACTCAATGACTTCCCGCGAATCACGCTCAAAACAGCAGTTCCATATCCCAAAACTTCAAATCTAGCGATTACTAACCTATAAACATCATCACAGATGAGTTCCGCATAAAATACTACAGTCATGACGTTACCTCATTATGCTAGATTTAAAAGCAGATACTTGTCCTAAACATATTTCTATTTGTTAGTATTACAAGATTTTAACACTTGTAGAAAAATTCTTTTTAACTTTTACAATTGTATTAAATTCACATGTTAAGGTGACCGCACCAGTCGTTGATACCCCTGCAGTAGTTGATCCAGTTTTTGAAATATTGCGCTATTTCAAGCGGAAATGAATTTTACACGTGGTACTAGATATAGTATTTTTGTTTGAATGTTGGAGCACTTGTTGTCGCATGGTTGTCAGTTGCTGCTGTAAGAGAAGCCATTTTATGATTTTTTTTTTTAAATTAGAAAAAGTAAAAATTTAGTTTTTGATTATTTGTAGACAATTACGGTAAGCTAAAATAAACCACTTCCATCTTGCTTATTTCAAATAATAGTTTTCTATGAATTATTGTTAACCACAGTCCAAGGATGATATTTTAAAGATTAATTTTTGAATTTTCGACTGATTTCTTCGATGGATCAACTACTGGGATAATGGCAATTAAAGAAACTATTTATAATTTTGTTGCTATTTAGTTTCAGCAGATTTCATTTCTGCCCATTATAGGACATTCAATGAGGCTTATAGCAATTATGTTAGCTATTATTTCTAAAACTTAAAAGGAAGAAAATATAATAATAACCCCGTAGCACCGACCTTATTTGATCAACTACTGGCTCGCTTACTCTATATCAGATATTTATGTCTAAATTCAAGATATATAACTCTTTTCGGAATGTTATTCTAAACGACAAAATTAGCAAGTGGTCTTCAAATTTTTTCTAGCACTCTACATGTTTTTCACTCATTTCATTTAAAATACAAAAATAAATATATACAGTGTGTCCACGTATAACCTGACCGACCTTTATTTTCGCAACCGTTGGTCCTAGATGCATACTTTCAATTACAAAAATGGTCAAAATTAGGTGCAGGGTTAAGATAAAAAATTTTTGAAGCGAAAATACAATTTAGGGAAGAATTACAAAATCTAAATTTTTATACGGTCCCCCGGTCCTATAAGTTATATTTAGTAAAATTTCCCTGTTACACTGCCAAATAAGGCAAAAAAGTCCCGTTATTCTACGATTAAAATTGACCGAGTAATAGCTGTTTAAAGTTGGAGTATATTTTTTGCTGCATATTAGGGGTCATTCACAAATTTAGTAGAAATATAATTTCGTCAGATATATCAAAGAAATGGTTGAGAGTAAAATTAGCATTGCAATATAAATTTGAAATCTTTAATCATTCTGACATATTACTGCAAAATGCACAATTTGTACTGAACATCATAAGAGGATAAAAATAACAGATTTTTTGTTAAATAAAAGGATGAAAAACAACAGCCTCAATCCTTTACACAATGATACATATTTTAAAATGCTGTTAGATTACACTATCTTTCAAATTTTGGGTTGTGGCATATTTTTTAGCTTTTGAAAATTGAATTTTATGTATTTTTTAACACTGAATTCGAAGATGTCCTTCATTTTAAACCATCAAGTCAGGAATTTTCTCAAATCGCAAATTTCAAAGTTTAAAAGCTAAAAGTTAAAATTGATCCCCCCTCCCCTCCCAATCTCATCGGACCTCCGAGTTGTTTAGCTGTAAAAAACCCAGTATAAGCCAAAAAATCTAATAAATTATTGAATTAAATAAAATTAAACTGAATGAAAAAGTCTTACATCTATTTTATAGTATCAGATTTTTCGCTATTTTTTAACATTGAAATTTACGATTTGCGAAAAATCCTGACATGATGGTTAAAAGTGAAGGTATTTTTTTGATTCAGCGTTAAAAAATACATAAAATGTAATTATAAAAGTTAAAAAGTCCTTCCGGCCAGTGCCGGGAGGAAGAGGTAACTTTCATTTTCCTTATTTTAAAAAAGCCAACTTATATTATTCAAACACACGAAGCTCAATTTAGTGGAAACCGAATATAGGAGATTCAATACTAATTTTTATCAATACTAAATCATTATGAATGAGAATTTCGCGAAATTAGTCAGCTTTATCCAAGCTGCTTTTATTTAAACTAACTTATATTTGGCTGCCAAATTCGGCGATTTCTTAAAGTACCTGCCATTTTAAGACAACATGGTGGATGAGGCTAATCAGTGAACTTGGTCGAGACCTTAGTAATGGCTGTGCACATGCTCACTCACATCGGAATCGGTTGATATATACGAGTGCTGTCGCAGGCAAAAAATAAGTTTTTCAAAATGTCACCCACATTAGAAATTGAAACTGCTA
Source organism: Maratus speciosus (assembly GCA_963932465.1). NCBI lineage: Eukaryota > Metazoa > Arthropoda > Arachnida > Araneae > Salticidae > Maratus > Maratus speciosus. The sequence continues at coordinate 634,922,837 of OZ010786.1, forward strand.
TATCTGAGCCATTTTTTAAGATAAAGACAAACAAAAAATGCTTTTTCAATTTCTATTTTTTTTTGCACCTCACTTTAAATATAATTTTTTTAAATTTAATGGCCGCCATTTTGAAACAAGATGGCTGATGAAGCTGGCCAGCGAACTTGGTTGAGATATTGATGTATACTATCCACATGCCTTCTTCCATCGAAATAGGCGAATACGTGTGTTATCGCGTGACAAATACAAGATCGTTTCAAAGTGTTAGCCATGCTAGAAATTTAAAGTGCTATAATTCAACTATTTTTTAAGATATAAACAAAAGAACAAATTTTCAGAAACAAAAACTGCTCCAGAATCTTTGTATCAAGGCCAAACACACAAAAATTTTTTTTTTCATTTTCCAATTTTTTAATACTTTATTTTAAATTTTAAATTACTTTTTTTTAAAAATGGTAACCTTTTTGAAACAAGATGGCGAATGAAGCTGGCCAACGAACTCGGTCGAGACATTGGTATGTACTATGTACAGATCAAGTTACATCCAAATCGGTTCATAAATACGCCTGTTATCGCGTGACAAAAATCAGGTCGTTTTAAAATGTCAGCCGCAATAGAAATTCAAAATGCTATAACTCAGCCATTTTTTTAGATATAGACGAAACAAAACCTGTTCCGGAATCTCTGTATTAAGGTCAAACACATACGAAGAAAATCTTTTTCATTTTCCAATTTTTTGGTATCTCATTTTAAATTTTAAATTTTTTAAATTTTTTTAAATGGCCGCCATTTTGAAACAAGATGGCGGATGAAGCTGGCCAACGAACTCGGTCGAGACATTATTGTGTACTATGTACACACCGAATTACATCCAAATCGGTTCATAAATACATCTGTTATCACGTGACAAAAATCAGAACACTTCAAAATGTCAGCCATGCTAGAAATTCAAAATGCTATAACTCAGCCATTTTTTAAGATATAGACGAAACAAAAACTGCTCCCGAATCTTTTTATCAAGATCAAACACATAAGAAAAAAATATTTTTTCAATTTTCAATTTTTTGGTACCACATTTCAAATTTAAATTTTTCTTAAAAATTTAAATGGCCGCCATTTTTAAACAAAATGGCGGATGATGCTGGCCAACGAACTCGGTCGAGACATTGGTATGTACTATGTATAAACGAAGTTACATCCAAATCGGTTCATAAATACGCCTTTTATCGCGTGACAAAATTCAAGACGTTTCAAAATGTCAGCCACGCTAGAAATTCAAAATGCTATAACTCAGCCATTTTTTAAGATATAGACGAAACAAAAACTGCTCCGGAGTCTTTGTATAAAGGTCAAATACATAAGAAAAAAATATTTTTCCGTTTTCAATTTTTTGGTACCACATTTCAAATTTTAAATTAAAAAAAAAAATTAAATGGCCGCCATTTTGAAACAAAATGGCGGATGAAGCTGGCCAACGAACTCGGTTGAGACATTGGTGTGTACTATGTACACACCGAATTACATCCAAATCGGTTCATAAATACGAGAGTTGCAGTGTGACATAGGTCAGATATATATATATATATATATATATATATATATATATATATATATATATATATATATGGATATATATATATATATATATATATCAATTTTGAACGGAGGGTGGTTTCGGGGTCTGGGGGTCATGATCGATGAAAATATACCAAAATTTTTTGAAATCGCTTTCCTCCGAACGGCTGCAATAGGTAGCTTTTTGTAATGAAAGCTACCTAAAAACACAACTATCACAGCTTTATGTTATCTAATCTAAAACTCTTTCTTAAACTTCTTGATGGTAATCTATCCGAATTTTTTTGTGTTATCCTCTAATATAAGTATGTATAAGATGGTAAGAGTCAAAAATCATAATAATATTGCATTGTCATCGGATTTAAGTCAGTATGTAAAATTTAACTTCGATCGGACATTTGAAAGTAAGTTAAAGTTCTAGTACAAATTTTAAACTGGAAAGACGATCACTGCAAGTTAAATAAAACCTTATGAAAATAACACAATTTTAGTTAAAAGAAATCATAGCCTCAAATCCTTACAAAATAAAACATACGTTAAAATACAATTATTTTAACTAATCTGAAATTTAAAACTAATAAAACTTAATCGTAATATTTGTACGATTTCTTTCAAAGCGCAGATACCTTGAAATAAGTTTAAGTACTTTAAACACGACCCCTGAAAGCATGGCAGAAATCACCTGTTTAGAGATGCATAAAAATGGTTTAAGTCGTGCATTTCAAAGTTTCATAACTCGGTCAATTTTAATGTTAGATGAATGGGACTTTTTTTGTCTTACTTGTTAGTGTCACAGTAAATTTTTACTAAATATCACTTATAGGACCGGGGGACCGTATAAAAATTTAAATTTCGTAATTGTTTAATAAATGTTTTTCTTCATCCAAATCGCTTTAAAAATAATTCTTTACCTTATTTAAAGCATTTTTGTAATTGGAAGTATGCATCTAGGACCAACGGTTGCGAAAATAAAGGTCGGTCAGGTTATACGTGGACACACTGTATATGAGAAAAACCAAAACATTTTATTTCCACATCAAAGCTACGTTTCTTGTTTCTTATTTACATACACGGGAAATAAAATATTCTATTGGCGAGATTCGTGCCCGGCTAACATAAAAATGCCCGCCTTTTACCGAGAACTCTCGATTGAATATTTTAAAAACTCATAGTAACCAGTGGACAGCTTTTGAAGAGATTCTGGCAGGAGAATAATGTGTGAACTCTGGAATTACGACACTTCATGTATTTTTAAAATTTACAAAATTATTCATTAATGATAAATATTAATAATGATAACACTTTGAGAATGTTACAATACCACAAAGCTTCGACAAACATTATTGGTAACTATTAATTTATTATTACTTAAAGTGTGATTTAAGGATAATGTTTCTATTTAAGTCAAATCTGACAGGTTATTTTAGCTTATGTATAATTTCTGAAAAATTTTTTTATTTACTTTTATATACAGCAGAAGATCTTTATAACTCAAACAAACAAACAAAAAAAAAAAAAAAAAAAAAAAAAAAAAAGCAATGTTGTGCATTATATGGAATTTAGTGTTATACACTTCAGACATCATTGTTTTATTTTGACTGACCTTGTAAACAGGGAAATACAAAGAGACCATGGGGTTCGGTAATTATTGTAGCACGATCCCTCTACCCTAAGTATAATAAATCAAACCTGCTTCAACGAAACACAAACCATCAGTGAAAAATGCAGTTTTATATAGGTTGTTTTAATTTTAGAAGGTATAATTGCATATTTTTATGGTGACTGCACACTGTTTTTCCTGTTTATAGCAGGATTCCGTTATAAACAGGATTTACTCTATTAGAAAATAAATTTGCTGGATAATACCTTTTTAAACAATCTATATAGTATTTACTCACAATTTTATTATTATTATTTCTTCTTTAACAGTATTATAGTTTATGATACATTTGCAACACTTTTTCATCTAAAGATTTTAAATAATTTAAAATATTGAAAATATAAGGAAATTTTCAATTATTCCATCAATTAATTTTGAATAAAAAAGTTTAAAGTGTGAAAGAAATAAAATACAAAACCTTAACCCGTGACTTTACCCAAATTTTCACATGATTCCTGTTCGAGCATCTTAAATCAGCGACACCATTATAACAGGGGAACCATTTCAAAACTTTCTTGACATCAAATGAAGTTTCCAATATTTGATACAGGAATACGGGTCCTAAGCCCGGTCCGCAAAGGCAATCTAGCAAATTCTGACTTTTGAATTTTATTATTTGTTGTTATTTTATTTTATAATTTTGACGTAAAAAAGTACTAGTCCATTTTTTCTGGTATTTTTTTTTAAAACCAAGTCCGAAGCCGGGCGCTGGTAATTTATACCGGCTCTAACCCCGGCTTGTAAACACAGCCAAATATGCGTGAAACATATCAAAATACAGTAGAGTTCTTTATGTAGCATTCCTTGGGACCAGGAGTTGTGCAGATTATAAATTTTTGCGTAATATAGTAGATCATTTCACACATTGTTAAATTTACTTTATAAACTTGGTCCAAATATCCTTGGAGCAAATCATTCATTATATTATTCCTCCTCAAAAATATTTTATTGTAATTGCAATATTTTCATTAAAAAACTCTAAATTAAAGTGATAAAGTTGAGCTAATGTTTCAAATTTAGTCCTCTAAAGAGTATATTTTTTTTGCATTGTGAAATGCAGCTGTAGTCAGTGTTTACGTCAGAGAAGTTTTGCGTTATATAGGGAATTGCCTTATATAGAATTAATTGCGTTATATAGAATTGCGCTATATATAAAGACCTTTTACTGTGTATATAAATATATATTATTTGTGATAACTGATACAGTCTGAAATATCCAAAATGTCAAATGATATTAATTTTAATGTTAATCTTAATGCTGTTAATTTATCATGTTTTTTTGTAAACGATGTTAACATGTTTCAAGTTCAACAAATTTGTTGAACATGAAAATGTTTACTTGACAAAAATGTATTGATTGCTAACGTTTCTAAAGAGATAGAACGCTTTTCGGAATAGTCGATAACTTGGAAAAGGTTATTGTCTATTTTCGTTCGTTATTATTTTGTATTTTCATAGATTCAGAAACGTTCGCCTTTATAGTTACAATTTCTAAAAGAAAGCAGAAGTGAACTCTACGGATTTCCTTAGAATATGTGAGTTTAGAGAAATACAGTATCTATGAAAGTCATGATATACCGACTGTAAATGATCCAAATGTAGAGTTCGAAAGTTCTATTTAAAGCGAAAATTTAAAGAATTTCAAGAAAATGATACGTTTTCGAAAGAATACATAAATTTTAAAAAGCATTTTCTTTTTTAGAAAGAGTATTTTTTCCAGATATTGATCTGAATATTTGCAATTTTAGTGTATGTATTTATTTATTTGGTATAATTCACTTTATACAGTAGAAGCTGTCAAAACGGAACTTGTGTATAACGAAACAATCCACGGTCTGGTAAAAAACTACTATAAAATTATAATGGTTTTTGATATCCTGTATGAGGTGTATCTTTCTTTGGATCTCTTAGCTTGTTATTATCTATTTTCTGTAATGTTTGCGTTATAAGGAGCTAAATTTTGTCATTTTAGGCTTATTGCCGACAAAATTGGATGAAATAACGCATCTTCTATAAATGAACTCACAAGCTCCTCTGATGATTCTGTGAGACATTCATAGTTACTTATTTTACATACTGGTTTCATATGTTCATTTCTAAATCATCTTTAGAACTTTATCAATTTCTTCATATATTTGTGATTTCAAATTTATCATATTATATATATACAGGATGATCCCGAATTCTGGTACAAACTTTAAGGGTTGGTATAGACAGACCACCGTAATAATCATTTATTGTATAGGAACAGTAGCGCCAACTTTTGAACAATATTGGGTGGGCTGAAAATATTTTCAGTAAACTAATACATAAATGTTTTCCCCATTAGTGCGGGTGTGTGGAGACAGAGGAGGGGGAGGAGCGAGTGACTAAAAAGCATAATTCGAGGTCAAATTAATGGTTTTTCTAAGTAAAATATAAAATTATTATAATTTCATTATAATTTAACAAATAATTTTATTAAATTATATCTTCATAAGAGATAAGTTCTTCCTTATAAATACGTTAATATTTATTATAAATAGCATAAAAATTTCTAACCGTTGAAAGCGCAAAAATCTAATTGTCAAGAAAAGTATACATTTTAGTCATCTAAGTGCTTTATAGATTCAAGAGATTAAAACAGACGGGAAAATATGCAACAACTTTATTTTTGAGAGAAATTTAATTATACATTCGCTGAAGGCTGCTTTCAGTGATACTGTTAGTGATGTCCTGTTTAATTCTATTTCACATGTCCTGTATTTGATGTTCTTACTATTTTTCAAACAAAATTATTTTGAGAACGTGATTAAAACAAAATTTTATTTTAGAGATTAAATAAATAAATAAATGAATAACGAAATAAATCATTGAAATCGGGTGGGCGGAGAGAGCAAATTATTGGGTGGGCTCGCGCCTCACGGGCCCATATAAGTTATAGGAATGTATCAAAATGAATGACTGTATAGGAATGTATGGGCACAAGTGACGCGTTGAGGCACAAACACCGAAAAGAATCATAAAAGGAACGTTTATTGACAGGATCATTGACAAGTGCTATGTTTGCAATAAGTGTACAAAATTGTATCAACCAACAGTAATGCATGACAGGGTCACAGATTCAAAGATGCCAGGTATCAGATGCACAATTGACATGTTGAGGCACAAACACAGAAAAGAAACATAAAAGGAACGTTTATTGTCAGCTTTATTGACAAGTGCTATGTTTACAATAAGTGTTCAAAATTGTATCAACCAACAGCATGGTTGATACACAATTGACATATTGAGGCACAAACACAGAAAAGAAACATAAAAGGAACGTTTATTGACAGCGTCATTGACAAGTGCTATGTTTAAAATAAGCGTGCACAATAAGTGTGCAATTACGTGCACAAGTGCAGCCGCAACGGATATTCAAGAGACGAGATAGTCAACAGAATCAACAGGAGTCGCATAAACAAGACTGTTTAGATGTTCTCATAAGAAATAATCGAGGGTCAATAATTCGGGATGTCGGAATGGCCAAAGAACAAGTACAGCATACCAAGGAGGCAGGCAGTTGGTATCGTATTTTTCTGGAGGAGTTTTTACCAGAACTACTTCAAGATGTTCCTATCGCCATTTGTAAGCGACTGTGGTTTCAGGGTGATGGGGTACCAGCCTATAGACCCCTTGCATTGACGTCACGTTGCTATTAGCAACGACTGATACTATTGCATCTGGAGTACACACGTGGAGCACAGAACTGCCCGTTTGCCGTTAAAAGCACGTGTTATCTTTCTGTTTAATTTAGATCTTTCTTATTTTTATTATTATAGTGCAAATAAGTGTAATAAGTCAAATGGAGAGCACCACATTCGCCTTATGTTTGCGCGCCATATAAAGCGATACCAGACATGTGACGTCATGTGCAACCCGTCTATTTCAGCACTAATGTGTGCAATTACCTGAATGTCACTTTTGGGGCGCGATGGATTGGGGTTGCCAGCAGGTCCTTATTGCTCGAATATCCTTAGCTGCTGCGCGCATGCGTGAAATACCTGGCATCTTTGGAAGTGAATGCCAATCACGCCGCCGACGCTGCCAAGCATGTACGGTAATTCCACAGAAATTTTTCATTTTGGAGAGAAAATACAATTTATAATATGTTTAATTTAAGGGTATGATTGGAAAGCTTGACGTTTTTATGTTCTATAATAAAATCCCAATAAAAAGGCATTGTAAATTTCTGTGTACAAACTAAGTTAAGTACCATTATTGTCTTTGTCATAATGTTACGTCAGTCACACAATAAAAGTTACGTCAGTTACATGTGTAAATGCCATTTTTTCTTTTTTATTGTTCAGAAATTAAAGAAACAAGTTACTGCTATAATTTGTCATTACTTAGTGTTGTTGAGAACATTAAATCACTTTTTTAACGGGGTAAGTTTTGATAACTTTCACACTTCAATGAAGGCAGAAAAAATGTTTGTTTATTTTATGTTACGTCAGTTACAGAATTTTGAAATGCGATTTTTGGGACTAGAAGAGAGATTGAAATAATCTGCAGGTATTTGGGTATTAAGTCCTTAGTAAGAAATATTTTAAATTGTAAAAATTTGTTCTAGCTTTATTAATAAATTTTCTACACAGTTTTGAAAACAAAATTTGATGATCAAGTGTTACGTCAGTTACGATGGAATTGAGCTGTATTAGTGTTTGTGGACGCAATTTTGAACAGTTATTATAAATATTACACTTGTAAATAAGTGCGAGTAGTAAGTCAAAATTACGTCCACTATTAATCATATCACAATATTAAAATATTTATTTGCTTAAAAGACGTTATAAAAACACATTAAAAGTAAATTAAAATTCTATATATACATATTTCAACTCATTTTCTCAGTCGTCGTCAAAATGTATAACATAAAATTACAAATGCATATGAAAAATGGAAAAAAATCATCGAATATAAACAAGTAATCATGTAATGCGCCCTACATTTTCGCGATTGCTCGTGTTCCCTCTATGTCGCGATGTCGTAAGTTGTCCAACCATTCATCAATCCATAAATTCGGGATACGAAAACATATTGTATCGTTACAAACTCCTGAACCTCTTAAATAAATTTCAATGGACTCTCTTATGAATAATTGTAAATAAAAAAAATCCCTGCCGGCCCGGCCTAAAGGCGGAGGTAGATTTCGAAGTTAAGTATACTAATTTCACAAACAAAAACCAAATCATGATTAGAGATAAACCCACTTTAACATTTTTATCTGGCCGCTTTTGACGAGTTTTTATTTCATTTTTATATACAGTCAAACCTCGTTATCCCGACACTCTAATGGCTATAAAAAAGTGTCGTCATAAGCGGAGTGTCGCGGTAACTGGAGTTGGCGAAAAATATGTTTATAAAAAGCTGTATTTTTAATTAATTTAAGAGAATTTTAAATTCATAACTTTTCTTGCAGTTTTAAGGAATAAAACATTATTATTAACCCCTTAACCTACAATGACGGGGATAGCCCGCGTACGATGATCGAGCCAAATGTAAATTCTTCTTACCACTAAAATTTCACAGTAAATATAGTTTAATTTAATCGTCGAAATTCCATGATTAAACAAGGCGAAAACCTCTATTAAATTTTAGTGGTAGCTATGGATTTGCCAAACCGTGGAGCTCTTAAAAGTAAATCGTAGGTTAAGAGGTTAAATAAAATAAACACAAAAACAAAACTGAAAGCAATAAAAATCAGATTTATGATGATTTGTTTTTTTATTGTTACATGAAATATTGATGAATTAAGGTTTGCTTATCCCTAGTTGTGCTTCCTACAATTCTTTTTTCTATATGATACAATGAATTGTAATCAATATTCGTTGTTTCAGAAATAGATGTTAGATAATTTCTGCTCGTTTCAATGCAGTGCAATGCTTTGGTTTTAGTCGAATGCAAAACGCCGTGTAACCACAAGAAAACGCTGTCTGACAAGAAAAAAAAAGACCGCGAGTAGACTGATACGTATCTCGATGGGTCATTCATAGTGTGTGGGTTTATTTATTCAGATAAAGGATTGAAGTAAAATTTCTCTTTCACCTCAATGGGAATTTTAGACACTTTAGAAAAAAATTAGGCTAAGACATTTCTTACCGCTTAATTTTCGTACTTATAAAAAGGATTATGAAAAATGTACAATTTTCCTAAACCGTCGGGATATCCGGAGTTAAAAATTATTCAACGACGTAAAATCCGGAGTTTATTTACATTAAAATCATATACAGAAAATCGGGACTTTGTAAAACTGACGTGATAAGCGGAGTGACGTGAAAACCGGGTGTCGGGATAAAGAGGGCCGACTGTAATAACTGGTTTTATCAGAATCATGTTAGGGCGGTATTAAAAAAAATACTTTTCCATGCTCAACAACTCGAAATTTTCTGGCATAACTCCAGATTCATTTTTAATATGAAAAACATGAAACTTGTTGACGTGATTTTTGAAGAGATTTATAAGCGACCTGTGTTTTTAATTTTCGTTCAATTAATTAAAACTTGATATATAAACAATTATTTTCTCAGTAAGACAATATTTTTCGTTTCTAACACAATCGCTTCGGGAAATGCCGTTCAAAATGCCCACTTTGACATAATTTTTTGAAATATATTCTACCTCTGTCAAAAAATCGATCATTACGGTACATTATATAGTTTCTGAATAAGCGAATCTACCAATTGGATGCGTTTGAGAGCAAAAATGAATTTAAAAATGAGTCAGAAAATAAGCAGTTTGGATTTAAATACTCCCTTAATACGATGATTTTTCCAACACAATCCGCTTCGGGAAATTCGGTTCAAAAGGCCCACTTTGCCAGCATGTTTTAAAATATATTCTGCCTCTATCCAAAAATTGACCATTACGGTACATTATATAATTTCTGAGTAAGAAAAGGTACTAATTGGAAGCCTTTGAGAGTAAAAATGAATCGTAAAATGAGTCAGAAAATAAGCAGTTTGGATTTGAATACACCCTTACTAAGATGATTTTTTTCTTCAATCGCTATGTATTTTTAATTTGTTTTTGCTGTAAAAATTGGTCCTATCCAAAACTTGTCTGTATGAATGTTGTAGACAATATTAAGAAGATATATGATAAATTCATGGGGATTTTATATCTTTTGAATTCACGGAGTTATGGATTTTTTCTTCTTCAAACGCCCTTTTTGTTTTCGTTTTTAATTTTTTTTTGCGGTACGAATTGGTCCTATCAAAACCTTGTGAATATAAAAGTTGTAGATAATGTTAAGGAGATTCATGATAAAATTAATTGGATTTGATATCTTGAGAATTGACGAATTTATGAATTTTTTTTCCCCAAAACCCTATTTTTTGCGCCCTTTGAGCCCATTTTTAACTTTATCAAAAATCTGTGATACATAAATTTTTGGCCCTATTTTTAGAAGTAATAAAAACTTTAAACTGATTCGATATGCACAAAATTAAGAGGTTATAGGGGGTTTTCAATTTTCACAAAACCCCTCCCTATTTCCATCCCCTTGGTCCGATTTTGGCCCATTAACGAACTTGACCGAGATTTTATGCCCCTTGATTTTATGTATCAGTTTGGAAGAGATTGGTGCAGAATTGTGGAAGTTATCGTGTCCAGAAGAAAGTGATATATATAGATAGATACATACATAAATATATATATATGTGGATGTGGCTTGCGGTTCCCAAAACAATCTAGACCACATCCTGACCACAGTAAGAGATGCAGCTAAAATCCCATGAGAACTGACAGAGTAGACAAATTCTATAAGACAATAAACCTGATGAGTGAGTAATTCTGAACCGCAGCCGGAGGGCGAAGGTTCGATGTAACATCAGAGTTGTGCTGCGGACCGACCTGGTAAGACGTACCCGGTCGAGCTTCCGAAATATATTGAATGCCGGTAAACTGCCGTAAGAAATTCCCCCTCATCCCCCTAAGCCCTGTATATAGTTAATGTGCTCTGTAAATAATATAATCTATGCTTAATCAAGACATTAAAACGTGATTATTACTATACTACGAGTGTTCAATCAGAAGCCTTTACTACCAAAGTACGACCACAGTCAATCCCACCTATTCTACATATATATATATATATATACACATATATATATAAAGTTTTTTACTGAGGGTGGTTTTGGGCTCTGGGGGTCATGATCGGTGTAGTTCTGCAAAAAGTTTTCAGAAATTCCAACATAGGAACGACGCCAATAGGTAGTATTTCATACGAAATCTACCTAATTAGACCTGTAGATTATTTTACTCTCGTTAAAAAGTATGTTAATGTTTTCTATTTGATTAAGCTGGGATAAAGCAGTATTACCTCTATTGTATTTTATGTCCGCTATATGTTCTTTATATCTGATATTGAATTTTCGTTGGGTTATACCTATAAAATGATTTTTGATTCCTCCCTCCCTAATAAATGGAATCATATAAACTCCTGAGAGGTCATCTCTATTAATAGGATCAATTTTAGTATTTAAAAGCATCTTTAATTTCGGAGGTGGCTTCGTGATCCAAGCCAAAATTTCTTAAATGATTTTTTATATGTTCAAAGAAACTCGGGAAATAATTTGTTACAATTCTTTTCATATTAACTTCATTAATAGCTTTATTTTTATTTTTAGAAGTATCAAAGTAGCTCTGAATCAATTTGTTAATTAACTTTACCTGATATCCATTATCACTAGCGATACGTTTAATTTCCTCTAATTCATCCCCTAGATTTATATCGGAAGAAATCTTGAAAGCACGATTAATTAGGAACCTGAAGGTGGATAATATATAAGGCATTGGGGTGCATGCATCGGAAGGTATAACGTTTAAATCTGCGATAGGTTTTCGGTAAACTGAACGAATTAATTCATTCCCCTCTCTCTGTAACTCAACATCTAAAAAAGGTAATTTTCCCCTGTTTCTAGTTTAAAAGTAAACTTAATATTATTGTCAAGTTCATTTAACTGTTGTATGAAAATCATTAACTCATCTATATTACCTCGCCAAACAATAAAAATATCGCTTACATAACGTAACCATACTAAAGGAGCGACCTCAAAAGTGCTGAAAATTTTAGATTCGAGGGGGCGTAGTTTAAATTCCGCCAGGAGGTCAGATATTGGGGATCCCATCGGAGCACCGCATGATTGTTCAGAAATAATATCTTAAAAAAAATACTTGAAATAATTAAGTTTAAACCACTGTTTAAAGTGTTCTTCATGGGCAGATCAAAGGTTTCTGCATTATCGATAAAATGTTCTAGGTTCTTGGTAACTTCTATTGTATCTATGGATGGATAAAGGGAAATAATGTCCAAACTTGCTAAAATACAGTCTTCAGAGATGTTGAATTTCTTGATTTTCTCAATGAAATCTGTAGTAGAGTCCACTGTAAATATGGAAGGAGGCAACAATTGTTGTAGTAGGGGAACGTATGCTTTTTCCAAGAAGTAGGTAGGGCCTTGGCATTTTGTCACAATCGGGCGAAGAGGACAATCTTGTTTATGATCTTTCATTTTACCCACTAATCTAGGTATGATAGCTAGTTTGTTTAACCTCAATTTAATTTTCATGAAATCTGGCCATTTTCCTTTTTCAATGATATCTTTGGTTTTGTCACACACTTTACGTAATGGGTTATGCTTGACGGTTTTACATTTCATTTTATCGATACAATCCTGCATTTTATTAATGTACTCTTTTCTATTAAGGATAGCCAAGCGATTACATTTATCAGTCTCTATTATGGAAATATCTTTGTGTGATCTTATTCTCTTAAGGGTTTTAATATGTTTGTCATTTTTTGATCTGTATGATATATTGACAGGTGTATTAGAACGTTTATTAAATTTATTAGCTGCGTTAAAAAGTATATTCCTTACTTCTTCTCTATGATCTCTAGGAGCCGCTTGAACGATATCTTCGCATTCAGTAATCACTGATGCGAACATATGGCGAACATATCGTTCAAGCGGCTCCTAGAGATCATAGAGAAGAAGTAAGGAATATACTTTTTAACGCAGCTAATAAATTTAATAAACGTTCTAATACACCTGTCAATATATCATACAGATAAAAAAATGACAAACATATTAAAACCCTTAAGAGAATAAGATCACACAAAGATATTTCCATAATAGAGACTGATAAATGTAATCGCTTGGCTATCCTTAATAGAAAAGAGTACATTAATAAAATGCAGGATTGTATCGATAAAATGAAATGTAAAACCGTCAAGCATAACCCATTACGTAAAGTGTGTGACAAAACCAAAGATATCATTGAAAAAGGAAAATGGCCAGATTTCATGAAAATTAAATTGAGGTTAAACAAACTAGCTGTCATACCTAGATTAGTGGGTAAAATGAAAGATCATAAACAAGATTGTCCTCTTCGCCCGATTGTGACAAAATGCCAAGGCCCTACCTACTTCTTGGAAAAAGCATACGTTCCCCTACTACAACAATTGTTGCCTCCTTCCATATTTACAGTGGACTCTACTACAGATTTCATTGAGAAAATCAAGAAATTCAACATCTCTGAAGACTGTATTTTAGCAAGTTTGGACATTATTTCCCTTTATCCATCCATAGATACAATAGAAGTTACCAAGAACCTAGAACATTTTATCGATAATCCAGAAACCTTTGATCTGCCCATGAAGAACACTTTAAACAGTGGTTTAAACTTAATTATTTCAAGTATTTTTTTTAAGATATTATTTCTGAACAATCATGTGGTGCTCCGATGGGATCCCCAATATCTGACCTCCTGGCGGAATTTAAATTACGCCCCCTAGAATCTAAAATTTTCAGCACTTTTGAGGTCGTTCCTTTAGTATGGTTACGTTATGTAGACGATATTTTTATTGTTTGGCGAGGTAATATAGATGAGTTAATAATTTTCATACAACAGTTAAATGAACTTGACAATAATATTAAGTTTACTTATGAACTAGAAACAGGGGGGAAATTACCTTATTTAGATGTCGAGTTACAGAGAGAGGGGAAGGAATGATTTCGTTCAGTTTACCGAAAACCTATCGCAGATTTAAACGTTATACCTTCCGATGCATGCACCCCAATGCCTTATAAATTATCCACTTTTAGGTTCCTAATTAATCGTGATTTCAAGATTTCTTCCGATATAAATCTAGGGGATGAATTAGAGAAAATGAAACGTATTGCTAGTGATAATGGATAACAGGTAAAATTAATTAACAAATTGATTCAGAGCTCCTTTGATACTTCTAAAAATAAAAATAAAACTATTAATGAAGTTAATATGAAAAGGGTTGTAACAAATTATTTCCCGGGTTTTTTTGAACATATAAAAAATCATTTAAGAAATTTTGGTTTATGCTTGATCGCGAAGTCACCTCCGAAATTAAAGATGCTTTTAAATACTAAAATCGATCCTATTAATAGAGATGACCTCTCAGGAGTTTATATGATTCCATTTGTTAGGGAAGGAGGAATCAGAAATCATTATATAGGTATAACCCAACGAAAATTCAATATCAGATGTAAAGAACATATAGCGGACATACAATACAATAGAGGTAATACTGCTTTATCCTGGCTAAATCAAATAGAAAACATTATCATACTTTTTAACGAGAGTAAAATAATTTACAGGTCTAATTTTTATTTACAATTATTCATAAGAGAGTCCATTGAAATTTATTTAACAGGTTCAGGAGTTTGTAACGATACATTATCTTTTCGTATCCCGAATTTATGGGTTGAATGGTTGGACAACTTACGGCATCGCGACATAGAGGGAACACGAGCAATCGCGAAAATATAGGGCGCGTTACATGATTACAGGTTTATATTCGATGATTTTTTTCCATTTTTCATATGCATTTGTAATTTCATGTTATACATTCTGACGACGACACAGAAAATGAGTTGAAACATGTAAATATAGAATTTTAATTTACTTTTAATGTGTTTTTATAACGTCTTTTAAGCAAATAAATATTTTAATATTGTGATATAACATTACATTTGTCAACGACGCTGTCAATAAACACTTTGTCTTTCCTTTCATGTCTAATTTCCTATGTGTTTGCGCCTTACCACGTCACTTTCGCCCATACATTTCTATACAATAAATAATTGTTACAATGTCCTGTACCAACCCTTAAAGTTTATACTATGAATTTGGGATACCTCTGTATATCTGGTCGCTTGCGATTTAGTCTTAGCAGTTTTTTTTGCATACAGGGTGTCCATATAATTAAACGATCCTACTTTAAAGTTGTCTACAGACAAAACTATTGTTCAGAATGTTGTGAAATTTTCTGAAAGACATAATAAATGTATGGGGATTTGTTTAAGCTAAAAAAAAATATATAAATAAAAATAGTTCAAAATTTCGCCACCAGGGGGCGAATTTTAATAAATTACACATTTACCATTACAATAGTTTGGAAATTTTATTTATTAACTTAACCTTATTTTAAAGACAGTATTTCACGACATGTTCCTAGCATTTCCCAGAATGCACTGCGGTCAACTGCGGAACATGCTATCTCACGATTCCAGATGGTATCTGAAAATGATGAAAGTCATGCAGCACACGTTTGGTTATAACAAAATTTGTTAAACTGTCGTAAATGTATGCTAAATTTGTAATTCGTTAAAAAACGGCCTCCTATTTTCTTTTTCGCTCAAACAAATTCTCATCCCTTTATTATGTCTTTCACAAAATTTCACAACTTTAAGAACAATAGTGTTGTCTGTAGACAATATTAAATTAGGGTCGTTTAATTATGGACATCCAGTATATATTATTCATAATTCAATTTAGAGATATTTTATATAATTTTCAATATATTTTTCTTCATCTTTTCTTAGGTCTTTCTATGTATTTCTTTTACGGAATGGGTCACAGCAAGTTAGACCTCACTTCGCCAAGAGCTACGTTACTCAAGCCAGAATCGCCCCAGCCCACCACTTGGGGTTTGCCGGAAAAGCGAGTCATCGCGGGAAAATTGAGCAGCAAGCTCGAGAAACGGAAAATCCATTGGGCGCCTTCAATCTTTCAAGAGAATCACCAAGATACTTCTCTATAAGGCTGTTCGAATCCACACTCGCTACTTTCCGACACATTCACGGACTCGTTTTTATTCTTAAGTGCTTGAAAGTTTTAGGTATTTTTATTCAGATGATAAGAAGTCGAATAGCATTTCTGTGTTTCTTATAAAGAAAAAGGAAGCTATCAGGAAATGGCATCCAAGTTGGCAATTTAAGTCGATTTAAGCGAAATTAGTCAGAAAAAGATTGTTATTGGAGAGCAGTCGAATATGTACAGCTCCAAGTCAAAAAATTAGAATAATTAATTTCATTTGTATTTGTAATTGCATTTAACTTTATTTCAGTGTAGTACAATGGAAAAAGAACAACGGTTGATGTTTTAATAAATTCGCATGTTATTAAAGAAAATTAAAACTGCAAAAGATTAAATTTTGAGTGAATATTGCATTTTTGTAAAATCTTTTTCATTATTCAAAATATTAGAATTCTAAAACAGGTGGTTCAAAAAATTAGAATGCTTATGAATTTTCCTGATTGGTTCAGAAGGTTGCATAAATTAAGCATTAAATTAGCTTCTGCGGTACTTCTTCTTAAGTTATAAAAGCGCCTTGCATCATCATTGTTTTTATTTTCTGTGAAACATGGGTCGTTCGTCCGACATAACGGAATTTACAAAGCATCGTATTATTAATTTGCACAAAAAAGGTCGTAATCAGCAATATATCACCAGTTACTTAAAATGCTCTCAACCAAGTGTTAGTAGAGCAATAAAGCAGTATTTTAACGACGTGCAATTTGAAAACAAGCATCTGAATAGTGACCAAAAGACAAAAACTACTCAGAGGCATGATAGAAATCTAAAGAGAATTGCTAAAAAAAAGTTTTAGAAGTGTAAGATATTTGCATCGAAAGTGAAAGGAACACGGCGTTGATGTGAGTAAATCTACAGCACTAAGATGTCTCCATAAACTTGAATTTCAATCTCGTGTACCAAAGATAAAGCCCCACATGACTACTAAACAGAAAAGGGAGAGAGTGAAGTGGTGTAATAAAAGGTTTTTATTTGATCTGGATGATTGGAAAAAGATATTGTTTAGTCATAAGACTGTGTTTGCGTAACATATGGTGATCAAGGTGTTCGTGTATGGCGAATGAAGCAAGAAGCATATGACAAGGACTGCATGAAATAATCAGTGAAATTTGCATGACTGCAGATGATCCTGGAAGGTTATGTATCGTTAACGAAAGGATCAATTCTCAGATATATCAAGAAATCCTTGAGCATTTCATGATACCATCGTCGGAAATCTGTGTGGTGACGATCCTATTTTCCCACATGATTTAGCACCTTCACACAGGTTAGTATCCACTTGGCTTAGCCAACACCAAATTAAGGTACTTTCCTGGCCGACTAATTCGCCGGATTTAAATCCAATAGAGAATTTGTGAGGAATAATGAAGGAAAGACTGCAAGATATTCCGCTAAAAAACAAAGTTGAGCTTCTTTCTAGCATAAAGTCGACATTGAACAGCAAACTCCAGAAATGGAAAATCCATCGGGCGCCTTCTATCTTCCAGGAGTTCAATCACCAAGATACTTCTTTATATAAGGCTGTTCAAATCCCCATTCTCTATTTTCCGACATATTCACAGACTCGGTTGTATTAATAAGTGCTTGAAATTTTTAGGTATTTTTATTCAGATGTTAAGAAGTCGAAAAGCATTTCTCTGTTTCTTATAAAGGCAAAGGAGCTATCAGGAAATGGCATTCAATTTCGCGATTTAAGTCGATTTAAGCGAAATTAGTCAGGGAAAGATTGTCATTGGGGAACAATCGAATATGTATAACTTAAGACGTAATTACGTTTATAGGAAAATCGTAGCTGCCAAGATCCTGTTCTGTTTTTAAATCAAATCAAATAAGCATATTTCTAATCAGAAATTTTATTTAACAAATGAAATGAAATCAATACGACCAAGAGACATATTATTAAATTAATTTACTGGTTCAAAAATATGAGAAAATTCTAGAAAAAATATAGCGTGTATTCAGCTATGATAAATGAAAAACGCAATTCAATTCGAAAATACTTGTATTTTAATGTCTGAAAAATTCATGCTTTTTATCCATAAAAGTAATTCTGTGAATATGTCAGGAAGTGCGCGTTATTAGCGAGCTAATATATTTTTTACAACAGTTTTACCCAAAATAAAAGATAAGAAGATCCTTATACAGCAGTGCTCATTAAAAATTAAATGGCCACACGAACACATTCCAACTTGAGCTGGCTACCCGTGCTATAATTTCAAGTCGGCAGAAATAAGTCTGCAATAAAACAATAATCTGAAATAGTCTGCAATAAAATAATTTATTCCTTGTAAGGAGTACCTTCTTCTAAGGGGTCAGGTACTTTCATATTGAACAAAAATAAGATCTTTTAAAATTATAATTCACCCTTTTTAGGTGCGTTCGTAATTATGTAAATACGTAGCACCTATAGTCGTTGTTCAGTCCGTCTGTCCGTCCGCATATAACAGAGCAAAAACTGCCCAACCGAATGGTCTGAAATTTTAAATATATAATTGTTGCAATATTTTGTCGAGTCATTTCAAATTTTATGAAAATCGGATGTATAGTTTAATTACAGGGACAGTCAAAAGTTTTCCGTTACATTACGGCCAATGGGAAAAAATATTGCAAGTGCATTTTAATGATGTTACAGCCTTCCGAATGATCTGAAATTTTAGATCTATAATTGTTGCAAAATTTTGTCGAGTCATTTCAAATTTTATGAAAATCGGATGCATAGTTTAATCACAGGGACAGTCAAAAGTTTTTCGTTACATTAAGGCTAATGGGAAAAAAATTATTTCATGTGCATTTTAATGATGTTACAGCCTTTCGAACAGAATGAAATGGATATACACTTATGAAGTGCATTAAAATTATCATTCATTACAATATGCGGTGCAAAAAATATTTATAAAACTAGTTATAGTACGAACGCACCTCATTTGCCACGTTTGACGAGCAATTTCCAACTTGTTTAAAATTTACTTTGTTTGTAACGCTTTAAACGAAACTGTTTTCAAAATTTCGCATTAGAACAAAAGCGATAATAAAAGGATCACTATCGCGATATACTTATACAGCCAACAAAAGTAAATAAATAAAAGTAAAAGAGAGGAGTCGGACACCGCATGCATTTTAATCCCAAATTGTCCCTAGGAATTTATTTCGAAATATATATATCTTTTAATTAATTTTTGAAAAAAAAAATGAATTGTAGCCTATGATTTTTTTAAACAAAACTCGACTTCTAGAAGCCTCAAATGCAAATCCGAAATTACAGCTGATTCCGCTAAGTAGAGTTATGCTTGAAAAACTACCAGCATTGCAATATGTTTTGTAGCTATTACAAATGAATTCAACATTAAGAGTTGCAAACTTTAAACTATCAGAATTCTTAAAACATTTGACCGAATGACTTACTGTTTGGTATCCTAAGATAAAACTTCCCTAAAAAAAACCCAAGTATGGTGTCAAAATTAAGTGTTCGTATTAAAAAATCAGAGTTTGGTGCAACTTGTGCATGAAGACGATCCTCTAAGTCTATTTTTTAAAAGAATAAACTTAATTTCATTTGATTTGATAGTCTAAGAGGGGCTGCTCAGACAAGGAAACCAAGTCTGTAGATCATAATGTCCCTCCCAGTTTACTTTATTAAGGACTTAAAAGAAAGTACATTGTTCAACCGAAGCTGAACCCGACGAAAACGCGACAAGGAGCGGTATTTAAAACATAAATTGAAAGAAAATATAATTTCCGATCGAGTGGCTATATCCTTTTTTCATGCAACAATTTGGGGATTAAAACGTGCGGGGGTTCCACGGCCGGTGAAACTATCGGGGAAACGGGGAGGCTGCCTAGGTCCACGCGCTAGTTGGAGTCTTGTTAGGGGTCTCGAGCCTCTCTATGTATTCGCAATAACGTTACCCGTGTAAAATAATATTATTATTGCTCTAAATTTGTCTTTAAATGTTATTATATATTTTTTTTATTTTGTAAAAAAAAGTTTATTGTTAATTTTATTTCTTACAGCCATAGTTGATATAATCATCGGGGAATGCGTGTGAGGATCCTGAAAGTAAATGTGAACTTAAACAAGTGGGTAAGTGTGATCACAGATCGCACAGAGGGTTTCGTTTAATATTCATTTCAAAACACTTTATCCTTTTGCGAAATTTGTTAGTTCCACATTTCGCAACCAGGGGGCGCACTCTATTCTACACAAACCTCTATCCGAACGAAATTCCGTTTTACAACCTACCCGTTCGGGCCTATAGCACCCGAGATAGGTAGGCGCTCCCTGGCGGTAAAAAGTGGAACTGAAATATGTAAGGCTATGTGCATAATATGAAAGAGTAGTCAAAGAGGTGTCGGCAAAAGTTAGAAAAGTACCCACCGGGTCCAATGGGGGGAGGTTAGAAAAATACCTTAAAATACACAAGTTAGAGCACGGAGGGGTAATTAATGTAAGACTTTTTGAAAATTTTATGATTTTTCGTGTGATCGCAAGTGTTCTGCTATAAGTATGCAAAATTTCAAGTCTCCAACTTAAATAGGGTCTCTGTTAGAACAAAAAGCTTAAAATACACAATTTAGAGCCCAGAGAGTTAAATATAAGCCTTTTTCAAAATTTTATGATTTGTCGTTTGATGTGAGGTGTTCAGCTATAAGTATGCAAAATTTTAAGTCTTCAACTTAATTGGGGGCTCATTTAGAACAAAAAGCTTAAAATACACAAGTTAGAGCACAGAGGGTTAAATATAAGACTTTTTCAAAATTTTATGATTTGTCGTTTGATGTGAGGAGTTCAGCTATAAGTATGCAAAATTTTATGTTTTCAACTTAATTAGGGGCTCAGTTAGAACAAAAAGCTTAAAATACACAAGTTAGAGCCCAGAGGGTTAAATATAAGACTTTTTCAAAATTTTATGATTTGTCGTTTGATGTGAGGAGTTCAGCTATAAGTATGCAAAATTTTATGTTTTCAACTTAATTAGGGGCTCAGTTAGAACAAAAAGCTTAAAATACACAAGTTAGAGCCCAGAGGGTTAAATATAACACTTTTTCAAAATTTTATGATTTGTCGTTGGATGTGAGGTGTTCAGCTATAAGTATGTAAAATTTTAAGTTTCCAACCTATATAGTTTCTGAGAACGGGCTCTGCGACAGACAGACAGACAGAAGAGCGAGACGAATAGAATTTCGCCAGATGAACGCAACCCTAAAAATAAATATTTAAAATATTCTAAAGGTTAAAAGATTTTTTTGAAATTAAAAAGAATTATACACATTTACATGTAAAAGAATTTGCATGTCAATTTTCATACACTGTATAGATATACTATATTTATATATATTATAAATTGTTCTATGATACATATAATTTTTAAAAATGATTTTTATTAGTAGGGTCGGACTTAGACTATCTAAGGCCACGGGGCCTGCATTATTCTGGGGGTCCTTCCTTGTCTAGCTATTCATAGAAAATTTTCTTGAATTATGCTGAAGTGACTAAATTTCGTAAAAAAAAAAAAAAAAAAAAAAAAAAAAAAAGAGAGAGAGAGAGAGAGAGAGAGAGAGGGAGAACTAGAGAACAGGAATTCTGTTTTTTCAGAATTTAGTGTCGCCCCGATGAAAAAAAAATATGTATATAAATTTGTATTAAATTTTAGAGGTAACAAAACCGTACAAATTGGCAGCTATGCGATTCTATTAGTGTCATGAAAATTGCAAGCGTAGCCTATTCTTTCTGTTCAAAGTGTTAAATAGTTTTTTTCAATCGAACTTATACCTTTGGAATGGATCATTTGCTTCTGATGGACTGATGACTTCTATTATTATAATTATAAAACAGCCAGTATAAATGAAGTGTTAGGTGAAGATGAAAGAGCAACCGTAAAAAGTTGGAGCTCTGATTTTCTGATCAGAATGGGGGGGGGGGATGGCCATAATAATAATTTAAAAAAAAACTATGGCCACCCCCCCCCCCCCCATTCTGACCAGAAAATCAGAGTTCTAACTTTTTTACGACTGCATAGGACGTCACTATCTCAGAATAACACACAAATCCAGCAAAAAGAAATCATCAAGAAAAAATCAAATATAGTTTATAATAGCCCCATGTTTTATCAGAAATCATTCATTTCTATTTTTTCAAAATAGCACGTAATTTAATTACATTTTTTCAGTTTTTATGAGAAAATGGCAACAAAAATATATAATTACCATTTTTCAACTATTTTCCCTTTACTTTCTACAGAAATTGAGTACTTGAGTTGCCCAAATTAAACAAACGATGCTAAAAACTACAAAAATATTAATATTTCAAAAATAAACAGAGATACGGTTTTCAAACAAATTGCATTTAAAAGTACTTTTTTTCCCCAATACGACGGTATAAAAATAGAAAATGTGCGATGCTTAGAAGTTTAAAAAAATTCTATAGAGTATTTAATCGTACAATACATCTGCTTTGTTTTACCGCTGGCTTATACAACGTAACGTTATCTTTTGGAGACGACACAAAATAAGCTGGGAGAAAGAAATAGCATACCTGGGGCTAAAAAAAAGGACACTTCCACGTTTGTGTCTACTTTCTGAATATGAATGGAATTTTTAAAATCTAAATAATAAAAATTTTTGCAATTTTGATTTGTCAAATGGTAATACCCACTCTTCATACTATTTTTGTTGTTGCTGTTATTTTAATCAAAGTAGTGTATATACTTTACTTTAAATCTTCGTAGAGTTACAAGATGTCAAAGCTTTTGAGAATGCTAACTGTTCTTAAATGTACATAGAATTCTTAACTATTATTAATTTGCGTTTCATTATGCATTCAGCCAATTTATTGCACACATATATTTCTTATAATCATCGTTTTATGGTAAATTTAGACCCCCTCTCTCCTTACGAAATCATACGTTATCATTCCTCGACCTCACCCCGCCTCTCCTATAATGATATCGTTATCAGTGTCTAAAAATTCTTTTTATATTTTTACAATTTTTTTCTTACGTTTTCTTTTTATTAGGTTTGCAGTGATATACATATATGGATATACATTTGTTATTCACATACTTTACTGATTTAAATGAAAAGTTAATAAAATATCATTATTACATGAAAAAACTTTATATCAATGAAAATTTAAAAGAGACAGTTACTTTTTCAAAGTATTTAAGTATTGCGCGGCAGCGCAGTACTTATTTATTTCCAGTGTCACTTCTCAATGTTAATTTAACATAGAAAGCCTATGGAGCTCATAAGTTTTTCATTTTTTCTTCCCACCTTTTTGTCTCTGATGCCACAAATTTTTAATTCTTTGCTAATTCTAATAATGTTATAAATTCAAAGTGTAAAAACATTTGCCTGACGCCAGAGTCAAAGCGGATCATAAAATGCCTTTGCATATAGGTGTGGATTATAATCTAGAAAGTAACATGGGCTAATTTTTATTTACATTATTCAAATATTTTTCATAATAATTCCAAATTTCGCTTTTTTCATTCAGAATCAACGGACATTTTCTAATAAAATTTAATATTTTCCCTTCATTCTTGTAAATAATTCAAAAGCCGTAATAATAATTTGTCTATTTTTAGTTGAATGATTTTCACGTAAAACATGAAACTGAAGAAACTGAAATAGTTTTTTTTTAAAGAATTAAAACGAAGATGAATATGGCGTCATAGTGGAAATAAAATGACATTTTCAAGCAGATTTTTTAAGTTCAAATTGTAATTTTTTGATCAAACTACAGCAACCTGCATTACTGCACTGGTGAAACATTTTGAATTATACATAGGTAAATTGCATCACAAATTGTGATGCGATATCGCATAAATCGAAGCCTGATGATGATACCCTCCATTACTTTTGAAATGTGTTCGTTTGAATGCAGTTGTTATTAAAAAACTTGACATGTTAAACCAAAACCTAATTTGCAGAACAAATTAAAAAAACAAAATTTATTTCCTAAATTGTTTAAGCCCGAGAAGGGGCAGATATTAAGATATTTCATTCAATTCGTTCTACACTTAATGCTAAATTTTTTTAACATTTGTTACAATCAAGTTAAACCAAAGTTAAACCAATTGAACATTAAAAAATAAAAATTAAATTCATACAATATAATACTTTAAGCACCTATATACTTAGATTCCGTTCAAATGAAAGCGAAATAAATCTTAGACTTTTAAGTTGTAAATATTTGCACTGCAGATTTTGCATTATGTTTATGACGATTGTACATAATAGGATAAGATACATGCAAAATACAAAACTTTAAAAAAAGTCTAAGATTTATTTCGATTTCATTTGAACGGAATCTAAGTATATAGGTGTTTAAAGTATTATATTGTATGAATTTCATTTTTATTTTTTAATGTTCAATTGGTTTAGCTTATTTGTTACAAAAATTTAGCATTAAATGTAGAGCGAATTGAATGAAATATCTTAATATCTTCTATATCTATATATCTACCTTCTCGGGTTTAAACAATTTAGGAAATAAATTTTGTTTTTTTAATTGGTTCTGCTATTTAGGTTTTTGTTTAATTTAATAATAGCTTTATGTTACATAATGCATTCAACAGTAATATTATTTTCTTGCACTTGCCCCTTCATGGGGAGAGGGCAAGCAGAATTTCTTATCAACGAAGCAGGTAGGTAATATTCTTTCTTTTTATTTTGCTAATAAACACAACAATTGTCATTTCAAACATGCTTCGTACCTGGTTTCTCCAAAAGCGGATTATATGCGCATGTGGCAGAGGAATAGGAAGGCCAAACGTAGGGGTAATTCATATTTTGGAATGAAGTAAATGTATAATGATTCAATAGTTTTAATAATAAATCCGTATTTTCATAAAAAATAAATAACAGATTAAAAAAAAAGTTACAAGAAAGAAAAGCAATAAATTTTGGTTGGATAAAAAATTACAGCGATATCAAAAGTCAATTTCCCTCCCCTAGAGATATCTTACGATATCAAGTGACAGACACCCCTCCCCCCATAAAGTGATACCGTTATACAGGGTGTATCTGAAATGCTTCAACAAACTTAGGGGGATGATAGCACTCATCAAGACGAACAAAAAATGCAATGGAACATGGGATCGCAAACCTCTTATTGAGTCACAAATATAGGGTGTTTCACCCTCACTGAAGTCGGTCATCATTTTGCGACAAATTAAAATATTGCAATAAAAATGTAACGATGGGTACCTTATTTTGTTCGAAATGTGATAACATCACAAAAAATAAAGTGGTATAGAAGTTTCCATTATACTCGCCAGCAGTATGCATTGGACGCTTCCTATTTCGAACTGTGATGATCCGTTCATACGGTATCATCGATTGTGTGAGTATCCTGTTTTTCCAGAACTTTTTGTGATGTTATCACAAAATAAGGTACCTATCGTTACATTTTTTATCGCAATATATAAATTTTTCGCAAAATGATGACCGACTTCAGTTAGGGTGAAACATCCTGTATTGGTGACTGAATAAGGGGTTTGCGACCCCGGGTTCCGTTGCATTTTTTGTTCGTCTTGATGAGTACTATCACCCCCCCTAGGTTTGTTGAAGCATTTCAGATACACCTTGTATATGCATAGCCCCATAAATAGATTCTGTCTTTACAGGTTTAATTGTATTAAGTTCCACTTGATGCAGAATTGCAGATTAACGAATAACATAATTTCAAAAGAATTTGTGCATCCTGGAAAATCGGGACTTATGGCGTCCCGCTCTGTGATTATGTGGGGCAGGCCTCGGAGCCCCTGATAATCGGGACATACCGCGTACATCGGGACACCCTTGCAACACTATGCTGAGTTCTCAATGCTCGGTGCGAGCTTCATCAAAAGTGGTTTCCTTGTTAGAAAAGTGATTGTTTCTTACCTTATGACATATTTACAGAGGTGTGAAAATTATTAGAATAATTGTGAAATTCACAATAAAATCTTGTTATATTCAAGAAATAATACATTATTTTAAAAATATTAATGCATTTAATATTTAGTGTGTCTCCCCTTGTTTTTTATTAAAAATTCGATACGTCTTGGCCTACTTTGTATGAGTTTTTGGCAATTAATTTGTATTTCGTTGTCATGGTGCCAAATTTGGATGAGTCTTTCTATAAGACTATTCTTATTTGTGGTGTTGCATTACTTTAATTTTTTTTCTTTACAATGGTCCAAAGATTCTCTATGGGGTTCATATCTGGACTGTTTCCAGGCCATGGAAGTGTTCTCTTTAATAGTAAAGTTAAAGAAATGCAACATCACAAACAAGAATGGTCAGATAGAAAGATTCATCCAAATTTGGCATCATGACAACGAAATACAAATTAATTGCCAAAAATAAAAACTCATACAAAGTATGCCAAGACATATGGAATCTTTAATAAAAAACAAGGGGATGCTCACTAAATGTTAAATGTATCAATATTTTTTTAAATAATGTATTTCTTTAATATAACAAGATTTTAATGTAAATTTCACAATTATTCTAATAATTGCCACAGCTCTGTACTTATTGCACTACTTTTGACGTATTTTCATGATACTGGTGACGTAATCGGGGTGGATAGATGATAGAAACACACGTTTGACACAACAGAGTATCTTTGTGGCTATCTTTATGAACGACATCAGAGTCCTATTTCTTTCACTACGGTGTTTTCTCGACGTCATCAGAAATGTGTTTGTCCACCTTTCAATGGCTGATAAAACACCAAAAACGTTCGATTCACTTCTGTACAAACATTCCAACTCCATGTCAAGGAATCGTTTACGAGCCATCATCAGTAATTGAAAAGGTGAATATGAACGCCATTAAAGATTTTTAAACAAGAAGGAAAAATCATGCATCCAGCATAGATTACGAAACGCTTTCCAACACGTTCAGAGCACTGTAATTTTTTTTTTTTAACAATTTATTCAGGTGAAAGATGATGTCTAAATAAACAATTTAGAAAACGCAATTACCATCAGTAGTTGGAAAATATCCGAATTGTTTTGTGCAGACCTGTATAGGATCTATAGATTTGTATGTATATACTACTTAATATGTTAAAAGTCAGTTCCAATAAACGCATAGCGCAGTTGAAAATTCCCGCCAATAAACGGAAATGTACTTGAGATCTTTTGTGCATCCCTGTATAGAACCTAAAAAATTTATGCACACCTAGTAATATGCAAACAATTATTTAAATTTAACCCTTAAATGTCGGGTGTTGCTTTTCGGCAACATACCCAATTTAGGCTCTAAAATACTATTAGAATAATATTGAAGCTATAATGCCTAATGCTGCCAATAAAATACATTCTGAAAATAGTATTAAATCGACTTTCAACATGTAGATGGCAACACTTGTGCTGTTTAAGAATAAACATAAATTTATTTTTTCAATTGTTGCTACTTGTTCTTTTTGTTTTGTTTGGAAGCTTGCGAAATACCCTATTTTGTTCTGCAGTGAGCAAGTAAAATTTATTTCTTATCATAGTTCCTAAAATTCTTGTGTGTTTAATGTTATAGAATTTTATCAAGGAAAATTATTTTTTCAATTAAAGACCAGTATTGCCGATTAGTAACAAATTGTTTTTTAGCCGTAAACCATACTTAAAATAAAATATGATTTTTTTAAGTATTTTTCCCATGATTTAATTAAAAAATGAAAGCCGAAAAACATTATTACAATGATTTTTGAAAAATCAGGCATTTAAGGGTTAAAAATACGTAACGTAACTGAAAACGCACTTCCAGCAATTATTAGGCGCGTTCTCAATTATATAAATACGTAGCACCTATAGTCGTCGTTCGGCCCGTCTGTCTGTCTATCTGTTCGTCTGTCCCTCCGTCTGCCTATAACCGATGAAACCCAACCGAATGGTCTGAACTTTTAAATACATAATTGTTGCAAAATTTTGTCGAGTCATTTCCAATTTTATGAAAATCGGATGTATAGTTTAATGACAGGGACAGTCAAAAGTTTTCCGTTACAGGGCGGCCAATGGGAAAAAAAATATTTCAAGTGCATTTTAAGGATGTTACAGTCTTTCGAATCGAATGAAATGGATAGGCACTTATGAAGTGCACTAACATATGCAATCAGTGCAATATGCGGTGCAAGGAATATTTTGTAAAACTAGTTATAGTACGAACGTAACCTCATTTGCCACGTTTCACGTGCAATTTCCAGCTTGTTGTTTATTAGCAGCACTGTAGACAAATTCTTTTGCGTGTCCCGGTAAATGAACGTTATAAATTATATGCACAGCAAATTCTACAGTAAGCACCTTACAAACATCAGGTGATATATTATAAATTTCAATATCTTTAAAATAGTGCAACATCATTAAAATACACCTCAAACGAGTTTTCCCCATACACCGTCATGCAACGTAATACTTTTGAGTGTCTCTGTCAATGAATTGTAAATGCCACACACTTCATTTTCAATAACGAACTTTCCACAGTGAACCCTAATAACATATATAAATTTCATGTCAATCTGACTAATTAGAGCACGGACAGACGGCAACCAGACAGCCAAACAAACCGAATTCATAAACACTTTTCAACTATGTTGGAAAGTGTTAAAAACACTCTCCTGGCCAAACATTTGTACAAATATGTACCTGATTTACGAAGATTCAGCAATTTGGTCTTAAACTGAAATCTGGCGACGAAAAAACAGATTTTCATTTTATGTTGAGTAGAATATTAATATCAAACTTACATTGGTTAAAAGATTTAGGAGATGTTAAGATGTTAAGACATTAAGATCCACGCATCAGAATATGATGGAAATTGTACAGCTTTTTTTTTATCCACATTAACTTTAAATCTAATTCTTGACAATATCGTTCATTTTGACGCGAAGCCGATGGTCGTATATCAATATTTTTACGTGTCCCTGCTTTAAACTAAGATTAAAAAAAAAAAAAAAAAAAAAAAAAACTTTCGTGCTTTTATACGCCGTCCATAAAGCACGTGAAAAGTATTTTTTTCCCCCTTCGCCGATAGCATATTTTATTTTTCACGTGTATAAATCAGAAACAACGCAATGCTGTGATCGATCTGACACAACGTAAAAACTAAAAGACTAAACTGACTAAAAGACAAACGTGCCCGTCCGTAACGCTGACGTCATTTGTGAATGGCAACACTTGACGATAAAATTTCAGTTTTGGCAATTTTCGCTACTGTTATTTAACCTATTTGTGTCTGAATTTCTGTTTTCACAAATTTGTCCGTAAAATCATTTCAAAATGTTACAAAATGAACTGGAAAATACTAAAAAAAAATTACGCAAATTTTTTTTGTATTTATTTGATAAAATGTAAACGTACTAAATATGGAAATATGCATAATATTTGTAATAAAAAAAATTCCAATGAATACGCATAATTATATGTTTTGTCTAAATTTATATAAAATAAGCTTTTAAATTGTACATTATATACTATAATTAGTATTTTTATGAATTACTAAAAATATATATTTATTTCTTTACAGAGACTTATAACATTATAACTATTAGTAATAATAAGCTAAGATTAATCTTATTTGAGGCTTAAAAACAATTTGTTTCATATTCATCTTAAAAAGTACTTTACATAAATAATCTGCTCCCTAAATGGCTAATGGAATTATGTACCCATTCTTGCCTAGCTCCCTATATTTTGTACGTTACAAAAATTCATTCAAAATAGTCTTGAACATATAATTTCACAATTTAAAAAAATGCGTATTTCAAAGAAGTCTACAAGCTAAGATTATGACTTATTTATTTGTGTACTTGGTAGAAAAAACACAAATAAATTTACTTTTTACATTTCGCCATCTTGAAAAATGAAAAATCTATAAACTCCGAAAAAAGCCTTAATTTTAAGGAAATAAATATCCAACTTATGCTGTCACCTTTCGGTAACAGATAAAGACATTTATAGATTTTCATTTAATTTAAATTAAATTAAATGAAACAATTTATGGTAATAAATTAAATGGAATTAAATTAAATTTATATTTCATTTAATTTTATTTAAATTTCATACAATTTTCATGTTATAAAGAAGAAAATTATACAAATTTATTAAAATTCGAAGCGTCCCAAAAATGGTACGCTAGGCATAAATGGATTAATAACTTCTAAACATTCGACATTTTCAATTTTTACACCATCGTATGGGGGAAAAATTGTACTCTCAAATGCAATTTGTTTGAAAATTGTATTTCAATTTACTCAGTTATTGAAGCATATAAAATAATTTTTAAGAATGATTTTTTTTAATTTATCTCCGTCGCGTGCAGACCCCACTGGTGAATAATAACCTATTTTCATTTAAAACAGTTCAGCATTTGTCTTGGCTACTTTTCCATGACTAAATTAAAATTTTAGCAATGAATAAACAGAATACAACAAAATAAAATAAATGGTACTTTTATGCTAGCTGGGCGTAGGTGATAAATTGTTAAATATTGTTCCCATACCATATTCATATTGCATTTAAAAAAAAATATATATATATAAATCTCATCTATACATTTAACGTCATATATTTAACTTATCTATATATTTAAAACACTAGTCTGTTTTATTTTATTTATTTATTTTTATTTTATTTTATTTTATTTTTTTTTTTTTTTTGTCATCTGAGCTGAGCTTTCTACTGAATTTATTTTGCCATATGTTTTTTCATATTTATTTATTTTAATAAAAGCTGTTCATTTGAAGATGTGCCAGCGATAGTTATTTAAAAAAAAATTCCCATTGTTATATTTTAAATTTAATTTAAAAAGATTCTAATGAAATTTCTTCAAAATAATGGCAATCGGAAAATTTCCGTTTGTTGCAGAAGAAATAATGAAGTTTATTTATCTTTCTGGATAATATCCTTATTGATGACATTATCTAGTTACATTTAAAAATAGCTTTTCTTAAAATTTTGAACAGAAAATTGACCTCACGCTGTAAAATACACGCATTTTCCCTCAAAAAGTTATAGGTAATTTCGATGTGACGCCAGTCCACGTTTTGGTTGGAACTAACTCCAAACAAACGGTTGCTATGTTTCATTTCTTATTAAATAAAAATAGTATAAAATATTACCACTGCATAAAAAGTAAACACTTATCTGTGAAATATAGATGTAATATATAACTATAATATATAAACAAAATAGGAAAAAGACCATAGCAACCGTTTGTTCGAAGTCAGTTTCCAACCAAAGCATCATGATTGACGTCACGACATCTATTACATTTCAATCTTTTTTATTTCCGCTGATGCTGAGTTTGAGACGCCAGATGAAATGCTTCATTTAAGGAAACTGACGTCATATTTAAAAGAAAAAATAATTTTCCTTGATATAACTAAATATTTTACCACAAATACGCCTAAAAAACACAATTTTCCGGATTTTTTACTCGTCGATACGGAGATTATAACCTCAAGTTAAGACTCCGAATGTTCACAGGTAAAGTTGTAGCTGACAAACGTGCATTCCAAGTTTTCAAATATATTTATTTATAACTTATTGCGCATCAAAACATTTTTTAAAATCCGAATGCGAATATGAGAGGTGCTTGGTGTTAGGTTTAGATTTCACGGAGAGAAAATTCTATTATTGCATCAAAGTGAAATCATTTTTGCTGATTTTTCGTTACATAATACTAAGCATAAGAGCCTCGATTTATAACTCCATGATAATTACTTATTTTTATTATACTTGCCGCCCTTGGCGACCAGTTTGGTCTCCCTTAAAATTTATGTTTGGTAAAGCATGCTAAGCATTGTATCATGTTACTTTTATTCATAATTTAATTTACTTGGACTCCCTTAAATATCATTAATATAATTCCTTAAGCTAATATTAGTTTTTGTTGTATTAAAATATCTCAATTTGTGGATTTTCTGTTAAGCAAGTAAACCCTATTAGTTTAAAGTGGAAGTCTATGGGAATTGGCGAAATATTAGAGATATCGTCAATTTGGCGTCACTTTTGGCGACTCATTTTGGTAACTCTTAGTTAAAATAATATTTGTTTTAAGAGTTAGAAAACCAATGTAAGATGAATTTTTTATTGTAATTTACTTTGTAAATTTGTTATAAGTCAATGTAAGAGTTCCCTCTTAGACAATTTCTTTAATGTGTGTGTCGGCGATGGCTAGGAAAATCTACCGCATATACAAGTCTGAAAATTTGGGTAAGGGTAGTTAGTCCAAGGCAAGTCTTGATGCACCTGAGGGTCAGATTTTTAAATTTTTGTAATTAGCCGAGATATTAATTAAAATCTCATAAAAAAGCGATTTTTTACACAAAATGGCAAAAGTGCTGATATCTGGGCCTGATTTGACAGAGGAAATGAAAGTAATTAAGAATTTTCACTAATCAGTGAAAGTCAAGAAAACTAATTAAGATGTCGATTTCAAAATTTCAGAATATAAGTATACAAATATTTCATATCTGCGTTTAAAATTTTGTAAAAATCGTTCAGTTTTTTTTTGTATCATTAGCAATGGAGCAACGCTCTAAATAATTAATTTAAAACTGATTTAAAAAGAGATTCATTTTGGAAGATCCCTCTATCTATTTTGCGAAAGGAAAGGAAATAATTGAGAACTTTTACTAATCGGGAAAAATCAAGAAAACTAATTAAGATATAAATTTGAAAATTGGAAAACATGAGCAGAAAAATATCTTACACAGGTGTATACATTTTTGTAAAAATTGGAAGTTAAATTGTCTTAATTTTAGCGAAAAACTAATGGCAACAGATATATTTTACTTGGAAAATCCACAAAAGCTCAATTAGAAAATTTTGAATGTGTCAGATATTGATTCCGCATTTGCATAATTCAAAAGGGGGAAGGAGAGGGGGGAAGAAAGCAGAATGAAAGCAGAAAGGAATTAAGCAGACAGTTCACCTCAAAATTGATCAAAAAATCGATTTTTATTTTTAAATATTAAATGAAAACCTGTTTAATTGCAAATATTTTGACACCTCATTTTTACCCCTACGGCAATTATATCGTGAGATAGTGTAAATTTTGTTAATACACCCCGCGCAATTCCCCACACAAATTAAAACTTTAAATGGCTTTTTCTCCATATTCCTGTTTTCTTCACTTTCCTGTTTTAAAAATACTAAGGCGTTTTTTATATTTAAGATAGAGATTTAAACTTCTTTTGTATATTCTTTTATTATATATGTGAAAAATCTGCGAACGGAACTAGCCTTCCGGTTTTTTGTTATTAAAAAAAAATAAATAAAAGTGTCTGAAAATGTGTTAGATTTCATCGTTTTGCACTATATATATCAGTAAAAAAATTATATTAAATGTAATCCTAGATGTATCTAAAAATCCATGCGCAGTCTTGTGTAATACACATTTGAAAATCTTTAGAAAAGAAATTGGACAAAAATATCAATATTTTAAAAAGTAGTAGAGATTTTAAAAAAATTCAAAATTTTATATATTTTTTTTAAATTTTTAATGAAATATGCAGTTAATTTTTTTTTTTCAAAATGTGCAATTTGAATATTGAAATGCAGTGAGTTCACCATTTGAACCACATTTTCTTAAAAATAAGAAAAACTGTTGAAAAGGTAAACTGTCTCCTTAAAAGCCCCCCCCCCCCCCTGTCGTATTATTTTACACCTGGAACGTCAACGCTTAGGATGGTAACGTCATAAATGGACCTTAAGTTAATTAAAAGACCCAACGGATATAGATATTTACCAGACTTTCCTTCCTAAATAATATGTGCGTGATGAACAATTCGGCGTTAATACTAATAAATTTAAAAACTTGTCGCTGTGTTTTTCTTTTCTTTTCTTTTCTTTTTTTCTTTTTCTTTTTTTTTTTTTTTTGTAAGAAATATTTATCATTTTTTGATAATTCAAATAATGTAAACATCAGTTTGAAAACTTCCACGTAAACGAAAAAAAAAAAAAAAAAAAAAAAACAAGAGAGAAAAATAAGTATTACAACCACTTTGCAGGTGTTTAACACCGAAGAGTAAATTAAGTGAGCAAAAAGGGAATAAAAGTAAATTATAAAGAAAGGCGCCTCGTAACTTCGAGTATAAAAACTAATCCCCAAAGTTCTGTTGCTAGGCAACGTTTCCCACGCATCGATTTAGCTTTATGTCAGCGACATTTATAGTTTGTCGAAACAAACCAGGCGAGTGGGAAAAGATTATCCGGTTTTATCGTGTCAAACACATTTACGGATCAGTCGGCTTTGCGGAAAAAAGCAACACGAAAACGATTGTCATATTTATTTTACCCTCAAGGATGGTCGCTAAGAACGTAAATGCATAGAATTTCTCTTGGGTGT
Source organism: Maratus speciosus (assembly GCA_963932465.1). Classification (NCBI taxonomy): domain Eukaryota; kingdom Metazoa; phylum Arthropoda; class Arachnida; order Araneae; family Salticidae; genus Maratus; species Maratus speciosus. The sequence goes on from OZ010786.1 coordinate 634,957,541, forward strand.
CTTAGTTGCATCGTTATTGTGTAAGCGCATGTTAAAATGCAATTCTTGAAAGTACATACCTCTTCTTGAAAGTACATAATTAGATTTATTTTGCCCTAACAGCGATTGAAAGCAAATTCTCTTGCTGTAGTTGCATCGATGTTTGTGTAAGCGCGTACAGAAATGTAATCTTGAAAATATTTCTACATTTATTAGTCAGGGTGGAAATCAAAAAGCAACAAGTGGGTAAGTGTGATCGCAGATCGCACTATTGATACTTTATTCTTTAATTAATAAATCGAAATTGTTAATTTATAATTAATAAATCCTTACGTAGATGGTAGCACTATAGTTTCAACTTTCACGGCCAGGGGGCGCACTCTGTTCTAACCAAACCACCTTCCGAAAGAAGCCGTTGAATACCAAGTTGAATGAGTCAAACCTCGTTATGGCCGCGTCCATAGAACCCGGGATAGGGATGCGCCCCTGGTGGATGAAAGTGGAACTAAAATATGTAATGCTTATCAAGACAATTGAGCCAAATCCCGTCGTAATCGGGCCCGTAAAGCTGAAGATAGGCAAGCGCACCCTGGCGGTAAAAAGTGGAACTAAAATATGTAACGCTATCGATAGCAAGTTGAATGCGCCGAACCCCGTCGTCATCGGACCCATAGAACCCGAGATACTTTGAAATGAAATAAAAAAAAAAATCTGAAATTATTATTCGAAAAGAGTGGATATGTACTACTAATAATTTTAGTTTAATGTTATAGAGTGTCATTAGTAAGCTCATTATAACGTTTGGAATCAGTTGCATTGAAATCCGAAAGATAGTTGCCGAGTTATGGAGAAGGAGCACAGTTAGAAAAAAAATTCTTGAAGGGGGGGAGGGGAGATGAGACTGCTGTTTGACAAATAACTAATTTAGACTACTGCTGTACTCGGTCAACGAATTAGACCGGTACGTAAACTTGAAACCGAAATAATTTTTTTCAGAAATTACGATTAAAAAAAGTGGTGTGTACTACTCATAAATTTACTTTAACGTTATTGAGGGTGATTATTAAGTTAATTATAATTTCTGGAATCAGGTGCGTTGATATCAGGTAGTTGCTGAGTTATGGAAACGGGCCACACGCAGCCCTGTATATTATCTATAGAATTTATACACACCAAGTAATATGCAAAAAAAAAAAAATATTAATAATAATCTATGTATTTAAAAGACAAGGCTGTTTTTTTAGTCATCAGCCCTGAGCTTTCTACTGAACCAATTTTGATAATTATTTTTTTTAATGAAAGCTGCTCATTTGTAGATGTGCCCGTAACTAGCTATTTTTTAATTTATTTAAATTTTTATATTTTATTTTTAATTTTAAATGTTTTTTGTGAAATTTCTTTAAAATGGCGGCAATCGGATTACTTCCATTGTTGCAAAGAAACGAGTAAATGAAGTTTGTTTATTTTTTATTGATTATAGCCTTATTGATGCCATTTTCTCATTATAATTAAAAATAAATTTAAAAAATTTAACCAAAAATGTAGTCATGCTTTAAAAAATTCGCATGTACCTCATAAAACTGTTACATTTTAATATTTTTCGTGTAGCTGATACTGATAAGACGGTAAGCGAAATGCTTCATTGAAATGAGAGAAACATGAGAAAAAATGTCGTCATAAAAATAAAAAAACCTCGCATTTTCTTTGATAAAACTAAATATTTTATCACAAATGCGCCCAAAAAGGCATAAATTTCTTGAATTTTTACTAGCCGGTACTGAGATTAGAACCTCAAGTCAAGAATGCGAATGTCCATATCCAAAGTTGTAGCTGACAAACGTCAACGTGACTTCAAATTTGGAAAAATATTCAGTAATAATAAACTATTGCACGTCAAAATATCATTAAAATGGTGAATATGGGTATAAGAGGTCGTACAGCGAGCAAAAAAAGTATTTGCACGCAGACGATTTTTTGCATGTGGGATTAATAGTTCAGTTACAGGGCACTCAAAACCATTCCATTACATTATGGTATAGGGGGGTGGGGGGAATCGTTTGCAGAGTATTTTAATGACATTACGTTATTTCAAATGTATTGAAACTGATATAAATCAAGGAATTTCACTACAAGATTATTACAATGCAATATATACAGGGCTGATCAAAGAATTAGGATAATTTCCCGATTGTTGATGGGAACAGCTGAAATTGGGGTTTCAAATGTGTTATAACGTGTCAAATGTGTATAATATTTTAACTTATTAAACGGTGCAGTTTTCTATCATTATTCTGAATGAGTTGGAAAGTGTTTCATAATCTATGCTTGACGCATGATTTTTTCTTCCTTGTTTTCTTTTGGTAGTCTGTGGAAGCTTGGATTTTCCGGAAGCGTTACTTGAAAATACAGGAAACTGCCGTGCTTACTTCCCTTCGCGATTTTCTCTCTTTCTTTTTCTTTTTTTTTTTTCTTTTTAAGACTGTATGTGATTGTAGAAGTGCTGGCAGAAAAAAAACCCCTGTCGAATAATCCCTGTAATCGAAATTTATCACGATTATCTAATACAGTAGTTTTAAAAGCATCTAAAGCGAATGTTATATCGAACAGAGTGTTGTTTTCGATGAGAGTAGGTTTCATAAAATAGGAATCAATTTGGGTTCTAATAAAAATGCATGTTAGTTACTGCTGTCGTGTTTCATTCTTGGTGGTGCTTTAATGGCGACGATACTCAAAATAAGTTGAATGAAAAATTACATTTCTGTAAAAGAGAATGTGAAAATTAGAGAAAGTCCAAACAGCAAAATAATATTGGATCAATGTTTTCATTGCATGATGTGTTTCATTCTCGGTTGGTGCTTTAATGGCGATGATACTCAAAGTAAGTTGAACAAAAAATTACATTTCCGTATAAGAGAATGTTAAAATTAGAGAAAGTTCGAGTACCAAAATGATATCGGATCAATGTTTTCATTGGATGTGTTTCATTCTCGGTGATGCTTAATTGATGATGATACTCAAAGTAAGTTGAATAAAAATTACATTTCTGCATAAGAAAATGTGAAAATTAGAGAAAGTCCAAGTAGCAAAATAATATTGGACCAGTATTGTTTGTATTGGCGTTACTTTGGGTAAATTTGGCTATATTTTGAAGTACTTCATTTGCGCCAAGCACAGTTCTGATGCTTTTTGTTTTAAGTGAATATTGAAATATTAGCCGGAGACCACCAGGTCTTATAAATATTGTACACTGAAGCTCACAGGAGATCGCTGTATGTTGTATATTGCTGCTTTATATACAGGGTGGTTATAATTAAAGTTGCACGTTCAAAAGGCCGTAAAAAAAGCCGCAAAGGTCGCATTATTGATGTCATTTTCTCTTTAAATTTGAAAAGAAAAACTTTTTTTTTTTTTTAGTCTATGAGATTTGAAGATGACAGACGATTTTTGGTTTCTAAAATAAACTGATTCCTGACGATCATGCAAAAAAAGTTTTTTTTTTTTTTTCAAATTTTCCAGAAAAACATAATTTAATCCTAATATTGTCTTCACAAGAGATTGAAATAAAAGATAATTTCAATTTCAATTTGACAATGACAAAAAAAAAAAAAAAAAAAAAAAGAAGAAGAATTTTCCCTTTCCTCCTTTATTTCCGCAAAAATAAAGTTATTTAGTCGCCATCATTACAGAAATGTCATTAAAATTAGATACAAATTCAAATTTTAAAACCACTTTTGACATACGCGGATCAATACCGATAATTGGTAATTTCATCCCTAAATGTTCTATATTTTAGAAGGAATAGATGTTAAACATAATATCAGGTTTCTGACGCTAATGAGCAGGTAAGTAATTAAGTTTACTGTTATCTGATACTATCTTTTTACTTGTTTATTGTATTTCATATGTAAAATTTTCTGCGTACACGGGTTTAAAGTAATATATTTCCTTATCTTGAAGTTGATCCGAGCGATTGTAGTTAGATCCTATTGTATGAATAAGCCCCATTGTATCAACGATTTCCAGCTTCCTTTACTATTCAAGAACGCATACCACAGATAAGGCAAACTAAGAAATTTCCTGGCTATCTAACTGAGGGAGAAATTTTAGATAGGAGAACGGTATCCCTGCAAACACGAGGGAGTCCTATTGTGTTTCTTGGAGGGATAACTGAGAGACAGGGAGTTATGGCGATAACCTCAAGAAGTGAGGTTGGTGAGTTTTCGGGAGTAGAGTGCAGAGAGTTGCGGGAAAAGGCTTGAGTTTCGTGAAGGCTTGAGAAAGCCGGCGCAACGGGAGGTCCAGCGTGATCCTCCGATAAACCTAATGAGATACCGTAGGGTGATTAGGAAATAGGGCATTTTAATAAGTTGACCCAGTGCGCAGAAAGTGCTTGCTATATATAGTATATAACTTAGTATCGGGCCTGATCGTCTATATCTGAACTCTTAAATATAAATAATGTTTTATTTCTACGTAAATAAATTGTTCTTCAATATTAATTGAATAAGTTTAGCATTTTTGATCATCCTTCTCACATCGTGTCCGAAATCACGTATTTATGTCCATGGTAGTCTTTGAATAAAAGAACATTTTTTCGAAGTCTGCACGAGTGGTGATCTTTGATCCGGAAAAATTCATCAGTGTGAGGACTAAGGAAGAGTGCAACACATAATCAGCCGTTTCATAAATTCGTTTCATTAGGATTTTATACATATAGGGTAAATATAAAAATCATTCGCAAGTATGATTTTCTGGTTCCGCAGTGGAAATTTCTCAGTTAAATGCTTTTGCTAACTGCTCATTTATTCGATTTTATTACATACTAGGGGATCGAACCCGGTCTTCACGGGTTACAGAATATAGGGGAAACCCATTTTCTTATTATTGTTATTGAAAACTCTAATATGTATATATATATTACATTTTTTAAAAATTATTATTAAAAACTCCAATAATTTTTTTTTTACATTTTTTATCTATTTGTTTATTTTGCCAACTAACAATACCAAAAATACTTTTTATAGGAAAAATATCGTTACGATATCCAAATAAAGTTTTGAAATTTATTAAATGCGATACTTTCATATTGGTCTCGTGCCAAGAGTTAATAACCAAAGAAATTGCAAAAAGATAGCCACTTATAGCAGTAATTTTTATTCTGATAATTTTGGTTGTTTAAGCGCGTAGTTGAATTACATGTCTTAAATTTGTGTTATTTATTTTTCTTTGTTTTACTCATTTATCGATGAAGTTTTAATTTCGTTATGGAATATAGGCTGGAAACAAATGCCGAACCATCTATAATACTTTAAGTTTTAAATATTATAAACGGATTTATGTTTAATAGTCGTCTGCACGCGACAGAGATAAATTAAAAAAATATTCATGCTTGAAAATTATTTTATAAACCATAAAAAATGAGTAAATTATGCGATACAATTTTCAAACGAATTGCATTTGAAACTACATTTCCTTTCCCCTATTCGATGGTGTAAAAACTGAAAATGTGCGATATTTAGAAGTTTAAAAAATTGCAGTAACAGCGAAATTGCAATAAAAGTTAGATTTTATCGTCTGCTGTTGCTGCCAGGAAAATGACGCCAGCGTTACGTTTGTCCTTTATATTAAAGATCTATGCATAACTACCAAAATACTTCGGTTTTTTATTACCACTATTTCTGAATAGTAATCTTAATCTTATATTATAATACGAGCAAAAATTGTGTGTATGTGTGTGTGTGTGTGTGTGTGTGTGAGGATTTTATCTTAAAAACGGCTCTAACGATTTTGACTAAATTTTATATTTTACCATTTTCGGGCACGAGAAGACCATCGGGCTAAGTCATGTGTTCGAGAAAAGAGGAATTCTGAATTATGATTTTGGAATTATGATTATGAATTCTGGTTATGTTGTAGGATTAAACGTCATTACAAACAGCATTTTTCTTTAGTAATAATTTCTATTGATTGATGGATAATTAAATAATGATAATTCTTTAAGGGGCATATAATTTTTGTATCTTCAAAATTAACTTGTATATTCTATCTATATTGTACATTACGTATCATGATATAATTATCCGTGAATCAATAGAAATTATTACTAAAGAAAATACTGTTTCTAATGACGTTTTATCTTACAACATACCCAGAATTTGGCTCAGTTTGCTTAAAGAATCATAAAACACGTAATATTCCACTTCCCTCCATATTTTTTTTTCCCAATGTTTTCCGGAGTTAAAAATTGACTTTAACTTTCACTCCTTTCGACACCAACTACGTGAAATTTGAAAATAAGACGTTAATAACAGTATTTTTGTATTCTCTGACGAAAACTATGTATATAGTTGAAAGTCCTAAGAAGTATTAAAGTAATTTAACACCTTTTTAAATATTTTGTCATCTTTTAAGTAATTTGCACATAGCGTAATTTTATCTTTTTAAAGATGAATTTAGCATTCTATTTATTTATTTACAAAAATGTTACTAGAAATGAAGTTTTGTATGATAAATTTTGAAACAAGATTCGAGGAAAGTCCTAATTCGCAATTTTTATACCAAATTCGCGTTTTTTTGCGATTTTTTTTTTGCCAGTTTCAGTTTTTTTTTTTTTTAAACAGTAAACAGCACACTGTCTTCGAGGTTCTTTCTTGATGGGATCGCGGTGGAGGGGGGGGAGGGGGGGGTATACGGCTGGCAAAGTGTCGAGCGCTTACACCAAGCCCTAGAGGTCTGCACGGCCCGGAATTTCCAGGCCCGGGACCGGCCCGGCCCGAACGAAAGCTATCTTGGCCCGGCCCGGTGTAAAAATTGAAAGTTCGGCCCGAGCCCGGCCCGGCCCGTTTGCATTTTTACAGTTCTCGGCCCGGCCCGTACAAAAGTCAGTGAAAACAGGCCCGGCCCGGCCCGGCCCGACTCAATTTCTACAAAATAAATCCGTTTTTTCTTGACATACAATTAAGATTCTTTTAATGAATACTACATACATATTTATGGGAACACTTTACAGTATATTTTAGATTACTATGTGTTCGCAAAAAAGAAAACACACAATAGTAAACATTAACGATTACTTACAGTGTTTTAGTCATCGTCTCTACAGATATTTCAAAATTCAAATAAGGATTCATTAAAAGATTAATGCAGTAGAGAATAAAGGATTAAAAACATGATAACTTTTGAAGCTGTATAATAAAAAGTAGATTTGTGAAAATATTTCTCTCATTTTCTCAAGTCCAAAGGAGCTACATTTCGATACATTTATGAATTCATTTCTTTTCGGAAACGCGTAAGATTGGCGGGTATTCTTATTCAGAAGCTATTCTTTCTGAAAATACTGCCAAAGTTAGCGTTTTGAATCGAATTTCCGGAAGCGATAGCACAGGAAAGGAGAAAGACGTACAGTCACGTGACAAGAATCTGTTATCTCTGTAAGTAATTTATCAGTTATGGAGAAAGCTATTCGTTTCCAAATTCCTTCAATAGTCAGGCCTGCTTTTATGCTTTTATAGTTAAAAATGAGTCAGAAAATGTGTCTGAAAGTTTCACACTGTTGAGCAGTGAATATGAGAACCACTTTAAGGTATATTTCCAAAGATACTGTTAACATAAGTTCATTATCACTATTAATACTTTGTTTTACAAAACGTAATACCTGTCCTACACATCCTGCGATCGATTAAGACCAGTTCCGTCCCGGCACGAGTCGTCTGACTCCGGGTTTAATTTTTTTCAGCAATCTAGTAACTGTCCGATGCCGATCTCTACGATGGACATGTTACATTTCTGTATTGATGTTGTTGAACTCGCATCGGCTTGTGACACACATTTATACTTCTCATATATCATATTCATTGAAAATGGCTCGTATTTTATCTGCTTCGCTTGAATTCTTATATCGGGCCGACAGGCCCGATTAATTTTTTTATCGGCCGGCCGAGCCCGTTAATTTTGTCTGTCGGCCCGGCCCGTTCAAAAAATTGTCCTAATTCTGCCGGCCCGGCCCGGCCCGTTTGAAAATTCGCCTTCATTCCGCCGGGCCGGTTACGGGCCTCGTGCCAAGCCCGGGCCCGTGCAGACCTCTACCAAGCCCTGTTACACCCCGTTCACACTGGGGTATCGGAACTATCTTAAACTGCCGAACTCTCTTAAACTCTCTGAGAGAGTTCCACAAACTCTCTCAGAGAGTTTCAACTGTCTTCGGGCTAGAGACAGTCACGACCATTCACTCTCGATGGCTATAAAGCTTCGCAATAACTGATTGGGTGTTGCTGGCAGTTTTATTTTAAGCGCATGTGCAAACAACACAGTGACGTTCACTGAATTATCTTAGGTTTTAGGCGAGTTTTTCGATGTGAACAGGTTTCCAATTCCGGGAGGGTACCACCTCAAAATTAAGAGACTTCGGTGGTTTAAGACAGTTCCGATATCCCAGTGTGAACAGGGTATTAGTCTTATGTGGCGGAGACACCATGGAGCTTTCAAAAGAGCGTGCGGAATACTTTCTAAACAAGGTTGTGAGAACTTCATAGGAATATATGGACAACTAACGTCATCTGTTAACCCAGACCTGAATCAACAATTAAACATCGCAGAAAAGCCGAAATGAACCGTTGAATGCGAAATAAGCGGGTTGTGTTTATAAATAGGCGGAAAAAATCCATACCTGCAGAAATCGCGGGTTGCGGAAATTTTTCTACTTTTACGTTGCCCGTGGAAATCGCGGGATACCCAGCGAGAGGGTTAGAAGCATATGCATATAGCCACCTCATTGGCTTTTAACTAACATTAGCAATATAATCGAGAAAGAAAAACTATAGCCCTCTTAGATGCCTGCAACTAAAAATCCCAACCCAAAGAGCATAAAAGCGACACCTGTTGGTCAGTATGCACCCAAGCCGAATAAGGATATATGTGAAAGTGTAACAGAATATGAAGTTTGATTAAATTTCGTGCATTATTTTTTGAGATATAGCTATCGTGAAAAATACAGCATAAGAGCGCCACCTGTTATATGCTTTACTCGGAAGCCTAATCAGCAACAACTTAAGTCAAGGTCTAACAGAATATGAAGCATTTGTTTTTCAGGTATAACTATCGCTAAAAATCGTGGCGATTTACGCCAAAACTTAACCAGCAACAATATATATCAATGTGTAACTGAATCTGAAGTTTGATGAAAGTCCGTGCATTAGTTCTTGAGACACAGCTATTGCGGAAATCGTGAAAAAAGCAGCATAGCAGCACGACCTGTTGGGCGGTTTTCACAAAAAAAAAAAAAAAAAATCAGCACCAGTCTATATACGAAGTTTTACTAAATTCCGTGCATCAGTTCTTGAGATAGAAGGCCCACAAAAATTTTGTCACATGCAGACAGACTCACAGACAGACATTGTCTAAAAACAGTTAAATCGTGTTCAGGACCTTTTAAAATGCATAAATCCGACGAAAACCGGAAGACGAAAATATTCACGAATCCAATACTTTCTTCTTGTAAAGATAGGATAAAGTAATAATGCTAGAAATAGTTTCGTCATGAAACACTGATTTCTAAAACTGTTCTTTAACCCTTTATCTACTGACGGTACTTATAAGTAGGGGAGACCGGGGCAAGATGAAGAGCGGGGCAAGATGACGAATGTCTTAATTTTTCCGTTTTCCTCTAGGTGGCAGTATCAACCGGACACTACTGACTCTCCTATCGGCCGTTCGTTAAACAATAGTATAGAGACGCTGAAATCGCCATTTTCGTGAAGCTTTGATTGTTTACCGCTGCCACGTTATAACTTTTACGCATGTGTAAATAAGCTCTGTTACAGATACAGGTAAGATATATCGTTTCTCTTTAATATTTATGAGTAACTTAGTTTAAATACTACCTATTACCATGAATAAATGTCAATTAATCACTTTCCTTCATGGCAATGAAAACGAATGTTTTTAAACAGGCTGTCCGGGGCAAGATGATGAGCTCGTCATCCTCAGACCCTGGTAGTAGAAAACCAATGTATAAACCCTCCAGAATAACCCAAACTTATGGCAAATGCTGATTCCGATGTACCAAAGAAGCCTGTTGTATTTTTTATTTCAAGCCATTGCCTAAAGCAACACAATGTGAGAAAAAAAGTAAAAGCGAAACATTGAGTTCAAGCATTCTTACAAGCACGCCCATCAAAGAAATGTTAGAACAAAGGGAAAAGCAGAAGGAAGAACAAAAAAGATTAAAAAACAGAAAAAAGAAGCTCGTGAAGCTAAAAAGGGAGTAAAAAAACTCAAATTAGTTCCTGCAGGCCTAAGTCAATTAAATCCAGGCCAAACAGTCCAGTTGCATCAACTTCAAAGCATGGTGTTTTCAGATGTCTTGCTTGTGACGCGGAATACTGTGACCCACCAACAGAAGAATGGATCCAGCGCTGTAAATGCCAAGAGTGGTGGCATGAGGAATGTTCCATTTATGAAAATGGCATTTTTATTTGTGACTATTGTTAGCTGCGCAACTAAACGCTTCAACATTACGTTACAATGAATTACGCTTAGTTTGATACTTTTTAAGATGTAAAAACACAGTTATCATTTGTTAAACCATGTAACATCGTCAAAAGATAAAATATGTTCAAACTTTTTTCAGTGTTGTCATCTTGCCCCAAGGCCAAAGTCATCTTGTCCCAGTACTGGGGCAAGATGACTATTTGATAATGTTATGAAAAATTAAAATTAACCTTTATTTTTCTTATTTGAAAAATTAAATGGTAATATATTTAATACTACAAAGGAATACTCTAACAGTTCATGTAAAATTCCTTTTACTATACTTAAAAATGAATTAATAAACAACAAAAAATGTTAACATAGTCATCTTTCTCCGGTCTCCCCTACCACTCATTTTAACCTTTAATCCCATAGTGAGTATTAATAATATTCTAATGGTACTTTGCAAAAACACTCTTTTAATTCCACTTTATCCGGATACATTGCAGCAGTAACTCTAGGTTTGTTATTTTAGCGAGGAAGGGGCAATCTTTGAAATAGTCGATGTGTTTTGTGCGACATTTTGTACAGATTGTCACGCTTGTCTTTTTATTGCTGCAAGCACAGTTTACTGTGTTATATATTTTAGGACATAAGATAAATGTTGGACTTTTTTTATGTGTTCATTATGATCTTAGAATACAATTTGACTAGCTATTTTAGGCGAACGGTGTATGTATTTGATTTAACAGTTGAAATATTCGGTGGTACTTATAAATACCGTCAGTACACTGGGTGTTGGAGAAAAACTTCTTGTTTACTTTTCGTCTGTGTAGTTATCCATCGTTAATGTAGTGCAGTAATAATTTTCCTAATATTTCTTTTCTGTTTCATTATTATTTTTTATAGGAAATCGAAACAGTTGTGGCACCGGCTCTTTTTCGCTATGCTAGATATGGCATATGTAAATTCATATATTGCATACCTGGAGATGCGAGAGAACATGTTGTCCCTGGAATATAGACGTCGCATAACTAAACGACTGTTAATAAGATCGAAATCTTTAAAAAAAAAAAAAAAAAAAAAAAAAAAAAATAGCTTTTTTAACCTTTTCAGGGGCAAAGCATTTTCAATGCTAAAGTGTTGAAATAAATGATTGGCACTGGAATTTGCCAAAAAATTTAATTGTAAATAAGAAAAAGGCTATATTTTACATACTTATTAAATCGAAAATATTTTACCGCAATTCTGGTGCCATTCGAAATACCTTGTGGGTTTTCTGTTACGATATTTTCGTCATAGTGTACTGACGGTACTTTAAAGTACCACTTTAATTAATTACCTCTAATTAATTAAATTTCTAACGGGTGAGTATTTTTTTTATGTTTATCCTTTAATTTTCATTGTAGTAACTGAAAAAAAAAATTACACGAAAAAAATTGCAGTAGATCATAATGCAGTAGATAAAGGGTTAACCTTCCTGACTCACCCTTTGTCCTTTGCAATATGTGTTTCTCCTATGCACAAGAACAAAAATTTCGACGGATTTATGTTTTAGATTGCTGTTTGGAAGGCGGTTTAGAAAGACGTTTGATTTTTTTTAGAAAAAGTCTGTCCTTGAATCTCTCTGTCTGTATATATGTGACATACATTTTGTAGGTGCTATAGCTCCTGAACTACTGCACAGAATTTAATAAAAGCAGATTCATTTAGACTTTGACATAAATTGATGCTTATTAGGTTTTGGTGTATAACTCCCAACAGGTAACTACTATGCTGCATTTTTTACAATTTCCAAAATAGCTATTTTTCAAGAACTAAAGCACAAAATTTCATGAAACTTCATATTATCTCAGACCTTGACATAAATAGAGGTTGATAAGGTTTTGGTGCATATAACCCAACAAGTGGCGCTTCTAAGCTGCATTTTTACGATTTCCAAAATAGATATAAGAACTAATGCAAGTTATTTCATCAGACTTCATTATATGTTAGACTACGATATAAATAGACGCTGATAAAATTTTGGTGCATATCATTCAACGGGTGGCGCTGCACGAAAAGAACTGTTTGGTTGCGATAACCAAATTTTTTTTGTTACACCGTTTGGTGGTTCCCTTTTGTTGTATCAACTAATTTTTTGTTGCGACAAGCACAACACTGGATTGTTTGTTGCACTTGGGCATATTTCAGCGGTGAAGCTGGCGATCGCTGCTTCTCGTTGAGCTGCGTTCTGTGTAGTAATCTTCCCTACGAATCTCGTGATTTTTCGTGATATAATGTTGTACCGGTTTTTAAATTCCTGTGTCCAAATGGGGGATGCTGTGAAATCCGTAACTTGTAGCACAGTACTGTGTTCCAAAACACAAATACGTAAATCTGGGTCATGGACGGGATAACGTGTTTCACGAGCTTGGAGGAACTTCGCATAAGTGTGGCTGGAAATTTGCTTGTACTTTGACCGCTTTGAAATGCTAGCGCGTGAAGCTTGTAAGTTGTTTCTCCCAATTGTGTAACTGGGAAAGATATGTCACGAACTTGAATGACTTTTGTAGTGTGGCCAAGTTTAACTTTTTGGTTTTTAAGATTTTAGTATGCAACTGCCTCTTGCTTGTCTTCTTCCGTAATCACACTTCGCGGCCTCTTTCTACCAGGACTTGGCGGTGATAGCTTGATGGTGATGATTCTTGTGATGCTTCATCTTCACTGCTTTCTAAAACTTCACCTTCATCGCTTGGCATATTATCAAACTCTCCAAATTCTTCAATTACAAACAAAGTCTTCTTGTACTTCAAAATCAATGCTCCCTGATGCAATCGTCGCATTAATTAGCCCTCAGCGATGTGGTTCAAACAACAACAACAAAAAAATACCCTCATTATAGTTCTCTTCTTTTTTCAACTGACGATTGACCTTCATAGTCACTGTCACTAGTTTCCATGGAAATTCCAAATACAGCAGTACTCCTACTTACGTCACTCCGCATTTACGTCCTCTGCCCTGTAAAAAAAAAAAAAAAAAATTGCACATCTTTCTTCGCTGAGACTAAGAAAGCATCGAAAAATTGTGATTCTGTATCTCTCCTAATTGATGAAATTGTCGAAAATGAAAGAGAACTCAACTTAGAGATGGATGCTGAAGATGTTGTTGAACTTATAAATTACCCTGATTCGGAATTAACCATCGACGAACTTATTGAATTAAAGAAACAAAGTACTGTCGAAGAAATAGATGAAGATTTTGAACTGACGGACGGTAAAGATTATGACGGTTGCAAAATTAACCGAAGGATTAAACCTTATTGAAGCTGGAATGACGGTTCTTGAAGATATTGATTCGGATGAGCAAAGGGTAACAACGATTAGAAAAAGTTTAGAAAACTCACTCTACTGTTACAAAGAGCTTCTAAGACAAAAAAAAGAAAAACTTGTCGGTTCAAACTTTATTGTAAGATTTTTTTCACATTCTCAAATACTTGAACGGCGCAGCTAGAAGAACAATAAATTGTAAGTTAACAACACTGAGTTATTACAAAATCTTGTATTGCAAACGCATTTTTTTTTTTTTTTTGCTAATGCTAAATGTATGTAACACAATCCCTAAATACAATAGAATATGTTCATTAGATTTTGGTGCATTTTTATTAATTATCCTTTTTTGCTTATCTAAATATATCTCATCTTAGTCTTGGAACGAATTGTTGACGTGAGTCGAGGTATTACTGTAACTCGTTTTTCTCACTTTTTTCGTTCTTGACTATAAAAGCTCTGAAACAACCTCAAACGTAGTGTGAAAAAATTAACCAACTGTAGAATTCAGAACCTGTTATCAGAGAACCACCCTAAACGCCAGCCTTGGTGAAAAATACTATAATGAAATATACATTTTCTTTGTCACTAATGAAAAATTAACAATTTCGCTTAATTTCGTTGTAAAGCTGTGATTCTTATGGATAAGGTTCTCTTCTTTCCATTTCATAGTGTCCTATTACTTTAAAACACACAAGTAAAAGATTGATACAAGACATTTTTCAGTATAACACATGCTCCTTCACGCAGAACCTAAAACGAGAATGAGATGTCTAAAGCTACTATCAGATTCACGGTTTGTAGGCAAGCAGCTGTGTTGAATTCAGACACTTCTCTTCCTGAGGGATTTCTGTGGATCCGGGGGGGGGGGGGGGTTACATTTTAGAGTACCCGGGGAAGAGGAATTTCCCTTTTTGATCATTGAAAATATAAAATCTCAAATCTTCCGAGGGGGGGGGGGGTCATCTCATTGATCCGGGGGAGAATATCCCCCCCCCCCGCCACTTCCTGAATTCAACACTGGCAAAGCAGTAAGTATATAGAATATTTTTAGCGTATTTTGACAGAGTTTTGCCGATTCCCTTCCCACTTATCCCTTTTAGTCCTATCATTAAAGAAAAAAAAAATACAGTAAATAAATAAATTAGCAAACTTAAGACTTTATATATCGATAACGGGGAGGCGAGGACAAATTATTTATGCGTCAAAAAACACTTTTCATTATGCTCTTTCGATTGCTGCTTATTTAGACCTTTTTTCCTTATTACACTAACGGCGTGGTTCCCTGGTTAGACGTTTTTCATATACAATATATTACATTTCCTTGAATTAATTTGCGTGTTTGCCATAAACGTTGGCATTAATAATGTGTTTGGCATTATAAGTTAACATTTTCTTCTTGTCATAATTTTACATTCTGTTTGTGGAATTTTTCTCCTAAATCTTTTTTTTTTTTTTTTTTTCAGTTTAAGAATTTTAGATTATCGGATATACAATTTTATAGTGTATTATGATTATTGGTTCATTTATCTAATGGTCGATTTTTCATGTAATTTATACTTAATAATTACAAAAAGTTTTATTATGTGTATGTATTATTTGTTTATTTTTTTTTCTGAACTCTTACGCCAGTGAAGTTTAAAATTTCAGCGGATTAAGACTTTTTTTTTTTTTTTTAATTCTAACTACATAATAATTTTAAAGTAAAAGGGGTGAATAAAAAATAAAATAAATAAATCGGATTTTCTCAAAGATTTCGATGGATGGACCCCTTTTAAGTTTATGAACCTCTTATTTAATTTATAAAATGACTATTTTTTATTTCAACCAGAGCAAATATGCAGACAGACTAAAATCCTTACTTCAGCTAAACGTGAGAAATTTAAAGAACTGTAAATGCAGTATTCGAAAAGGTTATCATTCATAAAGATGCAAAAATTCTTATAGAGCAAAATCGTGACTTTGTACGATTACGTAACAAGAATAAGAAAAAAGAAATAATTAAGGCACCTTTTGACGGTAAGCCAAATTTTCCTTATTGCATACTTCACGTATTTTTATTAAACTTTAGGTTGTAATAATTTTGTTGATACTTTATTCTATCAAAAATAATTTTATGCAGAAGCGATATTATATGGAATATTTTTTTTATATAAGTTTTAACAACAAGTATTACAGTTCGTTTATCTTTTACTTAAAAGAAAAATCATATCTTACGAACTCATGAAGTATCTGAAAAAAAGTTCTGGGACAAAATTTTAAAATAAATAAATAAAACTGGATGGTAAAAAAGTATAAAATTAATATATTTTTTCACATACTTTTACGAAATTTTAGGTTGCAGTAATTTTAATGCTAATTCATTAAATAAAAAATAATTTTATCGAGACATCATATTATATGAAATATATTTTTAATACTGAAAAAAAATTACATGAAAAAAATTGCAGTAGATCATAATGCAGTAGATAACATGAACAAATATTACATTTCGTTTATCTTTTTCTGAAAAAGATGTGGCTACTTTATTGTTGCTACTTTATTATATCAAAAATAATTTTATGCAGAAGCGATATTATATGGAATATTTTTTTTTATATAAGTTTTAACAACAAGTATTACAGTTCATTTATTTTTTTACTAAAAAGAAAAACCTTATTCTACAAACTCATAAAATATCTGAAAAAAGTTCTTGAACAAAAAACTAAAATAAATAAATAAAAGTTGGTTAATAGAAAAGTGTAAAAGTAATATTTTCTTCGTTTGACGTAGTCTTTAATATTTTTATAAACATTTAACCAGTTGTAGTCATTTTTGACAAATAAAACTGAAATTAACTCAATAACTGAAATGACATTTTGTGTTTAGAAAGTTAACAGTCAAATTCGTCTATAGCGAGTTTGGAGTTTACGAGAAAAGACAGAAAGTTTTAGGTATAATATAAATATAATTTGCAATAAACTAGGATTTTACAAGTAGATCTCCATTATAATGAGGGGGAAAAAGTGTTCGTATAATTAAAAAATACATTGCTCTAAACTTAAGATTTTTTAAATTTTATTGAATTAACTTATGAGAGAGATGTCATGGGAAAATAACGATACAGAAATTTTTATAAAACCTTTTCTTGTAGATCTGATTAAACAAATAAATACAGTAGAGTGTCTATTATCCGAAATCCAATTAACCGAACTGTCCAATTATCCGAATACAACTTTTTTTGGTCCGATTTTCTTTCCTCCATGATGGAATTAGAATGTTTGGAATCATTTATGAAATTGTTGAAACGACAGGAGAATGTGAATCCCATTCAACCTATGTATTTAAGAAGAATTCGTGATATGGCAGCATTGAAAAAAATATCTTCCTTAAAGCAAAAACAACATAGACATATATTTGCTTAAATTTCAAATTTTGCTGTTCAGAAAATGATAAAAAATTTAAAAAGTAAAAAAAATAAATAAAAAACGATAAAAAAGGACAAAGAACCCACACAATTATTAAACATTCCAGCACCAACAGCTGCCAGTCCTAAGCTGATTAAAATTTGAAAGAAAATTGTGTACACACAAAAGAAAGATACTAAACAAAATAGAGATTGCTATCCAACGTATTGTTTATTCATAAATTTAAAGATTATGTAAAAAACACACGAATAAAATAAAACTCAACGTTTCGGTTTAATCTTCAAAACCAATTTCAGGAGTAACATTGGATAGCAACCTCTATTTTGTTTAGTATTCGATTTCACAACGTAAAGTCCTTAATTATGACACAAAAGAAGTTCATAATAATATTACATTAATTAAAAACATGAATACACTAAATGATTCCCTTTTACATATAGATTTTCTATATATCTAATATTACATTGCCATCGGATTTAAGTCAGTATGTAAAATTTAACTTCGATCGGACATTTGAAAGTGAGTTAAAAGTTCGAGTACAAATTTTAAACTGGAAAGACGATCGTTGCAAATTAAATAAAACCTTATGAAAATAACGTAATTTTTGTTAAAAGAAATCATAGCCTCAAATCCTTACAAAATAAAACATATGTTAAAATACAATTATTTTAACTAATCTGAAACTTAACTCATAAAAGTTAACTCAATCGTAATAGTTGTACGATTTCTTTCAAAGCGCAAATACATTGAACTAAGTTTAAGTACTTTATATACGACCCCTTAAAGCATGGCCGAAATCATCTGTTTTGAGATACAAAAGAAATGGTATAAGTCATACATTTGAAAGTTTCATAACGCGGTCAATTTTAATGTTAGATGAATGGGATTTTTTTTTTGTCTTATTTGTTAGTGTCACAGTAATTTTTTACTAAATATCACTTATAGGACCGGGGGACAGTATAAAAATTTTAGTTTCGTAATTTTTTAATAAACGTTTTTGTTGACCCAAATCGCTTTAAAAATAATTCTTTGCCTTATTTAAACCATTTTTGTAATTGGAATTATACATCTAGGACCAACGGTTGCGAAAATAAAGGTCGGTCAGGTTATACGTGGACACCCTGTATGTTGTGAAATAACCCCTGAAAAGAGTTTCACAATATAAGTTTTAATTTTTATTCATGTTTTTTACATTCCTTTTGTAATTTTTCCTGTTGCATTTTTAATTATTTCACTTTAATATACAGCATTTTGGATAATCAGTGTCATGATATCATAAATGATTTCATTTTTATAGTCAATTTTTCATTTGTTAAAATGGTTTATAATTACAAAATGCTTGACTATATACATACATATATACAGGGTGATTCATAAATATCGAAACAATAGGCTATCTCCTTAAATATTGCCCCTAGGCACATACTTCCAATTGCAAAGTTTCAGAAAAAAAAGGTGCAAAATTTGATGAGATAAGTTTAAACTCCGTGGGGGGTCTATATGAGAAAATACAAAAAATAAATTTTTATACGGCCCCCGTAGAGTAAAATTCCCAGTTAGGAAATTTTTCCTTATCCATTCCTGAATTAAACACAAAAAAATTCATCTCGATATCTTCAAAATTCGCAGAGATATCAAAATCCAAAATTCGTGACTTACACCATTTATCCATGCCTCTGAGCGATGAGTTTTTAACTCATTTTGAATGCAATATAGGGATCATCCACAAATTGTATATTATTAAAAGTCGATATAAGACAGTGCCTCTCCTTTGGACGTAAAATAGGCAGCGTATAGATTTTACGTTAAACCTGTTTTCAAAGTATGCTGGTGACTGCACTAGAGGTCTGCACGGGTCGAAATATCTAGGTCCGGTGCCGAACCGACCCATAGGAAAAAAAGTTCGGCCCTACCAGGAAAAAAGTTCAAACCGTAGCCTGGCCCGGCCTGACTGAATTTCTACATAGTTTTTTACATCGATACGGTTAAAAGTTGTTTCGTATGGAGGAGTTCTGTCCAAAAATACTTATATCTTTTCTTTTTTCCTGTTGATAATTATTATTTTTTAAAGAAGCGCCAAAAGCTGTGATTATTTGTTTTATTAATGAATCTCTATTTATATGCAAATGATTCACTTCTCCTTTAATATCGTTAATCCATATTCCATGTGTTGAAGACAATGAAAAATGCTGTAACGTAAAATCTTTTAAGATGGAATCACATAGGAAAGAAAAAACAGCTTTATAGACAAGTTCCCTTCTTAGGAGTTGTATAAATGTAGTCTATTTTGTCTCAGGTTTTATTATATTTATTTTCCATGGACCAACATATTTTCCCGTTTAAGAAAGGATTCCGTCATAGGCCGATTTTTTTCACTAGTTTTATTGTATTTTAATTTTTTTGCCTTAAAATCTACTATCCTTTAAAATATGAATTTTAAAGTTTTGTTGTAAAATAATGGCCATTTAAAAATACATGCATTGGTTGTAAAAGTTTTTGGGCTGAGCCAAGTTTTAGTTATTTTTGCACGGATTAGGTCAGTCAGAGATAATGATTTTAATACGAATTGTCTCCAGACCGGGCTGAAAATTTCGCCCAGGGGAGACCTAGAAATAAGGAAGCCAGCCCGGTTCGGTATAACCAGTGGCCGAGAGGTTCTGCTCTTAAAGCTGGTAGACAGGAGGTGCTGGGCTCGAACTCAATCGCGGCCTTCGGCCCAATCGTTCGGAGTTTTCAGTGGTTTTCTTCGAACCTCGGATATCCTTGCGTAAATGCGGGTTAGGTTCCCTTAGAAAGACCTCCACGGAAGGCACCCCCCCCCCCATTCGGGCCCATATCCCTCGTGTAGATAATTGGGTGTCATAAATCACACCAACACCCGGTTCCGTAGGAAAAAATACGTTAGGCCTGTCCTGGCCTGGCCGAGTCTTCAGAAAAAGTCGTCAATCCTGAGTCTGGCCCGGCCCCAGAATACAGACTTTTTAACGGCCTCGCCTGGACGATAAAAAGCCTGAATTTATGAGGGCTAAAATTATGAAAATCTCTTAATCGGCATGTTAGAAAAAGCATTGTTTCAAATTATACATTCAACATTTATTTATGGACATTTAAATAGTAGAAAAAGCTAGGTGGAAACGGCAAAAGTTAAACTGAATCGGAAGTTTAAGCTACAGAAAGAAGTTAATTTTTCACGTGCAATTTTTTAAAAAAGCATTTGAACATTTTATTTGGAGCCAATCAATGTTTAAAACTTTAAATGCGTTTTTCTGCATGATGTTTTTTTTTTGTTTTTTTTTTCTTTTCTTTTTACCATTTCCCGTCTTTAAATTATTATAAGTCAAGAATCTTAAATAAAAAAGGGGCAAACTTGGAACATGTCTTTTTTTTACTATTTTACATTAATTTTGTTTCGGCAAATTTGAAAAAAATTTTACTTTTGAAAATATGATTTTTTTAAAATAAGTTACATAGTTTTTAAAATAAATATTTTTAATATTTTTAAAATTAATATTTAAAAAAAATCCTGAAGCAAAACTAAAATGATACTTTCCTATTTAATTAAATGAAAAAAATTTGAAATTCGATGAATAACTTTTCGAATTATAAAGATTTTAAATTAAATCCGCTTAAAAAATACTAATAATTTAAATTTTGAAAAAACTTTATGAGAAATATTAGGATGTGATTTTGTTTGCAAATTATATGGTTAACCATCACAAAAAAAGAAAAAAAATCAAAATTCTAACCCAACAAATATATTTTTACATGTTTCCTAGAACTCTTAAAGTAACATTGTTTCTTGGATTGCACGCATTTTAATTTGTGTCTAATCCCTTAAAACCTGATGAATTATTTAAACGGCCATAACTCTGCGAGTTTTTCAGATATGAAGATACAATTTTTTGTGTTTAATTCAGGAATGAATATGGAAAGTTTTCCTGATTGGAATTTTTACATCACGGGGGCCGTATAAAAATTTAATTTTCGTATTTTTTCAAATAGACCCCCCATGAAGTTGCAACTTGTGTTATTAAATTTTGCACCTTTCTTTTATGAAACTTTGCAATTGGAAGTATGGGTATAGGGGATATATTTAAAGAAATGGCCTATTGTTTCGATATTTATGAATCACCCTGTATATATATACCGGGTGTCCCAAAAATGACCGATGGATTTTAAAATTCAATAACTTCCAAACGGTGACAGATATTTAAAAAATTCTTGTAGGAGGGTTATGTATGACGCCAGGAGTTTTTGTACTGTGATTCTTGATTTTAGTTCAAATTTCAAACAATAGATGGCGATGAGAGCAACAGGCGCTCAGTCCAGACCCGATTTTGGGTACTTCGGGATCCATTCAATACATTTCAATCTCCTATTTTCGCATGGAAGAAGAGAGAGGCCGAAAAATCGAGCCTGGGTTGAGCGGTTATTGCTTGCAGCGCCCTCTATCGATGCTATTTGTAACTAAAACGGAGAATCGTAGCATAAAAACTCCTTACATCTTACGTAACACTCCTGCAAGAATTTTTTTAATATCTGTCACCGTTTGCAAGTTATGGAATTTTAAAATCCATCAGTCATTTTTGGGAAACCCGGTATATACTCTTAGAATGGCCACCAACGACACCCAAACGCATTTTTGGGGTAGTTTCATATTAGCTGCATCAGTAGTGTAGCTAAAATGGGAAAAGGGGCTCGGCTTCCCCCCCCCCATTTTTTGCAATATTCTGTGTAAGGATCTAGCTGTTCATTATTTTACTACCGGAACTATAGTTGCGGTAAACTATGTATAAAAGCCATTGTTAGTTGTTTTTAACTAAAATTATCTGCTTTTGTTTTCAATTTGATTAATTTGACAATAAATCAAAGTTATTCACTTAATAATTTCTCTCATATACACAAACTTTTAATAAAATATTTTAAAATATCAACTTATGGGGGGGGGGGTGTTGGAAGGGGGGGGGGGACTGGGCTTTTCTAAACCTTCCCTCGTGGTGATCCAATGCCCTGTGTCTGGTAATTAATTAGTGAATTTAACACGCATTTTTCACCGTTCGACCGTTCATTTTTTTTTTTAATATGGGCTTAATTTGAATGGTATATGTGTAAGTCGAACTTTTAATTTTTCTGGTACAGAGTCAATTCGCCGTAAAAAATATTGTTTGTTTTTTCTTTTTTCTTTCTTTATAAAAAACAAGATAGAAAAAAAATCATCCGGAAAATCCAAGCTTCCACAGACTACCAAAAGAAAACAAGGATGAAAAAATCATGCGTCAAGCATAGATTATGAAACACTGTCCAACACATTCAGAATAATGTAACAAAAGTGCACCTTTTAATAAGTTAAAACGTTATGTGTATTTCAACCCTATGGAAACGCATACCACATTTGAAACCCAATTTCAGCTGTTCCTATCTACTATCGAGAAATGATCCGAATTTTTTCAGCAGACCTGTACAGGATACATAGATTTGTTATCTATTAACTACACGCATGCCAAAATTAAGTTCACTTAAGAGATACATATACCTCAGTTGAAAATTCCCCTTTCAGCCATTTCCGCTCATAAGGAGAAGGGTACGTGAATTATTTTGTGCAGCCTTGTATACGAGGTAGATAATTTATACACAAGGAGTCACATGCAAAAAATAATTTAAATTTTAAAGCGCATACCGAATTTTAAAACGCACTTCCAGCCGTTATGACTCAAAGAGAGTACTGTAACCGATTTCTTTTGTGTGTCCCTGTAAATGAATAAAAAATGCTATGAATGCCCTGTTCTAACGTGATCGTAGCGAAATTCATTGATTTATATCAGTTTCAATACATTTGGAATAGCGTAATGTCATTAAAATACTCTGCAAACGATTTTTCCCCCTATACCATAATGTAATGGAATTACTTTGAGTGCCCCTGTCAATGAACTATTAATCCAACACACTTCATGCACAATGGACTCTATTCAGGTGACGTCAGACGCCAGAGCTGGCGGTATGATGATCTGTTATTCTAGTTACTGCACCGGCAGAATACCAGTATGCGCAGGCGCAAACACCGCTAGCAGACGACTTTAGCCTTAACCCAGGTTGAATGCATACGTTTTAACTGAAAATTTGCAAACTTGGGGAATTTTCTCGCATAAAGAACAACATTTTGAATTTAGATTACAATATATTAAGTATATGCTGCTGCATCAAAGAATTCTTTTGCGGTATTTTTAACAAACAAGCATTAATAACTCACACTCCATTGACTGCTATGCTAAACACCGCCAGTAAATACCGCCAGCAGACGAATTTTAGCCTCAACCTCAGGTCGCGTGCATAAGGTCCATACCAAACATGTTTAGGTGACCGAAAATAAAGTTAATCAATTGCATGAGAATCCGGGGTTATTTACGGGAGTTAAAGCGTGGATAGACGGAGAGACGGACAAACAAACCGAATGCATAAACACTTTCAACTTTGTTGGAAAGTGTTAAAAAACTTTTAGTTGCACGCTTTCATTTATCTTTCCAATCATTTCTGTTGTCATCATCCCTTTTCCTATGCATTTACAAAACGCACAACAATGAATGAGGTATTATGTAAAAGATTTTTGAACCGGCTTCTGACATAGTACACTCACATTTGAAGTCTGCACGGGCCGAAATTTCCAGGCTCGAGCCCGACCCGACCCGTAGAAAAAAAAAATCGGCACGGCCCGATACAAAAATAAAAAGTTTGGTCCGAGTCCGGCCCGGTCCTAACAAAAAAAAATTTGGCCCGGCCCGAGTGCCGTGAATAAAAATAGGCCCGAGACTGGCCCGCTGGTCGGACCGGGCTCAGCCTTCGGGCCATGGCCCGGCTCATGCAGATCTCTAACTCACATTTCTTTAAAACAAGTTTTTTGTTTAAAAATTGCCGTTAATTAGAAATTAAATCAGCATTAATTTCCCAAATGAAATGGAAAGTTTTACTCAAATTAATGTTGACACAAAAATTATAAAAACACATTATATCATTCTCACCAATGATTATAAAAAAATAAATAGCACAAAAAAGGTAAAGAGTAGATGTCCTTGCACTGGTTTGTCAGGTGCATCCGTAATTAATGTAAATACGTAGCACTTAGAGTCGCCGTCTGGTCCGTCCTTCTGTCTGTTTGTCCGCTTAGAACAGCGCAAAAACTACCCAACGGAATGGTTTGAAATTTAATATTCATAATCGTTACACAATTTTGTCGAGTCCTTTCAAATTTTATGAAAATCGAATCAAACCTTAAAAAGATATTCATAAAAGTTTTCTTCATTCTATTAAATCCTATGCTACGTCATGAATTCAATGCTATCCTATGATAGGTCATGATTCTAGGTAGCCATGGTGATAACGTCCTATTATTTTCGTATGACTGAATTGAATCTATAGAATAGTAATAAATTTTGTATTCATGCATTTTTGCATAACAGTGCAACAGCTATTGCACCAAGATCTGAATATTTATAAAACTAATGCACCTCATTTGCCACGTTTGACGTACAATTTCCGACTTGTTTGTTTTCTTTCTTACTTTCTTTTTCTTTTTAAACTTTTAGTTGAATGTTATTATTTATTTTTCTAATATATTATAAAAATGTATTCCCATGGAAATAAATTACATCAGTTTAAACATTCGTTTGGAAATAATGAATTTTGCACCCTCCAGGTGAAGTCTGAAATGATACTGCTGCTTTAAATATTGTGCTTTATTTTTATTAGCCCCCCCCCCCCCCCCCGATACGCTATTTCTTTCTCCTAGCAAATAAAGTGTTGTCTCCAAGAAATAAAGTTCCGTTGCATAAGCCAGTCGTAAAACAAAGCAGATGTATCATTGTACTGTTTAATACTCTACTGCAATTTTTTTAACTTCTAAGCATTCCACATTTTCAATTTTTATACCGTCGTATTGGAAAAAAAGTACTTTTCAATGCAATGTGTTTGAAAACTGTATCTCAATTCATTTTTCAGATATTAATTTGTTTGTAGTTTTAGCCTCATTGTTTTAATTTTGGTAACTCAAATACTTCATTTCTGTAGAAAATAATTGGAAAATAGTAATTATATATTTTGGTTGCCATTCTGCATCTTGCAATTTTTCAAATATTTGAAATGAAAGAAAATACTTGTATCTTTCATTCCCATTTAAAATTGTGTCTTAATATCAAATAAATTTTAAGATATTAAATGCTGAAAATGGTCCTTTTTTTTTTCATTTTTTCCAATTTTAAGAGTCTTGAGACCGCTTAACTCAATAAATAAAAGTTATTTTAAAATGTGTCCCGGACCCTCTTAAGTGGAAGCACATTAAGGAGAGTCCACTGTTTTCCATCTCAAATGTATAAGAACATATTGATATTTTAAAATTTTTAGCACAAAAGCAAAAATTCGTATTTTTATACGCTTTTCAAAGTCCGCATTCTCCTTAAAATCAAATCAAATCAATTAACAGTTTATTTTTAGATTGTTTTAATTTCGTTTCTTCATAAAAATTTTCTGCATTAATTAACTGTTATAAGAGGTTTTCAATTTAAATAAATTAAAGAATAAAATATTTGTTTCCAAAGGAGTTGCCTCTCTCTGTCTTTCTCTTTTTTTGAATTGTTCCAGAGCTTAATTGACACTCGAGATCTGTATTTGCAAATCGCAGTTCGATAGATGGATTAAGTATAGTTGTAATTTCTGTAGTCGTCTCGAATGGATCGCATTAAATGCTTCATATAAATAATAGAGTTGGTTTAAAATACATATTTATATTTAATCATAAATTTCTGATAATTTTATTTTATTTTATTATTAGCCCCCGCGGTATGCTACTTCTTTCTCCCACCTATTAATGTGTCGTCTCCAAAAAATAACGTTACGTTGAATAAGCCAGCCGTAAAACAAAGCAGGTGTATCATTGTAAGGAATAATCTCTACTGCAATTTTTTTAACTTCTAAGCATCGCACATTTTCACTTTTTATACCGCGGTATTGGAAAAAAAAAGTACTATTAAATGCAATTTGTATGAAAACAGCATCTCCATTTATTTTTTGAGATATTAATTTTTGTAGTTTTCAGCACCATTTGTTTAATTTTGGCAACTCAAGTACTCCATTTCTGAGGAAAGTAAAGGGAAAATAGTTGAAAAATATCAATTATATCTGTTTATTGCCATTTTCTCATAAAAACTGAAAAAAAAAAAAATGTAATTAAAATACGTGCTATTTTGAAAAAATATAAATGAATGATTTCTTATAAAAAATGGAGCTATTATAAACTATATTTTATCTATATTAATATTACAAACAAATGAAGGCATATGAATCATTAAATAGCCATTTTTTTTTTTTTTCAGTTTCTTGAGTGACAACTGTTTTTTTTCTTTTCTTTTTTTTTTTCTTTTTTTTTTTCTTTTTTTTTTTTTTTTTGTTATTTGTGTATTATTCAGCTATAGCGACGTCCTATGAATACTTTACTGTAGATGTTGTTTAAGACTGGAACGTAAATGAGGAATTTTTTAGGGGATGCGAATAGCGTCATTTTATCTTCTATACTAATATTATAAAGAGGTAAAAAAAGTTTATTTGTAGGAGGTAAGCTCTGGAACTACCGAACCGATTCCAAAAGTAATGGTATCAAAATGGTGGTGTTAGTCCAACTTAGAACATAGGCTATATCTTATGTTCGTGCCACTGGCCAAAAGGGGGTGCAGGAGTAAAAAACGTTCTAAAAATGCGATTTTTGTGTTACTGAAGGGCAAAGAAACATGAAATTTTGAATGGTAGTTATTTATAAGATACGATCTCTAAATGATCTCTAATGATCTCTAAGGACATTTCTTTA
Source organism: Maratus speciosus (assembly GCA_963932465.1). Taxonomy (NCBI): domain Eukaryota; kingdom Metazoa; phylum Arthropoda; class Arachnida; order Araneae; family Salticidae; genus Maratus; species Maratus speciosus. The sequence continues at coordinate 634,984,549 of OZ010786.1, forward strand.
AAAAATTGAAATTAAAAAGGGGTGAAAATGGGCGAAAAGTGTTCTAGAAAACGTTCTAAATGACGATTTTTACGCAATTTCAGGAAGTACCAAACCGATTTAAAAATTAATGGTGTCAAAATGATGGTGACAACCCTTTCTCCAACATTGGCTACATTTTATGTCGGTGCCACTACCCCTAAAGGCGGTGCAGGAGCAAAAAAGTTAGAAATTGCGATTTTTGTGTAACTGAAGGGTCCAGATACATGGAATTTGACTTGGTAGTTACTAAAAAAATTGAAATTTAAAAGAGATGAAAATGCGCAAAAAACGTTCTAAAAACGTTCTAAATAGCGATTTTTACGTAATCTCAAGAAGTTCCAAACCGATTAAAAAAATTAATGGTGTCAAAATGATGGGGACAACCCTTGCTCCAATATAGGCTACATTTAATGTCGGTGCCACTACCCCTAAAGCGGGTGCAGGAGCAAAAAAAACCCTTCGAAATTGCGATTTTTGTGTTACTGAAGGGCCCAGATACATGGAATTTGGAATGGTAGTTACTTATACGATAAAAATGATCTCTAAGAACATTTTTTAAAAAATTCGACATTTAAAAGGAGTGAAAATGCGCGAAAAGAGTACTAAAAAACGTTCTAAATGGCGATTTCTGCGCAGTCTCAGAAAGTACCCAACCTATTTCAAAAGTAATGGTGGAAACTGATGATGACAGCCCTTGCTCCAACATAGGCTATATTGTCGATGTCACTACCACCTAGGGGTTGCAGAAGCAAAATACGTTCTAAATTGCAATTTTGTGTTATTGAAGGGCCTAGAATCCTGAAATTAGGCAGGGCAGTTATTTATAAGATACAAATTATCGCTAAGAACATTTCCTAAAAAATCGAAATTTAAAACTGATAAAAAGGAGCGAAAAGCGTTCCAAAAAACTTTCTAAATTGCGATTTCTACGCAATCTCAGGAAGTACCGAACCGATTTAAAAAATACTGGTGTGAAAACGACGGTGGCAGCCCTCGCTCCAACATAGGCTGTATTTCATGTCGGTGCCATTACCCCAAAGGGGGTGAAAGAGCAAAAAACGATCTAAATTGCGTTTTTTTTGTAATACTGCAGGGGCTAGCAACTTGAAACTAGGCATGGTAGATCTTTATAAGATATAAATGATCTCTAAGAACATTTCCTAAATAATTCGAAATTTAAAAGGAATGAAAATGGACGAAAAACGTTCTAAAAAATGTTCTAAATTGCGATTTCTACGAAATCTCAGAAAGTACCCAACCAATTTCAAAAGTAATGGTTGGAAATTTATGATGACAGACCTTGCTCCAATATAGGATCTATTTCATGTCGGCGTCAGTACCACCTTGCGGTTGCATTTTAAAAAACGTTCTAAATTAAACGTTCTAAAACGTTTAAAAAAATAGTCATGCAAATATCACTTGGCATATTTCAACTATTACGCGAGCAAAGCTACGGAGTTTGCTAGTATAAAATAAAAGCGTGTGTTTTAAGTCTTAAAACTGAAATATGTTTTGTATTATCTGTATTTATATACAGGGTCAATCCATTTCAAGTGGTCCAGCACTGGTTGCTCCACCATTTTTAAAAAATCTGAAATTTTTTGTACAACAACCCTAACATGATGGAAGTTCAAAATGACTGTTATTTTAATTTTATTAATTTTTGTTTGTGCATGGCGGCCATCTTTGTTTCATCGTCTGCAGCAATTTTCTCGCAGGAAGGGTTTACGGAATTGGAAATAATTCATCGTTTATTTCTCCAATTCAATTGCGGTTTACAGCAATTTGTACAGAATACATTGGGCTAAAAATCTGGTAATAGAGTAGTTTCCTAAACTAAATGCTTATTGGTGAAATTTAGGCGTAAAGGTTTAGTTTTTTCCAAAAATTTGTCCGTTTACAAGAAGAAATTTTTCTAGGAAGGAAAACTGTAAAAATGACATACTTTTTTTTACAAATAGGCTGAAAGTACGTGTATTCACACGCCAAGTTCCAGATCTGGGACATTCTTTCTCTTTGCTAAAAAAATTCCCAAATTTTTGAAAAATGTCAAAAATCGCACTTTTGAGGCTTTGATATCTCTGGTGGGGCACGAGATAAAAATCTGAAATTCGGCTTGCTGAGAGTATTGTATGGTAGTGTTATGCACAAGAAATTTCAGGATGGAGATTTGACTACAAGCTGAGATATGGCAAGGGCAACATGTCAAAACAATACTGCCAAACTATTTTTTTGTTGAAGTCACAGCTAAGTATTTATCTCAGAGTGTCATTTAAATTTTTTTTTTATTATTATCTTTAAATAATATTAACAGAAAATAAACCCTTTTGCAAAGCTTAGCAATTAATTTAAAAAATAATTATTCCTAACTAATACATTTTTTATGGTATCAGTAATTTTTGTTGTAGTTTTAGTAACTAAAAGAAACCTCTGCACTTTTACATAAAGAAAAATCATATTTTTATACAAGACCTGAGACAAAAACAGAATAGGGAAAGAGAAAAACTGTTAATGTTGACCTACTTGTTGAGACATGATCAAACGTGTCAAAACAAATTCCTGCTTCTTGGTTTAAAAACCACAATTTTAGTGCTGCTTGCCAGTCCCTGAAACATGGTCCTACCATAAGTATGTTCCTGTAAATGAAACATTATACGATATTACCATGCATCAGCCTCAAATAATTTTCAGAGCCCTTTCAAAATTCATACTGTAGAAAAATGACATTTTTGCACAAGAAGTAAGCTAGGAATTATTAATGAAGTGAGACTCACACATAGTGATTTCAAAGTTAATTTCTATGAGCCAGCAGGGCCAAGAACTTCAATCAAGTTATTAAGAGATGACAAGACTTGGTTCTTACAAATAAAATTTTGAGAAAGATCAAAACTGTGGTTTTTAAACCAACAAGCAAGAATGTGTTTTGACACATTTGATCATGTCTCAACAAGTATGACAAAATTAACAGCTTTTCTCTTTCCCCATTCTGTTTTTGTCTTAGGTCTTGTACAAAATAATTTTTTTTCTTTATGTAAAAGTGTCGGGATTTCTTTTAGTTGCTAAAATTACAAGAAAAATTACTGAAACCATACAAAGTCTTAGGCATAATTATTTTTTAAATTAATTTCTAAGATTTGCAAAAGTCTTTATTTTCTGTTACTAATATTTAAAGATAATAAAAAAATAAATTTAAATGACGCTCTGAGATAAATACGTAGCTGTGACTACAACAAAACAATAGTTTGGCAGTATTGTTTTGACATGTTGCCCTTGCCATATCTCAGCTTGTAGTCAAATCTCCATCCTGAAATTTCTTGCGCATAACACTACCATACAATACTCTCATCAACCCGAATTTCAGATTTTTATCTCGTGCCCCACCAGAGATATCAAAGTCTCAAAAGTGCGATTTTTGACATTTTTGAAAAATTTGGGAATTTTTTTAGCAAAGAGAAAGAATGTCCCAGATCTGGAACTTGACGTGTGAGTACACGTACTTTCAGCCTATTTTTTTAAAAAAAGTATGTCATGTTGACAGTTTTCCTTCCTAGAAAAATATCCTCTTGTAAACGGACAAATTTTGGGAAAAAATGAAACTTTACGCCTAAATTTCACCAATAAGCATTTAGTTTCGGAAACTACTCTATTATCAAATTTTTAGCCCTATGTATTCTGTACAAATTGCTGTAAACCACACTTGAATTGGAGAAATAAACGATGAATTATTTACAATTCCGTAAACCCTTCCTGCGAGAAAATTGCTGCAGACGATGAAACAAAGATGGCCGCCATGCACAAACAAAAATTAATAAAATTAAAATAATAGTAATTTTGAACTTATATTATGTTAGGGTTGTTGTACAAAAAATTTCAGATTTTTTAAAAATGGTCGAGCAACGAATTAATGATTTTCTGGACCACTTGAAATGGATTGACCCTACATATATATATATATATTTTTTCATCGGGGGCGACACTAAATTCTGAAAAGGCAGAATTCCTAATTTATAGTTTATTTGCATTTCCTTTCCTAATGCAATATTAATCTGTTATTTCTTGACGATTTATTTACTTCTGGCAGCAGTGTAAGATTACAGATTTTTTCCTTCTTTAGTACAATTGTACAATTTATAACTGAAGTGCATATTTTTTTTTTAAATTCAAGAAGTTAAAAATATTGGAGCATCTATTTTGTGAAATGATTATTGAAAGTATATTAATTTAATACATCTGTCATTTTTGGGACATGAGAAATTTGAAAACATCCTTAAATGGTTGACAAAGTATAACGCATAGAAAAAAAGAGGAAGGAGGCGTGTCGCTGGGGAAGACTTTTTAAAACATTCCTTGTGATGGTTGCATCCCCTTTGTTAGGTCATTAATTAATAAATTTAACTCGCATTTTTCACTGTTGTATTCTCAGTTTTTTTGGATAGGGCTCAATTTGAATGGCATAACATTTCCAATGGTAATTCAATCCACTTTGCCAGGTCATTAATTAGTGAATTTAACTCGCATTTTTTTGCAGTTGGATTCTCAGTTTTTTTGGTATCGGTTCAATTTGAATGGCATAACATTTCCAATGGTGATTCAATCCTCTTTGTCAGGTTATTAATTAGAGAATTTAACTCGCATGTTTCACAGTTGGATTCTCAGTTTTTTTGGCATGGGCTCAATTTGAATGGCATAACATTTCCAGGGGTGATTCAATCCCCCTTTGTCAGGTCATTAATCAGTGAATTTGACTCGCATTTTGTCGCGGTTGGATTCTCAGTTTTTTTTTTTTTGGCATGGGCTCAATTTGAATGGCATAACATTTCCACTGGTGATTCAATCCCCTTTGTCAGGTTATTAATTAGTGAATTTAACTCGCATTTTTCACTGTTGGATTCTCAGTTTTTTTGGCATGGGCTCAATTTGAATGGCATAACATTTCCAGGGGTGATTCAATCCCCCTTTGTCAGGTCATTAATCAGTGAATTTGACTCGCATTTTGTCGCGGTTGGATTCTCAGTTTTTTTGGCATGGGCTCAATTTGAATGGCATAACATTTCCAGGGGTGTTTCAATCCCCCTTTGTCAGGTCATTAATCAGTGAATTTGACTCGCATTTTGTCGCGGTTGGATTCTCAGTTTTTTTTTGGCATGGGCTCAATTTGAATGGCATAACATTTCCAGGGGTGATTCAATCCCCCTTTGTCAGGTCATTAATCAGTGAATTTGACTCTCATTTTGTCGCGGTTGGATTCTCAGTTTTTTGGGCATGGGCTCAATTTGAATGGCATAACATTTCCACTGGTGATTCAATCCCCTTTGTCAGGTTATTAATTAGTGAATTTAACTCGCATTTTTCACTGTTGGATTCTCAGTTTTTTTTAGTATAGGCTCAATTTGAATGGCATAACATTTCCAGGGGTGATTCAATCCCCCTTTGTCAGGTCATTAATTAGTGAATTTAACTCGCATTTTTTCAAGGTTGGATTCTCAATTTTTTTGGTATAGGCTCAATTTGAATGGCATATGTGTAAGTCGGACTCTCAATTTTTCTAGACAAGATTCAATTTGACTCGCGATACGTTTCAATCAAAAGTACAGTGAAACCTCCCTGTGCGACCACCTCCATTAAGCAATCACCTCCCTGAACGACCATTTTTTCATGGAACAAAATTCATTCCCATAGGCTCAATACTAATTTTACCTCTATTTAGAGACCACCCCAGTTGATCTCTCTCCATGAGCAACCCATTTCTTTGAAGAAAATGAAACAAATTGCGTTTTTTCCGGGTCGCTTGAAGAAGGTTTTATTAGAATAATAATTCCGGAGAGCGGATTATTCATCAAACTTTTAAACAAAGATTAGAAATTTTATTTATTCCGGTAACTTTTAAGTGTTTAAAACCCTTTATGCCTCTTTAGGCAATGAATTTAACTCTGATGACAAAGTAAGGACGACGGTCAATAAACTCCCCTGCCCTATTCTGTAAGGAAATTCTCAAAGAAATAGATAAATGAATGAAATCGTCATAATTTGTTCTCGTCCAAAAGAAAAAAAAAATTGCATTTATTAATTGAACTTCGAAAGGACTTAGAAATAAAAGTTATATAAGATAAAACCGAAAAATCAAAATTCATTTTTTAAACTCTGCACTAATTAACTTATGTAATTAACTTTTGTTTTGATACTTAAATTTCCATATTTTTTGATAACGCCAAAAATAAATTTTAGTAACATTAATTGTTACCTTTTTTCAACAATTAAAATCCAGATTTAAACATGACCTCCATTAAGAGACCACCTCTCGGGGCGATCCATTTTTATTGGATCTGAACGTGGTCGCTTTAGGGAGGTTTTACTGTAACTTCTTGTAGAACCAGAGGATCTAGCCCGCCTCCCCCCCCCCCCCCACTTCCGACGAATTAGTGCTCGGATGCAAGTCACATTACCCTCGGTCCAAACTCTTGACATTTGGCTAAAATGAACTCACTCATCATTAAAATAAAATCCACTTTACTTGCTTTTTTCCTTCTTTCCTCTGTTTCCCAGGATTTGGGCGAAATTCCCTCTATTCAGTCACTCTTTACAATCCAAACAAATCGATATTTTTCAAACTACGCTCCGGCAGAGAAAATCTCCTCCCTTGGCGACATTTCGACGGCGCGGTCGCCAGCACTTGGCGCGTTTCCCAATTATTTCTTCAATTGTCCATCATTCTGCTCATCGGCAAGCAGCTTTTGAAAATTTCTCCGGCAGTACATACAGCCTGTAAAGATAGCTTCTTTGATTAAGATAAATACTAACCTGCGCGGCAATTCTCAAGCTTTTTTAAATTTAACTCTTATAATTTAGGGAGTTTTTTCTTTGCAACTTTCTAGTTTTTTCCAATATTTATTATAAAACAACGCGCGTCCATATGGAAACTATATAATCACCCGCATCGTAAGATGTGGGATATGTTATATTTAGGCAATTATTTTAGTGAGTTCCTTTTATGAACATTTTTCTTTTCTGATGATATAGAAGAAGAAATATTATAACTTGCAACATGGACAACGTTAATGATTCAGGTATGTTGATTATTATTATTATTATAGTTATTATTTAGCTCCAGATGGTCTTTTTTTTTAAGAAAAAAAAAATGGAGTTTATCCAAAAATATTTAACCAGTTTAATGTCATATCAATAGTCACCATATGCATAAAATATTCCTCATATTTCTATTCTTTAATATTAGTAGTACCAGATTGTTAGATTTCACAAAAACTAGATCTGGCAAAAGAAAAAAAATACTGTTAATATATTGTTAAAACATTTAGATGGTTTAATGCAATTTAAACATGTATGAAATAATAATACTTAGCCAAATATGGATGAAATACTTCAGAAATTGTTATTTAAAAAATATATTATTATTATTCATTAGCATCAGATAATTAGTTCTTTGTTTTTTTAAATAAAAAAAAAGGAGTTTATCCAAAAATATTTCGGCCTGTTAATGTTACATAACTAGACACAAATATTTTACATTTCGTAAGGGGTCTCAGGACTCTTAAATCTTCGAAATTTCAATTTTTGCAAACTAGTCGCGAATCCCATAGTATTTATGTGATTCATTCTAATTAAGTGTTAAAGCTTCAAAATTTTAGTAATTTTAGTTTTTACAGATGTTTAACTCCTATCTTTTCTGAACATTTTGATATAATTGTTTCCTTGAAATTCCTATTAGAACAGAAGTTATGGCTTTTAGAATTATACTCGCTCAGTAGCTGAAGCGGCGTTAACGAAACTTTGAAGTCATTTGTCTCCAAATGACGTTTTTGGGCATAACGCGCAGGATATTTCAAAAACTTCTGACTATTTTTTCATGAAAATTTCAAAACATATATTTGATGTTAGTCTGTATAAACTGAACCTAAAATTTCATTTCTATTGTTCAAAAAAATATTTTTGTTAGGTTATTGATTATACTTTGTAATTTTAAAAATTTTGTATTAGCTAAATACAACTTTGTATTAAAAATATAAAAATGCTTTAAATACAAACTGATTTAGGTTCAGGGTAATTATTACAGTCGGAAGTATAATTAGGCATGGAAACTTTCATTCTAGTTGCAAAATTTATTTCGTAATCCTGCGCGTAAGCTGTTATACCAATTTTCTGTTCGACAAATTTCTGATAATTTGGAGCACCCACTAAATGCTAATTCCGCACCTTACAATTTTTTAAATACAGGAAATGAAAGAACATACTTATATCTTTCGTCCCAATTAAACATTGTGTTTTAAAATCGTATACATTATTATAATATTTATATTATGATATTAAATGTTGAAAATGGTCTTTTTTTTTTCCAAGTTTAAGAGTCCTGAGACCCCTTAACTTTTAATGTTAATTTTATTATTACTGCTAGATGGCTACTGCTGTCGCTCCTAAAAACATAGATTTCATTAAAAATATAAAAATATTATTTAAAATAATACAGTATTAACAGCCAAATATACATGAGTACTTTGCAATTGTTAATTTAAAAAAATCATCATTATTATAAATCAGGGATAGATTATTACTATTTTTATTTCTAAACAAAAAGAGAAAAATAACTTATGCAAAAACATTTCTCCGGTTTAGTGTCGTACCAATAGTCAGACATGCAAAAATAATTAACATCTTTTAACTTTTTAGTATTAATTTTTTAATTATTACCAGATGGTTACTTTAAGGGTTGAGGGGGTGGGGAGGTAGATACTCTAGTTGTACCAGAACTTACCCTAGATTTAAACTTATCATGAGCCAAATTGACTTAGTGTCAGAAAAATTGAGAGTCCGACTTAAACATATGGCATACAAATTGAGTCCGTGCCAGAAAACATAAGAGTCCAACGTTGAAAAATGCGGGCTTTAATTATGCATTCACTCCTTAAAAAAAGGGGGGGGATTTGATTAAATATATATATTTAGTCAGTTTACTGCAATATCATACTCAACCGTGAAATATATACTAAATATTTCACAAATGCTATTTTTTTTTTTTTAATTAATGGGAGTTCTGATCCCTACAAACAAAGCTCCCGTCCAAACACCGCAGGCTCTAAAAACATGCTATTTGCTCTGTTTAAAAAATATTACCGGATTACGGAAGATTGAAAGATATTATTATAACCAGTGGCCATCTTCTGTAATAGGGTTACCATTCATTTCCTTTTGCCGTATGGTGTTGTACGGTTTTTAATTCCGAATCAACCGCTGTCGTGACAGCTGACGGCTAGTTTCGTGATTGATTAAATAAATAAAATTACATATTTGAAAATAAGCTTGTATAAAACGGTTAATTAAAATATGTCACTGCTAACAGGACTTTTTAAACGAGTTCATAAGAAAACCATTTTAAATAGAACATTTCAAATGTTTCGCTTTAAATATAATGTCATTTTTCCCATTAAATACTTTTCGCATGTAGTAATTTAATGATTTTAAAGTTTTCTTATTCGTGTAAATATATTTTTCAACTGAAAAATGCTTGTAACTTTTATTATTTGGATTTTTTTCAAATCTGGTAACTGTAGGTAAAAAACGGTTATTTCAAACTATGAATTAAGTTTCTAGTCAAATAATGAAATTTTTAATAAAAAAATTGGAAAAGAGGAAAATCTTCGACTTATTTATTGCCTGTCTCATCGTGTTTATCATATATTTCTCTATAAAACTGTCAGTTTTCATAAATTTATATGCAATAGTATTTAAGTTTTCGTTCATCTGACGGAACCTTATTCGTCTCACTCCCCTGTCTGTCTATCTGTCTGTCACAGAGCCCGTTCTCAGAAACTATATATGTTGGAGACTTGAAATTTCGGATACTTATAGCTGAACACCTCACATCAAATGACAAATCATAAAATTTTGAAAAAGTCTTATATTTACCGGTCTGAGCTCTAACTTGTCTATTTTAAGCTTTTTTTTTCTAACTGAGCCCCTAATTAAGCTGAAGACTTGAAATTTTGAATACTTATAGCTGAACTTTTGCAATCTCACGACAAATCATAAAAAAATCAAAAAGTCTTATATTTGCCCCTCCGGTCTCCAACTTGTGTATTTTAAGCAATTTTTCTAACCTCCATCCGGGGGGCAATATTCTAACTTTTGCCGACATCCCTTTGACCACTCTTTCACATTATGCGCCATAGCCTTACATATTTTAATTCCACTTTTTACCACCTGGGGGCGCCTAACTATCCCGGGTGCTATGGGCCTGATCCCCTCGACTAATATATCTACGGATAGGTTGTAAAACGGAGTTTCGTTCGGATAGAGGTTTGTTTAGAATAGAGTGTGCCCCCTGGTTGCGATATGTGGAACTAACAGATTTTGCAAAAGGTTAAAGTGTTTTCAAAGGAATATTAAACGAAACTCTATGTGCGATCTGTGATCACACTCACCCACTTGTTTTAATATAAGCTGAGAAAGAGCCCCGGTAACAGAAAATTAAATTACGGCAGCGGCAGCAGCATTGGTTACTTTCTTTTTTAATAGAGAGATGTATAGTATTATTCCATTTTTAACTGGCAATAGGCCATTTCTTTTATATTAAGAGGACATGGGACGTTAAATTTTCTTTCTTTAAATTTTCATCATAGATGGATGAAATTTTGCGCAAATATGCATTTCATAAAATAACGCGTTGGTGACGACTGGCTTTTTCGCAAATCGTTGCCACAGATAAATCGGAAAATTAAACATTTGAAGTTACTGAAAAAATGAATAGCTCGAAAAGTATTTGTCAGAAAATTGTTAGACATACTGCGTTAGAAAGGTAAAAATTTGTATTTTACTTGATATAAATTTCACATCTATAATGATTATGCATTTTTCAAATGTTGAATTTCAGAAATTACCAAATTTCACAATGGAGTATCATAGCGAAACCTTCGCACATTAAAAGATAATGATAACGGCAATGTGCCCTGACGTGTATATGTATACTGACTATAGCACGAGTGAAAAATTATAGTAGCTTTATTATTCTGTTAAAATATAAAAGTGAATTATGATGTCACGAGTGCATGATTTTTACTTAATTCTCGACAAATACTAGAGGCGCCATTTCTTTTTAGTTGTGAATAATATAGGTTAATTCGCGTATGACCTCATATTGAAAACGAATGTATAATTAATGCATGGCTTTTACAAGCGAAAATGATATGAAGGGCTTTTCATGAATTTACATTTCTTTTTCAATTTTTTTTTCACGAACCAAGACTATATTTATTAAGGCTTAAGAAACATTTTTATTAAAAATAATGGTATTAAAATCAAAAATTCTCAAGGCTTTCAATATATTAAAAAAGAGAGCATATTTCCGCGAGATTCATAATCATACAGTGTTTAATTTTAAAATTGATTTTTCTAATCAAACATGTTTAAAACCCAGGGCATCGCCAGGTATTTCAGCTAGTAAGTACATAGAACACCTTAAAAGAAATTTCCAATCTTATTAAAATTTTAAGATTTTTAAAAATTTAAATTTTAAAACGAAATTTTAAATGCTCCATGCGTCTTAATTTTTGAGATATTTCCTCGATTTGATATTTTAATAACTTAACAATATATTACAAACAAATCTGTGTATCGATTTTTTAATCTCTTGGATAATTAATTTTTTAGAGATTTTTTTTCTGAATTCCATATCGATTTTCATCAAAATTTTGTCTTGTAATAAGTTAAAAATGAAATTTAAATATCTTAATCAAGTTGAATTTTAAAATATATTCACCGTTTCTTTGTAAGTAATATCAGGATTCTTCCTTATCAATTTCATGAATTCCGATCAAAAATTAAGACTCATAGGGGATTTCAAAAATCTAAAAACATTCAAAAGCTAGTTGGATGTGCCAATCCCAAAACTTTCTTCTATCTCATATATTTTAATATTTCAAAATGTTGTTACAGATGTCAATATTTCATATACTGTATCAACTTTGACTTTCATCTTAAATTTCTGCTTCAGTCAATAAATCGAGGTAAAACGAGTTCATCTCGTTCATGATATTTATTGAAATCATGAATAGTCGGCTTATCAGGATGGGAAGTTCCCGTCTATTCACGAGCCACTGGTGTACAATAGAACTACGAAAAACTAAGAAGATACCACAAAAATCGCTATTACAGCGCGCCTTTTCGGCGGAATTTTTCCACATTCAGAGAGGACCAAAAACATACCATGACCAAACGCATACAGAAAAAATTTGGTTCAATTCTATGCATAACTTCATACACTTTTTGAGGGTATAATATTGAAACTGGCACAAAAATCGCTATTACAGCGCCCCATTCCGGCCGATTTTTTCCAAATTAAGAGAGGACCTGTCTGCTATAGCCAAAACTTAAAAAAAAAATTGGTTCAATTCTATGCATAACTTCATACACATTTTGATGGTAAAATGGCGACAGACACACGGACAGACAGACAGACATTTTGTATAAACATGTTTTTGGGGGGGGTCTCTGACCCCTAAAACGTGTAAATCCGTTTAAAACCGGAAGTCTAAAAAAATTTCGATTACAATACTTTCTTCTATTGAAGATATTCTTCTATCTTCAATAGAAGAAAGTAATAAGTTTGAGAAAAGTATATTCAACGACCAAAAAGTTGTTTGTGTTCAAAATTAAAACACTTGTAACTTTGCAAAACATAATCTCATCTGCATGCGGTTTTTCACAAATGACTCAGTACAAATTGGAGAGTAGCACAAAAAGAAATTTCGATTTTGGGGTTGATTTTTGCTCAAATAAAGGTCTACGGTCAACTTAAAAAAAGAAAAAAAGAGTTTATCCAAAAACAATTGTCCAGTTTAATGTCCTGCCAACTGTCAGGTATGCATAAAATATTTCACATATATTTAATTTTTAATATTAATTTTATTAATAGTACCAGAAGCCTAATAATACTAAAAAAGGTATGTGTGTTGGGGGAGGGGGGTATATGGCGAAAAATATTTAGTCAGTTTAACCGTTTAATTGCGGTCCAGGAGTGGCGACTATTTTTATATTCAATCGTATTACAATTTACAAAACATTTTCTTTGTGATAGAAAGATCTAGAAACTTTCGTAGTATAAATCTAGGCAGATATTATTTTTCAAAGCGTGAGTAATAATAATAATATAAAAAAACATGTTTTTTGGGGGGGTCTCTGACCCCTAAAACGTGTAAATCCGTTTAAAACCGGAAGTCTAAAAAAATTTCGATTACAATACTTTCTTCTATTGAAGATATTCTTCTATCTTCAATAGAAGAAAGTAATAAGTTTGAGAAAAGTATATTCAACGACCAAAAAGTTGTTTGTGTTCAAAATTAAAACACTTGTAACTTTGCAAAACATAATCTCATCTGCATGCGGTTTTTCACAAATGACTCAGTACAAATTAGAGAGTAGCACAAAAAGAAATTTCGATTGTTGGGTTGATTTTTGCTCAAATAAAGGTCTACGGTCAACTTAAAAAAAGAAAAAAAGAGTTTATCCAAAAACAATTGTCCAGTTTAATGTCCTGCCAACTGTCAGGCATGTATAAAATATTTCACATATATTTAATTTTTAATATTAATTTTATTAGTAGTACCAGAAGCCTGATAATACTAAAAAAGGTATGTGTGTTGGGGGAGGGGGGTATATGGTGAAAAATATTTAGTCAGTTTAACCGTTTAATTGCGGTCCAGGAGTGGCGACTATTTTTATATTCAATCGTATTACAATTTACAAAACATTTTCTTTGTGATAGAAAGATCTAGAAACTTTCGTAGTATAAATCTAGGCAGATATTATTTTTCAAAGCGTGAGTAATAATAATAATATAAAAAAAAAAAACATAGTCGCTGGGACGTACGATACCCCAAACCCGTAATCAAAAGATTAATGCATGATCAACAAACAAACTCATATGAAAAGTTTGACAATATTGTTAATAAAAAACTTCGGTTTTAAGATAGAATTTCTTTACAGAGAGATTCCGTTTTTGAAGGTTCCTGTCTCTACTGTATTATCATTATTATTTATGAACGTCCTAAAAAGATAAAGAAAGCATGCTTAACTTTTTTTTTTCCAAAAATATTCGCTTTGTTTAAAGCTATGCCCGTCAAATTAGGCATAAAACATGTATTTTACATCTTTTAATTTTTAAAATTAACTTTATTATTATTGCTAATTTTCATTTTTAAACAAATTAGATTTCATTTTAAAAACGTTAAATACAACGCCAACTATGTTATTATTATTATTATTATCGTTTTTATTGCTAGAGGGTTATTTCTTTTTTGTAAAGTTAATATATATAAATATTTGGTTATCTGAATTCCATCAAAAGATATTTAACCGTTTGAGTGCGATAACAATAAACCAAATATGTATGAAATTTTTCATGTTTTTTAATTTTTTAGGGTCATTATTATTGTTATTCTATTTGCCATTATTATTACCAACGTTATTTAATTCAATGTTTTAAATAAGGGTTTAAGTCGAATGCTTCTCCAAAAATAAATAAACTAGAAAACAGGAATTCTGCTTTTTAAGAATTTAGTGTCGCCCCCGATGAAAAAAAAATGTATATAAATGTAGGTAGTTCAGCTTTTTTTATTTTATATAAAATGACGTCATCCGCATCCGCTAAAGAATTCCTGATTTACGATCCAGTCTTAAACAACATCTACAGTAAAACATGCATAGGACTTGACTATCACTGAATAACACACAAATCCAAAAAAAGAGATTTTGCCATTCAAGAAACTGGACAAAAAAAAAAAAAATTAAAAAAAAAATTAAAAAAAAAATCTTTTATCCCGTGATTCATCCTTCATGTGTTTGTAATATTAATATAGATACTTAAAATTAAATTTAGTTCATAATAGCTTCATGTTTTATCAGAAATTATTCATTTATATTTTTTCAAAATAGCACATATTTTAATTACATTTTTTTTTTCAGTTTTTATGAGAAAATGGCAAGAAAAAGATATAATTACTATGCTTTAACTATTTTCCCTTTACTTTCCACAGAAATGTTGCCAAAATTAAACAAATGGTGCTAAAAACTACAAAAAATTAATATCTCAAAAATAAGTGGAGATGCAGTTTTCAAACAAATTGCATTTAAAAGTACTTTTTTTTCAATACGACGGTATAAAAAGTGAAAATGTGCGATGCTTAGAAGTTTAAAAAATTGCAGTAGAGATTATTCCGTACAATGATACATCTGCTTTGTTTTACGGCTGGCTTATACAACGTAACGTTATTTTTTGTAGACGACATATTAATAGGTGGGAGAAAGAAATAGCATACCGCGGGGCTAATAAAAAAATGAAATAAAATTATCAGGAATCTATGATTAAATACAAATATTTTAAACCAACTCTATTATTTATATGAAACATTTAATAAGATCCATTTAAGACGGCTACAGAAATTATAACTATACTTAGTGCATCTATATCGAACTGCGATTTGCAAATGCAGATCTTGAGTGTCAATTAAGCTCTGGAATAATTCAAAAAAAGAGAAAAACAGAGAGAGGCAACTCCTTTTGAAACAAATATTTTATTCTTTAATTTATTTAAATTGAAGACCTCTTATAACAGTTAATTAATGCAGAAATTTTTATGAGGAGACGAAATTAAAACAATCTAAAAATAAACTCTTAATTGATTTTATTTGATTTTAAGGAGAATGCGGACTTTGAAAAGCGTAAAAATACGAATTTTTGCTTTTGGGTTAAAATTTTTAAAATATCAATATGTTCTTATACATTTGAGATGAAAAACAGTGGACACTCCTTAATGTGCTTCCACTTAAGAGGATCCGGGACACATTTTAAAATAACTTTTATTTATTGAGTTAAAATTATGAAATTTTTTGTGATGGTTAACCTTATCATTTGTAAACAAGATCACATGATAAAACTTCTCATAATTTTTTTAATTTTAAAATTTAAAATTTATTAAAAAAGTGGAGTTTTTTAAAATCGTTATAACTCGAAATATTATTTGTAGAATTTCATTTTTTTTCATTTAAATAAACAGAAGTATCAGAAGTATATAATTTTTAATTTTGATTCAGCATTTTAAAAAATATTAATTTAAATAAAAAATAAAAATATTTAAAGTAAAAAAAATGATGTAACTTAAAAAAAAAAAAAAAAAAAAAAAAAAAAAAAAAAAAAAAAAAAAAAAATCATATTTTTAAAAGTAAATATTTTTTTTCAAATTTGCTGAATCAAAATTAAAATAAAACAGTTGAAAAAGACATGTTCCAAGTTTGAATTGTTTATCTTTAACGGTTCTCCACTTATAACAATTTAAATAGGAGAAATGATAAAAAAAAACCCATCATAAAGAAAAACGCATTTTCACAAAAAGTCGTTTCCACGACAACCATTGCTCGAAAGCTAGATTTTGAAAACAAACCAAAACGAAAAATTTAATATTTCCTATTCCAATTAAGATAGAAACATGATTTAAACGTCATTTTAACCAGAAAAAAAAAAAAAAAAAAAAAAAAAAAAACAGAGAAAATTTTAATGCAATAAAAGTTTTCTAGAAAATTTGAAGATTTTTGTGTCCCGGACCCCCTTAAGATCTCTGGATAATGAGGACAATTTCGTTTTCTGCATCATTTCCTATTTGCAATTAATGTTAAGAGCATCGCTTAAAGCGTGCTAAATTTGCTCGCTGGGGACAATTTTTTTTTTTTCACAAACTGACCAAGCAGAATTGAAACTGCTTTTGTAGATTTTTTTTTTCAAAAGCAATTTTGATGTCATTCTGGTTATTGAAATATCAAGAAATTGTCGTTGACAATCACGAAGAGAAAGAAAACTTTCTACCACCTAAAACGTGAAAGGTTCAAACATTTCTAATGGTTGTTCGCCGATAATTTTCATCTAATTGTGATACAACAGACTAAATTTTCGAGTGTGTCGAAAAAAAAGAACATTTGTCCAAGTAACGTTAAAGGAAAGCGAGAGATTACTATAATTAAAGGTCGATTATAGTTTAAGTACGTCAATGTCTTTGCATAGTTTGTTTATCCGCGTTAATTTATTCTATTATATTAACAGATTGCCACGAGCTTGCTTTTTTAACTAAAATTACAGAACTAAATACAAAAGTTAGTTTATTTTTGCATTATTTTGCTATTTATTTAATTTCTGTCAAAAACTGAATTCATTTTGAGAGATTCAATTACATCATTTAATGTGGACTTCAGATTAAAAATTGCCTTCTTACATCCTTATATCAGATTCACCAACTTTTCGAGCAATTTTTGAGCCCACTTTTGATTTCCTCCAATCGTTTCCTGCAAAGGTATGAAAACATGGAGCAGGGAAACACAATAGTAAACCTACGAGTCAACCGCTAAAATCTGATTTTCGGGTGTTTTCCACCAAACATTATGGTCATAAAAATGTATTTCGGTGTTAGTGGGCGAACTTAAAAGTATAGTACATGTAAAGGAGAGCATCAAACGAATGCTAATCGCGCCGAGACTGTAACCTCCTCTGATTTCAACCCACCTCTACCAGTTGGTATCTTCTGAAGAAGCAACCCCTCTCAGGGTTTTTCTCCTTACGGTAGATCAGTAGTTAACCCGTCTACCAATTTCGCCAAATTCTATAAATCGCCAAACACTCGCCAAATTATACAAATTTATATAACTCTTATTTTAAATAACGAAAGAACAAATAAATTAGTATAACATTAATAAAAACTTGGCAGACCGATTGCATTTTAATATGCAAATCGAGTTTTAACCCATTCTGGAATTTCAGCCGTGAACTCGATGAGGTGATGTTCTGTGCTGCCGCTTCCCGGTCTATCAATGACAGAAAGTTTTACCCTAATTGTAGTCACTGTTTTCCCATAATTGTATTAAAATATGAATTAATTTTCTCTCACTTCGGGTACGGATTATGTTGTACTAAACCCGTGCAGGACTCTACCCACAATCTATTTGTTACGAGGCACGATTACGTGCCGTTGAGCATGTTCGAAATCTTTGAATGTGAACACCAGTATTTTAGTAAAGAAATTTTCGCCTTATATTGTAATGCAATTTTCCTGCCAAAATTACGATTTGGAAAAACGGGATCGAGAAATCAAAAGAAGTGTAAAAGATACTCGCCATGAGGGGCTTAACCTTTCACGGCACCATGTGCCATACCTTGCACGTACCTAAAAACAGTATAATTCTCATTACGTGCCATGAATTTGGCCAATAGGATCTCTGTCCCTGATGAAGAACAGTCCTATAAGGATGGAATAACACTTATTTTGTCTATGCCAGATGGCTTCATTTGACAAAAAAATAGAATTTGTTCTTCGGGGAAAAAAAAAAACGATCAAGCTATCAAGGTAAGATTTACTTTCATTATTTTTACTGAATGCTTAAAATATTAATATAGAAAAAATTGCAGATTGTTAAGCAGATAAAATTTATTATTTTAAGCTCATTTATTTGCAAAATATAGCGCGCAATATACAATATTTAAAAACCCTAATTGTGTACGTATGGCACACACCATAAAATATCAAATTTTAGCTGAAAATTTGTGATTTAATTTTTTTTACTATTTTTCCCATTATTAGACCGATACATAGATTTCAAATATTTTTTCCATAAAAATAGAAAAAATCGTGCAGTGAAGGGTTAAGGCCCACATTTAAAACTTTTTTTTCCCACTTTTAACATACTGCTATTAAAATCTGCTGTTAACGAAAAGTAAAAATAGCTATGTTTAAATTTTGGATCTAAAATACCAGAATTTTTGAATTTTTTAAATTTTAGTTACAATAGATAGTCAAACCTGTGAAACCGGATTCTGTCTATGATGAAATCCTGCCTTTTCCGACGGAAGGAACCCCATGCATTTATACCTTCCTAAAACGGAAATTTTTCTCCTGCGCCTAGCGATTACGCTTTCACAAACGTTACTGTGTTAATAGAAGTGAGAATGTTCCTTTCTCATTTGATTGACACGTAATTTCATAACGTTTATTTGTAAAGTATTTGTAATGTATTGAAAGTATGTTAGTCAGCATTGTAAAAATTCCTGATACTTTATTTATCTTTATTAAAATTATCACTTTTTTTACTTTATAGAAATCAGCAATAAATTTTCAGTTAGATGTAGTTTATGAAAGCTAAATTACACCCGAAATATACATATTTATACATATATGCAGAATATGGAAATACTGTGCATTATCAAAATATAGCAAAAAACTGTTCACTCATTACACCGATTTTATAGACAACGACCAAAACGTTCATTGTTCAGGAAAGGGCTGCCACTTGCCAGTTAGGCTTCCTTTTCAGGTGCGTCCATAATTATATGAGTACATAGCCCCTATAGTCGTCGTTCGGTCCGTCTGTCTTGTCTGTCCGTCCGTCCACATGCAACAACGCAGAAACTACCCAACCGAATGGTCTGAAATTTTAAATATATAATTGTTTCAAAATTCCGTCGAGTCCTTTCAAATTTTATGGAAATCGGATGTATAGTTTAATGACAGGGACAGTCAAAAGTTTTCCGTTACATGACGGCCAATGGGAAAAAATTATTTCAAGTGCATTTTAATAATGTGACAGCCTTTCGAAGAGAATGAAATGGATATGCACTTATGAAGTGCACTAAAATATGCATTCAGTACAATATACGGTGAAAAAATATTTATAAAACTAGTTATAGTACGAACGCATCCTCATTTGCCATGTTTGGCGAGCAATTTCCAACTTGTTTATTCATAAACTACACTGTTAAAAATTTTTGCTGCATTCTGGCAGGTCATTCGACCGTTTTTTTTTTTTTTTTAAACGGTTTCATAACCCTAATTTAACTATATTCTGACCATAAAATGGCCAATAATATGATCAGAATAGTGTTAAATTACTGGTTGTGTAACCGTTTTCGGAAAAAACGGTCAAATGACCTGCCAGAATGCTGCAAATTTTTAACAGTGTAGCAGCCCGCTACTCTGGTCGGTTTCTCCAAAGGAATCTTCAATTAAACGAAATATATATAGATATATCTAGCATATATGAAATTTAAAAAAACATTTTTTTTTCTTAATACCTATTTCAAAATACCTAGTAATAAAAAATCAGTAATAGTTGCCTTATTCGTATAATCTTACATTATCCAGTTCAAAGCCGATGTTGATGAGAAAATAGTTTAAATACCTGTAAAATCGCTGAAGTACGTGTGCTTAACTATTTTTTTAGTAGATTTGTTGCCCGGAATTTCATTCTCCCACGGAAAACTGCTGCATAGATATGACGAAATGACTTAAAAATTTTCTATCACCCCATTTAACCTCTTTGGGGCGTATGAATTTCTAAAATCGCTTAAACATGTGTTTAACTATTTTTAAAGTACCGTAATTTCCGGCGTATAATCCGCGGATCAAACAATTCTATTTTGACCCAGAAATTTTATTTAGTAATTGAAGTCAAATATTAACGCCGATCTAAAAAGTCACATTTTATTTTAAGAAATTTCTGGGTGGAAAAGTAATTGTTTGATTCGCGGATTATACGCCGGAAATTACGGTAGATTTGTTATGCTGAATTTCACACTCCTACCTAAAACTACTGCTGAGTCATGGCGAAAGGACCTAAAACTTTCGATCACCCCATTTAATCCTCCTCCGGGTATGGGGGGATGTCTAAACTTGCTGAAATACTTGTTTAATTATCTTTTAGTATAATTGTTATATTGAATTTCAAGCTTCTACCTAAGACTGGTGCTGATATACGGCGAAATGACCTACGATTTCTTACCACCCTGTTTGACCCTCTTAGGGGGGAATTTCTAAAACCGCTGAAATATATATTTAATTATTTTTTTAGTAGATTTGTTATCTTGAATTTCATGCTCCTACCTAAAACTGCTGTTGTGATACGGCGAAATGACCTAAAATTTTCGACCGTCATTTTAACCTTCTTGGGGGAGGCAGGGCTTAATTTGCGTCGGAGCCCAGCTCCGGTACTTCTCTGTTTTTAGTAAATATTTAAATATTGGTCGGAATTCACCGGAGCTCATAAATACAGGGCTCCGGAGTCCAGCGCAATAGCGCTTCCGAAAAATTACTCTTTCCTTTCCTTCCCATCTCCAAGCTTTTGCATTCTTTTTTATCAGAGCACTTATATGTGACGTAATGTGTCGCACACGTAGGAGATGGAGATAAAACGGACTCAATTTTTATATTAGTTTTTGGGCTTGGACTGTTTCAAGCTCAATCTGTCTTACATTCAAAATTTTATTTAATCATGTACAGAAAAAAAAAAAAACTTTTCCGCATTCAAAATTACGTGTACTATTCTATTTCAAATCATTTTAATGCTATTTTGATCAAAATGATGGGGAAACAGAAATCGTGTTTTATATTCTAGTGATATTTGCAAATTTATGTCTGGTATTCATGGTGGCGACGCGTTAATACGGCGCCACTCAATAGACTGAACAATGAATTTGCTTTCAGTTCGATTTTCTTTTGTGACAATATGGTAATTTTTAATTGACTAGTTTATTTTATTTTATTTTTAGAAATTGAAAATACCTAAAAATAACATTTTCTATTTTTAGCCAACGATCATCAGCTTGATGTTTTGCTTGTTTGAGGTTTTTTGTCTTCTATTGCGTACGAGAATAAAAATCACGGTTGTGATTTTTCTATTTATTTAGTATCATGAACTAAGGTTGTGCTCTGCGCATTTACGAAGTCACATTCAATTGTAAGTAGATATAATTGCAATGTACTGTTATTTTGTTAGAAAGCAATCGAGCAGTGTTTCCCCTTTCTCTATAACAGCACCGGATCTTTCCGATAACGGTGTCAAATTTTTAATTTAATCTTATTTTCAGCGACTCACTACAAAAGATTGTTATGCGGAAAGAAGCGATTAAAGTTTAAAATATGCATCTTTTACAGGAAATTGAAAAACATTGTTCCATTCTTCAGCTTAAATATTTATTTCAGTAAATCTCATGCCTTTTTTCATAAAAATTCACAGCTGCGAACTATCTTTTTTTTTTGTGTGTTAACGCTATTTCCGAATCATAATCCTTACCATATTTAATCGCAAAGGAGTGATAACTAAAAAGTGGAATAGTTGACAGCTAAGCTAAGTATATGCTGATAGATATATTTAATTTTTTTTATTTTGCTACAGAAAGAAAATGCTTTAAATTTTGCAAATAATATACAAAATATAAATATCCAGATTGGAGTGACGGGGGGGGGGATAAAGGTACAGTTGTTAGTATCGGTACTACAGAATATTAGAGCTCCGGTACTCTTTTGTTATAAATTAAGCCCTGGGGGGGGGGGGGGCTAATTTCTAAAATCGGTGACATACGTGTTTAATTATTTATTTAGTAGATTTGTTATCTTGAATTTCACGCTCCTACCTGAAACGACCGATGAGATATGGCGAAATGAGCTTTCAATCCCTTTTTAACCTGGTGAATTTCCAAAAATCCTTTCTTATTGCTTGCCTATAGGCAAGCAATAAGAAAGGTCATAACAGCAATCTACTGTCCAGATTTCGTGATCCTGACTTTAGTCGTTTCAGCTCTGCGTTGATGAGTCACTCACTCAGTCAGTCAATTAGGAGTTTCTCTCTTTATTATATTAGTACAGATTACGAATTCATACCAGAAATTCCTAAAGAAGAATTTTTATTTTATGTCATCACGAAATGTCTATCATTCAATGAAGCAAAAATTAAAATTCCAGATTTTTGTTATAAATGTGGAATTCATGAATAAAAAAAGGACGGTCAAGCTTGATCCTGATTCAGGATTAGGGTTGCGTAGTCTGATTTAAATAAATGCGGGACAGAGAGATGCAAACAAGCGGGACGATCCGTTTCTCGATCCGGACATAGACTAATGTAACAATTCGTAAAATATTTATTACGGAGTTAGTTACGCTTTGGAGTAATAACAAATATTTTAATGTCGATAAGTTTTTAGACACAACATTCTGGTTAGAGTCCGGTATCGGGTCGGGTAACTCGACTTTAATCGAACATGACCCGACCCGCTGTTCGGGTCGGATGAGTTGTCACCAGGGCTTGAAATGTACCGGAGCAAACCGAAACGATGTTCCGATTCGTAAAATTGTGCCAAATACTATTCCGGTTCGTGAAAGTATGGAAAATATTGTTCCGGTTCGTGAAAGTATGGAAAATATTGTTCCGGTTCGTGGAATTATTAAAAAATATTATTACAGTTTCATAGCTTACTATGCTCTCTGTAACTTTTTTTTTCTAATTATTTAGAATCTTGAATGAATTTTTCTAAATTGGTTTTTCTGCTGTTAAATATAAATTTGCTATACGGCAAAGTCCCGATTATCCGAGTTAATAGGGACCAAGCTCACCTCGGATAAGCAAAAAACCCGTATAAACCGGATTGTCACCAACTAAGGAGAGGAAATATAAATTTTCACTTCATTCATTCATTTTTATGGTACTAGTAACATTTCTTTGATGTACCATTTCCGTTACCTTTAAGAATACGGGAAATGAGATTGTTTATTTGAAAAAGCTCTTGATGGTTTTTTGTTTGTTGAATGTCAAACATTGCTGCAGTATTACGCTACTGCATAGCTACCAATTTCTAAGATTTTTTTCTTAGCTCTAAAACTTGCCAGTAAATTTTGCCTAATTCAATTGCTGAAATCTAACAATTGTCAACGATTAAATATGGCAAAAATTTGCATTCAATTTTAGAGGTAATAAAACCGTACACATTGACAGCTATAGGATTCTATTAGTGTCATGAAAATTGCAGGTGTAGCTTCTTCTTTCTGCTCAAAGTATTAAATAGTTTTTCAATCGAACTTTCAATCCTTTGGAACGGATCATTTTCTTCTGATGAAATGATGGATTCCATTATTATGAAACAGCCATTATAAATGAAGTGTTAGGTGGAGCTGAAAGATCAGCCGTAAAAAGTTTGAACTCTGATTTTCCCATTCTGACCAGGAAAATCAGCGTTTTAACTTTTTACGGCTGTTCTTTCACCTTCACCTAACACTTCATTTATAATGACTGTTTCATAATAATGGAAGCCATCAGCCCAGCAGAAGAAAATAATTCGGTTAAAGCGGAAACTCGGTTAAACGGGACTCGGATAATCGGGACTTTACTGCACTTAAAAAAAAAATAACCTAGTCGATGATAATTTTGAAATAGCGTTCCGGTTCGTAGATTTTTTCATTTCAAGCTCTGGTTGTCACTCATTGTTTTCGTTGCGGATCAGGTTCGAGTCGGGTTGACTTTAATTGGCTTCGGTTCGGTTTCGAGTTCAGTTTAAAGTTTGGAACTCCTATTGCTAAATTCACATGCAATCGTTGCAAAACAGAATATATAACAGAAGACGTGTTTCAGTCGTAATTCAAAAGTACTTGACAGAATAAGCTGTCATTTCGGACTGGCCTATTTGAAGCTTCTAGCAATCGATTTCTGCTTTTTAAAAACGTATAGGTTAACAAGTCACATTTCTTTCGAAAATATTTATTTAATAAAAAGTTGAATATATGTAATTTTTTAAATTACATATTCAATTTTAATATACTAGGAGGCTCTGCCCCCTACGAGCTACGCTCGTCAACCCTCGTTCAGGCACACCAAAATCCAAAAAGCGCACGCTAATTTGGTCGGCTTTTAAAATATTGAATTAAAATTTAAAAAAAAAACAGTAGCGATCTCTCTGTAAATGGGTTTTCATTCGTTTTCCTTGGATTGGTGATTTTTAAGGCCAAATCTGCTGCTGTTAAGAGATACAATGGCTGTTTTCGTATTTAATTTAAAAAATTAGTTAAACATTTGAAAATAAGCTAATGTAAAATGAATTAAGTAAACAGTGTCATTGTTTCCCGGTATTTTTTAACAGCGCTATAAGATAGTTCTTTTAAATAATTCATTTTAAATGTATCGTTTCAAATCTGACGTAATTTACACCAAAGTTTTATTTCTCTTATTAATATTCACGTGAAAATACTTTTGTTGTTAGAAGGAAATATTATTTGCGCTGTCTTCGAATTCACGATAATAGTTGAAAGTTCTCAAAATATCTCGCGCAAATATATTTTTCAATTTAAATTGTTTTGCTATATTTTTTGCCATTTTAAATATGACGTAATTTCCTCAAATTACAAGTTTTAATGCATAATAATGATTTTTTTTATTTTAAGATTTTGTTTCTCTTATTTTAAGATTTTGTGTAAATATGGTTCGACACAGATGTCATTGGCGCAATTTTTTTCTGACGCCAATTTCATATACGCAACGGGTACTTAACTGGTGCTAAAGTGTCGTTATTTTGCTTGATATGGTAAACCGGATGTTGTTGTTTATGCTATTGATGTTTTCGCCAAATTGGCGTCGGAAAAAATTGCGCCAATATGTATATAACATTTGTTTGACGTATATGACATTTGTGCCTATGGTTCTTATGACGTAATTTTCCTGCTTTTAACATGTAATCATTTAATTCTAATTTTAAAACCTTTTTTTCTGTTTGTAATAGTCACGTGTAAATAAATTTTTAATTTGAAGTAAACATTATTGTTTGCGCTGTTTATACAACTGGCAACAATTTAAATTAATAACATTTTCTAAAATTTGTAAAGAATATCTCTCGAAATGCTGAAAATTTGAACTTAAAATTGAAATAAAACCTCAAAAAATGAGTCAAATAAGAAAAATAAATACAATCTGCACACCGGGAACTTATAACGTATGATCTAAAAATGATTAAATTCTCATGTATAGTTTTTGCTCCAATAAAACTTTTTTAGTGGAACGATTTTGTCCAACTTTAGCATTAAATATCTCTTAAAATAATTCTTCGATTTGAAAACTGTCTGCATCAGCGTGTTTATCAAACATTTCTCTACAATACCACCGATTTTCATGTTTTTGTATGCAACAGTTTTTTTAATATTAACGATGAAAGGCCATGCTTAAGCATTCAAATTGGAGGCCGATCTACCCGGAATATCTACGCAGATGTTCATTGGTCCATTTCCAAATCAAAACTTTTTTTTATATATAGAAGGATAGTTGACCTCTTATGACAAAATAAGTAATGCACAGTCGTGGAAAAAAAATAAACACCCCCCACTAAATCTACAACAAATTATTGTAGAAGAAAGTTACTGGTATCAAACGATTGGAAATAAAATCTATTTTTAAATGATGTATATACAATATTCTTAGGGGCCATCTACATATAAAAACGAACCGAAACTTTTCTTATTGCTTTTTTCAATAGCAATACTCAAGATTGACATCATAAATAGATTCTACACTCTTCAATTATCCTAAATCCAAATTTTCATGAAATTCGTATCATTAGTTTCCGAGAAATTAATTATTTTAAAATGAGCCTATTTTAGGGGCTGTATCCTAATTGAAGTTCGGTGCTCGATTGTTGAAATGCTACAGAATGACTATATCTCTTCTATTAATGTATTATTTCTTGCCAAGTGGACCATTTTACTCGCTTAATATGTTTCGACTATTGTCATCCCAAATGTTTCATTAAAATAATCTAAATAAATTAAGAGTAAAATATGTTTTTTTTTTTTTTCAAATTATGCTTTTCTGGACATCCTAGACGGCCCCTTAAATCGTCATTTTGACGTTTTTTCTCCTCATACTTCGAAAACTACTGGGAATAAAATTTTGAAATTGAGAACTCACATAAAGTAGGACATAAAAAACATAAATCTATCAAAAAATTGAAGGTTGCAATTCATATTTCTTTCGAATATTAATTTCATAATTCAAATTATAAAAATTTTAAAATTACAAATTCAATGTATTTATGTTTGGTTATTTTAGTATTATAATTAAAAAAATTATCACATCAAGATTATAATTTTAGGAGATATTAATAAAAATATGAAAATGTAATTTAACATTAGAAGGTCTAAATTTTGAATGTTTATAATTCAAAAGCTTATCACCCAAATGACTTGAAATTTCATTTCTAGGCATAGATTGAATAGAAGATTTAAAATATAATGTCAGAATCGGATGTTGCCAATGAAAAAAACAAAGTTTGGTCTGGTTTTGTTTCGTAGATGGCAAATTTTAATTACAGTCGTGGGAAAAAAAATAAACAACCCCTTACTAACTCTGCAAAATATTATCGTATAAGAAAGTTTTTTGGTACCACACGATTGGTCTACTTTTAAATTATGTTTATAAAATTTGCTTAGGGGACCCTCTACATATTAAAATGAATCATAACTTTGTTCTTTTCAATAGCAGTACACAATACTGACAGCATAAATCAACTCTACACCCTTCAATTAGCCTAAAAACAAATTTTTATGCAATTCGTACCATAAGTTTCCGAAAAATTAATTATTTTAAAACGAGTGTATTTTAGGGGCTGCATCCAAATTGAAGTTCGGTACTCAATTGTTGACCGAGAGAGCCCCTTTCTTGATCAAGTCATCTTAAGCGCTACTCAAACAGTCATTGAAGACTGCTAGATTACAGGATAGCATAAGAAATTTCAAAATATCCAGTCACTTCTATTGTAGACGGCCTCTTAAACCGCCATTTTGCTGTTTTTTAAACATAATTTGAAAACTACTTGGAAGAAAAATGTGAAATTTTGGATTTCCATAAAGCAGGACTTAATAAATCTAAATCCATCAAAAAAGTTGTAGGTTGCAATTCATAATTTTTTCGAATATTAATTTCATAATTCATATCATAAAATTATAAAAATTGCAAATTCAACGTATTTATGTTTGGGTATTTTAGTATTATTGCTACACAAAAAATTAGCACATTAGGAGTATAATTTCAGGAAATATTAATAAAAATATGAAAATGTAATTTAATATTAGAAGCCCTAAATTTTGAATGGTTTTAATTCAAAAACTTATCATTCAAATGACTTGAAATTTGGTGTCTAGGCATAGTTTGAAATATCTTGTTAAATATCATGATTTGAAATATCTTGTTAAAATTGGGTATTGCCAATAAAAAAAATGAAGTTTGGGTTCGTTTTAATATGTAGATGGCTCCCTAAGCAAATTTTATATACATAATTTAAAAATAGACTTTAATTCCAATCGTTCGGTACCAGTAATTTTCTTCTACGATAATTTATTGAGGAGTTAGTTGGGGGTGTTTACTTTTTTTCTACGACTGTACATCATTATGTCAATTATTTTATGTACAAAATACCTTGGACTTTATTGGACTTTATTTCCAATCATTTGGTACTTGTAAAATTTTCTATTATAATTAGTTGCAGAGTTAGCAGGGGGTGTTTACTTTATTTTCCACGACTGTACATTACAGAATCGCAAATAAAATCTGTATTTTTCTTTTTCTTTTAACAGTTTGTATAAAAGTTACCCACTACATTTAATTTTTTATTCTTTTTTTTTTTTTTTTTGAGATGTGTGTGTATTTGTGTGCTGCAAATCATTTTACAGTTTTCACCTAAAATAATAAGTTAAATTTTCTGTAAAAGTTTGACACTTGTTGTTAAGAGAATGAAAACCTAAAGCGAAACTAAATATTATATTTTAAACCTTTAAGCCTCTTAACTGTCTTTTCCGTCGCGATTTTTTTTTCTTCAAGGCTAATTTAATGCAAATTTAATTTTAATGTTAAATTTTTCAGCGCATAAGATAAATACGTATTCAAGGTAACCAAATACAAATAGTCTTACTAATGCTTTTTATAGCTATTATTTTATGAATCGTTAAATATACAGCCGTGGAAAATAAAGTAAACACCTCCTATTAACTCTGCAACTAATTATAATAGAAAAAAGTTGCTGGTACGAAACGATTGGAAATAAAGCCTGCTTTTGTTTGATGTATGTAAAATTTGCTTAGGGGGCCATCTACAAATCAAAACCAGATCTTTTTATTTATTTATTTATTTATTTATTTATTTATTTATTTATTGAATGACAACACTCAATTTTGACGCTATATTTTTAATTTTCGGTTCAAACTGTGCCTAGAAACGAAATTTCAAGTCATTTGATTGATGAGTTTTTTAGTTATAAACATTCAAAATATAGACCTTCTAATGTTAAGTTACATTTTCATATTTTTATTAATGTCCCTTGAAATTACAACCCTAATGTGATCACTTTTTGTGTGGTTATAATAAAAAAAAAAAAATAGAAGTACATTGAATTTATAATTTTAAATACTTTATAGATAATTCTAGGATAGATGGCCATAGTTTTTAAAGATTGGAATAAAAATTCTTAGAATGCATATATAAGAAATAGTTATGCCTATTTGAAATTCTTATACATACCCTTATCCTATTTTGGACAAATAATAATTAAATATAGAAAACAAAAAGTGGTAAACAAAATTGAAATTAAAAGGGCAGATGGCCATCTCTCCTTCAAGCCGAGGAGAGATGACCATCCAATACAAGAAAGAAAAAATGAAGTTAAAATAGCAAAAAATAACACATTTCATGTAGTTAATCACGAAAAACATATGGAATTTTTTAAAAGATGCAATTATATCACGGAAAATCAGTGAATAAATTTTGAATAAACAAAATTTGAAGTATAATTTCAATCGTTCACTTTTCGTAAAATTTTACCACATTTTCGGCAAAGATCTTGATAGTTTGTACACGATTCATGGAACCACTTCTGGCACCTTATGCATTGTATCCAGTTATCCTTTTTGGTTGTGGTATTAACCAACACAATGATCCTCGTCTAATTATATTCCCTGGGACTCTGTTAAATCTAGTAATTTAAAATGCATTTCATCTTCTTCACGGCTGGAAATGTCGTGTTTTTGTTTTTTCTCTCTCTTTTATTTCAGACTTTTGCACTATTTTAAGTTTATTTATCAACTTTATGTTTCTGGGATGAACGTTTCCGAAGTTTCTCAATATTTTTTTAAACAAAAATACATCATTAGGCTCCATTATATTATTGTTATTGAAATATTTATATTAGTTAAAATTTAAATAATTACGTATGTCAATTAATATAACTATAAAAATAAAATCATGTAATTATTTTAAAAAATATTATGTTTAGTTAAAAACCTCACTCTGTATAATTTTGAAATAGTGATTATAGGAGGTCACCTCTCCTCGATTTCGTGGCCATCTATCGTAAAATTGATGGACAGATTTCCACTCAATTTAAAGCGACACTCCGCCATTGTACGTCTTTGATTTAGACTTGAAAGCAAAGATACGTGCCTTAAAAGTCCTTATAGTGAAAATAAATGTACCATACGTACTGCAAAACGTTCAGATCCTAAATCAACAAAAATGTCCAATCACTAAATTAAATAAAAATTAAAATTACACTTTCTTTTCATAATTAAAAAACACAACTGCACATCGCATTGAATGAACACGTTGAACTATTTCTTACGAACAAAGTTTATACTGCAATCTATGATATAGTTTTTGAAATATTTAGACTGGCCATCTCTCTTCTATGGCCATCTAGCCTAGAATTACCCTAATATGAATTTTGAAATTAATATTCGAAAATATCATGAATTGCAACCTACAATTTTTTTATAGATTTATATTTATTATGTACTGCTTTATGCGAATTCTCAATTTAAAATTTTTCTTCCAAGTAGTTTTCTAATTATAATTTAAAACATCAAAATGATGATTTAAGGGGCCGTCTATGATGTGCAGAAAACCATAATTTGAAAACAATATATTTTACCCATTTTATTGAAAATGGGCTGGCCATAGTCGAAACAAAGGAGTGAAAGGGTCCTATTGGCCAGAACCAGAAATAATACATTAATAGAAGTGACATAGTCATTCTGTAGTGTTTCAACATTCGAGTACCGAACTTCAATTTGGATACAGCCGATAAAATAGGCTCATTTTAAAATAATTATTTTCTCTAAAACTAATCGTTACGAATTTCATGAAAAATTGTATTTAAGCTAATGGAAGGGGGTAGAATATATTTATGGTGTCAAACTTGGGTACTGCTATTGAAAAAAAAAAAAACAAATTTTGTGTTCTTTTGCTATGTAGATGGCCCTCCTAAGCAAATTTTGCATACATTATTTAAAAGTAGACTTTATCCAATCGTGGACCAATCGTTTGGTACCAGTAGCTTTCTTCTACAATAATTTGTTGCAGATTTAGTAGGGGGTGTACTTTTTTTTTTTTTCCACGACTGTACATGCAAAAATACCGCCACACGCTTAGAGAGTTTAGCCTTAACAAAAAATATTAAGGTTCAAAGTCCTGCTATTGCGAAAAAAGGAAATATATATATATAATGGAAAAGAAACTTTTTTCCCATCTTTTCATTTTCAAATCACTATTTTCTTTTTAAAGTTAACAAAGAAAAAAAAAACCACCCAAGCACCAAAAAAGTAAAAAAGAAAAAAAAACAAAAACAGCTGCACTATTTTTCTAATTGAAATGTCTCAAGAACGATGTCTGAGACTGAATGGTATTGAAACTTGTGTACAGACAACGTATCTTGAAAAACCTCTTCACAGATGTAAATGAATAAATACTCCTTGGCCGACATTACTCTAGAGATCGTTTTAATTAAAATTTTACTTTCAGTTATGAATTTTAAACAGTTTTTCGATTTAAAAGATTATATTAGTGAAAAATATTTCTAAGTGATCGAGAAGAGAAAAAAAAAAATCCATTACAAATTGAATAATTTATGAATCACATGTCCTTTTTTCTTGTTCTATTCGTAGTATATTTTTTTTCAGGACAATTCCGGTGGATATTTATAAGCGTTATATTAATTAAGAAACTGATTTTAAGTTTAATTTTAAAGATTTTTCAATTTAAAACTTTAGAAAAAATATTTTTATGTGATTTGTTCTATTCGTAGTATATTGTTTTCCAAGATAATTCCATGTGGACATTTTAAGCGTTATATTAAATAAGAAACTGATTTTAATTATAATTTTAAAGATTTTTCAATTTAAAATATTACATTAGAAAAAATATTTTTAAGTGATTGAAGAAAAATCCCTTACAAATTGAATTATTTATGAATCATATGCCTTTTTTTGGGGGGGGGGGGGTCGTAATAATTTTTGTTTTAAGAATAAAAGATTACATTAGTAAAAAATATTTCTAAGTGATAGAAAAAAATCAATTACAAGTGAAATAATTCATTAATCATATGCTACTTTTTCGCTCTATTATTCACTATTAAATCAATGGAAGATTAGATTTTATCCAGAGAATCAATCAGATACAATTACCAGGTAATTATATTATGGATAGTCTTGAAGGGTTTCATTATATCCGTCAATTCACATGCATGAAATTTTTGATGATATTGAACAGATAGCAGATTTAGAAGACGATATAAAATTAACAATGAAATGAGGACTTAATCTGATCATCCATAAAAACTATTTCACATTTAATGGTAAATATTATAAACAAAGTCATGGAGCCCCAATGGGTTCCTCTATTTTGGGTTTATTAGCTGAATATACTCTTCGCCCATTAGAAACTGAAATTTTTAGTACATTTCAATTAATGCCCCACAATTGTCTTATATATATTGATGATAGTTTTAAAATTTGGCAATATAGTCTTGAAGAATTTAAAATATTTACAAATCATCTAAATTCACTGGACAATAACATTCAATTTACTATTGAAATTTAACATGATAAAAGTTTTCCATTCCTTGATATAACGTCAACAAGAACATAATCAATCTATCGACAGATCTGTTTTCAGAAAAAGCATGGCTAACCAGGCTACCATACCAAATAATACGCTTTACGTATAAAATTTCAGCCTGCAGGTTTTTCTTAAGACGGGTTTTTCTAGTATGCACTGAAAATTATTTGGATAATGAATTAAATAATATTCGCAGAATTGCTCATAATAATGGTTTTAAAGTTCAACATATTAATCCTACTAAGAAGCCTGAATATAAATTTGATTCGCAAGAATAAAAACAATGTAGTATTCAGTATTTTCCAAGCTTTTTTTTAGAAATGAAAATATAGTTTTAAGCGTTTCAATGTATGCTTAGTAGCCAAATTGCCTCTGAAATGAAACAATATCATTTGCACTAAAATTCACTCAATTATTTTAAGAATGACTCAGGAGTATACGAGATACCGTTTATTAGAGCAGACGGATCAAAGGATTACTATATTGCTATGACTAGCAGGTAATTTAAGTAATATAGAATAAAAAGAAGAGTGCCCAGTTAAACTG
The DNA here is from genome assembly GCA_963932465.1 of Maratus speciosus. Taxonomy (NCBI): domain Eukaryota; kingdom Metazoa; phylum Arthropoda; class Arachnida; order Araneae; family Salticidae; genus Maratus; species Maratus speciosus. The sequence goes on from OZ010786.1 coordinate 635,017,842, forward strand.
ATGGCATTGAGCTCACAGACTATTCCCACTAATTGTATATTATATTCTTATTTCAAAGAAGAATGCCCCTCAAAAAATAAATGAAAGGGGATTAGCCCCTTTTCACACCTTTATACTTAACCAATGAACCTCCAAATCTAATCAGGGAAGCTCCTTAACATAATAAACTGGTATACCAAATTTGAAGCAAATCAAATTATTCAGCATGAAAAAGCGATTTCGCTAAATTCAGTGGGGTATTAGCTCCCCTTTCCCCCCTTTATATTTAACTAATGAACCTCCAAATCTAATCAGGGGGCTCCTTAAAATAATAAACCGGTATACCAAATTGGAGCAAATTGAATAATTCTGCTGGAAAAACCCATTTATCTGAATTAAGGGGGTAGACTAACCCCCTTTTCCCCTTTATCCTTAATAAATGAACCCCCAAAACTAATAAGGGAAGCTCCTTAACATAATAAACCGGTATACCAAATTTGAAGCAAATCGAATAATTCTGCATGAAAAACTCATTTATCTAAATTAAGGGGGGGGGGGTGGACTAACCCCCCTTTTCCCCCTTTATCCTTAACCAATGAACCCCCAAAACTAATCAGGGAAGCGCCTTATCAGAATGAATCTAGAAGAAAAATTTGAACCAAATCGGATGTTTCTATCAAGAGTTATCGCGTTACGTACGTACATACGTACATACAGAACCGACGGGCACATTAGCTCTCAGACTTTGATAGCCTGTGAGCTAAAAAAGGAGCATGTAGCTGATATTAAATATAATAGAAGAACCCCAGCCCTAGCAAGATTATATCAAGAAGAAACCATCCAAATAAATTTCAATGCAAGTAAGATAGTTCTTCCCTCCAGTCCATACTTATCTATCCATTATAAGAGAAACCATAGAGATCGTAACGCGCAAAAATTCCACGTGCCTTTAACTTACCAAAATTATGGCTCGAGTTACTCAATGGTCACGAAAATAAGAATAAACATCTAAGTAAAATAAGAAAAATAACGTGCATAATATGAAAGAGTACCTGAAAAAGTGAAGGACGGGATTTCATAGACCGTGCAATTTTAGAATAGTTTTATTTATGTGTTTTGTAAATCGTTCAGGTCGAAACATGTAAACAGTTGAATAAACCTATTTCTACTGTTTTTTAAAGTTTTAATTTACCATCTTTTAGCACTTAAAATTAGTAGAAGGTGGTTCATTTAAGACAGTGTTAATTTTAAACAACTGAAATAAATTTACTATTATAAAAGATGCATAAGCAAAAGTTCGGATAAATGGACACACAATTTAAGGAATGTTTCTGACTATACTAAAACCATCGCACGCTATCTAAAGCTTAGGATTGGTAGCACCAGTTAGCGCTGGCGCGTTTAAAACTCATTTATTTTTATTTATTTATTTATTGTCTTTTTAATTTTTTTTTTTTTTGTTTACATTTTTATCAATTTTTCCCCCCTTCTTATCATTTTCTGAACTCCAGAGATTATAATTTAAGCAAAAATGCTTTTGATTGTTCAACGAAGACATTCTTTTCAATGCTGTCCTATCTCTAATTCTTATTAAATACGATAGTTGAATAGGATCAACGTTCTTCTGCCGTTCGAGCCATTTCATAGCTGCTTCCAAACATTCAGAGGCTTCATTATGGGATGGACCTGGGTTATTTTCAGAGCATTCGTTTTCATTGTCTTCAATTTCTTTTTCGTCATGAATCTCATCCACAATCTCATCATCATTTAAAATCTGATATCCAGGGTCATGTTGCTGCACTATTTAACCACTCGTTACTTTCATTTTCTTCATAGCTTAGGATTCTTCCCATCTCCTTTATTGTTTTACATTCCTCATTTTCTGTTCCACTATCAGTTTTTTAATTTACAGTCGAACCTCGTTATCCCGACACTCTAATGACTAGAAAAAAGTGTCGTCATAAGCGGAGTGTCTCGGTAACCGGAGTTGGAGAAACATATGTTTATAAAAAGCTATATTTTTAATTACTTTAAGACAATTTTAAATTCATAACTTTCTTGCAGTTTTAAGCAATAAAACATCATCATTAAACAAAATAAACACAAAAACAAAATTGAAAAGAATAAAAATCAGATTTATGATGACTTTTTTTTTTATTGCTACATGAAATATTGATAAATTAAAGGTTTGCTTATCCCTAGATGTGCTTCCTACAATTCTTTTTTAAATATTATACAATGAATTGTACTCAGTATTCGTTGTTTCAGAAATGGATGTTAGATAATTTTTGATCGTTTCAATGCTATGCAATTTTTCGGTTTTAATCGGATAAAAAACGCCGTGTCACAAGAAAGCGCAGCCTGACCAGAAAAAAAAAGACCGCGAGTAGACTGATACATCTATATGGAGCTTAAGTGGGTCAATCATAGTGTGTGGGTTAATTTATTCAGATAAAGGATTGATGTAAAATTTCTCATTTATCTCAATGGGTATTTTAGACACTTTTGTGAAAAGTTTGACTAAGACATTTCTTACCGCTTAATTTCCGTGCTCATAAGATGGATTATGAAAAATGGACAATTATCCTAAACCGTCGGGATATCCGGAGTTGAAATTTATTGAACGACGTAAAATTCGGAGTTTATTTACTTTAAAATCATGTACAGAAAATCAGGACTTCGAAAAACTGACGTGTTAAGCGGAGTGGCGTGAAAACCGGGTGTCGGGATAACGAGGTCCGACTGTATTTAAAATTTTATTCCAAGCCAATGGATACCGAATTTCAGTTTAAAAATTTTGGGGAGAAATAGGCTGTTCGTATAACTCGAAGTTCGGTTAAAAAATTTTTGGAGAGAAATAGGCTGTTTGGATAATTGGAAGCTCGGTTAATTGGAGTTCCGATAATCGGCGCTCTACTGTATTTAATACAATCGTTTTGAATAAAAAGTTAAAATTTCAATGCAAAATTCACCTTGATTAATAAGTGAAATTTATAAAGATATAAATAAATGTAAAAACATTGCTTAACGGTGCGTAAAATATAATAAAATCATTTAAAAACACATTAAAGTCCTTTTAAGAAATACCAAAACGTTTTCAACCGAAACTTACTCGGCCTTCATCAGGGAAAAACTAATAGTTGCTGTCTCTTGTCGTCTTCTAGCATTGCCCGGAATAAGACATTCTACTTCAAGTGTGGTATGGAATATAAGGTGGAATGAAAACTAGAAGACGCAAAGAGACAACAACTATTAGTTTTTCCCTGATGAAGGCCGAGTAAGTTTCGGTTGAAAACGTTTTTTTTTTTAATAAGGACTTTAACAACGGTCGCATTAAATTACGGTTTAAAACTTCAAATTGCTTAGTGGCACCACTTTTTTGAAAAAGAAATATTCTCCTTACTTAATGACAGGTAAAAATATACTATAATAAAGCCAATTACACTATTTTATAAAACTGGTGGGAATAAAACTATCTGAATAAAAGACAAAGCCGTGAATATCACGGGAGCGAGAACTAAGGGGTTAATGCATTTTTAAATGACTTTATTATGTTTTACGCACCGATAAGCAATGTATTTACATTTATTTGTATCTTTATGACTTTTAATCGTTTTGAAAATGTGATTTTTATGAATACTGGTACATTCGAATACGATGTAATTTTCAATTTCGTAAGCATGTTTCTAATTAATAGATTTCATGTAAATTGAGCTTTATGTTATTGAGAGATAAACTATATATATAATTTTTTTTTCAAAAAATTAGCAATACTTTCTGTTTTATTTTAAAACAAGAAATTTTATTGAAATGTCTACAAATTTACGTTAAGGTACAGGGTTGCCAGCTTGGCCTCCATTTTTAGCTCACAGGCTATCAAAGCCTGAGAGCTAATGTGCCCGCCCGTTCTGTATGTATGTATGTATGTATGTATGTACGTACGTACGTATGTACGTAACGCGATAACTCTTGATAGAAACATCGGATTTGCTTCAAAATTTTTTCCTAGGTTCACTGTGATAAGGCGCTTCCCTGATTAGTTTTTGGAGTTCATTGGTTAAGGATAAAGGGGGAAAAACGGGGTTAGTCCACACCCCCCCCCCCCTTAATTCAGATAAATGGGTTTTTCATGCAGAATGATTCGATTTGCTCCGAATTTGATATACCGGTTTATTATGTTAAGGAACTTCCCTGATTAGTTTTGGGAGTTCATTGGTTAAGGATAAAGGGGGGAAAAACGGGGTTAGTCCACCCCCCTTAATTCAGATAAATGTGTTTTTCATGCAGAATGATTCGATTTGCTCCGAATTTGGTATACCGGTTTATTATGTTAAGGAACTTCCCTGATTAGTTTTGGGAGTTCATTGGTTAAGGATAAAGGGGAAAAACGGTGTTAGTCCACCCCCCTTAATTCAGATAAATGTGTTTTTCATGCAGAATGATTCGATTTGCTCCGAATTTGGTATACCGGTTTATTATGTTAAGGAACTTCCCTGATTAGTTTTGGGGGTTCATTGGTTAAGGATAAAGGAGGAAAAACGCGGTTAGTCCACCCCCCTTAATTCAGATAAATGTGTTTTTCATGCAGAATGATTCGATTTGCTCCGAATTTGGTATACCGGTTTATTATGTTAAGGAACTTCCCTGATTAGTTTTGGGGTTCATTGGTTAAGGGTAAAGGGGGAAAAGGGAGGTTAGCCCGCCCCTCTTAATTTAGATAAATGGGTTTTTCATGCAGAATCATTCGATTTGCTCCGAAGTTGGTATACCGGTTTATTATGTTAAGGAGCTTCCCTGATTCGTTTTGGCGATTAATTGGTTAAGGATAAAGGGGGGATAGTCCACCCCCTTAATTTAGATAAATGTTTTTTTTTTTTGCAAGATTATTCGATTTGCTCCAAATTTGGTATACCGGTTTATTATGATAAGGAGCTTCCCTGATTAGATTTGGAGGTTCACTGGTTAAGTATAAAGTGGGAAACGGGGGCTAATTCCCCATCACTTATTTTTTTGAGTGGCATTATTCTTTAAAATAAGAGTATAGTATACAATTAGTGTGAATAGTCTGTGAGCTCAATGCCATCAGTTTAGCTGGGCACTTTTCTTTTTTATATTCAGAAAATCCGAATTCGTGTCAGAAATTTAAAATAGTATTTTTGGCTTTATTTAATGACAGAAATTTTGTGATTACATAAAGAAAAGATTCTTCTTTCAAAATTTCTGTGTAAATTTGAAATTTCGAAATAAAAGTGGGGACCATACTGGCAACTCTGCTATCTGCATTATCACTGCAAACGTATAAAAAGAAAAAAATTGCTAAAATAAAAAATAATTTTTAGACATTGATAACGATATCATTAGGAGTAGAGGGAGAATTCGAGGAATGATATCGTATATCGTAAGGGGTGGGGAAGTGCGTCCAAAATTACCAAAAAGTTGATAATCTTTATGTACAAACCCCTTTCGCCCCACTGTGCGACTGTGTAAAAACTGACACTGTTTGATGTTTAGAAGTTAAGAAAATTACCGTAAAAGCTACGTTTTTTGATCTGGTCATTGCCGCCATCAATAGGGCGCAAGCATTACTCGTGGACATGCTATTGCTCATTAGACACAATTAAAAGTCCTAAATATAATTTAGGTATTTTTAGGTGCGTTCGTAATTATATAAATACGTAACACCTATAGTCGTCGTTCAGTCCGTCCGTCTGTCTGTCTGTCCGGATATAACAGAGCAAAAACTACCCAATCGAATGGTCTGAAATTTTAAATATGTAATTGTTGCAAAATTTTGTCGAGTCATTTCAAATTTTATGAAAATCGGATGTATAGTTTAATGACAGGGACAGTCAAAAGTTTTCCGTTACATTAAGGCCAATGGGAAGAAATTATTTCAAGTGCATTTTAATGATGTGACAGCCTTTCGAACAGAATGAAATGGATAGGCACTTATGAGATGCATTAAAATATACATTCAGTACTATATACGGTGGAAAAAATATTTATAAAACTAATTATAGTACGAACGCACCTCATTTGCCACGTTTGACGAGCAATTTGCTACTTGTTATTATTAAAAAACATGTTTTTTTTTTTTAATGATTAATAGATACATATTCACTAAACTGAAAATCTTAGAACTAGCCTGAAAAATTGTACAAAAATTTATTTTGTATAAAGCTAGTTTCTTTATTCTTAGATTTTTATACAATTTTCCTTTTACTAATTGAAGGCTCCTGGTATTTTTCCGTGTAAAATCTTAATTTTATTTTTTCAAATACATGGAAAAACTCTTAATATATTTTGTTTTATATATAAATCTATTAAGAGTTATTATAAAACAAAATCTATTAAAAATCTATTATATTATATATATTTTTTTTGTTTTTAAAATAAATCTATGAAGATTTATTTTAAAAAAATGCTTAAACCATGTAAATTTCTCAGCTGATTTGATCAAGGAACTTAAAGTGTGAAAAGTGGGTGTTACCATTTGAAAAATGAAAATTGGTGCTAGATGTAATATGTAGATAAGACCTCTTATGTCAAAATATACCACATATAATTAAAAAAAGTTTATGCGAATTAAAACGACACTTTTCTTCTAATCTTACGTTAAGATTTATGTTATATGCATTCGAATATAGTATATATATGTGTGTGTGTGTGTGCGTGTGTTATAAAACTCTTTATAAATAAAATGAGTATTAAAGATAAATCGACACTATAGAAATTAACCAATTATTAGAATACGTTATAAAATAACGTCCATCTACTATTGCTAAGTGAGCATAAAATACCTAACAATATAGAAATGAATAAAATTAGTAAAATTCGAATGTTTGATTCAATAGTATACATTACAAAAAATAAATATGAAAAAAAGCAGCAACTGTACATGAAAAATTATCATCGAAACAATAAATATAGTGAAAAATAAATGCATAAGTAAACGCGTATTTTGAAGCAATGAAATTATACATTTTAAACTCAATTAACTTAAATTATATTGGCAAAATAAGGGCTTATGTAGATGATAGAAAAAAGTTTATCCGTTCCATGATGCTTTACACACACACACACACACATATATATATATATATATATATACATGATTTTTTTTACATAAATACAATTTTAAATGCTGCAGTAGACTTAATTAACCACTTCATTTATTTTTCCTAAAAAAATTCGTTAATTAATTATTTTTTTCTTACCATAAAAGTTTGTAATAAAAACTTGCAAAAAAAAAAAAAAAAAAAAAAATATTTAAATTTACATTAAACGTGACTTTATAAACAGTATTTTTTTTTTTTTTTTTTAATGCGCACATGTGAAGACTATTTCAAGAAAATTTATGCGTCCTTTTTTTAATTCATTTTTTAAAGTACTTTTTGTCATTATTTTAGGCATAATTTTAAATTTAAAGATTAAATTTATTTTTTAACAATGCTCCAGCTTTGAACGAAATCAAAATTTCAAATCAAATAGTTGGTTATGTAACCTTATAAAATATATTTCTTAAATACATAAACATTTTTTTAAAACCACAAATTAATTACATTAAGCAAATGTGATTAAAAAAGTCGTTTTAGTTATGTATATTATAGCTAAGCAACGTAGAACGATATTTTACATACTAAAACCTTCCCTAAAATATATCTAAGAGTGATAACCCCAATGAAATCCATATAGCAGAACTTTAGTTATAAGCAGCCGGAGCGAAATTCCCATCTGCATTTTATATATATAGTAGACTAGATTTCTTTTTCGCCCAAACATTTGAAAAACCTCATGCAATTTAAACGCAACACAACGAGTTGCCACACAGTATTTGTTATAATTTCCATTAAAATTTATTTTCTAACTATTCTACGAAAGTTAAACGTCTTATCATTTGATTCAAAATTTCTTTTACACCTAATTATTTGTTTTGAGTAACTCTTTTTAGAAAATCGTAACATAACTGTTACATTTTTCTTCCCGTAAATTTTTTCGTGTTACCCAATTTATTTTATAAACTTCATTTCTAATTTAAGCTAATCTCCAGATATCGCTGTATGGAAATAATTCAAGTCTACCTCTAGATGTCATACGTGACCTTAAAAGAAACATTTGTTTCCTGAAACAAAATTCTAGATTCTTCTCCTAATCAGTGATTCTGATGGATAAGTCAAGTCATAAAACGACACTTTATAGCACGTAACCGTGAGGTGTTTTCAATGGAATTTCATGCATCTCGGATTATAAATCAGCAGAGAGGCGCAGATTTTAATAAACACTCTTTTTTTAAAAATTCTGATATACAAAAGATACAGTTTGAATATTTAGCGGTTTTTTGTATTCAAATATCTACATTCTGAGCAAAAAGTACCTGGAATTTATTATTTAAAAGACGCGCATTAAAGATATCAGGACAATTTCTTTTTCTGTCATTTGTTACCACTATACAGTGCTGTTGTTGGGCGGGAACGCTTGGGAACGCCGTTTCCAGAACTATTTGGTTTGTTATAGTAAAAAAAAAAAAAAAAAAAAAAAAAAAAAATGCGTACGAGCACAAACCTTTCTTTTTCTTTCTTTTTTTTTTCTTTTTTCCAAGTTAAATGAACCTAGCCTGGAAATGAGCCTAGAGAACTAAATGCTCTTCTCCAGACTGTGAAAACTATACCCATTTCAACGTCTGAATGCGAGAGAGATTTAGCTGTATGAATAACATCATGGCCAGTTTGAGAAATTTACTTCTTATAGAAAAAGACAGTTCACTTATATTCATAAGCATGTAAGGACCTCCCTTAAAAGAATTTTGTCCTAAACCATATATGAAATCTTGGTTGCTATTAGGAAGAAAATTAATAGACGAGACATAGCTTGTCGTAAATCAAAGAGCACACAAAACACCTCTCATTATCGTTCTTTATGGAAACTTCTAGGATAGATGTGTCAGTAAGTAATATATGGATTTATTTCTGTTATTTCAATTAAATTTTTCCTCATAATGGAAAATGTTACTATGAGAGTGATTAAATATTGATTTCAGGTAAATGCTATACAAATACAATACTATAAAAACTAGAATATAATAATTATAACAGTTAATTTTAAAAAGTCGGCTTTTAACTAAATGTTTTAAATTGGCTTTTGGCTTAGCAAAAATTCGGTAGCATCAACATCTATTCTATGAAAAGGTGAGTTCCCACAAATATTTTTTTTTAACTACAGCACTACCACTATACCCAGTTATAACGCGGAGTTACAACGCTATCTGTGACTTACAAATTGAAATTACAAGCGATTTTGAGCGCTATTTGTGACTTAGTGCGTTCACACAGAAGTTGCTTTCATACTTTTGATACTCTACGTTTTTCGACTATGGAAAAATTTGTTGAACAAAAACTTTGCTTAAATTTTGCGTTTCAAACGAAATTTTGTTTGCCGAACATCTTGAAAATAACCAATATTTCGTGTGGATTTTTCCCCACGATAATGCAACATCGCAGAAAACTATCTTTGTCCAAGAATTTTTAGCCAAAAAGTCAGCGAATGGCATCGTCCAAACTTCGTACTCACCTGATACGGCCCCGTGCAGTGGTGCCAACTTGTATGGCCCCATGGGGCGCGAACCCACCCAATAATATGATCTCTCCGCCCACCCAATTTCAATTGATTTAATTCACTATTTTTTTTTCTAGGGGGCTCTTCCCCCTACGAGCTACGCTCGTCAACCCCCGTTCAGACACCGCAGACTCTAAAAGCACGCTAATTTGATCGGCTTTAAAAAGAAGTCGGAAGATTGAATTATAATTTAAGAAAGAGTGGCGATCTCCCTACAAACGGGTTTCTATTCATTTCTCTTTGATTGGGGAATTTTAAGGCCAAATCAGCTGATGTTAAAATATACAATGACTGTTTTCATCTTAGATTACATAAAATCAGTTAAACATTTCAAAATAAGCTAATATAAAATTACGAACTAAAAAAACTTCTTAAAACACCATCAAAACCTTAAATGCGCTAGGCCTTTCGAAAGATCTGAGTCTTTCTTCGTCAAAAAGACGTGCTTCTACTATGAAAGCAGCAGCAAGACACATATGCCTAGGGTATACACTATAGCTTTATTTGAGAAATAGAAGGTATACGGAGTTTCTTTAAAAAAATCCAGAAGGTATACGGCTTGTACCTGCGTATACTAGAGATGAGACGGGCTCAGCCCGGGCCAGACACGGGCTCGGGCTCGATTTTCATGCCAGCCTTCGGGCTCGGACGGGCTCGGGCTCATTTTTTTTTAACCTGAAAATTTTATTTATTCCCGCATGGAAAAAAAACCTTTTTAAAAAATATAAGAAGTAATATATTAATGTATAAAAATCAAAATTTCTTGTGTTCCCTATATTATTCTGTTAATGCTTTTTAAAGTGTGTTAATATCTAAAATTTATTTGTGTTTCTAAAATAAATTTAGTATTCCTTATTTTTATCTCTGTTAAAAAGCTTTTATTCTTGTAAAAGTAATTTAATTACTCCTTTCATAATAATCATTAATCTTTCAGTTTCCTATGGTTTCAATAAATAAATGAGACATCTATTATCACCTACTTCTCGTCCTCACGACGCGACGACTGGGTTGAAAATTACATTTTCCATAAGCAATCATTTTGATGTTATTTTCACCAGAATGATGAAAGCAAAGTATCAGTAACTGTTTAGGTTATTGCACAAAAGAAAAGAAAATGATAAAAATTTTTTTTTTATTTATTGGTGAACGGAAATAAAAGCATTTAACTTTACTGTTCGTTAACGAGGGTGAGAAAGTTGATTTTTTTTTTTTTTTTTTTTTTTTTTTTTTTTTTTTTTTTGCTTTATTTTGTTAACAGTTGATAATTTGGTAAACATTAAAAGGAATATTTATTAGCTGTATAAATTGAGAAGGAAGTTTCAGTTAAATATATTTGTAAAAGGACAATTTTGGTTTTAAATTAGGTATAATTATATGTGATGATTGATTAATGTTACAACATCATAGCTATTTTAAAAGAATTTTGCGATATTTGCAGATTTATATCATTCACGCTAAGGCGCCAAAATAGTAGGATATTTTAAAATTGGATCGTTTATTTTATTTTATTTTATTTTATTTTATTTTATTATTTGACAATCTAGGCGAGAAAAGTAATCTCTTCTGTTATTAGTCAATGAGCGTTACTGTCGATCAGTGTTTTCTCTTTTCCTATAAAAAGCATCGGATCTTTCAGACAATCTTGTTGAACTTTTCATTTAAGCTGTTTTTCAAGAACACGAGAATTCCGAAAGATGTACACATTTTATAGCAAATAGTAAAACGTTGTTCGATTCTTCGTCATATAAATCGCAATTTCTGCAAATTTCATTCATTCATTTATTTCTAAAATGCACTTTGTTAATGTTTCCGTCAGATTTGCTTGTTGCGAGAGAAAAATATGAGAATCTTTTTAGGGACTTATCTTTTGATGAGATTAAATGTAAATGTCATAAAATTAATTATGTGCTAGGGATTAACAGTTATTGTCATGTACGAAGTTGTTAAAAATTGAGATATTACATTTAGAACAACTTTTATGCAATTTTTATTAAACTTTTTTTTCCGTTTACATTTTTGGTATCGGGCTCGGGCTCTAATGACGAAAAAATGTTTCGCGCTTGGGCGGGCCCGGGCTTCGAAAAGTGAGCCCGAACTCATCTCTAGCGTATACCCTCCACTACCCTTGGTCATTGACTATACGCGTCAATGCTTTTGCCATTAAGGCTGTTCTCATCTGCTCTGCTCAACAAGCGCAAAACGTTTTGACACATTTAAAAATTCATTTTTCAACTGAAAGATATAAAATTGAGAATCCTGACCATGGAAGCGATTTGGAATCGAACTGTGTTTTCCATTTTTGGATCCATCCATTACCTATTGAGTTACAAGCGATTTGGATCACGTGACAAACACGTTTTCATCCTTTCTTGAGTGAATTTTCTTCTTTCGCGCAGAAATTCAATTCAAAACGCCCACTTTGACACTCTTTTCTGAAAGATCTATTGTGTTTGCAAAAAAACGGAAAACAGCTCGATGACATAGTTCTGAACAACAACAGCTGCTAGTTTCATGCATTTCCGAACAAAAATAAATTAAAACTTATGTCAGAAAGTTGCCCTTTTGGATTTGAGAACAGCCTTAAGCTTCCTGGATGAAGCCAAGGTTAGAACTAGCTATAGTCAATGATCCTGGTTCGATTTCAGGCTTGGACACTTTTTTACTGTGTTGGCTCTACGCCTTATAAGCACAGCTTTGCTGACAGATAAGAGTGAGAAGTGCTAGACTTGGCATCGCCCAAGTAGCTTAGTGGTAAAGCCTTGACGCGTATAGTACTCTGGTTCGATTCCAGGCTTGGATACTTTTCACTCTGTCGGCTCAACGCCTTTTGAGCAATTAAAATTTAAAAATTACTAAATTCAAAGCGTGTGAAATTTTCTACGAAAAATTTCCAAAAAAATTATATATAAATGAAAAATATGAATATCAAATTCACAATATATCTTTACTTAATAGGTGCTAAAAATACAAATGTTAAAAACATTTTAAAAACAATGCAGATGTTGAGAACATTGAGTCACATGATGTTTAAAATCCGAGCGCTTTCGACTGAACCATCAGTCGTCATCAGGGAAAAGAGCACTGCCGAATGAAAGACAAACAGCTGGTTAAATATCAAAGGGCGAAACCAAACGAACCACAAAATAGGAGGGTGGGAAGGATGGAAAAAACAGAGAGGAGCAGCCAATCAAAAAAAGAGAGAGGGGGTGGGGGGAGGAGTGGGACAGGGAGGAGGGAAAATGGTTAATCAAAACCAAATTCCCTGTAACCCCTAGAATTTTAAACCAGATTCTTGGTATGTTATAGGATAGAACATCATTACAGGTACTCTTGCCTTTTGCTAAAATTTCCAACGACTCTCTAATTATACAAATATTATAAAATGAAGCGTGGGCGATGATTTTAACTTCTTTGAATAAGATATCAATGTCTTTAACTTGACTTAGCCGGGATAGAGCTGTGGATGGTCTACCCTTTTTTAAATCTGTCATATGCTCCTTAATCCGTTCCAATAATTTCCGAGTGGTCATTCCTATGTAAGTATACGTTTTTGAACTGCCTCCAATCCTAAAAGGGACAATATAAACTCCGGATTTATCAAAATTGTCTATAGGATCGACCTGTCTGTATACAGTTGCTCTAATTTTGTCGGTGGTTTAGCGATAAGTGTAACATTATATTTCCTTAATGCATACTTAATTCTTTCAAAAAGATGTGGAATATATTTCATACTGCAAAATTTAGGTTTTTCTTTATTTTTGCTAACGCTTGTAGATATTTTGTTACTATTATATTTTTAAACTAATTTGTTGATAAATTTATTCGAAAATCCATTTTCACAAGCTATCTCTTTAATTTTATTTAATTCATCATTAAAATAAAGAGATAGCTTGTGAAAATGGATTTTCGAATAAATTTATCAACAAATTAATTTATAAATATAATAGTAACAAAATATCTACAAGCGTTAGCAAAAATAAAGAAAAACCTAAATTTTGCAGTATGAAATATATTCCACATCTTTTTGAAAGAATTAAGTATGCATTAAGGAAATATAATGTTACACTTATCGCTAAACCACCGACAAAATTAGAGCAACTGGTATACAGACAGGTCGATCCTATAGACAATTTTGATAAATCCGGAGTTTATATTGTCCCTTTTAGGATTGGAGGCAGTTCAAAAAAGTATACTTACATAGGAATGACCACTCGGAAATTATTGGAACGGATTAAGGAGCATATGACAGATTTAAAAAAGGGTAGACCACCCACAGCTCTATCCCGGCTAAGTCAAGTTAAAGACATTGATATCTTATTCAAAGAAGTTAAAATCATCGCCCACGCTTCATTTTATAATATTTGTATAATTAGAGAGTCGTTGGAAATTTTAGCAAAAGGCAAGAGTACCTGTAATGATGTTCTATCCTATAACATACCAAGAATCTGGTTTAAAATTCTAGGGGTTACAGGGAATTTGGTTTTGATTAACCATTTTCCCTCCTCCCTGTCCCACTCCTCCCCCCCCCCCCTCTCTCTTTTTCTGATTGGCTGCTCCTCTCTGTTTTTTCCATCCTTCCCACCCTCCTATTTTGTGGTTCGTTTGGTTTCGCCCTTTGATATTTAACCAGCTGTTTGTCTTTCATTCGGCAGTGCTCTTTTCCCTGATGACGACTGATGGTTCAGTCGAAAGCGCTCGGATTTTAAACATCATGTGACTCAATGTTCTCAACATCTGCATTGTTTTTAAAATGTTTTTAACATTTGTATTTTTAGCACCTATTAAGTAAAGATATATTGTGAATTTGATATTCATATTTTTCATTTATATTATTAAGGTGAATCTGTCGTTCTTTGAAAATATAGTTTTTCTATATTTATTTAATTTAAAATTATATATATAAAATATATTATTGTAATTTAAAATAAATGACAGAACTTGCATAACTTTATGTGCATAATTTTGTAATGATATTGTTTTTTCATTAAAGTAAGAGTTTTACTGTTTTCCTTGGTGGTCTTAATTTTTTTTCCAGCACTGTATATTGACTTTTGGTTATGTTGCAGATATGCAGCGCGGTGATACAAAGGGTTAATTATGAAGTTCGTAACCAACCCGATTCACGGGACAGTTTTTGGGATTGTTGGCTTTTTTCTGTAACCCTGTTTTGTATCGGGTTGACTGTAATTTCTTTACTTGCAGGTCGATTTCAGTTTTGAAGGTAAGGTTGGGGTACACCTGATTTTATAAAAAATCCCTGCTAGCTCGGTCTACACGCGCAGGTATATTTCGAAGTCAAGTATTAATTTCACCAACAAAAACTAAATCATGATAAACCCACTTTAACAATTTTACCTGGCCGCTTTTGACGAGTTTTTAATTTCATTTTTATATAAGAGCTAGTTTTATCAGAATCATGTTAAGGCAGTATTCAAAAAATATTTTTCCATGCTCAACAACTCGAAATTTCCTGACACATTTTCAGATTCATTTTTAAAAGGAAAAACATGAAACTTGCTGACGTGATTTTTTAAGACATTTATAAGCGACCTATGGTTTTGTTTTTCGTTCAATTAATTAATTAGAACTAGATTTATAATTATTTTCTCAGTAGGACCATATTTTTCGTTTGCAACACAATCGCTTCGAGGAATTCGGTTAAAAATGCCCACTTTGACATCATGTTTAAAAATGTATTCTGCCTCTATCAAAAAATCGACCATTACGGCACATTATATAGTTTCTGAATAAGAGAACCTACCAATTGGATGCGTTTGAAAGCAAAAACGAATTTAAAAATGAGTCAGAAAATAAGCAGTTTGGATTTGAGTAAATCTTCAATATGATATTTTTTTTCTTCAACCTCTATGTATTTTTAATTTGTTTTTTCTGTAAGAATTGGTTTTTTCTTCTTCAACTGCCCTTTTTGTTTTAGTTTTTAATTTTTTTGTGGTAAGAATGGTCCTATCAAAAACTTGTGCAATATAAAAGTTGTAGATAATAAGACAATTTATAATAAATTTAATTGGATTTGATATCTTAAGAATTGACAAAGTTATGAATTTTTTTTCCCCAAGACCTTTTTTTTTCGACCGATGAGCTCATTTTTAATTTTATCAAAAATCTGTCATACATAAATTTTTGGTCCATTTTTTAGAAGTAATAATAACTTTAAACTGAGTTGATATGTATTATAATTAAGAACTTATAGTTTTTTTTCGTTTTTCACAAAACCCCTCCCTATTTCCACCCCCTTTGTCCGATTTTGCCCATTAACGAACTTGACCGAGATTTTATGTCCCTTGATTTTATGTATCTATTTGGAAAAGATTTGTGCAGAATTATGGAAGATATCGTGTCCATAAAAGAGTGATATACACATATATATGTTACCGTGAAAGACCGAAATCTGGAGAATGTCGACTTTCACCGGTGAATGTCAACATTCACATAGCCGCTTGGTGTATGTCCGAAATATTTGTTAAATATCCTTATTTCTGACTTACACCGGCAAATGTCGACATTCACCATACATTAATGGTGAATGTTGAATATGTCAGAAATTTGCATTTACTTCTCACTGTTTCAGGCTCGATCATTAATTTTTAAATCATAAAAATATTTTAATCGTCTGTTATCCAAAGCTTTGCTGCACGCATATTCACAATGCCTACTCGGTTCGGATTCGACACAGGTATCTCCGTATATTTTTCTGGTGTGAAATTTTGAAACACATATACAGACGATTGCTATCTCACACAGGCTTTGAATTATTATTTAACCGTTTGAGTGCGGAGCAGCGCGTTAGCGCCCCTCTTGTTAGGTGCCTAAATTTCAGGAAGCGCTACTCGTGTTATGTGCCACAATTGCGGTAAAAGCGATAGCACTCATTTTAGTTTATGCTAAAATTGCGGAGAGGGTGATAGTGCTCCTATTTGTTGTCTCAGTGTGGTGTGCATTTAAGTTGGTTGCACTAGCGAAAGGTGCAATTTCTGTATATATCGTCGGCTTACAAGTAATTTTTTATTGTACAACCCAAACACATTCGCATTTTTGGCATATATCCACAAGATTTTTTCCGCACTCAGACGGTCAATCCATTCGTGGCTCTCTTCGTCCGCAGCCCTTTATTCTGCCACTTAGTCCGACTCTTTTGCGGAAGCAAGATTCGTAGATCCCCAGCCACGTCCCGAGTATAAGACATTCTAGCGGAAGCCAGAATGAAAAAAAAAAAATCAATAATTGAAACCGGACAAATTTATAAAGGAAATTACACAAATTAAAGACACCGAAAAGCGAGAAGGGAGGGCTCGGGGCGATGAAGCTACCGAACGACTTCTAGCTACTTCGAGCTCATTATTAGTCTCATTAAGGGGTCTCAGGACTCTTAACCACTTCAGGGGCGGTGGTTCATTTTTGGACCACCTAATTTTAATTCCTCAATGTCGCATTGACACCAGACTTATGGAATTAAAATTTTTCTTTTATTAAGTGCACTAAGTAAAGCTTTTACTTATTTTCAAATAAATTTGGTTGTGAATTCTGGTGTCAGTTAACCATTTCAGCATTTTAAGTGTAGAAGTACCTTGCCCCTGAAAGGGTTAAAGCTTTAAAATTTTCGAAATTTTTATTTTTTTATGTGTTAAACTCGTATTTTTTTTAAACATTTTGATATAATTGTTTCCTTGAAATTTTCTTTAGAACAGGAGTTAAGACTTATAGAATTATACCCGATCAATAGCTCAAGCGGTGTTTCCAAAACTTTGAAGTTATTTTTCTCGAAAACACGTTTTTCGGCATAATGCGCAGAATATCTCAAAAACTCCTGATTTTTTTTTCATGACATTTTTAAAACATGTGTTTCTTATTAGTCTGTATAAACTGAACCTAAAATTTCCTTTTTATTGTTAAAAAAATATTTTTTAAGTAATTATACTGTTGAAATTTTCTACATTTTGCATTAGCTAAATACAACTTTGTATTAAAAATATAAAAATGCTCTAAATACAAACTTATTTAGGTTCAGGGTAATTATTATAAGCTAAAGTATAAGTAGGTACCAAGATTTTCGTTCTAGTTGCAAAATTTATTTTGTAATCGTGCGCGTAATCTGTTATGCCGATTTCCTGCATCTTTCATCTCAATAAAAATTGTCTCTTAAAATCAAATACAATTTAAGATATTAAATCTTGAAAATAGTCTTTTTTTTCTTCAATTTTAAGAGTCCTGAGACCTGATATGATCATGTATTTCCACTGAGTATTATTTTGTCTTAACAAGTAGTTTTGTTATTTTCTCCATGTAATAATGATAGAATCCTAATTCTAGAAATGTATCCATTATTCATTCAATTCTCTTTCTCTCTCTCTCTCTTTTTTTTTTTTTTTTTTTTTTTTTTTTCTTTTTTAACAATATAGAAAAAAGCTTACTTAAGTTTATAAATATTACATATTTAATGGAGTGATTGTGTTTCTTTCTTTCTTTCTTTCTTTTTTTTTTTTTTTTTTTTTTTTTTTATAACCACTGTTTCCTCCTAATAGTATATTTGCCGCAAGAATTCTGATAGTAAATAAGGCGGAGTTACTATTTGTTAATAAATATTATTAAAATATAGAAAAGTAATTACCCGAAAAAACTGTTTCAGGTATATTGGTTATATTAGCCAATATTTTTAGTCATCGCTAACAGAGTTGGCAATTTAGCGGAAATTCTGGATTCAAAATATCTACCACTTTTTTTAAATGGCAATTTTCATTATATTTATTCAATGAAAGTTTGCCATTAAACAAAGCGAAAAATTATTATGAAAGAATTCAGATATTTTTTTAATATAAAAGTACGTTTAATTTTCAATACTAATCGCTAACATTTGAACTGAAATACCAATATTGATAAAATATTAGATTTACTTTGGAAATATTTGTAATGAAACGTGAATGCTGCATAAAGGTTGCTGTACATTGTAATAATCTCTAACAAAACGTCAATATTGTAAAAATACTTACTCTATGTTGCAAATATTAACAGTGAAATCGCAAAATACTTTTTGAAAGCACTGCACAAATATGTACAAACTGTAAGTTGAAACATTTGACTGAAAGTAGGTTTTATTTTATCTCATAGAAACAAAAAAAAAATATGTAAATTTTATTAACTTAAGCGAAAATTTTGCACATTAGGAAAAAAAAAATGAATGTAATGGATAAGGAAATCAAAGGCATTTAATCATCTGTTTTAATTTTGACTCAAGCCGTACCTTTTCACACTTTCACATGTATAATATTATTAGAATTAGAATACTATCATTACTACCTGGAGATAATAACAAAACTAATAGTTAATGCAAAATAATACTAAATGAAATGACGTTTTCTCTTAACCGCTTGAGGGGCGGTGGAATAAATTATATCCCACCTAATTTTAATCAAGATTTGCACCAGAAACATGTAATTACACATTTATTTTATAACTTTGGTGGAAAGAAGTTGTAAAATAGCTTTTCCTTATTTTGAATTTTTCTTTTGGCATATTCCGGTGTGAAATCAGCATTACGGAAACACAATTATTTGTCCCTGAAAGGGTTAGTGGGACACTTCACCCCAAACGAGTCAAATAACAATTTCATGATTCCATGAATAGCGATCGGTTTTATATCATAAATACTTCAGAATATTCATTATTTAATACCAGAAAAATAAACTGAGAAATACATGTGTCCAATCTGAACCGAGTAAGTATTGTGAATATGCGCGCTGCACTTCGGTTTTGCAGAAAACACTTCAGAAAGTATTTTAGAGTTCTTGAAAAAAAAAAAATAGTTTTCTCGTTTACTCTCAATTAATGTATTTAATTTTTCAAAAAAAAAAAAGATCACGACTCACTGCAGTATTTATTCAATATAAAGTAGGATATTAAATAAAAAAATAAAATTTAAGAAAACGTTGCGCGAACCATCAAACCTTGCATAAAACTGGCAAAGCTAACTGATTCGCAGTAGAACAAAAAATTTGGCGACAGACTCTCAGTTAAACACCGCTTCTCTTTTCGAGCTCCACCAGAGCATATCTGTGAATGTCGACATTCACCGGTGATGGTTCAAATGCACAAGAACATAATCAAATATTCGGTCTTTCACTGACGTTTTTGGTATGCGTTGACATTCACCGGTGAAAGTCGACATTCTCCATTTACGGTCTTTCACAGTAACATATATATATGTGTGTGTTAGGGTGGCCCTTATTTTTCAACTTTTTAAAAGTTTAGCTCCCACCCTCCAATTTTGTTCCAATTAACATAAAAACAATGTATGCAAAATTTTAGCTCAATCGGACAACTTCAAGGCGACCCTCATTGACCTTAAAATTTTGAAATTAATGCCCTAAAAACCATTTTTTAAGGTAAAATGTTTTTATCTCTTATAAAATTTTCTTTTACATAAAAGAAATATCCGTTCTTATTCATAGTATTAAAATGATAATTTAGTATAAATATAATGGAGAAATAAATTTGAGAAATTGGGGGCAAAGCGCAGGTATAGGGAAACACCTTCGCTCATTATCCTTATTCGCTGCCATCCGTGATTGTAAATAAAAATCATCTTATTTGTAAAAACTTCTAGAGACTTGTTCATTTTAGTGTGGCATTATGATTTGAATGTTTCTATGTTGTTTTGGTATCCCTGGCAATGCTGGAAAACCATGTTTTTGTAACCTCTCCGTTTTTACAATGTTATTTGCTTTGTACATTTATTTTGTGGCCAAATTTTATGCCATCGATGACAGATTCACCATTTTTTTCTTACAGAACTGTTTGTATCACTGTGACGTGTTTTTTCTAGAACCGTGAAATTGCCTCAACTTCTTTCGTTAGTTCATCACATAAGTTAAGAAAATATTTTTTAGTCACTCTTGTTCGCTACATTTCCAATCCAATCATAGCAACCAAACTACCATCGAATTGACAAGTTTTAAGCATTTCATTCTACAATGTAAGGGTTGTAAACCTTACAACGAAAGAAAGTGTAATACTGGTGATTCAAGAGGTTTCCATTTTTGGCAAAAAACACGAATTCCAGCTAGAAAAACTGACCATTGCATTGATTAGCTTCTCAACTCCATGATGAATGGAAAGTTTTACAGAAAATTTTAACTCGAGCTAAAAACAAGGAAGAAGAAAAAAAATAACTTTTTGTGTAAATGACAAACGATCTCTTTGACACAGTTCCTTCAGATTCTTTGGGAAAGGTGAAAATTGAAGTGAATAAGAAATTCTTAATGCTTCAACGCCAAAAAGGAAGATCGGACTCCATGTTTGGTGTAGATCAAAAACAAAAACACAAGGAAGAACCAGCACTTAAGCGCACTTCAATGGAAACTGCCAAGGGAAAAAGACATGAAGAAATGGAAAAAAAATATATACTTATATAAGTCTGTTCCATCAGTAACTGATTATTCAGCTCAAGCAGCTAAAGCAGTGATTGTGACAACGACAGTAAAAATTCTTCTGTCGTTGATTAGAAAACATAAGAAATAGCAACCACCCCAACAACAAGAACACTTTCAACCACTCGAGGTACATTGCAATTTTTTACGTATTTCTGAAGTTTTTCATAAGTGCAAAATCACTGACAGAAATACGGTTTATATATTAATGACGCTGGTGCAGATACTTTCGCGGATGATACTGAAAACCTGATAATAAATCACACTTCTTTTAAACAAATTAGAAAACAATTTAGAGCGGCGAGAAACACATACATACAGAAAAATTTATCATAAATGACAGTCAAGAATTGGTGCTGGATTGGTATGGAAATCTCTTCTCATCACTCACAGGTATTCAAAAAGTTGATAGTCTGGCAATATTAGCAATTTTCATGGGAAGGAGCAGCTGTTGAGAGACCCTGAAATCTTAACATCTCCAGGAGAAGAGCAAGCCATGGCTGTTTAAGAAACAACCGAGAAATTGGGCATTACTGACAAAATTCAAGCACTTTGCTGTGATTCGAGACCAAGCAACGCAGGTCAAGTAAAGCATCCCTGTACACATCAAGAAAAAGTGTTCAATCGCGACCTATTGTACTTCCCTTGCCTCATCACATTTATGTGTTAGTTTTGAGGTGTTTTTTCGACTCACTGATGAGAGCAACTTCTGGCCCAGACATGGCGTTTTTCAAAAGATTTAGATAAATTTGGACTAAACTCAATAAAAAGGTTTACACGACTGGTAGCAATGAAGTGCCTGGTGATGCCTTCACAGAACAATGAAGAGTATTCACAATGTTTAGTCTGAACACTGCCCATATTATGTTTGTGATGCTATAGCAATTATTGTTGGAAATAAAAAAGGGTCTGTCTTATCGAGATTGTGAACTTTATTAAAACATCATAATATTTTCTAGCTTTTTCACGATATTTTTGGAATTTTTCAAATTAAATTTTGGTAAATTTGATTTAGAATGTTTTTAAACAATAGCTGGGGTTACCTAGATGTGTCCACATGAGTTTCTTTTAGAAGAAACAAAATGGTCAAGATAGGTACGAATATACTGTTTTGGAAAGGAATTACTCGTTGCGTAGACTATGTTACAAACTTAAAGACATTTGAGGGTCGCCTTAAAGTTGTCCGATTGAGCTAAAATTTTGCACACATCTTTTCTTTGTTGATTGGAACAGGTTTAGTGGGTGGAAACAGGAAAAATTTTACTTTCAGAAAATTGCCTATTGCTAAGGGTCACCCTAGTGTGTTTAGATAGATAGATAAAGTGTTTTACTGGAGAGGGTTCTGGGGGTCATGATCTTTGTAGATCTGCAAAAAATTTTCCGAAATTCCAACATAGGGGAGATATCAATAGGTAGAATTTCATGCGAAATCTACCTAAAAGAAAATCTTGAATAATGTTTCAGAAAAGTAATATGTTTAAATATGAATCAATATTATTTATTCTCTCTTTCATTTTTTTTCTTTATTTTAAGCAGCCTCTTTTATTTTAAGGGGTCAAAACAGTTGTAAAATCCTATGAAAAATGCTTTATATTAACATACCTTTTTCTTCGGAAATACGGAAGTGATTTCAGCTCATACATTTATATATTTGGTGTTACAATTAGCTATATTTCGATAGTTTTGGGTTTATAGAAAACTATTTTTTTAGTAACTTTAATTGAGAAAAAATTTTGCTTAGATCGCTTACCCAGAGCCTGATTAAAGCACGTGCTAACTGGGCCATTCCCTCGGGCCGCTAATTTGGGACACCCCAATTTTGGTATGTAAATTCTGTGAATATGATATCTAAATCTATTTTGGTCTTGTACTCATTATAATCAATATTTTGTAATTTTTGGGTAGGATAAGATTATAAAACAAAAGCATATTTATCTAAATATATATTTATAGATGTATATCTATATCTATATTTTAAGACATAAAAAATATGCCTTAATCCTTTTCTATAATATCACAAAAAATACTTTTAATACTGTCACAAAAATTAAATTTTTCCTGACAGTATAAAAAGGGGAGGGGGAGTTAATACCAGTTCTTGGACCTCTCTTTTTCTTGAAACGGGACCTATGCATAACTATTGAAACTTTTTATTTTTATTTCTTGCCGAATTATCAATTTATACTTTTAAATACTAATAAAACTAATTTTTTAAAAATATCAAGATCGCGTCAATAGCTCCCTCGAAAAAGAATGTCTAATATCAGTTACGGGGTGTCCCAAAAATGACTGATGGATTTTAAAATTCAATAACTTGCAAACGGTGACAGGTATTAAAAAATTCTTGCAGGAGTGTTATGTAGGATGTCAGGAGTTTTTATGCTGTGATTCTCAGTTTTAGTTACAATATCATCGATAGGTGGCGCCGCAAGCAATAACTGCTCAATCCAGGCTCGATTTTTCGGCTTATTTCTTCTTCCATGCGAAAAAAAGGAATTCAAATGTATTGAATGGATCTCAAAGTACCAAGAACGGGTCTGGACTGAGCACTTATTGCTCTCAGTGCTATCTATTGTTTGAAATTCGAACTAAAATCAAGAATCACAAAAAACTCCTGACTTCATACATAACCCTCCTGCAAGAATTGTTTTAATATATGTCACTGTTTGCAAGTTATTGAATTTTAAAATCCATCAGTCATTTTTGGGTATTTTATGTAGAATTTAGCAAGTGTTGTTACAGCTTTAAACAACTTGCTTCCTCTGACTTTTTTTTTGGTTGAACAGGATCTTGATATTTAAGTCAAAGTGAGAGTACAAGACGACATAAAGAATTGAATAAATAAAAATAAATCATTTCAAAATCTCTTTTGAAAACGAAATCCCTCCTATTCAAAAGTTTTTACTATAGAAAAACACGGGATTTTGAACTCGATGAATACGAGAAATATTTAAGGATTACATAGTTTATTTGAAGTATGTCTTACTTAAAATAAAAATTTAAAAAAAAAAAGTTAAAAATTGTTATTATTTTTTTAACTAAGTGTGGACACATAAGGATTTTCTTTTTTGAAGGATCATAAAACAATTTCAAGCTTTTAAATGAATTGTATTTGTAAAATAAATACATTTTTAAAAGTTTTTTTCGGAAAAATAATTTAATGAATACTTAAAACATTTATGAACACATTTTCTTTCTTATTTATTTCTGGCATATATTGTTAATGATAATGAATGTACAGTATACGTAAGACTGCGTTAGAAATAAAAGCAAAACAGAAAACGTCTATCGTTTTAATTTGTGTAATGTTCGTTATAATTGTACGGAGTATATTTTGTCATAAGCAGTCGTCTGTAATGTGAATAAGAAAGAAAACATGCGCCAAGCATAGATAATGTAACACTTTCCAACATATTCAGAGTAACGTAACAAAACTGCACCGCGTTTAATAAATTGAAATAGAATGTCTAATTCGACCCTATGGAAATGCATAACACGTTTTAAAACCCAATTTCAACTATTGCCATCTACAATCAGAAAATGATCCGAATTCTTTGAGCAGCCCTGTATATAATATACAGATTTGTATCTATTAACTGCATGCATACCAAAATTGAGTTCAGTTAGGAAATACATACCTCAGTTGAAAATTCCCCTTCAAGCCGTTTCCGCGTTTAAGGAGAATGGTACGTGAATCCTTTTGTGCAACCCTGTATACAAGGTATAGAATTTATATATAGCAAATAGTATGCAAAAAATTAGCAAAATTTAAAAGCGCATACCGAAATTGAAAACGCACTTTCAGCAATTATGGCTCAAAGACTGTACTGTAACCGATTTCTTTTGTGTGTCCCTGTAAATGAACGACAAATGTTGTGAATGGTCTATTGTATCGTAATCATCTTGTAGGGGAATTCATTGATTTCTATCAGTTTCAATACATTTGGAATAACGTAATGTCATTACTCTGCAAACGACTTTTCCCCATATATCATAATGTAATGGAACTCTTTTGAGTGCCTCTGTCAATGGACTATTAATGCTACACACTTCATATACGATACCGAACATGCCATGGTGAGCATCATTAACACATTTCAATCGCATGAAAATCCGAATCTAATTTACGTCAGTTAGAGCGTGGACAGACGGACAGATAAAACGAATTCATAAATACTTTTGCAACTTTGTTGGAAAGTGTTTAAAACTGCACAACTACATATCATTACATTCTTTTACTTAACTCAACTTGGTTTTTAACACTTTACAGCATAGTTGAAAAGTGTTTATCAATTCGGTTTGTCTGTCCGTCTGTCTGTGCTCTAACTCGCGCAAATACAGTCCGATTGCCATGAAATTTATATATGTTATTGGAGTTTACTATAATAAGTTCTGCATTGAAAATGAGGTGTGTAGCATTTACGGTTCATATACAGGGACACTGAAAAGAATTCCGATACACGAACGTCTGTGGGGGAAAACCGTTTGCGATGAATTTCAATGATATTACATCATTTTAAACATATTGAAATTGATATATATCACAGAGGTATACTCAAGGCTTAATTTCTAACAGAAAAAGTACCGGAGCCCTAATATTCTGCGGTACCGGTACAACAAGCGTACCTCCCCCCCCCCCCCCCTGTCACTCCTATCTGCATATTTATATTTCGTAGATTATCTTCAAAATTTAAAGCATTTTTTTTTTTTATTTAGCAAAATAAAGATTTTAAATATATCCTAAGAGCGTATACTTAGTTGTCAACTATTTCACTTTTTAGTTATCATTCCTTCCTTCTGAATAGAAATCTTTGCCTAATTTTAAAGTTAAATAATTGCAGAATTCTGCGATTAAATATGATAAGGATTACGATTAGGAAATAGTGTTAATATACAAAAAAAGGTATAGTTCGCAGCAACGCATTTTTAAGAAAAATTGAAGGAAATTTACAGAAATTAATATTTATATGCTGAAGAATGGAACAACGTTTACAATTTCCTATAAAATGTGCATATCTTAAACTATAATCGATTCCTTCCGCATAACAATCTTTTGTGGTGAGTCCCTGAAAATCAGATTAAATTAAAAATTTGACACTGTTATCGGTAGGAATCGATGTTTTTATAGAAAAAGGGAATCACTGTTCGATAGCTTTCTTTCAGAATAACAATACATGGCAATTATATCTATTTACAAATGAAAGTGACTTTATAAAATCTTTTAGATGGAAAGGAAAGGAAAAAGTAATTTAGGTTTCAGTTTTTCGGAAGCGCTATTGCACTGGGCTCCGGAGCCCTGTATTTATGAGCTCCGGTGAATTCCGACTAATATTCAAATATTTACTCAAAACAGAGAAGTACCGGAGCCGGGCTCCAGTGGGCTCCGGCGCAAATTAAGCCCTGGGTATACTACAAGAAGGTTCTTATTATAGATATGGTGTGCATTGAATTTATCTGTCATTTACAGGACATACAAAAGTATTTGGCTACGCAAGAAAATGAATAGTAATTGAACTAATGAAGCCTACGAACAATAATTTCTGGAAGTGCGTTTTCAGTTGTGGTATGCGTTTTTAAATTTAATATATTTTTTAAATACTAGATGTCCTTGGCGGCCAGTTTGGTCTCCCTTAAAATTTATGTTTGGAAAAGCATGCTAAGCATTGTATCATGTTACTTTTATTCGTAATTTAATTTACTTGGACTCCCTTAAACATAATTAATATAATCCCTTAAGCTAATATTAGTTTTTGTTGCATTAAAATATCTCAATTTGTTGATTTTCTATAAGCAAGTAAACCCTGTTGGTTTACAATGGAAGCCTATGGGAATTTGGCGAAATATTAGATATATCGCCATGTTGGCGATACAATTGGCGGTATTTGGCGACAGAAGAGGGTCCTCCTTATGGTAACCCCCCCCCCCCCCCCTTATAGGAATGGAGATATATTAAATGCTGTTCAATAACCAATGAGATGCGTTTCATGCGGGCATTGCCATTAAACAATTAACAAATAATCGCGATTTCTGTGCCACGTACGCTAGCGTAATATATATATATATATATAGATATATAGATTTTAAGACAATTTCCCGTTAGCTCGCCGCGCAGTGATCCCTCACCCAATATTCTTTACCGTAATAATTGTATACGAGCTACAAAAACAATAGCTTTAAGGATACGTCAAACCACGCTAGCCAAAAAAGGCCAACTGGCTGTGAAACTGTAGCAATGCAATATTTTAAGCACTAAAAAGTACGATATTGAATGTAAATAAAAAAAAGAGTGTAATAATTAAAAAAGAATCACACATATTTTATCAATTAACAGTTTATATAAACTAAAGTACGATTACACGTTAAGAAACAATTTATAAATCCCGAAGAGGCATTTTAAATTATGCTTCTTTTTCTTTCCTATTACCATAAATTAAAAAAGAACAAAAATGATATATATTTTTTAAATAAATTCACTAGCTCGCGTTTCTACCCAATGAAAAAAAAAAACGTGGATTTTCCGTAATCGGCTTCGCTGCCACGCCAAATCAGTGTATTGTAATGGAATTGTTTCGGAAAAATCATGAATTACAGTCATGACATAAGGCGTGATTTTCAAGATAAACATTGAATGCTTGTAAATAGTGTACAGTAGAATCTGTTTTAGCCGAACTCTCGGTTAACCGAAATCCATTTTTAAAAGCTTTTTTTTTTTTTTTTCACTATCACATTCTTCTTGTGCAAGCGATTCTTTCCGAAGTACGAGTGCAGATAAATATTTTGGATCCCCTTTCTTAGAATTCTTTGAATTTGACTTGAGCTTCCGTACGAGATTTTTACTAGAGTAAAAATTTTCATTTTTTTATCATGTGTACAAAAAAACCCCGCATTACTTTAAGTATAGAAGAAAAATTTCAAATCATAAATCGTGTAGAATCGGGTGAGAATATGACAAGATAAGCTCAAGAATACGGCATTGGTTATTGCAGCTGTTAGTGTTATGAAGAAAGAAGATGCTGAAAAAAAAGTTTCATGTAGAAAGCAGCAGAAAGACTGTGATACTGGTGGGCCAATAGTATTAAAAAAAAAAAAAAAAAAAAAAAAAAACCATCGTGATTCAGTTGCAAAGGCAATCGAAACTACAACAAACAAAACTTTGTTTCAAACCCTTGTGAAATACGTAAAAGGTACTTAATTTCAAAATTAAAATGCAGGTAGTTTATTCTTTTTTCTATTTTGCTGTTTCTTTATTTATATTAATAACTTGTTACCACCATAAGAAATAGCGCACATATTTGTCCTTAATCTTAAAATTGAAGCATTCTCGATTATCTGAAAATTTCGATTTTCCGAAAGATGGCCGGTCCCAATTACTTCGGATAATGGAGGTTCTACTGTATTTTTAAAAAAATCTTTTTACTTTTAAATGATAACAGTCACATTTCACCCTTTGTTTGAGTTCTTTAGAAAAAAGCAGTCTAGTAAAGTGTATAAAAGTTTAATCATTTTGCTTTAAATTTACATAGAGTTGTAAAAAAAAAAAAAAAAGTGTTAGACTGAGAAGCCGCTACACAGACCACCACCTCATCGAGTTGTCGGCTGAAATTCCAGGATGAGGCAAAACTCAGTTAGTATATTAAAATTCAACCGGTCTGCTAAGTCCTATCTTGATGGAAACCCCCTACAGACCCGATTTTAGTGACTGATCGGTAGGTTTATCATTGTGTTTTCCTGCACCCAAAGGTACACTGTTAAAAATCTGCTGCATTTGCTGCATAGTCACTCCATCGCTTTTATAGGAAACTGTTACTTGACTATATTATGGAGCATTCTCATTGGTCAGAATGGAGACATACTATAAAAGCAGTGGAGTGACTGTGCAGCAAATGCTGCATATTTTTAACAGTGTATGAGAAAATGGAGGACTGGGAGCAGGAAAACACAATGGCAAATTTACCAGTCAACCGCTAAAATCAGGTTTGAAGGGGGTTTTCAACAAGATAGGACTTGGCAGACCAATTGGATTTTAATATGCGAATCGAGTTTTAATTAATCTTGGAATTTCAGCCGTCAACTCGATGAGGTGATCGTTTGTGCACCCGTCTCCCGGTCTATGTGTTAAGGATTTATTGATTAATTCAGAAAGATAAATTTAAGATCTTATAGGAAAAACATTCAATTATTAAACAGAAAAATTGTACATAACATTTACAAACAACATGGAGTTTGCTGCTTCATTTTCTTTCCTATTTTATTGTCTATTAAAATTGTAAAGATAACTGCCATTCACTGCCCATGTTGCACAAACAGCTGTCCAATTGTTTGCGATTTTCGGAAACTGCTGTAGGTTAGCGTGAAAGCAATAATCTTCAATTTTAGAGCGCGGTGTTGGTCCAACTCAAAATCATTTCAATATGCCACTGTTAAGGGAATATATGACATCTGAATGGGTAAAATGAAAGCAATTTGTAAATAGTAATTATTTTTCATGTTATTAATAAATACTTTATTTATACATATGCACTATTTGTACACGTATACTGAAGGAATAAAAGTTTCACATTCTTTTTCCCGTGCGTGAAATATGTAATCAAACATTTTTTTTAAAAATTGCTTCGATTTGCCATTGAGATGTCATATGTGCCTTTAAGTGGTTGGCCTTCTGTGGATAAGACATAGGCCCTTTGCTGGAAAGCGGTTCGTTGGACAAAATTTTGGAAAGCAGACATTTCTAACTGTTGCCAACTAGAGAAACTCTTATCAGACAACAATAGGCCAACTATTTTATGCTACATGGGTATAGTATAAACTTCTATCGGTATCTTATTCTTTGTTTGTTTTTCATTTCAGACATGATGTCGAAGGCCAAAAGAACAGCTGGAAGCATCAAAGAATTCGCTTCTAGACTGACTAGAAAAAAGTTTGTCGACACTGACGTCATGGAGACCAACTTGCGACGATGCCTCAACACTGCAGACATCACCTTGCTAGCCATAGGTCACATGGTTGGTTCCGGCGTGTACGTCCTCTCAGCAACTGTGGCTAAAAACTTGGCAGGACCTGCCATAGTCGTCGCTTTCATATTCAGCGGATTTGCCTCATTCCTGGCAGCGCTCTGCTATGCAGAGTTAGGAGTCAGGTATCCTAAGTCAGGATCTGCCTATTCGTACACTTACCTTGCCCTTGGTGAACTGTGGGCGTTCCTGGTAGGATGGAACGTTGCGCTGGAGCACGTCATAGGTGCGGCTGCGATTTCTCGAGCTTGTAGTGCATATATAGATTCCCTGACCGGAGGCATCATCAAAAACGGAACTATAACTATGACCGGAAGGCTAGACGTTCCAATGATGTCCGAATACTTAGACTTCCTCGCTTTCGGCATCTTGATACTTTTTGTGATCTTCCTGTCTTTTGGCGTCAGAATGACGTCACATCTCAACAACGTATTTTCGGCAGCCAACTTAATTGTAATAGTTACCATCATCTGTGTCGGTGCATATTTCTCCGATGTGAAAAACTGGACCAACCCAGCAACAGGAGGCTTTATGCCGTACGGGTGGTCAGGTGTATTAGCAGCTTCAGCTTCTTGTTTTTACGCGTATGTCGGTTTTGATTCTATCGCTTCATCAGGTGAGGAAGTGAAAGACCCACAGAAGTCTATTCCACGAGCCACCATGATCTCCATGGGAATCGCCACAGCTACTTATGTAGGGGTTTCGACAGTGCTCACCATGATGGTGAATTACAAAGACATAGTAGATGACTCTGGACTTCCCGAGGCATTCCGTGTGCATGGTGCGAATTGGGCAAAGATAATAGTCATCGTAGGAGCCGTCAGTGGCATGGCTACTGGCATCATAGGTAGCCTTTTCGCCTTAACACGTGTCATTTATGTTATGGCAGATGACGGCCTGCTTTTTGCGTTTTGTTCGAACGTCAACATCAAGACAAAGATCCCTCTTGGTGCAATGTATATATTTTCCTGCTTGTCTGCCCTTATGACGCTGACGTTAGACATCAACACCCTTGTGGAAGTAATGTCTATCGGCACACTTTTTGCGTATCTAGTAGTTAGTGCGTCTGTCATCGTATTGCGATACAGGCCCACAGCACAACTTTCCACGGACAGTCAAGAACTGTCTTCCATTGGTGACAGCAGCGCTGAAAAGTCTCCAGTGGAAGATCCCGGCGGCCAGTTCCAAGAACGTTTCCAGTTTATGAGAGCTTATTTGAATTTGTCACCAGGACGCCTGGTCACAATATGTGTTTTTACTTACTGTATATTTATTTTTGTACTGAGTGGTTTTGCACAAGTTTGTTCCTCTAGCATAGGAGAGAAATCGTGGTGGGCCATTTTGATTTTGATAGTTTTACTCCTCTGTGTTATAAGCTCATTGGGACTAATAACCATTCACCAACAGTCTTCATATTCTCCGAGGTATAAGGTAAGTGCCAAGTGTGAATACTAAATATAATTTTCAGTTTTTCTGTAAATAAGCAAAACAAATAATTTTTAAGAAATTCATCCAAAGAGTTCCGCTCAAAGCTGCGCTCGTGTTTTTTACAGTACCTTTAACAAGGGGAAACTAATCACTCACTCAGGGGAAACTAATCACTCACTCAGTCAATATGAATTCACTTTAACTTTACAATTGTCATATTCAGAACGTGACAAAAATGTTACTTTTTTTTAGTTAGTCACATAATGACCCATAAGAGATTATCATTTGATGAGTCTAACGTGAAATAAGAAATAACCATGAATCGTTTTATCTTGAAAAATCATCAAATGTCGTCAGAGGGAGATGATGAATTGATAGCTTTACTATTGAAAAAAGGTTAAAAGCGATAACTAAACTATGTTGCAGCTGATTTTTTTTTCGTTATTTATAATTCGTCACATAAAGGGACTTACCGACATCTAAATGACTTAGATTCAAATCATTCTTCCACGTAATGTGACTGCAATAACATTCAAAAGTGTCAAATTATTTTGGCTATAATGCTACAATGATGTTCCAAACAAGAACAGGGTCTAAGATTATCGAGAGGACAGGTGGGGCCATGTCCCGGGCAATATACCTTTATGGCATGGTTGGACAGTGCTTAGAATGTGGTAAACTAGGCGTTTGGTCATAACACAAAAATTTTATAATGCACAGAACGAAAAACGTTTTGCATCACTTTGTAGTTTTCAACCCCGCTAATACAAAATGGACATTAAAAAATATTATTTTAAAGGAAAATTTACGCTGTTCTTTTCATTATTTTCCATATCTTTTTTTCTTTGTGCGATATTTCTAAAGATGACCTCTGAAATATACGCTTAAGAGCACAAAACTTTGCCATGATGTTCTGTAAAAGGGGGTGGGCTCTCCTCTTGGTTTGAACACATCTTCATGTTCTCGTATCAATTCGCTTAATTCTTCTACTTAATCTTCAGGTAGATGCTTCCCTTCTTCTTTACGTAATACACATAAATTAAAAACGTTCGGCAGGTTCTGCGTAAGCAATGGGTCATTATCAGAAAGAAGATCAAATACTTGACGAGAACTGTCGTGAAAACACCACTGCCAGCTCTTTACATCAAGGACAATTCCTGCTTTTTTCAAAAAGTACGATAAAATTTTGCTTTGGTTAAAACAATTAATTCTATTTTAAGAGATTTTCCTTTTGCTTGGGTAGTTATTTCAGTATATAAAACTTCATCATTAGGTTTATTTCCATTAGCTAAAATCATAGTAATCACTTTGGGCTTAAAATCAACTCTTTGACTTTTTAATAAGTTATACAAGGTTTCTCCTGCAATGGAATTACTTGCTCCCGTATCAGTACACGCTGTTCCATAAAATCCATTTATGTATATAATATATCCATTTAAGTATACAAGACTACGCTATTAAATTCTGTAGATCCTGTTTTGAGAAAAGAATAACATTTGGGACATTTTGAACGAATGAATCCAGGATTTCTACACCAAAAACACGTTAAGGGAGCGGGGGGTTCTATGGTCTTCCGAACACATTCTATTTTTATCTGAAAAATTGTCCTTTTAAGTGTTAAAAGTTAGCTGTTAAAAGTTACCTTTAAACCTTTCAGGTTTTTCGTAAATCTTATCTTTAACTAGCTATTTCTTTTTAGGAATATTGCAATATATTTCTTTCTCAGAATCTTCCCGAATATACTATCGTAGCAATCTAACATCTCCACTAGTTTCTCTGGAGATATTATATCACCCCATTGGTACAAAAAGTAGTCCTTAGAATATGGAGGAGCCCTCTTTTTGATCGGATCAGCTATCATGAGGTTTCTTAACACGTTAAATGCGACGCCGGTCCCTGGGAACCGGCATTGATCTTTCCGTTTAGGCGACGCCGATTCCCGGTCCCTAGGGACCGGCGTTATAAAATTATAAAAGTAATATATTATGTAATATTAAAAACATTTTTTACTTTTTTAATGCATTTTATTAAAACATTTCAAACATAAAAAGGGTTTTCCTTCACAAGAATTACAAATTTTGTACAAATATATATATACAATTTCTGCGTATACTGTCGCTTAAACGGAAATTAAAGTAAAATTAGTGTCGCGTTTAACGTGTTAATTGACCAAAAGTACTAATATTGAGACCTGAAATCTACCCATTGAAATAACTTTGCAACTTAAAAATCTTTCCACATACTATCTGGGGATTTCCTACATTTACTAAATAACTGTCTAAACCTTTCCGAACTCAATTTAAATCTTTTTAAGAGCATTGATTTTGCATTTGTATAATTTTGAGCAGTTTCTTCAGGTTCTCTAGCTATTAAATTAGTAATCTCACTTGGCACAGAACCAGTGAAATGTGTAACCCAAACACTTTCGGGAAATTTTTAAATTTTAACTGTCGTTCAAATAACGTTAGAAAAATACTTATGCCACCGTTATCCGGATCGAATTTACGATTTAACTTTTGTAATTCGAATTTAAGATTTTGCTCATCCGAAACACTTAAACTTGAATCGCTAGTATCGATTTTATTTTCTATTCTTAATTTTTCAAATTCGAAAGCTCTTTCCTTTTCTAACTGATGCTCTTTTTCTGCCTGTTCCTCTTTCCTAGTGTTTATAACAGTATTTGACGTTTCCTTCACAAACTCTTCTTTGTAATTAAGACTACTTTCTATTAAAGTCCGTAAATCTGCTATTAGTCCAAGAGCTGTTAAACATTTTAGGGAAGGTATTTGAGGCACCCTGAAAATTTGTGCAACACTTCTTTTGTAATGCCTGAATACAAAATCGAATGTCTGGCGGAAGGATCGTGGCCCAAAACCTGTGCCAGACAAAAAGACAAAGGCACTTGACACGTGTCTGGCACAGTTTTTGTGCCGACTAAAGTGTCTGTCATTTTCAAAATATTTTTTTCTAAGCATAAATATTATTGTGCCTCAATCTCAGCGTGCCTCAAATACCTTTTTGGGGTAGTCAAAAAATGGCACTTGACACGTGTCTGGCACAGTTTTTGGGCCGACAAAAGGGCCTGTCATTTTCAAAATATTTTTTTCTAAGTATAAATATTATTCTGTTTCAATCTCAGCGTGCCTCAAATACTTTTTTGGGGTAGTGTCAAAAAATGGCACTTGACACGTGTCTGGCACAGGTTTTGGGCCACGATCCTTCAGCCAGACATTCAATTTTGTATTCAGGCATCACAAAAGAAGTGCTGCACAAATTTTCAGGGTGCCTCAAATACCTACTCAAAAATGTTCAACAGCTCTCCTACTATATTTTATGAGATGCATGCATGGTTTACTCCAGTTCTTCTGCCAAAATTTTTAAATCTTCTTTTTCCCCTTTCCCGAGAAAAGCCATGCTCCTAAATTTTAATTTTTAAACTCGGTAAATTACAAAACAAACAGTCGGAAGAAATTTTGGTTCCTCGCCTACGGAAAATACTTTACCAAAAAGTTATGCGCAATTAACAACCCAAAATGAACTAAATTTTGTTACCTTTGTAAGTATAAATATTCCAGTTTTGTAAGTAACTACGAGGTTGCATCGAGTTTTCGCATTCTGCTGTAGTTAGGAGGATACAAAAGAGAGGAGTAGACATATCAGTCCTCCCCTGTGCAAAATTTTGAAGCCGGCAAACGAGTTTTTTTCACTTTCCTGCGTCCGCCATATTTTACTTTGACCAATAGCAGTCCAATCAGCAGTCTCCAGTGCCTGACGTGGCCAAATATGGCGAACGCAGGTGGGAGATAGGAACGGCTTCGAGGCTAACGAAAAAGACAGGCTACTGCGGTGCATTCCTCGTATCTTTTTTTACAGACAGCTGGAGTCACGTGATGCTCGAATGCACCAATGCAAGTGTATCAAAAGAGCACACGTCATTCTAGCGGTCTGTAAAAAAAGACACTTGGGAAGCACCGCGGTAGACTGTCTTTTTCGTTAGCCTCGGAACGGCTTCAAGTGACGTCATTTATGACTACTTCACTTATTGGTAGAGTTGCAAAGGGTGGAAAAAACCGGGTTTATTCTCGGGAATAAACCGGGTTTTTTGGGAAGGAAATTTTTTTAATTTCCGGGAGTTTTCAGAAAGTTTTAAGCATGAAGATTTTTTAATTTATTATTTTTAATGATTTCAATTTTTGACAATGTAAACAAAACTATTAACATAAAATATTTTAAAAATAGCACGGTTTACATGAAAACTAACGAAACACAGGCTAAAGCTGCAGAAATATTAAGTAAGACAAATTTAAAAATTTGTTATTTTAATCGTCGATAAGTAAAAAGTGAAAGAGGCAAATGAGAGATTCATCTTCCCTGATTATGAATATAAACTCCACCTCTGTTCTTCGAATCAACGAATGTAAACAAGAAAAGAAAACGAACAAAATTAAAAGAAATCAATGCAAAAATACAAAGCAACTCGTTAGAAAATTAATATAAAGTATGTTTGAAAACGGGATGTGCGAACCAACAGAAACTGAAAAAAAAATCATTTTGTAAAGAAACATTCAAATCCTCACTTATTTACCGCTGCCATTGTTGTAAAACTAATAAATTATTAAGACTTAGACTGTAAAATCATAAGTTTTGTGAATTCATAAAGTAAAATCTATCTGTTTGGAGCATTCTTCCCTGAAATAGCTTTAAAATAAAAATTTCAAATTGGAAAATAACTGGTTTTGTTTATCCTCAAAATTCCTTCAAAATTTCCAATATTCCCCAAAATTCCGGGTTTAATCCCCAAAACTCCCGGGTTTATTCCCGCCCCTCAAAAACTGCGGGTTTTTTGCAACTCTACTTATTGGATCGAGCTTGTGCTATAGGAGAAAAATATTCTGCAATTTTTCACAGTGCAGCTTTATGGATGATGTATCAATTTAACTGTGGAAGTAAGTATTGACTCCTTCTGCAATTAATAGTTTATTTAACCCTTTCAGGTTCCATTGGTTCCTCTGATTCCGGCGCTGAGCATCGCCGTGAATGCCATTCTCATCGTGAACCTCCAGGCAGCTACTTGGTTCC
This sequence comes from Maratus speciosus, assembly GCA_963932465.1. Classification (NCBI taxonomy): domain Eukaryota; kingdom Metazoa; phylum Arthropoda; class Arachnida; order Araneae; family Salticidae; genus Maratus; species Maratus speciosus. The sequence continues at coordinate 635,054,392 of OZ010786.1, forward strand.
GACTGCTCGTCTGGGTCGCAATAGGTAAGGTATTTTTAGTTTGTTAAATTCTAAGAATCTCGTTACTGATCTTTCATCAACGCTCTTTTTAGACTGTCCTGAAATGAAATGAAGAATTTAAAAATTCAAAAACAAGTAAACGGTGACAGCTGTCGAAGCGATTCTTGCAGCAGATTCACGCGTGAAGTCGGGAATTAATTTACTTCGCCTCTTTGTTTCAGTTTCAAATATTCCAAATTTAATGCCATAGATGTTGCTGCTTTGTTTCAAACTGCTCAAAATAATACCGTATTTATTTATTATTATTTGAAATTTTCAAGCTGCAAACGTAAATTATTTTTTAACGTTTAAAAAGTTAAACAGAATGAAGGATAATAACGTGGAGCACTTTGTTCTATTTATACAGGATGATTCCAAACTCATTTGACAAACTTTAAGGATTGATAGATGACTCTGTAACAATCATTTATTGTATAGACATACATGGGCCAAGTGACACGTTGACGCACAAAGGAAAGAGACACGAAAGGAATGTTTATTGACAAGTCATATGTTTACAATAAGTGTCCAAAATTGCGTCAACCAACAGTAATACATGCATGACAGCGTGGATGGAATATCGTTCTGCAGAATTGAAACATATACAGAAGATCCTTTTATGAATGTCCCTTTGCATTTGTCCATGGTATTTCTCTCTATCCAAAAAATATTTTTTTCTTTCTCTAAATGAAAATTTTCTGCAATAATTCTTTCCCATTCTGCAACATTGTCACATTTTGCGGCGATTCTGCCACGGGGCTTCTATCATCTCTAATAACAATATTCAACGCCTACCTGCATTTCGCTTGAAAGAACGGCAATTGTGATCATTTGAGGTCATGCCGGCCGGAGCCGCAGCGCCTACCTCAAAGCTCAAATATCAAATATCAAGAACGGCAACAATTTATAAAACACCCCTGAATTAATACAAATTTTCTTAGAACATGAGTATGGAGAAATACAATATCTATGAAAGTGGTGAAATACAGACTTAAAATTATCCAAATAAAACTCCGAAAGCCCCAATTAAACAAAACTTTTAACAAATTTCAAGAAAATTATACGTTTTTAAATGAATGCACACAGTTTTAACTTTAAAAAGTATTTTCTATTTTACAAAATCTATTTTGTTTTCCTGCATTGATCTGAGTATTTCGCGATACGGAAATTAGGATTTTAGAGTATTTATTTATTTGTTATAATAACTTTATTTATTAAAAAAGAAAGCTGTCAAAACGGAACCTATATATAACGAAAAAATTCAGGCTCCCCGGTAAAAAGAATACCATAAAATTATACCACCTAAAAAACGGAAAACTACGATTTTTTTTTTACTACTCACTTGCAATTTAGTTTTAGCTGGTTTTTCTGCTTATATATTATTCATAATTCAATATAGAGATATTTTTATAATTTTCAGTATATTTTTCTTTGTTTTTTCTTAGGTCTTTCTATGTATTTTTTTTATGGAGTGGGTCACAGCAAGTTAGACATCTCTTCGCCAAAATCGACGTTACTCAAGGCAGGATCGCCCCAGCCCACCACTTGGGGCTCGCTGGAACGTGAGTCATCGATGGACCTCGCCGGAAAATTGACCAGCGCTCTCGAGAAGCATAAAAGTCACGTGACGCCTTCTATCTCCCAAGAGTTCCTGGTGGATCACCACGATACTTCTCCATAAGGAGCTGTTCTCACATCCACATTCGCTGTTTTCTGACACATTCACGAACTCGTTTTTATTCTTAACGCTGTTCTCAAATCCATAGGTGTTACTTTCTGACACATTTTTAAATTAATTTTCGTTCGGAAACGCATGAAATTGGCAGATGTTGTTATTCAGAAACTATGTAATCGAAAGACGTTTTCCATGTTTTGGTAAATGCAAAAGATCTTTCAGAAAATACTGTTAAAGTGGGCGTTTTGAACCGAATTTCCGATGCAGCATCGTAAGTTAATAGAAAAGCCGGTCGTCACTTGGCTACAATTGCTTATAACTCGATAAATAATTTATCAAAACAGGGAAAACTCATTTCGATTCCAAATTGCCTCAATAGTCAGACTTGCCAATTGGATGCCTCTACGTTTTAAAATGAGTCAGAAAATGTGTCAAAGTTTCATTAAATAAATTTCTTTTAAAAAAACGAGAAAATTCTAAAAAAAAAGATATGGGATGTTGGCAGCTATGATAAATGAAAAACGCCATTCAGTAACAAAATTTCGGCAAATTTCATGCTTTTTACCCATAAAAGTAGTTCTGTGAATATGTCAGAAAGATGCGCGTTATTAGCGAGCGAATATATTTTTTACAACAGCTTTACCCAAAAGAAAAGATGAAAGAATTCTTATAAAACAGCGCGCACCAAAAAATACAAAGCCACAAGAACTCATTCCAGCTAAGCTGTCTATACCCGTGATATATTTCCAAGCCGGCAGAAATAAGTGTGCAATAAAAGGATGCTAATTTATTCCTTGTTGTCTTTTGCTAAAGGGTCTGGTACCTTTATATCAGACACAAAAATGTGAATTTTTATATTCAGCCATTTTAAAGTTTGGTTAGTTCACGTTCTGGACTGCATTAAAAATTTTGCATTAGGACAAAAGTGAAAAGAAAAATAATAAAAAAGAGAGACCATCTCATACATTTTAATGTCTAAATTGCCCAAGAAAAAAAAGAAAACAGCCATTCGACTAGAAATTGCCTTTTTACGATTTATATTAATAAAAATAGGGGTCGTCTTCATACTGCAATTGTACCAAATTCTGAAACGAACTCCTAATTTTGACACCATGTTTAGCTTTTTTTTTTTTGGCAAACTTTACCATAGGATATTAAATGGGATTTGAAATTATAATAATTAATTTCAAAAACTATATTTTTCGAAAAAAATATGAAACATAACCTATAATTAAAAAAACAACAACAAAAAAAAAAAACACAAATCAATCTCCAGAAGCTTTAAATAGGCGAACTCAAAATGACAGTTCATTCCGACAAGTAGTTATCGAGTTACGCTTAAAAAATACACTCGCATCGCAATCTGTTTTACAACGATTACAAATGAATTTAAAATCAGAAGTTCTAAAATTTAAACCTACATAATTCCGGAACTAAAGGGTATTTTTTTAGAGGTGTGATTTTGAAATTGCAACACTGTTTCTAGTCACAATCAATTTGGCAGTTGACAGATGATTTGTGCTCAGTATGTTTTGCCATTTCACCATGAATAGGCTTACGTCAGAACAACGCTTGCAAATTGTGCAAAACACCATCAGTATATTGCGGAAGACATTCAGTGAGTGCATCATTTCGCGTTATGGACCTGTGAACTGGCCTCCACGGTCAGGGCCCGTGGGGCCAGAGGTTAATACCTCTGAATCTAGGGGAAGCATGGTATCATTTTAAGGGCCCCTTTCGTTTGGTAAAAGTTTTCTAAATTCTATTATACATGAAAAACTTATCAATGCTACTAGTTTAATTCCCCAGGTTCACATATATTAGGTTGAGCAAAAAGTTCTGGGAAATTTTTGATCTAATGGTTACGAGAATTTATATCGTATATAGGAATACCAATGGTATATCTATAGGAGTTCAGGAATTTCGGCTCCAAAATTCCTATTGAACAGTATGATTTGCGTGTGTTGATGCGGCATTATTGGAGAAAAGGTCTAACGATTCTGAACGAATGAAGTTGAAGAAGCATGTCAAGAGTTTTTCGATTCCAAGGAGCCGCCATGGTACGTAAAACCAATCCGGAATCTGGCAGAACGATGGCAGAAAGTCGTGGACTCTACTTTGAAGAATAGTCTTTGTTGTTTTTGTTGTTAATTTGCGCATAACAACGCAACTTTCACAAATTTCCCAGAACTTTTTGCTCAACCTAGTACTTCATTAAAGTTTTTTTTTACCTGTATGTACTACAGACAGTTTTAGTAGTTATAGTAGCTGTGTGCTCAATTACAATGTTATTATAATGTATATTATAATGTGCTCTATAGTAGCGTGTGGTCAATTTGACCACACGCAATGGGCAGAGCTCGCAATGTTCATTTGATTGCCGTTTGGTTAACACTTGTGGGAAAAATCAAGAAGCTGATTAGGTATAATCCATCGTGACGTTGTATGACGTCAGAAATGCTTGGGGTCCATTACCCAAGTCATTTCTTACCAGCACACCAGGATGCAATATGATTATCAATCTATTGATCACATTCAGATTTCCTGATTAAAAATGTTTCCTGAAGCAGTATGTGCATTTTCTTTTACATTAGGCAAAGTTTCTTTTCCAAAAAAAAAAAAAAAAAAAAAAAAATTAAAATGCACCATACAAAAATGAAACTGGGAATCAGAGGACCATTTCACAGCCATTTTGGGGGCCCCCTTAAATTTTAGAGGGGAAGCTTGTGCTTCACGGTCCGTTTGGATAATCATCTGGCCCTGTCCACGGTCATGTGATCTCACACCAATGGATTATTTTATGTGGGAATAGGTGAAGTCGCTTGTCTATGCGAATAAACCACAGATGTTGGACTACTTGGAAACCAACATTCGCCCCCACATTATTGCTACTATACGACCACAACGGCTCGATATAGTGGTCAGAAATTGGACTTTCAAATTGCCCTTTATTCGAGTCAGTCGCGGCACCGCTATGCACGAAATCATTTTTAAACACTCATGGCATAACATTATTTACATAATAAAACCATTATCATGGCATTAACAATATATTTGTGTTTTATTTCGTTTTAATTTGCATACCTCTAAAAAGACACCCTATACTTGATCGAATGACTTTCTATTTGGCATCATGTGGTAAAAACTGTCGAAAAATCCAAATAGAATGTTATAATTAGATATTTGTACTGAAATTTTCAGTTTGATACAATTTCAATAAAAAACGACCCTTTAAACTTTTTTTTTTTTTTAGTTCTTTGAATCAAAGCAGCTCCGACAAAGGCGTAGTTTATATATACTTTTCTTTGTATTTTCATAGCGTTACAAGATGTAAAACTTGGAAGATGTTAATGCTAAATGCACGTGTGACAAACTATAATTTATAATCTTCGCAAAAAAATCGTTCGATTGAAATGTTTCCTTTTTAATGATATACAGAGTGTCTATAATTAAATGACCCTATTTTAAAGTTGTGTACAGACAAAACTATTGTTCATAAAGTTGTGAAAGACCTAATAAAGGGATAGGAATTTGTTTAAGCGAAAAAAAAATTAGTTCAAAATTTCGCCACCAGAGGGTGGTTTTAATGGATTACACACTTAGCATATATTTAGGAAAGTTCAGAAATTTTATTTATTAACTTTACCTGGCCTTAAAGACAAAATTTCCCAGAACACACTGTGGAACATGCTATCTTACGATTCCAGATAGTATCTGAAAAGGATGACCGTCATGTGGAACATGTTTGGTTGCAATAAAATTTGTAAACTATCATAAATATATGCTGAATGTATAATTCGTTAAAAAAGTTCACTGGCAGCGAAATTTTAAACTATTTTTCTTCGCTCAAACAAATTCCCATACTTTTATTATGTCCTCCACAAAATTTCACAACATTCTGAACAATACTTTTATCTGTAGACAACTTTAAAATAGGGTCGTTTAATTGTGGACGACATCCTGTACAATGAATAGAGACCCAAACATACTCCAGAAAATTTTTTCGATTTAAAAAACATTTTTAAATGTTAAAATTACTAATAGATTCATGTTAAAAGAAATTATGTATTAGGATTAGAGTTGAACGTTGCCGCAGAAAAATTGGGCCAAAATTCGCAGAAAAGGTTTAAAATTTAGCGAAATTTGTGAGAATGTTGTGAAGTACGTTAAATATGCATCTAGTTACTACTTATAAATAATAAAAATTAAAAAGAGTAAGGATATGCAAATATTCCTTAAAAGTTTTGTCTGTAAGTTTTAAAACCGACAGACTGAAAGTAACCAGACCCTTTAAATTACAGTGGAATTTATCGCAAAAGCATTGTTATTGATTATGAGATTGTAAGAAAGAATATTTTCGACAGTAAAAGGGAATCAACATGTGAAGTAAGTGATGAAGAAAACATGAAAAAAGGATTTTGAAGACTATTTAAGAAATAAAGGTAATTTAAGAGGACCTTCTACATTAGGAGACCGAAAAAAGAACTTTATGATTTTTTTGTAAGAAAACTGCACGATGGATCTTTTTGAAAATTTAACAGTTTATTGTACATATCTCAAGGTATACGCAAGAATTTTTTTATTAGATTTTGTTGCTTCTACTCTAAGTTATAAACAGGGTCGGACTGGGCCAGGGAAAAGGGCGCAGATCTTGGATTTTCAAAGGGCGCAAAAATTTTAACGAACTCGCGTCAATTTTACTTGCTTGTGTTATATATGGCTTGGTAAGGTTTAACACATTCGCATAGCACTATGTATGAAAATGGTTTAATATTATATCACTGATAGAAGATATAATATTATAGATTGAAGGCTTCGCTATATCCCCCATGCATGTTTAAAGTTCCATCAAATCTGCACAATGCTACGTAATTTCTTAACCGAATCATCTAATATTTAAAAGTTCCAGCAAGTTGAACATCGATTACCTTGTAATAAATGATTGATATGAGGGGTAGAGTTTTCTTATTTTATTCTTTTTTCAATAGATACCCTATACGAGTCATGGAAAAAAATCATAATTACTGATGAAAAAAGCTGGCGTGATACGATAAGATCAAAAAGAAATTCTTAAAACGCCATAAAATTTAGAAATGCGCAAGACCATTACAAAAGAACTTAGTCTTCTTTCATCAGGCGCAAAATATACGTGCTTCCAGTTTGAAAGGAGGAGAAAGACATTTCTAAATTTCACATTTCTGCACTTTCATTCATTTAAACACATTTCTGCATGCATTTCTAAATTTTATGGCCTAAGAAGTTCTTTTTGACCTTATGGGGGGAAAAGCGCTACATTCCTACGTAGTACATTCCTACCAATTCTCCTGCAAATAGACGTATAAAAAAATATAGGTATCAAATGATTGGAAATACTATCTACTATTAAATGCTATTAATAAATTTTGCTTTGAAAGATTGTCTACACATTAAAAAATGTAGGAATGTTGATTGTTCAAATGGTAACATCCGCTTTTGTCACCCTATTTGAACTCCTCGCCAGCCAGGAAAGAGATATAGTTTATATACTTTTTTAAAATCTTAACACAGTTATAAAACAAAAAGAAAAAAAAAGTTAGGAATTTATCTAAAAATTTCGGAAAATAAAATGAAGATCTCACAAGAAAAACATTCCGAACACACTCAATCAGTCACCAGTAAAATTATACAGAAATTTTAAATTTATAAACTTACTTTACATTAAAGAAAAACCCTATAAAGTATTCCTTGTAAGTTTCTACGATTTTTTCTCTGTGGTTCTTTTGATAAAAGAAGACGGTCTCTTAAATTACGGAAAGGCAAAATTTCTCTCTATTTCGGAAACTAATTATTCAAATGAGCTGTAAAGTTACACATCGATGTTTCTAACGATTGACGTTTGTTGAATGCAAAAATTAATGTTAGGTCGTAATTCATAATTTTTTAGTATGAATTTATTAAAAGTTTTCACAAAAAGAAAAAAAAAATATTTTTGAATAGAGAAAAAAGTCTGTAACACGTTTAGGCCTATACGTATCTCTTTAATAAATTAATAAAAAATCAATCAGGTGATTTTTATGAAGATATAAATTAATGGTTCTGAAATTGGTTTAATTTTAGCATCCATCCTCAAATTTAAACTCTTCTAACTCTATCAAGATTTAAGATAATGTATATAAATAATACCTTTTTCTGGTTTGTCTGGAACCAAGAAACTCAATAAGGTGTCAAAAATGGGTGTTATTGTTCGAAAATTCAAAGTTGATACGATTTTTAATGTATAGGCGACTTCGGTAGCATAATTTAAACAAAACAATAATAAATAGACATTATTTCCAGTCGATTGGTTCCTATAGATTTTCTACGATTATTTGGAGCCGAATTAGTAAGGGGTAACCACTTTTATTCCAATCATCATCATTGATGCGTTGGAATTTGGCAGAGAAAAATCTAACATGTTTTTTGCACCAGGTGCCAAATAGAGCTGCTGCGGTACTGCTATGGGGTTAAACTTTTTTTAAGTATACAGTCGAACCTCGTTAACATGAACCTCGAGGGGAATCAAAATTTTGTTCATGTTAACAGTAATTCATGTTATCAGTATCAAATCTTTGTATTCGTTTTTATAGGGGACTGTGAAAACAATTCATGTTAAAAGTAATTCATGTTAAGCGTGTTCATGTTAACGAGGTTTGACTGTATTTCTTAATAAATATTAAAATTGCTCTCTAAATATGAATTACGAAGTTAGCAGTCGTAGTTATCAGTCAGTTAAAATGAGATAAATTAAATTTCTGTTACAATCTGTTAGCAATTAATTTTTATTTACTATAGTTTTTTTTTTTTTTTTTGTAATAAAGTAGCATTTTTAAGTGTGGCATCTGCAGGTAATACACACAAAAAAATACACACAAATCTAAACTTCGTTTTAATTTTTTTTTTTTTAAATGTACATTTCGTATGTAAATAGAAATTTTGAAAACTAAATATCATGCCTCTTCTGTTTTCTTTAATAAAAGTACCGCTTATTATAGGTTATTTGAATGTTGAAATATAAGGATATTTCAACATTCAAATCAATATCACATTAAGGAATGTGAAAATAACACTTGCTTGTGAAAATAATACTTATTACACTTGATATATTGTAACATTTGATATAAGGCGAGTCAGGTATTTTGTAGGAAGAGGCCTTTTGTATCCTTAAAAAAATGACTTTATGTATCCATAAAAGGCTGGATTGATATTGCATTATTAAAAGGTTTTTACAGAAGAAGTACACCAAAAAAAGTCGCTTTGTCAGTTAAAATCGCTAAAATAATTTACTCTTCTCAGAACAATCTTCCTATGATTTGCAAAGCCCTTATCATAATTAGAGATCAAGGGAAATATTTTAGTTTCCATGATTCAGAGAAATGCCCCAGGGATTGTATTCGTGCAAGTTTCAGGATTCAGTGGCTAGCTTTTTTTTATTCAAAAACTTATCATAATTTCTGAATAGTAATCATCACTTTATTTAATGATAGCTTTTTCGTGATTAAATCAAAACAATTTTTTATATAAAATGCGTATTAGAATTTTCTAATAGTTATTTAACAACAGAAAGTATAATAATAATAAAGGACTTTACGTTGTAATATCGATACAAAACAAATAGGTGTTGCTATCCAACGTACAATTTATTCACAAGTTTAACATAAAACTCCTGAAACTTTCACGAGTTTTATGTTAAAAACTTGTGAATATATTGTACGTTGGATAGCAACACCTATTTGTTTTGAATAGAAAGTATGTCATTAAATAAAGCTAAGATTACTAACCGAAAATTATGGTGTTGATTTAGTGAATGAAAAACACTGTCTGCGGATTCCACAGCTTGCAGGATTGAAATCCAGAACTGTCATCATATTTGTATCCTCCCCCCCCCCCCCCCCAAAAAAAAATGCTTTTCGATCCGGAACAAAATTCCCACAAGAAGTGTTTTGCCTTCTGATATTTATCTCGCTCTTTTCTCAAGTTGTTTTCAAAAAGTACGTTTTCAATAATAGTGTATTCAGAGTCGACTTTAAAGAGCGGGGGATGGGCAAGGTATTAAAAGCGAAAAGACTGAAAATATGCAAAATATTTGGTTAAAATCTAAAAGATTATTATTCAAATAAGAGATAAAAGAAAATCTTGCCTAGGGCGCGGCGCCGGAGCTACTAAAACTGTCGCTCGGTACTTGTTTTCTCTCTCAATCGCATGCAAAGATGCTCACTTTTGTTTTTCCAATCCTTGAATTGCTTTCATTTATCTTTAATTTATTTCTAATAGCAAAAAATAACTCCTTGTGCTGTCTGTCTATTAATGGATGTTTAGACCTAAACAAATTCTCGAAATTTAATATACTAGTCAAAATGTATGTGTACAATGAGAGAAAAAGTATTGGAGCGGCTTAGGCACTTAGGGGCGCGAAATTCTCCCTGGGCAAGGGCGCACCGGCCCTCGGGCCGATGGGCAGGCGGGCCAGTCCGAGCCTGGTTATAAACAAATAGGTTCAACTGCTTTGGAAAATTTAGTCTGGACGGTGGGCATGCTAGCACTTTGTAGAATTATCCGAAACACAAAAATAATTTTAAACTTCGTGAGTACAGCTTCTAGGTAAATTAAAGGAACCCATAAATTTATTTTAAAAAAAGTTATGTAATGGCTGATTTAAAAAAAAGTTATGCAATGGCTGATTAAAAAAAAAAAATTTTTTTTGTTAAAAAAATTCGTTCTTATTTGTTAATAATTTTTTTAAAAATAATTTTAGTAAAAGCTTTAATTCATATCGAAGGCAATTAAATAAGCTTTAATATAAAAAAAATCAAGATGATCAATTGAGTAGTTCTTTTTAATCTTGCCCACCGTGTCAAAAATATGTGGTCAGAGGCGTCGCAATGGGGGGTTATGGGGGGGAGCCCCCCCAATATGTGTGAACTTGGGAAATTTGAGCTTAGAGTTGGGAAATTATAGATTTTTGAAACACTTTCTTTTTTTTTAAATAAAAAGAAAAAAAAAAAGAAAAAGATTTTTTTATTGTTTTGCTGACTACCTTTCTGAGTTCTGTAATAGTAAAATAGTAAACTTCCAAAAGAAATACAAAAAGCAGCCAGACACAATTTATCATTATGTTTCTCTGTGCTCCGAAAATATCATACATCTATCTACCAGACCTGAATTTCTCCACTGCTGTCCATCAACAGTGTCTCTAATACATTTCCTCCAAAACTTTGTTCCTTTCTCAAAAATCTAAAAATAGGAGGCTATTTTCATAGGAAGTAAAATTATAACTCGTACACAATTGAAGACAAAAACTTTCATTAAATGAACTAATAATTATAATTTTTATGTTTTTAGTTTCAGCATTTTTCTTTGGAAATATGTATATATATATATATTCTTTTGCGCATGTAAGTATCATTATCATTAAACACACATTGAACATATCATTTTAGTTGGAAAATAGAGCAATTTGTTTCACGTTGGGAAATTTTTGAATAATAAGTTGGGAAAATTTTGAACTCTCCCCCCCCAAAAAATATTTTGTAGCTAAGCCCCTGAATGTGGTTGAACATATTTGTTTATAACTTAGGGTAGAAGCAACAAAATCTAATAAAAGAAATTCTTGTGTATACCTTAAGATATGTACAATAAACTGTTAAATTTCAAAAAGATCCATCATGCAGTTTTCTTACAAAAAAATCATAAAAAAGTGCTTTTTTTTTGGTCTCCTAATGTCCCCTTAGAAGGTCCCCTTAAAAATATTTTTTTTTTTTTTTAAATTTAGATATTAATCACTCTGGAGTGTAAATAAAATCAGCTAATGAAAGTTTTTTTAAAAGTATTACTTAAAAAAAACTTTCATTAGCTGATTTTATTTTACTTTTTAATTATATATGTATTGGGTGATTGCAAAAGTTCGTGCCTTATTTCACAAATGGCAGAAACTTGCAATTTTGATTGTGCTGATGTTTTATTTATAACCATACTCTTTATTGACAGTTATCTACATGTGTCATGAGTGAACATAACGTTAAGAAAAAAGTTTTTCAAATTAATTTGTGTGCAAGGTATTAAAAATGAAAAGTTACATTTTCGCCATGTTATGTTATAATGGGTTTAAAAAGGAGCGAGTGTTGGATGGGCTACAAAAAATATTCAAGACGCTTATTTGGATTGTACTCCCGCTCTTAGGACAGATAAAAAGGGGTTTTGTCAATTTCGAAAGGGTGATTTCAATCTAAACGATAAAATTAGCTCTGGGCGATTTTCTGGCACTGATAATGACTTAATCAGTGATTTAGCGAATAATAATTCACGGATTGCTACAGAAGAAAATGCTGTGAAACTAAATGTTGGCAATTCGACATTTAAAACAACCAGGGTACACTTCGAAACTCGATGCTTTGGAAAACGGGCACAAACTTTTGCGATCACCCAGTATATTTACAAATTCTTGTTCATATTTATGATTCCTCAAATAAAAATTTTAATAACATACTGATATACTAATCATATTTAATATTATGAGTTTGGTATAAATTCCACTACATGCTTTCAACGGTTTTTAATGTTATTGAATGTTTTACCAACTTCATCCTGCTGTAGTTACATAAATCTGCATTTTAAAATTAATGTTGTACATTATTGTATTTTCTTTCTGTGAGAAATAAATTTTGGAAATAAAAATCTCTATACAGTACACTTCCTCTAATCCGCACAGGTCGGAACCAACGATTTTGCGGATTATAGAATTTAGCAGTTCATAGGTCATTTCTTTGTTTACATTCTAATATTTGGAATTTATCAATAAATATAGAAATTATGCTGCAAATAAATAACACAGAAATAAAAGAAAAATTTTTTATACATAAAAAGCTATATTCAGTGTGAATACTGCATTTAAAAATGATATAATACTACTAAATTAATAGAAAACATTTCTATTTATTTTTAAATCTGTTAAACGTCAGAGTGATAGTGGTTTGCTTTAAATTTTTTAATTTATGTTATGCAGTTTAATCTTGAAGCCTTTTAAGAGCCAGGATTTGTTGATCAGTAACAAAAGTTTGTTTTCTAAAAAACTAAGATATTTATCCTCAAGAGCTAACCACTCTTTGAAACAAATTTTATCTTTTATATAGCCAGTGAATGCATTGAGAATACAGCAGTCTAATAGTTACTTATAAGATACATAAAACATTTCCTTCTAATGAATGCAGAATGCATTAAAAAAATCTTTTAATAAATTCATCAGAGCAGTCAACTTTTATTATGGTCAAAATGTACATTATCTTGCTTAAGAAAAAAAAAAAAAGAGAGATTTTAACTATTTGTTTACATCTGAAATACAGTGCGGATTAGATGGAGTGGGCTGTATTCGAAGTTTAATTTCCTATATATTTGAAAAAAAAAAAAAAGAAGTTCTCGATATAAGCAACTTTGTCTTTTGAATTTTTGATACATACTAAGTACGAAAGTAAACACCAAATGTTGTGGCATGTGCTAGCACTTTTGTTATGATTGCATATATTTCCACTCAAAAATATCGCATCATTCCAATTTTTATTCAACCAGATAGAAACAAAAATTTACTTTCAAATAACGTTTATTTGAAAACTAACTGAAATTAATGATTATTTTATGAAATATATTTTGGACATACGATTTTGTAATCCATCAGTGTGTGATAGGTCAATAAATATTTGTTTATAACAATAATATGAACAAACTTATAATGTCAGGAAAGGAAAGTATCATAATCATGATTTATGTGACAAAGGGAACACGACAACAAGCAAACAGAACTTCCGAATGAGTTCCCACTTAGCGAACTGATTATAAATCACTGCAACAATAACTGTATAGATTTTTATACAAATCGGCACATAAATTAGTTATTTGATCTCCTTTTTAAAACATTTTGCGACCCATTCTATAGGAATATCAGCAAGGAAACGGGACAGAGTATAAGTGATAAATATTGCTACGATGCAATCAAGCATCAGTAGCACAGATGTAATATCTCTAGTTTCCAACAGGGTGTCTCCAATTTGAGATTTGGTAACCACATCTGTGTCATTTTGTTCAAGAAATAAAAAAAAAATCACTAATGCTTGACAGGGCCGTGCGAAGAGAAAACTGCGCCCGGGGCAGCGTGTCAATTTGGCGCCCCCCCCCCCCCTCCTTCAAAATTGATAAAGGGCAGAACCATAAATAAATTATATTGAATAAATATTTTGCGTTTATTTTAGAACTTTAAAAGATTTAATTTTAATTCAGAAATTCCAAACAACTAAATAACAGAAAAGAAAATTGCACTTATTTGTTAATGAGATCATGATGCTTTGCGACAGATTTTTCTTAACCTTTCTCACATATTTTTCTAGCCATTTTTAGTTCTTGTTACTCTTTAAGTTGCAGAAAATGGGTAAAAATCGCTAACAACCAGATTGGAAACCCCTTCAACCAAGATCCCTTCAACCAATAAGTACTAAAAAAGCAAAACAAACAAAAAACCTACAGAACATAATGTAATAGATAAAAATAAATTATAATTTCAGTACATTAATTAAGAAAGATAACTGAAGCAATGTTTTAATTAACCTTTAACTGATGCCACAGAAATTGTCACATAACTAGTGTGAAGCGGTCTGTGAGACCTCTTCATTGAAAGATGAATAAAAGGCACAATTAACTCATAGGATGGTGGTTTTGTACTAAACTTTTTGTACAGGACTGTTATAATTTAAATTCACCTATTCAAAAGTCTCTGGTGATAGTACTAAAGTTCCAAACGGAACAAAATTTTGGTAGTGTTTGTAGTTAAACTGAAAATTGCAAGTTAAACTATAAAAATTGAAAAATGCCGCGGTCTGAGAGACCGGTAACATCAGTTAAAGGTTAACCTTTAACTAATGTTACCGGTCTCTCAGACTGCGGCTTTTTTCAAATTTTATAGTTTAAATTGGTTTAACTACAAACACTACCGAAATCGTATACCGTTTGGAACTTTAGTACTATCAACAGAGACTTTTGAATAGGTGCATTTTAATCATAACAGTCCTGTACAAAAAGTTTAGTACAAAAACACCATCCTATGAGTTAATCCTGCATTTTATTTATCCTTCGATGGAGCGGTCTCACAAACCACTTCACACTAGTTATGTGACAATTTCTGTGACATCAGTTAAAGGTTAATATAAAATATAATATCAGGCAAATACATTTACTTTCATTTTATTTTTCTTGCATTTAGGGTAACAAAATCGTTTATTATTTTATGTGTAAAGATTGTGACACACTGAATTTTATAGAAAGTAAATTCAGGTTGCTTAATCTCTCGACTCATAGTAGATCTTAAGTAGTTTTTTACTACTTTATTGTTACTGGAATACTTATAAATTATGTACGCTGTCTCCATGTTTTTGTAATTCCTTGTTTTCCCAAAGTTAAAATTATGGAGCAACTAAAGGATTTCGAAATGATCCATTTTATAAAAGTTCTTATATAATGGTAGAAATAAGGTTTTCGCATTTAAAACCTCGCTTAACAATTCAAGTCCATTCAAGTCAGCAATAAAGGGCAAGGTCCAGGCAATATTAACAGATTTTCGATAACTGATCTTAGATTCGCACCAGCCAGAAACTCAAATTCTTGTTTTACATTTCTCAGTTTCTCAAACCTCCAGTTCAGTTGCACGGTTATAGTGTCTCTACGTAACACGAAATCCTTCACATTCATATAAATTTCCACTTTCATCAGAAGCTTCGTAGTCAAATTGTTCTGCGAATTTTACGTTTTCTATTTTGCTCAAATAAGGACTAACATTTACAGACATAACCAAATCTTCGCTTTCTTGTTCAAAAATTTCCTCTCTTATTCAGGGTTCGTACGGGTACCGTTATTTTCAAGGCAAAATATCAGTATTTTTTTACAAAAAAATAAACGTAGTTTAAACCCGCGTGATTTCGACTTATTTGAGCATGCATTTTCTATAAGAAAATACTGGTTTCAAAGAATTTCTTAGTATGGAAATTCAAGGACCCGTACGAACCCTGTTATTGTCTGAAATGTGTTTTTTTTAGTGTTTCAATAAGTTTGCTGGTGATCAAAACATTGACAGTTTTTTTTTCTTCTTTTTTTTTCGTGAGAATAATATTAACTTTTTTCATTTCATTTAAAATGCTGTGTCAAACTAGTAGGCCGTAAAATAAGGGGAATTTCCTTATTTGCTTTATTAAGCTTTTTGCTCCTGAGTAAGTTTACTCATTTTACTTCATTTCTATAAGATCTCCCAGAGCTTTAAAAATCTGTGGCAATTGTTTGTAAACAGCAGATATAGCTTTATTTTTTTATGACCATAGAGTATCGCAATGTTTTTTTAAATAAACTGATAAGTGGGACATAAGTATATCCCATCTTTCAGTAGAAGAGAAGAAAAAACAAACACATTTTATGCAGTTCCGGACATTTTTGGACATACACCAGCAGCACGAACTCAAAGTTTAGAGAATGTGCAGAACATGGTAAAAAAAAGACGAATTTATTTACTTCGACGATTCGAGCTTACACAACATTATATTGGGAAGCCATATTTGCACCATATCACAACATTGAGCTCTGAAGGGTTGATATTGGTATTGTTTATGACGGCCGATTATCTACAAGTTGGATATAGTAGGCCGGAGTGGGATGGGAGTGCCCTCTGTAAGGTCTTTCTAAGAGAATCTAATCCTTATTTACGCAAGGTTCGAAGAAAACTACGGACAATTTCGAACGATTAGGCTGACGTGCGCGATTGGGTCGAACTCAGCACTTCCCGTCTACCGTCTTTGAGAACATAACCTCTCCTGCAGCTGTGAATGTCGAGATTGTCTGACATTAGCTTATCTTAAATTTCTTATGCTAATTTTTTTCTTTTTTATTTTGACTTGATGTAGTCAAGAAACCTTTCCACGAATGAAAATTTTCTATTTTCGGTATTGTATAATTTGCGTCATTTGTTCTTTGTGGGGTGTACTGGATTCCTAAACTGGACTGTGTTTAAAATTCAGTAACTTGCAAATGGTTACAATTATTAAAAAAAATTCTTGCAGGAGAGTTATGTAAGATATTAGAAGTATTTTTACTGCGGTTCTCGGTTTTAGTTCCAAATAGCAGAGATAGATGGCAAGCAATAAGCACTCAATGGAGGTCTAAACTGAAATCCCCTAGTATCATACGAAGGAAGAAGGTTAAATATATAGAATAAGCCCCTAAAAATAAGATTGTATTGGAGAATGAGACCCACTCCATACATTTAGCTTCCTCTTTTCGCATCAGTGTTGGGCGATTTCGGTTTTGGCCTTGATTGAGCACCTATGGCGCTAGATGTTGTCTTTATAGTGCTTGTGTGATTATACATTGCTGGCATAATTGTCAATTCAGTATAAACTTGATTGATTTACACGAATATGGTTTAATAAAGTATACTGCTGTAACCTGAATTGACTATAAACCTGTTTAATTCTTCAACAAATCATCGATATTTATGTTGTAGTGTGAAATTGTAAAACTGCAATATAAGAATTGAAAAAGTCATTTGTAACGCGAGCAGCTAGTGGATTTGGTCTGCCCCTCGGCATTGTACTATCACTCTAAAGCGTAAGCTGAGTTCCCGAGGCGGTCATCCCTGCTTGCAGAGCCATCTATAGTTGCTATTTGGAACTAAAGTCGGGAATCGAGGTAAAAAAATACTGACATTTTACATTACCTTCCCGCAATTTTTCTTTTTTTAAATAGCTGTCACCATTTACAGGTTATTGAATTTTAAAAACAGCCAGTCCATTTTAGGTCACTCGGTATATGGAGTGCGATCGAACGAAATTGAAAAATACCTTGCTCTATTAATTTCTTCTACAATCGTTTTTCTTACTTCATTGGCAAGAAAGTTCATAATTTCTTCCTGAATATATTTTGCCATTTGTCTTTTTCACTTTCAATAATTTTCACTTTAGCTCTTTTCAAATTTGCTGTCGATTATATGATTTAATTTTAAACGTCTCTCAGGTTTCTTTTAGCGAATGCATGCATTCCTGTGTTCTAGAGCATTTTTATGCTCAGGAATTTTAGGATTTAATTTCTTCCACATGAAAAACCCACAATCTGGATTGGCTAACTTTGGAGGGCGATCATGATAATTGGTGAATAGTAAAAAGAGAAAACAAAATATAGTGATTCCCTTAATTAAGTTATCCAATAAGCCGCAATCACCGTTAATAATTTCTCCACTAGCACTAGGTATAATTTTCTTGAACGTTAGTTTGGAAAATCGTAGTCCTTATGCAATCGCAGATTTAATGTAATCAGCATTTTCATCCTGTGCTGGAACTTTTTTTAACAGCAAAGTAATCTCTGAATGACTATAAGAATGATCCCATAGTGGAATCAGAATAGGTTAGCAATTCATATTCACTGAGGGTGGTAGGTGGCAGAAACTTTCGTATACGATGTAAAGGGCCCGCAGAGTACAAAAGTTTAAGAAACACTGTAATAAAATATCACAAAAGCATACTATAAAATCATTAGATCTAAAGAGCTCAATGAAAAGTAAATGTGAACAGCGCAATAATTTTGAAATGAAAAATGTACATACTTCCATTGGGAAAAATATTCCCGATATGTAAATATATACATTTAGTTTTAGAAAAATATAGAATATCGAAGAGTGAAAAAAAAATTCCAATGAAAATGATCGACGACAATAAAAAAAAAACTGAAATTGGTAGTACAAATTTGGCGCCCCTAAATTTCCGCGCCCGGGGCGACCGCCCCCTTCGCCCCCCCTTTCGCACGGTGCTGATGCTTGACATTGTTATGAACTTCACTTTGAATTCCTCTCCTCCCGCCTCCATGCCAATAATTTGTCCATTGAATTCAACAATTTTTTTTTTTTTTTTGCATATTTCACTTTAACTCACTTGCCTGGTAAAATTTCAGATATTTTCATTCTTTTAGAAGTTGTAATTATGTAAGTAAGTGTTGTAAGTGTGTGTAATTGTGAATGATGGGGATCTTTTTTTCTTATTTTGTTTGGTTGGGGCTTTAAATTTTCCTTCTTTTCTAAACGATCGCTTTCTTCTCGTAAGACATGTTGTGCCAGTTCATCATGTGCCAAAATTTCACCACCTTTACTCTGCACTCATTTCCCTTTACGTATTGTATTTTCTAATGCATTTTTTGTGCCATGTGACTGAGATGGAGGAATTGCTGTCAGAATAGCACCTTTTAAATCTTTGTAAGGAGAGGAAATCATATTACACTCATAGATTGTACTGAATCCAGATTCTTTCGTGGTGGCCCTGCAAATCCTATAAATCCTACCATTTTCAATAGAAAACATGTTGTAGTGTACTTTAATAACATAGATAAATTCGATTGAGTTCGAAAAAGTAAAACATCACTAAAACGTATTTCATAGAATTTCCACATATAATGTTGCTGAATATTTTTGTGTGACCCTGCAAATAAACAATAAATGTTATATACAGTGTTTCTAAAAAGCAAAAAGTGCGATTGAACCGAAAAAGCAGAGTTCCACTGAAAAGCAGAAATCTCATTCCTGTCAATTACATTTTAATTGGATGAATTAGTTAAGCCTAACTTATACCCATTTTACCCCACCACACAAAAAATTCAATTACAAAAAAAGTATTTTAAATATTACTTTCCAATTTGTCATAAACTTTACTTCAAAATCTTTACTAATTAAAGCTATAAAAAATATTTGTAGAATAATTTTCAAAAATATAGATTTTTAAGGGTTTTTCACTATCACAATTGAAACACATACATTCTACAGATGAAAACAAGGGTATATCCTGCTACTATATACAACACAGAAACTTTTTGAAGGAATAGAAAAATGTTGTCAACTAATGTCTGGAAATATATTTAAAAAATAAAACCTCTCTCTTAAATGTAACATTTGTTATCTGCTAAAATATCAATCCCTACCCATTTTACCCCATCAGACCCTATTCCTTTTCAATCCTTCCTTGCAACTCAGAAAGGAACTTCAACTTGAGTTTCACCGAAACTTTGTACTGATTAATTAGATATTTCAGTCTGTTTACTTACCTTTGTTTTGGAACTGAATATTTGTTAGCTTAATCTATTGAATATTTATTATTTGTATTAAAATATGTCGAAGCAATCTGTACTTAACTGTGAATGGTGTGATAAAGAATTTCGTCCTGATTGGACAAGATAGAATCTGATGCTACAAGTGTGCATGTTAAGCATGTAAAATGTTCAACATTTTGTAAATTTTGCAAGAATATGTTTAATTGTTACTTCGAAATCAGTTGTGAAAGATCCACTCTCAAATTCACAACTTTTGAGAGTTTTTGGTGTATAACATCACAAAATCTCGATACCTGGAAATTTTTTCCGAGAACCTTGAAAAGTCAGGGAAATTTGTTGCTTATCTGGAATAGACACCATGAGTTTAAAAAAAGGAGGTCCAGCATTTGAATGCAGCAGATTCCATCATGTCAAAAATCTATATATATATCACGCTATTGTACGTAGCACAGAAATTGTGATTATTTGTTAATTGTTTAATGGCAATGACTGAGTGAAATGCATCTCCATAACTATAAGAGAGGTTACCATAGGGGGGACCCTGTTCTGTCACCAAAACCCGCCAAGTTTGTCGCCAACTTGATGATATATTGCAAAATTTGGCAACCAAAATGAGTCATCAACTTGGCGATATCTCTACTATTTTGCCAAATTCCCATAGACTTCCATTGTAAACCATTAGGGTTTACTTGCTTACAGAAATTACCAAATTGAGATATTTTAATGCAACAAAAACTAATATTGGCTTAAGGGATTATATTAATTATATTTAAGGGAGTTGAAGCAAATTAAATAATAAATAAAAGTAACATGATACAATGTTTAGCATGCTTTCCCAAACATAAATTTTAAGGGAGACCAAACTGGTTGCCAAGGGCGGCTAGTTTATATAGATTTGATTTACTTTTTGGACATGCACACCAATGTTTAGAAAGTCGAGTGGAGTCACCCTGAAACTTCATACAAACAAACAGAATGAACATTCTATTATTGAAGGGTTTGGTATAGTAGAAAAGTACATTTTAAAAATGACAAATGATGTCTACAAACACAAATGATGAGGATATTTTTTTTACTCAATATGCAATGTTCTGAAATAGTTCAACAATTGGACAAAACAAACAGGAGTATTTATAGCAACAATAATAATAATTAGTAAAGTGAAACACAATTTCTGAAGATTTCATAAAACATTAAAATTAAATATTCAATGCATTAAAGTTTTATTTTAAAATATATTATTTTTATAAAAATGAAGGAATCTCAAAAATGAATTGGTTACCAATCTGCTTTCCATTAGGGATGGATCAAAGCAGCGGTTTTACTTATCAATTAATGGAGCTTTATGTTTAGTTCCTAAATATGGATTTGCACTATCCATCAGAAATTAATATAAATAAATGAACTTTTACTTAAAATTATGTTTTTTTATATGAATTATGTAGGATGCATTGATTTAATTCAAGATCAATTTTTAAAAGCTTCAGCTATCTATATAAATTAAAAATTTTATTTGGTATAAATAAAATCAAAATCATTTCTTTCGTAAAATTTGAATTTAATTTTATCAGTTTATAATAGCTTAACTTATATCCACTTGAAATTTGCTTGAAATGTAAATAAAATTTATATTTCTCATCAAATTTAATTAAATTGTAAGGAATATATAATACCATGTACTACATATATAAATTATAACAATGCAGATAAAATTTTGATTTTTAACATAGTAACATTTGAATGTAACTTTGGAGTGAAAACAAAATTGTATTTTAATGAAAAAATGTAAAAAAAATAATTTTCAGTCATACTAATGCAATCATGATAACATCTTATATTTCAATTTATAATGCAAATAAAATTAAAAAATTTAAGCGCATAAATTTAGGCTCTTCAAAATTATTAAAACTAAATTTAAACTCTATCAAAGAAATCATAGTAATAATAATATTCATTTTATTTATATTGAATGAAATTTTAAAATTATATAAGCAAAGCTTTAAAAAAATTATCTCTAATTACATCATTATGTCCAGCATTTTTCTTATAAAGAAGTATAATGTTAATCAAAAGTTCCTTCATTTATATTGATTGCTGATAGATGGAGCCAAAGCAATATTTAGAAATAAGTAGGTTAACAGAAATAAGTAGATTAACAATTAACTCCATGTTTCACAAAAACATGAGATGAGAATCTGGTATGAAAAAGTGAAAAACACATTGCAAATATTTTAATAGCAGAATTGGATGTTATCCGGTATTTTTTTTTAATGAAACGCTCCAAGAGTCGTTCATTTGTTTCTAGATTTGGAATTTGTGATCCCGAATGACAACAACTGTTAGTTTGTTTATATCGGTTACCCAGTGTTTATAATAGCCGGTTCTCCATTAATTTAGAACTTAAAACATAATTGGACAGTTTAAGGTTTTAGAGAAAAAGAATAGATGTGATACAAAGCAGATTACGTGTACACTTCCATAAGTTGAACAATCGGCTAAATATCTATATCTAACATCTAAATATTTATACCTAACGTGGCTGCAATAAGTTGCTTTTCATGAGGACGAGTAAGAACTGGAATCATCACTTCACTTGTGTATTATAGAAACAGATTAAAGAAATATAGAAGGCAAATAAGAGAAATCATATTAATCTTAAAAATGGTTTCAGTGAAGCAATACATGAGAACAATATTTATATATATTAAAACCTTTTTACTAGTTTATTTAACACCTTTCAGTAATTAATGAAATAAATTACCTCAGGATATTTGAAATCATTATATTTTTATAGGTTAAAGAATTAAAAAAAAAAAAAATTCTTTGACAGAAGAAATTGCAGCTTAAATCCTTAATGAATGAGACAATGGGCTTGCATTGAGCAAAAATGCCTCTGGATGATTATCCAAAAAGAAATCTAATCTATATATATTCTGCAGTAATGAAAGCGCTGCACAACAAATGTATGATTTTAACCACTAAAGTTTAATAGTATTCTTTGCTTTATTAAATCTCAGAAATCTTGTCATTAAATTAGGCGAGAAATACTGCTAAAATTTAGTGGTACGAATCGGTTATTTGTGGCACAGTGCTTGCAACCCTGATTCTACTACTAAACAATTAAAATTTTTTTCATGTTTGCATATTTCTTCATTACTTTTTTTTGTGTTTGAATCACAATGCATTCGAATAGCAATGATTTCATGCAGTTCACAGAGTAGCTAGTCAGTTTTATTGGTTTTGTAGTACATTTTGGAAATTCCTCTTTGATTTTAAGATCAATTATTTTTTTAGTCTGTGTGTGACACAAATTTTGTGGTTGCCTTATCTCAAGAACTAATGCACAGAATTTAATCAAATTTCAGATCCAGTCAGAACCTGACACAAATTGGAGCCTATTAGATTTAGCTGTATATTGTCTAACAAGTGACACTACTATGCTGCATTTTTCATGACTTCCGTGTTAGCTATATCTCAAGAACAAATACACAGAATTTCACCAAACTTCATATTCTGTTAGATGATGACATACATAGAAGCTGATTAGATTTGGGTGAACACAGGGGTCACACTCACTCGAGATAATTTGTAGCAGTTTTTTGAGCAGCGAAAATCGAATTTTGAAGCAGCAAAAAACGAATTTTGTAGCAGCAAAACACATATTTTGGAGCAGGTAGGAAAACAGTTTTTGTACCTGCACTCACTCGGACAAAAAATGTTTTTGCAAGGAGAAAAACATTTTATAGCAAGCTAAAATAAGCAACACAAGGAAAACATTTACTTTTATAGCAGAAAACAAATTTGCCTTAAGATAAATAAAAAACTGAAGAAAAAGTGTAAAGGAATAAAACATAAAATCAGATTAAAGAGGAAAAAAAAAAAA
Organism: Maratus speciosus; assembly: GCA_963932465.1. Lineage (NCBI taxonomy): Eukaryota > Metazoa > Arthropoda > Arachnida > Araneae > Salticidae > Maratus > Maratus speciosus. Next base: position 635,078,115 of record OZ010786.1, read on the forward strand.
ATCGCCATTTTATTCAATGCTATTTTATTTGAATTTGACGCATTCTATCAGTTGTTTTCGGAGAACTTAACACTCAAAAATCTGTATTCACATTGACTCACACCAGTTCTGCTTAACTTTCTGCAACAGAACAATGTTTGACCATTTCATACGAAACACAGAGAATGAAAACGTGAGTGAACATAAGGGTGATTTGGAGTTTTAAAAAAAATTCTGAAATTCATAGCAAGAGACCACTGCATTTTTTTCGCCATCCTTTGATGAAATTAGAGTTTTTTCTGCTATCATTTGACGAAATTCCGTGTTTTTTTTGCTATTTTTGACAAATTTTGCATTTTTTCATGGCTTTTTGACGAAATTTGCGTTTTTTCCGTGATTCTTTGACGAAATTTTTTTCGCCGACAATTTGATAAAATTTGCAATATTTTTTCGTGATAATGGCGCAAGGAAATCAAATTTGGGAGCAGAAAGGAGAAACAAAATGGCTGTTTCGGAGCAGACACAGTCAAAATAACCCATTTGTAGCAGATAGTTTCGTTTGGAGCAGGTGTGTGACCCCTGGTGTACATCATCGAACAGGTACTATGCAATGTTTTTCACAACTTCAGCAATAGGTATATCTCAAAAACTAATACACTGAATTTCAAATTTCATATTATATTGTGTTAGATCTTGACATAAATACATGCTGATTCAATTTTGACTTTGATCGATCAACAGAGAGTACTGCTATCCTATGTTTGGAGGAAAGATTCCTAATCTGATTTACAATAAATTGATGCAATTTAACAAAGTGTTTTTAACTCCATTCTTGTAACTCTCGTACACTTTTTACCACATACGTGTCAAACCCGGTAGCAGAAAGTTCGAGACGGGAGACTGGCATTGCAGATTTTCTTTTCTCGTTTGCGGATTATTTTTCCATTGAACCTTTATTTCGTTTTATATTATGTTTAGCTCTTTATTACTTAATACAAAAACTTAAGATTATTATTAGTAAAATTAATAAAATGCATAATAACATCAAAGGAAAGTGATTGTTTGATTAATTAATGCTTCAATTGTAAAATATTTTACCTGCAGATTATTTTCTGCCCTTGAAGTATCTGTCGCAGACACTTAGAGAATTTTCTGCTACTGGAGTGCCTGAAAAGTTCATTTTTTTTAAAGACTTTTCAACATAGTTGAAAAGTGTTTACAAATACTGTCTGCCCATGCTGGCATAAATATAGTCCAATTATCATGATATTGATAAATGTTATCGGGCTTACTATTTCATGTTCAGTATCGAAAATAAAGTATGTGGCATTTATGGGTCATCTACAGGGACACTCAAAAGAATTCAGTTACATGACAGTCTATGGGGAAGAAACATTTACGGTGTATTTTAATGATATTACACTATTTTAAACATATTGAAATTGATATAGATCACTGAGGTGTACTACAAGGTTTTCATTAAAGAATAGGATGCGCATAGAATTTATCATTCATTTACAGGGACACACAAAAAATTTGGCTACAGAAGAAAATAAACAATAATTGAACTATTGAAATCAACAAACAATTGTTGGAAGTGTGTTTTCAGTTGTGGTATGTGCATTTTTAAATTTAACTATTAATTAACAATTACTTGATGTTAATGAATTTTATAGATCATATACGAGGTCGCACAAAATTTCTCAACAAGATCTGTTTGTCGGTGGAAACTCCTGAATGGAAATTTTCAACTGTGCAATGCATTTAACTGAACTAACTTATAGCATACTATGTAGTATACATCAGGGTTGCTACTCATGTAAGAGAATGAAATTCCCTGACTTTTCTAGGTGCATTTTATGAAAATTTCAGTCTAGCGGTGTAATGTGAACTGGACAAGACGGTAGTAAAATAAATATTGTACCACGTGAAAATATAAAAATTTTCAACAATATATCATAATAAAAATTTTCACATATGTACCCACCCCCCCCTCTCTCCCTCACACACACACACATACACAAAAAATGCTCTTAGGACTGCAATAGAAATTGCTTTCCTTAATAATTTTGGAGTATTTCAAAGTAAGTGTCCTGTAAAATGGATAAAAAAAATATATACATACATAATATTTTTCAATTGAATGATAATTTACTTCACCATCTATCACAATCTCACTTAAGTTCAACTTTAGGCAAAGGGGGTTGAGAAGCAAACATTTCAAGGTGGAGGTTAAGCAGATTTGAAATGATTTATTAGTTACATTAAATGTCAATAAAAAAATATTGCAGAAAAATTTCAAAAAATTATATTAAACAGTTAAAAATTTTAAAGTATGTGTGGAGATGACAGCTGGAAAAAAGAAAAGAAGAAGAAAAAGGGAAGAGAAAATTTTAAGAGGTGATTAAATAAAACTTCTAAAAATTGGAATTTGCAAAAACGTGGAAGATTTTTTACATTTGCCATGGGACAAAAGTTGTACTTATTCGGCGACATCCATGAAATTTTATTAAATTCCCTGACTTTTCCAAGATTTTGGATAAAATACAGAAATTCCCTGACATTTCCCTGGCTTATTAGACAAATTTCTGAATTCCCTGACTTTTCCAGGTTCTCCAGGTAGCGTAGCAACCCTGATACATGCATATCCATAGATCATATACAGGCCTGCACAAAAAAAAATTGTATTTTCTTCACTATTCATGTTAATAGCAGAAATATGGTTTTCAAATAGGTTATATATTTTCCAAATTGTTCATTTAGACATCCTCTTTCACCTTAGTAAGCTGTGAAGTTTTGTTTTAGTATTGAGAATGAGTTGGAAAGTGTTTCGTAATCTATGCTGTAGACATGATTTTTAGCCCCTGGTATGCTATTTTTTCTCCCTGCTTATTTTGTGCCGTCTCCAAAAAATAATGTTGCGTTGTATAAGCCAGCCATAAAACAAAGCAGATGCAACATTGTACGATTAAATACTCTATAGCAATTTTTTTAACTTCTAAGCATCGCACATTTTCAATTTTTATATCATCATATTGGGAAAAAAAATAAGTACTTTTAAATGCAATTTGTTTGAAAACTGCATCTCTATTTTTGAAATATTAATTTTTTTGCAGTTTTTAGAGCCAATTGCTTAATATTGGCAACGAAAATACTCCATTTCTGTAAAAAGTAAAGGAAAAATAGTTGTAAAACAGTAATTATATACTTTTGTTGCCATTTTCTCATAAAAACTGAAAAAAAAAAAAAAGTAATTAAAATACTATTTTGAAAAAATATAATTGAATGACTTCTGTTAAAACATGGAGCTATTATAAACTATATTTAATTTTAAGCATCTATGTTAATGTTACAAACAAATGAAGGCATTTGAATCATTAGATAGCCAGAATTTTTTTTTTTGTTGTTGAGTTTCTTTAATGACGAAACCTTTTTGCTTCATTTGTGTATTATTTTGCGATAGTGACGACATATGCATACTTTACTGTAGTTGTTTAAGAGTGGACTGTAAATGTGGAATTCTTAACCGAATGTGATTGACGTCATTTTACATAAAATAAAAGTGTGTGCTTTAAGCCTTAATATTGAAATATGTTTCGTACTATTTATATGTACATATTTTCTTTTTCAATGGGGGCAACACTAAACTCTGAAAAAGCAGAATTCCTGTTTTCTATTTTATTTATTTTTCTTACTTCTTTTATGCTAACTTTTGGCTGTGGATCTGATTGTGGAATATTAGCCCTATAGCTGTATCACATTTTCTATTAGTGTAGAAATACACTAAACTTTATATTTAAGTTTAATGACCAAAAATGTATATGTTGATCAAATTTTAAATTGCAATACCCAACAGGGGAGGAGTTGTTCTTTTCTTTTAATTTATTGATCATTGTAACTCCGATGTTAAATACAAAGAAAAGCATTATGCTTTATGTTCATGTTGATGCTATTATAAATTAACATATTAGAAAAGTATAAAAGAAAGTTTTGTCATGGCCACAGCATATTACTTTAATTTTAGCGTGAACTTATAACACAGTATCTAAAAACAAAAGAAATTTAGCATAGTCACCTACACAAACACATTTGAATTGGTAATTATGAACTTAAAATTAAATAAATCAGAAGCAAAGTCTAAAAATACAAAAATAGAAGCATTTATTGACAATCTTACAAACATTACATAAAACAAAAAATTAACAGTCTTCTCCAGGTAATACTAAGCATCTATAATGGAAAAATAAAAGCCTCTATACACTTCATCAGTAGTAGAGCAGAATTTAACAAAACTACGTCATTTAATAGAAAGCTCAACATTTACCATTTAATGCTAGTATTAAAAAGAGAAACTATAAAATGTTTTAATATAATACTGTAAAATAACAAATATAATTTGATAACATTAAATAAAGAATGACAAATATTTAAGTGCTTTGAGAGACAGAAAGAGAGAAAGAAAAAATATTGAGGCACTTTATAAACAGGATAACATTTAGTACTCACTAGTACTACTACTATATATCACTGGTCTCATTTCATAGACAACTTTTCTCTTTTCTTTTTGGAGGGGGGGGGGGGGGAGTGCAGGGGATGAGATATATTACTTTCTATAGTCTTTTCAAAATTAAGAGAGGGTGTAAAAAAAGACAGACTAAATAAAATCACATGCTCATTGGCAGCTTTTAGCTGTGTTACAATCAACTCCAGCCATGCTTCAAATGTTGCCAGAGTTAAGATCATTACTTTGCTATAAAAGAAAACAGTTCCTTTTCTTTTGATCAGTATTTCTTTATATTGTTTAAAATAGATAAAAGAAACTAAATAATCCATGAAAAAAGAAAAAAAAAAAGAATTAAATTTCAGTTAATAAATATTTGTAAAATCTTTTTCTTCTTAAGTTGTAACTTAAAATTACGGAAATTAAAATAACAGATGATGTTTTGATAAAAAGTTCAAAAACTTAAAATAACTATTCTATTTGCACAATTATTGTACTGATTAATTGCATTGGTTAATACAATTAGTTAAATTTAAGACACTAAATATTTGTCAACATTTTTTAAAACTTTTTTGGGGGGTGGGGTAAGAAACATATAATTATTTTTATGATTCTCTTTTAATTTTGAATGGACTATGGAAGATAAATTTACTTGTATAATTATGCACACACAAAAACTTTAACAATAATTACATATTGACAGGGTCTGGATTTCAATGACATTTGCATTTTTAAAAAAATATTTTTGAATGTTTTTTCTCATTAAAATCATTTTTGAGTTTTTAAAGATATATTTTTAAATATTTGTGAAAATTTTTACTCTTATTTTTTAAATTTTAGACTATTATTTTACATTTTCAATTTTAATATATACTGTTTGTTTCAGTGCTAAAACTACAAAAAGTTTAAGAGTTAGTAGAACAAAACATTATGTCACATATTACAAATCATTTTTACATAGGAAATAAGTGATGAATTCAAGCGTTGCATTACCCTACGAGCTACCCCCCCCCCCCCTCTCCCTGAGCATTAAAATGTTGTATCTGTACTATCTAATCTATCATATATAACAAAATAATCTATGCTAAAGTTGGTTACCAAAATGTAGCGCTGCTTCCCGGAATATTATGTTTGGATTAAAGTGAGACATTCTGAATCTGTGCTTGAATTAATGAATTATGACACAGGTTCCCCCTTCAAAAATTACCTGCATCGTTAAGTGACAGATTTGTTACATCTAATGTTTAAAAAGTAACAAAAACTGACATAAGTTTTCATAGTAAAGAAATTTCATGAAAATATTGAATAATATAGCGAAAAATTTTAACATTCCATGAAAATTTCATGCCCAGGATTGTAGCAGTTCTTAAACTTTGTAATCTTCATTCTAAAACATATGTGCATAAAAATTACTAATGTACAGATAACAAAATAAAAAAAAAAAAAAAGTCTCCAATATTGATTCTTGTTTACAACTTTACTCAAAAAGTTCCATAGAGGTAGGTTCATTCAGGCATATTTTATGTTGATATTTCTTAACATATGATAGCAATGAGAAAAATAAGAAATTTGAGTCATGATATGAAAATTCATTATTTGAATATGTTAACTGAAATTAAGCATTGCTTCTTCATGTAGAAAAGTGAATACAAAAAGTGCATATAGTAATAAAATCAATATAAAAATGTTAATGCAAAGAATACAACATCAGGTTATGTTAAAAAAGGAAAATGTGAAACACTTAATATTTAGCATCCTGCTCTTCATTTTTAACAGTATCTTCTGAGCGTGGAGCAGTACTGATGTTTAAACACTTTAAGACTTCAGCAGCATCTACATGGTCAGCTAGCGATTCTTGCTTATAATTTAGCAGCACTTTGTCACCCCCTATAGAAAAAAAATCATTCTTGAGAATATTATAGCAATTGTTACTTATTCTTGAAGACATAACAAATACAATGTGTGTTAAGTGTGAAGAAAACAAGCAAAAAATAAATAAAAAGAAGAGGGGGGGGGGGGGACAATGAATTCACTTTTCTTGTAATATGATAATGAATTAACAAATAACCAGCAGACCAACTAGAGTCTTTCACACTATAATATTTGAAATTATTTGTCAATGTTTCTATTTTTCTTTAAAAAACTACATTTAAAAAAAATGAAACAAAGTGTTAACAAATGAGTGCACTAATGTTAGTGCCCACAAACTGTACAATACAGTAGACTCCCTCAAATCTGCAAACGCCTAAAATCTACACATGATTGCAGATGTAAACAATAAAACTTTCACTTCAGATATAGGGGCAAAATTACACAATTTTTTAGTTTTATATCATTCTGTATGCATTTTAATATGTAATTCTCAATAATACGACTGAACTTGTGGTTTTTTATGAAGGAAGTATAAATTTCTAAAAAAAAAAAAAAAAAAAAAAAAACAAGGTATGCTTATATCTCTGGTAATTACTATCTTTTTACCAAACATATATATATATCTACTTTAAAAATGCAAAAAACACCATATCTCTGAAAAGAAGATGTATACATACCTGCCAACATGTCAATTTTGAAATCCTTACAATTTTTATGACGTATTCTTGGGTGCTTGAAAATGCATAACATATGCACATGCAATGAAAAAAGTAATACTTCATAACATTTTCTATGCTATATTCATGTATAGTCTTTTTTTTTTTTCAAAATAAAAACGTGAGATATCAAAAAAAAATTTTTTTGCATCGGAAATTCTAAAAAAAAAAAATTCTGAAATTCACAGCAAATTTTCTGAAAGGTTACACAGCCAAAGGATTGGGGAGGAAAGGGGGGGGGAATTCCCTTCCGGTGCTAATTATGAGTTTTTTCGAGGCCCTTTGATGAAATTCGGACTTTTTCCATGATCCTGTGAAAAATTCGCGTTTTTTTCACGATCCTTTGACGAAATTACTGTTTTTTTCACGATCTTTTGACGAGATTTGCGTTTTTTTCGCGATCTTTTGACGAAATTTGCGGGTTTTTTCGCGATCTTTTGACGAAATTTGCAGTTTTCTTCGCGATCTTTTGACGAAATTTGTGTTATTTTCGTAATCTTTTAACGAAATTTGCGTTTTTTCGCGATCTTTTGACGAAATTTGCATTTACCCGCGATCTTTTGATAAAATTAGCGTTTTTTTTTTGCAATTTTTTGATAAAAGCGTTTTTTTCTGCGATTTTTGACGAAATAAACATTTTTCTCGCGATCTTTTGACGAAATTCGCGTTTCTTACGCGATCTTTGACAAAATTCGCGTTTTTTTACGTGATCCTTGACAATATTCGCGTTTTTTACGAGATCTTTGACGAAATTCGCGTTATTTCCCGCGATCTTTGACGAAATTAGCTTTGTTTCAAAGATTTTTAATCGAAATTAGCGTTTTTACGCGTTTTCTGACGAAATTCGCGTTCTTTTCACGATCCCTTGACGAAATTAGTGTTCTTTCCCCGCGATCTTTGACGAAATTCGCGTTCTTTTCACAATTCTTTGTCGAAATTAGTGTTTCTCCTGCGATTTTTGACAAAATTCGCGTTCTTTTCACGAACTTTCGACAAAAATAGTGTTTTCTGAGCGATTTTTAATGAAATGCGCGTTTTTTTCGCGATTCTTTGACAAAATTTGCTTTTTTTCAAATATCTTTGATAAAATTCTTTTTTTTCCCGGGATTTTTGACGAAATTCGCGTACTTTTCACAATTCCTTGTCGAAATTAGTGTTTTTCCCCCCGCGATCTTTGACGAAATTCGCGTTTTCTTTTTTCGAAAATTAGGGCTTTTTTCAAGATTCTTTGAGAAAATTGGCGTTTTTTCCGATCCTTTGACAAAAGTAGCAGTTTTTTTTCGCGATTCTTTGACAAAATTAGTGTTTTTTTCGCGATCCTTTGAAGAAATTAGCCTTTTTGAAGGAATCTTTGACGAAATTAGCGTTTTTTCACGCAATCTTTGACAAAAGTAGCGTTTTTTCACGCGATCTTTGACAAAATTCGCATTTTTCAGCGATCGTTTTTCCCGCGCGCAAAACCGTACAATCGTACTGTTCATCCGTACAACCGTACAATTAGAACAAAATCCGTACATTGTACGGCCAATCCGTACAAGTTGGCAGGTATGTGTATATCAACAATATTTAACGATAAAAACCTCAAAATCTTTCAAGAATACAGGTATAAAACATAAAATAATATATATATATATATATATGTATATATATCGTTATTAAGACTGTCTAAACCTGAAATGAAACTTCCTTACTTCATGATTTTGATGTGAATTAATAGATTACCTTTAACAGGAAGTTTCATTGAATAATTCAAGAAAAATGTACATCATCTTTATTATGCATTTTTAATCATACATTATTAATTATTTACTTGACTTTTGCTTTTAATATTTTTTTTAATTGTTTTACTTTTAATTATTTTAGTTTATTACTTTACTTAATTATTTTAACATTTTAATATATTGTAAGTGTTCATTACAATCACGATTGCATTATAACATTAAATTGCTGTTTAAAAAATGTAAACAAACCAATGACCAGAAATCCACAAAATTCTAAAATCCACACAACCTCTGGTCCCAAGCTATGCAGATTTAAGGGAGTCTACTGTACCTCATTTCTGGTTGTATATTTTGCATGTCCCTAAAACAAAAAAAAGGATGCTGATTGGCATCAGAAATAGTATACCGTAAAGTACTGAAAGCAAGCCCTCCCCTTTATCAGACAGAAAATTCTAAAGATTTTAAAAGGAGACTTATAATTGGAACTTTTGTGAAAAGGATAGGAAAATTGGGAGGGTGGAGGGGTACAAATGGAGTTTATGAAATTTCACATGATTTTTACAATCTGCAAAATAAAATCCAATCAAATTAACATTTTTTGGTTTTAAAATTTTCTTCCATAAAAGCTTAGTAGTTTCCCTACATAAAAATAATAAATTAATGAAACAAATTTGCATAAAAATAATTAAATTAGATATCAAAGAAATATGAACAAAAATTATAAAACAAACTCAATATAAATATCTATTAATTCTTAGTGCATAAAAATCAGGGAAAACATTAATAATATCCTTTGAAAGGAACATTCCTTTCAAAGGTCTGGTAGTGTGCATGCCATTCTGATACAATATGTAAAGAGATTAGATAAAAATAAATTGCATAAGATATATTCATTTAGGAGATATGAAAACAAAAATCTTAACTAATTTCCTGAAAAAAAACAAAGGGATCGAAAGTGTCAGAAAATAAAACTTGAAGGGCAGGGCTTATAAATAACAGTTTTTCAAAAAAGGAAAAATTGACAAATATCAGAGGGGCTTATATTCAAAGGGCAGCTTACTTTCGGTACTTTACGGTATATGATAAAACCTGGTCATAGCATCGTTTTTTCTTCTTTGGAGAGATGAATTGCTCTGACATAACTATATTATAAATTAGATGGATTATTTGTTTCACAAAATAATTAATGTAAAAAATATTTATTTGGGAAAAGGTCATAGGGTAAAGCAGGTGTGTCAAGACATTCCTCACTCTTTTCCCCATGCCAAGACATTTCAAATTTCAAAGAAACATTTAAAATAAAAATTTGTATAAAGAAATTATATATCGTTTCACAATGCCATGATAGCTTTATCAGAATGTAATTTATAATCTGTGGCAGGTGTGTAAGTGCCTCTATGCCTCTTAGTTATGCAGTCACATGGGAGTCCCATCAGAATATTCTGGTATCTTATATCAATATAAAAAATAATTACTTAAATCTTTTTTTAAATTTAATTTTGCTATCAAATACAAAATGTACCTACTACTGATCATAAAAACACTGAATTTAGCAGAACCGGACAATACTGTGAATGCAGAGAACTAATATCAGCTTGTGAGCTGAGGATATCTTACTTCTAAAAGCATCAAGTTAATACCCAAATTGTTTACTTTGAAGGACGTGATAATCGGCATTGTGAATAATAAAACAATCCCTTGTTTTTTCTATCATAACGCATCATGAAGTAATGAGGAATAAAACCTGGATTTTGAAGATTTTTCTCACTTTGTTCTGAATCAAATGGTCAGATATTCAGGCTGCTTTGGCTTGAGGTTAATACTTTAATAGCTACGGAGATCAGTTTAGCTTGATTAAATGCTTAAATTAAAATGCTTAGAAAGAAATTCTATAAGAACTATTTTAATTTGTATGGGATTTGATATTTCTTGAGGTTTACAAACAAGGAAAAGGGTTGACCAAAAGCTAAATTTAACATTCACAGTAATCAGGCCACCCCCCCCCCCCCTCCCATTTGTGGAGAAACACAGATAAGAGAGACCACCTTCATAGTTGGCATCTAACAATAGTGAAAACATTCAAAGAGATGTGATGCTCCCATCTAGAGCATGTTTGATGGGAAAAGTCTTTCAGCCAATCAGAATCAATGAATTGATGCTGCTAAAAATTGAATTGGCGATTGTAATCAAATTGTGAAACCCACTGAAAATTTAGTTGGTTGGCACATTCAATCACTGTAGATAAATTAAATGATAGAATAAGATTGCTGTATTGGCAACAAGTTGTGAACTTTGAAAATAACAAGAAAAAGTATATTAAGTAAATACTGTACATCTTCAATTTTTACATCGTTAAATAGGAAAAAAAAGTACTTTCAAATACAATTTTCTTGAAAACTGTATCGCAATTTACTCAATTTTTATTGTTTTAAAAATAATCCTAAGCATGAATTTTTTTCATATCTATCTCTATTACATGCAGACGATTACAAAAGAAGAATCCATTTGCACAAATTAATATATATAGCTCATCATTTGTTTCCAGCTTACATTCCATAATGAAGTTAAAACATTCATCAATCAATAAATCTGTAATAAAACAATAAAATATAAATAAAACACAAATTTGGCAATTTATTCAGTTGTTAACTCCTGACATGAAGCCAGTGTGAAAATATTGCTTTTAATATGTTTCAAAACTTTATTTGAATACATTATTCCTATTTTTCATATAAATAAGATTTTTAGTATTGTTAATGGGCATTCAAAAAAAATATATTAAATATAAACAATCTACTAGAGTTATCAATAATAAAAAAAAGTAGATCCATGCAAGGTTTTCTCGCCGCAACCTTTGAGCTTATTTGCTGATACTTTTTTCATTAATTTTTGATTAACTGCAATTTTTTTTAAACCAAACAACATGTTTTAAAAAATGTATATCTATTGCATCAAAAACTTGCAGAACTTTTTGAAAAATACCTCATTCATTGTCGTGCTTTTAAGTATCTGCAGAGAAAAGAGGATGTTAACATGTGAAACAATATATATGATGGTTTTCCCTTATATTCTGTAACCCGGGAAGCCCGGGTTTATCCCCTTATTTATATAAAAGTTAAAGATCACCAAGTCAGAAAAGACTTAAGATAAATATTTATCATTTTAGAATATTAATGAGGGCATTTAAATTAACTAATTAGGATTTCAAATTAAAAAATATTTAATTACTCCAGAAATTGCAAAAATGTTATCTGTGACACATCGACATTTTTACTGAAACAGAATAAGCTTTAATAAGTGTCCATAATTATGCACATTGCACTTAAATATTCAATAATTAGATCACTCAATTTCAGTACTTTACTAGGAGATAGTTTGAAAGCTAGCAGCTTTGAATATGCTCATTCTAAACAACTCAACATTGACAAACTAATTTTAATCAAAAATATTAAAATTATAAGCATTCCCTGTTATATCTATCCAGATTCAATAGAATTATTATTTTATGCCCCAGTATTTCAAACATGCCTTTCAACCTTTTTATTTTCCAAACACATATGTAAAAAGATGGTTCTGAAGAGGTAAAAACACAAGTTTTAAAATGAAAGATCCAGCTTCCAAATCTTTATTGTATCAGAAATTTATAATTTTCTTTCAATTTCTGGAAACTTATTCTAGTGTTTGGAAAGTCAAGTGGAGTGCATCCAGATTTTTTATTTCATGCTTCAGACACACTCATTTGCATATAAACGGGGTGACATAGCATTTTATCAGATCAGTGAAGTACAGAACATGAACAGAATACATTCTTTTAACAATAAATTTATACTACTCGCATCCTCTTTAAGTAATATTTTCAAGACATACTATAAAACCGACAAATTATTTGAAGAAAGTTTTAGATTTCCTGTTGACCCAAGATTTTTTTTAAAAAAGACAATTATAAATCAAAAGGCAAATTTATTTTACATTTTAATTCTAAAGTAGCATGCAAATTAATTAGGACAAGGCCCGGGCGCAGAATCGGCGCAACGCTGCGATGCACGTCGCAGACTCTTGAGAATGTCTGCAGACTATTTTTCAACTGTTAAAAAAAAAAGAAAAAAAAAAATTAATTTTGACAAATGATCGTGGAAAAAGCCCGAATTCTGTCAAAGGATTGCAGAAAAAACGAGAATTTCGTCAAAGATTGCGGAAGAAACACGAATTTCTTCGGAAAATCGCAGGAAAAGCGAATTTTGTGCAAAGATCGCTAAAAAACATGGATTTCGCTAAAAGATTGCGAAAAAACACATATCGTCAAAAGATCGCAGAAAAACGCGAATTTTTTTCAAAGGATCGGCGGAAAAAACGTGAACATCGTTGAAAGATCGTGAAAACAAAAACGCGAACATCCTTGAAAGATCGCGAAAAAAAAAACGCGAACATCGTCGAAATATCGCGAAAAAGGCAGACATCATCAAAATATTGTGATAAAAAAAAAGTGACATCGTCGAAAGGTCGCGAAAAAATGCACATTTCGTCAAAGGATCGAGGGAAAAAAGGTGAATTCCGTCAAAGAATCGCGGGGAAATTTGCTGCAACATTGATGTTTTCACGAGATTTTTTTACAGCTGAGTGGCAGGTTAAATATTAGTTAGCCATGTTTTGAGTGAAAGCATGTTAAATTCTGAATTACACAACTAGCTAAGATTGCTAAATAAAACATTGCATTAGAATTACTTATAGTATTTGCATGAATTACTGAAATTTGATTTTCTAAGAATTTCAATTTGCTCCAATAATAGCTTTTACTGCTAAAAAATTAGGATTTTGCTGCTACAAAAATGGATTTTACTGGTACAAAAATGGATTTTTCTGCTACAAAATTAGTTTTTTGCTGCTTCAAAGTGGTTTTAGTGCACTTTCATCCCTGTATTATCACATCTATATATAATTTTTGATATTATCAAATTGTATCAATCTTTTCAAAAATTTTAGAAATTGGTGTTTATATGTTATTTTTACTGTTATTCTGTTTTCTAACTTCATAGAAATTTTGACAAATTTTATGAAAGATTTTTCAGACAATGGTGTTAAAAAGTTTGAGGATAAAGGTAAATTATTTAAAAAAGTACTTTCCTTTTATGTTAATCACAGGGTCAATCCATTTCAAGTGGTCCAGAAAATGTCATATTCGTTGCTCGACCATTTTTAAAAAATCTGAAATTTTTTGTACAACAACCCTAACATGATGGAAGTTCAAAATGACTATTATTTTAATTTTATTAATTTTTGTTTGTGCATGGCGGCCATCTTTGTTTCATCGTCTGCAGCAATTTTTTCACAAGAAGGCTTTACGGAATTGTAAATAATTCATCGGTTATTTATCCAATTCAAGTGCGGATTAAAGCAATTTGTACAGAATACATTGGGCTACAAATCTGGTAATGGAGTAGTTTCCGAAACTAACTGCTTATTGGTAAAATTTAAGCATAAATTTTCAGTTTTTTTCCAAAATTTGTCCGCTTACAAGAGGAAATTTTTCTAGCAAGGAAAACTGTCAACATGACATAATTTTTTTTACAAATAGGCCGAAAGTACTTGTACTCACACGCAGAGTTCCAGATCTGGGACTTGCTTTCTCTTCGCTAAAAAAAATCCCAAATTTTTCAAAAATGACAAAAATCGCACTTTTCAGCCTTTGATATCTCTGGTGGGGCACGAGATAAAAATCTGAATTTTTTTTTTTTATAAGAGTATTGTATGGTAGTGTTATGCACAAGAAATTTCAGGATGGAGATTTGACTACAAGCTGAGATATGGCAAGGGCAACATGTCAAAACAATACTGCCAAACTATTGTTTTGTTGTAGTCACAGCTAAGTATTTATCTCAGAGTATCATTTAAATTTATTTTTTAGATTATCTTTAAATAATAGTAACAGAAAATAAATCTTTTGCAATTAATTTAAAAAATAATTATGCCTAAGGCTTACATTTTGCATGGTTTCAGTAATTTTTGTTGTAATTTTAGTAACTAAAAGAAACCTCACCACTTTTACACATATATATATATATACAAGACCTGAGACAAAAACAGAATAGGGAATGAGAAAAGCTGTTAATGTTGGCATACTTGTTGAGACATGATCAAACGTGTCAAAACACATTCCTGCTTGTTGGTTTAAAAACCACAATTTTAATGCTGTTTGCCAGTCCCTGAAACTTGTTCCTACCATAAGTATGTTCCTGTAAATGAAACATTATGCGATGTTACCATGCATCAGCCTCAAGTAATTTTCAGAAAGTAAAGATACACAAAGCCTTTTCAAAATTTATACTGCAGAAAAATCACATTTTTTCATAAGAGGTAAGCTAGGAATTATTCATGAATTGAGACTTGCACATAGCGATTTCAAAGTATATTTCTATGAGCCAGCAGGGACAAGATCTTAAATCAAGTTATCAAGAGATGACAAGACTTGGTTCCTACAAATAAAATTTTGCGAAAGATCAAAATTGTGGTTTTTGAACCAAACAGCAAGAATGTGTATTGACACGTTTGATCATGTCTCAACAAGTATGACAACATTAACAGCTTTTCTTTTTCCCTATGTTGTTTTTGTCTCAGGTCTTGTATAAAAATATTTTTTTTTTCTTTATGTAAAAGTGCTGAGGTTTCTTTTAGTTACTAAAATTACTTACAACAAAAATTACTGAAACCATACAAAATATATGGCCTTAGGCATAATTATTTTTTTTTATTAATTGCTAAGCTTTGCAAAGGGCTTTATTTTCTGTTACTATTACTTAAAGATAATAAAAAACATAAATTTAAATGACACTCTGAGTTAAATACTTCGCTGTGACTACAACAAAACAATAGTTTGGCAGTATTGTTTTGACATGTTGCCCTTTCTATATCTCAGCTTGTAGTCAAATCTCCATCTTGAAATTTCTTGTGCCTAACACTACCATACAATACTCTTACCAAAAAAAATTTCAGATTTTTATCTCGTGCCCCACCAGAAATATCAAAGCCTGAAAAGTGCGATATTTGTCATTTTTGAAAAATTTGGGATTTTTTTTAGCGAAGAGCAAGCAAGTCCCAGATCTGGAACTCGGCGTGTGAGTACAAGTACTTTCGGCCTATTTGTAAAAAAAAATTATGTCATGTTGGCAGTATTCCTTGCTAGAAAAATTTCCTCTTGTAAATGGACAAATTTTGGAAAAAAACGGAAACTTTATGCTTAAACTTTCCCAATAAGCAATTAGTTTTGGAAACTACTCCATTAACAGATTTTTAGCCCAATGTATTCTGTACAAATTGCTTTAATCTGCACTTGAATTGGATAAGTAAACGATGAATTATTTTCAATTTCGTAAACCCTTCTTGTGAAAAAATTGCTGCAGACGATGAAACAAAGATGGCCGCCATGCACAAGCAAAAAATAATAAAATTAAAATAATAGTCATTTTGAACTTCCATTATGTTAGGGTTGTTGTACAAAAGATTTCAGATTTTTTAAAAGTGGTCGAGCAACCAGTGCTGGACCACTTGAAATGGATTGACCCCGCAAATACTGGGGGGGGGGGGGGGGGGAGAGGGGGGGTTGAGTGAATGAGGGATTGGAAAGAGGGCAATTGTCCATAAGTTCTGCAGACTGTTTTTAAAATTTCTACTTGTGTTGCAGACTGCAGAAAAAAATTCTGCTGCTGAGGGACAAAATTGATTACACTAAGTCTGAATACACTGACTTGTTAATGTTTTGGAGTTATGCCTCAGAACAGACTGAAATTTTGACAAGAACAAACAACCATTTCTTAACCAATATTATACAATTAAAATAACATTGCATACTTATGTAAATTTTTTAAAGATTTTGCATATCAGCTTACACATTTTTCTAAGTGTTGCAATACAGAAAAACAACACTGATGATTACTAAGACAGTTTTATGAATGATCTATTTTTTCTGTCTTTTAATATTGAATTTTGTGAAAAGCAAGTAAATGGATAGAGCTCTGGAGAGACCGCTGAATTTATGATGCTACATTATGAGGAAACGTGAGAAGCAACTAATTACTTTTACGTGTTAAAAAACACTCACCTTTTGAAACAACCAATGTTCCTCCTACTTGATAATAGTCACCCTGTAAGTCACCTCCAAGATTGGCAGCTTTAGCCTGCAATTCATTCATAAATTTTACCATCAAGGAAAAAAGAAATAGGTAACATTTCATGCAAAAGTAATGAATATTATTTAGATGTTTAAAATAAAGAAAAAAGAATGCATGATTTTGATTATGTTCTATTTCACATAAAAAATTAAATCAGAGCAATCCCATTTGCATCCTGGATTGCAGAAGTAGCTAAGCTTATCCTTTAAAAAATATAAGGTTTTAATAAGACCATTTATGCACTTTACAGGTAAGTCGATCTCATGTCTTCTATAGAAAGTCTGCTCACTATATTGATTTTAGTGAGCACTTTGTGCCAGAAGCACGTTGTTTTGATGAATTAAAGTTTAGTATTATAAAGTAGAGGAGAAGCTTCTGTCTTTCTTGTAGACTATCTGATCACAGCAGTTTTTAAATCATTTAGTGCATGAGTGACATTTCCAATATATTTATAAAATACTGCTACATCTTCATATTTTAATGATCAAAGAATATCGTGTTATAATTTCAGTAAAAGAAGCATACTTTTTTTCTTTTTAGACACTTCCTATCTATTTGTAAAGGCAGTGAAATATTTGTAAAAGCAATTTAGAAAACCAAATAAATCTTTGCTTCTGATAAGATGTTGGAAGCATCTATACAAACAAGATTTAAATGAGTATGCTGTACAATTTACAAAAGATGCTAAAGCATTGCTTGCATATTTTGGATTAGGCTTTTCGGATAGAACAAGATTGTTATTTATTTCCTTTATATTTCCTAGTCACACTGGAACCATTTTTGTAGCCTACATTACTTATACCTAGATCTAAACTAAACTAAACTCTGTGGCTAAACAATCCAAGAAGGATCTGGGCCGACAGTGCCCATCTCTGTTTTCTTGACCCTGGGCCCCGAGATGCTATGCAGCATGCGTCCCGGCCAGGTGGTCAGCCTAACGCGAGACCCTCGGTGTTTAGTTCCCAAGCAAGCTTGGTTCTCATTTTATCGACCCCAAAGGGATGAAAGGCTGAGTGAACCTTGCCCAGTCGGGAGTCGAACTCTCGACCTGCGGTGCGGCAGACAGGCGTGCTGACCACTACACCACTGGGCTTTTATACCTAGATCAGGCATGCCAAATTCTTATTACAAAGGGTCACTTTAAACATTAAATGTAAGTCCATGAGCCATATTACTTAAAGAAACTATCATGCTTGGCCATCACAAAATGTTTTTCTATACCATTCTACTATTAACTTATAATACCATAAACTTAATGAATATAAAGCATAATGCAATTTTTAGAATTTAATCAGGAGTGAGTGATCAGTGAATTAAAAGAAAAACAGAATATCAGAGTGCCCTCCCTCCATCCTCCTGTCGTGTATTAAGATTTAAAAATAGGTCAACAATTACATTTTTAATTCAAATATAAAATTTGGTGCTTTTCTACAAACAAGAAAATAAAATACAGCTATAATATTTATCATACTCAGTAAAGAGTTAATAGGCTGTAATCGGATCCAAAGCCAAAATTTGGCTTAAAAAATGAGCAATTCTAACAATGTGATTAAAAGTATACAAGAATGAAATTCATAATATTGCAAACCCACTCTCTAAAATGAATCAGTTGGTTGTAAAACTGATAAAGGATCTTTTTCCAAGCATAGGATGGTAATCCCCCTAGTTGAATAATCAAAGTCAAAATTGAATCAGCATCTATATCAAGATCTAACGAAATATATTTTGATTAAATTTTGTGCATTAAATCATAAGACATGGCTATTTTAGAAATCATGGAAAAAGTAACATAGCAGTACTGATTATTTATGCCATGGTCTAACAGAATGTGAACTTTGATGAAATTCAATGCATTAGTTTGAGATATTAGCAATCATGAAAATCATGAAACATTTAGTGTGGTGGTGTTACTTGTTGGGCGACAGCACCAAAACCTGATTGGCACTAATTTACACAAAGGCCTAACAGAATACACAGTTTGATGAAATTATGTCCATTAGTTCTTGAGATACAGCTGCCACGGAAATTATGAAAAACAAAGCATAGTAGTGTCAACAGCACGATAATATACATACAAACCTAATCAACATCTATTTACACCAAGGCCTAAAAGAATGTGAAGTTTGACGAAATTCTGTCCATTAGTTCTTGAGATCATATAACTATTGCAAAAATCAGAAAAATGCAGCATAATACTGTTACCGATTGGGAGATATACACCAAAACCTAATTAGCACCAATTTATGTCAAGATGCAACGAAATCTAAAGCTTGATTAAATTCTGTGCATTAATTCTTGAGACAGAGAGGCAACGAAACTTGTGTCACACACAGACAGATATTTTTTCAAAATAGTCAAATCAGGTTCAGAATATGCCAAAATATTTAAATCAATCAAAAAACAGATTAAAAATTTTTACGATTACAATGCTTTCTACTTATATATACACAGAAGAAAGTAAAAAGCAGATTTATATTATTACAATCTTGCTTATTAAAATTTGTACATAAAAAATTATATTTTTCATAGTAAATCTACAAATTTGGTTGATGAAAATCGGTCACATTTAACATATTCATAAATGTTAATATATATTAGGGATGCACCGAATATTTGGTATTCGGCCAATGTTACCGAATATTTGGCTTGGCCGAATAACAAAATAATCAGTAGGTCGAATATTCGGCTTGGCCAAATGGCAAACTATTCGGCATGCCGAATATTCGGTTTGGCCGAATATCAAAATATTCGGCCGAACCAAATACTTAAAAAAACTTTTAAAACATATTTTTAAAAATCTTATACAACTTCTACGTTTAATAGTCAACTTATAAAGATATTCAGAATAATTAGAAACAGAATGATATTTAAATAAAAAATAATGTTTTTACATTATTTATTTGCTGTTTGTTAAGTATTATTTAAGAAAATTAACCAATCACAAGGATTTTCATAGGAATTAATTATGTGAAAATGCAAGTTCCTGAACATTGTCCAGTAAATAATCTGTTTCTTGCTAAGATTTTAAGAACAACGTTTACAACTTCTGAAAATGATTGCCCACTCCAGACACCGATCTAGGATGCATTTAAAAACTTCCTTGCTTAATTAAAGGGAGTAGAACAGTTATTCTTGCTGAGTTGCCATCATATAAAATTTGAATAGATTGTATTATTTATTTATTTTTACTTTAGTCTCTTCATGATTAATAAATAATATAGGATCCTGTACAATTTTTTCACAATTTCTCTTTGATTTTAAAATGTTTCTTTTAGAATTTAAGAAAATTTTATTCATTTGTTTTAATTCTCAGAAGATGCCATGAAATTTAAAATTTTATTAATTTAAAATTTTTTATAACTATCCTCTTCTTAAATAACTCAAAGCAGATTTTTTTTCAGCATAAAGTTTACTTGAAAAACAGCTCTTGTTTATTAGAACAAAAGTTTGTTTTAAATATTATGTGAAATTGTTTTAAAATTTAACATTTTAATGCCTTTAAACTTTGAAATATAAAAGTATTAGACAAGCCGAATATTCGGTATTCGGCCGAATAGTTACTATTTGGCCTAGCAGTTACTATTCAGCTAGCCGAATATTCGGTATTTGGTTCACCTGTTGGCCGAATATTCGGTATTCGGCCAAAATCACTACTCGGTGCATCCCTAATATATATATATATATATAGCTCATTAACAATAACATGATTTTTTTTTTAAAAAAAACCATAATTAATGAATATAATAAAGGACTCGAATGAAAATGACCCTAAATGACACTAATGAAAATTCAAAATTGAAAAGCAAGTGAAGAAAATCCTAGGTCAGGGACTATAACGTTTTAGATTATTAATTTGACATTGAGAGTTTAGAAGTAGGATATGGATCTCCCATTTTTTTGTTTTAAGTCCGCACAGGTTCCCATCCTGAAAGAGAATATGCTGGAAATCAAACCCATAAACCTATCAAATTGATTATTCAAGGCGACACAAATTAAACATCAGACTGAAAGAATAAGCATTTTAACTGGGATAAAAATAGAGTAAAAGATATTGAATTTTGACTAAATAAAAGAGTGTTTTTGCTTAAAATAAAAAGCCTGAAGGAATAAACAAGAAAAGAGAGGGGAATTAATTAAATTTTAACACTTTTAAATTGATAAATTATGCATAACACATGATTACATCACAGGGACAGCAAAACTTTTCAGATCAATGTGCCAAATTTTTCCAAAAATCTATTTTACATTATAATGACGTGCCAACAATAAAAAAATTTAATGATCAAATAATGAATCAAAATTACTTAAAATTTTGTTTTTAGCATTAAAAATACATAGGTAATATTTGATGTTACACTTAAGAAATTTATTTTTAAAATATTATCCCTGTTGTCTCAATCTTAGATGCCAATTAATTTCTATCAGCTACGTACTTAGTTATTTTTAAGAGAATGCAAGTTGAATTGGACTCATTTGACAAGATGTTTTTACTTATTATTTATTTCTGAAAAGGATGTCTCTCAGAAAAAATTGTAAAATAGCAAGTGGCTACAGCATTAAGGATCTGGAATTGAATTCCAAGTTGTTATAATTTTACCTTATTTTTGCTTATAATGTGTGAAATTTCGCAAACCCCTTCCTCTCTCAGCCAGACTGAATAGGCGCCAGTGATCCCAGATCACGTGGTCTGACTAGAGAATTAATATTAAAAAACATTTTTTCTTTCTTGTTCCTTTTTTTAGTTAGGTTTTTAAGTAGTAATGATAAAAGTTGAATGCAGCAGGTAAACTGCGTATATGGTTTTTTTTTTTTTTTTTTTTTTTGTCTTGTTCTTCTAATAGAAGAAATGATGTTTTGATTTTAGAAAGGGAAATTTATTTTCGAATATGAAATTATGCTATTTTCTTGGCTTCTTTATAGAAGAACATAATTGCTGAAATTTTAATATGATCATCTTGGATTCCCAGTGTGGAATTTATTTAACAAAAATTATTCAAATATTTTCGTTGTATATAGTTTGTACATATTTAAAAGTGTAAATAGAATTTTCAAGTTTTTAATCATCATGTGCTTATTTATTGAACAACACTTGCACCACTTTCAGTCGTGAAATATGCTTGATTACTTTAATGTGATTTAACACAAATCGTGAATTCTACAACTATGCTCTCCCAATAAGAATATCTTGAATTGTGATAACGTGAAATTTCGTGAATATCATGAAGATTATTTATTATAATGCCTTTTAATCTTTCTTTTGCAATAATCTCTTAATTTTCTCTTATTCTGAAAATTTTGTGAGCCAATATTGAGCTAGATGGGGATACATTAAGTTATATTTCAGTTCCTTCAATTTGTATGAGAATGACAACTAACGAAACTAATCAAATTCATATAAACAGAGACAACATCTAGATTAATTAATGCATTTTATGAAATTCTATTATATTTTGATGTAGAACCTGAATCTATGCCATGCCAAAAATAATCTGCAGCCATTATTTTTGCATGCTGCAGATATATAATGCCATAGGTTTGCCGTCCCTGGCATAGGTGAACATTTTAAAAGTTTTCTAGTTAAAAAGCATTTTATATGAAAAAGATATTTAATTAAAAAACAAATTCTATGTATTTTGAATTTTATATACTCATTTTTAATTGTCATTAATTAGTGTTGCATGTTCTTTAATTTTTTTTAAATATTTTTCTTAGCATTTAATAAATCAATAAAAACAACATAATATTTTGAAAATAAATATTGAAAACATAAAAAAACATGATACATATATATGATCGAACACTACATGACCAGTTTCTTAGATATAACCAAACTTCAAAAAACATAAAAGGGGAACACATAACGGTAGGGTGGGGGGGGGGGGGGGGGAAGAAAAAAGTTGAAAAACAGCTCAAATTTTTTAAAGTCTTGTCTGTCAAGGGGTGAAGCCAATGTAATCTTTTCCAAACCCTGCAATGTGATATTTAGAAAACCAAAAATTAATTTTCAGCAAACTAATACATATCTTTTACATAACATGAAATTATTTAATTCTGATAAAAAAGTTTAAATTCTTAATTTTGAAGAAATAAAAATAAATAATATACATATTTCTCAGCTGATCGTAAAGAATCACAACACAA
The DNA here is from genome assembly GCA_963932465.1 of Maratus speciosus. Taxonomy (NCBI): domain Eukaryota; kingdom Metazoa; phylum Arthropoda; class Arachnida; order Araneae; family Salticidae; genus Maratus; species Maratus speciosus. The sequence continues at coordinate 635,101,207 of OZ010786.1, forward strand.
AATAGAATATTTTTTAGTTGTGATAATCTATGCAATTTTTAATCTTTATATAATTCTTCATTTTTGCCCTGCCTGCTTGTTTCATTAGTGATGTAGCTCACATACAAAATGAAGTCAATACATAAAAAATGGATGAGGAAGAGATGTTTGATTAAGATTGCATAAAAGATAAAATATGCTTAAAGGAATAAGATAAAAACAAGATAGCTTTAAAAAAATAGCAAAAGTTGAAAGTTGAAAAACAGAACTAAGTAAAACATATCAAGCAAATTAGGATACCAAAATACAAACATAAAAATCTATATATTTAAAACACTAAGCGTTTTCTTTCGACAGTCCATGAGAAGAAACTACTGCATGAAATTACACCAATCTTTTTTTTTAATAAAAGATATTTGGCCACAGATTTGTTATTGTCCATTCGTTTGTTCAAATATTTTATTAATTAGTCGTAATTTTAAATTAAAATTATACAGTTGCACATGCACAGTATATAAGTACAAGTCTGCCTTTGGAGTGATGCGCTGCACATTTGCAAAAATGCACACTCAGTTGAAGTATCACATCCCACGTCAAAGTTATTTTAAGTTCGTCTGCTATTCGATCTTACTGTAAACAAGCTTTTTTTTCTTCCATAAAGTTAATATTATTTGGCTCTTTCAGCATTATTAAGAATTAAAAACTTTATTGTGTCTATATTAAGAGCTAGCTAGCTACAGTTTATTTCAGGGGTGTAATATTGTTTTGGTCATATTACACACTGAAGATAAACACAGTAATTTGAGGCTAAAAGTTATGTCTGGTGATCTGTCTTGTAACTTGACAATAGTTAGACACGAAGATTGGGAAAGTAGCATATTAAGTTGTTGCTATTTCTTTGAAAAAATAGTGTATCATAAATATTAAAACGCAAAACTTTTTTTGTAAGATTAGAACTGAAATTCGAGACATTAGCATGCGTCATCTGTTTTTCAAACCTCTTCAATTTAGAAGGGAGTAAAGCGAGTTCCCGCTAGTGTAGCAGGTTAACGCAGCACTTTAAAGCTCAGAGTTTTTGTAGAGGATGCAGGTTCGAACCCAAGCATGGCAAAATGTGCAATACTTTTGTCGATAATTCATTTTAATAATGACATATTTTATTAGGAAGGGAAGTTATAGGATTTTTATTTTATTTTTACTATTATTTGAATGCTTTATAATTAAACAAAATTTAACACGTAATATTTTGAAAAAATAATGATTTTATATTTAAAATATTTAAGCTAAAATATTTTACATGTAATTATCAATTAAATAAATTGAGCTGATCTAAAATTTTCATTATATTTTCTGACCATTAACAAGAATATATATATATATATATATATATATATATATATATATATATATGTGTGTGTGTGTGTGTGTGTTAGAAAGAAAAGTTTGCCATTCATTTGCATAAAAAATAAAATGGAAAGAAAAAAAAATATATTCGTATAAGGGCTATAAAAGAAATTACCTTGATATCGAGATTTTATATTTAAAAAATATATAAAAATGTAAAATAAAATTCAAGTAATAAAAAATATATATTATAAATCGTTAGCTGCATAGAGTTTCAAATTTAGGTTTTTAGAGAATGAGACACATAAAAATAAAATTCATGGCAGCTTTTAAATAAATAAAAACAGATATTGTTATTAAAAAAATGAAGCCATAGTAAGTAAAATTAAATTCTCCACCCAGTGTTTTTAGATAAATTTCTGATAAAAAGCAAGCATAATTAGTTGTAAATCATAAACATAAAATTCTTTCACTTCATTGGATAGGTTATACTGGCAGCATATCTATCGCCTTATAAAAATAAGAATCTCTTATGCAATATAGAAATTTGTCACATAATTCGTCATTCAATAACTAATTTAAAAGCAATTAAAAATTCAAGAATTTTTCTAATGAAACATTCAATTTATTTACCGTTAAATCTTGACAGGTGCTTAGTCAATTCTTTTTTTTTTTTAATTTTAAAATGAAAATTTTGTCTTAGATTTCTTTAAGAGCATAGTAGAGTTGATATCTCTAAAACAGTATTCTGATATCGCTATTAATTGAGGAGCTCACAACCATAGCAGACTAAATCCGTTTTGAAAAAAAGGAAGGAGTCCATTTAGAAGGTACAAAAAATCTGTTTTATACGCTCCCACAGTAAACCAAGTCTGTAAACAGATGACATATGAGAAAGTATGTGAAAACAGACTTGGTTCTTTGTGAGAGTGGATAAAACAGACTTTATGCACCTTCTAAAATGGACTACCTAATTTTTTTTTTTTCAAAATGGACTTGGTCTACTATGGTTGTGAGCCCCTGAATTATGGAAAATATTGATTAAAAATTTTGAAATTATGATTTGTGTTAATAGAAAAAATAAACAATAAAAACAAACCAAAACAATATCTATTTTTTTACAGTTGTTTAAGATTAAGAGAACAACACTAACAGGAAACAAAAAAGTAATTATAACCTGAGATATAGCATCCCGTGATGTCTTTGTGAATAAAGCAGGGATAAGATTCAATATGCCATATCTGAAATAATTAAAAAGAAGAAATTTTCAATATAATGGAAAAATAATATATAAATATCAATATATCACTGTATTTATACATAATAGCCAATAATTCACTCATATTATCACACATTTCACAGCTTTTATTTTGGTTCTTTTTTTCCATTAAAAAATTAATGGATGTGAAATATTCATACTTATCAACATTTATTTTTCTTAGATGGAAATTTAATCTTTAAAAAGATTTAAATATTTTTAAAATTAGGAGCCAATTTAAATAAAAATACAGGCTGACTTACAACATGCAGTTTCAGTTTTGCACTTTTTCCACTTGTCAATTTTACAAAAGTAAACAATTATTAGTAACCCCTATCCCTCCTCTAAATAGTGATGACGTTCATGAAAAGCTTTTTTAATGAATTCTCTCGAAAGGTTGCTTTCAGGACTACAAAGGGATTGATCTCTTTAAGTAACCTATGATCCTTACAAACTTTCAAATGAAGTTTTCTCCAAACTTTAAATATTTACTATTCAACATTTGTGTACTCAGCCACTACTCACTTCAGTAACTATGTCATGAAATCCCTAAAGTCCAGTAAACTGCATTTTTAACAATAGACAACAGCGGAGAAAAAAAAGAGATTTCAGATGATTGAGATTAATTACTGTTATTTCTAATTAAAAAGTACTGCTGAAAGAAAATTTCAAAATATGTATTAATGAGTTTTAAAACTTTCGGAGATTCAGTTGAAATTTCTAAAAAAAGTGGAATCTATGAAAATGCGGAAGAATTTCACCCCTTGGGGCACAAAGATCAAACTTACTTTGAGATCACAATGGAACTTTATCAAATTCTTTCTCTTTTCCATATTTTGAATGAAATAATGAAATTCCCTGATTTTTTCCATAACTTATTTGGTCAATTCGCAAATTCCTTAACTTATAGTGTAGCAATCCTGATTAGTATACAGGGGGCAGCAAATTCAATTTCATTTGTGGCCACTTTTTTTTTTGAGGGGGGGGGTACTTTTCGGTTAGCCGGGCACCAGTGTTATATATACATATTTATATACATACATATATGTAAATATACATATACACACACATATATATATATATATATATATATATATACATGTATATATACATATATGTATAAATATTCATATATAAGACTGGTGCCTGGCTAACCGAAAAGTACCTTTTTTTTTAAAAGTTAAAAACTCTAAAGAATAAACTGTCATTGAATCTATTGATCTAAAATTAAATAGCCCAAATATGCTGAAATTAATGTATTGCAACTAGTAAGGATAGAATCATTGATGGCAGCAAGAAAACTGTACTATCTCTCAGCAGGTAAAATACAAAATAAAGATATGTACAGATTACAGTTCACTGGCATTTGATTGCTGCACAGATAGGAGGGTGGGTAGATTACAAGACTTCTGAGAAATAATATTACAAGAAAATAGAAAGCATGTGTTTTGGCAGATATGGTTCATTCAAACTATCTAAAAATTCTCCAAAAACACACCCCCATTAGGGTTATTGGCAGATAATTTTTAATAGGCATTTTCTTTTCATTTAGTAGATCTGTGGCCATTAAGCCACATGAGAAAATTTTGGTCTTTTTCAGACCCGAAGCCTGTTGACTTAAAATCCAAGCCTGAAAACTTCTATGTCATTGGAACCCGAGACTGATATCAAAAGTAAGTGGTAGAAAGTTTTTAATAACATTTTAAAATTGATTCAAGATTAACTTTCTCATTCAAAAATATTATCTTAAATACAAAGATATTTTCTTACATACATACAAATAACTATTAGCACAAAATATTCCCCAATGACGACATTTTGTGATTTTCATGTCCCTGAAAATCTATTTAAAATAGCAAATTGTTATTTTTACCCAACCACTAACAGAAATCTACAAAGTCACAATTCTTATTCTTTTATAATACCATTATAGAACTCTAAAAGAATGATATGAGTTCTGTTTTCCAGACATTCGGGAAAAGGACTTCAAACAGAAAGAAAGGATACAGAATGGATATACCATGGTTTCTTTATATTACGAACTAGAAAGATAGCCCATCAAAAATTATGGAAAATGAGATATAAAGATATATACAACATATATGCAAGAATATGAGTAGTTTTTCTCGCTTTTTGCACAGTGATAGATGAAAATAACACATTTTAAAATGTGGAAATGCGTTGCCAAATTTTCTTCTTCGCCAAGGCAGTTTTCTCTATTTTGCCATACTGTAAAAATACCAAGAATTTAATTTCTCTATCCGGCTAGGTAAAGCACATCAAAATTGGGCAGTCAGGAGCTCAGATAGCACAGCGCCATCTAGTGGTGGTTATTTTATTAGTAGCATCAGGATGAAGATGTAAAGACATACATTTTCGTAAATTACACTTTAAATTTTGACCCATAGATTTTGAAAAAAAATTTTCAATCTGCAGAGTTTAAATTAAATAGCAGTGAGCTCGATTATGAAAGATTAATGGGTTTTCGACGGGAATTTCACCAAATTAGACACCTATCATCAAGTTGGTTTCATATATGGCTACTTATTTTTTTTTACCAAGCTGGTCAAAATTTGGCACTATTGTGGTAACCCTGCAATTAGTACTTTTCAACAATTACTCATAGTTGAAGCTGGTACTGATTTCTCCATAGGAAGCCTAACTCTGACATTGCCGCAATCAATGAGGCAGTCCAACTGGAATTGTGAGGGACACACAGAGTCTTGGACTTTATATAAATAGATACCAACTATGCCAAGGTTTCAGAAAATCAGACAATATTTCTTGTTATATCCCACCAATAACATTTAATTCTATTTCAAACTGATTTTTAAAAGACTGCACAACACTTTAAGAAAATAACACTACATTCTTGTTTCTTATCCCCCAACCTTCTCATTTCTTAAATTTGTGAATAAATAAAATTTTCACTTTTAATCCAGTGAATAATATTAAAATTGAGCCTGAGCCTATCTACATCTCTAATGGCCACCACTAACTTTCCCTTTAAATCATAACTGTTACTATTAACATATTTTTCAGAGGTTGGCAGCTCTGCCAATGGTATACATTAAGAAAAATAGAAACATAAAAATATATTAACATATAACGGACAAGCAATAAACTGCAACTAATATAAATTTAAAATTTTGATAGATATTCAAACATCACATTAAATCTAGATTTTTGGTTGGTAAAAGGTTAAGCAATATTAAAGACACTTTCAAAGACATAAAAAAGTAAACAAACATTTTTCTCTACTATGTATGCATTTTACCAGGAAAAAAACACTTAAAATTAAAAAAATATATATTCTTGTTCCAAAACTTAAACAGGATTTAAAACTTTTCTTTAAGTGAACTTTATACACATCATTTTATGAAAAATAATAAAAATATCAATGTTGGACAACCTCTTGCTTAAAATGAAGTGCCGTACAAATTAAATAATTATGTGAAAAAAGGCTATTTACTCTGGCTATTTGCCTTTAAATGATCCAGTGTTGAAACCTTTAAATTAATTCTTTACAACGTTTTGTTTTAATATATCAGTATGTTCAAAGTGACTAAATATCAACAAATATTTTTCAATTCACTCACTAATTTTTAAGGGGGGGGGGGCAATCCTTAGCATGCATTTAATAAAACTTAAGGTTTGGAAAGATTTTCAGTTTAAAAATTAAAAGCAGTAAGCAAATAATTTTTTTAATAGTATTTTTGCATATACCCTGACATTTATTATTATTTATCTAATCAACTTTTTTAGAAATTAACTCTTACAATCATAGAGCTCACTTTGAAAAGTATACAAAAGAAAAAGGTTAAAAAAAGTTCAAAATTGTAGAAGTGTAGTTTTAAAAATAAAAATTTTGAAATTTTAACACAAAAATTGCATTTTTTCTTGATTAAACCATTTTATTTCATAAAAACATTTCAGAGTATGTCAAAAGATATTATAGAATAATCAAAAGAAATAGTTCAAAGGGTACAGAGTTCATTTAAGTATAAAAATAAAATTGTACCAGGGTCCATACACATTTCTTTAAATAAAAATCAAGGACTTTTAAGGACTATCAATGACCAAAACCAAAAAAATATAAGGACCTGCAAATTAAATATATTAATAAATTATAATATGCATTTTTTAATTTTTGTAAATAAAAGTTTTAAACATTCAAATGGCCAGCAAGGGGGTAAGGGGTAATTTCAGATCATGGTAATAGAAATTTAGAAAATTTTAAAACAACAAATACAGCAGAAGAAAAACTAGCCGGATGTGCCAATCCCAGAACTTTCTTTTATCTCATACATGTTAATACTTCAAAATTCACTATTAGAGCGCCAAAATTAAATGACAATTATTAAATGGCAACTCCATTCCAAGAAGTAAGAGATTAAACTCATAATGCAAATTTTATTTAACCCTTTATCTACTGACAGTACTTATAAGTACCATTAAAATAACTTGTTATAAAATTCATTTAATACATTGATTAGTTGTAACACAGTTTAGAATGAATTATAGATACATTACTTTATCTTGTTCCATAACCATTATGGGTTACACAAAACAAAAATATTTTTAAAAAGGATGATTTTTTTTTTTTTTTTTTTTTCGCCTTTGCATCTTTTCAGCTTTCTTAGTGTTGGGGAGGAGGAAATTTTCAATTCGGAAATATTTCTATATTTCTATTGTAAGACCGTTATATTTGTACATTTCCTAATTCTACAAAATACTAAGAAAAATATTTAAAATAAAAGATTTGAGTGGGGTTATAAATATTGCACAAAATCCCCATAAATTCAAATTGAATGAATCCTAAAATGTATTAAATGATTATGTAAATCTTCTAATGTAGTTTAAACAATTCATGAAAAATGCTTTAGAAGATAAAATTTTCATGAATTCATAATTCAGTACATAAAGGAATTCAAACATCTGAAACTTTATATTTTTTAAACAATCAAACACTAGATGCAATACCTTTTATAGTTCATGTCTTTGTAGCACTTCTTGCCAATGTCAATGAATAAGTCTAGAAAAAAGGAAATAAGTATTAATAAATATCAAGAAATTTAAATTTAAGTTTGAATGATGAAAAATTTTTTATGAACCTTAAAAAACCCATTTGGAGGTAAACAGCTTTACACATTTAGAAATATTTTTTTTTTAAATATTTTGTTTAAAAAAAGTCTGTATTCCCTTTTTCATTTTTAAAGTTTCCTTAGAGTTTAGTTCATTTTAAAGAATACTTGTGTATGTACCCTTGTGTAAAAAAGAATACTGAAATAGTTGCAATTAAATTCAAACAAAGTGTTAGGCATTTTCTTCAATTTTCATTAAAATTTGCTTCAAATATAATCCGAGAAGCAGTGTCATTTTAGAAATCTTTAAGCATTGCCAATTTTTATATCCAACAGATAAGATAAACTGTCAATCAGTTGGCACACACACAAGAGGTGTTGCCATAGCAACATTTCACAGCCTGTTGAAAAAGTGAAGTGATTAGAATAGAGATTATTGATGACTGCCTCTGAATTGGAACAACATTTGTAATCAGGGTTCCATTCATTTCATTTTATAATGGGGTGTGTGATGTTGCTATGGCAACTTCTCATACATTCCTGCTGGTGCACAAGCTGACTGGCAGTTATCTGCAACAATTAATCTATTATATGTTGCAAAATCATCAATGCAGAAATTGTTTGAAAAAAATATGATGCTGCCTTTTGGACTGTGATGCTTTTGACTTTAACCCATTTTAGGCCAAGCATAGAAATTTTATAAAATGTGGGATTATTTTCATTGAAATATGTTTAAATTACATTCGCTAAGACAAAAAAAAAAAAGTTTCGTGCATGAGAAATAATATTTCATTTGAGAAATAAAATGCATTCGGCATTTTCATGCATTCGGTCAATGGTGCACTAACGCACCATTAAATTTAAAATTAATAATTTTTTTTAAATTTCTTATGACATTTGGTTTATTATTATTTTATTTACAGAACTTGCAACTTTAATCCATTATAAAAACATATGATTAATCTCAGGTTGAATAATTATACATTTTCAAAAATACAAATTTGTCAATAACCGTTTGAATTTTAAAAGAATAGCATATTTTGAAAATTTCAACAGAAAGTGTTTACTCTAATTGAATTACTGGTATTTTGTAGACGTCTCCAGAACCCTTAAAAATAGCAGAAAAATAAAATTAGTGAAAAGTATTCGTCACAGTGTTAATAAAAAAATATTTATTGAAATGGTGCGTTTACGCACCTTTGGCCGAAAATGGGTTAAAGTAGGCAGAACTCACTGTTATTGAAATAACTTATTTTGATTGTTATAAGATCTTGTATCTTATTTTCATGAAGAGATAGCTTCACAACTGCTCTGCATACTTACTTTTTGTGACCAAGGAGTAATTATAATAAGAGTAAAGAATACATTTTATCTTTCACACTTATACAAAAAAAATTAAAAGCTTTACACCTTTTCAAAAAAATAATCGTTAAACCAGTCTACTATGTTCAATAAAACAAGAGAATAACAAAAAAGTACTAAAAAAAACAACAAGCTTCAATCTTTTTATAACATATTGTATGAAAGTTGTAAACATTTTACAAATAATTATAATGAAAATATAAATATTGGGTAAAATAAACTTTACATAAGAAAGTTTTAGTTTTAGATAAGAAAATATTACTAAATTTTCGATACTTTCAGTGAATAATATATAAAAGCATTTTATGCATTTCACTAAAAAATTTAGATACTATAAAACAAAAGATTTATTAGAAATATAATTCAACTTTATTTAAAGGAAATTTTTATCATAAATGTACAAACCTCCATCGAAAAATTTTCCATCGATGAACTCTTGGACACCCACATCTTCCACTCCAATACCAACTAAGCGGACATTGTGCTCATCTAATTGCGGTTTAATGCCACTCAGCTGCTTAGCAGCCAAGCGGCAGAAAGCTCATCCGAAACGTCGAAAAAATGTAATGACACAAGCCTTCTTTTCCCACAAGGACTTAACAGTTACTTCCTATTGACAGAAAATTTACAAATATTAGACAGAAAAAGAGTATGGTATTTTTTATTTATTATGAAATATTGATCAATTATAAGAATAAACATAGCATTTTTTAATTCAAAGGGGAACGTTCTGAAATTATGGCTATAGTAGGAGAGCTGTTGAACATTTTTGAGTAGGTATTTGAGGCACCCTGAAAATTTGTGCAACACTTCTTTTGTAATGCCTGAATACAAAATCGAATGTCTGGCTGAAGGATCGTGGCCCAAAACCTGTGCCAGATACGTGTCAAGGGCCATTTTTTGACACTACCCAAAAAAGGTATTTGAGGCACGCTGAGATTGAAACAGAATATTATTTATACTTAGAAAAAAATATTTTGAAAATGACAGACACTTTAGTCGGCCCAAAAACTGTGCCAGACACGTGTCAAGTGCCATTTTTTGACTACCCAAAAAAGGTATTTGAGGCACCCTGAGATTGAGGCACAATAATATTTATGCTTAGAAAAAAATATTTTGAAAATGACAGACACTTTAGTCGGCACAAAAACTGTGCCAGACATGTGTCAAGTGCCATTTTTTGTCTGGCACAGGTTTTGGGCCACGATCCTTCAGCCAGACATTCGATTTTGTATTCAGGCATTACAAAAGAAGTGTTGCACAAATTTTCAGGGTGCCTCAAATACCTTCCCTAAAATGTTTAACAGCTCTTGGACTATACTGCTTACTTAGCATATTATAGCGAGTATGGGTCAGTTCCAGGGTTCGTAAATATCATGGCATTTTCGAAAATATCAAAAATATCTGATATTTTCGATACATATCTGATATTTTCAAAATAGTCAATTTACTGCTGATAATAAATATTTTCAAGCAAAATATCAATTAGAAACTAAAACATATTGCACTTAGCAGGAAAACTTAAACAATATACTAAAAGTGCATTTTTCTTTTTCTTTTTTATTCAGAACAAAATTGAAGATCAACCAATTGGAAACAGAAACAATTTGTTTGATACACTTACATTAAAAAAAAAAAAAAAAAAAAAAAAAAAGAAAGTGCTATAGGATTTAGTATCAACTATCAAGCAATCAGAAATTTATAAAACAAAATTTTAAATACAAAATATTGTTTTAATTGAAAATTTTAAACATGAATGTAAGCTTATCTTATTTTTCATTCCCTGTTATGCTGTAACAGTTTAAACTGAACTAAATTAATACCAGAACAAATTCTTTTCTAATGAAGCTGTATATATAACTGAGTATCTAAATTAGACAGTTTAATTTTCAGTGTCTGTTCTGAATTAATTATGTCCCTCATAATCAACAGTTAAAAGTAAAAAAAATCAAACATAAAGCTTGGAAAAGATATTTGTTTTCTTTTTCAGCTAAAAAAATCACCATCAGAGACAAAAATTCTTTACATACAGAACAACATAGTCAATAACAGTTGGAAATTTCATTTGCACTTGTTTTCACTAAAAATATCAAAAATATCTTGTACAGTGATATTTTGAAAATAAATATCAAATATAGCAAAATATTGAAAATATCACACATCTTGAAATTTTGAAAATAAATAAAGTAATATAAAAATATCAAAAATATAAAAAATTTTAATATTTTGAAAATAAATATTCGATATATATCGATTGATATATGTCAACGAACCCTGGTCAGTTCAAAATTATTTTAGTTGTTGAAACTCTTATATACTTGAAATCATACTGTTGCCAACATCACTCATGTTTAACACAAACTTAGCTGTGGATCTGATTATGAAATACAGTATGGAACCATTTATCCGGAATGATATTTCTGATAGACTGATTTCAGAATCTTTGCAGAAAAAGGTGTCACACATTGCCAGTTTGACATAGGCTTTGCTTGAAACAGTTGTATAATTTGATGACAACATCTGGTATTTGAAATGAAAACATATTTAGTTGTATTTTAGATGTTTTAATTTTTATGCAGGGGAAGCAGAAGAATTCTTGTTCCTAAGGGATTCCCATAAATTACCTTCTTTTAAACTCTGGTTAACTTTCGATCTTACTTGCATTGATTTTTAATCCAAGTAATCTAATAATTTAATATCAGAAATAATGCCACAACCACACAGATTCCATAAAACTTATCAAATGGATGCTGCTTTCATGCAAAGCCAGTTAACAGGAAAAACCAGTTATCTGGAATACATCTGACCCCAAGCATTCCGGATAAATGGTTCTGTACTGTACATTCAATTTATAGAAAATCTGAAAATTTTAGTAGCCAAAGGCTGAGACCTTTCTATCTTCATAACCACTCAGTGTTGTAGTTGGCAAAAAATATTTGTGGGAACTCATCTTTTTATAGAGTAGATGTTGATGCTACCGGATTCTTGCTAAGCCAAAATACAATTAAAAACATTTAGCCAAAAGCCAACTTTTTTCAATTAACAGTTATAATTATTACAATGACTCCCGATTATCCGAGTTAATATGAGCCAAAAGCTCACCTCGGATAAACCGGATTTACACAAATCGGCACCCACTAAGGGGATGAAATATAAATTTTTTCTTCACCCATTCATTTTTACGGTACTAGTAACATTTCTTTGAAGTACATTTCCGTTACTTTTAAGAAAAACGGGGAAATAAGCAATTTCAATTGCTTATTTGAAAAAGCCCTTGATATTTTTTTGCCTGTTGAATGCCAATTTTTCTGCAATATTTTCTAAGATTTTTTTTCTTACCACTATAACTTACTAGTAAATTTTGCCTAATTCAGTCGCCGAAATCTAACAATTGTCAAAGATTAAATAGGGCAAAAATTTGTATTCAATTTTAGAGGTAGCAAAACTGTACAAATTGGCAGCTATGTGATTCTATTAGTGCCATGAAAATTACAGGTGTAGCCTCTTCTTTCTGCTCAAAGTATTAAATAGTTTTTTCAATCGAACTTATACCTTTGGAATGGATCCTTTTCTTCTGATGGACTGACGGCTTCTATTATTATGAAACAGCCATTTTAAATGAACTGTTAGGTGAAGATGAAAGAGCAGTCGTAAAGAGTTAGAACTCTGATTTTCTGAATGGCTGTTTCATAATAATAGAAGCCATTAGTCCATCAGAAGAAAATAACTCGGTTAAAGCGGCTTATGAATATAAGCGAAACGGATCTTCTTAAAACTAGCATAAATTACCGTTTCGCTTAAAAAAAAAAAAAAAAATTGTGCTTGTTTGCGATTTTTTTTTTTTAACGGTAACAAACCAAATATTTCTGGGAATGGCGTTCCCACCCAACTACAGCACTGTAACCACTTTTATACAATCTTTCTTCTTGAATTAAATGTATTAAAAATTTTTTATAACATGGATTATAGAGTTCAATTAAAATGTGGGATGCTGAGACAACACAACAGAATAAAAAATGTGGAGCAAATCATTTAAAAATTAAAACAAAAAATTTTTGTAAAAAAAATTAAAAAAATCAAAAAACCCGACTGCATAAAAAGTGAACTAAAAAGAAGGAAACAAGATGACGTAGGAGAATAGTAGAGTGTGTAATGGAAATCCTTTTTTTTTACCTAAGTAATAGCAGTCAGAGGCATCAGATTCATGTTTAGGTATGTTATGTATTAGGTATGTCTCCTTCTACCTACATGTTTACCTCCGACTGCAATTACTTAAGTAGAAAAAAAAAAAAAAGATTTCCATTACACACTGCACTATTTTCCTACGTCATTTTGTTTCCCTCTTTTTAGTTCACTTTTTAAGCAGTCAGGTTTTTTGATTTTTTTTAATTTTTTATTGATGAATTTTTAGTCTATATTATTTACCTATTTTTTTATTTACTTGTATTGATGACTTTTAAGTTAATTGTTAGTTCCTATCTATAAACACTGTTTTGATGAGGCCTATAGATGTCTACGAAGGTTAGAATTACAGTTAAGCTAGAGATCCTACCAACACATCTTTCAGGTTATGTAATATTTAAATGGAGTTTCTGACTGTAAAATAGTTTAGGAAACATCGTCTTCATTTTGAAAGACCTATCCATAGGGTGTCAACGATTTTAATCAGTTGATTTAAATCAGCGATTAAAATCATGATTTTAATCAACCGATTTTTTAAAAAAAATCACTGATTTAAATCAAAAATTTTCTAAATGTTTAAAATGTCAAAAAATATATTAAAATCTAACATAAACATAATTTGAAAGTTTCTACAGGTATTTTGAACGAATTTTTATTTTTGTAATTTTTGTATGAATAAACAAAAAAAGAGCTTTAAATAAATGTTTCTAAGCTTAATTCGCGAGTATTGTAAAAAATTAAAAACAGTTGAGTTTATAAAAAGCATTGTTTTTAAGTTTTTATCCAAATTAAAACAGTTTAATTTAAAAATATTTAAATCTAATATAATTTGCAATGTCATAAATTTCTTTAGGTAATCAATTTATGCATTATTTTATATAAAATTACACATAGCAAGTGTAATACATTTCTACAAGTAAAAGAATAAATAGCAATCTCAAGTTAAAGAAGAATGAAAAAGAATGACATCTTTTCAAAGCTAAATTGTAAATGAATGCATAAGAGAAAAAGAAATAATTGTTATAAAAATGCTAAGCTCACCAAGAACTTCTTCAATATAGGTTGAATAAATGTTTTTAACTTTGTAACTCACATAATACTAAATAAAAAATAATGATTAGGGATTGAAAAGGCAGCAAAATTTTTCTTAAAAAGAAAAAAAAAAAAGTTGAACCATTGAAAGCTAATAATCCACACTGAAAGGTTACAATGCTGTTACTTAAATATTTTGAGGATTTCAGATATAAGTGGCTAACTTTATCCTATATGCATGGGTTTAACTCATTTTCATAATTCTTTTGGTTATCATACACATACATGTGTGTAAGTTTAGATTTTGGTGGTTTACAGTAATTTTCCTAAATACAAATGCAAACCGAGCTGCAAATAATATTTGTCAGTTTTGTTATTTGTGTTACTAACTAATGAATTACTTATTTGGAGTTTTTTTTTTAATCCTGTAATTACTTATACAACTTCTTCTAGGATTTTTTTTAAATGGTGCCGCACCATGCCCCTTTTGAAATTGGCAAAATGCACTGTGCCTTAAAAAAAAAAAAAAAAAATAGTTGAAATTCACCTGTAGTTGTAGCCAGAGATTTCTTGTAAAAAACTTCCCCATTCAACGGTACAGTATGGAACCATTTATCCGGAATGATATTTCTGATAGACTGATTTCAGAATCTTTGCAGAAAAAGGTGTCGCACACTGCCAGTTTGACATAGGCTTGGCTTGAAACAATTGTATAATTTGATGACAACATCTAGTATTTGAAATGAAAACATATTTAGTTGTATTTTAGATGTTTTAATTTTTATGCAGAGGAAACAGATTTTTTTTTTTTTTTCCTAAGGGATTCCCATAAATTACCTTCTTTTAAACTCTGGTTAACTTTTGATCTTTCTTGCATTGATTTTTAATCCAAGTAATCTAATAATTTAATATCAGAAATAATTCCACAGCCACATATATTTCACAAAACTTATCAAATGGATGCTGCTTTCATGCACAACCAGTTAACCGGAAAAACCAGTTATCCGGAATACATCTGACCCCAAGCATCCAGATAAATGGTTCTGTACTGTATTTCTAAATTCATGTGGCCAAGATCTCGCAAAAATAATAGAACTTTATTTCTTTACAAAAAACAGGATATTATGAAAATATGTTATTTAATTGTAATTCTTAATTTGTTATTCATAAAATTATTAAAAATTAAGGACATTTTATAAAACTAAATAATTTTATAATACTAAAAATTATTCTTTTTTTTTTCTTATATATTACTAAACACATTACTAAGATATTTCCTCATGAAATAGTGCCCTTTTTTGGAACTAGCATCCTGTCCATTTTCCTTTCTAAAATGAATACTACATTATTATTATTTTAATAATTAAGTCTTAAAAATGTATAATATGTTCCTAATTAGAGAGTTAATTGTTTAATAATTATTAATTTGAAGTAGTGTTAACTATTTAATATAAAATGCAGTTAATAATTTTAATAAATGTTAAATATCACTAGTATTTATAAAGTTTTACATAATTATTACAATATTAATATAACATTATTGTATGATACTACCTAATGAAACTACTAATTTGTAGTTTTTATAATTTCTGTAATTACTAACTAATAATTATAATTTTATTAATTAAAGTGTAAAAACATAGATTATGTTAGCAATTAGTGGTTTAATTGTTTTGGAAACCTAAAACTCTTGGTAGCTATTCCGTATTTGAACGTTGGGAAAAAAATTATAAAAATCCGATTTAAATCAAAAAAAATCTGATTTAAATCAAAAAAATCCGATTTTTTTTATTTTTTTTTTTTAAAATCATGATTTTTTTTAACCCAATGATATACAGTACAGGACCTATTATCCGGAATCCTCGGGACCAAAGGCTTTCCAGATTTTGGAATTTTCCGGATTTCAGGTCTGTCCAAATTTCGTCAAAAATTGTGTAAAAAATGCAAATTTCGTCAAAGAATCACGAAAAAACACAAATTTCTGCAAAGGATCGAAAAACTCCCCTGCAATTTCGACAAAAGATCGCAAAAAAATTCTCAAATTTCGTCATAAGATCGCGGAAAAAACCGGAAATTTCGTCAAAAGATCGCAAAAAAAAAAAAAAAAAAAAAAAAATTGTCAAAAGATAGCAAAAAAAATTTCCTCAAAGAATCGCGAAAAACATGCAAATTTAGTCAATGGATCATGGGGAAAAAACGCAAATTTCGCCAAAAACACAAATTTTGTCAAAAAATAACGAAAAAAACTTCTTGAAAGGATCACAAAAAATCCCCTTAATTTCATCAAAAGATCGTGTACAAATGAGAATTTCGTTAAAAGATCATGGAAAAAACAATGCATAATAAGTGTCGAAGAGCCCCCTCCCCCCCCCCCCTTTTTCTGTAAACTTAAAAATTTGCTGTGAATTTCAGATTTTTTTTTTTTTTTTTAAACTCAGAATCACCCTTGATTCAAGTAGTAATACAATTGTGTAGCCGTAATATTTTGTCGAAGTGAGAGAGGGAGGATGTGAAATATCTGATGATTTTTTTAAATAACGAATCGTAATATAAATTTTAAACTAAAATTTGACAAAAAAAACCAGATTTTTTTTTATTTCGGGGGGGGGGGGGGGGGGGGGGGAACCGTGTTCCCCAATCACTGATGTAAGATATTTTAGTGATTACACATTGCAACACAATAGACCAGAAAAAATTAGGAATCTGTAAAATTTTTGAAAAATTTCAAAAATCACAAAATTTTAGCAAAAATGAACAAATTTAGAAAATTTTCAAATTTTTTTTTCCGGATTTCGGGTCCTTCCGGATAATGGGTCCTGTACTGTACTACTCAATATGGTGCATAAAAAAAAATTTCGTCTCTACCGCCATTTTGAATTTATGAAAAAAAAAACTAACCTATAACCATCGGATGGTTAAGACAAATCGATAGCTACCTCATTCATTAAAATCCATCCAGCCGTTGGGATGTTTTGAGGGTATAAAGAAATCCACATACCCAGATACGTGTGAAACACATAACCTTTCTTGGCAGTCGGGTAAAAAAGAATGGATGGTTGTTTAACTTATATAGTCACCACTTTTTTTTTTTTTTTTTTACTTTACATTAGGGTTGCCAGTTTTCTCTTAAAAAAAACAGAAAATTTATTGTTTTTGTCATAAAGTTGCTGAAGCATCTCGTAAAATTCGAGAAGTCGAAGAGGGGATGATACGATTAGCGAACCTACAGCCCCAAACTGGTTCAAATATTTTAAGGGAGATGACTTGTCACTTGAAATGAAACTCAGAAGAGAGAGGGAATCACTTGTTAATCTGGAAGATTTGAAGCAAAGAATTGGAGATTAAACCAACCACCAGAACATGGAAACTTTCAGAGGATCTAGGACCGTCCAAGGACAAGATATGCCAAGCTTTACTTAAACTACAGGAAACGCACAAGAACTCTAAAGAAGTTCCTTATGAACTGACTATGGAGCAAGCAAATCGCATTGTGGAAAATTGTAAAACTCTTCTGAAAAACTTACAGGATTTGCAGTTTTTCAAATGCAAAGTGACATATGATGAGAAATGGATATATCTACGGAACCCAGATAATCGAAAATAATTATTGGATGTGGAACAATCAGTTCAACCTGTTACAAAACTAGCACAGTTTGAAAAGAAGTTCATGATCAACGTCTGGTGGAATTTTGAGCATGGCTTTCATTTTAAAATCATTCTACATGGTCGATCAGTCAACTCTGAAATTTACTGTGAACAGATGGACAGGATGTATGGTTCTTTGAAAAGCAAATGGCCTGCATTAGTCAGCAGAGGAAGACCTTGTCTCCAACAAGACAATGCAAGACTGCAAACGTCTCGCAATAAAGTAGAAGAGTTTGACGGAATTGAACTTTTACCTCATCTTCCACATAGCATGGACTTTCCTCCTTCGGATTGCACATGTTCCGTTCAATGGCATCATTTTGGAGACAAGGCTCTTGTTTAATGTTAACGATCTGGAACAGGGTTTTATTAGGCTTTTTTGTTTCCAAATCCAAAGTGTGGTATCAAAATGGTTATTCAACATTCAGGAAGATAGAAAGAAACCATATAATTTCATGGTTTATATATTGATTTCTGATATGTTTATTTTACGTTGAAAAATTGCAACAAAGATTTCATAATGAAAACGAAATTACATTTGATACAACCTAATATTTTCCAAGCGACGAAATAGCTAAATGTGGTTTTTAGGCCTAATTTTCAAAAAATAACTATTCTAATATTGTATTCATCTAAATTTCCCGGTAAGGGGCCCCTTTTCAATCTCTAGCTGAGGACCCCCAAAGGCGCCAGCCCGGGCCTGACTGAAATTGCATTTTTAGCAATGTCTACATGGGGTGTCCATTACTGGAAAATGACTAATTAACCATCCCAGTAATGGACAACCCCCTTAAAACCTTAAAAATAAATGAAATTTTGTAAATGGCCATTAGTATATAAAATTCTAAGTTTTCTATTGCTACTCTAATAAAAACATTCAAATTTTGCAAGAAAATAAATAATATATAAATTAATTAAACGAAGCCAGCTCTTAGCCTCTTCATTAAGATTTTCACAGAAAAACAGCGAAACTTTGAAACATTTTCTGCTTCCTGATTGGTTTGATTAAAAGTATCAACAATAACCTGTTTTATAAAACATGCAAGGAGGAGTTATAAAAAAAATAATTAAAGCTAAATATTAATTAGTTATTTTTTTATGAACCAAAAACATCAAGGGGTGTCCATTACTGGCACATCTACCCTATATCAAGATATATACATATAATACCTATTGTTATACAGCACCAAACCCTGTAAATAAATAACAAAATTATGGAAGAGATCTGTTATAATTGTTGACAGTGTTATAGTCATAAAAAAAGCAGAGAGTATACAGTAAAGGCAGAGGCTAACGTCATGAACGTTTATAGCTAAGGTATATGCTAATGCTTTTTTTGAGAAACAGAGGGTATACGGACCTTCTTTAAAAAATCCAGAAGGTACATGGCATATACCCTCCACTACATCCCTGATTGTTGAGAGGATGAATCGAAAGATCAAGATCAATAAAACTCATAGATTAAAGCTTTCTCCAATGAATTTACAAATATTAAAAAATTAATAAAAACATAAAAAGTCATTCGTAATACAATTTGAATCATTCAAGTATAAGGAAAATAAGTTATGAGTGTTACTAAGAATAAGAATACATAGAAACTTACGGGAGAGGAGGAGGGGGGGGGGGGAGACATTAGAATAACACTTATTAGAGTATTTCATTCATACAAAGATCTATTATCAAAGTATTAATGAAAAATAGGGTGTAAATAAAAAATATAATAATAATTTACAGATAACAGTCTACGAATAAACTTACATTTTAAGATAATGTTAACCCATTTTGAAAAGAAAAAACAAATAGCAGACAAAAAAAGAAAAGAAATATCTGTTTCCGCAACACAGACATATTAGTTACCTCTCCAGTTACAGGTGATTTTAGTTTATTTTCTGCAATTCTGTTGACTTCATCCATTTTCTTCAAAAATTAACAGCTCGCTTTCCCACGAAGAAAATAAAATTTTACAGCAACGCACTTGCTACAGATAAAAATCACAAAAACAATATCACCTGATTACAAAAAGGCCTTGAAAATACCTTATTGAAATAATAAAATAGACAATGAGAACGTCAATGAAAGATTTTAATCTCAGACTTTTAAGGCTGCGTTCAGCGACGCCACCCTTTCACCCTAGAGGGCTACCCTGTCACGTGAGGTGCTACAACCCTTTTACCCCGAGTGAAAGCCAGGGTTCTTCGGGGTAGTTCGTTGCTGAACGGCATGGGGTAGGTTATTTGACAAGACAGCAAAACAGTAAACATATATGGCTGAGACGTTCGTTGATTTTCTGAAATAAACATAGCGTTTTATTTACAATTTACACATCGGATTTAATGTTATGTGGCGAAATTTATTATTAAGATTCTCACGATTTAGTTAGTATAGTGCTTTTTAAAATGAAATAATTAAAGGAAAGTGGATTGCCAAATTTATCAAGATATGATTGCAAATTGCATGAAATTATCATCCATGCCGTTCCGTTGAGGAGTTTTGTGATTTATTGTTTTTATTTTGCACATTTGAGTGTGGCGTTATTATCGAATTTCAAAAATTAAAATTTTGTTGGTTTTGCACTCGTGATTTTCATCTAGTACAGTCAAGATTTTTGTTATACCGCAGATAAACTTGTCCCCTGCAGTATGATTTAATAGATGTTTTCTTTTAATTTGAAACTAAATCTATATCTGAAATGCTTTCTTAGCCATAACGTGACACTTGAAATAAGGATTTCTTTTTTCAACTGGAATTCAACAACTTTTAGTAAATGCATCATGCATGTATTGCTGCAATAAATAATATTTGTTTATATGCATTTTTTTAATTCATTTCATTATATCTGTTATTCATTGTGTATATTAAAGGACAAGTCTGTAATAATATATTTAAATAAAGATTTAAGTATTCTTATCTATTAGTTGTAACATTTAAAATATATTGAAACCTCAAATTTGAAAGCTCAATTAAAAAAAAAGAAAAAATGTTTGCTTATTTCAGTGTTAATTTGTCATTATATCTATAATATCATATTCAGTTTCAGTCCTTGAAGGATATCAGGATAATAAATATTGAAAGTAAATCATGTTTTTAATTGGGAATCTTAACTGAGCAAATATCTTAATTGAGAAGCAAATTAGCTTGAATATATATAATATCTTGGTTCCTATTTTTTGTAAATATTTATGAAATAATTTTACAGTAAATTTTAAAATTCTTATGTGTTCGCAAGACAGAAAATGCACAATAGCAACATAAACAATTACTTCGATTCTTAGACATTTCAACATTCAAATAAGTATTCATTAAAAAATTAATGTGGCTTAGAAGAAAAGGAGGGTTAAAAACATCATAACTTTTGAAGCTGTAGTATAATAAAAATTAGTGTTGTGAAAATATTTCTCTGTCATTTATTAAGGCTTTCCTCAAATCTAAAAGAGCTACTTTCTGAATTTACTTCTTTTCGGAAACACATAAGATTGGCAGGTGTTCTTATTCAGAAACTATGTAATAGAAGGGCATTATCCATTTTTTGATAAAAGCAATACATCTTTGAGAAAGTACTGGCAAAGTAAGTGCTTTGAATCAAATTTTCCAGAAGCGATAGCATGGGAAAGGGGAAAAACCTGCAGTCACGTGACAAGAATCTCTTATATCTCAATAAGTATTTTAGGTACTTCTTAGTTATCCCGTCGACCAATTTCGCCAAATTATATAAACCGCCAAACCACTGGCCAAATTATACACATTGACATAATTTTTATTTTAAATAACGAAAGAACAAATAAATTAGTAAAACATTAAT
Source organism: Maratus speciosus (assembly GCA_963932465.1). NCBI lineage: Eukaryota > Metazoa > Arthropoda > Arachnida > Araneae > Salticidae > Maratus > Maratus speciosus. Next base: position 635,122,892 of record OZ010786.1, read on the forward strand.
AAAAAATGCAAATAAAACGTTGAATTAATGGTTTTATTGGCATTTAATCTTACAATTAATTAATTAAGGGCAACCATTATTGGCATTTAATCTTACAATTTGGCGACAGTAATTTGGTCGACGGGATGACTAAGAAGTACCATATTTTATTTATCAAAAATGGAAAACGTTATTCGATTCCAAATCCCTTTAATAATCAGGCCTGTCAATTTTATGCCTTTACAGTTAAAAATGTGTCAGAAAGCTTGCATTGTTGAGCATTGAATTTGGGAGAAACTTTAAGGTGTATTTCCAAAGATTCCGTTAAGAGAAGTCCATTATCGCAAGTAATTTTTTGGTACTTACGTATTAACGCCACTGCAGCTTATATATATAAATATGTGTATATTTATGTATATATATATATGGGTACTTTTTGGTTAGCCAGGCACCAGTGTTATACATACACACATATATATATACACACACACATATATATATACGCACACACATATATATACATATGTATTCATACACATATATATGTACATAATATATATTTATATACATATATATATATATGCGTATATATAATACTGGCACCTGGCTAACTGAAAAGTACCTATATATGTGTATATTTATGTATATATATATACTTATTATAGCTGCGGTGGCTTTAATACGTAAGTACCAATTTTTTTTACAATACATGGTGCCCGCCTTACACATCCTGAGAAAAATGAAGTCCAGTTTCGGTCCGGCTCTACTATGTAGAAAAAAAATGAAAATCTGATATCTGTGCGGCACGAGTCTGCTGAAAAAATTAAGCCCAGCCTCAGACACCTAGTAACTGTCAGATGCCGATCTCTACGTTGGACATTATATTTCTGTATTCATGTTGTCAAACTAGCATCGGCTTGTGACGTACATTTATACTTATTCTTGCGAAAGTCATATTCATTGAAAATGGCTCATATTTTATTAACTTTGTTTAAATTTTTATATCGAGCTGGTAGGCCCATTTAAAATTTTTATCGGCCCGGCCCGTTGAAAAAATTGTCCTAATTCTGCTGGCCTAGCTTGTTTGAAAATTTGCCTTTATTCTGCCGGGCCCATGCAGACCTCCAGTTTGCACGTCGTCACCATTTCAAAACTTTTTTAGTAGACTCCCTTAAATCCGCGAACGCCTAAAATCCGCATATTTTTTCAGATGTAAACAATGAAATTTACAGTTAAGTTGCCAGAACAAAATTCAAGATGGCACCGAAATCAGCGACTACCGCAATGTTTTTTTTACTAATTTTTTTGTTAATCATTCTCTTTTGGTTATTACAGCCGATTTATTACTAAATAAATTTACATTACTTTTGATTTTGATATAAATTAGAATATCTATATGATAAGGTATCGATCTCACGATCGCTTTACCAGTAGATGGCAGCACAGGACTTTTGGAATCGAATTGAATCGATTTCATCGGTAATAATTTAATATTTTTCTATATTTTTATTTTGCATAATTCTTTTAATAATTACTTATGTTTAAACTAATAAATTATTTTAATATTTTACTTATTTTAATGTTTTAGTTTATTGTAAGCATTCATTATAATTTCCCTTGCTGAACTACCAATCAAATTAATGTTTCAAAAATGTAAACAAATCAATGACCAGAAATCCGCAAAATTCTAAAATCTGTACAACCTCTGGTCCCAAGCTGTGCGGATTTGAGGGAGTCTACTGTATCAAATGAATTTTCAAATATTTGATACATACATACGAGAATCACAATCTTCTTCAGACTCTGTAGCAGGCAGAGTTTGTTTTGAAAACAATTCCTTCTTAGCTTTTTTCCTCTTTTTACTTTTTAATTGCTTAATAAAAGCATTTTTTACTGGCTTGGTTAGAACAAAACTCCTTTTTTTCTGTTATTTTACTCTTACTTCTAATATATTCTATTTACTACTGTATTATTACTATAACGAAACATGTTTCATTGTACCCCGTCTGCAAGTGTTTCAACCACAGTGTACCCCCACACTGAGGTTACTAAGTAAAAATTTATTTACAAACTTCTAACGTTTATTTTTATTTATTTTGGTTTTGGAAATATGAAGACAACAATCCAAAGATAACAATGTATAGAAAAAATAATTATTACATATAACAACAACGACAAAGAAACTTACTTTCAGTAGTGTAAAACCAATAATCTTCTATTGCTAAAATGTTGTAGAAGTGTGAATGTATCCAAATCACATCAGTAACTGGAACATATAGTTGTATACCATGTATATAAACTGTAACTCTCTGTGACAAATTTGACTGATGACTTTGACTTTGAAGTAATGTTTCATTGTACCCTGTCTTCCCCTATATATTTGCTTTCATTTATTAAGTAAAATTTCTGGTTCAATCAATGTTAATTTGATCTGAGGCATATTTTCTAAAAATTTCAGGACTTCTCTTACTTATTTAATTATCAGAGTTACCCAGAATTAATAATTCCACCCATCTTTTATTACCACAAAAATATAGGTACTTCCTTCATGTAGCAATTCCTAAGGATGAATCGTCAAATATATATGGCACTATGGCACATTGTTGAATTCAGGAGGTAGCCTGGGGGAGGCACTCCCACAAGAGCAATAAGATGCCCCCCGCCTCCTGGAACTCTATAATGCCCCCCCCCTCACCCGGAGCCATAGACATCCCTCCCAGAGAAAGTGTCTGAATTCAACACCGATGTGGCATATATAGGAGATTGTCGAAACTTTAACTGTGACCTTGGCATAATTATAATAGTGGGGGCTGCTTTAACAAGAAAGTACCAAAATATCCAATAAATGTATTTTAAAGAAACATTAATAATGGATATCTCTAGTATGTTAAATAAGATACCTACTTTGCATGCAAATTGTCTATGAACACTCTTATATTTAACAAAAAAAAAAAAAAAAAAACAATGGAAAAAATACTATCTTATTTAAACTATATTATTATCCTTTTATTATTTTCGAGAAAAAGGAATTGATGCAATTTTAAATAGTCAAATATTATTACCACCATCATTATTCGTACTGCATTCATTTTAATTAAAATATAAACCTTTCTCTCATTTTATTTAAAACACACAACTTTTCTTTAAAATATATGCTTTCACTTATTTAATTTAAAATACAAGAAAGAAATAGCACCACAAACGAGAATATAACACCTTCACACACGAAAACTAAAAGCTACTACTATTGGTGAGAGAAAAAAATGTGAGAAAAAAAATTTGTACCCAGCTAACATAAAAGTACCAGACTTTTATACAGAGCCACTGAAAGCAAGGTGTAAGTAATACCCACCACCCTGAATCTGTGATATCGGATATCATTACCAAAGCTCTGAAGATCGATAAAAATGAAAAAAAAAAATTGCAAAAGGCAATAAATAGTGTTGCTGCAGTTGTTATATACTAGAAATATAAATGACGCATTATTCTTAATAACTCTAGTTTGACATTTAAATTTCCAAATTGGTACTTTTCTGGGAACTATTTGATTATCCCGTTGACCAAAAAACTGTTGCCAAACTGTAAGATTATACCCTTTTCTGTTATATTGGCTTTTGCTCTTTTTTTTTTTTTTAATGCTTGCTGCATTTCAAGCTTCAGAAAATGAGATTTGTTACCAAATATCATAAATAGCTATATAAACAAACCTAGTGAACTTTTATTCTTTTTTATATATGTATTTATCTATATAATCATATAGTATATATATATAACTTTTTTTTATACAAATTACTTCTGTTTGTATATAAAAATAGATAAATAGCTTCTTTGTGTTAACGTAGTACATGCAATATTGTGTATGCTATCTTGGCACTAGTCAACATATATTTGATACAACCCCTCATCTTTTTGGGAACAACGGATTTCGAGCTTATTCTATCGACGATAATTTTCAAACTATGATTTTGAGACTTTCACATAAGTTGCTCTATATACTTAGCTTATTAGAAGCAGAAAACTTTGCGAAATTCGGGACTGTTTTTATAAAAAATTAATATCTCTATGAGAATACATGCTATCCTCCTAAAAATGAATACAGTTTATTACAATAAGCCACTTAATCATAATCTCCAGTTTGAACGCTTTTGCTACAATAGTTTTTACAGGGTTATCCAAAAGATATTCGTTCTTTTTCAATTTGTTGACGGCCCCCTATGGGGTTCAGGAAAAAATCCTCACTGAAATTTATGACCTGTACTATTCTGTTTACACACCTGGAGCTTCAGGATAATTCCTGAAAAAGAACAAATATCTTTTGGATAACCCTGTAAAAACTAATGTAGCAAAAGCGTTCAAACTCGAGATTATTAATAAGTGTCTTATTGTAATATACTGTGTTCATTTTTATGAGGATAGCATGTATAGTAGTAGAGAAATGAAGGTTTTTATAAAATCAGTCCCAAATTTCGCCAAGTTTTTTGCTTATAATTTGCAGAGTTCTTAATATAAAAAAAAGTTATTTTCAGAAAATATGACAAACAGCATTGTACACAATACACTATAATGAGAATTAAAAAATAATAAAAATTGGATGAAAAATGAGCAGGTTTACTAAAAAATGTTTCACTGCACATGCGCAAATGCAATCAAAATGTAATATGCATAATGTATTAGCTAAGTATATCGAGCAACTTTTGTGGAAGTCTCAAAATCATAGCTTGAAAATTCTGAAAATTATCGTGGATAGAATAAGCTCGAAATCCATTGTTTCCAAAAAGATGAGGGGTTGTATCCAAATATAGCAGTACATGCAATATTGTGTACGCTATCTTGGCACTAATCAACAGATATTTGATACAACCCCTTATCTGTTAAACAATTTTTAGTAAACATGCTCATTTTTCATCCAATTTTTATTATTTTATAATTCTGATTGCAGAGTATTGTGTACAATGCTGTTTGTCATATTTTCTGAAAAGAACTCTTTTTTTTTTATATTAAGAACTCTGCAAATTATAAGCAAAAAACTTGGTGAAATTTGGGACTGTTTTTATAAAAACCTTAATTTCTCGACGAGTATAAATGCTATCCTCATAAAAATGAACACAGTTTATTACAATAAGACACTTATTAATAATCTCGAGTTTGAACACTTTTGCTACATTAGTTTTTACAGGGTTATCCAAAAGATATTCATTCTTTTTCAATTTGTTGATGGTCCCTCCTCCCCCAATGTGGTTTTGGGGAAAAAATCTTCACGGAAATATATGACCCGTACTATACTGTTTACACACCTGCAGTTTCAGGTTGATTCCTCAAGTATTTTTCTAGATATTTAATAAAGCGTCAAAAATCGCAAGTGATCGGTCACCTTTGGCCATATAGTGTATATTGTATATATACATACTGTTGTGAAGATAATCGATTCAATAAGTTTGAACGGATTACCTTCAAAACACATACATGTATTGGCATCCGGCTAACCGAAAAGTACCAAAAATTCTTTTAATTATGGGAGCATGTAGACAGCATAAAATTAGAGCAAAGATTACTTACTTAAGGCTGAATCCATATCAACTCAGGCAGGGGGGTTACCTTCATAGTCTCAGAAGTTTTTGAATTGAACATATGTTAAAATTTAAGAAAAAGTAAGATACTTGTATATTTTCATTTTGCCCAAAAAAATTCCTGACCCGAGATACAGGCCGCCAAAGATGACATCCCCAGCATCCTTTCTCATTCGCGATTTTCGATAAAAATTTTAAAGTGCTCTATCTCTAGAATGGTGCAAGATATTTTGTTGCGGTTTATTTTATTTTAAAGATAATATTCTTCTGTTTAAAATGATATACCCAATTTTGAAAAATGTATTCAACTTTTCTTGTGGCAGCCTTTTGAAAAAAAAAATATTTTTTTCAAAAAAAATTTTTTTTTTTGGAAATGCCAATCTCAAAAATTTTGATTTTTTTGCTGTTGATCAATACCATTGGGAACTACCTTCACTGTAAAGGAGAACTTCCACTTTTGAGTTTAACAAATTTTAGAAACGTTTAAAAAATTCAGAGAAGTTTACAGGAACTGTATATATACAATTCCAGTAAAAGTCACTGAATTTCTGCTTATTTGTATCATATTTGTAAGGATATGCCTACTATATATCCTAAACAAGTTAAAAATTGCAATATCAAATGTGGCAAATGAGGTGCATGCGTACTATAACTAGTTTTATAAATATTCAGATCTTGGTGCAATAAGTTACACTCTTGGGCAAAAAGGGCATGAATACAAAATTTATTATGATTCTACATATTAAATTCAGTAATACGGATGTAATATGAATTCATCTTAAAAGGACTTAATCACCATGGCAACCTAGAATCATTACCTATCATGGTATATCATTGAATCAATTATGTATTATAGGATTTTTAAATAGAATGAAGAAAACTTTTATTAATGTGTTTTATGTTTTAATTTGATTTTCATAGCATTTGAAGTGATACATACTTTATTTTCAATACCGAACATAGTAAAACAATCTCAATAACATATATCAATTACACAGCAATACAAATTATATTAATACAAGTTAGAGTTCAGACAGATGGGCAGACAAATCGAATCCATAAAGACTTTTAACTATGTTGGAAATTGTTAAAAGCACATAAATAGGTTGGAATTTGACTTTTAGAAATTTATGTCAATAGACGGAAGCATACTTGAATACTTTCATACAACCCTATATTTTACCTACTATCTTTATATACATGCCACTATTTAGCTAATATTTAATTAAGATTAAAACATCCTTAAAACCAGTGAAATCACACTTCCAGAGATTATCATCCATAGACGACCATGTATCTAATTCTTTGCACGGACCTGTATATCATTTTATCTATATTCTCCAAACATATCTTAGTATACTAAATGTAGTTCAGTGTAAAAATGCATAACTCATTTAAAAATCACCTTTAAGCTACTTTCATTCATACTCAGTAAACCCTTAAGATTTCTTTTGTGTAGCCCTGTATATGATCTACAGCATTTATACACACAACGTAATATGGAAAAATTTAGTTAAACTTAAAAACTCAAACACAACTAAAAATGCACTTCCAGCAATACCCTTACGATTTCTTTTGTGTAGCCCTGTATATGATCTACAGCCTTTATACACACAACGTAATATGGAAATATTTAATTAAACTTAAAAACTCATATCGCAACTAAAAATGCACCTCTAGCAATCATTGCTAATGTACAGTATTTCCAATAAGGTAAAGTATCCGAAATCTTTTGTGTGTCCCTGTAAACACTATGCACTTTCTATGACACAGGAAGTAATTTTTTGTAAACCTCTGCAATAAAGTATGTATCACTTCAAATGCTACGAAAATCAAATTAAAACATAAAAGACATTAATAAAAGTTTTCTTCATTCTATTTAAAAATCCTATAATACATAATTAATTCAATGATATACCATGATAGGCAATGATTCTAGGCTACCATGGCGATTAAGTCCTTTTAAGATGGATTCATATTACTTCCGTATTACTGAATTTAATATATGTAATTACAGTAAATTTTGTATTCATGCCTTTTTGCCCAAGAGTGTAACACTTATTGCACCAAGATCTGAATATTTATAAAACTAGTTAATACTATGCACGCACCTCATTTGATATTGCAATTTCTAACTTGTTTAGGATATATAGTAGGCTTATCCTTACAAATATGATACAAATAAGCAAAAATTCAGCGACTTTTACTGGAACTGTATATATAGTTCCTGTAAAATTCTCTGAATTTTTTAAATGTTTCTAAAATTTGTTAAACTCAAAAGTGGAAGTTCTCCTTTACAGTGAAGATAGTTCCCAATGGTATTGATCAACAGCAAAAAAATCAAAATTTTTAAGATTGGCATTTTCGAAAAAAAATTTTTTTTTTCAAAAGGTTGCCACAAGAAAAGTTGAATACATTTTTCAAAATTGGGTATATCATTTTAAACAGAAGAATATTATCTTTAAAATAAAAAAACCGCAACAAAATATCTTGCACCGTTCTAGAGATAGAGCACTTTAAAATTTTTATCGAAAATGGCGAATTGGAAATGGTGCCCGGGATGCCATCTTTGGCGGCCTGTATCTCGGGCCAGGAATTTTTTTGGGCAAAACCAAAATATACAAGTATCTTATTTTTTATTGAATTTTAACATATGTTCAATTCAAAAACTTCTGAGACTATGAAGGTAAGATTTTTTCTTTGGCTGCCTGAATTGACATGGATCATACCTTAAAATAATAAACTTTACTTTTAAAAAGTACATGAATAGTAAAAATTGAAGTATTTACTTCTTTAATATAAAATCAGTCTCTGAAGATTTAAAAGTGGAAAAAATCTTAAAGATTTTAGTATAGGAAGACTAGTTTTATGCATAAAATTTGCTATTTAGTGATACAACGAGTTAGAAAAGATAAAACTACAAAAATACTTTCTTGTAATATGCACACATTGTACTATCTTTATTAAACAATGAAAATATTAAACTCCTATGAATAACTTTATTTAAATTTAGTTGCTACAATTAACTCTTACTAATTTTAGAATTCCTAATGAACAACACTTTTCGGATAAAGGTATAAACAAAAAATACACTTGATGAAAATTTTTAACTTTTTAATAGAGTTATTATTCAAAAAATGTACAAGTAGAATAATTTTGCAAATCCCAAATGAACTTAATAATATTAATTTATTGTAAATGTAGATCCATTGGAGACATATAAACTGTAGGATAAATGAAACCAGGGAAACAGCAACAGTGGTGTAGATGACATCTAGGCCAACAGCAAGCTCAAAATACTATAGTGTTGGTTGGGAAGATCATATTATCTAAAGAACTAGCAAGTTACACTCGAAGACAGAATATCGAAATAAACTCCTGCCTCCAAGTGTAGCCAGCTGTCATAAAAATTCCACACTATATCTTTCCTCCATTCTTCATTATTCAGTCCATTTTCTTCCAACAGTCAACTCCTATCTTCAGTGATAACTGTAGTACGTTATACATTTTAAATTAATATTTTGATATTAAGTTCATTTGAGATTAGGAAAGTTATATTAACTGTACATTTTTTAGATAACAACCATATTAAAGCGTCCTTTATTTTTCAGTAAATAATTTCATTTTACGCCAGTGTCTGAAAAGTTTCATCTATTATAAACTCATTAAGTATTCCAAAATAAAAGAGAGTCATCGATAACTACTAATTTAAAATGAAGTAGTAATTGTAATGAGTAGTATAATATTTCATTTATTAAAAAAAGTTATGAATAACATTATGAATATATTTAATTTTGCTGTAAAAATATAAATAAATACTCTTTTAGTTTCATTACATTGAGAGCTACTTGCCTAGAAATACATTTTGAACATTATATCAGTGCTACTGATTTAAATCTGAGCTACATATTGAAATAGCTTTAATTCAATCTGAGTAAACTGTTGATTCAACCCAATTTATGATATTTCAGAAATGATAAATTTATTACAAGAGAAGATAGATTTACATAAGATAAAAACTTCGTTTGTAAATATGGAAAAGCAAAAATAATAGGAAGCAAATTTTTTCTACTAATTATTCAGAATGCACACATAAAATTACTTCATTTATATATTAAAAAATAAACTAGCATAGTAATTTCAAAATAATATAAATAAAATACTTGTACTAGAATATAATATTGCTGAAACAATAATATATATTACATAAATATCTATTTCAAAAAGTAAAATTTTTGTTAATAATAACAATAATGATGATCGCTTAATTGGAATTTTCATGTCAGGTGAATTTTCAAAACAGGTGTGAATTTTCATTCTGTGGACTATTAAATAATCTCTCAAATTATTTCGGATATTTTTGAGATTTTATGTTTCTCACTAATTAAAATTAAAGTTAAGAAAAATTAATCATGAAATCTTGTAATGCAAATGATGGAAATATATATAAAAATGTTATTACATTACACACACACACACACACAAAAAAAAAAAATGCATTTTCACAATGCTCTACTCAGCACACTTCGTAATTTTTATTTCCCCATGTTAATTAAAACTTATGAATGATGAATTAAAACTTACATTGAGAACATGATGAATTAAAACTTTCATGAACTTTCTGTCGTTTACCTACCAGGTAAACGGAAATACAGATTTAACAACATCAGTTGTATACAAGATGTATTCAAGTCTAATATAAACAAACCCAAAAAACCCCTCACGTGATCAAATCACCCCAGAAAACTTTGAGGGTGAAAAAAAGCCACTCGGTGTGACACTTTCTTCCTTCCTGAACGGTAACCCGGGGTAGCCCTTATCATGTGATTTCGTCTCTGAACGACCACCCTGTAAACAGGGTGGAAAGTGCCACTCGGGGTGGCTGTGCTGAACGCGCCCTAACTACACTGAAAATGACGAAGAGGTTTTTTTTTCCTTATTTGTAAATGGATGGAATCGAATAATTTCTCGAAGAAAAAGTTGAGTAGAACAATAATATTATAAATCGAATATAAGATCGAATGTGTTAATTTACTTAGAGACCTTTACTAGAGTTTTAAAGTCTTCATTATCTCTAATTAATATAAAAATAGAAATAAATAATTATATTATATTAAAAAGATTACATATATTAACTGGTTAATCTCAACTTTTCTGGATGGAGGCGGAGTTTAAAATCTACGGGTTCGTCCATTGGCTGATCATGTGCAAGATTTACACCGAATTGTTTATTTACAAACTTCGGCGCGTAAAGTATTGAGTAAATTGACGATTGCTAATAAAAATAATCTTTCAAACCCTTATTTTAATGAAAACCAACCAAGCGTCTTTTTTAACTTTTTAATTAGTTTTAAATACCTGTAAATTCAAATAGTTAACCGAAAATGTCTCCTCCTCAGGCCTCAGACAAAGAAATTAAAGCTAATGTTGATGTAAGCAACGCTATAATAGATTGTAAGACGATTGAAGCTACTATGGATGTAGCAAATGAGTTGCCAAAATTAGAGACAAATGATGTGAACGTTGACATGACTACTGATTTGTCAGATTGTGAGAAAGTTGAATCTAATGTTAATATGCATGACGAATTGCCCGAAAATCAACAATGTAAAGCTGATTTAGACAAGACTAACGATATATCAAGTGCTAAAATAACTGAAAATATTACATCATCTCTTGCAACTTTAACAACAGAAGATTCCAAGCTTAATATTGCCACATTAGTATTTTTTGATCTGGAAACTACTGGACTTGCGAAAACTGTTGGGAAAAAGAATGTTCAAATTACCGAAGTTTCTATGATAGCTGTTGGACGTAAGGAATTTTGTAAGTGTTCATATCCAGACTTGCGAGATGTAAGGGTTGTTCAGAAATTGAGCTTATGTATTAGACCCAGATGTTCAATGTCTCGTGAAGCATCATGTATTACAGGTAATATGTTTGTTCTTTTCTTTTCTGTTTTATTAATTGGTCGGTTGGCTAAGTGTACACAGAGTTGAGGGAGTTGGCATTATATGTAGTAAACATTTGATTTATCTACATATTATTGTTTTTAAAGGGCAAAACTGGGAAATTTCATCAGTGCCCAGTAATACTACCAGTTTTATAAGTGGCCATTTTTTTATTTAAAAGTACTAAACAGTAAACTTTTATTAAAATTTCTATTAATATTAATCTAAAACTAAATAGCCCAAATAAATATGATAATATAAACATAACCAAAAAACAGGGTACGCTGATTTAAATCATTCAATTAAAAAAAAAAAAATCATGGATGATACGTAGAACACTCTACTTCTCCCCTGGCAGGCAATAAATGCGCCAATGTGGCAACCTTGGTACAGTAGAACCTCGATTAATTGAGGTTTCCGTTAACCAAGTCAATTACGAAGTCTAATTTTTTTTTTTTTTGTGAATGAGCTTTGAAAAAGACCACACTCTGTCCGTGCTATACAGGCTCTTCTGCCCCCCAAAAGCTCTCAACTCCCAAGAAACATTGGACCATGAGAAGTGAATAGCGAACAATGCTTTGTTTCCAGTGGCAGTTTACTGCTAGTACTTGATTTCTTTTTTAAACTATTGAAAATAACATGCTATAGCCTTCAAAGTAGTGGTGCAACAAATAGTGGTTTTATCGAATACGAATTATTCGGTCTATTCGGCCACCGAATAATGAACTCATTTTTGTTTAAAAACAAAATATAGTATGCACTATATGCACAATTTTTGTATATTTCACAATTAAAATAAATTACCTTTTTAAACAATGGTGCAAGAAATTTCGTAGAGGGGGGGGGGGGGGGTAATTTTTTTTTTTTTTTTTTTTTTTTTCCAACCTTAGGGTTTTTACCGTTTTATGTGGGATTTTTTGATGGAGTCCCGAGATAAAGGCTACTTGTTCAATATAAAAAATTTCAGAAGTAGGGGAGAGTTGATCCCTAGGTCTAAAACCAGGGAAAAAATTTAATTAAGTCTCTGAAACTGGAAACATTAATAAAGTGATTCCTTATCAAGAGATCTATCAACATAATTTCATTTAGCCATTTTTATTCTTATTGTAAGAAAGGAATCTCTGTTTTCTTTCAATCTAACTTTTTTTTTGAGTAGGTAGTTTGTGTTTCATATTTTTTGCTAAATATAACTAAATTACTTAATTTTATTGATATAATATACTAACATTTCTTACTGCTTAAATGTTGTTATTTAAATCCAATAAAGTTTCTTTATTTTTGATTTAGCAATTTTTTTCCCCAAACATGCACATTAGGGACACTTGATCCCTGTTGTGTGGGGAGACTTGATTCTGGGGATCGAGTGTCCCCAAACCAAAGTTAAGCTAAATTAATGTTAATTTTTTTAACCTCCTACTTCTTATTGTGACATTTAAATATTATCTGTACTAGTTAAAATATGGTTGCCTTGATTTTAGATGGTTGACAAAGATAGAAAGTTGTTAATATGTGGCTGCATATGATGGCTAGCAAGAACATGGTAGATGAATGCACATGTGAGACATACGTCTAACTTTGCAAAATTTTTACAGCATTTCGTAAAGAATGTAAGATATTATAATCAAAACAGTAAAGTGTGAATCATAATTAATAATCATGATAACCATAAGCAAGGATGCCGTGGACGCGCTATAGCGCGTAAATTATGCGAAAAATCGGAGACGGGACGCAAAAAAGTAGCTCTTACGCGTCCCATGGGACGCGTAATTTCGTCAAAAAATTGCAGAAAAAAAGCCAATTTTCGTCAAAGAATCGCGAAAAAAGCGCAAATCTCATCAAAACATCGTGCAAAAACAACGATTTTCGTAAAAGGGCCGCGAATAATATAGCGTATTTCTTCAAAGGATCTCGAAAAAAAACCGAATTTCATCAAAAACTCGCGGAAATAAGCGCAAATTTCATCAAAATATTGCGAAAAAACGCGATTTTCGTAAAAGGGCGCGACAAATTAGCGTATTTCGTTAAAATATCGCGAAAAATAGTGAATTTCGTCAAAAAATCGCAGAAAAAAGCCGAATTTTGTCAAAGGATCGCGAAAAAAATCACAAATTTCATCAAAATATCGCGGAAAAAAAAAACTATTTTCGTCAGAGGATTGCGAAAAAATCACAAATTTTATCAAAATATCGCAGAAAAAAGCCGATTTTCGTCAAAGGATCGCAAAAAAATAGCGTATTTCGTCAAAAGACCCCCAAAAATAACAGATGTCGTCAAAAATAGCGTAAAAAAGCCGATTTTCGTCAAAGGATCGCGAAAAAATAGCGTATTTCGTCAAAGGATCCCCCCAAAATAGCGTAAAAAAGCCGAATTTTTGTCAAAGGATCACAAAAAAAGCACAAATTTCATCAAAATATCGCGGAAAAAAACGCTATTTTCGTAAAAGGGCTGAGACAAAATAGTGTATTTCGTCAAAAGATCGCGAAAAAGTAGCGAATTTCGTCAAAAAATCACGGAATAAAGCCGAATTTTGTCAAAGTATCGCGGAAAAAAAACACGATTCTTGTGACAGGCTCGCGAACAAAAAGCGAATTTCGACAAAAGGATCACGGAAAAAACGCAAATTTCGCCAAAGTAACGCGGAAAAAACGTGAATTTAGTCAAAGCACCAAAAAAGATGTTCAAACTAAACTTATAGGTAGAAAATTCATAAAATGAGATTTAATTTTTTTTATGAGATTCTTAAAAATACAGCATGATTTCAGTGTACTTTGACAATGTATTCAGTAGGTGGACCAGTGAAAAATCCCCCCCCCCCCCCTTCTTACTGCATTGAAATGTCTCCCGCCTTCAGAACATTTAGGATTTGATGCTTATTAATGATTTAGATGTAAATTTCCCTTCCAAGAAAAATGTCTGATTCCAACACAGATCTATGCTGATAAATAATTCAATGGGAAGTATAATGAAAGCACCCATTCATTCAACAAAAAGTAAACTTAACATAAGTATTCTTTTTTTCAGCAAAAACATCTTTTTTCAATAAACCCGTCTTGCCCCTTTTTAAAAGAGACACAAACATTAGTGATACTTGTTAGTGGAACTTGGTATCTTCTACTCTCAAATAAACATTATTTTACAATTAAAATTGTATCTTGCATTTTTACTTTTAAAAAAGTAAAGAAAATTTCTCTTAATATTTTTTTTAAATATCTTATTTGAGTGCAAACAATACTGGTTTTAATTCATTATTTAATTATTATTAAAACAATAATTAATGCATTTCATTTATCTTTTCCAAATAAACAAGTTTCATTTATTCCTTTAAAATATAAATTATTATTGACGGGGACCTGCTTTTATAAAGAAAGGAGCCAGATTTTTGAAAATCCTGGGTCCCGGGGACCCAGGTTTTTTCAAGTACAGCGGCATCACTGCATAAGCATTGAGAGTTTGAATTATGCCAAAGAAAATGGAATAATTTTGTTTAAAATATCACCGCACACTTCTCACACATTGCAGCCCCTGGATCGTGCTGTATATATGGACCACTTAAAAGATATTTTAGTGTGGCTGCTCAAGACTGGATGACTAATCATCCTGCTCAAAGGATAACAATTTATCAAATTGCTAAACTGATCGGAATTGCCTATCCTAAAGCCATGGTGACAACTAACAATAATAAATGGATTTAAAATCACTGGAATATATCCCTTAAAAAGAAATTTCTGAAGATGATTTTTTATCGTCTTTTGTCTCAAATCAACCATTAACTCCAACAAGCAGTAAAAAAATTACAGTTAAACCAAACATAGTGACACCAGAAGGCATACAAGCCTTCCCTAAAGTTTCATTACCAAAAATGAGAAAATCTAAAGAAATGAAAAAAGGGTTTTCAAAAATTTTGACAAGCACACCAACTAAATGGCAGAAAGAAGAAGAAATGCAAGATCGTCAACTGAATACAAAACAAAAATCGGGAAAAACTCATTTCATCTCAAGAAAAATAGTAAAAAAACTAGAAATGAAAGACCCAAATCTTCAGAAAGTTATAAATTAAGCAGTTATAGTGTTTATGATTCAACCGACCTAGATCCGCTTGATGAAAATTCTGATGAAATCATTGAAGATCCAAAAAAATTGTCGATTGATAAAAATGAATTTGTGCAATTTCTGGGAAAGAAGAAAATTAGTCATTTCGTAGGAAAAATTTAAAAGAAGATTTAATCATCTGAATGTGAAATGAATTTTCTAAGAAAACGAGGACTTAATTTCAACCAATTTATTTATCCAGAAAATGTTGACAGTAGTGTTGTGGTACAGGGTTGGCAGGTTTTTGACACGTGTCAGTTTTTGACAGTTTAAACTGTGGTTTAAACCATCATGTCAAAAACTTCAAATACTACAGTGATCTGTAAAATTTCACATTAAATGTCACACTTTAGATGTAATATTTAAAATTCACTATTACTGTAATTAGTATATAGTATTAGTAATAATTACAGGGTTGGCAGGTTTTTGACATGTGTCAGTTTATGTCGGGTTTAAACCATAGCAGGGATCACTCTAGAGAGGTTTGGCGGGGCGGCCCGCCCTCGTGCCCTTTTTTAAAAAAATCCCGCCCTTCTTGCCCCTTTTCCAGGTAGAAATCCGCCCTCCTTTTTTTCTAGGGTAGAATCTTGCCTTCTTTGTATTGTACTTTCAAAAATTCCCCACTATCATTCCTTTTTAGATTGATAAGTCTGGAGTAATTCTCCCCTTTTCCTCCCACTCTCTTTGTTCTCTTCTCTGTGGTATGTCACTAGACCGCCATTGAACAAAACTTACAGGGGTAACTGAAGCAAAAAATTCTTTGTCATTGATTCATCTCACCAGCTCTGGTGAAATAGTATTATGACCATTTGTTCTGATCTTTGACCACATGATAGCTTACAGGAAGTCTATAAAAAAATCGAGAAAAAGAATTTTTACTTTTATTCTGTAGTCAAATCAACCCATTTTTCTAAAAAAAGGAAGAAGTTACCTTAAGTTTTAAAAATGTCATTCAAAAATCATAGGAAAAGGGAAAATGAATGTGAATATATTAAAGGCTAATGTCAGACGAACGTTTTTTTGCACGCTTTTTTGCTTACGTAATACGTAAGCAAAAAAGCGTGCAAGAAGACATTCGTCTGATATTAGCCTAAATACACGCAGATGTGCTAAAGTAACGGATTATTTCACGGAAAAGATAGAGAAGGTACTTCCATTATTTTTAATGCTTTTCATACGGTAAAATTACGTAAATTATAAATGTTCTTATAAGGAAGGGCGGCTTTAATATCTACGTTTCTTTTTTTTTCGGCGCCTTACGGTCGATATATTGTAAAGAAACTTAAATTTTAATCAAGAATTTTGTGTATTTTCCTTCTCATAGTTTTTAGTGCCCCAAGCAGTCCCCCCCCCCCCCCTCCCTCACTAATTACAAGAGATCTAAATTCCGTCCGAAAGGAAGTCTTTTCATGATTAATTTATTATCCCAATCACAAATTAAACTTCCACTCGGTCATCTTTTTCAATAGATAAAATCTTTCTCTTAAGTCTCAAATATCTTCATTTAAAAAAAGAAAAAAGCAAACAAAATCGCAAAATAAAAAGCGGCCTTTGGGGACATCGATATTATCTATTTAACGCAAAAAAATCATCTAAAATGTATTGAAATGCAAACTAGGTATTTCAAAAATTTCACCCATAGGATTAACATTAGCGAGCGGGTGCTTTTGCGTAAGGGAAGTAGCGTCTTAAAAGTCTTACGTCCGCCCTTCCTTCTCTACTCGATATCTTGCAAACTGTAAAAGCGATTTTTAATCATGAATTAGGCGAAGTCTACAAATTAAAATTATTGATAAAAGGAATTTATGTATTAGGGATGCGGAGTATTGATTCCGCATCCCTAATAAATAAATTCCTTTAGGCGCAGGGGAGACGGGATGGCGGAATTCACGGCAAAAATGTTAACTAGGAAATTTACATGAGACAAAAAAGCTGCATCAGAAGGCAGTTTTTTTCCCAAATCTCTCGGCAGAGCTCAAAAATAGCCTACTTTCAAAAGAAAAAAAAATCGGCGTTCTGTATATATATTTTATCCAAGTACGGGATTTTTACAAAATAAATGTTTTCCAGCCATTTATTTATTTCCATTTTTACCCTCCTATCGTCCTATCTTTCACATATAATACAACCAAAAACAAAACTCCTAAAATATACTGCTCAACTGTTAAACTACTTTTAGTTGCTTATAAATTAAATCATGACAGAATGAAATACCTAAACTACATTCTCATTCTCAAGTACTCAAAGATTATTCATAATACGCATCAATAAACAAACATTTTTCTTGAGCGTGGTATATCACGTAATCGGAATCTGCAAAGTCAGATAAAAATAAACGATAGTTGAGTTAGAATTTACTATCAGGAGAAAGAAAAAACAAAATTAACTATGCATTGGAAGTAGAGGTCTGTGCGGACCATATTTTTATGCTTCGGCACAGTGTGAAAGAAAAAACTTCGATTCGGTCCGTCCCAGCCTATAAAGAAATCAGTGAAAACAGGACCGACCCGGCCCGTGCAAAGTCAATTAAATCGGGCCCTTTCCAGCCCGACTCAATTTCTGCAAAAAAATTCCAATTTTCTTTTAGATACGCAATTAAGATTATTTTAAGGAATGCTGCACACATATTTATGAGAAAATTTTGCAGTACGTTTTAGATTATGTGTTATTATGACAAAAAATACACAATATAATAATTTAGAATAAAAGAAAAAAGTAGCTTTAAAAACATCATAAATTTTTAAGCTGTATAATAAAAACATTTCTGAAAATATTTCTCCATAATTTATTAACGCTGAAATCTAAAAGATCCACTTTCTGACACATATCTGAATTCATTTTTTTCAGAAACGCAAAAAAAAAAAAAAAAAAAAAAACAGGTGCCCTTATTCAGAAACTATGTAATCGAATGGCGTTTCGATGTTTTAATACAGACAAAAGATCTTTCAGAAAATACTTAATTTTCTTATAGGCCCGTTTAATTTTTTCGTCGGCTCGGCCTGGCACGATCCACGGCCGATTTTTTTATTATTAGATTCGGGCCGGCCATTAATCTTTTTTCTGCTGATATGGTCCGGATCTGGATTTCTTTGGCCATATCAGTCTGATAATTGTTTTTCAAAGTTTTTTTCAAATTGTGACAAAATGCTCCTTCAATAAAGAATGGAAAATGCAAACGATAAGACGGAATCCCCCCCCCCCCCTTTCTTTCTTCTATCTTTACAAGAAGACATTATTGGATTCGTGAAAATTTTCGACTTCCGGTTTTCGACAGATTTATACGTTTTAGAACGTCCTGAACATGATTTGACTGTTTTTTGAAAACTGTCTGCCGGTCTGTCCGTACGTGACAAAAATTTTATCGGTGCTCTATCTCAAGAACTATTGCACAGATTTTAATAAAACTTTAAATTCAGTTAGACCTTGATATAAATGGGTGCTGATTAGTTTTCAGTGTAAATCGCTCAACAGGTGGCGCTGTTGTGCTGTATTTTTCACAATTTCTGCGATAAGTATATAGTTTGAACTTATATACAGATAAGGGATGATTATGAGTAAAAAAAAAATCTGAAATTCACAGAAAATTTTCTGAAAGATTACAGCAGAATGGGGAGGGGGGATCCCCTCGCGACATTAACTATGCGTTTTTTCCGCGGCCTTTTGACGAGTTTCGCGTTTTTTCCGCGGCCCTTTGACAAAATCCGCGTTTTTTCCGTGATCCAATAACAAACTTTGCATTTTCTCTGCAATCCTTTGAGTAAATTTGCTTTTTTTTTTCCCGTGATACTATGATGAAATTTGCGATTTTTTTGATGAAATTTGTGGGAGGTTTTTTCGCGATCTTTTGACAAAATTTGCGTTTTTATTCGCGATCCTTTGACGAAATTTGAATTTTTTTCGCGATCTTTTGGCGAAATTTGCGTTTTTGTTCACGATCCTTTGACGAAATTTCGTTTTTTCCGCGATTCTTTGACGAAATGCTTGGTTTTATGCCTTGATACTTTGACAAAATTCGCGTTTTTCCGTGATCCTTGAATGAAATTCGCGGTTTTTTCGAGATTCTTTGACGAAATTTGCGGTTTTTTCGAGATTCTTTGACGAAATTTGCGTTTTTTCCGAAATCCTTTAGAGAAATTTGCGTTTCTCCCGTGATATGAAAGTGTATCATTTCTGAGATTATATAAAAGTAATATTAATGTGTTTTCTAAACAGTATGCAGTTATTACAAAAATGCCCTTTTTTTAAAAATAATGTGCCCTTTACAAGAAAATGCCCTTTTTTGTAATATGCGCCCTGCCCTTTTTTATGTTCTAGAGTGATCCCTGCCATAGTTTAAACCTTCATGTCAAAAACCTCAAATACTAAATTGATCTGTAAAAATTCAAATTAAATGTCACACATGACAACATTACATGTAATATTTTAAATTCACTCTTACTGTATATTAGTAATTAGTACATAGTAAAGTATTATTGTTAAGTACAACTTTTTAACAGGGTAAAATTTTTAAATTTTTTTTGTAAAATTGTGTTTTCCTAAAAAGTAGACATTAAGTCACCTGAGCTGTACATTTTTTCTCTTACTTAAAATCATTTTAATTTCTCTTACTTTTGAGAGCTTAAAGCATTAGCTAGCTTTTTTTATGGGAAAAAAAAACTTAGAAAAGTGCATATTTTTTTGTATATATAACAAGGTAATATGCATCGATGTTATTCTAGTCTAGGCAATAACCATTCCATTCAAAATTGAAATTGGATTATTAATTTTAAACATTTACAAAATAAGAGAAGAAATTTAAAAAAAAAAAAGCTTAAAGTCAAAATCTTTTTAAAACATGCTTTCTTTCAATATATGAAAATGTTTTCGATTTTAAAACTGAACAAAATTGGCCAATCATCTAAAAGGAAATTCCTTTAAGCCCATATTGAAAAAGGGCATAATAGAAGGGATCAAATCATGAAACCATACCATTGTCTGGCTTATACTTTGCATCCCAACCATCAGGAGCAAAGGTTGACTGCTGTATCAATTGATTCAGCTCGCACTTGAGCTACAGAGAAAATTTATGGATCCTTACCCATACTGATTGTGTATGAAGCTAAAGAATCCCCTTTCCCGTCTTCTTATTTCAGTGCTATAGAGAGGACTCCATTGCTTGGTGGAAAGGTATCATTAAATGCAACAGCTTTTTGAGTCTGCTTCAAAACTTGCTCATCTAGCAATGCTTTTGCTATCAAGTCCTACTAGCTCATCATCAATTAAGAAACAAACTATTTTCTAACACTTCATACACTCTAAACTCAAAAATCTTTTGGGTGTAAATAGATGTGTGAAACACGTGGTGTGCTGTAGCATGCTGCAGGGTAAAATTGCTTCGGATTATTTAATTGTACAAAATTATTTTCTTCAGTTTGAAAAGTCCAAAAAAAAAATATTTTATTGCAAATAATATTTTTTAAATTATTAAATTTCAATAAGAGATCACATAAATCATTGACTTATTTAATGTTTACCTATTGTTAAAATGTTTTAGTGTGTTACATGCATTTGGCAGTTTTTGACGGTTTAAACCAGTTTATGACAGTTTTCAACGGTTTAAACCAGTTTATGACAGTTTAAACCAGTTTTTGATGCTTGTCATGTCAAAAACCACTTTTTGACTTCAAAAACCCAACCCTGGTTGTGGACAATGATGACATTGTAAAAAAACTACCCAACTTGGTAGAATTCTTCAAACTAGGGATTGACCGAATACCGAATAGTCGATTCGGTATTCGGTGATTCGGCATGTAAACCGAATATTCGGCTTCGGCCGAATACTTTGAAGTATTCGGCCGAATAATTGCAGATAAGTATTTTCTTCAGGGTTCGCATAGCTGGGCCCAGTTCGAAAAAACCCGGTGGGTTTTTTCAGAATGGGCCCACTTGAAAAAGCCCACTGAGAAACCCATAATGTGGGTTTTTTCAATTTTCAGAAATAATTTAAAAATTTAAACAACATATACATTTAATGAATTTAAGTCATTTCAGTTAATTTTGAAAAAAAAAAATTAATATATAAAAGCCATAACATACACATCTGAAGTAAAATGAAAATGTATTTCAACACATTGAAATACTTTACTAACATAGAACCTAGTAGGCAACATACACAGTACATAATTATAGGTAAAGGTTATATCATAAGAATGTCTTTATATAAAAAATTCAAATCAACTATATTCATGGAAATAAAAAATACGTATTTTTACTTTCTTCTACCTTTACAAGAAGAAAGTATTGGATTCGTGAAAAATTTCGACTTCCAGTTTATGACGGATTTATACATTTTAAAAATGTCCTGGAGACGATTTGATGGTTTTTAGAAAATGTCTGTTGGTTGCGAAAAAATTTTTGTG
Organism: Maratus speciosus; assembly: GCA_963932465.1. Classification (NCBI taxonomy): domain Eukaryota; kingdom Metazoa; phylum Arthropoda; class Arachnida; order Araneae; family Salticidae; genus Maratus; species Maratus speciosus. The sequence goes on from OZ010786.1 coordinate 635,144,876, forward strand.
GGTGCTCTATCTCAAGAACTAATGCACAGAATTTCACAAAACTTTAGATTGAGTTAGACTTTGATGTAAACTGGTGCTGAGTAGTTTTTAGTGTATACTGTCCAACAGGTGGTGCTGCTATGCTGCATTTATCTCAATTTTTGCAATAGCTTTATCTCAAGAACTAATGCACGGATGTTCATAAAACTTCAGATTCACTTAGAAGTCAAGTTGTTGCTTATTGGATTTTGGTGCATATCGCCCAACAAGTAGTGCTGCTATGCTACATTTTTCGTGATTTCAGCAATAACTCTTTATCTCAAGAACTGATGTACAGAATTAAATAAAAATTTAGATTCAGTTAGACCTTGATATAAACTGGTGCTGATTAGTTTTTGGTGTATATCACCAAACAGTGGCGCTGTTGTACTGCATTTATCTCACTTTTTGCAACAGCTTTATCTCAAGAACTAATAATGCATGGATTTTCATCAAACTTCAGATTCAGTTAGATGTTGACGTAAACTGTTACTGATCAGGTTTTGTTGTAAATTGCACAACAGGTGATACTTATATCTCCTTGTTAAATGCATCCAATTCAACAAATCTATACTGTGATAGTGAATTTTGAATTAACATGTATGAGATAGAAGAAACTTTTGGGATTGGCACATCCAACTAGTTTACCCCTTTTTCTGTTCCTACTTATATATTTTAAACTTTAATATTCTATTCATTATTTGATTTAAAGAAAATTAACATTTTTATGTCTTCTATTATATTTAAAACTAATTTGTGAGAAACACTGACATTTAATTAATTTAAATTCATATAATTTATACAATTTATAACTTGTAAAATAGCATTACAATTATATTATATATAAGGGAACAATGTATTTTTTATGTATGATGTATATAATACATAGAAAATATAGTATACAATAATGTAATTATGCATATATTATACTTTTGAAAAAACCCGATTTTCCCCGGGGAAAACTGGGTTTTTCATGAAAAAACCTGAAAAAACCCATGTGGGTTGGGTTTTTTCAGAAAAACCTGGGTTTTTGCAAACCCTGATTTTCTTAGAAGTAGAAGAATTCTCTTTTACTTAGAAGTAGAATAGGCTAAATGATGAGTTTCAATATTATGTGCATGAGTTCAAAGTTCAGCTGCACTACCAAAAACAAGTCAAAGGCCATTTTTAATTACAAAAAAACTTTTTTTCTTTCCTAAAATAGTCTATATAGGGGTGAAATCAGAACAACTGTCTACGATATAGGAAAAAAAAGTAAGGAATATGGGCATCTTTCCATTACCATTTAATTTTAATTATTTCTACATTAGTTTTTTCAATTTAAATTTATTTAATGTGTATTAACTCTTTAATATACACCTCAAATAAGTATATCAGAGTTCATCTCTGTATATCTAAGGTTTATATTAAAGAAAATACATGCATCAAATAAGTACACTCCTATGCCTATCCTATAGCTTTTATAACCATTAAAATTAAAATCGCTCAAATTTATCTTCATCACCACAGTGATAAATATTAATCAAAATATAAATATGTATCAATAATTTCTCAGAAAATAGTTAAATGTACAAATTGATATACCTTTTGTATTTGAGAACATTCCAATTCAATATGTATATAATTAGACAATCAGTAAATCAGCTTAATGACAACATTGTTTCTTTTTATTTGAATGAACTTTTGTTTTTCTGAGAATCCTTATCCTTAATAATAGCCTGTATAGTTTAATACTTTCATTGGGTTAATTTGGATATTGACTAGTGATAAAATAATAAAAAAATAAGTGATGGGTTAATGAATTTGTGAGTTGAAAGAAGTCATTAAATTTTTTTGTGTAATTAGATTTAAGAATAAATATGCAACTGAATTAAATTATTAAGAATTTAATTTTAATTAAAGTTTATTAAAAAAGCTAATATATAATAATAATAATAATAATATATAATAATAATAATATATAATAATAATATATAATATATAATGATATGCACAAATGTGTATTAAAAATTTTTAAGTATTCGGTTGCCGAATACCGAATATTCGGTGTACACTTTGACCGAAGCTTCGGTATTCGGCAAAATTGCTGATTCGGTCAATCCCTACTTCAAACTGCAATAATTTTAATATTTACATTTGATTTTTCAAGCTTTGAAAATGTTTTTTGATCATTAATTGTGTTTTTCTCTCTTTTTACATGTTAGTCAACAATAAATTTGATTTCTACTACTTAATTTGAATCATTTCAAAATGCATCTGTTTCAAGGATCAAGTCTCCCTGCAACTGGAGAGACGTGATCCTTTTTTTATTCTTTGGAAAACAATTTATTTCTATTTTAAAAATGGTTTTTCAAAAATAAAAAAAATACAACAAGACACATGAGCCTTTAATAATAACTGGAAACATTTAAAAAAAAATTGTTTTTTTGAAAATAAAAATTAAAAACTGAAAAGGGATCAAGTCTCCCTTACCACTATTTTAGAGTAGTAATTTCAGCAAATATCTTAAATTGATGTTTAAGACCGCCACCCCTCGACTAATGTATCTACGGATAAGTTGTAGAAAGGAGTTTCGTTCTGATACATTTTTGTTAAGAATAGAGTGTGCGGTGGTGAAATGTGGAATTAACAGACTGCGATATTATAGTATTTAAATTATGAAATAAAACAAGGCAATCTCGATCTGTTTCAAACTTTAAGATAGTTTGTAACACATAATAAAAAGTTTTAAAAACAATGGCGTGAGAAATTTCAGAGGGGGGGGGGGGGGACGTTAAAATTTTTTTTTAAACCTTAGCGTTTTCTACCATTTTAATGTGTGGTTTTTTGACGGAGTCCTGAGATAAATGCTACTTGTTCAATAAAAAGAAATCCATAAGTGTTGATACCACGATTTTAGAATAGTAATTTCAGCAAATAGTATCTTAAATTGGTGTTTAAGACCGCCACCCCTCGACTAATCTATCTACGGATAAGTTGTAGAAAGGAGTTTCATTCAAATACAGTTTTGTTAAGAATAGAGCCCACTCCTTGGTGGTGGAATGTGGAATTAAAAGAACACTATTTTATTTAAATTAGGAAATCTATCACTGTGATCTGTTTGAAACTTTAAGACAGTTTATAACACATACTAATAAAAAGTTTTAAAAAGAATGGTCTGGGAAGTGTCGTGCAGGGGGGGGGGGGGGGGGGCAATTTTTTTTTTTTAATTTTAGCGTTTTTTACCGGTTTATGTGCAGTTTTTAAGGATTTAATAATTATAAATTATTTATCAGTTTGACTTTATTAATTAAAGAATAAAATGTTTTGAAAGGAATATTAAACAAAACCCTCTGTGCGATCTGTGATCACACTTATCCACTTGTTTAGAATAGTGTTCCCGTTTTTGAAAAATTCCTGCCCGGTGGCCCTTTTTCTCTAGAGTCAACACTAAAAGGCCAAGGCATTTTGGCAAGGCCATTTTCTCTATCTTGCCAAGTCCCTTATAGTAGTAAAGTACCTAAAATACATTCCTTTCACTCATGTATGATTTAAAAAAATTAATAATAATACCATAAACCAAAACATTTTGCTTAGATGTCCATGGCATTGTTTCCAACTTGCACATGCGGAAAATAAAAGCTCTATGGATAGGATTTGCATCGGCTAACAGAAAATACCAAAAAACATTATACATTTTTTTAAACAAAAAAATCAACATCTTTTTTTTTTTTTTTTTTTTTAGATTTTTTTTTTGGAATTTTTTTTTTTATATAATATATTTTGGTAAAATTAATCAGTTGAATTTAAATATTTTTCTAAACATTCAGTAAATATGCAAACAGCCCAGAAGTTACATTTTTAAAACCAATTTCAGCATAATCTATGATTTTGGTATATATGATAGATTAGATAGTGCAAATAATGAGACTAACAGTTAGCTGGTGCACCACTTGGAGATTTTGTCATAGCAACATTGCACACCCTGCTGCAATGTGAAATGAATGGTAGTGCTATTACTGGTGATATCCCCAAGTACGGGTAGAAAATTAAGTTCAAAGAAAGTTTCTACAGTAGAGGACCCATTATCCGGAATTACAAAATCCGGAAGGACCCGAAATCCAGAAAAAAAATATTTGAAAATTTTCTAAATTTGTAAATTTTTACTAAAATTTTGAAATTTCTGAAAATTATCGAAAATTTTACAGATTCCTAATTTTGTAAAGGGGTTGTGAAAAAGTGCAAATTTTGTCAAAGGATCGTGAAAAAAATGCTAATTTCGTCAAAGAATTGCAAAAAAAAACATGAATTCTGTCAAAGAACCGCAGAAAAAACATGAATTTTGCCAAAGAATCGCAGAAAAAACATGAATTTCGCCAAAGAATCACAGAAAAAAAACGAATTTCGTCAAAGGATCGCAAAATAACATGAATTTCGTCAAAGAATCACAGAAAAAACGTGAATTTCGTGAAAGGATTGTGAAAAAAAATGCAAATTTCGTGAAAGGATTGCGAAAAAAACTCTAATTCTGCCAAAGAGTCACGGAAAAAATGCAAATTTCGTCAAAGGATCGCAAAAAAAATACAAATTTTGTAAAAGGATTGCGAAAAAACGTGAATTCCGTCAAAGAGTCTCGAAAAAAAAAAACACGAATTTCATCACAGGATCATGAAAAAATGCTAATTTTGTCAATGAATCGGAGAGAAAAATGCAAATTTCTTTCAAAGGATCGTGATAAAATGTAAATTTCTTCAAAGGATTGCAGAAAACTCAAATTTCGTCAAATGATCGGAAAATAAATTGCACAAATTTTGTCAAAGGATCGTAAAAACGCAAATTTTGTCAAAGTATCGTGGAAAAAAACCCCACTAATTTCGACAAAGGATCGTGAAAAAAATGCGAAATTCGGAAAGCCTTCGGTCCCGAGGATTCCGGATAATAGGTCCTGCCCAAAAGCAGAATTTTCTGTGTCAGTCTGCAATGTACTAAAATTTATCTGCGACCCAATAGTGCTAGACTAAGCCTACTAAAACAACAATATCCCATAAAATAAGAAAAATTTGCCTTTATAAAGAAAATATAATGAAATTAATATTAATGATGTGAATTATCACAATGTTAACAAAGCGTAAACCAACTTACTGAAAAATGTCCAAGCCGGGAATCGAACCCGGGTCCCTGGAATAGATCTCCAGTGCTCTACCACTAAACCACAACGACAATGTCCAGCCTGGCACTTCTCACTTATATAAGTCGGTAAGGCTGCAACCGCAGCACGAGATGTAGAAGTCTTCATGAGCACACATTCCTAGCGGCATAACATGAGACGCAAACAAACCCAGCATCGGTGAATATACAATTTTAATTAATTTTTCAACTACATTTCAGCAGTGAAATTACGCTTGAAATTAATGAATATTAATGATGTGAATTATCACAATGCTAACAAAGCGTAAACCAACTTAGTGAAAAATGTCCAAGCCGGGAATCGAACCTGGGTCCCTGCAATAGATCTCCAGTGCTCTACCACTAAACCACAAGGACGATGTCCAGTCTGGCACTTCTCACTTATATAAGTCGGTAAGGCTGCAACCACAGCACGAGATGTAGAAGTCTTCATGAGCACACATTCCTAGCGGCATAACATGAGACGCAAACAAACCCAGCATCGGTGAATATACAATTTTAATTAATTTTTCAACTACATTTCAGCAGTGAAATTACGCTTGAAATTAATGAATATTAATGATGTGAATTATCACAATGCTAACAAAGCGTAAACCAACTTAGTGAAAAATGTCCAAGCCGGGAATCGAACCTGGGTCCCTGCAATAGATCTCCAGTGCTCTACCACTAAACCACAAGGACGATGTCCAGTCTGGCACTTCTCACTTATATAAGTCGGTAAGGCTGCAACCACAGCACGAGATGTAGAAGTCTTCATGAGCACACATTCCTAGCGGCATAACATGAGACGCAAACAAACCCAGCATCGGTGAATATACAATTTTAATTAATTTTTCAACTACATTTCAGCAGTGAAATTACGCTTGAAATTAATGAATATTAATGATGTGAATTATCACAATGCTAACAAAGCGTAAACCAACTTAGTGAAAAATGTCCAAGCCGGGAATCGAACCTGGGTCCCTGCAATAGATCTCCAGTGCTCTACCACTAAACCACAAGGACGATGTCCAGTCTGGCACTTCTCACTTATATAAGTCGGTAAGGCTGCAACCACAGCACGAGATGTAGAAGTCTTCATGAGCACACATTCCTAGCGGCGTAACATGAGACGTAAACTGAGACGTAAATGAGACGAATGTGTGCTGATGAAGACTTCTACATCTTGTGCTGCGGTTGCAGCCTTACCAACTTACATAAGTGAGAAGTGCCAGGCTGGACATTGTCCTTGTGGTTTAGTGGTAGAGCACTGGAGATCTATTCCAGGGACCCGGGTTCGATTCCCGGCTTGGACATTTTTCACTAAGTTGGTTTACACTTTGTTAGCATTGTGATAATTCACATCATTAATATTCATTAATTTCAAGCGTAATTTCACTGCTGAAATGTAGTTGAAAAATTAATTAAAATTATAATGAAATTATGAAACAAATACCATAAATCTAGAGACTTAAAATTAAATTTCAGCTTTTTTCCAAGCCCAGCCTTTCTTTTTAAGCTAGTGGATTAATCTGCAAGGTTTAAAATAATCTGCAGCGCCCGCTGCCATGCTGGACAGTTTCTGCTACTGGGAGGTCCTGTACTGTATATTGCTTCTATTTTACCTTAATTTGTATTTATCCTGAAAAAGATAATTTTGATATGTTGTTGTATTCAGAACCTTCTTTTTCCTTATTTTAGGTTTAACGAATGCCAATTTGCAAGATCAAGGACAGTTTGATGAAAATACTGCCACTCTGATAACTGCTTTCTTATCTCACTTGAAGAAGCCCGTCTGCATCCTGGCTCATAATGGAAAGCTCTTCGATTTTCCAATCTTGAAATCTGAGTTTGAAAAGCTGAGCACACCTTTGCCATCAGATGTTTATATTGTCGATACTCTTATTGGCTTTAGGAAATTTGGAATGCCCGAACTTCCAATGAATCAGAAACTGCATAAAGATGTAAAGTTTAAATTGAATGGGAACATTTCCTATGCCTTGCAGAACTTACACTTGTATTTTTTTGGCAAGCAGCACGTTGCCAGTCATAGTTCTGAAGGAGACTGTATTGCTCTAGCTAAAGTGTGCCACAAAGTGAGAGAGAGAATCATACCTTGGATTGACGAAAACTGTTTTAAGTTTGATGCTATTCTGTCCATGTGGTAGAGATTTCGTGTCTAATAGGATACGCAATTTAGAGATCTGCATGGACTAATTTTTTTTTCATTATTTCCAGGCCCTTATTTTTATTTTTTTTCTTCAGATTCAGACCTGATTTAGGCTTAACATTCTTTCCAAGCCATTTCAGGTCTGGCTTTTTTTTTTTTAAATAGTAGTGATATTGAACATTTTATTTATTAGAATTCTTAGCTCTTGATTTTGATTTAATAACTTTTTACAAAGAAATATTTTTATATATTTTTTTCTTTATAGAAGTTTTTAGTTATGGTTTTCTTTAACCATTTTTTTTCTTCTTCTATTCTAAAAGACATGTTTATTTAATGAAATTTTAGAACTTTATTTTGGTTTAATAATTTACAGAAAAATAACTTTAAAAGTCTTTTTTCATTATAGAACATTAAAGTTATGATTTTTTTTTCCCCATCTTAATTAACAATAAATTTTTTAAAGAGTCTTCATGTATGTGATGTGTAAGTGATCATTAATATTGTTATTCCATTTTCTATGGCTATTGAATGTATAATATGAAAGATGTTGTGATTTAAATTTTTTTGCATAAGTTTGTATGCAATATTCTTTTAATTGTAACTTGATGTTGATTACAAAATATCTACATTTTTTGTAGAAAACTTACTCAGATTCTGTGCAGACCTGTAATGCAATTATATTTTATTCTATGTTAGATTTATTGCTAATTGAAAGGATATAGATATTAAAGATATATGTATATTATAGCGATATTAAAATTATTTTATAATTTTTGTAAGACAGTTGCCATCATTGAAATGTTCTTTTGAATGGTTCATCACTTCATATACAGTAGATTCTGGTTATTTGGGATATTATTTAATTAGAATTGCCGTATAATTGGCAATAAATGTTGAGAATGAAATCTTAAAATTAACATTAACTTTACTTTTTGATAACACTGGTCAGCATTAAAATCCTCTCTGTAAAAATAATAGTTGATTTTTATATTTTTCACTCGGTATAATAAAAATCTGGTAACGAAATTACTGCATCACGTGCCATTCTTTTGGTAGGAATGTTTGCTTTTAAAATTAACATATTTTATATCTCAGTGATGGAACAGCATAGACCTCATTTTGGAGCAGCAAAAATGCTCATTTTGGAGCAGAAAATAACTATTTTGGAGCAGCAAAAAAGCCACTTTGGAGCAGAAAATAACTATTTTGGAGCAGCAAAAATGCTCATTTTGCAGCAGCAAAATGTCATTTTGATATTCTTTGACGAAATTTGCGTGATTTTCGCGATCTTTTGACCAAATATGCGTATTGTTCGCGATTTTTTCGCAAAATCCGCGTATTTTTCGCGTATTATTCGGACCTTTTGTTGAAATCAGCGTGTTTTTAGCTTTCTTTTGTCGAAATTAGCGTGTCTTTTGAAATCTTTTGACGAAATTTGCGGTTTTTCGCAATTTTGTGACAAAATTTGCAGTTTTTTGCGACCTTTTGATGAAATTTGCAGTTTTTTCCGCGATTTTTTAACGAAATTTGCATTTTTTCACAATATTTTGACCAGGTTTTTTTTTCGTTTTTTGACGAAATTAGCGATTTTTTGACAAAATTCACGTTTTTTACGCAATCCTTTGACAAAATTCGCGTGTTTTTTGCGATATTTTGATCAAATTTGCGGTTTTTTCGCGATATTTTAACGAAATCGCGTTTTTTTTATGATCTTTTCACCGTGTTTTGTTTGCTTTTTAACGAAGTTAGCACTCCTTTGACAAAATTCCCGTTTTTTCCGCAATCCTTTGACGAAATTCGCGTGTTTTTCGCAATCTTTTGACGAAAATCTCGTGTTTTTCATGATCTTTAGACCGTATTTTGTTCGTTTTTAGACGAAATTAGCGATTCTTTGAGCAAATTCATGTTTTTCTCGCGATCCTTTGACAAACTTCGCCTGTTTTTGCACGATCTTTTGACGAAATTCGGATGTTTTTCGTGATCTTATGACAAAATTCGCGTGTTTTTTGCGATCTTTAGACAAAATTTGCGTGTTTTTCGCGATCTTCTGACGAAATTTTCGTTTTAATCACGATCTTTTAACGAAATCACGTTTTTTCACGAGCTTTTGACCGCGTTTTGTTCGTATTCTGACAAAATTAGCAATCCTTTTAAAATTCACGTTTTTTTTTTTTTTTTTTTTTTTTTTTGTGATCATTTGACAAATATCGCGTATTTTTCACTATCTTGTGACCAAATTCGCATGTTTTTGCAATCTTTTGGCGAAATTCAGGTTGAAAATGATCGATTTTGCTCAAGAACTGTTATCGAATTGGCGCAGTTGAGGCGCAATTTTGTCGATAAATGATCGTTTTGGCGCAGAAATGCGCAGCATTATCGATTCGGCGCAATTGGCGCAGCTGTTCCATCACTGATATCTTGCTAAAACACAAGTGTAAATTTTGTAAACTATAAAATGTAGATAATAATACTTAAATTACCTGTAAATAAATGTATAAATATGATTACCTGAGTTACAGTGTCATAAGGAATGAAAATATACTAGTGTATAACATATAGTAAATTTGGAAACGAAAGGAGGGGGGAAGGGGGTGGGGACATAAAAAGATAAATGTACGATACAAATCAACAAACTAGATTTTCATGCTAAATTTTATCAATTTGATATCTAAAACAATGAAAACACCCTTTTCATGATTTCAATTTTATCTAGCATTGCAAATTAATATAATAGTACTTCACTATTTATTATTATTATGAAACTGTTTCATGGGAAAATGGTACATGCTAGATAAATTTGGATGACATATTTAGAATTAGGAATATTAGATCAGTACACTTGCAGGGTGGAAAAATTTTAATTTTTTTGCCGACCAATATCTTTGGATGCAGTCTTTTTATCAAGAGAACTTGAGCTGGAACTGATGTGTCCCAATTAACCGTAAACTACTGTTCCATCTTGTTTCGTATTTTTCCTCAAGAATAATGGTAAAAGACAAAAGGGAAAAGTTTATAATGGCATTTTTTAATATCTTGTAAAATAGACTACATCCGGGATCTTTTCTTTAAAATTAGCTTTTTTTTTTTCTCTTTTGGGGGGCTTTTTATAGATAAAATACGCTAAATAAAAATATGAAATTTTACAAAAAATTACTTATTAATATCGCCCTTTTCGAAAATTGAATGTTGTGATTTCAAGCAAATTTACTGAAATTTGATTAAAATGGCTGATGCTTTATGGAAAAATTTAAAATGACTGTTTGATCTTTCTTTATAACATGATATATATACAGTGTGTTTATAAAGTCCCGGACCCATTTTGATGTTTAATAACTCATAAAATAATAAAGATAGATTAAAATTAATAACATAAATGGTTAGATAGACTCAAAAAGTTTCATGACCCTTGTCAATGAACTTCCACGTATGCCCCCTTCGCCGCACGGATAATATCAAGTCGATAGTCAATTTCACGCCAGGTAGCGGCAAGCATGTCGGCATCCACAGAGGCTATTGCGGTTGTAATTCTGATTTTTAAGTCATCAATGTTCGACACTCTCCTCTTGTAAACATTGTCCTTATTTGTAAAGGACCCCTTTAAAGCCTTATATATATATAAGATGGCAGCACCAGAATTTCATCTTTGCTCTTTATTGCTAGATGGCAGCACTATTTTTATTATTGCTTGTTTTTTCCTGAGTCATAGTTTTTATCTACTGATTTCATGTGTCACATGGTCAAAGATTTTGTATCATTCTACATCTTTGCCATGTTTTGTTTTCTGGTGAGTTGTGTGTCTTACTTTTTCAAGTTTTATTCGTCTCATTTATATATTAATTTTTCTTCTTTCTTTCTTTGTATCTCATTGTTTCCTTTAATTGTTTGAGCTTTTCTGATGTGTTATAAGGAGTTAAATAGTGTCATTTTAGGCATGTTGCCGATAATATTCGACAAAATAACATACCTTTTTTATGAATTAAGCTTGCATAGCTCCTCTGATGAATCTGTAAGTTATTCATGGTTTTTCCATTTCTGTTTTCCTATTGTCTTTCCAATTTTATTTTTATATTTGTGATTTCAATTTTATTATATATATATGTGATGATCTTCAAAATAAGCTAAAAGTCTAAGAAAAATTTTTGAATTAAAAAAAAAAAATGAAAAAGGTGATTGTATACATGTGATTATTAATTTGCTATTTATTTTTCCAAAACATTTTATTTCTTTTCAAATGAAAAGATTCATAAAAAGTAAAATATTGCTTCTACTTAAAATTTTTTATTTTATTTCATTGACAGTAACATCTAAATCATTAAGTCAAATTAAATTGTATATCACTTGGATTACCATAAAAAGGTGGAAATATTTTTTCAAAAGTAAAATTCTGAGAAAAGTGCAAATGCATCATAAAGAAATAGATTTTTTTTTTTCCTTTATTTCTAATGAACTCGGAAATGAAAGGAAAACTATTGAGGAAACAGAAAAATTTGTATAACAAGACAAAATGGTCCAAGTAATAAAAAATTCGGCATTTCCAAGGTAGGCAGTGACTTAAAAAAAATAATTGTTTATAGTAAATACATATACATGCATACAAAGGGACGATAGAGCACATTATGACAAACAGTTTTTGTACAGGAAAACCAGGATTACTCAAAGTCTCCCCCAGACAGTTTCAGTGGGGGTGATTTCACACTTCCTGCCATTTGATTTAAAAAATAGCACCCTCCTTGCCCCTCATCCAAAAAATTAGCACCTTTCTTGCCCCTTTTCAAAAAAATTAGCCCTTACTCTTTTTTGTTTTAAAACATTTGTTTCATACGAATTGAATATTTTCAACTGAGCGAAAAAATACCCAGGCTGGGAATCGAACCCAGATCCTGGGCTTACAATGTTTTACCGTTTAAGCTGACTGGCCGACAACCAGCCAGCTTATTTCGCTCAGATAACCTTATTGGTAGTAACCTCTGGTCTGTCATGTAGACAGCTCAACAGAATAAACCGCAGGTAAAGGAACTCCATGTAAACGATTTATAAGTAGATGAACTATTATTTTAACACAATCAAACTGATTGGTAAAGTTATCATACGAACTGAATATTTCCAACTGAGCAAAAAAATGCCCAGGCTGGGAATCGAACCCAGATCCTTGGCTTACAATATTTTACCGTTTAAGCTGACTGGCCGACAACCAGCCAGCTTATTTCGCTCAGATAACCTTATTGGTAGTAACCTCTGGTCTGTCATGTAGACAGCTCAACAGAATAAACCGCAGGTAAAGGAACTCCATATAAACGATTTATAAGTAGATGAACTATTATTTTAACACAATCAAACTGATTGGTAAAGTTATCACACGAATTGAATATTTCCAACTGAGCAAAAAAATACCCAGGCTGGGAATCGAACCCAGATCCTTGGGTTACAATATTTTACCGTTTAAGCTGACTGGCCGACAATCAGCCAGCTTATTTCGCTCAGATAACCTTATTGGTAGTAACCTCTGGTCTGTCATGTAGACAGCTCAACAGAATAAACCGCAGGTAAAGGAACTCCATATAAACGACTTATAAGTAGATGAACTATTATTTTAACACAATCAAACTGATTGGTAAAGTTATCATACGAATTGAATATTTCCAACTGAGCAAAAAAATGCCCAGGCTGGGAATCGAACCCAGATCCTTGGCTTACAATATTTTACCGTTTAAGTTGACTGGCCGACAACCAGCCAGCTTATTTCGCTCAGATAACCTTATTGGTAGTAACCTCTGGTCTGTCATGTAGACAGCTCAACAGAATAAACCGCAGGTAAAGGAACTCCATATAAACGATTTATAAGTAGATGAACTATTATTTTAACACAATCAAACTGATTGGTAAAGTTATCATACGAACTGAATATTTCCAACTGAGCAAAAAAATGCCCAGGCTGGGAATCGAACCCAGATCCTTGGCTTACAATATTTTACCGTTTAAGCTGACTGGCCGACAACCAGCCAGCTTATTTCGCTCAGATAACCTTATTGGTAGTAACCTCTGGTCTGTCATGTAGACAGCTCAACAGAATAAACCGCAGGTAAAGGAACTCCATGTAAACGATTTATAAGTAGATGAACTATTATTTTAACACAATCAAACTGATTGGTAAAGTTATACAAATTGAATATTTCCAACTGAGCAAAAAAATGCCCAGGCTGGGAATCGAACCCAGATCCTTGGCTTACAAAGGATAAACCAAGGATTCCCAGCCTGGGCATTTTTTTGCTCAGTTGGAAATATTCAATTCGTATGATAACTTTACCAATCAGTTTGATTGTGTTAAAAGAATTGTTCATTTGTTTCATAGTAAAAACTTCCTCATTATTGCCTTGAAAAGAGTCCTTTGAATTTTAAATATTGAAAGTGGCTTTAAAATTTTTTAAAAATGCCTAAAAAATCCATAAAATGTACACTTTAGAATCTAAAACATGCCTTTAGGAATAAAAAAGTGCCCTTTTTTTCCACAAGCAGCACCCAGCCCCTTTCTAAACTGGGGTGTGGGGGAGGGACACCCTGATTACTATCCACTCATTTGAGTCAATATTACAAGTTATCTCTCAACCTGGATTTTCTTCATAATTTTAACAATAAGGAAGATATTGTAACAAAATTTTGTAATTAGATATAGTTTTGCCTTCTGTAAAATGGGATAACAGTATGAGAAATGCTGGAAATAACGACTATTTGTATCTCAATAATACTGGATTAGAAGGTGATCCATAAATCAAAATATGGTTTATCAACTCATTGACTACATTTGCTTGTAAGGGGAGGGGGGGGGGGAGGTTCTTTTTTGCCTAGTATATCCAAATTTTGTATAAATTTTTCATAAATATTCTTAAAGGAATATTTTTGTTATTAAAATTTATTTACCTACAACTATTACTATATTGACAAAAACAAATGAAAACTTTTTACTAACAGTAAGAAATTAAAAAAAGAGATAGTATTAAAGAAGAACCAGAGACTTGTGTCATTGCACTACACTGCCTTTCCTAAATACCTCTGCTAATCAAATTACAGAACATTTTTAGTACTTCCCATGATAACATCTCATTTTGCACATGGCAAAGTTATTTTGTTGAAATTTTCAATAAATATGTTATTGTTAATGGTACATTTGAAAATCCTGGTTAACCTGAGAGCGAGATGAAATACATTCTGGGTTCGTAAATATCATAGTTTTGAAAATATCAAAAATATCTGATATTTTGAAATATATATGATATTTTATATATATATCCAATATTTTCAAAATAGTCAACTTATTAATGTTTGTAAATAGTTTCAGAATTAATATAAATAGGAAACTAAATAATAATGCATTTAGCATGAAAACTTAAGCCAATATTCTAAATGTCTTTTTTTATTATTATTTATGTAATAAAATTAAAGGTCAACTTATTGAAAACAGACACAGTTTGATTTTTACACTCGCAAAAAACAAACTGTAAGACTTAGTATCTAGTTTAAAAAAAATTTATGTTCTATACAAAAAGAAAAATTAAATACATCGGTTATTTTTCCAATTTAGGGGCCTTAATTAAATAAAGAAAATTCCTTTGGCAAGAGAAGCAATGCTTTCCATTGATATAGAATAGATGTACTAATGGGCCATTCCATGTTACGTGTGTGACATTTTGAACAAAAAAATTTCTAATTAATCAAGGATTTTTCAATATATTTCTTATTTAAAAATCCAAACAAAAGTTCTTTAAAAAATATACACTTTACCGTATTCTTTTATGCAGAAACCTATCATTTTGATATAATAGTTATTTTTTAAATAGCTTTTTAAAAACGTTACGTGTGTGCCTTAGAAAAAAAAGCAAATTTTGAGTAAAGAAATTAAATGATATATTTCTGTGAGTTTTATTTCCACACATTTAAATTTAAAAATATGGTAATAACTTATTTACCCTACCACCTAAAATCAAAATTAAAATTTAATAAATAATTGAATAAATGAAAATTAAAGCCTGTGTTACGTGTGTGACTCTCTGCACGGAATTGCCCTAATTCTAGTTTGTAGGAAGGGAGTGAATGGCTCCGGTGTAGAAACTTCTGGATTATTTGAGAGGTTCCCACAACCATAGTAGGCTAAGACCATTTTGAAAAAAATAAAAAAGAAAAGTGCCCAGCTAAACTGATGGCATTGAGCTCACAGGCTATTCACACTAATTGTACATTATACTCTTATTTTAAAGAATAATGCCTCTAAAAAAAATAAGTGAAGGGGATTAGCTGCCGTTTCCCCCCCTTTATACTTAACCAATGAACCTCCAAATCTAATCAGGGAAGAATCCTTAACATAATAAACTGGTATACCAAATTTGGAGCAAATCGAATAAATCTGCATGAAAAACGAATAAATCTGTGTGAAAAACTCTATCTAAATTAAGGGGGGTTGACTAGCCACCCTTTCCCCCCTTTATCCTTAAACAATGATTCCCCAAAACTAATCAGGGAAGCTCCTTAACATAATAAACCGGTATACCAAATTTGGAGCAAATCGAATAATTCTGCATGAAAAACCTGTTTATCTAAATTAAGTGGGGTGGACTAGCCCCCCTTTCCCCCTTTATCCTTAACCAATAACCCCCCAAAGCTAATCAGGGAAGTTCCTTAACATAATAAACTGGTATACCAAATGCAGAGTAAATCGAATAATTCTGCATGAAAAATCCATTTATCTGAATTAAGTGGGGTGGACTAACCCCCTTTATCCTTAACCAATAAGCCCCCAAAGCTAATCAGGGAAGTTCCTTAACATAATAAACCGGTATACCAAATGCAGAGTAAATCGAATAATTCTGCATGAAAAATCCATTTATCTGAATTAAGTGGGGTGGACTAACCCCCTTTATCCTTAACCAATGAACCTCCAAAACTAATCAGGGAAGCGCCTTATCAGAATGAAACTAGAAAAAAAAAAAATTGAAGCAAATGGGATGTTTTTATCAAGAGTTATTGTGTTACGTAGATACAGAACCGGCGGGCACATAAGCTCTCAGGCTTTGATAGCCTGTGAGCTAAAAAGAGATAGTCCATTTAGAAGGTGTATAAAATCTGTTTTATTCGCTCACACAGTGAACCAAGTCTGTAAACAGGTGGCATATATGAGAAAGTATGTGAAAAGAGACTTGCACGTACATATGTGTGTCATTTTTAACACTTTCCAACAAAGTTGAAAAGTGTTTATGATTTCGGTTTGTCTGGCCTTCTGTCCGCGCTCTAACTCCAGTAAATATACTCGGATTGCCATGAAATTTTTGGATGTTATTAATGTTTACCATAGCACGTTTCCTATTTCAAATGAAGTTTCTAGCACGTTTAGTTAATTTACCGGGACAGTCAAAAGTTTTCTGTTACATTACGGCCTATGGGAAAAAATCTTTTAAAATGATTTTTAATGATGTTACATGCTTTCAAACATAATTAAAAATTGATATACATTTATCAAGTGCACTAAAATATGCATTCTGTAGAATATGCGGTGCAAAGAGTAGTTATTATTCATTTACAGGGCCATACAAAAGAATTCCGTTACACAATGATATACGGGTGGAGGGAATTGTTTGCGGCGTATTTTAATTATGTTAAATTATTTCAGGTATGATGAAATTGATATACGTCACTGAGGTTCACTATAACTTATTTCATGTCTAATACGAAGTGTATAACATTTACAGGGACACACAAATGATTTCAGATGCTATATTGTATCCGAAATACTGTACAGTAGCGATGATTGCTGGAAATGCATTTTTAAAATAAAAAGATAAATAAAATAGAGAATTAGAGATTTAAAATAAAATAAAAATAAAAAGAGAGGTACAAAAAGAGATACAGGCTTTCTTAACAGAAGACTTATGTAAAACTAACACTCCATTTGCATGGTGGGGGGAAAAAACTTTTTTGGTTATGTGCAACCTTGCAAAAAAATTCTTATGTGCACCTTCAACCACTGTTTATTCTGAACGTATATTTTCAGAGGCAAGCCAAATTTATAGTAGTAAAAGAAATGCCCTGTCCACTGATAATGTAGAACCTTTGGTGTTTCTGAACCATAATTTGAAATATAATAAATTTAATTATTAATTTTTTTATTACATTTATTGTATTTTCAGTTTCTTTATCCAAAATAATAGTATTTTCTGTTTTCCTATATATTTAAAAAGAACTTATTTTTATTTATATAAATGTGAAACTAAATTTTAATCTGGAATTATTTTATAAGGGTTTTTGTTCTTAACTTTTTCTATATTTTGTATTTGTAGACATATTGTTAAATACCGAGTAAATAATTTTATGAATTATTGCATATATTATACATTGATATTCGAATAACTTTTTACAGATCAGTTTTAAATTCATATACTTAAAAAATGAAATTCTTACAACTACTCGGTATTGGCCGAGTAAGCCGAATACCGAGTATTTACCGAGTACTCGGTACGGCTCTAATTGGAATACATATTTGCTATGGACGGTAACTCCTGAGATAAGTTTTTCAAATGTTTTATGCGTTTTCTAAAATGTTTACTTAGTTCTCTTATATACTTTATTTCCCTAAATAACGGAGTTTTGTTAAAGCATCCAGGAAGTGTTGGAAAGTGTTTCATAATCTATGCTTAACGCATGATTTTTCTTACTTTTTTTTTTTTGTTTCAAAATGGACTTGGCCTACTATGGTTGTGAGCCCCTCATTTAATATTCCCTTTTTCCACTGTGCTCCGCACTTCTAAGTGGTTACTTAATAAATGCTAATAGGAACGTTTAGCGCCTTATTGCAAATAAAGCTTTTCATTTTAAAATTTCGTAAGGGGAAGAGTAAAGCTTAGTTATAAAAGCATTGTTGATCATGAATTTCGGAAAAAGTCGTCGGTAATTAGCCGAGATATTACCCCTTAAAGACACGGACGGTTTGGACATACATAGTGACAGTGACGGCGTACTCTATGCTCCCTAGGCTTTTAAAGCCTAGATAACAAATTTTAAGGATATATTTGTGTAATGCAATGCCCAGTAGCAGTGTAAAAGCAATAAACGTCAAATTGTTAAAAACAGACTAATTTAATGAGAATTAATTACATAAATACTATGGGATTTGCGATTAGTTTGCATTGAGTGGCTTTCTCAATATGCCTACCGTGTCTTTAAAGGTTAACTAAAAACCTATATGGAAAAACACGGCACGGACCAAAGCGGCGTTGGAACTTTGCGAAGTTCTTTCGAAGCGCGCTTAACACAATGTTAAGTTTAAATTTTGAACAAGGGTTTTGCTTTAGGTACACTGTAAAAAGAAAAGATTATTACTACGTTGAATTTAGGTTTATGGAATGCCAAATGAAGTTTAAATATGCGCTATTTTTATTGTCAACACCGAATTAAGTTCATTTGAAATAGATTAGGATAAGATTTAAAAAAGAGTTATACAGAATAGCTATACAGTCGGACCTCGTTATCACGACACCCGGTTTTCACGTCATCCCGCTTATGACGTCAGTTTATCAAAGTCCCGATATTTTGTATATGATTTTAATGTAAATAAACTCCGGATTTTACGTCGTTAAATAATTTACCACTGCGGATATCCCGACGGTTTAGGAAAATTGTCCATTCTTCATAATCCATCTTATAAGCACGGAAATTAAGCGGTAAGAAATATCTTAGCCAAACTTTTCACAAAAGTGTCTAAAATACCCATTGAGATAAATGAGAAATTTTACTTCAATCCTTTATCTGAATAAATAAAGCCACACACTATGAATGACCCACTTAAGCTCCAGATAGACGTATCAGTCTACTCGCGGTCTTTTTGTTTTGGTCAGGCGGAACTTACCTGTGGTTACACAGCGTTTTTAATCCGACTAAAATGAATGCATCGCATTGCATTGAAATGATCAAAAATTATCTAACATCCATTTCTGAAACAACGAATATTGATTACAATTCATTGTATAATATTGGAAAAAGAATTGTAGGAAGCACATCTAGGGATAAGAAAACGTTAATTCATCATTATTTCATGTAACAATAAAAAACAAGTCATCATAAATCTGATTTTTATTATTTTAAATTTTGTTTGTGTGTTTATTTTGTATAATAATAATGTTTTATTGCTTAAAACTTCAAGAACAGTTATGAATTTAAAATTGTCTTAAATTAATTAAAAATACAGCTTTCTATAAACAGATTTTTCTCCAACTCCGGTTACCGCGACACTCCGTTTATGACGACACTTTTTTCTGGCCATTAGAGTGTCGGGATAACGAGGTTCGACTGTATTTGATATTATTTAGGATCCATATCTCTTTGAACTTTTATGGTATATCCATTTATACTTTTTTAGTATATACAGCTATACCCAACCCTACGTTGTATAGTTTTTCAAAATCTTAGTAGTCTTTTAGCAACGGTTTTTTTAATAACACACTTACTAATTCATATATTATTGTACGGAACCCTCTGTACGGGAGTAATACTTGCACTTGACCGTTTATTTAAATATACATATTACACTCTTTATTTCTATTTCTCTTTTATACTTTTTGTGTTTAAAATATATTGTTGTTGCAGTTTCATAGCCAATTGGCCTATGATGGCGAGCATGGTTTTTGGTACCTCATTAAATCCATCGTTGTTGTAACTCGTATACAATTGTACCTATAAAGGATATACGGTGATAAATCGCCTGTGCTGGGTTAACGGAAAAATACCTTAAAATTGGTTTATTAATTTATAATTATGTTCTAAGAATATTAAAATTTTGCATTGCTCTCGGAAACACACTTGTGAACATAATTTTTATTATTCTCGCCTATCGAAAAGTGAGTGAAAAACCGGTTACAAAATTCCATCTGTACATAGAAAAATTGAGCTACGTGTTTTTTTTTTTGTTTTTTTTTTTTTTTTTTTTTTTTTTTTTTTTTGTGTGTGTGTGTGTGTGTGTGTGTGTGTGTGTGTGAGTGAGTGAGTGTGTAATTATATAAAGACTAGTGTAAATGCCCGTCCTAGGACGGTGGGTAAAAATTGTGTTTTTTACTTAAAATTTGAAAAAACTGATAAAAATAATTGACAATATGGAAGCGTTTAAATGAGAAAAGTTCGGCTAGTTTGTGTTCTAATAAACACACTATTAGCATTTAAAATACTTCTGGGTAAACCAGGCTGTCCGGCTACTATACCATAACGAAATTAAGATTTCTTAATAAAGCACAAATTTAACAAATATGCAATAAAACTGCGTAGTTGAAAAAAAAAAAGTTTGCTGTGCTGCAACTATTGAAATAATACTAATAATTAATATATTTTTTAAATAACACTTTGAAATTGTATTTTTATCGTCCTCCCCCCCCCCCCCCCCCCACCCGTCCCTCAAAAAAAATTTTTTTTTAAGAAATAAAAGTCTCAGTGTGTTTTAAATCTGCCAATAAAACTTGTAAGCAAAAGACGAAAGCTATTTTTATTCAAGGATAAATTTTATAAATGCCTTTTAGTGTTTCGTAACCTTAATTTTTTTATATATCTATGTAGTGTTTTAATTTTTGTAATACAAAGAAGAATCAAACTTAGTTAATGCCTATTTTTAATAACTGTACAAAATGTTTTTTGCTCGAAAAAGATGTTACATTAAAAAATATTCAGACTAAAATTAGCCGCTCCCTTTTCAACTTATTTAAGTGAATTTCACTAAATGACTTTAAATATATGCCTCTTCAAACTTTAGTTTTATCAGTCATATAAATGTTTTTTTTATTCTTATTATTTAAATATTTTTAGTAATGTTTAATTTAATATTTTTTTTATCAATGTAATTTTGTTATTTTATAGAATATTTATTTATACAACTAATTAATGTAAAATTAAAGACTGTTATGTGTATTTACATAATATTTTGCAAATAACACATAAACTATATAAAATGTTTAGAGAATGGAAAACTCATATGTTAGCTTTATAGTTTATAATTTTAGTATGTATAGATCTCTTCACAATCAGATTTCCTTTTTTATTTAAATATAAATAATAGTCTAAATGAAAAAAATATAAAAAAAATAATAGTCTAAATAAAAAATATAAATAAAAATAACAGTCTAAATGCAAAATGTAAATAAATAATTTTTTATGCTAAAATAAATATATTCATGGTTATTTATATAAATTCCATGCATTCACATTAAATTATTTTAAAATACATGTAAGACATTCTGCTGATATTGTAAACGCCCCCCCCCCCCCCCCCCCCCCTGCTCGTTTGTTTTGCTATCAGAAATGAATGAAAAATTTCGAAGGCGATCGTCTTATTATTTTTGCTTACACTCATCTGACTGACTATCAATTATTCTTAAGTATAACACAACTATTTTTTTTAGTAAATAAATAAATAACAAACAATTCTAGGAATATTGAGCAAAACTTTAGACAGACATATATTAAAGTCGCTACAATTAAAAACAGGCATTAACTGTTTTTTCTTCTTTGTATTACAACTCTTAAAAACTACATACATATCTGAAAAATTAAGATTTTTGGGAAACAGTGAAAAGCGTTCATAAAACTTACCTGTGAATAAAAATAGCATATGCAGTTTTTTTATGAATTTAATGCTGGTAAATTGTGCTTAACGTTTTACTGTATCAAACGGAAATAATCGTATTCTTCCAAGGAATGCCATTTGAACTTTGAAAACGACAGCGAAAGAACCTTTCACAACTGTTTTGACCTTGTCCATTCTACAGAGCCTGTTTCTCTAGTCCATTCTAGTTGTGGGGGTGCGGGATTTCCCTAGCATGTTTTTTCTTTGTACGATCTTTGCGTCTGTTCTTGGTCACCCAATTACGGTACACTCAGAGAAGAATATCTCCATGGTTTATTTATTTTTTTCAATGAATCAAGTGAATGACTCGCTACCGCTTGTTTACTTTTTACGCTAATGTATGCTTTTAACTCGATTTCTGAAATTGATTTTCAACTGCGCAAATCATTCAAATTTTGTTAGTTTTCAATCTTTTACAGAAAATTATGTTGAACAGAAGGGATTTAAGGTAGAAAAAATTTGTATTTAAGCAGATAAGTTTTCTCTTACATATCTGAAATCGAAATTAAGCCTAACGTGGCTCCATCTTATCGGAGATTGGCAAAATCGATGGGTTCGCCCTGGATGCGTTACAATGCCTTTTATTATATAGAGATCAACTGCAAAACAACACTATCACAATATTTAAAATTAAGGCGGTTCTCAAATCCTCCATTCAACGGCGCGAAACTTTCTGACACATTTTCTGATTCATGTTTTAAAGGTAAAGGCATGAAATTGGCAAGCTTGGCTATTGAAACGATTTGGGATAGAATTACCTTTTTCATATTTTGATCAATAAATTAATTACCGAATTGCGATCGTTGATCACGTGACGACCAATTTTTTTCCTTTCAAGCGGTAGCACGTCTGGAAATTCAGTTTAAAACGCCCACTTTGACAGCATTTTATGAAAAATCTTCTGCGTTTACAGGGGGGAAAAAGAGGGGGGAGATAAACGTCTTTCGATTACATAGTTTCTGAATAACAAAACACCTGCCTATTCCATGCGTTTCCAATCAGAAATAAATTAAAAACTGCGTCAGAAAGAAGCTCCTTTAGATTTGAGAACAACCTTAACCCTTTCCGACGCTGTGTGCCCAAGTCGGGATACCTAATTTTAATTCCAAACTTTCGAACGGCACCATGAATATTTTAATAAAATTTTGCATTAACAATGAAAGCATAAAGTAACACGTTTTCAATTTCTAAAAAAAGTCGTATGTAAATTCCGGTGTCAGTCGATGATTTCATCATTTTACAACAAAATTTGTCTGTGCCGAAAGGGTTATGGGAATTTTTTATTTTACAAGAATGTATTGCCGATTGGTTGTTCATAAGACACTAAAAGCTGGTTTATCTAACGAATCAAAATTTTATTTCTAAGTTTACGCATAACGTGCAAAAGTAACTGTTCAGTTTTCCCGCTTTGATATATGACACTTGCAACAAAAAAGTTAAAGTAACCAACAAAATTTCGAAATCCCTAGGAGTTATTTGCTTTATTCATTGCAATAGTTTTCCCACTTTCGTACAATCCAAGCGACAAAACTAGTTTTACAGGTAAAGTAATCAAGGTTTGATACAGGTAGAAAAAGCAACGTTATTAGAAACAGAACTAATTTATAAGGTCTGTGCTAATAATGTTATTTTTTCCTACCTATGTTGTATTGTGCCACGTATCATGTCAATTATCATTAATCAAAATTTGGATTGAAGGCAGAGGTCAAAGGCACGATACATATTTTTTTCTACGCTTAAAACGGTTCGACGACAAAACAGTGCCAAAATAAAAACAACAACAAAAAAAAAATTGCCAAATGTGAAATTTAAAATAATAAAACACATTAGAAATTTGTGTCAAAATATTTCGAATATCTTGTGTGGCGGAAGTATGCCAAGGTAAAAATTTACACGACAGATTGAATGATGATAAGGTTTGTTGGTTGATTTTTTGACGGCCGATTATCTACTCTAAGGATATAGCCCCGAGGGGGGAATGCCATTCGTGGGGGTCTTTCTAAGGGAACCTAACCCGTATTTACGCTTGGAAATCCATGGCTCGAAGAAAACCACGAAAACTCCGAACGATTAGGCCGACGGGCGCGATTTGGTTCGAACCCAGCTCCTTCCGTCTACCAGCTTCGAGAGCACAACTTCGAATGATTATAAGGATAAAACACTCAACGTTAGTATTTTTAACAATTTCCAGTGTAGTCGAAAAGGTTTAATAACTTCGGTTTTCTGCGAAAACGCGATTTCTGCGATAACGCGAAATTTGGCAAAGAATCACAGAAAATAAATTGTGAGTTCCGCGAAATGGCTTCTGGGGTCCTCCTATATTATTTCTGTTGCCAACACCCCTTTTTCTCAACTAATGCGAGTATGTAGTTAGTGTACAACGATGAATGAGATGTCATTGGATAGGGGGTTTGCCCACATCTGACATTGCATGCTAAATTGAACTAATATGTAGGGTACAACGATGAATAAGGTATCATTGGATATTTTTTTTTTATTTTTTTCCCCACATCTGACATTGCATACTGAATTTTCATTATACTTTTAGGTTAAGTATCATCTCTGATGTCAACATCTCATTTTCTATGTACATATAAAATGCACAATGTTGAATGGATGTTGGACTAAAGCTTTTCGAACAGGCTTTTGACATAGTACACTTATATTTCATTAAAACAAGTTGTTTCATTAAAATAGTGGCCGTTAATTATAAATTTATAAAAGGTGTATCAGAAAATAACATCAACGATTGCAGTGCGAAATCTTCTTGAGAGCCTACTGGTTTGAATGCATTAGTTTAACCGATTGTAATTGGTTACATTCTGGCTTGTGAACGAATGTCGGAAATAGGTTGTACAATTTTTGAAAAAATATATGTGTGGTATTCTTTAAAATAATCTTAATGGGAGATTATGAAATATCGCCATCTTCGTACATGTTGAGTCGAGCCTAACCGCAGACTATGAAAATATAAACAGATCAGGACGGGCCCCGGCCCATCTTGGTCTGTTTAGCTTTTATATCGGGCCAGGATATAGTCTTCGTTCTTCCCTTGTTGGGTCCAAATATTTAGGCACGTTCAGACCTTTAAACAGAAAACCCGTTTTTTTTTTTTTTTTACTTCTATTTATAATAGAAGAAAGTATTGTTTTTGACGGATTTACACGTTCTGGGGGTCAGGGATCCTAAAAACACGTTTTCACAAAACGTCTGTTTGTCCGTATGTATGTGTCCCCTTTGTAATATCGAAAAGTGTATGGAGTTATACATAGAATTGAGCTAAATTTCAAATATATTTTTTTACTATATTCCAATGATAAAATAAGGAGTATGACACTAAAATCGCTATCACAGCACTTATTTTATCATTGGAATGTGTACGAAGTTATGCATAAAACAGAATCAAACTTCATATATATGTTTTTGACTGTGAACGTCAGATCCTAGTTGAAACTAACGATATTCCCCCGGAAGGAATCGCTGAGAAAGCAATTTTTGTGCTACTTTTCTTTTGTTCTTTTGTATCATCAGAAAGTGTATGAAGCTATGGATAGAATTGAACCAAACTTCATATATACGTTGTTGACTGTCGACGTCAGGTCCCAGATGAAATTGGAGGTATTCCCTCAGAAGGGGGCGCTGTGATAGTGATTTTCTTGATTTTTCGTAGTTGTGATGAAAACCTACTACTCATACAAGGTAAGCTGTTTCGCATCCAGGTAAGTCAGCGATTCGCAAGTATAGCTGACGTTCAACAGAATGATGAAAAGTATGGATTTTATTGAAAAATAGGATCGATATTAACTCGTGTTTAATCCAATTAATAAAAGGAAGCTGAAATTTAAGGTGAAAATCAAAGTCGGTGCAGTTGTGTTTTGCACTGGATGTTCGTGCAGCGACGCACACTTCGGCATCTTGTTTGTTTATAAAATGCATACTTAAAAAAAAAAAAAAAAACTCTTTTTGAAGTATTAACATGTAGACATAGAAAATGTTTTCGGCCTGGCACATCCGACTAGTTTAGAGAACAGCTCATTTGGAAGCCCTTTATTTTCGGCCGTGAAAAATTGAGATAATGGTACAATGATTAAAACTAGAATAAACTACTTGACCCTCTGGTTAGTATACCCTAATAAGGTATCGCGTTAGATATACCGGGTGCATCAAAAGTTCGTTACGTATTTAAGGCTGTGTTTTTTAATTGAAAGTCCACCGATTAGCAAGAAACTTAAATGATTTGAACTTTTTGTAATACTTTTGTACAATACAGGAAAATCTCAAAACTTCAAACCATAATGTTTTTTTTTTTTTTTTTTTTGCCTGATTCCGTTTAATGAAAGAAAAAGAAAGCGCAGTTGCAGTCTTTACTCTATCAAACTTAATGGTTTTAGTGGTGTTCTATTCTGGTTTGAAGACCCGATTTTAAGAAATTGTACAGTGATGCTAATATATAATGCTAATATATAATATCACCCTATTAAATTCTTATTTTCTTTTCGCTCTAGTGTTTCCTTAATTTTAATACAGAAGTCTAAAAATACTCATATTCATTTAACTTCATTCTTCATATTTATGTTTAGAAATCTTGTGTTGAGCACCCTTTTTGTGAACATTTTGCAAAAAAACAGCCGCTGTATAATACAGATTATTTATTTCATAGATTTACACAAAAATACTAAAAAACTTCTTATTTTGGGGTTTTATCGCATACTTAGTATACTTGTCGACACGAAAATAGTATAAATATGACAATGTTCATCAAAAATTATAAGATATAGATAAATTGAATTTTCATACTTTCAAAATTCTGAATTGTACTCCCTCGGATATAAAACAAACAAACAGGAAATGAACTGGGCGCTTTTCAAGCTTTTAAACACTAATTATGTCAACCGCTCTATACGCAGTGTTGAATTCAGGAGGTGGCCCGCGAAGGGGGAAGGACATCCCCCCCCCCCCCCTCCGGAGCAATAAGATGTCTCACCGGAAGATTTGAGATTTTGTGTTTTCAATGGTCAAAAAGTTCAATTTCCCCTTTTCCCCCGGAACTCTATAATGTCCGCAGGGAGCCACAGAAATTGCTCCCGGAGAAAAGTGCCTGGATTCAACACAGTCTATACACAGTTCAGTGTATATTATCTGTAACTATACAAGTGCTATATAGCAAGTGTTTCCACTTAAAAAGAAAAGATAAAAAAATATTAATAACTGAGAATCTAAGCTGAATAAAGCAGTTAAAATCTCACTCTCTCAGGGGCGCCATTTGAGGGGGGCATGCCCACCCCCCAAGGAATTTGATATTTTAGAAAATTTATCTGTCATCGCAGGTCAGACTCAATAGAATTTAAAAAAATTACTCAAAACCTAAAATAGCTTGTCAAATTTTATTACAATAAAAACACGTATAAGTAAACACTTTAGGTACATAAACTAATAATTATAAAAAAAAAAAATTCTAATTTGCCAATTTATCTATTTTTTCCAAGTCTAATTTGCAAATTTCGCAATTTTTTTCTGCGGTCAATTGACGAATTGATTTTGCGTTACTTTGCAAAAAAAAAAAAAAAAAAAAGCAAATAAATAAATAAAATAGCATGGTCTTCCCTTGAAAATTAAACAAGAGAGAAAAATCATGCGTCAAGCATAGATTATGAAACACTTTCCAACACATCAAGAATGCTTTAGCAAAACTTAGCCTTTCAATAAGGTAAATAATGTATCTAATTAAACATTTTAGAAAACATAAGAACTTTTTCCTAGAAATCCGCACAAACTTTGCAATTATGTAAAATAGCAAAGGAAATCGAATCAGGTGAAACTTGCGCGTGAAGTGTTGTGCTATGGTATGTAAGAGCATGGCCATTAGCCTAGAGATCATTAAGTAATCTGTGATTTCCAAGAATAGAGCCACAAGAGGAGTGTCTATGTATTATTGTGTACAAGTTTTACGAAAGCAATATTCATCAAGGAGCAAGTCCATCGTGAACTATTTATTTTCCGAAAATATCACCAAACGAACTACATACGATGTTCTAGAATGTTACTAGGAGGGACTCTCGACCAAAAAAGAACTGAAATCGGGTAGGAAGGCAAAAAAAAAAAAAAAAAAAAATCTCCAAGCCAGAGTTAGAGCAGTTGAAAGGACTGTTTGACGAAAACGACCGAGTATTAATCCATCCCATGCCTTCGAAATACAGTGTTTCACCTAACCACCAACAAAAGACAATCACTAAGAACCTGAACATCAAATATTACCGATAGGGGAAAACGTACTTAAATTCTTTTGTACAGCCCTGTATATGACATACAGATTTTAATACACGCCGGATATTAATGCTGAAATTTAATTCAAGCAATGCTTAAGCTACTTAAATTACGCTTCCATGAGTTAATATCCATACGCGATTATATATCCAGTTCTTTGCATAGTCCTGTATATGATTTTATTTATATGGAGCAAACTTACCTTAGTATATAGTTGAGCTTGAAGACAACTTGAAGCTGCATAACTCAAATTAAAAATAACATCTTTAAGCAATTCCTGCTCTTTCTCAATAATGCTTACGAATTTTTCTGTGTGTCTTACAAATTTAAAAATTGCTCTGTATATATTCTATTGAATTTATGCACACTATCTAGTATTCAAAAATTTAGTTAAACTAAAAAACCATACCATAAGTGAAAACGGACTTGCAGCAATCATTCCTAATAGCCAAACTTCGCATACAGATTTGTTCCCGAAATCTTTTATGTGTCCCTGTAAATGAATGATAAATGCAATCCCCATCCTATTTTACTGCAAGCATTTTGTTGTTAGCTTCAGTAATGTATATCAGTTTCATCATGTTTGAAATAGTGCAACATAATTGAAATACGCTGCGAACAGTTTTTACCCGTAGACCATCATATAATCGCACTATTTTGCATAAACCTTGTAAATGAGTGATGAATGCTTCGCACCCCATATTCTACAGAAAGTATGTATTAGCACCAGAGATGAGACGGACTCAACCCGGACCTGACACGGGTTTGATTTTTATACCAGCCTTCGGGCTCGGGCCCATTCTTTCTCAAATTGGAAATTTTATTTATTCTCGTACTCGTATAGAAACAAAAAATAACTTTTTTACACCTTAAAAATTAATTATCCCATTGCAAGTCTTTTTAATGCTATTTTGATCAGGAGGAAAGAGAAATAGATATTTTTTTTCTTTAGTATTTGTCGAACATTATTTTGAAAGAAAACTTGTGATATTTGATGATTTATGTCTGTAGTTTAATGCGAGTAACGACCTGTTGAAGTTGGTGGCAATCAGAATATGGCGCCATTAGAATAATGTTTAATTGGAATGTTTATTTATTATTACTTTTTTAAAAGATCTAACACGAAATAAATATTTTCTTTTACGCCAATCAGCATTAGCCTGAGATTTGCAAATTTTTAGTCGCCTATTGTCTGCGATTGTAATCGCTCTTTATATGAAAAAAATGTTGGTGATTTTATTCATGCTTCTTCTTGAAGTCTGCTCATTCTGTGGCTCTGTTCTTCATATTCATACAATCACTTTCATACGTAAGTATATAAAATTGGCATCCGTTGTTATTCCCGATTGAAAGCAATCAAGCAGCGTTTCCTCTTTTTTTATAAAAGCATCGGATCTTTTCGGTAACGGTGTCAAATTTATAATTTAAACTGATTTTAAAAGCCATGATAAATGCGAAAGATGTACACCTTCTATAGGAAAAGAGAAAACGCTGTTCGATTCTTCGTCATATAAATCATAATTTCTGCAAATTTCATTAATTTATACATAAAATGCTCTTCGTTATTGTGTCCATCAGAGATACCTACTTGCTGCGGGAGAAAAATTAAAAAATCTTTTTTGGGAAGTATATTTCTATTTGACGCACTAAACGTCTCTTTTGATAAGATTTAATGTAAATTTCATAAAACTAATTATGTGCTAGAGATTAACAGTCGTTAAAAAATAAGATCTATTACATTTAGAACAGCTTTTAAATATGTATTTTTGTTAAACCTTTTTTTTCCCGTGCATACTTTCGGTATCGGAATCGGCTCTGATGGCACAAACTTTTTCGGATTCAGATTTAAAATTGTTGGCTCCGGGCTCTGAAAAATGAGCCCGAACTCATCTCTAATTAGCACATCTCAGAAATTTTTATCAATTTCATTATGTTTGTAACGGAGTAACATTATTAAAATACGTCACAAATATTCTTTCTTCATAGACTATAATGTAACGGAATACTTGTGAGTTCTCCTGGACGCGAACTGTAAGTGCTAAACACAACATTACATGTAGTAGTCATCTTTTAGTACGCCCCAATAATGTATATAAATGTTATTATGTCTAAATACTGTAATACAACAATATTAAAATATACCGAAAATGATTTTACCCGATAGACCATAATCTAACGGAATACTTTTGAGTCCTCCTGTAAATGAACTATGAATGATACACACTTCATTTTGAATACCGAACATTCCATTGTAAACATTAATTACATATATCAATTACGCGTCAATCCCAGTATATTTACGTTAGTTAGAGCATGACCAGACGGGCAGACAAACCCAATTCACTTTTCAACTGCGTTGGAAAGTGTTAAA
This sequence comes from Maratus speciosus, assembly GCA_963932465.1. Classification (NCBI taxonomy): domain Eukaryota; kingdom Metazoa; phylum Arthropoda; class Arachnida; order Araneae; family Salticidae; genus Maratus; species Maratus speciosus. The sequence goes on from OZ010786.1 coordinate 635,175,488, forward strand.
AATATTTCTTGAAGAATCCCATGCTTATGAAAATGTTAAGAATGGCATGCTATTTCAAACCCTTCCCCTCAAACAAAATCTTGCCTCCTTTCCCCACTCTAAGAAACTTATTAAATGGCTCCCTGTCCTGTCCGTAAAGCCTGCAAAGTAAAAAAAAAAGAAAAATCTCCGTTTTAGACAGGTACCCTTCTTAGCAAGTATAATTATATAGTGCTTTCTTCATAGAAACTTTTTTTTTTTTCCGTTTGCGAAACAATTCTTTTTTTGACAGGTTTCGTATTCGCAAGTTTTACAATAAATGTAATATACCTATACTCTACAGAGGTATACTATAGCAAGGATGTTTTAAATGCCTTTAAGAATACTTGTAAAAAGGGAAACTGTCTATAATAGGATACTGTCTTAAACGGAAAAAATGTTAGTCACTATCTTGAAATTATATCTGCTAAAATAAAAAAAATCTGCTTAAAACGGAATTTTTCATAGGTTTTCGTTTTGATGGGAGAGAGTACAGGCTCCCCTCCGCCGCCGAACATCCCCCCCCCCCCTTGGCTATGCCACTGTCCTCAAAGACAGCTTTGCCCCCCCCCCCCAAGAAAATTCTGAAATGTCGCCCATGCACTCTCTACGTGTGTATTTTCCAGTATCTGTAATGTTCGGCTTCTTATGATGTCATCCGTCATTAAAATACACAAAATATCCCATAACGAAATGATATCATCAATTCTCTATATACAATGATAAAATGTTTAATGCTGCCACCTAGTAACTATCATGAAAATCACTTACATTCACTTCGTTGTCATTTATGATACTAGATGGCAGCACCAAAACTCCAAGCATTTTTGATAGGTTTATTGTAAAGTATTCTTTTTAAGTGACAAAATTTTATATGTATTATGTATTGTACTTTTGAATTTGTATCAGCAGTAAATTGTTAGTAAATAAGAAGCGTGAGCAGTGCAAGGAAGGAAATGCTTTCTTCCAAATTGATGCGGTTACTCACACAATTAGACTTCTTGATTGTTTTACGTTTCTATTGTCAGAGTTGTACGTTTAAAATTCAAATAATCTCAAGAAATAATTCTAAGAACAAATGGGTTAATATAAAACGTTACGCCAACAGAAAGGCAGTGAACAAGTAAACGATCCACTAAAAGCAAAATTAAACATAGTATTAATTAGTAAATGTTAGCACAAATCGACTGGTACCAGTCCCAATTTTATTCAGTGATGTGGGGCGCAGTTCATAGGGGTGCGATTTTGTATATATGACTAGATAATGAAACTGGCAGTCAGCAGGCACACAAGCGAAAGTGCTGCCATAGTAACATTGCGCAACCAATTGCAAAGTAAAATGAATTGTATTCTGGTTGTGACGATGGCCATCACTCGAGACAGGTAAATTCCTTAAACAGGACACCTTCCATTTTGGCTTGCAGCGAGCTGTGTAATGTTGCTGTATGGCAACAATCTCCGTCCTCCGTCTCCTTGCGTGTATGCCGGTTTTGTTGTCAGCAAACAGCAAACTACAAATACAAAAATCGTCGACTCTAAAACTGTTTGCAAAACTGTGGCGCATCTTTCCGAACTATAATATTTTGGTTAATCTGCTTCGTCAATTTTAGCGTCTTTCAAGTAGAAATGACAAAGACTACAAAGATAAAATTTTTATTTAACAATTATCGTTAATGCGAGTCAATGTTTGTGCAGTCCGAGACAATTTTTTCGAAGCAAATGTGACACAAGTAAAGTCTAAAGGTTGGGCATACCTGTCAAGTATGTCCTATCTTGTTTTTCTAAATAACCTGTTTTCTCCTAAAAACTGGATATGCGCTAATGCTTGATATATGCTGATTCAATAAAAATTTGTAAAAAAAAAGGGATTCTCTTCAAGATTTTATTACTTTTAAAATCAAGCAAAAATGAAAAAAAATAATTCCGAACCGATTTTCGGACAGCGTTGCAATCGATACGATAGATGTAAATTAAGTAAAACGTTAACGTTATATACAAATATTAAACAGTACAATACATACAATAAATCCCAACTGGAGTAAAAAATTAGCCGGAGCCAGGAATCGAACCTGGGACCACAGTTTTAAATAATATTACAGACTGTTGCTCTAACCACTGAGCTACTCCGGCTGACATTTATATGTGCAGTTTTTCATTAATAAACCATGTTGGAGAAGTCACCAACATATATAGTAAAATGTGTTTCATAAATCACAATCATTATTTCATAACCTTAACACAGCGGAATAATAACGCTTCGATGATAAAACTGACGTAACGTTAAACAAAAGCGTGTTTTTATAAAACAAAACATTTTACTAAGATTGTGAATAAAATGACGTCATTTTCATCAACTTTTCAACACGCTTGAAATTGTTCAAGTCTATCTCATTGTTGTCCCTGTTTTCGTTGAAATTAAATCGTTTAATTTCTTCGAGGGGTCTCCGTGGCTGAGTGGTCGAAGCACCACGCTGCTAATCGCTTGCGAGCGCAGGAAATTGTGAGTTCGAATGCCACTGGTTCCATTGCACACACTCTTTGTGTGGAACTACCAGAATGTATTTCTCTTATGTTGTAATATTTCCTTGTGCTATCTTGTCTCTGACTTATAAGCGGGCTATCATGTCAAGCACACAAGTCATATGTTTGTTGTTCAATAAATAAATAAATAAAAATTTCGTCGAATGTAAATATCATTAAACGTTTTAAGAAACACTGAAGTTCGAAATCATATTTGCTCAAATACTCCACTTGGCTATTGTCTTTATTACTGTTCTCAAATCCAAAGAAGCTACTTTCTGACGCATTTTTTAATTCATTTTTGTTCGGAAACGCATGACATTGGCAGGTGTTCTTATTCACAATCTATGTAATCGAAAGACATTTTCCATTTTTTAATAAAGGCAGAAGATATTTCAGAAAATACTGTCAAAATTAGTGTTTTGAACCCAATTTCTGCACGCAACATCACAAGAAAGGAGAAAAACTGTTCGTCATGGGACCATAATTGTTTATAACTCCATAAGTAATTTATCAAAAAATGGGAAATTCGTTTCGATTCTAACTCGCCTCTATATTCAGACCTGTCAATTTTATGCCTTTTACGTTTAAAAGTCAGTCAGAAAATGTATCAGAATGTTTCGTGTTGTTTAGCAGAGGATTTGAGAACCGTCTTAATCATAAGATACTTTGGTGTTAACCAAAATCACTCAACGATTCCGCAAAAAAGCGTATTTTTTAATTTTTTTTTTTTTTTTTTTTTTTTTTTTTACTTTTTAAACAGTGCTCAACAGTGTGAATCTATTTGACTCATTCTACAACATACATAGTCATTTGTACCCGAAAATGCATGAAATTTGCAGACATCCCTATTTAAGGGCGCATGCACAGAACACTGTTTTTCATTTTCCTATGAGAGGATTAACAATTTAACGTTGAATTAAAATTGATTGCTTCCATAGGATGGTTCAGAGACTGTGATGCCCTAAACATTACAGATCCATGCTGATCATGACTCCTAGAACCCAAAACCACCCTTAATTCAAAACTTTATATATATATGTATATATGTCTATCTATAGATATCACTTTTTTATGGACACGATAACTTGCATAATTTATACACAAACCTCTTCCATTACTGATACATAAAATCAAGGGGAAGAAAATCTCGGGCAAGTTCGTTACTGGGCAAAATCGGGCCAAGGGCGTAGAAATAGGGAGTGTTTTTGTGAAATCAGAAAATCCCCCATAACGTCTTAGCTATAATATATATCAAATCAATTTAAAGTTATTATTTCTTCTAAGAAAAAAGTAAAAATTTTATGTATGACAGATTTTTGAATCATTAAAAATGGACTCAAGGGGCGAAAAAATAGGGTTTTAAGTAGAAAAAAATTCATAACTTCGTCAATTCACAAGATATCAAATTCCCTTAAGTTTATTACAAATCTTCTTAATATTATCTACCACTTTTATATTGAAATATTTTTGATAGGACATACTCTTACGGCCAAAAAAAGAAAAGAAAAAAAAATACGTGTTGAAGATAAAATTACTGTGTTCACATGATTCTGATAAAATCAGCTCTGACAGAGAAATGGAATTAAAAACTCGTCAAAAGTGGCCAGATAAAATTGTTAAACTGGGTTTATCTCTAATCTTGATTTTGTTTTTATTGGTGAAATTATTACTTAACTTCAAAATCTACCTGTGCCTGTAGGCCGAGCCTGCAGGGAATTTCTTAAGTATCCTATAAATTTATTGTAAGATGAACAAAATTGTTCGATTTCTTAGTAGCTGAATAAGAATATCTACCAGTTTCACGAATTTGCGAAAACGACATTGTGAATGTATCAGAAAATAGCGAAATAAGATTCTAGGTTTGCCAATCTTTTCTTAGATGAGGCTTGTTGTTCTTTTCATTTTGTAGATAAAAATGTAGCCGGGTGTATTTCATTAAAAATTAAATCCAGTGATGCACTAACACCTCTAAATAACCGAAATATCGAAACCGTAGATTTCGTCCGCTACTAACAGTTACAAAAGCAATAATATAGGAGTTGAGGATTCAAAAAATGTTCGTTAAATAGAGACAAAACACTGTATTAAAAAAAATTAGTGTGAGAGATTGAGACATGCATTACTAAAATATAATATTAATTTAATAGCTAAACCTCCAACAAAATTGAAAGAATTGATTCACAGTCAAATTGATCCAATTCCCGATTATGAAAAAGCAGGAGTTTACATCATCCCATTCAGCACAGAACAACATGAGAGTTTATTTTATATTAGTATGACATCTAGAAAATTTAAGGAAAGAAAAGAGTACTTTTCTGATATCTAGTTTAACAAATCAAGTACAGCTTTATCCAGATTGCATCAAAAAGAAAATATTAAGATAAACTTCGAAAAAGCTAAAATGATCATTTCAACGTCTAACCATTACTCTTCAATAGTCCGTGAATCCATTGAAATTTTACTACGATGTCCTTTTTTATAATATTCCCGTGATTTGGTATAATATCCTAAATATTTCAAGAACTCCTGATAAAATGGACTGATCTTTTCACCCCTCTGCAGAGAAATGGACTGAACTCATCTTGCTCATGCGTACTATTTTGTTTTTGTTTTTAAAATTTATTTTATATTCAGAGAGTCATCTATTCCCTTTAAAAATGAACGTGTGTGTGTTCGAAAAGATCTCAGGGTTGCATTAAATAATATTTTTGTGTCACACCTTTTAAGTAGTCATAAGTATGTTGTAAAGTTTTCGTTAAATAGAGGCGTCTGTAGTGGTTTTTTTTCCCCTCTCTATTACGCGGAAATTTCTGACACTTTTACAATTTCCTTTTTCGTCTAAGATGCAGTAAAAGTTTCAGATATTCTCATTTCTTTTCCAAAAACTAAAATAGATTTTATATTTTCCCATAACTTTAATTTATATAAATTTATGTTATATAAATTTATTGTATATAAATTTTCAAACATTATATAAATTTTATATAAATTGTTATATAAATTTATAACTTATTATTTATATATATTATGTTATATAAATTCTATAATGTTGTTAATATAAATTTTCAAACATTCTTCCATTAAATCCAGCCCTACCCATGATTCCAAATAATTTATCACATTTTCGTGATAGTCATGTATCAGAAATCCCAAATGTCTTAATATTCTTTCAGTAGTAACTAGTAGTCAGTTCAGCACTAACTAGTAGTCTTTCAGTACTGCCGTCCTGTCCGGCCGTACATTTGGATTTCATACATTATTTGAAGAAAATTAAAGCTTTTTTTTCAGTAATATGTTAGAATAGTTTAAATGTAATAGTCTAGTTAAATATGCATAACTATCAAATATTCCATTTTTTGTTACTCCCGTTTCTGAAGAGTAATCTCCGCCTTATTGAATCGCCAAATTATGCAATTAAATGAGATGAAAATTACTATTTGGAAATAGTGGTAACAAGTAAAAGAGCAAAATAATTCACTGCTATGCATGTATAGAACCTAATGAATGAACAGATAGGCAAAAACATTTATAACGGAATTTCCAGAAATGCATACTAAGCGCTATATCCTTTAAAACCTTATATGTTTATATGTGTGTAAGCATGTATATGTGTATGTATAACCTCCTGAGACCCAAGAAAATTTGAAACACTTTATCTTTGTCTTTACAATTTTATTTTTATGAAAAGGGTAAAATAAAATTATTTTTAAAGATTTTAAATTTTTTTTTTCGTTTTTTAAATTTGGTAAGGACCATATATATTTTAATGGATGTTCAGATCTTAAATAGGAGGAAATGTAAACACGGTTCATTTCAACTTTTCATATGTAAAGTGATACTGAAAAGCACTAAATTAACAATAAATTGAAACATGTATATATTTATTATTAATTTAATGAATAACACTGAATTATTTTACAAATATTTAAGCCAGATATAAATCTTTCAAACAATTTCTTTGACTGGCAATGCACAAAAACGTATTGCAACTTGGACATCTAAGTTTAGTTTTCTTTTAAAAACATATTATTATCAATGCAACGTCTAAAATAATGATGTGCTTTAAATTTTATGTGCACTTTTGCTTCTTATTCTGGCTGTTGTGAAATATCAAGATGACATGAAATACTTGAGTGAACCTGAAAGGAAACATAATTAAAATCAGATTACATGATGCTTGTGTAAAATATTCTTTTTTGTATTAATTTAATTTTTTTTCTTTATATTTATGAACTTCTAACAAAGTAAAATGTTAGCCAAAATAATTGTCTCAATTAACATATTAATAAAAATGTATATATACATAAATGATAACTTGAACTTACTGCAAAGATCTCTTCCAAATCAAATATTGGGTATTTGATATTCCGCTATTTCACTTCTGTTAGTTTGGCTAACTGAGCAATCAGCAAAATTATTGACTGATTCTTTAGTAGCCTCATTTTCAGCTTCAGAAGAATCTTCATGAATTTTAATAATATTAAAATATTGATCACTAGAATAACTAAAATCAAGACCAGAGTCATTCCCATTTGCTATTATTTCTAATTTTATTAATCTTTTGGCTAAAATAAAGCACAAAAATATGTAATATTTTATAAAAAATATTGCATATGTATGTATTTTTATAAAAAGTAGTTAAAACATTACAGAGAGATTAAATAAGCATAAAAAACTTGGAAATCTTGCACATGATTAAAACCAAAACTAATATTAAAACTAACTATAAAACTATATAATTCAAGTAACTATATAATTCAAGTAAGAACCAACATCCATTTTAATGGATGTTTTTAAATTGAGCTTTAAAGGAATAAATATAGCCAAATCACAGTTACAATCTAGCTATACTGTTAAAAATATGCAGCAATTGCTGCATACTCACTCCACCACTTTTATAGAATCTTTCTGTTCTGACCAATGAGAATGCCCCATAATATAGTCAAGTTACAGTTTCCTATAAAAGCGATGGAGTGACGATGCAGCAAATGCCCCAGATTTTTAACGGTGTAGTGTACTACAAAAACATTAAAATTAACATATTCACTCTAAAATGTGTCTAAAAAAATAAAATGAGTAAAGAAAAATTGGAACTTACTAACGCCTGGTCGAATACCACGTGGACTCACCCACTTCGCCATATTACAAACAAACGGGAAGCTGTTGCCAGATTCTAGAAACTTAAAAGTAATCTTTGAAGTGTATATTATATTGGAATATCACGACTTGCTTTCAAAGAAATATTTGATGTGATTAGTACGTTAAAACAAAACATCCATTTTAATGGATGCGAGTCCTCAGGAGGATCTATGCTTATATATTGTATGGATATATTAAAAAAAAAAAAAAAAAAAAAGGGGGGGGTATCATGCATTTAACATCATAAATACCTCATATATTTTCACATATTGTTTCATAATACAAGGCTATATTTTACTATCTCAATACTCCTCATTGTTTTTTTAATTTTCACATTTTGTTACATAATACAAGGCTATATTTTACTATCTCAAAATATTCCACATTGTTTTTTTTTAATGTTATTTATATTCTCATTTTTTATATTATAATATTTGTCTTTAAAATAGTTAATTTAATCAATGCCCTTTTATTTATTTATTTTTATGTAATTTTTGTATTTTATTTTGTATATTCCTATTCTTTATTTTATTTTGTATTTGCTCAGTACTTATTAAGTTTATTCCTATTTTTTCATTCTACTTTAACTCAGTGTTAATCTGTTTCTTGATTTCTTCAATCAATTTCACTTCTTTTTTTTTTTTGGGGGGGGGGGGGGTAAAGATGGCAGCACTAAATATTATTGTTAATAATCCAGTTCCAATTTACATTTTTTCTTTTCTCACATCAGATGGCAGCAAAGTCATGTGTTTCAGTCAGATACTCAACTGTGGCCCACATGTTAAAATAGTTCTAACTCTATATTGTATCCTGTCATGCTGAAGTTTTGATTCCTAGTATGTAATTTAGGTATTGTGATCTAATAATTTTTAATATCCTGTGTGAGGTGTATCTTTCTTTAGATCTCTTAGATTTTTATTCTATATTTTCTGTTATGTTTGCGTTATAAGGAGCTAAATTTTGTCATTTTAGGCTTAATGCCGACAAAATTGGATGAAATAACGCATCTTCTATGAATGAACCTACAAGCTCCTCTGAAGATTCTGTGGGCTATTCATAGTTTCTTATTTTACATACTGTTCTCCTATGTTCATATCTAATTCATCTTTAGAACTTTAACAGTTTGTTCAGACATTTGGGATTTCAAATATATATATATAATATTTATTTATTTATTATCAGGCGTCGCCCGCCTCGCTGGTCTATTTCACCAACCAAAATTTAAATCAAACGAAAATTATAGGTGAATTTTATCTTGTGTTTTGAAGCAATAGGGACGTTTACCTGGAATGTCCTTCCGCATTTCTGAAAACAATACGAACGTTATTGCGCAATTATATTTTCTAATATGCTATAGAAAATTTAAGGACCAAAACGTTTAGTTGATCATTTACAGTACTATTTGGTAAAGAACGACATAAATATTCTCAAACCATAATTAAGAAAACGTATAGTACTAACAATGCTTGTCTCATCAAAATCCGCCGAGTAGAACTTTTTAAAAAGGCTAATCTTTCATAACTGGGTTTACCTGATTACAGAACTTTCCCCCATAATTCTATAACTAAGCAGCAAAAACGATGTGTTACATACTAAAAATCTTTCTTGAAAAATTACCTAAATAAGTGGAAGTTCCGTCGAAATCCATTCAGCCTAATCTTTTAGAAAGGCTAATCTTTTATAATCGGGTGCACATGTACTTTCTCCCATAATTCTATAACTAAGCAGCGTAGAACGATATGCAATATAATAAAACCATCCTTGAAAAATTATTTAACAAACAGTTGAAGTTCCGTCGAAATCCATTCAGCAGGATTTTATAAGAAGGCTAATCTTTCATAATCGGATTTACCTGCTTATACAACTTTCCATTATAATTCTATAACTAAGCAACATAGAATGATATACAATGTATTAAAACTTTCCTGAAAATTTTTCTAACTAACAGTGCAAGTCCCATCAAAATCAATTCAGCAGAACTCAAGCAGTCAGTCAACTCAATAAGCAGGCAGAACGAAATTTTCATTTTATATATATAGTAGATTTGTGCCATAAAATGGTAGCTATTGTTATTACTTCATGTGTTATTCAACATATAGAACTGCTTGGTTTAAATACTAAATTTTAAAAAAGTCTCAGATAAAGAAACATAAAAAAAGATTCTTTAAAATTGTTTTCTGAAATTTGATAAAGAATTTTGATTGAAAAAGTGTGGTTAGTTGAAAGTTCTAACTACCAAATCTCAAGCCAGTATAGTTCCTTTCTTTTTTTTTTTTACTTTCTTCTATCTTCAATAGAAGAAAGTATTGTAATAGAAATTTTTTTCGACTTCCGGTTTTCGGCGGATTTACACGTTTTAGGGGTCAGAAATCCCAAAAAACAGGTTTATAGAAAATGACTGTCTGTCCGTGTGTCTGTCGCCATTGTACCATCAAAAAGTGCATGAAGTTATGCATAGGATTGAACCATTTTTTTTTTTTTTTTTTAGTTTTTGGTTATGGCAAGCAGGTCTTCCCTTAATTTGGAAAAATTCCGCCGGAAGGGGGCGCTGTAATAGCAATTTTGTGCTATTTTGTATATTGTACCATCGAAAAGTGTATGAAGTTATGCATAGAGCTGAACGAATTTTTTTAATGTATGTTTTTGGCCATGGCAAGAGGGTCCTCCCTGAATTTGGAAATATTCCGCCGAAAGGGGACACTATAATAGCGATTTTTGTGTAATTTTCTTGATTTTTCGTAGTTCTATTGTACACCGGCGGCTCATGAAGCGACGGAAACTTCCCATCCTGATAAGCCGACTATTCGCGAACAGCTGACATAGAATAGAATAACGGAAAACTATTGATTTATAAAAATATCATGATCGAGATTAACTCGTTTTTCCTCCGATTAATTGGCTGGAGCAGAAATTTAAGATGAATGTCAAAGTTGAGAAAATATTGAACTGATAAAAATGAAATATTGATATTTGTAACAACATTTTGAAATATTAATATATATGAGATAGAAGAAAATTTTGTGATTGGCACATCCAACTAGTCTCAACATGGAATGAAAATCTGTTTCGAGATATTAAAAATTGAAGTTGACTCCATACCGATAAAACAAATTCCGTCGTAGTGTTTCAACCAATATATATATATATATTTTTTTTTTTTTTGATTTCGTAAAACAAACCAAATAAAATAAATTTTGTTAATATGCGTCTTACCACAGCAAGATTTTTTTTTTTTTTTTTTAAATACATTTTTTTATAAACTGACTAATAGTGATTGCGTTTTGATTACCAATTTAATGATCATTAGGCTTAAAAACAAGTTCTCTGAAAAACTGAAACGGCTCTTAAAAACAAGATTTAAAAAAAAAAAAAGCTCATTACTTTTTAATTAATTGCGGAATGCAAAAAAGTGCTATGTGTTTATCAGTTTGTAAAGATGGCGCTTAAAAGCATGGTTTTTTTTTTTTTTTTTTAACCATTTGGAAAAGGGTTATTGTCTTCTGTCAGGGTAGGAAAACAAAAACATATCTGAAGCGTTTTATTAAATAAATCCGCATTTTATTCGTTTTCTGATTGGCCTATACAGTAATCTGTATGTTCCCTTTACTTTCAACAGAGATGCATACTTCTGTTGCCACTATGACAAAAAAGTAATAAAAACTATAAAAAAAAAAATTAATAACTCAGAAACAAATTGAGATACAGCTTTCAAACAAATTGCATTTAAAAGTACATTTTTTTCTCTATACGACGCACAGTATTTGACCCAAAAACCTGGCCAAAAATGCAAAAATTAAAATTTCGCCAACAATTGTAAAAATGATATTTTTTAATAGCTAACTAACTGGTGCAGAGATCTGTGTCTATTTTGGGAACCTGGGTTATATCTGGTGGCTCCTGGCATTAGCTGAAGAGAAAGTTTCTTTCTGAGAAGACGTGGATTTTGTTGTTTTTTGGCATTGTTGTTATATTTAAATATAATTTTTTTGTGGCTCAATGAATTGTTGAATTGAAGCTAAACAGAGCTTACGTGTTTAACAAAGGTCAGAGCTTAGTGTTAAACTATGTGTTAATTTAAATAGTTTCGTTTTTAATGTAATAAAAAAACATTAAATGTGTAAAAGGGTTATTTTTAAAGCGTTTTTGGCTCTAATTTATACATATCGAAAGCTTTTTAAATATGTGCCGCGCTTTGCCCAGCCATGTTTGAATTATAATCGTATACATAGTATCGTATACACAGCATAACAATGGAAAGTATTACTGAAATCAAATAAGTAAATATTAATAATATTAAACTACTCTTACATCGACTTTTTTAAAAACGAAGAATTGAAACAGTTTATTGCCTTTTATTATGGAACTCCGTCTCCCTGAATCCCCCGTTTAAGATAATTTATGAATACATGATCGTAAAAAAACCCTATAAATTATGTTCCATAGGAGGTCCCACCAGTCCACCCCCTGACAAACAAATCTTTAGTACTCTTAATTTTTGATTATTTTAATTCACTTGAGAAGAATAGTCTTTCATCTTATTCTTTAGGCTAATGTCAGACGAACGGCTATTTGCACGCTTTTTGTTTCAACATGAAAAAGAAACACCGTAGCTAAGAGGGGGTTTCTTTTTCGCGTTCAAACAAAAAGCGTGCAAATAGACGTTCGTCTGACATTAGTCTTAGAGTCACCAGAGAAATAGAAAATTTATCTATATTTAAAAGTCCAGAGAAGGGCAATTTCCCTTCCCTCTTTGTGGGCACCCATGTTCTGGGAGAGGTTTCGATCTAAATCCACCACCCCCACGCCCTTTGTTTGCTAACGGTATGTCAAAATTCAACAAGTCACTCTTACTTGATAATTTACCACAATAAGTTTGTTTTATTTGCGAAATATCCGTTCTTTTTCACCAATGTCATCCAAAAATTTTTGATGTCCTGTCAACGCCTTTAAGATTCCGCAACTTCGTCACATCATCGTGTTTACCAAAGGCAGTCCGGCCGGTCGCCAGGGGCGTATTTCTCTTTGAATTGTGGGAGGAGTGGTGAAGTGGCGTGTATTGCACGGTCCAGCGACCGCAGGAAATGAGAAGATAAAAAAGATTTTTTCTTCACCTTGGCGTTCTCCCTCTTCTTCTGATGTCCTACATCTTCTCGCCAGGTCACGCTTTCTTGCCCACTTTCGACATCCCAAAAGAGAAGAGTTTAGTTGCTTCTCTTCCATCCGATAAGAAGTTTCTAATCTTTATTCTTGCTCTAATATTCAACCCAGAAGCTTAATTTCCTCTACTAAAAGGAGTCGATTTAACAGCGGCTAGTAATCAGATTCATCGAAAAATGATCGGCTAAACATCGGTATTACTAGGATATTCCTTAAAAGAAAAACCTTTGATTCTATCTTGTATAGCACATGGATTCTGTTGCCATCCAAAGAGAAAATAAAAGTATTTTAGTGTAAATTTCGAAGAGTTAGTTCTGGGAAGATATATTAATTATATTACGTGAAATCTCTGGATATCGAAGTTATAAAGACAGTTTTCAGTGCAAATTTGAAGAGTTAGTTCTCTTCTTCAGACTTTTTACCCAAAAACAGCTCCTGGTGGATTAAACTTCTTTTAAAAAAGCAAGATTTGACACAACCTTATATATTTCGTAAATTCTGTTGTCACCTGAGTAAATAATGAAAGTTTTCCATTCCATATAAATTTCGTAGAATTGTGCGAAAAAGCATAAATTCTCTTCTTTGAAAGTACGTCTTTATACAGAAGTTTTGGAAAACAAGAAAATTTGCATCATCCAGAAAAATTAGTCGTTATCACTACGAATGATTTAATAAAAATAAATTTATCTTAACGTGACGATACTATAGAAAATTTAGTACAGCATTCTAATTTCACGTTATAAATACACTAATAACGAATTAATAACTTGTCTTACTTTTTAAAATAATTAGCGGGTTTATGTGATATATTTCATCTCCTTTATCCCTTGAAAACAAAAATCCTTGATAAAGGTAATATTGTTTTCGGAAGCAAATCTAAAAAGGATTTTGTTATCCTTGCGTAGAAAACATGAAAATTTTCGAAATTTGCTTCTAATTTCACATATACTGTTTTGAATTTGTTAAAAATATTTCGCCACTTTCCCGAAATGTGTACGCATAGATTTAATTCTTAGTTAATTCAAAATTGGAATATATTGAAGATATCCTTGTTCGTTTTGAAGAAGCATTGTAATTGGCATTTAACAAAGAAAATGTAACACACATACCAAACTTCGTTACAAAAAGTAGAAATAAATATAAGCGATAAATATATCGATTACACAGCTTTCATTTAATTTTGCGAAAGTTTTTTCCAACCAGAAGGATCTTAAGGTGTCATCATTATGTATTTCTGGATACTGTTTGCGGTGACTGCGATGTTCTGTTGTGCTTCACAAGCAGTGGTCAACAGCAACGGTTACGGTTTAACACCTAATTCATCTTCTGGTTTGGTCATCCTTCAAGCAGCAGAAATAGAACGGAGTGAAAATAGAAGACTTCGATATACGGTGAGTTTCGATCTTTTTTTTTTATTGATTTATTATAATATTATTACTTTATTATAGTTGTAACTAATTGAAATTTTGTATAATAGGGTGGGTGGAAGAAATATGTAAAAAATAAGTTAATTAAGATATTTTTTCGCGTTATAATTATTTAGAGAGAGAGATCGAAAGTATCAGTTAGATAGAACAAAAATGGGACTTTTAGCTTAGATGGACGTAAATCTTTCCAATTGCAGATGTTATTTTTCGCATGTGTAAATTAGATAAAATACTTTGATGAAATAAAATGTTTCGTGTTATAGTACTAAGGGGTTCTGCCCCCTGCGAACTACGCTTGCCAACCCCCGTTCAGACTTTGCAGCCTCTAAAAACACGGTAATGCGCCCTGTTTAAAAAATATTACCAGTTTACGGAAGATTGAATGATACTATCACGAACAGTGACTATCTTCCACAATCAGGTTGACATGCTTTTAATTTGAATGGGCGTTTTTCGGTTACCATGCTCTCATCTACTGCTGTCGCGATAGCCAACGCCTGTTTGGGGGGGGGGGGGGATGGATAAATAAGATCACTTAAAGATTTGAAAATCAGCTTGTATAAAATGGCGTAGTTCAAAATGTCGTTGTTTCTCGGACTTTTATAACGACACTATGGACTCGGTGTTTAATATTGTACGTGCAATATTGTGTACGCTATCTTGGCGCTAATCAACAGATATTGGATACAACCCCTCATCTTTTTACTTCCTCTTGGAAACAATGGATTTCAAATTATTCTATCGACGATAATTTTCAGAATTTTCAAGTTATGATTTTGAGACTTTCACAAAAGTGGCCCTATATATTTAGCTAATACATTATGCACATTATATTTTAATTGCATTCGCGCAAGCGCAGTAAAACACTTTTTAGTAAACCTTCTCATTTGTCGTCCAATTTTTATTATATTTTAATTCTGATTGCAGAGTATTGTGTACAATGTTGTTTGTCACATTTTCTGAAAAGAATTTTTTTTTTTTTTTTTTAAGAATTCTGCAAATTATGAGTAAAAAACTCGGCGAAATTTGGGACTGTTTTTATAAAAACCTTAATTTCTCTGCGAGTATACATGCTATCCTCATAAAAATGAACACAGTATTTACAATAAGCCACTTATTAATAATCTGGAGTTTGAACGCTTTTGCTACATTAGTTTTTACAGGGCTATCCAAAAGATATTCGTTCTTTTTCAATTTGTTCTCGGTTTCCTATGGGGTTTCGGGGAAAAAAAAATCTTCGTGGAAATATATGACCTATACTATACTGTTTACACACCTGCAGTTTCAGGTTAATTCATCATGTATTTTTCTAGATATTTGACAAAACGTCTAAAATCGCAAGTGACCGGTCACCTTTGGCCATATCGTGTATATTATATGAACTTTAAAAAGTTCACTGTTTTACTTAAAAGGTGACTAAAATAATAAAAGAGATGTTACAAGTAAAAAAAAATATCCATTTTATTTAAAAATTGTTAGTACTTTCAAGCTTTTCCAAGTTCTTCATCAGAGAATATTTTAATAACTAATTGCTGTTTATTTATACAAGTACGTCACTTCATTTTGGAAATGAGAGAGCCAATAATTAGTAGAGTTGAAAATTATTACAGAAGTAGCAGTTTCTTGGATTAAACTTAATTAGAGAATACATACATTATTATTAACCGCAGCTCCATTTATTTTATCACTCTGTTTTTTTACGTCACTTTCCTATTTTAAATGCGTAGCTGGACAGTCGAAGTAGCAGTGCTTTATATTAAATTTGGTTAGAAGAAAAAAATATTTAAGTGCCGTACGATAAACTTTAATACGTCACTCTTCTCAAAATTTCAGGATTTATTTTCAGAATATTAAACAATAAATTAGGAATATTGTACAATAGGGCGTCGTTACATACATGATTGTTTTTACACAGGATTTCTATGGATTCTCTAATACCACGGTCGGCAACAGGCGGACCGCGGACGGTCGAGCCGCCAAAAATTTTCAAGATAATTTTCGAGAACTCCACCAAAAAATTTCCATTTGAATAAATAATGTATTAATTTTACATATAATAAATACGTTTGAGCGATATCCTTATCAATGTTTTTTATATTTTACAAGTAATAGCGCTATTAATTAGATTTATTATAGTAATGCATCGTTGCTATGACGCGAAACGTAAAACGCTGCGTTGGAGCGCAGGCGCGGAGTTGGAAGATATTTTCTTGAAAATGCATGAATCCCCTGAAGAAGTTTGGGATAAACATATCTCAGAAAAATATGAAAATTGCTAAAAACTAGCTATTAACCTGGCTACTATGTTTGGCTCCACATATATATGTGAAACAACTTTCTGAAAAAGTGAATTTTCTGAAGAACAAATATCGTTAGAGATTGGGGACGCAAACCTTGGAGACACTCTTCACATTAGCTGTTCACCACGTGAAACAAACTATAAATAATATATTAAATTTAAAAAATCAAAAAACCCGACTGCGTAAAAAGCGAACTAATTAATTATTTCTCATCAATATGAAACTATTTTTTATATTACTTACCTTTTTTTTATTTACTTGTATTGATGACTTTTAAGCTGTGTTTAATTATTAGTTCCTATCTACAAACACTCTTTTGATGAGGCCCATAGATGTCTATTATGAAGGTTAGAGTTACAGTAAAGGTAGCGATCCAAAGTACACAACTTCCAGGTTGTGTAATATTTAAACGGAGCTTCTGACTACAAAATGGTCAATGAAACATCGTCTTCATTTTGAAAGACCTATCCAATGATATGCCACTCAATAGGGTGCGTAAATTTTTTTTTTCGTCTCTTCGCCATTTTTTATTTTGCGGCCGCCATTTTGAATTTATAAAAACAAAACCTATCTTATAATCATCGGAAGATTAAGACGAATCGATAGAGACCTCATTCATAAAAATCCATCCAGCCGTTGGGATGTTTCGAGGGTATAAAGAAATTCACATACACAGATACGCGTGAAACACATAACCTTCTTTTCAGTCGGGTAAAAACTGGCACAAGACCGCAAGTATAATTTTTTGCATTAATGTTTCACGCCTTTTCTATTTTATTATGCGCATGTAAAAATTTTCAGAACGTATACCTGTACATGTGGCAATTTTAAAGAACGAATACCTGACTTTTCTGTTTTATATTATATGTATGTGTATGTAAAAATAAAAAATTTAAAGTAAAGTACTTATATTACTTATGCATTTTTTTCTCTGGACCTCCATAAAATTTTTCAAAAGTATTCGGACTCCACTTAAAATTACTTGCCGACCCCTGCTCTAATATATAATAATTTAATTATTTTAAGATTTTCTTTATTCACGTGTAAATACAATTTTTATAACGTGATTTTCCCCATTTCCTGCATTTAACCATGCTAATGCATTCAAAACGTATTTATATAAATAAATAGCAATTAGTTATTAAAATATTCTCTCATGAACAGCTTGGAAAAGCTTGAAAGTACTAACAAGGAAGGTCTCCATACGGGCATATTCAGAAAAATCTGAAAAAATTACAGAGTGTTCTTCTCATGTATGTTTATACATTTTTTTTTTTTTTTTTTTTTTTTTTTTTTTTTTTTTGGCGGAACCTCGATAGAATGTCCGTAAAAAAAATAATGAAAATTTCGTTTATTTGGTGATTTATCACCGGTTGGCGATGAAATGAAATTTCGAAAAATACTTTTTATGTCGAATACTCTTTAAGATAAAAATGTTTCACATTGAACTGTTTAAATAAATTTAATGTAAATAACTTTAGTTTTGTCAGTTTTAGTTTGATTTAACTACAGTTTTCTCATATATATATTTATAATGAAAGTTAAATTTCAAATTTTATGAATTAACACAAAATTTAAATAAATTAAAATTGTTTCAATATCTCAAAATTAAGTCCAGTTGAGCACTGCCGATTCAATTTTGTTGCTATGGAAACGATGAATTCTTTGATATTGAAATTGAAATGAATAATTGGAAAATGAATCTTGCCTTTATTGTGGAATACGCTTAAATATATGAAAGTATTTTTTGTATATGAAATTGTTTTTAAAGTAATAAAATTAAATAACAAGCAACATAAATATGTAATACGAAAAAATGTATTTATTAAACTCTCTCATTGTTTATGTTTAAATTCATTAAATACTTTTCACACGCATTCTAAAAATCAACAAACAATTTTCAGGTGCATTAAAATCGTTTGCTTTTGGCGAGAAAAAGTACTGCTTGCCAAATTGCGTGACGCTTTCGTTTTTTCGCGCCAAATACTCGAAAGTATTTTATTTTTTTTACAGACTTTCTACTGTAATTCCGCCGCTAAATTTGATCCTTTATTACATACATAAGTAGTTTAATTGGTATTTTTTCAAAATATTCTGAGTATGCCCAGTAAGGAGACTTTCCTTGTAAGAAGTTTTAAGTAAAATGTACATATTTTTTAACTTCTAACAACTCTTTTATTGTTTTAGTCACCTTTTAAGTAAAACAGTGAATTTTTTAAAGTTCATATAATATATTTTATGTTTGAATCAAGGTGAAATATTGCGTTTCGTATTATGATATTACAGTAGAACCTCTTTTATCCGAAACTCTCGGTTAACCGAAATCCATTTTTAAAGTTTTTTTTTTTTTTTTTTTTTTTTTTTTTTTTTTTTTTTTTTTACTATCTCATTTCTTGTGTGCAAAATCCATTTTGATTTTTTTTTTTTTTTTTTAACCATCATATTCCTTGTGTGCAAGCGGTCCTTTCCGAACTACGAGTACATATAAATATTTTCGATCCCCTTTCTTAGAGTTCCTTTGAATTTAACTTGAGCTCTCGTAAGCTGCGGAGTGGAATGACGAAAACGTACAAATTAGCAATTCTGAAGCTTATGAATGTTTTGCAAAAGGTTTGGCATGGCTGGAGCAGCAGGAGGACGGTGATACTGGTGAACTAATCCTATTTAAAAACTCCGTGATAGAGCTTCAAAGCAAAGGCAATCGAAACTGCGACAAACAAAATATTTTATTCAAACCCTTCTGGTACATGTAAAAGGTACTTAATTTCAAAATTAACATTCAAGTAATTTATTCTTGTTTCTGTTTTGCTATTGCTTTATTTTTATTAATCACTTGTTACCTTAATAAGAAATAGTGCCTATATTTCTCCTTAATCTTAAAACTGAAGCATTCTCAATTATACAAAAATTT
The DNA here is from genome assembly GCA_963932465.1 of Maratus speciosus. Classification (NCBI taxonomy): domain Eukaryota; kingdom Metazoa; phylum Arthropoda; class Arachnida; order Araneae; family Salticidae; genus Maratus; species Maratus speciosus. The sequence continues at coordinate 635,194,963 of OZ010786.1, forward strand.
CGATTTTCCGAAAGAGGGTCTGTCCCAATTACTTCGGATAATCGAGGTCCTACTGTATTTAAAAACAACTATTTAATGCATATAAAAAATTTAGAAATGTAATTGTTTTTATAATTATATTTTAAGTTACATCATTTATTGTAACCACTGCATACATGATTGATTTCACAATAATACAGAAATTTAAAATTCAATTTACTTTTGATACGAATCAACAGTTTTTGTAGTTTTTTTCATTATTTTTGCAAGTTAAATTTTATTTTATTGCTACGAAATTTATAACTTTATGGTTAGTTTTTGTTTTAGAATTTATACTAGCTGGCCCAGCAACCCGATGTGTTGCATTTATATTCCATGAGATCTTTCTATTTTGAAGGGGATGGGGGAATCTATTTACATTTAGAGAAGATTTATAACATTAAATTAATTAAATTTAGATCCGCAAAGAAATCATCTTTATAATGCAAATGAACTGAAAATGGCATTTCACAAGTTAAATGATTATAGTAGAATGCCTTTTTAAGAAAATGACGACACACGGGCAATAAATTTCCATTACCCGAGATAATTTCGGATAAAAATTTCGAAAATTAAGCTGGTTTGCCTAGGTCAGGGATGGCGAACCTATGGCACGCGTGCCGAACTTGGCACGTAAGAAAACTTCTCTGGCACGCGAAAAAACTTAGACTTATATTCAGTTTATGGAGAACTATCCTTTTTTTTTAGAAGTATAGTTTTGTGTAACAGGTATATAATTTACTTTAAAATAATCCGTTACTTTTGAATGAATTAAGGTATTACAAATCTCAATGAAAGAATCTTGTAGCGTCACTTTCTTGTCAAATCATTCAACATATAATGATTTTTCAAATTATTTTGCTTCATTATCAAATTTCAAAGGTTTTGATTTTGAAAATTGAATTTTAAGAGATAGTTTGCATATTAATATATACCTAATTGACAAGCTTTCGTGTTCAGATTAGGTTTATGTTATTTAGGTTTAGATTTTAAGTTACCTTAGGTTTTATTATATTTAGTTTTAACTTTGAAAATTGAATTTTAATTGTTAGTGTAAATAATTATGTATCTATTAAACCTGCTTCTTACCTAAAGAACTAAAAATGATCTGCTTCGGAAGTATACAGTAAAAGAAAAACTCATTTATAGATTATTAATACGGAATTTGATGCGACATGGCTATATGGTTGAGTAAATATAGCGTAATAAATAAGTTAGGAATCGAATTTAGTATAACTGTAAAAAAATATTTAAGTAAAAATTCTATAAAAATTAATTATTGGATTTTATCTACGTTAAAGTGTTCCTGGCACGTTAGAATGCTGGTACATAATAATTTTGAAATTTTTGGCACGCATACTCAGAAAGGTTCGCCATCCCTGGCCTAGGTCAAGTTCAAGTATAATCAAGTTCTGTAATTTGGATTGCTATGGTTCGGACAAACAAATTCGGAAAATATTACTTTATACGGATCAATAATATTAAAATTCTCCAGTTTTTTGATAATGATTTAAGTAAATGTGGATTTAAGTCATATGAATATTTTTTACAGTACATTTTCTTTTAAATGCCATTTTGTAAACCAAAAATAATTAAATCGATTTATTCAAACAAAATAAAAAATAGTCGTTGAGGGCATCCGTAATACTTACCCCTCATGGATATGCATAATATAAAATATGAAAATAAGACATGTGTGTAAACTATTAATAAAATGCATTGCAATTCCAAAATACAATTTAAATATTTTTAATACATAGTAATGCTCTGTTACTGAATTGCGGGTACTACTTGATTATCCCGTCGACCAAATTCGACAAATTATATAAACCGCCAAACTACTCGCAGAATGATACAAATTGGCATAATTTTTATTTTAAATAACTAAAGAACAAATAAATTAGTAAAATATTAATAAAAATACAAATAAAACGTCGAATTAAAAATTCCTTGAGGACGCAACAAACACGTGTAACATGTTTAATATCAAGTGGTTGGTTGATTTGGTTGGTTGGTTGGTTGATTTTTGACGGCCGATTATCTACACTAGGGATATAGGCCCGAGGGGGGAGTGCCCTTCGTGGGGGTCTTTCTAAGGGAACCTAATCCGTATTTACGCATGGAAATCCATGGCTCGAAGAAAACCACGAAAACTCCGAACGATTAGGCCGACGAGCGCGATTGAGATCGAACCCAGCACCTCCCGTCTACCAGCTTTCGAGAGCAGAACCTCTCAGCCACTGGTGGGGCTAATATCAAGTGAATATGACATTTACGATAAGCCCTTATTGGCATTTAATCTTATAGTTTGAGGATAGTTTTTTGTTTGACGGGATAATCAAGTAGCACCGAATTGCATAAAGAAACACCCTTACAACTCCAAAAAATGATAATAATATTAACTAACAGTTTACTGCGTCGGATTAAGCGTCTCATTTCCAATTAAAATATATCTTCGAATTGAAATTTGGATGAAATACAGAGTCATGAAAAATCGAGGAGTGTGGAAAATAGGATTATAAATATCACGGCAACTCATTATCCGATCAACTTCATTCTTTATGCAAAATTTATGTTATTTTTATTGTCTTTTATATTCACTCCTGAAAATAAACAATTTCGAAAATTTTTATATACACCTTTTATCAGAACGAATATTTCGAGTCCAAAAAGAATAGTTACGGATAATCGAGGTTACTGATATTCAATAGGCTTCTTTCCATTATCACATACTAAATACACACTAAATTTCAAGTCTCTATCTCAATTTGTTCGGGAGATAGAGCGTTTACAGACACACAGACATATCAGCAAAAACAAGTTACACTTGCAGGTTAATTTTTTGATACCTATTTATATAAAACAATAGACCAGTTTCGATAAAAAGTTACATCGAGTTACTTTAATTGAAACAATTTTATACAGATAGCTACAAACTTAAAAATCAGCATCAGGGGCATGGGACGGTAAGGAATTTCATCGTGCATTTTGACCCCCAATATTGTTCAAAACTTATTTATCTCGTTACTATTGCTATACAACCTTGCGATGGCATATTTTCCAATATTAAAAAAAAAAACAAAAAACAAAAAAAACCAAGAATATGTACTAAAATAAAAATTATTATTCGGGGACTTAAAAGTCAAAAATATGTGAGAATGCCTCATATGACGTTATAAAATTTTTGGTAATTTTGGAAACCCCCCCACCCCCCCCTCTTACGATATCATACATTATCATCCCTAGGCAACCCAGCACCTTGATGTTATCGTTATCAGTATCTAAAACTTCTTTTTATTTTTGCAATTTTCCCTTCCTTTTTCTTTTTACACGTCTGGAATAATATACAGATAAGGTTATACACATATTATTCGTATACTTTACTGATTTAAATGAAGAGAAAATGTTAATAAAATATCACTATATTATGTGTGAAATAACTCTATATCAAAACATTTTAAAGAAATGCGTACTATTTAAAAGTATTTAACAATTGCTTTTTGTTATACAAGGCATTGAACAGTACAACATAGTATATTGTTTTTTTGCACTTGTCCCTTGCACTGGGGGTAAGCAGAACTTCTTATTAATAAAACAGATGGACAACATTCTTTCCCCTTTTTCACTAGTAAACATGCCAAGTATCATTCCGAACTTGGTTTTTTTAACAACGAAATATTTGTAAATAATAGCAGAAGAACAGGAATGACCGAACGTTGGAATATTCCATATTTTGGAATGAAATGATTTTATAATCATTTAAGCTTTAAGGGGACACATATTCTTTAAAATCTTTAAAAAATTGATTTTTTGTTTTCTAATTCATTTGACAGCTAATGTTTTTCTGAACAATTTGCCACAAACCGCATCAAAATATTCGTAAAATTGCGCTCGTTATAATAAAAAATTTAAATAAGCCTTGGTCTGTTTCAAGCGAAGCATTTATGTTTAAATTGATTTTTCTCAAATCGATATTTTTTTTATTTTTGCGCACAATAACTCCGAATGTATTAAAGGTAATGATTCGAAACTTTGTATTTATCTTTACTAGATCATTTTCTTCAAATTGAACTAAAATCTAAAAAAATTAACAAAAATTATTGAATGTATGGGTATTCGAGTGACAAAAATTATCAAAATTTTCATATTTTTATTTTGAAAATCAAAAAACTTTACAAAGTTTTTGTTTATTCAATAGATTTTAGTCCATTTTATTTTTGTAATATTCTTAAACTTATATTAAAAGTTTCAAAGTTCTAGAGGGTATAGATTTTTTTTAATCATGCGCGCAAGCTATATACATTATCATTAATTTTAAAAAAAAAGCATACATTAAGGAATAATTATTATCACTTACTTATGCAGTATTTAAGCAAATTATATAATATTGCATGGGCAACATATTATAGAATTAACAAACAAAAAAAAAAAAAAAAAAAAAAAAAAAACTGAGGTGATTAGTGCAAAAATGAGTGCATGGGGTCACTTTAAATATTTGTCTCCGAAATCAAAATTTTCATCTGTTTAAAGGGTCGGTCGTATGTCCGCTTAAGGGTTTTAATAATAACTTTGCATTTTCATAAAATCAGATAACAGATGGGGGAGAAAAAAGATAAGACTATATTGATGTAAAAAAAAAAAAAAAAAAAAAAAAAAAATTGCTTGGAACAAAACACTGCAATGATAACGATATAAAAGACAACCCCCCCTTTCCCCTTGAGATATCTTACGATATCAAATGCCTGCCCCCCCCCCCCCCTAAAGTGATAACGTTACATATGATCAGCCTCAAACGAACCTTGAATCAAACTAAGTATTTCTGTGAATGTATGTACGAGTACATAGCCCCAAACGAATCTTGAATCAAACTAAATATATCTGTGAATATATGTACATTCCCAAACGAACCTTGAATCAAACTAAATATTTCTGTAAATATATGTACAGCCCCAAACGAACCTTGAATCAAACTAAATATTTCTGTAAATGTATGAACATTCCAAACGAACCTTGAATCAAACTAAATATTTCTGTGAATATATATGTACAACCCCAAACGAACTTTCAATCAAACGAAATATTTCTGCGAATTTAACCTTTTGTTTTAAAGAAATAAGGACTTTTACCTGGATTGTTTCTTCTTTATTGCGGAAAAACGGTACGAACGCCATTACGCTATTATATTTTCCAGAGTTTTCCCTAGGTTTAAAAAGTTGCGGAGTGCTACCGATGACAAAAGAACAAGTTTTGGATACTAAAGGGCCCTTTTCATCTTTTTAAGAGAACTTTTCAGACTCTTAAAGGCACTTTTTAAAAATTTTTAAATTCATTTTTCCACTTTTTAAAGTTACTGTTAATATTTAAAACTCAGGAAACTGTTTTCAAAACAACATTGAGTCAATTTTTACTAATGCAAGCAAAATTTTTAATGCAAAAAGAGAAAAGGGCACTTTTTCTTTACTGAGGGAGAAAGGGATGCTAATTTTATGGATGTGAGGGAAAGAAAGATGCTATTTTGAAAACCAAAGGGCAGGCAGGGTGCAGCACCCTACTAAAACTGCGTGGGGGGAAACTCTGATTTTCTGTTAGACAAAATTTAAGTTGTTGAGGACCAATTCTTCTAGTTGATTGAAGATTTACAGTGGAATTTGGTAAAGAACGATAGAGCAATATGGAATATAATAAAACTATCCCTGGACAATTTTCTAACTAACAATACAAAGTCTCATCAAAATCCGTCCAGTAGATTTTTATAAAAAGGCTAATCTTTCATAATTATGTTCACCTGATTGTAGAACTTTCCGTGATAATTCTATAACTAAGCAACGTAGAATGGTATATTATATACTAAAACTTTCCCTGAAAAATTATCTAACTAACAAAGTAAGTCTGATTGAAATCAGTATAGCAGAACTTTAAAAAGACTAATCTTTCATAATCGGGTTCTCCTGATTATAGAACTTTTTACCATAATTCTATAACGAAGCAACGTAGAACATTATATTATATACAAAAACCTTGTCTGAAAAAGTATTCAACTAACAGAGATCTGATCGAAATTCGTCCAATAGAACTCAAGTTATGTGTGGCCGGAACAAAAATTCCCATTTGTTTTTTGTATATACTAGGAGTCAGAGCAACTCCATGTGTTGCATTTTAATTGCATGAGATCTTACGATTTTTTTTTTGGAAAATGTAAATCTAGTTTTATTACACGTTTAAGAAAAAAATATATATATTATATTAATTTGATTAAATACTGAATTTCAAGTAATAAACCATATTACAATGTAGGTTAAAAGTTTATTCAATAAAAAAGCCCCCTTTCAACTCTTTATTAGAAAAAAAAAATCCCCTTCTTTTAAGATTTAACTTTTTATTTCGGTGCTAGTGACATGAAACTAAAATCAGTTTGATGAAATTTTACAAATATGTCGTCATTTGGACGAACTCATCAAAAAACATTTCCGATTTATGAATTAAAATACACTGGCCTCCAAAAGTTAAGGTACAGGGACTAGATTCTTTCGATTGAACGCGGTTTGTCGAATATCTACCAACATTATTGGCGAATTGTTCTTGAACTTCTGAGAAGTAAAGAACATGCTTGATTTCATATTTCTCGGTGAAGATTTAGTCGGGGGGGGGGGGGGAATTATTGGGCTAATAATAAATTTAATAATAAAATAATATTTGCGATGACCTATGTAACAGAAAATGCTAAGAATGGTTTGTCACTGTATAAAATGACAATTTGGATCCTGTTCAATGTTTGTGTGCATTTCTGTAAGCATAGCACTAAAATTCGTGAAGATGTTATTGTGTCTGTGAAAAATTCAAAAGTTTTTTGTTTATAGCATACAGAATTTTCAACCAAATTTAACATTACTTTCCGTAAACTTGATAAAGAACAGTAGCAACAGCACACTTCAATTAAAACATGAAGATATTGAATATTTGATGAGATAGGGGCATTTGTATGAAATAATTTTTAACTGCGCATGCGTGGAAGATTTCAAAATTTTTATTTCATAATTTGGTAGTCAGTTATTTAGGCCAACTTATCTAAAAAGTCCAGTCAAATACCGGGAAAATTCACAAAGATAAGGGCGATATAGTGATTTGCTTCCTAAAAAAAGTTTTATTATAAGGGATTTTCCACAACTTTTCAATCAGCTCACTATATCTTTCTAAGTTTTCACAATATTTGACTGGACTTTTTATACCCATTTTTTGGACCCAACCTTAACTTTTGGAGGCCAGTGTAAATGCTTACAAAATGACATTCCTTTCGCTCAATCATTCCACTCTTAGTGACCTTGTCAAAAATTTTAATAAGTCGTCTTTAAGAAATAATTAGTTTAAAATTGGTCTTTTTTATTTAAATTTATGCGGCCTAAATATAGGGCAATAATTTTCTAGTTCGTTTACGCTTTTGCATTCACCAAGGGTTTTCTTCGCTATTTCTCTTTGCAACGTTATTTTACTGTCACACTTGAACTCATAAACCAAATTAATGAAAGCAAAAGCGTATTCTTTCATTATTTAATTATTAAATAATGAAAAATTTAATAAAAGCATGATTTGCTAAATTTAAATAATTTTTTTCTTCTAAATACTAAAAATTAACATTGAAATCTCGAAGTAAAAGCATATTTAAGTAAAATAAAGTTTAATTTACATAATTTCTAAACAAATCTCAATATAAACACTTAAAATTTCACTCATTTTTATTGACATTGTGTATAATCTAATTTATTTTAACGTTATATTTCTAATAAATTCGATGATTTAAACAAAATGAATCTGAAATTAAATGAATATTTCTTATGTTATTCAGATCTACTGCATACATTTCTATCATTTCAATAGCAGAGTAAAAAACTAGCCAGATGTGGCAATTTCAAAACTTTCTTCTATCTCATACATGGTCTTTTACTTCAAAATTCGCTATCACAGTGTCAATATTAAATGGCAATCTATGCCCATCATGAGGATTCTAAAGATATGAAATTCCGTGCTTTAGTCCTTCAGATATGACTATCGCTAAATTCGTGTAAATCCTACAAAATTCAGCTTAGCAGCGCCACCTATTGGGCGGTTTACACCAAAACCTAATCAGCAACAACTCCTGTTAACGTCTAACTGAATCTGAAGTTTGATGAAAATCTGTGTATTAATTCTTGCGATAGAGCTATTGCAGAAATAGTGAAAAACGTTGCATAGAAGCACCACCTGTTGAGTGATTTACACAAAAATGTAATCAGCACTTATTTATATCATGGACTAACTGAATATAAATTTTAGTTAAATTCCGTGCATTAGTTCTTGAGATAGAGCGCCCACAAAACTTGTGTCACATACAGACACACAGACGGTCAGACAGACTCACAGACAGACATTTTGTAAAAACATGTTTTTCAGGTTCTCTGACCCCTAAAACGTCGAAAACCGGAAGTCAAAAATTTTCTCGAATCCAATACTTTCTTCTTGTAAACATAGAAGAAAGTAAAAATAAATGTATTCCTGAAGGACGTAATGCTTTCCAATATAGCAATTTTCCAATGTTTTCCCAAAACAGCTGGTATTTTATAGCCTCGAGCCGAAAGGAAGAATCATTGTTGATTTCAGGGGGTGGCACGGTTGGTCCCCCCCCCCCCCCGGAGCAATGAGATGTGCGCCCCCCGGAAGATTTGAGATTTTGTGTTTTCAATGGTCAAAAAGTGCAATTTCCCCCGGAACACTATGATGTAACCCCCGGACAGAGCCTGATTACCAACGGGGCACATTCCCACCAATAAAAAGAAATAGAAAATTTTGCCTCATTCAAGGCAGAAATTTTTCATGAATTCAGCGTTTAGATAAGGCGAACATTTCTTTTAAATTTTATTGGTGTAAGAGTGCCCCGTTGGTAATGAGGCCCTGCCCCCAGAGCCACAGAAATCTCTCCCGGAGAAAAGTGTCTGAATTCAACACTGCGAAGAATAATGTCTATGTTTCTGGCACACATATTTGTGTATCAATGTGTTAAAATAAATCATTTCTTGTTTGAAATCGGTTTAATAAAACTCATTGGACCAGATCTTTACTCTTAATCTTTCTCTATCTTACCCATAACGGACTGTTATCATCACTTTCTCCCACGGATATCGCTACACCGACCTTAAATAGACACGATTATAGATGCGTATATTTAGTAACGAACAACTTCTTGACATGGATATGAATGTCGATTTCAATAGGGTTCCACTCTACTAGGCACCGCGACATGTAAATAAACACAAAGTGAAATGAAAAAGAAACAACAACAACAACAAAACAATAACGTATCCGTCGTTAAATGTCTCGTAAAGCACATTGCGTGATGAAGCGTCTGGAAAACATGGGTGTTCTATTGTTTCCCAGAAGAAAATAACAAATGAGGAAAAGGAGAGTGATGCCGATTGCAACATTCTTCTTACTTTGACAAAATATCTTCCCAAAAGAAAATAAACAAAAATGAAAGAGCATGCATCATGCATAGATTATGAAACACTTTCCAAGAATAATAGAATGTTGTTAAAAAATTTCATATTTTCATCTACAATGACGGTATAAAACGGTACAGTAAGAGACATGAAAGGCTAGTTATTATTGTCCAGAGACCGAATTTAAAGAAAAATACAAATACAGTGAAACCTCTCTGTAAGGGCCACCTGCCGTTCCATTGAAAATTGGCCCTTATGAGGGATAGCCCTTGAATAGTAGGGGGTGATCAAATTTTTCATTTCTCTTTCTTTTTATCCCGCGATTTTTAAAATCTTCATATTCTTTCAGTAAGTTTTCTTTGTTTTAAACAATATTGTTTATTTGATTCTTGCTACAATTAAACTGTGAAGCCAATTTTCTTGCAGATGTTCCTTGATCATGACAATTAAGAACTTTGATTTTGTAATTCAAATCCAAATGCGCTCTTTGACTTGATTTAGGTGCCATAATTTTAAATTTTACGTAAGCCTGAGCGTAAAATTTCTAGTGTAAAAATTGTACTTCAATATGCATTCACAGTTTTAGTAAATGTGGTATCAGTATTTCTAGATAAACTGTTATCCTTTGTGTGCCCACAACAAAGGGTCAAGTTTCCCCTCCAAAACAACCCCTACAGGTGGAAAGGTCAAACAAAGTGTGAAGAACACCTGTTTGTCTCACTTGTGGAAAACTTTGTGGCCCTTCATTGTGTTACTAAATCTTTCCCATCTCCCCCTGCCTTCTTTGTTGAAAGTGCAGTTTTTTGCTGAATTCTTATCTTTTGGTTCAGGAATTCAATACACCTATTTAGGATTTAAGGCATATGTAAAATAAAATGGCCTTTATGAGAGGTAGGTGCAGCCCCTAATGGGAGTAAATTTAACATTATGTCTATGAGGAAAATTTTCGTTCCTAAAAATATTGATCCTTAATAGAGGTGGTCCTTGAATAGGGGTGGCCTTTAAAAGAAGTTTCACTGTATATGTTATTTTCTATGCTCCTTCCTTTCCGTTTCTCACAGATCCTGTTTACCGAAAACGCACGAGAAACACGTGCTTCCCTTAGAAAATTTTGAAGGGGCCCGAAATTGAGAAAGCAGAGGGCCCCCAAATTTGATACGGAATTAACTTCATATATATATTTATATATAAATATTGTGGAACTTTAGGCTTTTGGGACCCGACGATTCTGTCTAAGTTCTACAAATTTCCATTATTCCATTCTTGTTATTCAATTTCTGCTGTTTTTTACTGAGTTTTTGGAATCTATGTTAAGTGTGTTGGGGGGGGGGGGGGGGGACTGTATTTTTGTAAATTTGTTAATGTAATTTTATTCATAATTTCACGGTTTTTGTTGGTGGTCGGAAATGTTTATTTAATGGTTATATATATATAAAACTGTATTTCTTCTAATAAATCTTTTCAAAAAACTAATGAAAATGTAATCGTAAATAATCGTAAAATTCAAAGTTATTATAAACTATTAAATATTCTATCTACTAACTTTAATTATCCTTATTTAGTTCTTATTCCCAAATTTCATAAAACTCCAATTAAATTTAGGACTGTAACTATTGGTTGCAATACATATAATAATAAAGCCAATAAACTTCTATTAAAAATTCTTAATCAATTATATATACTTACTACAAACAATGATAATACACATTGTATAAAAAATAGCTATCAACTGGTCAATATTTAAAAAAATCTTCATTGTGTATATAATATAACGACATATGACTTCAAAGATCTTTTTAATAATATAGACTTATTAGATTTACATAATATTATAAATGCATTATTTAAAAAGTATCATAAAACACTGGGATTACCATCTAATATTGATATCGCATATTTTAAATCATTAACAAACTTCATTATCTATAATAATTATATATTGCAAGATAACACATTATATTTACAGCACGTCGGTATACCACAAGGTGGTTGTACATCCAGTTTATTATCAGACTTATACTTATATCACTATGAACATACTTTTACTAATAATAATCTTCATTTATATCGTTATATTGATGACATAATTTTAATTGCCACTGATCAATCTAAAATTTCTCAATTTCCAGTTGATTATCCCACTAATTTGGAATTAACGGAAAACCTCTTATCTAACAGTACAATTAACTTCTTAGATCTTAAAATTACAATAAAAGACAACAAAACAATAACAGATTTATATGATAAACGTAAAGAATTTAAATTCAAAGTTAATACATTTACAAATTTTAAATCTTATCTTCATCATTCTGTATATCGAAATATACTGCTTAATCATTTATATAGAATAAAATGTTTATGTTCTTCTCATCTAATTAACAATAATATTAAAAAACTAATTTATGATGCATTAAATCATGGTTTTCCAAAAAAATTCATATATTCATTAATATACCATTAGTACTTACATGATCTTTAAAAAAAAAAAAAACACATGCGTAACCAAAATTACAAAAAAATTTATAAAATAAAAAAAAATATTTATAAAAAATTAAAAATTGTAAAATTATAATAAACAATTTCTATAGGATGGTTGGGTGGGTAGATGTTAGAGTACGGAGGAGGGTGGTGTTGTCTGGATAATACGCAATGATTAATTTAAAAAAAAGAAGAAGAAGATGGGGCTTTAGTATTATAACTACATTTCTAATACGTATTTTATATGGATGTTGATTTGATGTTTTATATGTAATTGGTGACTTTTCTTTTTATTTCAATTCATATTAAATTTAACTTATTTAATCAAATTCAATATTAACTTGTTTTTAAAATTTAGTCTGCTCAGGACAATATCATATTAATTAATAATAGTATACCATCTTTTTAGTGATTATTATGCATATTAGTTTATTTGATATAACTAATGTTATACTGTACGTATTAAAATTGGGTAAATAGTTTTTATTATTATTCCTGTATACTTTTTAATATTGTTTTATTTTCAACTTTGTATTCTATGATTAATTATCGGTTTAATTTGTTTGATTGTCACAATCATATTTTTTTAGCTTTTTTATGGCTAATATGAAGATAATTCACACACTATATTTGTGATCTTTAGGATATTGGGAATTTTAGAATCTGACAATCTTCTATAAACATCCATTTTTTATTTATTTATTTATTTTCTTTCCTGTTCATTTTTTGTATTATTATTATATATAATTTATTTTATTTTATAGCATATAGCTATATTCTATATATTATCAATGTTAAAAATGTTTTTTAATTTCTCATTGTAGATTAAATGGGTTTGTTAATAGAATATATTGAAAGTATTTTATTAAGATTTAATTTATTTAAATTTTTTTAAATAATGATATATAGTATGTTTTTTTTTATATTAGGATTTGTGTAGTAATGCAGTTGATATGTTTTTATTTCTTTAGCTTTTATTAGGTTCTTCTTTTTGTGACATTTGAATAATAATAATAGTTTTAAAATAAAATAATAGATGGCAGCACAAAAAATTTTGTCTTTTTAAAAGCTTCTATTAAAGTAATAATTTTAATTTTTTACACCAGGTGGTATTTACGCTGAATATTGGCAATATTGTAAAATTGATATTAAACAATTTAAAATTGTTTTTAGGTATTTTAAATAATGTAATTATTTTCTATTTATATTATATTAATTGTATTTATCACGGTATTTTAAAATGAATTAACTGAATCCATAGGTTTTAATTTCTGTATTAACTTAACTGTTTTATTCACCTTAATCTTATCATGCTTGTGGATTCCATGTGCGGGAATATACTTTGAAAATCTACTGGGAATTTATTCGGTAAGTTGTGTAAGATTTCTATTGCTATAAATTAAATATTTAATGGGTTGTAGTGTTTTTTTTCCATTTCATGCCATTTGAAAATGTTCTGTTTTCATCTTGAGACTATTCTTTTGGTTCTATAGGTTGTTCGGCCCCACCAGTGGCCGAGAGGTTCTGCTCTCGAAGCTGGTAGACGGGAGGTGCTGGGTTCGATCCCAATCGCGCCCGTCATGTTCATATCTTGTTCCTCTTTAGAATTTTACCAATTTGTTCATATATTTGTGATTTCATCTTTATTATATATACCGGGTGTCCCAAAAAGGACTGACTGATTTTAAAATTCAATAACTTGCAAACGGTGACAGATATTTAAAAAATTCTTGCAGGAGGTTTATGCATAAGGTCAAAAGTTTTATTACAGTGATTTTCGATTTTAGTTCGAATTACAAACAATAGATGGCGCTGTAAGCAATAGTCGCTAAATACAGGCTCGATTTTTGGTCCTTTCTCTTGTTCTATGCGGAAAAAGGAGATGGAAATGTATTATCCGGGCCACGAAGTACCAAAAATCGAGCCTGAATTCAGCGTCTATTGATCGCAGCGCCATCTATTGTTTGTAATTCGAACTAAAATTGAAAATCACTGTAAAAAAACTTTTGACCTTATGCATAACCCTCCTGCAAGAATTTTTTACGTATCTGTCACCGTTTACAAGTTATTGAATTTTAAAATCAGTCAGTCCTTTTTGGGACACCCGGTATATATATATATTAGAAAGTGTTTAATAATCAACTTTTTTACCAAAAATAAAACCGACTTCAAAACTACTACAAAGTAAAAAATAATTTTTTTACATAATAGTTAATAAGAAATTAAATTAAGAGCATTGTATTTATCATGCGTATTATTATATTTATGTACATTAATTTGATTTTTTAGAGTCGGTGCCAGCCAAACGAAGTTAAGTATAATTATCCAACATACACACATCCAAATATCTACGAGATTTTTTACGATTTGTTATTTAGTTAAATTTTAATTTTACCATTTTTGAAACATTTCATCTGATTTTATAAACGAGTATTTTCAAGTGAGATTAGCTGTAATTATGTGCGCTAAATTTAGGGTTATTATAAAATTAGTGCGTTTATACAGGCTATTATGTAAAAAAATCATAGCCAAAGACAGATTTTCAAATGCAGGATGATGTCAAAGTTGATTGACAATGGAATGTTTTTTTCCTAAACGGCTTTGCTGAATCTTGTTACGATGTATATTGGATGAACAATTTTAATTTTGAACTTGGCTTGGCTGGCACCGACTCCAAAAAATCAAATTAATGTACATAAATATAATAATACGCGTGATAAATACAATGCTCTTAATTTAATTTCTTATTAACTATTATGTAAAAAATTTATTTTTTACTTTGTAGTAGTTTTGAAGTCGGTTTTATTTTTGGTAAAAAAGTTTATTTTTCACTTTTTAGTTTTTTCGCATTACAATTTCTGCATGATTCTTTTGGAGGAAATTACGGACTTTTAAAGATGTTATTTTGATAAGTAAATACTTTTGTCCAGATTTGTGTGTACATTAATAACACAGGTTTTCTGTGAAAATTCTTTATATATATATGTTACATTTATTCTTCTTCAGATTTAATAGCTTTATTTTTAAATTGAATATTTTTGTTTCTCTATTTGGATATGGGTAGAACGACAAGAGTTGCTGCTCGCATGAAAAAATATCGAACTTTGGAAACTGACAATAAAAAGTTCTTCGGCTTACTAAAAGTGCTCTATGAAATAGAGAACAGATACCCAATGACTCATTTTTCATACTTTCTAACCAATGACCAGGCCCTTATCTTCCGGGTTGCCCTAGATGAACGGGTTTTTGATACCTGTCATCGGCGTAGGAGACCACCTAATCGCCACGTAGCGGCAATAAACCTGATGAGCGTCTAATTCGTTTTTCTATCGCCAGTGCCTATTTCTTAATTATGAACTTTTTTATGCCAGTTACTTAACATTTATATCTTGTTATTTAGCACCTGTGCATTGCTACTCATGTTAATATTGTAATTTAGAAGCTTAATCAGATGACGAGACCTTTACCTGGCAAAGCACCTTAGAGGTATAATTCATAGGTAACTTTGAGGTCTTCGCACCCGCGACGGAGTTTACATGCACCATGAGCCATTAGGGTACATGAAAACCGAATAACTTATCAAAAAATGATCGTGAAAAGACTACAACGGAAAAGTCTTAAATGGTGTTCCCTCAAATGGCTGGTCATTGATGAAATTTTTATAGTATCAAAAGAGAATTTATATATAATTCATTTGTGGCTTCAAGAATTTAGAAACAAATTATTTTTTGGTGGCATTAATGTTTTCTTATATGGAGATATTATGCAAATGCCAATATGTAATGTGTAATGTACACGCAATGCCAATGTGCTTAAATGAAAGTATGCTACGCATTTCAGCATGGTACTTTTATTCATAATTTAAATTATTTGCTTAATCTTTCGCCAAATCTAAAAATTCTGATAGAGAAATTGAGAACTCATTGCATCATGACGGCATTTTGTTTATTTTTGGTTATGTACTTAATCTTTCTTGACAAAATCAGCTTAATTCACTTAGGCATTTATGCTTCTTGGAGATTTTAAAAGTATTAAGTAATCTACCGTTATTGAGTCCACTGCCAATTGTTGTTTCTGAGCTAATATGATTTGGTGCATTGAAGCGCTTTGCGAATTAAATATTTTATGATACCCACATTTACATTAAACCACATTGCTGCTGATATTTTCTTTTGTTTCACGCTAGCCTTAACTGTGGGCTCGATTACGGAAGATTAGAAATTCATCGCCATGCTCATTTAATAGTCTTGGTTTAAGTGTCATCGGTCTGCATAGTAACTGACGTATTTTAGTGAATATAGTACTGCAAAATATATAGAACTTTCGGAAGCAACTTATGATAATCGCATTTCCTTTACACCATGTTTGCTGTTGGTATCGCGCACCTTTTGCTTTTATCGGGCAATCTGATTCAAATTTACTTGCTCTCATTTCTTGATACAATTCAAATGTTTTCATGACTGCGCAACTCACTGACTTGCTTTCGCAATTATGCTTATGCCTACTGATGTTTAAGTTCTGTGCCATGTAAATACACCGCACCATAACAATGCCGCCTATAATACTAATTAGAGTAACTCCTTTTTTTTTCTTTGTTTGTTGTTAATCCTGTACTTTAACAGCATAAGGGATCTTGGCTCAACTTGTGTTTGCATATAAAAGTAGACAAATGGTTGTTTAGAATAAATAAATTTATAGATATTGAAAAACTTCCTTGTGTATATGAGACAGTGGTACTACTTAGTTATCGCGTCGACCAAAAATCTATCGCCAAACTATAAGATTAAATGTCAATAATGGTTGATCGTAAATGTCACATTCACTTGGCTTTAAGCAAGTTACACGTGTTTACGTCATCAAGTGATTTTTATTTCGACGTTTTATTTGTATTTTTATTAATGCTGTACTAATTTATTTGTTCTTTCGTTATTTAAAATAAAAATTATGTCAATTTGTATAATTTGGCGAGTGGTTTGGCGATTTATATAATTTCGCGAACGGTAATTGGTCGACGGGATAACTAAGTAGTACCGAGACAGTTAATAGGTTTTTAGAAAATATGCGTGAAATTTTCATTTTCTCTCCAAAACTCCTATACAGGAAAGTTATCATTAATGTTATCTAGTGGAAGTTGCCAATTGAGAATTTTAAATAGGACTGCGATTAGAAAATGCGAAGAAACAGATTGGGGAAGATCCATTACTGAATTTGAATGGGAATATCTCCAAATTAGTCAGTTACAGCCAAGTTGGCATCATTTATGGCGACTTATTTTGGCCGCCAAATTTGGCGATAATTCACCTAACTGCGCATGTTTGGCGACAACTTGGCGCTAACGTATATGAATACATAGTTTTATGCTTGTGATTGAGAAAGTGGTTGCAACAATGAAAGATAATCTGGGTGAAATCCTTCATTTTATTGGTTTTTGTTGAATTATTAAAAAACTACTCAACCAATTTCGATGAAACGGAAGTGGTACCAATTCGAGAGTATCCTCTTTCAATTAAAATAAAAATCACATAAATCGGACAAAAAGTTCCGGAGCAATCGGTGAACATACATAAAAAAAAAAAAAAAAAAAAAAAACATACATACGCGTCGAATTGATAACCTCCTCCTTTTTTTTGAAGTCGGTAAAAATACCCTTCATCCTTTCATAACAAATTAATTTTTCATAAGATAGATCAGTTTTAACTCACATGATCACAATTCCTCAGTTTGTCCAACCCGCCAAGTCGTCAGTTTATCAAGCAGTATTATCGTCCAACCCATCAAAATCGAGAAAATGTAATAATATAATATTTGTAGTACAGTAAAACCTCCTTAAAGCGACCACGTTCCATTCCAATAAAAATGGGTCGCTCCGAGAGGTGGTCTCTTAATGGAGGTCATGTTTAAATCTAGATTTTAATTGTTGAAAAAAAGGTAACAATTAATGTTAGTAAAATTTATTTTTCACATTAGGAAAAAATATAAAAGTGTCAAAACAAAAGTTAATTACTGCAGAGTTTAAAAAATTATTGATATTTTGCTTTGATTTTACGGTTTTACCTTTTATAATTTTTTATTTCCAAGTCCTTTCGAAGTTCAGTAAATAAATGCAATTTTTTTTTTTCTTGACGGGAACAAATAATGACGATTTCCTTAATTTATCTATTTCTTTGAAAGTTTCCTGACGGAATAGGGCAGGGGAGTTTATGGACCGTCATTCTTAATTTGCCATCAGAGTTAAATTCATTGCCTAAAAAGGCACAAAGGGGTTTAAACACTTAAAAGTTACCGGAATAATAATAATAATAATAATCTAAAATTAGTTTAGAAGTTGGATGAATAATGCGCCCTCCGGAATTATTTTTCTAATAAAACCTTCTTCAAGCGACCCACGGAAAAACGTAATTTGTTTCATTTTCTTCAAAGAAATGGGTCTCTCATGGAGGGAGTTCAACTGGGATGGTCGCTGAATGGAGGTAAAATTAGTATTGAGCCTATGGGAATAAATTTCTTTCCATGAAAAAAGGATCGTTCAGGGAGGTGGTCGCACTGGGAGGTTTCACTGTAATTTGATTAATACTTGTAGCATTTGGTGGGTTTCGGGGTATGACGAATTTGGGAAACATAATTTTCCGAATGAAAGAGGGTCCCGAAATGACACTGTGCTTCCTATAGCTTCAGGGGTTAATAGGACCCTGATTTATCAGTTTTAAATCTTACAAATGGACGGTATTTATAACCTTTCTTGCATTCTTTCAAGCAGGGGCCTCGCTAGGGGGGGGGGGGGAGCCTCCCCCCCAAACATTCGCGAATGTTATTACACTTGGCACATTTACAAACTTAGTTGGCAAATTTGTTTAAAACTTTAATAAAAACTATAATATATTTTCTATTTCAGATAGACTTAGTAAAAATTACAAAACTAATTGCAAATATTATTAAACTTTTAACAAATAAGAACTATATTACATTTTCTAACTGTGGTAAGTTGGCAAAATTATAAAACGAGTTGACAAATACTGAAATTTGACTTGGCAATTTAAGGTTCTCTCCCCCACCAATAAAAAGTCTTAGCGATGGCGCTGCTTTCAAGACCAAAAGACATATCTTTGCTTTTTCTAGCGTTGGAGTACCGGCGTCTGCTTGAAAGTTGAAATTTTGTATAGTACGAGGTACAAAAGCCAATAAAAAAAGGAAACCAATATACATACTTAAAAGGCATGTTTATTTCTCTATATAATCGTCATGTACATTGATACATACGTCCCATCTTTTTATGAGTTTTCTAACACCTGCAGCAAAAGTCTTTGGACGGCACTCTCAGCCATCGGTGTACCTCACATTCAACGTCTGCATCAGTTGGCTGTAGGCTAAACCCTGTGAACACCCTTGCAGTTGCTAATTGTTGTTCGCCTGTCAGCTCTAACCATTTCCTCGACCTTCCGCACTGTTTCTTCTGTTGCAATTTCAACAGGACGACCACTTCGTTCTTCGTCAACAACTTTTGAACGCCCTTGCTCATCTTGTACAACTGTTGTCTCATAAATTCGGAATTGACATCTTACAGTTGGACAATGCTGCCACCTATTGGCATATTTGGAAATAACTTACTACTAATTTCCCACCTCTCATATCGGTTTGTGACCTACTTACTGACTTTCCCTTGTAAAATGGATAAATGACTACATTTTGACAGATCAGTCGTAATGTCGAAGTATTACAACTGAAAGACAAGAAGGTTTGATAAAAAAGAATTTCATTCAAAGTTTTACCTTACTTTTCGTCGAAAGTCACATTGCATTGAACAAAAGTTTCGCTCATACTAGCCGTGATTCTGCTTTTGTAAATCGTAAAAAGCGTGAAAACCTTAATAGGTTTCAAATGATGAGACGTTCTTAAAGTGCAAATTGCTCGTTTTAACTGTGTCATCGTTTTAGCCGTGCTCGTATTAAACGAGTTCGACTGTATTAGGGTTTTCAAAAAAAGATAAAAGAAAAAAAATATAAAATGCAATTTAACAAATTACAAGGACCATTTGGAAAATGACTTTTTCATAGGCTAAAATTTAAGACATAAAAAATCGCACGGAGTTGATCCTACATTACGTACGCCATGAATTAAACATTAATAGTGTTATTATACGTAAAAATTGCAAGCTACAAAAATCGCCTGCGACTCGCACGTATTATCCACCTCAAACTTACGTGTTATCCAAGCATTTCATTGGCTGTTCAGGAAAAGGCTTTTCCATCGTCAGATTTCCAAGAAATCTCTGACGACTCATTTTAAATGAAATTTCATTCTTAAACTTCTAAACATCCCACACTATTACTTTTTACACCGTCGTATAGAGAAAAAAAATGCACTTTTAAATACAATTTGTTTGAAAGCTGTATCTCAATTTGTTTCTGAGTTATTATTATTATTATTATTTTTTTTTTTTTTTTTTTTTTTCCAGTTTTATTGTTTTTTTTGTCATAGTGGCAACAGAAGTATCCATCTCTGTTGAAAGTAAAGGGAAATACAGATTACTGTATAGACCAACAAGAAAACGAATAAAATGCGGATTCAACCAATAAAAAGCTTCAGATATGCTTTTGATTTCCTACCCTGACCGAGGACAATAACCATTTTTCCAAATGGTTAATAACTCCCTAAAATGCTTATTTAGGTTATTAGGAATAAGGCAAGCATTCTGACAAAGTTTCACTGAAATAGGTTTAAAACGTTTTATGTCAGGAAGTTTCTCTATGCACGGAAAAATTAATTTTCTAGAAATTGCATTTAACCTCTTCAGTCCCTGGGTCCCCATACGGGGACCTCTGTTTTTTTCCTTATAAAAACTAAAATGTCCTGTTTTTTTACATTTTCACATCACTTCTTAGCTAAATGCTTTTTACATTCAAAGCAAACGAATAAATGGTTGCGTCTAAGCTGATTCCCACATAAAATAAATGTTATTTTCATCTCAGTTTGCAAAATGCCTAAAAATGCCCAAAAGACAGTATGACCAACAAAGTGAGAAATTTTCATAATTATTTAACTTAAATCTTTTTTAATAAAAGAATTTGAGGATTTGTAGATTATTTACTCGTTTAAAGCTCTTAAATTTGTGATTGCGTTAATTTAGGTTAATGGTTATTAAATTCCTGTTTTTAAGGAGTTTTATAGTTTTATATCCCTATTTTTGAACCTAAATTACTAAGCGCCTAACGGATCCATTTCAAAAACGATATTTTTTCTGTCATTTACGATGTCATTTTGTTTGGAGAAAACCAATGAATAAGCATTTGTATTATTATTTTAGCTTCAAAACTGAAAAGGTTAAAGATTTCTTTTATATCTTTCAGATACGTACAAAATTAATCTGGAAGCGTCAGTTATGGTTTATGAGTGTGTTTATGTAAAAAACATAAGAAAAGGATGGTTTGAAATTAGAATTGCTGCAGAATTGTGTCGAGTCATTTCAAATTTTATGAAAATCGAATCCAAACTTATAAAGAACATTTTCTTCATTCGATTAAATCCTATCATACGTCATGAATGCAATGATACCCCATGATAGGTAACGATTCTAGTTTGCCATGGTGATGACGTCCTACACTGATGTCCAAAATTAAGGACCAGTCACAAAATGCTAAATTTTAAGTAAGCGAATACTCAAAAAGAAATAATATAATTCAAATAATTACTATCTCTACAGCACAGCTACAGTCCCTATAGCATCTCTTTCATGTCACACATGGCCACAAGTGTCACAGTCACTACGGTGAAACAAAAAATAGGAAATTCCAAACGTCTCATTATCAGTCTCAAATGATCACTATATGTGACTCCACTGAGACATCAATGTGACTGCTGCTTTGCACGAGTCACCAGGTGGCATTACAATGTAGTTACATTGTGTCTCTCATGTGACTGTCATTTTTAGACCCAATTATAAAGTCATCATGAACGTTGCAATTAGGATAAGTCACCAAATAATATCACATTATAGTCACATGGTGACTTTTCACAAAAGGGCACAATGATGACTTCACTGTAGTCTCTCAGTCACCAGAAAGTCATCAATTGACTTTAATGTGACATTATTTGATAACTTATCACAATGCAGCGTCCACGGTGACTTTGAAATTGAGTCTACAGATAGCAGTCACATGAGAGTCACAATGTAACTACATTGTAAAGTCACATGGTGACTCGTCACAAAGCAACAGTCACAGTGACGACTCAGTGGAGTCACGTATAGTGATCATTTGAGACTCATAATGAGACGTGTGGAATTTCCTATTTTTTGTTTCACAGTAGTGACTGCGACACTTGTGACCATGTGTGACATGAATGAGATGTTATAGAGACTGTAGCTGTGCTGTAGAGATAGTAATTATTTAAATTATATTATTTCCTTTTGAGTATTCGCTTACTTAAAAATTAGCATTTTGTGATTGGTCCTTAATTTTGGACACGAGTGTATTTAAGAGGGAGCCCTATTATTTCCGTATGACTCAATTTAATCGATAGAATAGTGCACTGTAAAAAAAATCCAGAAACATTCCTGGGGAAAAATGGGCAGCTAATGTGCCTATTATTTCCAAGAAACATTTCTTGAAAATGACTGGAACTTTACTGTATAATTTTAAAACGTTCCCTAGAAAAGCCAGTAAGGTTCCTGTGAAATACCAGGAAAGTTTCTGTTAAGAACAAGAATATTACTCATAGTTCACAGGAAGCTTACTTATTTTCTATGGAACGTTTCAGAAATGTTCAGTAAGGTTTTCTGCTATTTTCCATAAACGTTTCGTATAATGGGCAACTCATCTGCCCATTATTTCCCAGGAACATTCCTAGATTTCTTTTCAGAATGCAGGAACGTTTCATATATTAGATTTCACTAGATGTATATATATATATATATATTTTTATTTATGTATTTTATTGATTTTTATTTTTTTAATTTAATTTATTTATTTATGTATTTTATTTATTTATTTATTTATTTATTTACATTCATCAGATTCGATGTCAAGATGTATTATAATCCATTTTCAAGTATTTAAAAATATTAATTTTTCTTTGTTTACTTTGGAAAATAGTTGAAGAAGTTTATTAATCAATTTAGTCAATTAGTTTATTAATCAGTTTAGTCAATTTAAATTATTTGACATACATACAAACCATATCTGGGATTATTATTTATGTTACTTTTTCATAGATTCAGTGTAATTAAAAAAGGAATTCCTCACTCCTGCAACATTGTAGACAAGATAAATATAATGTTATTTTCAAATCGACACCCCCCCCCCCCCCTCCTCTTTATGAAAATTTTCTATGCTTCATAAGGTAAATCATAACAAATTTTTATATTTTATTTATAATTCAAGCAAAATGTGTACAAACACAAATCCGGGCACATTTTCATAAACAAACATTTGAAGCATATTAAAAATTTCTCATAACACTGTTTTTGTTTTTTTGTAAGGTGAAATTAAAATAATCATTTACGTATGATTTTACTATTCAAAATTATCTTGCTGTAAAATATTAAAATCACTTAAGAAATCATTTTATGATACAACAGCTAATAATGCGTTTGTTAAACAGGAGTAAATATTTTAAATAATTTGACACATCATTTCAAATTATTATTAAATTTCACCGTTCATATATAAATATTTTCCATCTGATAATTAGAAAATTCTGAAAACATTGCATGTCTTTTTGCTTCTATATAACATATAAGCACATTTAATAATTAAAGTTGTCAAAATTTTATATATTAATTCATTCAAGTTTCCATTGGAGGGGGGAGGGGGGAAGTGTCATTTAGTATACTATTAGTTATGATCTTGATTCTGTATCCTTATCTAACTGCAAATTTGCTTTTTGCATATTTACATAATTTTCTTAAGGCTTTGTTTTGGTTATAAATTAATTATAAATGATTAGCAATAAATCATATAAAGTATTAGGGTAATTTTATGTAAGTTTTGAACGATTTTTATACCCATAGATTTTGAAAAAGAATAGCCGTTATTCAGCTTCCTTTGACAAAATATTAATATAAAAAAAGCTTAATTCACTGTGTTTCAACAATAAAATAAATGTTTACGACTGTTGCAATAATACAAATAATTAAAAATGAGACTGTTATTTTCTTTTGCACAAAAATAAATAAATATATATATATATATATGATTATTTTTTTATATAAGAAAAAAAACTTGCATAAAAACACAGAGTCACACAATACTGTACAGCATTTTATGGTACAAAAAAAAAAAAAAAAAAAAAAAAAAAACCGCACACACACACACAGAGAGAAAACAATAACGTAAATATGGATTAATATTAATTTAAAATCTTAGATATAAATGTATACTTTATAAATGGAACCTCATTAAAACATAGATAGCATTAATATTTGTTAAAATAAAATTTGTTCTAAAAATAATATAGCATATAGAAAACAATAGCGGTACAAAATGGAGTATTATATTTTATAAGTCAAGTCACTTACCCTTTGGCGTAGAATACATTTTCTTGTAATTTATATTACTTTGTTTAGATGGAGGAAATATTTTTTATATCCAACAAAGATTTCTAGATAACTGATTAATATATATTTCATTCAAATTAACCAGCTACCACAGAAAACCCAATTAGACTTAAAGTCTTAGAATTACCACGTGTTTCATATACGCTGCGTTTCTTTTGCAAGTCTCACTGTATTCCACAGAAGATGATCTGAGCTTTCAGAAAGGGTATTGCATTTCCACCTGAAAGGTCTCGAATATAGAGATTGAAATGTTTACCCACTGTTCATTTATTCGCATCTCACAGTGATTTTTTGACATCAATAGAAGGAATTCGTTTTCGTCTCGTGCACGACACATAACAACACGTTTTAATGGCGGGCGGCTGCGGTATGCTGTTGTCAATTTTAATTATGAAACGTTTCAGGTAGGAAAACCAGAATTTCCCAGGAAACTGCTAAATTGTTCCGGAAACCTTTAAAAAGGAGAAACATTTCTCGAATTTACATGGAACGTTACAGTTTTTTCTTACAGTGTAATAAATTTTGTATTCTTGCTTTTTTGTGCTTTTTTCTTGCTTTTTTTCTTGTTTTTTTGCTTAAGAGTGCAACAGCTATAGCATCAAGATCTGAATACTTATAAAACGAGTTACAGTATACGAACGCACTTCATTGGCCACATTTGAAGAACAATTTTTGACTTGTTTTATAGATGAATTACATCTTGAGTTGTAAGGGATTGTTGTCTCATAACAATCTTTTTCGAGATGTCGCATCCGGAAATTCGGTTGAAAACGGCAACTGGCAATTACGAAATGTTAAATCTCCATGAAAATTTTAAAAGAAATCACGCACGCAATCTACTACAAATAACCATTTTGAATAAATTGACTTTATGAATGAACATACCTTAGGCTGTATAGGGCAGGGTTGGCGAACCTATGGCAGGTAAGCTAATTTTTATGGCACGGGAAAAATTTAAATTTGGTGATTGTTATACAGATAAAATCTATTTTTTATTTCTGTTATAACCAATAAAATTTTGTTTCACATGGACAGTTTATCACAAATAATGCAATTATTTTTTGCATGAATTAACACATCATAATAATTTTCTTTTCCTGTGATTCTATGCTGTGCTTTCGACATGCATTTTGCTTTTCTATGTGAATTTTTAAAAAAAACTGTGTTTTTCAAGTGAATTTCTTTTGACAGGCACTGCAGTAAAATGGTGAAAGGATTCAATTTAGGCATGTATATTTGTAAAAAAAACAAAATATGAATTAGATGTAAAGCATTTTACAATGAACGTACGACACCAAAAATCACATCAATACATTCTAAGTACATTAATGTAATTTGGAAAATTATAACCGAGATGTTGCATTAATTAGAGATGTTGCCTAAGTTAAAAATTAATGAAATAAAAACTCGTATTTTTCCCTTTATTACAGTATATGCCATATAAATGAATGCTATTTACGAATTAAAAATTCATTCATTTAATGGCTGATTCCAGTATACAGAATAATCGCAATTCGATTTTTAATATTTTTAATTTATGAATTGTTAATGCATGAAAGCAACTGATTTTATAACCAATGTTTCGTATAAACATCATACGCCTCCAAATTATTTTTGTATACGTTTGGCACGTTACATTGTTGATGGATATTATTTGTGAATTGTCGGCACGTGCACGTGAAAAGGTTCGCCAACCCTGGTATAGGGGATAGCTGAAGTTATTTTTACCATAACTGTTCTTCCAACACAAAACAGAAAGAATTTAAATCAGAGAAGGTTAAACACTCTTTTTTTTTTTCAGAAATACAATTACGCAAGAACCAACCCAAATCCTCAAATAGTCTCACTTCTTTATAGAACTCAACACTCTTTTTTCCTTTTTTTAAACTGTCCCATTTTATACATATTTTACGCATTCTCTAGAAAAAGGCGGAAAAGTATTTAAAAATAAAGAACAGAAACATGAACGTCATTGCTAAAACCTGGGTTACGTTGCTAACCAAAAAACGACAACACGGAGGGCAATCATTATTTTCGGGCCTTGTCCCTTTCACCCTTCGGTGACTATCCTTTCTATCCTTTCTTATCCTTTCTCCTGGCTTCTTTTCTCTTAGCCTTGGTGCTTTTATTCTAATCCAGGGTGCCATGAAGTTGGGTACACGGATTTCTTGATGAAGGAATTCAAAGAACTTGAGATGAGCCCGCCACTGATTCCATTGTTGGAAGGTGGAAGGAACCCAGGGATACTTGTGTTCCGACCTTGAAATTTAATTGGATATTGTTGACAATAGATCTTTCAGATGAGACGAAAAAGAAAAAAAAAATATCAGGAGAAATGGCATTCCTTTAATTATGTCTGATGATGAAATTTAAATGTAAAACATGCAAAGTACAACTAAACGAAATATTTTTGTATAATTTTACAAAGAATGTTATTAGTATTTTCTTTATCCATGGTTCATATATATATATATATATATATATATATATATATATATATATATATATATAATTATGGTATTTAATTAACGATTTTTAAAAGAACATTTTTGTGAAAATTAGAATTGACATTTAAATAAAACGTGACAACAAGGAAAATGCTTTCGGCGTTTCGACATATCTTGTAAATTTCAGTGATAAAACTTTGTGGAAGCAAGCGGGATTTTTCTTCTCTGAATTATTTCACAAAAGACACTGAATGAATTCAATTCTTCATTATATCAGAAATTTTACAAAATTCTTTTTTTAAATAATTAGATTGATAGAAAAAGCTCTTGTAACACTTTCTGATGTTAAATCTGAATAGACATCGTACATATGCACAATTTCTAAAACATGTTTATGAAAATCATTATCACAAAATAGGGTATCTCGTCGATTCGTGTATTATATTATTATATTTAGAGTCCCGTCTTTCTTTAAATAAAATGCTTTATGTTTTCTTTTCTTTTCTTTTCTTTTTTTTTCTTTTTTTTTAAATTCAAAGATCTAGAATAGCTGCATGTTCTGACCTTGAAATTTGATTGGATATTGTCAACAATACATCACATAGATGAGATGAGAAGAAAAAATATGAGAAATGGCATTTCTTTAATCCCCATGACTTGTTGATGAGAGTTAGATGTAAAATAGAACTAAACGAAATTTGTTTTCATATTTCTTTGCATAGTCTTACACAGAAAATTTGTCTGTAGGGGAGAGTGGTACACATGTGAACAGGTCACATAAATATAGCTTTTTCTTATAATTGGGTTAATTTCTATTTTCAAAAACAACACAACGTAGTAAACCGAACTTTTTCATTCTCATAGTAATTTCCTTAAAATCACATTTATGGTACTGCTTACTGTTTTTTTTTATGTTTTATAAATTCAAAAAGTTGTTCACATGTCCCCACTGGTGGGATAGTTACGAACACACGTGGGGCACAGATAAACACAGGAGAAAAGTATC
Organism: Maratus speciosus; assembly: GCA_963932465.1. Lineage (NCBI taxonomy): Eukaryota > Metazoa > Arthropoda > Arachnida > Araneae > Salticidae > Maratus > Maratus speciosus. The sequence goes on from OZ010786.1 coordinate 635,222,929, forward strand.
CTTTAACATGCTTTTTTATTCTGTTATACATTTGTCATCATATTAGTTATCAATTTGAAAATTTTACTTTTTAAAAATGTTACTGATATCTCTCCCATTCAAAACATCACACACATAGCTTTTACTTTAGTGATGGAAGTAAGCCATTATTACAAATTTGGAACAAATGAAATAGAAAAAATTGCAAAGTTGTTTAACATAATACTTTTTGCATTAACAATGCATTAAAAATAAGGTTGTAAACCGTTTACTAAAATAATACATAGCATTTATTGCATTTTAGAAAACATTAAATTTATTTAAATTACAATCGAACGTAAATGAGATTGTTGCTCTTTGTGTACTTCATGACAGATGTGATTGTGGAAGCTTCAATACAACATCACATTTTGTATGAGAGAAATGTCTTCTATTTCAGGAATCTTATAGGAATTGGAGCTGGCATTATTTCTCATGAATTTAACTGAAAGAAATAGAATCACGGAATGATTATTGGGGCACTTATGAAATGTTCATATCTGCCCAACTGGACTGTTCGTAAGTGCCCCATATGGTTGCTAGAGTTAAATTGATAAATCATTAACATTTCTGAATTTTAGAAGAAAAAAAAGAATTTATCTGAAATTATTAGTATTTACAGTATATCTTAAAATCTTAAAATTCAAATAAATAAATAAGTTAATTAAGTTAATCACTTATTAAAGTTGGGACTGAGATTTTACTTTTGCAATCCACATATTGTGTTTTAGCTACTGAAGACAAGCAAAATGGCAAAGAGCTTCAAAAATTTATCATCAATTCATATCTGCCCCAACTGGTCTGTTCACAAGTGCCCCATATGGTTGCTAGAGTTAAATTGATAAATTATTAACATTTCTCAATTTTAGAAGAAAAAAAGAATTTATCTGAAATATTTATTGGTATTCACAGTATATGTTAAAACACTAAAATTCAAATAAATAAGTTAATTAAATTAATCACTTATTAAAATTGGAACTGAGATTTTACTTTTGTGATCCACGTAATGTGTTTTAGCTACTGAAGACAAACAAACTGACAAAGAGCTTCAAAAATTTATCATCATATGTCTGCAGTTATTGCCATATTTAATAAATTTTTTGAAATAAAAAACATAAAGTAGCTATTGGAAAATTGTGATGTTCATATCTGCCCCATATTTACATGTACCCTGCTCTCCCCTATCTCATTAATCACGTACAACACCCATATATCAGAAATTTCATAAAAATATATCTTTACAATATTAACGTGTACATTCGACTTTATACTATAGCCTCTTCAGTTCCGAAGCTAAAATAATAATACAAATGCTTATTCGTTGGTTTTTCCCAAACAAAATGACATCGTAAAAGACAGAAAAAATATCTTTTCTGAAATTGGCCCTTTAGGCGCGTAGTCATTTAGGGTAAAAAATATGGATCTAAAACTACAAAACCCCTTAAAAACATTGTTTAATAACTATTAAACTAAATTAACGCCATCACAAATTTAAGTTGGCCCCACCAGTGGCCGAGAGGTTCTGCTCTCGAAGCTGATAGACGGGAGGTGCTGGGTTCGATCCCAATCGCGCCCGTCGGCCTAATCGTTCGGAGTTTTCGTGGTTTTCTTCGAACCTTGGTTCTCCAAGCGTTAATACGGGTTAGGTTCCCTTAGAAAGACCTCCACGGAAGGCACTCCCCCCTTAGGGCCTATATCCCACGTGCAGATAATTGGCCGACATAAATACAACCAACCACAAATTTAAGAGCTTTAAACAAGTAAATAATCTACAAATCCTCAAAACTTTTCATTGAAAAAAGATTTAAGTTAAATACTATGAAAAATTCTCTCTTTCTTGTTTATAACGCCTTTTGAACATTTTTAGGCATTTTGCAAAATCAGATGAAATTAACATGTTTTTAAAGTGAGAATCAGCTTACATGCTGCCATTTATTCGTTTGCTTTGAACGCAAAAAACATTCAGCTATTAAGGAGTGATGTGAAAATGTAAAAAAAATCGGACATTTTAATTTTTATAAGGAAAAGAACAGATTGCCCCTTATGGGGACCCAGGGGCCGAAGAGGATAACGCATAAAGAAATAAAGATAAGAAATACGCTTTCCACATATCTTGTAACGCCGAGCAAGATTTTTCTTTTCTGAACTATATCACGAAAGACATTGATTTGTATTCAGTCCATTATGTAAAAAAATTCATAAAATTATCCTTTATTTTAAGGAGATCGTGGACCTTTATTTGAGCAACAATCGACCCAAAAATCGCTAATTTTTTTGGCCATATAATTATTCTCCAGTCTGTTCCAATCAATTTGCAAAACACCGCATGCAGCTGCGATTATTCTTTAAGTTACAAGTGTTTGAATGTTGTACACAAACAATTTTTCTGCCCTTTGACGCTAGAACGCCAAGCTGGTGTCAATTCGATATCGACCAATGGACTAATTATGGATTTAAACCGGAAATTTCTTCATAAAATAAGTTAAATATAAATTACGCTGAAATAGGTTAAACAATTAACATAAATAATTAAAAATAAATTTTCTGGTTTAATATATTTTTATAAAACTTAAGTAAAATTTACCGGCGTTCTAGTGTTAATATGCTTTAAATCTATTTTTCTCAAAACTGATTTGTCAAAGTTTTTAGACTTTTTTAACTGTTCCATGCGTCTTAATTTTTGATCAAAATTCATGAAACTGATAAGGAAGAATCCTGATATGGCTTACAAAGAAACTGTGTATTGCATTTTAAAATTCGACTTCATTAATAAAATTAAATTTGATTTTTAACTTATTAAATGGCAAAATTTTGATGAAAATCGATATGAAATTCAGAAAAAAAAGATCTCTAAAATATTAACTATTTAAGGGATTGAAAAATCGATGCATAGATTTGTTTGTAATAGAATTTTAAGTGTTTAAAATGCAAAATCAAGGATAAATCTTAAAAATTAAGACAAATGGAACATTTAAAAATTTCGTTTTAATTTTTTTTTAAATCTTAAAATTTTAATAAGATTGGAAATTTCTTTTAAGGTGCTCTGTATACTTATGGTGAAATGTATATTTCCACAACATTTCATTATGACGAAAAAAAAAAAAAAAATTAACGGCCACCGTTCTCTAAATATTGCTATTTCAAATTAGTGAGTTTAATTAAAATAAAAATCTTCTGACATATTTTCTAATTTTTTTGTATTCTTAAATCAAATTCGGCCGTCCTCTTGTACGTATTTTTGAAAATCATTTTGTATTAACAAGATTTCTTCATCGAATCGTATAAGGGGCATTCTCACAATCTTTTGACTTTCAAGAATAAAAATCTGGTGAAATTAAACTTGCTAAAATAACATTTTAATCTGATAGACGAATGCCTTAATGATTCAAAATAAAGAAGAAATGGTCAGCAGCGAAAATTTTTTTATTTAGCGGAGGTTTATGTTAAGCTTGGAAGTTTAATTTTCCTTACCATTTTACCACTATAACTTTCTATTTTCTTCTAAATTTTTACTTATAATGAATTTGCATAGTAGCCACAGGACATTCAGATAAGAAATAATAACAATGTAGTATTTTTAAAACAAAATTTTGGTATAACATTGTCTTAAAGGGGTGTTAAAGAAGGGACGAAAGGAAAAAAAAGGAATGGTATAGAAAAAAAAGGGACGGTAATGAAAAAAAAAGGATGGTAAGCATGGGACGGTAAGGGAAATTACCACTATTTTTAGGCAAATCATGTTAAGACTAAGTGATAGCCACAATGTTCATTGATTTTTAGAAACAGTTATTTACATTGGATTAAACTTAAAAAAAAAATTAATTTACCTGGAAAAGTGCATGAATAAACCTTGGGGACTGTAAGACTACCCATAAAGCCACGATGCTTGAAATTGATATTTAAATGCTGATTTAAATTCTGCAGTAAATTTCCTGTCAAAGAATTTTAGACATACTTTTGCATGAGAAAAAACTTGAACAAAATTCTGTGGCTACATCTGAAGTGATTTTCTGTATAAGTTTATCAAGAGGTATGGTAAGGAATCTAAAACTCAAAGTTCAAAAAATAATATCAACCGTAAAAATGTGTGCAGGTTAATTTTTTGCTACCTATTTATATAAAACAATTGTTCCAGTTTTGGAAAAAAATGACATCGAATTACTTTTATTGAAACAATTTTATACAGACAGCTACAAACTTAAAAATCAGCATCAGGGACACGGGATGGTATAAGAGTTTTCCTGGTATTTGGACCCCCAACATCGTCCAAAACTTATTTATCTCGTTAATATTGTTAGGCAATCATGCAATGGGATGTTCTCCAGTATATGAAATAAAAAAACACAAGAATATGTATTAAAATAAAAATTATTATTCAGGGACTTAAAAGTCAAAAGATTGTGAAAATGCCCCATATTTTAATTCCGATATTTTCCAGTCTATTTTTATGCCTTTATTTAAATAAAATTTTTCGTATTTTCTACTCAAGGACCCAATAATAGCTGTGTTCCGACCTTGAAATTCAATTTCAAACTGTCGACAATACATCATTTAGATTCAGATGAGATAAGATAAGAAGAAGAAATGACGTTTCTTTAGTTGTGCCTGGTGACTTGTTGATGAGATTTAGTTGTAAAGCATGCAGATTTGAACTATGCGAAAGTTGTTTGTTTGACTTCTTTTTCAATTTTTTCCTCTATTGTGCAGTTTTAGTAAAAAAAAAATAATCTTCATTTTTTCCTGGCATAGTATTTTGAAAAAAAATATAGTATTTTATTAGTATTTTTTACGAGCACATATTTTTATTAAAATTAGACTTGATATTCAAAACAAATGTAGAAATAAGAAAAAGTGCTTTTGATACGTCGAGATACCTTGTAACTTGTAAAATTTAGCAGTAAGATAAGACGCAGACGTAGTAGAGACAAGATAAATTATTCTTCTTTGAATTATTTGAGGGAAAAAATCTTTAATACATTCAATTCAATTAAGTAAAAAAAATTCGTAGATTCATTACTTTAAACAAAATTATTCACAGTTAGAATAAAAAGTAGTTAATATAAAAGAAAAGTCGGTAATTTTATGATAGTAGGACGCAAATTTCGCTAAAAGTGGTTTTTGCTTTTTTTGCTTGTGTAAATTAGAAACAATGATTTGATGCTGAAATTAAATGGTTTAATTTATGGTGTTATTTCTTCTTATTATTTTTATTTATTTATTTTTATTTTGTATTAAATGAGTGAAAGGCATGTATTTAAATGTATGTATTTTACTGAAATGAGTAAAAACTTTATGTTTTAAATGAAATGAACGTTACATATTTACAAAAATTATTTTACATCAAATGGACTGTAGTACGTACTGTTACTATATTTAGAATCTAATCTACTTTTGTTTAAATAAAAATTTTCATGTTTTCCATTCAAAGACCCAGAAAAATAACGTTCCGACCTTGAAATTTAATTGGATATTGTCGACAATAGATCACTTAGATGCGATGAGAAGTAAAAAACAGAAGAAATAACATTGCTTTAATTATGTATAATGATGAGATTTAAATGTAAAACTAAACGAGATTTTTTTCTTCATAATTTTAAGAAAGAAAATAATTGTACATAATTATTTTAATCATAAGTTTCACAATATTTTTTAGGTTGTTAAAGCCGACAATCAACGTAAGATGTTAGATAAGAAAAAGTTTTCTACGTATCTTGTTACTTTTTATAAAGTTTACCAATAACACGTAGTAGAAGCAGCCGAGATTTTTCTTCCCTTAATTATTTCACAAAGAAATTCGTTGTATTCTATCCAATATGATAGACATTTCATAAAATCGTTCAAAAAAGAGATCATACTGTTGGCATACTTTTTCAAAATTCAGATTTCTTGATTGGCACCACTTTTATGAAATGGTAAAATTCCCCTTGTTTTTGCCTTAATTAATATGTCATTAAATAAGGTTAAATAAGGCGAATTTTACTATTTCAAAAAAGTGGTGCCTATAAAGAAATCTGAATTTAAAGAAAATAGCCTACTGGCAACAGTGTTTTCATATCGGATATTTTGACATGGTACCGACGATATGTGAACTTTTTCTATTACAAATTTATGAAAATAACTTTATATTAAAAGAAATATTTCATAGATTCATATATTACAATGCTATGTTTCCAGCCAATTTTTTATTCCCTTGTTTAATCTTTTTCTTCATTCAATGACCCGTGAATAGTTGTTTTCAGTCCTTGAAATTTAATTAGATGTTGTCGGCAGTACGTCACTGAAATAAACAGGAAGAAAAACAAGAGAAATATCCTTTCAATAATTTTGTTTGATTAGGAGATTTAGACCTAAAACATGCAAAGTAGAACTAAAAGACATTCTTCCCGTGCTCGCATGGATATAGCAAAGAAGTTTGGCTGTATTTAATTAATTTTGTCTTAATATTTTTGCATTTAATATTCTTTTAAGAATATATGAGTTCACATTCGAATAAAATACATATAGCATCAATAGGATGAAAAATTACAATAGAGCATGTATACAGTAAATATTGTTAACTGTAAAATAATTTAATTAATTAAAGAAAAGAAAAAAAAACTACACATAAATGAATCTAATTTTTTAAAAAAATATATTGCATTTTATAAATATCATTGTTCAACGTATTTAATTAAAAGAAATTTTGTATTTTTTTTACAATTTTAATGGTATTTAATTATTTTTAATTTTAAATCAATTGAATTATTTAAGAAAAAAAAAATACACATAAATGAATCAAATAATAATAAAAATAATAAAAATTACATTTTTTTGTCCAATCGATTTAATTATTTAATTACAATATTTTTGGGCTTTTTTCTTTTTTTTTTTTCAATTTTAAGGCTTTTTTTTATCTATTCCAATGAAAATAATCTTTCACTTATAAAAACACTCGCTAGATGGCGCCAAAAAACTATCTAAAGATATAAAATGATGTGTAAAATGATAGAAACTCGGCCAAAGAGTCTATCCGTTCCGGTAGTAATTCCAATACAAGGCCTTCACCAGAAATAAGATACAATAAAACCTGCTTAGACGGAAACGCAACGACCAGTGATAAATTCCGTTTTATGCAGGCTCTTTAAATTGAACAAAGCATAATTGCATTTTTCGGGGGGCGCGGGTTGGAACCTGTATTTTTTTCAGTTTATTATTGCACGATTCCGTTATAAACAGGCTTTACTCTATTAGAAAATAAATTTGCTGGATAGTATCTTTTTAAAAACCTATATAGTAGTATTTGCTTGCAATTTTATTATTTCTTTTCAGTACTACAGTTTACGATGTATTTGTAATTACTTTTTCATCTAAAGATTTTAAATAAAACTTTAAAATATTGAAAACATAATTAAATTTTAATTGAGTTCATCAATTAATTTTGAATAAAAGAGTTTAAAGTGAGAGACAGAAATTAACCTGTAACCTTAACCTGTAACTTTACAGAACTTTCCAACTGAATCGGGCCCTGACAATTTGTACCGTCTCTAACCTCCCCACCCCCACCTCCTGCCCTCTGTACGGACCTGCGCTACAAATTTCAGGTTCATTTAACCAGGCAGTAGTCGCGTCTCGCGTGTCGGTCTTTTTACCGCCCATATGACTTATCTTCTACTAACATGTATCACCTAATTACAAATAGAATTGACAACTATCATGTAGCTGTCTTTAAATGTTTCGCCACCACCACAAGTAAAGTATCGAGCCATCTCTGTTTTTTTTTTTTTTTTTTTTTTTTTTTTTTTTTCCCCAAGTACATTTTTACAAGCAAAGTTGAAATTTGTGGAAATGTCTACGCAACGATCCATAATGTTAAATTATTTTTCCTTTTTCATTATTCAAAATCTCATGAATAATTTAAGTAAACTGCAATGCAAATTTATAACTTCATTGAAATGTAATATTCGCATATTAATCGGAAAATGTTTCTTATTTTGCATTTTCTCTATGCGGGGAGACCGGCGGCAAAAAGACATAGCGCGTCTAATAACATTCTGAAAAAAGACGAGACTGCTGTCGGGTTAAGAATATTATTAAGGGCCGGGCAACGCTGGGCGGGACAGTTAGTATTATAATAAAACTTTTAACAGCCATGCTCAACTTTGTTATAAATGTGATAATATAAAGAAAAAAGTGGTAGAAGTTTCCATTATACGCTACTTGACGCCCTACATTTTGGACTTATTACCAGTTCATAGTTCATACACTAAAAAAAAAAAAAAAAAAAACCACTGTAGATTTGCCAGCACAATGTGCTGGCAATTCGGACGCCTGTGGTTTGTGCTGTTAATTTTACGCAACTACTGTTATTTTTCCTGTTTATATAGTCAAGAAATCAAAGAAAATCGACTGTGGTTGAGTTGAGCGCAAGATGAACAGTACTTTGTGCTGTAAAAATGTCGTTTTTTTTTTTTTTTTTTTTTTTTTTTTTTTTTTTTTTACAGTGTACAGTATCATCGATTGCTTGAGCATCCTGTTTTTGGAGAACTTTTGGTGATGTTATAAGACTTCACACTAAACAAGGTACAGTCGTGGAAAAAAAAAAAGTAAACACCCCCTACTAACTCCTCAACAAATTATCGTAGACGAAACTACTACCGAACGATTGGAAATAAAGTCTACTTTTAAATGACGTATATAAAATTTGCTTAGGGGGGCATCTACATATTAAAACGAATCCAAACTTCATTTTTTTCAATAGCAATACCCAATTTTAATGAGATATTTCAAATCTTTGGTTCAAACTATGCCCAGACACGAAATTTCAAGTCATATGAATGATAAGTTTTTGAATTATAAACATTCAAAATTGAGTGCTTCTAATGTTAAATTACATTTTCATATTTTTATTTATAACTTCTGAAATTATGATCCAAATTTTCTAATTTTTTCCGTAGCAATAATACTAATACACCCAAACATAAATACGTTGAATTTGCAATTTTTATAATTTTCTGATATGAATTATGAAATTAATATTAAAAAAACTTATGAATTGCAACCTACCATTTTTTTTTGATGGATTCAGATTTATTAAGTCCTGCTTTATGGAAATCCAAAATTTCACATTTTTCAAAAAAGTAGTTTTCAAATTATGCTTAAAAAACGGCAAAATGATGCTTTAAAGGGTCGTCTATGGTAGAAGTGACAATATTTTGAAATTTCTTACGCTATCCTGTAATCTAACAGGCTTAATTGGCTGCTTAAGGTGCCTTGATCAAGAAGGGAGCTCTCTCGGTCAACAATCGAATACCGAACTTCAATTTGGATACAGTCCTTAAAATACGCTCGTTCTAAAGTAATTAATTTCTCGGAAACTTATGGTACGAATTGCGTAAAAATTTGTTTTTAGACTAATTGAAGGGTGTAGAGTTGATTTATGCTGTAAGAATTGTGTACTGCTATTGAAAAAAACAAAGTTATGGTTCGTTTTAATATGTAGATGGCCCCCTAAGCAAATTTTATATACATCACTTAAAAGTAGACTTTATCTCCAATCGTTCGGTACCAGTAACTTTCGCCTACGATAATTTGTTGAGGAGTTAGTAAGGGGTGTTTACTTTTTTTTTTTTTTTTTCCACGACTGTACCTATCGTTGCATTTTCATTGCAATGTTTCTGTTTTTCTCAAAATTACCACCGTCAGCCAAAGTTCAGTTAGGATGAAACACCTTGTATTGGTGACTCCATAAGTGGTCTGCGACCCCCATGTTCTATGGAAATTTTTAGGTGCGTTCGTAATTATATAAATACGAAGCACCTATAGTCGTCGTTCGGTCCGTCTGTCTATCCGTCCGCCCGCATAGAACAAAACAAAAACTACCCAACCGAATGGTCTCGAATTTTAAATATATAATTTTTGTAAAATTGTGTCGAGTCATTTCAAATTTTATGAAAATCGGATGGATAGTTTAATGACGGGGACATTGAAAAGTTTTCCGTTACATGGCCGGCCAATGGGAAAAAATTATTTCCAGTGCATTTTAAGGATGTTACAGCCTTTCGAACAGAATGAAATGTTTAGGCACTTAGGAAGTGCACTAAAATAGACATTCAGTACAATATGCGGTGCAAAATATATTTATAAAACTAGTTACAGTACGAACGTAGCTCATTTGCCATGTTTGACGTGCGTTTTCCAATTTTATTTTATTTTATTTTATAATGTGAGCCCAAACCAAATTCCCTCAAAATAGATTAAGCTATACTCTAATTTAAAATCTTATGAATTTTTAAATATCTATTTTATTGCGTTAGATTAGCCTTATTTTATTGTATTGATGAAATAATTTTGAAAATCACTTTGTGCAAAATTGAATATGCTTAGGTGTATTTTCAGTTGCTAAATATCTTAAGAAACACATTTTCAATGATATAAAAACAGAAAAATAAATTTTATTTGCTTATATTAAAAAATCTAATAGATGAGGGAATGATGGGTAATAAAACAGGCAAAAAAAAAAAAAAATCTTTCAAATGCAATTTGTTTGAGAACTGTATTTCAATTTACTAATATTTTATGGTTTTTAAAATAATTTTTAAGCATGCTTTTTATTTTACATCGATCTCTATAGCGTGCAACTCGATTAGAAAAAATTAACCCATTTACGCATAAAACAATGTAAATAGTTCCGCATGTGCAGTGTTGAATTCATCAGACACTTTTCTCCGGGAGGAATTTCTGTGGCTCCGGGGGGGGGGGGGAAATATTGCACTTATTGACCATTGAAAACACAAAATGTCAAATCTTCCGGGGGGGACATCTCATTGGGGGACACCCCCTGAATCCAACACTGCGCATGTGTTTCCGTATAATGTTCTATAAGAAATTAAAACTTCGTAAATAAATAAAATAAAAACAAGTTTAACAGATATGTAATCGAACTACGAGCTGATACACTGAAATAATCTTAATCAAAAACTTTGCTATATTGTGAAATCTTTGTCTATTTCTTTGGTTTTAACCGTTTCTGGAATGCGGCTAATACTAAAGTACAGTTTGCAATAAATTTATTTGAATATATAATTGATATTTTTCATCTAAAAATGCCTTTTGGTTTCGATAGTGCCCAATTAAAAAAATATATTAAATGTATAATATATTAGGGTCATTTCATATCACGTGTGGGACAGCTTTTATACATATTTCTGCTGATTTAACAATGTTATTATATCCTCCAATTAAATCAACCATATTAATATGAAAATCTAAAGTTTTTTGTTATTTTCAATGTATACTTTATGTTTTAACAACTTATAAGTCAATAGATAAAGATATTATATAAGTGTCGCGCATTTTGTCAGTTTTTCATGGAATGACCCTGAAACGGGCAGATTACTTAAGTCTGGAATTTGAAATGCAGAGATTTTTATTATCTATTATTTTTATTATTTATTTATTTTTAAAAACAAGCAACTTAAGGTCTAGGATTTAACCCCTTATTTCTCACTCCCGTCAATATCACGGCTGAGGTGTCGTTCCTTATTTCTCGTGCCCGTCATATTTCCGGGCTGGAGATTTAATTGTTGGAAAAAACTTCTTATACCAGAAAAACTTAACTGGCATTTCCGTGTGAAGTGTTTGAATATTACTGTTTAAGTTTGGTTTTTGGCGCTGACTGTGATGTTGGACTTTGTATTGCATGTTTCAAAATATATCACACTCAAAAAAATTATTAATAATTAAATTTTACTGTATATATATTGTTTCAAATATTGCTTGTAAAAATTTATGTGATGATGATAAATAAATATCTAAAATATGAAAAATAAAGGTCTTATTTGCATTAATTTGTATGGTGTAAAAGAAACATTAAGACACAAAATTCTCGCATGATGGCTTTTCTACAAATGTGAATTTGTTCTATAGCATCTTTTTTTTTTTCGTCTTAAAAAAAATGTAATTGCATATTTTATTTAGAAACCTTATAATTATTCAATTTCTGTAATAAAAAAAATAGGTACATTTTTTATGGTTTTTCCAAATATTAAGCGATCCTTAAGGGATTAAAATGTGGAGAGCTTTAAACCTATTAACAGGCCATTTTATATCACGTGTGGAAGAGCTTTTCAACATATTACTGCTGTTTTAACAATCCTATTGTATCCTCAAATTAAAACAACTATGCTAATATGAAAATATAGGTTTTTTGTTAATTTTAATGTATAGTTTATATTTTAAGAACTTAAAAGTTATTAAATTTAGGTATTTACGCTGTAAAAAAAAAAAAAAAAAAAAAAAAAAAAAAAAAAAAAATCGTTAAAATACGGAAATTGTACTGCCAATCGAGACGCCAGTACATTTTTCGTATTTTAACGGAAAATTTTTTCCGTAAATTCCAGAAAAATATCCGTTTTTTCATATTTCCGTATTTAGATATTTCCTTCTTAAAGACAAAATATAATAATTTTACAAAGACAAACTTACATATTTATGAATTTGACACTTTCGCTTTTCAAAGATATGTTTACATGAAGATCAAAAAATCACAATTTAATTGAAACAATACTAAATCAACAACACTTACCTGACGGCGTTCGAACCAAAGAACTGTCCTCTTCCGGATTAGTGCCCTTAACGATTACGGTAGAGGTTCACAAAATACGTGTTCAAATATCGTTACTTATTTCAGATGTCTTTTAAAAAGCAAAGGCTAACATGTTAAACAAGGAAGGTATTTTCGTAGAGATAATATTTTTCAATTGAGTATAAAATTCTGAATAATTTACGCATTTTTTTCCCTATAATTTTGAATATTTAGCTTTTTAGTTTCTTGCTTTATAAAAGATAAATTTTACTCTTTAAAATATTACAGGTACGAAAGAATGCTGTTCGTTATGATGGACTGTAGACGTTTAATATAGACGTTTAATAAAAAATACTGCTCTCTTATTTCCTCTAATTTATTTTGAAGGCCTTCTGCCTTTTTTAATTTCACCTCTAATGTACTCACATTCGTTGTTTTCACGTCAGTGGTCTGTTAGAAACTGTTCTAATCTGGTGATAGCAGCCTTTGCGATGCCTTTTAATCGGTTTGGTTTATTCATAGTAGCTCTCAGGCTCTTTAGGACCACAATGTTCGTTATAATGGACTGTAGACGTTTAATTTCTTTTTAATTGATTTTATTCACACATAAACACTGCACAACACACTTACACAAACATAAACTTGACTAATTTGAGTAGATTGCAAAGTATAATTAATATCCATCGCGTAGTTTGGATGGAGTGTTTTGACATACGTGTTGATGCTTTGACGATCAACAGCTTAATGACCTTTTTTACAGACTGCTCGCTAGGGGGAGCTGGTTATACTTCCGGAACGGAACATGCTGCCCGGGGATGAAATATGAAATATTTCAGCAATTAATATAAACATAATACAATAGATAACTAATTAACACTACAAATGATACTAAAATACAAAATACTAATATACAAAACAATCAGGATAATTACTTTAAAATAATATATATAAGAAATACAATGATGCATAAACATTACTTAAGAGTCCTGAATGGGTAAAAGGAATAATTTGGAAATACCTCTTAAAAATATACCACATGCAGTTTTGACTTTGATTGCACGAACCCTGTTGTCCCTGCCTGAAACTATCTCCATAATCCGGGCAAGAGCCCACTTACATGGTGGGAGATTTTCTTCTTTTAATAACACTAAAGGTCCTAGTTTAATGTTTTCTTTTGTAAATTGCCATTTACCGTGCTGCTGCAAGTGATTTAGGAAGTCAGTAGACCAACATTTCCAAATGCATTGAACATATTTGGTAATTATTTTCCAGTGGGTTAATCTATTTTTAAGAAATATTCATAACATTAGGCTCTTCAATACTGTTAATGAGTCTGCCAATTAAAAAATGACCTGGCGTAAGCACTTCAAACTCATTTATGCCATCAGAAAGCGGAAATAAAGGTCGGGAATTTAGGATCCCCTCAATTTGAACTACTGAAGTTTCAAAATCCTCTAGAGTAATTTTATTATTACCTACTGCCCTAAGCAAATGATGTTTGAAGGACTTAACGCCAGCTTCCCATAGACCGCCAAAATTAGGAGATCGCGGAGGGATAAATTTCCAAGTTATGTATTCTTCGGCAAAGAAATTTGATAATTCCTCGTTTGGAATGGCCAATAATTTCTTAAAGTTCTTTTATTCTGTTGACGCATCTTTAAAATTAGTGGCATTGTCAGAAGTTAGTGTATTTACTTTGCCTCTCCTGGCGTAAAATCTTTTAAGCGCAGCGATGAATGCAGCAGCGGATAAATCGCTTATTATCTCTAGATGAATAGCCTTGATAGCCATGCATATAAATATGGCCACATAACTTTTGGAATAAGTGCCCTTTCTATGATTTTTGTACTTAATGTGGAAGGGGCCACAAAAATCAACACCTGAATTGAGAAACGTGTGGTTAGATATTACGCGTTGCGATGGGAGGTCTCCCATTAACTGATCTAGTGTTTTGGGGTTATGCCGGAAACATGTGACACAAGTATGCACTGTTTTTCGGGCAATGCTTTTAGCCTTTATAGGCCAATATTTCATCCGTAATTGATGAACTAATCCCTGAGCACCTATATGAAACTACTTAAAAATTAATTTAGTGGGCTTATGATCACTGGGCAGAATTAATTGGTGCTTAGCATCAAAATAAGTCAGAATTGATTAATCTGCCACCGACACGAAGTAATCCACAGTTGTCAATGAAGGGATATAATCCCTTTAACTTACTGGAAGAAGGAACAGTTTGTCCCTTTCTGAGTGCTGCTAATTCAGGAGCAAACTTACCTTCCTGGGCCTTTTTTACTAAAAATTGGATACTATTTTGTAACTCAATTCCGGTAAGCTGCTTCCGTTTTATATCTCTATGACGGCTGTTATTGATGAACCTAAAAATAAAACTACATATTCTTATTAGTTTCAGAAAATTATTAGAAGAGTTATATAATACATTAAAAGAGTTATTGTTCCTAGTCAGTAAGGTATAATCAAATTTCAGTTCTTGTTCGCATTCAATGTCTGTGACAGTAGGAAATTGGTTGGGAACTATAATTTCCCTTTGAAGAAATTCTGGTCCAAACCACCACAAGCCATTATTGATCAGATCCTTGGCTGTTGCCCCTCTGGAGATGATATCTGCTGGATTGGATTTAGAGGACACATGGTTCCAATGATAATTCTCAGAAATAGACTGGAGCGTGGTGACTCGGTTAAAAACGAATGTTTTAAGTTTGTGGGATGGTGTATTAAGCCAAAATAGAACAATTGAAGAGTCGGTCCATAGCCACACCTTTTCAAAGCATAGCTGTAGGGTGGGAATTATCTTTTGAACCAGTTTTGCCAAAAGTAGAGCTGCACACAACTCTAGTCGCGGGATGGTCATTGGCTTTAGGGGAGACACATGGGATTTGCTGCACAGAAGATTAGACCTGAAATGCCCAGTTGTGGAGAGAGATCTTATGTAGATGGCTGCACCATAGGCCTTTCCAGAAGCATCTGAAAATCCGTGTAAATCTAGACCTGCAATGCTGTCAAACAAAACATACCGCGGAATTGTAAGATGATTTATTTCTGTCAATTTAATCAGAAAATTTTGCCATTCCCGAAGAGAACTGGCAAGCAGATGTTGGTTCAATTTATCTTTAATTCCCACAAATGTTGCATGAAAATTTATGCTTTGGTTAGAATAGGGTCAATTAGGCCTAAGGGATCGTAAATTTTAGCAATTTGTAACAAAACTTCTCTCTTAGTGTAAACATCTTTGGGTTCGATACTAATTTTAAAAGTAAAATGATCTAATTGAGGTTTCCAAAGCATCCCTAAAGTTTTTATAGAAATTTGCTGCGAGTGTTCGTCAAATGCATATTCTGAAATAGCTGCGTCTTGTAATAATTCAGGATGATTAGAGACCCACTTATGTAGGTCCATCCCTCCCCTTTTTAAGATCAGAATTAATTGAGATTGCAAGTCCTGTGCATCTTGTAAGGAACCTGCACCAGATAAACAATCATCAACGTACATGTCATTATGTATCACTTCTGCAGCTTTGGGAAAATCTTTGCTTTCTTCATCAGCAAGAGCTTTCAAAGTCCGCGTGGCTAGAAAAGGAGCACTCACAGTGCCATACGTAACCGTGTTAAGTTCAAATATTTTTATCGGGGCGTCCTTACTGGGCTTTCAAAGAATTTTTTGCAAATTTCTCTGTAGTGGGTCAATCATTATCTGTCTCTACATTTTCTTAATGTCTGCACAGACTGCATATTTGTGGGTACGGAATCTAGTTATAATAGAAAATAAGTCTTACTGAACCGTTCCCCCATTTAATAAAATAGAATTAAGTGAATAACCACTAGATGTATTTAAACTTGCATTGAAGACAACCCTCAGGGTAGTGGATATTTTTTCCGGTTTATACACATATTTTTTCTGGTATATACACAGCATGATGTGGAATGTAATAAGACAGCTTATTTTCGTTTTCATTTTTAATTTGTGTCATGTGCCCCAAAGATTCGTATTCTTCCATAAAAGCTGTATATAAATTAGTCATTGTTTTATTTTTATCTAATTTAGCCCATAAATTATTTAATCTCCTAGCTGCAATTTCTCTAGAACTACCTAACACTGATTCTGAATTTTCTTTCATTGGTAGTTGTATTGTAAATCTACCGGTATGATCGCGTTTATAGGTGGTTCTAAAATGTTCCTCACAAAATATTTCTTCATCCCCTTTGACAGTTTCTTTATTATCCCCAGGTAAAGATTCTATTTCAAAAATTTCTGTAAAGTATTGTCCAAGCTATTTTCAGTTAAGAGGCAACAATACGACTTATTTTCAACTTGTGGAAGTGAACCTGTGACTAAATATCCAAATACAGTGTTCTATAATATACAATTAGCATCTGCTGAAAGAATTTGCTCACTCTTTAAAATGTCAAAAAATACCTTGCTACCAATTAATGCATCAATCTGACCAGGTATATGAAAATTATTGTCCGCTAATTCTATGTAGTTAGGGATGCATAAAATTGAAATGTCTAATCTTTCAACCGGAATGTTGTTTGTTATTTTTGGTAGAACTGCAAACTCCAACGTTTTAGAAAAAGTTCCTTGTTCATTTGATATTTCTGCATTGATAATTTGCTTTACATCCTGATGTGACTCTTTTATGCCAGAAATAACACCTTTGAATGGTCTTGGTTTTAGATTTAATTTCCTGCATGCGCCTTTATTTAAAACGTGGATCGACGACCCATTGTCTAGAATAGTTCTTAATCTAATTTTATTCCCAAACACACCAGTTACTAAAATTATAGCTGTGTTTAATATTGTGCAATTTCTTCTATCCTCTAGTAACAAATTAGAACCAATTAATGGCGTTTCTTTATTCTCAGGTTCAGAATTGCTTATTTGTTTGTTTTTAACAAACTCGTTATTTTTATTTATTACCACCGTTTCTGACATCAAATTTTCCTTTACTTCACATAGAAGGTGCTATGTACTAATTTGCATCTCCTACAGGTAAATTTAGAATTGCATTGACCTTGATGTAATCGTAAACAATTTGAACATAATTTATTTTTATTTACCATCATTTTCCTTTCATGAACACTCATGTTTGAAAAATCAGAACATTTGAAAAGAGGGTGAGGAGAATTGCATAACACACATGGCTTTAATTTATTTTTATTTTTATCGCTGATAAAAAATGATCTAGATTTATTTACTGCGTAATTATTCTTAACTTTCGAAAACTTTGATTGCGACAGACTGGCGTCAGACGAGAGTTTTATTGATTCTAGCACAAGGCATCTTTTTTCCAAAAAGGAAATTAAATAATCAAAAGTCGGAACATTTGAGTTTTGAAGAGATAATTCAAACTGCTTTTGAGTTTCGTTATCCAATATTTTGAGAATTATATTTATAAACACACTTTCCGATAAATTATTGTGCCATAATTATTGTACCCCATAATTTTGAGTGAACGGATGTTTTTGTTAATGCAATCAATAAAATTATGCAATTCTTTAGGGGATTCATACTGCATTTTTTCATAATTTAAAATTTCAGAAATATGTGAATCGATTAACAATCTTTTATTTTCGTATCTGTGTATCAGGAATTGAAATAATGAATTAAAATCATCATCAGGTGATTCTAAATGTTTAGCTTCGTTTTTTAAAGAAGCTTTTAAATAAAATAGCTTCTGATTATTATCTAATTGAACATTATTAATAATCAAGTTAGTAAACTGCGTTTTAAAATTAGCAAAATCACAGTAATCACATCCGAATGAAGGCAATGGAATTTCTGGGAGGCGCACCTTTGTTTTGTTTTCATTTGAATAATCATCAACACTTGCAATATTACATTTATTTTCAAAATATGCTAATAAAACTTTTAAGCTTACCTCCACTTGTTCGAGCCTTTTATTAGCAGTGTCGATATCCTCCTCTATTTCTTGCACTTATTGCGCAGATAATTCTTGGATGTCAAAATACTGCTCTCTTATTTTCTCCAATTTATTTTGAAGGCCTTCTGTCTTTTTTAATTTCACCTCTAATGTACTCACATTTGTTGTTTTCACGTCAGTGGTATCTGTTAGAAACTGTTCTAATCTGGGGATAGCAGCCTTTACGGTGCCTTTTAATCGATTTAGTTTATTCATAGTAGCTCTCAGGCTCTTTAGGACCATAATATTCGTTATGATGGACTGTAGACGTTTAATTTCTTTTTAATTGATTTTATTCACACATAAACACTGCACAACACACTTACACAAACATAAACTTGACTAATTTGAGTAGATTGCAAAATATGATTAATATCCATCGCGTAGTTTGGATGGAGTGTTTTGACATACGTGATGATGTTTTGACGATCAACAGCTTAATGACCTTTTTTACAGACTGCTCGCTAGGGGGAGCTGGTTATACTTCCTGAACGGAACAAATGTATTAAGAGTAATGACTGCTTCTTTTTTGCAAGATTTAAATTTTTTTATTTTAATATTATTATTATTATTTTCTTATTTATTTATTTAGTTTTGTAAGAATACCAACACATTTTTTTCAAACATGTTCTTTTGCAAATTTTCCAAATTATTTGTCTAATCACCTACTGTAAACTCAAATAAAGATAATTACTACATGTTAATAAAATTAATTTTCTTTAGTGCTTATTAAACTTAGATAAACGTCAATTTTATAATAATTACATTATTACATTTCAGATATGCTTTAAATTTTATGTGCGAATCTGTTAAAGTGAATAGATTAAAAAATGTTAAAATTGAAAATAGATTTTTTACTTTTAAAAGATCCTAACAGAAACTTCAAAAAATATATTAACAGCTTGCTATAAATAAGTCAAACATTATTTTAAAATCATAATGAAAAATAAACTCTAACATATCCTTCTTAACGGTCTCAAACTTAAAAAGATATTAATAAAATTTCAATTTTTTGAAATATCGTAAAAATATATTAGCTTTTTATAAAAAAGGGAGAAAGAAAGAAATATTATAGCGAGTTGTTTAAAGATACATATTGCAGATGGCGCCATAATTTTCAGTGGTTTTACTTGAAAACTCATGTAAAACATACTATTTAGCCATTATTGGAAAATCATTGAATATATTTCAAATATAGAGCCATATTTAGCCAATAATGGGATTTCAATCAAAATAATATCACTGTAAGACAAGTATATACATACAACAATTAATTACTTTACTTTCCAAACAAAAGCAACTATTTCAAAACACCATTTGCGGAACTTGTACTGTTCTGAAAGCAGTACAGTAATATTCCGTAAAATTTACGGAAAACTTACTGGATTTATACGGATTTATAATCTCAAAATGTCAATTACGGAAATAGTACCGTTTTCATAGAAAAATGGAACTATTCCGTAAAATCTTACGGAAAAATTTCTGTATATTGACGGAATTTTTTTTTACAGTGTATGTAAGCGTCACGTGCGGGACATTTTGTCCGTTTCTCATGGAATGAACCATTAGAATTTTCAATAAATAAGTATTTTACATCTATGTTTTGTGTACCGGTCAGTATGTTCTATAACCCTGGAAGACCGGGTTAGATCCCTTAAATATAAAATAAAAACTGACGTTGTACTCAATCAATTGATACTGGTTTTTATAACAAACAAATATTTATGATTAAGTCATGTGGTAATAGATTAAAAAATATATAATTTATTCTCTATTTCTTTTTTAAGAAAAACAAGAACGAATAACCAGTCGGATGTGCCAAACCCATAATTTTCTTCTATCTCATACATGTTAATACTTTAAAATTCGCTATCACAGTGCCAAAATTACCGGCTCGTGTATAAGTCGACCCCTCCAATTCTTAAGCAAAATTTTGAAAAAAAAATTGAATTTTCGTGTATAAGTCGAACCACATTTCTGGTGGTATGTTGAAAAGTGATTTGTAATCGAGGATAAAAAAAAATAATAATAATAATTTTTCATTAAATTAGTAAACTTTTTTACGTTTTTAATCAGACTTTTTTATAAATTCAACGTCTTAAAACTGGATAATTATGTAAAACCGAAAAAGCTTAAACTATTTTCAAACATATTCACAACAATTCAATGATACTTACAAAGAAAAAAATCTTTCAAAAACCTATTCAAACCTTTTTTACAAGGGTAAACAACTTCTTAGACTGCTAACGTATAATATTCTTTGTATTGTTGGACTTTTAGTGGAGATATCTAGAAGTGTTCTCAAGTTGAACTTTTTTAAAAAGGGGATTAAAATGTTAAAAGTAATGCCTCTGTATTGAAGGTAATTCTGTCCCAAGAGAAAATGGATGCAGAACAATTAGAGGGGCATTATTGTCGAGCTTTTTTTTTGGCAATCACAGGGAAGTGACAGTCGTACGTTTTTATCTCACATGTGATTACTTAAAAGACTTGCCAGTTCGCCGATTGTCTGCGAATTATTTTTTTTCTTTACTACCTCGTGTATAAGTCGAACCCCATTTTCAACTCCCAAATTTTGTCTAAAATTCTTCGATTTATACACGAGTATATACGGTAAATGACAATCTATGCCCATCATGAGGATTCTAAAGGTATAAGTTCGTTGAATACATGTCCCCGTTTCTGTACATCGGAACCGAATAGCTTAAAGAATGGCACTTACTTCATAATTGTTGATGTGTAGCAGCGCTATTTAAATTAATATATTAGAATAATATAGTAAAATGTTTTATAATGGCCAAGGATACTAGATTTTATGTGGATTTTCCGACTTATAAAGTTCAGGCGACCGGCGAGTTGTTTTAGCATTATGCTATAGAGATGTAAAGAGATATTTTTCACGCCATTTCTGAACAATATTCTTTGACAAGCTACAAAATTTGTACTTCAAACAAAAATCGTTTGACCTCCGATGATTTATCTCTTCTTTAAAAATAACAATATTGAGTTTGTGTTAGTTAGATAGCTGCTCAGGCAGGCATCTTCCGCCCGAGACTCGACCCGGTGCAACAGCTAAAAGCTGGGTTCGGCATTGTACAAAAACTGTTATTGGGATGGCCCGGTTTGTTAATAAAAGCTAAGAGTTCATCCCGGACCCGGCCTGTGCAAAGCCTGTTGAAATGAGTCCCGACCCGGCTGAACTTAATTTCTGAAAAAAATTGCATGTATTCTCAAATCATCGTTAATCTACTTCTAAAAGTTTCTCAGAGGATTTCGCATATAATTGCGTTAAAAAATTTAAACTTTTTGCGTTTTTTATATTTTATGTCTCCAAGCCATGAAATAGGGATTAACGATATTACTGATCACTTAGGCAATTATGTACAAAAGGAGATTCAATAAAAAATCGATGTAGTTTTTAAAAAATATATAAAAACGCTTTAATAACATCGTAATCTTAAAACGAGAGTTAAGAATATTACTCGTTTCGGCAGATTTCCTTTTTTTTTTTAAATGTCTTTCTTAACACGTTGACTGCCGCGGTGACTGACACTGAAGCTGTAAAATTTACAATGTTTTAAGTAATTTTTAAGAAAGTATAATCCTGTAATAAATAAAAGGTAAGTAAATTTTAAATAAATTTTCAGTAATTGCTTAAAACAATACGTATATTTTCAGTTTTATATCATATTTTAGACCGTCAGTCATCGGTGAATAACATGTTTTAGACGGAAAGTTCAGTGTCAATCACCCCGGTGACTGACACGGCGCTTAACGTGTTAAATCCCAGGGCTCCCCAAAATTCTTCTACCTTTCTCTTTTGCCTCCTCCAGCACACAAAGTATAACTCCTTTCAAACTCTTTAATTTTTCAACTTTCTCTGTTCTGTTTGTTATTTTATTGTAGCAGTAAGTAATCAATCATCTAACCTCCGCAAAAGGACTATTCAAATTGATACATAAGAATAATAACAGAAGAAAATTTTATGATAGCCACAGCACACTAGTTAAATTTCCATCGGTAGTACACAGGGTGTATCTGTAATAGTCGTTTAAATTTCGTGGGGAGGTATAAAATAGAAAAAGAAGACAATTTCACATAGGAAACTATGGGCGGAAACAAACGCTTGACGGTGTAGATGGCGCTGTGTCTACACAATTTCTGCTCACGCGCAAAGCTCTCTGGGAAGTTCAGCTGGTCTTCATTCGACAAGGTGACTTTGCAGAAGTAACATGAGACTTTATATGGTAAATGAATATGCAGATACGCATCTAATTTACGGTGCTATAGAGGAAAGGGATCGGAGGGCTGTACAAATGTACGCAGAATGTTGTAAGATAGTTTCCTCGATTGGAACTCTAAGTGTCAGTCTATCATGACAGCTGCTGGTTACCGATCCATTTTCGAACAGTTGTAGATGAACACGTGCAAACATTTGATCCTGAGGTTTGCGCCAGTTGGAGTAGCGTTCTGCATATATTTGCGCAACTCTCCGACTGCTGTCCCATGCCGCACGATAAGTTAGATGCATGTCTACATATTAATTTAATGTATAATGACTCATTTTACTTCTGAAAAGTCACTTTGTCGAATGATGACCGGATGGACATGTCAGAGAGCTTTGCGCGTGCGTAGAAATTGTGGATACACAGTGCCATCTACAACGCCATGCGTTCGTTTGCGCCCATACTTTTCTATGGGAAATTTTCTTCTTTTGCTATTTTCTACCTCCCCACCAAATTTGAACGATCATTCCTGATACATTCTGTATAACCCTAAAAACTCTCTAGTGTCAATGAATCGATGATCCTTTTAATTACCATCTCACACTAAAATTTCTGATTCTCTATACCTTTGACAAGTTAACAAACTTTAAAATCTTTAAGACATTTTACTTTTAAAAAAATTCTGCTCTTTTTTTCTTATTTTTTCTTTTAAATAATAAATAAATAATCATCTAAACCCAACCCCCCACATCTCCCGACCTCTGAAATTTTCGCTTTCCCGATTGCGACCCCTCCAGCGACAAAGTTTAAAATCTTTAAAATTCATATCTTTAGATCGAATTTTTTTCGACCAATTGCAACCACTTCGTTTATGTACAGATCTATACATATATAATGCAAATATTATCATCACAATAACGTCCGAAATACTGAACCAATTTGAACTCAATTGTGACAATGTATATGGACCTTTTTAATATCTTAGAAAAGTTCGTTAACCAAGAGCGTAACTCTTATAATTTGTCTACAGGGACACGCCAAACAAAAAACATGTAAAATTTGTCATATCGATTACGTCCGAAATACTGATACAATTGGGACTGTGTATTGATCTTGCAAATTCCAAGCATTTTGGATGAATTTGTTATCTGGTATATGCGAGTATATTTATGACCGTACACTTCCGGGCTCTATGCTTTGCGTTGTGATGTAGTGGGCCAGAGCTTTTTGGTTCACTAAGCTCTTGTGAGATGATCGTTGAAAAATAATACATATTTCTTACCAAAGTCCTTTATTAGAACAACTAAAATAGATTTGAAAAATGTAATAACAAACTTTACCATTCATAGGTAGACACTCTCACTTTTATTAACAGTTCTATACTTCTCATAGCCAACCTGAGTAAAACGATTTTTACTCGCATCTCTTCCGTTGGTAAAAAACAACCTCACTTCATCAGTGTCTCCCAGTCTACTCTTCAGCCTCTTCACCAGCTCCTGCCTCAACCTCTTTTTACTTTCACTTTGGGGACGAGTTCCCACACATTGTCCAGCCCTCCCTATTTCTTGGAAAAGTGGAAATAGACTGTTGAGCAGATCCCAAGGGCAGAAGTATGCCTGGTATTTCCCCTGCATGCCTTTACACAAAAGACTATTGTCCTACACGGAAATGCCTGTTGCTTCCCCGGTCGAAAATTTGTGGCGAAGGTACGATATCACAGCGTTATATGACAGTGCATTGATCTTGCAAATTGCAAGCATTTTGTATGAATTTGTTAATTAACTGTATGTTCGTCAAATTTTGACTGTAATTCTGTGGGTTTTTTTTTTTCATTCTAAAAGTGATCACTGTAAACCCATGTTAAATTCAAAGAGATTCACTATACTTTAGGAATGTTAGGGGAGCAGTTACCCTCTCAAGGAATTTGATGTTTTAGAGTATGTCAGTCAACCCAGATCAAACTCAATTTGTTTTCATAAATTACACAAAAGTTAAAATAACTTATCATATTTAACTTTAAATAACATTAACATTAAATAAACACTTTAGAGTCATTCCATGTCACGTATGGGACAGCTTTTCTACAAATTTCTGCTGTTTTAACAATGTTAGTATATCCTCAAATTAAAACAACCATGTTAATATAAAAATCTAGAGTTTTTTGTTATTTTTAGGGCTCCGTACTTAAAACGTTAAAACGGAACTATTATAAGATCACTCCTGTGTCCGTCTGTCACAGCCATTTTATTCGTAATCTATGAAACGTGGAAAATTCAAATTGGGGGACGTAATAAAGATTCTATTTATAGATTAGTAAACATTTACAAATATTTTTGTGGAAAATGTACAGGGGCTAATTAAGTTACTTGGAAAGAAATATTTTCTTTGTATATCGTGTGAAAGCTTTCGTAACAATGAACTCAAAAATACATTTTATTTAATTTTAGGTATTATATTTTCAAAAATGCCGTCGAAAATGTAGTGCAAAAACATGCCCTCCCTCCCCCATCTATTTCCGAATCTACTGAAACTAAAATTATGAAAAAATTAGAAGTAGTAGAGGTTAATTTAAACCTTGCAGGAAAATTATAGCGATTACCCTAGGTCACCTAGTTTTTGAGAAAATAGCATTTTCCCGTTACACACAAATTTCGATTTGCGGACATTCAGCAAAGGTATTGAGGAGCGCTGGAGTCAGACGTATAAAAGCATTGTTGAAAATGATTTTCGAAAAAAATCGTCGCTAATTAGCCGAGATATTAACCTTTAAAGACACGGACGGTTTGGACATACATAATGACAGGAGTTGCGTACTGTATGTACCATCGGCTTTTAAGGCCCAGATAACAATTTTTAATGATATATTTGTGTAATGTAATGACCAGTAGCAGTATAAAAGCAATAAATGTCTAATTTTTAAAAACAGACTAATTTAATTAGAATTAATCACATAAGTACTATGGAATTCGCGACTAGTTTGGATTGAGGGGCTCTCTCAATACGCCTCCCGTGTCTTTAAATGTCAATTAAAAACCTATCTGGAAAAACGCGGCACGGACCAGCGGCGGTTGCAATTTTGCGAAATCCTTTCGAAGCGCGCTTCGCACAACGCCAAGTTTAAACTTTGAACAAGGGTTTTCTTTTAGCTACACTGTAAAAAGAAAAGATTATTACTACGCTGAATTTAGTTTTATGAAATGCCAAATGAAGTTTAAATATGCACTACTTTTATTGTCTGTATCGAATTAATTTCATCATAAACATATTAGGATAAGATTATACAGAATAGCAATATTTGATAATATTATATATAGCAATATTTGATTTGATATAGCAATAGAATATTTGATTATAGTAATATTTGATATTATATGGAAGTCTTATACAGACTAGCAATATTTGATATTATTTAGGCTTCATGTCTCTTTGAACTTTTATTGTATAGCCGATCATACTTTTCCAGTATATACAGCTATACACAACCCTACGTTGTATAGTTTTTTACAAAGTCTTATTATTCTTTTAGCAAAGATCTTTTTCTTTTCTAATAATACAGTGAATAATTCATATATTTATTGTCGGAACCCTCTGAGCGCGTGTAATACTCCACTCCACCGTTTATTAATGTAGAGGTTATGTTTTAACAACTTATAAGTCAATAGATATAGGTATTTATGTAAGGGTCGCGCGCAGGACATTTTGACCATTTTTCATGGGTTGGCCCTGAAACGGGCAAATTACTTGGGTCTAGGAATCAAAATGTGGAGATTTTTATCATCTATTATTTTTATTATTTATTTATTATTAAAAACGGGTAGATTACTATGGTCTAGGGTTTAAAATGTGGATATTTTTATCATCTATTATTTTTATTATTTATTTATTATTAAAAACGGGCAGATTATTATGGTCTAGGGTTTAAAATGTGGATATTTTTATCATCTATTATTTTTATTATTTATTTATTATTAAAAACGGGCAGATTACTATGATCTAGGGTTTAAAATGTGGATATTTTTAAACCTATTAAAGGGCCATTCCATATCACGTGTGTGTGGAACAGCTTTTCTACATATTATTGCTGTTTTAACAATGATATTGTATCCTCAGATTAAGGGTGTTCTCAAATCCAAAAGGGCAACTTTCTGACATAAGTTTTAATTTATTTTTGTTCGAAAGTGCATGAAACTAGCTGGTGTTGTTGTTCAGAAACTATGGTCATTGAGCTGTTTTCCCCATTTTTTGCAAACGCAATAGATCTTTCAGAAAATAGTGTCAACGTGGGCATTTTGAACCGAATTTCCGCGCGACGGAAGAAAGAGCACCCAAGAGAGGGCGAAAAACGTGTTTGTCACGTAATCAAATTCGCTTATAACTCAATAGGCAATTGTTTGATCAAAAAATGGAAAAAACAGTTCCATTCCAAATTGCTTCCATGGCCAGGCTTTCCAATTTTATACCTTTCCGTTAAAAAATTAATTTGTAAATGTGTCAAAACGTTTTGCGCTTGTTGAGCAGAGCAGTTAAGAACAGCCTTAAAACAATTATGTTAATATGAAAATATAGGATTCTTTTGTTAATTTTAATGTAAAGTTTATATTTTAACAACTTATAAATTAATTAATATAGGTATTTATGTAAGAGTCACGTGCGGGAGATTTTGTCCGTTTCCCATGGAATGGCCCTTTAAATCACAAAAATTTAAAAAAGTATCAGCACTCTTTGCGAAAGCTTTACTCTTGCAACATTCTCAATGTGGGACACATTTATCATTAATGAGTATACTTTGGCTAATTCTTAAAACACACGTGAAAATAAAACATCATAAATTACTTCTCAGCTGTATACAATAAGATCAAAAGAAAATCCCCCACCCCCAAGAAAAATGGCACTCCTACTATACATCATATTCATAATTTTTATTCATCATTCATTGAGTGCGTAACTGTGCTATTTGTATCATTAGAATGATACAGGTAAAACAAAACGTCAAACGTGGCAAATGTGGTACATTCGTACTGTAACTAGTTTTATAAATATTCAGATCTTGGTGCAATAGCTGTTGCCCTCTTATACAGAAAGGCATGAATACAAAATTTATTACCATTCTATAGATTAAATTCAGTCATACGGAAATAACAAGACTCCATCTGTAATAGGACGTCATCACTGTGGTAATCTATAATCGTGACCTATCACGGGATATCATTGAATGAATGGCGTAGGATAGGATTTAATAGAATGAAGGAAACTTTTATAAATATGTTTTTAAGTTTTGATTCGATTTAAATAAAATTTGTAAGGAATTCGACAACATTCTGCAATGATTCTATAATATAAAATTTCAAACCGTTCGGTTAGGTAGTTTTTGCACTGTTATAGGCGAGCAGACGGACAGACAGACCGACAGACGGCAAGCGCGGATCCAAGGGGGAGTTCATGAGGGTCATGACCTCCCTCTAAACGAAAAGCATTATATAAAACTACTAGGGGGCTCTGCCCCCTACGAGCTACGCTCGCCAACCCCCGTTCAGGCACACCAAAATCCAAAAAGCACGCTAATTTGATCGGCTTTAAAAATATTGAATTAAAATTTAAAAAAAAACAGTAGCGATCTCTCTGTAAACGGGTTTCCATTCATTTTTCTTGGGTTGGGGATTTTTAAGACCAAATCTGCTGCTGTTAAGAGATACAATGATGGTTTTCGTATTTAATTAAAAAAATAGTTAAACATTTGAAAATAAGGTAATGTAAAATGAATTAAGTAAACAGCGTCATTGTCTCCCGGTACTTTTTAACAGCGCTATAAGATAGTTCTTTTAAATAATTCATTTTAAATGTATCGTTTTAAATCTGACGTAATTTACACCAAAGTTTTATTTCTCTTATTAATATTCACGTGAAAATACTTTTGTTGTTAGAAGGAAATATTATTTGCGCTGTCTTCGAATTCACGATAATAGTTGAAAAGATTATCTCAAAATATCTCGCACAAATATATTTGGTACAGATGTCATATTCGCCCCATATTGGCGCGATTTTTTTTCGGTTACCAATTTGGGGAAAACATCAACAGCATAAACAACATAATCCGGGTTGCCACATCAAGCACTTTGGCGCAAGTTAAGTACCTGTTGCCTATATGATATTGGCGACAGAAAAAAATCGCTCCAATATGGGGCGAATATGACATCTGTTCCATATATTTTTCAATTTAAATTGTTTTGCTATATTTTTTGCCATTTTAAATATGACGTAATTTCCTCAAATTACAAGTTTTAACGCATAATAATGATTTTTTTTTATTTTAAGATTTTGTTTCTCTTTTAAAATTCAAGTGCAAATATGGTTCGTCGCAGATGTCATATTGGCGCAAATTTTTTCTGACGCCAATTTCATATACGCAACGGGTACTTAACTGGTGCTAAAGTGTTGTTATTTTGCTTGATATCGTAACCCGGATGGGTACAGATGTCATATTCGCCCCATATTGGCGCTATTTTTTTCGGTTTCCAATTTGGCGAAAACATCAACAGCATAAACAACATAATCCGGGTTACCACATCAAGCAAAATAACGACACTTTGGCGCGGAAAAAAATTGCGCCAAAATGCGCGTATATGACATCTGTGCCTATGGTTCTTATGACGTAATTTTCCTGCTTTTAACATGTAATCATTTAATTCTAATTTTAAAGTTTTTTTTTCTGTTTGTAACAGTCACGTGTAAATAAATTTTTAATTTGAAGTAAACATTATAGTTTGCGCTGTTTATGCAACTGGCAACAGTTTAAATTAATAACATTTTCTAAAATCTGTAAAAAATATCTCTCGAAATGCTGAAAATTTGAATTTAAAATTGAAATAAAACATCAAAAAATGAGTCAAATAAAAAAACTAAATGCAATCTGCACACCGGGAACTTATAACGTATAAAATGATCTAAAAATGATTAAATTCTCATGTTAGTTTTTGCTCCAATAAAACTTTTTTAATGGAACGATTTTGTCCAACTTTAGCATTAAATATTTCTTAAAATAATTCTTCGATTTGAAAACTGTCTGCATCAGTGTATTTATCAAACATTTCTCTATAATATCGCCGATTTTCATATTTTTGTATGCAACAGTTTTTTTTAATATTAACGATGAAAGGCCATGCTTAAGCATTCAAATTGGATGTGATCTACCCGGAATATCTACGCAGATGTTCATTGGTCCATTTCCAAATCAAAACTTTTTTTTATATATAGAAGGATATATTTTTATAATGCAAACATTTAATAAAGGTGTTTTAATTTTTTTCCTGCTCAAAAATTCTAATATTTCAGGTACATTCATGCAGTTACTTCTTATAAAGAAATGCATGAAAATTGTAGAAATTATTGTTCCTACACCAAAGAATCAAGCAACGTTCTTCCTTTTCCTGTAAATATAGTACATCTTGAATTGTATTCAATGGATTGATTAATTCAATTGATTGATTTATTCCCCCAAGTGATTGTCAAGACGGCATTTTCATGACTGCTGAGCCTTAAATGTCGGCCTAAAACGCTAACTTTGACAACTTTTATAAGTACATGTAGAAACTGAACAGTTACCAAATATCTCTTCTTGGTATCTGGACAGAACCTGTAAATTTTATGCTTTTACGAATATGCCTGAAATTTTGGTGCATTTACGAATGGAAATAAATTGGGTATGCGCCAGGAAATTAGCAAATTTAGATTTAAAATATAAAGTTTACTAATAAAGGTATGTGGCCCCTCTCTCCCCTCAAAAAAAGAGAGGTATGACGCCCCTCTAAATGGAAGGCTGCATCCGCCTTTGACAGACGGACGGAGCTGACAACGACTGTAGGTGCTACATATTTATATAACTAGGAACGCACTTAAAAATATAATGACGCCCTGCAAACTAGTTTTTCGTGCAGTTGTATGATAAGCATTTTAACAATCTTAGAAATGAAAAGAAAATAGAGCTTTTTCTTTTTTTATTATAATGATAAAACACTTGAATAGTATGTGAAATAATATTCATGTGATGTGTAATAAAATTTATTGTTATAAAATACACGAATATAATTTTAAATCAAACAGTCGTAATTCTATCTTAATTTACCTGACTATTAATAATTATTTTTACTATTTTTTTTTCAGGATGGAGCAAGACATATTCCTTCAGGTTAGTTGATTTTTCAGTATTACTATTATTAACTTATCCTGAAGCCATATAATATACGGCTTGTTATGCTTTATGATTTAAATTTCAAAGTTATGGTACCCTGCCAACACGAATAAATAATAAATTACTTTTTTACTGTAAGTCGTACAGAAATCTTACTCATTTTTTAGACGAGACGAAAACAAAGGCTAATTACACTAAGAAAACAACAACTGCAAAACTAAGCTAAACAGTTACAGTAAATCCTGAGAAATTGAAAGCTAACAACATAACAAATAAATAAACAAACAAATAATATCGTACTTAAAAAAATATATTACACTCTCTATTTTTCTTTTACGTGTTATTTTCTATTTTTCAATTTTTTAAAAAATATTTAATTGTAGCAATTTCACAGCTAGTTGGCCTATTTTAGCGAGCGCGATTTGGCGCATAAAACGATGAAAAGTTGTTATACACACACAGACAAAAACAGGGACACACTCTCGTGCCAAACCACTGTCACTAAAATACTAGAGAGGATAAATGTGCGAGGCTAACGAAAAAGACAGGTTGTTGCAATACGTTTCGCGTTCGCCTCACTTCTGACTGCTAGAGTCACACGGTGCTCTTTTCGTGCACCTGCATTTGAGCTTTTCCTGCAGCTCCTAAACGAAAAGAGCATCACCTGACTTGAGTGCTCCGAACAGAAACAAACGTGTAATGTAGTTAGGCAGACTCGCCTCAGATAATGCACCGCCCACTGAATACAGGTACTAAGCCTAAACGCTGACTCAAAAATGGCGGTTGCCGGAAGCGGATTTTTTTTTAAACGCATATACGGCCCCCTAAATTTGGACACCGGTATTTTATAAAAGATTTCTTTGACTTGTTTAAGCCCAGCAAAATAAAGCGAAATTTAAAAAAAAAATATTGGTACCAAAATTCAAGAGACCGTACGCACGCTGAAAAAAATCCACGTTCGGCTGCCGCCCTTTTTGTGTCAGCGCTCTGGCCTTATTATTCAGGGGGCGGTGGATAATGTGCATGTGAGATCATTATAGGCCGAATGCGGTCTGCAAACAATGAATTGATTGGTTCAACCTACCGGCAATGAAAGTCGGTAACTCAAATTAAAATGGTTCACAACAATTCTTGTGTTAAGAAATCACTTCAAGTCTGTTTTATTATTACTTACATACATACACAATGGTATTATAATCCATGAAGGATTTTGACCTTCCTTAATATACCTTGCCAGACCTTCGCCTTTAATTTATAATTTGCCATTTGGTTTTGTGCTAGGTCTTTCTCTACTTCTTCTACCCATCTCTTCCTGAGTCATCCCAACACTCCTTTTCCCTATTAATATACCATCATATATCTTCTCTGTGCTTCTCTCACCCCTCATTCGGATTAAATGGCCTAACATGGCATTCTTCTTATTTTAATGGCATTTATTATGTCTTTTTCGTTATATAGCTGTTCAGTCTCCATATTTGACTGATACGCTATGCATTGCCTTCCTAAATGGGTCCAAAAATTTGTCCTAAGATCTTCCTTTCCCAAGTAATAAGTAACTTTTCATCTTTTTGTGTAGTTGTCCAAGTCTCGCTACCATAAATACCTATTAGTTTTATAAAAGTTATATAAATTTTAAGTTTAGTTGTTCGGGATATTTTAGAATGTTTCGAGGAGAAAAATAGCATCTATTTCCTGCTGTAAGTCGAGCTTTAATCACGGCTTCTACCATATTATCATAGGTGATCATAGACCGAAATATTTAAATTCTGATACTTCATTAAATTGTAATTAATTATTTATGGCTATCGTTGCTGTTGTCTGTGAAAAGAGGCGTCGCGATGGAGGGTTATGGGGGGTGCCTCCCCCCCCCCCCCCCAATATATGTGAACTTGGGAAATTTGAGCTTAGAGTTGGGAAATTATAGATTTTTGAAACACTTTTTTTTTTTTCTTTAAATAACGTAAAAAAAAAAAAAAAAAAAAAAAAAAAAAAAAAAAAAAAAAAATTATTGTTTTGCTGACCACCTTTCTGAGTTCTGTAATAGTAAAATAGTTAAACTTTCAAAAGAAATACAAAAAGCAGCCTAGGTCAATTTCTCATTATGTTTCTCTGTGCTACGAAAATATCACAAAAATATCATATATCTACCAGACCTTAATTTCTCTACTGTTGTACTGTATGTCTCTAATCTATCTCTTCCAAAACTTTGTTCCTTTCTCAAAAATCTAGAAATATGAGGCTATTTTCATATGAAGTATGATTATGACTCGTACGCAATTGAAGACAAAAACTTTCATTAAATGAACCAATAATTATAATTTTTATGTTTTTAGTTTCAGCATTTTACTTTAGAAATAATTGTTTTTTCGTATAAGTATTATTATCATTAAACACACATTGAACATATAACTTTAGTTGGAAAATAGAGCAATTTGTTTCACGTTGAGAAATTTTTGAATTAGAAGTTGGGAAAATTTTGAACTCTCCTCCCCGAAAAATTTTTTGTCGCTACGCCCCTGTCTGTGAATTCTTTCTGTCCATTTTCATGTATTTTGCTTTTCTCTGTTAACCTCAAGGCCTAGTTTTTTCCCTGTAGTTTCTAGTTTATGGTACGTTTCTTAGACTTTCTTATTTCTAGCAATTTTATCAACATCATCAGCAAATGCAAGAATATGTAAAGAGCGATTCATAATAGTACCTCCTGTGTTGCAGTAGATTCTTCTAATTATTTTTCCTAGACATAAATTAAAGAGTATTGTTGAGAGAAGGTTTCATTATTATTGCTTTTAGGGCAATTCCATCGTAATTGACGTAACATTTGATCACGGAATTTTGTTTTCAAAACTATGAAGAAAATTTACTAATAAAGCTAGAACAAATTTTTGCAATTTAAAATATTTCATACTAAGGACTTAATACTCAAATACTTACAGATTATTTCAATCTCTCTTTGAGTCCCAAAAATTGAAAGTCAAAATTCTGTAACTGACGTAACATAAAATAGACAAACATTTTTTCTGCCTTCATTGAAGTGTAAAAATTATCAAAACTATCCCGTAAAAAAAGTGATTTAATGTTCTCAACAACACTAAGTAATGCCAAATTATAATAGTAACTTGTTTAATTAATTTCTGAATAATAAAAAAGAAAAAAATGGCATTTACATGTGTAACTGTCGTAACTTTTATTGTGTAACTGACGTAACATTATATGACTTTACAAGGACAATAATGGTACTTAACTTAGTTTGTAAAGAGTAATAATTTACAAAGCCTTTTTACTAGGATTTTGTTATAGAATATAAAAATATCAAGTTTTACAATCATACCCTTAAATTAAACATATTATAAATTTTATCCCCCCCCCCCCACACACACACACACAAAAAAAAAAACATAATTTTCTGTAGAATTGGCCTTTAAATTAGGGTTTTGTTGTTACAGCCTCTTGAATAGTAGAAAAACGGGTTGATTCAAAAAATGGTGACTGTCGTAGACGGATTTCCCTGCCAGGGTTTATACGGTCCCTTAAATTTAAGTATATCTGTTTTCGAATTGTATTCTTCGTAATAAGGCGAAGAGAACTGTACGAAAAAAGTGATATTTAAATTCAGTGGACCATACAAACGCTTAAACATATCCATCTACGACAATCACCATTTTTAAATCGGTTCGTATGCTAGTATTCAGAGAGCTGTGATTGTGATGAGCGATGCAGAGAATGGGAAAAACCTATTCACGAGGATAAAACAAGTTTTTGGAAGGAACAGTTTTAAAAATTCCTGGGAGCTTTCAAAAAGTCTTAAGAATAAATAAATATTCTTTTTCGTAATGATTTCAATATAAGTCTTTTATGGATCTTTAATGAAGTATTGAACTTTTATATAGGCGAAGAATTTAAAAATATACATTCAAGATCATTACAATTAAAATGAAGTACATCAATTAAACATAATAATAATTAGACAATTTAAAAATATACCTTTTTAATTCATTAATATTATTTTAAAAACTCATAATTCTCAGTATAAAATAGAATATAAACACATTACAAAACGTTTGGAATCAAATATTTTAATAGAAAACAAATTTAACAAGTAAGAAAAAATCATGCGTCAAGCATAGATTATGAAACACTTTCCAACACATTCAGAGTAATGCAACAAAACTGCACTGTTTAAAAAATTAAAATATTACGTTTAATTCAACCATATGGAAACGCATAATATATTTCAGAACCCAATTTCAGCTGTTCCCATCCACAATCGGAAAATTATGCGAATTGCAGCCCTGTAT
This sequence comes from Maratus speciosus, assembly GCA_963932465.1. Lineage (NCBI taxonomy): Eukaryota > Metazoa > Arthropoda > Arachnida > Araneae > Salticidae > Maratus > Maratus speciosus. The sequence continues at coordinate 635,258,156 of OZ010786.1, forward strand.
ATGATTTATAGATCTGAATCTATTAGCTACATGCAAGCCAAAATTTAGTTCCCTTAAGAGCTACATATACTTCAGTTGAAAATTTACCTTCAGCAATTTCCTCTAATAAGGAGAACGGCACGTGAATACTTTTTTGCAGCCCTGTATTTGAGGTATAGAATTTATATATAACGGGTAAGATGCAAAAAATTAATCAAATTTATAAACGCATACTGAATTTTAAACCGTGCACTCCAGCAATTATTACTCAAAGACAGTACACTGTACTGCAACCAATTTCTTTTGTGCGTCCCTGTAAATGAATAAAAAATGCCATGAATGTCCTGTTCTAACGTGATCGTAGTGAAATTCAGTGATTTATACCAGTTTCAATACATTTGAAATAGCGAATGTCATTAAAATACTCTGCAAACGATTTTTCCCCCTATACCTTAATGTAAGGGAATACTTTTGAGTGCCCCTGTAAATGAACGATTAATCCTACGAACTTCATATACAATAAAAAACATGCTTTGGTGACCCTAAATAACCTTTGTCAATTTCAGGAAAATCCGAGTATATTTACAGGAGTTATTCTCCATATACCGTCATGTAATGGAATACTTTTGAGTGCCCCTGTAAATGAACGATTAATTCTACATACTTCATATACAATACCAAACATGCTTTGGTGATCCTAAAGAACTTTATCAATTTCATGAAAATCCGAGTATATTTACTGGAGTTGTTCCCCATATACCATAATGTAATGGAATAATTTTGAGTGCCCCTGTAAATGAACGATTAATGCTACATACTTCATATACAATAACAAACATGCTTTGATGACCCTAAATAACCTTTATCAATTTGATGAAAATCCGAGTATATTTACGAGAGTTATTCCCCATATACCTTAATGTAATGGAATACTTTTGAATGCCCTGTAAATGAACGATTAATCCTACATACTTCATATACAATACCAAACATGCTTTGGTAACCCTAAATAACCTTTATCAATTTCATGAAAATCCGAGAATATTTACGGGAGTTAGAGCGTGGACAGACGGCCAGACGGACTGACGGCCAGACAAACCGAATGCATAAATACTTTTCAAGTTTGTTGGAAAGTGTTAAAAAGGGGGCTAAATGATGAAGAATAAAAAGATCAATTAACTATAAATGCGCCAAACGAAATTATCCATTTACCAATAATGTATTGAAGAGTATGAATAGTGGCAACGAACAGGAAATGGGAAGCCTGTATTTAAACTGGTTTATGCTCTATCTATTGATACTATACAGAGGGCGTTCACACGTATGTGTAACGATTTTCCCTTAATTTACGATTTAAATTTAAATGTTACAAATAAAGACCTAGGGTAAAATCAGTGATGACCCAATTAAGGACGTAGTTTTGGTTTTTAGCATATAATTACTAAGCCGATTAAAATTTTGTTATGACGGTGATCAAGATATAAGAAGCAAGGATAAAAGAATAATTTAGAGTCAAGAAAATTAAGAAAGTCAAAAATTATTAATTGGCGCAATTTGTTTTACAAAAAAGCCTACAACCACCAGTGATATCCCACCTCAGACTAGTAATGGCCCGTCACTGCATGGCCCACACAAATCAATCCTTCTTTTTGTGATCATTTATGGCTGTATCTGGTCCTTGACCTTTTATTAGTCTTCTCAGCTTCTTTGTCAGCCTTGTCAGCTTATTTTACTCTCCGTTTTATCATCCTTTCTTTCAGTTTTGCTGAACTTCTTGTTTTTTAATATCCTTGGCATCTTGCACCTCGTATCATCTACGATATGTTTGGACGAAAGGCATTCTCTCGTACCTCTTATTCCCTTTCCTTATAGGACCAATTGAAGGATTTCTTTTAACCAATAAGAGTGGTCTTCAGGTGTTGAGGGGAAAGGTATGAATTTTCGGGCTTTCAAAAACTCTCTTCATCGGTAGTTTTCGGTTCCTGCCAAATAATTTTCAGATTCATAAGAATATTTTCGAAGTTATCGTTACTGAAGTTCTTACTTGGTTTGAATGTCACGATTCCCACTGGGTATGAGTCATCGTCTTCCGCTAAGTCCATTGCCGTTTACGTAAGCCTTGTTTGAATGTTTGGCTTTCTCCCAGATGCTTACACAAACGGCGTAAAGCTTCCAACTCTTCACTTGGTGGGTCTTGCGTATTTCCGATTATCTTCACCACATTCTCAACGACGACTTTATGGAAGATTTCAATCGAAAGAATGTGCATATTTTGCGATGTTCAAAGACTTATTACAGGTGGTAACAGTTGAAACATTGTTGTTGATGTGATCCTTGCATTTTGAGTAGTTTACCATGTTTTGCATCGAACGAGAAAAGTCATGTTGCTCCTTATTGCCTTCATCATGCCGTTTTATAGGGCGATTTTCAGTATTGAGCGATGCTCACTTTAGTTACAGCTTCATGTGGATAGGTTTTGCGTCATCAAAGAAGGTGCTTGTGCCACTCAGTTATTAGCGGACTAAAAGCAGCATCGTCGCAGGTTTGAAGAATGTGGGTAACATTTGGGTATAAGACGATCAAAATTATCTGTATGGATTTGTAAAGTTCACTGGTTTCACGCGTAAAAAGCGTTTTGTGACCATCCACAAGCAAAATTACCGGCAATTGAACATCGCTTTTCGCCTTAAAAAAGCAAGGACATTTCTTATGCATTCATAAAACATTTGTGCACCCATCCAAAGGTCGATGCCTCTAGCAATGCCCCACGATCTCGGAACGCTGTGAATCACTTGCGCAGGAATCATTTCAGACTTGTAGATTATAATAATAGGTTCCAGAAGCCAAAAACGCAAATTTGCCAGTTATGGAAAACGTGGAGTCAGTTTGGTCAATTTCATAAACATTGTTCGTGCCCTACTGGATACCTCAAGTCAAAGTGTTGAAGACTCTGTTTGTATCCAGGAAGGTTCCGAAAAGGTTTTCTTTCTTAAACAATTCCGTGATGTCCCGGAGCCATTTTCGAATGTCCTCTTCGTTGGCATTTCCACTGGCTTTTGTAATGACCTCCGTTGATCGCTATGCGATCTCAGGGAGTCGGTGCAAAAAAGGCAAGTCATCATTGTCTACCTGATGAAAATCATCTCCCTATAATTACCCGCTCCCTTGGTCTAGCAAAAAAGCTATAGGTGAGAGAATTTTTGTGAATAGTACACAACTCAAACTAACACTCACAGTGTTCCGCTGATTTTCAAACATAAAAATACGTTCTTTTTAACTTTTTCAACATTTAAAAACTATAAAGTAAAACCAGAAATGATTAAAATTTTACCTCTGGAAAAAACAGTTTTTACTTCGGGTCATTTCTCTAGAAACGCATTGACGCTGCCTAGAACATCGTGCTGGAAATGGGGAAAACCTTTCTTTTCCCTGAATGTTCTAATTCTTGATCTCACATATGAGGCATTAGGAGGCCAAACAGTGCGCATGACAATTCACACGAGTTCGGAAAGCTTGAATAGACGCAAAGACGTAGCAAATTTGAAACGACCTCCACGCCGCGTCAACTCATATATGCAATGTGAAGAGTGAGATGCATCGTGCCGATTGTCACCATATGGATCGTCTGTGAAAAATGTCAGAATGCGAACAAAAGTTTATACTCTAAGCAAACGATATCATTTGAGATGAGTTAGCTCTAAATGTAAGCAAATGCATATACCAATCAGATTATCAATATTTTTGTTTCACTACCGTAATTTGACTATGCTCAATATGGACAAGTGCTTTTTTTGAGCTAAAAATGTACGGCGAAATGCGAACAATAACAAGAGGAATAGGATAATATAAATTTGCACCAAATAATTTTGTTCAGACGTGCGAAAGAAATCGATGCACTCGATAACATTACTTTAATTAATGCCAACACAAAGTGATAAAGTATTAAAAGTAGCTGTACACTGTTAAAAATTTTCCTGTGAAATTACAGAGAATCTATGGGTGATCCGTTATCTTAAGTCTTATGTAAAATTACAGAGATTAGAAAAACAGAGATTCTGTTAAATAACAGAGAAGTTATTTGGTAAATTTACACAAGATTCTGTAAATTAACATCGTTAAAAATACGCAAGACTCTGTAAATCAATTTATTTTTTTAATTAAAAGAATTTAACTTAGTTTTTGAAATCAGCGAAATTTAGAACATCGAAGTATCAGAGATATTCAAGCAAATTTGAACTGCTGTGCCATTTAATTTTTTTTTTACACAACTTGCTTCTAGCCGGCCTGGGATTTGAACCCGAGACCTCTGAGCAGGAGAAAAACATCTTACTGACTGCGCCATAGGAGCTGTTACTGCGGTGTATAAAGGATGTCCTTTATAATAAAGCGGGGGAAAATCTATTTGTACTTGTGCTTTTCAAAGATTTCGCTTCAAATATATTCGTTAGAAAGTTTCTTAAACGGTTTATTTTAATTTAGTTTGGACCGAAACATAATACTTATTATTTTTTTAAACCAACTTTAATTTCACTATATTAATTTTAACACAATTATTCTAATTGGTAAACAAATCATATTAGATGTAAATTTCCAACTGGGCGAAAAATGTCCGGACCAGGATCCTGGTCCGGACATTTTTCGCCCAGTTGGAAATTTACATCTAATACAAATTTAATTTTTCAATCCTTTATTTACGGAATTATTTATCAAGAAATTGCTTCTTCTCAATAATTATCTTCTTTAATATCTGAAGATATACTGGAATTTTTAAATAATAATAATGTGAAATTTAGATGTATTTTTTTCATTAAAACTGGTTAAATATATTGGTAATTATAACATTTTTTGTAAAATATTTACAAAAATAATCAGATTAATTAACCGAAATTAATTTTAAGGTTATATCACAATTCTTATAAAAGCAATGTATTTAAATGTATTATGATTCTAACTAACTAAATGAATGAAAAAAAAAATAAAAAAATTGAAACAAATTTTTTTTCTTTAATAATTCTAATAAAATTGCAAAAGAATTTTAAACGTGTGTATTTGAATTACAAGTTTTAACAAAGCTGAAAATATTTTTAAATAAAAACATGGAAATCCCTACAGGGAATTAGATACAAGATAAGGGAAACCAAGATAAGGTCTGTAAATTGATGACCGAGAAACTCAATCGAATGCATTTAACCGAGAACTAGTGTAAATTTACAGAGAGTCTTGACCGAGAAACTCAATCGAATGCATTTAACCGAGAACTGGTATAAATTTACAGAGAGTCTTGACAAAGAAACTCGATCGAATGCATTTAACCAAGAACTGGTTTAAATTTACGGCAAGTTTTGACCGAGAAACTCGATCGAATGCATTTAACCAAGAACTAGTGTAAATTTACAGAGAGTCTCGATTTTTTTAATGTGATTTTACAGAAATTTTTAACTGTGTAGGCCATCACTGCTTTGATCATGAAAAATACGCACCAGTAATGATCCACCCCACTAATCAGCTGAATAACCTTATTTTAATCATGCCAATATGTTTACACGTTCCTTACACTTTATAGAAGTCATTATAACTCACTTTCTTTCGTTTTACCTTCTTTAAAACTTTCGTCCACTGCAAGAAGTCCAGCTTTGCTTTTTAACAGTCTTGCTAGCAAAACACTGCTGAAAAAGGAGAAAAAGACAAGTTTCCACGCGAAGAGCACTCCCTCACATTATAGGCCGGGAGCCGGCAGCACAGAGAATCATCCCATCCAGTTCACAGCTGAAATTCCAGAATTAGTTAAAATTCAATTGGCATATTAAAGCGCAATCGGTCTGCCAAGTCATATCTTGGTGGAAAACACCTAAAAACCGGATTTTAGCGGTTGACTCGTACACTGTTAAAAATATCGTGAAAAATTACCTCTGTTTTTAAAGGCTATCTATTTTCTGACCAATGAGAACGCTACATAAACACCTATCGAGCATTCTCATTGGTCAGAAAATAGATAGCCTTTAAAAACAAAAGTAATCTTTCACGATATTTTTAACAGTGTAGGTTTACCATTGTGTTTTCCTGCTCCCAGTCCTCCATGTTTTCAAACTTTTGGGTGCAGGAAAGCACAATGGTAAAACCACGAGTCAACCGCTAAAATCGGGTTTTGAGGTGTTTTCCACCACGATAGGACTTGGCAGACCGATTGCGTTTTAATATGCCAAGCAATTTTTAACTAATTCTGGAATTTCAGCCGTGAACTCGATGAGGGGATTGTCTTTGCTGCCGGTTCCCGGTCCATTACGTGCGATGACTTTTTGGAAAAAAGGCATAATCTAACAGTCGAAAGGTCATTATATCACTCTTTTATTTTCGTTCAAATTGAATGTTGTGTGTTTTGCCTCTAGCGTCGTCGAAATATTAAATGGGTCATTACTGGTGCATGGGCCATCATAGGTAGGTGATCTTACTCTATGTGGCATAATTTTAGAATACGGTTTTATTTTCGTTTGCACCATTAAAAATATTCTTTGCATTAAAATGTCACTGGGAAATAAACAATGGATCAAAGACTCTATTTGTGTTTTACGAAGAAAAATAATCTAATCCGATTTTTTTAAAGATGTGAGAACCGCGGTTTTAATATCTTTACACGTAAAATAATGGATGTAATTAGTAAAAAAGAAAAGAAACGTCAAAGTTTACAGTTGACTGGGAAAAGGGTAAAAAATTCATACTCAACTCGTGTACAGTCGCGAAAAAGAAAAAGTAAACACCCCTTACTAACTCTGCAAACAATTACTGTAGAAGAAAGTTACTGGTACCACAGGATTGGTAATAAAGTCAATTTTTAAATAATGCATATAACATTTGCTTTGGGGGTCATCTACATGTTAAAACGAAACATAACTTTGTTTTTTTCAATAGCAGTCAACAATTCTGATAGCATAAATGAACTCTACACCCTTCAATTAGCCTAAAAAAATATTTTTATACAATTCGTACGATAAGTTTCCGAGAAATTAATTGTTTTAAAACGAGCGTATTTTAAAGGTTGTATTCAAATGGAAGTTCGGTACTTGACTGTTAACTGAGAGAGCCCCCTTCTTGATCAAGGTATCTTAAGCGCCACTCAAGCAGTCATTGACGACTGCTAGATTACAGGATAGCATAAGAAATTTCAAAATATCTAGTCATTTCTATCATAGACTTCCTTAAATCATAATTTTTCCGTTTTTTAAGCATAATTTGAAAACTACTTGGAAGAAAAATGAGAATTTTTGCCATAAAGCAGAGGACTTAATAAATCTAAATCCATCAAAAAAATTATAGGTTGCAATTCATACTTTTTTCGAATATTAATTTCATAATTCATAATCATATCATAAAATTATAAAAATTGCAAATTTAATGTATTTATGTTTAGGTATTTTAGTATATTATTGCTACAGAAAAAATTAGCACATTAGGAGTATAACTTGAGGAGATATTAATGAAAATATGAAAATGTAATTTAACATTAGAAGCACTAAATTTTAAATGTTTATAATTCAAAAACTTATCATTCAAATGACTTGAAATTTGGTGTCTAGGCATAGTTTGAACCGAAGATTTGAAATATCTCGTTAAAATTGGGTATTGCCATTAAAAAAAAAGTTTGGGTTAGTTTTAATATGTAAATGGCCCCCTAAGCAAATTTTATATAAATCATTTAAAAGTAGACTCTATTTATAATCGTTCGGTACCAGTAACTTTCTTCTACGATAATTTGTTGAGAAGTTAGTAGAGGGTGTTTACTTTTTTTTTCCACGGCTATACTCGTACATTCACGGCTTATTATATCTAAAGTCGTATCTCATGTTTTAACATCTTGAAGGGCGGTGGAATATAATAAATTCCACTTAATTTTAATTCCTAATTGCCACAATGACACCGGAATTTTGAAATAAAATTTTGCATTTATACCGTACGCGAAGAAAAGCGCTTACTTGTTTTCAAATAAATTTGTTTCTGAATCTTGGTGTGAATCAGACATTTCAATATTTTAGCAACAGAAGTACTTTGGCCCTCAAAGGGTTAAATGAAAATCTAACTCCACAAATAAGTATAGAAAAATATTTAACCATCTTTATAGGAAGTGCAAACAAAATTATAAAAAATGATTTAAAGTTAATGAAAGCAAAAAAACAAATGAAGTTCACTACCTAATACGAAAACAGGTCTCTCAGCGTAAGATTATGTGCAGATTTTTATATGCAAACGGGTGAAAAATGGAAATATATAGTTACAATTGATGAGGCTTGAATATATTGATCTGAATGCAATAGAAAAATTCGATTTACTACCGAAAAAAAAGAGGAGAAAAATAACTAAAATGTTGATTCAGAGAAAGCAAGGAATGCTTTACTAAAGGTTTTAAAATGTTCGCTGGATTCTCTTATAATGGAAAACGTAAAATAAGGAAAATAGAAAAAAAGTCAAAATTAACTGGGACTACTATTAGAAATATATCAGGTGTCCCAAAAATTACTGATGGATTTTAAAATTCAATAACTTGCAAACGGCGACAGATATTAAAAAATTTTTGCAGGAGGGTTATGTAAGATGTCAGAAGTTTTTATGCTGCGATTCCCAGTTTTAGTTACAAATAACAGCGATGGATGACACTGAAAGCAATAGGCGCTCAATCCAGGTTTAGTTGTTCGGCCTCTCTCTTCTCCCATGCGAAAAAAGGAGATTAAATTGTTTTGTATGGAACCCGGAGTATTAAAAATCGGGTCTGGAATTAGCACCTATTGCTCGCAGCGTCATCTATTGTTTGAAATTCGAACTAAAATCAAGAATCACAGTAAAAACTCCCCACATCATACATAACCGTCCTGCAAGAATTTTCTTAATATCTGTCACCGTTTGCAAGTTATTGAATTTTAAAATCCATCAGTCATTTTTGGGACATACCAGGTATTTTAACACCTGTTTCCAAAGAAGACATTCCATTACTTTACCCAAACAACCTTCGCTCTGTTAACCTCCATCAGGATAATATTGTCAGCCATACCTCTAAACCAACTGCTATTTTTTTTTAAAACAAGAGAAATCAGAATTAAGGCTATTTCGTTTAAATGCATTCCACCCAAGTCCGCGGACGCGTCACCTATGGATTACTGTGCATTTGGACTTTTAAAACAAGTTATTAAAGGCATCCCAAAACATTGGATTGACTCAAGTAGATTGCGGTCGAAGACAAAATCAACCATAATATTCTAAGAAAAGGTCTTTTAACTCGGAAATTACGATGCAATATGATAGTTCAACAAAAGGGCTATCAAATTGAACATATTAGAAAATAAAATTCTTATCTTCGTTAACATATTTTTTTTCCAAAATTGTTACAAAAATGTGTGAACACCTTCTGTATTTGTTATTTTCCGTGTATTAGTCCTAATTTCAAAGTGAAACAGGACTCAAAATACCAAATAGTCTCCAAAGTTTCGGATTTATTCCCCCAAATTCTCAGCTTTATTTCCTCCCCTGAAAGTCTGCGGGATTTTTGTTGAAGCTTTAAGAGGCTGTAGCTGTAACCTGAAATGTACAAAGATTTTAACAATAAAATGTATTTCTATTTTTGTGACAGATTACGACACTATGTCGGACTGCGACGCCCTCATCCGCGGCCAGGAGGGTTGGATCTTCACTCCCAACTACCCTTCCGACTATGACGACTACAGGCGATGCGACTATGTGGTGCAGCGCTTGACACCGGACACGTGCAGGGTGGAGATGACTCTAAACGATTTCGACCTGGAGGAGAGCGATCACTGCCTCAAGGACTATCTAGATCTGAGGGACGGACAACAAGGTGTGCTATGTGGCGCCCTCGCGTCGGGTACAAAAAGTAAGTATCTTTGGACAATAACTAGAGTGCCTCTATAAGAAGTGGTGACACACACAGTGCACGTACTCAGACTAATTTTTTTGTCCAAACTATGCAAACTTACAATGGAGGATATTCCAAATATCGGTTCGAGGCTGAAGAAAGTCACGTGATACCGGTAATTTACCCAAGGAACTTCTAACTGGTAAGAAGGGAAGATACTACTACTTTGCCTCATGAACCGTTTCATTGGCTATCGGGGATTTACATTACACGTCAACGGAGCCTTCCCTTCTTTACGATAGAAGTTTTTACCTTGACCACGTGATCAAAATGTAGATGGAATATCCTCCATTGCAGAATTTGAGGATACTCTCCTAAACGCTGGATTATGCGAGTGAGACTTTGGAGCCTCTATATGAAAGTGGCGACATACGGGAAATAAAATTTGAGTAGGTAAAACGATTTTGGGTAAAAATGAATCTTCAAGCATAGTCCACACTGTAAAAAAAAATAATGCCAGTTTTCCGGTAGGAATCGGAAAAATAGTTGCCCTTATCGTACCGGAATAATTTCCAACCCAGCTCGGAATAAAATCCGTAAAATCGGAATAAAATCCGTAAAATACCGTTTTACTGACTATTTCCTTACTTTTACGGATTTTATTCCGAGCTGGGTCGGAATTTATTCCGGTACTATAAGGGTAACTATTTTTCCGATTCCTACCGGAAAACTGACAGTACTATTTTTACAGTGCAAGAGCCGACAGCACAAAAACCTATGTTATCAAGCACAAGTAAAAAAACCTTTATTTTATGGAAGAGCAGACGTAGGGGAATCTAATGTTCCATGTCTGCCGGAAGTGAAGTGATGCATAAGCCAAAAATGAATGCCACTAGGGGTTGACTTGTAGGTTTATCATTGTGTTTGTCCTACAAACAAAGATATGAAAACATGGAGGATAGTTGTAGGACAAACACAATGATAAACCTACGAGTCAACCACGGGTGGTATTCATTTTTGGCTCATGCACCATTTCACTTCCGACAGACATGGATAATTAGATTCCCCTACTACTACTCTCCCATAAAATAAAGGTTTTTTTCTTGTGCTTGATAACATAGGTTTTTGATCTGTCAGCTCTTGGACTAGCATCTTTGCGAGTCTACCATTATCGCCAAACTAATGTTTGTTGATTTGTCTCATTCGTCTATCTAAACGAACTTGTCGAGACAAATATTGCCATGTTCTGGAATGTTGGTTTCCATAGTTTGTACAAGAGGTAAAAACAGAAAAGATAAAGACCCCTCCCTCGTCAGTTTTCAAAGTATTTCATTGACTGTTCCGGACGACGTTGGTCCTTTACACTAAGTATGCTATTATACAAGGCGTCAAAGTTGCCGCTATTTTCGGGCGACACAATCTTAACATATGGCGTCAAAAAGTTGCACGAGCAACTTTTTATTGTTGGAGCAATTTTGTTGCCTATAATTTTCATAAAAGAGATCAGGACCAATATCGTGTGGAACAGCCAATGAAATGCTTGAAAAAGTGACGACGGAGTAGCCTTGATTATAGTGTCTAGAAGATATAGGTCAGGATCTTGATAGATTTTTCGGTGTTACCGAGACGAGATTGACCAATCAGAAGCCTGAATTTTTGCGAACTTTCACTGTTTGAAGTAAACAGCGAAAAGTTCTCGAAACATGCATATTTCTGATTGGTCAATCTCATTTCGTTAACAGCGAAAAATCTATACGGATCCCAGCCATCTTGTGGAAATTGGCCAACTAAAAAGTGCTAAAAAATTGTATCCCATGAATATTTAAGGATGCTTAATGAAAAATGTCGATCGCAGCGACATCTGGTAGTTCCAACGTAAACATTATATAAGAATTCAATCAAGAAAGCGTTTCAGCCAGAGAAGAGCTAGCAGATGTCGTTGCGATCGACATTTGTCACTAAGCATCGTTCAGCATTTATGAGATTCAATTTCTTAGTACTTTTTATAACATTACTGGAATAGCCGATTTCCACACTATAGCTTCTAGACGCTATACCTGGATCATTCTGACGGAGGAATTACTGTCGTTTCAAATTATCCCATCTAATAGCCCTTTAAAGAACATTATAGGCGACAAAAGTGCTTCAGTAAAAAGTTGCTTGTTTCAAGCAACTCCCTTTAAAGACATAGGTTATCAATGTGTGGCCCGAAAGGGGCGGCAATTTTGACCATTCGTGTAATGGGGCCATAATCAGACAAGTTAACAAACATTAGCTTGGAGATAAATAGAGGGCTTGAAAAAATGCTTGGCTATGTGTTTTTCCCAAAATTGTCTCAACCAATCTCGTCCATTTTTTTTTCTTTTAGATATAATTGAATTAAAATCAAATGTATGATGATTAAATACCTGGTGAGCCAAAAGTTCGTTAAAACTTTAAAAACTCACAAAAAAGGAAGAAATTATGATAAAGGAGTGCGGTTTGCAAGAAAGTGCTCCCAAGGTAGTCGGATTTTTTTTTTAGCAACGCTGACGAACCGAAACACAATGAACAGGTTCTGGAGGTCATGTTGAACATTTGTTATTGGAAGAACAAATTAATGGAGCGTATTATTGTCATGTTCCTTTTGCTTCGGATCGTCAGTGCCCTCTATATGTGATTTTTTTTTACAATTTTTTTTTGCTGCTAAAAAAAAATCCGACTACCTTGTGAGCCAGCCCTTTCTTGCAAACCGCACTCCTTTATCATAATTTCTTCCTTTTTTATGAGTTTTTAAAGCTTTAACGAACTTTTGACTCACCCGGTATAAGTAATCATACGTACTTAAAGATAATTATCTCAATAATATATTTTCGTATATTGAATCTGCATGTGATTTTTTAGTGGTTAAGTCGATGGATACAAAATAAGAACAGCTGAATTTGTATCTCGTTTCATGTTTGGATAGCCGTAGTATTCAACTGTAAATAAAAGTTCCGGTTTGTTGACTTCCCTTCTTGAAAAGATGGCAACAGAATCAGTCATATATGACAGTGAGCTTTGTTTTATGTACATTTCTTGTGGTGTTTAAAAAAAATGAGTATATGCATTTTTCAAAAGGAATAAATCGTAGCTGTTATAAATCGAAAAAAGGCTAAAGAATGGGTACAGTTTGCTTATCAGCGACGAATTCTTTTTTCTTTCAGTATTGATTTTTGTAACCATTAAAGATGTGTAGGTGTAGGCCACTTTGGAATGCCTACCAAAAAAACAGCTGCTATTTTTAACGTTCGCACATCACTTTTAAATATCATGTCGGATAATTTCAATTTTTACATCATCGAATAGAAAAAAAACATGTACTGTCGAAAGAAATTTGTTTGAGAAAACTGTTGCTCGATTTAGTGACTTTATGCTTTTTAAATAATTTCCAAACAAGATTCTTTTTTCTCAACAATAAACATTTGTTTTCTTCAATAGTGTAAATAAATAATACCAGAGTTATCACAATCGGCAATTGATTGCGCAGAGAAAATTAAAAGGAGATAAAGCATATTAACCTCAAGAACTTAAGATACCAACCCTTTAGCACTTTTATCTGTCACGAAAAGGTAGATTTTCATTTTATGTTGAACATCTAAATAATACCAAGTTAAGTTAGTTAAAAGACACATTGCATCAGAAAATGTCTGTAATTATAATTAAATTTTTACTTCTGCTTTCTTAACTTCTAACTGTGCAATTATCGTCTGCCGAATTTTTAAAGAATGAGTTGTAATTTGCATTTTAATATTTTGAAGGTCGTTGATTTATTTTCAATTTTTATTATTATTTATAATATTAATTTGTATAAGTGTATTATTTAGCGAATGATTCTCATTTTTGCAGAGCAGCTCCAGTTCCGTTCCGGTCAGTACACCATGACTTTGAGATTTAAGAGCGACAAGGAAGGCGGCAGGAAAGGCTTCATGATCCAGCTCAAACAGATCCCCAGGTCTTGCGGTGCGACTACCGTACCGGGTAAGTTGGCAAAATATATTTTTGTATAAGATAAAAGGAAGCGCTGACGTCACACTGGCAAAATGATGACTGACAAACTGTCAATTTTTAAACTCTATATTATACAAAAGAATTCAGGCTATCTGATTGGTATACGAATAAGTCACTACGATCTGATTGGTCTACGATTAATATGTCTGCTATGCGACTGGTCTACCCGACAATGATGCTAAGGTAAAAATGTGACGCAATATAGACCGAGAGGTGGCAGCACAGACAATCACCTCATCGAGTTCACGGCTGAAATTCCAGAATTAATTAAAACTCGATTCGCATATTAAAACGCAATCGGTCTGCCAAGTCATATCTTGGTGGAAAATATCTGAAAACCCGATTTTATCGGTTGACTCGTAGGTTTATCATCGAGTTTCCCTGCACCCAAAAGTATAAAAACATGGAGAGGAGGACTGGGAGAGCAGGAAAACACAACGGTAAACCTACGAGTCAGCTGCAAAAATCGGGTTTTCAGGTGTTTTCCACCTAGATAGGACTTGGCAGACCGATTGCGTTTTAATAGGCGAATCGAGTTTTAATTAATCTTGGAATTTCAGCCGTGAACTCGATGAGGTGATTGCCTGTGCTGCTACCTCCCGGTCTAATAGATTTATATCTTTTATATCCATGGATGAACTTAGCATAAAGTTAAAGAGGGGGGGGGGGGGAACAAGGATTTGGAGTCTGTAGTCAGCTTCTAAGGTTACCTTTATATATATATATATATATTAAATAATTTAATCAAGTAATAACCTAAATAGAATATTTTGCCAGAATCACGCATATACGACAATTTTTAAACATATTATATTATGTATATGTATGTTGTTAAAAACAAAAATCTTGGCTGCCTCCACTCAACTTTCGAAACACTTTACAGAATACTGTACATTCAAATAAATAGTAATATAATAATAAATAAATAATTAAATCTTTTTCAAAGCTGAAACGTTTTCTCTTCTAAAAATGACGTTATATTCTAAAGAAGACGTGAATTTCATTTATATATATCAATTTTTTTTTAAAATTATGACTTAACTTTTAATGATTTTTTATCCTACCAGTACTGAAAGTAAATCCCGTTATATTAGATTAATTTTTAACATAATTATCTAATTAGTAAATAAATCATAACAGATGTAAATTTTCAAGTGAGTGAAAAAGCTCCGAACCTGGATTCGAACCAGAGATATCTTCGCTGAAGCCGCCAATGCTCTACCGACTGAGCCGTCCCGGACGAATCTGTAGGTCTATTTGACCCAACTAACCTTTAACTACACCCAACTAGTATCTGGTCTGATATCTGAATCAGCTCAACAGAAAAAATCGAAGGTTATTTTTGGAACTGCATTAAACGCTGCATGCGTAATTATATTAGATTAATTTTTAACACAATTAGTAATTAATTTGTAAATAAATCATAGCAGAAATAAATTTCCATACTGGCCCGGGCTTTTTTCACCCACTTTGAAATTTACATCTGTTATAATTTATTTACCAATTAAATAATTCTGTTAAAAATTAATCTAATATAATTACACATGCAGTGTTTACTGAAGTTCCAAAAATAACCTTCGATTTGTTCTGTTTAGCTGATTCAGATATCAGACCAGATACTGTGATCGTTAAAGGTTAGTTGGGTGATAGAGTCCTCCAGATTCGTCTGAATGGGCCAGTCGGTAGAGCATTGGCGGCTTTAGCCGTGACCAATGAAATACAAGGCCAGTTCATGGTGTGATGTCAAGGTAATGACGTCACGACCATGAGAGCACTCGGTCGGAGAGCAACCAAAAAAATGCATTAAACTACTGATAGTTGTTTACTTTATACTCTAAGACCTTAATAAAAAATTTTTAAATAACTTTTCTTTTCAACTGTGCGTCTTTATAACAAAAATATATTGTTATATATAATAGAATTCATATAAAAAACTTATTAGAATGGAAACAAATCTAATTTAAACTATCTTATAAGAAATAACAAATATATTAATGTTTTAAGACATACCAGAAGTGCTAGTCACGTAATCATGAAGAACTGGTTAAGTCAGAACCAAGACACAGAACTCAAGGCACTTTAAAAGCAACTTTATGCAGAAAATTTGTCCGGAGAAGTGTCACTGAGGAATATGATGTTAAAAATACTCAACATGCACTCTGTGACACTTTTTGGGCCACAAAACGTTTATATCAGATTGATGTGAAAACCATTCTCACTGAATAGTTAAAGATTCTCATAGTTAAGATTCTGAAAAGAAAGCATAAATGTTTAAATTCAACAAATTTTAAGATGAAAGAGTTTTAGAACATTCTAAGGAATTGTTTATAAATACACACAAACTAGATTTTATTTTACACATAGTTTATAAACTTAAACACAGAAACATTGTAAAATGTGTCTTGTTTTTATTTAAATTTCATTTAAATAAAATTTCTGGTCCATAATATGTTTATTTGATTGGAAAGAAATAGGGATGCTAGCAGCTGTGTTTCGCATTTGCATATAATTATTTTAGTAAAATGCAGCATCGCATGTTTATCAAAATCAAAAGAAAAATCCAAAATCCTTTTTTAACATATGTATTTTTTTTTTGTGTGTGTGTGAAGGATTGTGAAAATCTATTTTACAGCAACTTAAATAAAATCGCATTTGCTTATTGATAAATAAACAAAATATGCATGTATTTCAGACATGCTTTTTTAAAATACAGAATATGTATAGTTCTGTACTATTAAAATATTCATCTGAAGGTTATATCTTAAGTTTTGAAATGCAATTTAAAAAACTGATAGAAAGCCACGGTACAGTAACATTCTGAATTATGCAAAAACTGTTAAATCTAATCAAAATGAGAAATTAAATATGTTTAGAAATAAATTTTACTTTGTTAGATTGCTGTGCAGAAATGTGTTAGGGAGAAAATTAAATGTAAACATAAGCTACATGCTAAACAAATGTACAAAATATAACGTTTAATAGAATGCACAATTTAAAGCTTTTAATTCTGTGACGAAAGAAAAAATAAACTGTAAACATCGTATTCGGCCTATAAAATAAATAGATTATAGCATAAGACAAGCAATGAAACAAATGCAGTTTTGAAAACATGAAACTATATAGCTATTTATATTTAGGCTTAAACACACATATCAAGCTCTAGCACAACGATGACAGATCAAAAAATAGTAATGAATTTAACTAATAAAAAATTCACCAAATCCTTAAAATAATAGGTCTAAAGGATCACAAAACAATACAGATTATAAATAAAAACAATATATACCCATTAGAAACCTGTAATATACTTTAAAAAATCATCTTTTAAAGACGTTATGCACTTTCGTAATGCTTTACTACGGAGAAGTTGAGTTTAGATTATCCAATCCGTTTGATGTCATCAAAGCCATGAACTGGCCTTGAATCTCATTGGTCACGCTTCAGCCATGATATACCTGGTTCGAATCCCAGCCCGGACTGTTTTCACCCACTTACAAGGAGAGGGTCTGAGGATGGTCTCACCGAATGCGATGAACATTTGTGTTTCGATAGAGTATAATTAGTATATAAATATATGACCGCCATAAAGCGCAACCCCCAGGGGGTCTTGAGTAAATAAGTCGCAAAGTTTAAGCCACAGTTTATAATCGGATAAATTTGCTACTTTGGCAAGCGGCTCCGTGGCATAGTGGCAGCCTGCTGGATTTGAGTTTTTTCTACCCGGGTTCAAGCCCGGCTCGGACTTGTTTTTCAGAACAAAAAATTTTATCAATCATTTTCGAACCGCAATTGAAAGAATATGTATAATAATTGAAATTTACGAAAAATATGAATTAAATGTATGTTTTGTAGCATATAAGTGATTTTTTAAGAGCGAAATTTTGCATGTTTAAATATAGAATGAAAAAAAAAAGCCATATTGATATGTCTATAGACCAGAAATATTTTGTTGTTATTTTAAATTATTTACAGTTATTTCAATAAATATCTACAATTTTTAACAGAGAAATAAATTAAAATAAGTGAACGAATATATTATTTTCATTCTCTTTCCTCATTCAAATATTTCATGGTTTATTCAAATTTTGCTTTTATATTTTTAATATGATTTTTTAATGTCTGAGATTCTTTATTTTCAATTAGAATAAGTGTCTACGTATTAATTTCTTTCGGAAATCTTTTTTTTTTCTTGTTTAATATTTTTATATAAATCAGTTTAATTATATAAATACAATTTTAGTTGCGAATCTTTGCATGTTTATATATATAATGAAAAGTAACGATAAAATAAATAAATAATAATAATAATAAATTAAAAAAAAAAAGTCAATTGGAACTTTTATAGACTATAAAATTAAGCTAATTTTAAAATTTATTTACTGTTATTTACATACATAAGCTACTACTTTTCACAGTGAAATAAATGTGTCGTTTTTTACCAACTAGCTTTTTAATTTTTTAATTTTTTAAATATTGGATTCTTATGATTATAGTTTGTGCTTAAAAATAAGTTCTAAAAAGATATTGAACTGCTGAAAATAGTTATTACGTAGGTAATAATTACAAAACCAAAAATCCGAAATAAAAAATGTTATAGTTAGAATTTAAAAAAGAGTATTAAAAAAATCATGAAATGTTCGAAATACTTTCATATAGAAACAAAATTAAAATAATGTAATTATTCACGCATTTATATCACGTGTTTTAATTTAGTTCTCTGTGAAAAATAGTAGATTATTCATTGAAATAACTGTAAATAATTTTAAATAACAACAAAAAATTTCTCGTCTATAGACATATAAATATACGTTTTTTTAAATTATATATTTAAACATGCAAAATTTCGTAGTTAAAAAAGCACTTATATACTACAAAACATACATTTAATTCATATTTTTCGTAAATTTCAATTATTATACATATTTTTTCAACTGCGGCTCCAAAATGATTGATAAAAGCTTTCCTTCCGAAAAACAAGCCCGAGCCGGGTTTGAACACGGGTAGAAAAAACTCAAATCCAGCATGCTGCCGCTACGCCACGGAGCCGCTTGCCAACGAAGGAAATTTATCCGATTATAAACTGTAGCTTAAATTTTGTGACTGATTTTCTCAAGACCCCTGGGTGTTGCGCTTTATGACGGTCATATATTTATATACTAACTATACTCTATCGAAACACAAATGTTCATCGCATTCGGTGAGACCAACCTCGGACCCTCTCCTTGTTAGAAATTTACATCTGTTAAGACCCATTAATTAAAATAAATATTAAAATTAAATTTACATAGTCGTGCTAATGCGAGTTTTGATTTTTTTTTTTATTTTATTATTATAGATACTTTGCCATTGTTTTCAACAACACACAATACTTAAGTTCCCCTATGTTTTCATCAGATTAATGGAACTCGCTCTACTTTTTTTTTTACCACGTAAATACATCAAAGACGGACTTTGGGGACCTAGATACATAACAAAATACCAATATACACGCACATATATGGAATAGGTTTAAAAATAGTGGAAACGAATTCACAGATCCGCAAAATGTAAAAATATACCAATATTTCCATAATCGGATTTCTATCAATTATAATAGTTTCTTTACACTATAGTAGATGTACAGAAAGTAACAAAAATGAAAGGCGAAACTCATATCTGTTATAAAAATATTCATAAATGAAAAATTTAAAAGAAATTTAAAAATCGTGAAACTCTGATAGAATCATCAAAGCAAAATTACCATAGATCCCCACAAAACATGTGCGATTTCATCCTTTCACGAACTATAACAAGCTATAAAGAGGCAATATTTGTACTACCGTACATGAAAAAAAACATAAGAAATGTATGAAAAAATGGGAACATACACAATGAGCATATATGCAAGTATATTGGCGAATATAATTCAGAACTGCATGTATGAAACGTTGCAAACATGCCTGAATTTCAAGATTAGAATATGTTGCCAAACCAATTTTACAAATTCAAGATGAACTTAAAATTAAAAGGAATGAATCATGATTGATTGATTGATTTCCTCTCAGGCAAGAAATCCCATTAAAAGAGCGCAAAGAGAAAAAGTAAATCTTGAAGTATCTAAATGAGATAAATTAAAGTGATTCCATTTAGTAAGATAAATTGCAAATAAAAATGAAAAGAGGTGGAATTAATCCAAATATTAACTATGTATTATTGATAACAAAGGTTGGTGAAACTTACATGTTGTATAGTGGTGCTTAATTTGAAACGAAATAAGATAAGAATACACACACAACCCCGTCAACACCCCGAGTATATATATACAGGGTGTATCTGAAATGCTTCAACAAACTTAGGGGGATGATAGTACTCATC
This sequence comes from Maratus speciosus, assembly GCA_963932465.1. Classification (NCBI taxonomy): domain Eukaryota; kingdom Metazoa; phylum Arthropoda; class Arachnida; order Araneae; family Salticidae; genus Maratus; species Maratus speciosus. The sequence continues at coordinate 635,278,374 of OZ010786.1, forward strand.
AAGACGAACAAAAAATGCAATGGAACATGGCATCGCAAATGACGTTTAAGGGTGAAAATCGCAAAACTAATAAAAATATCGAAATCTCGCATGCTGCTTTTCTGCAGAACTGGCTAGTAGCACGAAGCTGGATTTCGTTTCACTTAGTGCATATCCGGTCAGAAAGAGATAACAAAAACTTGGAAGAAAGCCAAACAAATCTGTGAGCAGGAATCCACGTATGTAAATTTGAGCGCGTCTGTTAGTCGTTCCTCCGTAGATGTACTCTGTGTAATAATGTCCGCGGTAGACACTTTGATCAATTGTTGTACAATATTTGTTTTCTCTGGACATCACGAGTTGTGTTGTACCTATTCTGTGCAATAAATAATTTTCTAGAGTGTTTCTTTCTCATCTCAGTTTGTCCTTTTCCAGACGCATTTTCTCGATTTTCATCCTTTAAACGTTATTTGCGACCCCGTGTTCCATTGCATTATTTGTTCGTCTTCATGAGTACTATCGTCCCTCTAAGTTTGTTGAAGCATTTCAGATTCACCCTGTATATTCAACAGGCTTTTTTCAAAATGAAGGAATGGAATTTTTTACTTTTTATCGGGGATGTTCCGTCCCCCTGAACCACTCACCCCTCATTTAAAAATTTTAACAAGTGAAGGTAAAGAGATAAACATAAATAAAAATTGTCTTCCATAGAGGATAGGAAGGGGCAAGATGAAGAAAGATACTTATTTCTTTCTTTCTCTTAGTGTTTAATTATTTTAAATCTTGCTGTTCACGCTTTCATCCTTGTGCTTTTAATTTCTTTTCGTTATGTTTTCAGTGAGTCCCCACGCTTGCAACCAATACATCGACACCTTTACGAGTAGCATCACATCTCCCGGTTACCCCAACGGTTACTCGTCGAACTTGAGGTGCGCCTACACCATCCGAAGGGCCGACCCCAGGATCTGCAAGGTGCTGCTCGAAATCAGGCTCATCGACTTCGGCCGGCATCACGCAGGCGGACCCTGTAGGGGAGACTATCTCGAGTTCCCGGATTTGTCCAGAACATGCGTTGGCTACCCTTCAAGAAGTAAGTCACTTTGTTATTTTACCAAGCTGGATAATATATATATATATATATATATATATATATATTAAGCTATCGTATGTGGCACAGAAATCGCAATTATTTTTTAATTATTTAATGGCAACGCCCGAATGAAACGTATCCCATTGGTTATTAAACAGCATTTAATGCATCTCCATACCTGTAAGGGGGTTACCATAGAGGGGAACCTTGTTCTGTCGCCAAATGGCGCAAAGTTTTTCGCCAACTTGGCGATATTATATTTCGGCGATATAATATTTCGTCAAATTCCCATAGACTTCCATTGCAAACCAATAGGGTTTATATGCTTACAGAAAATCAACAAATTGTGATAGTTTAATGCAGCAAAAACTAATATTAGCTTAAGGGATTATATAATTATTTTAAGGGAGCCCAAGTAAATTAAATTATGAATAAAAGTAACATGATACAATGCTTAGCATGCTTTCCTAAGCATAAATTTTAAGGGAGACCAAACTGGTCACCAAGGGTGGCTAGTTTATTAAACAGACTAACCCTTTTAAATAAGATCATTTAATGTATGCATTTCATAGAAAAATGAAACGAATATGTGTTTCAGAATAATGACCTGTATGCTGAATCGGTTATTAACTTATCATCAGACAAAGATTTAATCCCCACCCTCTAGAGTCCTGCATCGGGTCGAGTCGGGTAGGGTTGATGCTATATTTTTTTCGTTGCGGTTTGAGTTGTCTTCTACTTTTTTGCTGCCGGTCTGATTCGGGTCGGATTGACTTTTAATTGTTTCGAGGTCGGATCAGTTTCGGGTTTGGTTTTCACTCTCGCGGGTCGGGTTCGGGTTGCCCGGATTTTTAAAAAGAATGTCCAAAATATTTTTTCAGGTTAAAATCTATATACTATAAGACCTCCATAATGGATACTCTCGAAAAGCGAATACCTCTATTTAAGGAACACTTTATGACTTACTAATACTTATGTATTTTTACGATCCTACATCTGAATAGTGGACATGTATCAATCTACACACATGTAACATGTGTGCAGTGTGTATACATAAGCTATTACAAAATACGATGAATGTGTTTTTGTGTGTATCAGACACGAAACATTAGTAATATTTTTCATATTCCGAGAAAAGAAAACCTGATTATTAACTATGCGTAAAGAAAGAATAATCTATCACATTTTTTTTTATTTCTCATGCAGTAAACTGAATAGATACTCATTCATATTCAAATATGTATTTATTGTCATCTGAAACATAGTTCTGCTCAAACGTTTTCACAAAATCGAACAACCCGACTTGAAAAAATCTAATATGGACCCACAGAAAGAAAATTAGAGTTATCCTTACCCGAAAAAAGAAAATTAGGGACAACCCGACCCCGATGCAGGACTCTATTCAACGATGCCGAGGTTTCCGCTATTCAGATATTTTACTGTATATTACTTCAGACTATTTGCTGAAGCATCTAGTTGAGTAGAAATTGGAGTAGGCATCTTTTCAAACTGCCTTAAACTTTAAAACTATTAAATATACTACTAATTAAACTACTAATTATTAAACTTTAATTGAATATCTGTGTTCAATAAAATGCTATGTACAATTTAAGTACAGAATTACTCCGCTTAAAAGTCAGGCCACAACTAACTCTACATTTTAATTACATGTGCTGTTCTCGGCAATAAATTGCTGAGTTTTTACTTTCGTGTGCAAAGAGAGGTACGTCACATAGGTGTGTCATGTTAACCATGCTGAGGACAGCTTGTTACCATTCGCCATCATCGAAGTCCACCACCTAACCGCATATATTTGAATATTAAAGAATATAGATTGGTCCATTTTTTTATATAAAACATAAAATTGGTGTCAGAGATATTATTGTTGATTATTTCTCATAATTACAGTAAAATATGATTTACTTTCCTTTCATTTTGGGTTCGAGTCGGGTTGCGGGCAGTTGAAGTATTGCAGTTTCGGGTCGTGTGCGGTTTGAAATATGTCGCGTTCGAGTCGGGTTGCAGGTCGCCGAAAATTATTTTGGCGGATTCAAGTCGGGTTGAGGGTCGAGAAGAATTATTTTGGCGGGTTCGGGTCGGGTTTCAGGTTGACTTCAAATGAATTTTTCGGGACCCGACCGCGCAGGTCTCTATATCACCCTCTTTTTTTTTTTTTCAAAATTAAAAAATGTGTATGTAAAAAACGTTTAAAAATTTTTCTATGAAAAAATTAATTATTTTGTGCATTTATAAATACTTTTATTTTTATATATGAATTGAAAAGAAAATGAGAATACGTTCCAACGCTCCTTTATATAACCCTCTCCTCTGTGGTCTTGAAACCTAGGTGTGTAAACATGTCTTGCCTACTCAGATTAACGGAATTTTGGTGACGCGGGGAACTGTAAGTGCTATTACACGAGGCGTCAACGTTGCCTCTAATTCCAAGCATCTCCATGTTATCCTATGGTTCCAAGAGAGTCGCTTGGAAAGCAAGCAACTATATTTTGTCGGTTCGGTGCAATTTTGACGCCTGAAACGAAGCGAGTCGATAGTAACAGCCAATCAAATGCTCGGAAAATTGACGATAGAAAAGCCTTTTCCCGAACAGTCAATGAAATCAGGGCGGAAACTAGCCTTTTTTGCACCCGGAGCAAACTTGGATTTTGGCGCCCACCCGCCTCCTCCTCCGCAAAGTATGTTTACAAAGAAAATTTTACTAATTTTCTAACAGCCGATTTATTTTAAAATTTAAAATATGTAATCAGAAAATATGTAATGGTACGTAATCTGCTTTGTTAAATATTGATTCATTAAAATCTTGAAAACGGAATCGAAAAAAATTCCGCTTTATACAAGATCCTTATGCCATATCATCCTATGCTTTGGCATACCCCAGACAGGACGATTTTAACAATACCGAGCTAAACGTTGAGAAAAATTGACAAACAAAATCTTCATTTGGCGCCCCTTCCTTCTTTATGGCGCTCGGGGCACATGCTCCCTCAGCCACCCCACCTTAGTTTCGGCCCTGAATGCAATGATTGGAAAACGAAAAAAAGTGGTACAGATGTTGCGAGAAAACTGACGAGTCGCAGGCGATTTTTGTTGCTTGCAATTTTCACGTGTAATAAAAACTTTAGAATTCATAAATGTGGTCATTAAGTGCAAAAGGTTGAAGATCCGTACTCTAAAACATTCACAAGCTTTTCTAATACACAAAAAATATTGAAGGACTATCGTTAGACAATCTGAAAAGTCTCGTTTTATTGGAATACAGTAGAACCTCGATTAATCGAGGTTTCTGTTAACCGAGCCGATAGCGAAGTCTGATTTTTTTTGTGTGCTGTGTGTGTGCGTGAATGAGCCTTGAAAAAGACTACGCTTTTTTGTTTACTGTCCATGCTATACAGGCTCTTCTGCCGCCAAAAAATTGAACCCTGAGAAGTCAACAGCGAACAATGTTTTGTTTCCAGTGGCCGTGTGAACTTTCGTAAATTTTTGAATCTGCTTTTTAAAATTTACTACTAGTAGTTGATTTCCTTTTTAAATTTGTTAAGCTGTGAAACATAATTTTACATATATTTATTTTTATTATTTAAAAAACGTTCTATTGTTTTTTTATTTTAAGAGCTGTTAAATTCGCATGCACGGCGAGTTTTTACACGCAGTTTCTATTAACCGAGATTTCCGATATCCGAGGTACTAACGGTCCCAATTAGCTCGGATAATCGAGGTTGCACTGTACTTGGTCTAATGAGTCGTTCTATTGGATGTAAAAATAATTCTGTATGAATAGCTGCATAACGAAGTTTTTCGATCGGTCGTTATAATAAGAAAGCTGCTATAATGAACGATATTTAAATCGAGCGCCTACTGTAACATATACAGTAATACCCCTACTTACGTCAGCAATACTTTTCAAGATTAGCGACGTAAGTCGAGGTACATTTAAATATGCAAAAAAGAGTAAGTAATAAAATTCCCCCAAAATCTAATGAACATACTCTATTGCATTTAGGAGTTATGTTACATACATTTAACATTTGTAAAGAAAAGGCGTTTGCAATACAAGAGTTCAGAATAAATCAATAACTTGTTAACTTACAATGTATTGTTCTTCTAGCTGCCCCGTTTGAGCCTTTGAGGATGTGAAAAAATCTTGCAATAAAGTTTGAACCGATAATTTTTTCTTTTTTCTCTTAGAAGCTCTTTGTAACATCAGAGTGAGTTTTTTAAGTTTTTTCTAGTCACTACACTTTGCTCAGCGACAGCGATGACAGCGATGACCACCTCGGGAACTCAGCTTTCGCTTTAGAGTGTTAGTGCAATCCCGAGGGGTAGACCGCATCCACTCCTCCCGACTCTCAACCAGAGTCTGAGAGGGAGCGTCGGGTCCCTGATCAAGCTGCTGTGATTTATTTCGGTTACTATGAGATTTACAATTTCAATCACAATTGGTTACCCAATTTTTCTGGGCAAACCGAAGATTTCACATCGAGCATCTGAACCAATAGTTTCAAGAACTGTCATTCCAGCTTCAATAAGGTTTAGACTTTCGGTTAATTTTGCAACCGTCATAATCTTCTCCCTTCCCCCGAGGCTCAAAATATTTATGTATTTTTTCGACAGTACTCTGTTTCTTTAATTCGATAAATTTGTCGATGGTTAATTCCAGATCAGGGGAATTTGTGAGTTCAACAACATTTTCAGTATCCAACGTCTAAGTTGAGTTATCTTCCATTTTCGACGATTTCTTCCTTTAAGAAAGATACAGAATCACAATTTTAAGATGTTTTCTTAGTCTCTGCGAAGGAAAAGGGGCATAGTCTTTTCAAACATTTTTCAATGTTTTTTCTTAAACTTCATCCCATGAATCCTTATGACTGTGACTGCATCTGATATATTAAGTTTCTTCCAAAATTCTTCAAAAATGTTCTAAGTGCGTCTTAATCAAGAATTTTTTTTTTCCAGTCTAGACGACGTAAATGCCGGGTGACGTAAGTCGGTGTATTACTGTACAGTAACTGCGGAATTGTTCTTTGATCAAGGGGATTGTAAATCCCTCCTTGCGTGAACACCTCAAATTTTTAGTATCGCCCCTCTCTTTGGAGACTCTCTAGTTCCACCTTTGATAACCATGCGAGGTTTTCATCCAAATTTAACGTCACTTTCAGGAAACTTGACAAAGTACAATAGAATTAACAACATACAGTAAACTCTGTCTAAGGCGGAATCCATCGGGACTGAGAAAATTTTCCGTGTTAGACAATATTCCGGCTTATTCAAAAAAGCCCCCCCCCCCCCAAAAAAAAAAAAAATCCCTCGAATTTGATGATTTTTTATTGATTTTCCTGACTCGAAAATCGGTTGAAAACTGAAATTCAGAAAAATCTTTTGTCTTTATAGATAAATGAGAAACGCTATTCAATTTATTAGTACTGCTGTAATACACGAATTGGAATTGTTTACACACACACACAAAAAAAAAAAAAAACTGACAACCCCCCCCCCCCATCCCTTTCAATAAACTTCGAGAATGAGACAGAACGCTATAACTTTGAATTTGAGTACATCTTTTAAGTATAATATATTGCACTTTCGAAAATATATATTTCGATAAATGTTCATTCTACTAGAAATATTAACTTTTAAATATAATTTTGCATATGAAAAAATGGCACAAGCATAAATTCTTTAAAATTTAAACAGTTTCTGTCCTTTTGAATTAACTTTTCCAAAGTGTTACGGAATTTAACTAACATGCACGACATTGAGTATTTGACTTATCAGTTTTAAAGTTTAATAATCAAATTGCCTTTCATTTTTAAATTATCCTTTTTTCCACCTTATGCAAAATTTTGCTTTTGGTGGGACTTTAAAATGCTTTCCGTTTCCGCGTTAGACAGATTCCGCCTTATGCAGCATGAATTAATGTAATTTTCTCTGGGTTCGCCGGGACTTGAAAATTTTTCCGCGGTAGACAGATTTCCGGCCTACACAGAGTCCGCCTTAGACAGAATTTACTGTACTATAATTAGAATACAGTAAACTCCCGATTATCGGCGAATTTGGGTGGCGTGACAACCGCGGATAAACTAATTCCGCAGGAAATCCGCAAAATGATCGAAAAGGATATAAATCAACACAAAAATGCTTTTGAACAATTTTTATTTATACTAAAGGCCTACAGATACAATTATAACTTAAAAAAAAATTTCTACACTTACAAGTTTGTTGATTTAATTTTTCCCAAAAAATGGGAAAACTGTTTTTGTTGTTGTTGTTGTTGTTGTTGTTTTTATTAAAACACTTCTTCTTTATTTGTGAATCCAGATTTTTTTAATAACATTTTATCACAAAGTGATGCATCGTCTTGTTCCTATATATATTGAACGTGCCTGTCAATGTGAGCTATAGCTGTTTCGTGGCTCATTTGCTTCTGCGCAATTCCATGCCAATGTTACCATTTTTAGTATTTTATTTTTTATATAAAATAGGTAATACACATATTTTCTGACAGCATTAAACCTATATTTTTTTTTTTTATTTGCAATGTATTTTATGAAAGGTTGAATAGCCAAAATCTATAAAATTCATTATAATCAGCATAGCTTCTTTTTATGTGCTTATTTGTTTATCTGTTACATATTAGATGTTGGTCTGTTACAGGTAAGATTACAAATTTTTCATAACTATATTGTGGCAACATTCGAATATTGTGGAAGTCGAGTGATTCTTAACTCCGTCTGAAAGAAAATATATTTTTGTTACAATAAATTGTATGTTATTTTATAAATAATATCGATAAACTTTAAGGTGTCCGAAAAGCATGGTAATTCCCGTTTGTCTGTTACAATACCACTTTTTTAATCCATAAATATCCACATTAAATAATTTATTCATACTAACTATATTAATGTATCTTATAATATCATATACTAATTGCAGCCATCTTTTAATTTCCAGATTATTATTTTTTAAATAAGGTAAAGTCATTTTTTCGTCAATGACTGTTAGTCTGTTACAATGGAATTGCCCTTCTGCGTCTTTTACTTTTCTCCCTCACTCTCCTCTAAAACCATACCTAATGCTCTACCTACTATATTTTCATCCGTAAAAATATTCAAAGACTGGATCATTCGCGTCATAATCAAACCATTCAAAAATGTTATCTTCATCGACATTACCTCCTCCAGTGACAGATTTCGCTAAATTATCCAAATAATAAGGATGAAAAAAAACCCTCTTCCTTCTCTGCAGACTCTACCAAAATATTTTCCACATTTGGTAAAATCTTCCTCCAGGATTTTATGAACGCAAATTGCTTAACTGACACCCGAACAGTGTTTATGTCATAAAATCTGTCAAGAATTATCTGCCGATTGTGACTTATGTATTTTCTCTGAACATACGTGCTTCCGTAATATATCGCAGCAGAAAAAGAACAAATAAAAAATTAAATTAAAAAAATAAAAAAAAACCGACTGCGTGAACAAAAAAGAGGGAAACAAGATGACGTAGGAAGATAGTAGTTGTGTGTAATGGAAATCCTTTTTACTTAAGTAATTGCAGTCGGAGGCATAGATTCATGTTTAGGTATGTACTGTGGCTCCTGCTACCTTACATGTTTGCCTCCGACTGCAATTACTTAAGTAAAAAGAATTTCTATTGCACACTCTACTATTTTCCTACGTCATCTTGTTTCCCTCTTTTTAGTTCGCTTTTTACGCAGTCGGGTTTTTTATTTATTTTATTTATTTTTTTATTGATGAATTTTTAGTCGTGTTTAATTAATACACATATTGTTATAGTTGGATGAGGCCGTGACCCAAACCCAAAGAAATTAAGCGTTTTAGTTTTTATAGATTTTGTAGACGTTCTAATTCTTTAAGGGAATTTTGTTATTTCTCATCAGTTTGAAACCATTTTTTATATTACCTATTTTTTTATTTACTTGTATTGATGACTTTTAAGTTGCGTTTAATTGTTAGTTCCTATCTATAAATACTATTTTGAAGATGCCTATAGATGTCTATGAAGGTTAGAGTAAGGTTGGGCTAGATATCCTACCTACACAACTTTCAGGTTGTGTCATATTTAAACGGAGCTTCTAGCTGTAAAATAGTCTAGGAAACATATTCGTTTTGAAAGACCTATCCAATAATATGCTACTCAATAGGGTGCGTAAACAAAAATAAAATTCGTCTCTACCGCCATTTTGTATTTTACGGCCGTCATTTTGAATTTATGAAAACAAAACCTAGCCTATAACCATTAGACGGTTAAGACGAATCGATAGAGACCTCATTCATTAAAATCCATCCAGCCGTTGGGATGTTTCGAGGGTATAAAGTAATCCACATACCCAGATACGCGTCAAACACATAGCCCTTCTTGGCAGTCGGGTAAAAAGGAAAGAAGACCGACCGTGGATAACTCACAAAGCGGATGATCCGCCCGCGGATAATTGGGAGTTTACTGCATAAATATATTAAATATTTAATGAAATATGAGCAGATGCATGAAGTAATATTTAATCGTAAATATATTAAAACATTTTTGCATGATTTCGTAGTCAGCTATATTACGGCAATTTAAACAAAAGGACCAGTCGAACACGTGAAAATTCAGAAAAATATCGGCGATGTCGTTAGAATTTCAGTTTCTTTCGGAAAGTAGCAGAATGGTAAAATATTTTCCACCAGTTGTGACTTTTTATTATCAGACTTCTAATAAAGGCGTTTCAAACTTCCAACGAATGTCAACGCCTATAGCTTTGGAACGGGTGCTTCGATTTTGATAATTCTATTTGTGTTGGAATGGTCTTACTCTGATGGATTTCCAATATGGACTAAAACATTGATAAAAAATGAAAAATAAAACATATTAAATATTAAAAAGGACAATTTATAGAAAATCGCTTATTATCCAGCTACTAACCGCCCTTGGCGACTAGTTTGATCTCCCTTAAAATTTAGGTTTGGAAAAGCATGCTAAGCATTGTATCATGTTACTTTTATTCATAATTTAATTTACTTGGACTCCCTTAAATATGATTCATATAATCCCTAAGCTAATATTAATTTTTGTTACATTAAAATATCTCAATTTGTTGTTTTTCTGAAAGCAAGTAAACCCTATTGGTTTACAATCATAGTTTGTGGAGATTTGGCGCAATATTAGGGATATCGCCAATTTCGCGTCACTTTGGGCGATTCATTTTGGTCGCCAAATTTAGAGATATATCGCCATGTTGGCGGCAAACTTGGCGTCATTTGGCAACAGAACAGGGTCCTCCCAATGGTAACCCGCCTTATAGGTATGAAGATGCATCAAATGCTGTTCAATAACCAATGAGATGCGTTGCCATTAAACATTAACAAATAATCGCAATTTTTGTGCACATACGATAGCGTAATATGTATATAGTTTTTTAGAAAGCAACTGGAAATCAGCTCACTCTATCACCGATATCTTTCTGAATTTTCACAATATTCGACTGGCTTTCTTTTACTTGAATTGTCCTCTATAGTTGAGTACTAAATTATGCAAAAAAAGTTTTGTTATCCTTAGCGTGTCCACACTTAAATGTTACTTCATACAAATGCTCATATTTTATTAAATATGTAATATACGGGATGTCCATAAAATAAATCCGGGGTTTTAAAAAATCATATCCAGTTAACGGTATGAGTTAGGTCAGGCCAGGTAATTTTGAGGAAATCAGTAGCTCATCAAATTTTATCCATACCAGTTTCAGTTTTTTTCTTTTTCAATGCTAGGTGCACTGTAAAAAAATTCAGAACCGCCACAGTCCATAGCGGAAACGTTTCCAAAAATGTAGTGTAAACTATTAATTCTCTTGAGTTACTGAATAAATCGGAATCGTTACGCTCATTTCTGTGCAAAGTATTTGAAGCGAATACATTGTAAATATAATCAGAAACGTTACAGTCCATAACGGAAATGTTTCCGAAAATCTAGTGTAAACTATGAATTCTCTTGAGTAATTTATCAAATCGGAAAAGTTACTCTCATTTCCATGTAAAGTATTTGATGCGAATATTCGGATTTTCTACACATGCCCAATACGTTCTATAAACGTCATGATCACATGACTTTTATTGTTCTGGTGCTGAAAGTAACGAAGCGACGTAACGTACATTTTGAGGAAAGTAAGCATTTATGTTTTATAATTTTTTTATTTAAAAAAGTAATACGCTTTTTTAAAAGTATTCATAATATTTTAAAAGAACCGCCGCGGCGAGCGGCCCATCTTCGTCCGCAACCCTTTACTCTTCTACTCTACTCCGACTCTTTTGCGGAAGCAAGATTCCCAGGAGCCCAGCCACGTCCCGAATGAAAGACTCTCTAGCGAAAGCCAGATTGAAAAAAAAAAAAAAAAAATCAAAAATTGAAACCGGACAAATTTAAAAGAGAAATTACACAAATTAAAGACACCGAAAAGCGGGAAGGGAGGGCTCGGGGCGATGAAGCTACCCGACGACCCCTTGCTTTTTCTAGCTTATTATTAGTCTAATAATTAGTCTAATAATTCGATTGAATTCTATTGAATAATAATATTAGAGTTACCGTTTATAGTTTGTTGCAGATACAAAGTTACATAACTCGTTTGAAATGTATACCTCCCTCTTGTCCATGAATCTATGATAGCGGTGCACGTTATTGACCTTGAAGTAAAGTAGCAAGCGCTCATTCCATTCAGTTAATGCCATAGACTTCTCATTACTCTGAGGTTAATGCAGTGCGATGGCGACGCCGCAACAAAAGGCACAAGTGTGTTACCTGGCTTATAGAAACTGGATCTGTTACCATTCTACAGCGAAACCTTATGGTGTATAATGACCGCCAGGAAAATGACAATTTCATTCTAAAACATTTTTCACATTCTTGTTTTTTTTTAACATTTTAATTTTGTTTAAAGGAACATGTTTCCTCTATAGTACCTCAAATGCAGTGTAATGTTCAGTTTTATTCGTAATTTATAGAAGCCAAGAAAATGACATAATAAAAGTCTACCCAATTTTTACAAAGCCTTTAAACACATTATTTTCAAAGAAATATCTGAAAGATCTTGCTGGTAGCAATGATTTTACTACTTCTGACTTGAACTATGTCAAGAACAAGAAGAATTACTCTGCAGCGCTGGAAAATTATTTCTAAAATACAGAACTTGTTACTATCCACATATACCGGGTGTCCCAAAAATGACTGATGGATTTTATAAAATTCAATAACTTGCAAACGGTAACAGATATTAAAAAATTCTTGCAGGACGCTTATGTATGATGTCAGGAATTTTTTTATTGTGATTCTTGATTTTAGTTTGAATTTCAAACAATAGATGGCACTGAGAGAAATAGGCTGCTCAATCCAGTCCCGATTTTTGGTACTTCGAGATCCATTCAATACATTTTAATCTCCTTTTTTCGCAAGAGAAGAAGGCCGAAAAATCGAGCCTGGATTTAGCTGTTATTGCTTGCAGCGCCATCTATCGATGCTATTTGTAACTAAAACCAAGAATCGCAGCATAAAAACTCCTGACATCTTACATAACATTCTTGCAAGAATTTTTTAATTATCTGTTATCGTTTGTAAATTATTGAATTTTAAAATCCATCAGTCATTTTTGGAACACCCGGTATGTGTTATATAAGGTATAATTATTAATTAGAAATTAAAAAAATAGAAAAAGATATTTGTGCATGATAGCAGAAAGCCTTTTACTTTGCACACATCACAGTGTGACATGTCAGGAAAATGACAATCTGAAATTTTAAGTCTTTGAATTGCTTTATTTTTGTGTTATTATGAATATAATATATCTTGAAAATACTTCTAGGAATATTTTTTATTAGAATGTAAAAAAGAAAATTGCATTATGTAACATTAAATAGAAATTTTATTGTGCGGACTGCAATTTCCATATTATGTGATATTGTCCCATAAGCACTTAGGGTACGGTAGTGCAAGAGTACGCGGTGTATGTCATTACATGGGTTACAACTGTAGCTAAATGCAAAACTCTGTTTTGGATTAGATAATCGCTCTGCAATATTCTTGTACACCGCACACTTTTGCACCACCTTACCCTATTCTTACACAAACGAACAGAAATGTTGCGCATGATCCTTGTAGTCATACGATAATTTCGAGCATTCTAAAATTACAAGTTGATCGAAAATATTATTTTTTTATTGAATTTGTTGTTAATCTCCTAATTTACCTAGTAATCAAACCTTCGCTAAAAATATAGGATCAAACAGGTTCTTTGCCTTCCTGCAGTTTCGGAAGAATGCGTCAAGTATTTTTTCAGATATTTGATAAGGCGTCTAAAATCGGAGGTGTGTTGTGGCCTTTAGCCATATAGTGTATGCACCGAGTGCTTAGAAAATATTAAAATTCACCAAATCAATTCATTTTACCTGAAATAAATTATACAAAAAATAAATGAAACAAGCATATAAAAAACGACGTACAGGCAACCCCCGACTTACGTATCACGCGTACAGAAATGTAGTACAGAAATTACTCGAAAAATCTTACGGAGAAAATCTTACCGACTTACGTAAATTCGCAGTTACGTAAAAAATCTCGAAAATTTCATTTGTGAACATTCATGCGCAGTTGCAAACTTTTGATATTTATTTTATAAATAAAATATATACATATAAACCACACCGTAATGTAGTTTATATATTAGATAGTTACATTTTTATTGGTATATACAATCAAATCTATAACAAAACAACTTAATCTTCATTGTTAGTTATTCATACACTATATGGCCAAAGGTGACCGGTCACTTGCGATTTTAAACGTTTTCTTAAATATCTAGAGAAATACATGAGGAATTATTTTGAAACTCCAGTTGTGTAAGCAGAATATTACAGGTCATATATTTCCGAGAAGATTTTTTCCAGAAACCCCATAGGGGACCGTCAACAAATTGAAAAAGAACGAATATCTTTTGGATAACCCTGTAAAAACTAATGTAGCAAAAGCATTCAACACAGTAGATTATAATTAAATGCCTTATTGCAATAAACTGTGTTCATTTTTATGAGAATAGCATATATATTCGTAGAGAATTGAAGTTTTTATAAAAAGAGCCCCAAATTTTGCCAAGTGTTTTGCTTATAATTTGTAGAGTTCTTAATATAAAAAAAAAAGTTCTTTTCAGAAGATATAACAAACAACATTGTACACAATACCCTGCAATCAAAATTAAAAAATAATAAAAATTGGATGAAAAATGAGCAGGTTTACTAAAAAATGTTTCACTGCGCATGCGCGAATGCAATCAAAATATAATGTGTATAATGTATTAGCTAAGTGTATAGAGCAACTTTTGTGAAAGTCTCAAAAACATAGCTTGAAAAGTCTGAAAATTATCGTTGATAGAATAAGCTCGAAATCCGTTGTTCCCAAAATGAAGCAAAAATATGAGTGGCTGTATCCATATATCCATTAATTAGTGCCAATATAGCATACACCAGGGTCGGCGAACCTATGGCACGCGTGCCACTTTTGGCACGCGAAAGAATATTTTTGGCACGGCACTGCTATGACTCTAAATCAAAATAAAGAGAGATTACACAAAACCGTGACTGATCTTTTCTAAATTCGATTAAATGCAAATTGAAAAACTCAAACCGCGGTATATTATATTCCAATCTAATTATGGTCTCAAAAATTATTCGAATTAATACGATATTTGTTAACTATCGATAAGAATTGGTTATTAGACATTACTAAATTCCGATGGTAAAGTTGTGGCAACTTAGAATTTATTTCAGAGCTTTTCAAAGAAACTGGCGTTTGCTATTTTAAGTTTTTCTGTCTATCTATTCTTTCGAGTCATTGTTTTCACAAATGAATAATATCAAAACTGAAACTGAAAGCACTTGTCAGATAAATCCGGTTCAGTTTGCATTAAAATTAACTTGATATTAAGATGCAGCAATAGAAATCAAATTACATCACATTAAATTTTTTAAATTGTTTTCAAAAATATATTTGCTTCCGGATTTTGTGTAATACTTACATGTACGTTCCTCATACTTTTTAAATCTTAATAGAGAATTTTAAGTAATTTTAAACCATTATTTTTCCACCTACTAAATTTGTTTTTTAGTTGGCACGTCATAGTCACATAAAATATTTTTTGATCGAATTTGGCACGCGGCAACAAAAAGGTTCGCCAACCCTGGCATACACAATATTAAACGTACTATTGTATTTGAATACAGCCCGTCATCTTTTTGCTTCATTTTGGGAACAACGGATTTCGAGCTTATTCTATCAATGATAATTTTCAGAATTTGCAAGCTATGTTTTTGAGACTTTCACAAAAGTTGCTCTATACACTTAGCTAATACATTATGCACGTTATATTTTGATTGCATTCGCGCATGCGTAATGAAACATTTTTTAGTAAACCTGCTCCTTTTTCATTTAATGTTTATTATTTTTTAATTCTGATTACAGGATATTGTGTACAATGTTGTTTGTCATATTTTCTGAAAAGAACTTTCTTTTATATTAAGAACTCTACAAATTATGAGCAAAACACTTCGCAAAATTTGGGACTCTTTTTATAAAAACTTCAATTTCACTACGAATATACATGCTATTCTCATAAAAATAAACACAGTTTATTGCAATAAGGCACTTAATCATAATCTACTGTGTTGAACGCTTTTGCTATGTTAGTTTTTACAGGGTTATCCAAAAGATATTTGTTCTTCTTCAATTTGTTGACTGCCCCCTATGGGGTTTCGGGAAAAAAAATCTTCTCGGAAATATATGACCTGTAATTTTCTGTTTACACATCTGGAGTTTCAAGATAATTCCTCGTGTATTTTTCTAGATATTTAAGAAAAGGTCTAAAATCGCAAGTGACCGGTCACCTTTGGCCATATAGTCTAGTAGTCATCTAATTCTTAATAAATACAGTTTGTGCTTATCAAGGATTATTTTACTTTGTGAGTGCTATTCATTTGTCTTGCCATCAGAAATTCGTGGAGAAGAGGTTAAATGAGTCCTCTTTAATTATTTCTTATTTTTATAGTCGTTTGATGTAGATTCAAAATTATTATAAATCAATCCATCAACATAAATCCCGTATTCCACAAGATATTTGAAAAGTGTTCTTTAAGTTTGTTTTTATATTTTTTCATACTGTTATGGTTTATATACGAGTAAATACTGTCGCATGATGCTTTATTTATAAAATAATACGGTGTATATAATATATGTTTGTATACACACACATATATGTATAATAAATACTGCAGTTTATTACAAAATTTTACATAAGTAACTTACAAATTCGACTTATATAAAATTCAAGTTGCGTAAAACTTTACGGAACGTATTACTTACGTAAGTCGGGGATGCCTGTCTGTATATTAATTTTTAAGAGTAACTTAAAAATTACTAGGTGGAATGAGCTGTAAATTTGGATTCTTCGTATATTGGAAGCTTCTAGAAATCGATTTCTGTTGAAATTTTTCTAGATTGAAGTAGTATATATTTTTTCCCAATATTATTTTCATTACTTATATCTTTAAAGTTATATTGCATCCTCACAATTTATGCACCCCATACTTTTAAAAGAAAACTTTGCATCGTTTTCGCATCTTTACTTTTGAAAGAAAATTTAGATTAAAAAAAAAAAAAAAAGTAATTTTCAGATGAAGCATCTATGGGAAAATCTGGACAGAGAATTTTCGGTTACATTTCCTGTTTCCTCATTAAAAATGGTTTACGAAATAGTCAATGACTTATCAGTTCCGAAAATCGCGTAGACTAACTAGCGTTATCAAACTGCATATCTATACTTAAATTTATTTAATATTTATTTATTTATGTTTCTGTATTTTGATACTTTTCAGAGATAGTGGATTTCCTGCGAGGCAGCGATTTGCTCACGTTCAACTTCATCAGTGACGGTTACGGATCGGGAAAAGGGTTTGACATCGAAATATTGCAAGTACCTGATTCATGTACTTCAACACCTACTTCTGCTCCAAGGCCAGCAGGTAAAGAAAAATTCACAATAAAGTCAAACTTTAACTTTTTAAGGGATATCTTTAAACGCACGTTTTTGATTTTAAGACACAATTTTTATTGGAACGAAAGATATAAGTATGTTCTTTCATTTCATGTATTAAAAAAATTGCAAGGTGCAGAATTAGCATTTACAGGGGGCTCCAAACTGTCAGACTTTTGACAAGCAGAAAATTGGCATAACAGATTACGCGCAGGATCACAAAATAAATTTTTCAACTAGAATGAAAATTTTGATGCCAACTTATACTTCAGATTGTAATAATTACCCTGATCCTAAACAAATTTATATTTAAAGCATTTTCATATTTTTAATGCAAAGTTGTATTTAGCTAATGCAAAATTTAGAAAATTTCAACAGTATAATCACCTAAAAAATATTTTTTTGAGCAAGAAAAAGGAAATTTTAGGTTCAGTTTATACAGACTAACATGAAATATGTTTTAAAATTTTCATGAAAAAATATTCAGAAGTTTTTGAGATATTGTGCGTGTTATACCCAAAAACGTCATTTGGAGAAAATTGATTTCAAAATTTCGGAAACGCCGCTTCAGTTATTGAGCGGGTATAATTCTAAAAGCCATAACTACTGTTCTAATAGGAATTTCAAGGAAACAATTATGTGAAAATGTTCAGAAAAGATAGGAGTTTAACATCTAAAAAAAATCTAAATTTCGAAAATTTTAAAGCTTTTAAGGGTCTTGAGAGTGAAAATTTCAATAGGCGCACATACGCACTTTTAATTGAGTAGTGTATAAATCTTAATTCGCCAGGTTCTGAGGTGTAACGCTCATTCGTGTAAACTCGGGTTGCGGAGCCAACTTTAGCCGATCAAGGGAGGAAGAATCTGCTGTGCCCAGCAGTGTTTAGTTTCGTTATTGTCACGTGGAGTTTCTATTTATTTTTTAATTATTATACTTTATTTTCAATAATAAATTAATTAATATCTTTTCAAATATAAATTAACATTATGAATGTGTGTAATGTGTGATAAAGTACTTTATATACAAAAGAAACACATATGTGATAACTGTTGTTTGATGTACATTTGAAGCTACCTGACTATTTTTTAATAATTTATGCTTTATTTGGTAATAATTCATTAATATGTTTTCGAATGTAATTTAATATTATGAGTTTGCATACTGTCGAACATAATATAATGAGAGACGGCAGTATCTCGAGTGACGCAACAAAATCCAATACGAAAGACCGGCACTCTCGATATAGATAAATTGAGATCAAACTTCGCCATTTAATATCTCAGCAAATATGGGGTATACTGTTCTGATTTTTTACAGCAGTCTCATACCTCCTGAAATTATCCTGAAATTTATGCATTTCTACATGCAATATATTTTGAGATCTGGAATTCCATTTTTAAGAAAAATGGGGCGTGTTATGGTGAAATCTCGAAAACCGCTCGGACAATTTTTTTTTAAATTAATATATGAGATTAATCGTTTTTTTTTTTGATAAAGTGAATAACATTTCCCGTTAACATATGAAAACTCTTATGTCTTATATAATCAGGTTTAAAAATGGGACTATAGTTCTACGTCTATTTGTATCTTAAATGGAAAATCTTTAGTCATATAATATCATAAGACGAAACGCAATTTTTCACCTTGATTCAACATAAAATAAATAATGTGAACATTAAAAAGGTTCTTAAAAGGCGACTAATGTAATGAAAAAGATGTTACAAGTTAAAAATATACATTTTATTTAAAACTTCTTAGTACTCTTTCAAGCCTTCTAGGCTCATCATCAGAGAATATCTTAATAACTAAATTTTGTTTATTTATTCAAATACGTCGCTTTATTTTGTAAGTGAGAGAGACAATAATTATTAGAGTTGAAAGTAGAAATAGCAGTAGCAATTTCTTGGATTAAATTCAATTAGAGGAAATATATATATATTATTATTAATTGCAGTTACATTTATTTTATGGCATTACTTTGTTTCTCATACGTCACTTTCCATGGGTAGAAGAAAATATTTAACTTCTGTACTTTAATTTTTTTTTTTTTTATGCTTCACTTTGCTCAGGTTTTTAGGATATATTTTCAGGATATTGAACCACCAACTTGGGATTTTGTACGATAGTAAAGTTTAAAGTACAGAAGTTAAATATTTTCTTCTACCCATGGAAAGTGACGTATGAGAAACAAAGTGATGTCATAAAATAAATGGAACTGCAATTAATAATGATATATATATATTTCCTCAAATTAAATTCAATCCAAGAAATTGCTACTGCTACTTCTACTTTCAACTCTAGTAATTATTGTCTCTCTCATTTACAAAATAAAGTGACGTATTTGAATAAATAAACAACATTATAGTTATTAAGATATTCTCTGATGATGAGCCTGGAAGGCTTGAAAGTACTAAGAAGTTTTAAATAAAATGTATATTTTAAACTTGTAACATCTTTTTCAATACATTATTCGCCTTTTAAGTAAGATTGTGGACCTTTTTAATGTTCACATTATTTATTTTATCTTTAGTCATTTCTGAGCAAATAGGCATACACAGATTTAACAAGGAGAGGGCCAACCTTGTTAATCACAGATTTTGATTATTTTAATAGAGGATAGAGTTGTAGGATAGAGACCCCTTAGTGTCAGGTTCAACGGATTTCATCCAACGCTCCATAGTTCTTGAGAAACCGGGGGGTCTAATAGTCGTACACAACTCAAATACTTATTTTGAAACCCAAATGATAGGTTGGTTGTAGTTCAGTTGGTATGTCGTTTGCCGGCTGATCCGCGGGCCCGGGTTCGATACCTGAATGCGCTATGTTTTTTTTCTCATTTTTTGTTTTATAAATATACTTGTAATTATAATTTAATAATTTCAATTAAAAATTTTAATAACATACATTAATTATAATGTTAACAAACTTAAATTTATCCTTTTTATATTTTTTAACTATTATTTTTCATCCTTTAAAGAGGTTTAAAAAGAAATTGGATCTATTATTGAATGATGAAAATTCCAAAATCGTGACAAAATCTGTTGTGGTGCCATCTATTTATGATAAAATAAAAGAATATTCAAATAAAATAAAAATAAAAGCAGAAAAAAGATAAAGGGGAAAGCAAAATAATTGAAAGCGCAAGCATACGTATTACAAATTTAAAAATTTTTAATATGCAAAAAATCGGCTGTAATTTAATTCTGATGCTAATTTTTAATATAATTATGCTTGTTTTTTTTAAAAACAGAATAATAGTATTATCGCATTGGCTTCCTTTGTTAAAGCAATGCGTAAATGATGTTTCTTTAAAATCACGAATTGACACAATTGTTCAATATCATTGCATCGATAAATGATATATGAAGTACATTTTAAAAGTGATAAAAAAAATTAACAGTTTTATGATGTTTTATTAAAACTATTTAGTTAAAAGTAAAAAATTAAATAGGTTCAAATTATAATTGATATGCAATATTATAAATTTTAATTGACAATCAGATTTTTAAGTTATATTTACAAGTATGTTTATAAAACAAAAAATGATAAAAAAAAAAAGTAGCACATTCAGGTATCGAACCCGAGTCCGCGGATCAGCCGGCAAACGCCATACCAACTGAGCTACGATCTACTTATCGTTTTGGTTGCAAAGTAAATATTTAAGTTGTGTACGACTATTAGACCCCCCCCCCCCCGGTTTCTCAAGAACTAAGAAGCGTTGGGTAATTTTCGTTGAACCTGACACTAAGGGGTCTCTACCCTACAACATATATTAAAATAATCAAAATCTGTGATTAACAAGGTTGGCCCTCTCCTTGTAATATTATAATTCTCCTGTCGGTTCACTGTTGCATTGCAGCCGATAAATTATTTAGATAGAACCGTGGATCTCGGGTTTGATATCTGTATTTTTATGGATAGGTTACAAGCATGTGGAGTCACGCTTAGATTGCTGGGTTGTTTGGGACAAAATCGCTTGTTCTTTCTTTGTGCTTTTTCAAAAAAAAAAATGTTTTACAGAAGTATTTCAAACAATTTGCTATGGCGGAACAGGTGGAAGGGGACTGAAAGTATAGAGGGATTTGGGTATTTTAGATGATGGATTATTTATTTATAGTTAAATTGATAGCAACGAATACGGCTCTTTTTATACGACCTCGCGGTCGGCATTTTTTTTTCTGTTTGTTATTTGGCGCATGGCATGGAGGAAAGAGATAGATGGAGATGCAGTAAGGTGGCTGGGGCTGACGCCAAAAAAGTAACCCTAAAATCCGCTACAGTAGGCCCAAACACAAGCACATTCTTTCACGAAAAAAGAAGAAAACTTTTAGTAATACAATTTTTAATTCATAATATAACCATATGATGTAACCGTATCGTAATATAACCATCATAATATAACCATATGTTGCTTTAGAATGTTTAAAAATAAGCAGATCACTTTCATTTAGCGAAAAAAATGCACGGGTGATATCAAAGAATTCGGTCCCTGTTCCAGGTGCTTCTTTTGTTTGGGCCTAGTGAGAGCATTTAAATTTGAGCGATAACGCGCATCCTATTGCAAACCGTTTTTACGGCATACTGCATCTCCATCTATCTCTTTCCTCCATGGACGCGTGGAAAGAATGTCAAGTTCGTTTTAGACCGGGAGCTGGCAGCACAATCACCTCATCGAGTTCACGGATGAAATTCTAGGATTAGTTAAATCTTGATTCGCATATTAAAACACAATCGGTCTGCCATGTCATATCTTGGCGGAAAACACCTGTAAACCCGATTTTGGAGGCTGACTCGTAGGTTTACCATTGTGTTTTCCTGGTCCCAGTCCTCCATGTTTTCATACCTTTCGATGCAGGAAAACACACTGGTAAACCTACGAGTCAGCCGCTAAAATCGGGTTTTCAGGTGTTTTCCACCAAGATAGGATTTGGTAGACCGATTGCGTCTTAATATGCGAATCAAGATTTAACTAATCCTAGAATTTCATCCGTGAACTCGATGAGGTGATTGTATGTGCTGCCGGCTCTCGGTCTATTTGAAAAAAAAAAAATGATTAGCGATGCCAGATACTCTTAAAGTAACCCACGGAAATGGTAAGGTTATTTTATCTGGGCCGGGCCACGGCGTATCTTTTTATAAAATTCAACGCCTAATAAGTGTGTTGGGATTTATCTTTATTAATGTTGTTATAATGGAAGTGGAATCCCCCCCCTCCCCGGAATTCCACAGTGTGTCCTTCCTTGGAACTGCAGAATCCCTCCCGATGAAACAATACTCAAATTTAACACGGATTTTCGATATATTTAATTTTTTTATCCCGGGTTGGGGTAATGCCAGGGTGCGAGGAGGGTAGGGTCAGCTAGTTATAAAAAGAGGACGCTCTACAACTTTGTAATTAAAATTTTTCCTGTATTTTGTACCGTTTTCGAGGTCGGAGCACTCACTCCGTCGTTTGTTATTATGCAGTGCTATAAATGGTCTCTTTGTGTGTCGCACAATCCCTTTAATATATCTAGACACCACCTCGTTTATGACTATAGCCATTGCTGCATGTGGTACACACGAGTTTAGTGGACACCCTGTATGATTGTGTGTATGCATAGTATATCAGCAGCATACTGTTATGCAAAGTAATAGCAATAATAATAAAAATTAAAAAATAATAATAATACAATGAAAATAACAATAGTGTCTTGTTTTATAATTCTCCTAGTAATTTCTTCTTTTTTTAAACTCTGCTTGATCAAGGAAACCTTTCTTTCTTCCTTTAATTTTCTTCTTATCAATTTGAAAAATCTTGTAATTTGCATTAAAATTTTAATATGCGATTCGGCATCAAGTGATCTTTCCTTTTCTAGCGGTTTCACTTCAGTTGACAGTTTAAAAGAAAAATCCTTTATGTACTTTCAATAAAAGAATAAAAGGATTTGGGTTGAGTGAATAGGTTGCTGCTTCCTGCTGTTGCGTGGAGAGGATGTTGATTTTGCTATCTTGTGGCAACATCTAAGTCGATGTCTCGCACTCATGCTAATTATTTGAAAGGAATAGAAAATAATAAGAAAAGGAGATTTACTCAACAGATTTAAAGAATACAGAAAAAGTTTTCTTTGTGGATAATGTTTACTTATCGAGTTTTCCATGTTGTGAAGGAACCACTTAAGCTTAAACTAATCCGGTTTAGCGAAACACTTTTTACTTTTGTAAAGATAAATTGATTTTAAAATGTAGATGTTATTTATTTACTAGCTAAAATAACCCGGCGTTGCCCGGAATTTTAAGAATGTTTGTTTTGAAAAACCAATTTCAAAATTTACATTACAATATTAAGAAACAGAAATTACAAATGAAAACCCAATATAATAATATATAAATTTATATAACAGCCGCAAAATAATACAGCTATAAATGAACTTATTTACATTCATCATTGGAGCAATAATGTTAAAAAAGGCCAGTATTTCCAGAATCGGGTTTTTATCATGCTTCAATACATTTTTTCACACTTATATGACGTTATATATTCATCACGTCCTTTATATTTCCAATATGACGTAATCTTCCATTTTTTTAATTCATTAAATTATTATTATTTTTCACATGGAAATTATAAAACAGAAAAATTATGACGTAACATTCACTTTTGTTTTTATTTCGTCAAACTATTTATTATTTTCATTTATCACGTGGCAATTTTGCAGTAGAAAAGTTATGACGTAATATTCCCATTTTTTTAATTCGTCAGACCATTTATTCATTAAATGAAAATTTAAATTCTAGTGCTATATTTACCTTGAGTTAAATAATTTAAATATAGAGGAGACCGGGGCTAGTAGGCGCAGTTTTTAGTTTTTGATTTTTATACATTTTTTGTTTAAGTTTTTTAACAAACATTAACTGCACTTTTAAAGAACAGACATTTGGCTATAAATACCCGGAGTTATGAGTTTGTAGCTTTTGTAGTTTATGTTTAGCGGAAGCCTAAACTAAAAGAAAAATTGTGTGCCAACCTACCCCGTCACGGGGCAAGTTGCCTATACCTATGGGGTAAGTTGGCACACGTTTTATAAAAATTTAAATGAAGCTCAAATAAGACACGCAGTTAAGCGAAATCAATTTCATTATTACCAGTAAGTTTAGACCAAGGCGTTATAGCCGTACAATGTGAATTCTAAATTATACAGACATAAAAATAATGAATAAAACATCAACATTGAGTAACTTCTATCCTACTCTACATCATCATCAGAGTTACAGTTGCCACAAATAAAAAATCGAGTGTCTTCGTTTGGGAGGATAGACGTGTGCCCAAAATCTTGCATTGCAACCACTTTTCTCGTTGTTTGCTGATTTTCAAGCCACCAGTGCATACCAAACACCGAGCCAACTTGCCCGTTTTCATTGCGTCTACTTGCCCCATAATAAATTTCTTCACAAAAGGGACACGTAATCCTCTAAGCATAAATAATCCAAGTAAATCACATATGGGGTAGGTACAGTGAATCACACACTAAGAAAAACTGCACAGGTTAAATCGCAGTTATTAAGATAAGTATTAGAAATTAGAGGAAGAATGAAGCAACAAAAAATTACTCATGAGTGCAAAAAACAGAAAAATCGTAATAAATGTCCACTGCACGTAGGTAACGATGCAAAACTACATTGAGAATTGTAACAAGTTGGAAATTGCTCGTCAAACGTGGCAAATGAGGTGCGTTCGTACTATAACTAGTTTTATAATTATTTTTTGCACCCCATATTGTACTGAATGTATACTTTTTTGCACTTCATAAAGCGCATAGTCTGATACATCATTAAAATGCACTTCCAATAATTTTTTCCCATTCCCCGTAATGTAACGGAACACTTTTGACTGTCCCTGTAATTAAACTATACATCCGATTTTCCTAAAATTTGAAATAGCTCAACAAAACTTTGCAACAATTATATCTTTAAAATTTCAGACCATTCGGAAGGCTGTAATATCATTAAAATGCACTTGCAATAATTTTTCCCATTGGCCGTAATGTAAAGAAAAACTTTTGACTGTCCCTGTAATTAAACTATGCATCCGAGTTTCCTAAAATTTGAAATGGCTCGACAAAATTTTGCAACAGTTATATCTTTAAAATTTCAGATCATTCGGAAGGCTCTAATATCATTAAAATGCACTTGCAATAATTTTTCCCATTGGCCGTAATGTAAAGAAAAACTTTTGACTGTCCCTGTAATTAAACTATATATCCGATTTTCCTAAAATTTGAAATGGCTCGACAAAATTTTGCAACAGTTATATCTTTAAAATTTCAGATCATTCGGAAGGCTGTAATATCATTAAAATGCACTTGCAATAATTTTTCCCATTGGCCGTAATGTAAAGAAAAACTTTTGACTGTCCCTGTAATTAAACTATACATCCGATTTTCCTAAAATTTGAAATGGCTCGACAAAATTTTGCAACAGTTATGTCTTTAAAATTTCAGATCATTCGGAAGGCTCTAATAACATTAAAATGCACTTTCAATAATTTTTCCCATTGGCCGTAATGTAAAGAAAAACTTTTGACTGTCCCTGTAATTAAACTATACATCCGATTTTCACAAAATTCAAAATGGCTCGACAAAATTTTGCAACAATCTTATATTTGAAATTTCAGACCATTCGGTTGGGTAGTTTTTGCTCTGTTACATGCGGACAGACGGACGGACGGACAGACGGACGGACAGACGGACGGACGGACGGACTGAACGACGACTATAGGTGCTACGTATTTATATAATTACGAACGCACCTAAAAAGCAAGAAGAAAGGTCTGTGACTGGTTGCGCAATCTATTCACAAACAGCCGATTTATGAGGACTACGCCTACTTACCCTTGTAGCCAACTAGACCCGGTCTCCCCTACATAAAGCACAAATAATTGTACAAAAATTCTTTCAGGTGCATAAATATAATACAAAGATATTTAAAATACAAACTTAAAATATCTCAAAATACATCAGAAAACCTAGAACGTTTTTAACCTTTACAAGGCCGTCTTCAGCAGGATTTAAATAGTTGAACAGCATTTAAATCCTACTGAAGATGGCCTTGTAAAGTTTGAAAACGTTCTAGGTTTTTCTGATGTATTTTGAGATATTTTAAGTTTGTATTTTAAATATCTTCATATTATATTTATGCACCTGAAAGCAACTTTTGTAGAATTATTTGTGCTTTATGTATATTTTAACCATTTATTCATTTTTTCACATGGGAATCTTGCAATAGAAAAGTAATTGTTGTGGTAAGAATTTTATTGTGGATTTTTAATTGTTGGCAACAGTTATAACGAAAAATGTTTACATTTGATTGGAAATGGCTGTTAAATTTGTGATTTTTTATTAATTAAAAATGAACTATAAGTTATTTCGATTCCGGATTACTTTAGTTGCCTCGGCCGTGTTTTAATACACATTTATGTAACATTTCACAACTCTCGCTTCCAAACTGTGGATTTGTATAGCATTACAGACAGACAGACAAATTTTCATTCTTATATATTAGATTTTTAAAACCATTATTTAAAAATATCAGAATTCGTGATTTTTTTTAAATAAAAATATAAGTAATCGATTTTTTTTATTTAAATCGGATTTTTTTTTTATTTAAATCAGATTTTTTTTTATTTAAACAAAATCTCACACAGTATTATTGTTTTATGACTTTTCTTTTAATTTATAAAATAACTAGTATGTTGTGGCCATCACAAAACTTTCTTTTATATAAATCACGTTAATTAAATCATTTAAATAGTACAAAAAAATACATCAATTTAGCATCAATTCATATCAAATTATATCTGAATTTGAAGTTTGATGAAAATTCATACATTAGTTCTAGAGATAGAACTATACCGGAAAAACGGAAAAATATAGCATAGCAGCGCTACCTGTTGGGCGATTTACACCAAAACATAAGTAACACTGATTGATATCAAGGTATACCTGAATCTGAAGTTTGATGAAAATTCGTGCATTAGTTATTGAGATAGAGCTATGGTGGAAATTCTGGAAAATGCAGCATAGCAGCGCCACCTGTTGAGCGATTTGCACCAAAACATAAACAGCACTAATTCATATCAAGATCCTATCTGAATCTAAAGTTTGTTGAAAATCCAAGCATTAGTTCTTGAGATAGAGCTATTGTGGAAATTGCAAAAAATGCAGCATAGCAGCGCCACCTGTTGAGCGATTTACACCAAAATCTATAAAACGTCAATTCATGTCAAGGTATACCTGAATCTGAAGTTTGATGAAAATTCGTGCATTAGTTATTGAGCTAGAGCTATGGTAGAAATTCTGAAAAATGCTGCATAGTAGCGCCACCTGTTGAGAGATTTGCACCAAAACACAAACAGCACTAATTCATATCAAAGTATACTTGAATCCGAAGTTTGTTGAAAATCCAAGCATTAGCTCTTGAGATAGAGCTGTTGCGGAAATCGTAAAAAATGCAGTACATCAGCGTCACCTGTTGAGTGATTTACACCAAAATGTACAAAACTTCAATTCATGTCAAGGACTAACTGAATCTGAAGTTTGATGAAAATCCGTGCATTAGTTCTGGAGATTCAGCTGTTGCTGAAATCGTGAAAAAGGCTGCCTAGCAGCGCCACCTGTTGAGCGATTTACACCAAAAACTAATCAGCACCAATTTATATCAGGGACTAACTGAAAATAATTTTTTATTAAATTCCGTGCATTAGTTCTTGAGATAGAGCGCCCACAAAATTTGTGTCACATGCAGACAGACAGACAGACTCACAGATGCACAGACTCACAGACAGACATTTTGTAAAAACATGTTTTTCGGAATGTCTGACCCCTAAAACGTGTAAATCCGTCGAAAACCGAAAGTCGAAAATTTTCACGAATCCAATACTTTCTTTTTGTTAAGATAGCAGAAAGTAAAAATTATACACACACATGCATATTATAAAGTATTACCAATATATATTTAAAATATTACACAATTTACATAAATGATTAAAAGATAACATTTTAGGCAATGGAAAAATCCTTGTTAAACAAAATGCAGGGAAAACAGCAAATCAGATGCCAGAAATTAATTTAACCTTAAGTATTTTAGTAAAAATAAAAGTAACTGTAGCACATAAAAAGTTTAAACAAATTTGGAAGCAAACTAAGATGTTAACTTTTGTTTTGTTAAAGTGCTGATACAGAAAAACGAGTTTAGCAGTTTTATCAGTCAGTTTTCGAATATAAGAAATCAAAGGCAAAAAACATTCGTTCTATTAAAGCACATGAAGCTGTTGCAGTAAAAATCCAGTTGATCATGTGTTCTAATAAGTTTTTTAGTATCAGTCGTTTTCGACAAATGTAGCAGATACCTTCTACCATTCTAAAGAACTGAGATCCACTATATTAGATTCAAACGAAAATTCATAGAATGGTTCAGATTTTACTCAAACTTTAATATAATCAAACAAGTTGGAAATAACTATAGGCATCATCAAAGTAGAGCACACAAAGTCACACAATTTTGTTTTACCTCAACTTGAAGAAGTTTTTCTAAATACTAACAAGTAAATATTCCAATTATAAATACAATATTTCTTACTGTTGCAAGATTATTTTATAATTTGGTTCAAATGAAATTTGAAAGCATTTTTCCCTAAACTTTACATTGTACTATACTTTTTGACAAATATTAAGCTTTATTTTTCTAAAAGCTGTTTGATTATCTGTGTTATATAAAACTAAATTAAATTAAAGTACATTAGTATGTTTGTTTACATCTTGAATTTATTTAAAAATAATTTAAAAGATAAACTGATTAAAATAAATGATTAAAAAAAAATCAGTTGATTTAAATCGTGATTTTAATCTTGGTTAAAATCAAGTTGATTTAAATCAACGAACCTTGAAATATATAAGAAATGATAAAGATAAGCCCTTTTTAAAATTTTAAATGCCTTTTTTGCCCTTTTAAAATTTGAAATCCCCTTTTTTAAAAATAAAAATTTAAATTTAGAAATTCAAATTCAAACTTTTTAAAGGCTTTAGTAATTGTGTCTCAATGATTAAAACTTCCTTTGCCCCTGATAAATTCGTTTTCCCACATAGCATTTTATAACTTTAAAAGATCGTTTTGACACACTTAATAAGAATACATTTGCTGACGTTAGCGCAATTTTAAATTGTATTGGCAACCCGTGGGCCCGATCGAGTCAACGCCTCTCGGCTTGGGCAATCAATCAGTGAGCTCGCGGCCAATTAAATTATAAATACGCCCAAGTTTGGAGTAAGGACCTCTAGCTAAAATAATGCCAACTACTTCATTCAAATAGCCCTGCACGCCTCTGGGAAGGAAGATTTTGACATCTAAATCATGCACTAATATTCACGCCAGTCTGCTTCTTGGAAGAGCGTTGCGATAGACTAACACCCGATGTCCGTAAAGCAGTAAACGAACCTCCGTTCTCATGCCAAAGGGGCCTGATTTCTCAAAAGGATGTAACTAAGACAAATAAATCAGGTCCCCGTAAACGCCTGTGCCTTTACTTCAACACGCACATTTTGTCAGACTTCACGGGACTTAACGCACCACTCCGTACCATGAATACACGAAAAGGCTAAAGAGACCCGTCATCATAGCACGCTCCGGTCCCGTACCGGAATTCCTGAATTCCGCTAATGTTAACGAGTCCGCGGAACAGAGAACCACCCTGACTCCGAGATTCCTTTCATATATATATTCTAATATTTTAAAGAAGAAACGCTTATTTGTTTGTTTATTTGTAGGAGGAAATCTCTGGTAACTACCAAATCGATTTCAAAAATAATTGTTGCAGTCTGTGCTTCAACATAGGCTACTTTTTATGTTGGTAGCATTGTCCTCAATGCGCTGCCAGAGCGGAAAACGTTCGAAAATAATCATTTTTTTTAAACTGCTAGAGCTAAAATTTTGAAATTTGACAGAGTGGTTACTTTTAAGACATAAATGTTCGCATAGAACAGTTTTTAAAAAATTGAAATTTATAACGGATGAAATCAACAAAAAACGTTCTAAAATCTCAATTACACGGGTTATTTCCAAAAATTGTTTTCGTATTTCTAATGCTGGCTGTCCCTACTTAAAAATAAGTTCTTTTTTTCTTTTTTTGTTAAATATCAGCACTGCTGCACTCCAAGCGGATGCAAAGAATGAAAAATGTTATAAAATAACGATTACTTTGGAACTGTTAAGGATTGAAACTTGAAATGGGGATTAGGTTTAAGAGGCTACTTCACTCACGAAAACACCTATTTTCTAATGTTAATCATATGGTGGAATTCTTTTAATTATCTCATTTGCATTTAAATATTTTTTTTTTTTATTGGACTAAGGGGGCTCTGCCCCCTACGAGCTACGCTCGCCAACCCTCGTTCAGACACCGCAAACTTTAAAAGCAGACTAATTTGATCGGCTTTAAACAAAAATTCGAAAGACTGAATTATATATATATATTTTTTTTTTTTTTTTAAGTGGCGATCTCCCTGTTAACGGGATATTTTCGTGATTGATTAAATCAGATCAGTGAAACATTTCAAAATAAGCTAATATAAAATTAAGTAAACAGAGTCTTTGTCTCACGGTATTTTTTAGCAACGCTATTAAAATGTTCTTTTAAATAAGACATTTTAAATCTGACATAATTTTCACCAAAGTTTTCTTTCTCATTTTAATATTTACGTGAAAATAATTTTGTTCTTAAAAAGGAAATATTATTTGCCCTTTCTTAGAATTCACAACAATAGTTTAAAAGATTATCTCAAAATAGGAAATAAATGTCTCGCGAAATATATATTTTTTAATTTAAACTGTTTGGCAATATTGTTGTTTAGCCATTTTAAATAGGACGTAATTTCCTCCATTTACGAATTTAACGCATATTAATGACTTTATTATTTTACAATTTTATTTCTCTTTTAAAATTCACATGTAAATATAGTTTTTATGGCGTAATTTTCAATATTTTCCTGCTTTTAATACATAATCATAATTCTAATTTGAAAGTTTTTTCTTTTATAATAGTCACACGTAAATAAATTTTTAATTTGAAGGAAATATTATTTTTTTCGCTGTTTTAAAATTTGGCAACAATTTAAAATAATACCCTTTTCTAAAAGATGTAAAAAATATGTCTCAAAATGCTGAAAATTTGAATTTAAAATGGAAATATGTCCTCAAACAATGAGTCAAATTAAAAAAATAAATGCTGTCTGCACACCGGGAACTTCTAATGTATAAAATAATCTAAAAATGATTAAATTCCCATGTATAGTTTTCGCTCTAATGAAACTTTTTTAATGGAACGTTTTTGACCAACTTTAACATTAACTATCTCTTAAAATAATTCTTCGATTTGAAAAAAGTCTGCATCAGTGTGTTTATCAAGCATTTCTCTATAGTACCACCGATTTTCATATTTCTGTATGCAATATTTTTCTTAATATTAACGAAGAAACACCTCCTGTCACAAAAAATTCAAAACCGGCGGCATTGGTTACTTTTTTTTTTAGAATAGAGAGATAGTTGAGGTCGATCTAAAGGCCGTTTTTTACTTTCTCAATTTTATTTACAATTTTTTTATTCGGATACTTTCACTTTCGGAACCGGTTTCGAAAGTGAAAGTATCTTCATCCTTCCTTTGCTTTTATAGCGATTGACCTTAGCTATCCAATAATAATAATAATAAAAACATTTAAAAATATGTAAATGCAAACGATATATTTAAAAATTTTCTCCCACAGGAATAGCATTAGCGAACGGGTGTTTTCGCTTGAGTGAAGTAGCCCTTAAGATGTAAATGCTCACTATGAACAGTTTTTAAAAATTCGAATTTTTAAAGAGTGAAATGAGCGAAAACGTTCCAAAATTATGATTATTCAGAAATTACCGAAAGCATTGAAAACAAATTTCCGCTGTAGGACAGAGGGAGAGCGGAGTCCACAAACAAACAACTTTTTAACAGTTTTTCGAACGGAAGAGGCTGCAAATGGATTTAGAATGAAAATTTTATATTTTGATTAACATTAATTTCAACTGCTAAAAGGTGCAAATTAAAACTTTAAAACCAGTAAAAATACGTTTATTTCGACTGTTGACAACTCTACCCGAGTCATATTCGAAAAAAATAACAAGTAAAAATTAAATTTAAAAAATCAAAAAACCCGACTGCGTAGAAAGCGAACTAATTATTTCTCATCAATGTGAAACTATTTTTTATATTACCTACCTATTTTTTTTCCTTGTATTGATGACTTTTAAGTTGTGTTTAATTGTTAGTTCCTATCTATAAACACTGTTTTGATGAGGCCTATAGATGTTTTATGAAGGTTAGAATTGCAGTAAAGCTAGAGATCCTACACACAACTTCCAGGTTGTGTAATATTTAAACGGAGCTTCTGACTGTAAAATAGTCTGGGAAACATCGTCTTCATTTTGAAAGATCTATCCCATGATATGCCACTCAATAGGGTGCGTAAATTTTTTTTTTCGTTTCTACTGCCAATTTGTATTTTACGGCCTCCATTTTATATTTATAAAAACAAAACCTGGCCTATAACCATCGAACAGTTAAGAGGAATCGCTAGAGACCTCATTCATTAAAATCCATCCAGCCGTTAGGATGTTTCGAGGGTATAAAGAAATCCACATACCCAGATACGCGTGAAACACATAACCCTTCTTGGCAGTCGGGTAAAAATATTCTAAAACTGCACGGTCTATGAAATGCCATCATTCCGTTTTTCACGTATTCTTTCATATTATGCACGTTATTTTTATTCTAATTGGATGCTTATTTTATTTTGTACCCGGTGAGTAGCTCGAGCCATAGTTTTGCTATGTTGAATGGTGCTGTATCGTTACATATTGAATTTTTGCTTGTTGCAATTTCTAGGGTTTCTCTTTTAATAGATGGCCAAAGGTCACCGGCCATCACTTGCGATTTTTGACGTTTTCTTAAATATCTAGAAAAATACATGAGGAATTATCCTGAAACTCCAGGTGTATAAACAGAATAGTACAGGTCATATATTTCCGCGAAGATTTTTCCCGAAACCCCATAGGGGACCGTCAACAAATTGAAAAAGAACTAATATCTTTTGGACAACCCTGTCTAAACTAATGTAGCGAAAGCGTTCAAATTGTAGATTATGATTAAGTGCCTTATTGTAATAAATTATGTTCATTTTTATGATGATAGCATGTATATTCGTAGAGAAATTAAAGTTTTTATAAAAAGAGTCCCAAATTTCGCCAAGTTTTTTGTTTATAATTTGTAGAGTTCTTAAAAAGAAATAAAAAAAAAAAAAAGTTATTTTTAGAAAATATGACATTGTACACAATACCCTGCAATCAGAATGAAAAAATAATAAAAATTGTATGAAAAATGAGCAGTTTTACTAAATAATGCGCATGCCCGAATGTAAAAAAAATATAATTTGCATAATGTGTTAGCTAAATGTATAGAGAAACTTTTGTGAAAATCCCAAAAATATAGTTTGAAAAGTCTGAAAATTATCGTTTATAGAATAAGTTCAAAATCCCCAAAAAGGGAGCAAAAAGATGAGGGGCTGTATCAAAATACAGAAGTACGTGCAATATTGTGTATGCTATACTGGCACTAATCAATGGATATATGGATACAACCCCTCATCTTTTTTCTTCATTTTGGAAACAACGGATTTTGAGCTTATTCTATCTACGTGGGAATTAATTAATAATTGAGAATCAACGAGAGAGATAGTATGAAAATTACAAAAAATTGTGCACAAAAAAAATCGTATATTTTAAAGACTATTCATGGAAATAGCAGAAATTGTGTTTTCAAATGCATTACGCCTATTTTCAAATTGTTCATGTGGACATCACATTTCACCTTAGTAAACTGTGAAGTTTAGTTGTAGTATTCTAAATGTGTTGGAAAGGGTTTCGTAATCTATGCTGTAGGCATGATTTTTCGTTCTTGTTTAGTTAATTTTTGTTTGGAAACGCATGAAATGGGCATCTGTTATTATTCAGAAACTAAATAATCAGAACACGTTTTCACACCAAATATCTTTTAGAAAATGCTGTCAAAGTGGGCGTTTTGTTTTGAATTTCCCCACGCGACACCGCGAGATAGAAGAAAAATCATTCGTCATGTAACCACAATTGCTTATAACACGATAAGTAATTTATTTGTCAAAAAACGGTAAACTCACTTCGAATCCAAATCGCTTCCATAGTCAGCTTTGCCACTTTTATGCCTTTACGTTTAAAAATCTGTCAGAAAATTCCGCGTTGTTATGCAGGTGATTTGAGAAAACGCCTTAACCGTTTGCATTAGTTTAAAAAATAATAAAAAAATAAATATATATTGTTATATACAGTGCGTGTAAAAACTTTAAGGACAACAAAAAATTGTAAAAATTTTGATAAATTGGAAATGCGACAAGTGAAATGGTAATTTAATGTTGATCATAAAGTGGAAATACTACACTGGTCATCAAAATTAAAGGATAATAAGAAAAAATATGCTCACTAAGTTAATGTTGCAACCAATGCCAATGCTGCAATTATTTATGTTAATTAAATACTATTGAACTCAAAATTGCACTTCCGCGCATATGTTAGCATCGGAAATATGCAAATTAGATGATTGACAATGTGGTGCGCAATGGACGTATGTTTGAATTCTGGTCTGTCGTGTTGTTTAAAGGGAATGCGGTGTCTGAATGTGATCAGTATTCATTAATTATAGCTCAAAGGCATCATTTAAGTTAAGGTCAAAAGTGGGGAATAATTGGTAGAATCGAGGAAGGTCAAAAACAAATGGAGGTCGCCCAAGATTTGAATATACCTCAAAGTATCATATCAAGAGCTTCTAGGCGCTTTTTAAGCGCTGGATCCGTTGATAGACAGCCTGGTCAAGGGAGACGAAGAGCAACAACTGCATCCGAAGACCGTTTTTTGTCATTGTGGCTCGAAGAAACCGCGAAGCGACTACAAGAGACTTGATTTGAGGCATTCAGGCTGCCACAGGAACTTGAATTAGCCGTTTTAATGCTGCACGAAGGCTTAACAAAGGTGGACTCTATGCGAGCAAACCAATAGTTTGTGTCCCTCACACTCCAGCTTCCAAAGGGGCCCGTTTAAGCTGTTGCCCTTGTCAAGCTCAATGGAGGCAAGAAGACTGGGCTGAAGTATTGTTTACTGCCGAGTCCAGGTATAGTCTGAACACTGATTCTAGACGTGTTTTGATCTGGAGAGATGAAGGAAGGTGCAGCTTGCCCTTCCCTTGTCCGTAAAATATCCCGTTCGAGCCCAGTCTTCTTGGTTCCATTGAACATGACGACAGCAACAGTTTAAATGGGCCCCTTTGAAAACTGGAGTGAGTGGGGGCACAAACTTTTGGTTTTCTCGCATACAGTCGATCCTCGTTAAGCCTTCGTGCAGCAGTAGAACGGCTAATTTGAGTTCTTGTGGCAGCCTAAAGGTCAGAAACCAATTCTCTTGTAGTCGTTTCGCGGTTTCTTCGAGCCACAACGACTAAAAACGGTCTTCGAATGCAGTTGTTGTTCTTGGTTTTCCTTAAACAGGCTGTCTATTAACGGATTCAGTGCTTAAAAAGAGGCTCGAAGATCTTGATATGACACTTCGAGTTCGAGGGATATTCAAATCTTGGGTGACTTCCATTTGTTTTTTAACTTCCTCGATTCTACCAACTATTCGCCATTTTTTACCTTAACTTAAATGATGCCTTTGAGCCATAAGTAATGAATACTGATCACACTCAGACACAACATTCACTTTAAGCAACACTACAGACCATAATTCCAACATACGTCCATTGCGCACCACATTGTCAATCATCTAATTTGCATATTTCCGACGCTAATGTATGCGCGGAAATGCAATTTTGAGTTCAAAAGTATTTAAAATTAACATAAATAATTGCATCATTGGACATTGGTTGCAACATTAACTTAGTGAGCATATTTTTTCTCATTATCCTTTAATTTTGATGGCCAGTGTAACATAAAAGTCAACAGAATGTATCTGTGTCCTTTTAATTGCGAAAAAATCATAATTATGCAAAAAAAACGCTATTTTTGAATGTGCAAAAACTTTAAGGACACCAGTATTTTTTTATAGAAATGTTATATATAATTATTATTAAGGATAGAACGAAACAGGTTTTTAAGGCCGAAACCGTAACCGAAACCGAAATTTCGGCGATCTTTCTATTTTCGGCGGAAAACGAAAACGAAAATGTATAAAAATTTTTTTTAAGTAATTAAGTTGTATGTATTAAAGTAATTAATTATACGTATTTATTAAATACATAATAATTACGTATTTATTAAATATACATAATTATTAATAAATTATACGTGTGGCCCAAATTGTCTCTCTGTGCCTTAGATCCAAAACTTTTTTTTTTTCATATAAAATAAAACGTAATTAATTCATCAAAACGAAAACGAATTTTCGGCGAAACTCAGATTTTGAACCGAAATCGAAAACGAAACTATCACTATTCCAAAAATCTCGTTTCTTCCTTCGAAAATTTTCAACATTTCTCATCGATTTGAGCTTTATCGGCCGGCTCAAGAGAGACTATTTATTGCTACGAACTTCATTGTTTGTAATTATTAGTCATGACTGACTCAAGACGTAAATGAAAATTATAAAGCAAGCAATGCATATATAACTAAACTTTTTCACGTGCTCATTAAAAGCTGCAGACATTTTTTAATTAAATGAAATTCGTATAATTAGAAAATCTTTTTGTGTCTTTGATGAATAAATTACGTTTAATTTTATATGAAAAAAAAAAGTTTTAGATTTAAGGCACAGAGAGACAATTTGGGCCACACGTATAATTAATTAATAATTATGTATATTTAATAAATACGCATAATTAATTAATTATTATGCATATTTAATAAATACGTATAATTAATTAATAATATATTTATGTATGTATTAATTACTCTAATACATACAATTTAATTACTTTTAAAAAGTTTTCGGCCGAAAGTATAGGAAGATAGCCGAAATTCGGTTTTGGTTTCGATTTCGGCCTTAAAAACCTGTTTCGGTCTATCCTTAATAATAATTATATATAATATTTCTATAAAAAAATACAGGTGTCCTTAAAGTTTTTACGCAGTCAAAAATAGCGGGTTTTTTGCATAATTATGATTTTTTTCGCTATAAAAAGGACACAGATACATTCTGTTGACTTTTATATTAGTATTTCTACTTTATGATCAACATTAAATTACCATTTCACTTGTCGCATTTTTACAATTTTTTGCTGTCCTTAAAGTTTTTACACGCACTGTATAACTGTTATATTGTTAGGAGTATTTTCTATAAATAATTAGGATAATAACTTTCTACTCTGACTTAAACTGAAATGACAAGCAAGTTACTGAATTCTGGGATGGTTATTATGAGTCATTATTTATTGAACGATCTGACTTGAAAAGGGCTATATATGTATATATATATATATATATATATATATTGGGGGGGCGGGGGGTGTTTATAAAAAGTTTTCCATTAAAGTTATAATTTTAAATGATTTTTTATCTTTAATATAAGCCACCTTTAATATAAGCCACCTTTACAATAATATACAGTCGGACCTCTATTTAACGAAGTCGCTAAATCCCGAAAAAAAGTTCGTTATATGGAAAATTCGTTAAATAGAGAGTCACCTTTTAAAATACTTTAAACTACATAAAACATATTTTAAGTCCATAAACACTAAATATAATTTTAAAAAGTAATTAGTCACACTTTTTTTTTATAAATTATATCTATTTGTTTTATTTATTTTACCCATCAAAGAGAAATCTTCAAGGGAAATAAGAATGAAACAAAACATTGTCTGGAAATACATTGTATTTTCAGTTTAAAAAATAATTTTTCATTAAAATCACGATTTTTTTATTATGATTGATAATCTGTTTGGAAGAATACAAACTTTTAAAGCAGTATTATTTTTCTTCACGCTTTTATCCACCTCATCAAGAATATTTTTTTGCTTTTTTGATGCTCAAGCACTTTCGCTTTGACATTTTCGAGCTACAAGAGCCTAAGTTACCAACACGATTGATCATGATCAACAATCTAGAAAACGGGAAACTATAGTTTAAGGACACGGGGCAGCTCCATTGAGGGTTAAAAGGGGATATTGAAAGTTTGCACTTCTTGGATGGAAAGCAAAGAATCACAGCGATTTTACTGCTCTCGGTGAGTTAGGTGCCTGGTATGACCTGTTCATGGTTATTGATCATCATAAAATGTGTTAAAAGAAAAAATAAGTTTGAAATGTCCAGTAATATTTTAAGAAATAGGGAGAAAAAAAAGTTAGGTCCCAAGGAAAAAAATTCGTTAAATAGAGAATGCACTTCGCTATTTGGAGGTTATTTTACGAAGAAATTTGCAAAATGTTCTTGGTTCCAAGTAAAAGTTCGCAAAATAGAGGTTCGTTAAATAGAGGTCCGACTGTATAATAAACTAAACAATTCAAATGTACAGAAACAAATCTACATACATACAGTGCCGTCCAAAATTTTGGACACTTTTAGATGCTTTCATTACAAAAAGTAAAAAGCTACCTTCTGCAGCGATCCGAAGGAAAACCCTTCCGGAAATTTTGCTATATTTTCGCCGATCATGACCCCCAGATGCCAAAATCACCCTCTGTTGAAATGCTGACTTATATATATACTATATATACTTCAGGAAAAAATTGGCTTTGATTTTGTCTTCAATATTTTCAACGTTATATGAAACATTTCGGTCACATTTTGTTTCTGGCATAAATGGTTTTTTAAAATTCCAATCTGCGACAGAACTTCTTTTGATCGCAAAAGGCAAACTGTCACCACATCTACCGGCCTTCTTCGAATACTTACCGATTGTATAATATTATTTTTTTCTTCCAATAAAAATTGCTTTCTTTTCCTGTTCTCTACCATTAAAAAAAGAAAATTAACTCGAAATGTGTAATTTGTTACAGATTAGGAATTCGCTAATAGTTATAGCTGTTTATCGTCAAAAGCGAAGGTAAGTTACTACTGCAAAAATAAATTAAATTATCTGGACTTCCTACAATTTTTTAAACGAATGCAAGGCAAACAGAAGAAACTAAGAAGAACTTTGAAAACTTGAATATCATGAGACAATGAAAATAGTAATAAAGTTTTCTTTCGAAATTCTAATTTTTTGTTAAAGATTGTTTTCTTGCGAACTCGTTTGTGAAACTGAAATAAGTATCGGATGAGCCAAAAGCTCGTTACAACTTTAAAAACTCATAAAAAGGAAGAAATAATGATAAGGAAGCGCGGTTTTCAAGAAAGGGTTCACAAGCTTGTAGGATTTTTTTTTTTTTTTTTTTTTTTTTTTAGCAGCAAATAAATTTAGTTAAGAAATCACATGTAGAGGGCGCTGACGACCCGAAACACAATGAACAGGGCAACAGTTGTGCCGTAGATTGTTCTGGAGGACATGTTGAACATTTGTTATTGGAAGAACAAATGAATGGAGCGTATTGTTGTCCTGTTCATTGTGTTTCGGGTCATTAATGCCCTCTACATGTGATTTTTTAACTAAAATTTTTTTTCTGCTAAAACAAATCAGACTACCTTGTGAGCCCTTCTTTGCAAACCGCACTCCTTTATCATAATTTCTTCCTTTTTTATGAGTTTTTAAAATTGTAACGAACTTTTAGCTCACCCGGTATTCTTTTTGAGGGTTCAATAAATTCGTTAATTTGAAATTCTTTAAAGTGAATAAATTTATAATGGCAAAGTATAGCATTTTTTTTCTAATCCAAATAAC
This sequence comes from Maratus speciosus, assembly GCA_963932465.1. Taxonomy (NCBI): domain Eukaryota; kingdom Metazoa; phylum Arthropoda; class Arachnida; order Araneae; family Salticidae; genus Maratus; species Maratus speciosus. Next base: position 635,318,412 of record OZ010786.1, read on the forward strand.
TTTCGCTAAACTGAAAAATCCGTTAAAGTGACATTCGTTGTAACTAGATTCTACTGTACATAATTGTGAAAAGTAAATTTTATTTTTAATCATATTTGTTCGGTTATTGTTGAATTTCGCATCTAACGTGAGCATAGTTTGACTAATTCAGTATTTTTAATAAGGCCTAGTCATACATAAAGAAAACGCAAAATACAGAAATGTAGTTATCATGTTAAAATACTTTAGATCCATAAGTAAATTCTATTTCAGTAGAGTAACTCCGGGATAGATGCCGCACCCTTGTATTTCTTGTAATTATCGATAGACGGTCGTCAAACACGCAGTATAGGTGCGCAATGAGATTATTTTAACCAGTGTGTAGCGTGAATCCCATTTCGATTCTTACTATATAAGCTATACAATCCTTATTTGGACGTAAGTGCATGATTTCACTATCCAAACTTTTAAACACGTTATGCTTAAATACTTTTCATACGCTAATTACTAAATGCATGCATGATTTCGAAGTCAAAACTAAGTGTGTACGTTTGTATAGAGTATACTGTGTATATGGTTACGCCATTTTCCTTAGCGATTGCAGCTAAGGCGACTGTCATGTGCAACGTCTGTACCATGCAAAATGGGACACAAGCCGCACTGCAATTCCGGTATACATGCCGCAGTTTCTTTTGTATCGGATGATTAAGTGTTATTAAGTTTTCCTTTTCTTTTTGCACAGACTAACCAAGTTAGGCATGTTATCAAGTTTACTAAAACCAAAGGAGATAAAAGGAAAAATAAAAAGTAAGAAGGGCAACAAAGATGATAATAATGAAAAATTGGATTACGCGTAACGCAGACGTTCTTTGCAAGGAAGGTTTAGAAAGCTACTCCCAAAAAGTTGTAATTGGCTTCGTCGCATCATGTGTCAAATGATGTTATATAAAGACTGTACTTTTTCGACAATTTTTGTGTAGATTGCTATCGAAAAAACAGGTCTATTAACCCATTTGCACCATGGGTGAATATATATGCACCTTCAAAAAAAGCATACAGAATTTGTTTCTGGCACCAGTAAAAAAGAAAAGTAATATTTGCTTTTTTTAATTAGAGCATTTTCATGATTATTTAAGTAAAGGTAACTTTTTTCAAAAAGTGGTGCCAACCGAATAAAATTTGTGTAAAAGCCGCCGGTCCCGAAAGAGTTAACAAATAAATTATTTAAACACAATTTTACTTTTTTTTTCTTTTCTCTATTTAATGCATTGATATTACGTTGTTGCTGAAATAAAAATCAAAATTTAATGTAAAAAAATAAGTCGGTAATTTTAATAGTGAAAGCAGGCAAACAATTATTAATTTGAATCTACTAATATGCCTCATTGTACTCATTTAGTTTCCTTTTGTTGTTACATAGTTATAGTCCGGATATAAATATTTTTTGAACATTTTTATTTATAATTGCCTTCTGTTCTTAATACAAGCGCGGCATAACTATTGCACAAGTGCGGCGTCTCAGCCTGAATGTACGGGTGACGCGCCGCAGTGTAATGTTTTAAAAAAAAATGTTAAAAAATATTAGTTATTTGTTTTTAATTTTTTTGTCGGTGTCACGTGTATATTTAACATTGAATAGCACAGCGTGATTTTTTTAATTTTATGTCCACCATGGGACTTTATACACAAATTCAAAAAAATGTGCGACATAAATCTCGGAATTACTCTATGATGATTTCCATTTAAATTAGTTAAATAATTGTTAAATAAACATACCTGAATCTTCTGAACTTTTTTTAATGGAGTTTTTTGTTAAAAATAATATAAATTGATATTTTAATAGTAGCAATTTGTGTAATTTTATTAGTATTTTATGTGTAACACTGATTGGTTAATGAAGTTTTCAATTTTTTGCCAAACTGTAAAGAATCTTTAAAAGGGGTCAGAATACTTCCTGTGTTTTGTACAATTCATTAAAAATATATATCCTAAATAGAGCTTGCAAAGCCCTTATTCTTTATTTTGGAAAAATGGTGAAAACCCTGTGAAGAAAAAAACTGGGCATGTAATTTTTTAAATGACTCATTCGTATGATTCACAGGTGGTGCTGATCAGTGCGATCAAGAAGTCACTTCTGTGACGGGTCACTTCACCTCTCCAAGATTTCCGTCTCCTTATGGTCCCAACGAGAGGTGTCGTTTCACGGTCCGCAAAGTGGACCCGTCCGTGTGCAGCGTGGAACTGGATTTCAGGCGGTTCGACCTCGAGTACAGCGGACCGAGGTGCACCAAGGACTACCTGACACTGCCCAGCCTCAACAGACTGTGCGGTTCCATCAGCGGGAAACGTAAGCTCTTTCACACTTTTTACTGTTAACTAATATTATTATTACAAAAAAGAGTTTGTCTCTAAACAATATATCAGTGCTCCGTGTACCGCTATTCTAATTGGTTTCAAAGATTTCCAATGCAAATAAAATAGGGGGGGGTCTTCGTTGCCCAAGAAATGTGACAGACACTTGTGAAATGTTCACCGACTGGTCAATAACAATTTTGGCTAGACATATGCTACAGTTAATATGATGGAATATTCAGGGTTTAATTTCTAAGAAAAAAAGGACCGGAGCCCTAATATTCTGCAGTACCGGCACTAACAACTGTACCGCACCCCCGCCCCCCCCGTCACTCCAATCTCCATGTTTATATTTCGTACATTATTTGCGAAACGAAATGTAAAGCATTTTTTATCCTTTAACAAATTAAAAAATTTAAATGTATCTATCAGCATATACTTAGCTGTCAACAATTCCATTTTTTAGTTATCACTCCTTCTGAATAGTAATCTTGCCTAATTTTAATGTTAATTAATTGCAGAATTTTGCGATTAAATATGGTAAGGATTATGATTCGGATATAGTGTTAAACCAAAATAGGGATAGTTCGCAGCTACACATGTTTAAGAAAAAATGAATGAAATTTACAGAAATTAATATTTATATGCTGAAAAATGGAACAGTGCTTTTTAATTTCCTATAAAAGGTGCATCCTAAAAGTATAATCGATTCCTTCCGCATAACAATCTTTTGTGGCGAGTTCCTGAAAATCAGATTAAATTAAAATTTTGACACCGTTATCGAAAAGATTCGATGCTTTTATAGAAAAGGGGGAAACACTGCTTGATTGCTCTCTATCAGAATAACAATACATGGCAAGTATATCTACTTACAAATGAAAGTGACTTCGTAAATGTGCAGAGCAGAGCCTTAGCATAGACAGCGTTCATGATACAAAATAAATAGAAAAATCACGAACGTCATTTTTTTCTCGTACGCAATAGAAAGCAAAAAACCTCAAACAAACAAAACCTCAAGCTGATGCTCGTTGGCTAAAAACAGAAAATATTCTTTTCAAGTTATATCTCTCTATTCTAAAAAAAAGTAACTCCCGCTGTCACCGCCGCCGCCGCCGGTTTTGAATTTTTTGTGACCGGAGGTCTTTCTTCGTTAATATTAAGAAAAATAATGCATACAAAAATATGAAAATTGGCAGTATTATACAGAAATGTTTGATAAACACGCTGATGTAGACAGTTTTCAAATCGAAGAATTATTTTAAGAGATATTTAATGCTAAAGTTGGACAAAATCGTTCCATTAAAAAAGTTTTATAGGAGCAAAAACTATACATCGGAATTTAATACTTTTTAGATCATTTTATACGTTATAATTTCCCGGTGTGCAGAAATAATTTATTTTTTTAATTTGACTCATTTTTCGAGGTTTCATTTCTATTTTAAATTCAAATTTTCAGCATTTCGAGAGATATTTTTTTACTTATTTCAGAAAATTGTACTAATTTAACCTGTTGCCAAACTGTATCAACAACGGAAACAATAATGTTTGCTTCAAATTAAAAATTTATTTACGCGTGACTATTATAAACAGAAAAGAAAAACTTTCAAATTAGAATTAAATAATTACGTATAAAAAGCAGGAACTTATTGAAAATTACTTCATCTATAATTACACGTGAATTTTAACAGAGAAAGGATATTGTAAAGTAATAAATTCATTAACATGCATTAGAAGTCTTAAATAGGAGAAATTACATCACATTTACGTCACATTACACTTATTACGTAAAATGAACAAAAAATAATATTGCAAAATAGTAGTTTAAATTTAAAAATAGCGCGAGACATTTACTTGATATTTTGAGATGAACTTTTCAACTATTTTTTTTTTTTTTTTTTTTTTTTTTTTTTTTTTGACAGCGCAAATAATATTTCATTTCTAATAAAAGCATTTTCACGTGAATATTAAAAAGGGAAAGAAAAGTTTGGTGAAAATTACGTCAGATTAAAAACGATATATTTAAAATGTTTTATTTAAAAGGACTTTCTTTTCGCTTTGTTAAAAAATACCGGGAGACAAAGACTCTGTTTACTTAATTCATTTTATATTAGATGATTTTGAAATGCCATTGTATCTTTTAACAGCAGCTGATTTTTCCGTAAAATTCCCCAATCAAAGAGAAATGAATAGAAACCCGTTTATAGGGCGATCGCCTTTGTTTTTTTAATTATAATTCAATCTTCCAAAAAAATTCAATTAAAGCCGATCAAATTAGCGTGCTTTTAGAGACTGCAGTGTCTGAACGGGGGGTTGGCGAGCGTAGCTCGTAGGGGGCCGAGCCCCCTAGTAGCTGAAAAAAAAACTAAAAAAAAACCCCATCCAATTAAAAATTGTCCTACTGTCACAAAAGAAAATCGAACTGAAAACAAATTCATTGTTCAGTCTCTTGAGTGGCGCCGTATCAACACGTCGTCAACATAAATTTGAATATAATAAATTTGAAAGAGAAAAACACGATTTCTGTTTCCCTTCATTCTGATCAAAATAGCATTAAAATGATTTGAAATAGAATACACGTAATTTTGAATGAGAAAAGGTTTTTTTTTTTTCTATACGTGAATAAATAAAATTTTGAATGTAAGACAGATTGAGCTTGAGTCAGTTCAAGACCCAAAACTGATATAAAACTTGAATTGAGTCCGTTTTATGTCAATCTCTTACGTTTGCGACACATTACGTCACATATAAGTGTTTTGATAAAAAAGAATGCAAAAGCTTGAAGAGGAAAGGAAAGGGTAACTTAGGTTTCGGTTTTCGGAAGCGCTATTGCACTAGGCTCCGGTGAATTCCGACCAATATTTAAATATTTACTAAAAATAGAGAAGTACCGGAGCTAGGCTGTGGCACAAATTAAGCCCTGGTACAAATCAATATTCCGAATATTGATTTGTCCACTAATGGACTATTACAAAGATGTGCCAGTGTCGTGACTTTTGTGCTGTAGTGGTTACTGTGGGACTGTTGACAGAATTTTTTTTCTTTCCGGTTGTCTTGAGGAGTGATATTTTACAAACTGATGTCCTGTTCACTCATGATTCCTTTTAAGCAGGGTGACTATGGTACTCCGCTGGATCCTTTGGTACGCAAAGTATTCTGTCTCGGTACTTCAAGAAGTAACGCTTACCCTGGTGCAGAAGTCTCCTTGAGCATCGGTTTCGCCATAATATTTTCCGTGGGTGGTAAATCATCAGCCTCATTAGTGGCTTCGAATTTCGCAGTTTTCTGTTTGGTTAAACCTTGTATCCCCCCATTTTCAAATGTTACTTGTGGCGGGTTTGCTGTCGTTTCGGCTGGATTTCACTCGGTGTATTGAGAGATGGTGTATCATTTCGCGTTTCCTTATTGGACCGCATGGTATCATTAGATCTTGGTTCGGTAAACTCTTGCGTTTTATCACAAGGATGGTGATAAAAGGCATTCAAAGTCTGAATCTATTTCTGGACGTCCAATGTCATAATAATTAATAATTGCGTGACAAGGCTTAATTTAACGTTCATGAAAACATAGAGTTCACAGAGTTCATTTCATAGAGTTCATAAAGTTGATGAACGCAGTACATCACAGACCTACGTTACATATCGTGTACCGCACAATGCATACAGTCCTCGTGGAAAGCTTTATGCGGCCTGCAATGGTCGCTCTTTGTCTTGCATTAATATCGTAAAGGTAGAAACATATAACTTATGAGAGAGGATGGCCCATTTCCAGTAGTGGCGTTTCAAGGGTGTTTTGCAGCCTTGTGCCAGAATTATAATGCTGGGGTATCCGTATTACTATTACGACTATTGGGTTTTAAATATAAATTAATTAAATTAAAAAAACAGTTTTCTTTCGACCAAGGTTGCAAGGTTGTTCCCTAGACTTGTCTAATGGTAGTAACGATCCTGGTCTCTAGATCTTTAATTGTCCAATGAAATTAAGCTCATTGCAGTTATGCTTTTTTGCGTGTTAGTGTTTGCCTCTTTTCTGTGTATGTATTAATATTCTTTCCTTATGTGTACTCCACATATACTTATTACGATGTCACTTTTTTATTCTGAAATCGCAACCACTTGTTCCAACATTGTATTTTCTGGCAAATATTGCTTAATTATTAACCAATTACGATTATCTTGTGAGGAGTGAGCTATGTTTTGCAAGTCTAATTTAAATGACGCCGAGTGAAGATTTGCGTTTGTTAGATAAGATAGGTAAAAGTTAATAGGAGTTCCATGCTAGTAAAATAAGGTAGTTAAAATAAAAAGATGATTTTAGTAAGAATTATAAATCCTATTCACAGTAACCCTAACAGCATCGTAGCCGAATGTGACTTACAATGTAAAAGACACGTGAGACAAAAGCTACTCTTACAGTCCACATTGTCGTCACGTGAGGTGGAAAATGAGCCACTGTGTTGTTATACCCCCTTTTGTGACGAGTTGCAAATGACTCAAAAAAAGGTCACGGTTACTTTACAGAGGATTCATGAAGTAATGGTTTCTTGTGAGTCATAATGTGATGAAATAAAGATTCCGTAAACCGTTGTGAGTGCGACAGTTTGTATCAATTGTAACGTCACAGGAACTTTGACAGACAGTGCTACTGGAGAAGTTTCCAAATGGCCATAGTATCGCCCAAATCAAATAAATGAAACTTTTAAATTAATACTGTATGTTCATGATAAACTTTAATACATGCTCGCAGTAGGGATCAGCTACAGCTCATTTCAATGATTTTCACAGCCATCCTTCTCTTCCTTCACAGAGCAGATGGACCTTCCTAAGGACAGCGATTACGTGAACCTGTATTTCGTGAGCGACGGATACGGACAAGGACTCGGATTCGACATCCACATCACACAGCTATTCAACACGTGTGAAGGACATGGGGCACAAGGTAAGGATTTTTCATTATTTACATTCCAATGCAAGGTTTGTAAAAAACGCTTACAATTTTAGAATAGTAAATTTGCTTAGAGCATTTCTTTTTGAAATACTTGAAGTTTTCATTCAAATGATTCCTTTAAAACCAGGCAATCGTAATCTTGTTTTAATTCCACCGTCAGTTTTGCCTATCAAAAGAAGGCCAACATAACTCCTATTCAGAAGCACGGACACACTATATAAATTACTAAATTGTTTTGAATTTAAAGGCAGTTGGAAATTTCTATACATACTATGCTAAATTAATGTACCTTTCCTCAGAAACTACCAAAGATATTCACTTGAAATTCTTTATATAATACATAATATGAATAATTCCTAATAAACGGATGTCAACTTTATAAACAGATATTCTTTAATAATTAAGAACTTTACGTTGTACTATCTAATACTAATAAAAAGGAGTTGCTATCCAACGTATATTTTATTCACAAATTAAAAGTTGATATAAAATAAACACACGAATAAAATAAATCTCAACGTTTCGGTTTAATCTTTAAAACCATCATCAGGAGTAAAATTTTCTAAAATATAAATCAGCAGGCAACAATCTATAGGCTACATCTTAAAAATTAAATTCAAACTGGGAAGAGTTCAACGGAACCTTTCAAAATCCATAAAAACAATTCAGTGGCGCCAATTGTTATCCAAAGTAGAAAAGAAGAAAGGGCTGGAACAAACATGGAAAATTCAAAGTTCTTTCAAAATAGAGATCCAGATTTCAGAAATTTGAAAATAAACATTATCATTACAAATTTCTTGGTTCCTTAAATTTATTATTTCGAAAACAAGTTGTTCCTTTAAAGCCGCCATTCTTGAAGCTTTGGAAATTCGTTTCAGTTTTGAAAATTCGTAGTTTCTATAAAAAGGTACATCGAAGTTCAAAAAGAACATTTTGAGAAAATTGAGTTTAAAGTTTACGTATGTCATGCTTATGTATGATGTGAAGAAACTGAATGATTTAAATTTTTTTAACTTCTTGTCGTAGAAACAAAAGTAATATACCATTCGAAAGGAAGAAAATAAAGAATTCAAAATATTAAAAAGTAAAAAACGACTTTTTTCAAGAATTTGACTTCCAACTGCCCTTAAATCGGTCCTTTAATGTAATTTCTGACCTTATTTCACAAACGAAGTTTCATAAAAATATTTTTCTGTGATAGCAATCCAAAATAGAAATTTGTGCTTCTATAAGCCATCCCGACCAATAAGATTGATTCACCCAAGTTAGTTTAAGCGATTTGCTTTGGAAGTTCTAAAAACGGTCATAATCTTCACACGTCAGATAAAGCGCATATGACTTTTTAGATATGAAAGAACCTATAATGCATTAAAATGCAGTTTAATTTTATGCATTAAAATACAGTTTAATACAGTTACAATTTTTTATCAACAATAGAAACACATACAGCATGTGTGTGTGCGTAATTTTTTTCATTAAATTGCATAGTTTTACAATTACGCACTTTAATTTCTTGCATTAAAATACAGTTTAAAACACTTGCATTTTTTTCCGAGAATAGAAACAATAAATTCTTGATAAGAAATACAATTAATATTACTTTCATTTATAGCATATTATACATTACGAGGAAGAAAATGTGCGAATAGCTATTTATCAGTCCAGCCTATGGCTTCACTGAATTCTATCCATCGACTCCTGCACGATTCGACAGTTTTTATAGAAAATGGTTACATAATCGTAATTTAACTTTATTTTGACCACATTATTTCCCATATTATGCTCAGAATATAGTTAAATTATGGTTATGCGGCCGTTTACTATAAAAACGGTCAAATGACCCGACAGTTTGCTTAAAATTTTTTACAGTGGGGTAGACAACCCCTGCTTTAAATTGTTATTTAATCCTATATCAATTTGTCATGTTGCTGTTTCAGGTTTACTTTTAAAGAAATTCTATGAAGTTTTTTTCGATCCGTGACATTTAAGTTTGAAATACTCCAACTCGACAGAGTGTGGGAACTTTTTCGGCTTTCTTGATGTGGCCATTCTTTTGTCGCAAGGCAAAAGAACGCGACGATAATGGAGGGATGTCCCTGACATATTTTTCACCTCCCCTGGGGAGAATTTATTTTGTTGGTTTTGTACGCCTTGTTTCGAAAATGTTAAAGAGCAACAAAAAAATGCCACAACTGATCACAGGGTCTTTGGAATAAAAATCCCCTAGAACTAATTTAACTCTTGTCGCAGAGTTCATTCTATTTGCATCTTCAGCATTTGGTCAGCCACAGACATTAGGAAGAACTTCTACTACGTGGCTTTTGTCTACAAGAGATTTCTCGCATACGAAAACGTTTCGGGGATGTGAGATCTTCATATTTCTATAAATTGGAAAGCAGACATGCCAGACGAATGCTGTAGTAATCATCAATCACTCTTTGAAAGTTCATTATGTCTAATTTATCTTATCATACTTATGAAAAGGTATTATTTTTATATCCAAACTATACGAATACATATATCGACTATAATTATTAATTTAAATGTATATTAAGAATCGATTGAATCCTTTTTTTTAATATACAAACTAATTTAGGAGCAACAAATTAAAATTTTGAACAAAATGCGTGATTTCGTTCGTATAACCTTTTTTTCCTTGTAATTAAATCATATTTTAAAATTTTATTTTAGAAGTTGTATTTTGCATGTTATTCCATGGGGCGGAAAGTAATCTTGATCGTGAAAAAAGGACAAGGCATTTTAATTTTTAAAAAGGAACGAAGAAAAATTGCAAACGATTGCTAATTGAAAACGTTAAAAATTTGTCTCATTTGCAGATGATACCAGCGGAGATAAAATACATGATTTAAAACAAAAATTAAAATGTTATTTATGTATCTTAATCACTTTGGAATTTAACGAAAATATGAAAATATACCAATAAGAAGCCTTGTAAAAAACCAATATTTCTTATACTGAATGGGATGGCAGCATTTCGCCGTTATTGCATTCATCATAGATATTTTCAGTTAAAGATAGGTCTCAGGACTCTTAAAATTGGAAAAAAGGAAAAAAAAAAAGACCATTTTCAACATTTAATACATTAAAATGCATTTCATTTTAAGACTCGATTTTAATTGGGATAAAATATATAAGTATGTTCTTTCATTTCATGTATTTAAAAAATTGCAAACCGCAGAATTAGCATTTACAGGGACTCCAAACTGTGAGACATTTGACGAGCAGAAAATCGGCATAACAGATTACGCGCAGGATTATAAAATAAATTTTGCAACTTAGAAGCAAAATTTTGGTGCTTACTTATACTTCAGATCGTAATGATTACCCTGAACCTAAATAAATTTGTATTTAACGCATTTTTATATTTTTAATACAAAGTTGTATTTTGAAAATGCAAAATCTAGAAAATTTCAACAACATAATCACCAATAAAAAAATTTTTTTGAACAATAAAAAGGAAATTTTTGGTTAAGTTTATACAGACCAACATGAAACATATATTTTGAAAATTTCGTGAAAAATTATTCAGAAGTTTTTGAGATACCGTGCGCGTATTGTTCCAAAACGTCATTCGGAGGAAAATGACTTCAAAGTTTCGGAAACGCAGCTTCAGCCATTGAGCGGGTATAATTCTAACAGCCATAACATCTGTTCTAATGGGAATTTCAAGAAAAAAATTATACCAAAATGTTCAGAAAAATAGGGGTTTAACATCTAAAAAAGTTAAAAATTCGAAAATTTTAAAGCTTTAAGAGCCCTGAGACCCCTTAAGTCAGTGTTGCCATATTGGGGACTTTTATGTCCCCAGATTGTTGCTTGTCATCGCTTTTTTTAAATAGAAATATTCGGCCTAATTAAAAATTGATTAAAAATTCTGAAAAATAAGACGAGTTATACTATTTAAAAAAAAGTGGTGACAGTCAAATAATCTCAATTAAAAAGTCCCCAATCTGGCAACACCACCTTAAGTATTGGTTTTACATTAGAAAAACTGGCAATGAAGTGATTACATTTTCTATATAAACCTTGATTCCGTAATATCAAAATGCAAACACTCAATGTTGAGACACTGTTTCATGTTAATATTGCCCAAAATATAGCCAGATTATTTTCAATAATTGCTACGATATATCCAAAACAGATAATAATGGCCCAGTCATGTTTTGAAATTATGAACAATTTTATCTAATTATTTACTCTTTTTATATTAACAGGGCCCTGCGATCAAGAGGTCGGCACCTTGACCGGGCGCTTTACCTCCCCAGGCTATCCTTCCTCGTACCCTGCCAATCAACGCTGCACCTACACCCTCCACAGAGCGGATCCTACTGTGTGCGCGGTAGAGCTGAATTTCCTCAATTTCGACGTGGAGTACTCCAGGGACCAGTGCTCCAACGACTTTCTGATGATGCCCGACAGGACGAGACTGTGTGGACCCATGTCCGGGACACGTGAGTTTTCAGAAAATAAGACATTCCGCACACATATTCATGGAAGTGACACATCTCTAAAAAACGCGAGCTTTGAGATACAGAGTTTTCTAAAAGTCACTAATGAAATAAAAATTCAATAATTTAAAATGTATTGATCATAGAACGAAACGGTTTTTACAGAAATGTATAGAATAGCATGGAATGCTTTGATAAAAAAAAATGTATTTTTAAAATAACTGTCGCAGGCATCTACTACTCTAGAAAAGCCTACACTATTAAAAATTTTATCCTTGTTTGAACCAACTTTTGATGCTACAGAACCTACAACCATAAGATGGTACAATCTCGTTCCAACGTTTGGAGCTTTGTTTACAAAGTTCCAACTGTTCCAATCAGTGTTGCTAGTGGGCTACTTTTTTTAAATTCCGATTTCTGGATTAGCACCACTTTTCGGAAATTGTAAATTTCCTCTTGTTTTCCCCTTAATTAGTATGCCATTAAATTAGGCGAATTTTATTATTTTAAAAAAGTGGTGCCAATCAAGAAATCTGAATTTGAAAAAAGTAGCCCACTGGCAACACTGGTTCCAATGAGATTTTACCATCTTTTGGTTTCAGCTATTGCAACCTCAAAAGTTGGTTCAAACCCGATAAGAACTTTTAACAGTATGCCGCTATTATACCAATCACTAAGCTATCATTTTACACGAATTACAGTAGAAATTTTTTCCGATGCTCTGCAGAGTAACTTGCTATCTCTGGCAGATATTATCACTAATAGCATATCCATAAATTTGAAGTTTTAAATCCAACCCTGTTAAAACTTTTGCTGCAAGCTAAACCAACTTTTCATGTTGCAGTGTATAACATGGTGAAACGACGTTCCAACATTCGGAGCTATGATTGAGACAGAGCTTCAAATATTGGAACGAGATTTCATCATCCATTGTTTGCATCTGCAGCAGCACGAAAAGTTGGTACAACTTACCACGAAATCTTGAACAGTGTAATTTCATTGTGAACTGTGAATGTATGTCATTGCGAAAACTATTGACAAGATTTAAATGCGACTTGTTGAAGGCAAATACCAGATAACCGAGAAAGTTCGTGCGGTTTTTGAGAGCAATTGCATTTGTCGCGTAGAGGTGGTCAAACTGATTCTGATGACGTCATATCAACACATTCCCTTGAAGCCTCATTCAGTCAAGAGTTGTTTAGCGCATCACACGTTTCGTTATCAGTTTTGTAGAAAGTCCAATCTTTGAAAGAACATGTCGTTGACAAAAGAGATTTTGACACATATTTTTCTCTACGTGTTCAAATTAGGAAAAAAGCTGCAGAGGCTATAGAAGAATATGCTGCGCGTTTCGAGGGACTTCGATGAGTGAGCGGACCGCTCAAAAGTGATTCAGTCGATTTTCGTCAGGAGAAGAGAGCCTCGAAGACAATCCCCGTGTTGGTCTCCATCCCCCTAGGCAAAGTGCAGCTGGAGAAGAAAATCAAGCAGAATCTTCTTCGAAACCGGCCTGAAGCTTGCATACAGGCTTGGTGTATCTGACGAAACCATCCAATCGCATCTCCATAACCTTGGGATGACATGGAAACTCATCAAGTGGGTTCCCCATGTTCTGTCCGAGGAATACAAGCTCCGACGGTTGAACATCTCTTGTCATTGCTGTCACGCCACAACAAAGCCTCGTTCCTGTACCAAATAATGACATGTGACGAAAAATGGGTCATGCATGATAGCTAGATGCGAAAACATCATTGTTCGACTTCTGGTTCCGTTTCATTAGCCCTCAAACCGGACATTCAACAACAACAAAAAAAAAGATAAGGCTGTGTGTTTGGTGGACCAGAGCTTGTATAGTTCACTATGAATTCTTAGAAAGCGAGAAAACCATCACAGCCGACGTCTACTCGTCAGACTTGCAGCAGGTTTCAACTGCTGTGCTTCAAAAGCAGCCAGCGCCGGTCAAAAGAAAAGGATTTCTCCTCCTCCACAATAATGCCAGCCCCCAAAATGCCTACCAGGGACGTGATCAAAACCCTGGACTGGAAAGTTTTGCCTCATCTACCTTACTCCCCGGACGTCGCCCATCGGACTATTACCTGTTTCTGGCCATGGATAACCAGCTGCGGGAACAGCAATTCCGAAACCGAGACGAAGTCACAGAGGCTGTTACACATTTTTTTTGGACAAAAAAAGCATTTATAAGCTTGTTTCTTATCGAGAACATGTAATTGAAGCCAATGGTGATTATTTCGAAGAATAAAATAAGTGTTTAAGAATTTTGTGGGTCTTTTTTTTTATGTCTGGTGAAAACCGCGCGAACTTTCGTGGTTACCTGATATAATTATTTTAGCACAGAAATTTTCGTTATAAAAAAATCTCCTGTATTTCTGTACATTTGTGTGCAAACCACATCGTGATGTTGTAAGTGCTGTAAGTTTTTCCCAAATTTCAAATTTTTATTTCTTTTGTGACTTTTGGATCACCCGGTATTCAGTGGCGTCCACTTATATGGGCCCATGGGGCGCGAGCCCGCCCAATAATTTGATCTTTCTGTACACCCAATTTCCGTTGATTTATTTCGATATTCGTTCATTTACTTATTTAATCGCTGAAATAAAATGTGGTCTTGTTGACGTTCTCAAAATAATTTTGTTTTAAAAATAGTAAGGACATCCATTAGACTTACAGGAGCTCAGAAAGTCCCTTCAACGGTTGTACAAATAAATCTTTTTCCAAAAGAAATTTCCTATATACTTTGCCAACTGTTTCAATGTCTTGAATCGATAAAGCACTTAAGTAACCAAAATGTAATGCTTTTCTTGACACTTAGTTTTTAACGCTTTATTTAGCATTTCTTATGCTATTTATAATAAATATTATTTTTTGTATAAGGAAGAATTTATAATAATATAATTTAATAAAATTGTATTTTAAATTAAAATTAAATTATAATAATTTTATAATTTACTTAGTAAAACCATGCGTTGACTACGAATTAATTATCTTCAGTCATTCGCTCCTTCCTCAAACACTTCTCCACACAGACGCTCTAAGGAAATAAATTCCTCAAACACTTCTCCACACAGACGCTCTAAGGAAATAAATTCCTATATTATTTTATTCAGAAATTTTGAGCCCACTCAATGTTTTTCAAAAGTTGCCGCTACTGCCGGTATTAGTAAGATTGAATGTGGCGGAGGATCTATGTATGTCAATCGTGTTAACCGGAGCAAATGGGCAGAAATTTCCAAACTGCTGGCCAAAAACCGAAAACATAAGTTACACGCATTCTACGCACAACTTTACGTAATTGTATACCATCAATGTCCTTAAAATATGTTGATCTCACTTTCATTGCGTAAAGCAAAGGCTTTGCAGTTTAATTTAGCTTGTACCAGGAACGATGAACCTGTGGCACGCGACCGAATAGTTTTGGGCCAACTTCGATTGAGGTACTAAAACAAAATAGAATTAAAATAAAAAAAAATACACGCTTTAAACAAGTTGTGTATTTCTAATTTTTTTAAACGATTTTCTGGAATTAAAATACCATTTATTGAATTCCATTTGGAAAATCAAACGAAAAATGAGCGCCGTCTGTGCACCATAAGTTTATGAAGTACATTCCTAGAAAAACGTAATTAATTTCCTATGTGTAAGTTAAAACATGAATACATTAAAATGATTCTCAGTTTTTATTACTAAAATAGGTGCTAAAAATACAATTAACAGGTTTTAAAACATTAAAACCAATAATCAGATGATAAAAACTTCCCGAGCGCTTTCGACCAAGCCCTGGTCATCATCAATGGGGTGAAAAATGAGAAGAAGACCTTCAGAATGCATACTGGTATAAATAACGCAGGGCGATTCCAAAAACTGTAAAAAAGGGGTGGGGGGAAGGGGGGGGGACGGATGAGTCCATACAGCTACATTGATCATTCCAATCCAAAGATTCCATTGACTCCAAGTAAACCAAACCAAATGCTTGGTATATGACAGGACAATGCATCATTACAAGTGTTTCTACCTCTGGTTTCAATAGACTCTCTCATATGATATGGTCATCTCTTTCAATGATCAATGTAGCTGTATGGTGTCCTGTCATATACCAAGCATTTGGTTTGGTTTACTTGGAGTCAATGGAATCTTTGGATTGGAATGATCAATGTAGCTGTATGGTGTCCTGTCATATACCAAGCATTTGGTTTGGTTTACTTGGAGTCAATGGAATCTTTGGATTGGAATGATCAATGTAGCTGCATGGTGTCCTGTCATATACCAAGCATTTGGTTTGGTTTACTTGGAGTCAATGGAATCTTTGGATTGGAATGATCAATGTAGCTGTATGGACTCATCCGTACCCCCCCCCCCCCTCCCTCACCCCTTTTTTACAGTTTTTGGAATCGCCCTGCGTTATTTATACCAGTATGCATTCTGAAGGTCTTCTTCTCATTTTTCACCCCACTGATGATGACCAGGGCTTGGTCGAAAGCGCTCGGGAAGTTTTTACCATCTGATTATTGGTTTTAATGCTTTAAAACCTGTTAATTGTATTTTTAGCACCTATTTTAGTAATAAAAACTGAGAATCATTTTAATGTATTCATGTTTTAACTTAAAGTATTAAGGTGAATTATTAAGGTTTCTCTTACATATAGTTTTCTATATATATTTAATTTCCTATGTATAGTTATTGTTCCTGTAAAACTTTTTTAATGGGACGATTTCGACCAATTCTAACAATTATTAGCTCTTAAAATAACACTTCTATTTAAAAAAGGTCTGCTTAAGCGTGTTTATCAAACATTTCTCTGTAAAAAAATACTAAAATTCATATTTTTGTATGCAATAGTTTTCTTAGTATTAGCGAAGAAAAACCTCCGGTCATAAAAACTTCATTTACGGCGGCGGCGGTAACAGGCGTTCGTTACCTTTTTTTTTTTTTTTTTTTTATTTTTTTTTTTTAGAGTAAAGAGATAATACTGCATTTGCATTATGCGTAACCGTCTGCCTAGATCTGTGAGGTCTGCGAGGCACAAGTTTTCTACCCAATCAGCGTGTCCATTGATTGTTTATGCCGCCACTAATTGATTGGGCATTATGATTTAACGCTTGGGGTGCCGACGCCTAGGACGATAACGTCGTAATGTATGGACCTTAACAATACTTTGCTATTGGAATAATTTTCTTGTTAATTCTGTCTATTTGGTAATTCAGTCAATGGATAGCAATACCATGCAATTATAATTTTCAGGATGGAAACGCCATAAAACAATACTTTTGTGGTCATTAACGATTCCGTGTTAGCTAATTTTACTTATGAAAAAGTCATTTGTGACACATCTCAGACTCTTCAAATTAACTTTCATTTTTCATTAAAATGAGTTTCTTTTTTTCAGGTCTTCTGAAATTTCCAGCCGGAAGTGACATCCTCGCTCTCAACTTCTTCAGCGACGGTTACAGAAGTGGCCGAGGTTTTAACATTGAAGTCACCCAGAGAAGAAACACCTGTAGGATTCCTGTCTCTGGTAAATGGCCCCCTAATCCATATCCTGGAAGAAGGCCTCCTAATCCATACCCTAGAGAAAGGCCTCCTAACCCATACCCTGGAGGAAAGCCCCCTAACCCATACCCTGGAGGAAGGCCCCCTAATCCATATCCAGGAAGAAAGCCTTATAACCCACGGATAAATCGTCCAAAGTTTTACTAAATTTGATGCACTTACAATGTTTATCATTTCTATAAATATATTAATCTTGACTTTTAACTTTCCTTACAAGTTAAAAAAAATTCAGAATAACTTTTTCAAGTAAATAAAATAAAATTACCAGTAATAATGCAGATATTTTGATCTATTTATTTTCGAATTATTTTTTCATTTTTCTTTCTACCGTAATTATGCATATGATGACTACATCTGAATCCTATGAAACCAATGAAAAAAGTGTAACTGTCCAAATCATATTAAAAGAAGTCATAAAATCATACAAGAATACTCTCATGTAGAAATACATATTATTACAAATTGCAACAACATAACAATTACTATGCTAATTATAGGTAATGCAGATTACAACAGGGACTGTTTCTGTCATATCTTTGCGATTCGAAATTGTTTACAAATACAAGGTAATTCTCTAACGCGTGTATAAATTTTGAGGGCGTGGTAGAGCTCGCTGAAACAAACAGACTGGGAGGTGGCAGAGCAGACATTCACATCATCCAGATCACGGCGGAACTTTCAGAATGAATTAAAACTCGATTCGCATATTAAAACGCAATCGGTCTGTCACCATTTGTTGGTCCACCTGTAATCTTGGTGGAAAATACCTGAAAACCCGATTTTAGCGGTTGACTGGTAAGTTTACCATTGTGTTTATCTGCTCCCAGTCCTCCCTGTTTTCATACCTTTGGGTGCAGGAAAGCACAATGGTAAACCTACGTGTCAACCGCTAAAATCGGGTTTTCAGGCGTTTTCCACTAAGATAGGACTTGGCAGACCGATTGCGTTTTAATATGCGAATGGAGTTTTAACTCTTTCTGGAATTTCAGCCGTGAACTTAATGAGGGGATGGTCTGTGCTGTCGCCTCCCGGTCCTCCACCCCGGGATTGCACTTATACTCTAAAGCGAAAGCTGGGTTCCCGGGGTGGTCATCCCTGTCATCCCTGTCGCCTCCCGGTCTAAAACATATTTTGTATAGGAGTGATCGGTCGCCATCCCTTTATTCAGTGATAAATACTGGATGCGTTGTCAGTCGAATACGAGATTTCGTTCCCATATTTAACGGTTATGAAGATATTTTATAGATATATTCAACAGACTTATTTTATTTTGTGTGAAATGCGATAGATATTATCGGAAGTCCACTGCCATTAGGTCAGTGATCCCTAAACGTACCGCGAGCTACATTCCCAATCACAAAGTGTCAAGGCCAGTGTTATTTGAACGCAGATACTAGTCATTTCCAGCACTTCTTAGGATGTCATCACATGTAATAGAAAGTAAACAAAGTCTGTTGAAAATATCGGTAAAATATTTTCGTTATTGTTTAAGGTAGGAAGAAAAATCCACACTCGACTTTCAGTGAGACGTTGTATTTTTATGACTGAATAAATAGATTTTGACACAGCTTTCCTGCATAAAAAATGTTTCTTTTAGTGAGCTATACTCCCCCCCCCCTCCCCCAAACCACCACCACCACCACTCCCTTCAATTTATGTAAACGTGGTAGTGAATCACCCTGTATCTTCGAAAGTCACTAGGCCAAACCTTCTTAATAACGATCTTTCGGCTATAGAGATATAAATTGGAAAGTTGATAGAAACTTTCATTTCATTTAAATAGTACCCATAGTAGGTAAATAGAAAGAATGGAAAAGATTAGAAAGGGTGAAAGCAGCAGCCTTAAGAAATGTTAACTGTTTATACCTCTGCAAAAAAACATAACATTCATCAAAACATAGGAAGGTATGTAGTCAAATTTCACAAAGATAAACACAACGCGATGAAGTCAAATAATGTGGCAACTCGTGTTGCCAGGTCGAGTATCACAAAAAGTGGGTGTTTAAAGCGGAATTTTTTTTTTTTTTTGTACCCTATATTCCGCCTCAGCAGGTTTGTTTACACATCGTATTTTCCCAAATAATTTTAATAATAATTAAACCATGTAGCATAAAGTTATTCTGCCTTTTTATAAACAAATTTTATTTCACAGACATATTTTATATGTACCTTTAACTATTGAATGCAGGCGTTATTTATGCGTGTTTTAACTTATATGGTAGTATGTGTGTTTTATTAGATTGTATTTTCCTTAACAAACATTTCAATATAAAATAAAGTTTGTCATGCCCCCATATGTGGGGAGCTTTGACCCATTATTTTCTCATCATTAAAGTCCATCGTTTTTCAAATTTCATGTATATTACACATATGTCGCAGTTTTATTTTGATAACTGATTGTATAACGAATAAAATGATACATGAAACTTTATTCTAGGTTCAATATTTAAAAAATAAAAAATCATTCTATAAAAAATGGGTCAATCCTCCCCAGTCTCCACTACTTGTCGCCTTCAAAGAAGCAAACATCCAGTGGTTGAAGGTATTTTGTCGATCCAGCTGGGAGGAAGATTGGCTGTATATCGCAGAAATGAAGCATGCAAGGCAACAATAAAAAATTGTTCGCGTTATCAATGTTAGATGTTACTGTTCTTATTTACTATTAACCTAATTCACGCTTCTTTAATTAAGTTATAATAATCGGATTAATAAATAATTTTCGAATCATGTAAGGGAATGCGATAAGCAGCATCATTTTTTGCCATGAATGCGAACTAAAATTATCGTCATTGTATTCTTCCGCGGTGACTCTGGAAATCATTTTGGGAAATAGGAAGACAGATCTCCTGTTATACTAGGTGGTCCATCTGTTGGTTCTTTTTTTATGAAAGAAAACGCATTTTTTATGAGTGAAAATCGAAATTATTTACTGAACATGGAAGGTGGGTCTATGCCATTTATGTATGGAATCACAATACAGTAGAACCTCGATTATCCGAAGTAATTGGGACCGACCCTCTTTCGGAAAATCGAAATTTTCGTATAATCGAGAATGCTTCCATTTTGAGATTAAGGAGAAATATATGCGCTATTTCTTATTATGGTAACAAGTTCTTAATAAAAATAAAGCAATAGCAAAATAGAAACAAGAATAAATTACCCGAATTTTAGTTTTGAAATTAAGTACCTTTTACATATTTCACGAGGGTTTGAAGCAATGTTTTGTTTGTCGCAGTTTCGCTTGCCTTTGCTTTCAAGCTCTATCGCGAAGCTTTTTAATATTATCAGTTTACGAGTATCACAGTCTTTCTGCTGCTCCAGCCGTGTCAACTCAGAATTGCTAATTTCTTCGTTCCTCTCCGTAGCTTACGGGTACTCAAGTTAAATTCAAAGTAATTCTAAGAAAAGAGATCAAAAATATTTAATATGCACTCGTGGTTCGGAAAGGACCGCTTGCACACAAGGAATATGATAGTTAAAAAAAAAAAAAAAAAAAAAAAAAAAGCTTTCAAAATGGATTTTGTACACAAGAAATGTGATAGTTAATAAATAAATAAATAAATAAAAGCTTTAAAATTGGATTTCGGTTAACCGAGAGTTTCGGTTAAAAGAGTTTCGGATAAAAGAGGTTCTACTGTATATACAATACCGCACATGTGGCCACCGCGGCTCCGCTTACATGCCATCATCCGACATCAAAATTTTCGATGACTTTTCCCAGAATGAGCGGATCCTAGGCCAAAATTTTCTCCGGCTATTACGTTTGAGATCTTGGATTGTGCGGGGAGCATTGGCGTACACTTTACTTTTCAGAAACCCCCAAAGAAAATAATCCATTGCTGTTAAATCGCACGATCTTGGCGGCCAATTCACATGAAAATTTCTTGAAAATACGCGATCTGGAAATTTCTCGTTCAATAAGTTGATGGTTTGGCGAGCAGTGTGTGCCGTTGCATCGTCTTGTCATACAAATGACATACATTTGATAGCTCATACATGCATGACTCATGACAGCTGACACAAATAATCTTAGAAGATGTGTTCAGTAGGACCATATGGTCATATTGTCAAATATTAAATAACTTAAAAGAATTTGTAATAGTGCATAATATTAATTATTGTTCGCATATTGTACCTTAATACTAAATTTTTAGTGTAGATTTAAAAATAATTTTTGCATCATTTATCTTACATAATATCTCAAACACAGTATCATTGTACTGTAAATTTGTAGGTAATTATTATCTACAATTACTAATACTTTCATAATAGTGCATAATATTAATTATTGTTCGCATCTTGTACCTTAATACTTATTTTTAGTATAGAGTTAAAAATAATTTTGCATCATATATCTTGAAAATAGCTTTAAGTGTTGCAAATATCACATCTGTACATGGTTTAAATTGATGTTAGTATTGTGAATCCTGAAAATAACATAAAAGTGTTGCAAATATGTAGGTAATTGTGTTAAAAAAAAAAGTTTAATATCAAATTCTAAAAACTATGCATATTTATATGTTATAATAATGAATGTTTCTCTCAAATGTAATTATAGGGGTCATCTGTAAATATTTATTGCAAACACTGTCAATAATTGTCATATATCTAACATTGTTATTTCGCCTAAACTTTAAAAAAAAAAAAAATTCAAGGAGTTCCGTAGGTAGTAAAACTTTTCCCTGCCCTGGGCTTGGGGGTTACACCTAACCATAAGCCAAAAGCGGGTTCCCAGGGTGGGTGCTTACTTACTTACTTACTTACTTACAAATAATCTGTGAAATATTCATAGTTCAATAAAGAACCAACAGATAGACGACCCAGCAGTGCCGTAGTTACCCAGCAGTGCTGTAGTTGGGCGGGAACGCGTGGGAACAGAATATCTGATTTGTTACTGTAAAAAAAAATATTGCGCACGTTCACAAACTTTTCTTTTTTTCAGACGAAACGATAATTATTTTTTTTTTATTGCTATCAAGTTTATTGATATTGGAGATGACCCTAGAGAGTTACATCCTCTTCTCCAGACTGTGTGAAAACTATACACATTTCAGCGGTCTGAATGCGAAAGCGTATTCAGTTGTATGAGTAACATCATGACCTATGCGAGAAATTCACCTCCTTATTGAAAAATCCAGTTCACTTATATTCATAAGAATTTTGTCCTCAACCATATCTGAAATCTTGGTTTCGATCAGTAAGAAGATTAGCAGACGAGACAGCTTGTTGTAAATAAAAAATCACAGAAAACATTTCTCATTATCGCTCTTTATGGAAACTTCCGAGATAGATGTGCCAGTAAGTAATAACATATGGATTTATTTTGTTATTTCAATTAAATTTTGATTCATGATGGAAAATGTTACTATGAGATTGATTAAATATTGCTTTTAGATGATTGCTATACAAATATAATACTATATAAATTAGAATAGAATAGTTATAACTGTTAATTAAGAAAATCCACTTTTGGTTGAATGTTTTAAATTGGCTTTTTGCTTAGCAAAAATCCGGAAGCATCAACATCTACTCTATGAAAAGGTGCGTTCCCACAAATTTTTTTTTCCAACTGCAGCACTGCCACCCAGTATAGGGAGGAGCTGAGTGTAACTGTCATGAATTATTATAAGTCAAAATTCCTAGTTCATTATCAGGAACTCACAAAATAATTCAGTTAAATTATTCTGAGGGAAAATCCTTTGCTATGTATTTTCGATAACAACATAATGGACATAATAATGGATGATGCGAATGACATAATAATAATAAACATAATGAAATTAAAAAGGATCACTGAGGTGAACTACAAAATGCTTTCTTTTGATTAAGGTATGCGTAAAATTTTCCTCCATATACAGAGACGCCAAAATAATTCAGTTACGGACTATGATCTATTTATATTATCATTTCTTGTATGAAAAGATGAAATTGTTTAATAATATTCAGTTAGTGTTGCAAAGTGTTTCATAATCTATGCGTGATGCACGATTTTTCTTTCTTGTTAAGGGACCTCAGGACTCTTAAAACTTCATAATTTTTGAAAATTTAATTTTTCCAGATGTTAAACTACTATCCTTTCTGTACATTTTGAAATAATTGTTTACCTGAAATTCCCATTAGAACAGAAGTTATGGCTTTTAGAATTATACTCGCTCGATAGCTGAAGTGGCGTTTCCGTAACTTTGAAGTCATTTTCCTCCAAATGACATTTTGGGGGCATAACGCGCAGGATATCTCAAACACTTCTGATTGTTTTTTCATGAAATTATCAGTTTCATGTTAGTCTGCATAAACTAAACCTAAAATTTCATTTTTATTGTTCAGAAAAATATTTTTTGGGGGTGATTATACTGTTGAAATTCTCAGAATTTTGTATGAGCTAAATACAACTTAGTATTAAAAATATAAAAATGCTTTAAATACAAATATATTTAGGTTAATGGTAATTGCTACAACCTGCAGTTGGCACCAAAATTTTCATTCTAGTTGCAAATTTTATTTTGTATAATTCTGCGTCTAAGCTGTTATACCAATTTTCTGCTCGTCAAATGTCTGATAGTTTGGAGTCCCCTATAAATGATAATTCTGCATCTTGCCATTTTTTTAAATACATGAAATGAAAGAATATACAGTGAAACCTCCCTGTGAAACCACGTCCATTAAGCGACCACCTCCCTAAACGACCATTTTTTTTTGGAACGAAATTTATTCCCATAGACTCAATACTAATTTTACCTCCATTCAGAGACCATCCCAGTTGAACTCCCTCCATGAGCGACCCATTTCCTTGAAGAAAATGAAACAAATTCAGTTTTTCCCTGGTCGCTTGAAGAAGGTTTAATTAGAAAAGTAATTCCGAAGAGCGCATCATTCATCAAACTTCTAAACTAAGTTTAGATTTTTTTTTAAATTCCAGTAACTTTTAAGTGTTT
Source organism: Maratus speciosus (assembly GCA_963932465.1). Taxonomy (NCBI): domain Eukaryota; kingdom Metazoa; phylum Arthropoda; class Arachnida; order Araneae; family Salticidae; genus Maratus; species Maratus speciosus. The sequence continues at coordinate 635,342,653 of OZ010786.1, forward strand.
AAACCCCTTTGTGCCTTTTTAGGCAATGGATTTAACTCTGATGACAAATTAAGAATGACAGTCCATAAACTCCCCTGCCCTATTCTGTCAGGAAACTCTCAAAGAAATAGAAAATTGAATGAAATCGTCATTATTTGTTTCCGTCCAAAAAAAAAAAAAAAAAAAAAAAATGCATTTAATTACTGAACTTCGAAAGGATTTGGAAATAAAAGTTATAAAAGATAAAACCGCAAAATCAAAGCAAACGTCAACGCATTCATTTTTTAAATTCTGCAGTAATTAACTTATGTAATTAATTTTTGTTTTAATACTTAAATTTTTATATTTTTTCCTCATGTAAAAAATAAATTTTAGTAACGTTAATTCTTACTTTTTTTCAACATTTAAAATCTTGATTTAAACCTGACCTCCATTAAGAGACCACCTCTCGGACGACCCATTTTTATTGGAACGGAACGTGGTCGCTTTACGGAGGTTTTACTGTACTTATATCTTTCACCCCAATAAATATTGTGTTTTAAATTCATATACATTTTAAGACATTAAATGTTGAAAATGGTCTTTTTTTTTTTTCAATTTTAAGAATTCTGAGACCTCTTAAAGCTTGGTTTCAATTTAAATTTCTATAGAGGACCTCTTATGACAAAATAATTAACGCAGTCAAATACAATGATAAAGGGTATTTCAAGAAAACCTTATTTGATTTCTTCTTTGCATCATTTAGAAGTAGAGCTATAGCCTGAGTTCGGATTGTTTTCTTCCCTTTTCTGCATTGCACATTGATTATCCTGAGAAATGCTTCATAGCGTGTGAAATGCGATTATAATGATGAATAAATGCGCTTTGGGAAGGGTCGCGTGATTGAAATCCTGCCTATTAGCATTTACACAAAGGGCAATCGGGTTAAAAAATAAAAATAATATAATATTAGGCGCATCTTTTACGAATTAAATTTGCAGTTAAAGGAGCATGCACTTATTAAATATTACGCAATCCTACATTTTCATAGAAATGACAATAGCTTTTGACAATATATTATTAACTAAGCTAACAATGGAAGTGTTTAGTATGTGATGAGTCAATATTATTTCAAATCCAACTAGTCATGAAAATCACCCAACCGTACCGTTATCCCCCATTGAATTAAAACAGATCGCCTTCAACCGATATTTAACTGATTTGACTATTCCAGAATTAGGACTTTGTAAAGATTAAAATCAGGATCGGATTTAGAAGAGGATAAGATCATGCGACCACCAGGCAGCGCAAAAAATTTACGAAACGGAAAATACGAATAATACTTTGTTAAAATTAGACATTTTCTTTAGTAGCTGTCAATCTCAGGGGAAGTAAAAAATTTCTCGCCCAGCCGCCGTGGTTATTAAAAGCCTGGAGGTTTTGTTGCAAGTGATAGAGAGCTAGTTATATATTAGTTTACAAACAAAGAAAAGCCGGTTATAACGAAAAAGCAAAACAAAAAGTGTAAAAGTAAAAATGTTTTTTTTTTAAACAGTGTTTTTAATGTTTATCTGAAAAATCAATCCTAATTCCATGAGTGCAATTTATATTGTTCCAAAAAAAAATTTCCAACAATGTGTTAATTTAGCATAAGTCCTGATTATAAAAAAATTCAACTAATGAATTTATTCAAAAAATTGAATTTGTTGCTTTATTTTTTACATATAGTAAAGTAGGAAAAGATGCCGCAGTTTTTCTTTTCTTCTTGTAAAATGTACAATAAAGCAAAAAACAACAAACTAAGTACCAGAAATCATTGATCAAACACTTTAGAATCTAATTTCTATGTTAAACAAGTTAAAACCCTCTTAATAAAGTAGGCATAATTATTTTTCCACAGGTCCTTTTTTAACATCATTTTTTATGTGCTGGATAAGATGCCGCATGGGGTGTGGGACAGAGGCCGCAGGGAGAAAAATGCTGGGCTGTTTATTTTTTTTTCAAGCAAATCACATTTTTATTTTCTCAAACTACTTAAAACGAAAATAAATAACAGTAAACTTACAAAAATTATATCTATCACTAAATTGTGAAAAGTTCAACGAAAATGCAAAAGTGTAATCTCTATAAACAAAACTTAAGACAAAAAGTGAAAATGAAAAGAAAATCATTTGAATTTACATGAATGGATAGCATAATTACTGGAAACAATAGACAGCATAATTCCAAAAAAGATATAAATCACTGGTTTACATCCAGGCGAACATTGCAGTTTGCTCTTAATGTAAGTATTAGTTCTATTCTACTTAGGCCCTAGCCTGTTTATTTTTGGCCTTACTTCTCATTCTTTGATTTTGTATTTCCATTCGTCCACAATCACACCACACTACCCGTTGCAAAAGTAAAGTAAACGTTTTTCATTCAGCTATCGATTGAATTTGATGCACTGAATCCTGTTCGCTTTAGCCTTTGCTCCTTGATAAGACTCCAGCCATTCAACATATGCAGAGTCATCAAATTCCAATCCAGTTCTGCCATCAGAATCCATAAGAGGAACAATTTACCTATTGTCGGAAGATGACTCATATTTTAGTTTTTTCCTCAAGTAAGGCGTTTTCAAGTTGATCTTACCCTTCCTTTTTTTTAAACATTTTACTTCCGCCAAGTTGTCGTTCTTTGACGCTTTCTAGTTTCTTTTGTTTTTCATTTCCATCTTCTTTTTTATTGTTTATAAACTCTGACCTTGTAATATTTGCATCCTTTTACTTTTTCTTACTTGGCTGTATAGGTCTTTTGACCATTGGGGTAGGAGATATTTTGTTTAACAGTTTACATGGTGAGAATTGTAAACGGCCTACATTTTCCTTATTCACACATGGTGAACCAACATTGTTGCTGAGAATATTTTTATAAGTAGCAGAATGCGCTAATATACATTCATTTAAATGTAAGTTACTAAATACTTACATTTAAGTACTTAAGTACTTAAATGTAATGTAATGTTATTTAAGTACTTAAATCGCAGTGATGAATTTATTGAACCAAAAAATAAAAATATATTTTGCGGCATCTGTCCCTCAACCTCGGTGCGGCATGTGTCCCATAGTGGCGGGTAAGATGCCGCGCCGCCATTTTGTGTCATGTGAGCTACGCGAGAGAAAGGCAAGCACATGTCTGTATTCTACGAGGATTCTGTCTATAGTTGTAATCGATTTTGGGATGAAATCTCTGTTTATTTTTCTTAAAATATGTAATAAAACTTCATTAGAATAATTGTAGCAACTTACCACGCAGGTTCGAGCCATAAAAACTGGCATAAATATGTAAATACTGACAATTAAGAGGTGAAAACACATACAACACATCACACAGCACAGAGGAATACTACGAACTCTTAAAATTGGTCTAGGGAACGCTAGTGTCGCCTACACAATCTCTGCGGCATCTGTCCGACCGCGGTGCACAATCTCTACGGCATCTATCCGACCGCGGCGTCTGTCCCCACTTTACTATATGCCAACGGGAAAGAAAAAAATACATATCAGTTAAACTACCTGTTCAGAATTTTGAAGTGTTTTCTGAATGTATAATAATAATTTAATAGTAAACTATTATTTGATTAAAGCGTAGTTTTAAAAAATGTTGCGCTTAATTTTATTTTAATTTTTAATGCTTGAAATATTTCACAGTTACATAGTCAGTTGGCATGCGTAGGACGCATAAACTGTCAGGTATGAGCTGTCATATGTCGGCTCGAGACCATTTTCTAAAAGATATAAACTGATAGCCTTATTTAGAGCATGGCCTTATTTGGTACAGTCTTGGGAAAAAAGTAAACACCCCCTACTAACTCTGCAATTAATTATAATAGAAGAAAATTACTGTTATCAAACAATTGGAAATAAAGACTACTTTTAAATGATGCATATAAAATGTGCTTAGGGGTCCATCTACAAATCAACATCAGGCCAAGCTTGTTTTTCTCAAGAGCAACACCCAATTTTGACACTATATTTTAAATCTTCGGTTCAAACTACGCCTAGAAACGAAATTTCAAGTTATTTGGATGATAATTTTTTGAATTATATACATTCAAAATTTAGAGCTTCTAATGTTAAATTACGTTTTCACATTTTTAGTAATATCTCCTGAAATTATAATCCTAATGTGATAATTTTTTGTGTGGTTATGATACTAAAAATCCCAAACATAAATTCATTGAACTTGTAATTAAAAAAATTATAATATGAGTTATGAGATATGAAATTAATATTCGAAAACAGTATGAATTATAACTTACATTTTTTTAAATAGATTTGTATTTATTAGGTCCTGCTTTATGCACATTCCCAATTTCAAATTTTTCTTCCAAGTAGTTTTCGAATTATGATTTAAAAACGTCAAAAGGATGATTTAAGGAGCCGTCTGCATAATTTAAAAAATATATATTTTTTACTGGTTTTATTGAAATATTTGGCCTGGCAGTAGTCGGAACATATTAAGCTAGTGAAAGGGTCACATTGGCAAGAAATAATACATTAATAGCAGCGACATAGTCATTCTGTAGCATTTCAACAATCGAGTACCGAACTTCCATTTGGATACAGCTCCTAAACTAGGCTCATTTTAAAATAATTAATTTCATGAAAATTTGTTTTTAGGTTAATTGCAGCGTGTAGAATTTATTTAGGATGTCAAACTTGGGTATTGCTATTGATAAAAACAAAGTTTGAGTTCGTTTCGATATGTAGATGACCCCTTAAGCGAATTTTATATACATCATTTCAAAAGTAGACTTTCTTTTCAATCCTTTAGCACCAGTAACTTTCTTCTACAATAATTTGTTGCAGAGTTAGTACGGGGTATTTACTTTTTTCCACGGCTATACAAGTACCTTATTTTTTAAATGGGTTATACACTATCAGAAATATAGCTTTATTTAGAAAATTGTGATGAATTTCAATCATAGTAATTCTGATCGTTTTTACAACTTTTTTACTTTATATTCCGCATATTAGCAAGTAAAATAGCTACAAGGGTGTTATGAGCGCTTTATATGGGAAAAAATGAAATTGAAATATGTATGATTAAGTTTTGTAAAAAATCATTCAGCCAAGCAGCAAATGTAGATCATAAGTTTTATTAAAACAATCAAAATATCTCATTATGAAGAGAATTTTCTTATCCTATTGCGAGGGAAAGGGAGAGGGCAAAAATAATATTTAGGTAGCCATCTCTTTTGCGGGTGATACCGTGCTTTTAGGTGCGTTCGCAATTATATAAATACATAGCACCTATAGTCGTCATCTGGTCCGTCCGTCTGTCTGTCAGTCTGTCTGCATAGAGCAGCGCAAAAACTACCCAGCCGAATGGTTTGAAATTTAATATATATTTTATATTATATATTATATATATATATATATATATATATATATATATTATATAATACAGTAAATTCTGTCTAAGGCGGACTCTGTGTAAGCCGGAAATCTGTCTGCCGCGGAAACTTCTTCAAGTCCCAGCAAACCCATAGAAAATTACATTAATTCATGCTGCATAAGACGGAATCTGTCTAACGCGGAAACGGAAAGGATTTTAAGGTCCCACCGAAAACAAAATTTTGCATAAGGCGAAAAAAAGGATATTTTAAAAAAGGCATTTCGTTTATCAAACTTCAAAATTGTTAAGTCAAATACTCAAAGTCGAGGATGTCAGTTAAATTCCGTAACTCTTTGAAAAAGTTAATTCAAAAGAAAAGAAACTGTTTAAATTTTAAATAATTCTTACTTATGTAATTTTTTCCTATACAAAATTGCATTTAACAGTTATTTCTAGTAGAATGCAAATTTATGAAAATATATATTTTCTAAAGTACAATATATTATACTCTATGGTTGTACTCAAATTCAAAATAAAAACATCCTGTCTCATTCTCGAAGTTTATTATTATTATTTATTTATTTATTTATTTTTGTGTGTGTGTGTGTGTGTGTGTGTGTGTGTGTGTGCGTATCTAAACTTCCAATTCGCATGTATTACAGCAGTACTAAGAAATTGAATAGCGTTTCTCATTTATCTATAAAGACAAAGAATCTTTCAGAATTTCAGTTATCAATCGATTTTCGGGTCAGGAAAATCAATGACAGATAGTCAAAGATCGAGTTTTTTTTTTTTTTTGGAAGGGGGGGGCTTTTTTTCATAAGCCGGAATATTGTCTACCACGGAAATTTTTCTCAGTCCAAACCGATTCCGCCTTAGACAGAGTTTACTGTATATATTTTATATATATATATATAATCGTTGCAGAATTTTGTCGAGTCCTTTCGAATTTTGTGAAAATCGAATCAAAACTTAAAAGATATTTAAAAAAAAATTCTTCATTCTATTAAATCCTATCTTGCGTCATTCATTTAATGATATCCCATTATAGGTCATCATTTTAGGTTGCCATGGTGATGATGTCCTATTGAAAATGGAGTCCTATTATTTCCGTATTACTGAATTTAATATATATATATAATCGTAATCAATTTTGTATTCATGCATTTTTGCATAAGAGTGCAACAGCTATTGCACCAAGATCTGGATATTTATAAAGCTAGTTATAGTACAAACGCACCTCATTTGCGCATTTGCCACATTTGATGTACAATTTTCGACTTGTTACATGTATGCTGGCCCCTCGTGTAAGACTAGCATGCTGATTTTTAATATCCCATTTGAAAAAAAAAAATCTTATAAAAAATAAGATAAAACATTTCAGACTTCCTTCAATTAAAATTTATCAGTTGTTACTAAAATACAGCTTTCACAAAACTTTGCGTTACGGTCTCATGAATTTAAATGCAAAATGTTCACTCAACAATTTCTTATAGTGTCGCATCGCTTTGAATGCATATGCGGGTAAGTCAAAGCCCAAATTCTCACATTATCACACGCATCTCAGTTTTTAGAATAAATTTTTAAATTAAATATCGCGCGGGATATACGAAAAAATACGTTAATTTTTAACAAAAGTGAAAACATTTCAATCTGGACGGTTTGTGGAAAATCTGTAAATATCTGGGCATTCTGTAAAAGCACTTTTCAAGTTGGTTAATTCTTCTACAGAAGTAAGTCGCAGAAGGTAAAGTCAGGCGAAAACAAAGGCCACTTTAAGCTTTATAATTCACTTGGGGGTATAAACTAAAAATAGCAAAGATCTTCTGTGAAAACTTCTCCTGAGACTGGCTAGCGAGTTTACGAAGAAAAATTGCACACAAAAATATCAAAGTTATAGGTAAATTAGTGAAATTCTAATAGATGAAACAAAATTAAGAGCAAAGAATAAAGAAAATGGTCATGATTCTGTGACATCGTGTTTTCGACACACAAAGGCCAGGAGGCAATCATCAAATATTTCCGGGCAGTACAATATCCTTTTGTTGAAAGGAATTTGAGAGAGATGATAACGAAGTTTATTTATCTCCTTGAGAAATGTCTAAGGGTGTGTGAAAATGTAAATTCGTATATCTTGGAGAAATTGTGGGGCTTGAAGGAAAAGAAGCGTGCTATCATGACTAACCAATGGGAGAGGAGCTCTTCAGACCCCTAGTTGGGGTAACGAAAAAAAATAGAAGAGTCTTAGCGAAGAAAGCTGGACAATAGGACTCGGATTTTGGGAGTGATGTTGTAACGTCTTAATGGTGAATATGGAGTACGATAGTATACACTCATGTGGAGTATTTTTTTACAGAAGAACTTATTAAGCAAAGTGAGAGTGTCTCACACTTCATTGTAATTTTATTTTTATTTTACCTTAACTTAATCGTTCTAATAAAGAACTCAAGAAAGATATCTTGTGTTATATTTGAACTTTATTTATGTGCGAGCTGAGAAGGGCGAAGGCATCGGCCACTTCACCACAATTCTGTGACGCAGCGATTTTCCAAGCCACAGGTCTCACGATCAATTCGAAGGATATTGCACAACAAATAATAAATCAATGTTTGATTCTTTCAGAGATTATTCTAGACACATCTAACTCATTTAGCACAAAGTCGCATTTTTCTATCTGCACAATGCCACTTTGTATATGCGCTGTAATGTTGCTCCAGTGCTTCATGTCGTTTACAGAATGCGCTGCGCTATCCTTCCCTTTCTAAAGTAAACACTAAACGCCTCATTGATGCAAGGTATACCTAGTTTCAGCAGAGGAAGGATAACATGTACGTAGGTTTAATTAAATAACTATACTAAATTTATCATAAAATGCTTTAAATGACTGGGCTTAAAATACAACAAACACCCACATTTAATAAAGCGTAAACAAAGTAATTAGTCGATCTTTTAACAACAAACTATGTAGATTAGAATAACCATTTGCCACGTCTATCACAGAAGTTCTTAGACATTCTTCATTGAAACATAACCAAACAACTTATGGCAAGCCTTTTTATAAAAGAATATTGTTCCAATTCCGGCCTCCTCCGCTTTTGTACTAGTCGCGCCTTTTACTACAACGGAATTGTGGTGTTGCACGTTTCTTGACATCACATGTCTCGTGTATACAAATTTATTTTAGCGTAGATGAGCAACATTACTTACTTCAAAACTTTTTTATTCAAACCTTGCGTCTCTTTAGGTAACTGTCTCTGATTTGTCTATTTTATTTATTTATTTATTTAGAATGTGGCGGCGAAGTTACAAGTTCTGCTGGCCGCATCACGAGTCCTAGTTATCCCAGGTACTATACGTCCGGGCTGAGATGCCAGTACAAAATAAGAAGGCCCGAACCCAGTACCTGCACGGTGGAACTGGACTTCCGATCGTTCGATCTCGCTAACAGTCCTGGATGCAGCGAAGATTATCTTCAACTACCAGACAACAGCAGATTGTGTGGAAGCCAGCTAGCTCCAAGTACGTGATAAACCAACATTCAACAGTGCTTTTCTTTCTAAAAACCGGTCTGGGGAATATTGCGCTGAATTTTTCTTTCTTTTTTTACCGAAGCAATTTTCTGGTATTTAAATCAGCCTTTTTATGCAAGAGTGGTGTGAGTAAAATTTTCTTAAATGCCCAAAAGAATTTTCTGCACGCGCTACAATGATTTCTTATACGGAGTAAATTATCGTCGAGTGTTATTTATAGGTAAATTTTGTTGAGTTACCAAATACAGATATTCCTATGTAATATAGATTGTTATATCTACGTAGCCTGCATGCACCGAACTCAATTATCCAAAATTTGCAATTACACCATTCTTGCATAAAAGTCTTAAATTTGTATCTAAATTTTAGTTTGAACAATCTCCGTGGAGACATCACGAACGTTTTTGGGACACGAATATCTTTGGATTTGTTGCATTCTTGATTCAGAACTTTTTGAGATTCTTTTTTAATCATTAATTATTATGAGATAGCACGAATGCTTCGGCACGGAATGCATAAATTTGGTTAAATTGACTGCAATTTCCGTTGACATTCAGTTGTCATTCATTTTTTTCTCTTCTTTAAGATCACTACAAAGTCAAATAGTGGAAGAATGCAAGGTGACTTAACACTTAATTTGGTAACGCTAAAAAGTATCTTATTGTAAGATTTTATTAATACTGTAGAGCAGTTTATATAAATATAAGTAAAACTTGTGAAAGCGGAAATGATCTTAAGTGATAGAATATTGTCATTAACAGAAAAAGTTCATGGTCCCGAAAGAAAAATGCCAAAAACTTTTACCCGCTAAATCAAAAATTTGTGTAGGGGAGACCGGGGATAGTCGGCTACAGGGGTATAGAGGCGCAGTCCTCATAAATCGCCTGTTTGTGGATAGCTTGCGCAACCAGTCACAGAGTATAGCTTTCTTCTTGCTTTTTACAATCCTCATAGTAGTTTTGCAGCGTTACCTACGTGCAGTGGACATTTATTACGATTTTTATGTTTTTTGCGCTCATAAGTAATTTTTTGTTGCTTCATTCTTTCTCTAATTTCTAATACTTATCTTAATAATTGCGATTTAACTTGTGCAGTTTTTCTTAGTGTATGATTAACTGTACCTACCCCATATGTGATTTACTTGGATTATTTATGCTTAGATGGTTACGTGTCCCTTTTGTGAAGAAATTCATTATGGGGCTAGTAGGCGCATTGAACACGGGGCAAGTTGGCTCGATGTCTGGTGTGTGCTGGTAGCTTGAAAAACAGCAAACACCGAGAAAAGTGGTTGCGTTGCAAGATTTTGGGCACACAAGGCTTGTCCAAACGGAGACACTCGATTTTTTATTTGTGACAATTGTAACTCTGATGATCATATCGAGTAGGATAGAAGTTACTCAATGTTAATGTTTTATTCATTATTTTTATGTCTGTATAATTTAGAATTTACATTGTACGGCGATAACGCCTTTGTTTAAACTTACTGGTATTAATGAAATTGATTTCTCTTAACTGCACTGTAAAAACAAATCTGTAAGGTTACTAAAGTTTTTCTGGGAAACTTAGATTCCTAGAACTTTTTATGTAACGGCAACAGCAAAAATTCCTGTAACAGACGCTATTACAGGAATTTTTGTTGTTGTCGTTACATAAAAAGTTCTAGGAATCCCAGTTTCCTAGAAAAACTTTAGTAACTTTACAGTGTGCATGTCTTATTTGAGTTTCATTTAAATTTTTATAAAGCGTGTGCCAACTTACCCCATAGGTATAGGCAACTTGCCCCATGACGGAGTAGGTTGGCGCACAATTTTCCTTTTACTTTGGCCTTCCGCTAAATATAAACTACAAAAGCTACAAACTCAAAACTCCGGGTATTTATAGCCCAATGCCTGTTCTTTAAAAGTACAGTTAAAGTTTCATAAAAAACTTAAACAAAAAATTAATAAAAATCAATAACTAAAAACTGAGCCTACCAGCCCCGGTCTCCCCTATACATATATTTTTTTGTCCTTTTTTTGTGACCAACTATCCCAACGTACCATTTTCCTTACAATGAACGTTAAAATTTAAAAATCGTCTGAATTCCCATAGAAAAGCATTATGAAGTAAAAGAAACAGTATATTTTTCGAAAGAATGAACCAAATTTAACCAAAAATTAAACAGTCAATTCCGGTTATCTCATCAACCCACCGACCCAATTACAGACTAATCGGTGTTTTTTTTTTGCATGGAACTGTGAATAAAAAGGAAATGACATATCCTCAAAATGGTGAAGCTTCAACTGTAACAGGTTTCGCAGAGGCATATTACTACCAGGTTAAACTTACACCAGTAATTTTGAACAGAAATTTTCTCCTAATTTAAATGCCTTATTATAGCAGAATTTCAGTCATAATTATAACAAAAAGACCGATATTTATTTTTACTGGCGGAAGTTTACTTCGTTGGTAGTCAGGCCCTGCCTTTCCCCATAATGTGACAACCTAAACAACCTCCTGTCAGTGTCAGTGGAAGAGATTATAATAACCGGGCGAACTTCCACCAGTAAAAACGAATAGAATTTTTTTTAAATATTTGTGAGAGAAATTTTGCATGAATAAGCCGCTAAAATAAGGAGAAATTTTCTATTCAAAATTTACTGGTGGTAGTTTCCTTCGGCGGATATCAGAAACTGTTGATCCGATGTAAACAATCAGCCGCCATCTTGTGACAACCTCATTAGTTACTTCACTCTCAACTGGTAGACTCTACACTATATGTCTTCTCCTCTTTATCCATGACTCCATTGTTTTTTGGGCCCGGGCTGAACTTTTTAGTTTTTGCAACGTTCCGGGCCGGGCCAAGATAGCTTTCGTTCGGGCCGGGCCGTGCGTGGGACTTGAAATTCCGGCTCGTGTAGACCTTCACCCTTCAACAAACCGCTCAAATGAAGAAAGCATGGTAGATGATTCCATTGCTTCACGCTATCAGCAGTGTCTGCACCAGAACTGTCATCAGCTTGATTACAGGGTTTGATTTTATAAAACTTTCATTATTGTAGTTCCATTTCACAATTCGAAATGAAGTGCCTGTTAATAAAAAAGGAAATTGATAAAATCATTTAAATTGAGCATACATTTCTTTTAACTCCCTGTATGTTCTTTCTTCACAGAAGCCCTTGACTACTCAGCTGTCGGAAGTGACGTCATGACGCTGACGTTTGTGACGGACTCGATTGGAGCTGGCAGAGGCTTCGACATCGTTGTAAGGCAGATACCCAATTCTTGCAGCATCCTACCCCCACCACGTAAGTAAAACAGCGCGTTTTATGAAAAATTTAGTTTTAATAAATTAAAAAAATCAAAAAACCCGACTGCGTAAAAAGCGAACTAATTAATTATTTCTCATCAATGTGAAACTATTTTTTTATATTACTTACCTATTTTTTTATTTACTTGTATGGATGACTTTTAAGTTGCGTTTAATTGTTAGTTCCTATCTATAAACACTGTTTTGATGAGGCCTATAGATGTCTATGAAGGTTAGAGTTGCAGTAAAGCTAGAGATACTACCTACACAACTTCCAGGTTGTGCAATATTTAAACGGAGCTTCTGACTGTAAAATGATCAATGAAACATCGTCTTCATTTTGAAAGACCTATTCAATGATATGCCACTCAATAGGGTGCGTAAAATTGTTTTTTCGTCTCTGCCGCCATTTTGAATTTATAAAAACAAAACCTTCCCTATAAGGAAAGGCTATGCTTACAAACAAACACTTCCGTCAACCAATCTACTACTACATTTTTATCTTAGCGATCATTGCAGGAATCTCACTTGATGACGTAGACCAATCATATCATAGATATGTTAAATCAATCTGTTAAAGCCCAATCAAATTCCCGTAGTTCATGTTTATAGTAGGAGTAATAATGAATGAACAGGTTTTTCTTGCTGACCAACAGTAATTCGACCAACAGTGACGTCAGCTGCCCTTTCCTTATAACCATCGGGTGATTAAGACGAATCGATAGAGACCTCATTCATTAAAATCCATCCATCCGTTGGGAAGTTTCGAGGGTATAAAGAAATCCACATACCCAGATACGCGTGAAACACATAACCCTTCTTGGCAGTCGGGTAATAAATAGAGGAGGAGCATTAAAAAAAGAATGACGATGCCCCACTATGATCGGAGTATTGAAGCAATCGGAATGAATGTAGGTATTTCAAACTGCGTGGTCGAGAAAGGGACGAAATACGATGAACAACAATAATCGAGTTGTAATTTTGCCAGCTGAGTGAAAAAGTATCCAGGCAAGTAGTTGAATACAGAACATTTTGTTTAAATTTCTACCTCATCTACCTTGGGTAGATGAGGTAGGTGTTTGGTACACTCAGCCGACGCAATTCATTCAGACGATATTTTGACATTAATATCTGGTCTGTCATTTCAAAAAGCTCAACAGAATAATCCGCAAGTAAAGGAATTGCGTTAAACGATTGATTCACTTTTTTACTCAGTTGAAAAGATTGCAACTCGTATGACTTCTGTGCCATAGAATATGATTGTATTAAAAACATTTTTTCGCTTTTCCATTCATTTGGAAAAAATAGAACTCGTATTTTTTCCCCCTTCTATATGGTCGTGTTGAAAATAAAAAGGAACAACAAACGAGCGTCTATGGTTAAAGTTACAGTGACAAAATTTAGGAAATTTCAAATGGCAACCTCAATTTTCTACTGAAAAATGATCAGCGTAGTGAAAAATCTTAAATGGTATTGGAATGGCGCACTCTCAAAAATAAAGTCGTCAATAAACGTAAAAAGTATAGACAGCAAATTGCTGGAACAACCCTGTGATTGGAAGAGATTTTTTCATTATTCGAAGAAATTTCCATCTTTTGATTAAAGAATTACAGGAAATTTTAAGTTTAGGTTTGTAATTTTTTTGTGTTTTGGGGTAAAAAAGACATATGTAAAAAATCCGATTCTAATACGAAAAAGTACTAATAAGGAGAATAGGCAGAACACTCCTGGAATTTGACGGAAATGCAGCTTTATATTAGAGAATTTCAGGTAATTTTTACGTTAGATTGGGGAATTTATTCTATTTTGGGGGAAAATGGACAAAACAAGGCTGACATTTTCGAATTTCGACAAAATATAATTAACTTAAAAATTAGTTCAATTCAGGGTTTTTCTTTTTTTGTTTAGAAAGTGTGCTTGTTACACTATAAATGCCGACTTAGATCAGAACACAAAAACAATGAGACGGCTTGTTCTGTAACAGCCTTTTGGTAGCTTTGTTATATCGCGCCACTGTATATACATCAACAAACTTAGGATGCAAATACCAGTAATCTAATATTGAGCCTTACAATTATCATTTCGCAAATTTTTCAGTTACGAAATTGCCCAAATTATTTGTGTCCAACCTGTATCGCTTGAATTTACAAACCAGTGAACAATTACATATTTTTTTCTCATTTTTCTCCCAAGCTTCCTGTGACGTCACTGTGTCTTCAGAACGTGCCGTCATTCACAGTCCGGGATATCCAGGGGACTATCCCGCAGATTCACTATGCGTCTACACCGTGCAAAGGCTAGACAGAGGCGTCTGTCAAGTCCAGGTGGAATTCCTCGACTTCGACTTGGAGGAAGAGGCCGACTGCCTTTCAGACTTCTTCCAATTAAGGAAAAATGGTGACCGGTATTGTGGAGTACAGAAACCCCCGACTACAGGTAAACTACTGTTAAGTTAATATCACATTCAACAACTTTTTCGACAATTTTAAGCCAAACCTTTATTTGGTCCAATTTTCCAGGAGAAATTTCAACACCGAATGGAATAGCAATCAAGAATATGCGCCATTTTTTACCTGCCGTCCATAAAACGTAGTTCACTGCAGTCAATTTCTTATACAATAACTCAATCAGAAATAAGTATTTTGCAGCGTCATTCCCCAATATGGCCGACAGAACGAAATATAGAAGGAAATTATAAAGTGGTTACTAAGAACGTATATTAATCAATTCAATAAAAGATAAAAAGCATCTATTGGATATAAAACGTAATTATATCCAAATAAAACCTTAAAAAAAAGTTCCTAAAAATAATAGCGGAAATCAGCAAACATGGCAGTAGTTTAACTTTTATTTACATTAACAAAGGAGCGATAAAATGGTCACTAAAGCTGCGATCGCACGTGTTATATCCTGTCATAGGCAAGATCAGATACATCCTCATAAACAGGTTTTTCGAGAGTAAACGCCGAAAACACGTCGTGTGATAGTTTACCTCTTGTAAATTCATGAATGTAGATATTATCACGGTTTGTATCTCCTGCGATAGATATCTGTTCGCATTCGACACATCAGAGCGCTCTGAAAATAGTTACTATCAGTTCTCGGGTTAAAACTACTTTTTAAAATATTTAGAATGGATTACTAGCCAAATTTTTAACATGTTGCTTACATTTTCTAGTGCCGTTCCCGTTCGGTCTTTAAAATAACCTTACTTGCAGCACGAAAGAGAGGATGGAACGAAGCTAGACACAATAGCATATATTCCAGATCCTACAATAGTAAGTGTGAATAACCATGTTTTCATTTAACTTTTCCAACAACAATTGCAACCCTTCTTTCGGTTTATACGCAGAGAAATTAGAGTTAAAATTGGCTCAAAAGTTGGTTATTGGAAAAGTTGTTGAATCTGATCTGATAGCAACTTTACGAATTCGATATTTTCAAGGAAGTTTCGCGTGTAAACACGCAGATTCTTGTTCAGATTACTGTCTGTATTTAATATGCGCACGTATAGGGGCCAATGAACTCTTTGCACCAAAGAAGAACTATATATTTTTTTAGAAAATATATAAAAAAAAATCGCAAGATTTTAGTTGTCATGTTTATGAGATTAAAAAATGAAGCTAACCAGCATTGCGATTTTCGTTTCTAAGACAATTTCATGCTTCCTTCATTTACACTAAAATCTATATTTATCTCTGATGCTACCGAGCTCAGACATTTTTGTTTTGTCACCTATGTTACCATGAACAATCAAAAATATATTAACAATTATTTAAAATTTTTTCTCTGCTAAAGCGTAGATTAACAACCTATCTTATCTTCTGATAAATAAAAACGACAATTAATAGCAATAATTGTAGAAAAAAGTAATCGTTCAGTTAGATTTCGCTGCAACGCTATGGAGTTCTATTTCTACTTTCAACTCCAAAATACACCCCGAGTTTAGAACGCAAAAAAAGGGAATGTTTTTTTATTTAAAGATGTGTATCTCATAACCCAGATAAATTAAGGTACTCTAGTATGTGCTGGATATGGCACTTGATGTAATAAAGTTTTAAAACGAATGTTTCAACATTATGCACAGATTTAATGACCATGAACTATGTTTATGTTTCAATTATGCATCTATTCGTGTAGCTTCAAATCACAGCATGTGGGAGTGTAGAATAGTTGAAGACCTGAATAGAAGAAGATGTTATGTAACAAAAATTAGAATTCGAGAAAATTGAAGTAAAAGTTTTTTGTTGTAATTCAATTATTTATTTCATTCCTTCTTAGTATCATATGTTTGACTGTTAATACTAGTTGGTACTAAACTCCCATACAAAAGAATATTAACATTTAATTTTTAAACATTAAAAATTATTTTCAGAATATAAGTTATTAAATATAAAAATATTAATAATTAAAGATACTGTCTCATATCTTTAATACTAAGTAGCAATTTAGTACTTTAGTTTTGCCATATGACATAATACCTCACAACACTTTCGTCCATAAAATAAAACAATTTTTCAGAAAATGTATCATAACATGTTCTTCCACTAAGTTCTTCAATTGGTGTATGCGCAATATAGCACGTGATCTGTAAAAAATGAATGAATTTTATAAAAAATTATCAACGATGAACTATGTTTGAATGATTTTGCGCAATAAGTGGTAGCAGAGTATTTTGATGATTTTATAAGAAATGCATATTTGCCTTCTTTTCCAGTTCTTTCTTTCGAAGGCGACACCGATGTGCTGAGAATGGTGTTTCGATCAGATTCGGTCAGTCACCGAAGGGGTTTCGAAGCTCGAGTGCGTCAGTTAAAAAACTCCTGTTACAGACCAGTTGGTAAGTTTATTGAAAAAGTTACATTATGATCAGATATACAGTTGATAAAATATAGTTGAGTTATACTCATTAAATAGTTGTAATTTTTTGCTTTGTTGTACCATTTTTTTTTTCTCAAGAACATTGTACAAACATTTGTTTAAGTTTAGACACAAAAAAGGTATTTTTAAACAGTTACTTAAGCTTTAAAGCTTGAAGGGCCTGTTACATAGAGTTTATTTATTTATTTATTAGACAGATATTACTGAGATCAAAATACGTCATGACTTGTGGGAGGAATCTCATCTTCGCCCAGTAATATGGAAAATGAGTTAAAGCCAAATCACTGTAATGTCGGCACATCCTATTTTTAGATGAGTCGAAAATTACATAAAAAATCAAAATAATAATTTCGGCATTATTTAACTGTTGCCTTTAACCGTTTCTTAACTGCATGGTTCCATATGCTTTTACCGGGTTGTTGACTTGTCTCATTCGTCTAAACAAATTCGCCCAGACGAACATTATTCTGGAATGGAGGATATTCCAAATATGGGTTCGAGGCTGAAAAAAGTCACGTGATACCGGTAATTTACCCAAGGAACTTCTAACTGATAAGAAGGGAAGATACTACTGCTTTGCCTCATGAACTGTTTCATTGGCTAGCGGGGATTTACATTGCCTTCCCTTCTTTACGCTAGAAGTTTTTACCTTTACCACGTGATCAAAACGGAGATGGAATATCCTCCGTTTGGCTTTGCCATAGTTTGCACAAAAACTTTAGCCTGGAAATACGTTTTGTGCGCATATTGTCACTTTCTTATAGAAGCACCCTGAATGAGATTTCTCACGAAAAAATGATCACTGCTAATTCATGTTGAAGCCATCAAATGAAGTTGAGGTTAGAGCTCCAATGGAGGATATTCGAATATGGGTTCGAGGCTGAAAAAAGTCACGTGATACCTGTAATTTACCCAAGGAACTTCTAATTGAAGAAGGGAAGATACTACTACTTTGCCTCATGAACCGTTTCATTGGCAAGCGGGGATTTACATTATACGTCTACGGAGCCTTCCCTTCTTTACGATAGAAGTTTTTACCTTGACCACGTGATCAAAATGTAGATGGAATATCCTCCATTTCATACGAACCCGATCCTACACGCAGTTAGGATTGACGCTAATTCATTTTATTGCGGGTTCGGGTCGAGTTAATTTCTAGTTTTTTACTGCGGGTTGGCTTGGCTTACATTATTTCAGTTTATGATCGGTTTCGGGTTGGGGTTTTGCTATCGAGTTTGGGTTGACATGATTTTTCAAATGAAAGTCCAAAAAGTTTTCACATGAAAAAAACGATATGCATTAAAAGTTCCGAGACAATCGCTCTCTAATAGCAGACACTTTTACTTAGCAAACACTTTTTCAATACCCAATATGAATTACATATTTTTATTTCTGAGTAGCGCACACCTTCAAATAAGCAACAAATTCGGCGCTCTCGAGGTGTCCGTCCTTTATAGGTCTTACTGAAATGTTCACTTTTCTATGTAAAAGATGAAATTGATATAAAAGATATAACTGTAGACTACTTTCCATAATTCCATTAACCTTTAACTGATGTCACAGAAATTGTCACATAACTAGTGTGAAGCGGTCTGTGAGACCGCTGGAACGAAAGATGAATAAAAGGCACGATTAACTGATAGGATGGTGTTTTTGTACTAAACTTTTTGCACAGGACTGTTATAATTAAAATTCACCTATTCAAAAGTCTATGGTGATCTAAAGTTCCAAACGGAACAAAATTTCGGTAGTGTTTATAGTTAAACTGAAAATTGCAAGTTAAACTATAAAAATTGAAAAAAGCCGCGGTCTGAGAGACCGGTAACATCAGTTAAAGGTTAACCCTTTATATCCTGAATTTTGAATAAAAAAGCTGCTTCACCTGAATAATTATTTACGTTAATGTCTAAGATATCCAGAACAACCTGTATAATAATAATTTGATTTTTAGATAATTCTTTTAATAAAAACTGATTTAATAAATCGGTAGTTAGAGCTTTTTTTTTTCAAATATGTACAACAATAAATAGATTAATTAACAAAGAATACTGTTATGGAAATCTCACAATTCTTTTAAGAACATTATAAATAAATGTATTGTGATTCTATCTGTAACAGAGAAGTGTTTTGTAGTTGCAAATTTTTCGTATAACATTTTTAATAGGATAAAATCCACACCTAGGTAAAGGGTTAAGAAAATAACCACATTCAAAAATATTTAGCTTCGACTGTTTCACTGTGCTTACAGAATGTGATCCAGAAAAGTAATTGTATGAAAAGTGCGATCTACTTTTATGAGTAGACGAATTAAATAAATTTTATATTGAATTTTCTTTAATGGTACTTAAAAGTACCGTCAGGATATAAAGGGTTAAAATATGTTCATTTTCTTTCATTTCGGGTTCGGGTTGAAATTTGCCGTTTTCGTATCAAGGGTTACGGGTTGACGAAAATTATTTTGTCGTATTCAGGCTGATGAAAAGATTTCTGTCGGGTTCGTGTCAGATTTTGGGTTGATTTTAAATAGAATTATCGGGTTTGGGTTCCCGCGCAGGATTCTACTTGAGGCTCATTTTAAGACTAAATAAAGTACCTTAATTTAAGAGAGTGTCGGCCTACAGGGAAGCAATAAAATTTTATTTTTCGCGAGAACTTTTGGACAAATTAGCGACGAACCTCCATTATCGTCAAGTTAATGTATGTTTATATATAAACGTATTCATCCAAGTAAGTATCGGCATATTCTGTAATGCAGATTGCTATATAGTTTAGACAAAATTTCCATTCTGAGCACTCGCTCTGTGCGTATTTCGCCACTCTCATATAAAAGTACTATATCTAAAGAAGTCACATTACAGCGCCTAGAACATATAGTGTGGAAATCTGATTTCCAAACACTGCTAAAAATTTGTATCCCTTAAATGCGCAACGATGCTGAACTCCAAAGACCCGATCGTAGCGACATTTACAGTATATTTTCAAATTTCAATGTAAACACCGTATTATTACAGCGTGTAGACCAAATCGTCTTGGAGTTTTAGAAAATATTCTGCAGATGTCGCTGCGATCGACTCATTGGATTTCAGCATCGTTTGACATTTAAGGGATCTAATATTTTAGCACTTTTTTAAGTATTACTGGGATAGCTGATTTCCAAACTATATATTCTAGACGCTGTAGTCACATTTTGGTTTGATTGTTACTCTGACCTTTGTGACATTAATAGACTCCACTCGATTAAAAGGCCCTTCATTTCTTTTTTACAAATTTAATCTTGTAATCTTTAAATTTAAATTTAATGTTAATTAAATGTTAAATAATTAAATGTAATTTAAATTTAATCTTTAAATTACAAATTTTCACTTTTTTTACATATTAGCGTTCCTCTTTAAGAGAGTGACGACATAAGAGCAATAAAATTTTATTAATTGAAACGATTTTAGAAAAAGAAGGCTCTCCAAGCATCTTGATGAGCCTATATTATCGTCAAGTTCTGGATGTGTTTTATCACAATTTGGACAAAATCTTCAGCCTGAGCATACGCTCTGTGCATATGTTGCCATTCTTTTATTGAAAAGTTTTAATCAGCCGATAAACAATTCCACGCGACCTTAAGAGTCCACATTAGTCACGGGAAAAAAGGTAAGTCTTTATCGCGCTTGAATTTTAATATTTTTAAATGATTTTTTTTTTTTTGCATAGGGTAGCTGAGGACGATCTATAAGCGGGCTAGTTTTTACTTTTTCATTTTGTTTTCAGATTAAAAAAAAAAATACTTTCACTTTAGGAACCGGTTGGGACCGGTACTGAAATTGAAACTCATCCCAATATTTTTTTAAAAAAAACTATAACCAAAATCGAAAAAGTAAAAACTAGCCCGTTTGTAGATCGTCCTCAGCTATCCATTGCAAAAAAAAAATCATTTAAAAATATTAAAATTCAAGTGAGATATTTGAAAATAACGCTCCCATTGACTTAACATTAGCGTTTTCGGTTTTCCCCGTGACTAGTGTGGACTTTTAACGGTTCTACCAGCCATCAATCAAAACTACCGTTTTGTTGCTCTTGATTTCCACCCTGACGTCATTTGAAACTACCCCGAGACTAACGAGAAAGACAGGCTACTGCGGTGGTTCCGATTCTTCTTTTTTTACAGACCACTGGAGTCACGTGATGCTTTTTCGCACACCTTCATTAGTGCATTCGAGCATCACGTGACTCCAGCGGTCTGTAAAAAAAGAAGAATCGGAACCACCGCAGTAGCCTGTCTTTCTCGTTAGCCTCGAAACTACCCTATACGGGCATCCTATTACATATTTTACTTTCCATACGCAGGTCCGGCCAATCCACGAGTGTGTGGCACTTATTCGGACACGGTCAGTTACCTGCAAAGCGAAAACTTCCCACTCCTGTATCAGCCAAACACTGACTGCGAGTATAGGATCTTGCGCAGTGCATCTGACATCTGCCAGGTGGAACTGTATTTCTCACACTTCGATGTGGCCTCCGACAATGCAGCAAACTGTGATCGAGATTACCTGGAGATCAAAGGAGCCAAATATTGCGGAAAAAGAGATGGACAGAGAGGTAAGATGAGACTTAAGCATAAAAATCATATTTATAACACGTAAAAAAAACTCTCATTTTTAGCTATCATTTGATCGTTAGTCATTTAATATGAGTAGTTAATTTTAGTAATTAATAACTTGGCGTTATCCACATTTGTTTTCTCATTGCAGTGCTAGTGGACTTCCCTCCTGAGCAGAAGGAACTGATCCTTCGCTTCAAGACGGACAGTTACCAGCAGCTGTCCGGTTTCAGGATTGAGGCGAAACAGCTGGTGGCTGGATGCGTTCCGTCTCTCAACAAAAGTATGTCCTCATTCTTTGAATGCCTAAATCTCGTTCAGACTATGCTATGCTCGGTAACTTAGCTCGAATTTTGGAGGTGATACTTCCGGAATTAGAAATCCCAGTTCACTTTGCAAAGCTCATCTAAGTTCATTCTTTTGAACCTCTCTGTATTTAAGATATGAACAAATCAGAAGTGTCGGCATGGGCATAAGTTAGAACCTGTGTTGTAGTCGTTAAAAAAAAAAAAAAAAAAAAAAAAACGGAGAGCATGCGGTATGGGTAGAGGGTATACGCTGGCGTCATGAACGTTCGTAGTTAGGGTATACACTAATGCTTTATTTGAAAAACAGAGGGTATACGAAGTTTCTTAAAAAAATCCAGAAGGTACACGGCGTATACCCCCCGTATACCCTCCACTACATCGCTGGTTAGAACAAACTCCAAGAGCTAATCAGTTAAATTGAACCTCAACAGCCTATCAAAGTGTTTAATAGTAGGCTGTATCTGGCTATAGCATGTCACTACTCTAATACTTTGTTTAGACACCGTTAAGTCAACTTAGCTCGAATTTTAGAGGTGGTACGCGGGGAATTAGAAATAAATGCCAGTTCACATCGCAAAAATCCTGTGTCTGATGCCACCTGCCTGTGTCTGATATCTGGTCTGATATCTGAACAAATTGGAAGTGTGCACATGGGCATAAGTTAAAACGAACCTCCACAACCAATTTGAGTGAGTTGTACTGGCTATAAATTGCCTCTACACATTAATAGTGTGTTCATGACACCGGTATTTATTATTACCCAGGCAGTTCAACTCTTTCAGTGAGTTCCACAAATTCACTTAGACAGTCTATGGCTAAGATACAGCCACTACCACTCACTCTGATTGACTTTGTCGTTTCACTTTAACTAATTTGCTGCTGAGTTCGTTTTGTTCAGTTCTCAGGCACAGTGACTTTAAATAAGTTAACTTAGATGAGTTTTGCGATATAAACAGGCATTCTAATTCCGGAGCGTACCACCTCTAAAACTGGTTTTTGAGATTTCTTAAATATCAGATGTGAACGTAGTATAAATGAGTTTGTGGAACTCGTTGAATCAGTTGGCGGATCTGAATTAACTTAAGTACCGCGGTGTTTACATATTATAAGTAAGTTTGTGGAATTCGCTTAAGTGAATTTCGGATGGGGGGCTGAATTAACATAAATCAGGTAGTGTGAACTACAGAATTGAAGACTTGGGTAGGAGAAGGTGTTATGTGTCACATCTGTTCTCAAAAACAGTTTTCTTTTATGGAGGAAGGTATTATAAGGTAATATAAAATACGTTAACGCTAAAATACTAAAATTTTAATTAGTCTTGAAGACCTTACATTTTAATATTTGATGTTTTCATACTTAATAATTTCAATAGTATTAATAATTTTTAATATTTAAAATTCAGATATTATTTATTTATTTATTTAATTTTTTTTTTCCTTGAGAGAGAGAGAGAGAGAGAGTTTAATATAACACACGTTGATATTTAAAAAGTATGCCACGAAGAAGAAAATAAATCCATAAAATTTACAAAAAAAAAAAAAAAAAAAACTTTCATTTACTCGACATTTTATTTTTGTTACGTGATATCTTCTTTCACTCAGGTCTACAATTGTAAACTGTTAGAAAATAAAAGACTGCGTGCGCAGGGTGAATCCAAATTCATGTAGCAAACCTTAAGGAAGATGCATCGCATTTCAATAAAAAATTTGTGAGTAGGGAACCACGATCGTGATACGCTTATTAATAGAGATCGACCGGAAATTCGATTTCGTATTCTGCCCAAAATCTGAGTTTTGCCAAAAATTCGTTTTTGGCAGAAATGCTGCCGGCATTACTCGACAGAAAGTATCTGTATTCCAAAAAACTCGTTTCTTCTTTAGGAAATTTTCAGCATTACTGATTGATTTGAGCTGTATCTGCTGAAATGAGACACTCTTTATTTTTTGCTATATGAACTTCTCTGTTTATAGTTATCAGACATGACTGACTCAAGACGTGAGTGCAAATTATAAAGCAAGAACTGCCTATAGGACTAAACTTTGAAGACGCTTTTCACGTGATCATTAAAAGCTGCAGACTTAGCAGTAATAGAAAATAGTTTGAAACCGCAGAAGTGTTTCGAATACTCTTTGAGAAAGTTCTAGCATAACAAATGAGCATTTACAAAAATCATTTTAAAAAAATGTATGTATACCTAAAACATTTTTTAATTAAATGGAATTCGTATAATTAGATAATCATTTTGTGTCGTTGGTGAATTAATTATATTTTATTTTATATGAAAACAAGAAAAAAAAATGGTCAGAGGCACATAGAGAGTCAACTTGGGCCAACCGTATATTTATGTACGTATTAATTAATTAAAAATTTTTTTGGACATTTTCGTTTTTGTTTTCGCCCGAAAATAGGGTTCAATCCTCATTCATTAACACGTTGAGAAACCACAGACTGTGACGAAGTGCCTTTTTGGCAGACATTGACAAAGCGGTTTTCAGTGTTTATAGAGTTCATTTACAATTCTCAATCGCAATAATGTTTGTTCATTTTATGTTTTTTAAATTCAAAAATATTAAATTTTAGTTATTTTTACTCACTGAACGCCAGATTTAAATAACTAAAGATGCCTGAGAGTTATGGGATTCTTTTTTTAAATACATAGTAGCTAATTATCAACAGTCCCGTTTCAAACAAATAAATTGTTTTCAATAAAAATATTGGTGGCACGTGTATTTGTGTGGTATGGCTACACTGGAAATACTGCTGGCATGCGTATTTGTGTGTCAAGCTGATTTAAAGGAAACTAGCCTCAGTCGGTACCGGCAGTTAGTACTTCCGTTTTGCTCAAAGAAAGTGCCCCCTCAACAGTTTTCAGAACAACAACAAACTTAGAACATCAACTGAGGTCCAAAGGACCACACAAGCGACGCATTATTTATAAATTTTTCGCTGCCGTTTACTTTTTATTACAGTTACCACATTTATAGTTTTTTCTATTGTTTTCTCCATTTTTATATATTCAAATATGGAATATATATTCACACCAAAAGCAGAGCCCACGAGGGCTGTCATGCCCTGCCTCCCTCACACCTTGGAAAACGGTAAAAATAAACTTCAACCTATAATTTATTGTGCCAATAGCTGCATCGAAAATAAATTTGACCCCTTCCCCCCTCCACACACACGCACACATCTGTATACAGTTTAATCTGACACGCTCCTGCGAGAAGAACATCCCAGCTTTGCTACACTTATGATGGGAAAACTTGTTTTACAGGCTAAGTTAGTTGCATGAACATAAGAACAGTCTATCATCTAATATGGGTCAATATCACAAAATACGGAAATTGCAGTCCGCACAATAAAATTTCTATTTAATGTTATACAAAACAATTTTCTTTTTTACATTCTAATAAAAAATATTCTTAGAAGTATTTTCAAGCGATATTATATTTATAATAACACAAAAACAAAGCAATTAAAAGACTTAAAATTTCAGATTGTCATTTTCCTGGCATGTCACATTGTGATGTGTGCAAAGTAAAAGGCTTTCTGCTATCATGTACAAATATATTTTTCTAGGTTATTTTTTTAAATTTCTAATTTCTAATTATACCTTATATAACACATATATGTGGAAGGTAACAAGTTCTGTATTTTACAAATAATTTTCCATAATTAAAATAGGATTGTCACTGAAAATGAATGTCATTACCCTGGCCTGCTCATTTTAGTTCTTTATGAGGTATAAAGATGGCGCTGCTGAGTAATTCTTCTTGTTTTTGACATAGTTCAATTCAGAAGGAGTAAAATCATTACTACCAGCAAGATCTTTTAGATATATCTTTGAAAATAATATGTTTAAACGCTTTGTAAAAATTGAGTAGACTTTAATTACGTCATTTTACCTGGCTTCTATAAATTACAAATAAAAATCAACATTACACCGAATTTGAGGTACTATAGAGGAAACATGTTCCTTTAAACAAAATTAAAATGTTAGATCTAAAAATAAAAAAAACAAGAATGTGAAAAATGTTTTAGCATGAAATTGTCATTATCCTGGCATACATATGCCAAGAAAATGACACATTTATGATTATAATTACATAAAAATGAACTTAAGCTCTTCAAACCTTAACAATTTTGCATATAAATTCCTTTAGTCAGCTGTTTAACCAACATTTAAAATAAAAAATTAGAAGCTTTGAAACTTTTTAAATTTTCAAAATATTTTTTTTTCAAAATCTCACATTTTGTGACATTCACCAATGTAAACATCTATTTCTATGTTTATAGTTAGTTCTTGATAGTGATAGCCGATACTGGAGTAGGCAAAATAAAACCTTGGATGTAAATTCGGTAATATTCAGATGTTACGTCTTTCGAAAAGATAAAACAATAATAAAAACGATTAGTAAATAAATTAGAGCTTCGAACCATAGTATATATTTTTTTTCTTCAGTCTCAGTTAAAATAAAATATTTCGTTTCCGTTCCCTTTAGAATGATGGTTTTCGATACAATTCCGGTTTTCGTTCTATGTAAAATGAAGGTTTTTTTTTTCTGGTTTCCAATTAATTTTGCTTTCTGATATTTTATTTATTTACTTATTGTCTCTCTTTGTACGAAACAGCTTGCCAGGACACGTTCAGTACGGACACATTCCAGATCATCAGCCCGGGCTACCAGACGGGCTCCTACCCGGACAACATGGACTGCAAGTACGTCATCAAGAAGTCCGCTTTCCAGGTGTGCGCCCTCCAGGTCAAGTTCTACACTTTCGATATCGAGCAGTCGGAAGAGTGTGAGAAGGACTACCTCGAAATAGCAGAGCAAAAAATGTGCGGACGGATGGAGTACGACTCAGTCAGTGAGTAGCACAGTGAAGCATATATATTATATAAATTTAAATTTAAAAGCAACGCTAAAAACGCCAAAAAATGTAAACTTTTTGGAGTCTAGTTTCGGTAGCGTTTAGCGTACCGTCCTCAGTGCAAAGAATAACGGAAACTTGCTCATTGATATAGAGGAGAATTGGATCCAACTGAGAAGTTCATTAACCAACGGGGAGACAGGAAAATACAGGTACCAGCCAATAGGAGAATAGTATAGGTAATGCCACCAAAAATGTGAAAAAAAAAAAAACAAACCTGGCAGTAATTAAGCAAAAGAGGATTTTATGAAATATTTCCAGTAATCTGATAAAGGGGGAATAGCGAATTCACTATTAACAATATTGTCACAATTTTTGTAGATATGGAATGCTTCAAGAAAGTTAAGTTCATGTATAGAAGTGGGTTTAGAGATGATTTTGGCTGAATTAAAATCAAAAGAGTGATTCATCTCCCAGTCAGTACCCCTAAAATTTCGCCCTGAAGGAGCAAAACCACGACGAAACACTCAGGTTTTTACTGATTTCGTCAAAATTTTCACACATTTTATTTTTTAAGAAATATTTCTACCCATTCGAGCGTTTCAAAATTTTTGTAGGTGATGTAAATCTGTTTTATTGAGATGCTCTAAAAAGATTGTGTTAAAATACGGACGTTTAGTTATTTTTAGCGTAGAAAAAATATCGTCTTCGTGAGGCGCGAAGTGACCTGCGTTTACCGGTGTATTTCAAATGGTTAAAATTCATATTTGTTTTAAACCAATTGCACCATCGATTAGAAGAGGGTTTCACTTTACGAACATATTTTTGGTTTGTCAGTACCTCCAAAATTGCGCCCTGGAAGGGCGTTGCAATAAGGGAGAAAAAGTTTTTCGGAAAAATGACCCCTTTTGAAAATTGTTTTTCAAGCGGTTAACTGCACTATATATATATATATATATATATATATTTTATTGCTGCATTTGAGACATAAGAGGATGTTTCAGAATATATCTTTCATTTTTAACTTTACTAAGGATTTTGGCCGATGTAAGTTAATAAATAATGACAAAATACCCCCGAAATTTCTTCTTTTTGTTCTTCATTTTCAACTGATGCCTAAATAAGGCTTCTGTGCGTGCGCCAGAGTTTTTTATTTCTTGCGAGGACCAAGTTCAGTTTTTAATGAGAATGAGTTGCGGTTTTTAATTAATAAACTAATTATTAGAATTTTTAAATTCTGTGTCTCAGGTGCATCAGGAGACATTTTCAGCTAGCCTCACAAAAATTTTCAGCCTCGTACGTGCCATAGATTTTGCTAGATATCGCACACACACAGACACAAAGACAGAGAAAAACTTTCTTTTATAAGTATAGATAAGTAGTTAGTGTAATTTTAAATAACCTTGCCATATAACTAGTGTTAGCCTAGGCTGTCAATTTAGTTACAGAAATTCTTCAAAATTTCGGGTTTTTTTAATTAAATTTCTCTTACACGACTGATGAAGAAAAAATATATTATTGTTCCAAATGAAAAATTAATTTATTAAATGAAATTAATCAAGACTTATCACAGAGTTATGCCTAGAAGACAATGTTGTGCAGATAAACATTTAAAGAAAGCAAATTAATGCAGATAAACGTTTAAAGAAAGCAAATTTGAAGTATCATTTTAACAACCGGTTCGCCGAACCCAACACAAATTAACAACCGGTTCTACCGAACCGGTGCAAACCGGCTGAATCCCAACACTGGCTCCAGGTATGTGACATCTTGATAAGGCTAAAATAAGAGAAACTTTGAAAATTAGGGCTTCATTTCACGGCTCATTGTCATGCCTCTTTCTCTATCTCGTGCTCGTCCCTTGGTACTTCTCGATAAATCTTCTCACATCTCTTCTCTGCCGACATATGAAATGTTGAAAAGCGCGAGAGAAATCCCCGAGAAGCTTCTCATAGGGAAATGTTGAAAAGCGCAAGACAAATCCTCGAGAAGCTTCTCATCGGGAAATTTCGAAAAGCGCGAGAGAAACCATTGAGAAGCTTCCCATCGGGAAAGGTTGAAAAGCGCGAGAGAAAGCAACCATCGAGCACCTTCTCATTGGGGTTGAAAAGCACGAGAGAAACCAGCCATCGAACAGCTTCTCATCGGGAAGCGTCTGAGAAACCTATATGTACGATGTAACAATAGTAATTTACGATAATTATTTTACGATTTGGAAAAAAACAGCCTGACAAGTTGAAGAAAATTATTGACCATTTTACAGACGAAATCCACGAAAACGAAAATTTTGAAGGATTTTTTTTCGTTTGTTTTGTGGAAACTAAATATGCATGAATACAGATTACAAAACAATAATAAGAGTTGAATTTAAACATATTCCTCATAATCCAACGGCGACAAAATTTAGACGGGAGGGGGGTGAGGAGAAGTAACAACTTAAATTTTGTGAGTATTGTTTTTGAGATTTTGAAAATATTGCAAATGTCAAATGCAGAATCGATAAGCTTCAAAAAGAGAGAAAAAGTTAAGTACCAAATTCAGTGTTCCGTAGAGCCTGATTATAGCCTATGCAAAATTACACCACTTTTTTGTAACAGTATTTTTCCGTATTAAACCTTATTCAATCCCAGAATTTTAGGATTAAATAAGGCAGATTGGCCCGCTGGGTAACCGACCTGCGGATCGGTGCGCTGTAAACCAGGTAAAGCTGTTCCCTCCCTCAGGTGAAGCTAATAGTTTTAAAATTTGCTATAAGCATCAGATCTGAAAAATCTTAAATCATTTAATAATTTAAAAAAAAATCACTTTTGAAGCATTTTTTATTAATGATTTTTATTTCTCTTTGCAAGGCAGATGAATTGATTTTTTTTCTTGAAAGTTTCTTTGCTTCAGAGGACAATTTAAATCTTTTAAAACCTAACGTATATATTCTGTAAATTTCTCTGGGACCAATAGCGACATGGTCTGCCCCAAGAATTTTCAGCCTGTCTGGTACCAAAGAACGCGTCCTCTCTTTAAATATATATATACGTATTTCATTTAGTTTTTTGTCAAATCATTTATCAAGTATTTGTTTGAAATGCGTAGGCTTCGTGTATTCGTACAATGCTGTGATTGTAATTTCCCTTATATAAATGTGTATTATATTGATTTTTGCGCTTGATGTGCAAAAATATTGATATAAAATATTTTCACAAAGAAAATGTAATTTAAACATTCTTTTTTGTTAAAAATTACATTTTAATATGAAAACGGGACTGTTTCAATATTGTCTGTAAATGTGATAATCAAAACGGCGGTTAGGTATTTTGTATATACGTTAGAACAGGACTGTTTTTTTTTTTTTTTTTTTTTTTTTTTTTTTTTTTTTTTTTAACCGATTTTTCACGGAGTCATCGAGTTCGTATTTCAGACAAAATCGTGTTAAAGATATATGAGAAGACATTTTTTTTCCATTCGTTGGCTGGTTTTTCTGCTTTCGTCTGTAAATTCCGTTTAAAACGTCAACTTTGACAATGTTTTCTGTAAGATCTATTGTGTTTACAAAAAATCCGGAAAACGCCTTTCGATTACAAAGTTTCTTAATAACAACACATGCTAGTTCTTGAGCAAAAATTAATTAAAACGTGTATCATAAAATGGCTCCCCTGGATTTAAGACCAGCCTTAAGAAATAAAATCACACAAAATTCAGGTTCATTTAAGAATATTATCACGGGCTCGGGCAACACCGGGCGGGTCAGCTAGTCTATACTAATTAAAGAAAGTTTCGCTCTATGTGTGGTGGCTAGTGAAATATATTGCACGTAGAAATCTGAAAATTTGGGTGAGGGTAGTCCAAGACAGGTGCTTATACACCTGGAGCTCAGATTTTTTATTTTTTATGACCGGCGCTCCTATAGCACCTTTCAGTTTGTATGCCCTGAATTGCTCAGAACGTGCCCCCTTTTTATCCGATCTTTTTCGTTTTGGGTGCCCTTTTCCCATTTAATTATTCCCCCCTTCTACATTCCAGTTAAAACACTGGATCCCTTGAAATTTTTGGGCGCCATGCATTTTTCACACCCTAATATTGTCAACCTCTCAATGCATAACTTTAAAATTGAGACTTGGACTCCTCTCCCTGGTCCAGCAGCCTCATATTTTTATTGGGCACCTAGTGTCCTTTTTAAGAATTTCTCCCATTTTTTTTTCGCGCTTCTTTAAGATCTATTCGAATGATTAACCCTTTGGACTCCGGAGTCTCTTACACAAATTTTATTCGGTCGGCACCACTTTTTTAAAAGAAGTTTCCTTCAAGTACACAATTTCAAAAATGCTCTGATTAAATAAGGCAAATTTTATTTTCCTTTGTTACTGGTGCCATAAAACAAGTTTTGCAAAGAAAGATAATGTCGCCGCAGCGGCGACAACGGAGTGCAAAGTGTTAATATATATCCTATGCTTAATTTCGACTTATTGAGATCTAAAGCGCTAAGTACTAGAATCTTTTAACATGGTTTCATCTTAGGGTCCTGCTCTCAACTATCACTTGGCCCCTTTTGGACCTCCTATTATATCTCCCTTAAAAATGGTCTGATTCACTAACTTTTTTTTGTAACAATATCTTAGAAAATCCAGCTACTACTCAAACAACATAAAAATTTTTTAGACTTCAGTTACCACCAAATTTGAATATTAATCGTCTTCTTGGAGCCCTTGCCCAGCTACATTCCAGTTGAGACCCTGGGGCTTGGTACAAGGCCACTTGAGTTTTTGTGCCCTAAATTGTTAATAAATTGCTCCCTTTTAATCCGATCCTCGCTTTTGGGTCTCTTTTTCCATTGATTTTTTTTTTTTTCATTTTTACATTTCAGTTCAGACACTGGTCCCCTAGGGTAACTTTTTGTGCACCATGCATTTTTCACCCACTAATTGTGTCACATTCTCATTGCATAACTTCAAAATCGAGTCTTGGACTTCTCTCCCCGAGCCAACACCTTCATATTTTTATTGGGATTCTAGGGCTCTTTTTTTAAGCATTTCTTTGAAAAAAATTTCTAATGATTAACACTTATACCCTATACTTAATTTTGACTAATTAAAAATCTAAAGCGCTAAGTACTAGGACCTTTTATCATGTTTTCATCTTAGACCTTGCTCTCAATTATCAGTAGGCTCCTTTTGGCCCCCCTATAAAAATAGTCCGATTCACTAGGATTTTTTCCCTAACAATTTCTTAAGTCCTCCAGCTACTACATGAATTACAAAAAAAATTACTCACACTTCAGCTACCACCAATGTTGAATATTAATCGCCTTCTTAGGGTCCTTGGTGCAGTTTCTTTAAAAATTATCCGATAGTCTTGCAATTTCCTTTAGCATAGTTATAGGGTCCTCCAGCTACTTTATAAACCATAAAAAATTTCTTTTACTCCAGCTACCACCTTTTTCGAATATTAATCTTCTTTTACGGCATCAACTTACGTTTACTCACTACAGCCGTGAATTAAAATTCGCGATATTGTTAAAGGTAAGTGGTTAACTTTAAAGGGGATGGGATTTCATTCGTAAATTAAATATCACGTTAATATTAAAGGCAATTCGTTAAATTTACAGGGGGTGGGGGTAAGAAGCACCTTCCACTGCTTCGGGGTAGATTCTTTCCTCGCGTTATAGGGGGCCGATTTCAACATGAATTGGTTTATTCAACCTAGATTACGATTCAGCTACTTTCTGTATTATGAAAGTTTGTCTTAGACTTCAGTTACCAATTTTCGAACATTAATGGTGCATTCTTTTCTCGGGTTCAATGTGCCCGATTTCAACGGTAATTGGATAATTAAACTTAGCTTACTATTCAGCTACTTTCTACATTGTGAAAGTTTATCTTAGACTTCTGTTACCACCATTTTCGAACATTAACGGCGCATTCTTTTCTCGGTTTTTATGGGCTCTATTTCACTGGAAATTGGTATATTAAACTCAGCTTACGATTGTTTTAAAGATTATAGTTCCACCGCCAGGATTAGCATTCTTATCTCGGGTTCTATGGACTCGATTACTACGGGGTTTACTCATTCAACTTGGATTTCGATTGTCTCCGGCGCGTACGAACCACTCCTGGCATACACTGCCTTTGGTAGCGGGGACCCAGGCCACAGGTTCGTTCAGAAAGAGGTTTGTCAGGAACACACTAGACGCTGCCAAAGGCAGTGGACCACTCCTAAAACCAGGTTCATTTGAACTATATTATGAATATATAAAATCATACAAACTTGAGTTTTGTTTGCATTATTATAACGGGCCCGGGCAACGCCCGGCGGGTCAGTTAGTTACACACACACACACACACACACACACACACACACACACATATATATATATATATATGTGTGTGTAACTTCAAAACAAAATTACGCAGAACTTTTTTGAGAGACAAGAGGGCGCACAAACTTTACTTGCTCCAGGGCGCTGAATATGTAGCTACGCCACTGCAAACTTACCGCATTTCTGGTTTAAGTCATAATTTCTCAAAGGAGTCCATCTACTTGTACAATCTTTTTTTAGCTCACAGGCTATCTAAGCATGAGACCTAATGTACCCGCCGGTTCTGTATGTATGTATGTACGTAGCTCGATAACTCATGATAGAAATGTCCGGTTTGCTTCAATTTTTTTTCTATGTTCATGCTGATAAGGCGTTCCCTTGATTAGTTTTGGAGGTTCTTAGGCTAAGGATAAAGGGGAAAAATGGGGCTGCCCCCCTTAATTTAGATAAATGGGTTTTTCATGCAGACTTATTCGATTTGCTCCAAATATGGTATACCGGTTTATTATGTTAAGGAGCTTCCCTGATTAAATTTGGAGGTTCATTAGTTAAGCATAAAGGGGGGTACCCCCCTTAATTTAGATAAATGGGGTTTTCATGCAGAATTATTCGATTTGCTCCAAATTTGGTATACCGGTTTATTATGTTAAGAAGCTGCCTTGATTAGATTTGGAAGTTTATGGGTTAGGTATGAAGGGGAGGGGCTAGTCTCCCTTTTAATTTAGATAAAAGGGTTTTTCATGCAGACTTATTTGATTTGCTTCAAATTTAATATACCGGTTTATTCCTATATGGCGCTTCCTTCATTAGATTTGGAGGTTCATTGGTTAAGTATAAAAGGGGGGAAAGGGGGCAAGTTCCTTCCCCTTAATTTTTTTTTCTATGTTCATTCTGATAAAGAGCTTCCCTGATTAGATTTGGAGGTTCATTAGTTAAGTATAACGGGGTTAAAGGGGGGTTAGACCCCCCTAATTTAGTGATGTTTTTTTTTCATGCAGAATTATCTGATTTGCTTCAAATTTAGTATATTGGTCTATTATGTTAAGGAGCTTCCCTGATTAGATTTGGAGGTTCGTTGGTTAAGTATAAAGGGGGGAAACGGTGGATATTTCCCCTTCATTTATTTTTTGAGGGGCATTATTCTTTGAAATAAGAGTACAATATAAAATTATTGTTAATAACCTGTGAGCTCAATGCCATCAGTTTAACTGGGCACTTATCTTTTTATTGTTATATACCGATGTGGGTTATGAGGCATAGTGGTTTATGTATTCAGTTCTGTATAGTCCTAGTTTCAAACTTTACTGTTGAATTTAGTGTCATTTTGCCCTGAATTTTCAATGTTTCTCTTATTTTAGCTCTGCCAAGCTAGCTCCCCATACCTGGAGCCCTCAGATAAATATTATTTATTAAATAAAAAAAATTCAAAGAGGAAGGTGAGTGAATTCCAGAGGGCGCGAGTGTGGACCGAGAGGGGGGGGGGGGTAATTTTCAAACTTTTACCGAACCTCTCCTGTGACATATCATCGGAAATTCTCTTTCATATTATGAACGCTTCTCCTCCCAGAATTGAATTCCGGGAGGGAGACGGGAGAGGGAGCGGTGAGGGGTTGAATTTTTTTTATTATTACTAGGGGGCTCTGCCCCCTACGAGCTACGCTCGTCAACCCCCGTTCAGACACCGCAGACTCTAACAGCACGCTAATTTGATCGCCTTTAAAAGGATTTCGGAAGATTGAATTATAATTTGAATCTGACGTAATTTTCACTAAACTTTTCTTTCTCTTTTTAATATTCACGTCAAAATTCTTTTGTTAGAAATGAAATATTAGATCATCTTAAAATGTCAAATAAATGTCTCGCGCATTTTTTAAAATTAAAACTGTTTTGCAATATTATTTTTTGTTCATTTTACGTAATAAGTGTAATATGACGTAAATTCTCCTATTTAGGACTTCTAACGCATGTTACTGAATTTATTATTTTACAATATTCTTTCTCATTTAAAATTCACGTGTAACTATAATTTTTATGACGTAATTTTCAATGAGTTCCTGCTTTTTATATTTTTTGTTTTTGTCACGTGTAAAATAAATTTTTTATTTGAAGCAAACATTACTGTTTGCGCTGTTTATACAGTTGGCAACAGTTTAAATTAATACAATTTTCTAAAATTTGTAAAAAATATCTCTCGAAATGCTGAAAATTTGAATTTAAAATAGAAATAAAACCTCGAAAAATTATTCAAATTAAAAAACTAACTGCAATCTGCACACCGGGAAATTCTGACGCATAAAATGATCTAAAAATTATTAAATTCCTATGTACAGTTTTTTGCTCCTATAAAACTTTTTTAATGGAACGATTTTGTCCAACTTTGGCATTAAATATCTCTTAAAATAATTCTCCGATTTGAAAGCTGTCTGCATCAGCGTGTTTATCAAACATTTTTCTATAATACTACCGATTTTCATATTTTTGTATGCAACAGTTTTTTTAATTTTAACGAAGAAAGGCTCCGGTCACAAAAAATTCAAAACCGGCGGCGGCGGTGGTGACAGCGGTAGTTACTTTTTTTTTTAGAATAGAGAGATTATTGTAGCGATTTCTACAATAAAAATCATTAAATGATGTTTTTTGATGGAGCCCTCCGATAAATATTATTTACTAAATATAAAATTTTAAAAGTGGGCCTGCGTGATTTCCGGGTATATTCGGGGAAGAAAGAGTGAAACCACGTGGGAGGGGTAGATTTCAAACTTTTTTTGGGCCCGTCAAGTGATATATCATCGGAAAGTTTTCGGACCACTCTTTCATATAATACTATTTTCTTCTTTCCTCCCTCCGAATTCAACTCCCTAACCACTGGGCTATAAGTGAGCATGTTAATGACAAATTAAGTAAAATACTTTTATTTTTCCCCAGGCATAAATGGCAGTCATTATATCTTCTGGCCCATACAACGATTTTCTATTTTTTATATAATAAAAGCAGATTAATAAATAAAAGTTCATTAAATTATCAATTAGAAGTCAATGACGTACAAAAAAAAATACTCACCAAAACATTCAAAGTCTTTGCTTGTTTTATTGAAACTATAAAACTATTTACTTTATTCACCTAAACCTGATAACAAGTTGACTTTTAAGGAGTATTTTTGCCTCGATAAAAAGTCATGTGCTGCCCTCTAAAAAATTCCAGATGAACTTTTTGTCAGAAGCATGGCAATGACACTCTTTCTTGGGACACGGTTTAAAATAATTATTAAGAATAACAGATAAGTTTAATTAATGAAAATAAATATTTTTTTAATTAGTAGCATCTTAATAAATAAAAATGCATTAAAAAAATTATAACCATCTGTTTTAAATAGAACTTAGTCAAATCTTTACCTAACAAATTGCTTGTTGGGGCAACCTACGGTAATGACATTTTGACTACAATAGAATATATTTCTTATTTAAAATTTTTTTTTATAAATAATAATATAATTATCATTAAAAAAACATGATAGTTAAAAGGCAATAATTAAAATTATGACATTTAACTATTTTTCTGTGCAAATGTTAAAGGACAGTAAAACATGAAACTTTTTGAAAATCACCCACGTCTCATTAATGTTAAAATATACAGTTTTTCCCCCCCCCCCACATTAAAAAATATTCTAGCCTTCTTTAAAAAATCGGTCCAGCCTGATCCTGACCAGCAAGAGTCAAATACCAATCCAAAAACGACTGAACGAAAAAAATTAGCATCACCGGCCCGAACTGTGAATCCGGTAATATATTACAACCCACGGTTCTTAGAATACACTCACTTACCATTCTACTTACCGTGTTACAACCTGTGCCCGACCTAATCAGTAAACACTATATGAAAGAAAATGAATGCCACATTTAAATTTAATTATGGAGGAATAGTCTGAATATAATATCAATTTTATCTGTTACAGTAGACTCCCTAAAATCCGCACACTATTGCACATGTAAATAGTAAAACTTACAGTTTGATGTAGGGAGAAAATTCAAGATTTTTGCATTTTTATATCATTTCGTACACATTTTAATAATTGTGGCTAATAGGATTCAATTGTTTTCTCATGAAGGAAGTTTATTTCTGGAAAGATTTGAAGATAGCACCGATATCAGTAGTGATCACGATCTTTTTACCAAATACATTTATGCACGGTGACTGACACTGAAGTTGAAAAATTTGCAATGTTTTAAGTAATTATTAAGAAAGTATAATCCTGTAATAAATAAAAGGTAAGTAAATTTTAAATAAATTTTCAGTAATTACTTAAAACAATATATATTTTTTTAGTTTTATATCATATTTTAGACCGTCAGTCATCGGTGAACAACGCGTTCTAAACAGAAAGTTCAGTGTCAATCACAAGTGACTGACGTGGCGCTTAAAGTGTTAATCAAGCTTTTTGGGTTATTATGTCTGGCTAAACATGAAATAAAATTTCGTTATTTTACAATTTTTATGTAAATTATTAGTGTACCTTTATGAAGCGAGTTTCATTGCATAAGTCAAGAAAAATTTATCTCAGTATTATTATGCATATTTTGCTATGAATTGTTAATCATTTACTTGGCCTTTACTTTTAATATTTTAATCATTTTTTAAATTTTCTTAATTGTTATTATTTTACTTAATTATCTTAATATTTTACTTTATTGTAAGCATTCAATATAGTTTCAAGTGCATTATTGCGTTTTAATTATACTGTCTAAAAAATGTAAACAAAACGGTGGCCAGAAATCCGCAAAATTCTAAAATACGCACTATCTCTGGTCTCAAACTGTCCGAATTTTAGAGAGCCTATTGTATAAAGTAAATTGAACATGTTGCGAGTTATTCATAATTCAGATATACAGGTATTTTAATCCGAAATAGATTTCTGGGAGCGCAAATTTTTCACACAATTGATAAACCTTATTTAGGGTCACCTAAGCATGTTTGGTATTGTATAGGAAGTATGTGGGATTAATAGTTCATTGACAGGGGCACTCAAAAGTATTCCATTACATTATAGAGAATGGGGAAAAATCGTTTGCAGAGTATTTCAATAACATTACGCTATTTCAAATGTATTGAAACTGATATGAATCACTGAATATTTCACTACCAGATGATTACGATAGAATAGAGCATTCATAGCATTTGTTGTTCATTTACAGGGACACACAAAAGAAATCGATTACAGTACCGTCTATGTAACTATGTGTACTGTAATAATGGCTGGAAGTGCGTTTTTAATTTCGGTATGCGCTTTTAAATTTATCTTTTTTTGCATTTTACTAGTTGTATATAAATTCTATACCTCATGTACAGACGTGTACTCATGTACTGCACAAAAAGAATTCACGTGCCATTCTCCTTATTAGCGGAAATGGCTGAAGGGGAAATTTCAACTAATGTACCGGGTGTCCCAAAAAGGACTGACTGATTTTAAAATTCAATAACTTGCAAACGGTGACAGATATTTAAAAAATTCTTGCAGGAGGGTTATGCATAAGGTCAAAAGTTTTTTTACAGTGATTTTCAATTTTAGTTCGAATTACAAACAATAGATGGCGCTGCGATCAATAGACGCTGAATTCAGGCTCGATTTTTGGTACTTCGTGGCCCGGATAATACATTTCCATCTCCTTTTTCAGCATGGAACAAGAGAAAGGACTAGAAATCGAGCCTGTATTTAGCGACTATTGCTTACAGCGCCATCTATTGTTTGTAATTCGAACTAAAATCGAAAATCACTGTAATAAAACTTTTGACTTTATGCATAAACCTCCTGCAAGAATTTTTTAAATATCTGTCACCGTTTGCAAGTTATTGAATTTTAAAATCAGTCAGTCCTTTTTGGGACACCCGGTATATGTGTAGTTCTTACTTGAACTCCATGCATGTATATAATCCATACAAATCTATATACAGAGCAGCTCAAAGAATTATAATAATTTTCCGATTGTAGATGGGAACAGCTGAAATTGGGTTTTCAAGTGTGTTATGCATTTCCATAGGGTTGAATTAGACATAATTAACTTATTAAATTGTGCAGTTTTGTTACATTATTCTGAATGTGTTAGAAAGTGTTTCATAATCTATGCTTGACGCATGATTTTTTCTTTCTTGTTTTATGTACTTTCTTTTATGTATTATTTACTTATTTCCCTTATTTATTTCACAGGAACATATGAATTTTTAGAAGACGAAACCATCATGAGATTCCATAGCGATGCATTTAAAAATGGAGCTGGTTTCTTCTTGCTCTTTGAACAAAAAACTTGTTGAATACACAAGAGAAAAAGAAGTTTCATTTAATGAACAAAATATCGACCTTATTTGTATATATTTCACTTTAAACTCTCTGGGATACAAAGTAATTTATTAGAAATGTTCGTATGTTTTTAGTTTGATTTGATCACTGGTGACTTCATAAGGATAAGGAACCTCCAGAATCTACAAAACAAACCAAATATGTAAAAATAAAAAATGCAAATAATGTCTACAAGAATTATTGTTTTATTGTCGCCAAAAGATTGCCATTGTTACAAATTTCTTTGCAAAATTATATGGAATCACTTCAACAGTTTCAGACTTTCTGTTTTTTTTTTTTTTTTTTTTTTATCCTTTCCGAACTGTCGGTACTTAAGGTGACAGTGCACTTTTAAAATCAAGAAATTTGACTAAAAAATCCTTTTTTTTTAAATTTTCGTTGAGAATTATGAAAATAGATGCTCAAATTTATCTGATTCAAAGAGATTTTTCAATTCCGACGCGTCTTTGAAGAGGTATAAGCTTTTATATTTGTAAAGGCTGTGTATATGTATACAGTTTTTTCACTTAAAATGCTGTTTTCTTAAGAAAATTTTGCCCATTTCTAACCTTTGAAACCTTCCATGCGCATTCTTAATTATCAAATTCTTTTGAAATTTATACCGTACTAGCTGTTTAACCCATTCTATGTACGGGAGTTGAGTTCATGAATTTAATTCTAAAACCAAAATTAAAAATAACTATTCGATTTACTGAAATATTTTTCTACTACTGGGCATTTTTTTTAATGAAATTTAATTTATCATGTTACTATGGCAGCAAACGATAAAACGATATCTTTGGAATAAATAGAATAAAAAGTTTTGTTGATGTTTGTGATAAAATGTTTGCCTTTATTTAAAAAAAAAAAATTGTAAAAATTAAACGCAATTAAATAATCGCTAATTATTTGCATGTGAGGTAAAAGTTATTATCGTAATACCCGCTGGAGCTTTTTAGTATTTGAGCGTGGCGTACGTAATGTGTATATCTCTAATTATTTGCATGTGAGGTAAAAGAATCATCGTAATACCCGCTACAGCTTTTAGTATTGTAGCGTGGCGCACGTAATATGTATATCTCACATTGGTTAAAGAATTCGCGCGATTACGGGTTGAACATAAAAAAAAAAAGGATTTTATTGTACATTTTTAATTGTTGGCAGCTGCTATAAACGAAAAATGTTTACATTTGATAGGAAATTGCTGTTAAATGGGTGGTTTTTTATTAATTAAAAGTTATCTATAAATTATTTCGATTCCGGATTGCTTTAGTTGCCTTGCCCGTGTTTTAATACACATGTACATGTACATAACATTTCCCAATTCTGGCTTCCAAACTGTGGATAGCATTACAGAGAGATAGACAAATTTTCATTTTTATATATCAGAGATATACGTTATACAATACTAAAAAAATGTTACCATAAAAAGTTGCCTTTCAGGGCTATTTTAATGTTGAAATTTATATACACATGAAAATATACAGCTGCTTTTTTAGAAAAAACAAAGCATAATTTAAAAAAAATATTTTTTTCTGCCTATACATTCAGCGAACTTTTACAATTCATGCCATCTTTTATTGTAATATGTATCTCATTAATAAATAGTGTCATATTTTATTCAAAAGAAATGCGCATGGGACATTTCAAAATCTATCAATTATTCTTTATTTAAAAAATTTAAATACAGTAAACTCCCGACTATCTGGCATAGTAAAAAAAAAAAAAATGAGGAATGTTACAAGCGGCCGGCCGAGACAGGCAAGTTCCCGTCCGTAGGAAAGTGCTAACTCATGGCAGGAAAGAGAAAGAAGGGATTGCAGAATGCAATAGCAGATACAAACAGGAAGGGAGGCGGGGAAGGGGTTAAAGCTTGATAACATGTTTCGTCAGTTGTGCAACGGACAAGTGTTGACGTCATTTTCCGCTTATCCTGGTTATTTTCGTATATTCTTTTGGTGTGCTTCGTGTTTATTTATTGAAGATTAACGAAACGGGTGATAAACGAAGAGGGTCGGGGATAGGGCTAACAGGAAGAAGCACTCATCTAGCAAGGACTTTTTCAAAAACTAAGTTTTGACTCTTTTATCTTATGCATAACTTTTCATATTTGTGAAATAATTTATTAATAAACAGTAAAATAAGATTTACTAATTTTTTACGAATTAGGCTTATGTTTTACTTATTTTGAAACTGCATGCACTGTAAATATAAAATTTATCTTAAAATGTGTAACATACGTTTTTAATATTATGGAGGAGAGGGCAGGAAGTGAGTAAATTTTTATAGAGATCCGGCCTACCCTTCCGCTACATTAGGCGGGATAGTCGGGAGTTTACTGTATTGAATAATTTAAAAAGCTTTTTATTATTTTAACACAATATTTAGAATATAACTATTTGAGCTTGCCATTAACAAGTCGTCCAATTTTTAAATGAATCCATTGAAAATTGGAGGATTTGATTTTTAATGTCCACGGTCCCCTTAAAAGTACCGGTCA
This sequence comes from Maratus speciosus, assembly GCA_963932465.1. Classification (NCBI taxonomy): domain Eukaryota; kingdom Metazoa; phylum Arthropoda; class Arachnida; order Araneae; family Salticidae; genus Maratus; species Maratus speciosus. The sequence continues at coordinate 635,384,593 of OZ010786.1, forward strand.
TTTTTAAATTGACTATTATTTTATACTAATTTTAATAGCTAAAAGGTGTAAAATTAAAACTTTAAAAACAGTAAAAATAGGTTTATTCGACTGTTTACATGTTTCGACTCTATCCGAGTCATTTTCAAAACACATAAATGAAAATATTCTAAAATTGCACGGTTTATGAAACGCCATCCTCCAATTTTTCACGTACTCTTTAATATTTACTTATTCATATATATTTACTCATTCATATTACTTCTTAACATTATTCATATCATATCACGTTATTTTTTTTTTATTTTACTTGGATGTTTATTTTTATTTTCATAACCGTTGAATAGCTCGAGTAATAATGTTGGTAAGTTAAATGATGCTCCACCGTTAGATATTGAATTTTTGCGTGTTACAATCTCTATGGTTTCTCTTATAATGGATGGATAGTATAGACTGAACTGGAGGGAAAAATTATAACTATCATTGAAATTTATTTGGAGGGTTTCTTCTTGATTTAATTTTACTAGGGCTGTCGTTTTTCTATTCTATTTAATATAAGCTCCATGCTCCTTTTTCTATACTTAAATTTCCTGCTACTCATACCAATATACAGTCGGACCTCGTTATCCCGACACCCGGTTTTCACGCCACTCCGCTTATCACGTCAGTTTTACGAAGTCCCGATTTTCTGTGTATGATTTTAATGTAAATAAACTCCGGATTTTACGTCGTTGAATAATTTTCAACTCCGGATATCCCGACGGTTTAGGAAAATTGACCATTTTCTACACTCCATCTTATAAGCACGGAAATTAAGCAGTAAGAATTGTCTTGGCAAATGATTTTTACAAAAGTGTCTAAATTACCAACTGAGATAAATGGGAAATTTTACTTCAATTCTTTATCTGAATAAATAGACCCATACACTATAAATGACCCACTTAAGCTCCAGATAGACGTATCAGTCTACTCGCGGTCTTTTCTGGTCACGCGGCGCTTTCTTGTGGTTACATGGCGTTTTTCATCTGACTAAAACCAAAGCATTGAAACGATCAGAAATTATCTAACATCCATTTCTAAAACAACGAATATGGATCACAATTCATTGTATGATATTGAAAAAAGAATTTTAGGAAGCACATCTATGGATAAACAAACCTTAATTCATCAATATTTCATGTAACTATAAAAAAAAAAAAAGTCCATAAATCTGATTTTTATTATTTTCAATTTTGTTTTTGTGTTTATTTTGTTTAATAATTTTTTATTACTTAAAACTGCAAGAACAATTATGAATTAAAATTGTCTTAAATTAATAAAAAATACAGCTTTTTATAAACATATTTTTCTCCAACTCCGGTTACCGCGACACTCCGCTTATGACGACACTTTTTTTCTGGTCATTAGAGTGTCGGGATAACGAGGTTCGACTGTAGTAATTCTTTGATCCGTCGTCTGCTTTAATAAATGGTATTTCATATACTCCTGAAGAATTCTCAAAATTAACTGGGTCAATTTTAGTGCAAATGATATTCTTTAGGTGGTTTGGCTACTAAGCAGATATTGAAACGATTAAGACTGTATTTTCACTTCTCAAAAAAGCTTGGAAAATATTGAATAGTACTATAAAGTTTGTATTTTTGCATTTGTATTTGAAAATGACTCGGATAGAGCCCGAAACATATAAACAGCCGAATAAACATATTTTTACTCTTTATAAAGTTCATAAAACGTGCAATTTTAGAATATTTTTATTTGTGTGTTTTGAAAATGACTGTGATAGAGTTAGTAAACAGTCGGATAAGCCTATTTTTACTGTTTTTAAAGAAATTAAAACAAACATTTCCAAAATTATGGCTCGAGCTATTCAATGGTTACGAAAATAAAAATGAACATCCAAGAAAAAAAAATAATAATAACGTGCATAATATGAAAGAGTGTGTGAAAAATTGAAGAATAGCGTTTCATAAACCGTGCAATTTTAGAATATTTTTATTTATGTTTTGAAAATGACTCGGAACATGTCGAGACATGCCGAAACATATATGCTAAACATATAGCCGAAATTAATTTGCTATATATGTAACTAATATTTTCTTTTAAGAAGCACTTTTATTAATTATTATCTGCCTGTGGTAATGACAGTATTGTGTGTCTATTAAACATTTACTATAATAACTTCAATTATGTTTCAGCATTTAGTAATAAAACGAAAATAAAACGTTTGCTTAGGTCCGTCTGCACTGCTTGGTAATTCTTTTATTTCAAACATTAGCTTTTGACAGGGACTCTGCTAATGGAAGTTTGACAATTCGAAATGCTAATTTTACATATAATTTTTGCATATTTTTTTCGTAATTTATCTAATTAATAGTGCAATTCCCATCAAAATCCATCCAGTAGAAATTTTGAAAAAAATTAATTTTTCATAACTGGTTTCACGTTATAGAACTTTTCTCCATAGCGCTATAACTAGAACAATGCGTTATAAACCAAAACCTTCTCCCATAAAACTACCTAGCTGAAAATGCAAGTCCCGTAAAAATCCGTTTAGTAGAACATGAGTTAAAAGCGTTCGGAATGAAATTCTCATTTGCATTTTATTTGTATAGTAGTAGATATGTTTCATACTTTAAATATTCTTCATTAATTAAAATTAAAGAAATGATTAATTAAAATTAAATTAAAAATTAATGAACATTTTCTTTATCGAATAACTAAGTTATGATAAAAGAATTAAAAAAAAACATTGGAAGTTTTTAAGCCTATTTAAAATTCTGTTGTAGTAATAATATATTTTCCAAACGTCTTTAAAAATTCTTTCCAATTATCATATTAATATTCCGCAAAATAACTATCATTGGTCTATACAGGCTTTTTTTAAAGAGTCGTTTTTCACACTTGGGAAAAACCTAATCAAAATTTTGTGAATTTGAAATTATTGGTATAGTTAGGTTCCTGTTTATCTATATTTAACAAGGCCCTTTATATACATATCTATATACTAATATTATAAAGAAATAAAGTTTGTTTATTTTGTAGGAGGTAAGCTCTGGAACTACCGAACCGATTCCAAAAGTAATGGTATCAAAATGATGGTGTTAGTCCAACTTAGAACATAGGCTATATCTTATGTCTGTGCCACTGGCCAAAAGGCGGTGCAAGAGCAAAAAACGTTCTAAAAATGCGATTTTTGTGTTACTGAAGGGCCTAGAAACATGAATTTTGGAATGGTAGTTACTTATAAGATACTAATGATCTCTAAGGACATTTCTTTAAAAAAATTGAAATTAAAAAGGGGTGAAAATGCGCGAAAAGCGTTCTAAATAGCGATTTTTATGCAATCTCAAGAAGTACTAAACCGATTTAAAAAATAATGATGTCAAAATGATGGAGACAGCCCTTGCTCCAACATGGGCTATATTTTATGTCGGTGCCACTACCAATAAAGAGGGTGCAGGAGCAAAAAAACGTTCGAAATTGCGATTTTTTTGTGTTACTGAAGGGCCCAGATACATGGAATTTGACTTAGTAGTTACTTATTAGATATAACTTATCTCTAAGAACATTTCTCAAAAAATTCGAAATTTAAAAGGGGGGTGAAAATGCGCGAAAAGAGTTCTAAAAAACGTTCTAAATGGCGATTTCTACGCAATCTCAGAAAGTACCCAACCTATTTCAAAAGTAATGGTTGGAAATTAATGATGACAGCCATTGCTACAACATAGGCTCTATTTCATGTCCGTGTCACTACCACCTAGGGGTTGCAGAAGCAAAAAACGTTCTAAATTGCGATTTTTGTGTTACTGATGGGCCTAGAATCCTGAAATCAGGCAGGGCAGTTATTTATAAGTAAGATACAAATGATCTCTAATAACATTTCCCAAAAAATCGAAATTTAATAAGGGGTGAAAATGAGCGAAAACCGCCCTAAAAAACTTTCTAAATTGCGATTTCTATGCAATCTCAGAAAGTACCGAACAGATAAAAAAAAATAATGGTGTGAAAACGATGGTGATAGTCCTCGCTCCAACATAGGCTGTATTTCATGTCGGTACCACTACCCCAAAAAGGGTGCAGGAGCAAAAAACGATCTAAATTGCGTTTTTTGTAATACTGCAGGGGCTAGCAACTTGAAACTAGGCATGGTAGTTACTCATAAGATATAAATTATCTCTAAGAACTTTTCCTAAATAATTCGGAATTTAAAAGGAGTGAAAATGGACGTAAACGTTCTAAATAGCGATTTCTACGCAATCTCAGGAAATATAAACTGATTTCAGAAGTAATGGTTTCAAATTGATGGTGACAGTCCCCGCTTCAACATAGCCTGTATTTTACGTTGTTGTTACTACTACCTGGGGGTTATAGGAGCAAAAAATGTTCTAAATTGCGTTTTTTTTTTTTTATACTGAGGGGGTCTAACATTTTAAATTTGGTATGGTAATTACTTCAAAGATGAAAATAATTTCTAGTCGAAAGAAAATTCCAAATTTAAAAGGATGAAGTGAGCGAAAAGCGTTCTATAAGCGTTTTAAATGCAATCGTATGAAATAAGAAACCGATTTCAAACATAATGGTTGCAAATTGATGGTGATAGAACCTGCTCAAACATAAGCTATATTTTATGTCAGTGCCACAACCTCTAGAGGGTTGCAGAAGCAAAAAACTTTCTATATTGCGAGTTCTGTGATACTGAAGAGGCTAGAAACTTTAAATATGGCATGGTTGCTACTTATAAAATATAAATGCCCTCTAAGAGCAGTCTAAAATAAATTCGAAATTAGAAAGGGGTGAAGCGAAGGGAAGGAGCGAAAGGCATTCTAAAAAGTGTCCTAAATTACTATTTCTATGGAATCTCAGAAAATAATAAACCGATTACAGAAGTTATTAGTTGCGAATCAAGAGTGATAGTCCCTGATCCTATACGGGCTATATTTTATGCCAGTGTCACTACCACCACCTGTTTGGCAGGAACAAGAAAGCCTTTAAAAACATCTAAATTCCGTTTTCTATAGAATATTAGGAATTACCAACCGATTTCAAGGTTAATGTTGGCAAATTAATGGTGACAGTCTCTGTTTCAACATTTTTTGAGACTTTCTGCTTCAACTCTGTTTCGGCATTTTATGTTAGTGCCACTAACACCAGAGAGGTGGTAGACTATTAGACAAGAAGCTTGGAATTTGACATGATGGTTAATTTTAAGATGTAAATGTGTTAAGATGGTTTCTAAAAAATTCAAAACTTCAAATGAATACTAAAATGAGCGTATGAAATGAGCGTAAAAGTCTCAAAATACTTTCTAAATTATCATTTATTTGTAATTAGTTTTAGTTCTTCTTATTAATTAAAATCTCATTTCTGTCTGTTGCACATTTATAATAAAGTTTAGTCAAACTGTGGCTTAATTTGTAATTTTTGAATTATTCCAAAAAGTGTTCTTCTAATAAAAAATAGTCATGCAAATATCCCATGGCATATTTCAACTATTACGCGAGCAAGGCTGTGGGGTTTGCTAGTTAGACAATAAATCGTTCAGTGACTTAAATTTTTTTGTGATAGGTTAGATTGTATTTAAGATTGAATTAAATGAAAGGTTTGTGAAAAGTTTTGTCAATGGTTTAATTTGAAATCAAATAATTTTGCGAAAACTAAGTTTTTAGGTGAAACATTTTGTGAAAGATTTTAAGGTGAAAATATTTGTGAAGAGTCCTGTTTTGAGATTAAAAAACTTGTGAAGGGTCCTTTAAAGCGATCAAATTTTTCTTAAACATATCCTTGACTATGTTCATTAAATTTCAACAAACCTTAACTTTTGTTATTTGAATAGCTATTTTACATTTTTCTCTTAAACATAAAACTAATACTTCCCTAAAACTTAAAACAATTTCGAAAATGTTGCCCTCCCCAACTTCTCCAACAAAAAGAGGGGAGGGGGGTGGAGATAAAACTATTATTAACCGCTTCCAATAACGGAAGCGGGTTCATCTTGGGTTCATATATATGACAATTAATTATTATATTTATTATCCCGAGAAAACCCAGGCGTGGCATAATTTGTCACTATGATTTGTTTTATCACGGTTTTACTCGACCTGAAACTTAAAATGAAAGAAAATATTCTTATATAATACGATAAATTATATATAATTTTTGATTGGCAGTTTTTTAAGTTTTGTGATATGAAATGCAATGATGCAATTGCAAAAAAATGTGATGATATTTTGCAGTTTTTTTTTTCTCAAAAAAATTGGTAAGGAAAGTGGTTAACAGCTCATTGCTTTCGAACAACAAGGTTTTAACTGACAAATGATTAAGTGTTTTGCTAACTGTCCTTAGTATTTTCTAACGTTTGAGATGACATGCAACATATTCTAGCCAGTTTTTCAGAGTTAGCTAATTTCAAAACAGTCTAACTATACTTTTGGATAAAGGAAACTTTCATATAAATTTTTCTGGATGAAGGCGTCGATATAATTAGAAACTTGTCATTCCAAAGCAAGCAGGTAATGTTAATCTAACAGTTCTCAACAATATGAAAAAATCTTGAGTGGCTACACTCAACTTTCATAACACTGGCAGGAAAGTATCCAGAATGTAATACATATATATATACATATATGAAAAGGATAAAAATAAGTAAATTAAAATAAACCGCTTTTTAAAAGATAAAATCTTTTTTAAATTCAAAATTTAAATTTTTAAATCAGGAAACCCAACTTATTTTTCATAGAAATAAATAAAAATATTTTCTTCATCATAAAAATCTTTGACACTGATTGATATTTATGAAACAGATTTGGAAAAGAAATTACCCTTTGTTGACATAAGGCAGTCATCATAAAACATATTAAATTATCTTGGAAGCATCATTATATTTATAGCATAAACAAACTGAGTTTTTCAGGCTATGCTAGATAATTTAAGAATGGAGTTATAAACAACAAAGGAGTGATTTCAGAGCAATAAATCAAAGTAAATATGTTAGTTCTATTAGTGTCAAAGTAGAAAATTGATAAGCAGTAAATCATAGTTAACTTTTGTCTGATTTGACATTTCATAGTATGAGTAGCTCATAAATAATATTTAACATTTAAATTAGAATTAGCTCTTGTTGTGCAATCATAAGTTCAGACTCTTTGTCTCCACATAAAAAACAGTTATAAAAAAGATAATGCACCAATCATGAAAGATTAAGCCTCCCACTTTGATATTTCTGCCCTCTGCTGGAAAAAGTAATAACTATCTGATTAAAAGCGCGGTGCAGAGGGAAGGAGAAATCAGATTATGATGCAGTCCTCTGTAGAATATCAAGAATGATTTATGGAGAGCTTTGGCTCCTAACATCTTCCAAGTCACTGGACCTGACTTCAGATGATACATGTATTATTACAGAAAAATAAAAGTCAGGTTCAGCACCAACTGCCTCAGCTTATTGCAATACCCACACATAATGTGAAGTATAAGGGGAATCATTTCATATATATATACATCCCCTCTAATCCACACAGGTCGGGACCAAGGGTTTTGCAGATTACAGAATTTTGAGGATTACAGGTCATTTTTTTGTTTACATTCTAATATTTGGAATTATCTCGGCAAGTATAGTAATCATACTGCAGATAAATAATACAGAAATGAAAGAAAATGCCTTTTTTACATGTAAAAAGCTATATTCAATATAAGAAAGGCATTTAAATTTAATTTATGCAATGCAGTTTAATCTTGAACCTTTTTAAGAGTCAGGATTTCTTGATCAGTAACAAAAGCGTCTTTCTAAAAAACTAAGATATTTATCCTCAAGAGCTAACCCCTCTTTGAAAGAAATTTTATCTTTTATATAGCCAGCGAATGCATTCAGAATATAGCTGGCTAATAATTATTTATACAATGCACAAAACATTTTCTTCTAATGAATGCGGAAATGCATTAAAAATTTCTTAATAAATTCATCAGGGCACTCAATTTTTATTATGATCAAAGTATACACTATTTTGATTAAAAAAAGAGATTTTAACTGTTTGTTTACATCTAAAATATAATGCAGATTATAGAGTCGTAGACTAAAGAGAGTGGACTGTAGTTAGGGCATCCCCAAAAAATGTATACACAATTTATTTTCTAATTCTTTTCCATTCAGGTTTAACTAACTTAAAATCATACTAATGTTTGAACAACAGAAATCTTTTCTAAAATGTTTCCAGAAGCTCGAAAACTGAGCTGAAGTGCAGAGGCAGTTTAGTAGACAGTTTCAAAGGATCCCCCTACATGATTTACAATTGCTACAGTTTAGGCATAATTTAAAAAAAAAAATGAAACTCTTCAAAATGTTCACAAGCAATGTTGAGTAAAACCACGGTCATCAACAAACCATGCAAATTAATATAGTATGTTTTGAGATGACGTTGCTTCACGTTATCATCAAAGCTTTCACCAGAAAGGCAATTAGTTTCAAAACAGGTGTTAATTATATAAAACGATCATTATTGTAGTTCCATTTCACAATTCAAAATAAAGTGTGTGTTAATAAAAAAAAAATACATTATAATGAGTTCAATATTGTATGAAATTTTTGGGACACCCTGTTTATATACATATAAATTTCTGACAAAATGGTATGGGTTAGACGCGAATGCTGAACCTACTTTTACAGACGTTACTTTTGCGTTGTTAATGCTTAATGGAACCACGTCGCCACAATATTACATCATTTGCATGCTGTCACATTTCCTTGATGATTTCTATGGAGTGCATGACTAGTAATTAAAAACAACTGAAAAATATGAAAAATGCTCTGGCAAACCCTATTTGGGAATTGAAGAGCTAATTGTAATGCAGACATATTCAACAAACTTTGATTTAGTAGAAAGAAGACAAGAAAAACTATAGGCATAAAATGTTAACTTTATTTTAAAAGAACCCATAAATCTCATTACTGACATCCTTTACAGTGCACAAAAAATGACTAGACTGAAATATTACAAGAGCTGACAGCAACACTGGATAAGACTTAAAAACTAATATTTTAAATCCACATTACAAGTATATATATATGCGTAGATCTAAATATTACACCACTGTACTGGGATGTTCTCACAAAAATATAGACTTTTTTATCATTATTACTTTTACTTTACATGTTACAGACAATGGCAGAGTCATTGGCATCACAACAAAATGGATGGCATTCTGAATTAAGTAGTTATGCATGATCACTAAAATGTAATATACATCTACGAGCATTACGACACATATGAACACGAAATGTTTAAAGGTCTAAATACAAAATCATATGCACATAGATCCTAATCTCAAGTAATTCAAATTGATGAAGTACCCTAATAGCACAACCAGTTGCCGTGACGTCACAACAGTAACCAAAATATAACACCTTTAAGAGCCTACCTACACTACTTACACGATGACATTCGCAAGATAATGTTAAACCAATGGAAGCGTTCTTTGCAAATTTCTTGTTTGCATTTCAATGTTTTTAAATTATTCTTTTTTGCATATGATTTCTGAAGTTGACATCCAATGCTGTACATTTGTAAGTTTCTCATTCAAAGGAAACTTTTAATTTCAGAACCAATGAATTGATTGCTTGCAAACTGAGTGTGTACCCAGAATAAAACTGCAACAACAACAAAAATTAAAAAGTTTTTTTTTTTTTTTTTAACTATTATAAGCATTCAATGCTTATCTTAAAAATTGCACTTAATTTCATGACAGCAATGCATGTTCCAAAAAAAAAAAAAAAAAAAAAGTGTTACAATATGTTAATTTGGTGTGGGGCCTCAATAATGGAAAATTCACTTTTTTGATTTATGCCTAATAGGAATCATAAATGAGTGCAAATAATTTTTGCTCACTTTCTTTTTTAAGATGTGTCAACAAGAAAGGGAAAAAAAAAGCATTATTTCAGCTATCTATTCAGGAATTCTAAAGCATTTTGTCAATGTATAATCATAATAATTAAAAATGGTTTTAAACTGAATTTATAATTAAGTTCTAAAAATATTAAAATGTTAAATTGCAATTGGAAACACTACTCTGTACATAATTTTTATAATTATAGCACATCAGGAAGTGAAAGACAACTAATTACAAAATTCCACCTTTACATGCATAAACCAAATTAAATTAAATGAAAGATTGTAAAAAGTACAAAGATATCCAGTTAGACATAGACCTCAAAAATTCCATGCAAAAAAATCATTCAAAAATATTGAAATGAAAATGAGAAATTTGTAAAGAATGCTTCCATTGGTTTAACTGAGGTAAGCTTTACATACATCAGATTATGTCTCTCAGGTGACTGTAATTTCTAGGCTGCACTTGTGAAATCACTGTGATGTTACCGTCTCCATTGTTAAGTCAAGCCGACCCATTTCTGAGTCATTTGCACATCATCACAAATTGGGACACATCGACTTTACGGTGACATCACAATGACTCATTTTCCACGTAACATGATGGGAATGTGGAAAATGGAAGTTGCATTTGGGTCACAGTGTTTTCTACATTTTAGTCACATTCGGATTCTGCTATTAGGATATGATTTCTTGAAATGAAAATTGTTATTTTCATCAAGTATTACAGGCAGAAAATTTTCAAATAAAACTGAAATAAATAAATAAACAGGAAAAACATGTACCAAAACATCATGCAAAAAGTTTAAGACATGAATTATTACAGAACTCCATCAAAATTAATACTGCAGACTGAAAATTTAAAATAACATTTAAAAATAAAAATATATAATCTACTTGTAAAGTGAAAAAATAAAATCACGTAAAAAGCTTAACAGATAAATTATTACAGCTCCGCTACAAATTATTAAAATTGCAAAATTAATGACATTTTGCAAAGAAAAAAAAAAAATTAAGAAAAAGTCTCCATAGCAGAAATTTAAAGACACCAATTATTACAGAGCTCTTTAATCAAAATTGAAATTACAGAGAGAAAAATTTTAAATCAGATATAAAAAATATAATAATCTGTTTTTGTAAGAAGGAAAAAGAAAAAAAAAAAAGACAAGTTTTAAGGGTGGTTTGTCAAAATTTAAATTAGAAACAGAAAATTTTCAACTAAGATTTAAAATGATAATAATCTATTTCTTTTAAAACAAATATACATAATGTTATATATATATATATATATAACATGTATTATTACAGAGCTCTTCAGACAAAATTAACTGAAAAAATTTCTAATAAGATTTTTTTTTTTCTTTTATGTAAATCTGCTGTCACAAGGAAAACTTTTTACGGCAAATTTAAGATATAAACTATTTCAGAGCTTTTCAAACAATACGTTAAATATTTTAAACATGAATTATTATAAAGCTCTGATATTAAAATCAAATTCCTAGACTAAGCAAATAAAGTAAAGAAAACTATTTTCCCAAAGGGATAGAGACATATTAAATAAACATGCATATCCTATCTAAAATTATTCAACTTTTTATAGCTTAGTTGTAATACTTAATGAAAAGAAAAAAAAAAACTACTAAAAGGTAACTTCTTAGAAAAATACCCAAAAATTAATACAATAATTTCTATTTACATATAAGCATGCAATATTAATACCTAGAAATTAATTAGTAGCTGCACACACTTTCTCAAGCTTAGCATAATTAATGAGGGAGGAAGTATAAACAATAAATATAGGGTGTTTAAAAAACACTTCTAATTTTGAACGATTGCTTTTCCTTTTTTTTCATAGTTGTTGTTAACTGATTCTACTGAAATTAAAAGAAATACTTCTGAAACAGTCAGAAGAGCATGTTCTTTTATTATTTTATTTTCAGATACAAACACCAGCCTTAATTCAACAAATCGGTCTCACTCCTTCTATAGTCTGAATTTTGGCAAGAAAGTTAATTTGCACAGAAATTTTAAATTATGCATATCAAATACAATTGAATGGATATGAGGCAATTACATAAAAAATATTACAAATTTGGTGAAATAATAGTTTAAAAATCACCCATAGGCTACATAACCCAAACCATTCAATGAGTGAAATCAAAAACTTTCGTGTGCCCCTGTAAATGAACTATAACAGCAAAATATTTCATTAATGAATTCATCTATGATAAATTCAAGATCAGCGCACTGTTCCAATTAGGATTGAATCAATTCAGTATTTTGGAAATTATTTTGATGACAAGTTTTGCTTTTATGTGTAGCCGTAAACAAGCTATAAGAGCTACATACTTGATTAATTAACCCATCCAAGCTACTGACAAGATCAATATACTACACTATTTAGATTCAAATTGGTTCATAATTTCGGACATTATCATAATGAAAAATTTTGCATTATATATAGATCTATATGAAGAGATTGCAATAGGTCAATTTCTAAAGAACTCATTTTAAAATTAACTAAAGTTATGTGAACTCGTTCAGTCAAATTGAGTTTCTATATCTTGAAAGGAAAGCATAGCAAACTGTGGAAGATGCCACCAACAAAAAGACCCTACTATGAGGTCTATGAATTTCTGATATGCATCATGAAATGTTATGGGATGAATCCCATGTATTACTGAATACCAAAATAAAAATTATCAGCATAATAATCTACTACTAATAATAAAAAGAATGATCATAATCACAACATATTGCAATTTATTTTATAAAAATGCTGTGACAAAAAAAAAGAGAGGAGTTTATAAAGAAATTAAAATTATGTTATATATTAACCCTTTAGACGTCTCTCCCATGTTTCCCATTTCGGGAAATCATGTTAAAATGGCTGGAGACAAAAATGTTTTTAGAAGAATTATGTTTTGAAAAGTAATCTAGAATGAAGTCGATACAAAAGATATTATAGCATCAAACTACGATTTAAAAATATATATTCGTTAGGATTTGTAATCATTTTTATGAAAATACAGAAAAACCTTCAGACGCCCAAAAGTGTAACGGCTATAAAAAAATATACTTATGTTGTATATTAAAAAAAATAATAATAAAGTATTAAGTTTGTAATATCTTAGTTTGAATAAAATCAGATCGCTGAGTATTCTTGATCAGATAGGGTCAATTGGCTGGGTCTAGATGTGTTGACATCTTACATATATTGACTTGCATGGAATGAAATTGCCAGAATGCTTTAATAAAATTCTTGTCAACATCATTCTTTCAAAGTACTCTGAATAAAAAATAATTAACTCCCTTTTGAAATGTACAATAAAAATATTATAATATGTAAAAAAAAATTTTAAATTACCTGATATGCCAATAAAACAGAATTATATTTATATTTATATAAATATATGTTACACTGAACATTATAGGATGCAGTTTTAGACAACGATGCAATACCAGAAGCGCAGAGAGCCAACTTGGGCCCCAGGATAAAGCTTCCTAGGAGTCGCATGCATGTATTCATGAAAGAGGAGGGAATATTTTTGTTATTTTTTAATTAAATTAATTTATCTAATATATTTATTACGGTTTACTTTTTAATTAATTTCATTTTGAAATCAAATTAATGCTTAATTAATAATTATGTACTATTTGTGATTTCTATGAAAAGTACTCTTCTGCACATATAACAGTATGTTTTATGAACTGTAAAGGTAAACTGGATGTAATTTTCCACAGTAACTTAGAAGTATTGCATATGAGTGTTTCTTAGAAAGACCTATATGAACATGAATCTTGAAACTGACTTTTAAATTGGGATAAAATTATACACTTGTGATTTTGAATGCTATATTTTTCATTCTTCCATATAAAAATAGGATTTAGACTGAGAAAGATCTGAAAAAATATTTTCCCCATAAAACTATAAAACTTATATAGCTGAGGGCTCCTTTCTCTAGGAGGCTTCACCTGTCCCACTTTCTTTGCATCACAGAGCCAATAACAAGATATGGTGATACTTTTTTATTTTGAGAGTTAAAAAGTGGGAAAAAGAAGAACCATTTTACTAATAAGCTAAGCAAACCATTCAAATGTGTAGAAAGTGTTTTGAAACACCCTGTACTTTCATAAAAGTTTCATTACTTTGAATTTATAAGCCTGCATTCATTTAAAATAAATGAATCTCTAACTGTAAAACTTTCTATAAAACTTGTTTATTTTTAATTGAATCCCAATCAAACTGTTGCTACCATTCTCAAGCTCATTAGTATGTTTGCATTCAAACTATAACGGATATTATAAAAAAGAAAACTATTGAGGATAGAATCGTTTAGAAAATGCTTTACTAAGACTAAGAAAATATATATAATAATAAAAGATGATTTTTTTTTTTTTTTTTTGGGGGGGGGGGGGATAGTATAAGTGCAGCAAAGTGGTATGTTATTTCTAGATATGCCATTTGCAGACAATTTATATGAATGAATTGATTGCGACAAATGCAGCATTTCTGAAAGTGAGGTCATATGCTAGGGTGTGCCTCTTTAGATAGCATTGTCTTTTCAGTTGGCAAACTGATTTCATTACATACATTAAATTAATTTCAATTTTTGGATAATTAAATTCCCTTAACATTTTGAAAACTGAAATTACATATCAGTTTTGAACAGAGAAAATACTGTGAGAGATTACAATTTTTGAGCGGCAGATTATTAAAATAAACTGCCACATTATTTAATTTAAATCAAAATCAGTTTTTTTTTTCTCCTTTTTACTCACATTCTCATTTTAATACTATAATGCAACAATTTTATACTGAAATCACAAAAACTGTTGCGAAATAAACAGTTTTAGAAAGGCAACATTTTATAAAATTATTCGGTACTTTTCGGTTAGACAGGCGCCAGTGTTATATATACATACATATATATACACAAATACATATATTGTATATATACACATATATACATGTATATCCACATATTAAGTATATGTATATATATCTATGTATATACATGTATATAGACATACATATGTAACACTGGCGCCCGGCTAACCGAAAAGTATCAATTATTCCTTTATACCTAACTTATTTTTATTGGAATAAGAAATTTATGATTTTGACTCATTTTCTGGTCAAAAACTTTTTGGATTCAATATTCACTAAGCATAAATTAATAACTCTCATGACTTATCTTTAAATGGCTCTCTCTCCTCACAAATCGCACATAAACCACAAAAATTATACTTTCATTGAACAGTACCAATTGCTATCTACTGTGAGATTACAATTTTACATACTTAACATGAAACCCTCAAAGTTCATACATATTCAATTTGCTTTACATGAAAATCATTCAATAACGGAGATACGATTATTTGTTACAAAATTAAATATCATTCCATTTGTTGTTGAATAAAATTGATATTTTAAAATATTATCTTTGAGCACAAAAGTTAGGAATATTCAGGAATAAAAATGTATTATTATTTATAAATATATATGATGCAATACAGATATAGCTTTTTAAAAAGAAAGTTGGGTGAAAAAGAAACAAACTATTAAAATTAATTGAAATGATCGAAAAATACCTTAATAACAAACCAATGATTAAGGTTGCATTGGTTCTGGAACACATCAGAACATTACTCCAGTACTGTTTTTTGGAGAAAAAAAGATGAACTTTCACATAAAAATTGTTTTAATTTAAAGTCTGGCCTACATTTTACTTTAATGCTAAAGATTCATTAAATAATTGGACTATTTTAATGAAAAAAATCATTCCGACCTGTACTGGTAGGAAAAGGTAGTTTTCCTATTCCTTGTTTTTAAAAAATTCAGCTAATTTTAGTCAAACACATGAAGATAAAAAATATGGGGAACTTTATTATAAAAGATTCAATACCAATTTCCATCAATAATGAATCTGAATGAGAATTTCGCCAGGTATATTCAGGTTAATTAGCCAGGTATATTCAAGTTGGCTTCATTTATGGAAATTTATTTTTGGTTGCCAAACTCTGCAATATTTTGGCATTTGATGCCAGTAGATATAACTATGTAGTTTGAAGCATATGAGCAACAATGGTCACAATAAATAAAGCAAATGAATTGTGAGAAATCATGTTTTCTAACGCTTATAAATGAAACCTGCGAGTGAAAAAAATCAGCCACCCTAGTATTCCAAACTGCTATATCTCAGTCATTTTTTAAAATAAGAGTCAAAACAAAAAATGCTCCAGAATCTTTGTATTAAAACAAAATATTTAAGGTGGAAAACTTTTTGGATTTCTAATTTTTTTATACATCTTTTTGAATTTTGAAATCTTTAAGTATCCTCCATTTTAAAAAAAGATGGCAGCTGAAGGTAACCAACAAACTCTGTCAAGACCTGTACATACGCTCAATCACATCTATATTGGTTCTTAAATATGAGTGCTATGGCATGACAAAAATCATACATATCAACATTTGAATGACTTTATTCGAACAAACTGCATTTTAAAGTACTTTTTTTTTTAGTATATACCATGTAGAAGTAACATCGATGTTTAGAAGTAATTAAATTTACGAAAAAAAGGGAAATGAATTACTTTAATCCATTACTTAATACTTTAACTCACTGTTGATATGATGCCAGGGGCTGTACATATATAACATCATCAGCTTTTTGGAAATCCTCGCTCCCTTACGATATCATATGTTAACATTCCTTAAACCCTCCCTCCTTCTAATGATATCGCTATCAGTAACTAAAACTCTTTCTTTCATTTTATTTTTATGCATTTGCAATGATATACAGATAGAGTTATACATTTTTATTTGCATATTTCTACAGATTTAAATGAAGAGAAGTACACAATAAAATATCACTATTACATATGAAATAACTTTATATCAAATAATACTTTAAAGAATCATTTCTGAAAAATGATTTCACTTTAAAAATGTTTAATAATAGTTTTCTGTCACATAATACATTCAACAGCATTATTGTCCCTTTTGCACTTCACCCCTGCACGAGGAGGGGATAAGCAGAACTTCTCTTCAATGAATCGTTCTTCCCCATTTTTTCTAGTAAACATAATATGCATCTTTTCAAACCTTGTTTCTCTAACAACACGCTACATGCGCATAGGATAGAAGAATAGGAATTGGTGTATTCCATATTTTGGAACGAAATGATTTTATAACTTTGTATTTTCATAAAAATAGATGACTAAAAATTTGACTATTTTGAAGTAAAGAAAAAGTTACTAAAAAAGACAATTTTGGTTGGATCAAAAACGATAACAATATCAAACACCACCAGCCGGGACCGAAACTAAGGGGGGACAGAGGGGGCATGTGGGTGCCAGAACAAAGGGGCGCGAAATGAAGATTTTATGTGCCGATTTTTCTCACATCTATGTTTAGCACAGTATTATTAAAATCGTCTTCTCTGGGGTATGCCAAAGCATAGAAGAATCTAATGATGGTATGGCATAAGCATACTGTATGAAGCAGAATTTATATTATTCTTTTTGATTCCGTTTACAAGATTTTAATGAATCAATATTTGACAAAGCAGATTAAGTAGTTCAGTATTACATAAATTTTAAAGTAAGTCGGCTATTAAAAAAATAGTAAAATTATCTTTGTAAATATACTTTGCGGAAGAAGGGAGGGGGGGGGGGGGGGGGGGGGTTTAGCAAAATCCATGTTTCCCCCGCATGCAAAAGAGGCTAGTTTCGGCCCTGCCACCAGCCCTCCTCCTAAAGATATCTTACAATATCAAGTGCCAGACCTCCCCCAAAATTAATAATGATGTTATACATGTACAGTTCCTCAGTGTGCTTCTGTATAATATACATAAATCATTTATACCGATATCTCATCAGCTATACCTATTAATATTTATCTGCATTTTAACAATAATAGAAAAGCACTGATAAGCAATACTAACTAGATAGAGTTTCCATATTTGTAAGATGAAACATCCAATGTTGATGAGATACTGAATAAGATTACTCCACTTCATTGAGATTTCGCTAATACTATATATAAAAAATTGGTTTGTTACTAAGGCATAACAAAAACAGGAAATTAAACGGCAAATATAGCAAAAAATAATTTTTTTTATAAATTTATGAGTGAAAATATTTTTCACAAAAACTAATAAATAAATAAATAATCATAAAAATTAATCAAATTTATATAATTTTTTTAGTAGAAAAATAAATAAATTCATATTATTTACAAATCAATTTAGATAAATAATCATGCTAGAAAACATAAGAAATAGCTCTAATGAAACTGCTTCATGGTGACCATTTGTACACAGTTACTTTGACAATCCTTTTGAGTTACAACTTACAAGGTTACTCTCAACATACCATTATAACTTACAAGGCAATATTTTCTAATGAGAAACATCAATTTTAATTTTGAAAAAAATATTGACATAAACTTTAGTTAGGATTTAAAGTTGGCATAAAAATTAGATGTTGAATTACAGTAAAAAATGCTAAAAAAGTTATACAGTGTTTGTTCAGGTTAATATTTGTATCGAATAAGTGCCTTGCCCCATTTAGCAGCTGTAGAAATACTTTTTCGTCTACAGTTGTTTTCCTTTAACTGAAAATAACTTCAAACACACGATTACATTTTTACATTTTAGTTTTTACTTAATAAAGTAGTTGATAAATTAGTAGAGTTGTATTAATATTTGAAGTATAAAAAAGTAAAATCTAAATATATGTTTTAGTTTACATAATACTTTTAGAATTAATGCTTCTAGTTACATCTTATGAAGTACACTCTTAGTCTGTTAATATTTTTGAACGCTAAATTATGGGGAATACATAAAAACCCTATATAAATGATAAATTTTTTGCATATAGTATAATGTTTTATGTATGTTTAACATAATGCTTTCAAGCATATTATAATCTTATACCAAGAATTTACTATCACAAAGTAATGCAATTTAAAAAGTATTATTTTGTGTTTTTGTTTACATAATATTATAAATTTTACAAAAATGTCTATGAAATTGAGAATACACTATTTAAAAAATCAAAATATGACAGTATTGTAATTTGAAAAACAATGATTTTTATTTATTTATTTTAATCAAGGAATGAACATTAAAATAACATGGCATATTTTTTTTTCAACTAAAAAAATTGTTTTCTAACTTTTGTTTTCCTATTGCAATTCAGTGACCTAAATTTACATTACTACTTATGTAAATGTTACACTAACTAAAAGTTTATGTTATATATGTTCAATTTTTTATGCTAACTTCCCTTTTCCTACTGCCAATTAGAGATAGGTAAAATGCACACTATCATTTTTTACAAGCTAATTGTAATGTTTCCCTTGAAAAGGTTTTCCTTGTTAGTTTCAAATGTATTTACAGCTAAAATAAATAGGGCACACAAACATTAAGTACATACAGGATTATTGAAAACTACGATGGTTTTAATGCATATAAAGATAAGCACAATACTGCTGGGTAAGAGACATCATTTGATAATGGTTAGGATTGTCTATAGTTTTATGTTTCATGCTGTTCATAGAATACAGAAAGGTAAGCACATTGGGCTAGCTTAAAAACAGAGAAAATAACAAACAAAGCCCCTAATTAAAAAAAATTAAAAAAAGATACTAAAAAAATATTTCATTTTCAACACTAATAGAGTGCTTTAATATCAATATTGATTCAGAAGTGATATCTTTTTAGGTCAAGAATACAGTAACTTTAGTTTATTTTAAAAATAAAAAAATTATAAAGAAAATTAATTCTTTAAAAAACAGAGAAAAGAGGATTTTTTTAAAAGACAGGATAATGAAATATTTATACATACTTTCTATTATCATAACACTTCATTTGAAAATGATTAAGCTGACATAGAAAAATAAGTATAATTTAATTTAATGTGTAATATCTATATTATAAATTACATATATAATTTAATTTGTACTGAGTAGAGAATAATATTAAGTTCTAAAAAAATAATTAAATCCTGAATAGCAAACTCTTAATATTTTTTTTAAGATTCTGAATAATGCATTGCTAATAATCAGGGGTGGGGAATTACATTAATCTACTTGGCACTGATGAGTGAATTTTCTAAATGGTTCGAGTTAATTTTTAGACAATCTTTTAAAAATTGCAAGCTATGGAAAACATGTAAAAACTTTTAGATATTTTTACTAGTGGCGTGGCTACCTAATGTGTTGCATTTATATTGCAAGAGATCTTTTGATTTCTTGAAGGTAAAAGAAGTCCAATACTATTGTACATTTAGAAAAAAATTATAACGTTAATTTTATTAAATATAAACTTTCAAGTAAGAAATCATACTTACATTTTAGATTAAACAGAAACTGTGAAAATTACATTTTTTTTTTCAGATAAATTTGAATTTTGAAGTTAAACATTATTTGTTAAAAGTATATTCTTCTTTTAAAATTTGGCTTCTAATTGCAAAGCTGGTGAAATGAAAATGATATAACTTTGACGAGCTTATAAAATAAATATTCAACTTTTCTGAATTAAAATAAATGTTTTACAAGAAAAAAAATGTCATTTTTACCCGATGAAGCACTTTTGTCACAAGTTTTAACTGCATAATGGAACCTATTCTTTCTCTTGGTTAATAAACAAAAGTAAATATTACGTCATATTGGAAATATAATGAATGTCAACAGGTAAATATATAACATCATGTGAGTTTGAAAAAACGTATTCAAACATGATAAAAACCCGAATATGAAAATATTGGCATATTTTAACATTTTGAGGTTCTAAGTTTGAATACCGCCTTAACATGATTCTTATAAAACCAACTCTTCAGAAAAATGAAATAAAAAACTCATCAAAAACAGCCAGATAAAATTGTTAAACTGTGTTATCTCTAATCTTCATTTAGTTTTTGTGAAATTAGTACTTAACTTCAAAATCTACCTCCGCCTGTAGGCCGAGCCGGCAGGGATATTTTACTGATATACTAAATAAATACTAATACTGATATAATAAATAAATACTGAGTACTAAATAAATATTAGTATGTAAAATCATTCACATGTGCTAGTAAGAACATTTTAATTTCAATATAAAGTTTAGAATGAAATTACAACACACACAGTTTTCCTTTACAAAAAATTATATAACTCCCAGGACAGCGGAAAAAATATTTCAAGAATAAAAATATGAAAAAATGAACTTTGCATTTCAAAATGTTCAAATTGCTAAATTCATATTTTAAAAGTTGCTATTTCTTTTTCCCAGCAAGGACTTTTAACTGATATCAAAAATATCCTCTTAAGTGTGACTAGTATATGGTAGGTAAACAATTTCATTAATTTTCCTGTAATCATTGATGTCTCCTAGTTAAACCTAAAAGTTTGACAGTTAAAGAACAAACTTTCTTCAATTAAATGTTTTTTTTTTTTTTTACATACTAACATTTTTATAAAAATTCTATTATAAAAAAGAATTGTAATAAATTATTTTTGAAGTTGTACAAATTTTGACTATAAGTTATACCTTATTGGTT
The DNA here is from genome assembly GCA_963932465.1 of Maratus speciosus. NCBI lineage: Eukaryota > Metazoa > Arthropoda > Arachnida > Araneae > Salticidae > Maratus > Maratus speciosus. Next base: position 635,405,997 of record OZ010786.1, read on the forward strand.
GGTTAAAAAAGAAAGAAAAAGCCTTGGACAGTAAGATTTTTTAATATTCCACACCCCTGATAATAATTAATATAACTCTGAAGTAAGATCAATCACACACTAGATAAAAAATAAATGCTGTAACACAGATATCAATATTATAGGCTTTTTTTATAGAGGCAATAATAATTATGTTAATAATTACATAATGAATATAATAAGAATAATCCATTGAAACCTGAATTCCCATACAAAACTTGAGCATGTTATACTAGTGCTCAACATCGATAGTGTTTCATGTGTACATAAAATTTATATATTTACATACATACAACTATGTACAATGATAATGTCACATCAGTACTAAATAAATATTAGTATGTAAAATTATTCACATGTGCTAGTAAGAACATTTTAATTTCAATATAAAGTTTAGAATGAAATTACAACACACACAGTTTTCCATTACAAAAAATGTATATAACTCCCAGGACAGTGGAAAAAATATTTCAAGAATAAAAATATGAAAAAATGAACTTTGCATTTCAAAATGTTCAAATTACTAAATTTATATTTTAAAAGTTGCTAATTTTTATTTTTTTTTTTTCTGCTGTGTTAATGTTTAATAAGCTATAAAGCAAATCTGCAAATATATATCTATACATATGAACAAACTATTTTTCTAAATAAAAAAAATTATTATATATAATTATCTCTAGAATAAATAAAAGTAAATGTGAATGTAATACAGTGAAACTTTTTAAAGATGACCAACAGGTGACTTTAGAAAAGAAAAATATGGCCACTTGGTGGAGCAATTGTTAATCATATGCAAAAGTATTTATGTTCTTAAAAATGAAAAAACACATTTAACTATAACTAATTTGATAATTATTAATTAAAATATTGGTGCTCCAAAAAAGATCATTGCTAGGTGTAAAAGTTAAGATTAAAAAAAAAAAAAGAAAAAAGGTAAGCATAAACTTTAATCTGTTTTTTTAACCTAAACAAAATTAGTTTGAAAATAGTTATCACTCGATAAGGTAGTTGATTAACAAGGTCATGTATAATCATTTCTATTTTGTGGGAGCATTAAAAAATGTTTAATATTATGACTAGTTGGACAAAAACAACTTTAAAAGTTTGCAAGTTAAAAAAAAAAAAGTGATAAATGGGTTGGTCAGTTTATGAACAAGGTACACATAAGCTTTTGTATTTTATTAGAACATAAAACACACATTTAACTATACTTTGTCTCATAATAATTATTAATAAAAAAAATTAAAAAAGGGAAGGGTTTGACTAAATTTGTGGACATATCTAATTTTTGAAATGTAAGTTTAAAGATATTTCTTAAATGGCACATCAATCTACACACTTTGATGCCAGTGGCGGCCCATCATTGGAAAAGTAGGTGAAAAGCAACAGCATCAGTAGGAAAAGGTCTTAGGAACTAAGTCTGTAAATAATAGCCAACTATACAAGCACAGTTTTCCATGTTTAGGAGTCATTCTTACACTAATGTTACACAAATTGCATTTAAAAATATGTAATCAAAATAACAATAAATAAATAAATGTTTACAGATGTATAAGCTGTTAGAAAAGAGTAATAATAATAATAATAATAATACTTGTATAACATAAAATTTCTTAATAAATTAGTATGAATTCTCAAGTTATCGTATTTTTCATCTTATAAATATACAAAAATGTGGATTACGCCATCATAAAATGATCATATTTTATCCACACCCATAAAGCCTCTTCCATAATTAAAATATTTGGTAAATTGTGACAAAATTTGTTCAAGACGAGACACATTTTTTAAAGGACACCATTGAAGATGGAAGTATTTTAAAAAATGATTGAAACTAATTTGTAAATATCCATTGTGAATATCTGTCACAGAAGACTTTGATGTGATATATTTCTCAAATTAACATTGTTGAAAACAATTAGCTAGAGATTTTAAAATTAATATTATGATATTTATTGCTCATTTTCTTTCTTTTTTTTTTTAATTATCAAAGTTAAGATTCGACAAAGTGCATAGCTATTGTTTATCTTCATCTTTCAGTAATTAATATTGCATATAATAAATTAAGCACAATGTCATTAGCAGAAAGCATACTAAAATTTTTAATTTATAAAATATATACGGCAATAAATAATATTAGTTACAGTTTACAGTAAACAATAAATGAAAAGGGAAAAATTATTTCATATTTGAGTATCAACTGACATTTCCTTACAAGGCATGGCAGCTCTAGAGTACCATTTTAACTCTAACTCATTTAACTCTGCAATTCGTCCCTCACAACTTTTAGAAAATCAGTCTGCTGATGTCATATTGCCATGGCAACTGGATGAAAATGGTGCAATTTTTGAGCATTTATGCTTGGCTGTTCATTCAGATCGGTTTTGAAGAAAATGTTTGCTTTTAGTGCACAATCACATTGTGATTGTTATTTATTAAAAATTTTTATGAAATATGAATTAAATAAATGTAGAAAAAAAAGGAGTGGAATTTGAAGATTAAAAAAAAAAATATTTTCTATAAAATATTAGGTGAAAAGGCAATTGATCTACTTCACCTGACAGGCCGCTACTGTTTGACATATAAATAAAAAAAACCTATATTTGAAGAAGAATTTATCCAAAAAAGATGTGAAGAAATACTAATTAATAAGTAACATCACATCAAGTTAACATAAGTTTTAAGTGTTTTGCATTGGAAAAAAGATACTTAGATGATGTACCACACACACACACACACACACAAATAAAAAAAAAACTGTTTTATATATAAGTGATTGAAAATCAAATAAAATTAGGTTAGCGGGGAAATACTAAAAATTTTTAGAATAAAAATTTCAATCGTATTTCAAAAGAAAATTTAATATAAAATTTATTCAATTTATATTCAATAATTGTTTCAATTTATATTCAACTAAATTATAATAATATGAGATTAATATAACAAATGTCAGATACTTTTTGAAATTTCAACATTTCCTGTATTTTTTTTTTTTTTAAACTGATCAAATTAATTTTTTTTTTTTTTTTTCAAAATTATACCACAATATCACCAAATGATTTCATCAAAGTTAAACATGTATGCTAATTAAACTTCCTTAAAATTAAATTTTACATGCAAATGAGGAATTAAAAGTGTGTACATAATCTCTCTCGAAATACTGAAATCTAGAATAAAGATTTTATATGTTTAAAATTTTATTTTCTTGAAATTCCTTCTTTAGGATAATTAGTCTATCCTTCTGTAGAAATCTCATTAGTATCTCTGTGATAATCTGGCAAAATATTGAATAAGCATTTTTATATAGGGTCAATATAAATATTTTATAATAATCGTAAATTATTATTATCATTATTTTGGTAGAGTTTGGACTTAATTTAACAACCTTAAATGAAACATTTTTTGCAACTTTTGAAGACAATAGTGCAAAAAACATCGGCACATTGGTATAATTTAACATAAAGAATGCATATATACACACATCTGGGTTTGAGCATAGGTGCAGACTTCACAGGGAGATGGGAGCAGTCACCACTGAGATATCTTATACCTTTTCACCCACACTCTTCATATAGGTCAAAATTTTAACTGCTCACATTGGATATTTTGTGCGATTATAAAAACTAGCATGACTCTCAAGCAATAGTTTGGGGGGATAGTATGCACTTATTTTATATTGTAATCTTTGTCTTAAAACAAATGATGTCCTGTTAATCCAAAAATTAAAGTGTAACTAATTATTAACTAGTTAATTAATATTATGAAAATTAGTTAATTTTTGAAATATGAAATCATTTCAATGCATTATGTTAGATTTATACCCCACCCCATTAAGTTGACAGTCAACAATGAATTTCATCCCCCAAGTGAAAGTCAAAAGTCAGCACCTATGTCTTTAAATACTATGTAGCGAAAACAAGCAAGAAAATACAATGAAACTTTTTTTCTCCTTTCTGTAAAAAGAGGATATTTTGCATTAAAGCACAAAATGTTTGCTTTTTTGACTGATGTACTTCACATAAATGAAATTCCTCAAACCCTCATATTTAACAAAATATAGTTTTATACTAAAATAAACTAATCTGTGTTAAGCAGTAAGGCAAAATAAAATTACAACTAATTAATGTACTTATCTTTTTGAGCAGTTGGCAATAAAGTTAAATATATTTATTTATTTATATATACATAAATAAATAAAATAGAAATAGATGCATTTTAAGATATATTAACAAATACTACATAATAGCTGCGGTTAGATTTAAAAGAAATAATATTATAGGAAAACATATTAGTCCATTGTTAAAGGAGCTGGGCTACATATTATGAACAGTGCTAATGTATTGGGGGAAAAAAGCATGTAAACATTAGCCAATAAACAAGCAAGTGTAATTGTTTCAATCTGATACCATTACATTTATAGCTAAATAGTAGCAAATATGGGAAAAATATACTTTGGTACAGCCCTAAAACATTTACCAATCCATTTATAGATCATACAGTATATACAAACCACAAGCATGGTTTCTTCCTAAAAGATCTTAACACTACAGATTTTTATGTCTATAAGCACCAATTCCTAAAACACATATCTTCTATAAATTCTGCAAAGTCTTATTTTTCTTTCCCTGCTTCAATATAAAACAACGAAAATAATGCAGTAAAACATTAACAAATACATCAGATGAAAATAAATAAAAACGTTCTGAACTTAATAAACATATTAAACATAAACAAAAACCTTCAAACTTTTTTTCCGGATTTGGTAAACTTACATATATCTAAAACATGTAGAAACAAAACATATGCTGCAAAAGTAAAATCACAGTAATTTAATATAGTATCATATAAAAGAAAAACAAGCATTAAAAATGAGGTAGAAAATAATAAAAAATTTATAATTCATAGTTTAAACTTTGGTATCAAGACTTTCATATTAAAGGTTCTGTTATCAATATGCCTGCAAATAAGATTACATCAGATGTAATTACATGATTTTGCATTTACATGCGATAAAATATCAAATCAGTTCAAATATATGAACGCGAACACTGCTGATAATTTATGCTAAATAATTGCAGATAATTTATGATAAATAATTTCATGCTAATGTACTAACTAAAATTTCCTCAGTTTGAAAAGTTCATTAAAGGCTAACTAATATTTTTTTGTAGAGTTCATTATATTATTATAAACTCTGATTAAATAATTTATATGTTTATAATATATTTATGATTAAAAAAATAATTATCATAATTAAGTCATTAGTACTTTATTTGATGAGCATACATGAATATAAATCTTGGGTATCCTGATAGCAAACCAACATTGGTTCCATATTGCACCAATATTATATTTTATATTCATATTCCTTTTATCGAACATATAAATAAAAATTTATCACTATTTAGCGTTGTTTGCAAAAATGTTTAAAAGTGCATTTAAATGTTGCATTTGATGTTTAAAACATACAAAATTACATAAGCCCTTAATAAACTAACATTTTATAGTACTGCTTGATATTAATTTTTTTTTTTTTTTACAAAATGACTTAAATAATAGACTATACAATAATAATAATAATAATAAAAATTTTAACCATATATTTTTTCACGCTAAACTACATTATTTTTTTTTTTTTGTCAGTGTCCATTTGAATGTAATTATCCAAATGATCAATGCTGCTATTATTCAGTATTTCAGCTATAATCTGAAAAATGCTGTACTTTTAAAATTTTTGCATAAATATGCATGTAATATACAGCATGTCCCAGAAAGGTCTTTATCATTCTAAACATTAATAAAAAAAAATACTAACAGGTGAAATTGAATGCAGTTTTCTGCAAAAGAATGAAGAAATCTAAAAGTTTATTAATTAAATTATTAATATTTTATAAATAAGAGTTAATTTCAAAAATAAAAGTATACAATTAGCAATCCTCACTGTTAAAAAACACTTGAAGGGAAATCGAGTACAGGCTCGACATTCTTCGTGTTACTAACGCAGACCTGCCAACCTTTGAAAAGTAGAAATCGTAGCACATAAAATTGAAATGAATATGGAGGTTGGTTGGTTGGTTTTTCGTGTTTTGCAGCTATCTTTTGACACTCTTAAAAGGAATAAGCTTTTAGTCTTCCAACTCAATATGGTAAATTTTTTCATCTGAAAGTTTTTATACGATTTTTAGAGGGTTTTTTTCGTTTTGCAGCATTTTTTTTTTTACATTTGTAAAAGGATCCTGATTCGAATTTTTTTAGCCCAGTGCAGTAAATTTTGACGAAATTCGCGATCATTTCAGGATATTAACAATTTTTCCCCCACAATCGTAATTCACATATTTCTATCACGATTCATTGTTGAAAACTGCACTTTTTTCCACGAACTTTCGACGAAATTCGTATTTTTTACCGCGATCCTTTGACAAATTTCGCATTTTTTACCACGATCTTTTGACGAAATTAGTCTTTTCTTTTGACGATCTTTCGGTGAAATTTGCGTTTTTTTACCAATTTTTCGATGAAATTTGAATTTTCTTATTGATCTTGTGAAGAAATTCGCGCTTTCTTTCTGTGATATTTTGACAAAATTCACGTTTTTACCATGATCCTTTGACGAAATTTATTTTGTTCGGCGATCAATTGACGAAATTTGTTTTTTTTACATGGTCATTTGTCGCGACGCGATAATTTATCGCAACCGATAGGCAAAATTTTCGATATCTTTTCGCGACCAATTAACAAAATTCACTTCTCGTTTCCACGAAATTTACAATATTTTTCCTTGGATATATATAGTTTATTGAAATTCGGGATTTTTTGCGCAATTTTTTGATGAAATTCGCAATTTCTTTTTGAACTCGTAACAAAATTAGCGATTTTATCCAGCGACCAATTGAAAATAGAGTTTGTTGTCTATTTGTTTCTGAGATCTTTGACGAAATACCCTATATTTCTACACGATCGTTTGAAGAAATTCTCAATTTTTTCCGCGATCGATTCACGAATTAATTTGGGGAAATTCCATAAATGAAAAAAAAAAATGCAGACTTCCAAGAAATTTCAAAATATACTCTCAGAAGAATCATAGGTCTGTGGAAGAATTTGCAGGGGGAAATACTGCACAGCATTGTTCATTATGCAGGACTTTCCTTTTCCATGTGCAAATTGTGCGATTTTGCACACTATTTCAAACCTTGCCCCTCAAAGAACTCCCTCCAGGAATTCTTAAAATAGTACCCCTGTTTCTTAGGAAGGGCATTCCTGCATAAATAACAGAAACACGATTCACTCGTGGCTAATATACAAGATCCCCCCCCCCCCCCCCCCCCATGAGTATTTTTAATGTCCAAATTTTTGGACTAGTGACCAATTTTTTAAAACTTTTGGAAATTAATACTTTGGAATTTTGGAAATTTCGTAACGGAATAAAATCAACGAGAAACAAAAAATGCGTTTGTGTTTTTTGCAAAAAATCGTAGCTTAAGACTGATTTTCGTAGCATCGTAGTTTATAGGTCTAAATCGTAGCAACTATGATTTTTTCGTAGCAGCTGGCAGGTCTGCTAACGGTACAGCTACATTGAAGGTACTGTAAAAAAAATTCTTAGATTTCTTCATTCTTTTGCAACAAACCACATACCATTTCACCTGTTAGTACTTTTGTTATTAATGTTTAGAATGATAAAGGCCTTTCTCGGACATGCTGTACTTCTAGGAGTGCTATTTGTGGAAGACTAGGAGGAGAGCAGTTGACACCTTCAAAGAATTTGCCATTACAGAGTATATTAGTCATAACAAATCAGATTCAGTTTTCTTTTTTATTTCTTCCTGGGAATTGTTTGAAAGCTAAACTAACTTAACAAATTAAGTCGAGAAATTAATTATATAAATCATATTCATAAATCTTCCCTACTGCAACAGTCACAAAATGAGGTGCACTTATCATTAATTCGTACTTTGGCTAATTTTTAAAATATATGCTAGAGTAAAACCATATCAATTGCATCTAAACTATGGATAACAGGATTAAACTTTTGTCCCTTTTCAAAGAAAACTTTATCCCCCTTCTTCCCCAAGGAAGTTTTGAAATGGTGCCTGTGTATTCTTTTTCACATGCCAAGCCATGAACATAAAAAAAAAAAAGGGATGGGTTGTTTAGGCTAAACTTTTAGTTATTACACCAGAGTGGGGATGAGCTGAAATCCCTTTCACCTGTGCCAGAAAATTTTGATCCATGCAGACCTCTAGCCTAATATGACAAAGTCATAAATAGTGTTTTTTGCTATTATTATGATTACATTTATACTCGATCTTCTTCACGACAGATGGCGCCTCTACAATGCACTGTATGATTGGCAGATCATCATTCAATCGGCAGTCTTGCACTAGCCGTCAAGTAGTGAGGTTGTCTGATACTAATAAATCTATGTTAATATTTCTAGCTGCCTACCGGCATGAGTTTATACATCACGTTTAACCCACGATAGAACTGGTGACGAAGATGCGATATGGTGATGTTAGAAGATTTTTTTCTTTTTTTTGGCGAATTTACGCAGCCGATCTTAGCCACGCTGTGCTAAGCCTAACACGCAGTCGCAGAGTTACCAGTTGCCTGTAGCACATGCTGAACGAAGCCTAAAGTGCGAGTGCGTGCTCCTTGCAGTAAGCTTTAAAAAAATAGCTTAAGATGGGCTCTTTTGGCTAGATTAAAGGGTTTGATTCCACGACTGAATCATGGACATTGTCTACGGAATGCCTAGATAAATTTTTCCTCACAAATGGGATTGAACAAGCGGAGTGCAAGAGAGCAATTTTCCTGACAACCGTCGGCCCAACTACGTATGCTTTACTCCGAAATCTCCTGCCACCAGCGGCGCCGACTACAAAGACACTTTAAAGCACATTAAATTAAATAATTGCTTTGTATACCTATAACAGCTTGTGTCTTGGAGGGGGAGGGGGATGAAAACTAGCAGCAATAATTCCCTTGTTTCTTTCCTTATTAACTAGTATCCTTAATCACATTTTACTAGAATATTTATATAATTAAGCAAACAATTCATTGATATTGAGAAAATATAAACATGCAGTATTGGTTATCTATTTCCAGAATTGACACAATATGTAAAAAATGCAATATTACAACAAGAATTAGCCAATATCGTACCAATATTGGTTTGCTAATAGAGGTATAGCCTGATAAAATGATCCCATTATCTATTAATTAAGAATATATTGATATTTTATTTTAAATAGTATAACTCTGTTAAAATGAAGTCACAAAGCAACACCAAAGGGCTAAACTAATATTATGTGCAATTTTCATTAAACAATTTCTCTTTTGTTTAATATAGGAACTGTTCATGTACATGGAAGGAATGGTTAAACATTTGGACCTGCAATGCATATAACAACACAAACAATATATCATTATTACTAATACTAAAGATTAGAAAGAAAACATAATTTGTTTAGCAAAATAACTATTAATAACATAATGAAAGATAAATTTTTAAAATATGATGATTTAAAACTTACCACTCCTAACAAATTAAAGAATTTGAATAAATTTAGTAAATCAATTTATAAGCTAATTAATGAAAGAAAATAAACCTTGAGAAATAAAATATATATTCTGACATCAAAATGATAGGAATAAAAAAAAAAAAAATCAGGGAATTTTACTGTAAAATTTATTCAAATAAAGTGCTTTTTGTATAGTTTGTTGAACAAAGTACAAAATAAAATAAAATAAAAAGGTTTCAAGCAAAGAAGGAGTGGTAAAATTTATGAAAAGAAAAAGTCTATCTATTTAATATATAAAGATATAGCAGGGATCGATGCAGGTTTTTATTCTTGGGGCCCATCTTACGAAAAGTAAAAGTGATTTTTGTGAATTTTATTATATTTTTGTGAAAAATAACATTTTGTAACAAAAGTTGAAATCTAGTTACACAAATTCGAACCAAGAATTTATTAACAAAAACTTATTTAAATCCCCTTGCTAAAAATTTTGCTTTTCGTGCCCTGGTTTTATTTACAAATTACACATTTTAAGTTTTTATGAAAAAAAATTTTATGAAGGGGGCCTATTTTATTAAAAGGAGTTTTGCAAAGGGGCCTATTTTATTAAGTTCACTTTTGTGAAGGGGCCTATTTTATTAAATTTATTTTTGTGAAAGGGTCCTAAAATAGGCCCCAAATTTTGTCTGGATCGACCCTTGCATAAATTTTTCAGATATTTTCCTAATGTTAAAAAAAATAAAATAAAATAAACTATTTAGAAAAAGGAGAGAGAGAGAAAATTACTAATGATGTAATACAAAAATATACATAAAAATATGTTTTATCTTTATGTATCCTAATTAAGAAATCTGTAATGAATTGACTGATTACATTTCTAATAGACTGATTCTCAACAGATTATTTATTTTGTTAAAATAGACAATTTAAAACAAAATAGCTAAAAGAATTGGAGGAAAGGTGGGAGAGGAAGTGTTACAAAAGAACAGTTTGTCTTAAAAACAATAATAAAGCAATGAAAAAAGGAATTATTTAAACTATTATTTTTTTATAATATCACATTACAATGAAAATTTTCATTACTATGAAAAAGATAAGAAATGCTACTTTAATTTTAAAGAAAACTTGTCTTTTTCATATTGACACATTTTTTATAATGTTTATTACTTTACTAAAAATGTTTAGAATAGAAAAACATATATACTAGTTGAACTAGATTATTAATTTCATTAGTATAGAGAAATGTCGTTTTTTGTAAGAATTCTAGATATGTTTTAGATGAATTTTTTATTATGAAAATAATGGGTACAGGTTCCTTATTTTACTAAATGTTATAGAAATAATTTTTGCTCATAGTCTAAAACATACCTACATACTCTTTTTTCCTATAAACATAAAATTTTCCAAAAATTCATAAAATATATTTATGTGCATTTGGTTGAAATATTTTAAATACATTGCTTCACCTAAATACTTTTAAAAATCTATACTTTAAGCATGCGAAAATGGTTACAAATAACGAGGGGCCTCTTCTCCCTTTCTTTGATCTTCCTTAAAATCATGGCACATGCAGCGTACAGCATGGAAGTGAAGTGGTTAATAGTTGCTCAATTTAAGAAACATTTAAAAACCCTGTTGTCTGAAATAAGTTTTATGGTAAGAACAAACTGTCCTAATGTAAACAAATATGTTGGGTGAATTTGAATAAAAAACCCTACACACAGATGCTTATTTTTGTTTACATGCACATGTTCTTGTTTTGTAAACAAAAAAATTCTAAGCATTTGCATGTAAAAATTGTACACTAGAATCGATGATTTATGATCAAATTAAAGTCAAAAATTGTGAGATGAGGCATAAAAATCACACAAACCAATAAATTTGTGCTGTTCACAGTGAGATCATGAGTATTATTTTTTAAAGAAATGTGAGATTTTAAAACACTGGAAAATCTAAATTAATGAATGATCAACAAGTGGCTAAGTCAAATGAAGATTAAATTGAATTAAATGAAATAGTGCACATTATATTTGAGATAAAATTATCTTCCTATAATTGGGAGAAGTATAAATGTAAAAGATAAATATCTAACAATATACAATAAAAAAGGAAGATCTTCAAAATTTATGACATGATTATAAACAGAGTATGATTTAGCAATTCAAGTACTAACATGGCAATCATAACTTAGAAAAAGAAAAATATTGAACTGAAAATTCTTTTACCCACTAATCTCTTTAACATATATTTACAGAATTTTTGAAATTCTAATCAGGAAACTGTACTACAGGAAACAAAAAAGAGCAGTGCATGTATATAAAGTAATGTAAAATAAAAGCACTATATAAACTTAAATATTAGCCTGCATATTTATAATTCCAATAATAGATATACTAAAAAAATCTTCAACAAAAGTCATAAAATCAAAAAAAGGAAAGCTCTAGTAAATAAAATCTTAACATATGGAATATAGGAATGTTTACAGTGATATGAATATGACTAGATTTTTTTTTTTTCTTTTTTTAACAGTCAAATAAATAAAACGAAACAACAGAAATTTTTGAACTATTTTTTTTTTTTTTTCAAATGGCAGGAATGACTTTAGCTAGATCTAGTATTGCCAGCTTCTGTATCAACAGTAGCTTCAGTAGGTGCAATTTTAGATAATTTCAGCAAAGCTAGTGGTCCCCGCCGATAATCTCTTTGTGGTCCTTTGGCTCGATTTTCAGCTTTGCTCAAGTTGTTTGGATTTGGACCTTTATAATTTTTGGGATCAGGACCAATCCATGGCATGTATTCTTTTCTATAAAACAAATATAGAATGATTTTACTTTATAATTATTAACATGGTGTTTGTACACATATAGCTTTTCTCAGAAACTAACATATGCATTTCAGGTATATACTATTATTGAAGGAAGAAAATCCAATAAGATATTTAACCTTTTGCACTCTTAAGGCTTGTTATCTTCCTAATTTAATTTAGCCTTCTCCCAAGGTAAAAGGATTTCTCACACATGAAGACCAGTGGCATAGTATGGGTTTTAAGCACATGGAACAATTAAAAATATTATGCCTCTTTCTTAGTGGCTACTAGAGTATAGGATTGAGTCAGGTTAAATGGATTTTACCTGAATGTGACACAACATGCAGTTTGTTTTGGGTCAAGTTTGCACTATTTTTTTTTCATTTGCAGGTCGAGTTTAGATCAAAATGATTTTAATTGTTTCAATTTCAAGTTGTATTTTGATTCTTGCAGGTCTCTTTGGGTTAACCTGATTTATCAAAATAATGTCCCGAATATTGTCTAAGACAACAACAACAACAACAACAACAAAAAAAAAAAAAAAAAAAAAAAAAAAAACAGATTTGAATATGAATGGGTGCATATAAACTTATTTATTAACATAAAAGTTAGCCTGTAATTCTATAACTGGATTAAAATATGGGTTAATTTTCCCTCATCTAGGGTTTCAGGACAAAGTATGTTGAGTTTGGTTTGCTCTGTTTGATTGCAAATAAGAGTTTTAGGTCTGTTTTGAGTACAACCCGATGCAGGACTCTAGTGGTTACCATATTTTTTATACCATAGTTCTTTATGCAGCAATCTTCTGGTACTTCTAAAAATTTAGCATCCTGAGCAATTGCACACTTGGTCTTCTCAAAGGCTATGTCACTGCCGATGTACATTATTAATAAGACACTATATGCAGAAAATGATAGTTAAAACAAAATTAAGACAACTTTGTTAGACTTATTAATAATCAGGAATTTCAGTCATAGAGTTAGTAAAAGAGTCACTGAGCTCATCAATGCTGGGGACCTATGTTAGGAAGATTTCGCAGAAGGAGATTGGAGGCTGCTTATTTAATAACAAAATAATTTAATTTAAAAAAAAAATAAAATAGTTAAAAAATACAAAATAAAAAAACTCAAATCACAAAAGTAAAATTTTATATTAATTCTAAAATAACAAATAATGTGACACAGAAATGTCAGAAAAACAATTGAACTCTAATATCCTTCCCCAGCAGACCCCCTAAAATGGCACAGAGTTTCCTCAAGGTTTAACAAAAACAAGGCAAAGTGCTGCTGTTGAGAAAAGGGCATTTTTTTGAATTCTTAAGGGCCCTTTATTGATTTTTAAAGACATTCTTTTGATTTTTAATATTTAAAAACCAAGGTACTCTTTTCAGTCAGTTTTTGCTATGCAAGCAAATTTTTTAATGCATAAAAGGAGAATGGACATTTTTTATTACGAGGGCAGGGGCAAAAAGGGTGCTAACTTGCAAACCAAAGGGTAGGCAGAGTCCAGCATTCTGCTGAAATTGTCAAGAGGAAACTCTGTATGGCAACAAAGTATACACAGACCATAAATTTAACATATCTGGAATTATAGACTATTTAAAAAAAAAAAAAAAATAAATGAATGTAATAATTTTTATTGTTACTAATGTTGCCAAAGTTTCAAGAATAAAAATCACAGGTGTTCAAAAAGAGGAAAATATGCATAGATTTAAATAAAATGCAAAAAAAAAAAAAAATATATATATATATAAAATATATATACATCTATTTTTAATTATTAAAATTTTATTCACAAGCTTATTTTCCAATTAGGTCCTATTTTTGGGAAAACAAGAAATTACAAGAATTTGCCATTGAAAAATTTATCTAAAAATTAAAAAATAAAATGGACAAATTCAAAATATTGTGAGATTTTATTTTTCATCTTAGAGTTTTAACTGAATTTCTTCTGTTTTCACAAAAGAATTTATTCAATAATTTTATGAATATAATCTTACATTTAAAGAAATAATCTAATACAGCTTGCTGCATCTTTTTATCTTTTTTAAGCTCAATTAATTGTGAAATATGACATAACTTTAAATGGCCTGTGTGATGACGGCATTAGACTCAACATATCTGAGTAAAATAGCCATTGCAAAATATTCCTTTTTCAATACTTGTATTCTTAACACAAATGTTTAGGAGCGTTATTGCTTTCTTTCGCTTAAAATTTTCTTCAAACCATTGTTCTCTCTAAAGTTTGTTTGCCACCAAAGTTTTCTAAGCTTGTTTTTCAAGGTTTCCACAAAGAGGTAATTTCGAAATTGAGTAATCCGCATCAAATATTTTTATAAGTCAGGATATTCTGCACTTCTTTGTTTACTTTTGAACACATAGTGTAAGAAAAGTATTGTAATCATGATTTGAGCGAGTGTGTGTGAGTAAACACAATAACTCACAAATGGTACTTCTGATTCAGCTCACATTTGGGGAATATACACTGGTGTCCAAAATTAAAGACCAGTCACAAAATGCTAATTTTTAAGTAAGGGAATAAAGGAAATAATATAATTCAAATAATTACTATCCCTACAGTACAGCTAGTCCATTTAGCATCTCATTCATGTCACACATGGTCACAAGTGTCACAGTCACTACAGTGAAACAAAAAATAGGAAATTCCACCCGTCTCATTATGAGTCTCAAATGATCACTATATGTGACTCCACTGAGACGTCAATGTAACTGCTGCTTTGTGACGAGTCACCAAATGACTTTACTATGTAGTTACATTGTGATTCTCATGTGACTGTCATTTTTAGACACAATTTAAAAATCATCATGAACGTTGCATTATAAGTCACCAAATAATATCACATTATAGTCACATGGTGACTTTTCACAAAAGATCACAATGGTAACTTCACAGTAGTCTCTCTGTCACCTGAAAGTCATCATGTGACTTTAATGTGACATTATTTGGTAACTTAACACAATGCAGCGTTCACAATGACGTTGAAATTGAGTCTACAGATGACAGTCACATGAGAGTCCCAATGTCACTACATTGTAAAGTCACATGGTGACTCGTCACAAAGCAGCAGTCACAGTAACATCTCAGTGGAGTCACATATAGTGATCATTTGAGACTCATAATGAGATGTATGGAATTTCCTATTTTTTTGCTTCACCGTAGTGACTGTGACACTTGTGACCATGTATGACATGAATGGGATGTTATATGAACTAGCTGTGCTGTAGAGACAGTAATTATTCAAATTATATTATTTCCTTTAGAGTATTCGCATACTTGAAAATTAGCATTTTGTGATTGGTCCTTAATTTTGGACACCAGTGTATTATAAACCACAGTTGCAAGAACTGTACAGATTTTTGTACAAATCAGCCAAGGGATTAGGTATTTAATCTATTTTCAATCCATTTTGGTAATGTTTCTATAGAGAAAACCAGCAAGAAAATATGACAGAGTATAAATATTGTGGCAATGTCATCAAGCATTAGTCGCACAACTTCTCCAGTTTGAAAATGGGAGGCTTAATCCAACAAATCCCACTGTGCCAAAAAAATTTACAATTGTTTTTCCTACTTTTGGACATCAGTATTAAGAAAGTCATGTAAAGTCACTCCAAATTTTATTATTACTATTTATAATGTACTTACTTTTTAGATTGAGGAGAATGTGCTGGTTGAAATTTCAGACACTTTTAAAATCTCATATTTCTTTTTACCACCTTTTTCAACAACTTATATCAATTGTTTCTTCAAGTGGATAGCTAAACTTTAATTTCATTTTGTAGTAATAAGTAGAGACAAGAAATACACATAAAATTGATTTAAGAAAGCCTTGTAAGAATGGGATTTCAAGAAAATACTTAAGTCTTTGGGGGAAATATTTCATTGTATCAAGGGTTTGAAAGGAATAAATTTGGCTAGAAGGAGATTTTTTCCTATTACAGTATGAAAGGCATAAGAAAATCATTTCTTTGAGGTACCAATAAATTTATGATGTCAAAGTTTGAGATATAAGATTGGACTGTATATAATACCTATATATATATTTTTTCGAATATTACAAAAATATCTCTCCACTATTGGGTAGTCAGAGTCAAATGGTATAGACGAACACGCGAACGCCGTTTGCAAAAAATTCTCAAAGTTTGCAGGCAATTTTGATGGGTTTTTTTTTTTTTTTTTTTTTACAAATTTCTTTATAAAAAAAAAAAAAAAAAAAAAAAAAAAAAAAAAAAAATTATCAAGAACCCAGGCAGAGAATAGGTGCAATGCACGTCGCAGACTCTTGAGAAGGTCTGCAGACTATTTTTCAATTGGAGAAAAAAAAAGTTTTTAAAATTTTTAAGAAAGAGTCACATATTTAGGAATGATTTGTCTCAAAAACAGTAGATAAACTGATGAGTAAGAGTTCATCTCTTCCATTCATGGACTAATAACTTTTTGTATTTTAACATTTATTTATTAGTATTTCAGTTATTTTATAGATTAATAAAATAACAGTTTTGTTGAGCAATCATAAATTGATATCTTTACATAAGTTAATGATTAAAATATTTCACATTTTAATAAATATATACTTTTTAAATTTTTCATTACTTTTTCTTTTACTTGTTAGTTGTCTGTATTAAGCATACCATTCAATACTACATTTCTTGACTGAGTTTTAATAATGTTTGTAAATTAATATTCTTCTTTTAGTGGTGTTGCTTAGTGGCACTCCACTCGCATTTTTCAACTTTTCATTTTTGCTGTTAGCAGCGACATAGGACTCAGAAAGGGTGAGGCATTTTTTTGCAGAAAATTTTTATGAAAGTAGTTGAGTTCACAGAAAGTTTTACATTTTATCTACGTCTGTGGGTAGTTAATAGTAGAAAATACATTCTAGATCATTTTTTTTCTTCTTGTAATTGTAAACAATGCAATATTGATCAATATTGGCTTCATATTCCCAAAGATGCTGTCAATATTGATTTGTTGTTAGGGTGAGAATAAAATAAATTAGACAAATGTTTCTTGAGATTTTACAAAATAAAAATATATAACAGTGAAATATACATACAATAATAAACTTTCACAGGGCCCTTTCCTCAGAGATGGATCTGGTCCTTTAGCTCTTGTGCGGTAAGCAGACACAGTTTCAAAATCATTTCGAGTACTTGTAGCTTTAGAAACCCTAAAATGATCCAAAACAAACAAATATATAAATATTCAGAAAAAAAAGCACTAAACAACAAGTTGGAAATTGCTCATCAAATGTGGCAAATGAGGTGCATTCGTACTATATCTAGTTTTATAAATATTTTTTGCACCCCATATTATAATCAGACTTGTATAAAACCAAAAACTTTCTGCGCACACAAATATTGGGTCAAAAATTTTCTGCAAATTAATTTAATGTTTAATAAAATAACGTGTTATATTATTTTGACAGCATGCATTAAAAACAGTAGTTTTAAAATAATTACCATTTTACATTAAAAATAAATTGATATTAATTAAATAATAATTGTTTTGGTTAAAAAAAATAATAAAGCTAAAAATCCGTGATAAGAAATGGTGAATTCTTATCAATTCTCTTATCAATGCATTTAGAAACAGCCCAATCCTTAATATTGTGACCTCTTCGCACAAAATGCCAGTCACTCTGTTCACAGAAATAATGTGGCATTGCTTCTGAAACAACTGAATCACATTTTATAGGAAGAGGTCCATTTATAGGTATCATCATTAAAGAATCTAATGAGTTTTTGCCGCGGCCCTTTGACGAAATTCTTGTTTTTTTCTGCAGTCATTTGCCAAAATTCCCGTTTTTTCCGCGATCGTTTGACAAAATTCCCGTTTTTTCCGCGATCATTTGACAAAATTTCCGTTTTTCCCGTGATCATTTGACAGAATTTCCGTTTTTTCGCGATCCTTTGACGAAATTCGCGTTTTTTCTGTGATCCTTTAACGAAATTCGCATTTTTTTCTGCGATCTTTTGACGAAATTCGTGTTTTTTTCGCGATCCTTTGACGAAAATCGTGTTTTTTTTCTCGATCCCTTGATGAAATTCGCGTGTTTTTGCGATCCTTTGACGAAATTCGCGTGTTTTTCGCGATCTTTTAACAAAATTAGCGCCTTTTCCACTATGCTTTTACGAAATTCGTTTTTCTTTCGGCGCTCTTTTGACGAAATTTGCGTTTTTTCTGAGATTCTTTGACGAAATTAGCTTTTTTCAGGGATCTTTTCACGAAATTACGTGTTTTTCCGCGGCCCTTTAATGAAATTAAGTTTTTTTTTCGCTATTCTTTTACGAAATTTGCGTTTTTTTTCCGCAATCCTTTGACAAAATTCGGGCTTTTTCCGCTATGCTTTTACGAAATTAGTTTTTTTTCCTGCGCTCCTGTGACGAAATTTGCGTTTCTGTGATTCTTTGACGAAATTATCTTTTTTTTTTTCACAATTCTTTGAAGAGATTCGCGTTTTTTCCGCGGTCCTTTGACGAAATTCGCATTTTTTCGAGATGCTTTGACGAAATTGATGATTTTTACTGCGAACGATTGATGAAATTGGTTTTTTTCGGTGATTATTTGCTGAAATTCGCAATTTTCGGGCTGATGGCCGATTTTTTTTTTTAATTTTCGGAACCGAATGCCTTAAATTTTCAGAAAATTCACAACAGAATCACCCATAGCAAACAATAAATAAATCGTACATAAAATTGGGGAATATTTTTAATTTTTCGGTATTTTTTATTTAAGTTACAAGAACAAAAAGTTTTTTTTTTTTTTTTTTTCCCCCCCCTAAAAAATTTTTTGCAAAGTTCCGAAAATTTTCTGCGCACGGCGTGCGTGTCTATATTATACAACTCTGATTATAATGAATGTATATTTTAATACACTTCATAAGTGCATATCAATTTCATTCTGTTCAAAAGGCTGTAACATCATTAAAATGCACATGAAATATTTTTTTCCCATTGGCCTTAATGTAACGGAAAACTTTTGACTGTCCCTGTCATTAAACTATACATCCGATTTTCATAAAATTAGAAATGACTCGACAAAATTTTGCAACAATTATATATTTTAAATTTCAGACCATTTAGAAGGCTGTAACATCATTAAAATGCACTTGCAATAATTTTTTCCCATTGGCCGTCATGTAACGGAAAACTTTAGACTGTTCCTGTCATTAAACTATACATCTGATTTTCATAAAATTTGAAAAGACTCCACAAAATTTTGTAACAATTATATATTTAAAATTTCAGACCATTCGGTTTGTTAGTTTTGCTCTGTTATATGCGGAAGACAGACAGACGGACGGATTGATCGATGACTATAGGTGCTACGTATTTATATAATTACGAATGCACCTAAAAATGCCATTAGAGGTTATACTTACATAACGTTATCAACATTTTGCCAATTTTTAACCCCTCCCCCCCCCATCATACATTATCACACCCCCCCCCCCCCCCCACTACCACCACCACCCAATGATATCGTTATCAATATATAAAAATTATTTTTATTTTCACATTCTTTTTTTTCTTTTTATACGTTTGCAGTAATACACACACGTGATTACATATTTATTAGTCTCATAGTTTATGGATTCAAGAGGTCAATAAAATATAAATACATGAAACAAATTTCTATCAAATAATATCTAAAAGTGTTAGTTACTATTTAAAAGTATTTAACAGTAGCTTATTGTTACCTAATGCAATTCAACAGTAATATTGTCTTCTTGCAATTGCTCTCTGCCCAGGAAGGGTAAAAGCAGAACTTATCAGCAAAACAGTGGATAACATTATTTCTCTTTCTTTACTGGTAAGTATCATTTCCAACATATTATGTGGCTTAGCTTCGCTAACAGCAAATTATATGGACACATGGCAGAATAACAGGGATGTCAAACATTGGGATATTGCGAATTTTGGAAGGAAATGATTTTATAAACATTTAATAGCTTTAATAATAGCTTTTAATTTTCATAAAAAAAATACAAAAATAATAATAAACAAAAGGTAACAGACAGTTTGGATGTGAAGAAAAAATTATTCAAAAAAAAAAGAAAAGTTTGATTGGACCAAAAATGATAACAATATCAAAAAGCAACCCCTCACCCCTAGAGTGATAACGTTATATATGCACAGCCAGCCCCTTATATTAAGATAAATATTTGTTTTAATTACGCAATAATTTAGTCATTTTCATAACATAAACAAAATGTTGTAAGTAAAAAAAAAAAAAAAAAAATTACATTAGTTATATAATACTAAATTTATATAATACTGTATTTTTATTTATTCAGTATATATGATAAATAATAGAAGCATATTTAAACCCAATATACAATATAATTTCTGGAAACATATATATATTTTTAATAACGATAACATTTTTATGTAAACAGTTTATACAAGTATAACATAAATTAGAGCACAATAACCACCACTTAACTGATCTCAGGTTATATAAATCAAACATTTACAAGAATTAAATCATGAAAACAAATACATTTATACTTTAAATCATTGTGATTTTACCACTTACAAGAACAGTTATAAGAAAGCCATATACCCAAAGGCTATAAGAATCTAGGTGCACTCTAGAAATTAACATAAAAAAGAGAAAGAAAAGAATTTATAGAAAGAAATGTAGAATGTTGTTACCTTCTAAAATCTTTAACATAATTTTAGAAAGAGAAAATCCCTTCTTACAATAATACAAACATTTATTTGGTAGGTAAAATAAATAAACCGGTAGGTAATTATTTTATTGCTTGCTTACTCTTAACAAAAACAACAACAACAAAAAACTAATTTTAATATTTCATTTAAATTATTTTATTAAAAAAATCTTATTCAGATATTTGAATTTCATTTAGAATTTTCAATTTGAATTTTATAAAGAATTTTCAGTTTTCAATTTATTAGTTAGTACTAGTGTTATATGCATATATGTATAAATAAATACAACTATTTGTGCAAAAAATTTTAAATTTTGGTTATAAGTATCAACTGTTTAAGACAATCAAAAGTAGTAATAACAAACGTGATTCTTATAAGTGTAATTTACTGTGCATCTATACACTAATGTGACACGTAATGATGTGGAAATGCATGATAATTACTTCAGAACTTCTTTTTTGAATTTTGGCCTTGAGGGACGTTCTGTGGAACTGGAACTGGTAGTGATCGATTTGCGTGCAGGAGATCCTGAACTTGCAAGACGGCTGGGAATGAAAAATAGAATATTTCAAAAACAAGATATTGTCTAATTAATTACACTAATTAGTTAAAACTCTACTGTTTAAAAAATGACTAATTTTTACTTATTTTATTATTATCATTTATTTTTATTTATTTATTTATTTTTTTAATGCTTTAAAAAAATTCTTACAGTGTATGTAAGGAGGAAAAGCAGCTCCCCTATTCTTTGGTTTTAAGGGGCCGCTGCACTGAAACTCCCAGAACTCGAAATCCCATGTTAACCTATGGGAAAACTTTCAAGCGCGATGACTCATTACCTAATATAATTATTAAAATACCGTTTATACCATCAAAAAGTAGACATCAGATGCAGATGATGTGCGTTTTTAAAAATTGTCTACGTAAATTTTAAGTATTTTTAAGAAGATGATAAAATTTAATCAAATGGAAATTTCAAAGTTTATAGTGATTTTTTATGTATTTAAAATTTACGGAGATAATTTTTAAAAACGCACATCATCGGCATCTCACGCCTACTTTCTGATGGTGAAAACGGTATTTTAATAATTATATTAGGTAATGAGTCATCGCACTTGAAAGTTTTCCCATAGGCTAACATGGGATTTCAAGATCGGGAAGTTTCAGTGCAGCGGAGCCTTAAGAAATAAGAGCTAATAAGCTAGGTTTTACGTAATAAGAGCTAATTTTATTCAAAAACACGTAGCTAAAATGCATAGAACCCAATTACAGAAGATTTTCAGTTTTTATTAATACTGAATTTGAATGGGAAATTCGAAAAATTAGACAGTTATAGTCAAGTTGGCTTCATTTATTGTGACCTATTTTTATCGCCTAATATCACCAATCTTGGTGAGAATTTAATGGTGGTGAACACCATTTTGTAGTTACAAATGCATGTATGAATATTTTATGAAGACCAGTATGTTTTTTCTATTAACCCTTTAAGCGTCCTAACCGTGTTCTTCCATCACTTAACTTTTGGAATCAAAGGCTGATTTAACACAAAATCAATATTAAAGCTAATTTTTTGAAGCAAATAAGTTAAATAAATTAGTACGGTTATCAAATAAAAATCATCATACCAATACATTTCATAGCTACTATTTTATGAATCGTTGAACATGAATGGAGAAATCTGCAGGATGCTTAAAGGGTTAAATATGATGTCATTTATGACATGACTATGCAGTTTTAAATGCGTAAGAGTAGCAACAATAATTACACCAATGAAAATAAATTTGTGAGAAACCACAATTGCTAAGACTCATAAATTAAATTTGAATATGGAAAAATTTTTACAGAGTTGCTTCAACATGACAGCCAACCTAGAATTTCAAATTGCTGTATCTCAGACATTTTTTAACCCTTTAGCGGGCGGTGTACACAAAAAAAGGACACCTAACTTTAATTTCAAAACTGACAAATGGCACCAATTATATTTAATTAAAATTTTCCTTCTATAAAGTACTGGAAAATATGCAAGTTTTTATTTTCTAATAAATTTGTTTGTAAATTCTGTTGTCAGTCCATTATTTCATCATTTTATTCTGCACCGGAAAGGGTAAATATACAAGTGAAACAAAACACTCAGGAACACTTGCATTAATGCCTAACACTTAAGTAAAATATAAGTTTAGATTTCTAATTTTTTCCATATGTTATTTTGAAATTTTTAAGTGGTATAAAGATCATATTATTATAAATATGTGAAAGAGGCATTTTACTGCATTCCCTTTAAATGATTCAGAGTTGCAATCTTTAAATTAATTTTCTCAGTAAGTGTTTCTTCAATACATCAGTATGATCAAATGCAAAAACTTCAACATATACTTTTCAATTAACTCGGTATTTTATTTATTTTTTTAGGGAGGGGAAGATCTTTAAAGTGCATTTCATAAAATTAGAGAGCAGGTTTTCAGTAATAGTTTTTTTTCCTATAAAAATGTTAAGTAAATAATCATTTTTACTGTATTTTTATATATGTCATAAAAAATGTTTTAAAAAGTTCAAAATTGTATGTCATGAGAAGTAGGGTTTTAAAATTTTCTTAAATATACTATAAACTTACATTTTTAAAAATTTAACCACTTTGCATTTTTGTTCAATTAAATCCTTTACCTTCATAAAACCCTTTAATAATATGGCTAAAAGGTATTATAAGATACTCAAATAAAACTTTAAAAAGTTCAAAGGTTATCAAGTCCCCTTAAGTATTTGGTTTAAGTTGAGAAAAGTGCTTAGAGTTTTAGTTGAACTGTAATTTTGGAAGAAAACAAAATTAACTCGTATAATATATTATAATAAAAATGATTTTGCTTGGTTCAGCTGAGGTTGCTGATGGACTTCAAATAAAATTTCTGGTTGGGCTGGGTTATACTTGAACAACGCAAAACCTTAATATTTCTTTAATAGCTGGAGAATTTATAAAGTTCTAATGGCACTTTATTTCTACCAATTGATTAATACACTAAAATTTTATATTGTAACATCTAAACATACAAAACTGGTCATCTAAATTTAGTGTGCAACAATTGACTAAGAAATAAATTATTTACAAATTTCATTGATTTTATTACCTTGGACTTTTGGATGGAGTTGCTTCTCTGGAGCTGTCACCTAAATCAAATGATTAAAAAACAAAATCTCAATCTGTAATTAAAACAATTAATTGTCAGACATAAGTCAAAGCTTCAAGATAATAAAACAAAGCACAAAAATTTAATATATTGCAAATTGAATCTGTTAGCAATTTGTATTAAATTATAGCATCACAAACGAATTGTTTAATTCTTCTCCTTGCAGATCACAACAAGAAATAATATTGTAGAGGCTTATTTTCAACTGATATCTTCATTCATATAATTTTGTACTTTGTGGATCACAGGATTGCATTTTTTTGCATATATTTACTTCAGAAATTTTAATTAAATATCACTTACTAAGTAACAGATCAGTATATACAGGACACATACAACAATGCTTTATCTGCATTCTGGGGAGGAATGCATATAGGAGTTGAGATATGTAGGGTAGCTAATCATCATCACAACATAAAATGATTATTTGATTTACAATTTCTGTAAGACCTCTAACATTAACTAAATTACTTCCTCTATGCTTTGAATTTTTACTGGTCATACATTACAACCCAAATCCATACCTTTTAAAGAATGTCTTTCGGCACTCGAGTGCCTAGAACCATCACTGTCTTGTGAAGCAGATGTGTGCCGACTACGAGGAGGTGGCACAGGTGGGGAGTCAGGAAATGGGCTGGCAGGAGTCACGTCACCCTCCTTGGTAGATGCAGATTCTAAATGAGGGACTACTGTTTTTGCAGTGCTGAAAGAAAAAAAAAATAATTAAATACAAATGAGAGCATATTCTGATCCAATGTATTTTTTTAACCAATTCAATTTAACTTTATATTCAACATAAAATGAAAATATGAGTGTCAAAGTGCGATATCTTATGATTGAGTTTTCTTTTTTTTTAATTTGCTCTGGGAAATAGTCAGAAAACTATTTAATTTTTGTAGTGAACTAAATCCACAAGTACTTTGTTGAAAATGTAGTTAAATACAACTGCAACTTCTTGTTTTCAAAAGTAATGACTCAAACTACTTTTCAAAAGTAGTTGCTACTTTGCTAATTTTGGCACTAGATTTACCAGCAAGTATCAATGGAAAAATACATGACATCATAAGATGCATTGCTAAATGCTGCAGCAGATTTGCTGACATTCGCACATTGTTGCCCAGAAAACAAATGGCAAAAAATATACAAGTTAGTATCCAGTGACTAGAAAATGACACATATTTTCTCGCAAGTAGCATTAAAAAAAAAGCATCACTGTTTGCTACATTCTACTGACTTTTTTGTATTGCACTACATTACAAACTACTGGAAAATGTAATGACTACTGTAGTTTCGATACTTGTAGCACACTACTTCTGACCACTGGCCCTGTGCAATCAATTGCCAATTGTGATAATTTTGTCAGTAACTACTTCGTGTTACTGTAGCGATAACTTTGTCAGTAACTACTTCGTGTTACTGTAGTGATAACTTTGTCAGTAACTACTTCGTGTTACTGTAGCAAACAAATGTTCATTGTTGAAATAGGGTAAAAAAAATCATGCTTGAAAATTCTTTTAAAAGTCATAAAAAGTCACTATATGTAAAAATTAAAATTATGCAATCTATAGAAACAATGTAAGAATAAGGAACAAAAGCAAAAGACATAGCACTGGCCATTGCCAAAATTATTATACAGTGGAACCTCTATTTAACGAACCTCTATTTTGTGAATTTCTCTATTTTGTGAACTTTTCCTTTGAACCAAGAATATTTTGCGAATTTCTTCTTAAAATAACCTCCAAATAGCGAAGTGCATTCTCTATTTAACGAACTTTTTCTTGTGATCAAAAATTTTTTTTCTCCCCATTTTTCAAAATATTTCTGAACATTTTAAACTTATTCTTTCTTTAAACACATTTTATGATGTTCAATGGCCTTGAACTGGTTTTACCAGGCGCCTTCTTTGTAAGCAGTGAGAATTCGGTAAGTACGGAGGACAAAGACGATAATCCCTTAGAGTAACTTTAAAAAATGTGGACACAGTGAGAAAAAAAAGAAGAAATTAACCATGATGTGCTGATTGATGATTGTATTTCCCTTAATTCTGAAATTGAGACCTCGGAAACACTATCCGAATTGGATATTTTCGACAGTGTGAAAAATAAAAACAATACAGCAATGAATTGCGATGAAGACGAATATGATGGTGATGGAAATGGTCATTATGCAGGAATTAACAAAACTTCGTATGATGAAATGCTAAATGTGACGATGTAAATTTAAATGTTGAGAATAAACATAAGTGGCGAGAATAGAGCGATCGTATAGTAAAGATGATAAGATTGACTTGCAGTAAAAATAAAATGAATAATCTTACTTAAATGACAACAGTAGACACATTGAAGAGACAGCAGTTATAAAAAATCTTCTTTATTCGTTGTTTCACTTGAGAGGTGGAAGGCAATTAGGAGAAGTAGGTCACTGTACACATTCGAAGAGCGTTCCATGTAGAATTATTAAAACTTGGAAGTAATTCCATGATAAAGATGAATACTGGTTAAAATCATTTTTTAAAGAAGGTCTTGATAATAAAAAGTCTGAAATCAAATATGCGTTAAATTAAAAAAAAACAGAGACCGAAGATAAACTTTTAGATATCGAGATAATAGCTATTGAAGAACATCGCTCTTTGAATTTAGGCGCTAAGACCCGAAATTCAAAAAAGACAAATCACGTTGTCAAAAATAATACATACTTTCGTAAATCTTAAAATCTGATCCGATCTTAAAATCTGTTAAAAAACTGGCTGCATTGATATATATACTACATAAAAGGGGTTTACAAAACTACATGCAGAAATGATTTAAATCTATTTGTTAAATTAAATTTACGTATTAATTGTAGAACGAATGACAGCACGGAAAAACGAAACTACAGTCAAAAAGCAAGAGGAGAGAGACACACCTCCAATATGACGCGCTCGACGTCACGCTTAATCTAAAAATAGATCAGGAAGAGGGGGAAAATCTGAAATCAAAGGTTCTGTTACTTGTGGTAAAAAGAAAAGGAAAAAAAAAAAAGACGATTTGAACGATGTTTTGCGTTGAAAATAAATAGTTTAAAACATGAGATAATAATGCTGCATTACAATTTAAAAAATAAATAATAAATGTGATTGCTACATCACACTAAAATCATTTGAAACAATCCGATGCGAATTATAGTTAGAAGAAAATACGCATGAAGGGGTTTTTGGTGCATTGCAAAGATGGAGATGTATTATGAGAGAAAGCACTTTTTTAAAATAAAAAACTCAGGCAAAATTAACTGAGTTTTTCAGAAATTAAATTTAAGGACGCATATGTTAATGTATGGTTAAAATTATATAATAATAATAAATACGATAATGTCATTCAAATTCGTTAATTTTAATGTAAAACTATTTACTTTAAACAGAAAATACAGTGTATTCCCGGACAATGTTTTCTTTTCCTTGCAGATATCAAAGATTTAAACACATAGAAAAAATGAATTGATGATGGATATTGGTGGGTAAAATAAATAAAACAAATCGACATAATTTATTAAAAAAATGTGATTAATTACTTTTAGTAAAAATATTTAGTGTTTATGAATTTAAAATCTGTTTTATGTAGTTTAAAGTATTTTAAAAGGTGAATCTCTGTTTAACGAATTTTCCATGTAACGAACTTTTTTCCGGGATTTAGCGACTTCGTTAAATAGAGGTTCGACTGTACATTGTGTTTCTAAACATAGGTACTAGTCATTCAATTTGAACTACTTAATTGCAAAAAAAAAAAAATAAATAAATAAATAAAAATAAAAAAAATAAATAAATAAAAATAAGACTACCTCAAAAATTTGTAAATTTTACAAACAATCATTTTAAGATTTTGTTTTTCTCAAATGGATCATATCACCTAAAGTACATTTCAGTAATTATGAATATTAACCTTATTAGAATGTAAGCTACAGCTCTTTTTAGAGATTACCTGTTAGTTGTTTACAATAGTAAAAAAATCTTTACCTGAGTTTTTTTTTCTATATTTCGAAGATAAAACAAAAAAAAATACTTCGTCAAATTTTGTGAAACTGTCGTATTGATTCATTTTTCAAGATAAACATTACACTCCCTGTAAGAGATACAAGGATCAAATATGAAATACATTGATTTTTTTTTTTCTACAAGAAATATTCAGTATTTCTTTTCCATACTATTTTGGGCATAATTGCAATTTAAACTGTTTATTTCAATTATTAAGTCACTAAATAAAACCCAGTCCATAATTTAGTTAAATAATGTGCCCTACTTACAGCAAAACAAGCAAATTTCAAAACGTCAGTCGAGGCTTAATGTGGAGACACATAAAGGTTTTGATTCTGTCTGCCTGGTAGTCCATATGTTTAAACAGCTCGAAATTTAAAATTAACAGTATACGTAGTAGGATTCAAAAGTTCCCAGACTGACTCTATAACTGTAAAAATATTACCAATTACATTGCTGAAACACATCTGCCTTCGAAATAAGGCCCTTGCACAACAATACACATTTGCCATCGCCTGTAAAGGTCATCAAAGCTCTTCTGGTATCCATTTTTAGCCATGTCCTTTAATCCAGTCTGGAATGCACTTTTTACTTCATCTGAAGTTTGAAATCGACGACCATGCATGTTAGGCGAAGACCAAAAGGAAATTCGAATTGAAGTGGTGGGAGGCTTAATCTCGGCTGTTGACAAAGATCCTTCCCTACTCTGCAGAATTGTTACTGGAGACTGGAAATGGTGTTTTTTATACGATCCGCAATCCAAGAGAGCATCGGCAACTTGGAAATCACCACGGAAGAAGAAATTTCTCCAAGATCGCTCTAAAGGAAAGGTCATGCTAGAGGTATTTTTCGATATCCAGAGCATTATGCATCTGGAATTTATCCCTGAAGGACGCACTGTCAACAAAGAACTCTATGTAGACATCCTGCGTCGTTTGCATGAGTCGGTCCGGAAGAAAAGGCCAAAATTGTGGGCTGAGCAGTCATGGGTGCATTTGCATGACAACGTTCCTGCACACCGATCCCTAATTGTCGGTGACTTTCTTACGAAAACAACTGTTTTGCCACATCCTCCTTACTCCCCTGATCTCTCAACCTGCGACTTTATCCTGTTTCCTGAACTGAACGTCGCTTGCAGGGTCGTCAATTTCAATCTTCAGATGAAGTTAAAAGTGCATCGCAGGCTGAATTAAAGGACATGGCTAAAAATGGATTCCAGAAGTGCTTCAATGACCTTTACAGCCGATGGCAAAAGTGTGTTGTTACGCAAGGCTTATTTCAAAGGCGGATGTGTTTCAGCAATGAAATTGGTAATATTTTTACAGTTATAGAGTCAGTCCGAGAACTTTTGAATCCTACCTCGTATATATAGATATATATACTGTTGGGGTAACTGGAACCATGAGGTAACTGGGCCATAGGCTATTTTATAAAAAACTGTTGGTGTTTTTTAAGTTTTAGCTTTTGTGAGCAATGTCCCTTTATCTCTACTTCCTAAAACAATGGGTATCAACTCAATCATAACTCTCACTTTGCTGTGATAGGTTGTCAAAAATGTAAGTTTCTTTTTTTAAAAACAACGTCAATATGGTTGAACTTCCTCGGATTTTTATTAAAATACTGTAAGTACTTTTATTAAACAATCTTTTTTTTTTTTAAAGATTAGGCATATAACTACATTAATATTATTAGGTATCTATACATATTTACTTCATGTTTTAAATGTAAGCCCGGTGTCCCAGTTACCCCATAAATGTTTCAAGAATGTGGTAACTGGGACATGTATCCTTGGTAACTGGGACATGCTGGATCCAGTTACCCCAATAGTTATAAAGAATTTTTTTGTGTTTCTCTTACTATGGGAAGCAAATTTCTCCATTGGTTTTTGCTCACAATAAAGAAAATGACAGAATATCTTATTAAAATAATGTAATGGAATTTAAAAAAAAGCATATTGAGTGGTATCAAACCAAATTTGTTGATCCCTTGAGAGGTGGTGATGTCGTTATGGCATCACTTAATTTTAATTCCTAATTGCCACATTGGCACCTGAATTTTATAATTAAAATTTAACCTTTATTAAGTACGCGAAAATATACTTTAACATGTTTTCAGATAGATTCTCTTGTGTCTATTATTCTATTCTATTGGTGTCATTAAATTATTTCAACATTTTACGAATGAAAGTACCTTGTCCCTGAAAGCCAGATAGCCAGACCTTAATTGTACTATACACAGGGGTCGCATTCTATAGGCATAGCTGCCAGTTTTTACGCTTTCTTGCTATCACTAAAATTTAATAGAGATTTTCATTTTGTTTAATCATAAGATTTCGACGATTAAATAAGACAACATTTACTATAATATTTTAGTGGTAAGAGGAAAGCGTAAAAGTTGGCAGATATGCTATAGGGAATCTTTTATCGTCCCTACCACTATTTTGAAAATAATATCTTCATTGCACCTTTCTTTAAGGAACAATAAAATTTTCCCTATATAATGTGACCCCTGGATAAAGATAAAGTACTTATGTATCCTTTTGTTCAGAGATTTACCTTGCTATTTTTTCCTTAAAATACCCATGTGACTTTTATACTTATTATCTATACTAAAGTACATAAGTACTTACTTAAGTTTTATATTTTTGGTATAAATAAATCTAATATTTTCACTTTTAGTGCTTTTTTTAGGACCACTGACAGCAAAGGTTTCCCTTACAACGCTGTGTATTGACATATAATTTACATGATCTGCTTGGTTTAAATTTTTTAAAGTTGTTTACACTTTTTCAAACAGGACCTGATATCCGATATGAAAAAATATAAACGCATGTGGAACATAGACCCCCCTGGTCCAGTTATCCCATTTTTTGGGGCAACTGGACCAATGAGGAAAGAAAGATGAAATATGCATATTTTTAAATATTAAAATGTAATTTTGAGCATTTCAGTCTGATAGAGGGAACCTAACTGAACACTGTACTGTAATGCTGGGCTTAATGAATCGGAGAGTGGAATTCAATCCAAAGTTTGAATTGAACAAAATTAATTCCGATTCATAAGCTCAAAATTACACTACAGCCGATGACGTAAGTGGTTGACATTGCTAAATGTGGTTTTTAAGAATTATTTTAAATTATTTAAGATCAAATAAAATTATATTTACTAGTTATCGTAGCTGAAAAAAAAATAAAGAAAAGAAAACACTCACCCAAGTACTTGAACACAGAAAGATAATTCACAAATGACGTTTATTTAAACATATATAAAATTTGCTAATTTGAATGCATTCTTACATTATGAATTATGAGAAGACTATCAAAATGAATGTAAAATTCAATATAATTTTAGATGATTGGAGATATATTGTCATCTAAGAAAAAGCAGAAGTAAATTGTTAAAATATGAAAATTATTTAAGTTAACATGATAGAATGTGAAGTTCGGATATCGTGATGTTATAGTCTGATATTTTAAGAAATATTTCTTTTAGTTTTAAGGCCTCCAAAATGAATAAAGTTCAGGAACGTAAAGTCAGACTAGGGGATAAAGTTCAGGAATATAAAGCCAAACTCGTATCGTAGAAGGACCCTTGTATTTGGAGAACTGTAAACATGCTGTTAACAATCTTCCTTCAGGAATGTAGATTCTATTTCTTTTTATTAAATGCGAATCCGAATCGAATGAGAAGTTACGGATTTGGAAAATTGGAAATAGGATGTTTGAGAACTTCCTTCAGAAATGCAGATTTTGACGATTTCAGTTCGTTACAAAGGCAATTTACTACTTATCGCATCGACAAAAAAAAACAGATAATCAATTCATGTTTTTATAGCAAAGAAGTATGCTTGATCGAAGAATAATAAAATGTCGATGAGCAGAACAATTCAAGGCTTCCAATTAATGTTCTATGAAATTTACTTAGAAATGCTTCTTGAAGGAAAAAAATTATATTTCCTTTAGATGATATACGGCCGCCAAGGCCTAACAGAACGTCGATCTCTTCTCACTGGCTAGCCGAACTCTTCTGCCGCAACAGCCGGCTAAAAAAAGCACGGCGTCGCAGCCCCCACAAGTTACTTGCTTTAACGGCTCCCTGGTGAAGAATGATGACTTTTCCAGAACCCAGAGTTTCAAACATGAAAAGCCATTACAGAGCGCGCCATCCAATTAAAAACGCCTATCCTCCCCGCGCCTGACGTCACACACAACGTGCGTGTTCCAAAAGGAATGTTAAACGATTTAGCAGACGTCCGGTTTTGAACTAAGCGTCTGTTTGGCAAAGGGGAATACCCTTCTTGTTGGAACTTTCAAAATGTCGGAAAGAATGATCTCATGGCGTCGCGCGCCGAAATTAAAAATGAGAAAAGATAGAAAATACATTTTTGCGTATTTCTGGCAAAGTATTTATCACAAGTCACTGAAAATTTTGCAATCGGCTAGAAATAAATATTTCTATCCACATAATATAATTTAAAAGGGAAATATTGATAAATAAAAGATTTCTATTTTTTATATTTTAGACTTAGAAAATTCCGATGTGTTTACACATTCGCGATGTATGTTGAAAGAAATTTGAAAGTTAAATTACTGAAATATAATAAAATACTAATTGCACTTAAATAATCTTAATAAGAGATAATGTTTACATTGAAAAATAAGGAAATATTGAATTATTTATCATTAAAATTTACATTATAAGTTTAAAACTTGTGATTAGAAATTAGGTGCTTGAAAATGTTAATTTAAGTTGTAAAATTGAAATAAATTATATTATTTAAATTAATTTGAATGGGAAATGATGCATTATATTTTTTATGATGCAACATTTTATCTCCCGGCAGCAGAAAAAAAAAGGATAAAAAAAAAAATTTAGCTGACAGGTTCGAAAAGATGAACCATCTGCAGATAATTCTATGCAAATTTAAAGGTAAACTACACAATATTAAACAACAATAAACACAATACAACAAAACAAATATATAAACACAGTACCAAACAAGAATACACAGTACAAGTAGAAATAGAATTGTAACACAATATCAAACAATAACAAACATGGTACAGGTAGAAACAAACCACTAAAATTTATATATAAACAAAACACTGCATGGGTGAGGTTCCAATTGGCCTATAAAAATGTAATATTTTCATGTGCAAACCCCTAACAGTAGACATATTGCAACTATGATAAAAAATAAAACTATATGTTTAATCATATTTTAAGAAAAAAACAAAATGCTGCATAAAGTTTTCAAGTATTGCAAAATCAAACCAATAAAATTAAAACAGGATAATACTGCAATTGTGATGTAGCTGAGACAACTGTATATCATTATTTGTAGTATTTATTTTGTTTACATTGTAAAATACCATCAATTTCTTGAACAAAAAACAAATGTACATTGTTCAGAATGATAGTTGTGCCCATTAAATTAAAAAAATTTAAGACATTAAGCTGTGAATTTTAAAATAGATCACATGTGATCTTGGACACTGAAATTTACAATATAAAATGTTATTCCCTTTAAATTATGAATAGTTGCACCTTGAAGGATTTATCGGAAGGGTACTAATTTTGTGATTATTTTTTGCCCCAAGCTATGCCGAATTTACCTTCTGTGTGTGCTCGCTATAAATTTGTTGGGAACTGAAAGAAAAAGAGAAATAACTTAGAGCAGTTGCTCCATCGTATTCTCATAAAATATCTCCACTAGTATTCAAAGAGCTGCAGCTAGGAGATTTGAGCATTGATAATTTTTCATATAATTTCTGGAACATATATAAATTTTCATTTGTAATTTATTAAAGTTGTCTCAAAAATATATTAATTTTTTTATATATATATTTTCTCATAATTTTTAATAATAGTTATATAGGATCCTATAATTAAATTTAAAATAAAACATCACATGGATAAGCAGTAAAAGTTTATATGTTGAGATCACCCTTCAATTTCAATATGATATGGATATATATTGTTCAAAAATTAGCAAAGATGAACATACAAAAAAAAATCTGTGGCAACATAATATTGCATTCCCATTATTTAAATTAAGGTAGAAAAAAAAATTTAGATGAAGGATAGTACCTATTATAAAATATAGAATTGTAAAATAATGAAATCAATAAATCAGTATGCTTAATCAATTGTATGAGTGAACAGTAATGGACAGTACGTAAGCGCTTACATTCCGTGACCACTAGTATTTCGCCAGCAAAATATTGAAAACTCATAGAATTGATACAGATGTTACCACTGTATTGTTTAAAAAAAAAATTGTAATTCAGAGAGATATATATACATATGAAGACACTAAAATGGAAATTAGAAAAAATGGGATTTACATTTGTAGGAAGATTGTAGTGCCCCCAAAAAAATTAAAATGTCCATAACAAAAGAAAATTAAGTGAGTAGAAAACAAAAAAAAACTAGCATCCTGTTGAGATGAGTTTTGATACATTCACCGTCATAATTCTGATTGTTGGATCAGTCATATGTTGAATTTGATAGTTATCGTTATTGCATATCTGGATAATTTTAAAAGGACCTGAATTTTTTGCATGGAAAGTATTAGTATGATTGAAATTCTTTAAATAAACTTTGTCGCCAATTTTCAACTTTGGAGGAGAACGACCTTTAAGAAATTTTGCATTCATTTTAAAATATTTTTGTTCATTAAGTTTAACTAATTCTCTGGTTGTTTTGATATGTTCTTGTTGTTGTTTAAAGTATTGGGAAGGTTCTTCAGCATCTTTAGGTGGTAAGAAAGTATCAATAGGTAAGTTTAAATCTCTGCCAAAAAATAAGTTTGCAGGACTAAAATTAGTTACAGAATGTTTAGAATTATTGTAGTGAAGCACAAAAAATTTCAATCTATCAGACCATTCAATTATTTGATCAGATAGTGAAGCAACTGATTCTTTCAGGGATCGATGGATACGTTCGATAACACCGTTCGACCTCGGGAAGTAAATGGACGAATTTCTACGTTTGATATTGAGAGATTTAAGAAAGGTTAGAAAGACATCAGAGGTAAAGTTTTTGGCATTATCAGATAATATAATTTTTGGTATACCAAACCTCGAAAAGTAGTCATTTAAAGCTTTAATTATAGATGGAGAAGTAGCATCTCTAAGCGGAATAGCTTCCAGAAAGCGTGAATAGTGGTCAACGATGGTGAGAATAAAAAATTTACCGTCATGTGACCTGGGGAGTTTACCCACAATATCTATTGCAAGCATCTCTCCGGGAGCTAATTCACACTTGGAAATGAAGGAAGGTTTTGTGTTGGTTTGTTTACTTTTGTAGGGAAGACATTTTTCACAGTTATTTACAAAATTTTGAACATCCTGAACCATTCCGTGCCAGAAATAATTCCTGGAAATTGTCTCAACCGTTTTTATCATTCCAAAATGAGCTTGGTGAGCAAGGGCAATGCAACTATTGATTAATGTTTTAGGAATAACGATTTTCTTTACTCTATTGACATTACCAGATTTCTTTTTAGCAAACATTAAAAGATCGTTATTAGGATTGATTGAGTAATTAGTGTTCGAACATGTTTTGGCAATTATTTTTTCTCGGATTTCTTTAAGTTTTTCATCATTTTGCTGCTCTTTTAGTATATTTTCGGTAGTTAGTGAGTCGTTAGTAGGTATAAAAATATTTAATGCATTTACATATAAATTAGGGTTATTAGGAAGGTCCACGACACGAGAAAGAAAATCGGCTGGATTAACAAGCCCAGGAATGTGCTCAACCTTAAAATTAAAACTCTGCAAATATAAAAGCCATCTAGTTATAATTTCAGCCTGTTTTTCTAGGTTTAAATGGTAAGTTAAAGCTTTAGCATCTGTTAGAATTTTGAATTGTCTACCGTACAAGAATTCAGAAAAATGTTTAACAGAGGAATAGATAGCATAAAATTCACGTTTGATTGAAGGGTATTTAGATTCTGCCTGATTTAATTGCTTGGAATAAAATTCAATGGGGTAGAATTTGTCATTGTGTTTTTGCATAAGAATTCCGCAAATTGCAACCATAGATGCATCAGTAACCAAATAAACATCCTTACTATCATCAAAATTTTTAACTGTTGGATTAGTAAGCAAAATTTCCTGAATCTTGAGAAAAGCATTTTGACAGTCCTTGCTCCAGAAGAATTTTACCTTTTTTCTCGTTAAATTTACAATAGGTTGTACTATTTTTGCAAAATCGAAAATTAAATGACGGAAATAATTTATCATACCCAGATAACTTTGAACTTGTTTCAGGTTTGTAGGAATGGGAAATCTATTGATTTTGTTTACATTATCAGTAGAAGGAGAGTGACCGTTTTTGTGTAATTTAAAACCTAGGTATGTTATTTGTTCTTTACATATTTGAAGCTTTTTAGGGTCTAAAGTGAGGTTAAATTCTCTCAATTTGTCAAAAACTTTCTGCAACCATATTAACATTTCCTCCAACGAATCAGCAGCAACAATTATGTCATCTAGGAAATATTGAACATTTTTACCTCTTAATGAGCTAAGGCAGTTATTTATTAAAGTATGAAAATAAGAAGTTGAGTTCACACATCCAAATGGCAGGCGTTTAGGTTGATAATTCCCATACTCCGTTGCAAATGCCAGTTTGGCCCTATCCTTCTGTTGAAGAAGAATTTGAAAAAATGCGGCTTTTAAATCCAAAACAGTATAGAATTTTTTGCCTGATATATTTTGCATAATGTCGTTGATTTTTGGTAAACAAATTTTATAAGGTTCAGTTATTGCATTAAGTAATCGATAGTCGATAACCATACGAAATTTAAGTTTGTTAGGGTCATCAGTAGGTAACGTCTTCTTTTTAACAAAAATGACTGGAAAACAGTAGTTTGAGGTTGAATTTTCTATAATGCCAGCCTTCAGAAGATCAGCGATTTCATTTCTAGCAAACTCCTTGGCAATTCTAGGAATGGGATATGGTTTTGTTTGTAAAGCAAAATCATGCAGTAAGTTAAACTGAGGAACAACTTTATCTGTACATCCCAGTGTACTGTATGAAGAAGAAAAAACAGCTGAATTATTCATAAGAAGTTTGAGAACTCTCTTCCTATCTGATTCAGGTAAGTGATCAACTTGAAAATTATTAGCTTTTAGTTCATTTTTACGAAGTTCTAAAATATCATCACAAATTAGCGAATTTACCCTTTATGTTTTACTGTTGTCATGCGTAGAAATTTGATCTTTAGAAATTTGTTTTAAGTAACCTAATTTAGTATTTTTGTTGAGGACAATTTTTTGACTATTGTTGTTGAATACATACAGAAGAATAGAATTGTTAACATTTGCTTCATGAAGACTAAGATCTAAGTTTAGTGGCAATTTGGTAGTTAATGGAACAAATAAATAGTTAAATGAATTGTTAATTTTATGTAATGCTTTAAGTCTTATAATCCTGCCATGATTTGGCCGAATAATGACACGGTTAGCTGGTGTGACAAAGTTTTTGGAATCTTCATGATTAATATCGTTAGAGAGAGAATTAATATTTTCATATGATTCAGCATTGGAATTTGAAATATCATGAATAGTATTATTGTCATTGGAACTTAGATTTTCATTGTTAAAATTAGAAGTTTGAGTAGAATCAGGATTTTTATTTTCGAAAGGAAATGTGAGGTTTCCCATGATAAGTTGAGAGTTGGCAGAGTCTAACAAAACTTTATTTCAGTTTAAAAAATCATAACCGAGAATAATTTGGTAGTTAGAGTGCCAATTATCATGGGTAACGAAAAACACATTGCTGAACCATTTATTACGAATTTTAAAGTTTAATTGTACAGCAGAAAAATAAGGAACACTGGAATTATTGATGGTCTTGATGTTTACAGATCTAGATAAAAAGTTAAGTTTATTGTTTTGTTTAAGTAAGTTAATAGTTTTAGGTTGTATAAGAGAAAGATTTGCCCCAGAATCCAGAAGACCAATAAAGTTATGTTTTCCAAATGTTAATTTAATTAAAGGAAGTGGAGAATCATCAGAAAAACATGACATAAGTGATTTGGGAATGTTAACAGCAGTATCAGAATAATTCATACCCTCGTGCAAAAATTTATCATCTAGGGCTCTGTGAGATTGAGGGGAAAAATTGTGCAAAATATCATCAGAACCCTCTAGAAGTTTAAATTATTTCTTCTGCCTCTGCCACGATATGGTCGATAATTATTTCTACCTCTGCCCCTATTGAATCTCTGCACATTGTTATCGCTACCTCTTCTAAAATCTCCAGCAAAGTTTCTGCCCTGATTCTCAAAATATCTATCATTACTTGGAGAATTACTGTTAGGACTTAAAAATTTACTTGCTTGATTAGCAGCACTGTTACCCTGACCAGAAAAATTTTGCTGCGGCGAAAAAAATCCCCTATTATGCAAAGACGGAAAAAACCAGCAATCGCGCGTATTATGCTGTTTGCTACAGATATGGCAAACAGTCCGCTCTTCTTTTAATCCTTTTAACTGCTCCGCCATACTCTGCAATAATTTATTTGAATTTTCTTGTTGTTTCAACAAAATTGTAATCAATGAGTCCTGACTGCTGTTGTTTGAAACCTGCGTCGCGTTGATGGTGTTGACTGAGAAAGAGCATTGCTGTTCCAAAGCTTTTTCGCAATCCATAGCACTAGAAACCAGATCATTGAAATTTTCCTTTCCAAGTTTAAGTACCTCTGTTTTAATATCCGGTCTAAGAGCTTCGAGCAATTTATTAAACATCAATTTTTGCTTTAGAATGGCCATTTGAGGAATATCCTCAGCGTTCGGAACCAATCGATTGACTAATTTTTTTACTACCTCAGCCAACTCCTTCACTGTCTGTTTAGGTTTTTGTCTTATATTTGAGAACTGATAAGAGGTTTCCTGGAAATTCTCTTCTCTGCTAAATTTTGCTCTAAATAAACGCACAAAATTTTCAAAATTATCAATATTGTTAATTTCTGGATCGCTCGCAACATATTCCTGCGCCTTGTCTCTACAATACAGGCGGAAGAGTAGAATACGATTCTCGTCGTTCCAATTCTGTATGTTACAGACATCACTAATGTTTTTAATGAAAAAATGTACATTTTCCCCTTCTTTTCCATGGAAAGTGGGAATCGCTGCCATAAGCGCGTTTAATTGCAAATCATTTGCCATATCGTAATAATTTGTATACACGTGAAAAATCAAAAGGTATACTAAAACACTGATGTATGACAAATAAATTATCTTAAAGCAAAGCAAATAAAAAAATAATACTGGAAAAATTTGTTAAAATGATGAAGGAAAGAAAAAAAAATTATAAAAAAAAAATGGAAGATTACTTTTTAAAAAATTTTTCTAAAAATGCATATTAATGTGCAATACAGTTAAACTAAATAAATATATGCAAAAATGTACAAATCCCCCAAAATAGAAAAAAAGGAACACAATAACTACAAATATCAAAACATGCAACAATAAATCATTATAAATTCAAAGCGTAATACATAAAGTTTTCGTTTTTTCAATTTATGAAAAAATATTAGCAAATAAATCTTTGAAAAATCAAATTTCTTTTCTTTACATATATTTATAGAATCAAATCTTAAAAGGAAAATAAATAAAAATATAAATCATGTATATTTTAAAAATATATTGCACCAATATGAGGTCCGCACATGAAATAGAGAGAAAAAAAAAATATATAAGTTTAGTGAGTATTATTTTTAAAATAAATGATTAAATAATTAATAAGTTAATTAATAAATATGCTTTATCTATTATCATGAAAAAGTAATGAAACCCGATCTCCGATCTTTAAAGTTATGGCATCAATTAATGCCTATGAATGAAAAGAAAAAATTAATATTAAAAAGGCTTAAAACAATAACTCCAAGAATGAAATCACTAAGTTAACGGCACCATAAATGTACTGTCCTAAAAAAAATAAAGAAAAGAAAACACTCACCCAAGTACTTGAACACAGAAAGATAATTCACAAATGACGTTTATTTAAACATATATAAAATTTGCTAATTTGAATGCATTCTTACATTATGAATTATGAGAAGACTATCAAAATGAATGTAAAATTCAATATAATTTTAGATGATTGGAGATATATTGTCATCTAAGAAAAAGCAGAAGTAAATTGTTAAAATATGAAAATTATTTAAGTTAACATGATAGAATGTGAAGTTCGGATATCGTGATGTTATAGTCTGATATTTTAAGAAATATTTCTTTTAGTTTTAAGGCCTCCAAAATGAATAAAGTTCAGGAACGTAAAGTCAGACTAGGGGATAAAGTTCAGGAATATAAAGCCAAACTCGTATCGTAGAAGGACCCTTGTATTTGGAGAACTGTAAACATGCTGTTAACAATCTTCCTTCAGGAATGTAGATTCTATTTCTTTTTATTAAATGCGAATCCGAATCGAATGAGAAGTTACGGATTTGGAAAATTGGAAATAGGATGTTTGAGAACTTCCTTCAGAAATGCAGATTTTGACGATTTCAGTTCGTTACAAAGGCAATTTACTACTTATCGCATCGACAAAAAAAAACAGATAATCAATTCATGTTTTTATAGCAAAGAAGTATGCTTGATCGAAGAATAATAAAATGTCGATGAGCAGAACAATTCAAGGCTTCCAATTAATGTTCTATGAAATTTACTTAGAAATGCTTCTTGAAGGAAAAAAATTATATTTCCTTTAGATGATATACGGCCGCCAAGGCCTAACAGAACGTCGATCTCTTCTCACTGGTTAGCCGAACTCTTCTGCCGCAACAGCCGGCTAAAAAAAGCACGGCGTCGCAGCCCCCACAAGTTACTTGCTTTAACGGCTCCCTGGTGAAGAATGATGACTTTTCCAGAACCCAGAGTTTCAAACATGAAAAGCCATTACAGAGCGCGCCATCCAATTAAAAACGCCTATCCTCCCCGCGCCTGACGTCACACACAACGTGCGTGTTCCAAAAGGAATGTTAAACGATTTAGCAGACGTCCGGTTTTGAACTAAGCGTCTGTTTGGCAAAGGGGAATACCCTTCTTGTTGGAACTTTCAAAATGTCGGAAAGAATGATCTCATGGCGTCGCGCGCCGAAATTAAAAATGAGAAAAGATAGAAAATACATTTTTGCGTATTTCTGGCAAAGTATTTATCACAAGTCACTGAAAATTTTGCAATCGGCTAGAAATAAATATTTCTATCCACATAATATAATTTAAAAGGGAAATATTGATAAATAAAAGATTTCTATTTTTTATATTTTAGACTTAGAAAATTCCGATGTGTTTACACATTCGCGATGTATGTTGAAAGAAATTTGAAAGTTAAATTACTGAAATATAATAAAATACTAATTGCACTTAAATAATCTTAATAAGAGATAATGTTTACATTGAAAAATAAGGAAATATTGAATTATTTATCATTAAAATTTACATTATAAGTTTAAAACTTGTGATTAGAAATTAGGTGCTTGAAAATGTTAATTTAAGTTGTAAAATTGAAATAAATTATATTATTTAAATTAATTTGAATGGGAAATGATGCATTATATTTTTTATGATGCAACAAACACATTTACAGAAATTCAGACTTTAATTGAAATGAACATTAGCTTTTTGAAGCTGAATTGTCAAAAGCTCCAGAGTCACATTGTAAAGTCATGTCCCAGCTGCCCCAACTAACCTTATATTTGTTAGTTTAATTTGCTTCATATATTCGAAAAATATTGAACATTTCTATTCCTTCATAAAGCTTTTCTACGGGAATTCAGATGATTTTAAAATTACATTATTCACTAAAAAAAAAAAAAAAATGTTAAATTAAGGATGCTAAATTTTTAATAAGGTCTTAAATTAACCCAATTGGTTTCAAAAAATTTTTCAAATAATTGCCTTCAATTATTTGAAAGAAATCAAATATTCAGATTATCGATTTTCTGAATTAATTGTATAACTTATTGGGAAATTTTATGTATCTGTTTCAAAAATATAAAACATTTTACTTCTCAATTTCTACAAATTTTCTAACAACATCCCCCCCCCCCCCCCTTTCATTTAACTGTTACCTAGCAACTGTATTTCACAGCATATCACAAAAAGAAAAGTTAAGAAAATCCCACTATTTTGCTGTAATTCACAACCGATTGGCTGTGAAACAATAAATATTTTAGATATTAAAAAATAGAGAATAAAATGTGAATAAAAAACAAAGAGTGTAATAATATACATATTTTTAAATATGCTTTTGTCAATTAATAGTTCAATAATAATTAAATTATGATTATATGTTGAGAAAACCATTTAGAAATCATGAATAGATAGTTTAAATGATGTTTTTACTCTTTCCTGTTGCTATACCTTAAAAAAGAAACAGGGCAAAAAATATAATAATGTAAAAAAAAATCAGTAGTTTGCATTTTCTATCGAGTGAAGATCAAAGCAGTGAACTTTCCATAATCGGGGCCCATGCCAAATTAACATATCATAGCAGAAAATTATCAGAACAACATGAATTGCAGCCATAATTTCAGTCTCGTGTGAGTTTTAAGATAAACACTGAATACTAATAAAAGAGTGATTTAAAAAAAAAAATTAAACAATATTTTTACTTTTATACTTATTTTTTTATACATTTAAGCATTATTTAAAAATTATTTTTTGAATTTATTTGAAATAAATTTATGATACCAGTTATTAATTTTTGCTGAGGAATTTGGGAACCCAGCGTCCTTAATCAAATTCCACCAGTAGCCAACAACCCAATGTTAGCAGAAATAACCCTAAATATGGCGTAAATTAGAGTAATTAAATACAAGAGATAAATAACAAAGCTTTTTAAAGTTTTACAAAAAGGTTCAGCATGTTGAAAATTATAGGAATAAAATATTTTCATGTAAAAGGCAATTTCAAAGTCGAACACTATAAATATAATAAGCAAAAAAAAAAAAAAAAAAAAAAAACTAATTATGGCTTACCTATCTTGGGGAGTCATGGCAGCAAGAAATTGTTTTGCCCGCTCCACATCGTAATTGCTGCTGTCTAAAGCCATATTGACTAGTGTACGAGACACAGCTGGAAACTGTTCTTGGAGTCGGCTTACCACTGAAATATTGAAAAAAAAAAAAGTGTTCAATTAATACATGAAAAAAAAAATAAACACATCATCATCAAAATGGCACTAGAGAAACTCTGAAATTTCCATTGCCAATAAAAATATATATGTGCCATTTCAAGAGCAGAGAAATAGTCGATTTAATCTAAAAAGTAAAACAGCTTTTTGAAAAGGGTCATTCTGACCGATTTATTTTCAGAGCAAACCTTCATGAGAGACATATGCCAAAAGGGGGGTGGGGGATGCCTTGTATGGAGGACTTTTTAAGGAATCCTATCCATTCATAGGAAGAGATTTTTTAATGGAATTTTGAAATGTTTTAATTAGTTTGAAAGGAATATTTTTAATTCACTTGCATACATATATAAAATAATGATTAAAATACACATTTACTTTTAAAACATTAAAATTTTAGAAAACTTTCAAAACATTTAATGTAATTTCAAAATAAACTCACCCCCCCCCCCCCCCTCTTGATAAAAAATATATATATATATATAGAGAGAGAGAGAATGCATGATGACAGTGTATGCATTTCCCTATAAATTACAGAATTTATTTAACATGGTACAATTACATTAACAGTTTCAAGAAAATAAATACAGTACTAAATTTTTTCCTATCAAAATTTGCTGCTCCCCAAACCCTACATTTTAAAACTTTCAGGATTTGTGCAATTCATTTTATTCATTAACTTGAAAGTTCTCACTATCACCTACCTAAATACGTGTTAGGAAAAGGACTTAGCTGCTATGCATAAATAACCTTCAGTCTATCACTTTGAGCATGTTAAATTTATAATTTATCATAATACCAAACAAATTTACATTGGACCATTGAAATAAAACATTTTTAAAAAATCACCTTACTTAACATTTTACAAATTTTTTAAGGGTTTAAGACAAATATTTCAAGAAACTTTATCTTTTAGTTTATTTTTATTTTTTGCAAATTTCATAAATTGTCAACAGAAAACATGAAAAATTATAACTAGAATTACAGAACACATGGTTTTATTCTAAAAGCCTACTGGATATGAAATTTCTATTTTTTGTCTTCTTTTTTTAATACCC
Organism: Maratus speciosus; assembly: GCA_963932465.1. Classification (NCBI taxonomy): domain Eukaryota; kingdom Metazoa; phylum Arthropoda; class Arachnida; order Araneae; family Salticidae; genus Maratus; species Maratus speciosus. Next base: position 635,450,422 of record OZ010786.1, read on the forward strand.
AACAGAGATTAATACATAACAATAAAAGTTGCTATTAGCAACTAATGTTTTCCTCCATAGCAACACACAACTTGTCAAGAAATCAATATTTCTACTGGTTCTAAAGCTCATTCAAAAATTATGCTTTTTAAGAGGGTTAAGTTTACTATTCAAGAATAAGAACAACAAAAGTGAAAGAAAGAAAAAAAAAGGAGAAGGAAAATTTTCACCCATCTCCACCCCCCTTCCTTCACCTACCAAACATATATCTAGAATGTATCTCACTCTGCTAAGGAGAAAAGGTGGGAAGCAGAAATTTCAACAGGAATTCAGGTGATTGAATAATTATTCAATGATGAAACAAGCAACAAATGGGGTAGAAAAATTTAGAATAATTAAAGAATTTTAAAATTTGTGTGTTAGGAGAGCAAAAGAGGGGCAACAAAAATTTGGAGGGGGTCAGAAATTTAGATGATTGATTATTCTTTTATTATTAGCAGAAAACATTAGCAGAAAAGGCCAGAGAAAATAAATAGTTTTAAGGATTTTTAACTTTGTATGCTCTGAGGATGAGGGGAGGACAAGGGGGCAGAAATTTTAGTCCCTGTTAGGGAATTCAGGTGATTGACTAATTAATCACTGATGCAACAAGAAACAAATGGGGTAGAAAATTTTATATTAAAGAATTTTTTTTAAAAGCAAAGCAAAAGCAAATTTAGGCGATTGATTATTCATTTATTATTACTACAAAATAACAAATAACACAGAAAAAAAATTAATAGTTTAAAAGATTTTTAACTTTGTATGCTCTCAGGACAGAAGAAGGGAGATACAGCAGAAATTTTGGTGTGTGGGAATTTAGAGGATTCATTATTTAATTATTGTTATAACAAAGTAAAAAACAGTGCTAAATCTTTTTTAAATATCAAAAAGTTTTAAAGATTTTAAACTTTATGTGCTAGAGGGGTATAGGGTATTTAAATGAAATCTTTAAAAAGTGGAAGTCTCCTGAGATGTAGAAGACTCTGTCCCTTTTTTACATCATAACCTTAGACAGGGTTCCTACACAATTCTGGTAAAAAAAATTCCCTGACCTTTCTCGATAAAAATTCGTCTTATATATTGTTGTAAAACCCTCCACAATGGACAATTTTAATCTAGATAAATGCTAAAAAAAAAAAAAAAAAAAAAAAGGATGTGCTGTTTGAATTTATTACTTTTAATTATTTTTCACATTACACTATTGTTATATAGTTTGTATAAATATTATATAAGAATTTTATGTTGGATGAATAATTAATTAAAAATTTCTTCATTTACAATAACCGAGATTCTAATGGAAAGTAGTACATCAACAATCCCCTGACTTTTCCCAGACCACTTCAAATATTTAAAATTTTCCCTGACATTTCCCTGACTTTTTGCCTACATTTTCGAATTCCCTGACTTTTTCCTGACCTGTAGGAAACCAATAGGAACCCTGTTAGAAAAAGGTAATTATATACATATATAATTTTTTTTTAATATTAAAATGACTTAAAAACAAAACAAAAAAAAAAGGTAAATTTTAAAATAATTTTACAATTTATCAAAACAAGAAAACTGCAATCAACATTACAGGATGTTCTAAGTATTATTTAAATCAAATATCTAAAATCATTAAATATTTTTACATAGAACATGCTTATTCATGTTTTTTAAAGCTTTTTAACTAGTTTCCCTTTACACATTAATTTTCTAACAACATTATACTACTGGATACAATTAATAAATGAAGATAGCGTAATTAACAAAAAAAATTAAAATAATAATAATCCTAACTGCTCAGTTATTTATTTATTAAAGACATTTATGAAAAAATATATTTATTTAAAGAATCTATTAAATCACAAAATATTATCTCAAAATTAGTTATTCTCTTAAAATTAATCAAAAATTAATTAATATTTTTGTAAACTTAAACTCAACTTATTTAAGTAAAGCAAGATTTTATAACAAAACAATAAAGGAACATAATTTCTAAAACATTCCTAAGATTTTTACTACTACTATTATTTTCTTTTTAAAAAAAAAGTTTTCCCAAAACAGAATCTAAAATTATTTTGCTATTATTAAAGTTAAATAAATGCAAAAATTATAGCCAACTTCTGTAGAAATATTTTATTGAGTAGTTCATTTAATAATGTGATAAAAATAGATTTACAATAGAACAAAAAGACCAATGCTAAAAATGATCTTATATGCTATTAAAATAATAAGAAAAGAAATAACTTCAGACAACTAAAAAGTTAAACAGAAGTTCAATATTATAGTTGGTTGATATTTTAAAAATAGTTGATCATCACTTTATTTATTTTGTGTGCATTTTTATGTTGGGCTTTTTTTATCTTCAACCTTTCATTAAAAATGTAGATAATGTTAGAGAACTGATTCCTAAACTTTATTGTTATGGGACACCTTAAAGTTTCAATTTTTTTTTTTTTTTTTTTTGTGAATCCCTCAATATATGGGTACATAGAATACAGCCTTTTATATAATCTATCCTAATGGACTAACAGATGAACTGTGCACAAAGCATAACACAAGAATAGTTAGTGAAGTTATCAAGTATGCAAAAAAATAATTCATTGTAATTTATGGCATTGCTTTGCAGCAAAAACAAAATCTGTTTAGTCCTTGAAACTTTTTTTCATAATTTTAGACTCAAGTCACTTTCTACATAAAATGAAACAAAACTTTTTTTTTTTTTTCCCACAAAGTTATTTATCTATCACGATGTTTTAATTTAAAGCTATAACATATTGCTTTTATTGTACTATTGCAACAGATAAAATTAATAATACATTTTTTTTAATACCTGGCAAATCATTCCCACCAGTGAGTATAGGGATGCAGAGAAGTGGGGACAAGTCAGGAGGGGGGGGGGGGGGGTTCTAGGGCTCCTGATAAAAAGGAGGTCCCATGCTACTACTATAAATTTTATACAATTATATGGAATGAATAGTTTTTTTGGAATGTTTAACTTTAAATTCTGTTCCTGTACAGAATGGGAATGAGAAAATAGACTGCTCAAAACAATTTATAAATTTGTTTTGATTTAAAACAATAGTTTTCAAGATCATTGTTTGACCTAGGCTTAAAAAATAAAAAACATCCCATATAAAAATAATGTAACATTCTTTATGTTGGTGTGAAATATTGCATCTAATTTGCTTCTATAGCTCATAACACAAACATACAGTTAATTATACATGCACGTCATCTGAACAGATTTCTGTAAAGAAATCACAAATAGTACATAATTAATTATTACTTAAATGTTAATTTGATTTAAAAATGAAATTACTTAAGAATGAATTCAATTTAAAAATAACGAATTTATTAAGTTTTGTAACTTCTAAGATTTCCCCCTTTTTTCTGGATATACATATAGCGGGGAGGTGGAGTTTTAGGAAACTTTATCCTGGGTCCCAAATCGACACTCTGCACCTCTAGCGGGCCTTGACTAGTTTTTTCAGGTTCATTGTCACAAAAATTAGGACAGAGAGACAAAAAAAAAGCAGGACAGTGGCTTCTAAACCAGGACATAAAATTACAGTAGTGATAACGGAAGCTGTCTATAACGGAATCCTATCTTAGACGTATAATTTCATTTAACTTAAATTAGCAACACCATGCAATTATACTTGCTGAGACTAATGTCTGTGTAAAACAGAGTTTTTATCCTGTCTCTTACAATTATATCTTAGCAGGTTTTTACTTAATAGACACACAATTTATATAATAAAATCTCCTAGGATGGAATCGTAGGGACTGGAACAAAATTCTACACTATACTTTCTTCATAGAGATAATGAAATTTTTACTTTTAAAACAGAATTCCATTATAAACGGGTTTTGTTTTCGCTATGAACTTCGAAAAATTGCATTTTAGATACGTTTCTGCCTAGGTAGATAGATTTTTAAAGTGTTGTTTTCGAAAGGACTATAATAATTTTCTGGAATAGATAGATTCTGTGTTCATAGGTTTTGTTGTATAAAATCCCGCTCTATGCAACAGGGTTGCTGGCTTTTAGTCAGGCCAAAAAAAACATTTTCTGGTTTTAACCAATTAAGGAAAGCTGGCTTTAATTTAAAAAAAGAATTATTATATTTAAAAAGTTATTTTACAGCTAATACATTTTAAATTTGGATTAATTTATTTTTAATACAATTATAAATATTTTCTACTAAAAAAATTATAAATTTCTATTAAATTTGTCAAATAAATTAAGTCTTTATAACCATTAGAAGGCAACAGTGAAGGCATTATGTCTGAAAAAATATATATATAAATATTGAAAAGAACATAAATTATGCTGCAAAGTGGTATTTTAAAATTCTATATTACATAGCTCCGCATGTACTACACATTTTAAAGACTATATTTAATTAAATAATGACAAAATGTAACACATCAAAATAGAAACATTCTTACATGTCCATATGGAAAGATTAAGTCATAGAATGAACAATGTTGAAAGAGAAATTAGGAAGAATACAACATATGAGGAGAGTTTAGTACATAAGTGTATAAAAACAAAGAGAGCAATTAAAAAGTTCTCCAAATAAAATTTGTTGAATTAAAATTTTGAAAAGCTTGTTGCTATTTAAAAGACTGCATATTCATGCATAGGCTATTCCTAATATCTACTGTTTTTAATAGTAACAAAGGTGTTTTTATTATATGAATTTATGAATGATTTTAAATATTTATGAGAAATAAAATAAGACTTGTATATTAATCACATTTGTCCCGAGATAAATCAGGGGTAAAAGCACCGTTTCCTTACACTTGCTACCGGTGAAATGGTTAATAGCTCTTAAAATTAGTTAAGTAATGAAACATATAACTAAGTAACCATTGTCCTCTTTCATTTTATAAAGCAGTAAAAATGGGAAAAAAAGGGTTAGTGTAAAAAAGGCCAATTTTGGCAAAAAAAAAAAAAAAAAAAAAAAAAAAAAAAGCTGGTTAAAACCAATAAAAGCCACTGTTGTGGCTTTTTTTAATTTTAGCCTTTTTTTTTTTTTTTGAAAAATCAGAATTTTTTGCATCCTGTGCAGTGGTAATGCAGGACAAAGTGTTGAAGCCTCTGAAAATCAGGATATCCTGCATTAATCGGGACACCTGGCAACACTAGTCTTGACCCATAGTTTGGAAGCTGCCGTGATAGAAAGAACAGAAAACAAACAATATTTACACTGTAGTTTGTCAGATGCGCTGGGTGGAATAACGATGACTGGACGTTCAGGAGTAGGAGGAGGTCTAGGTATGTCAAGAGATGGCTTCCGGAAAGGCTGGCTTGAGTATGGACGAGTAATCGGTGTATCACGCTTCTTGTAACCCATACCTGACAATCGGTTCGAGGCTTCCTGGGCATTGTTGTCACAGCTGAAAAAACAACAAAAAGCAATTACAGTTCAGAAGATAAGATACAAATGACATCTTAACAAAGCGAGTTAAATAGATTGAGTATAATGTTTATAATCATGTAATCTATCTACGTAAAAAACAGTGTGTGTTATGTTCCTTAAGCTGATCTACAATTTTTGACCAATTTACACAAAACCAAATGCAGTAAATTCTCTCAAATCCGCACAACTTGGGACCAGAGGTTGTGCAGATTTTAGAATTTTATGGATTTCTGGCTTTGTTTACATTTTTTAAAACAGTAATTTAAATGTAATAATACAATAGGTTAGTTTTTAAAATGATCAAATTATTAAAAGTAAAGGTCAAGTATATAATTAATAATGTATAATTAAATATGTATAATAAAGATGAGATACATTTTCCTTGAATTATTCAATGGAATTTCATCCTAAAGGTACCCTATTAATTCACATCAAAATCATAAAGTAAGGAAGTTTTATTTGAGGTTTAGCCAGTCTTAATAACAACAAAAGCTTGATTAATACGTAAATATATTTGGTTAAAAGATTGTGGTTACCAGTGACATCAGCAATATCTTGATTTTTTTTTTTTTTTTTTTTTTTTTTTTTTTTTTTTTTTTTTGAGAAATAAATGGATTTTTCCTTTATGAAAGATGACGAGTTCAGTCATATTATTGAGAGTTACATATTAAAATACAAAAGGAATCATATAAAACTGAAAAAACTCTGTAATTTTGTTCCTACATTTGAACTGAAAGTTTCATTCTTTACATCTGCAATGATGTGCAGATTTGAGTGAGTCTACTGTACATGTGTTTTAGAACCTGAGACAAATTACTGTCTCCTTAAAAAAATTCCCAGACTATTCTTTGCCTCTTTTTCCAACCACCTTTCACAGTTTACAAATCTATTTTTTTTTTTTTTTTCAAATGCAATTTTTCTTTCCCATTGCCACAGCCTAAAAAACAGTGTAAGAATTTAAAAGAAAAATTAGAACATGTGAACTTTGTTTTTATAAGCTAATAAAAATTCAGACACATTCGCTTTATTTTTGTATCGAAAATTAATGACATTCTGAGCTGAAAATGTTAATTTTTTGTACATAAAATTAAAAATAAATAAAAATTAGCAGTGCTTTTATTTAAATATATTTTGAGTTATAAAACCTACTATAATACAGACATTTTAATTTCAAGAAAAATATCCAGAAAAAAAATAAATAAATAAATAACCTCTTAAATATGACGTCACTTTCTATGAGATGCTTTTAGTATGTTGTCAAAGAGATTCTAAACAAACAGCTGCTATGTTTTATTCCCTATTTTCTTTGTATACTACAGCTGTATCTTATAGTTATACCTTATAGCTAAGTGTTTTGATACTTTAGATGTATTGACACTTTCATTTGAATGTCTTTTACAGATATTTAGATTAACTCTAAACAAGTCCGATTCATCACTGACAGAAATACTAACTGAAAAAAAAAAAAAAAAAAAAAAAAAAGAATTCAAATATAATTTTATTGTTGGTTCAAACGCTACAACCAAAAATAAAACAACACAAAAAATTTTCTTGCTAGCCTAATTTTTTTCAACACAAGCCAAAAATAAAAGAAAAAACAGTTATTAAAATCATATTTAGTAATCAGTAACTTTATATTCAATCATTAACTTTTTACATAATAAGAAAAACAATCCATAATTCATTCTTTCTTTATCTAAATATTGTTAGCATGGTAAAAAGTAAACATAACATAAACATAAGAGAAATTTACAACTGCAGTTGCATTCACTAGAGCACACTGCTCAAATCTGGTGACCAAAACTCAATTGAAATGACTGGTGGCCAAAACTCAATTTTTTTTTAATGTTCTTCGGATGGGCTGAGCTGTTCTTCCCAAATAGCATTACATTCCTACATTTTTTCTGCATTTTTAGGTCGAAGTTGCACATATTTGAGACGAAAAAAATCACACAGTCATCCAAGTTTGCTTTTAGTTTGCATATTCGCAGAGCAAACTCTTCATATCAAGAAAAAATCAAATATCTAGAAAAATACATGAGGAATTAACCTGAAACTGAAGGTGTGTAAACAGCATAGTATAGGTCATATATTTCCACGAAGATTTTTTCCCGAAACCCCATAGGGGACTGTCAACAAATTGAAAAAGATACGAATATCTTTTGGATAACCCTGTAAAAACTAATGTAGCAAAAGTGTTCAAACTCCAGATTATCAATAAGTGGCTTATTGTAATACAGTAAACTATCTGTAAGGCGGACTCTGTGTAAGATGGAAATCTGTCTAACTCGGAAAGATTTCCAAGTCCCTGCGAATCCATAGGCATAGAGTAAAATTTGTCTAAGGCGTAATATTGTCTATTACGGAAAATTTCCTCGATTCTGATTGATTCCGCCTTAGACAGAGTTTACTGTATACTGTTTTCATTTTTATAAAGATAGCATGTATACTCATAGAGAAATTAAGGTTTTTATAAAAACAACCCAAATTTCTCCAAGTTTTTTGCTGAGTTCTTAATATATAAAAAAGTTCCTTTCAGAAAATATGACAAACAACATTGTACACAATACTCTGCAATCAGAATTTAAAAATAATAAAAATTGGATGAAAAATGAGCTATACATGCTATTCTCATAAAAATGAACAGAGTATATTACAATAAGCCACTTAATAATCTCCAGTTTGAACACTTTTGCTACATTAGTTTTTACAGGGTTATCCAAAAGATATTTGTTCTTTTTTAATCTGTTGATGGTCCCCTATGGGGTTTTGGGAAAAAATCTTCACGGAAATATATGACCTATACTATACTGTTTACACACCTGCAGTTTCAGGTTAATTCCTCATGCATTTTTCTAAATATTTAACAAAACGTCTAAAATCGCAAGTGACCGGCCGCCTTTGGCCATATAGTGTACATGTTGCATAAAACATAGAGGACTCACTTATTTAGAACATCAAAAAGAACAGCTTCATCACACTCGGGGAAGACAAGCTTCAAGTAACGTAGCTTCATTTTGGGCGAACTAGGATGTGGACTTTGATGGCGACTGGTATAGCCTCTGCTACCAGTGACTAGAGCTCCTATCACTTCATGCTCTTGATTGTTGTACCTGGAAGGAAATAAATAAATTTTCTAAAATAATAAAGGAATAAGGTCAAGTATGCAAGATTAAAAAAATAAAAATAAGTAAAATTAGATTTTCATTTTATTTTATGTTACTTTAATAATAATTATTCAAAAGAATTATTAAAAATATCAAATTAAAAAGTTTAAAATGCATACAATGAAATATCATTTTGAACAAGTAATTTTCAAACAGAAATTAAAACTAACTTCAAGTGACTGTTTCTTAATGCATGACTTGCTTACAATTATGCAAAAAAGAAAAAAGTGTGCCTAATTTTCTATTTACTTATTGCTAGAGTTGTCCGGACCACTGTCACAAAAAGTGTGACAGGGAGACAAAAAAAGCAAGACGGTAGCTTCTAAATCAGGACATAAAGCTACAGTAATTCCAAAAAACCTGTGTATAACGGAATCCTATTTTAACATAAAAAATTCATGGTTCCTATGGAATGAATTTCATAAAATTACACCTGTTAAGATGGCAACCTGTCTAAAATGAAATCTTCCTCTGGTTACTTGAATTTTCATCTTAGTAGTTTTTACTGCAATACATAAACAAAATAATCTTCTACAATAGAATGTGTGAACACAGAATCGGTAGGGAGCAAAACAAATTCTGTTGCAGAGAGATTTCTGGTTGACCAGTTATAATTCAATGGTATACTTTCCAAAGAGTATATGAAATAATTAGGTTTTAGATGGGATTCCACTATAAACAAGATCTGTTTTCACAGGTTTTACTAAACTAAGTATGGTAAAATCTGCAAATACAGAATAGCTAGGGACCGAAAAAATATTCCATCTTACAAGGAAGGTCTCCTTACTGGGCATACTCGAATATATTGAAAAAAATGGTAGTGATACTACTGACATATGTATTAAAGTATCAGTTAAATTTAGCGGTGGAATACTAGTAGAAAACCTGTAAAAAAATAAAATACTTCCGAATATTTGGCACGAAAATACAAAAACAGCACGCGATTTGGTGAGAAGGATTTTTCCTCACCAAAAGCAAACGATTTTAATGCATCTGAAAATTGCTTGTTAATTGTTTTCTAGAATGTGCTGTATTTAATTAATTTAAACTTAATCAATGAAAGAGCTTATTATTAGGACTGGGCGATGTCTCAATTTCTACATCGTGATGTATTGCCAGAGTAAAATCACGATATTACAATGTATCAAGGTATTAGACTTTTGTTACAAGTGTCTTGGGGTTTATTCACTTCTCAGTTGTCAGCAAAATTATTACATTTACTAACTCTTTTAATTTATACATTTATTTAATGTTATATTTTACTTATTTTTTTTCTTTAAAAAAAGGGGGGGGGGGGTGGCTTATCCTATCAAAATAAACAAATGAACCAATCCTCTTTTCCTGTCAATACAAGATGAAAAATCAACAGGCTCTATATATTATCGCACACGAGTCAGAGTGGTGTGGCCAAGGGAAAATGTATATTTTTCATCAACTTATTTTTTCAAATGAACATTGTGGTGCCTTCATACAGCTAGAAAAACAGACTTGAAAATATGAAGCATGCAGCGATTTTGGATTGCATTGTTTACCTGCTTCGATGATTGAAGGAGAAACTGGTCTCCCTTACTCTGCCATCGGTCTTGTACATCATTGATGTCTAGCTATGCATGCATTGTTTATTCACATCAGAGGCGAAACCAGACTTCCCTGTACTCTCCCATTCACTTGCGATCCTGGTGTGATGTATCGTATGTCTGTGATGCATCGCTAATTCAAAGATCAGGAAATCGGTTTGACGATTTATGATTTAAATCGATATCTCGCGATGTATCGATGCATCGCCCAGTACTACTTATTATATATATTTTTCTTATTACACATACATATTGCTCGTTGCTTTAGTTACTTAATCTTATCACTGGGAAAATATTTTCTACATTTTGCAAGATGCAAATATATATTTTGAGTTATAGCCAGTTGACATTTTATTTTTAATTATTTAATTTGTTTATTTTATGTTTTTTAAGTTACAAATATTATTTACTTGTGAGTTTATTACATTTGAAGCAATATTAATTTATTCTATAAAGTAATAATTCCATTACCCCTTTTTATCCTTTTATTACCGATTTTAATGAAATTTTGCCATTGCTTTATCCTTCAATCCAAGTTTTTAAAAATTTTATAAAAATTTTGCTGTTCAAAAATAAAGTCCACGTGAAGAATTCTGCCATTATACATTTCCATAACGAAGGACTCATTGTTTCAATAGCAACAAAATTAAACTGACAAAGCTCAATCAGACCTATTTTTGATCTTGAAACAATTTAAATCAATTTAAATTTTATTTTAAAGTTACATTTTATTATAAATACATATAAATGTATATGAAAAACTATAGTTAAAACAAACTAAAAATAACAAAACTAAAGTTATTTAAATTAAGCTTATTTAAACAAATTCAGCATAAAAAGTTTTCTCTTTAAAAAGTATTCGACATAAAAGCATGTTTTTTTTTTTTTTTAATTTTATTTCATCGCCAACCGGTGATAAATTGCCAAATAAATGAAAATTTCATCATTTTTTACAGACGTTCTATCGAGGTTCCGCCAATTTTTTTTTTTTTATAAATATACCTATCCATATGAGAAGAACATTGTGTAATTTTTTCAGATTTTTCTGAGTATGCCCATATGGAGACCTTCCTTGATAGCAGGAAGATTTATATGGTATTCTTTTCAACAGAATCTTAAAAATTTTCTTTATAGACAGGTTCTGTTGTCACAAATTTTTATTACATTAAATTCTACTTGATGCAGACCTATGGATAGCATGTTACTAAAAGAAATTTAAAAGAATTTGTGCATCATGAAAAATCAGGACATTAGCATCCAGCACAGTAGTTCTACAGGATGTGTCATTAAACCTCTAAAAATCTGGACAACTAGCAAAACTACTTATTGTCTGTCCATTGGCATATTTTAGTGACAGTGTTTAGCACAACAGAATGATTTATGTGACAACCCTTTACTTGCTATCCACATTTATTTTAAAACGCTCTGTTGTCAATGTTTGATGCTTATGCATTACAGTTTGTTTATTATGAGCAAATACAAGTATCAATTTCCAATGTCAATAAATATTTTAAATCAAAATTTTCAATGGAAAAAAAAATACTCATTGCAGAAACCTTAATTTGAGGTATTTTAACACTTTGTTGACTGGTACTGAGTATACTGGTCACTAAATATCATGTTATTTTATTCAAAAAATCTACCAGATTTTTTTAGTTTTAATCTTTGATTTATTTAATCATGAATGCAAGTCATTAAATCAAATGAAAAATTACTTTTGGAAATATCTGGTAGCTATTTTAAATTTAAATGACATACATCAATTGCATAAAAATCCGAGTTTATTTGCATGAGTTAGAGCATGGACAGACAGGCAGATGGCCAGACAAACCGAATTCACAAACACTTTTAAACTTTGTTATAAAGTGTTACAAAAACACTAATTCAGCAATACTGACTGTCAATCAATAATGTGTTAATAAGATGAAATATACATAGTTCACAGATTAATTCATGAACACATTAATTCAAGCCTGAGAAGGAAAAAAAAAAAAAAAAAAAAAAAAAAAAATGTTAGTCAGGATCTCTACAAAATTTATGTTTTATAATAAAATAGAGTGGTGTACATTATACATGAGATATAATTTGTTTTATTTATTTATTTTTTTTTTTTCAAAAACAGGATGCATGCACAAGTAAATATAGTATTTTAAAAATAAAATGCAGTATTGTGTACCTTAACAACAAATTTAAATATTGTAATGACTGACTAATTTTTATGAAAGTTAGAGCCATAAATATAAAAAAACTAAAAACATGCAGACAGATAACATCTTATTTTTGGATTATGAAGAAATTAAAATAGGAACATCTACCAAAATGGACCAAACAGGGGAAAAAAAAAAAGAATTATAAAAATCGATCGACAGCATCTGTTCAAAAATTATGCATAGATATATATAAATATCAGTGGCGTGGCGTGAAAATTTTCGGTGGTCATCGCAATTATTTAAGTTTGTGGTGAAAAATTATTAACTCTAAAATTCAATGGTTGAACGTTCAAAAAAGAAACTTTAAATCCTACCTTCACTTATACATGAACTCCAAATGTTCTGCTAAAACTGGATCGTAGAGTTTTAAAAGCTTATTAAGAGTTTTAAAATATTGCTTGGTCATCGCCGCATCCAGCGATGACCGGACGCCACGCCACTGATAAATATATACAACAAATTGTATAACATAACCTTCTTTGTTGGAAGTTTGTTAACAAAGAAGAATAATAAAAATATGACCAACTTACATTTTCTGCAAACTTCGAATGTGTTCAGGATCAGCAGCGGGAAAAAAGTTTCTCAATTTGTGAAACAAGGCTTCATCAACTTTAAAATTCTGTTCGACCTGCACATAAAAATAGTCTAGGTGTAGAACTGAAAATTTCATTACAATTGAAGAGTTTAGTGGATGAACATGTTAACTGACATCAGTGAAAAAAAAATAGAGATTTCTGGATGGTATAACCTATTTTCATCTAATTTATAGAACATTCACTTTTTCTATTAACTCTTCAAACAGCTGTTTTCAATGGATGAATATGTTATGTACATGTCTTTGGGCTGCTTTGTTATCGTAAGAATACATATTTTAGAAAAATGTTTTCATCTATGATCTATAGTAGGTACATTATATGGGTATGAAAACAATGAATGAGCATTTAAAGCAGTGGTATTCACTATGCAATCCACAAGTTCATTTTATGCAGCCTAGAGGTCTGCAATGAGCTTCATGTAAAAACTAAGTTAACCCAAATGCCCAGTCCAGTCAGAACAAATGCTATGGGCCCAATGTAAAAACTAAAAGTTTACCCCAGACAGAGCCCATGCAAAAATCCATTAAATCAGGCCCAGGCTGACTTAATTCTTACAAAATAATTATAGGTTTAAAAAAAAATCAGAATAAGATTCTTTTAAAAAATAATACATACATATCTATGTGAAAATTTTACAGTATGGGAGTATTTGAGACTATTAGCAATAGAATACAGAATAGCAACATTAATGATCACTTAAACCAGCCATACTCAACCTGCAGCCCGGCGACCTTTTTATATATGGGACACGAAACACATAATCATTAATCCATATTTATAAAATTAATGGAGAAGAGTAAAATAGTTTTGAAAAATAACGTGTGTATACATATATATATATACTAGCTGTCCTGCCCACAATTGCTTGAGCATGTAATAATATTCTTAAATGAGCCTGAAATTTGTATCGCAGGTCCATACAGAGGGGTACAGACGGTGCAAATTACCAGTACCCGAATCTTGTTCAGTTGGAAAGTTGTGTGAAGACACGGGTTAAGGTTTTGAATTTTTATTTGTCTCACACTTTAAACTCTTTTATTCAAAATTAATTGACATAATTAAATTTTAATGAATTCAATTAAAATTTCATTATGTTTTCAATATTTTAAATTTTATTTAAAATCTTTAGATGAAAAAGCGATACAGATACAGATCAAATACAGATCATAAACTGTTATACTGAAAAAGAAATAATAAAATTGCAAGCAAATACTACTAATAGATTTTTAAAAAAGGTACTATTCAGGAAATTTATTTTCTAATAAAGCCTGTTTATAATGGAATTTTGCAATAAACTGAAAAAAACATGTTTCAGCCACCCACCCCTACAAAAAAATGCACCTATGCTTTGTTCATTTTAAAGAGCCTGCATAAAACAGAATTTATCACTGGTCGTTTGTGTATCCGTCTAAGCAGGTTTTATTGTATCTCACTTATGGTGGGGGGCCCTGTATTGGAATTATTACTGAACTTGCAGACTTTATATGGCCACGTTTGCATCATTTTATATCCTTAAACAGATTTTTTGGCACCATCTAGCAAGGGTTTTTATAAGTGAAAGAATTGTTTTTATTGCTATAGATTAAAAAAAAAAAACTTTAAAATTGAAAAAAATGTACCAAAAATTTTTTCATTAAATCAATTAAACAATGTAAAATGTAGTTTTTATTATTATTATTTGATTCAATTATGTGTAATTTTTTTCTTAAATAATTCAATTGAGAATAATTAGAAATATAATTAGTTAAATTTGTTGAACAATCAGATTTAAAAACTGTAGTAATTTTTTTTTAATTCGGTTCATTTATGTGTACTTTCTTTTTTTTTAATAATTCAATTGTTTTAAGGTTAACAATATTTACTGTATAGATTTTATTTACTTATTACCCCAGTAGCAGAAACAGTGCAGCATGGCAGCGGGCGCTGCAGATTATTTTAAACCTTGCAGATTAATCTATCAGCTTAAAAAGAAATGCTATACTTAAAAAGTAGTTGAAATTCACTTTAAATCTATAGATTTATGGTATTTGTTCTATCCTTTTATTATAATTTCTTTATAAATATAAATTTTGCTTATTTTATGGGTTTCTGTTATTTCTTATGATAGTAGGCTTAGTCTAGAATTGTCAGGTCGCAGATAAATTTTAGTTTGCTGCAGACTAACACAGAAAATTCTGCTTCTGGGCTTATTACCATATCGATTTACAAGTGCAAATCTTTTTTTCGTTAAGAAACCCTTAAAAAAAAGAATGAAATCCTTTAAACTGCAAAAATGTACAATTACTATTTTAATTCAATTTTCAACTTAGTCCTATCGAGTTTCGAACCAGAGACCATTCGTGCAGAAAACCACGCGTTAACCTACATTACAAATTACGATGAAAGCAATAAATTAAGGTTCCCTATCAATGCATAAAGGTTTCTTCTTCTTTTATTTTATTTTATTATTTTTTTTTGCGCTTTGGTTTCATTAGCATAACAAAAGTGATGGTATGTCCTAATTCTATGAAATTTTAATGGATCGTAAATATAATTAAAACCAAGCCCTTTTTAAAATTTCATAAAAATATATTCATATTTAAGATGGAAAACGTTTAAGCAAAATCAAGAGAAACCACACCAAAATTCCTCAGTTTCTAAATTTATTTTTTATTTATTTATTCTTTTTTTTCTGTAGAAGTTTTGGCACATTTTATTTCGTAAAAAATGTTTCTACCCATCCGAACGTTTTGAAATTTTTGTAGGTGATGCAAATCTGATCTATTGCCATGGTCTAAAAAGACTGTGTTAAAATACGGAAGTTTAGTTACTTTTAGTGTAGGAAAAATATCCTCTTCATGAGGCACGAAGTGACCTGAGTTTGATGGTATATTTGAAAGGGTTAAGCTCATATTTTTAAAAGACAATTATATCATCGATCTGAAGAAGATTTCTGCTTTATAAACATATTTTTGGTTTGTCAGTACCTTTAAAATTATGTCCTGCAAGGGTGTTGCAATAAGGAAGAAAAACTTTTTTTTGAAAAACGACCCTTTCAAAAATTTCCTTTCAAAGCGTTAACTGCGACATTTTAAAAAAATTTATTGCACCACTTGAGGCGTTGTTATATAATAACATCCTTTCCAATTAAAATTAATTTAAAAAACTATTTTAAAATATTTAAATTAAATCAAAAAACTTCTTTACTTTTAAAATTTAAATTCTACCTTTAAATATTCATTAATTTTCGTTAAGTTCGTTTTTCAGTTAAATTTCACTTAAAAACATTTTAATTTAATCGCCATAAAAGATCGTCAAAAATTATCAATAATAAAATAATAAATCTTAAAATTAATACTTTCTACCGTAATAGAATATTTTTATAATAATTTTCAAATCTAAAATTCATCATTTAAAGTCATTTCATTCAAAAACTTTTATTACTCTGTGTGGCATCGTCAATTTCAAATCAGCCAATCAACGACGTCCGTTCTAACGGCGGGCTTTTGTAGCGTCGGTTTTTGGTGATAGCGTCTCTCTCTTCCTGCCTGGATTCTACGGTGAGCGGACGTACTCCGCTTTCGGCGGCTCCGCCTTTTTCCTTTTCATGGCATATCAGCGTTGGACTAAACGGGTCCTTCGCTCGATATGGCCATTTCTTTTAATTGGTAACTTATTAAGAAATAATTTAAATTTTGATTCCTCCACCAACCCAATCCTTTAATAGAAATACCAAATGGATTATGTCGACTTCGTTATCATTGGCATCCTGCCGATGACGGCTACGCAATTTTGAATCACAAAAATGAGGTGATAAATACAGACATCGATTCCCATTGCAAGAGTTCCTCTGTAAAAGCAAATGAATCATGTTTCATATGATTTATCATTGCCAAGTAATTTCTTTCGTTATAAATGAATAACAGTATCTGCCAAAGGGATATGATCAGTGCTTAGCGATCTGAAATTTTTGTTTTTTGGGCGTGGTCCAGCGTGACAACTTACTTGTGAGTCTGCAACTATTATAGTTTTTACGGTGCATATTCGGCGATATTAGAGACTTCATTAGTTCTACGAACTTAAAGCCGATTTGTATGGAGAAACTCTGACAGTAGTGATTCAATGACTTGTGTTAATGACAACAGACTGAAATGGTTAACGGAGTTGAAGAATCTACGTAACATTCAATATTTAATAATTCAATATGTTTACCTAAATATAATTAAGAGTCAATATCTGTTGAATATCCTTCCAAATCATATATGATAATGTTGGCATCCATGTTAAACAAATGTGTGTTTCATTATTTGATGAATATTCATTTATAGAAAAGAATCTGCGCAGATTTCAGGTCCGATAATGATAAATAAATATACAATAAAGATTTTTTTTTGTATATATGTAGTGTTATATTTTGTGTTTTAAATTTATTTAGTGAATTTTTTATGTAAAAATATCATTACACCATGAAGAAAAATGGGTAAGATTTACGAGCAAAAATGATTTGGTAACGTCACAGTAACAAGAGTTCAGGTAAGAGGTTTCTATTATACATTTTACCATGAAGATTCCTCAGATTATATTTATTTACTTCCTTCACATCCAATGTTTACTAACCACTAAAGTTCACTGGCCAATATTTAATAGTAAAACTTTCTACTCTCTAATTCATATTAAGATCTACATAATATATATATAACTCCTATTAATAATAATTTAAATTTAAAATCCTTCTTCCCCTTTATTTTATTTTATTTCTTTTTTTCCACCTAACATTAATGGTGCCTTTGACAAACTTTCGAACTTCTATTTTTTTATTTTAATGGGACTCTTTCTGGGTTATTTCTTTCAGTATTGTTTATTTCTTAAAATTCAATAGACAATTTCGGAAATATGATTTAAAGATATAATTTTTTTATGCATTCTCCGGGACTTCTTCAGGAAAAATACTTAATGGTTGCTATATATACATTTGTTATTGTTTGGTATGTATTTTTTTATTTTGAAATTATTACATACTTATTGAGTTAAAATATGTTTGAAGTTACATTTTTTAAAAATAAATATCAGACTGTAAAAGGTTTATTTTGCAAATAATTTTTTTTCTGTTACTACATATTTTTAAATATAATAAGGATGATTTTGAAATAATGATTTACGATGTTATTAATTGATTACAAGGTCAATATTCCTAAAAATTAAATTTTTTTCTGTGATTTCTTAAATGGGTGTATGGTTGTAGAGACCTGATCAATCTTTATCTCCATTTTGTTATTTTGTCCCTGATCCAGACATTTTAACAATTGCATTGATTTGAATAAATCACAATTCATCTGATGTCATTTTTTTTTACTCCCAAGGTTGTGCAGTATAAGAATTTTTATATAAAATTTTCAGGTTTGATTTTCATTTACATAGGTTTAGAAGTATTATGGCTCTCTATTAGGATAAAATAAAATTTCAAATAAACATTTTTATACAAATAATATTCAATTTTATTCTGAGAATAAATTTTTCGATTATATACAAATTATTTAAATCTGGTTTTTCTATCCTAATGCAATAATTTTTATTTATTTTCTAGATGGTTTTCCATATCAGGAAAATTACTTACATACCAGAATATTTATTTTTGTTTTATTTACAAAATTTTAGTACATGTTATGAAATTTTTACATTGCTTAAAAAAATTACTTAATATATATATAAAGTTAAAATTGCATTTTACTTTCATTTTACATTTTATTGATAAATTGTGATCAATTAAGATTGAATTTATAAATGAGTAGTCTATGTTTTGCGGGCCAAAACAGGCGGTGTGCTAGTATGTAATAGTACACTGGGATCTATTTGTTTTTACCATTCAGCATTCTTGATATATCATAATTTTTTCATTTAAAATTTACCATAGCCACAAACTACACCAACTTAATTTTTTAATATATTATATTTTATTTTGGATATCAGTATCATGTTGCTACAATTTTTTTTTATATATACTCAACTATTAATTCTCTTTTTACATTAAATTTATAAATTATGGTCATTTGACAATTATGAATTTTTAACTTATATGTCCATTTTAATCATTTAAATTTCTGAATATACTTATATATCTCTTGTCATACAACCTTAAATTTGTTTACAAATGAAATAATTTAAAAAAGATATAGATATAAATATATCAAAATTATACTATTTTCCAGATTTTATTAATATTTATCAAACAACATTGACTTACAATATCTGCAATTCTCTCATGTCATTTTAATATTACCCCTTAAAATTCATTTATTTTTTTTTCATGCTATAACATATTCAGTTTTACCCACCGGTTTTTAGTTAATACTTTTTGGTAGTTCTGGTTGTACACAACGGTTTTGTGGATTAGCCTGTGCATATTAAACCGAAAAATCCAGTGTTTTGTGGCAACAGACTACTTTTCATTTGGAAATTCGAGGCTCTTTTTACTGTTATGAAGTCAAGTTAACCCTGTCCTTGTACTTTTGAGCGCCACCAGATTTCTGGGTCTCAGACAGTTTAGAGAGTTCAGTCGCAATTTCTGGACGCAATAACTTAAATTTTAATTCCTATTTTATCGAATTTTTTCTTGCCATGATTGTTTCGTATGCGTTACAATCCAGAGCAGTAGAATCTCGTAATTCTCGCTGGCATTTAGTTAAGGGTCGTGACACAAAGGAATATGGCATTCCTCCGCCTTCCAGTCTTGTTCTGCGGTTCAGAAAATTTCGGTTAAAATCCATTTAATTTTATAATATTTATTTGATGCTATAGCTAAAGTTCAAATTTATTTATTTATTATTCACTTACAATAGCAATTTTTTTGGACTTTGAGAGAGTATAGTGCTGTTATTTTGCTGAGGAATTTATTTTAATGATAAAGTTAGTTAAATTTAAAGGGTACCCTATAGCTTATAAAATTGAGAAAGAAATATATAAAAATGAAAAATAAGAAAATGAAAAATATGAAAAAATAATAGAAATGAAAATAATGAAATATAAAAATGAAAAATAAAAAATGAAATGAAATGAAAAAATTGAAAAATATAATAAAATGAAATGTACATATAAAGATATATTAGACTGATCTAGGCGAATGACAGGACTTTGTTAATTTGTTGTGTAGAATGTTTGTTTTTTCCCTCAGGCTGACCTGGTCTAATTCAGTTATGATGAGCACACACAGAGGGTAAACTTGGCTTAGCTTGGGTAATTTAACCTTCCAATAAGTCCCTCACGGTGCAGTTATATCTATTTTGGATATCATGGGCAGTATACTTGTCAAATTGAGCGGAATAGTTTGTTTGAGTTTGTAAATATTTTTTTTGGTTTAACGCTTGGAGACTTAGATCAGTCAGTCCATTGTTGTCGAAGGTCATACTATGGGGCAACTGCCTTACGTTTTTGACCTGTGTACACAATGAAGAGATTGTAGAAATCTATTTTTTGCTGCTATTTTACTTTATTTCCTCAGCATTTAACATTTCAATGCCAATATTTTTTTCAAGAAAATATTTATGAAATAAAAATTATTACCCAAATTAAATAATACTATGAAATTTAATTATTATTCCTTTAAAAAATTTCAAGTAATATTGGACATATATAATTTTTTTTAAAAACTCAGATCTCTAAGCCAAAATTTCTTGAATATATTCAATTGTTAGAATTTTTTTTCTGTATATATACAGATTTGTTATATATTGTAAAAGTTCCAGATAAATAGTAACGTACATATACTATTTTATTTTGCCCTTGTTAAATTATTTATTCAGTTGTGAGAGCCATATTTATATACATCACTTACCTTATCCTTACTTTGGTGCAATATATTGAAGTCTTGGAGAATGTCTTGGGTTTCTTCGTGGTGAAATTTTTAACTTACCTGAACATCTGTTTCCTGTAAAAAATTTGTTGTTTTGGTTCTTTATGTTTTCATCTTTGGTTCTATGTGTTTGCATTACAATTTGATGTTTATTTGTATTTGTTATGTCAGTATTTGAGTATGCCAAAGATTTTAGAAAAAATTGTATACTTATATTTTTATATAACATATTTTATGTGTAGGCGCAAGCGTATTTATTTATATATATATTTTTATACATTTTTATGTTATGTTTATATGTGTCAATTGTCCAAGAAACTGGGGCAGATAATTCCTTTTGATTTTGGCTTTGTTTTTAAGTTTTGAAAAGTTCAAATTGCTCGATGCCACAGGCAATAACTTTTTTTTTCCTTAGGGGTAAGGTTAATGTTATATAATAACATCCTTTCCAATTAAAATTAATTTAAAAAACTATTTTAAAATATTTAAATTAAATCAAAAAACTTCTTTACTTTTAAAATTTAAATTCTACCTTTAAATATTCATTAATTTTCGTTAAGTTCGTTTTTCAGTTAAATTTCACTTAAAAACATTTTAATTTAATCGCCATAAAAGATCGTCAAAAATTATCAATAATAAAATAATAAATCTTAAAATTAATACTTTCTACCGTAATAGAATATTTTTATAATAATTTTCAAATCTAAAATTCATCATTTAAAGTCATTTCATTCAAAAACTTTTATTACTCTGTGTGGCATCGTCAATTTCAAATCAGCCAATCAACGACGTCCGTTCTAACGGCGGGTTTTTGTAGCGTCGGTTTTTGGCGATAGCGTCTCTCTCTTCCTGCCTGGATTCTACGGTGAGCGGACGTACTCCGCTTTCGGCGGCTCCGCCTTTTTCCTTTTCATGGCATATCAGCGTTGGACTAAACGGGTCCTTCGCTCGATATGGCCATTTCTTTTAATTGGTAACTTATTAAGAAATAATTTAAATTTTGATTCCTCCACCAACCCAATCCTTTAATAGAAATACCAAATGGATTATGTCGACTTCGTTATCATTGGCATCCTGCCGATGACGGCTACGCAATTTTGAATCACAAAAATGAGGTGATAAATACAGACATCGATTCCCATTGCAAGAGTTCCTCTGTAAAAGCAAATGAATCATGTTTCATATGATTTATCATTGCCAAGTAATTTCTTTCGTTATAAATGAATAACAGTATCTGCCAAAGGGATATGATCAGTGCTTAGCGATCTGAAATTTTTGTTTTTTGGGCGTGGTCCAGCGTGACAACTTACTTGTGAGTCTGCAACTATTATAGTTTTTACGGTGCATATTCGGCGATATTAGAGACTTCATTAGTTCTACGAACTTAAAGCCGATTTGTATGGAGAAACTCTGACAGTAGTGATTCAATGACTTGTGTTAATGACAACAGACTGAAATGGTTAACGGAGTTGAAGAATCTAAGTAACATTCAATATTTAATAATTCAATATGTTTACCTAAATATAATTAAGAGTCAATATCTGTTGAATATCCTTCCAAATCATATATGATAATGTTGGCATCCATGTTAAACAAATGTGTGTTTCATTATTTGATGAATATTCATTTATAGAAAAGAATCTGCGCAGATTTCAGGTCCGATAATGATAAATAAATATACAATAAAGATTTTTTTTTGTATATATGTAGTGTTATATTTTGTGTTTTAAATTTATTTAGTGAATTTTTTATGTAAAAATATCATTACACCATGAAGAAAAATGGGTAAGATTTACGAGCAAAAATGATTTGGTAACGTCACAGTAACAAGAGTTCAGGTAAGAGGTTTCTATTATACATTTTACCATGAAGATTCCTCAGATTATATTTATTTACTTCCTTCACATCCAATGTTTACTAACCACTAAAGTTCACTGGCCAATATTTAATAGTAAAACTTTCTACTCTCTAATTCATATTAAGATCTACATAATATATATATAACTCCTATTAATAATAATTTAAATTTAAAATCCTTCTTCCCCTTTATTTTATTTTATTTCTTTTTTTCCACCTAACAGGCGTAAAAGTCTGATCTTTCGGAATATGTCTTTCAATTCTAACTGTACCAAGTGGTTTATTTGAGTTAAATCTAAAAAAGAAATAGAGTTGAAAAATGTTTTTTTTACTAATTTCTGATGCGTTAATGAATTTGTACACATGTGCATGTATTTCCTCGACCGGAGATCAAATAATTGACTTTTAGATGAGAGTGAGTCGCGATTGTTAATTTCTCAGCTAATAATTAAAATTTTAAAATTCTGAATCTCAGATACATCAGGAGAGACACTTAAGCAAAATTGACAAATTTATTTATTTAAAATCATTTTTGTCAGGAGAAAAACATAAATCTATTTCTGGTTTAGCCCTAACCGAAGAAAATTACCAGCAATCTCTAGATCTACTGCAAAATAGATATGGTAAAACAGAATTTTTGATAAGCGGGTTATAAGTTGTTGGAACTTGAACCTGTAAAATCAACCTCAAACATAAAATTATTGCGGGAGTTGTATGATGAATACGAAGTGAGCATTCGAAACTTATAAGCTATCAGGGTGGCTTCGGATAATTTCGGCTATTTATTGATACCAATAATTTTAAAACAGATACCACATAATTTGGTAATGGAATTTCAGAGAAAAATAGAATGTGGAAAAAGCTGGTGACGTCAATGAATTAAGGAATTTCTTAAAGTTTGAGATACAGTTGCTAGAAGTGGCTAAGATGGTGTCGGGGATTTCCTTAAAAAATCAGGAAATATCGCGTTGGGAAAAAAGGACTCCTAGAATAAAACCTAATGTTCCCACTTCAGTCGCGCTTAACACAGTCGAAAAAAATATTTGAGTATTTTGTAACTCAAAATCATTTAAGTTTAAAATGTTGCGAGATTACGGATGAGCAGAAGAGGTATAAGTTAAAACGAGAAGGAAGATGCTACCATTGCTTATTTAAAAACCACTTATGTATAGTAAAAACTGAGAAATCTATTCTCAGACGACCGGTACAATTGCTTTATAACCTGGAACTTGGAACTGATTATGACTTTAAATGATTTCACATGAACTAATCTTGTTCTTTCTTATTTTAGTTGAAGTTCAAATGTAAAGTATTAAATTCCTTGAAGTATGTATAACATTATTATATATTTTATTTGTATTTGTATTAATCTGATACATTGTATCTATTTGTGATGAGCACCCATGTGTCAATGGGTGGACAGTGTTGAGAACCGCACCTGTGTGCGTAGGCGTAAGCTAAAAATAGCACGAGCATACCACGTGACTGAGTAGGTGTGGAAAGCTAAAATTAGCCTACGCAAAAACTGTCAGTGTTGCTCGAATTCTTTTAAAGAAAACTACTTGAATTGTTTTTTGGCTGAGGAACGTAATTATCGTTTCTTCAGAATGTTAGATGTTATGTAAATTTAAATATTGTGTTCTCTATGTCGTGACGTGCTGTTGTTAAAATAAAACAAGGGTTGGATTGATTTTTGACGGCCAATTATCTACTCGAGGGATATAGGCCCAGGGGGGGGGGAAGTGCGCCCTTCGTGGAGGGTCTTTCTAAGGGAACCTAACCTGTATTTACGCATGGAAATCCATGGTTCGAAGAAAACCACGAAAACTCCGAACGATTAGGCCAACGGGCACGATTGGGTTCAAACCCAGCACCTCCCAAAATAAAACAAGAAAAGAAGTTCATTATAGATTATATAACACAATTTAGAAATTTTAAACGTGTTAATTAGAATTTCTCTCAATCGAAAGTTTAACTTCGAACATTTGTTTCAGGATGTTACAGCTATTTTCGATGGATCATAAAACTTTGAATGCATCAAATTTAATTGTGTTCCCGAATTGCTTAAATTAAATGATTTCAGATTTAATAGAGACTTTGGGCTATTCTACCAAAAATTTTGAGCCTCGTATGTGCCACAGATTTCGCTAGCCATTGCAGATACACACACATACATACAGACAGACCGACAGAGCGATATGTACTTTTATTAGTACAGATATGTGGCAGGAAATGAAATAACATTTTAGGAACTTTGTTTTTACATTAGTACTGTTATTGTGGGTTTAGGTATGAAGTATTTATGAGCTCCGGTGTCTTCCAGATAATATTTAAATATTGACTGAAATAAAGAAATACCAGAACTGAGCTCCAGTGAGTTCTAGCATAACTTAAGCACTGAACAAAACAATGTTTTTCTATCATAACATAGAACTAATGGGCATGTGAAATAAGAAAAATAATAATCAGTCAAAAATTAATCATACCCTTTGCAATTTAGGTGTAATTTCCACAGAGTGAGTAGTCTCAACTCTTTGTTGACCTTCAGCTAATAGAGCGCTCAGAACAACGTTTTCCCGGTTGTGATACCTAAAAAATTAAAAAAAAAAAAACATTACATAAAAGAAATGCATAATGTAACATAAAATGGAAAGGCTGCTGTACTTTCTGAAACCATATACCACATGGGTATCTGCAAGAAAGTGGGGGTGGAGAGACATGGATGGGCAAATGCCCCTCTTTGGATTTTCAAATTTAATTAACAATTTTTTATTTTTTAATCTGATGATTTTAAATAAATGATAAAATTTACTCTTTTTCATTAACAAAGTAATTAAACACTAAGGACTTTTCCTCCATTTTGATGGTGGTGGGGAGCTCAGCTATTGCCCGGTAGCAGAAAGTTCAAGACGGGAGACGGACGTCGCATTTTCTTTTCTCTTTTGCAGATTCTTTTTCTTCGAACCTTTATTTTGCTTTATATTATGTTTCGTTCCGTATTACTTAATACAAAAACTTACAACTATTATTAACAAAAATTTATAAAATGCATAAAAACGCTATAGGTAAGTGATTATTTTATTAATTAACGCTTCAATTGTAAAACTATTTCACCTGCAGATTATTTCTTGTCCCTGAAATATTTGTCGCAGACACTTCCGAGAATTTTCTGCAACTGGGAGCTATTGTGAAACTGCAAAGTTTAGTTTTGATTTTTAATATTTTTTATTTTAGGGGAGGGGGTAAAGGCAAGTCATGATTTGAAAAGGAATTTACTGTTGCTGCTTTTCTGAAACAAGGGAAAATGCCATTCAACTATAAATATCCACCATGCAAAATTCATGGAATAAAATTCTAAACAGAGGCTTATCAGATATGGATGTTAATGAATTTGTAGATGCTGAGATGAATGGTTATACCCTAAAACATGAGCGATTGAGCACAGTGGTGTAGCAACTTAAAAATTAAGGGGCTCAAACAGAACTTTTCAAATAAATATAAGAATTAGGATTATCAAACATAAGTAAAATAACTTATCACTTAAAAACCAATTACTAATGCTATCATCAGAAAAATAATATTTTAATTATTTTAAATTGCATACTGAATTCTAGAGAGTACAATCATCAAATTAAACAGAAAATAAGGGATTCAAGGGGGAATAGACTTTCTGATATAATTTAAAGTTTTCACAGAAGATATATACATCTGGAATATCAGTGCATGTATTTCAAATTCACTAGAGTTTAATCTGCTGAAACTACTTAGTAATACAAAAGGGAATATGCAATGAAAGTGTGGGTTGAAAGTTTTGAATTTAAGTAAAATAAGTTCAAAATAAAAATTGTGAGTTGCAAAACTGACATGGAGATTTTCTTATCAGAAATATAATATATATGTACTGTGCCTTTAGATAGAGAGAGTTGTTTTTTCAGAGATGAATTATCAAACATTGAGGACAGAAAGTTATAGTCTTAAGGGCAGCTCGTATGTCTTTAAAATTTTGTCTTTATTTGAGTGGGGAGGACCCGAGTCCCATGAGCCCTTCTCTTTCCTACACTCCAGATTGAGAAACAATACATGAGAAAATCCTGAATTTCCAATTTTTAATAATGTCATGATCATAAGATCAGAAACCAAGATGCAATAGAAGATGAAGAAACTGAAGAAGATTCGGATGAATGTAATCAATCAATCCTCCTATTTAGAAATTTTTTAAAAGATATGATAAAATGATTAGAGCACCAAGAACACACCGATTCTTTTTAACCGATTTGTCTTAAAAGAATATGAGATATCACTGCCAAAAAAGGGTTACTTCTGTAAAAATTGTGATAAAATAAAAAACAAAGAAATGCTTAATGGAAACTTTAAACACACTAGTGCTACATGAAATAATACTGTCAGCCATAAGCCTAAAAAATGTTTGAAACCAATAAATGTGCAAGCTTGCTCTTTTACACTACATTTTAAGCATTGTTCTAACTATCCAAATTTTTGATTATTTGAATTATCTTTGGTCCCGAACAGTTCAGATACTCGGCTTTCTAGCGTATGTAGGGTAGCCAGATTGCATGTTTTTCCATAAGTTGTATGTTTTTCAGGATTATTGTATATTGTATGCTTAAATATTTCCCATATGACAATTTTTTCCATTTTTTATAAATTATCTCTAACTTTTATAATTCCAAGAATTTTTATCAGTTTATTTTTTACATTTGCTTCAAAAATTTAACATTCGATGCGCTTTACCACAAAAATGTTATTGCAAAATTAATTAAACAGTGTTGTTAAGAGTAATTTAATACAAATACAGTGAAACTTCCATTTAATGAAGTCTCGTTGTTACACTTAAATACTTCGTTATGAAGAAAATTCGTTCAATAGAAATCAACTCAAATTCAGGAAATTTTTATAATAAAATACAAATGCATTAAATGAAAAATACTTTTAAAATGGAAATATTGGGAAAATGTATTTTAATTCAGGCAGCATTTTTTTTTTTTTTTTTTTTTTATGCAATGTAAACACATGATAAAAATTTTATTAGAATAATGTCTAACGAGTCACATAATAAAGAGAGGTAAACAAAAACGGAAGTGTAGCGTAACTTTTCTCTTTTTCTCAGTATTTCAAATCCTTAACTTTTAAAATGTCTTTATTATTTCTTTGTTAATGGTTTCTTATAAAAAAATACACTTTTCATAAAAATTTTCGCGCTTTTTTCAGTATCCGAACATTTTATCTGTAACATTTTCGTGAAATTGGAATCCACTTCTTCTTGTATTGAAGACTTTTTAAAATTCTTCTTTTGAATGGGAATGATTAAATAAGTAATTTAATTTTCATACAATCCGCTGAAATAAATTCATACATCCGTCGCAACAGCAACCTCCCCGTTTGATTGCTGTACACGCACAAAAGTGAAATAAACTTTGTTATATAGAATATATTTTTTGTAATATGGAGATTAATTTACATGTTAAGGGTGTTCACAGTCAAGGTTCAGCAGAATATTTCGTTAAGTAGAAAACTTCGTTAAAGAGAAGTTCGACTGTACAGTTGAAAAGTATTATAACAAAATTAATTAATGAATTGTTTTAAAGAAAATTCTTTAGAAAAAGACATTACAGGCAAACTGAACATAGGAAGTGCAAAATGAAAGTAGTTTGATAAAACACAAACAAATTAGTGACAGTAAAAATCTTTCTTTTTAAAGAGATAAATTTGGCAATCTTAAGTGCATGTAAAAGCATATATATTTCTCTATATAAAATGCTAAGGTACGTGTGTGTGAAAAAGTGGTCATTTCTATTTTGCTGATGGAAACAAGTGGTTAAAAATTATCACAATTTTTATCAATTGGCGAAAATTAAGAAAACTAATCAAGATATGAATTTGACAATTTCAGAACGAATGCAGACATTTTTTCAACATCCGATTTTTTCTTAATTTTTGCAAACAACTGACAGAGATTGTACAAAAATTCAGAGAAAAAAATCAGACAGGGACCAGCATTCATTTTCAAATATTTGACAATAATACTAGGAGTATGAACATGAGTAAGTATAGAAAGCAGGTGAATATAACACCATTGTAAGAATTAAAAAGAAAATAAATATGTCGTCATACAGGAAGTATCACAAATATTTTCAAATACTTGACACTAATACAAGGAAAAATATCAGTACGTACAAAAGGAGGTGAACATGGTATCATATTTGAAATAAAAGAATGTTTTCAAGTATTTTTAAGTAATACATGGAGTATCAATATAAGTAAGTACAGAAAACAGGTAAATATAATGTGATATTTAAAACAGAATACATGGTTAACGGCTTTTGCAAGTGAAAGGGATGTCATGGATGACTTTTCATTTATAAAACAAGAATTTTCATTTCTCGTTCATTCCCCCCCCCCCCCCCCTAAAAAAATAAAAATAAAAAATAAAAAAAAATAATTAGGATTATTTATTTAAGCAAAGGCCGCATTTTTTTCCTTCTAAATACTGGTATAAAAGCAAAATATTTTAATGCTTTCAATAGGTTAATAAAAATAACATATTTGCACAAGATTCATGTATTGCAGATGTTGACAAGTATCAGTCTATATGGAGTTTAATTTTGAAATTGATTTTTCTAAAAAAAATTTTTTTAATCCCGTGCAACACTGGGCACACCAGGTTAGGTTATTAATTAATATTAATGTATAGTATTAGTATGAGTTAGTATTATTAAGTAATTAGTATTCATTTCTTTCAGCACTTAATTTCATATGTAAAATCTGAATTCAAGCTTTTATCTTTGGCCAACAAAAAAGTTGATAAAAATATTAAAATGCTAAATTAGAAAAGAAATTTCCTACAGACTGAATACTTACAAAGAAAGCATACACAAACAACATGGACTTATAATGTATCACCTTCTTACTGATAAATATAAAAATTCAAGACTAACTGTTAATCCTGTAAAAGTAAATTAAATGTGAACATGTAATATAACTTACTGTTTAAGAAGTTGCATAACTTACTGTTTAAGAAGTTGCCATATGTGACCTTCCTCCACAGTAGGAAATTGTAGACAAAGCTTCATAAGAATTTGCTCGTCGACTTGAATGGAATTTTCAGTCTAGAATTAAAAAATTACTTCATTGTAATTTATTTAATTATCTTAAATCATATCAGTTACAATAGCAAAATACATCTCCGTACCCTTTGAAAAATATATAGTATAAATTCTAAATAATACAGCAATCAACTGCTATAGAAAACTATGAGACATAATCAAGACTGCATGATCAAGTCAGAAAAGAAAATTCAAAATTACAATCACTAGGGAATCCAACCCGACTTCCCAGATTACAAAACATAAGTGAAAACTTTTTTTTTCTTATTTATATATTTTTTGCAAAACTAAAAATTTTTTACTAAAAACATTAAAAAGCATTTTTATATGAAAAATGTTAATAATCTATACAAATAAAAGAAAGTTTCACTCTGTGTGTGTCTGTGTACAATGGCTAGGGAAATCTACCGCACATACAAGGTTAAATATTTGTATGAGGATAGTCCAAGGCAGGTCGAAATGCACCTGAGACTTAGAATTTTAAATTTTTGATAATTAGCTTAGTTATTAACGCAGTTAAAAACACAACTCACTCTCATAAAAAAATCCTCTCTTTCATACTGAGCTGGCAAAAGTGCTTGTAGATGCCCAGAATCTGATTTACACAGCTTAACGAAAACGAAGAACCAAATGCTAGGATTTGGGGTGCTTGTTGTTCTTTTTTAACCCCAACTGGCCAAACTATACTAGTTAAAAACAAAAAACATATTCTGAATGAATTATGCACTTTTATGTCTTACATGCCACAATCAGTTTGAAAAAACACCATTGTTAATCATTTGAAAAACAAATTTTAAAAAAGGTTGTTTACACAATTCCATTTTTCTCCTACACGGTATCTCTTAACTAAGCACAATTTCAGAAGTGCCAATTAATAGAAAATACATATGTAAACCTGAGACCTTCTTCTCTTTACAGGTGCAATCGATTTCAAAAATATGGATTTTAACACTTTAAAGAAACTTGTGACCACAGACCACTTTACGCCTTACAGATACTATCTTTTCTGCTGCGATAAAAGTGCCTAAATGTTCATATTTCGACACAATCTTTTAGAACATCATTGCAGACCAGATTTATATCACACATTAAAATTTCAAAAGGTTCGGATGAGTAAAAGTATTTTTTAGAAAATAAAATGTGTGAAAATTTTGATGAAAACTCCAAAAACCAAGAGGTTTTGGTCCGATTTCACTCGACTTCGCCTCAAGTTTTCAGTACTAAATATGCATAATTTTTTTCACGAAATTTTAAAGAAGGCTTGGATACTTTTGTATTTCTAACCTATTAAAATATTATAGAAATCGGACGATAAGAACTATTTTTTTTTTGTTATGCCCAGCCAAAAACAAGAGAGAAAAAACACTTTCCTTTTTCAACTAGATATCGATATGTTTTCACGATTGTTTCTCACAAAGTGCATAACCATCATATTTATGACTTCTGAATTTCTCAAATAGTTTGAATAACAAGCATTACACTAGTCAACAAATTTTAACATTTTTTCTATATCTGACATAAACGAATGCATTTAACTAATTTTAGGTTGCTGAATTCAGTGAAATAATCATTCTCTCAATCATGTCACATTTATTAGATACAGGGCAGTTACATAAATACAAAAGTGAAATATTTGACAATAAACGATCAAGTGCAAGTATTACTAGCGCTCAGAGGGTTCCGTATAATAAATATATGAATTATTAACTATATTATTTTTAAAAAATCATTGCTAAAAGAAAAATAAGACTTTGTAAAAAACTATACAACCTAGGGTTGGGTATAGCTGTATATACCAGAAAAGTATGAGTGGGAATACCATAAAAGTTCAAAGATATATGAAGCTTAAATAATATCAAATACTGCTATTCTGTATAAATCTTTTTTAGGTGCGTTCGTAATTATATAAATATGTAACACCTATAGTCATCATTCAGTCCGTCCGTCCGTCTGCATATAACAGAGCAAAAACTACCCAACCGAATGGTCTGAAATTTTAAATATATAACTGTTGCAATATTTTGTCGAGTCATTTCAAATTTTATGAAAATCGGATGTATGGTTTAATTATACAGACAGTTAAAAGTTTTCCGCTACATTACAACCAATGGGAAAAAATTATTTCAAGTGCATTTTAATGATGTTACAGCCTTTCAAACAGAATGAAATTGATATGCATTAAAAT
This sequence comes from Maratus speciosus, assembly GCA_963932465.1. Classification (NCBI taxonomy): domain Eukaryota; kingdom Metazoa; phylum Arthropoda; class Arachnida; order Araneae; family Salticidae; genus Maratus; species Maratus speciosus. The sequence continues at coordinate 635,482,396 of OZ010786.1, forward strand.
ACACATTCAGTACAATATGTGGTGCAAAAAATATTTATAAAACTACCTATAGTATGAACACACATCATTTGCCATGGTTGACGTGCAATTTCCAACTTGTTTAACCTTATCCTAATCTGTTTATAATGAGCTTAATTTGGCACTGACAATAAAAGTAGTGCATAATTACACTTCATTTGGCATTTCATAAAACTAAATTCAGCGTAGTAATAATCTTTTACTGTAGCTAAAACAAAACCCTTCTTCAAAGTTTAAACTAGGCATTGTGCTAAGTGCGCTTGAAAAGGATGTCTAGGATTTTAATTAACTTTTAAAGACTAGGGAAGCGTATTGAGAGATCCACTTAATACAAACTAGTTATGAATCCCATAGTATTTATGGGGTTAATGCTAATTAAATTAGTCTGTTTTTAACAATTTGACGTTTATTGCTTTTATACTGCTACTACTTATAATGCATTATCACAAATATATCATTAAAAGTTGTTATCTGGACTTTTATCTAAAATTAAAAGAAATGTATTTTTGAGTTCAGCGTTGCAAAAGCTTTTACAATATTGTAAAAGCTTTCTCTGTATATACAGAGAAAAGATTTTTTATTTCAAGTAACTTAATGGGCCCTCTACTTTTTTCATAAATATATTTTTGAATTTTTAATAATCTGTAAATATGTGGGTCAATAGTCTTTATTACTCCCCCCAATTTGAACTTTTCACGTTCCATAGTTTATGAATAATATGGCTGTGACAGACAGACACAGAAGTGATCTTATAACGGTTCCGTTTTTATTTTTTAAGTACGGAACCCTAAAAATTGACTGGTTGAATACAAGCAAATGTAATATTCATCAGTAAATGTTTCCTTGATTACTTAAGAAAACTAAGAACTAATACAAGCACAAAGCTGTTGTATAAAAGACCAATGTTAATATTAAAAATGTTATTTATGAAAACAGAACGATGTCTTTTTTGAAGACAGCAGTGCTGAATGTTTTGATAGCTCTTTTTGCAGCAGAATAAATCCAAATAAAGGTTTTAACCAACATAGTCATTCCTTTCCTAATTATTTGACCACAAAATGTAAATTAGAATTTACACTTTCCCTACATACTTTATCATGTATGGAAAAATTTTGCAAAACCCTTACATGATAGAAAATTTCTGAGAGCAGATTTGAATTTTACATGCAAAAATACATAAAAAAAAATATTTATTACAAATCAGATACAAAATGGCTGTTGACTAGTGTTATGATGGATGTACTGATGAATAAAATTAGGTTTCGCCCAGCTCAAATATAATAAAAGAAAATTTGCCAAGAGCAAAAGTGACTCGAGCCAAGTGTAGATTGAACACTTTTTAAAAATAATTTACACAAAGGTCACAACTATTTTATGAATGGAAATTTTTTTTACTTGTTTGTAATTATCTTAAAATAAATATTATTAAAAAAAGTGACAGAAGACATATTTATTTATTTTTAAAAACTTACCTTAAACCTATAAGGTGTTTTAGGACTACCATAATGAGGTGAATAACCACCCTAGGAAAAAGGGAAAGTCAAATTTCAATATATGATATTAGGAGAGAAATAAACAACTTTTAGCTAATATCCATCCATGATAAGTTGGCCAATAAATATTATACAAATTTAGATAAATTTATTCATTAATTATGACAGTACCAACTTTGAAATAGCAGAATCCAGTTTATCATTAAATAAAGTGTTTTTTCCACCACCATTTTTATCTGTTAGATACATTTTGTCTTTGTAATCATCATGAACGCTCTCAAGGTCATCTGCAAACTTATCATGGTCAGAGTATATGTAGTTCTAACTTTATGTCAGATGATCAATAAATTTAAAGAATACATAACAAGTGCATATCCAAACTAACTAAAAACTGCTAAAAATAAAAAGGCAGAGAACTTCTTATATTTTAAATAATTATTTTTAATATTCTTTTAAATCTATAGAAATGGATATATATATATATATATATATATATATATATATATATATATAAAAACCATAATATATAACAAATCGTCATCGATTTCCAATAATTGAAATTAAATTTATATACAAGTTGTACAAAAAAAAAAAGAAAAAAAAAAGAAACATGCTTTCATTTTTTTTTATCTGTTGGAGATATGTAGGCAACTTACAAGGCAAAAGCATTCAAAATAAGGTAGATTTGTTAATGAAATAAATATACCACTAATATCCAAAAAGGTATACTTTATATATATATATATAAATAGTTCCTAGGTCCTATAAGGGATATTTAGGGGGGAAAATACCATGGTCTAATAGGTAAAACTGTAAAAATTCCATTTGTTCTACAACTAAAACTCACGGAGTTATGATACTTTGAATTTTATGAAATAATTTTAGATCTAAAAACGTATTTTTCTGTTTTCAGTGTCGGAAAGTTCTGAAAGTTCATAAAATTTAAAGTATCATAACTCTGTGAATTTTGGTCACAGAAGAATGGAATTTTTATTGTTTAGATGTAAGAGTATAGAGAAATATTTCTAAACATAACTTATAAAACCCAGAGACCACATAAAAACTAAAGTGTTAGTTTTTGAAAATGAATGGCAGGTCTATTTTATATCAAAATGTTTTTTAATCTTTTAGGCCAATCTGTATGTGCATGTATGTATGTATGCATATCTACCCTATATATATAAAATACTAATGAGACGAATTTATGAAATGACTTTATGAAACGATTTTATGAAACAACTGATTATGTTTCATGGCGATTTCTCCTGAAATATGGAATATTATGCGGTGAAATTAACAACAAAAATCCATATTGATCTGCAGATTTCAAAACTGGTATTAGAATTTCAAAATTTGAATTAGTTTTCGAGATATTAACTTTTTTCTAATTTTAAACACCTTTCTCTAATGATGGCAACTCAAATTTTAATCTTCATAACATATATTTTTTTCATTTTAGAAAAGGTTATTATTTTAAACTAATTTGGCGACCAGTTTGGTTTCCCTTTAAGAAATATATCATGTTACTTTTATTCATAATTCAATTTACTTGAACAATTTTTCGACAAATCGGAAGATTCTGAACACAGAAATCAAGAACTCGGTATTTTTATGTTAGCGGGAAGCAGGTGATAAATCGCCAAACATTTTTCCCGTCTCAATTTTTTTGTATTTCATTTAAAATATAATCCTTTCATTCATTTTATTTAAAATACAAAACTTTCATTTAAAACTGAAACATTTAAAATTAATGGCTTTCACTTCTTTCTTTTCTTTTTTTTTTAAACGAAACGAGAAGAAAAAATATTAAGCACAGATGTCATATATGCACCGGGGTACCTAATTGGCACCAAAATGGCATTATTTTGTCTGACATGGTAACCAGACCTGCCAACCTTTGAAAATGGGAAATCGTAGCACACAAAATTAAAATTAATCTGGAGGTTGGTTGGTTGGTTTTTCGTGTTTCGCAGCCATCTTTTGATATTCGTAAAAGGAGTAAGGTTTCAGTCTTTCAACTCAATATAGTAATTTTTTTCCCCAAAAATTTTTTTTACGATTTTTAGAATTTCTTCTCATTTCACAGCGTTTTTTGACAATTGTAAAAGGAGCCTGGTTCCAATTTCTTATCCTAGTGCAGTAAATTTTGATGAATTTCGCAATTTTTTTCCCGCGATCGTTTCAGGATATTCCCAATTTTTTCCCAATTGGAGAAATTCCTTTATTCTGCAAGAAAAAAATAAATGCGAACTTCCGAGAAATTTCAAAATATACTTGCAGAAGAATCATAGGTTTCTGGAAGAATTTACAGGGGGGAAATACTGCCAATATTTTTCATTATGCAGGACTTTCCTTTTCGGTCCGCAAATCGTGCGATTTTGCACATTATTTCAAACCTTGCCCCTCAAAGAACACACCACTCCCTCGAGAGATTCTTAAAATGGCACCCCTGTTGGAAGGGAATGTACTATAGGAAGGGAATATACAGAAGGGAATAGGAAGGGAATGTACTATAAATATTACTGTACTATAAATATTTACAGAAACGCGATTCACTCGTGGTTAATATACATAATGAGAGTTTTATGTTAAAAAGTTCGTTTTGTAGCCCCGATTTTTTATTTTTCCCCATGAGCATTTTTTAATGGCCAATTTTTTTAAACTTTCGAAAATGAATACTTTGAAATTTCGGAACAGAACTCCTGAAAAATATGCTGCGTGGGATAAAAATCGCAACTAGAAACAAAAAAATGCATTTGTGTTTTTTTTTTTGCAAAAAATCGTAGTTTAAGACCGATTTTCGTAGCATCGTAGTTTATAGGTCCAAATCGTAGCAACTACGATTTTTTCGTAGCAGTTGGCAGGTCTGGGTAACCCATCTATTGTTGTTTATGCATACTAATAAAAGAACAAATTGTTCTGTGTGTGTGTCTGTCTGTGTGTATGCTATGGCTAGCAAAACCTACTGCACATAGAAGTCTGAAAATTTAGGTGTGAATAGTCCAAGACAGGTTCTGATGCACCTGAGGCTCAGAATTTTTTAAGGGTTTAGGTTTTTATGCACTAAATTGTTAATAACATGCCTCTTTTCTATCCGATCTTCTTCGTTTTTGGAGTGAAATCTCCATTTAGTTTCTGCCCCATTTCTACATTTCAATTAAGACCCTGGCACCTTTGGGGCCCGGCACAGGGCCCCTTGAAGTTTTAGTGTACTAAATTGTCAATAAATTGCTTCCTTTGAATCCAATCTTCATTTATGAGATGCTTTCTCCATTTCGTTATGCTCCCGTTTCTACATTCCAGTTAAGACCCTGGGCCCGTCTAGGGTCCCATAGGGAACAGTCCAGAGTAGTGATGGGCGATGTTTTTCTCGATTTTCTCGATTGTATGGACATCTCGATAATTTTCGATTGTGTAAATTTTTTCTCGATGACTGCAGTTTGGAAATTTTTTTTATAAATCATATATTATGTATTATATACGTCATACATTTATCAAGAATCGTCTGCGGGTGAACTAGAATGCGTCGATGTTAATAAAGACTAGGTGACTTCGACCGCTAGCGGGCCCCTCCTTTAATCGGGGCCCCTAATTTATACGTAATCTTGTAATATGGAATCACGAACAGGTTACCCGCTATATACGGCACTGATATATGATAGCAGGCGGGTGTGGTATGCACGCACTACAAAATCTTGTAAAAAATATAATATCGAAACGAATGAACCTTGGACCAGATCTCTTGGGGGAGGGGTCAAAGCGAGCGGAGGGACACAGCAGCTGCATAATATGATTAAGTCGTCACAGGTCTTTAGGCCTTTCCAACCATATGTCACATGAGAAGTCTGGATCTGAATTTATAAAAAAGTCCTCCCCGTGGGGGCAAAGGGGGAGAGGGGTGCGGGAGGTCGATAACATGAGTAAGTGGTCATAAGCCTTTCCAACAATATGTCACATGAGGGGTCCCGGCAAAATTTTGAAAAACACCCCGTGGGGGAAAAGTGGGGTGGGGGCGGTCACCGGAGGTGCATTACATCAATAAGTAGTCACAGACCTTTCCAACGATATCTCACATGTGGGGTCTTGGCAAAATTTGGAAAAGTGTCCCCCGGGGGTGCAAAAGGGGGGGATGGACACCGGAGGAGCATAACATCAATAAGTAGTCACAGACCTTTCCAACGATATCTCACATGAGGGGTCTTGGCTAAATTTGAAAAAGTGTCCCCCGGGAGGGGCAAATTGGGGGAGACTGTCACCGGAGGTGCATAACATCAATAAATAGTCACAGACCTTTCCAACGATATCTCACATGTGGGGTCTTGGCTAAATTTGGAAAAGTGCCCCCGGGGGGGTGCAAAGGGGTGGTGGGGACACCGTAGGTACATAACATCAATAAGTAGTCACAGACCTTTCCAACGATATCTCACACTAGGGGTCTTGACTAAATTTGAAAAAGTGTCCCGGGGGGGGGGGGGGGCAAAGAGTGGGGGTGACTGTCACCGGAAGTGCATAACATCAATAAGTAGTCACAGACTTTTTCAACGATATCTCACAAGAGGGGTATTGACTAAATTTGGAAAAGTGTCCTCCGGGGGGGGGGGGGGGGGAAGTGGGCGGGGGGGCGGCCACCGGAAGTGCATAGCATCAATAAGTAGTCACAAACGTTTCCAACGATATGTCACATGAACGGTCTTGGCTAAATTTGGAAAAGTGTCCTGAAATTTCATATATTATAAATAATATTTAGCGGAGGGCTCCATAAAAAATCTGATCTCAAATGATAAAAACGGAAAAAACTACCCTCGCAGTGGGGGCCAAATTGGGGAGGGGTGGAAGAAAGTCTCATAACATGAAAGAGTCATCCGAGAGCTTACCGATGACATATCACATGACTGGTCCAAAAAAAGTTTGAAAATTGCTCCCCCTCCCACCCCCCGTGAGCCCACTCTTTCGCCCCGGAATTCACACTGCCGCCACTTTAAAATTTTTATGTTCAATAATTAATATTTACCGGAAGACTGCATAAAAAACCCACATCTAAAGTGATATTTAAATTTATTATAGAAATCGGCTACGGTTTTAAAAATTTGTTCGCCCCTTCCCCATCCCCCTTTGGGCGAAGAAAGGTTCATAGTATGAAAGAGTGGTCAAAGGGCTTTTCAATTATATGCCACAGGAAGGGTTCGGTAAAATTTTTAAAATTGCACCCCGCATGATTCCACTCTCACGTCCTCCTTCCTCGAAATCACCCGACCCACCTTCCTCTTTGAAATTTTTATATTTAATAAATAATTTTTATCGGAGGGCTCCAGGTATGTGACATCTTGGTAGGGCTAAAATAAGAGAAACTTTGAAAATTAGGGCTTCATTTCACAGCTCATTGTCATGCTTCTTTCTCTATCTCGTCCCTTGGTACTCTCGATAAATTTTCTTACTTTTCTTCTCTGCCGAGGGCGAGAGAAATCCTCGAAAAGCTTCTCATAGCGAAATGTTGAAAAGCGCGAGCGAAATCCTCGAAAGGCTTTTCGTTGGGAGATTTCGAAAAGAACGAGAGAAACCAGCCACCAGCGAGAGGCTTCCCATCGGGAAACGTTGAAAAGGGCGAGAGACACTCTCGAGAGACTTCCCAATCCGAAAGGTTTAAAACCGCGAGAGAACAAACCATCGAGCAGCTTCCCATCTGGAAGCGTCGAAATGCTGGAAAAATCATTGAGATGAGATTTGCCGAAATGCGAGATGGAAATGAAGCTTTTAGAGTCAAACTTACCGGTTGGTTTAAGTCAAAATTTCTCAAAGGAGTCCATCTGCTTATCCAATCTCTTTTTAGCTCACAGGCTATCTAAGCCTGAGAGCTAATGTACCCGTCGGTTCTGTGTGTATGCATGTAAGTACGTATGTACGTAACGCAATAACTCTTGATTAAACTGTATGATTTGCTTCAATTTTTTTTATGTTTATTCTGATAAGGCGTTCCGCTGATTAGTTTTGACGGTTCATTGGTTAAGGATAAAGGGAGAGAAGGGGGGCTGGTCACCCCCCCCTCCTTAATTTAGATGAATAGGTTTTTCATGCAGAATTATTCGATTTGCTCCAAATTTCGTATACCGGTTTATTATGTTAAGGAGCTTCCCTGATTAAACTTGGAGGTTCATTAGTTATGTATGAAGGGGGGAAAGGGGGGTAGACCCCCTCCTTAATTTAGATAAATGGGTTTTTCATGCAGAATTATTCGATTTGCTCCAAATTTGGTATACCGGTTTATTATTTTAAGGAGCTTCCCTGATTAAACTTGGAAGTTCATTGGTTAAGGATAAAGGGGGAGAAGGGGGGCTGCCCGCCCCCTCTTAATTTAGATAAATGGGTTTTTCATGCAGAATTATTCGATTTGTTCCAAATTTGGTATACCGGTTTATTATGTTAAGGAGCTTCCCTGATTAAACTTGGAAGTTCATTAGTTAAGTATAAAGGGGAGAAAGGGGGGGGTAGACCCCTTCCTTAATTTAGATAAATGGGTTTTTCATGCAGAATTATTCGATTTGCTCCAAATTTGATATACCGGTTTATTATGTTAAGAAGTTACCTTGATTAGATTTGGAGGTTTACGGGTTAAGTATAAAGGGGGAGAAGGGGGCTGGTCCCCCCTTAATTTAGATAAATGGGCTTTTCATGCAGAATTATTCGATTTGCTCCAAATTTGGTATACCGGTTTATTATGTTAAGGAACTTCCCTGATTAAACTTGGAAGTTCATTGGTTAAGGATAAAGGGGGAGAAGGGGGGCTGGTCCCCCACTTAATTTAGATAATTGGGTTTTTCATGCAGAATTACTCGATTTGTTCCAAATTTAGTATACCGGTTTATTATGTTAATGAGCTTCCCTGATTAAACTTGGAGGTTCATTACTTAAGTATAAAGGGGGGAAAGGGGGGTAGACCCCCTCCTTAATGTAGATAAATGGGTTTTTCATGCAGAATTATTCGATTTGCTCCAAATTTGGGATACCGGTTTATTATGTTAAGAAGCTGCCTTGATTAGATTTGGGGGTTTATGGGTTAAGTATAAAGGGGAGGGGCTGGCCTCCCCCATAATTTAGATAAAAGGGTTTTTCATGCAGAATTATTCGATTTGCTTCAAATTTAATATACCGATTTTTTCCGATATGGCGCTTCCTTCATTAGATTTGGAGGTTCATTGGTTAAGTATACAAGGGCGAAAAAGGGGCAAGTCCCCTCCCCTTAATTTAGATAAATGGATTTTCATGGAGAATTATTCAATTTACTTTAATTTATTTTTTTTTCTATGTTCGTTCTGATAAGGAGCTTTCCTGATTAGATTTGGAGGTTCATTATTTAAGTATAAAAGGGTTAAAGGGGTTAGACCACCCTTAATTTAGCGATATGTTTCTTTTTTTCATGCAGAATTATCTGATTTTCTTCAAATTTGATATACTGATTTATTATAGTTAAGGAGTTTCCCTGATTTGATTTGGAGGTTCATTGGTTAAGTATAAAAGGGGCAAACGGGGTATATTTCCCTTCATTTATTTTTTGAGGGACATTATTCTTTGAAATAAGAGTATAATATACAATTAATGTGAATAACCTGTGAGCTCAATGCCATCAGTTTAACTGGCACTTATCTTTTTATTGCTATTAACCGATGTGGGTTATGAAGCATAGTGGTTTATGTATTCAGTTCTGTATAGTCCTAGTTTCAAACTTTACTGTTAAATTTAGTGTCATTTTGCCCCGAATTTTCAATGTTTCTCTTATTTTAGCTCTGCCAAGCTGCCCCATACCTGGAGACTCAGATAAATACTATTTATTAAATATAAAAAGTTCAAAGAGGAAGGTGAGTGAATTCTGGGCGAGCGAGAGTGGACAAAGAGGGGGGGGGGTAATTTTCAAACTTTTACCAAACCTCTCCATCGGAAAGTCCTTTCACCACTCTTTCATATTATGAACCTTTCTCCTCCCGGACTTGAATTCCGGAAGGGGGCGGGGGGTGGGGTGGGGGAGCGGTGCGGGGTGATTTTTTTTTAATTGTAGAGATTTCTACAATAAATATCATCAAATGAGGTTTTTTAATGGAGCTCTCCGATAAATATTATTTATTAAATATAAAATTTTGGTGGCTGCATGGGTGCTGTGGGTGAAAAGTGGGGCTGCATGATTTCCGGGTATATTCTGGGATAAAAGAGGGAACCCACGTGGGAGGGGTAGATTTCAAACTTTTTTTGGACCAGTAATTTGATATATCATCGGAAAGTTTTCGGTTATCATCGGAAAGTTACTCTTTCATATTATGAACCTTTCTTCTTCCCTCCCTATTTTGGCGCCCCGAGAGAGGCACTTTTCGAACTTTTTTGAAATCGTAGCGTTTTTAAACATTTTAGATCGGATTTTTTTACGGAGCCCTCCGATAAATAATTTTTAATATATGAAAATTTCAAAGAGAAGGATGAGCAGGGTATATTTCGGGGGAACGATAATTGGAATCCTGGGAGTTGGGACTCTTTTCTATCTTTTGCTGATACCCCTCATGTGATATATCATTGGAAAGCTCTGTGACTACTATTTCATTTTATATATCGCCCGCGCCCCTCCCCTTACTTTGCCCCGCGCGGGGGCACTTTTCTAAATTTAGCCCTCATGTGACATATCGTTGGAAAGTCCTGTGACCACTTATTCATATTATGCACTTTCCTTGCCCCTGCCCCCTACTTTGCTCCCCGCGGGGGTTCGTTTAATGTATACCAGTCGAAGTCTTTCTAAAAATGGGGAAATTAAAGATCCAATCTCAAATGACGTAGAAAAATCAATAAAAAATTTTGATCCCTTTTATCATCCTTTAGTTCATGTTTTTGCCACTAGGGGGTACTTTTGATTCTTATTTCTTTGGCCATTTTGGTGCTAATTGCCGAAAAATTCTAATTTTTGATACTTAAATTTCCCTTATCGCTTCATAGCTACTCGCGTTTTTTCAGCTTTTTTCAACCAGGGGGCACCCTTACAAGACTTTTCCAGTCTTATGGCTCCTTTATAGCCTCCCTTTGGTTTGTTGTTTTTTTATTCCATCTGTTTTCAGTTACCCTATATTTAATAAAATCTGCCTTATATATATGTAAAAACAATGATTTCAATAATCGATTCTAGAACATCTCCTTTGTAGATTCTCGAAAATAATCGATGACTGTATCGATTGTGTATTTTACGATAACGATTTTTTTCGATTGGTAAATTTTAGAGAATCGCCCATCACTAAGCCCTATCACTACTATGAAATTGTCGGCCAGAATAATAGCTAAGTTTTCCAATAACTGTTTTTAGCTTTTCTCGTTATAATCGATTGTAAAACATTTCGATTGTAGATTCTAGGAATTAATCGATGGCTGTATCGATTGTGATTTTTTACGATGACGATTTTTCTCGATTGTCGAATTCTCGAGAATCGCCCATCACTAGTCCAGAGCCCCTTGAACTTTTAGTGTGCCATGAATTTTTCACCCCCTAATTTTCTCACCTTCTCAGTGCATAATTTTAAAGTTGAGTCTTGAACTCTTCTCCCTAGACCAACACCCACATATTTTTATTGAGGCCCTAGGGCCCTTTTTTAAGCATTTCTCCATTTTTTGCACATATCTTTAAAATTATATTCTAATGATTAATTCATACCCTATGCTTAATCTTGACTGATTGAAGATCTAAAATACTAAGTACTAAAACGTTTTAACATGTTTTCATGTTAGGGCCCTGTTCTCAACTATCACTTGGCCCCTTTCAGGCCCCTTATTATAGCTTGCTTAAAAAAATCTGATTCACTAGCTTTTTTTTCTAACATTTTCTTAGGTTCTCCAGCTACTAGATGACAACAACAACAACAAAAAAATTCAGAGTTCAGCTACTATTAATTTTGAATATTAATCACATTCTTGGGCCCTTGGTGCAGCTTCTTTAAAAATGATCCAAATTGCTTGCAATTTTCTTTAACATAGTTCTAGCATCCTCTGATTACTTTAAAAACTGCTAAAAAGTATCTTTATACCAAACTACATGCCACTTAAGTTCCTGACTCCCTGGGGCCCGGTACAGGTCCCCTTGAAGCTTTTGCACCATAAGTTGTTAATAAATTGCCCTCTTAATCTGATCTTAATTTTTGAAACCATTTTTCCAATTAATTATTCTCTTGTTTTTATATTCCAGTTAAACCCCTGGGGCGCCCTAGGGTCCTGTAGGGCCCGATCCGAGACCTTGAACCTTTTGTGTGCCATGCATTTTTTATCCCTTAATTTTCTCACATTCTCATTGTGTAATTTTAAAATTGAGTCTTGGACTCTTCCCCCTAGACCAACACCCTCATATTTGCATTGGGGTCCTATGGCCCTTTTTTAAGCATGTACACCCTTTTTCACACATTTCTTTAAAATATTATTATTTTGATTAATTCTTACCCTATACTTAATTTTGACTAGTTGAAGATCTAAAATGCTAAGTTCTAAAACACTTCAACATGTTTTCATGTTAGGGCCCTGCTCTGAATTATCAGTTGAACCCTTTTGGGGCCTCTGTTATAGCCCCTTAAAAATGGTCTGATTCACAAACTTTTTTTTTCTAACAACTTCTTAGGGTCTCCAGTTACTACATGAAAGACAAAAAAAAATTCAAATATTAATCACCTTCTTGGGGCCTTTGTTGCAGCTTCTTTAAAAAACTATCCAATTCTATTGCAATTTTCTTTAATGTAGTTTTAGCGCCTTCCAGCTACTTTAAAACCACTATAAAATTTTCTTATACCCAACAACATTACAGTTAAGATCCTGGCCCACAGATCCCAGGCTTTCTTTACACCTCTGCTACCACCTTTTTTCGAGCATTAATCTCCTTTTTCAGCATCAACTTACGTCTACTCACTACAGCCGTAAATTAAAAATCGCTTTACTTTAAAGGTAACTTTAGATAAGGGATTTCATTCGCTTATTATTGTGTTCATGAAATTTACAAGGAGAGGGGGCATCTTCGCTTGGGGGGTGAATTCTTTTCTCGTGTTCTAAGGGCCCAATTTCAATGGAATTTGGTTCATTCAACTTAGATTACAATTCAGCTACTTTCTGTATTATGAAATTTTATCTTAGACTTACTGCAGTTACCAACATTTTCTAACATTAATGGTGCATTCTTTTTTTTTTTTTTTTTTTTTTTTTGTTTTTTTTTTTTTTTTGTTTTTGTTTTCTATGAGCTTGATTACTATGAGGTTTGGGTCACTCAACTTGGTTTTCGATTGTCCGGGGCACTTCTGGTAAATGCTACCATATGTAGCGGGGACCCATGTTACAGGTTCGTTCGGAAAGAAGTTTGTTGGACAGACACTAGACGCTGTGGAGGGGAATGGGGCCCCCAAAATTAAGTTCATTTAAAAGAATTTCAAAAGATATAAAATCATACAAACTTGAGTTTTGTTGAAGGATATTATTTACAAACCCCGGACAAATCTGGGCGTGTCTGCTAGTTTATTAATAAATGTTTATTTACTTTTATTTTCTTTTTTTTAATTATATAAATTGTTTTTTTCTATAGTTATTAATTTTTTATTTATTTATTGTTATTTCATTTAAAAAATAATAGAAAATAATTTTAAAATACATACGATACTGGTATTCAAAAACGAGGTTTTTGCCAAATCGTCATGAAAAAGATCACGCCAAACCCGGTGCATATCTGTGCCAAATATTAAAAGATGCAACAAACCATGACATTTAATTTAAACTTCAAAGCAATGTTTTAATTTACCACTCGAAAAAAAAAAAAAAAATGCTAACTGGTGAGTTAAAAAAAACTACTGGCGAGATTTGCACCCAGCTAACATAAAAGTACCAAGAAAGTACAAAGAATATTAAAAATATATACATCATCTAAGATATAAGCTCAGTTAAAACATCAAAGATAAATATTTTCTGCATAAATCAAATGATAAAGAAGCATCACTATTTTCTGCAGCACATGAACAGAATAAGAAATGATGCCAAAAGGTACATTACTTAATCAAAAATTACATACCTTTCTTTTCTCAGTAATGGAGATCATATAACAGTAATAGATATTTTTTAATGATTATATTGAGAAATGGAACTTAATGAAAGCATACTAATTAAAGAAACTAGTCCTTTGCAAACATATTTAACAATTAGGATATCGATAATCATTTATGATAATAATTAATTGTCCAAACTAATTATTGTCATAATCACAAGATCAATATTTTAATTATTATTGATAGGAGATTGAAAATACTGATAGCCACTGTGGTCATCAGGCATATTAAATGCCCAGCCTGTCCAGACCCACTGGTCAATGCTTTAAACTTATTGAATTTAGCTTTTAAATTTTTACAGTTAGGATCTTCCATGATCGAGCCTACTGTTACCATACCAGTTAGTAATTAGAAAGAAAAGGATCTCTGATGGGTGTGCACCTCCTATTCTACAAAGTAATGATTTGTAATTATATACTGAATGTATATATACTGAATATAAATATACATCCAGTATATAGTCAGACATATAATCGAATGTATATATACACTCCACTTACTGTCAAAATCTAAAATGTTTACAGGTTACTCGACTAACATCAAACTACTGACAAATATTATAAATATTTTTTACTTAAAAAAAAAAAAAAAAAAAAAAAGGCTGCTTATAAAATATTGGATGTTCTGAAAAGACTGAAAGGCAATTGAGGTGTTTCTATTCATAAAAAAAAACTTAAACGTGTTTCAACCTTTTATGGATTTTTGTTCAACCCTGTACTTTATAAGCAGCAACTATTTTTAAATTAAAAGATCAGGTACTTTTCGGTTAGCCGGGCGCCAGTGTTATATATACATATAAATATACATACATATATGTATATATACACACACATATATATACAGGGTGATTCAGCTCGTCGGTGACAAACTTTAAGGATCGATAGAGCACACCTAGACGAACATTTTTGAATAGGGAATGTAGGGTCCCTGACGCGATGGTAAGGCGCTAGGCGCTTTCGAAAATTTGGGTGCCGAAATTCGAAACGTCATAAAAACTAGGGAAATGGTTAGATTTTCTTGCTTGTTGCGTCGAAATGATTCTGTTTGTTTAGACTTTCTTCAGTACCAATTTGATAAGCGTATCTCTTAAAACATGGATAGGGGGCGCTGCAGACTTTGGAGAGCTAGACAACAACTTTAAGCCCGTTATTTTGATAATTTAACACATGCTCGCCAAAGTTTATACTCTAACTTAAAGTTTGAACCCAAAAGTAGAGCCCTGCAAAAAGCGTAAGAGCCGGAATAAAATGTCAAAGTACAGGGTGGTCGAAACTCGAAGGCTCCTAAGAGATAAACAAACAGATTTCTTGACTTATGGCATGCATTTTCATGATTCTGTTTGCTGGGGCTCTCTGAAACTCAGTTGAACGGTACAAAAAGAAACATCGATAGGGGGCGCTTTGGGCAAAAAACATAATTCGTTGACATTTCGGACGCTAACTGGAAACGGGGCGCTACGATCAGTTAGTAATAATGAAAACACATTTTCTACCTCTGCTCAACACTTCTGAATAAATTTAGACCAAAAACATCAATGATACTGGAAATTTATTTACAAAAAATAACACTACAGAAGATGCTCGAAATTTCGACCTTGGGCCATGATGCAGGCTTCGCACCTCCGTCGCATTGAGGAGTGTGTGTTTCCAACAATGCCAGGAGTATCTCTGATCTGCCCTGCAGCTGCCACAATGCGCGCCACAAGTTCTTCAGCACTGCTGACAGGTGTATGGTATACCTCGGCCTTCAGGTAACCCCAAAGGAAGAAATCCAAGCAGGTGAGGTCTGGTGATCGGGCAGGCCAGTGAACTGGACCCCCACGCCCGATCCACCGCTGGCCATACCTTGCGTTTAGATGGAGACGCACGTCGTTCGTGTAATGGGCCGGAGCTCCATCGTGCTGGAACCACATCTGGCGACGCGAACCTTCGGGTACGTGCGCCTCATCCAGAAGCTGCGGCAGCACTTGATCCAAGAAAATCAGGTAATTTCCACCTGTCAGCCGTTCAGGTAACAAATAAGGGCCAATGAGGCAATCCCCCAGAATGCCGGCCCACACATTTACTGAGAAACACTCCTGGGCTGCTCGGCTTCTGGTTTCATGTGGATTTTCATCACACCACACATGACTGTTGTGGGCGTTCCACATTCCCTCCCGGCTGAAGGTGGACTCGTCCGTAAACAAAATGCTGTTTACAAAACGGGGATCCCTGGATCTCATCGCCAAGTACCATCTTGAGAATTCCACTCGAGGGCCAAAATCCTGCTCTCTGAGCAACTGCACCCGCTGGATGTGGTAGGGGTGCAGATTCCGGGAACGTAAGATGCGCCACGCAGTTGCTTGCGAAATGCCAACATGTCTGGCGATATCTCTCGTGCTAAGACCTGGGTTGTCCTCAACCAGGTTAAGCACAGCCTCTTCGTTGTCGGGGTGCTCACTGATCGCTCCCGTTCAGGCCTGCCTCCGTCGAAAGATCCCGTTGTGGACAACCTCTGGTGTACTCGAGCGAAGAAGGCATGGCAGGGGATTTGCCTGTTGGGGTAACGCTCGGCGTACAACCGCTGAGCGGCTCGTCCATTACAACCAGCAGCGCCATACGCCAAATGCATGTCAGCCAATTCAGAGTTTGTGTACCGTTCCATCCTGTTAGGAATTAACAAGCTAGTTTCTTTATTCTCAATGCCTCTAACAGTATTAAATACCTCTTTAACTTATTACAATATAATATGCAGTACTTTATTTATTGCACTTTATTTTTACCAAAGTAACTTTATTCAAATATAATTTATTCTGAAATAAAACTTACCTTTATTCTGTTCTAATCCATTTATCCTTTAATTATTTAAGAAGTCTTTTTAGTTTCTTTAAGTTACGTTCCTTTAAATACCTTGTTTACGTTTTTCAAACTTCCGATGGTGTAATTTGCCAGGCATCACTTTCAATGTCGTAGATCATACTACGTGGTTTTTCTTTCGCCAGGTGGCGGTGGCTGTCTTCATGAATGAATTAGATGACGTAATCCACTCCGGCGAATCACTGCTCATCGAACGTTCCCGAAAGGGAATGAGTCGGCACGTGCACCGCTAGCTATTGCATAAAAGGGTTTTTCCCTCCTCGGATCTTCATTCAGTCTTTTTCAGTTCTTCTCTTCGTTTGTGTTGTGGAGTTTCGCCATTGGTCATGCAGGATAATAGAAAGCGATTTCATATTCTAGTTTTTAGACAACATAGCTTCTTAAATACATCGTAGTTTTTCATATCTTCATCGTATTCTTGTGGAAATGGTTTCTGTCATCATTTGGTGTTAAGCTATTCTTCCCCAGTGTGCCTACGTAGCTGTTTACGGAGAAGTGAATTTCTTTCCGGTTGTAAGCTGATTCTTGGATGCTTGAATGTCCTGAAGGAATGTAGCTTGAGTGGGCTAAGTATTTGGAGGAGTTAGCTATGTGTCATCAAGATCTTTTCTCATTGACGATGTTGACCAGGAATATAATTCTTCGGTGATGTTGTTCTTAAATGAATCATGATTAATGTTTTTAATATGAAGCCTATTATCTTTTGCACGATATGCCATGGAGTCCTGGGGTAAATATATTTAAATGCCATGACATATATTTATAGATATACATTTAATAGTTGTTATAATTTATGAAAGTTAAGTTTGTTGTTTGCTCTTGGTTTTTAATAAATACGTTTTTATTTATATATATTGGTATCTGTTTTACTCAATCCACCACAGTCATAGTTTATTTTTAGTAAAAATATATACAAGTTTATAGTAACATGTCTTTAAATCTTTTAACTAAATTTATTGATTAGATCGTGTCATGCTATGTCAGAAGTTAGCCATATACGCTCCATTGCTAGTGCATAACTCTGCTAATTTATATTCATAGCCATTTTCCTTGATATTGGCTATCAAGAGGTTATGGGCCACGATACTTTTGGCGTAACCATGACCGAATCTTGTTTTTGTCAGTGTAATTTAGCAATATAAAAATTAATTTGAAATTAAATTTTTTTTTTTGGTTACTTGCCTTAATTTTTATTAAAGTTTATTAAGAGTTAATTATTATTAAATATAAAAATTAATTTGCCATTTTTGTCCTTGATTGGTCTGGCGTTCTGTGGTGGTATTTTTTGGCCCTTTTATCCGATGTTATCGATATTTTTCGAGGGGGGGGCCGTGATATTTTTTTTAAAAGTCTTTGTAATTAAAAATTCAGATAAAAAGGTTAAAATTTTTTGTTTGATTTATTTAATTTTGAAAGTTTAAATGTTAGAATAATTTTGATAAATCTTTAAAACGTAAAGTAAGTTAATGTTTTTTTTGAAATGGCAAACCCAGGGCTCATATTAAAAGGCTTTTTGAAGTTAAAAATATGTTTTGAAGAAAATTGTGGTTTCTATTCATTAGAAAAGGTGTTGGAATAACGTCACTCTAGAAAGTTAAATGAATTGGCTGAAATGTGGAAATGCTGGATGTTATTTTGAGAAATCTTCTGTTTACTACGTCAGTTCTTTAAAGAAAAGTTTTTGAGTGTCAAATTGAATCCATTTGGATGTCAAAATTCAAGGTTTTACGTTTAACAGTCCAGGAAGTGCTTTGGTGATTTATCAGCGATTTATTATCATTAGATCTACGAGATTACAAGTAATGTTGAACTTTACATCTGCTATTTATTGTGAAGTTTCCGGCAGTGGGGCGTGCTGGTACCCCCTACTGACTTACTTTCCCCTGGACTATCTGCAAATAGACGTTCTTTGGTGACAATTTTTTTTGACAAGAGAACTGTCGTATTTATTGACAAATGGCGGACTTCCGATACATTAAATTTTTTTTATAGATGTTTCTTAAAGATGAATGTTCACAAATTTTTTTTGTGAGATGTCGTGATCCTCATCAATTGTTGTGTAATTCACCCTTTTAGGATAAGATTTAAGATTTTTAAGATATTTTTATGATAATATTTGTTAGATACTACATGGGAGCTATGGTGCTTAATTTGGAACCATTACAAGTGAATGATATTTGAATTTGTAAAATGTTTAATGTTGTTTAGCTTTTAAATTCAAGGGTTTAAATTTGACATCTAAATTCTATTTATAGAAATAGAGTAAGCATTAAGTATAAATTTTTGATCTGTTAAAAGGTAAATGGGGGAAGTTATCTGAAATTTAAAAATTTTTTTAAATATTGAATTACTGTTGAAAAGTTATGAAACTAAAGATAATTTTTTTAGATACTGTTTTTAAAGTCTTAATCTGTGATAATTTTTAAGGAACTGTTAAGTTTGGGATTTTTAAGATATTGTTAAATTTTTAAAAGATTTATCTTTTTTTTTTCCTGTTTAAAGGAGTTGCTTAAGATATTGGGGTAGATCTTTGGAAGTTTGTTTGAACGGGCCGCAATTACCTGGGGATTTTTACCTCAATTTTTATGTCATACAAATTGCTCATGAATCTTGGTATTTTTCTTACGTGGAAATATTAGTGGAAATTTAAATTTTTTTTAGATATCAAGTAAATTCAGTTTTTAAATTTTTTTTTTGTTCTGGCGATGGGGATCGTGGTTCAGATGTTCGCTTTCACTCATCGTCAGACAGTAATTTTTATGGGGGAAATGTTTGCATGTCATGAAATGAGATATTTGTCATTGTCTTGACTGGTGGTATGGAAACTGGAAGATCTCTTTCTTGTGATAGTTTACTATCCTGAGGGTTGTTTTGTTTTCCTTATATATCCCTTTAAGTTTAATCTCATTTTTTACAGTATATGCTCGCTGCTTTGGGTAGTTAGAGACTCTTGGTTTTAAGTTCTTTTTGTTATATTTATGAATTTATAAAGTTTTTATGTTAGTTAGGAAAATATAATGGAGAGAGGTTTAAGAGGGGGATCATGTTTCTTTATACCATATGTGGTCATCCATTTGTAATATGGGACTGCATGTTTTAATTGGTTAGGACATTGTGACGGATGTTGCATGGATTGATAAGCTACATTTTTCATTCTCAGTTTTTAGAATAGTTATATAGGTTCATGAGTAAGCAAGTTTATTAATGTTTAAGCTTTAAATTTTTAAGATAATGAAAATTGAAAGAAATGTTATCCTAATGTTAAATTCTGTCTAAATTTTGATTTTTCTAAATGACCTCTATTAAATGAATCTTAAGTTATAATGTTAAATAGAATATGAATCATACAGGTATCCTCTAATTATTTGAGAGATTGTTTTAAAGAATCTAATTTTGTTTTTTTTAGGCATTTTTATGATTAGCAAGGGTGGTTTATTCTGTGTAAATTTAAATGAAAAACCTGGACCCAAATACGCTAGATCTCTTTGCCTCCGTACTAAACTATCTTTTTAGTTTAGAATAATTTTTCAATTTTTTTATAGAGTTAAGTTTAAGTTTTTACTGTATGTTCAAAAGTTAAGAAGAGGTCATTGGAGGTTCATTGATGGATTATATATATAATTTTTTAATTGGATTTTGACCTGTAAAAGTTGTTTTAAAAGGAATTAATAAATTTTGCTTGTGAAATAGTTAATATATATATAAAAGAATCAATAGGATTAAATGTTTTTGAAGTTAATCTCTTAAATGTGCTCAACCTGTATCCAGTTTGATATTGTGTTAATGGGTTCTGAAAAAGTAAACCCTGTTTTATATCATTGGTTGGTTGAGTGCATTACATGAAATGAGTACTTTTTAAATGGCTTTTTACTTCCCCTCATCTTAATCTATTTATACTATGTTAAAAGCTGTAAGAATTGCATTGCAAAAGGTGCTATTTGGAGATATTTTTAGACGGAAATTTTTATATTTCTGATGTGTCTCAATTAAATGTGCATCTGTAATGTGTTATCTTATTATGAAATATTCCTCTTTTTAAAGTATTTAATGAATTGGATAATTTGAGAAATGCAGTTTTTGATTTGCTGTATCAAAGTAGAAAATAATGTAACTTTTGTTTGCCCTACTCATAATTGTTTAAGAAGCTGAATTATTCGGCCTAAGTGGAGATCTGTTGATATTCGAATAGTTTTTTTTGAGAAATTGCTAAAATTTGTTTTATGTAAGAATTGACTATAGTTGAAAATTTTTTTTGAAGTTTTTAGTTTATGATTCACAATTTAATTTTTGACCCGGGAGTTCTTTTTATAAGTATGCTTTGACAATAACTGCATAATGCGAATTAGTTGTCATGTCACCAAGTTTTTAAAGACGTTCTGAGAATTGCAGTGGTTGAAATCCCTGATGTACGGAACGGATAAGTACGGTGAAGGCATATTATTTATCTTGGGTCAATCTAAATTTAACAAATATTAATAAAGTTGTTTGATGTGTTATTCAATATTATAATTTTTATTGTATATTTTTGTTTAAAATATGTTGTATTTATGCATTAAAATAGATCTCTTTGACTGGTTGATGAATTTAATATAATGGAAAGTGAGTTTAAGCGGAGTTGCATTCATGGATGGTTTTATTTCAAGATGAAGATGGTTCGAATTGGAGCATTGTGGTTCTTCATGTGGTTTACATAGTGTTAGAATTGCTGGGCTGGTTTTTAGATTTACAGTATTGAATTTTTAGATTGAAATCCTGGATGATGTAAGTTCTGCTGGTAGACTTATAATTTAATTTTTGATAAGACTCTTATTGGAGATTTGGTCATAGGCTGTTTTTAGATGTTTGAGTCACTGTTAATCAGTATGTTAATAGAAAAGTTAATTTTGACTGAGAAGCTAATGTTTAGGTATACTGAATTTGTTTTTGGCTGATAGCTCAAGAAAATTTTTCTCACTTGGATACTTAACAGGGAAACGTAAAATTGTTCCATGGTTGTTTCTCCTGGAGTAAAGTTTGAGTGGGGAAGGATGTTATGCTAATCAAGGTATGTTGAGTGACCTTATGGATATCTCCTGAATTAAAAGCTGGTAGTATCTTGGACTGGTTCTAAGTAAAATTTTTTTGGGGGGATCCTTTTTTTTTAGTAATAGATGTATCAATGGTTTTTGGATATGTTTGGTTCCGGCTGACATGATGAATTTTGAAAGTTTTTAGAAAGTGAGGGGACATCTTTATTTTTAGAAGGCATGTGTTTCATGCCTGTATATCAAGTTGTAATGAGTTCTTCAACTTATGAATAGAATGGATCTGGTGTTAGACGCTTGATAGATATTTATACCTCGCTTATAGTTGGTTTTTCTGAGTGTGAAAGCGTGATGTCCATGATTTGTGACTAGAATTGGAGCTATATAAATTTTTTTTTTGGTTTGATGGATGTGCTCTGTTATCATGGCAGTTTTGCTGTAATGAAGTTTTTACAGGTTATTGATGTTTCTAGTTATATTGATGGTTATATCATATCCGTGTCTACAGTTACCTACGTTCTAGTTTTTTTTGAGAGATTGAGGTTTGAAGTCTTGGGATCCTGAGCAAATAGATTTTTGGCTTGAGTGGAGGTGTTACCTAGCCTCGCTGATTGTGTGAGCAAATGATATGTACCACTTTAAATAAATGTCTGGCCTGGATTCTTAGGTGACTTTGTAGCTTAAAGTTGGTTTGTAAGTAATTTTTATGGGAATATTATGGCTTATGGTGAGAGCACTTCGTACTGACCTAGTGTGTGACCTGAGTGTGAGAGATAAGGGTCGGCACATATTTTTAGTAGCCTGTTTGTGTTGCATAATGGACATCGTATGGCTCATTTAGATTTGTGTGGTGTGGACGGAGTTTTTGAGGTATAACCTGGTGATCTGTTTTTGTTTAGCTGGAATCATTTACATTGTCTAGATTGAAAGACTGGAATCATTGAGATCTATATATATATTTTTCAATGTTTTTAAGATTTTTATATTGGAAATTATTAATTGTTAAGATTGTTAAAGTTTAAAGTTGTTAGATTGATAAAGTTTTTTTTAGGGGGTTGATTGCTGACATTTTTAGATGGGTGATCTAGACGTTAAATTTTGGTGTTAGAAAAATGTTTTTCTTGAGAAATATTTAGTAGTTGAGAGACCTTGTGATATATTTATTTGTTAAATGGCATGTTATAATTGAAGAATGTGATATATTGAATTTGTTTCTAGTAAATACGAGGGAAGGACTGTTTTATTTTCATGTATTATGATTTTAATATGTGGTGTTTTTATGTGATGTATTTATGTGTAATAATTTTTATGGCTATTATTTCAGATGTAGATATTTGCTCCGGGACTCTATTCCTATTTGACCTTTGCTCTTTTTATAGGTTGACCTTTGATGCTAGTTATAGTGGCTTGTGGACTGATCTTGGCGTTTTTTTTCTTAATATTTAACAATTGTGAATGAGGTTTCTGGGAATGATATTAAGGATGTTTGATGTTTCTGGTTTCTGAGGAAGTTGAAATAGTTAAGCTAGTTGATATATCTTTATCTGAATTTTTAAGGAGACATTGAGAGGGGGGGCACTTGTTAGGAATTAACAAGCTAGTTTCTTTATTCTCAATGCCTCTAACAGTATTAAATACCTCTTTAACTTATTACAATATAATATGCAGTACTTTATTTATTGCACTTTATTTTTACCAAAGTAACTTTATTCAAATATAATTTATTCTGAAATAAAACTTACCTTTATTCTGTTCTAATCCATTTATCCTTTAATTATTTAAGAAGTCTTTTTAGTTTCTTTAAGTTACGTTCCTTTAAATACCTTGTTTACGTTTTTCAAACTTCCGATGGTGTAATTTGCCAGGCATCACTTTCAATGTCGTAGATCATACTACGTGGTTTTTCTTTCGCCAGGTGGCGGTGGCTGTCTTCATGAATGAATTAGATGACGTAATCCACTCCGGCGAATCACTGCTCATCGAACGTTCCCGAAAGGGAATGAGTCGGCACGTGCACCGCTAGCTATTGCATAAAAGGGTTTTTCCCTCCTCGGATCTTCATTCAGTCTTTTTCAGTTCTTCTCTTCGTTTGTGTTGTGGAGTTTCGCCATTGGTCATGCAGGATAATAGAAAGCGATTTCATATTCTAGTTTTTAGACAACATAGCTTCTTAAATACATCGTAGTTTTTCATATCTTCATCGTATTCTTGTGGAAATGGTTTCTGTCATCATTTGGTGTTAAGCTATTCTTCCCCAGTGTGCCTACGTAGCTGTTTACGGAGAAGTGAATTTCTTTCCGGTTGTAAGCTGATTCTTGGATGCTTGAATGTCCTGAAGGAATGTAGCTTGAGTGGGCTAAGTATTTGGAGGAGTTAGCTATGTGTCATCAAGATCTTTTCTCATTGACGATGTTGACCAGGAATATAATTCTTCGGTGATGTTGTTCTTAAATGAATCATGATTAATGTTTTTAATATGAAGCCTATTATCTTTTGCACGATATGCCATGGAGTCCTGGGGTAAATATATTTAAATGCCATGACATATATTTATAGATATACATTTAATAGTTGTTATAATTTATGAAAGTTAAGTTTGTTGTTTGCTCTTGGTTTTTAATAAATACGTTTTTATTTATATATATTGGTATCTGTTTTACTCAATCCACCACAGTCATAGTTTATTTTTAGTAAAAATATATACAAGTTTATAGTAACATGTCTTTAAATCTTTTAACTAAATTTATTGATTAGATCGTGTCATGCTATGTCAGAAGTTAGCCATATACGCTCCATTGCTAGTGCATAACTCTGCTAATTTATATTCATAGCCATTTTCCTTGATATTGGCTATCACATCCTACTACCGATCTGCAGACAAGTAACCCGAAGCTTAAGTAGGTACCGCACGTTCAAAAGACGTGTCTGCGCATACAACTACGTCATCTCGCGTTGTCGTCTACGCATTACGTATCTTTTGCATATCGATATGGTACGATATCTTTTGCATAAATCAGCAAAAAGCACCTTATGTAAATTTTATTGCGCGCATTGTGCATGATTGAAACCAGCTATGTTTGTTAAAAAAAACAAACAAACTGCAGTTTTAATAGCTTCTTACCGGGTGTCCCAAAAAGGACTGACTGATTTTAAAATTCAATAACTTGCAAACGGTGACAGATATTTAAAAAATTCTTGCGGGGGAGTTATGCATAAGGTCAAAAGTTTTTTTACAGTGATTTTCAATTTTAGTTTGAATTACAAACAATAGATGGCGCTGAGATCAATAGACGCTGAATTCAGGCTCGATTTTTGGTACTTCGTGGCCCGGATAATACATTTCCATCTCCTTTTTCAGCATGGAACAAGAGAAAGGACCAGAATTCGAGCCTGTATTTAGCGACTATTGCTTACAGCGCCATCTATTGTTTGTAATTCGAACTAAAATCGAAAATCACTGTAATAAAACTTTTGACCTTATGCATAACCCTCCTGCAAGAATTTTTTAAATATCTGTCACCGTTTGCAAGTTATTGAATTTTAAAATCAGTCAGTCCTTTTTGGGACACCCGGTATGATAAGTAAATTACTCTCTTGTTTTGTTTCTAACTGATCGTAGCGCCCCGTTTCCAGTTAGCGTCCGAAATGTCAACGAATTATGTTTTTTGCCCAAAGCGCCCCCTATCGATGTTTCTTTTTGTACCGTTCAACTGAGTTTCAGAGAGCCCCAGCAAACAGAATCATGAAAATGCATGCCATAAGTCAAGAAATCTGTTTATCTCCTAGGAGCCTTCGAGTTTCGACCACCCTGTACTTTGACATTTTATTCCGGCTCTTACGCTTTTTGCAGGGTTCTACTTTTGGGTTCAAACTTTAAGTTAGAGTATAAACTTTGGCGAGCATGTGTTAAATTATCAAAATAACGGGCTTAAAGTTGTTGTCTAGCTCTCCAAAGTCTGCAGCGCCCCCTATCCATGTTTTAAGAGATACGCTTATCAAATTGGTACTGAAGAAAGTCTAAACAAACAGAATCATTTCGACGCAACAAGCAAGAAAATCTAACCATTTCCCTAGTTTTTATGACGTTTCGAATTTCGGCACCCAAATTTTCGAAAGCGCCTAGCGCCTTACCATCGCGTCAGGGACCCTACATTCCCTATTCAAAAATGTTCGTCTAGGTGTGCTCTATCGATCCTTAAAGTTTGTCACCGACGAGCTGAATCACCCTGTATGTATATATATAAGTATATATAACCATTAATTAAACATAACCTACCACCATCAAAAACCGTAATATTATGAATTAAAGCAGTAAGTATAAAATTTTTTTTAAAATTTATAATAAGAATTATTATGGAAGAAAAATAAGAAAGTGGACACCAACAAATAATGGAAATGCTTATATATTGAATTACGTTGTCAAGGGCACAGAATTCAATGATATAAGTAAAATGGTTGTTTTCTGTGAGAAAAATAAGCTAAAGCTAAAAGTTATTTTCCCCTGTGTCCAAACAACCATTAAAATCAAGTGAATTGATTAAAAATGAAAACAGAATAGAAATAAATAATATGAAATGGAAAATCAATTAAACCTATTTAAATATTTATAGGATATAAAATAGAAATAATAAACACCATACTGATTAATATTTCAATATTTTAGAATAAATCCACGTGCACATGGCACCCAAAATATCGTAAAGATTAAGGTGAATAAAACAGTTAAGAAATCACAGTAATTGATACCATAGGATGCAGTTAATACATTTTGAAATAAATGTTAAATAACTTTTAATATAATATAAAATAAAATAAATAGAAAGTAATTACATATTTAAAATGCACTATTAAATTAATTAAAAACTGTTTAACAATATCGTCAAAATTTAGCTAAAAATTCCCCCTGGTGTAGTAAATTATAACTGAAATGGAGCTGGAAAAAGTAAAATTTAGAACTTATCGAAAAAATACAAATTTTGGTGATGCCATCTAGTATTACTTTTATGATTCAATTGTCACAAGATAAACAGTTGTAAGCATTTGAATGTAACAATTGTTTTATTAACAGCAAAACCAAACAAATCCTTATATATAGATAATTATAAACCGAATATAAACCACACAATGTACTTTTAAAAAAAAACTATTGTTAATAAAATTTAAAAGGCATACAAAATATTCTATTATCTTACTCATTTAAACTACACTAAGAATTTAAATAATTCTATAACATTGATAATATATAGCATATAGCTATATGCTATAAAATAAATTCAATAATAATAAATATAAAAATATATTAAAAATAATATAAAAATCGTTAATAATAACTATTATATATAAGATAATTATAAAATGAACAGGAAATAAAAAACATATGGAAGTATATAGAAGATTATCAGATACTTAAATTCCCATTACCTAAAAATCTCAAATATAGTGTGTGGATTATTTTCATACATCCATAAAAATCCTAAAAGTATGAATGTGGGACATTCAAAAACATTAAACCGATAATAAATTTTATAACACAAAGTGAAAATAGATAAATATTAATAAGAATAGAGGAATAATAATAAAAATAATTACCCAGTTTTAATACATACAGTATAACTTTATTTATATTAAATATACTTATATGTATATTAATCACTATAAAAATGGCATACTATTAGTAATTAATATGATATTGTCCTTATTAAATTAAAATTTATAACATATATACATACATGTATATATACATTTATACGTGTATACTAGCAGCCCTTGCCCGCTACGCTGGTCGGTTTTCCTAAACAAACCTTGAATCAAACGAAATATATATGGATATTTAATCATGTGTTTGAAAGCAATAAGGACATTTACCTGGAATACCCATCCGAATTGCTACAAACAATATCGACGTCATTATGCTATTATATCTTCTATTGAGACAAGCAAAATTATAGCTATTAAGGATCAACTTCTTTAGTTGATCGTTTCTATAGAATGTAGTAAAGTACAATATAACAATATGTAATACAACAAAACCCTTCGTCTGAAAATTTATCAATGCAATTCTCAATCAGACTCCGTTCAATTGAACTTATTAAAAAGGCTAATCTTCCATAATTGGGTTCACCTGATTCTAAAACTTTCCACCAAAATTCAATAACCAAGCAACGTAGAACAATATGTGTTTTATACTAAAACATTCCCTGAAAAATTAACTAACCGAGCAAGTTCCACCGAAATCCACTTAGCAGAATCTTCTAAACTGGCAAATGTACTAAACATTATCTAATTAACAGTTTAAGTACCATCAAAATCCATGCAGTAGAACCTTTAAAAAAGCCAATCTTTCATAATCATGTTCATCTGATTTTTAATTTCCCCTCATAATTATTTAACTAAGCAATGAAGAACGATACAATATACTAAAATCATTTCTGCAAAATTATCTAACAATGTAAGTCCCATCAAAATCTATTCAATAGAACTCGAGTTCTAAATCGGCCAGAACAAAATATCTCTTTGCATTTCATATATATTATAGGTAGTTAAATTTAAATATATCTTTCATAATCGAGTTAACCAGATTACAGAACTCTCAGGGATATAGGAGCAGGTCTACGTTATATACCCTCAGGATTTTTTAAGAAACTATGACACCTTCTATAGCTATAGCATATATATTTTCTAGTATATAATACTCTCTGTATAGAGCGTACATCCTCTAGATTTTTACTACACCGCTGAGAACAGGGTTGTCTCGGTTTTAACCATGGTGGTTTTAACCAGTGGTTTAAACCGGTTTTAACCGTCCTGGTCAAAATCAATTTTGACCATTTTGACCACTGAAATTGACTATTCAATTTATTTACTACTAATCAAATATATTTTACTAGCATATGTTAAAAACTAAGTTAACATTTGTTAAAAATGTCATAATATAAGT
Source organism: Maratus speciosus (assembly GCA_963932465.1). Classification (NCBI taxonomy): domain Eukaryota; kingdom Metazoa; phylum Arthropoda; class Arachnida; order Araneae; family Salticidae; genus Maratus; species Maratus speciosus. The sequence continues at coordinate 635,510,809 of OZ010786.1, forward strand.
AACATAACACCAGCAAATACCAAATTAAAAAAGCCATAACATAAATAACATAACACCAAGATACAACACAAATGTTTTAATTATTTTTTATACACAAGCTCTTTTATCAAGACTGTATCATTTTAGAATAAGTTTCAAGATCTTTTTCTTTTAGCAACCTTAACCATCCGTCGCATGCATCAGATATAGTAGCATCTTCTTTTTTAAGTTTATCTAAAGCAAGGGAAATAGGCTTAAGTTGATTTTATAAATGTTTTACTTCTTTGTATACGTTGTTAATGATTTTAACAATGTTATCAATATTATCTTCATGCTCATCTGCAATTTTTCATTTCAATAACATGCTTCATTATTGAATTAACTTTGTTTGTGTTTGTAATATCTTGTCCTACAAGATTCAAGTAATGTGCAGCACATCCATAAGAAATAAACAGTTCGTCTCTACATGCATTTTGAAAATCTTCTCTCATGCGTTTCATCTTGTTTTCATTGTCACTTACAAAACTTCTTACTTTACAAGCAAACTTGTTTTCTACCTCTTCTTTAGCGTCAGCTGCTAGTTTTAAACAATACTGGGCAGATTTCTTAGATGCTCCTGTATCAACAGCTGAAAGGAAGAATGATTTTTTCCCCTGTTGATACACTATTAACAATGATGGGGCAATCATGGATCTAGCTTTCTTATTGTATTGCATATAAGCATATTTTACTAATGAGCCTCCTTAACTTATCAGTGTATTATTTTTTTAACTGCCTGTTACTTTTATTACTTATTAAGTTACTTTTAATTGCAAAGAAAAAGTAATTATTAAAATTAAGACCATTTTTAACAGTTTTGACCATTTCTGACCACTTTTGACCAATTTTGGACGGTTAAAACCACTTTTATCCAGTGTCCTGGTCAAAATCAATTTTGACCGGTTAAAATTACAACCCTGGCTGAGAACTTCATGCATTGCATCAAAATCCATTCAGTAGAACTTTAAATAAAAGGTAATTCTTCATAGTTGGGTTGACCTCATTTTAAAACACCCGTATCTATCACTAAGCAACATAGAACAATTTTTTTTTTTTTTTTTTTTTTTTTTTTTTTAACATTAAAACACTTCTAAAACAAATTACCCAACTAACAGTGTAAGTTCTACAAAATTCTGTTCAGTAGAACCTGAGTTATTAATCAATTGGAATGAAATAAGAATTTGCGTTTCATATATAAAGTACATGATGATGAGTGAAAATGTAAGTGTTGATGTTTGCGATTTTAAAAAATGCTATTGGCGAGATTTGTACACGGGTAACATAAAAGTACCGATTTTTTCATTTTATCCAGGAGCAAATGACAAATTGTAAAATATTTTTTTAATTTAAATCTTTGAAAATGAAAACTTTCTTTAAGCAATACAAATATTGCTTTCATATTTAAATTAAATATTTCCATTTTGCAATATTTATTTCTTATTAAACCTTTTTTCTTTGTATTTTTAATAAAATCAGTAACTGTTTTGTTACTTATTTTCCGTTCTACCAACACCATTGCCGCCAAGCATAATAATTAGCGCAAAATGAAATGAAACATTTGGAAAAAACATTTTGATACAAAAATGAGGATTTAAAATACATAACATTTGAAAATTACAGACTTTCATCAACTATTTTTTTAAATAAATACAAATCAATAATTAAAATAAAAGAATAAATAAATATTTTCAATAAAGAAATAAAATAAAGTCAATTTAAATAGCAGGTCAGAAATTGAAAAAGTCTCTTAGTATTCAGTGTGGCGTTCGTAATACGCATGTTTCAAAACATTTTTATGTGTATAATTCCTGAGTTCTGAAATAATTTTATTACAGCTTCCTCATCATCAAGTAACTGGCAAATGGTAAAATTCATGTCAATGTCAGTTCTAAATGTAAGTTATAATTTAATATAAATATTTTCGATTCAAGCAATAACAAATTTAGATGTTTTGCGATGCTACAATTAAATAATACTAATAAAAAAATATTAACGTTCAATAAATAGCAAATCTTAATGCTTGGCACGGTTTGCAATAAAAATTCTTTGCACTGTTAGGGTTAAAATAAATGGTGCAATAGCATACATTTTGGCATGGTACTAAAAGATGGAAAAAGTACCAAATTTTTAAAATTTCATTTTTCGAGCATTTGTAATTTTTTTTCCAACTCATATAGTTGTTTTAACTATTTAACCAAAAGAAAAGGGTAACAAAATTACTCAATGTTACGTAACATCATACTTTCTCATTAGTTTAACAATATTAAATCTATTAACCATTATCTATTTAATTATTGAAATATTAATCCATTCAAAAACTTTATTTATCTTTCCAAATAACAATTTAAAATATCTATATTACGTTAATATTTCTAACTACTAAAATTTGATTCTAATATCTATTAAATAATTTATTTATCAGTGATTTCTAGATTGTTTACAAAAGTTCTAAGTCTTTAATATTAACCTTTTAAAAAATTCTTAAATATTCATTAAATTCATTGCAAAATATATTTATTCGATTTAAACAATTATTTACTTTCAGCAGACAAAATTTCATCAATTTTGATGCAATAGATCGCAAGTAATCTGAATCTTAAGTTTTATTTATTTTCGCTTCTTTTAAATACGCGCGCCATCCATTTTAAGACGCACTGCAAATCACCATGATTTCGTTTCTTTACCGATGCAAAGCACATCGCTACGTCTCAAAAGACGCCATTTTTGCTCGGGGGAATTGCGATCTCATGACAGGTTCAGTGACCGCACGCTGTTGAATTGCTTTAGGTTAACGCTGATTGGCGTTTCAAAATTTTAGCGTCCTTTTCGAAATATACTACGGGATTTTTCTCCCTCTCTTCGAAGCTGGACGTTGATGTGCGAACAAGCGTGCATCATCGCTCCAAGAAACAACAATAATTTTTTTCATGATCGGATCTTCGGCTATACGGGTCGAAGACCGATAATTTTAATTGAATTCATTTACTTCTTCACTTTAACCAAATATCATTGTCCAATATAAAGATTTATTGCAAGAAAACAATTTGGGAGATAGTGTCACGCTGCAGCTGATATGGAACATGGCCAAAGTTACTCTGAGAATTTTCAAAAGCCTGGACGTTTTCTGGAAGGTAACTGTGTCTCTCTGCTTGTCTGGAAGTGGTAATGTTAATTTTCTCTTCGAATTATTGCGTCACAAATATATCTTTGAGAAAGATTGAAGGCAGCCCCTTTTCCTGCTGGCGAACTTTAATACAGTACAGAACCATTTATCCGGAATGCTTGGGGTCAGATGTATTCCGGATAACTGGTTTTTCTGGTTAACTGGTTGAGCATTAAAGCAGCATCCATTTGACAAGTTTTGTGGAGTATTTGTGGTTGTGGTATTATTTCTGATTTTAAATTATTAGATTACTTGGATTAAAAATCAATGCAAGAAAGATCAAAAGTTAACCAGAGTTTAAAAGAAGGTAATTTATGGGAATCCCTTAGAAACAAAAACTCTTCTGTTTCCTCTGCATAAAAATTAAAACATCTAAAATACAACTAAATATATTTTCATTTCAAATACTAGATGTTGTCATCAAATTATACAATTGTTTCAAGCAAAGCCTATGTCAAACTGGTAGAGGCTTTTTCTGCAAAGATTCTGAAATCAGTCTATCAGAAATATCATTCCGGATAACTGGTTTTCCGGTTAACTGGTTTCCAGATAAATGCTTCCATACTGTATATGATTCAGAATGGATTATTATCACCTGAGAATGCATATGTTAGCTTCTCAGAAAAGTCGAACTCTTTCTGTTCCAATGATGAACTGATGGACCATTCAAAACATATCATCGGACGATCTCCTATTATAAATTAATAAAATTGCAGTTCACAGACCTGCCAACTGCTACGAAAAGATCGTAGTTGCTACGATTTGGACCTATAAACTACAATGCTATGAAAATTGTTCTTAAACTACGATTTTTTGAAAAAACACAAACGCATTTTTTGTTTCTAGTTGCGATTTTTATCTCACACAGCATATTTTTCAGGAGTGATTCTGTTGCGAAATTTCCAAAATTTCAAAGTATTTATTTCCAAAAGTTTTAAAAAATTGGCCATTAGTCTGAAAATTCGGACATTAAAAAATGCTCATGGGAAAAAAAAAATCTGGATTGCAAAACAAACTTCTTAACATAAAACACTCTCTTTATGTATATTAACTACGAGTGAATAATGTTTCTGTAAATATTTATTACAGGAATTTGCTTCCTTAGAAACAAGGTGCCATTTTAAGAATTTCTGGAAAGGAGGGGGGGTGGGGTGTCTTTGAGGGGCAAGGTTTGAAATAGTGTGCAAAATCGCACGATTTACGATAAACTACCTCGAATTTCGAAAAATGACCGTATAAAAAAAATCAATTTTGTCAATTGATCGCAGAAGAAAATAAATTCCGCCAAAGGATCGTGGTAAAAACGCTGTTTTGATTTCAGGGGGCGGCCCGGGGGGAAGTCTTTATTTTAATAAATATTTAAAGTAAGTTAAGTTCATGTGTTTCTTCCATGGGTGAGTTATTTTATTTATTTTCTTTTTCAGCATGCAGTGTATTTAAAGCATCTTAATTATTTCAGTTGAATTAATCTTTATTGCCATGTAGATAATTGCGATGTACAATCACGGCCATACGTAGTGTCAGAATGGCATTTTGGTTACCAGATTTTTCAATAGCATTTTCAATTGTAATTTTTAAATTTATTTTTCTGGTAATCAATCTGCGATCCCGACATCGAATGTACAAAATTACACTCAATTTAATTTTTTTTGTTTCTATTGTAATGGATGCATTTTTAGAAATTATCATTCGAAATTTTGAGGTTTTGACGCCAAAGACATCGCCAGATTAGAAAAATATAAAATATCTCGTGAACTATTGGACTTAAAAGAATTTGGTTAGTACCATTCGATTCAGGATACAAAAATACACTAAAATATGTTATCAGTTGAACAATAACTATAAAATCAGATTTTTAAGGAATTTTTTAAAAGTTTGTTCTATTTTTTACCCCCTTAGGGGTCGAGTTTTGGAAAATCTTTTCTTAGCAGCACTCTATGTCATAAGAAGTATTTTTACCCTAAATTTCAAGATCTTAGGTTCAGTAGTTTGGGCTGCGCGTTGATTAATACAAAATCCAGACCTTCTTTTATATATATAGATAACACTGGCGCCCGATTAACCAAAAAGTACCAAAAATTATTAATATATGTCAGTAGTTTATGAGTATCATAACTCAGTGAGTGTTCGCCATGATTTCCTTTTTGTAATCCATGATGGGAACAAGAAGTGATACCATAAGATATGTTGCTTAAACAGAAATTAATAATCGCTATACCAAATACCAACAAACTTTTTAATCAGGAGAGAAAGAGAAATACTCCTTACATTTGTCAGCTGAATTTGGGTGTAAACTGGAGGTGAAGTAGATGGAGGTGGAGGGGGAGATGTAACAGTAGTGACAGAGTATGATCCATAATAAGGAGGATAAGACTGAAAAAGAAAAATGAAAACAGAACTGTAACACAACTGCACATATATAATTAAATATTCAAATAAATTATTTGTCATCTATTAACGAACAATTTGTTATTCAAAACTACAACAAAACCTTAAATAAACAATATTAAATGCAACAAACGAATTACAGCAAATAATGAGTTCAGTTCCAAATAGCATCATAAATGAACCATAACTACAAATCAGCATACGTATTAGATATAGGAAATAATTAACAACTAATTTCAAGAAGCAACTTTAAAGTACTATTCTTTCAGTGAAACACATATCTGACCACTGCAAAAATAGAAAGCATCTTTGCTAATTTCTAACTTTGTGTGGTCACAAATATGCTATTTCTGGAAAGAAAAGAAGTTAAAACAATAACTTTTAAAATGACAGTAGATTCTCAATTATCTGACCTAATGTGGCAGAAGGGTAGGTCAGATAGTCCATACATAACCATAATCTGCCATCCTCATAACATTAAAAACACATTTTTTTTACACTAAAACCTACTCTTATTCATATTTTCTGACCTCTTAGTTGGTCCCCAGACCAGTACTTTATAAATGTTCACTACATACTACACTGTACGTATTAAACAAATTTTTACAGAAAAGAAAGTCCAAGAATAAAACTATTGTACATGTTTTAAGAGAATATTTATAAAGTCCAACTTAATTGCAGGGAACATAAAATCATATACCCTGTACAGCAGGCCTGTCCAACCTTTAAGCAACCAGGGACAAACCTTAGCTACTGATAAACAATGAAGAGCATCATTAGTCATATAATTCAAAACATGCAACAATATTATCTCACTATAGTAGTGGTAGCAATACATACATATCTTATCAGTGTTATGAATTTATCATGTTTTTCTAAATTGAAAATACTTACCACTGTTTCGAATTGTAATCTTTACTTTATTAACTTTCTTTATCTTACACCTAATGTCTGAATTTAAAACCTAACTAAAATGGCTACATGGAAGTAGAAATAGATATTTTGAATAAAACGCAAACTAAATTGGCAGCATTGTGTCTTACAAAATGCTCATAAATTTCATCCCGTTAAGCCCCAATGCTTCAGTAATTCCATGCAAAGATTAATTTACAGAAAAAAAAAAGAACATGAATCCTAATAAATTTAAAAGTACACACTTTCCTGAGAGAAGACCTACCTCAAAAATTTCTGCAGACAAAAAGAGCCAGAAACTCTAATCTCACATGAAAAATGAAAAACATGCACATATCATTGATTGATTTTAAAGAAAACAATCTTTAAATGTTCCGTGACAACCAGTAAGTACACCTGCCATATAAGCAGCATAAAATCCTTGAATTTGAACACTGCATTTTTTTAAACAGAATTTTCCCCCTTATTTATGACAAAAATTTAACACTCAAATAAGAAGAAAAATTTTAATTTTAAAAAGTTGTGCAGAAAAATTAAAAGTGTAAGGGATGCCAGTCATGAAGGAATGTGTTTAAAAGGGATTTTTACTTTTAAGAAAAACTAGTAACATGAATTATTTAAAAGACCTACAAAGGGCACCATGGCACCCACGGGCACACGAAGGACAGCCCTGCTGTAAAGGTTTTAAAATAAACAAAGATTTAATGAAAAACATATGCTTAATTTAAAAAAATGGTTTACACTTATTTTACTGTTCACTGATAAATGATTACACAAATGTGAAAAGTTAAGCCTGATATAAAAGAGTCAAAACTCACAGTTTTAAGTTTTTGGAAAAGCCTTTCATCAACGACTGCTTATTCCTCTAACTCTCTTTTGCGACAATATTTTGCCATGTAAAAGTATCAAAGATCTAACCATGTATAACACTTTGAAAAAGTAATTCCTAATTTTATTAAGATTTTTTTTAACTGGGTTAAATAGTATGGAGGCCAGATAATCCAGAGTCTTTTCCCAAAAAAATTCTAAGTTGTTACGCCTTTTTTTTATCACTAGCATCTGCATAGGAAATAAAAATTTAAATGTGTCTAATATATCTTTAACAGCGTAATCCATCAAGTATGACTACAGAATTCATCTCACTTATACATATTTTAAACAAATAACCCAACTGAGCAGAGTATAATGAAAGATAACTCAAACTTTCAACTTGCAGCATGAAAAAAACATTAGATAAATATTACAATTATCACTATGATTACTTTCTGGAAAAAAAAAGAGGAAGAAGAAGAAGAGGGAAAAGAAGATAAAGTAGAAGAAGAAAAATGAAAAGGGAGAAAAAGTACGACAAGAGAAAAGTTATTTTATAAGATAAGCAGTAAAAAGCATGGGCATGCATGAAGAAAAAAAAACAGTCGTAGCAGCTTTCTTATTTTTGTCTTTCATCAATAATTTGTTGAATTAACTTCTAATCAATAATTCTAAACATAACATATACAACATGATTCCATGCAGATATTATATTTATGTAAACAATATAAATTGTTACTTTCCCTAAATGAAAAAAAAAAAAAAAAAAAAAAATCAGAACATTTACTGGCTACATATGTGAAACATTAATTGTAATTACAAAAGGAAAAAAAAAAAAAAGAAAGGAAGAAAAAGTCAATGTATGCAATCGAAAATGAAAGGAAATTTATCAAAAAAAATTTACAACTATTTTTTAAAGAAAAATTAGTATGAGAAGTATAATTTTGTAAGTATGAAATTTTATAAAAGTATAAGATAACGGAAAGGATTTAGCTTAACCCCTTCCGTAACAGCATATCTATATGAAGATTACATGTAAATTCGGGCATTTAGATTTAAAATATCAAGTAGTAGTTTTCAGAAAAACGAGATGCTTTTATTCATCTCTGCTGCGGAATGAAAATTAAACACGTTCCAACATTTCTCATAATACCATTTATACACAAACATATATTCCTGCAATACTGTTTTTAGCAGCAACGATAGAGTAATGAGTGGACATGGATCCACTGGTGTTTGTACAGAATCAAGCTATGGATCCATACTAGAGATGGGAATGCTCGGAAAACCCCCGGAAAAGTTGGGAAAAAAACCGTTTTTTTTAATTTTTTTTCCGAAGGCCTATTTTTCAATTTTTCCAAATTGGAAAAATTGAAATTTCATTTATAAAATAATGTAGTCAAAATTTTATAATTGTTACATTTTGATACTTTTATTTATATTTTTTTCATGTTTAGTGTCCCTCATGAAAACCTTAACATGGAAAATCTTATCTGTAAGCAGGGATCTCTTTAGAAAGAACTTGAGTCTCTTAAAGGATCCTTCACAGCTTTTTCTCCTTAAAACATATGACCTTTAACAAAATTCTTTCACTTAAAAATAGACATTTCAGAATTTTTTTGCAATCTCCAAATTAAATCCTTCAAAAACATAATGATTTTAAAATTTAAAAAAAAAAAAAAAACATGTTGTATAATAGCTGCAATGACCAATGAATCTATTATCTAGCTGTTTATACTATGTACAAAGGACCATAATGTCTGAATAAGAACATAAATATGTAATTTCTAATTTACAAAATTCCAATTACATTTTTTACATTTCATTCACATTTTTTACAAGTTCATAAGTTTTTATAAAAGTTCACAATTTCGCAAAAACATGATCGTGTGAAAAAAAATCTAAGCAAATCTTTGGTAAGATAATTAATTGGAACTTCTCTCGTTAAAAATGAAAATTCATGTGCAAAAGTATTTCAATATTATACCAATAAATGAAAATAGTAAGGTGGAAAATTTAATGTAAAATTTGAAACACGCTTTTGTTTTTATTCGCATGGCTATAATTTTTCACTGTTGTTAGAAAAATTTCTTTTGATATTAACATGCAGTTGAAATTATGTATCATTTTTTTCTCTTTTCTTAAAATACAGATTCTTAGAATTGTCTAAATGTATTTTCAAAAAACATAAATCCATACAAACTTTGCAAAGAAAATGTAAGCAAATCTCTGTGGAAAATCTATTTGGTTGGTTGGTTGATTGATTTTTGATGGCCAATTATCAGCACGAGGGATATAGGCCCTAAAGGGGGGGGGGGGGAGTGCCCTTCGTGAGGGTCTTTCTAAGGGAACTTAACCCATATTTACACGAAAAAAAATCTATTTGAAAACAATTTTTAAACATATGGAAAAATCCACTTGTTTTAAAAGTTTCATTTAAAAAAAAAATACAATACCGCTTTCAATATCAAGGATCTAAATCTTACTTAAACATAGTTTGGATTAAATCTGGAAAGCTGTACCAGAACTACATATACAGGAAATGAAAATTATAACGGTAAGGGAGGGGGGGGGGGGGGGAAGTAATATTGTAAAATAATACAAATTTTTAAACAACGGAAGATTTGAAAATGATAATAGTATTTATAATAATACCAGAACTACTGTAATTTGTTTCTTTTACACTGGCATCCTTTATGAGTACTATGTAGATGAGATGTACAATACAGTTTTAAATTGTTTTAACCCTTACGAAGGCAGTTTCCTTAAAATAGAACACCTAATTTTAATTCCAAAACTGACAAACAGCACCAAGAATATTTAATTAAAATTTTTTTATTATAATATGCTTGAAAATAAACAAGTTCCTATTTTATAATAAATTCGTCTATAAATTCCGGTGTCAGTCCATTATTTCATCACTTTATGAACAGAATTACTTTGCACCGGTAAGTGTTAAATCTACAGTAATATTGGTTGAAACTAAAGATTTTTTTTTTGTTTGTTTTTTAAATTAGCTCTACTGATATAATTAAACAAGTGCTACTGAAAAATCATTTCAACAGACACATGATATACATTATACAAACACTGATGTTAAATTAAGCAAGTAAAGCTACTGTCAGAATTCTGAGACTGAAAGGATAAACATTTTAAAAGCTGGCTTTTTCTCTCTATCTCTTTTTTTAAATGACATATTTGCATATAAAGGGAAAATAATTTTTTTAGTGTGTAAAAATATTGAAAAAGTTTATTATTGTATACGTTTTAGGAAAATATAACTTATTTTTGAAAAATATTTATAGGAAATCAATTTTTCCTATTTTTCTAATTTTTCCAGAAAAAAACTGGAAAAAACCTGGTTTTTTCCACCACTTCAACTTTTCCGGAAAATTTACATCTCTAATCCATACATGGATCTACTGGTATGGAAGGGGTTAAGGCACTGAGAAAAATAGTAATAAAAGAAAGAATAAGTTGCTGAAATTAAAACAAATGAAGTATATTGGAAAGAGAAAAAAGGGAAATAGAAAAAGTTATGTAAATGCAAATAATAAAATTATAATTTTACTCAAAGTACAACATAAAATATCTCAAAGATAACTGCTGCAATCCCTTTTGCTCCTTTTTTCTTTTGAGGTAAGATTTTTTTTTTAATAAGTATCAATGTTCAGAATGTCACTACTACAATTCATTAACATTATTATTATACTATATAGTCATTACCACTACTATATTCTTAATTCTCAATCCATTTTAAAAACTTATAAAGTGAAAATGCAATAAAATTATGCCAAAACAACAACAACAATTATTCCAATTTTTACTCTATGAGAGTATGGGTGATAAATTTATCACTCATACACAAAGAAAAAGGAGAAAAAATAAAAAGCAGAAAGTGGAATAATTAGTCAATGACCAAAATTACAAATAACACTATTATTATTTATATCAATTGCTACTTAGTTCAGGCAAGGTAAAGGTGTTCAAAAATACATAACATGTTAACTTCAATTATTTTATAAGCCAACAGTTAATAAAAAGAACTTTTCCACAAAATTTAAGAAATAAAATAAAACAATTCAATTAATTAGTTCCTGTAAAAACAAATGAAATTTTTATTCCTAAGAAATATGAAATGATTAAATTTAAAAAGAAGTCAAACTTGTGTAACAAGCAATTTGTAAAAGAAATTTCCATACATAGATAAATATTTTAAAGAAAATTCATATAAAAGCAACAGACCAGTTTCAGTCCCTTTTATCATTAGATTTCTTACTTATAAATTACATACTTTCATTTGTTAAAGTTTTTAAAATATGCAATTATATATATTGAAGTTTCTAAGGTACAACAAGGTTTCTAAAGTTCAACAGTACTTTCATTTTATGAATAACCAGTTACCAACAATAGAATTTGTTATGTATATATAAAGTCTTTTCTAATATATATTTTTAAATTCCAGCAAATGAAAATATCAAACAATATATAACTGAATTAATAATTATAAACAAGATAAAAACAAAACATCAATCATTATTGTTTAATAGAAAGGTTGTCTGAATCAATTCCCCATACTGCCTTTAATTATTAATTTTCCTTTAATAATCATCAGAAATATCTAAAAGGCTGATAAGATAACTATGATAAGGTGAAGTGAGATAAGTGTAATCATGGGGCTAGAGTAACCCCTGATTTGTAAGTGATAAAATGCTAAATGATAAAATTTTGACCAACCAATTGTCATATCTCTCCAGCTTCTTTTTCATAATATTTGAGTTAGGGTAGTCAAATATAGTTTCAATGAATTATTTTAAATGCAATTTCAAAAGTAGTCTTCATTTTTATGATCAATGATGGTGGTTTTCTCAGATTTAACTTTTCTGTTGTCCTCGAATACTGCTTGTTTCACCATTGATTTTCATATTCTAAGCTAACTTTAGAAAATATATTTTAGAAATGTGGTTGCTTTATTGGGGACTTTTAATATATATATATATATATTTTTCCCTTACAGCTGTAGTTCTACTTCAATATTGTATGGGGGGGGGGGGGGCAAGTCTAACCACAGAAATTGGGGGAAGTATAAGAAGTATAATCACATTAGTTACACTTCCCCCCTCACATTAACTCAAGATATTAGAAATTAATAATTATAAACAAGATAAAAACAAAACATCAATCATTATTGTTTAATAGAAAAGTTGTCTGAATCAATTCCCCATGCTGCTCCCCATGCCAAAAAAAAAAAAAAAACTTAAAACAGTCTTCTTTAGGCATACTACACAGTTCCCTGTTTCTTTTTCTTCATATGAATTGTAGTAGAACTTACAAAATGATTCTTGTTATTATTATTATTTTTAAATAAGCAGTAAAATGAGTCAATATGAATATGCCTAATTGTGAAGGCATGAAAAAAACCTTAAAGTCGAATTATGCCAAAACATGATTACACTTACTTCACTTCATCTTACATAAAAATAAATAAATCAATGTATCTGACACAACATACCAATATATTTTAGTACTCTTTTATTTTCCTGTCAACCATTTACGACAAATGATGTGATTTTTAAATGGCAATAATGGATAAGAACAATGCCACTGCACTATTATACATCAACCATAAGCAATATATTCAATTTTTATTTTATTTTTTTTTTTTTTGGTAATTAAAACAGTTTAATTTTTGTAATGAAGATAGAATTTATAAAGATAATTAATATACATTAGGGGAGAGGGGGGTACCTTTGAACACTGTAAATATTTTCCTTTAAATAAATTATATTTTTTAAATATATACGACAGCACAGTACTACTGCTTCAATGTAACAAGAATACAAAGCTTTACTATTTTGCATGCACACTACTGTCTAAGCAAGATATGTATATTTTGCTTTCTTGAATCTAAACTTAACAAAATAAAGTTGTAAGCTTTTTGTTGATAATCTTGTATCCCTAAAACTATAATTTACTATTTAATACCTAAATAAAGATGTTAGCTTTAACTTATAAGGTTTGTTTTATTCGAATTCTCAAACCTAATTGAGTAAATAGTTGTAATGCTAAACTACCACTGAACGAAAAAGTTGGGGCACCATTGAACAATTAAAACTATGAAGTAAAGAGTTATACATGTATCTAAGTATTATTATTATTGAATTTTTTTTTAAATATGAAAATTAAGAGATTAATTGTTTTTATACTTAATATGAAAGTTGTACTGATGCAGGGCTTCAACTACAGGGAAATTCAGGATACACAACAATAATTCATGATTTAGCAAATTTGTCTAACAAACCCTATACTGTTTCATTTACAATGGTAAACATTATTTCTGGATTTCATAAAACAGTGTTTTATCCTTTTTCTATAACAATTTGAATGAAAATGATTTCTTTTTAGTTCAATTTCATGCAAAAAGAACTCTTCATTACATTGGTCAGATTAAATTGCTTAATATCAGGTTTCTTCGTAAAAAAGAACATACGATATATTTTCCAGGGGCATCAGATATCAATTTGGTGGATTTTAAGGATATTATATAAAAAAATTGCCACAATTAAACAAAATTGGAGGGATCCTCCGTTGTGTCTCAACAATGTGCTTTGATGGATACAAATTTGGTTGAATAATAAAAAATGAGTAATTTCAGTTAAATGTAATTGTGTAATTTTATTCTTATTATTTTATATTTTGGAAAGATATGCAGTTTTTAATAAAAACTGTCAATATTTTCATATTTTGTTTATTTGTTCAAAGGTGCCCCTACATGGGGCAGGTTTGAACAGAAAACTTTCAGCTTTTTAAAACCTCACAGCAAATTTAATTTATATTACAAACTGTAATTTTTTATTTCATATGATGCAGAATTACATTCTTTCTCTCACGAAATATTTAAAATTCAATAAATATAATTCAAGTAAGAAATACGTGATTTTTAAAAAAATTGTTCAAAGGTGGCCCCTTTTCCCCTAATTACTATTTTTTCTATTTTTCTACTCCATTTTGAAAAAATTATGCAGACTTCTGATTATCCAGCTGAAAGCAGTGGAAGGGCAGGTTGGATAGTCTGGAATTCCTTTACCCATATCTTATCATCATTATCATACCATTACAAACACTTTTTATACCCAAACCCAATCTTATTCACATTTTCTGGCCTTTTAGCATTGGTTTATACCTATGTTTATTATGTACTATACTGTATGCTTTTAAAATTTATTACAGAAAAAGGAAGTCCAAGATTAAAAATATTGGACACATTTAAGATAAATTTTATAATTTAATTGGAGGATACATAAAATCATATACCCTGTACAGTATTAATACATTACATACAGTTTTAAATTTATTTATTCACAAACTGAAAAAAGGAAAAGTACTTGCTATTTGAGTAGTCTAAGTTTCTTAATGTAAAGTACAGTAGACTCCCTCAAATTCACAACCCTAAAATCTGCAAACGCCTAAAATTCGCACATCATCACAGATGTAAACAATGAAACTTTCCGTTCAGATGTAGGGGCAACAATACAGAAGTTTTTTTTTAAATACCATTCCATATGTATTTTAATATGTATTTCTTGATAATATGACTGAACTCGGGTTTTTTATGAAGGAAGTATAAAATTATTTCAGAAAAAAAAAAAAAAAAAACAGTCAAGACATTGCTGATATCACTGGTAATCACAATTTTTTTACAAAATATATTTATGTATTAATCAAGGTTTTTTTGGTTATTAAGACTGGCTAAACCTGAGATAAAACTTCCTTATTTTATGATTTTGATGTGAATTAATAGGGTACACCTTTATGAGGAAAGACTCATTGAATAATTCAAGGAAAATGCATCTCATCTTTATTATGCATATATATTTATATATTATTAATTATTTACTTGTCCTTTACTTTTAATAATTTTATTATTTTTAAAATTATCTCACTTTTTATCAGTTTAGTTTATTAATTTACTTAATCATTTTAATATTTTACTATATTGCAAGCATTCATTATAATTTTGATTGCATGATTACATTCAAATTACTGTTTAAAAAATGTAAACAAAACAACGACCAGAAATCTGCAAAATTCTAAAATCTGCACAAACTCTGGTCTCAAGCTGTGTAGATTTCAGGGATTCTACTGTATTATATGATGTTTAAAAAAAATCAGTTTGAAAGGGAATTGAATTGTTAATGGGATATAAGAAGAAATATTCTACTTAATACTGAAGCATTCGCTGAGCCAATGCTAGTAACATAAAGAAGCTGTGGGATATCCTTTGTCTATCCCCAGTTTCAGTTTGAAGTATTTTCCTAGAATGACTGGAAAACAGGACTTATGTATTTCTCCTATAGTTGTACAATGATATTTAAAAAATATAAGAATTGTACTTTTTCAGATTTCTGCCAGTGGTTGATTGTGTATAAGTATAAATAACAAACTTTCAACTTTAAAACAGATTTTAAAGACATAAAAATCATAAAACATTGTCAAAAGGGAGTATTTACGATTAATACTTATTTCTATGTAAGAAGAATTTTTTAAGTGAGAAAATTAATCTTGAAATCATTTTAAAATACAGTAGACTCTCTCAAATCTGCACAGCTTGGGACCAGAGGTTGTGCGGATTTTAGAATTTTGTGGATTTCTGGTCATTGATTTGTTTACTTTTTGAAACATTAATTTGATTGGTAGTGGTATTATAATGAATGCTTACAATAAAGTGAAACATTAAAATAAGTAAAATATTAAAATAATTTATTTGTTTAAACGTAAGTAACTATTAAAATAATTATGTAAAATAAAAATTTAGAGAAATTTTAAATTATTACCGACGAAATCGATTCAATTCGACTCCAAAAGTCCTGTGCTGCCATCTACTGGTAAAGCGATCGTAAGATCGATACGTAATTATGCTATTATCAGTATATATAACTTATTGCGCTCTCTGTAACTTCTTTCATTGTTATTGAGTCTTGAATGCTTTTCTTATACTGTATTGTATATTTAGAAATAAATTTGTCTATAATTTAAAAAAAAAATCCGCGAACAATAATTTAAAAATAGCATTCCGGTTCGTGGATTTTTCCATTTCGAATCTTGGAATTTTTGATATAGATATGCTAATTTATATCAAAATCAAAAGTAATGTAAATTTATTAAGTAATAAATCAGCTGTAATAACCAAAAGAGAATGATTAACAAAAAATTTAGTAAAAAAAACATTGCGGTAGTCGCTGATTACGACACCATCTTGAATTTTGTTCCTGCAACTTAACTGTAAATTTCATTGTTTACATCTGAAAAAATATGCGGATTTTAGGCGTTCGCGGATTTTAGGGTCGCGGATTTAAGGGAGTCTACTGTATTATTAAAAATGTTCTACAGTAAGCTTTCAGTTATGTGCTCTGATGATACCAAATTTTTTGTGCTTGAATATCAAATCGTCAAGATTGAGCTCTCAAGAAAAAAAAAAAAAAAAATCCAAATCATCTCTAATGCATGTCTATAGGAAACCTTCACAAATTGGCATACTAAAAAATAATACGAGTTGCATGAAATCAAATAAAGATATAATGAGTATGATTTTATATCACTGCATGAACTAAGTAAAGATATAATGAGTATGATTTTATGTCACACTTATGCTTTATTGGCATTAACCTCTTTAGACTTTAGGTTACACAGGGTTTGTAGGACCACAGGGGTGAGGGATTTTATTAAAGAGCTACTGCCAGAGCAAAAGTTCTTTATCTACAGAACAACACATTTCATAATAGTTAAAAAATTCATTCACAACTTGACTTCTTACTTCTTTGATTGAAAATAAATATCAAATACCTGAAAATATCAAACTTCATAATATTTTGAAAATAAATATTGAATATATATATCATGATATACATTAAGATATATATCCATTGATAGATATCACCTTACCCTGATTATAACTAGTTTTTTTTATTTTTTATGAAGCACTCATAATGCTCACAGATTTTTAATATTACAAGTGGCGCATATCGGAAACAAAATCAAACTGATACATTTGAACTGCTTTAAAATTTGCAAAAAAACTTATATTTCTGATCTTGTGTAACACAGTTAAACAATTTTCCGAAGAAAAAACAACTAGAAAGGCGGTAAATACAGATACTAAATAAAGTAAAAGAACCAAAACATCTTAGAAAAAGAAAAACAAATGACTTCATTGGAGGGTCTTATATATCCACCTCCTTTAAAAGAATATAGTTGAACTCTGTTACAATGAGGTTGAAAAGACAAATTCTTTTCTCATTATAACTAGGTTCTTGCAATAAGCAAGTAAACATTATTCATTTTTCTTCTATATAGAATTAAGGCTGTTTTCAAATCGAAAGGGGCAACTTTATGACCCATTTCTTAACCCTCTGCAGCCTACACTCAACCACCAAAGCTTTTTTACTGTTCTAGTCATATGTCTGATCACAGCCAAGAACCACACTGATCTTATATTAAGTCATGTAGGGTTAAAGTTATATTTTTGTTTTTCCCAGCTCTTCTGTGTAGTGTTTATTTAAAAAAAAAAAAAAAAAAAAAAACTCATTTTTAATAGCTACCACCATATAAAAGTTTACTTTTGTTTAAAGTTTAATTTGTATCTTAAATAGTGCTTATATCTTATAGTTAATCATTTTTAATGTTTAAATTCAAAAGTCTAGTACTTACAGCAAGTGTGTATGCTTGTTTACCCTTTTTTCAGCATATGGTTGGTAGTGAAGTTAATTTTCTGTTATTTTTTAGTAAACCCTTTTTCTGATTTGTTTTCTGTGATGTCATTTTGTTCCAGTGGGTGTGTCCGTCACTTATTGAAACTTATGTTTATTAATTTGGCAACATTAGAATGCAAATTTTGTATTGTGTTTGAAGTATATTGAATTGTACTTTTACAAATCAGTTCAACATGTGAGTAGCATTGGTAATAAGCTCTATTTTGTGGATGTTGTTTAAATTGTGGTAGAAGGTATCTACTTATTACTTACCCACCATGCATAGTATAGGGTAAGTCTTGTAATAAAAGTTTTAAAAACTGAAAAAAAAATTTTGACGGATTTAGTTGTTTCAGACACTAGAGATTACAAAAAACATTTTTAGAAAAAAAAATTTGCTGTCAATCTGTCTGTAAACGTTCTATCTCCCGAACAAATTGAGATAGAGACTTGAAATTTGGTGTGTACTTAATATGTAATAATGGGAAGAAGCCTATTGAATATCAGTAACATCGATTATCCGGCACTATATTTTTCGGACTCTCAAAATATTCGTTCTGATAAAAGGTATATAACGATTTTCGAAATTGTTTATTTTAAGGAGTGAATATAAAAGACAATAAAAAAACAAAAATTTTGCATAAAACATGAAGTTGATTGGATAATTAGTTGCCGAGATATTTGCAATCCAGTTTTTCGCACTCTTCGATTTTTCATGACCCTGTATTTCATTCCAATTTCAATTCAAAGATGTATTTTAATTCAAAATAAGGTGCTTAATCTGACACAGTAAACTGTTAGTTAATAGGATTATCATTTTTGGTGTTATAAGGATGTTTCTTTTATGCAATTCAGTACTACTAGGTTATCCCGTTGACCAAAAATGCCGTCGCCAAACTATCACTAAATGCCACCAAATTTATCACCAACTTGGCTATATATCGCCAAATCTGGCGATAAAATAATTTTGCCAAAAGTGACGTCAACTTGGCGCTATCTTCGGTATTTCGCCAAATTCCCATAGACCCCCATTGTAATACAATCAGTCTTGTTTTGTTAAAGATATTTAAATGTATGTTTAAATTTTATTTTGGAATTGTGATGCATTTTATTAATTAGTTTACACATGTTTTATTTTCATATTTTATATTATGGATATCCAATATCCATGATGGGTAAGTATTACGGTGGCCCCCAACGACTAGTTTTAGTGTTATCTAAGTTATTTATGTGCAGTATAAATGCAATGTTTTTGTGGACTTATAAACTTTAAGTTACTATAAATTAAATTAGAGTGTTTGTGATGTTTCTTCTAGAAGATTTTTAGTTTTTAGTATATATTACAGCTTTAATAAATCTTTTTTGTTTTCTTGAGAAGGTGCTATAGATATTTAAGCCTCCATCATACAGATAGTTATTTTTAATTTGATGGTAAGCAGTGTGACTACAGATATTGTAGGAGAGGTGTTATCTGACCCTACAAGTCAACAAGCTTCGGAGATACGTAGAATTTGAAACAATATTTTTTAAATAATACTCTAAAATGGCAAAAGAAAGTTGCCAAAAGAAGTGTACCGCGGAATTGAAAGTAGTTTAAGGGCGGAAGATGCAAAACTATTTATTTTTAGACACGCATTCTTGAAAACCAGGGCTTCTCATTGGAGACTGCTTTGAAAAATACCACATGGTAAAGAACTATAAATTATAATTTTTACATAAAATTAAAACATATTATTGTGTTACATATATTTAAAGTTTAAAAAAGAATTCATAAAATTTGTTTTTCCTTCACAATCTTGCATATTATGTATTACTGTTTGTTCAACGAAAATTAATTACAACCAGCATGACACCTACTATGTATAAAGCTAATATGTACTCAAAAGGTTAATTAATTTTTGTTCAGAAACGAATAAAATTGGCAGGTGTTCTTATTCAGAAACTATGTAATTGAAAGACTTTTCTATTTTTTGGTGAATGCAAAAGATCTTTCAGAAAATACTGTCAATGTTGGTGTTTCGAACTGAATTTTCAGACAAAAGGAGATAAACCTGTAGTCACATGATGGAAAACTCATTTCGATTCCAAATCACTTCAATAGTTAGCACTGCCAATTTTGTGCCTTTATCTCTAAAAATGAGCCAATAAATATGAAGAAATCTTTGCACTTATTGAGAAGTAAACTTGAGAACAGCCTTAAGATAATACGTGAAAGCTTAACTGAATCAGTAAAAACAGCTAATTGTTACATTTGTACATATTATATTAATTTTGAAAAATCTCTAGAAAATTCTGAATTAGAAAATTCTAAATTAGATCTCTAAGCTTAATTCATGAGTATAGTAAAAAATTAAAAACAGTTAAGCCTGCAAAAAGCATTCTTTTTATCCAACATAAAAGTTTCATTTTAAAATGATATTTAAATCTAATATAATTTGCAATGTCATAATTTATTTTAGGTAATCAATTTATATGTTATATAAAATAAACACAGCAAGTGTAATAAATTTCTGCAACTAAAAAAAAAAAAAAATAAATAAATAGTCAGTGTCTTAGTCTCTTGTTCTACTTTTGTAATAATAAATTAATTGCAATCTTGAATCAAAGAAGAATGAAAGAGTGACATTTGCTCAACAGCTAAATTGTAAATGAATGCATAAGAGAAAAAAAAACTAATTGGTATAAAAATGTTAAGCACAGCAAGAGCTTCTTCCGTATAGGTTGAATATATGTTTGTTTTTTTACTTTGTAACTCATATATACTAAATAAAAAAATTAATTAGGGATTGAAAAGGCAGCAAAACTTTTCTTAAAAAGAAAAAAAAAAAATGAACCATTGAAAGCTGATAATCCCCACTGGCAGTAAACAATCCTTTTATTTAAATATTTTGAGGATTTCAGATATAACTGGCTATCCTTATATTTATTCTGTATGTGTGTATGAATGGGTTAAACTCATTTTCATAACGTTTTTGATTAGCATACACATACGTTTAGATTTTGGTGGTTAACAGTAATTTTTCTAAGTACAAATGCAAAACAAACTGCAAATAATCTAGTTTTGTTATTTGTGCTACTAACAAATGAAAATACTGATTTTCATTTTTTATTAATTCTGTAATTACTTACTGTTTCTTTTAGGCCATTTTTTTAGGGTGCCGCACCCTGCCCATTTTGAAATTGACAAAATGCACCCTGCCTTAAAAAAAAAAAAAAACAGTTTCACTTCACCTGTAGTTGTAGCCAGAGATTTCAAGTAAAAAACTTCCCCATTCAACAGTAATTCTAAATTCATGTGCCCAAGATCTTGTAAAAATAATAGAACTTTATTTCTTTAGAAAAAGCAGGATATTATTAAAACATGTTGTTGTTTAATCATATTTTTCAATTTGTGATTCATAAAGTTAAAAAAAAAAAATAACAACACTTTATTTATCATACTAAAAATTCTTTTTTTTTTTTTTCCTATATTATTACGAAACCCATTGCTAATATTCTCATGAAATAGTGCCTTTTTTTGGAACTAGCATCCTGCCACTTTTTCTTTCTAAAATGAATACTACATTATTAATTATAATTTTAACAATTAAAGCTTAAAAATGTATATTATGTTCCTAATTAGAGAGCTAATTGTTTAATAATTATTAATTTGAAGTAGTGTTAGCTATTTAATATTAAATGCAGTATTCATAATTTTAATATATGTTAAATATCACTAGTATTTAATAAAGCTTTACATAATTATTACAACATTATTTCATATAACATTATTGTATGATAGTACTACCTAATGAAACTACTAATTTGCAGTTTTTATAATTTCTGTAATTACTAATTATAATTTTATTAATTAAAGTGTAAAAACATAGATTATGTTAGAAATTGGTGGTTTAATTGTTTTGGCAACCTAAAACTGTTGGTAGCTATTTGAACGCTGGGAAAAAAAAAATCATAAAAATCAGATTTAAATTAAAAAAAAAAAAAAAAAAAATTTACACCTTAACAAACAACATCACTTGGGTTCATAATTATCAGGATAATGTGGAAAAATTCAATAGTATGATATATATCTGATATTTTCAAAATAGTCAACTTACTGCTGTTAATAAATATTTTCAAGCATAATATAAATTAGAAACTAAAACATATTGCATTTAGCACAAAAATTTAAACAATGTTCTAAAAATGTAATTTTTTTCCCCACTTAGAACAAAATTGAATTCAGCAAACTGAAACAGAAACAAATTGTTTTATTACACTTGTTAAAAAAAAAAAACTATAGAATTCAGTATTAAGAAATCAGAAGTTTATAAAACAAAATTTTAAATACTAAGTAGTTTTTCTTAATTGAGAAATTTTAACATAAATATTAGCTTGTCTTACTTTTTATCCCCTAACATGTTGTATACAGTTTAAACTCACCAAAACCGGAAAAGATTATTTTCTAATGAAGCTGTATATAATTGATTATCTAAATTAGATAGTTTATCTTTCAATGGTTGTTTTGAATTAATTATTAGTTCTACACTTAAAAATAAAAACTTCAAACATAAAGCTGGGAAAAGGTATTTGTTTTTTTTTTCTTTGTCCCCTAAAGACATAAGTTCTTAACCTACAGAATGGCACAGACAATAACAGTTGAAAATTCCATTTATGCTTATTTTGACTGAAAATATTAAAAATATCTAGCACAGTGATATTTTAAAAATAAATATAAAGTAATGAAAAAATTAACTTAAGCTCTAGTTTGGTAGCTCCTGGAAAATTAGTGCAACATTTTCTGTATTGCTTTGAAAGGTGAAAAGGGGGGGGGGGGGATGTCCCCCACGGATCCCCCTTGAATTCAACACTGGGTGTAAGGATAATTTTTTCCTTCTCATTTCAAGTTCAAGGGATCAGTTTGTCATGCATGAAGCATTTATGAATCCTGTTTGTCTGTCTGTCCAGTCAGTCAGTCTCTCTGTGCTCTCTTTTAAATATATTTGTACTGCCATGTAATTTTTATATGTTACTGAAGTTTACTATAGAACAAATGCAGTACTGAAAATGAAACGTGTGTCATTATAGTTTGTTTACAGAGGAACACAAAAGAATCCTGTTACATTATGGTGTATGGGGAAAAATCATTTGCAGTACATTTTTTTACGTTGTAATAATTCAAACATAATGAAAATGATATGCATCACTGTGGTGAGCTACAATACATTTTCTCAAGAGTACAGAATTAGTATCATTTATAGTTCGTTTACAGAGATACACAAAAAAATTCTATTCTATTATGATCTACTCTACAGTGAAAAATAGTGCATTTGAATCATGTTGTGATATTTCAAACATAATAAAATTAAAAAGCATCACTGATGTGCACTATAGTATGTTTTCTATATACTATGGAGTGCATTGCATTTATTGTTCATTTACAGACACACACAAAATAATTTGGTTGCAGCACTGACTATGATCAATAACTGCTGGAAGCATGTTTTCTGCTGTCGTATGCATTTTTAAACATATCTAATTTTTGGTGGATTATGAAGTGTATAAATTCTATTGATCATATACAGGTCAACATGAAAGGATTAACACACCTTACTGGATATAAACAGAAATTGCTGATTTTTTTTAAAAAATTAAATTACATGTTTTTTAAGTTGCTTGTTTAAATACCTCATTTCACTGCAGGGAAAAAATGAAATTTCTTAATAGTATTATGTTTGTGTTGAAAACTTTCATAATCCTTGCTTGATGCATGCTTTTCCCTTCTTGTATGAGGTCTAATTTTTAACTTTTAACTAATAATTAAGGTTAAATATCAGTACCAACTAATTACATCATATTTTAAGAAGCAGCAGGGTGGGGAGGGGGGGGGGGGGTCTACAAAGTCTGATAAGTGAAAGGAGAGTTGTTGTATTACTTTAAAATATGAAAACAAATAGCAAACTTGCAAACTTTCTCATAAAATACTTAAAAATTGTATTCAGGTAGCTTTGGATATAAGACATTTCCCCTTTCCTTTGAATTGCTGCAGTTTAAAATAAAAGCATGCAAAATCTTGATGATTTTGTGGTACAGTACAGCCATTAAAATTAAACCCAGTCTTAACTAATCTTAAACCCAGAAAACATGAAAGTCCGGAATGTATAAATACTAATTCTAATTTTCAAACATTATTACTGCCACTTCAAATGGCATTAGCAATCAATTTGCTAAATTTTTTTTTTCAGAAATTTACACATGAGATTCTATTTCTTTAAATTTACAATATAGTTTTACCCTAATAATGAATTTGTGACATTTAGATTAGATTTTGAGGATTTTTCCACTATTAAGGATGCAATTTGTTGAGTATTAAATGGCTAAAATGCTTTTAATTCAGAACTTTTTAAAAATATTAGTTAGCCTATATTTAGTTGACACCGTCGACAATATGCTAAACAAAGCAATAAAAGGCTCAGAACAGAGAAAAGGAATCTTTGAACTCAAATAAATTTGTATAAAGAAAAATATTATTGCATATAAGCCATAACTATAACAAATAAATATTAAAAATGTTTTTATAAATGTTTTTGATAGTAAGTTTTCAATTTAATTTATAATCTACAGTTTTGTCATATTATATATTTTAAAACTGAATATGACATTTATTTCCTAAAGTTAAACTTATTCTTTAACCTTTAAAATCCAAAATAGACAAATTAGGAATGATTCTGGATTTTGAAGACATTACTCTAATTATTTCTGTAGGTAATAGATGGTATACAACTTTTTAAAAAAAATAAAATTAAAAACATGGGTCAATCTCACAAAAAGAAATTCTTAATCATAAAGTTTTAATCTATGTATAACGGGAAAGCCGTTATATATGCATCATTTATCAGTCTGTTTCTCTTTCACTTTCACACAGATAGAAATATATCTTAACCGCAGTGATTTCCCGTTGAGATAAAATAAAAGAATAAAATTGAAGTGAATGTCTTTCGCATCGCTGCCAACCATATGTAATGCATATTTTCTCAGCCTCTTGGCTTGCATTAATAATCAATTCTCACCCTTGTACTTTGTCGGATAAAAGCCATATGCCCCTTGCTGACTAATTTCTGCTGTCGTTAAATCTGTAACGTGCATGTAATATCACGTGTTAGCTATTTCTTTAGCCACTTTCACTTACCGTAAGAATTTTATTTTTTGTAACCCTATAAAGCCCGCCATGGCGTAGTTTTTAACTCAATGTAAAACTTCTTGATTGTTTTGTCTACCCAATTTGTTTTTCGCCAAATATCTTACATATGGTTATCTAATGTTCACCAATCTGTAAGCAATTGTAACAAAATCTGTCGCACTTTTGCTCCTGACCTCGAGCCATGTAGACTGTAATTAAGACCCGCTATGGGCTTCTGCCATTGGGCAGTTATCGAAACTCTTCCCGTCCCTCTGTACTTTTCATGGCCCTCCTTTAAAAGTTCTTTACAATAAATGTTTAAGTCTCTTAAAGTATTGTGTTGGAGTTTCTTTTTGTTCATTTATGAACCTGGGTACACGAACTCACCGTTATACTATGATGTATTTGTTTTTACTGATACAAATTGTTCAGTGTTTGATACAAAATATGATGAAACAACAGGGGAGGAGGGCATCACTTCAGTCTGAAAATCTGTGACATAGGGACAGAAAAAGATAAAAGAACATTTGTGTAATTATTGGATGATGCCTAATGTAAAAAGCAAATGAATGTTACAGTATATAGCAATTTATCCATAATGATTGCCATAACCAGATATATTATTCTGGATAACTGATAAGGCATCAAAGTAACAACAACTAAATTTGTAGAAAATATATGGCTCTACCATTATTTCTTATTTCAAATTAATTATTAGATCAATCAGATCCAAACAAGATCAAAGATTACTCAGAATTTAAAAGAGGGTAGTTTAAGTGAAGCTTTTTGAAACAATAATTCTACATAAAAAAAATCAAAATGCCCTAATTCCCTTTCAAATTCTAGATATTGGCATCAAGTTATGCCATGTGTGTAATAATATATCAAATCAAGCAATGCACATGTCATACTGGCACTGTATGGTACTTTTTTTCTTGAAAATTATGAAGTCAATCATTGGAAATATCATTCTGGATAACTGGTTTACGGATAAACAGTTCCATACAAAAGTTTAAAAAACCAAGTAAGCTAAAATAGACATCTGTTGAAAGCACACAGTATGAGTACAATTTTAACGTATTTATAAAAGGACCAATCACAGACAAACTAATAATGGAATTAAGGAGAATGCCATAAATAAGAAAATGATAATAACTCTTCATCCAACTTTCAACTAATTTTTCCTTGAAGAAATTAGAATTAGAATTAGCTAAATTGTTGGTTGTTTTGAAAGTTGGTGTATATCATAGCACTGCAATGAATAATAAAACTACAGATTTAGCCTTAACATAATTAAGTAAAAAAATAATAATCTGCTTGCCCTGCAATACATCAGATATTTAATAAGAAGTATTAAAATTACTTATAAAATTTCTGATAACACACATCACATTTTGCATGTAAATATAATGTATTAATTATTAAGATGTAGATAAATTAGTTCTGAATACACACGAACACAAGCAATATTGAAAAATGAAAATTATAACTTGAAAATACAATTATAAAGAATGATTACGGGCATATTTCGCAAAATAGATATTAATTAACACAATATATGAAAACACCATGCAAAATTATTTCATTCCGATTCATTGACAAAAAAATATATATAATATGAACATAACCTAAAAAACTGAAATGAATATGTTACATCAACGATTAGCAAGATACCATATGCAAGAAATAAAATGAAATACATATCTAATTACCTGATGCAAAATAACAAAACCATGCACCGGAAAAATTAAAAGAAAATCTTAAATATAAAGAGACATGCATGGGGTTAAGTTTTCACCTTGACTGCTCCTGAAGTGGGCTTTCCAGTTCCATACAGATAATACTTTGCATAAGATCCCTGAGAGAAATATATAAATATGGGAAAATAACTCAAAAGGTAGCATGGGGAATGGCTCAACACTTTTTTTTTAGTGATTAACTGATTTAGTAAGGATTTTGTTAGTCACTTACAGATATGACAACTCACATAAGAATAATGCACACTACAATATTAATATATAACATAAGTTCTCGAGAATCAAGTGACATTCAACTGAAAAATTTGTAAATGAATGTCCAACATCTCACGCATACAATAATATGGATAAAATATGTAAATAATATAAATAAAGACTCTTCTATAACAGAAAAAAATTTCAATACGACTTTAGCAACTTCCAGCAGAAGGGTCAAAGTCCTTAATGAATAAAACTACTATACTATATAAAAGTGGAAATTATGGAAGAATTAATACTGGCTAACAATGTATTAATACAAGTTAATTATACCCCTTCCAGACAAATTTAAATGTGTTATTAGCTATTAATTTCTACATTAAAAAAAAAAAAAAAAAAAAAAAAAAAAAAAAAAACTAAACCTATGGCTGTACGATCCATGAAGGATCAAGGCCTACAGTGCCCAACTGTGTTTATTTGATCCTGGACCCCAAAGTGCTATGCAGCATGTGCCCCAGCCGGGTGGTCAGCCCAACACAAGACCCTCGATGTTTAGTTCCCAAGCAAGCTTGGTACTCATTTTATCAACCCCAAAGGGATGAAAGGTTTGAGTGAACCTTGCCCAGATGCGAGCCGAACTCGCGACCTAAAGCGTGGCAGACAGGCATGCTGACCACTATGTTACGGGGCTTAATTTCTATATAATACGTTAGGTAAAACATCAAGGTCATAGAGCTAAAAACTAAAATTTTACAGTTAGATTTAAAGGGTGGCAGAATTTATTATATGTATCCAATGTAGATAATAGAGACAAAAAAAAAAAAAAAAAAAAAAAAATACATAAGGATTTTAATGAATATCAATCATTGTGCAATATTTCGCAACTCTCTTGAGCGGGCCTCGATTAGCCAAACAGAAGGCACCAGATCATGTGGTCTGACTAGAGAATTAATATTAAAAACATTTTTTCCCTTGTTCTTTTAGTTTAGTTTTGAAGTAGTAATGATAAAAGTTGAACGCAGCAGGTAAACTGCGTATATGTTTTTTTGTCTTGGTTTTCTAATATAAGAAATGATGTTTTGATTTTAAAAAGGGAAATTTATTTTCGAATATGAAATCATGCTATTTTCTTGGCTTCTTTATAGAAGAAAATAATTGCTGAAATTTATAAAATATTATCTTGGATTCTCAGCGAGGATTTATATATATTTAACAAGTATTATTCAAATGTTTTCGCTGTAAATAATGTATATATTTAAAAGTGTAAAATAGAATTAGCAAAGTTTTTAATCATCCTGTGCTTATTTATATTCAAGAACACCTGCGCCACTTTCAGTAGTGAAATATGCTTGCTGACTTTAAAATGATATAAATTCAAAATCTTGAACATCGCTCTCCCAACTTTGATTTAAATTACAATAACATGAAACTCGTGAATATCATGAAGATTATTCATTAATCATCAACTAAGAGTCATTTTCAGTGACAGAAGCGGATTTTGAGCAATGAATGTCCAGGGCAATTCAGAATAACACTTTTTTCCCCCTCTGGCAATTATGGCATTTTTATGCTTTTAGTTTTATATGTGCAATAATTACTTTAGTGTCCAAAAAATTTAGTGGCCAGACCAACCTCCCCCCCCCCCCTCCCTATCATTTTTATACTACAGCAGGGTCACTTCACTGCCCAGTAATTTTAATGAATCACCTAGCTGGAAATTCAATATTTGTCTATTCCATAAAGTTTTATAACTACATTGCATTTAACCCCTTAATTGTCATGCCGATCCATTCACAGGCAAATTGTACTTGAAATGAAAATCTTCACAATTAACCCTTTTGAGACGAGCATCATGTATATGTGATGCATAAGGTGCTTAGAATCCTTCATTATTCCCACCACTTATTTTTTATTGTAAATTTTGCCTTTTTTAATAAGGTTTTTTTCTCGATTCAATTAGGCAAAATTTTCTGTTTTGAAAAACTGGTAATAAAAGATTAAAAATTCTGTAAAAGACGCTCGTTGTTAAGGGGTTGAATTTTATAATGCAACATTCCAAATGATTTGTTTCTTTTTATCACCAATGATAGAAAAATTCTGAGAAGAATAATGGATATGCTCAGTGAATACCAAAAAACACTGCATAATATTAAATATTATATACTCCTTTAAAATAAATTACTGAAATGTAATTATACTTGATAATAAGCTATTTAAGTTATATTCTCATTTAAAATGAGATAAGTTAAATGTAATTATTCTAAATATAATTAACTACAAGTCTTCCTTGATTAATACAGTTAACTAATCATGCAATATTACCATTTAATCAAAACGAATATTTAATGAAGGAAATTGTAATAGATCAACAAACAACTTTCTTAAAAACTCAATGTACAAAAATATGCTATATAATTATCTAATATTGTTTTTGATGTTATTGTTATGAAGTACATATTAGTTTAAATGCAAAGTTTTTAAATTTAGTTGATCTAATTCACATGAATTCCTCTTTACTATAAACTTAAAGAGTTATATTTTCGAACATTAAAAAAAATTATAATAATACTAATAATAAATTTAATTCGGAATTACTACAATTTTGAAATTAATCGTGTTTGACTACTATATAATAATCATTAAAAACTTGCACAATTTTATCATCTATCAAATGTCCTAACTACACACTTGGAAAATCTCTAACTTATTTAAGCATTTTAAAAATATTGATTTTAAATAGTACAGTTTTTTTTCACCTTCTTTTCAGAATGAATTTTGTGGGTATACAAGTTAATATTTCATTTAATTTTTATTTCTCATTAGATGTTTTTCATTTTCAGAAAACTTTAGCACTATAAAGTTGGAAAAAGAAAAAAACAGAAAGCGCATCACTATATTTTTTATTTTGCACACTAACGCAAATTTCTCTATACGAATTTGTGGGAGCATCTAAAAATCTTTTACTACTAGTCAGATTTTTTTTTTTTTTTTTTAAGCTCAAAAATTTTTTATTTAAACTATTTTTATTGATTGTAAACAAAAAATATCTACAGTAGGTGCAAATATTACACAAGCAGTGCAGAAAAAAACAACATGCTAAATTTTCTAAATAATGAACTATTACTAAATAATAATAGTAATAAAAAAAATCATATCAATATTCTGTAAGAATTTTTTTTTTTTTTTAGAACTAAGCACTGTTACAGATAATTTTAACAGCAAATGAGCAAACTTACAAATAATCTAACCCAAATATTAAATATTAACAACTGAAAAGCTGTAACAGTTTTAAAGGCATTTTACCACCAAGATAGATTTAAAAGAAAAATATATCCAGTCTATTTAATAATAACAGCTATTTCATTTTCATACAAGAACTGCATTTTATGTTTAAAATTTGCAATACAGAAAACACAAATTGTGATAATTTAAGCATATATAAATAAAAATGAGCAAAAAGAAAATATATATAAATAGTAACTACCAAAATTTGTGGCAAAATATGGTGTAAACAATAATAATAATAAAGCCTTAAAATATCAAAGATTAAAAAGTTTTTGAATATCATTTCTAAAAATATTTTTTTAGAAGTGCATATTAAAATTACTATGTTATGACAATATATTATTATAAGAAATAGTTTCAACACAATTTTAACGATGAATTTTTAACACAATAAAACATTCCAATAAAAAATATATATTGTGATCTATTTTCAAAAAGAAATTCAGTAATTTAAAAAAAAATGTGAAAGATTGATTTTAACTTTTAAAAAATGTTAAATTAAAAATAAAATTTTATTAATAAATTAAATAAAAGGAAACTGTAAAAATTTCAAAGAAAATGTCTGAAAAACTGCATGATATAATTTAAATATCTTTTTCTCTATTGTAAAAAAAGTAACTGTTGCTGCTATAATTGAATTTATTGCACCTTTTCAATTTCTCAGCTCATTATTTTAAAAAAGAAAAAAAAAAAAGCATTGCATATAAAACATGAAAATTAGAAGTTTTAACATACTGAAGCACACAGTTTTTAATCAAAGAATTATTTTAAGCACTATTTGATGTTGAAATCGATTAAAATAGTTCAGTTAAAAAGTTTTACATATATATAAACTTGGTTTATGGTGTCAGATGCCACCATCCGAAGAATCTACAAGAGTCTTTTTCCATTTTTTCCGGTCAAGGGTCCATTCCACTTCCAGACCTTTAACCCTAAAAAAAAACTATGCACAGCAATTTAACCATCTTTTGCAGGCAGATAATTGACTAGATTGCTGTGTGAAGTGCCCAATTATTTTTTTTATTTGTTTAATTTCTTAAATTTTATTTAAAATTTCATTATATGAATAGAGATATAATTCACAGTCACAGTTTGAAATAGCCCTTTTTTACCTACTCCGTTGCCAGATTTTAAAACGCCCAAATAATAATACTTGCAAACACTTTTCAATTGAAAAACATATTTACAAGTGAATTTTAAAGAAGAAAGAAAACTTTAAAATAATTTAAGCTATTATGTGCAAAAAGCATTTAATGATGAAAATTTCATCATATTTAAAACAATATATTCAAAATGTTATATTTAAAACATTGTATTTAAAACCATTTTCTTATAGTGTTTCAAAGCACTGTATTTTTAATTGAAATATACATTTAGATGTGAATATTGAAAAAGAAAGAAAACTTTAAAGTAATTAAATTGGGTACTTTTCGGCTAGCCGGGCACCAGTGTTATATATACACCATATATACATATACACTGCTCAAAACAATTAAAGGATATTTGAAGTTTTATATAAAATAAAGATATAAACGAAATTTTTTTTGCCGAAAATAGAAGAAGAGAATCACAAATGCAAATTTTTCTGGTTTTCAAACTGTGGAGTATGCAAATTTTGAGTTTGACGTCAAAAACGTCGCTTCAGCGCCAGCGAATGAAATTTGACTTTCAACTGGATAAAAGAGAATGAAGACAAGGATGATCGGCATTCAGTGATTGCTTTGTTTCGATGAGTACGATGTCTCAGCGAAGTCATTTGACAGATTCAGAAGCTTTGAGAATTGTTGGTAGGTTAGAAGGGGGCCAAACTCAAGCCGAAGTAGCGCAAGCCATTGGAGTGTCACAAAGTGTCATTTCCAGGATCTGGAACCGTTTTTTGGAGAGTGGATGTGCAGGCCGAAGACCAGGGCAAGGTCGTAGACGGGCAACAACGCCCAATGAAGATCGGTATTTAGCGTTAACAGCTCGCAGACACCGAACCATGAACGCTACTCTTCTCCAACAACACCTTCGCTCGGCTACAGGCACCACGATTTCAACTCAGACTGTCCGAAACCGGCTCCATGCTGTAGGTCTGTATGCTCGCCGACCGATGGTATGTGTTAGATTAACATCAAGGCATCGTCGCGACCGCAGGGAGTGGGCAACCAAGCATGTCAACTGGAGGAGAAATGAATGGAGCAATATTCTGTTTTCTGACGAGTCCCGTTTTTCTGTGCATCCGAATAATAGGCGTATTTTCATCTGGAGGGACCGTGGCAGTAGGAATAATCCTGCGTTCGTGCATGAAAGTGTCAGATTTGGCGGTGGAGGAGTGTTGGTGTATGGTGGCATCTCCATTGACGGGCGCACTGACCTCTACATCATTCGAGATGGAGCTCTGACTGGTCGCCAATATAGGGATGAGATCCTCAGACCTATTGTAGTCCCTTACGCTGCAGCAATCGGAGATAACTTCATTTTAATGGACGATAACTGCAGGCCACATCGTGCAAACCTGGTGGAGGATTTCCTTTTCGGGGAAGGAATCGTTCGAATGGAATGGCCAGCGTGTTCTCCAAACATGAATCCAATCAAGCACGTTTGGGACGCTCTAGGAAGACGAGTTTCTGGCCGCCAACAGCCCCCACAAACTCTCCAAGAACTGGAAAGAGCTCTTCTGGAAGAGTGGGGCAGAATACCCCAACTCGTCATTAATAGCCTCATTGAGTCATTGCCTCAAAGGTGTTCAACGTTGCTGGCCGCCCGTGGAAACCATACCCCCTACTGAAAATGATTTTCTTTGAAGAAAACACCTTTTCTTATTCTTTTTTTTCTCATATGCACAAATTGTGTTTTTTTCCTTTAGTACACAAATGCGCAATAAAATGCATTTTTTTCTGCCAAACATGTGTAATTTATTCTCATATAACCTACTATGTCTGTCGATCATGTATCAATCAGCTAAACAGTTTACCAGATACAAAATCCACCTAAAACTGCAATATCCTTTAATTGATTTGAGCAGTGTATATAAACAAACACACACACACATATATATATATATAGATACATACATATATATATATATATATATAATATATTGTATATGTATTTATATAGGTGCCTATACATATGCATAGATAACCCTGGCGTCCGGGTAAAAAGCACCTTAAATTGTTATGTGTGAAAAACATTTCATGGTAAAAATTGTGTCATATTTATAATGATATATTTAAAACAATTTTCTTATAGCATCTAAAAGAAAAATTTCTGCTATACATTATAAAAGTCCAGGAGACAGCGACATTTTTTACCTAACTATTTTATTCAAGACGATTGATTCCCAAATATATAATTGATCTTTCTGAATCAATTACGTAAACAACTATCAGCTGCTGTGACAATAGTAGATGCGGCTTTAGGCACAAAAAAATCCCCCAGTCAAAGGGAAATGAATGGCAATCAGATTACAAAAGATCACCACTGATAAGGATAATATCATGTAAAATTTTATAATCGAGTGATATTTTTAAAATAGTGTTAATTAGCATATTCCCAGAGACTGTGCAGGGCCTAGGCAGGGGGTTGCCGAGCATAGCTCGTAGGGGGCAGAGCCCAATAGTAATTAAAAGAATGCTAAAACATTTAAATTAAATAAGTTATAAATTTAAAAAAGATAGTTAATCT
This sequence comes from Maratus speciosus, assembly GCA_963932465.1. NCBI lineage: Eukaryota > Metazoa > Arthropoda > Arachnida > Araneae > Salticidae > Maratus > Maratus speciosus. Next base: position 635,544,916 of record OZ010786.1, read on the forward strand.
TAAAAACTAGAATTAAAATATTAAGTAATTTAAATAATTAAGAATAATAATAATTTAATTCAAAAGGTTAATTTCAAAATTCAAAATTTAGCTTAAAAAAATTAAATGTTATTAATCAATTAAATAAAAATATAATAATAAAAATAAATATTAAATTAATAATTAAATAAACATTTATACTAAATAATAAAACAAATATCAAAAATTTCGATTATTGTAAACTTCTAAGTATGAAAAATATATATGTTCTGTACTAAATAAAAATCTGGTTAGATTAGCACTGTTACAATAAAATATAAATATCTATTCAAAAAGAAAGGAAAAGATAATATAAAATAACCACACAAAAAATTATATTGTTTTCTCAAAGAAAACAACAAAATGGAGGCAAATCGAATTTCCAAAGGCTTTTAGACTATATCTATTAAATAATAATTATTTAAAGAAAACAAATAATAAAAAAAAGCAATACTTTTCAAACATTTGAGTGTGCATTGAAAAGTTTAAGAATACTACATTATTCTTTAAAACAAAAGAACATTCATGTAGTATTCACAGTTTCTCTTTTTATTAAATTTCTAAAACAAATTAGCATGTAAAATTTCATATCTGACATGGGCAGTCATAGAAGAAATTATTGAAACCATTTTTTAAACATAACATTTTAATGACTAAAAGTCATTCCTGTAAGAGAATACAGAATCACATAAAACAAACCACACAACAAAATTTTTAACGAATTATACAACATAATTCTTTCAATAGACACAAAGCACAAACAAATAGTAGAAAATGAAATAATAAAGAATTTTAAAGTAAAAATTACCTGCTGCAAAACAGAAGGACGTAGTCTTGGATCTTCCCAAGTTGTTATATGCTCCAGATGATTTAAGAAATAACTATGAAAAGATAATAAAGAAATTAAGCAACTAACAGAGCCAAAGGATATTTCAGACAAGCAAAAAATCAAACATATTATACGATTTATGCATATTATTGCAGATAATATACGCTAAACTATTAAGCTTATCGAAAATTCAAGACTATATTTTTCTACTTCTAGGTATACCCATTATATTATGCGCATCCTTTTGTTTGAAAAGAAACCTTCATGAGGTTTGTAGCACAAAAATATTTTAAAGAACATTGAAAAACATAATAATTAAGAACAAACATACAGGCTCCGATCATGTCAAATTGGGGCCCTGGGCAAAGATAAATTAGGGGATCCCATTCGAATCATTGCAACATTATTCAAATAGAACTGATGGTCATTCATATGTGTAATGCATAAATAATATTTTCGCACCTTGGATTTTAAATATTAGAAAAAAATTCTTAGCTCCGTCAATTCTAAATTAAGTACCTTAATTAATAAAAATAATCTTTTTTTTCTTAGTACAGAACAAAACTGTTTTATATAAAATTAGAAACTTGTTATATTATTTTAAGATGAATTTAACTTCAACTTATGGAAGAGTGTCAAATACCCTAACATGTCAATATGAGTTAATCAAGTTACTTTCTTTTACATCTTTTTAAGTTGTATACTACACACAACAGAATATCAAATCAAATACTTTCTACTTCACAAGTAGTAATTGTTTTTTCAATAAATCTAAAAAGATGGCAATTCTGAGTTTATTTTTCATATTTTAAACCCAAAGTTAAAAGAAAAAATTTTGAATACGAAAAAAAAATTATCTCATGGCAATTAGAAATTATTTTCAACCACTAAAGTTTTGATATGATTTAAGATCATTGTTAATTCAATCTATTAAAATCAAAATATTATTTCTTATTTAATAGTGGTTGAGGTTAGCTTTGCAAAAGCTCTGTGAGTTAAAAATGAAATTTGTTTTTCAGAAGTTTAGTAGAATCTTTTAAAAATGAAATTTGTATTTTGTATTTGAAAATTTTCAGAGTTAGAATTGGGAAAAAAAGTAAATATTTTATAAATTAATATGTGGATTTGGGGGCTCCTGGGCAAAGTGCCGATTTGCCCATGTGATAATAAGGGCCTGCAAACATAAAGAAAGTAAGTAAAATTAGTTCTTTAAAACACAAACTTTTATAAGCATTCATTGTTTATTTTAAAAATCATGCCTAATTTAATGATTGCAATTCAATTTGTTGCACAATAAAACTTCTGTTATAATATGCTAACTTGGAGCAAGTTCAGATTATGAAAAACACACTGTTTTGATTTATGCTTGGAAGAAAGTGTGAGGTAATAAATTAAAAAAATTATAATTTTCCTGCGTTTCTTTTTTTAGCTCTGACAACTGGAAAGAATAAAAACCTTATTTTAACTATATATCCAGGATTTCTAAATGTTTTCAAAATGTATAATTAATATTTCTGGAACTCAGATTGATTAGTTTTGTAATAAAATTGGGTACTACTTGATTATCTCGTCGACCAAAAAATTATCGTCAAACTATAAGATTAAATGCCAATAATGGATGATCGTAAATGTCACATTCGCTTGACATTAAACATGATACACGTGTTTGCTACGTCATCAAGTGATTTTTAATTCGACCTTTTATTTGTATTTTTATTGATGTTTTAGTAATTAATTTGTCCTTTCATTATTTAAAATAAAAATCATGTCAATTTGTTCAATTTGGCGATTTGTATAATTTGGCGAAATTTGTCGATGGGATAATCAAGTAGTGCCTAAAATTGTGTGTATTTCATAATAAATTGAGCGTGTTTTAGAACAAAATTTTGTGTTTTTATACTGTTTTCCATGTTAGGCCAAAAATGGGATTTTCTCGCTAAAATGGTGCAATAAAAAAAATAATCATATAATTTGGTGAGTAGTTTGTTGATTTATATAATTTGGTGGAATTGGTTGACAGGATAATCAAGTAGTACCTATAAATATACTGTATTGAATATACAAGGTGGCCAGAATTAAACTGATGGTACTCAGAGTGTTCTGTAGCGCGATCTAATTGCGAGAATGGCACCAAATTTTGTAGGAAGATAAAACAACACGGGGGATGAAGGATTCCGTGGGGAAAAAAATTTAGTTCCAAAAATCACTGCCAGGGGAATATGTGGCGCTGTGTATTCGAAAAAGAGTTTCAAAAAAGAAGAATCAATACTGAAATAAAATTACTGTTTATTTAACGAATTTAGCAATTTAATCCGAGTTCAAAATGGTAACAGTTTATAAAAAGCTAAAAATTTATATAAACACTGCTAAAGTTTCTTTATCTGCAATTTCACTTACAGAGCCCCAAAGAAAGCAACAGCAGAAGAAGAAGTTGTTTATACAAATTTCACGTTACAACTTTTGGCCCAGTGCCAGCTTGTTCGGTTTTAAAAGGTAATTTGCTACTGTTAGAAGCAAGTTCATTGAAAGTTATCTTTCATACTGTCTCCTTCTTTAGTCGAGCAAGCTCTACTAGTCAAATTCTTTTACCTCAACCAGTGCAATGCACCAGCTTCTCTTCGTGCTTTTAGAAACCACAAAAAAAAAAAAATGCATCAAGGTAACAGTCCTTTGTCAGTTAATGGTTTAACAGCAATGGTTGAGAAGTTTGGGAAAACAGGTTCTCTAAATGTTCAGTCAGGCAGAGGACAAAAACCTGTATCACAGGATATAATCGAAGAAGTGGCAACGGTGATTGTCGACAGAGCACCAGACAATATTGCTACCACTTCCAGCACTTGTGGGATAGCTTGGAATCTGGATATGCCTTATTGTACGGTATGGAAAATCTTATGAAAGATTATCCATTTCTATCCGTACAAGATCAGCCGTGTACAAGAGTTACATCACACCGACCATGATAAGTATAGGTCAGAATTAACATTTCCACTCACTAGTCACTGGCCTGTACACCAATTGTTTTTTTAACCACTAGCCAGTAACAAAGTTATGTACGCTCCATACAAAATTGTGTTTTTTCTAACTATCAACATTGTAATTTATTAATATCTTTCACTTACCATTCGATATAATTACATTCAACTAAAAAAAAAAAAAAAAAAAAAAAAACTGGCATAAACATGTAACAGAAAAATATAACCAAGAAATTACAGCTTCCAAAATAAAAGTCAAACACATATTTGAAGATTTTTAGACATACTTAATGCAATGTATAAAACTGACAAGAACATTGAAATATATTTTAAGAATTATTTTATTAAAATCTTGAATATTTTATTTTTACTATTAATTGCAATGAAATAAATTCATAGCAAATTTTAAGAAAAGTTATAGCAGAGGTGCACCCCCCCCACCCCCCCTCCACACTAACTATGAATTTTTTTGCAATCATTTAACGAATTTAGTGTTTTTTCCCGCGATCTTTTGATGAAATTCGTGTTTCTTCCATGATCTTTTGGCGAAATTCACGTTTTTTCCGCGACCTTTTGACGAAATTTGTGATTTTTTTCGCGAAACTTGCGTTTTTCCAAGATCTTTTGACGAAAGTTGCATTTTTCCCGCAATCTTTTTGTTGGGCCATGGATCACTATGTTATCAAAATAATCACATCTATCTTCTCTGGTGTAGAAAGCCACAAGTTAAAACAAAGTTTAAAAAGAGTAACATATTTTATTCTTCAGAGGTTAGTATAATTTGAAGTAAAACTTGTTAGTATAACAATAGGTAAAGTGTAACAATTATATAACATTTCCATGGCTTGGCTAGCCTCATGCTTAATTAAAATTCAAATTAACATTGCTGTACCAGACAGCTTAAAATAAAACAGCACAAGCCAGTATCAACAACCTATCAATCCATGACATCAGTTACCCATGTTCAACTGCACCTGCAACTGCACACCTCCAAGCAAAAAGATCTGGCTTAAATACTAAAAGAAAAGAAGGTTAAAGCTCACAATTAAAAGTTAATATGCAAATTTAAACTGCGAGTGTGAAGCAGTGAAACCAACTAACTGCAGATTAACTGACATGAAATGGTTTCCCTGCCACACACCCAGCCAACCATGAAGCCAACCAACCATGGTCACAGTGAGTGTGTTCAAGAAGCATGCGCGCGAGCTCAGGAGGCAGGAACATGGAGTGGGTCTATATCATGGATGGAATAACACGTAGTGTGTTCAGGAACAGATCATGTATTTGATTAATTAAGGTGCTAATTATAAAGATATTTTGTTGCAAAAGGAACGTGTGCTAGATGGCCGAATGGATAAGGCAGTGAACTCAAGACTAGGGGTTCTGGGTTCGAATCCTTCCAGTCCCACATCGTGTTATAATTTTTTTTTTGTTTTTGTTTATTGGTTGTTTTATATTTTTCATAATGAATAAGATATTTTTGATGAAGATATATTTTTTATTTTTATTATACAGAAGCACGTGTATTTTTATTATAATAATAAAATACTTATTTAAATGTGAGAAAATGAGGTATTTCGAGCTGAAAGTTTTACATCTGAACGCCTTTTAAATATTCAAAGTTTCGTTTTTAAGTGATTATATATGTATATGTATAATGATATAAACATTAAGCAAATCCAAATGAAAAAATAATATATATTTTGCAAAAATATCCTTTTGCACTTAGGATAATTCCTTGATTTTCTTTTTTTTTTTTTTTTTTGAATACTTTACGAGTGAATTTTTATCGACACTAGGCTGGAAATCATATTTTACTTTGAACATTATAAAAATAAAATGTAATAGTTGTAGATTATTTTAACTAAAAATATCTGTACATATCTATATTATAAAGGACAAACATATCTGTGTGTAACGCATACGTCATTCTGCGAATGGCAACACTTTCTAATTTGAAATGAATTTTCGTTTTGCAATTTTCGCTACTGAAAAATTTTAAACTTCTACACCTCGCACATTTTCAGTTTTTATACAATCGTATGAGGAAAAAAATGTACTTTTACATGCAATTTCTTTGAAATCTGTATCTCAATTTCTTTTTGAGATATTATTTTTTTTAATAGTTTTCTGTACCAATTTTGTAATTGTGGCAACAGAAGTACCCCATTTATATTACAAAGGACAATAATCTGTGCGTAACGCTGATGTCATTTTGCAAATAGCAACGTTTCTTTCGGTTTTCAAATTTTTTGATCTTCTGAACATCGCACATTATAATTTTTTACACTATCGTATAGGAAAAAAAATCTACTTTTAAATGCAATTTGTATCAAAACGGTATCTTAATGGTCTGACTTATTATGGTTTATAAAATAATTTTCAAGAGTGATTTTTAAATTTATCTCTATTGCGCACCGGCGGGCTCCATTACGAAATATTAATAAACAATTTGCACATAAAAAAGAGTTCAGAATTTATCTACGGCTAATTTTCTGCAATGAAATTAAAGCTTCATCAAACAATAAGTAAAAGAATAATATATAAAAAAAGCACGCATTTAACGTATGTGTAATCGAATAATTTAAATTTCTAGAGCCGAATTAGGAAAAATATGGGCTTTTAAATGTAATTTGTATGAAATAGATAAGTTTTGAAATAGAGTTGCTAGGCAACTGTTAAAGTAAAAAGAAAGAATAATCTACATATTAAAAACAAATGACAGCTTTTTTAGACATCTTCCCTGAACTTTCTACTGAAGCAATTTTGCTAATTATTCTTTTTAAAATGCAATGCTGTTCAATTTGTAGATGAACTCGCACTAGCTATTTTTCTAAATATTCCCACTTTTATATTTTTAATTTAACATGAAAAGTTTTTTGAAATTTCATCAAAATAGTAGCAATCGTATTATTTCCACTGTTGCAGAAAAAAAGAAATGTTGGGGTTTATTTATCCGTATTGATGCCATTTCATCATTACAATTAAAAATAACTTTAAATTTCAACAGAAAATGACGTCACGCTTTAAAAAACATGCATTTTCTCTCATAAAGCTATGTTACATTTCAATATATTTTCTTTCGGCTGATATTGAATTTGCGACACTTGGCGTAATGCTTCTGTAAGTGCCATATTTAAAAGAAAACAATCCTTTTCTTAGATAAAACTATATATTTTACCACAAATACATCTAAAAGACACCAGTTTCTGGAATCGGCGGTACTGAAATTAGAATCTCAAGCCAAAAGAATAAATTTACACATGCAAAGTTGTAGCTGACAAATGGGACTTCACGTTTGAAAATCTATCCCTTTTATAAAGGAAAATATGCCTGTGCATAACGCTGACGTCATTTTAAGAATTTCGACGCTTGACATTTAAATTTCGGTTTTCCAATTTTTTCTACTGCAATTTTTTTAACTTCTAAACATCACACATTTTTAATTTTTACACCGTTATATGGGGATAAAATCTACTTCCAAATGCAATTTGCTTGAAAACTTTATTTTAATTGATTTATTTATCATGGCTTTTAAAATAATTTTCAAGCATAACGTTTTAGGTAGATTTCGTAAGAAATACTACCTATTGCAGTCGTTACCATGGTGCGACTTTTGAAAAATTCCTTCAAAACTTTTCATTACATGACCCCAGGAACCCAAAACCACCCCCACCTAAAAAGTTTATATATATATATATATATATATGTATGTATGTATGTACTAAATTCTGTCCGCACGATAAAAGTCGCAATTATGCACGGAACGTCTTCAAACTCGCCAACAACTTTAAGATGGCTAATTTCTCGGCGGGGATTAAAAATGAGCAAAATCAGTCCAAGGGAATGGGAATGGGGAAGGTTTAAAATTTTGAATACCGTCTTAACATGATTCTGATAAAACCAGCTTTTACACAACAATGGCAGGAAAAAATAAATATTTTTCGTTATAGCTGTTGCCAACAATTAAAAAAAAGCAATAAAATTCTCACCACAACAATTGCTTTTCTAATGCAATGTTTTCACGTGAAAAATTAAATTAGATAAACAGTTTGACGAATTGAAAACAAATTGAATATTGCATCAGAAGTTTTCTCGAGCAAGATTTCTGCATGAAAATTCAAAATGAAATAAATAGTTTGACGAATTAAAAAAAAACAACAAAATATTGCGTCATATTGAAAATATAATGGACCACAGCAGGTGAATATGTAACGTCATTGAGCTTGAAGAAACGTATTAAAACATGATAAAAACCCGAGTGTGGAAATATTAACATAATTTAACACTTTGAGGTTCTCTGAATTTGATTTAGCCATTTTTAAACCTATTCCATACACATGCGTGTATGTATATTAGAATTTTCACAAAATGTTTAGCTACTTAGAGCTCATTCTTAGCACAGGAACCGGGTTTATATTTAATCCTGATTTAAGTTTTGTTGGTGAATTTAGTACTTAATTTCGAAATCTACCTCCGCCTGTAGACCCGAGCCGGCAGGGATTTTTTTTAATCTATCTGCATTGCGTGCAGGCTCCATTACGAAATAAACCATTTGCACGTAAAACAATATAAATAGTTCAGCATTTGTCCCTGAATAATATTTCATAGTGAAATTAAAACTTCATCAATCTATTATATTAAAAAGTGAATGTCCGTTTGTATTTCACAGCTGTCTCCCCTAGAATATGGAATGTTAGGTGATCAAATTGACGCCAGTTATCCACAGGGGTCCAAGGATGTCAAAATTTGTCGTATAATTTAAAAATTTGATTAGTTTTCGATATATATATATTAATGACATTTATGTAATGATAGAAATTAAATTCCTCCATTTTTTATTAATAAAAAAAAGAAAACAGAAAATGACAAGGGTTATTAGATATCATTGTTTGACATTATTTTTAAATTGAAATTAACGTTTATTTGAATAAATAATGAAAATAATAATGTGATTGAATAGTATTTTTCAAGAAAACTTCACGAAATACAAACTTATGTTCACATGTGTAAATATTAAACAGACATACAACAATAAATACAATAAACCCAACTGGAGTGAAAAATTAGCCAGAGCTTGGAATCGAATCCGGAACCACAGCATTCCGGGCTGTCGCTCTAACCACTGAGCTACTCCGGCCGATACCTGAGTCTGCAATTTTTCACTAATAAGCCATGTTGGGGGAGTCACCAGCCATCTATACAACAGCTTTGGATGACCGAACAATGATGACGGGACATACGACCCTATACGACCGGACAACGACTCAGGTATCGGATGGAGTAGCTCAGTGTATAGAGTGACAGCTTGGAATGCTGTGGTCCCGGGTTCGACTCCTTGCTCTGGCTAATTTTTCACTCCAGTTGGGTTTATTGTATTTATTGTTGTACGTCTGTTTAATATTTATATATACCGTTAACAGTTGAATACAGGCGCTATTTATCTGTGTATCTGTGTTTTATTATATATTGTAGTGTGTATGTGTGTTTTATTTTATGTTCTCATATTCGAGCTTCAGGAATCCGTTTAGGTTAGAAACATAAATTCGACTATCGACTGGAACACTGAGATCTGTTGACGTCAAAAGAAAAAAAACCATCGTAATCAAACATATTTATTTTTAAGTCGAAAAGTAGATTTACAGCTATTGCCTTAAGATGGCTATTAAAACATTTCAGAAGCGGACATTAGAAACGAAATGTTTTAGCGAGAATTTTTTTTCTCTAAATATTTATTTTAATTCATAAAATATAAAATGCTTCTGAATAAATTCGTCAAAAAAATTCATTTTTGTATAAGTTCACCCAAATGAACTCATTTCTATCAACTCCGAAATTCGAAGCAAAATCTTGGAAGAGCGAAAATCTTTAGGCAAATAAAGTTATGGTATATGTGCATTTTTATTCGGAAAATTTTTGACTTAAAGTGTAAATATAACTTATTATTTGAAATATTGTATTTAATAAAAATTAACAGTTTAATTGCTTTCTAAATTTACAATAACGATAGATTTCATTTTTTGCAAAAGGATCAAACGATCGCCTGCAATTCAAAAGCAACACAACGGGTAGCTACTCAACTAGTATTTTTTAAAGAGATAAAATATATAGGTCTGCTGTCTAGTTTTATAGTGAATAAAGTATGATTAGAATGTTTATAAATTTTCTACTGAAAGTATAAGTAAGTATTTTGCTTATACTAACAGAATTTTGAATGCCATTTATTTCTCATGTTTTATGATGTATTTTGGTCTGTTATCCACACGGTATTAAAATATGCAATCATAAAATAAAAAATATATATATTAAAACCTTCTCTGAAAAACTGTCTAACTAACAGTGCAAATTCCATTGAAATCCATCCAGTATAGTAGATTACAAACAAATCTGATATGTTGATACCACAATCTTGGTTTACTAACAGCATTCTATTTATCACAAAAGTTATAAATCAACTGATAAATCATTTTTAAATAAATAAAAAGAAAATTGTTAAAAAGTTAAAATTTTTAGATGACCAGTTGAATTCTTAAATTGTATCAATCAACCTACCAAACAAAGCACAACCAATAACACATAAGCAGAAAACGCACAATCACGTGATCAAATCGCCCACACAATTTTTTTGAGCAGCTTGAGCGGAGTTTGTGTGCGGTTGGTTAACTAATTTTAAATGCTAAATGGGCTAAAGTAGATAAAGAAGGTCACGTGATGTTTTTCCCGACTATTTTAGATTTTATCTGAGTGAACATAGGCATGTAGTCCTGTTACGAAAACCATGTTTTGGAAGGATAAAGAAATATAGTCGTTGGTTTTACCTTTTTTGAACCATAAAAATAATGAAATAATTATGTTAAAATTCCTTTCTTCGATAAGACCTACTCCATGGCATAAACTTCTGAGCGCGCGCGCTGCGCGAAGTGCACTTCTGAACACACTCAGTGTAAACAACAAGGTGTAATGTGGCAAATAGGCTAGTGAAAGTACACACTTTGTACAACTGCAAAATAAAGTTCATAGCATCTTTTAAGTAAGTAATTAATATTAAAAAAAATAGTAAAGTGATATCTTACAGACATTTAAATGAACTTTAAACATTTTTAAACAAGTCATTGAAACTTTACTGTTTCTTTGAAAATACATTAAGTGTTATTGGTTGAGCAGAGAAACTGGGAAAACTAATTGGGAAAATATCGAAATGCATATTTATTTTAATAAACTTAACTTTACAGAAACATATATTTTAACTAAAGCCAACAAATGCCCCCTTTTCCCAGAGTCTCTAGCTCAACCAAATAACCAGTTACAATAAAACACAAACTTTTCACTTGGCAAAGCCTTTGTGAATATATCAGCCACATTGGCTTTTCCTGATATAAATTTGAGATTAAATTTACTTAAATTATCTTTTACAAAATAAAACCTAGTATCTATATATTTTGTTCTATTATTTTCAACACAATTCTTAGAAAAACATATTGCACTTTATTGATGCAACGAATAGTGGTTTGGCTGAATAACCAAATACAGAATATTCGGCCAAGTTACAGCCGAATATTCGGCCTATTCGGCCGCCGAATAATGAACTTATTTTTGCCTAAAAACAAAATATAGTATGCACAATTCTTATATATTTCACAATTAAAATGTATTGTTTTTTTTCTTTTTTTTATTTATATACAAATTTTTAATTTTTTAAAGCATTATTTTACTCTGAAAAAATATTCGGCTTAAAAATTGCCTCAATAATATAATTCAGCCAAAAAAAAAAAAAATTCTTAGCAAAACTTCCTCATCAGGTACTGTCTAGTTACATTTTAATAGATATTATGTGTGTTGTTGTTACATTTTAAAATAATGACAAAATTTTTAAAGTACTAGGAAACATAAGTTTCAACTTTCAGATGAAATAAAATAAAAAATAAGAAATCTTAATATCTTAAGAAAAAACACTGATAGAAAGGATGAAAGAAGTATCCTCTAAAATGGTGGAAAGAAATCATTGTAGACTTCATAAAGCTCACAATTGACAAATTTTTTTTTTATCATTATTATTATCATTATTATTTTTTTCTTTGCTGTCAGCAGATAGCACTATTAAGAAGTGTATAGTTAATGTTTTCAGATTCAGAGGAAGGAAATATCTGTAAAGAAAAGCAAAATGGATATAAATGTCAAAATAGTATTGAGTATGTAGTATCTTAGGTACTGTATTGTTACATTTTAATAGATATTATGCATGTTGTTGCTGTTACATTTTAAAATAATCACAAAATTTTAAAAGTGCTAGAAAACAAAAATTCGGAAGACTTTCCAAACCTTTCACAATTAGCCAAAAAGTACCTCTCTGCACCAGGAAATACCATATATAGTGAGAGATTATTTTTAGAAGAAGGTAATATTTACAAAAGAAATAGACTATCACCTGAGAATGCTGGATTATTATTATTTCTGCATCACAATCTATGTTTATTGAAAACATTTTAACTGTTTTTTAAGGCAAATATAAACATTACAATGCTATTCTTGAAAAAAATTATGTAAAACGTAAATGCATACTAATTAAAAGAATTTAGTACTTACATTTCTTTCATTATTTAATAAGAAATGGTAACACACTTTAAAAAAATCACTTAAAATATATTTAACTTTTAAGCGTATTTTACTAAAAAAAAAAAAAAAAAAAACCCTTAAATATTGCAACATATACGACTTAAATATCTTATGCATATAATAGAATCTATATCTAATCAATCATATATTTATGTTCTTCATAGGTATAATTCAAAATATTATTGAAAGAAATATTTTTTAATGTAACAAGGGATAAATGTTAAACTTCCCATTATGATAAAAAAAAAAAAAAAAAAAAATTGCTTGTACAGCTGTATTAAAACAATTTTGAATAGATTAATTTTAAATTTAACAGATTATGTTAGCTTATTACAGATACTTTTTGTACTTACTGATACAACATAAAAAAATTTCAACACGTTGACTACCATGCTACGAGTATACTCGTAGCTTTAATATTCGTGGCTTTAATTTATTACTTTCTCACCATTGTTTTAAAAATAAAAAAAATTGTCTTATTTATAGGCAGAAATTTCACTATATTAGTAAAGCGAAATTTACCTTTCAGAATTTGTGGTGGCAGACTTTCAAGAAGAATTTTGAAAATTCTTACTTTTTGGGGCAGTCAACGTGTTAATATGATTCCTAAATTAGCCTTTTATATAAAAATGGGTAGACAAAACCCATTTGGGGTATGAAAGTTAATGGGAAAAAAGTGTTAGTTAATTTCAAATAAAATTTTCATTATACATGATAAATATAAATTGTCAAATTAAAAAGTTATACTGTGTAAATATAAAAACATTTATTACAGTATTATTCGACCAAGGCCAAATAATGGACTTGATATTCGGCTGAAGCCGAATTTTCGGCAGACACCAGACAGGCAGAATATTCGTTGCATCTCTATTGCACTTTGGTTGTCACAGAATACATCAGGTTTATTTAGATTTAAACCGAGAAATGAAAAACATTCTCTTATTTTCAAAATCCAATTCAGTTCTTTTATAGAATCTAACAAAGCAATATACTTTGCCTCCACACTAGATAAGGCAGTACACTTCTGTTTAGCAGAATTCCATATTATTGGGACCTGATCTATGAACATGACAAAACCACTTACAGATTTTCTGTCTACTATATCTGATACCCAGCTAGCATCGGTATATACAGTTAAATTATTATCAAGGCTTCTAGAAAGGTTTATTGAAAAAATATTTGCATTGAAAACATATTGCAATATTTGACATAAATTTTTCCAATGTGACCATGAGGGATTACTTGAAAATTGAGAAAGGGCTATTACTGAAAACATAATGTCAGGTCTAGTCCTGGATGCAAGAAATAAAAGACTACCAATTAATTCTCTATATGGGATATATCCTTGGCTTCTTCACCCTCAAGAGTTTTATTTAAGATAATGCCTGGTGTGAGTGGCAATTTACATTTTATTCTAGGAATATCTTTAAACATTTCGCTTAATGTTTTAATATACTTTTTCTGATGCATATGAATTTCATTATTGATTTCTTCAAATTCCACTCCTAAAAAGTTTTTAATTTGGCCTAGTACTTTAATTTCAAATTTTGATTTTACTAATTCTATTACCTCTTTTAATCTACTTTTATTTTTAGCAAATATGGCCAAATCATCAACATATACCAGTATTATAACTTCCGATTTGTAGGTATAAATACAGTTACAACAGTCAATTTTCTCAAAACCCAATTTAATAAATGTATTATGTAATTCAAAGTAGTACCACTCACGCCCGGCTTGGTGCAAGCCATATAAAGCTTTCTTTAATCTCATCACATGATTCTCCTTTCCCATTTCAACAAAACCCTCTGGTTGATCTATATAAATTACTTCCTCCAATTTAGCATACAAATAAGCACATTTGATATCCAAGTGTTGATGTTCCCAGCCCTTTATTATAACTAACATTACAAAGAAAAACCTTACCAATGAAAAAGATATAACTGGAGAAAAAGTATCAAAATAATCTATACCTTCTACTTGCCTAAATCCCCTTGCCACAAATATGGCTTTAAAACTTTTCATTTTTCCATTTTCATCCCTTTTAGTGGCATAAACCCATCTACTACCTAACACTTTTCCTTTTTTTGGTTTGGGTACTAAATCATACACTTCTCTTTCTTGGAGGGTACTTAATTCATTTTTCATGGCTTCTAACTTCTAACCAATTATCTTTTTCAGGCAATTTCTGGGACTCCTTGTAGGAAGATGGAATTTTTACTTCCACACAACAAGCTTCTAATTCAGAATCCTCCCCTCACTATTACCTGGACTTTGGGTTAAATCATAAAAATTGGGGTACATTTTTATTTTCAGAAGAAGGTTTAAAATTAAATTCATCTAAGTTATAGGTCAATTTATTTTCTTTACAATACCTTTCCACATCATTTTTACTTCGCAACCTTACTCCAACTTTTGGACAATAATAAACATATATCCTACCTGCAGATGTCCCTGTTTTTCTAGTTACCTCTTCCCTTTTCAAGTCTGTAGTAGATGAGGGGATAGGTTCTCACTTTCTCCAATACCCTCGGGAAAATTTCCCAAAATTTTAACATTTACCAAACTTTTACTTTCTGTATCCTCAAATTTAAAATAAGGTCTTTCCTCATCAATTGTAACATGTTTGGTTTCATCAACTAATGTAGTCCCTGGATACCATATTCTGTAACCTAAAGTGCTTGAAGCATATCCCACCATAACTCCTTTTCTAGCCCTCCTTTCTAATTTATTTCTGTATCTGCTAGATATATTGGCATAAGCTGTGCTACCAACAGTTTTAAAGTGTCTAACTGAAAAAGATTTACCTCTCCAAACATTCAGTGGGGCTCTCCCCTTCAACTTACTATGGGGGAATCTATTTTTTAGGTAATTTTGTGTATTCACTAATTCTGCCCACGATTCCTGAGGTAAATTTCCTTGTTCTATTTGTGACCTAACCCCTTCCATAATGCTTCTATTGTAGCGTTCAGAAAAGCCGTTCATTTCCGGAGAATATGCATTTGTGAATTCACGTTTAATACCTTCTGCTCTCAGGAAATTCTCAAACTCATTAGAGCTAAATTCACCCCCACGATCAGTTCTAATTCGTTTTATCCTTTCCCCCCGTTTGCTTTTCAACAAAGACCTTAAAATTTCTAAATTGTCTAAACGCTTGGCTTTTATGGCTCA
This sequence comes from Maratus speciosus, assembly GCA_963932465.1. Lineage (NCBI taxonomy): Eukaryota > Metazoa > Arthropoda > Arachnida > Araneae > Salticidae > Maratus > Maratus speciosus. Next base: position 635,560,519 of record OZ010786.1, read on the forward strand.
AAAAATACACAAATGCATACCTCGAGAAGTCATCTATTATGGTTAAAAATACCTAGCACCACCCAGGGATTGAACTGGAGCAGGCCCCCAGATGTCTGAATGACAAAGTTCAAGAATTTCTGATGTATTTATATCCCTTTCCTGAAAACTTGCCCGCTTACTTTTTGAATAGTTGAATGATTCACATTCCTTTACCTCACCTGATAGTTTTTCTAAACCAAAAACATTTCCCGATTTAGCAAATTCTAATAGAGCTTTACAATTTTGGTGCCCATAACGTAAGTGCCAATTAGTTACATTATTTTTAACCATGTGTGCACCAGCCGATTCACTTTTACAATTAGCATAAACAGAATAAAACTTATTTTGCAATGGTACAGTTAAAATTTGATCGTTTGTTTCATTACTGATTATAGCTTGATTACAACTAAAATTAACACTTAAGTTTTGAAGACATAGACATCGAACAGAGATTAAATTACGACACATATCTGGAGCATAATAAACATTCTTAAGAACTAGATTAAATGGAACAGTACCTGAATTAATCATTAAAACAATGTTACCAATACCAGCTATTTTGGCAGTACCCTTGGCAGTGACTGCTTTACTTTTAAATTCTCGAAAGTCCTGAAAAACTGTCCTTTCCTTACAAAAGTGATCAGTCGCTGCCGAGTCGAAGTCCAAGTTCTCACTTATCATCGCTGCGGCAAAGTGGGCTTGACTGTTTCTCTGTCTAGATTGGGAAATACTTTGGGGTCTGGAATTCATTCTACAGTCCTTTTGCAAGTGTCCCATCCTTCCACATGAGTAACAGCGTCTTTGCTTGTTCCGATGCACTGATAAGAAAACTTGATTTTTTGGAGCCTTTATAAGTTTACATTTTTGATGATCATATTCTGCTAGTAGTTGCTTACGCACCTCTTCCACTGTAAACTCCTTGTCAGGCAGGCGATATGGCTGTATAACTAAATTTTCATAGCTTCCAGGATTGTTCCAAATGTTTCAGGATTTGGTAGGTAACTTCATCAGGAGGGACTTCTTTACCAGCAGCTTGCAAATCTTTTGCACTTTCTAGTACCCTGTTGATATATGTAGCCATAGTCTCCATTGCCTTATACTTAATATTCATGAAATTTCTTCTTAATGTTGCTATTCTGGCATGACTACAAGGCTCAAAAATGTTCTTTAGTAACAACCAGACTTCTGATGGTGATTTGGCATCATATATTATATTTTTGAGATTTTCTTCTACACTGAGGCATAATATAGCTAAGTCCTTGTTCTCCTTTGCAACAGTAGCAGCGTCCTTTGCCACAGCTTTTTTTGTAGCAGATTCATTAAAAACTTCACTTTCCACTTTATCAGAAGTAAACTCGGCCAAATTCTGACTAATTAAGTACAAATTTACATTGAACTTCCACGATTTAAAGTTCTCTCTGTTTAATTTTGAAAATGCAAAAGATGAATAGTTCATTTCACTGACAGTAGCTATTTTTACTTTATAGAGCAGAGCGGGACTAACCACGCTTTGCTACCAATCTGTTGGGCCGTGGATCACTATGTTATCAAAATAATCATATCTATCTTCTCTGGTGTAGAAAGCCACAAGTTAAAACAAAGTTTAAAAAGAGTAACATATTTTATTCTTCAGAGGTTAGTATAATTTGAAGTAAAACTTGTTAGTATAACAATAGGTAAAGTGTAAAACAACTATATAACATTTCCACGGCTTGGCTAGCCTCATGCCTAATTAAAATTCAAATTAACATTGCTGTACCAGACAGCTTAAAAAAAAAACAGCACAAGCCAGTATCAACAACCTATCAATCCATGACATCAGTCACCCATGTTGAACTGCACCTGCAACTGCACACCTCCAAGCAAAAACATCTGGCTTAAATACTAAAAGAAGGCTAAAGCTCACAGTTAAAAGTTAATATGCAAATTTAAACTGTGAGTGTGAAGCAGTGAAACCAACTAACTGCAGGTTAACTGACATGAAATGGTTTCCCTGCCACACACCCAGCCAACCATGAAGCCAACCAACCATGGTCACAGTGTAAACAACAAGGTGTGATGTGGCAAATAGGCTAGTGAAAGTACACACTTTGTACAACTGCAAAATAAAGTTCATAGCATCTTTTAAGTAAGCAATTAATATTAAAAAAATAGTAAAGTGATATCTTACAGACATTTAAATGAACTTTAAACATTTTCAAACAAGTCATTGAAACTTTACTGTTTCTTTGAAAATACATTAAGTGTTATTGGTTGAGCAGAAAAACTGGGAAAACTAATTGGGAAAATATAGAAATGCATATTTATTTTAATAAACTTAACTTTAAAGAAACATATATTTGAACTTAAGCCAACACTTTTCACGAAATTTGGGTTTTTTCGCAATCTTTTCACGAAATTTGTGTTTTATCTGCAATTTTTTCTCGAAATTTGTGTTTTATCCGCAATCTTTTAGCAAAATTTGTGTTTTAACTGCAATCTTTTGGCAAAATTAGACTTTCTTCTGCGATTTTTTGGCGAAATTCGCGCTTTTTCCGTGACCTTTTGATGAAATTTGGGATTTTTTCGCAAAAGTTGCATTTTTTCCGCGATTTTTTCATGAAATTTACGTTTTTACCGCGAACTTTTCACGAAGTTTGCATTTTTCTGCAATCTTTTCACGAAATTTGCATTTTTTCGCGATCTTTTCCCAAAATTTGTGTTTTATCTGCAATCTTTTCGTGAAATTTGTGTTTTATCCACGATTTTTTGACAAAAGTTACGTTTTTCTGTATAGCACAAAATTAGCACTCGCCAGGCATCGGGTAACACTTAAAACGTGGCGATTAACTTTATTGTCCTCACTCGCCAAACTCAATGGGCACCACTCGCCAAACGCGATGGTTGAAAGATCGATGCCAGGGAGGAAAGGGGTGAAATTCATTCGGAATTTACGGCATCCAAATCGGCGATTCTCCCGAACATAAGAAAAGAAAGTAGCAGGGGTGATTCTATCTCGAATTTTACAAAAATTTAAGGTATTCGGTTCCGAAAAAAAAAAGGTCATCAGTCCGAAAATTCGGACATAAAAATATCGCTAATTTCGATATAGTCGCCGAAAAAAATCGATTTCGTCAATCGTTCGTAAAAAAAAAAAATCACTAATTCCGTCAAAGAATCGTCGAAAAAACGTGACTTTCGCCCAAGGACCACACTTAAAAAACACGAATTACGTCAAAACATCGCGGAAAAAACGTAAATTTCATGAAAAGATCGCGGAGAACACACAACTTTTGTGACAAGATCGTGGAAAAACGCAAATTTTGTCAAACAATCGCGGAAAAAACACAAAATTCTTCAAAGTATCGCAGAAAAATGCAGATTTTGTGAAAAGATCGCGGAAAACGTAAATTTTGTGAAAAGATCGTGAATATAACGTAAAATTCATGAAAAGATTGCATAAAAACGCTGAATTCGTGAAAAGATTGCGGAAAAAACGCAAAATTTGTGGAAAGATCGCGGAAAAATTGCAAAATTCATGAAAAGATCGCGGAAAAATGCAAATTTCGACAAAGAATCGCGAAAAAGAATCACAAAATTCTTCAAAATATCGCGGAAAAATGCAAATTTCGTGAAAAGATCGCGGAAAACGCAAAATACGTGAAAAGATCGCGGAGAAAACAAATTTTCGTGACAAAATCGTATAAAAAACGCAAATTTCGTCAAAAGATCACGGAAAAAGCACAAAATTCGTGAAAAGATCGCGGAGAAAACAAATTTTCGTGACAAAATTGCGGAAAAAATGCAAATTTCGTCAAAAGATCGCGAAAAAACTCAAATTTTGAGAAAAGATTGCGGAAAAGCAAATTTTGACAAAGAATCGTGAAAAAGAATCACAAAATTCTTTAAAATATCGCAGAAAAAATGCAAAATTCGTGAAAAGGTCGCAGAAAAAACGCAAATTTCGTGAAAAGATCGCCGAGAAAATGCAATTTTCGTCAAAAGATCGCTGAAAAACACAAATTTCGAGAAAAGTTTGCGGAAAAAACACAAATTTCATGAAAAGATCGCAGAGAAAACTCAAATTTCGTCAAAAGATCGTGAAAAAAACGCAAATTTCACGAAAAGATTGCGGAAAAAAGAAATTTCATCAAAAGATTGCCGAAAAACGCAGATTTCGTCAAAAGATCTTGAAAAAAAAATGCAAATACTTTCAAAGAATGGTGAAAAAAACCCACAAATTTCGTTATAAGATTAAAAAAAAAAAATGTGAAAAGATCGCGAAAAAAACGCAGATTTCGTGACAACATCGCGAAAAAAAACGCGAAATTCGTTAAATGGTCGCAGAAAAATGCATATTAGTTAGTGCCGAGGGGGGTGTGGTCCCTCTAACCTTTCTGAAAATTTCCTGTGAATTTATTTCATTGCAATTAATAGTAAAAATAAAATTTTTCAGTCGAGTGTAATCATATCGAATGGTAAGTAATATACAGGGTGATTCAGCTCGTCGGTGACAAACTTTAAGGATCGATAGAGCACACCTAGACGAACATTTTTGAATAGGGAATGTAGGGTCCCTGACGCGATGGTAAGGCGCTAGGCGCTTTCGAAAATTTGGGTGCCGAAATTCGAAACGTCATAAAAACTAGGGAAATGGTTAGATTTTCTTGCTTGTTGCGTCGAAATGATTCTGTTTGTTTAGACTTTCTTCAGTACCAATTTGATAAGCGTATCTCTTAAAACATGGATAGGGGGCGCTGCAGACTTTGGAGAGCTAGACAACAACTTTAAGCCCGTTATTTTGATAATTTAACACATGCTCGCCAAAGTTTATACTCTAACTTAAAGTTTGAACCCAAAAGTAGAGCCCTGCAAAAAGCGTAAGAGCCGGAATAAAATGTCAAAGTACAGGGTGGTCGAAACTCTAAGGCTCCTAAGAGATAAACAAACAGATTTCTTGACTTATGGCATGCATTTTCATGATTCTGTTTGCTGGGGCTCTCTGAAACTCAGTTGAACGGTACAAAAAGAAACATCGATAGGGGGTGCTTTGGGCAAAAAACATAATTCGTTGACATTTCGGACGCTAACTGGAAACGGGGCGCTACGATCAGTTAGTAATAATGAAAACACATTTTCTACCTCTGCTCAACACTTCTGAATAAATTTAGACCAAAAACATCAATGATACTGGAAATTTATTTACAAAAAATAACACTACAGAAGATGCTCGAAATTTCGACCTTGGGCCATGATGCAGGCTTCGCACCTCCGTCGCATTGAGGAGTGTGTGTTTCCAACAATGCCAGGAGTATCTCTGATCTGCCCTGCAGCTGCCACAATGCGCGCCACAAGTTCTTCAGCACTGCTGACAGGTGTATGGTATACCTCGGCCTTCAGGTAACCCCAAAGGAAGAAATCCAAGCAGGTGAGGTCTGGTGATCGGGCAGGCCAGTGAACTGGACCCCCACGCCCGATCCACCGCTGGCCATACCTTGCGTTTAGATGGAGACGCACGTCGTTCGTGTAATGGGCCGGAGCTTCATCGTGCTGGAACCACATCTGGCGACGCGAACCTTCGGGTACGTGCGCCTCATCCAGAAGCTGCGGCAGCACTTGATCCAGGAAAATCAGGTAATTTCCACCTGTCAGCCGTTCAGGTAACAAATAAGGGCCAATGAGGCAATCCCCCAGAATGCCGGCCCACACATTTACTGAGAAACGCTCCTGGGCTGCTCGGCTTCTGGTTTCATGTGGATTTTCATCACACCACACATGACTGTTGTGGGCGTTCCACATTCCCTCCCGGCTGAAGGTGGACTCGTCCGTAAACAAAATGCTGTTTACAAAACGGGGATCCCTGGATCTCATCGCCAAGTACCATCTTGAGAATTCCACTCGAGGGCCAAAATCCTGCTCTCTGAGCAACTGCACCCGCTGGATGTGGTAGGGGTGCAGATTCCGGGAACGTAAGATGCGCCACGCAGTTGCTTGCGAAATGCCAACATGTCTGGCGATATCTCTCGTGCTAAGACCTGGGTTGTCCTCAACCAGGTTAAGCACAGCCTCTTCGTTGTCGGGGGTGCTCACTGATCGCTCCCGTTCAGGCCTGCCTCCGTCGAAAGATCCCGTTGTGGACAACCTCTGGTGTACTCGAGCGAAGAAGGCATGGCAGGGGATTTGCCTGTTGGGGTAACGCTCGGCGTACAACCGCTGAGCGGCTCGTCCATTACAACCAGCAGCGCCATACGCCAAATGCATGTCAGCCAATTCAGAGTTTGTGTACCGTTCCATCCTACTACCGATCTGCAGACAAGTAACCCGAAGCTTAAGTAGGTACCGCACGTTCAAAAGACGTGTCTGCGCATACAACTACGTCATCTCGCGTTGTCGTCTACGCATTACGTATCTTTTGCATATCGATATGGTACGATATCTTTTGCATAAATCAGCAAAAAGCACCTTATGTAAATTTTATTGCGCGCATTGTGCATGATTGAAACCAGCTATGTTTGTTAAAAAAAACAAACAAACTGCAGTTTTAATAGCTTCTTATGATAAGTAAATTACTCTCTTGTTTTGTTTCTAACTGATCGTAGCGCCCCGTTTCCAGTTAGCATCCGAAATGTCAACGAATTATGTTTTTTGCCCAAAGCGCCCCCTATCGATGTTTCTTTTTGTACCGTTCAACTGAGTTTCAGAGAGCCCCAGCAAACAGAATCATGAAAATGCATGCCATAAGTCAAGAAATCTGTTTGTTTATCTCCTAGGAGCCTTCGAGTTTCGACCACCCTGTACTTTGACATTTTATTCCGGCTCTTACGCTTTTTGCAGGGCTCTACTTTTGGGTTCAAACTTTAAGTTAGAGTATAAACTTTGGCGAGCATGTGTTAAATTATCAAAATAACGGGCTTAAAGTTGTTGTCTAGCTCTCCAAAGTCTGCAGCGCCCCCTATCCATGTTTTAAGAGATACGCTTATCAAATTGGTACTGAAGAAAGTCTAAACAAACAGAATCATTTCGACGCAACAAGCAAGAAAATCTAACCATTTCCCTAGTTTTTATGACGTTTCGAATTTCGGCACCCAAATTTTCGAAAGCGCCTAGCGCCTTACCATCGCGTCAGGGACCCTACATTCCCTATTCAAAAATGTTCGTCTAGGTGTGCTCTATCGATCCTTAAAGTTTGTCACCGACGAGCTGAATCACCCTGTATATTAGTAAATTACAATGTTGATAGTTAGAAAAAACACAATTTTGTATGGAGCGTACATAACTTTGTTACTGGCCAGTGGTTAAAAAAACTGGCCAGTGAAAAAAATTAGTGTACTGGCCAGTGGCCAGCGGGTAAAAATGTTAATTTTGACCTGTATTTTTCTGCGATTATTTTCATGAAATTTGCATTTTTACCACGATTTTTTCACGAAATTTGCGTTTTTTTTTCTGCGATTTTTTGATGAAATTCGCATTTTTTTCATGGTCCTTGGGCGAAATTCATGTTTTTTCGTTAATCTTTGACGGAATTGGTGATTTTTTACTGCGAACGATTGACGAAATTGATTTTCTTTGACAACCATATCGAAATTAGTGATATTTTTGTGTCCGAATTTTTGGACTGATGACGATTTTTTTTTAATTTTTGGAATCGAATACCTTAAATTTTCGGAAAATTCGGGACGGAATCGCACCTGCTACTTTCTTTTCTTAAATTCGGGAATCGTCAATCTGGACACCATAAATTCTGAACGAATTTCATCCCTTTCCTCCCTGGCAAGTTTGGCGAGTGGTGCCCATTGAATTTGGCGAGTGAGGGCAATAAAGTTAATCGCCACGTTTTAAGTGTTACTCGATGCTTGGCGAGTGCTAATTTTGTGCTATAATGATAAGCGATTGACTTTTGCTCTCACTTTTCTTGCCAGAATGGAGTTAGATGATGCTTGGTCCTGGAAAATCTTATGGGGAGACGAGGCCCACTTTTACCTGAATGGAACTGTAAATACCCAGAACTGCCGAATTTGGTATAACAAGTCACCAAGAGCATTCAAAGAAATTCCTTTGCATTCACCAAATATAACTGTTTGGTGTGGTTTCACAGCAGATATGATATGATCATAGGTCCATTCTTCTATGAGAACATTATTCTGACAGGACCTGTAAATTGTTCTGTTACCAGGGGCGCCATTTGAGGGGGGCTGGGGGGGGCCATAGCCCCCCCCAAGGAATTTGTTATTTTAGAAAATTTATCTGTCATCGCAGGTCAAACTCAAAAGAATTTAAAAAAATTACTCAAAACCTAAAATAGCTTGTCAAATTTTATTACAATAAAAACACGTATAAATAAACACTTTAGGTATATAAACTAATAATTATAAAAAAAAAATTCTAATTAGCCAATTTATCTATTTTTTCCAAGTCTAATTTGCAAATTTCGCATTTTTTTTTCTGCGGTCAATCGACGAATTGATTTTGCGTCGCTCTGCAAGAAAAATAAGCAAATAAATAAATAAAATAGCATGGTCTTCCCTTGAAAATTAAACAAGAGAGAAAAATCATGCGTCAAGCATAGATTATGAAACACTTTCCAACACATCAAGAATGCTTTAGCAAAACTTAGCCTTTCAATAAGGTAAATAATATATCTAATTAAACATTTTAGAAAACATAAGGACTTTTTCCTAGAAATCCGCACAAACTTTGCAATTATGTAAAATAGCAAAGGAAACCGAATCAGGTGAAACTTGCGCGTGAAGTGTGGTGCTATGGTATATAAGAGCATGGCCATTAGCCAAGAGATCATTAAATAATCTGTGTTTTCCGAGAATAGAGCCACAAGAGGAGTGTCTATGTATTATTGTGTACAAGTTTTACGAAAGCAATATTCATCAAGGAGCAAGTCCATCGTGAACTATTTATTTTCCGAAAATATCACCAAACGAACTACATACGATGTTCTAGAATGTTACTAGGAGGGACTCTCGGCCAAAAAAGAACTGGGATCGGGTAGGAAGGCAAAAAAAAAAATCTCCAAGCCAGAGTTAGAGCAGTTGAAAGGACTGTTTGACGAAAACGACCGAGTATTAATCCATCCCATGCCTTCGAAATACAGTGTTTCACCTAACCACCAACAAAAGACAATCACTAAGAACTTGAACATCAAATATTACAAGAAATGGTCATAACAGAAAAACAAATGGTTGTAGTGAAAACGAAGTGTGGTCACTTGTTCAGAAAATTCTCTGATAGAATATTCATCTTTGATGACGGTGACGGTTCATATTTTAAGCTCAAGCGTTCCACGTTTAACTATAACGGTGGTTATTATACATCTGACGTCTCCACGACCCAAGATATCATTAAATTTTCTACTAAAGCGAAATTCCAAGACAAGATCCTCGTATGGATTGCAATGGGTCCGAAAGGTTTGAGTCGTCCGTTCATCCGAAAGTCTGGGTTCGCTGTCAATGGGCAACGATATTTGAACCAGGGCATTCGCCGTCTTCTTATCCCCTACATCTGTAGCAACTACAATGACGGTGATTACGGTATCTGGCCAGACTTGGATAGCAGTCATCTCTGCAAAATCGTTCTCAGCCATTTCCGCCAGCAAAACTTCACTTTCATAAAGAAGTCTGACAACCTGGTTAGCGTTCCCCAAATTTGACCAGTTGAGCGGTTCTGAAAGTATCTGAAGTCAAAAGTGCATGCCAAAAGCTAGAAAGCAGGTAACATCCAGAAATTGATCAATCGAATCAAGTATTATTTCAAAATTATGAACTTAAATTTTGTACAATGTCTAGAAAGTACCACCAAAAGTAAAATCGATAATGTCAAACGAAACGGTTTAATTGAAATCCGATAACAGTTTTGCAGAGGAATGTGGTTATTGAAGTCACCTTACAGTGCCCATTTGAGTTCTTTATCTCGTTTTTTAATGACTTTCAAGTCAAGAAAAGTTTGTGCAGATTTCTAGGAAACAGTCCTTATACCACATTTAAAAACCATATTTCAATAATTACTGCCCATAACCGTAAAAGTAATCCAGTTCTTTTGTGAAGCTTTGTATATGATCTATAAATTTGTACATATGATACACAGTGTGCTTAAATTATGTTTAGTAAGAAAATGCATAACATAGTAAAAAATTCCCCTTCAGCGATTTCTATCGATAGGGGGAAACGTACTTAAATTCTTTTGTACAGCCCTGTATATGACATACAGATTTTAATACACGCCACATATTAATGCTGAAATTTAATTCAAGCAATGCTTAAACTACTTAAATTACATTTCCATGAGTTAATATCCATAGGCGATTATATATCCAGTTCTTTGCATAGTCCTGTATATGATTTTATTTATATGCAGCAAACTTACCTTAGTATATTATACTAAATGCAGTTGAGCTTGAAAGACAACTTGAAGCTGCATAACTCAAATTAAAAATAACATCTTTAAGCAATTCCTGCTCTTTCTCAATAATGCTTACGAATTTTTCTGTGTCTTACGAATTTAAAAATTGCTCTGTATATGTTCTATAGAATTTATGTACACCATGTAGTATTCAAAAATTTAGTTAAACTAAAAAACCATACCATAAGTGAAAACGGACTTGCAGCAATCATTCCTAATAGCCAAACTTCGCATACAGATTTGTTCCGAAATCTTTTATGTGTCCCTGTAAATGAATGATAAATGCAATCCCCATCCTATTTTACTGCAAGCATTTTGTTGTTAGCTTCAGTAATATATATCAGTTTCATCATGTTTGAAATAGTGCAACATAATTGAAATACGCTGCGAACAGTTTTTACCCGTAGGCCATCATATAATCGAACTCTTTTGCATAACCTTGTAAATGAGTGATGAACGTTTCGCACCAATATTCTACAGAAAGTATGTATTATCACTAGAGATGAGACGGACTCAACCCGGACCTGACACGGGTTTGATTTTTATACCAGCTTTCGGGCTCGGGCCCATTCTTTCTCAAATTGGCAATTTTATTTATTCTCGTACTCGTGTAGAAACAAAAAATAACTTTTTTACCCATTAAAAATTAATTATCCCATTGCAAATCTTTTTAATGCTATTTTGATCAGGAGGAAAGAGAAATAGATTTTTTTTCTTTTTTTTTTTTTAAAATATTTGTCGAACATTATTTTGAAAGAAAACTTGTGATATTTGATGATTTATGTCTGTAGTTTAACGCGAGTAATGACCTGTTGATGTTGGCGGCAATCAGAATATGGCGCCATTAGGATACTGTTTAATTGGAATATTTATTTATTATTACTTTTTTAGAGATCTAACGCGAAATAAATATTTTCTTTTACGTCAATCAGCATTAGCCTAAGATTTACAAATTTTTAGTCTCCTATTGTCTGCGATTGTAATCGCTCTTTATATGAAAATAATGTTGGTGATTTTATTCATGCTTCTTCTTGAAGTCTGCTCATTCTGTGGCTCTGTTCTTCATATTCATACAATCACTTTCATACGTAAGTAGATAAAATTGGCATGTGTTGTTATTCCCGATTGAAAGCAATCAAGCAGCGTTTCCTCTTTTTCTATAAAAGCATCGGATCTTTTCGGTAACGGTGTCAAATTTATAATTTAAACTTATTCTCAAAGCCATGATAAATGCGAAAGATGTACACCTTTTATAGGAAACAGAAAACGCTGTTCGATTCTTCGTCATATAAATCATAATTTCTGCAAATTTCATTAATTTATACATAAAATGCTCTTCGTTATTGTGTCCATCAGAGATACCTACTTGTTGCGGGAGAAAAATTTAAAAATCTTTTTAGGGAAGTATTTAATACTATTTGACTATTAGTACTATTTGACACTAAACGTCTCTTTTGATAAGATTTAATGTAAATTTCATAAAATTAATTATGTGCTAGAGATTTACAGTTATTAAAAAATGAGATCTATTACATTTAGAACAGCTTTTAAATATGCATTTTTGTTAAACCTTTTTTTTTCGTGCATACTTTCGGTATCGGAATCTGGCTCTGATGGCACAAACTTTTTCGGATTCGGATTTAAAATTGTTGGCACCGGGCTCTGAAAAATGAGCCCGAACTCATCTCTAATTAGCACATCTCAGAAATTTTTATCAATTTCATTATGTTTGTAATGGAGTAACATTATTAAAATACGTCACAAATATTCTTTCTTCATAGACTATAATACAACGGAATACTTGTGAGTTCTCCCGGACGCGAACTGTAAGTGCTAAACATAACATTACATGTAGTAGTCATCTTTTAGTACACCCCAATAATGTATATAAATGTTATTATGTTTAAATACTGTAATACAACAATATTAAAATATACCGCAAATGATTTTACCCGATAGACCATAATCTAACAGAATACTTTTGAGTCCTCCTGTAAATGAACTATGAATGATACACACTTCATTTTGAATACCGAACATTCCATTGTAAACATTAATAACATATATCAATTACGCGTCAATCCGAGTATATTTACGTGAGTTAGAGCATGACTAGACGGGCAGACAAACCCAATTCACTTTTCAACTGCGTTGGAAAGTGTTACAAATATTTCTTGAAGAATCCCATGCTTATGAAAATGTTAAGAATGGCATGCTATTTCAAATCCTTCCCCTCAAACAAAATCTTGCCTCCTCTCCCCACTCTTAGAAACTTATTAAATGGCTTTCTGTCCTGTCCGTAAAGCCTGCAAAGTCCAAAAAAAAAATCTCCGTTTTAGACAGGTATCCTTCTTAGCAAGAATAATTATATAGTGCTTTCTTCATAGAAACGTAATTTTTTTTTGCCGTATACGAAACAATTCTTTTTTTGACAGGTTTCGTATTCACAAGTTTTGCAATAAATGTAATATACCTATACTCTTCAGAGGTATACTATAGAAAGGATGTTTTAAATGCCTTTAAGAATACTTGTAAAAAGGGAAACTGTCTATAATAGAATACTGTCTTAAACGGAAAAAAAATGTTAGTCACTATCTTGAAATTATACCTGCTAAGATAAAAAAAAACCTCCTTAAAACGGAATTTTTCATAGGTTTCCGTTTCGATGGGAGAGAGTACAGGCTACCCGCCGCCGAACCCCACCCCACCCTTGGCTATGCCATTGTCCTCAAAGAAAACCTTGCCCCCCCCCCCAAGAAAATTCTGAAATGGCGCCACTGTCTGTTACTGGAGACAAATATCTCCAAATGCTAAACAACTTTGTTTATTCTGGCACTTCAGCAAAGACAGTGCCTGGAGAAAATCATTTTCATGCAAGATTGAGCCCATCCACATATTGCTTTGCGGGTACAGCAGCTGCTACGACAGAAATTCACAACAGAAAGAGTCATTAGCTGCTGTTTTCCAACTGCATGGCCACCTTGGTCCCCTGATCTTACACCCTGCGACTTTTGGCTATGGAGTTACCTAAAGTCCAAGGTCAATCACGGAGGTGTCCAGGACCTGGCTACGTTGAAGGATAACATATCGCGAACTGTATGGGAGATTCCTGCAGACATGTTATTCTCTGTTGTGTACAGAATGCAATATGTGGTCCACATTGGCGGCCACATCGAACCTGAGTTGGATGTGCTAAATAAATGGTAATTTTATTTCAGTATGGACTCTTCTTTTTTGAAACACTCTTTTTCGAATACACAACGTCACATATTCCCTGGTGGTGATTTTTGGAACAAAATTTTTTTACCCCGTCTTGTTTAATCTTCATACAAAATTTGGTGCCATTCTCGCAATTAGATCACGCTATAGAACACTCTGAGTACCGTCAGTTTAATTATGGCCACCTTGTATTATATCTATATCCAGGGGCGCCATTTCAGAACTTTCTGGGGGGGGGGGGGGGGCAAAGTTTTTTTTTTTAGGACAGTGGCATAGCCAAGAATGAGGTTCGGGGAATCCTTTTCCCTCTGAACGAGAACCGATTCAAAATTCCGTTCTAAGCAGGTTTTCTTCTTAGCAGGTATAATTTCAAGATACTGACTCAAGTTTTCCGTTTAAGACAGTATTCCGCTATAGACAGTTTCCATTTTTACAAGTATATCTTTTTAAAACATCTTTTCTATAGTAAACCTCTGAAGAGCATAGGCAAATTACATTTAGTGCAAAACTTGTAAAAATGAAACCTGTCAAAAAAAGAATTCTTTCGGAAACAGAAAAAAATCACGTTTCCATGAAAAAAAAAAACGTATAATTACACTTGCTAAGACGGAAACCTGTCTAAAATGAAGCTTTTTTCCAGACCTTTCCACTTCTTTGCAGGTTTTGCTGCAGGGGTTGGGAGCCATTTCAAGAGGTCCTTGGAGGGGGGGTGGAACAAGTGGGATTTTGCCAAAATAGCGCCTATCAAAACCATGGAATTCTCCGAGGAATATTTTTCAATTTTTGTGGAAGACTACAGCCAATCAACCCCGGGAAAAAGTCGCAAATTTTGCCAATTGAACTTTGAAAAAATAGTCAATTTGGCAAATTAGTTGCAGAAAAATAATTTCCTAAAAGGACCGTGGAAAAATATTGCAAAGATCGTAGAAACAAACAGCGATTATTCGGTTGTGGGGGAAAAAAATCGCAGATTTCAACATTCGGTCACAGAAAAAAAAAAATCAAATTTGCCCATCAGTCGTGCAAAAAAAATTGTGAATTTCGAATATCTATCAAGGAAAAAAACAAGAATTTCATCAAAGATTTCAGATAAAATCACGAATTCATTAGTCAAAGAATCGCACAAAAAATTCAAGAATTTTGTCAAACGATCGCACAAAGCAATCGCAAATTTTGTCTGCCGGCTGCGGGGGAAAAAAATGAACTTCAACAAATGATCATAGAAAAGAATCACGAATTTCGTCAAAATATCTCGGATAGAAATAGCGAATTTTGTAAATCGGTCACAAAAATATCGTGAATTTTGACAAATGGTCACGGAAAAAATTTCTGAATTCCGTGAAACGATCACGGAAAAAAATTGCGAATTTCGTCAAACAGTCGGGGAAAAAAATCGTGAAATTCAATCGGTCACAAGACAATCAGCACACAAACATGGTCAACACGTCAAAAAGTATGCAAATTTTGTGATCCATAGGGATAAGAAATTTTGGCGTGTGATTTCCTGTCAATAAATATTTCCTTAACTCCTGAACTGCCGACGAAATCTTGCGCGATCTCCAGTGCCTTACTTAAATCGCATATTTCTGAAATTATAGGAGATGTATATTAGTGTTCTGAAATAACAGTAAGAAAATGCACGTTATACTGTTATATATAATGGCTCAGGTAGTAAAAATTGCCTCGCTATAATTGGAATTCGCCATCCCTTTAATAGATACATGCATTTTCTAAAGACACACATATACGTACGGGGAAGTTAAAGGGTTAATAAAAGACGAATCTCTTCAGACTATGATCTAAATCCCACACAATTCAGAAATTTGCAAAACATTTGGTCTCAGGTAGAGTCTGCATTGGGTTGCCCAACCCGATTTTTCTCAAAACCGACACAATCCGAGGCACATATTGAGGCGGATTGACGTTTCTTTTTTCCGTTTCGGCAGAGGAGATTATTAAGAACATACTGTATATAATAAGATTTAATAAAGCAAATGATTTGATAGCGTTGTAATGAATGCACTAAATATAATGTGACACTAATTATGCAAAATAAAAAATTCAAATAATTAAGAACTTGAATGAACCCTCTTTAAAAAAAAAAAAAAAAGTCCTGTACATTTCTGGCTAAAGGGAAAATTCACAGCAAAAATTCTAGCCCTCAAGAGCACGAGTTTTCATTTGATCTATTTTGCATACAGCTGGAAAGCAATAAATAGAATTTTTTCTCACGTACCTTTTTAAAATTAGCCAAAATACGCATTAATAAGAAATGGTTCACCTTGAGAATTTTGGAATAGCAAAGTATGTAGAAAATATTTTTGATAATTATTAGTTTACATGCATAAAGTGTTTGTTTAGGACGGCTGCACGGTTGACGGTCTCTGCGGTAAAACGTGGGGGGCGTGTACTGAATAGTAGCTAGGTGTGTTGGTGTTTTCCCGGGTTTTGAAGTTTGCGTTTTCTTGTCTTGTTGTAATCTCTTGTCTCCAACGGGGTAAGTCTGCTGAATTGTTTCTTGATAAGGGGTTTTTTTCTTCTTGTTCTCCTGGTGTTGTGTTATTTTGCCGTGCCATAGTTGCAAGGTATTTTGTGTCTGTAAAAAGTGTATCTCGCCGGTATGGCGAACTCAATTATAAATATAGTAGAAGATAGTACTCCGGAAGTAGAGTCACTAAATATTGAAATGGTGGAAACTTATGAAAATAATGTGCTATTCACTGATATCAACCCAAACGTGTCTCGCAATTCAGCTTCGGCTGAAACATTAATAATGATGGCGGCAGAAAATGGTGCAAGGAATTTTAATATCTTCATAAAAAGTGATGAGTCTAAGAACGTTCCTAAAAGGGACCCACGCGCTGTTCAAATAGAATTACAAGCAAAAACTGTTCATTTCAAAAAGATTGAAAATGTGAAATTTACTCGCACGGGTGCATTTATAGTAAGCACGAAAAACCCAGAGTGTGCAGTTGATATAGCTAAAATAGCCACATTTCTCGGAGTTAAAGTCTCGACTAGAGTGAGTTGGGAGAATATTTGTAATAGATTTTTGCTATTTAACATGCCGGTAAATATTTCTCTGGCTGACATTGGACAAGAGCTGTCTACGGAAAATAATATTCAAATTTTGGAACTGCGAAGATTTATAAAGCGTGAGAGCACAAATGACGTTTCTCCCGTGTTAGTCACGGTTCTTGGCACCTCTATCCCCCCTGAAGTTAGGATTTGGCTCTCAATACAGAGAGTGCGACAATTTATTGACAAGCCCAGGCAGTGTAAGAAATGCTTTAAATACAACCACTCCCAACTAAAATGTAGTTCTGAGCAGTTATGTGTGAATTGCAGTCTCCAACACTCTGGTCCCTGTACAAACCAAGTTAAATGTGCTAATTGCGGGTCTGAACACAGATCAGACTATAATCAATGTTCGGCTCGACTTAAAGAGGCTGAACTGTTAGAATTTAAATCTAGAAACTTATTAACTTTTATCGAAGCACGTCGGAAGTTTACGTATAAACCTGAACAAAAATCCTACGCGACTATTACTAGTAAACAGACAACTGATCTGGATCAGTTACAAAAAGCATTTGAAGCTCGTACAAACAAGATGTTAAAAATTATAATCGACCATATCTCCAGTCACTCGGAGAAAATTGTTGAAGCAATAGCTTCTCTAAGCAGTACCATTATGAACTGTTTTGCAAAAATGAGCGACAAGTCGCCGGAAAGGCGTAATAGGCCTAACAAGCATGCGAAGACTCAAGGACACATGACCTAAAAAAAAAAAAAAAAAAAAAAAAAAGTTTTTATGGTTTGATTTGCTTTTGGATTGTTCTCTGCTAGGGGCAGTTTGTTTTTGTTATCTGGTTCTTGGTATTTTTGTCTCGTTTGTTGCGCCTGTTTTGTCTTTGTCTCTGGTTTTCTGTTTTTGATGGGGATAACTATTTTACAATGGAATTGCCGCAGCCTGTTAAACAAGCTCCCCTGGTTTTATTTGCCCCCCTTCTCTACTGCTGATATCCTGGTCCTTCAGGAGACCTTCCTTACCCCTGAAAAGTCTGTTGATATTCCTGGGAAAATAATTTATCGTTTGGACAGAATGGGTCGCCCGGGGGGTGGCCTGATGATTGCGATTAAGGCTACTTGGTCTTCTAATCTTCTTGACCTTGGTTCCCTAAACTTCTCTAATGAGGTCTTGGGCATTCAGGTGTTTTTTGGTAACATGTCTCTTAATATCATCAATCTCTACTCCTCTTCGGGCTCAGTGGTAGAGGATTTAGACAAAGTGACGCAGTACATCTCTGGGTCTTCTCTCATACTTGGAGACTTTAATCTTCATCATCGCCTGTGGGGTTCCCTGGTGTCCTCGCGTGACGGTGAAGCGTTCATTGACTGGATGGCAAATAATTCGTACTGTATGATGAATATAGATGCGCCTACCCATGTCTCCCCAAGTGGCTCTTGTTCCTTGATAGATATGTCTATTTGCTCTTTGGATATTTTCTCGAAGACTGCCATACAGGTGGATGAGGACCTCTTTGACAGTGACCACTTCCCAATCATCATATCTGCGGATATTAGTACAGGCCCCCAGAATAAGCCCGTTCTTTATAAATGGCCAAATATCTGTCGAGAGATCGATAACAAGCTTCCCTCAGTTTCTAATGTTAACTATGACTCTTTTCGGCAGATGGTTCAGAGTGCGATGGAGAAGCATAGCACCACTCATAACAAGTCTCAGAAGACCCTCCCGGCCTGGTGGAACTCTCGTTGCAGTAATCTACGAAAGCAAAAGTTATTTTTTCTGAGGAAAGCTCGTACCCTGGCCTCCAGTGAGTATTGGGTTAAATTCAAAAGGACCTCTGCTAAGCTCCGTCAAGTGATCAAGGAGTCTAAACATCACTTTTGGGATTCTGTCTGTAGAGACGCAAAAGACCCCAGATTATTGCACAAAGTCTTCCGTAAAATTTCAAGTAGGTCCAGCTCCCTGATTGATTCTCACCTTACCCTTCAAGTTGATGGTATGCCTAGCTCTGATGCGGCGTCTCAAGCAGAACTTTTTGCCGACCATTTTGGCGAGGATTGTGTCCATGAACCAATACCTTTAACTTATGGCTCTGACAGCGAGTCCAACCTTAATAACCCGTTCTCTCTTGCTGAGCTCAAAGACGCCATCCGACGTACCAAAACCACCTCCCCGGGAGAGGATAAGATCAGCGCTGCTCTGTTCAAGGGCTTGGGTGACCGGTCCCTGAACAGCCTGCTTGGCATGTATAATGATATATGGCTTTCGGGCGACATTCCTCCTGACTGGGTCTCTGCTGTTATTCTGCCCATCCTTAAGCCAGGCAAATCAAAGAAACTGGTTGCTTCCTACCGGCCGATTGCATTGACTGCAGTTGCGTGCAAGATTTGCGAGAGGATGATCGCCAACCGGATTAATCATTACTTGTTAAAAAAAAAAATTCTTGACAGCCGGCACTTTGGGTTCCAGCCGTTTCGGGATAGTCATGCTACCTTAATCAGGCTTCATCATGACATTACCAATGCTCGGAGAGAGAAGAAGTACATCCTTGGCATCTCCCTTGATATCCAGGCCGCCTACGACTCAGTGTACATTGACGGTTTAATATACAAATGTTCTCAAATCGGCATTACTGGGAGAACTCTTCGTTGGCTCCACAATTTCCTCTCAGAGAGGTCCATAAAGGTCCGATGGAGGAACGTTACGTCGACTTCAAGAGGTATTGGGAAAGGCGTCCCGCAAGGGGCGGTCCTTAGCCCGACTCTTTTTACCATTTATATGTCTGATTTCTTTGAGGTCTTAGAGTTCCTCGGTGTAAAATTTTTAATCTACGCGGATGACATATTTATCTACTGTGAGGATAGCTCTCTGGACAGCTGCAGTGATAAGCTACATGAAGCGCTCCGACTTATTTCCCAATGGTGCTCTTATTGGAAGTTATCAATCAGACCGGACAAGTGCCATGCAATCAACCTGTCGAGACGTCTCTTAGAGTGCGATTATGAATTCAGCATTAATGGTGGATTAATAGAGTGGTGCTCAGAGCTTAAATTCTTGGGCTTCTACTTTGCTCGCCGTGGTGGCTTTCGGAGACACATAGAGTACCTTAGGAAGAAGGCGTTCAGCAAGCTTAACATCCTCAAGGCATTGGCCCACAAACGGTATGGGGCAAGGTCCCACCATCTGCTCACTCTGGCCTTCTCTTCGATTCGAAGCGGTATCGAGTACGGGGCAGCGATACTCAAATCGGCATGCAACTCACTTTTTCAAAAGCTGGAGGTCATTCAAACCAGTGCCATCAGAATTGCTTTGGGTCTTCCGAAGTGGACACCGAACATCATCGTATGGAAACACGCGGGCGCTATCCCCATGACTGATAGAATCGGCTGTCTGGCAGTCAGTTTCTGGCTAAAGCACCTGTCACTGGGAAGTTGGTCTCCGCTCGGGGACATCCGGGGAGACGGACTGGAACCTTTGGTTACAGATATTCATTATGTTGAAGATTGGCTCGGAAAGCTTGGAAGTACACCAGACCACCTTCTTCGGTTTCAAATTCCTCTTCCCATGAACATGGAGGCTGTCAGGTTGGTCACTGGGGGTCTCCCTTTCCAAAGCACTGACCTGGCTGCGAGCATGGTTCCGCAGTATTTTGCTGATTTTATTCAGGATTACTCTAACTCTTGGAACATCATTGGTACGGATGCATCAAAAACGGATTCCTTTACCTCAATAGCAGGTTGCTCCTCAACGAACCATTTTGTGTACAGAGTCCACTCAGCCAACTCAATCTTTACAGCAGAAGCCTTGGCGATCGGCACAGCACTGGACGAGCTGGCCCACCAGCGGATGCATAGCGTCGTTCTTACCGACAGCCTGTCAGTTCTATCTGCTTTACAGTCTGTTAATTTAAAGTCTCCAACTGTCATTATCTGGCTTCATAATAAGATTAGTAGAGTTGCAGGGTTTGCATCGAACATTCACCTCTATTGGGTCCCGGGGCACCGGGGAATCCCTTTAAATGAGAAAGCTGACAGCCTTGCTAAAGGAGCGACCTTTTCTGATGTTTTGTTAGATTGGATCTCTCCGGAGGACATCAGCCATGCTTATAGGCAGGATGTGTGGGGAGTTTTTAATCAGTCTTATAGGAATAGTAAATACAGTACCTCACATGGTGACATTCCTTCTATTAAGAATTCTTCGGTATGGGCTCGGAACAGAAGGGAAGACGTCTTGATTACCCGACTTCTTTGTCAGATGTTGATTACTCCTGGTATGCTGGCGAGGTTCAACTTGATTGATGATGGTAGGTGTAGTACATGTGGTGTCACGGACTCCCTGGATCATATTCTGTTCACATGCTCCAGGTATCACGCTCATCGCAAGCGTTGCTGGGATAACAGTGTTTTGAATAGTGGGTATTTTGGTTCTTTTGAATGGTTTGTGAGCAAGTTTGCTTCGTCCGATAATTTTCGTATGGCTACGATGAGGTACCTTTTTAGCATTGATCGTTTTTAGTTAGTCTGTATCTTCCCCAGGTGGGGTTTCCGTGTTTTGGTTTGTTATGTTGTGGATCATTCGAGGCTACAGCCGTGCAGCTTTAGGCCTCAACCCCCACCCCCCTTCAAGTTCAAGTTCAAAGTGTTTGTTTATTGCATGTGTTTTTACTGTAATAAAATCTGACAAATTACTTTAGCTTTTGAGCAATTTATGAACAAAAAAAATTGAGTCTGACCTGCGATGACATATAGGGATGCATTGAATATTCGGTATCTATTCGGTATTCGGCCATGCTACCGAATATCGGTTAGGCCGAATATCAAACTATTCCTTCTGCCGAATATTCGGCTTGGCCAAATATCAAACTATTCGGCCTGCCGCATATTCGGTTTGGCTGAATATTGAACTATTCGCCAAACCAAAAATATCGTACTTAAAAATACAATACTTAAAAATATCTTTTAAAAAATATTTTTAAAAACCTTTAAACCTTTTAACTGTCAATTTATAAAGATATTCTGAATAATTGAAAACAGAATCATATTTAAATAAAACAGAATGCCGTTATATTATTTGTTTGTGGTTTGATAAGTGTCACTTAAAAAAAAATAACCATTAATGATGACCTTCATAGAAATAAATGATGCACAAATGGAAGTTTTTGAACAATTTCTTGTAAATATGTCTTTTGCTTTTTCTCTAAAAGAGTGTTTCTAAAGAAAATGGGAAAACTTTCAGATGTTATAGCACAAAATTAGCACTCGCCAGGCGTCGAGTAACACTTAAAACGTGGCGATTAACTTTATTGTCCTCACTCACCAAACACGATGGTTAAAAGATCGATGCCAGGAAGGAAAGGGGGGAAATTTGTTCGGAATTTACGGCGTCCAAATCGGCGATTCTCCCGAACGTAAGAAAAGAAAGTAGCAGGGGTGATTCTGTCTCGAATTTTCCGAAAATTTAATGCATTCGGTTCCAGGGAAAAAAAAAAAAAAACTGTCATCAGTCGGAAAATTCGGGCATAAAAATATCGCTAATTTTGATATGGTCACCGAAAAAAATCAATTTCGTCAATCATTCGTAGAAAAAAATAAACAATTCCGTCAAAGAATCGTGAAAAAATGTGAATTTCGCACAAGGAGCATGTAAAAAACGCGAATTACGCCAAAACATCGCAGAAAAAAGCAAATTTCATGAAAATATCACGGAAAAAACACAAATTTCGAGAAAAGATTGCGGAAAAAACGCAAATTTCGTGAAAAGATTGTGGAGAAAACACAAATTTCGTCAAAAGATCGTGAAAAAAAAAACGCAAATTTCACGAAAAGATTGTGGAATAAAATATTCTTTTCAAAAAAAATATTAACCGACTTCAAAAAAAGCACTAAAAAGAACTAAATAATTCTTTAAACTTCTCTAATGACGAAACGTTATCCATTAACTGCACATCGGACATCATGTATCGGCATAAAAACGTTAAATTTAATATATAGAATTTAATAGCTACTAAACATGGATTTTCTAGAGAATATTTTTTACAAAAAATTAATTTACATATTTATGATTTAATTTACGAGTATATACGTATAAAAAGTAATCAATTACTTTTTGAAGTTGGTGCCAACCTATCTTAAGTATAGTAAAATTGTGAATATATTGTAGCTATCACCATGAATAAAGTAATGATGGAAATTATTATAAAAAATTTTTAAAAAATGCCCCTATTTCTTTAGCAAATTATTTGTTTAATCATTATCGATTGTGAATGTTTGGCGCCAACTTCAAAAAGTAATTGATTACTTTTTATACGTATATATTCGTAAATTAAATCATAAATATGTAAATTAATTTTTTGTAAAAAATATTCTCTAGAAAATCCATGTTTGGTAGCTATTAAATTCTATATATTAAATTTAACGTTTTTATGCCAATACATGATGTCCGATGTGCAGTTAATGGATAACGTTTCGTCATTAGAGAAGTTTAAAGAATTATTTAGTTCTTTTTAGCACTTTTTTAGAAGTTGGTTAATATTTTTTTTGAAAAGAATATTTTATTTCCTACTTTTTAGTTATTCACACTGTAACACATAATTATCCGGATTTCAACATCTGCTGAATAAGTAAATTATTTGTCAAATAAATTATAATTTACAAAAATTATTTATTAAACAAATATTTTTTAATAAATTCTTTATAATTTCATTAGAAGTATTAATTTTATTAGCATTTAATACATATGATATTTTTTGAAACAGGTACATTGTATTCAGAACAGTCTACATTCATTTATTTATTGATCACATACACCTGACGCATGTGCTTGACATAGGGGGGCCCGCTTATAAGTCATCGTTAATATAAAAGTACGAAATAGTACAAGGACTTTGAGCTTTGACGGGGGGGAGGGGGGGGGAGAGTTCTAGATAGCACAAGGAGATTTACAACACCAGAGAATTGCACCTGGGAGTTCCACAAAGAGTGTGCAACGGAGCCAGCGGGAGTTGAACCCGCAGCCCAACTACGCTCTCAAGCGATTAGTGGTGTGGTACCTTAACCATTCAGCTACGGTCTACACTCAAGAATTATTTTTTGTGGGACTCCGTTGTCAAGAAGCAAAATGCAGACTATGTAGCAATATTTGTATTGACTCTTCAAGTATATTGACAAGGACCCAGATATATTTTTCGCTGTTAGCAAAATGAGATTGACCAATCAGAAGCCTGCCTTTTTGCGAACTTGTAATTTTTATAGAGTGTGTCCTTTTAAATTTCGAAAATTCTTCTATCAAATAAAACAAAATTTTCTGTACTAAAATGCTGGCATCCAAAAAGTTGTAGGCTGGTCAGGTTTGAAAATGTGGTCCAGGGGCCACAGTAGCTGAGTGGTCAGCGATGACAACCTCAGGAACTCAACTTTCACTTTAGAGTGTTAGTGCAGGCATCACGCCGCTAATCGCTTGAGAGCGTAAGTGGCTGCGGGTTCGAATCTCGCTGGCTCCGTTGCACACTCTTTGTGGAGCTCCCGGATGTAATTCTGTGGTGCTGTAAATTTCCTTGTGCTATCTCCTTCCTGTATATTGACAATGACATATAAGCGGACGCTTGACGCCAAGCACAATGGTCAGATATATGTATTCAATAAACTAATCATGTGGTCCATAATAGAGGATATTCCATCTACGTTTTGATCACGTGGTCAAGGTAAAAACTTCTAGCGTAAAGAACGGAAGGCTCTGGGCGGGTTTTATTAAAAAACCCGGGTTAAATAGGCAATTTTCCGTGAGTAAATTGGGTTAAAATGCCAAAATGTGGAATATGATTCCACCTTCCTCCCAAATAATAAATCTTCAGGTTTGCCACTGTATAAGGAAAACTGGAAAAAGTGAGGGAATTTAAAAATGAATATTAAAAACAAGAAATGTTACTAAATTTTGGTACTTTGCAAAATTTATCCGTTGAAATTTCGAAAATTCTCAGAGGAATTACCCAAGCAAAATTTAATTTTTTGCTTATGAAAGCGCAAGGAATTTGATTGCCGAAATATGTGGCAATCCTGCTCTCAAATACAATCTTTGTGAACACTTCATAGTCTAATAGATGGGAATGACTTCAGTCTTAATAAAGATCTCAATATTTTTCTCTGTTCTTAAAATACATATATAATATATGATCCCATTAATTTAAATAACAAACAAATTTTAAATTGCAAAGCTATCAATTGTGCATTATTTAATAATAAAAACTTAAAAAGAACTTGCTCCTTTGAAATTATCATAAGATTAGCAAATGTTAATAAAAAATATCTTACAACAAAATTTTTTCTTATATGTGTAATACAGGGTGTCCACTCTCTCAACGGTGTCCAATGGCTAATTCCTAAACCGTTAGTCATAGACATATAGTTCCAATTACCAAAATGTTTTAATTTGAGGCTAAAAAATATTTAAAAAGTGATTTGGGTCAATAAAAACATTTCTTAAAAAGTTGTGAAATTTAAGTTTTTATATGGTCCTTGGTCCTATAAGTTATAGTTAGTAAAATTTTCCTATTACACTGACAAGACAGATAAAAAAAATCCCACTCACATAACATTAAAATTGACTGAGTTATGAAACTTCAAAAATGTATGACTTATACTGTGGTATAACTGATTATGTGCCGTGATATGAAAGGTATAATTAAATTTGAAAGTTCTTTTTAGTTACATGCGTTGTGTAATGTTTGCAATAAAACCCTCTGTTCTTTGAGGTCAGCAATTGTAAAAAAATAGAAATAAATGAAACTTCTTACTTGGATCGTGTAGTCTGTAAAATAAATGAAGAGGAGACTTGATAACAATATAAATTAATTCTTTATTTTCATCTTGAGAAGAGAAGATAAGGCTTCCAGTTGGTCACCGTTCATAAATTAATTCAAGTTATTTAGTTAGTTTAAAAGTGCAGCATGAATCAAGAAATTATTAAGAAATAATTTAACAGGAGTTGTTAAAAATCGCAGACATCGTTTACGCAAAAGCTCTTTACCGGATTCCACATTCATCGGCGTCGGCAGACCGGAGCCGTAGCCCGCGATCTTTTTAAAACCAAAACTAAGTCATGACAGCTCTCCAACAAAACAGATTCTGATTTAAAATTAACGGAATTTTTAATTTATAGTAAGAATACGGGGACTTCAAAAGTTACTGAAAGAAAAGATTTAAATCTATTAGAGAATTTAAAATATTAGGTAATGTCTTAATAAACAAATCCAAAAGAAAACATTTAAAAAGCTTTGTTTTAATTTGCTCCTCGGACAGCGAATAGACACACCTCCAAAAGATAGCCACCCATTCAATGCATAAGCCGTGAGAGGCTTGCTCCGATGACGTCATCACAATCGTACAAAGTTCAAAGGAGAAGCATCCCATGCCAGGGGCAGCCGAACGTCAGCGAACTTGCCGATGTGCGGTGAAGCGAAACCGCCCGCACAAAAAGAACATCGATGTATAAGGCCAATAGAAATAAAACAGTAACATAATTTAAACGCTGTGAGATTTCATCTCACAATACCCCCATTTACCGAGTAAAATTTTGGCAGAGCAAGTGATGTAAAAGGTAAAATGAAATAAAAACCTTTTACAGAAACGGTATGACAAAATTTTAGATGCCAAAGACAGAGAGAAAAAAAAATCAAAGTTAAAATATTAAAATAAAGCCAAAAGTTTAAACTGCTGCAAATAAAAATTATTGGTGACCAAAAGGGAAGAGAGAAGAAAAAGAAAGTACATCAAAAATATACATAGTATATCAAATAGTATACATAAAAAAATGCCAAATCTTTCCATTTATGGCAATTGCAGATGACGTCATAAACTTATCTTCAAAAATAATACTTAAGTACAAATGCTAAAGAAAATGAATTAGCATATATAAAATTCTACGTATTACTTAAGTAAAAATGCTAAACAAAATCACAATTAGCATATCTAAAATTAGAATTGGCATATGTAAAATGAGCTCATTATCAAACATTTAATTAAATTTGTATACCATATAAGAAAAGTTGCACTTTACAAGCAACAAAGATCAAAATAACTTCAGTATTTGATCACAGCCTAGGACTTACAATTTATAAAATAGAGGATTTATTTTTAATTACTCTAAACTGGCCATACATAACAATTTCTTTTATAACATTTTCACAATATGATATTCATCATTTTTTTTAAATTCAATTTAGTACTAAATGTGTGACTTCAAACAACTAGCTGTATTCCACACGAACAAGTGGCCAAATCGTGCACTAAATGACCACTCCCATGTAAAACACAGATAGTTAAGGTAGTTGCAACAATATATATATATGAGAGAGAGACATGTCTAAAAGGAATTAAGTGTTATATTGCTGAAACATATACTCTTACTACTTTTCATTAGATTATAAAAGCAATATATCAACAAACACCAATACTTTTTGTATTATTTACTCATCAAAAATTTTCAAAGTATATACTATTCTTTAAAATATGAGACATCACTTAATACAATTTTAAATATGCATAAAGATAAACTCACAAACTTATAGATAAACAGACAAATAGACAAACCATGGTTTTAAGTATAAGCAGGTATTTGGTTGAGTGGGTGGGGATCCCCGGAAAAAGTAAATGCTTTCATATACAATGAAAGATTAAAAAAATTGACACTATCATGGGAAATTTAAATTTTTAAGTGTACCATAATATAAATATTATAAATCATTTACATAAAATATTTCATGCAGAAAAATCAAGAGAAATATGTAAAAAATATACTATTATCCACAATCATAGAACAATATTACACTGTGACTACTCATGTTTTACTCAAGATTTCAGGTGGCTTGGATCTCCATAAACAAGGCTCCTGACACCTTGTGCAAAAAGAAAAATAACTATATACACTAAATAGCACAATATACCATCCCATAACTGCAAAAACAACAGTAATGTCCTTATTTACAGATCCTTGATACCTTAGCGTTATAAACACAATTTAAAGTTTGCATGAAAAATAAAATAAATAAATGTTATCAGAATGTTCAAAAACAAGCTGACAGTTTTGGCACACAAAAAAAAAGACATCAGGTATGTGTATTGATGCAAAGGTGTAAACATTTGTTTACCATGCACATCTCTAGATGACATATACAAAAAGGCAACATCAACTTAACAGTTGAATAGACATTATACAGGAACACTGGACGAGAACCTTTTTTTTTTTTTTTTTTTTTTTTTTTGGCGACAACACAACATCTGTGTGCTTCACTTCTTTTGAAGTTAATCATTAACTTTCAGCAATCACTATTTTGGACACACTAAAAGGATGAATTATAGAGCACTGATGATGATAAAATGATGTTGTATTTGATGAGAATTGATGATGTATTCACACACACATCTTGAGAAAAAAAGAGACATAAGTAGGTAGGTGATGATAATAAGCACTTTTTCTTTTAAACTTCTTAGTAATTTTGAAGATTCACTAAGGAACACTTCTATATCAAAAGGCGCTGTTAAATAGTTACTAAGAACTGTGCTTTTCTTTTCATGTAATCTTGTATAGGAATTGATTTGATGCTTAAAAAATTTTTAATTTCTTCATTAATAATAAATCTTCAGACTTCATTCAATTAATTACTTGTGTAAAAATATGAGGCATATGACAACATAAAAATTTAGAGACTTTTGGGTATATTCACAAATGAAAACAAAGGCACAATAAAATTTTTGAAATATGGGGAATTTAGACAGAAAATAAATTGATCTTGAGAATTCCTGAATCAAAATACAACTCTTGTAACTGTAGGTATATGTAAGAACACATACAAAATCATTATTGAAAGTACTTGATTTTATAATATTTTATAAATTTTCTTGATTTAGCAAAAAAATTTTTTTGCAAAAATAGCAACACTGACTTATAGGAGCAGATAAGTCAACCAATCCACTTAGTAAGGATAAATTACATCTCACAAGAGAAAAGGCAAACCAACAACACTTCCATAATCAGGTCTTGGAACAGCTATTACTTGAGAAAACATTTGAGATTACTTGTAAATCCTATTTAGCTTTAGAGACAAATATCGAAGATATTGAATTGAATCAGACAGTGTAAGGATAAATGACTCAAACATGACATGACCCCTTTCAATAATCACTTCAGCGTTGAAAATGAAGCATAAATTTAAAAGTTATTGTTATAAAACAATGAGTTGAGCAGGTAAGTATTAATACATTTATCTTCTATCATCAAACAAGGAAAATACTAGAGAAGAGGTCAGCACAAATGGATACAACACATCAGTGAATGGCCAACTTCATCAGGTAAGAAACTTGAAAATGAAGCACAGTTTTTTTTTTGCAGGTGAGTATTTTTTTTTTTTAACAGGTTGGAATAGAAACTCTTAGAGCAGCATATGTAGAGAGACAGTCTTTAAATATGGGAAACAGCAGTAACACACAGTTAAAATTGTTGCAGAGAACACTGACAATATGAGAACTTATTTTAAAAGCTGTATAAAACCATAAGACTTTTTTAAATAGGTGATGTAAAATAATTTCAAGAATATAACTGTAACAGGAATGAAGTAGCCCCATGCCTACTTCTTCTCAAGAGAAAAAAAAAATAATGCTGCTTTCATTCTTTTTCTGAGAGCAACATGAGAATCCTATCTGTTGAAAACTGTCATAGTCTGCACATACGATGAAGTGGAAAGGTCTTGATGTCAAAATTACAACTTGCCATAAGAATATATTTTAAAAAAGAAGCAACAAGAATTTTTCAAATATAAAATTTTGTCAGCTGAGAGTGCTTTTAGAAACAACATGAGAACAGTTGTATAATAAATGTGAAAATATTCTTAAATGCATACCTTCTTAATTTGTAAATTGCAGATTATCTTTGCACTAAGCCAAACTGTATGATTATAATAGAACATCACAGTCCAGATGGCATAAGAATAAATCTATAAACAAACTCTTGTATTCAAATTATTGTTAAACAAAATATCTTGATTTGAAATTTGTAGAATAGAAGCATAGAAATCTCTAAGAATGTTATATAGGATATTTACACTTAATAACTTCTGTGAAGAATTTCAGCTTCAGAATAATAAATATGACATAAGAATAAAATTTCTCAGTACCAATAATCATGATTTCAAAAATAATGCTTCTTATAAATATATATAGAATTTGCAAATTTGTTGCAATTTAATAGTGCCATAAAAATTTTAATTAAAAAAACCAAAGTCATAGCCTCTTAAAATAGGAAATATGTTCTTGAGAACAATTTTATTATTTCAAACTCATTAGAATTTTTTTAAGAACAATATATAACTCATTTCAAAAATATATATATCAAATAATCATTCTTAAAAAAAATTATGTTCTCTAATAATTCATTACAAATAAAAGAATATGTAGATGAAATTCTTTCAAATAAAACTATTTAAATGGAATAATAATTATACATCATCAAAAATATGACAATTTTTCAATAGGAAATTGATCTTAATTTAAATAATTGTTTAAAAAAAATTTGAGAAACTTAGCAAAATATATTATATTCTTCAAGATGGAGCAGAACAAATTCATTATAAAATTTAATTCTTCAAAGTAGAAAAAATCTATGCAAGAAATTTTTTGAGAACAGAAACTTCCAATACTAAAAAAAATATTGTCATATGTAGTTATTCAAAAATTCTTGCATAAAATATTTCATATTTCTTAAAAATTTACTAAAAGAATAAATCTTGAATTCTATTGAACACATCAAAAAATTTTCAAAAGTTATTCTGAGAACAAAAGTTCTAAAATATTACGATATTCTTTTTAAATCAATTTAAATCTTTCTTCAGAACACCGTTTTTGCGGCACCAAATGTGATGGAGATATTTTGTAATATAATATTATAAATATAATGGGCCGTTAATTAAAAGTAAAATTTAATTTGAAGTTCTTTTTAGTTACATGCGTTGTGTAATGTTTGCAATAAAACCCTCTGTTCTTTGAGGTCAGCAATTGTAAAAAAATAGAAATAAATGAAACTTCTTACTTGGATCGTGTAGTCTGTAAAATAAATGAAGAGGAGACTTGATAACAATATAAATTAATTCTTTATTTTCATCTTGAGAAGAGAAGATAAGGCTTCCAGTTGGTCACCGTTCATAAATTAATTCAAGTTATTTAGTTAGTTTAAAAGTGCAGCATGAATCAAGAAATTATTAAGAAATAATTTAACAGGAGTTGTTAAAAATCGCAGACATCGTTTACGCAAAAGCTCTTTACCGGATTCCACATTCATCGGCGTCGGCAGACCGGAGCCGTAGCCCGCGATCTTTTTAAAACCAAAACTAAGTCATGACAGCTCTCCAACAAAACAGATTCTGATTTAAAATTAACGGAATTTTTAATTTATAGTAAGAATACGGGGACTTCAAAAGTTACTGAAAGAAAAGATTTAAATCTATTAGAGAATTTAAAATATTAGGTAATGTCTTAATAAACAAATCCAAAAGAAAACATTTAAAAAGCTTTGTTTTAATTTGCTCCTCGGACAGCGAATAGACACACCTCCAAAAGATAGCCACCCATTCAATGCATAAGCCGTGAGAGGCTTGCTCCGATGACGTCATCACAATCGTACAAAGTTCAAAGGAGAAGCATCCCATGCCAGGGGCAGCCGAACGTCAGCGAACTTGCCGATGTGCGGTGAAGCGAAACCGCCCGCACAAAAAGAACATCGATGTATAAGGCCAATAGAAATAAAACAGTAACATAATTTAAACACTGTGAGATTTCATCTCACATATACCGTTTTTCTACATCTGAACACAAATGAGTTTGGCCATGCTTTGGGGGGTCATATCCTAAGTGCTTAAAGTATTCGAAGAACTTTTCATGTATATCTGCACTTTGAAAAAAATAGTAGGGGAGACTTGGGAGAGTTGATCTCTAGGGAGACTTGATCCCTAGGTGTATAACCAGAGAAAAAATGCAATTAAGTCTCTGAAACTGGAAACATTAATAAAGTGATTCCTTATCAACAGATATAGCAACATAATTTCATTCAGCCATTTTTATTTTTGTTGTAAGAAAGGAATCTCTGTTTTCTTCCAATCAAACTTCTTTTTGAGTAGATAGTTTGTGTTTCATATATTTCGCTAAATATAATTAAATTATTTAATTTTATTGATATAATATACCAACATTCCTTAATACTTAAATGTTGTTATTTAAATTCAATACAATTTCTTTATTTTTGATTTACCAATTTTTTTAACCAAACATGCACATTACGGACACTTGATCCCTGTTTTATGGGGAGACTTGATCCTGGGGATCGAGTGTCCCCAAATCAAAGTTAAGCTAAATTAATGTTAAATTTTATTAACCCCCTGCTTCTCATTGTGACATTTAGATATTATCTGTAATAGTTAGAATATGATTGCCTTGATTTTAGATGGTTGACAAAGATAGAAAGTTAATATGAGGCTGCATATGATGGTTAGCAAGCACATGGTGGATGAATGCACTCAGATCCACTTGATGAACATTCTGATGAAATCATTGAAGATCCAAAAAATTTGTCGATTGATGAAAATGACTTTGTCATTATGCGATTTCTGGGAAAGAAGAAAATTAGTCATGTTCCGTATGAAAAATTTAAAATAAGATTTTATCATCTGAATGTGAAATCAATTTCCTAAGAAAACGAGGACTTAATTCCGACCAATTTATTTATCCAGAAAATGTTGACAATAGGACAATTCCATCGTAACAGATAAACAGTCATAGAGGAAAAAATTACTTTACTTTATTTAAAAAATAATAATCAGGTAATTAAAAGATGGCTACAATTAGTATTATGGTATTATAAGATAAATTAATGTAGTTTATTATGAATAAATTATTTAATGTGAATAATTAAGATTAAAAAAGTGGTATTTTAACAGACAAACAGGAATTACCATGCTTTTCGGACACCTTAATGTTTAAGAACAAACAATCTTCTTGAAACACCATCAAAAATTTGTAAATGCGCTAGGCCTTTCGAAAGATAGAAAGGCCTTTCGAAATCTTTCGAAAGGCCTAGCGCATTTACAAATTTTTGATGGTGTTTCAAGAAGATTGTTTGTTCTTAGTCATTCACACCAGTTTTAACTTATTTCTTTTACCTTAATGTTTATCTATATCATTTATAAAATAACATACTATTTATTTTAACAAAAATGTATTTTCATTCAGAGGCAGTTCAGAAACATTCAGCTTTCACAAAATTTGACTGTTGCATAATATAGTTATAAAAAACATGTAATCTTACCTGTAACAGGCCAACATACAATATGTAACAGACAAACAAATAAGCACTCAAAATGAAGCTATGATGGTTATAATGGATTTTATTGATTTTGACTATTTAGCCTTTTATAGAATATATTGCAAATATCAAAAATAGGGTGAACTACCCAGTAATTGACCATTTAGTGAAAGTTTCTTCACATTTTTTTTTTTCTGTGCTAAATTTAAGGAAATATTTCTTGAACCTTTTTTTTTTAAAGCAACAATCACTTATAGGGATCAATAATAAATAAACATTTTTTGTCTACTTTTTTGCAATTTTATTTTATTTAATATAATAGTTGTCAAGTGAGATTTTGCCAGTAATTGACCACTTAATGTTAGAAAATGACCATCACTGTGTCAGTAATTGACCACTCTGAAGTTGAACTGATAAACCTTCTTAAAATTAATCAATGAAAAAAATGGGGAAGTTTGACAAATTTTATTCTACAGAAACTGGATGTCTAGCCTCCTGGACAGCCAGAAAAAAAATCGGGGAAATTTCAAATTTCTAAAAAAACTGATGAATTTGAAATTTCTGAGAAATTTTTTAGAAAAAGAATTTCAATCATAAAGCCAAGGATTTTTAAATTGCAGTAGTAGCAAAATATGTAGCTGTGCTCTTTATAAGGACTGTTCGAACCTCTTATAGATTTTTTTTTTTTTTTTTTGCTTATCCTCTTTTACTCTTTCCTTGGCAATTATTAAGGTTTTTGGTATGTAATATCACACAATCTCGACACCTGAAAAATTGTTGCCACCTGGCTAACCGAAAAGTACCAACTGTTTTTATTGGCATGGAAAACCCAGAAAAGTAAAGGAAATTCATCACTGAACTTGGCTAGTCAGTCACTCTGTATGGAAAATATAGATGTACATTCTATATATATGAGCACATCATGATCTGCTTTTTAAAAAACTAGTCAAGAGATTTTTTGTAAAAAAAAATTAAAACTTTCTGAACAGAAAACATATTAGTGAATTTCCACAATGTTTTGTAAGATTGAAATTAGTGGTAAAACATGATATTTATATGTAAATATAGACAAGAAAAGAATAGTTACTACTTCGAAATTTATTTATAAAAAAAAAATCCATTAATTATTAAAGTTAACACAAAAATGAAATTTAATCCTCATCTGTTTCACCAAAACAACTGACACACACAAAGTTAAATTCTTTGTCACTCTGTCATTCAATGCAAATTGTTGCCTGTGTCTCGTAGACGCACATTTTAGTATGGATAGGGCTCATACCAGATTTCTTTAATTCCTATCATATCTTCTTCCATCCGGATTTCTTCACATGCCTTTCACACCCAATCATTTATCAGACTTTGCTTATGTGTAGAAGTCTTTATTGCTGCTTTTTCACCCTTTTTTTGTTTTGTTTTGTTTTCTTTAATTTAACTTGCCTTACTCCCTGTCTTCTTTCTTCTGTTTCTCTTCTTTACTTTCCCAATAATTTAGTCATGCTTTAAAGCAGCCATGCTCAACCTGCAGGCCAAATATGGCCCAGTAATCTTTTATTTGTTGCCCGAAATACGTAATCATTAATCTCTATTTATAAAATTGATATATGCATAAAATATATTTAAAATTTGATTTTCCCTATTGCTTTATATTTTTGTGGGATGACAAAATCTGTCGTGTTATTTATAATTAATTTTAAATTATGTTTAAATATTCTAAATGCCCTTTTCGTTTAGTGAAAAGTTTTTTTCTAGTTTTAGTCCTATTTGTGCTACAGTTATGCATACATTTCTGAAGCACTTGGCAATCAACACTCAACTTTTGTCCCTCAAAACTTACTGTAATGTTAATGTAAATTCTGTATTGTTATTATGTTTTATTATTATACAAGTTAATTAGGGTTGAACTTTGTCATGGATAAAATTAGCATAAAAAACATTTTATATAGCAATTTTAACAGCATACTTCCACAACAATTGTAATAGAAATCTACCACAAACTATGTTTGGAGCTGATTGTGGTAAAACTTTTTTTATAAGATTTGTGTGACAAACCCTAATGATATTTAAAGCCTCACTATACTAATTTTGTTATCTTTACATTTTAATTACACTTTTCTTGCATTATTATTATATAAATGTGTTATGACCCTCTTAACATAACAAATGTGTGCTTGCTTGATCAGTAATTAACCAAGCATATTTAGTTATTAACAGGGTTGGCAAGGTTTTTCCCACCCCCGGTAAATACCATGGTAAAAACCGGTATTTACCGTCCTGGGAAATACTATGTTTTTCCCACATGGGAAAAACTGATTATTAAAAACAAATATAAATTCAAAACAACCTTTAAAAATGTCAAAATTGAGTTTCAAGTAAATAGCTTGAAAGGTAAAAAAAAAAAAAAAAAGAAAAGGAAGATCTACAAAAACATACAATGGAGTGCATTTATTTAAATATTCACACACCACACAGATTCCCAAACATTTACTTATCATAATCATATTCATATTTTCCGTCTTTCACATTGGATTTTAGCATCATATAACAAAATACTAATTTAGAGGTATTTTGTAAACCCAGCCTATTTCTAATCTTGTTTTGGATGAAAGAAAAATGAAAAAAAAAAAAATACGCTCCAAAGATGCTGATGATACAGGACATCCCTGAACATGTTTTATGCAATAATTCTTATTTATTTATACAGTAGATCTTTATTGTTAATTATTATTATTAATTTGTTACATTAGTCCAACTTTATCTCCTTAATATAGAATTTTAATGAAAATAATTGGTATTATTACAATAAATATTTTTGAAAATGAGTAATATAATGAATGATTTGGTCTAGGTATAGTTGACCATGTTTATAAAGTATATTTAACATTATGTGGAATGATCAATATTATTAAAAAGTTCATAATCTGGAAAATCCTGTGGACGAGGCATGCAGTACAAAGATACTCTAATGTATTTTCATATATGTTTCAGGCATATTTCGCCATATTTATAAGGTAAATTTAATGATGTGTGAAATCTGACCCACATAACGCACAACCTTGCGTTTTCAGGTTTTCGTTATAAGGATCTATTACTGTATTCCTTTCCTACAGAATAATTTTAAACCTAAGGGAAATTTTTAATAATTATGTATTTCTAACTTTAATTTTACACATCAGATTCAGAAAGCCACAATATCTCTTACACATTGTCATTTGGAAGTTTTTTTTAGTATTTACCACTTTTTCCCGGTATTTACCAGTTTTTCCCAGTGGGATGGGAAAAACAAGTTTTGGACGGGGAAAAAGCCAACCCTGGTTATTAACCACCCTGGTCAACTACTGAAAGAACTCATTTTTTAAATAAAAAAATGGTGAATATTGCTTTCATAATAGAGATCTATGTATTTTTTTAAGTATCAAAAGGAATGGATGCAAACAAGCAAAAAGTCAGTAGTTGACCATTTTGGTCAATTACTGAATGCTTTCAACATTCACACATCTAGTAGTTGACCACCCCCCTTAACATCATTTAATTTATGAATTTAATATTAAATGCGTAATGATTAAACTTAAAACAAACAAAAATGAACTACACACCTCATTTGATGAACCAATGGAACTAAATTAAACTTGATGCTACAAGATTAATAAAACAACTCACAAAACAACACTACTATTACAGAATGTATTCACTTTTGATATTGTTAGAAGGTGCATATTCTTTAATTTTTTACATTTAATAAGAATATAGATAGCAAAAGTTATTTTTTCCTATGCAATTCATTGGATGTTAGATATTTTTATTCAGCATTCAAAAATACTTTATCAACACATTGATTCTTGTTTTTAACACATAAATGTGTTTTTGGTCAATTACTGGAAGTTCATCCTATAGGTTTAATACTAACAGAAAATATGTGTCTTACCTATTTGATGTAAAAAATAAAATAGTAAAAATGCTAACATTGGCTTGGAATTGCCCAATAGTGTTGTGGACAATGATGACATTGTCAAAAAACTACCCAAACTAACCATGCTTGGTAGAATTCTTCGAACTGCAAAAATTTTAATATTCACATTTGATTTTTAAAGCTTTGAAAATGTTTTTTGATCATTAATTGTGCTTCTCTCCCTTTTTACATGTTAGTTAACAATAAATTTGATTTCTACTATTTAATTTGAATCATTTCAACGCATCTGTTTCAAGGATCAAGTCTCCCCGCAACTGGGGAGACTTGATCCTTTTTTTATTTTTTGGAAAACAATTTATTTTTATTTTTAAAATGATTTTTCCAAAATAAAAAAAAATACTACAACAAGAAAGACACACGAGCCTTTAATAATAACTGGAAACATTTTTTAAAAATTTTGTTTTTTCCAAAATAAAAATTAAAAACTGAAAAAGGGATCAAGTCTCCCCTATAAGTGTTACGATTGAGTTAACTTTTATTAAGTTTCAGATTTGCTAAAATTATTGTATTTTAACATATGTTTTATTTTGTAAGGATTTGAAACTATTTATTTTCATGATTCATTTTAACAAATATTATGTTATTTTATTTAACTTCAACGATCCTATGTACCCGTATGTCCCAGTTCAAAATCTGTACTTGAAATTTAACTCACTTTCAAATATCCGATAGAGATTAAATTTTATATGTATACTGACATAAATCCGATGACAATCTAATATTATTATGATTTTTGGTGGTTACCATTCATACTTATTTTACAGGATAACACAAAAAATTTTGTATCGATTACTACCAAGAAGTTTAAGAAAAAGTTTTAGATTAGGTAACACAAGATTGCGATGGTTGTGTTTTTTATCACTGAATCCGAGAATTACCTTAATTTTTAACCATCATCTCAGGATGTTTTGCAAATCATAAATTGTCAAAATTAAAAAATAACAAAAATCAAATACTATAAAATATAGGAGACAGCTGAGTTTTTTAACTTTTGAGAATTGATTTTTATGTACTTTTTAGCACTGAATCTGAAAATGACCTTCATTTTTAACCATCACATTATCTTTTTTTGCACATCGTAAATGTCGAAGTTAAATTATAGCAAAAATCTGATACTATAAAACAGATTTAAAACTTTTTTTATTTAATTTTACTTATCTGATGGTTAAAAATGAAGGTCATTTTCGGATTCAGCAGTAAAAAATACATAAAATAATTTAATAAATATAATAAGTTTAATAAATATAATACTCTTGAAGCTAACTGAAAAGCTTAAATTTATGTTTTAAATTAAAAGCTAAAACGTTTAAAATTATAGGGTTCCCTATCTAAAAGTGCAAGTAAATTAGTACAAGTATATTTTCTAAGATTCAAAGAAGTGAATAAATAAAACAAAATAATCATAAACAACAAATACCTCATTTGTTCCTTTCTAGAAATATATTTTTAAAAACCCAGGCTTTTTAAACGGGTTTTTTATAAAAAACCCAACCCGGACGGGCATCTGGGTGGGTGCCCGGGCAGCTACCCACTACAACCCTGCATATAGGCGCGATTTTTTTCTGACGCCAATATCATATACACAACGGGTTACTTAACAACCGCCAAAGTGTCGTTATTTTGCTTGATATGGTAACCCGGATGTTGTTGTTTATGCTGTTGATGTTTCCGCCAAATTGGCGTCGGAAAAAAATCGTGCCAATATGGGGCGTATATGACATCTGTGCCCTACAAATGTTGTACATAACTTAAAACAAGCAAAAAAAGATTAAAAAAAAAAGACAAATATTTCATCAAAAAAAAAGAAAGAAAATGGCAAAATATATGAATTTTTTAAAAACAAGCTGCAAATAACTATTAATGTAAATAACGACATAATGAAATATTCGTATTAAATAACCACAAAACGAAATATTCAGATTTAAAAAAAAAATCGTGCAATATTCACTGACTTCAAGCTTTGATAAAGGAATACAAAAATTAAGTGCAGTGGATTCCAAAATATAAAAAATGACTGAACAAGAAAGCTTTATAGCTATATACATTTTTTATACATTAAAACCCATTATAAAAGTTTGAGATCCAGTTGAGCTCTGTCATTAATTAAATTAGATTAATCACTGATAAATAATTTAAATTATAAAACTGTACTTCACATAAATAAAAAATAGCTGCGTTGTATAATAAAACTAAAGCTAAAGTAATAAGAAGCATTACATTCAAACTCATTCCAATTATGTAAACAAACACTGCAGAACAAAAATAACTCTTTCAAAAAAAAAAAATGTTTATGCATGTTTTAACTACTTACTGTCGTCCAGTTCGTGGATCATAACGACATTCCCATCCTGGCGGCAAAGAATCTTGAGATGGTTGGGGATGGACTGCGGCCATTTCTTAAAAATTTATTTTTGGCTTGGTGATCGCCATTAAAAATCTTTTTGACAAGCGTCGGCCTTCAACGAGAAACCGAAAGTAGGTGTTATAATCGAAACTATCAATACCTTAATCGATTTTATATACAGCAATTAATTTATATTATTTTTTATGTAGAATGATTATTATTTATGGCCCAAATTTCTTTGTTCGTGTAAAGAAGCGGTAATATTTTGTATATCAATTTGCAATTACATGATATTTAGAGTACCCTTATAAAAAAAAGATCTCTCCGTTTATTTTCCCCAATCACGTGATTTTGATTAACACGAGTGAACACGACTGATTCACGTGCTTTGATTATAACCCGGGGATTAACCACTAGCCGATAACTCCCCAGGTTTCCTGCAAAAATTGATCTGATTGAAACAAAATTAAATATAAATCAGAGTAGACGCTGTATCCAGAGAATACATCCCCAGTAAAAATAGAGATGTGAGACGTCATAAATTGTTCTGACGTCATGATAATGAAGGAGCAAGGCAAGCTCCCTGAGCATCAGCTTCTGCTTACAATCAACCGACCAACTTATCATAAACATGAGGGTTTGTGGGTACTGGGTACCGTCATTGGCAATTTTAATTTAATATTATTTTATTTATATATAAATCGTGTCATATTCTTCTTTCTGTAGAAGGTACATTTAATTTTGCGGCTAATTTTATTGTTCCATGACTTCATTCATAATAAACCGAAAGCATTCTTAAATAAGCAACAAACGATATTTTTTAGATCATATTTTCAAGAGCACTTTAAAATTCATTATCCTATAAAAATATACTTTTTTATTAATTCTATTCTTACCTGAACTTGGGTCTGAGGCGCGCTTTAACAATTTTTTTTTTTTTTTTTTTTTCCAACAAACGCAATTTCGCCACGTGTTCAGTGTCTCATAATTGGGATTTATATTTAAGGATAAATATGTATTTTGTATAACTTTAATGACTTTATTTCAAACTTAATCAATTGAAAGCCTATAAGCAGAGGTACGTTTTTAAATAATGTCAGAGATATTAATATGAAATTGGTGATTTCCATTTTGAATTATGGAGTTGTTGGTTGTTTTTTTTTTTTTTTTTTTTTTTTTTTTTTTTATAGAAAATTTTAATTTTTAAGCGTTGCAGAACAAATATCAAATATTAAAAATTCTATAATTCTGCTCATGTAAAAGCAGCATTTGTAAATTATTAATAATATAAATTGAAATTTTTAACAAATTTCTAGCTGAAAATATATTAATATTTTTCAAATTAGAAAATTAGGAGTATAATAATGGAAAATATATATGCACAGAAACTCTTTAACATGTTACCAAAAAATGGATAGTTTTTTCTAATTATTCTTTTGAAAGAGTAAAGAACAAAAATATGTAAAACTGATTGGCCAAAGTTTTTTCATTTTGAGAGCAAGAACATTTGAATCAACTTCATTATAGAAGAAGAAGCTTGTGTATATAAAACACCCCCAAAAAGTTTTTTAACAAAGCATTTTTAACATTTATGTTGGAATTCATTTTAAAACAAATTGATATTTAAACCAATTTACTCCTTCTTTTACCTGGCAAAATAGAATTAACAAAAATACTTTTTTCATTGTTAGAAAAATGAGCCAATCTCTTTTACCTGCAAGGAAGGAAAGAGACGAGTGTCTTGAATGTTGTGAAACACTTTCAACAGAATTTCATTTGATCTCGCATCTGTCTGTTCATAGTAGTGAAATATCATATGTGTCTGGTGTATATCAACAATCATTAAACGAGGAAGAAAAAATTCCACAACATTTTACTACCCATACTGGTAATGAATATGTGAAAAGGTATAAAAGATCAAAACAGTCCCTAACGTATATTTGTCATATATGCAAAAAAATATGTTCAAGTACGGCTGCCTTGAAATATCATATACAGACACATAGTATGATTAAACGGTTTGAATGTGAAGTATGTAAAAAATCATTTTCGTCCGAAAGTACCCTACTCAAACATTTTGAAATTCATACTGGAAAGAAAGCTTTAACATGTGATGTGTGTAAAAGAGCGTTTCGGAGCCAAGGTATCTTGCTTAAACATTGTCAAATTCATACTAAACAGAAACCTTCCACATGTAATGTTTGCAAGAAATCATTTTCACGTAAATCAGATTTAAAAGCCCATCGACTTATCCATGCAGATAAGAAAGAATTTATGTGTGATTTTTGCAAGAAATCATTCTCGAGGATATTCAGTTTAAAAAGTCATCTCCTCACACATACTGGGGAGAAACCTTTTATATGTGATATATGTGAAAAACCATTTGCATATAAAGACAACTTTAAATATCATCTACGAAGTCACTCTGGTGAGAAACCATTTGCATGCACTTTCTGTGAAAAGTCTTATGCACGTCGTTCACATTTAAAACGACATATTCTTATCCATAATAAGGAGACAGATCAGGACATACATGTAATAGACTGTCATTTGACTCCACCAATTTCTCTTTGTAATGGGGAAACATCATACCTGTGTGAGGTGGGCCAAAACACATTCAGCGAGAAAAAAAAATTGCAGCAACATTCCATTACCCATATTGAAAATGAAAGTATTCCAAAGTCTAAAAGATCCCAACTTGATATATCTGAAAAAATATGTTCCAGTAAGATTGCCTTGAAATATCATGTACAGACTCATAGTGGGATTAAACCATTTGAATGTGATATCTGTAAAAAATCATTTTCAACTGAAAGTATCCTGCTCAAACACATTCAAATTCACGCTGGAGAGAAACCTTCCACATGTGAAGTTCTCAAGGAACCATTTTCATGTAAATCAGATGAGGAAATACATGTATTGGATGGTCAATTAATTGAACAACTTTTTGTTCATAGTGGTGAAGCATTTATATGTGATTTGTGCCAAAAATCCTTCAAGGAGAGGAAAGAATTCCAACAACATTTGATTACCCATACTGAAGAGACACCTTCCATGTGTGATGTTCGCAAGAAACCATTTTCATGTAAAACAGATGAAAAAATGCATATCGTGGATAGTCGTTTAACTGAACAACTTTCTGTTCATAGTGGTGAAGTATTTATGTGTGATGTATGTCAAAAAACATTCAGCAAGAAAAAAGAATTCCAGCAACATTTGATTACCCATACTGAAAAGAAAGATATGCCAAAGCCTAAAAAATCCAAAAGATCCCAACCTTATATATGTAAAAAAATATTTTCAAATAAGAAGGCCTTGAAATATCATATACAAAATCATACTATGATTAAACCGTTTGCATGTGAAGTACGTAAAAAATCATTTTCGACCGAAAATTCCCTACTCGAACAATTTCAAAGTCACTCTGAAAAGAAAACTTTAACTTGTGCTGTGTGTAAAAAATCTTTTTGGGATCAAAGTATCTTTCGCGAACATTGTCAAATTCATGCTGAAGAGAAACTTTCTACATGTGGTATTCAAAAGGAATCATTTTCATATAAATCAGATGAGGAAATATATGTACTGGATAGGCAATTAACTGAACAACTTTCTGTTCATGTTCATAGTGGTGAAACATTCATAAGCAATGTGCACCAAAAATCATTGAGCAAGAAGAAAGAATTACAGCAACATTTGATTATCCATACTGATAATAAAAGTATGGCAAAGCCTAAAAAATCCAAAAAATCCCAACCTTATGCATGTGATATATGTGAAATATTATTTTCAAGTAAGATGTCCTTACAATATCATATACAGACTCATACTATGATTAAACCGTTTGAATGTGATGTGTGTAAAAAATCATTTTGGAACCAAAGTAACTTGCTCAAACATTCTCAAATTCATGCTGAAGAGAAACCTTCCACATGCGATATTCAAAAGGAACCAGATGAGCAAATACATTTAGTGGATGGTTATTCAATTGAACAACTTTCTGTTCATAGTGGTCAAACATTTGTGTGTGATGTGTGTCAAAAATCATTCAGCAAAACGAAAGAATTTCAGCAACATTTGATTACACACACTGAAAATAAACGTATGCCAAAGCCTAAAAAATCCCAACCTTATATATGTGATATATGTGAAAAATTATTTTCAAGTATGGATGCTTTGAAATATCATATACAGACTCATACAGCGGTTAAACCGTTTGAATGTGAAGTATGTAAAAAATCATTTTTTACTGAAAGTACACTACTCGAACATTTTCAAAGTCATGCTGAAAAGAAAACTTTAACATGTGATGTGTGTAAAAAATCTTTTTTTACTGAAAGTGCCCTACTAGAACATTTTCAAAGTCACACTGAAGAGACACCTTCCACATGTGATGTTCAAAAGGAGCCATTTTCATGTAAATCAGATGAACAAATACATTTAGTGAATGGTTATTCAACTGAACAACTTTCTGTTCATAGTGATGAAACATTTGTGTGTGATGTGTGTCAAAAATCATTTAGCAAAAAGAAAGAATTCCAACAACATTTGATTACGCATACTGAAAATAAATGTATGCCAAAGCCTAAAAAATCCCAACCTTATATATGTGATATATGTGAAAAATTATTTTCAAGTATGGATACTTTGAAATGTCATATACAGACTCATACTGTGATTAAACCGTTTGAATGTGAAGTATGTAAAAAATCATTTTTTACTCAAAGTGCCCTACTCGAACATTTTCAAAGTCACACTGAAGAGAAACCTTACACATGTGATGTTCAAAAGGAGCCATTTTCATGTAAATCAGATGAGCAAATACATTTAGTAAATGGTTATTCAACTGAACAACTTTCTGTTCATAGTGATGAAACATTTGTGTGTGATGTGTGTCAAAAATCATTCAGCAAAAAGAAAGAATTCCAACAACATTTGATTACACATACTGAAAATAAATGTATGCCAAAGCCTAAAAAATCCAAAAAATCCCAACCTTATATATGTGATATATGTGACAAAGTATTTTCAAGTATGGATGCTTTGAAATGTCATATACAGACTCATACTGTGATTAAACCGTTTGAATGTGAAGTATGTAAAAAAGCATTTTTTACTCAAAGTGCCCTACTCGAACATTTTCAAAGTCACGCTGAAAAGAAAACTTTAACATGTGATGTGTGTAAAAAATCATTTTGGAATGAAAGTATCTTTTGCAAACATATTCAAGTTCATGCTGAAGAGAAACCTTCCACATGTGATGTTCAAAAGGAGCCATTTTCGTGTAAATCAGATGAAGAAATACATGTAGTGGACGGTCATTTAACTGAACAACTTTCAATTCATAATGGTGAGACATTTGTGTGTGATGTATGCCAAAAATCCTTCAACAAGAAGAAAGAGTTTCAGCGACATTTGATTACCCATACTGAAGAGACACCTTCTGCATGTGATGGTCGCAAAGAACCATTTTCATGTAAATCAGATGAAAAAATACATGTAGTGGATGGTCGTTTAACTGAACAACTTTCTGTTCCTAGTGGTGAAACATTTGTGTGTGATATGT
Source organism: Maratus speciosus (assembly GCA_963932465.1). Lineage (NCBI taxonomy): Eukaryota > Metazoa > Arthropoda > Arachnida > Araneae > Salticidae > Maratus > Maratus speciosus. The sequence continues at coordinate 635,605,388 of OZ010786.1, forward strand.
GCCAAAAATCATTCAGCAAGAAAAAAGAATTCGAGCAACATTTAATTACCCATGCTGAAAATAAACGTATGCCAAAACCTAAGAAATCCTTACCTTATATATGTGATATATGTGGAAAATTGTGTTTGAGTATGGGTGCCTTGAAATATCATATGCAGACTCATACTATGATTAAACGGTTTGAATGTGAAGTATGTAAAAAATCATTTTCGGCCGAAAGTACCCTACTCAAACATTTCCAAATTCATACTGGAAAGAAACCTTTAACATGTGATGTATGTAAAAGAGCATTTCGGAGCCAAAATATCTTGCTCAAACATTGTCAAATTCATGCTAAACAGAAACCTTCTACATGTAATGTTTGCAAGAAATCATTTTCATGTAAATCAGATTTAAAAGCCCATCAACTTATCCATACTGATAAGAAAGAATTTATGTGTGATTTCTGCAAGAAATCATTCTCGAAGAAATTTAGTTTAAAAAGTCATCTCCTTACACATACTGGGGAGAAACCTTTTACGTGTGACATATGTCAAAAATCATTTGCATATAAAGACAACTTCAAATATCATCTACGAAATCACTCTGGTGAAAAACCATTTGCATGTAATTTATGCAAAAAAGCATTCCCGAGGAAGTGGGGTTTGATAAGTCATCTCCTCACCCACACTGGGGAGAAACCTTTTACTTGTGTTATATGTCAAAAATCATATTCAGATAGGAATGCCTTAAAGTCTCATCTACGAATACACACTGGTGAAAGACCATTTGCATGTGATTTCTGTGAAAAATCTTTTGCTTTTAAATATCATTTTACACGGCATATTCTTATCCATAATAAGGATACAATTGAAAAACTTAAAACAGTAAACTCTTGATTATCTGACATTCTCTATCAACACCGCCCACTCTATAAAGTTATTTTACCATAGCTGTAAGTCCTAGATTATTTGAGGCAGTAAAAAAAAAAATTACTGTAATTTCTGGAAGAAACGTTGTGCTTTTTTTAAATTAAAATTTCAAGTGATGTGACATTTATGTGCTATTATTTTATTTATTTTTCATCGTCTATTCCAAAGTTTTAGACTCCAAAAATTTGACATTTTCAGATAAGAAAGAATCTGAAATAATATGCATAATTAGACAGGAAAGGTTCCTCAACCACTCTCTTTAAGGGGGCTGGTCACTCAGCTTCAGAATTCTCCTCTGTAATGTTAAGTCTGTGGACTTTTGATGCATTCATATATTTAAAATATCTTCTCCGGAAATTCATATTTTTAACATCTTTTTTTTGTGTACTCTTCTTAAAGGATGTCTCTTTTTTTCTTAGTTTTCAAAATATTTCTAAAATCTATGCTGAATTTAATATTTTATGTGTTAAAAACGAGTGAACTGTGAGTAAGATTTTAACACTTCCTATAAAATAAAGTCTATACTTTTGAAATATTTTGAGGAAGAAAAAAAGAGTCTAACCTACATTCAGATTAGTATTGTACTAAATTGCACAAAACAACAATGAAAGAAATCCTCAGATACAATTTAAAATCAAATCTAGCACTTCCTATTTATTAACTTCTGCTAAAATCCTAAATGAGTTGAATTATACTTGACATAAACCCAATTATTCTATTTGAAGTCAACCCAAAGTTTGTACTATAGGCACAGGTCAGATTACACTAAGCACTTATTATCGCATGGGCAAATCGTGATTTTGCCCAAGGGCCCCTAAATCCATATATTTTATTTATAAACTATTTACTTTTTGTTCCCCAATTTCAACTCTGAAAATTTTCAAATACAAATTTCATGTTTAAAAGATTCTACTAAACTTTCTGAAAAACAAATTTCATTTTGAATTCACAGAGCTCAATGCTTTCACAAAGCTAACCTCAACTACTATTAAATAAGAAATAATATTTTGATTTTAATAGATTGAATAAGCAATGAACTTAAATCATATCTAAACTTTAGCGGTTGAAAATAATCAGTTTCTAATTGTCATGAGATAAATTTTCTACAATATTCAATGTTTTTTTTTTCTTTTAACTTTGAGTTAAATATAAAAAACAAACCCAGAATTGCCATCTTTTTAGATTTACTGAAAAAACACTTTCTTCTTGTGAAATAAAATGTATTTGATTTGATATTATGTTGTGTGTAGTACAACTTAAAAACATGTAAAAGAAAGTATCTTTATTAACTCACATTTACATGTTAGAGTATTTGACACTCTTCTATAAGTTGAAGTTATTAAATTCATCTTAAAGTAATTTAACAAGCTGCTAAAGTTTTTAAAAAGTTTTGTTCTGTACTATGAAAAAAAAAAGAGGTTTTTTATTAATTAAGATACTTTATTTAGAATTGACGGAGCTAAGAATTTTCTTCTATTTAAAATCCAAGGTGCGAAAATATTGTTTATTCATTACACACAGAGGCGTCACGATGGGGGTTTATGGGGGAGAGCCTGCCCCTCCAATATATGTGAACTTGGGAAATTTGAGCTTTGAGTTGGGAAATTCCAGATTTTTGGAACTCTTCTCCTTTTTTTAAAATAATAGTAAAAAAAAATAAGAATTTTTTATTGTTTTGCTGGCTACTTTTCTGAATTCAGTAACAGTAAACTAAAATTATCAAAAGAAATAGAAAAAGCTGCCAGACTCAATTTTTCATTGCGTTTCTCCATGCTACGAAAATATCATACATCTACCAGAGCTGAATTTCTCTACTGTTGTCCAGTGGTGTAGTCGTAAAAAAAACAGAGGGTATACCCTAGTGTATATATACTATAGCTTTCTTGAGAAACAGAGGGTATACGATGTTCCTTAAAAAAATCCAGAGGGTATACGGCGTATACCCCCGTATACCCTCCACTACATCCCTGCTGTTGTCCATCAACAGTTCTCTAATCTAATTCCTCGAAAACTTTGTTCCTTTCTCAAAATATCATGAGGGCATTTTAATATGAAGTATGATTATGACTCGTACACAATTAAAGACAAAATCTTTCATTAAAGGAACCAATAGTTATAATTTTTATGTTTTTAGTTTCAGTATTTTTCCTTGGAAGGAAATTTTTTTACATATAAGTATCGTTATCATTAAACACACATTGCACATATCATTTCAGTTGGAAAATAGAGCAATTAGTTTCAAGTTGGGACTTTTTGAATCCCCCCCCCCCCCCAAAAAAAAAATCAATCTATGCCCCTGATTACACATATAGCTGACCATCAGTTCTATTTGAATAACGTTGCTACGATTCAAATGGCGCCCCTAAATATATCTTTGTCCAGGGCCCCATTTAGTCATGATCAGGATCTGGATTGCACCCAACTTGGAACTCAAATATTGTATTCTAATTTAACCCAACTTAAAAAAAAAAAATAATAATAATTTTCATTGACCTGAAAATAAGGAAGATTAAATCAATATTTTAAAGCGATTATGGAAACAAATAGTCCAGAGTTTACCTCCAGACAGTTTCAAGAGGATACTGCACCTTACTTATCATTTTATTTGAAAAATAGCACCATTCATGCCTCTCGTTTAAAAAAATTGTGCCTTTACTGCCTTTTGTATTAGAAACTTTGATTATCTGGTAAAAACTGACTCCTTGTGTCTTGAAAAGAGTGTCCTGACTTTTAAATACAGGGTGTCCATAATTAAACGACCCTGTTTTAAAGTTGTCCACATACGAAACTATTGGTCATAAAGTTGTGAAATTTTGTGACAGCCATAATGAAAAAATGGGAATTTGTTAGAGCAAAAAAAAAAAATTAGTTCAAAATTTCGCCACCAGAGGGCGTTTTTAAAATAAATTACACATTTAGCCACCGCCCACTGAATACTAGGTCTGAACTTTGAGAAAAAAAATGGCGGCTGTCGTAGGCAGATTTTTCTTTCAGAGTTTGTACGGCCCGTTCAATTCGAACACCAATAATTTTTTTAAGTTTTACGCTTTATTTTTTTTTTTCAGGGGATGGTCTGTATATTTGTCTTATTAAATCTGAGAAAAATGAACCGTAAAAACTTTTTAAAATGTGTAATTCATTAAAAAACGCCCTCTGGTGGCAAAAGTTGGAACTAATTTTTTTTTTTTTTTCGCTCAAACAAATTCCCGTTCCTTTATTATGTCCGTCACAAAATTTCCTAACTTTCTGAACTATAGTTTTGTCTATAGACAACTTTAAAGTAGTGTCCTTTAACTATGGACACCCTGTACAATAGACTCCCTCAAATCCGCACAGCTTGGGACCAGAGGTTATGCGGATTTTAGAATTTTGTGGATTTCTGGTCATTGCTTTGTTTACATTTTTAAAACAGTAATTTGAATGTAATAATGCAATCAAAATTATAATGAATGCTTGCAATATAGTAAAATATTAAAATAATGAAGTAAAGTAATAAACTAAAATGATTAAAATTAAGATAATTTTAAAAAGGATTAAATTATTAAAAGTAAAGGTCAAATAAGTAATTACTAATGTATAATTAAATATGCATAATAAAGATGAGATAAAATTTCCTTGAATTATTCAATGAAACTTTCCTCATAAAGGTAACCTATTAATTCACATCAAAATCATAAAGTAAGGAAGTTTTATTTCAGGTTTAGCCAGTCATAATAACAAAAAAAGATTGATTAATGCATAAATATATTGGGTAAAAAGATTGTTATTACCAGTGATATCAGCAACATCTTGATTTTTTTTCTCAAATTAATTTATACTTCATGAAAAAACACAGAGTTCCATCATATTAACAAGAATTACATATTAAAATACATACAGGAGGATATAAAACTAAAAACTTCTGTAATTTTGCCCCTACATCTGTACTGAAAGTTTCATTGTTTACATCTGTGATGATGTGTGGATGTTAGGCGTTTTGCGGATTTGAGGCCGTCTACTGTATTAAAATTACTTTTAAAAATCAGAAGAATACCTTTAATCACTTCACCAGCAGCAGACATTGTGAAAGTCTTGTTACTCCCAGCTTATCTTGGGTCTGCTGTTAAAATGTAAAAAGAATGCACCCGACTCTAAAAAATGCTCTTGCAAATCTTAAAAGTGCCCTTATGAATCTAAAAATTTCTCTTTTCCCACCAACAGCACCCTGCCCCTTTTCAAATCTGGGGGAAACTCTGATATTCTATAATTATATTTCTAATATCAGTTTTTTACCTGTAGTAAAATGAACACACATATCTATACAGTATGGAACCATTTACCCAGAAACCAGTTAACCAGAATGATATTTCCAATTGACTTATTTCAGAAAAATGTGCCAGTTTGACAAGTGTATTGCTTTAAACATTGCATGATATAACTTGTTGTCAACAACTATCATTTGAAATGGAAGTATATTTAGTTATATATTGGATATTTTGATTTTTATGCAGATTAAACAGGGGAATTGCTGTTTGAAAGGTATTCCCACAAAATTCCTTTTTTAATTATTTAGATCAGATTTTTAATATGTGTAATGAATAATTAATTTGAAAATAGAAACAATGTCACAGCCACGTATAATCTACAAATCTGATCAAATGGATGTTGCTTTATTAGCCCAACCAGTTATCTGGAATATAGCTGACCTCAACCATTCTGGATAAATGGTTCTGTACTGTATATACAGTAGAAGATCTTTATAACACAATTTGATAGAATGCAATTCTCCATATAAGGCACAACTTCTCAGATGTAAACAATGAATTTTGCAGTTAAGAAGTACCTCCATTTGACAATGTAATAATTTACCTACTACCGTAATTTCAGGTAGATAAGCCGCGGCTTATACGTGTTTAAAAGTTAAATTTTACCTTTTGCGGCTTATCTGCCGGTGCGGCGTATACGAAGTAATAACATTTTTTTCCAGAAAAAAAAAAAATCATCATGTAATATTATAGAGTGAAAATCAATGTGCAATGTGATGAAGAGTGCAATGAAGAAACAATATTAAAAATGCTTCATGGATTAGAAATAACAGTCATTAAAAATATATCGGGAAGTTCTTTTTTATTTCATTAAAAAAGAAAAAAAAATCTATGCATGGTTTCTTTCAGCATAACGAAACATATTACTTACTCAAAGATAATGATCTCATTCTGATAACGTTCAATTTCCCATCCACTGCAGAGTTGAATAAACAAACTGCAGATGGCTCTCTTCCTTTTTATAAACTAGGGGTTTTGGGGAGTGCTGTAATTTTCTAATAATTTATTATATTTTAGTAAAATTTTGTTACACAGCTTAATTTACTGTTATTGCAACTTGCTGAAAATTTGAACAAAATCAGACAATTAATAATGGAGTTTTTTTTTTTTTTTTTTTTTAATAGCTAAGAAAAAACGGGTTTTGCTTTTCGTTTTTTTTCTCTTTTAAATTATTTTTTCTGTTTGCTTGCAGCTCAATAATTTCTTTTTGCTGCACTTACGCAAAGTGAAGTTGCTGACACATTTAAGGAATCCTTTTTATGCTCAGTTTTGCATAATCGCGGCATTTTAATGGAAAAGAAAGTAGATTCTCTTGTTTTTTTTAAGTGTGCGCATTTGCGAATGTTTTTTTTTTTTTTTTTTTTTTTTGTTTTGTTTTTCCCAATAACAAATGTATGTATTTAATTTTTGTTTATTTTAAAACTTTCTTAGAACATTTCATTTTAAATATTTACAGAATATATCAAATCGAGTATCAATTAATTTCTGTTATTAGACATTAATGTTTACAATTAGTAGTAAAGATATTTTTTTAAAAAATTCTCTTTATACGTCTCTCCCAACTTTTGCCAATAGTTCGTGTTGTCAAAATGATTATTTATCATTAGTTATTTTCGGAATTTTACGTTGTGTTATTTAATTGATGGATTCGAATAAAAAATAGTTTTATTTGTAATTCTAGTATTATGTTTTATATTAAGAATTCCATCAAATATATTTCTACTTGCCGATCCAAGGCTGAAATGTGCGATGCAATTGGATAAATTCACAAACCAAAAGTTATTTATTTATTTATTTATTTTCATTATTTGAATTAAATTTAAAATTCTAATTTTTAAAATGGTTTTAAAAAATGCACGAAAATCTTCAATATGGCGTCTATAGTAGTACGTACACCACTTTCAATAAGTGCGGCTTATACGCCGGTGCGGCGTATACGATGGAATTTCAATTTTTTATTACAATTTTCAGATGTAGCGGCGTATACACCAGGGCGGCTTATCTACCCGAAATTACGGTACTCTCTAGAGAACCAAATTAGATACAGTAACTCATATTGATATCTTTAATTTAGAGCTGTTTAATGAAAACAATTGCTTTTATTACAATAATGTTTTTTGAAAATGATTTATATTATGAAAAAATTTATAATCTGCACAACTACTGTTCCCAAGGAATGCAATACAAAGATACTGTACTGTATTTTTATATGTTTCTGGCATATTTGGCTATGTTTATAAGGTAAGTTTACTGAAGTGTGAAGTGTAATGTCTATAACACAAAATTCTATATAAAGCACAAACTCTTGTTTTTAGGTTTGCGCTATGAAGAACTCTACTGTATTTAATACTTTTCCAGTATAGAGGCTGATAGAGAAAATGGAATTGACAAGAGAAGGAAATCAAGCAACCTGTTTACTGGTAACCTTAGTCACTGCTGTTTCATATTCACAAGCAATTTTTTCAATATTTATAAAATTTATTTATATAAAGAAAATAAATTATCTATTTTGATATACAAACAGAAAATTGTATATATAAATAATATATAAATAAAATGTTTATGCATATATAAATTCATGTATAAAAAGTTATAAAAGTTCATTAGGTTTGTTTTCATAGCTATTTAGTAATCATTTGGCAACAAATCTCACTTTCTGAAGCCCGAATTGTGCCTATCTTTTTTTAAAAATGCCAAGGTTCCTACAGTGAAAAAGTACCATATATCCTATATTTTTTTCAAATGCATTTTTAACTCGGTTATCTATTATTGAAATTTAACATCTGGCAAATTTTGTAATATCTGAAATAAATAAATGTAATATCTGAATTGCAATCATCCCATATCTGTCTACTTTGTCATATATCCTACTCTGTTGCTCTAATCCTTTTTCAATTTTTAATATCTTGTGTGAGGTGTATCTTTCTTTAGATCACTTGGTTTTTTATCATTTATTTTGTTTTTTTATGTGTTATTAGAAGCTAAATTTTGTCATTTTAGGCTTAATGCCGACAAAATTGGATGAAATAATGCATCTTTACCATGAATTAAACCTGCAAGTTCCTCTGATTATTCTGTAGGTAATTCATAGTTTCTTATTTTACATACTGGTTTCCAATGTTCATATCTTGTTCATCTCTAAAATTTGACCAATTTGTTCATATATTTGTGATTTCATCTTTATTTTATATTTTTTTAATATTGTAAATTTGAGCCGGATTGAATTGTGCAAAACTTCTAAAATTCTGTATTTTCATAAATTTTTGTTCGCTATGTTTTTTAAATGAAAAATACTTTAATTTAATATGGCTTTTAGATAATTTTCGTTTGCAAAATAGTTTTTAATTTATAAATTTTATCATTTACAGTCCACTCCCTCTAATCCGCAAATGCCCAAAGTCCGCACTATATTTCAGATGTAAACAAACATGTAGACAAACAGTTAAATTTTTTTTTAAATAATGTACACTTTGACAGTAATAAAAATTGGCTGATCTGATGAATTTATAAGAAATTTTTAATGCATTTCTGAATTCATTAGAAGGAAATGTTCTGTGTATCTTGTAAATAACTATTAGACTGCTATATTCTCAACACATTTGCTGGCTATATAAAAGATAAAATTGCTTTCAAAGAAGGTTTTAGCTCTTGGGAATAAATATCTTAATTTCTAACCTGACTATTAAATGGCTTCAAAATTAAATTGTAGATTATAAATTTAAAGCTATAAAGCAAACCACTATCACTGCAATGTTTAATAGATTTAAAATTAAGTAGAAGTTTTTTTTCTATTAATTTTGTATTATATCAAAATTTCAAGTATTTCAAAATTTCATTAAATCAAGTATTTAAATGTATTTCCAATATTGAATATAGTTTGTTTTTTTAGTATTTTCTTTGATTTCTGTGTTATTTATTTACAGTGTGATTGCTGAATTTGCTGATAATTTCCAAATATTAGAATGAAAACGTTAAAATGACCTATAATCTGCAAAACCCTTGGTCCCGACCTGTGTGGATTAGAGGGAATATACTGTATATGCATAGCAAGTGGGGCATATTACAACGTAGACAGGATATCAAATAGCGATATAATGAATAGTGACCTGGCCAAATACCAAATATTCTGCCAGATACTAACTTAAAAAAAAATAGTATCATGTTCATTACAATTTTTTTAAATGTTAAATTAGAAATAAAATAAAAATTTATCTTATACTATTTGTATGTTCTAAAATTTGAACAGTTTGATGTAATTTTTGTTATATTAAAACACCTTGTTGACAGGGTTGCTATTCTGTCCACTTTTTTGTAAAAAGTCCAGGATGCCAGAGGAAATTGCACGAAATGGACAAAATGAAAATCCGCTGATTTTCCATATGTTTGGCATATAAAATTATTGCTATGATGTAATAGAATTATATTGCTACATTATTTATTAATAATAAAACAAAAAAAATTCTTTAATCATTTAATTAAAATAGAATGACTGCACATTAATCATAATCTAATAAATCCACAAATAAAATGCTCATTACATGTTGGTACAATTAATTTTAGACAATTAGAGATATTTGCACAACAAGAAATATTAGCCTCATTATGAGAGAGGTTATAGAAGTTTCTAAATATTTCAGAAGTTACCATGTAGCTAAAGGATTTCTAAATTCTTATGGTGGTGTAATTACTCAACTTCCTAAAGAAATTCGATGGAACAGTTACATTAAATGTTTGGAGACGTATGTGCAAAACGAAGATGTTTTCTTGAACATTATCGATGAACATGAAGAAGAAGTAGATACAAACATAAGGAATATAATTTAACAATATTACTTTATATAAAGAAGAGAAACATCTAATCAGACTGTAGAAATCCATCAGTATTTCACTGGATATGCTACGGAGAGATTCCTCTACTATTGCTTGTGAAACCAATGAATTCTTGACACTTTTGAAATCTGAAGAATTTGGAGTTTATAATAAATGTTTACAAAAGATTTAATGACTGTAGCATGCCAGTTCAGTATCACGCCAAAATACATGGGGGAGGGAGTTACTAATGTGCAAGAAGAAATAGCAAGGAAATGGGTGAAATACATCGATAAAAATTTTTTGCCATTGATTGTTAAATTTTCCATTAAGGTATCTCCATTTCATGATACATATTTTTCTGATGCAATCGTAAATAATCTATCACCAGCAGAATGTTGGGAATCACTGAAAAGATACAATGACTTAAAAAATATTTCAAATTTTGCATGTCATTTTTTTTCATCGCATAGCCTCATCAGCAAGCATTGAATTTATTTTTTTCCAATTTTAGCTTGATTCAAAACAAACTTAGAATTTGGCTTTGATTACAAACTGCTACAAAAATGGCTTATAAAATGTTAAATTCTAAAAACAAATTACTTGCTTCTGATACTGAAGCATTTGATGACTATTAAATATTTTACATCCTTTATGTATCTTGAATAACAAAATTTCATAGTATGCATTTTATGCATTTCTGTTAATTTCTTTATATTTTCCTGGTTATTTTACATTTAATATTTTAACTAAAAGAAATTTTTTATCGTTATATTTTACTACTTCTTATTGATGTTCCCCCATAGTAAAATGTATACATATACTGAATATTTTTATGTATATATTAAATTATTAATGTCATTACAAGCACAGGTTTCATTTCAATGTAACATTTTCTTAATTAAAATCAACTTGTTACTTCATGATATGACTTAAAAAAAATAATAATAATAAGATTTGAGGCTGTCAAACATTTAAAAAAATTTTATTTCTATTTTTAATTTTTTAAACTGCTTATTAATTGCAACGGAACTGCCATATGACAGATAAACAAGTTAAAATTTACTTCAAATGTATATGTTTTACAATTGCTATTTATTACAATATAACTTAATATTTATGTACATTTTATCTATAAACATGTTTGCATAAAAAAGCTTCTAGATGAACAGAACTTAGTTTTTCATGTCCACACAAAATATTTCACATGCTTGTTGTGTATATAAATATGTATTTGTGATATTTTGATAAGAAAAATTTTTTTCTTCAATGGGAAGAATCAGTATATTTATTTATTGTTAAATTCTGCATAGAATTTTCAATTTATTAAAAGTTGACAAAATGATATTTTGTCCATGTTGGTTTTTTCTGCTGGTTTTTTCCAGAGTGGAAAAAACCGGACAACCCTGCTTGTTGATAATTAATAAAACAAGTCTTTTACCAAATCTAAAATACTGATAGCAAGCATAATTTTATCTATAGATACATGTAATTCATATGCATTTAAAAACTCATTATTATCACTTTTAATATACTTTTCCTGTTCATTTTAAAAAACTTATTTCAATACAAAAATTTAAGAATTTGTATTTTATCTAGAGAGAAACCGAAAATTCAGTTTCATTTTTGGTCCAAAATCTGAGTTTCTCCTAAAATTCGGCCAGGCTGAAACTATCTGTATCCTTCGGAAATTTTCAACATAACTCATTCATTGATTTTAGCTGTATCATCTGAAATGAGACATTCTGTATTTATTGCTATGAACTTCACTCTTCATAATTACCAGTCATCACTGACTCAAGGCATGTGAGCAAATTATAAAGCAAGCAATGCATATATGACTAAACTTTGAAGATGCTTTTCACATGCTCATTAAAAGCTGCAGACTTAACGGTAATAGAAAATTTTTATTTTGAAACCACAGATGATCATTTACAAAAATCTTTATAAAAGATAAATTGAGGTTGTTTATACCTAGAACATTTTTTTAATTAGATGAAATTCGTATAATTAGAAAATCATTCTGTGTAGTTGAATTAATTAGTACATTTTATTTTATATGAAAATAAATAGTTTTGATCAGAGGTACACAGAGATAGCTTGGGCCACACATATGATTAATTAATAATTCTATATATTTAAATTTATGCATGTTTTAATTACTTAAAACAAATTTTGAACATTTTTGTTTTCGGCCAAGAATATGAAGATTGCCGAAATTCAGTTTCAGTCTTAAAAAACCTGTTTCAGTTGATCCTTAATTTTATCATTTTATACTCAGATGTATCAAATTGATTTTCTGTAAAATAGGATGGTATGTTATTTTTATTAAAATATAAAGAATATTCTTCATTTCTACTATCCAGTCATACTTTTATCGTTTCTTGCATTCAATGTTAAAGGGCCTCCATAAGTCATAATCTTCCATATAATCAGTGAGATATCTCCTGAAAAGAAAAAAAGTTACAATGAGTTTTATTAATTTGATAGAAGAACAGGTCAGTTTATATATTGCAGATTGTTGAGGAAAAATGGGGAAATATTCATATTCAAAACAGCTTGAAATCCCTGTTAACATGGCTGAATTCTATTTCTATATTGATTAATTTCTTCTATCTTTACAAGAAGAAAGTATTGGATTGATGAAAATTTTCGACTTCCGGTTTTCGGTGGATTTATATGTTTTGGAAAGGTCCTGAACACGATTTGACTGTTTTTAGAAAAGGCCTGTCTGTGAGTCTGTCTGTCTGTATGTGACACAAGTTTTGTGGGGGCCCCCCACAAAACTTGAGTCGGCTCTATCTCAAGAACTAATGCATGGAATTTAATAAAAATTTAGATTCAGTTAGTCCTTGATATAAATTGGTGTTGACTAATTTTTGGTGTAAATTGCCCAATAGGTGACGTTGCTATGCAGCATTTTTCATGATTTCTGCTATAGCTCTATCTCAAGAACTAATGTATGAAATTTCATTTAACTTCGGATTCTGTTAGATTTGACACAAGTTGTTGCTGATTAAGTTTTGGTGTTAATTGCTCTATAGGTGATGCTGCTAGGTTGTATTTTTCGCAATAGCTCTATCTCAGAAACTAATGCTCAGATTTTTCTCAAATTTCAGATTCAGTTAGACATTGGCATAAGTTGTTGCTGATTAGGTTTTGGTGTAAATCACTCAACATGTGGCGCTACTATGTGCATTTTGCAGGATTTACATGATTTTAGTGATCACAGAATTTCATATCTTTAGAATCTTCATGATGGGCATAGATTGCCATTTAATTTTGGCACTGTGATAGCGAATTTTGAAGTATTAACATGTATGAGATAGAAGAAAGTTTTGGGATTTGCACATCTGACTAGTTTAAATTTACATGCCTTAATTTCACACAGGCAATCAAAATTCCTGAAAAAAATTCCTTGAAAATTATGTCATGTTTGAGCTTTGTGAATAAAAGTGCCAGTTTTCTTTAGAACATGAGGTCATTTTCACTAATGGAAGCATTTCATCTTTTCTAAAATCATGATCTAAGTTTTTCTCTCGTGGATTATTATTTATTTGAATGCATAGTATTCTGTAAAGTGTTAGGAAAGTTGGGTGGAGTTACTCCAGATTTTTATTTTTTACTCAAAAGTCACCACTGATGTAATATACCAGAAGAATATTAAAATTTTACTTGCAAAATACATAATACACATAACCAAGCACGTCTCTAAGGGCACAGAATTGTTCAACACACCTCAATAACATGTCCGAGTGATTGTTTGTACTTTTGAATTTTTTTTTTTTTTTTTTTTTTTTTTTCAAATTCATAATACTGCAAATTAGTTATGAATCACATTTTTCAATATATTTTGTTTTAATTCTTATTAAATTAGTTTTTATATTTTCTGGACACATATAGTGTATTGTAATCATGGTTTTTATTTATTTATTTTATTTTGTGTGTGTGAGAGAGAGAGAGCGTGAGTGAGTATAAGTGTTAGAGAGAGAGTGTGAGTGAATACATGATAACTTCCAAATGATGCTTCCGATTCAGCTTTCTTTGGAAAAATATATATATACAGTATTGTGAAAACTGTATAGATTTTCGTAAAAATTGGCTGGAGGTTTACATGTTTAATTTATTTTTAAGCTTTTTTCAAACCGATTCTATGGGCGAAATCACCAAGGAAATCTGAAAGAGTATAATTGATAAATATTGTGGCACCATAATCAAACATATCTAGTACAGAGGAAATGTCTGGGTTTAAACAAGAGGTCTTGCATTCGAATCCAGATGATTTCTTTTAGAACTCCTTTTTTCTTTTTTTCTTTCTGGACATGTGCATCAGTGTCAGGAAGCCAAGTGGAATTACTCGCGATTGTTTTTTCTTATTATTATTGTTTGATGTTTTTTACTTTCATATACTATTATACTAGACTATTGCTTTAAAGAAGAATGTCTTAACCCCTTCAAGGGCGGTGGTTCAATTTTGGACCACCTAATTTTAATTCCTAAATGCTACATTGGCACCAGATTATTAAAATGAAAATTTTCCTTTTATTAAGTGTGTAAACAAAAGCTTTTGCTTACTCTGGAATAAATTTATTTTTTAATTCTAGTGTCGTTCACTCATTTCAGCAATTTACGAATAGAAGTACCTTGCTCCTGAAAGGGTTAAAAGTTTACATTTAGGTTTTAAACAGGTGTTTGCAGATGGAAAATACTGCCCATGTCCTTATGTATGATACTGCAAACTGTGTTCTTAAGGGATGCTCGTTCAGCTTCTGAATTCTCCTCCATAATGTTAAGTCTACGGACTTTTGATACATTCCTATATTAAAATATCTTCTCGGGAAATTCATATTTTTTACATCTTTTTTCTGTGTACTCTTCTTAAAAGATGTCTCTTTTTGTCTTAGTTTTCAAAATATTTCTAAAATCTATGCTGATTTTAATATTTTATGTGTTAAAAGTGAGCGAACTGTGAGTAAGATTTTAACACTTCCTATAAAATGAAGTCTATACTTTAGAAATGAGAATTTTGAGAACTAAGAAAAAAAAGAGACCTCTTTCTGGAAGTGTACACAAAAAATAGAAGTTAAAAATATTAGTTTCCCGAGGAGATATTTTAAATATACAAATGCATCCAATGCCCACAGACTTTACATTAGTGAGGGGAAATCGAAAGCTGACTGACCAACCCCCTTAAAAATTAATAATTTATCTCACTGTTCAACAAGGTATGAATTTCCCATGAAATAAGTTATCATTTTCATATTTTAGAAGATGCTGAAAAAGAATAACGTTATTGAAAGAGTCCTGACATCCACAGATTTTGATAAAAAAATAAAAACAAATACTATTTTAAGTACATTTTTGTATTGGGCAATGTAACATATGAATTTTGTCATCTAAATTTAGTCTAAATAAATGATTAAATAAAAACTTACATAGCGGAGAAATAAGATTAGAATATTGAAAAGTTATAGCATTAATAATCTTTTAGAAAAAATGTAAGAGAAATTTTGTAAATATAAATGAAATTTGCTATGAAAATTCATAAAAGTCTTATAAACAAAATTACCAATTTGTTTCTACTCTTGTTTTTAGGTTTAGCATAATTAAAATGATAATGTAGTATTATTATAACTACTATACAAATATGTATATAGTCAAAATTCAAAAGCATGATTTCTTAAAATTGCAGGACCATAGAAAATTTTTAACAAAGTTCTGTTTTTCTGTAACTTAAATTTTATAGGAAACATAAAATGTACATTTAAACGCAGGAAGTTCATTAAAATTCATTGAACAATGTTATTAGTTCATAATATTATCGGTTTTACACTCTTTTATTAGGTGCGTTCATAATTATATAAATATGTAGCACCTATAGTTGCCGCTTGGTCTGTCTGTCTGCATATAACAGCTCAAAAACTACCCAACATAATGGTTTGAAGTTTAATATTTAGAATCATTGTAGAATTGTGTTGAGCCATTTTAAATTTTATGAAAATCAAATCAAAACTTAAAAAGATATGAGTTTTCTTCATTCTGTTAAATCCTATCCTATGTAATTTATTCAATGATATCCCATGATAGGTAATAATTCTAGGTTGCCATGGTGATGACATCTTATTTAAGATGGAGCCCTATTATTTCTGTATGACTGTATTTAATCTATAGAATCATAATAAATTTTGTATTCGTGCATTTTTGCATAAGAGTGCAACAGTTATTGCATCCAGATCTGAATATTTATAAAACTAATAGTATGAATGCACCTCATTTGCCACATTTGATGCATAATTTTCGACTTGTTTAACTTAACTTTGTCCATGTATGCAAAGATAGAATTTTATAATTGTTATTACACTCACTGCTTGATGGGCTAGAGTACTTAAAATTGTGTATAGTTGTGTGTTTCTAATGACAATATGCAATTTTCATTTTTTCAGAGCTTATTTGTTATCGACAGATTTTGATTACGTGTTGCAAAAACAATATAAAATTGTAGTTTACATAATTTTCAGGCTAGTTTTCATTTAATCTATTACTATGTGACTCAGCAATAAGTATTTGTTAGTTACCCAGTAGCAGAAATTTCTACAAGTGTCTGCGACAGATACTTCAGTGGCAAAAAATAATCTGCAGGTAAAATATTTTTACAACTGAAGCCATATTTAATCAGACAATCACTTACCTGTAGCGTTTCTAGGCATTTTATAAATTTTTATTAATAATAATCTTAACTTTTTGTATTAAGTAATAAAGAGCTAAACATAATATGAAGCAAAATAAATGTTCAATGAAAAAGAATCTGCAAAAGAGAAAAGAAAATCTGTGACGCCCATCTCCCGTCTCGGAACTTTCTGCTACCGGGGTTAGTTACAATAATAAAAAGAAACATTTGCAGCAACATATCATAATTTCAAAGTGCATTTGAAAGAATAGTTTTTCACTATTGAACGACATAAAAATTTTAACTGTGCAATGTTTAGAAGGTAAAAAAATTGCATAAAAAGCAAAATTAATTAGGTGTTGTCACTGTCAGTGTGATGACAGTATTACTCACAGACATGTTTTTTTGCTTTATAATATAGATGTTTTTAATTTTAATATTATTATTAGTTACATTGCTAGAAGTGTAATTTTCATTATTATTCATTTCAGATGTTGTTCCAAAGACATGGTTGATAATTTATCTATGAATGAAGCAGATGAAGGCATAAAGGCATTTTTTGGAAAAAGACCTCCAAAATGGTAGATGATATGGTATGATAAATTTTTATATTATGGAATATTTTCCCATCATTATATATCATTTTTAGGCTATTGGGAAACCATGTTGAATTTAAATCATTGAATATATTTTTTATGTTTTATAAATGTATTCTTTTACAATGTTATATATTAATCATAAGATTCACCAATGCTCTACCAATTTATTACAGATATTATATAGCATTAAAATATGTTAAAAAACAGTAATTTATTATTCAACAACATTAACTAATGATATTCAGTAAGAGAGGGGAAAATATTTTTTAATCATTTTACATTTGTACGGATATTTTATTTATGTTTTCAGTATTATTTTTAAGATTTTTGACATCCACACTTAGAGGTGAAAACTGGGAAATTGAGTTTAGTAGCCAGTGGCCGGTAAACTCAGTTTCATTAGTGGCCACTTTTTAAAGTTAGGGGCCACTATAATGTTTCAAACTTTCTTGACATCTAGATAAACTATAATCATTGTATATATACACATATTTTTCTATAAATCAGGGTTTTATACCAGCCAACTATTCGTGATAAGAATAGGGAAGCAGTCAAAATTCAAGAAAATTACTTTAAAATCCAACTGAAGACCAAGCACATGGTGAAAAGCCAAAATATTGAAAATACAGCTAAGTCATTGAAATCTGCTTGCATTTGGTAGGAAAAAGAATTAACCCATTTGCTGATTAGATGCAATCAAAGTAGCGATGCATATTTCCATGAAAAAAGCTGTATTTCACTTGGCAATCGATAACAGATTTTTGAATCGCCACTTGGCAAGTGGCGACTAGGGTACTGATCAATGTCTGATTTTTTAATCGCCACTTTTACAATTTTAATCATCATTTGGCGAGTGGTGGCCGCCAATTTTCACCTATATCCACACTATTTTTTTGGTGTATTTTAAATTGCTGTATCTTGGTATATTTTAATGCTATATAATGCCTGTAATAAATTGGAAGAACAGGTGAATCTTATGATATTTTTTATGATTTTTATATTGTCTATCAATATATATTGTTAAATTGTTTATAAATAAATCTATTTTATTTAGTAATTTCTCATTTTTTCTTTTTTTGAAATGATTATTATGTGTAATTTAGTCTCCACCCCACACCTTCGAAAATTATGATAATAATTATAATAATTTAAAAATAAATAAATAAAATGCAGCATCCCTTTATTTTTTCGTATCCAAAAATAACTATAAATAAGTGGATAAAATAAAACTTCATTTTAGTTGTGTATACTTTTTCTTGTCTAAAATTAAATAAAAGCTTTTGAACATAATATCATAACAGCAAATATAAAATACAATAATAATAAATTATGCATTTAATAGAAGAAACTCATGTATTAGAATTCATGTTATCTATATATATAAAATAAGAGATGTCTGTCTGCCTGCCTGACCGCGGAAATCTCCGAAATTATAACATCTAGACCTCTGAAATTTTTGTCATGTATAGATGCTATTACCGGAAAGTGTACTTCACCGCCGGATTTTAAAATTTCAATTTAGATATTTAAAAAAAAATTAAAACGTTATGTGTTACAGACTATTTATAGCTCTAAGCCAATCCGCTGCAATAAAACGTTATGGGTTTCAGGCTACTTACAGCTCTAAGCCAATCCGCGGCAAAGAAGAAACCAGCCAATGAGAGCAGGTGGTAAATATGAGATACAGCGGCTGCATTTCCTAGCCTAACTGTAGCGGGAAATTGCACTGTTTATTTTCCATGCTTTATTTATTTTGTTACTATAAGATTTAATCTTATTGACATTATTTTATAATGTTTATAAGAAGTGATATAATAGAATTCACGTAAGTTACTTTAAATTGTATTCGTTCTTCGTATTAATATCTATTTACATACGCGTAGTCGCCCAAGAATGAAATAGTATAATGTTTCTTGAACTTTCTGGGATCTTAAAGTAATTATTTTTTTTTCAAATTTGCTGATTATTTTTTTTTTTTTCAAATTTGCTGAATCAACGCTTCACTGAATGTTGTTTTCATTTCTTAGTAAAAATAAAAATTGTACATTTTATAGTAAAGTGTAAGATGAAAACTGTACTTTCTATGAAATGGAAACATTCAGTAAATAATTTCCGTTCTCGGGTGATTAAAAGATGTATGTTGTCATCGCCCAAGAATAGGAATAAAACAAATATTTCTTTTCAGGGGAAATGAATGAAGTTATTTGGGTTTTTCTTTTATCTTTTTTTTTTCCACTTCCCCATATATTATGAGTTTCATAACAAGTCCGAATGAAAACATATTTTTTACACTTTACTGAGTGTTTTTATTTCTTATCAAAGTCATGATATGTAACAAGCACAGGGATCTGTTTAAGAAAAATTGGGTTCTTTAAAGGACCCCTCACAAAATTTTTCATTTCAAAACAGGACCCCTCACAACATTTTTCATGTCAAAACTGGACCCTTCACAACATTTTTCATGTCAAAACTGGACCCTTCACAACATTTTTTATGTCAAAACTGGACCCTGCACAAATTTTTTCAAATCAAAGTAGGACCTTTCACAAAACTTTTCACCTTAAAAAAAGGACCCTTCACAAAATTGTCATAAAAGTAGGCTTTTTATTAACGTTTTCACCTGAAAACTAAACTTTTCACATATTTGCTGAATCAACGCTTCACTGAATGTTTTCTTTTCATTTCTTAGCAAAAGTATAAGATGTATGTTTTGATTTTAAGATTTGTTATTGAACTCTGTTTCATTTAAGGAGGTCCAGGACATACCTATTTTAAAATAATTTTTATTTATTGAGTTACTATTTTGAAAATTTTTGTGATGCTTAACTATAACATGATAAAACTTATTAATCGGTATAACTCGAAATGTTATATGTAGAATTTAAACTTTTTTTCATTTAAATAAACAAAAATATAAGTTTTAATTTTGATTCTGCATTTTAAAAATTGTTATTGAACTCAGTTTGCTTCATATACAAATATTCAATGTTTTGATTTATTATTGTTGACATTATTGGGCGATGACAACGTACATTTTATACCTGACTGCATGTCCATTCTTAGACGATTATTCTGAAACTCCAAATTTGTCTAATCGCTCCAAGAATCGAATGTTTTTTAAAACATTCAGTAAATAATTTCCGTTCTTGGGCGATTAAGAGTTCATTCACGTGCGATTCTTATGAAACTCCATGTCACAAAATGCACATCTTAACTATTTTACGCACTCAGAATTTTCCATTTTCAGTTCTTTTCCTTTTGTTAATCTTTTCTCTCCACTTTCCCACTGATAAGAAATCGTAATGAAAACATATCTTGCACTTTACTGAATGTTTTCATAGTGCCAGGTCCAGTAGCAGAAAATTCAAGATGGGAGACAGGCGTCACAGATTTTCTTATCTCTTTTGCAGATTATTTTTCCATCAAACCTTTTATTATTTCGCTTTACAATTATGTTTAGCTCTTTATTACTTCATACAAAACTAAGATTATTATCTATAAAAATTAATAAAATGCTTAAAGACATTGCAGGTAAGTGGTGGTTTGATTAATTAATGCTTCAATTGTAAAATATTTTACCAGCAGATTATTTTCTGCAACTGTGGTGCCAGGCACAGCAGTTTAAAGTTTAGGCGTAATTCAGTGAAGACAAATTATGATTTTTTTTTTGTTGTTGTTCTGTCGCCATTTGTCAAAGTTCCTGACATTTCTCAGCGACAGATTGGAAAAATTCAGCGTGTGCTTCTGCACCCTTTTGTCAAAATTTGCTATACATTTCTGCGATCTTTTGATGAAATTTGCAATTTATTCATTCGACTGTTTATCGAATTTTGTGTTTTATTTTTATAGTGATTGTTTTTACAAGATTTTTCATGAAATTCACGTTATTTTTTTTGCGACCATTAGCCAAAGATTAGACAAACTTTGCTATGTGTTTCTGCGATCTTTTGATGAAATGTATAATATTTTTCTTCGTTTACTGAAATTCACGTTTTTTTTTCAGCAATCGTTTCACAAAATACACAATCTCCCGCCCCCCGAAACGTTTCACGAAATTTGCAGTTTTTTTTTTTTTCACGATTTTTTTTAAACAATCAGTGACAAAATTTGTTTTTCTTTTCCGTGGCCATTTGTCGAACTTTCCCATATTTCTCAGCGACATATTGGCAAAATTTGTAATCTGCACTCTTCAAACAAACTTTGCTATGCGTTTCTGCGATCTTTTGATGAAATTTGCAATATTTTTCTTCGTTTACTGAAATTCACGCTTTTTTGTTCAGTGGTCGTTTCACAAAATGCACTATTCTCTCCCCCCTCCCCCCCCAAATCATTTCATGAAATTTGTGGGGGGGGGTTTTAACGATCAGTGACAAAATTTGTGTTTTTCTTTTCCGTGGCCATTTGACAAAATTTGTAATGTGCACTCTTTAGACAAACTTTGCTATGCGTTTCTGTGATCTTTTGCTGAAATTTGCAATATTTTTCTTTGTTTACTGAAATTCACGTTTTCTTTTTTTCTGCGATCGTTTCACAAAATGCACAATCCCCCCCCCCAAAATCGTTTCATGAAATTTGCATTTTTTTTTTTTTTTTTTCAACAATCAGTGACAAAATTTGTGTTTTTCTTTTCCGCGGCCATTTGTCGAAGTTCCCGATATTTCTCAGTGACAGATTGGCAAAATTGGCATATGCATCTGCACTTTCTTGATGAAATTTGCCATGCATTTCCGCGATCTTTTGATGAAATTTGAAATAATTTTTCTTCGATTGTTTACTGAAATTCGCGGGTTTTTTTTTCAGCAATCGTTTGACGAAATTCACGTTTTTTTTTTTCACGATTTTTTTTTAAACGATCAGTGACAAAATTTGTTTTTCTTTTCCGTGGCCATTTGTCGAAGTTTCCGATATTTCTCAGTGACATATTGGCAAAATTTGTAATCTGCACTCTTTAGACAAACTTTGCAATGCGTTTTTGTGATCTTTTGATGAAATTTGCAATATTTTTCTTTGTTTACTGAAATTCACGTTTTTTTTTCAGCGATCGTTTCACAAAATGCACGATCCCCCCCCCCCCCCCCCCCCCCCAAATCGTTTCATGAAATTTGCATTTTTTTTTCAACGATCAGTGACAAAATTTGTGTTTTTCTTTTCCGTGGCCATTTGTCGAAGCTCCCGATATTTCTCAGCGACAGATTGGCAAAATTGGCATATGCTTCTGCACTTTTTTGACGAAATTTGCCATGCGTTTCCGCAATCTTTTGATGAAATTTTCAATTTTTTTTCGATTGTTTACTGAAATTCGCGGGTTTTTTTTCAGCAATCGTTTGACGAAATTCACGTTCTTTTTTTCGACGATCTATGATGAAATTTGTTATTTTATTTATTTCTTTTTGGTGACTATTTGCCAAAGTTCCCGATATTTCTCAGCGACAGATTGGCAAAATTCAGTGTGCGCTTCGGCACTCTTTTGTCAAAATTTGCTATACGTTTCTGCGATTTTTTGATGAAATTTGCAATATTTTTCTTCGATTGTTTACTGAAATTCGAGGGCTTTTTGCAGCGATCGTTTCACAAAATGCATGATTTTTTCCCAAGATTGTTTGGCGAAATTTGCATTTTTTTTTTCAATTATCTGTCACGAATTTGATTTTTTTTTTCTACGACTATTTGTCGAAGTTCCCGATATTCCTGAGTGACAGATTGGCAAAATTCAACATGTGCATCTGTGATCTTTTGATGAAATTTGCAATTTTTTTCTTTGATTGTTTCACAAAATTCATGATTATTTTTCCAAGATCGTTGGATGAAATTCTTTTTTTTTCTAATGATCATTTCACAATTTTTTTCAACAATCTATGACAAAATTTGTGACAATTTATCGCATGTTATGTGTACACTGTTCATGGGTGTCTAAAAATGTAGTCAACAATTTTAACAAGAAGATAGATTATAAATAACGAACACTCAAAATTTTCGCTTTATTGAATTATGCCTAAACTTTACACTGCACTTTCAATGTGAAAACATTCAATAAAGTATAACATATGTTTTCATTAGGATGAGAAAATATTAACAAAAGAATAAGAACTGAGTGAAAAATCCTTGAGTTCATGAAATACTTAATATGGTGTGCATTTTGTGATATATTAGGAGTTTTATAAGAATCGCATGTGAATGGACTCTTAATCGCTCAAGAACGGAAATTATTTACTTCATAAAAAGTTCAAGAAACACGTTCCATGCTTGGGCGACTATGCATATGTAAATTGCCATTAACACGAAGAACGGATACAATTGAAATTAACTTACGTGAATGATAACACTTTAAAATTTTAAAAAAGTTGGGAGAGTTGAATTTCGAGTTTGGAAGGCGGGTGATGATAATTGTCCTTACAACTGTAGCGTTTTCTTCAATGAGTATCCTTTATATGTTGTTTTCTGACAGAGGTCGTTTTAAAGCTTTTGGCCTGTACATTATTAAGCACTCACTCCTCTCCTCTTAACTAATTTTTTCATCAGTAGAGGGTGTTTTAAAATTTTAATTTGTTCATGACTATGGCATACAATTTTACAAAAATTTATGAATAAAATTTGCATAACATCTCAACAATTTGCAACTGCTTCTCCCCCATTTTCACACTGTGAGGTGTGAGTGGGTACGTATTTCAGACAAAATCGAGTTACATATAAAATCATATAAATTAAAGGTTTCTTTATAAATATTACCACGGACCCAGGCAACGCCGGGCGGGTCAGCTAGTATATATATATTATATTCGTTTTTGATTTTTTTTATTACTTTCTTATTTATTTAACAAATTAATTTTTTAGGTTACAAAATTTTTTTATTATTTTTAATTTAATCGTTTTTTGTTATAAATTGGCTTTTATTAATATTTTTTTAATTAAAAAAAAACTACACACTTCCATATTTTTAATTGTTTACTTCATTGTTATCTTTAACCGTAACTGGATAACCACAAACGATTAATGCTACTTCATGGTAAAGGTGGTGTGGCAGCAGAATTGGAGGTTCTTCCTTCAGTTTCTGACCAAAACGGTAGCAAACCTGATCACAGAAGATTCCACCTGAAAATTTAAAAGCTAAATTCAATAAGTTTAAAATGTCAACTAGAAAGACCATTCATGCTTTATATGGTGTTTATACATTGAGTCACATTTGTCTCTATTTTCATACATGTTATAATTTTTCTTCTCTTTTTTGTTTCATATATTAGTTTTGACAAGTAATATTTAAGAAATATTTATTGTGAAATTGCTCCAAGGTAGTTTAAATATTTATATCCAATTTATATTTGAATCGCTTTCAGCATGATATTGGGATATTTTATTTTTATGTCATAAACTCTTCTCAGACTTATGGTAAATTCTTTCACAAAAAAAATTCACTCATGATCTAGTATAAAATTTTTGGATCACTTACATTTATTGAAGAACTGAAAGCATTAATTCAAGCATAATACATGAATCATGATAACTTGTTATTGCAGAAATAACTCCTTAGAAAAATCGCATGTGGCATGCAAAAGTAGATATAAACACATTCAAATTTTACTGAAAGAAATATTCATGTGTATTGAAAAATTAAAAACAAAAACGTTGTTAAGGTATTGTTGAGGACAACGAGTCAGTTAACATTACAGTTTTATTGGCGCTTGAGCAAAACATACGTTTACATTATGGCATGCATAACCAAACAAACATCAATGCCTATTTAAAATAAAAATATCAATTTAGATTTGGTTGTCACTTTTACTTAGCTCAAAATTATTATTTTCGAATGCAGGGCCCAAAATATATGAATTTTCTTAAATAACAATTTATTTCATAGGAAAATGGATAATTCATGAAAAAAAAAATTGTTTAACTTCACTACGAGCTTAAATGTTAACCAAAGTTTTACATTCCAACATGGAGTAATATTTGAAATATAGATATGTGATACATATTTGAGGATTATACATTTGCAGATTTCACAGAGTTGAACGTATAATTTTATGATCTTGGTCTAAGTTTTGCATTATGCAAATTTTCTTTCAATTACAATTTGATATTGTCATTGAATTTAGACTAATTGATTTCTCATTATTTTCCAAAATTCATATTATATTCAGAGGTTAAAAGAAAAAAGATTTTATTTTTATTGTGAACTAACTACAATCAACTCTGTGAAATCTGCCAAGGTATATTCCGCAAACATCTATTATCCGCACTACACATTGGAATGTAAACAATGACAATTGTTATTAACAGTTAAACTCATAAAGTTAATTTTCTTTTCTTTTTTTCATGAGTTATCAATTTTTCAATGAATAAATATTTAAATTTCCTTGAGCAAAAACATTTTATCTTGGAGCAAGAAACAATGAGTGTTTATAGACTAAAAAACTAGTTAATAAATATATTAAACCAATGTTGCACTATGTTTTTCTTTTCCATTGTAATTATAATTTTTGTGCAGTTGTTCCCAATTTATAGTCAAACTTTAAAAAATAAATGTAAACAAAATATGATCTATAATCCGCAAAGCCCTTGGTCCGTAAGGGTGCAGATTTCACAGAGTTGGCCGTATAACTAATGGGCTGTGTTATCAACTTTTTGTCAATTTTGAACTCCCCCCACCTCTTACGATATCATACGTTATCATTCCTAGACATCCCCTTCCCCAAATGATATTGTTATCAGTGTCTAAGAATTCTTTTTATTTTTACAATTTTTTTCTTTCATTTTCTTTTTATACTTTTGCAATGATATACAGATAGGGTTATACATTTATTATTCACATACTTTACTGATTTAAATGAATAGAATAAGTTAATAGAATATCACTACAATATATGAATTAACTTTATACCAACTCTTTGAAGAAATACATACTATTTAAAAGTATTTAATAATGTCTTTTTGTTACATGATACAATTGACAGTAATATTGTCTTTTTCAGAGTTGGGCAAATTTGTAATTCCAATTATTTGCAATGTAATTACAATTTAATTGTATGTAATTAATTATTTTTAAAATTACATGCTGTAAAAAATTCTTGCAGCACTGTAGCTGAACCCACCCCCATTCCATTATTTGACAAAATTTCTGCATTTGAATGTATGTAACTATAATCAATTAGATTCAATTATCTTGTACAGTAAAACCTCCCTAAATCAACTACGTTCTGTTCCCAATAAAAATTCGTTGCTCCGAGAGGTGGCCTCTTAATGGAGGTCATGTTTAAATCTAGATTTTAATTGTTGAGAAAAGGTAACAATTAATGTTACAAAAATTTATTTTTCACATTAGGAAAAAATATGAAAATTTAAGTATCAAAACAAAAGTTCATGTGTTAATTACTGCAGAATTTAAAAAATGAATACATTGACGTCTGTTGTGATTTTACGGTTTTATCTTTTATAAATTTTATTTCCAAGTCCTTTCAAAGTTCAGTAAATAAATCCAATTTTTTTTTTTTTTTTTTTTTTTTTTTTTTTTGATGGGAAAAAATAATGACGATTTCATTCATTTATCTATTTCTTTGTGAGCTTCCTGTCAGAATAGGGCAGGACAGTTTATTGACCATCATTCTTAATTTGTCATCAGAGTTAAATTCATTGCCTAAAAAGTCACAAAGGGGTTTAAACATCTAAAAGTTACCGGAATTAAAAAAAAAAAAAAATTCTAATCTTTGTTTAGAAGTTTGAGGAATAATGTGTTGTTCTCCGGAATTATTTTTCTAATAAAACCTTCTTCAAGCGACCAGGAAAACACAGAATTTGTTTCATTTTCTGCATAGAAATAGGTCGTTCATGGAGGGTATTCAGTTGGGATGGTCTCTGAATGGAGGTAAAATTAGTATTGAGCCTATGGGAATGAATTTCGTCCCATGAAAAAATGGTCGTTCAGGGAGGTGGTTGCTTAATGGAGGTGGTCACACAGAGAGGTTTCACTGTAATTATATTGCGGATAATTGAGATTATAAATTTGCCCAATTCTGGTCTTTGTTGTACTTGCCCTCTGAACAGGGGTAAGCAGAACTTTGTATAAACAAAACTAGTGGACAACATTCTTCCCCATATTTTACTAGTAAACATAACAAGTATCATTTAGAAGCTGGTTTCTCTAACAACGAATTATATTCACATATGACAGAAGAATAGGAATGGCGAACATTGGGATATTAAGTGTTTTAGAATTAAATGGTTTTATATTCATTTAATTTTTTTAATAATAACTTTGTACTTTCATAAAAAAATAAGACTAAAAAAAAGATAGCAGACTATATTAATGTAAAAAATAAAGTTACAAAAAAAAAAAAGATAAATAAATAAATGGGTTGTATCAAAAATGATAATGATATCAAAAAACAAACCCCTTTCCCCCCCCAGAGATATTTTACGATATCAAGTACCAGACCCCCACTCCCCCCTAAAGTCAAGTGATAACATTATATACACTATATGGCCAAAGGTGGCCGACCACTTGAGAGTTTAGACGTTTTGTTAAATATCTAGAAAACTACATGAGGAATTATCCTGAAACTCTAGGTGTGTAAAGTAAACAGAATAGTACAGGTCACACATTTCCGTGAGGATTTTTTCCCGAAACCCAATAGGGGACCATCAACAAATTGAAAAGAACGAATATCTTTTGGATACCCTGTAAAAACTAATGTAGCAAAAGCATTCAAATTGTAGGTTCAATACAGCTGTGCAAGCAATATTGTGTATGCTATATTGGCACTAATCAATGGATATATGGATACAGCCCCTTATCTTTTTGCTTTATTTTGGGAACAACGGATTTTGAGCTTATTCTATCAACAATAATTTTCAGAATTTTCAAGCTATGTTTTTGTGACTTTTACAAAAGTTGCTCTATACATTTAGCTAACACATTATGCACATTATATTTTGATTGCATTCGGGCATGCACAGTGAAACATAATTTAGTAAAACTGCTTATTTTTCTTACAATTTTTACTATATTTTAATTCTGATTGCAGGGTATTGTGTACAATGTTCTTTGTCATATTTTTTCAAAAGAACTTTTTTTTATACTAAGAACTCTGAAAATTATAAGCAAAAAACTTGGCAAGATTTGAGACTGTTTTTATGAAAATCTGAATTTCTCTTCAAGTATACATGCTATCCTGATAAAAATTAACACAAATTATTTCAATAAGCCACTTACTCATTATCTACACTTTTGCTACATTAGTTTTTCCAGGGTTATCCAAAAGATATTCATTCTTTTTCAATTTGTTGACGGTCCCCTATGATGTTTCGGGAAGAAATCTTCGCGAAAATATATGACATATACTATACTGTTTACACACCTGGGATTTCAGGTTAATTCCTCATGTATTTTTCTAGATATTTAACAAAACGTCTAAAGTCGCAAGTGTCCGATCACCTTTGGCCATTTAGTACATGTACAGACCCTAACTATGTTATTAAAAATGTAATTAACTACAAAACAATTCTTTGTTTAAAAAAGTAGTGGCTGCAAAATATTTTTTTAAAGTAGTCGCTACTTTGCTATTTTCAGATTTTATCAAATTTTTCAATGTGCACTTGAAATTGAGGACACAGATTAAGTAATAGCATGATCCCTTGCTATATCGAGTTTGTTGGGATACAATCTAATAAATACAATAAAACTTAAAGCTAAATATTAAATAATTAAGAAACATAACATACAAGAAAAAGTGTTTTTCTCTAAAATGCTAATTTAAATGCATATTACTTGTTATATGATTAGGACAATTAAATATTAATTTACTATATCATAATAACAAAAAATAATAAATCTCTAAATAAAGTAGTTCCAAAATCATAAATGTGGCATTCAGATATTAAGATTTAATATTGAATAAGTAAGCAAGTGTTACTAGCAAAAAAATGAAAAATTCTATGATTAGGATTTTGTCACTTGAAATTTTTCAGCAAGTGTGTCAATGGAAAAATCCATTACATCATATGATGCATTGCTAAATTTTGCAGCTGAATTTCTGATATTCACAAATGGTTATGCAGAACATATTTTGTACGAAAGATAGAAGTTATGATCATGTGATTAGAAGAATGCTACACTTCCTCCCTTTGAAGTAGCCTTAAAAGTAGCATCAAGATTCACTACAAACTAATGATTTTTTTTTTTTTTTTGATATAAACAAAAGGAGTACGTCTGAATTCATTCATATTTATAAAAACTTTTCAAAATAACAGACATTACATTACATTACAAGATGAATAATGATTTTTTGTATTGCGCTACTCACTTACATTTTTCAAAATGTAGCGCACTAAATTACAAACTATCAGAGACAGTAGCTACCATTGTAATTTCGATACTTGTAGCGCACTAGTTACAATCACTGATTTCATATACTATACATAAAATAGTCAAAGAATAGCATTCATGAGTGTATATTTTATAAAAAAATAATTCTAATTATGAATTAAAAAGTGTTTTTTAAATGCAAATAAGAAAAATTATGAGTTATAACTCATGTGTTAACATCAGTTGTCAAACCTCCTTTTAACTGATGATTATAATTAATGTTTATGGGTTTTATTGTGTTTCAAAACGATAAACTGTTTATTTTATAAATTTAGAATTCAAATAATAATAAGAACAATCTGTGTTGTAAACTGATATATTGCAATTAAATTGCATGATATCTTTAAATTGTTTCAGGATGAAAGATGTAATTTTTTTAATACTAAATTTCAAGTATTGAATATGTGAAAATATTTTTTTATTCCTTTCAATTTTCTTGAGAAATGTAACTTAATCAACCTATACTTTCTATCTATCTGTCAACCTATACCTATTCTTTATAATTTTTATGAGAAAATGTCATCAATAAAAGTATATTGTTTCTCCTTTTTTTTCCTTTATCCACAACAATGGAATAATCTAATTATCACATTACTGAACTTTTGCTCAAAATTATCAAACAAATAATCTCTCAGAGACCAATTTTGAAAGTAATTCAAAAGATTGTTGCACTTTTCAATCTATAATACATCCTATTCTTGGGGAGTAGATATAAAGACACAGTTACATTTTAATATTATTAAGATGAATGGCATAGTCCTGCCTGTTTTTTCTTCTATAAAAATGAATAATTGTCACTGACAATTCATTGAGAGTGGTGATAAACTCAAGTGGTCAGTGAGCTCTTTCAAATGAATTTTTATTTTTCTGATAGAGAGAAAAAGTGCCCAGGCTGGAAGATGACTTTTTTCACTCAGTTGGAAAAATATCAATTTGAATGATATCTTTACCAATGAGTTTAACTGAGTTTGTAATAATAAAGTAGACTCTTTCAGATTAAATAGTTTTCTCATGAGTATTTTCTAGTATTCTCTCCTGTATAATTGAAATAGAGCTTAATATACAGTCCGGACCTGGTTAAGTCACTCACGGTTAATATGTGATTCCGCTTAATATGTGGATTTTTCATGATCCTTTGAACATCATGTTATTACATGACCCCGCTCAATACGTGACAGATTTTTGATTCTTTGAAGCAAAAATTCACGCTTAAGACGAGAATTCATAAATCAAGATTCGTATTCCTTCTCTCTTCTCCAGTGTTCTTAATTTAAGCGGATTTATTTTGTTCATTGTTTCTGAATAGTAATAGTCACTTTATTTAATAATGAATTATTTAAGATGAACATTACTAATTGGAAATAGTGGTACATATTTGAATTAAAAAAACCTCACTATATTAGGAACACTGTAATTTTCCTTTAATATCGCATTATAACTTTCTTTGTCTCTGGCTTTGTGCATGTTTTTACTGTAGTAGTGAGAGATAGACAAATTCAAAATGCTCAGATAATCATAAAAATTATTATGATAACAGATGATTATACTTATTGTTAGTGAGGTATTATGTCACTACTACGTTTTATAATGCATATTATAGGCGAAAAAAAAATTAAACTTGTAAATATTAAACAAGTAAGACTGCTGTTTTATAATTTTTTTTATGTTTTCTGTGTTTTCTTTACTTTTTGCTATGTTAAAAATATTTTTTACACTAAGAGTAATATAAAAACATTTTTTTCTTATTATATTAAAAATGATGGACAGATTATAATGGTATTCCTCATCACAAGCACTAAATATGATTTTAATAACTGAATTGTGTTTCAAATATTTAATAGTTTTTCTTTTTGTTAATAAAATTAGTCTAGCAGGAAAATTATTTTTCTGTTTTATTTTGTTTGTAACTTATTTATCGACAATAAAGCCATGTTTGAATCCATGTGTATTTTCGGTTATTATTCTATTCGGTTCTATAAAATAAACAATAAGTTAAAGTTTAGTTTATACTGTATTGTATGTCATTCTGTTCACACTTTATTGCATTTCTTTAACTCAATGATTTAACAAGAGAATGAAAATCAATCTTGGTCGCAAGTTGAAAAAAAACTTTTCATTCAGTTTTATAATTACTGTACTCTTGAATGGTGATTTTTGACTGAATACCAAGTATTTGGCACACTGGTGAAACCAAATATCAAATAGTAACTACAGTAAACTCTGTCTACGGCGGAATCGATCGGGACCGAAGAAATTTTCTGCCGTAGACAATATTCTGCCTTATGCAAATTACGAAAAATAAAATTTTAAACATTAAAAAAATTGAACAAATTGTATATTTTTTTACGTTCGCAACCTTTAGTATCGATCTTTAAAATTAAGATTTTAATGAAATTAAACTTTTTATTAAATTTATTGTCTTTAATAATCTTGAAAAACTTCATTTGAAAACTGAAATAAATGGTATCGATATAAAATTACTTCAGTTCTAGAATTTAATGAAAAACATTAAGGTTGTTCTTAACTGCTCTGCTCAACAAGCGCAAAAGGTTTTGACAAATTTACAAATTCATATTTTAACGGAAAGATATAAAATTGGAAAGCCTGACCATGGAAGCAATTTGGAATCGAATTGTGTTTTTCATTGTTTGATAAATAGATTACCTACTGAGTTATAAGCGATTTTGATCACTTGACAAATATGTTTTTCACCCTTTCTTGAGCAGTTATTCTTCTTTCGCGCAGAAATTCGGTTCAAAACGCCCACATTGACACTATTTTCTGAAAAATCTATTGCGTTTGCAAAAGAAAAGTAAAAAACAGCTCGATTATAAAGTTGCTGAACAACACCTGTTAGTTTCATGCATTTCCGAACAAAAATAGATTAAAACTTACGTCATAAATTTGCACTTCTTGATTTGAGAACAGCCTTAACAAATTCAAACCTCATCTTTAGCATAGTAGTTTAGAGAGTCTGAAAATAATCTTTTATCAATGCTTTTTTTTTCCTTCCGGTTTACCAAGCCTTCTTCAGTAACGCATTCCAAGTCACATTGTTCTACTGATTTTTATGGTTAAAAATTATCATTTAAAAATATTTTATCTTAAAGATAAATAAGGTTCTTTAATTAACTTTATTGTACTCTATTACGCAAAGTATTTTATGTACATATATCAGTTTTAAAGTTTCATAAATCAAATGTATTTCATTTTTAAAAGAGGATTTTTTCCGCCTTATGCAAAATTTCGGGTTCGGTGGGACATTATAAACCTTTCCGTTTCCGCGTTAGGCAGATTCCGGCTTACACAGCATGAACTAATGTTATTTGCTATGGGTTCGCCGGGACTTTAAAAAATTTCCGCGTTAGACAGATTTCCGGCTTGCACAGAGTCCGCCTTAGACAAAATTTACTGTATTTGGCCAAGTACTAAGGTGTAAAAAGATTTTTTTAATTGAAATCAGATTTTTTTTTTTTTAAATTTAAATCCGGCTTTTATGATTTTTTCCCCTGTGTTAAATTACGAAATAGCTACCAATAATTTTAGGTTTTCAAAACAATTAAAGCTCTGTTTGATTGCTAACATAATCTATGTTTTAAAGCTTTAATCAATTTTAATTATTGGTTAGTAGATAATTATAGCAGTTATAAAAACTGCATTCATTTTCATTAGTTAGTGGAATACAATAATGTTATATACATTAATATTTGTAATAATTATGTAAAACCATATTAAGTACTACTGATATTTACATTTATTAAAATCATTAATAACATCATTTAATCTTAAATTGTTAACACTGCTTAAAATTAATAATTGTTAAATAATTAACTTTCTAATTAGGAAAGTAATGTACATTTTCCTGCTCTACTTACTAAAATGACAGATAATATTTTAGTATTCATTCTAGAAAGTAAAAGGGGCAAAGTGCTAGTGCCCAAAAAGGCACTGGTTTAGTTAAAAAAGGGACATTTTTTCTTGAAGAAATTTATTAGTAATGATATAAGAAGAAAAGTACATAAATTTTTAACATGATAAATAAAGCGACATTAATTTTTAATGATTTTCAGATTGAAAAATACAATTAAAATAGCAGCATGATTTAAAAATATCCTGTTTCTTCTAAAGAAATACAGTTCTATAACTTTTGTAAGATTTTGTAAGGCAAACAGATTTAGAAATACTGTGGTATTGGGAAGTTTTTACGAGAAATCTTTGGCCACAACTAACTGTGAATTTCACTATTGTTTTTAAAAAAATCAGGGTACATTTATCAATTTTAAAAAGTGTTGGATGCTGCAATCTTAAAAAATGACCTAGAGGGAACAATAAGTAATTACAGAATTAATAAAAACTGCAAATAAGTATAATTTCATTAATTAGTAGTATAAATAACAAAACAAACAAAAATCATTTGCAGCTGGCTTAGCATTTATACTTAGAAAAATTTCTGTTAATCACCTAAATCTAAACTTACACACATGTACGTGTATGCTAACCAAACAAATTATGAAAATGAGTTACACCCATCCATACACACATAAAAAGTAATTATAAGAATAGGCAGTTATATGTGAAATCGCCAAAATATTAAATAGCAGCATTATTACAATTCAGTGGGGATTTTTAGCATTCAGTGCTTCAAATTTAAAAAAGGGAAAGTTTTACTGTCTTTTCAATCCCTATTTTTTTTTTTTTTTTTTTTTTTTTTTTTTATGTACATGAGTTCAAAAGTAAAAAAGACCTCTAGCAAAGAAGCTCTTTCTGTATTTAACATTTTTTATACCAATTAGTTCTTTTTGTCTTAGACATTCTGTTATAATAGTTGTTGAGCAGATGTCACTCTTTCATTCTTCTTTAGCTCCAATTTGCTAGAAATATATTATTGCAAAGGTAAAATGAGAAAATCATGTACTGGCTACTTTATTCTTTTACTTGCAGAAATTTAATATGTTTGCTTTGTTTATTTTATATAAAAGAATTAATAATTTAATTAGTTAAAGGAAATTATGACATTGCATATTATATTAGATTTAAATATTATTTTTAAATTAAATGTTTTTTATGTCTGATGAAAACTTTCTTTTTACTAACTTACTGTACTTAAATTTTTACAAGTCTAATGAATAGTCTTAGCTTAAAAACAATTATTTAAAGCTTTATTATTTTTTTTTTAATAAGGCAAAATACCTAAAGGAACTTTCCAAATTATATTAAGGGGACAGTTTACCTTTTCAACAATTTTCTTTATTTTTGAAAATATGGTTCAAATGGTGAACTCACTGCATTTCAATGTTCAACTAACAGTGAATTTTGAAAAAAAAAAAAAAAAAATGTATAACTACATACTCAATTAAAAATTTTAAAAAAATTACATTTTTTAAAATCCCTACTACTTTTTTAAACATTGATATTATTTCCCAATATTTAAAAAAAAAAAAAGATTTTCAAATGTGTATTACGCAAGTCTGTGCATGGATTTTCAGGTACATCTAACATTACATTTAATATAATTCGTTTACTGATATATATATAGTGAAAAACGATGAAATCTAACACATCTTCATATAATTTTAATTATAAATTAGCACCATATATTTTTATATTTAAAAAAAAAAAAAGTTTTTGCATTAAGTAAAAAACCGATTTGTTAAAGGAAATCTTTTGTGTTTTTTTTTCCCAATTAGAACTTGGAAATACTGCATTATTATATTATTATGCCAATAATGCTTATTGGGTAAAACGTTTGTCTCTGAAAAAATGATAGCAAAAAGTTTTTCACCGCTATTTTCAAACAATAATCTTCATGGCGTACATCTACATAATTGGAAGTAGAAATCTATTGTTTAGAAATAGTGGTGTTAAAATTGTTTGTGACTGACATTCAGTCCTGCTGTTTATAATTAACTTTATTATGTTGCTTTGTTATACTACTTTTATTATCATACAGTTTTAATTACCCTTTTTTACATTATTATATAAGTGTGTTGGCCTGCATAATGATCTTATATGCTGGGCAGATCTGGGCTCCTAAAACGTACCCAGACATATAGATGTGGAAGGGGGGAACTTCACAAGGGTAAAATGGGGGAAACAAAACGCAAGAAAAGGGGAGCTCAACACCCAATTACCCCAGAGTGAATTAAGGGTAGTAAGCCCCAATCACTCGAAACCTGAATTATTCATAGTGTTAAAATAAACAAATATAATTTATAACATAATAACCTGTGATCGTTACAAAGGGTCCGGCTAACTTCTGAGATAATGACTTCCCAATTATCCGGAAATAAGGCGGGTGGCATCTGCCTCAACACTACCCCAATGCGTTGTGAATATTTTTGACAAAGAAATTAACTTTTAGACCTAGCACAATGGGTGCATTCCCAGTTGAGAAATGACCGACTAACTAAATTAAAAATATAAAATTTAAGCATTGATAATCCCTATTAAAAATCGAACTTAACCTGAAATAAAACTCATAATAATAAAATAATTAAACAAGACTCATGGTTGTAAAAAATGTACTCAAAATTAACAACTAACATATTTATTTACAACTAATATTTACAACTTTAAAAGGGTGTCATCCGACATGCTCACTCTCAGCGAGCAAAATAATTTAGTTATTTTGGTTATGAAGAGACTTCTGAGTTTCTTATTTATAATATTAAATTGACACATGGCTACCCTTTGAGCATACAATGCCCTACTTAAAAAATACACATACAGGTTCAGAATACTGGGAACAAAATATAAAAATTGAAAATACCTTTATACATCATTTGGCAGTAGTAGTAATCGCCATACTAATTCAGGCAAGGGCACTTGGGCACAAAACAGTTTCTAGATAAATTGATCGCACCACACAACTAATTTTATAATTGATGCTATCTTGATACTAAAGCTCTCAAACGAGCTAAACGATGTGGTCAAGCTAATTCAACTAGCTGACCGGATGATAGCTGTGGGTCTAAACCGATCCAGGTTTACAGGGATGCAAGTTAGTCACTTTTCTCACTTTTAGTTACTTTTTTAAAAACTTGTCACTTTTAGTCACTATTTTTGAAAAAAGTCACTTTTAGTCACTTTTTTTGACTGAAAGGAGATGGAAGTCTCTAAAAGTGAGCAAGCTGCAGAAACTGGTTCGCTCACTTTTAGTAAAAAAGTGTAACTAAAATCGACATTTTTATCTTTCAGATTTCTCGATATCCTCAGCATCAATAATTATTGGTATTCTTGCACAAAAAGCCATGTGTAAATACAGTCGAACTCGGTTAATACGAGACCGGCTAATATGAGGATATAGTTAAAACAAGCAATTTGGACATTAGGAAAAGTTTGTCACTTAAACAGTACTACGTTTTTCTCTCTTATTATGAACTACAAAAGTAGGATATATGGGCAAAACATCGTTCGGTTGCATTTGAGTTTCATTGAAAAGTAGAGAAGAATTAATAAAGGAATTTCGTCACATGACTGCAAGATCCATAGTGTGCACACTCTTCATTGAATTTCAGTTCCAGTCACAATTCTATCTTTATTTTTTATATGAGATATGTCGAATGTTCTAAAATTTTTGCCCCCACCTTTAACCCCTTAGGTGGAGAATTTCTAAAATCACTGAAAGTCGTGTTTAAATTTTTTTTAGTAGATGTATTTTCTGGAATTTCACACTCCTACCTAAAACGGCTGCTGAGATATGCCAAATGTTGTAAAATTTTCGACCCCCCCCCCCCCCTTTTCAACTGACTTAGGGAGGGATATTGTAAAATCGCTGAAATACGTGTTTAAGTATTTTTTAGTAGATTTATTTTCTGGAATTTCATGCTCCTACCTAATTTTTACCCCCTAAAAAAGGGGGGGGGGATTTAAAAAAATCCTTTCTTAATGCACGCTTATGTCATAATAGGTATCCCCCCCCCCAATTTTCATACTTCGAGGTTCTGTAGTTTGGTCTGTGCATTGATTATGAGTCAGTCAGGACAAATTCTATATATAGTATATAGATAGATAGCCCACTACGCTGGTCTGTTTCTCTAAAAGAACTTTTATTAAATGAAATATAATAGCAAAAGTGAAAAAAAAAAAAAAAAACTATGTCTAATCAAATATCCATAATTGTTGTCTTATTTGTATAATCTTACATTATCCAATTCAAAGTCGATGTTGGCAACATAATAGACAAAATAGGTCTAAAATCACTGAAGTACCTGTTTTTAACTATGTTTTTAGTAGGTTTGTTAACTTGAATTTCCCATTTCTACCTAAAACTGCTGCTGAGATATTGCGAAATGTCCAAAATTTTTGACCACCCCCTTAATCCCCTTAGTCGGGAATTTCTAAATTCGCTGAAATACATGTTTATTTTTTTAATAGGTTTGTTATCTTGAATTTCACGTTCCTACCTAATACGGCTGCTGAGATATGACTAAATGTTCTAAAATTTTCTACCCCCTCCTTAGAGGGGAGGAGGTTGCTAAAATTGTTGAAATACTTGGTATTATTTTTTAGTAGATTTATTTTCTGGAATTTCCCACTCTTACCTAAAACGGCTGCTAAGATATGGCCTAAATTTTTTTATACTTTTCTTTAACCCCCATTGGAAGGGCTTTCAAAAATCGCTGAAATACTTGTCTAATATTTTTTAGTACAGTTATTTTCTGGACATTCATGCTGCTACTTAAAACGACTGCTGAGATATGGCCAAATGTTCTAAAAGTTTTGACCCCCCCCCCCCTTTTAACCACCTTAGGGGGGAATTTCTAAAATTACTGAAGTACATGCTTAATTATTTTTTAAGCATGTTTAATTATTTTTTGTATTTCATGCCCCTACCTAAACAGGGTTCATACAGAGTTGGGAAGAAAAAATCCAAGGAGTATCCAAAAAATCCAAGGAGTCAAAAAAGTTTTGAGGATTTGCCATTTTTTTTTTTTTTTTTTTTTTTTTTTTTTGTTGATGTTTTTATGTGCTGTATCGTTATGTGGTATGCACACTCCAATTTTTAATGTCAGACAAAAACATTTCAAAAACAAATTTTACTTTATTAGAATCTAATTGTTAGTGCTGAAATTGCACAGTATTCACAATATATTGCTTACTGATTTCGTAAGTTTAAATACAAAATTGACAATCAAGTTTTATATGCAGTGACCAATGGTCATGTCACATGGGTGATTCTGAGTAAAAAAAAAAAAAAAAAAAAAAAAAAAAAATCTGAAATTCCCAGCAAAACTTCTGAAAAGTTACACCAGAGAGAGGGGGAGAGGGGGGAAAACCACTCCCGACACTAGCTATGTGTTTTCTCCACGGCTCTTTGAAGAAATTCGCGTTTTCTCGCGATCTTTTGGCGAAATTTGTGGTTTTTTCGCTATCTTATGACGAAATTTGTCGATTTTTCGCGATCTTTTGACGAAATTTGTGGGTTTTTTCGCGATCTTTTGACAAAATTTGCCGTTTTTTCGCGATCTTTTGAGGAAATTTGTGGTTTTTTCGCGATTTTTGGACGAAATTTATGGGTTTTTTCGCGATTTTTGGACGAAATTTGTGGGGTTTTTCGCGATCTTTTGACGAAATTTTTTATTTTTTGTGACCTTTCGACGAATTTGTCGATTTTTCGCGATCATTAGACGAAATTTGTGGTTTTCCGCGATCTTTTGACGAAATTTTTTATTTTTTGTGATCTTTCGACGAATTTGTCGATTTTTCTCGATCATTAGATGAAATTTGTCGTTTTTCGCGATCTTTTGACGAAATTTGCCGTTTTTTTGTTGATCTTTTGACGAACTTTGCCGTTTTTTCGACGAAATTGTTCGTTTTTTTCGCTAACTTTTAACGAAATTTGTGGGTTTTTTCGCGATCTTTTGACGAAATTTGTCGATTTTTCGCTATCTTTTGACGAAATTTGTGGTTTTTTTCGCGATCTTTTGACAAAACTTGCCGTTTTTTCGTGATGTTTTGACGAAATTTGTGGTTTTTTTTCGAGATTTTTTGACAAAATTTGTGGGTTTTTTCGCGATCTTTTGACGGAATTTTTGATTTTTCGCGATCTTTCGACAAATTTGTCGATTTTTCGCGATCATTAGACGAAATTTGCCGTTTTTTCGCGATCTTTTGACGAAATTTGCCGTTTTTTCGACGAAATTGTTCGGTTTTTTCGCTAACTTTTAACGAAATTTGCGGGTTTTTTCGCGATCTTTTGACGAAATTTTTGGGGGGGATTTCGCGATCTTTCGACGAAATTTGCGGGTGGTTTCGCCATTCTTTGATAAAATTTGCGTTTTCCCCGTGATCCTTTGAAGAAATTAATGATTTTTTGCAAATGATTGGAAAATTTTATTTTTTTCGGCGACTTTATGTCCGAATTTTCGGATTAGTGACTGATTTTTTAAAATTTTCGGAAATGAATGCGTTACATTTTCGGAAAATTTGGACCCTAGGTCATATAAATAGAGATTAGTCAAACCACAAACAATTATTATGTATATCACATACATGTACATCTTACAGAAAATTTTAAAAGGCAAAAAAAAAAAAAAAAAAAATGCTAAACGCAACATACAAGAGAAAATATAACAAGTTTTGAATTTATTCTTTTAGAACAGCGGTAATCGCTTTTTTTTAAGGTGAAATTTTGACGAATTCGCATTTTTTTCGCAATCTTATGATGGAATTCGCGTTTTTTCGCGATCTTCTGGGGGAAATTCGCTTTTTTCGCGTTCTTTTAATGGAATTCGCGTTTTATTTCGATTGTTAAACGAATCTGACGTTTTTTCGCGATCTTTTGATGGAAACTGTGTGTTTTTCGTGATCCTTTGGCGAAATTTGTGTGTTTTTCGCGATCCTTTGACAAAATTTGCGTGTTTTTCGCTATCCTTTCACAAAATTCGAGTGTTTTTCGAGATCCTTTGAGGAAATTCGCGTGTTTTTCGTGATCTTCTGGGGGAAATTCGCTTTTTTCCGCAATATTCTGGGAAAATTCGCTTTTCTCGCGATCTTTTAATGGAGTTCGCGTTTTATTTCGATTCTTAAACGAATCTGACCTTTTTTTCGCGATCTTTTGATGGAAACCGCGTGTTTTTCGCAATCCTTTGACGAAATTTGCGTGTTTTTCGCGATCGTTTGAGGAAATTCACGTGTTTTTCGCGATCTTCTGGGGGAAATTCGGTTTTTCCTCGATCTTCTGGGAAAATTCGCCTTTTTTCACGATCTTTTTAATGGAATTCTCGTGTTATTTTGATTGTTAAACGAATCTGACGTTTTTTTCGCGATCTTTTGATGGAAACCGCGTGTTTTTCGCGATCCTTTGAAGAAATTGGGTGTTTTTCGCGAT
The DNA here is from genome assembly GCA_963932465.1 of Maratus speciosus. Classification (NCBI taxonomy): domain Eukaryota; kingdom Metazoa; phylum Arthropoda; class Arachnida; order Araneae; family Salticidae; genus Maratus; species Maratus speciosus. The sequence goes on from OZ010786.1 coordinate 635,646,365, forward strand.
CCTTTGGCGAAATTCGAGTGTTTTTCGGGATCTTTAATGAAATTCGCGTTTTTTCGTGATCCTCTGAGTAAATTCGCGTTTTTCCGCTGTCTTCTAAGAAGTTCGCGTCGAGTTTTACCGCGATCTGTTGGAGAAATTCGCGTTTTTTCACGATCCTTTGACAAAATTTACGAATTTTTTTCCGCGATCGGTTGACGAAATTTGACGGTATTTTTTGGAATATATTTACGAAAAACGCGATTTTTCCCAGATTCTTGGCTAAATGCCAAACATCGATAAAATTTAAAATAAAGGTCGGCTAATTGTGTCGAAAAACGGACTTTACGGGGTTAATTGAAAAACGGACTTAGTGGGAACCCTGCTATTAAGATTATCCTACACAATCAATGCTGTGCTTCAGATGAATGACGAGCGTAAAGGATTTACCGCACGTTTCACAATCACGATTTTTTTTCCACGGCAGATATTGCTTGCGTCCGAAGCCTCAATACAATTTAAGGAGTTTCTAAGGAGTGGTTTGCTTATCTAAGTAGTTCTAAGTACTACTTGGGAGTGTTTTCATTTCTAAGGAGTTTCCAAGGAGTCTAAGGAGTCTGTGCGAACCCTGCTAAAGTAATTGCTGAGATATGGTGAAATGACCTGAGGGGATGATTTCTGAAATCTCTTAAATACATGTTTAATTACTTTTTTTAGTAGATTTATTTTTTGGACTTTCACGCTTCTACCTAATATGGCTACTGAGATATGGCCAAATGTTTTAAAATATTTGACTCTTCTTTAACCCTTTTAGAAGGGGGGGGGGGGATTTCTATTAATTCCTGAAATATGTGTTTAATTATTTTTTTAGTCGATTTATTTTCTGGAATTTCATGCTCCTACCTAAAACGGTTGCTGAGATATGGCCTGGAGCTCTAAAATTTTCGACCCCCCCCCCCCTTAACCCCGTCAGAGGGGGAATTTTCAAAAATCCTTTCTTAGTGCACTCTTATGTCATAACAGGTATTTTGTCCCCAATTTTCATGCTTCTAGGTTCAGTACTTTGAGCTGTGCATTGATTATGAGGCAGTCAGGAAAAACTGTTTTATAGATATAAATGTGTGCATTTTATTTTTTATTTTAGCATTTATTTTTCATTTGGTACATTTCATTTGTGCTTTTTCTAAGAGTTTTAATTACTTACTCGATGTGAATTCAGCAATAGAATTTTAATTTTTCTTTATTTCCATTATTTTTTCTTAAACATCTAGTTTCTTGTTGTATAGTTAGTCGCAGTTATAAAATGGAGCTTGTCACAGAAAATATTGCAAGGATCCTACCAGTGACCTATTTTAATATTACTATTTGCCGACAGTGGATTTCTGTTGCAAATGTTATAGAAATAAAATGAAGATTGTTCTTTAGAAATAGTGGTAATTAAAAGGTGATAGGTCAGACCCCTGTAATTTTTTTGTGACAAACAACCTTACTATTTATAATTCAATTTTAAAAGTTTATTATGGTAACATTGTACTTTTTGCTTTATATGATTAAATAAAACTGAGATTTTATCTTATCCATCATTTTGGTAGAGTATTGTCATCTTAAAAACAAAAAGGTGTTTTATTTTCATAATTTAACTTACAAATTGATTGAAAAAAATCATTGTCATGTACCATTCATGCCACTTTTTTTTGTGCTTTAGCCCCCCCCCCCCCTTCTTTTTTTGTTACGCTTTAGTCACTTTTTGTCACTTATTTTGATCTTTTTGTCACTTTTCTCACTTTTTTGGAAGCATTATTACACTTGCATGCCTGGGTTTACAGAAAACCAATAATTGTGATCGGTACTCGACCTGACCATCTACGGCATGTTTAAAAGGTCATCATTCTCTGCGATCTGGAGCATCTCTCTACTCATAACTGAGAGACTTCAACAACTGCAAGAGTATATAGACTTAAGACATCTGAGAATGTAATAACTACTGATAACTAACTTTTTTTACACATATCCTTATGTAATACTTTGTTACGTAAAGTAGAAGTAGGGGCCTCTGAGCCGCTCCGTGCAATCAGAGTGCAGAACACACAAACTCCTTTAAAGGCATCCCCTCACCTCTGCCTATTCACTAAGGCTTTCCTGAGAGGCCATGCGTTTTCATACAGGGTACCTCCCCTGATGGGGGACCTAGAAGATGCAAATCTCGTGACCGCCAAGTGTGTGGGCTAATTTTATTGCCTGCTATAAATATATTCATAAATTCCCTCTTGGCATGAACTGTCCAGCCATTGTTCCATGCCCGACGCACTGGCGACATTTGAGCACACCCCAGAGATGTCTGATATCGATATCAGCCCCCTGTTTCTCTTTAACTTGTAAACAACCTCTATTTGAATTCCCTTATTCACATATATTTCAATACATATATATATATATATATATATACATAGCCATAAGAAAAATAATAATAATACATTTACTACACATTTAAAACATAAAATAACAATAAGAACTCCAAACTTCAATATGTAGAATCTCAGGTACATTTTTATGAGAAACATCTTTTAACTGCTGAGTACACTATGTGTCTCCAGGATGTCACAAACATATGTTTGCGGCCCACGAAAAAAAAAGGTTTCAGTATGTCTGGACTAGGATATGACTCCCTTCAATCCACACAGCTGGGTACCAGAGGTTGTGCAGATTTTAGAATTTTGCGGATTTCTGGTCATTGCTTTGTTTACATTTTTTGAACAGTCATTTGAATGTAATAATGCAATCGAAAGTATAATGAATGCTTGTAATATAGTAAAATATTAAAATAATTAAGTAAAGTAATAAACTAAAATGATAAAAAATAATATAATTTTAAAAAATGATTAGATTGTTAAAAGTAAAGATCAAGAAAATGATTAATAATGTATAATTAAATATGCATAATGAAGATAAGTTACATTTTCCTTGAATTATTCAATGAAACTTTCTTCATAAAGGTACCCTATTCACATCAAAAGTAAAGAAGTTTTATTTCAGGTTTAGCCAGACTTAATAACAAAAAAAAATTGATTAATAGATAAATATGTTTGGCAAAAAGATAGTGATTACCAGTGATATCAGCAAATCTTGATTTTTTTTCAGAAACAAATTTAATACTTCCTTCATGAAAAACTGCAAGTTCAGTAATATTATTGAGAATTACATATTAAAATACATACAGAATGATATGAAACTAAAAAATTCTGTAATTTTGTCCCTACATCTGAACTGAAAGTTTCATTGTTTACATCTGTGATGATGTGCGGATTTGAGGAAGTCTACTGTACTATAATTTTAAATGTGGATTGTGATCCTTGTTTGCTATTCAAAAACAGTTTCTCTTGATGCCTATTATAATCCGTGAAAGGTTCCTATCATCTTCCATTTTGCTTAGAAATCACCAAGTTTGTGAAAAAACATGAAACAGATTGTTACCTGACAATATTCAGAAATGCATTTATGCATCACAAATTCCTGTGAATGACATCATTAAAAGTTAATTTTCTTAATTATCACTTTTGAAATGGCAAATAAATAATGTAAAAGCAATCTCTTATTTAAATATGATTATATTTCTAAGAGTTTTTCTGGATATCTTCATTCATTGATAGAGACAGAAGTTATCTAAAGGGTTTAAAAAATATTTTTAAAAGCTTTGTTTTAAGTATTTCGTTTGGCCGAATATACAGGGTGATTCAGCTCGTCGGTGACAAACTTTAAGGATCGATAGAGCACACCTAGACGAACATTTTTGAATAGGGAATGTAGGGTCCCTGACGCGATGGTAAGGCGCTAGGCGCTTTCGAAAATTTGGGTGCCGAAATTCGAAACGTCATAAAAACTAGGGAAATGGTTAGATTTTCTTGCTTGTTGCGTCGAAATGATTCTGTTTGTTTAGACTTTCTTCAGTACCAATTTGATAAGCGTATCTCTTAAAACATGGATAGGGGGCGCTGCAGACTTTGGAGAGCTAGACAACAACTTTAAGCCCGTTATTTTGATAATTTAACACATGCTCGCCAAAGTTTATACTCTAACTTAAAGTTTGAACCCAAAAGTAGAGCCCTGCAAAAAGCGTAAGAGCCGGAATAAAATGTCAAAGTACAGGGTGGTCGAAACTCGAAGGCTCCTAAGAGATAAACAAACAGATTTCTTGACTTATGGCATGCATTTTCATGATTCTGTTTGCTGGGGCTCTCTGAAACTCAGTTGAACGGTACAAAAAGAAACATCGATAGGGGGCGCTTTGGGCAAAAAACATAATTCGTTGACATTTCGGACGCTAACTGGAAACGGGGCGCTACGATCAGTTAGAAACAAAACAAGAGAGTAATTTACTTATCATAAGAAGCTATTAAAACTGCAGTTTGTTTGTTTTTTTTAACAAACATAGCTGGTTTCAATCATGCACAATGCGCGCAATAAAATTTACATAAGGTGCTTTTTGCTGATTTATGCAAAAGATATCGTACCATATCGATATGCAAAAGATACGTAATGCGTAGACGACAACGCGAGATGACGTAGTTGTATGCGCAGACACGTCTTTTGAACGTGCGGTACCTACTTAAGCTTCGGGTTACTTGTCTGCAGATCGGTAGTAGGATGGAACGGTACACAAACTCTGAATTGGCTGACATGCATTTGGCGTATGGCGCTGCTGGTTGTAATGGACGAGCCGCTCAGCGGTTGTACGCCGAGCGTTACCCCAACAGGCAAATCCCCTGCCATGCCTTCTTCGCTCGAGTACACCAGAGGTTGTCCACAACGGGATCTTTCGACGGAGGCAGGCCTGAACGGGAGCGATCAGTGAGCACCCCCGACAACGAAGAGGCTGTGCTTAACCTGGTTGAGGACAACCCAGGTCTTAGCACGAGAGATATCGCCAGACATGTTGGCATTTCGCAAGCAACTGCGTGGCGCATCTTACGTTCCCGGAATCTGCACCCCTACCACATCCAGCGGGTGCAGTTGCTCAGAGAGCAGGATTTTGGCCCTCGAGTGGAATTCTCAAGATGGTACTTGGCGATGAGATCCAGGGATCCCCGTTTTGTAAACAGCATTTTGTTTACGGACGAGTCCACCTTCAGCCGGGAGGGAATGTGGAACGCCCACAACAGTCATGTGTGGTGTGATGAAAATCCACATGAAACCAGAAGCCGAGCAGCCCAGGAGCGTTTCTCAGTAAATGTGTGGGCCGGCATTCTGGGGGATTGCCTCATTGGCCCTTATTTGTTACCTGAACGGCTGACAGGTGGAAATTACCTGATTTTCCTGGATCAAGTGCTGCCGCAGCTTCTGGATGAGGCGCACGTACCCGAAGGTTCGCGTCGCCAGATGTGGTTCCAGCACGATGGAGCTCCGGCCCATTACACGAACGACGTGCGTCTCCATCTAAACGCAAGGTATGGCCAGCGGTGGATCGGGCGTGGGGGTCCAGTTCACTGGCCTGCCCGATCACCAGACCTCACCTGCTTGGATTTCTTCCTTTGGGGTTACCTGAAGGCCGAGGTATACCATACACCTGTCAGCAGTGCTGAAGAACTTGTGGCGCGCATTGTGGCAGCTGCAGGGCAGATCAGAGATACTCCTGGCATTGTTGGAAACACACACTCCTCAATGCGACGGAGGTGCGAAGCCTGCATCATGGCCCAAGGTCGAAATTTCGAGCATCTTCTGTAGTGTTATTTTTTGTAAATAAATTTCCAGTATCATTGATGTTTTTGGTCTAAATTTATTCAGAAGTGTTGAGCAGAGGTAGAAAATGTGTTTTCATTATTACTAACTGATCGTAGCGCCCCGTTTCCAGTTAGCGTCCGAAATGTCAACGAATTATGTTTTTTGCCCAAAGCGCCCCCTATCGATGTTTCTTTTTGTACCGTTCAACTGAGTTTCAGAGAGCCCCAGCAAACAGAATCATGAAAATGCATGCCATAAGTCAAGAAATCTGTTTGTTTATCTCTTAGGAGCCTTCGAGTTTCGACCACCCTGTACTTTGACATTTTATTCCGGCTCTTACGCTTTTTGCAGGGCTCTACTTTTGGGTTCAAACTTTAAGTTAGAGTATAAACTTTGGCGAGCATGTGTTAAATTATCAAAATAATGGGCTTAAAGTTGTTGTCTAGCTCTCCAAAGTCTGCAGCGCCCCCTATCCATGTTTTAAGAGATACGCTTATCAAATTGGTACTGAAGAAAGTCTAAACAAACAGAATCATTTCGACGCAACAAGCAAGAAAATCTAACCATTTCCCTAGTTTCTATGACGTTTCGAATTTCGGCACCCAAATTTTCGAAAGCGCCTAGCGCCTTACCATCGCGTCAGGGACCCTACATTCCCTATTCAAAAATGTTCGTCTAGGTGTGCTCTATCGATCCTTAAAGTTTGTCACCGACGAGCTGAATCACCCTGTATATATGAAATAGGTGGGATTGACTGTGGTCGAACTTTGGTGATAAAGGCTTCTGATTGAACACTCGTAGCATAGAAATAATCACGTTTTAATGTCTTGATTAAAGCATAGATTATATTTACAGAGCACATTAACTATATACAGGGCTTAGGGGGAATTTCTTACGGCAGTTTACCGGCATTCAATATATTTCGGAAGCCTGACCGGGTACGTCTTACCAGGTCAGTCCGCAGAACAACTCTGACATTACATCGAACCTTAGCTCTCAGGCTGCAGTTCAGAATTACTAACTCATCAGGTTTTGTCTTTTAGAATTTGTCCACTCTGTCAGTTCTCATGGGATTTTAGCTGCACCTCTTACTGCGGTCAGGATGTGGTTTAGATTGTTTTGGGAACCGCAAGCCACATCCACATATATATATATATGTAGATAGATATTCAGCAGACCAAATAGTTTGATGTTCAGCTTAACTGAATATTCAATAGCATATCCCAATATTGAGCACATCCCCTATTCTTAAACTCCAAACAATTGTGTATTGTTACAGTAGAAGCACTTTTATAAGAAACAAAAACATTTGCATATTCAATCTCTCTAAAAAAGAAAAACAACAACAATCGCAATCAAAATTAATTATTTAAATCAACCAACCAATTAAGTTACCATAATCTTTACTGTAGATGCTGCCATCATATTCATAATAAAAGTTTGCTGCTAGAAAGAAAGATTCATTGCCCATCCGACTTTGCCAAAAGCTGGTTCGACTGGATGTCTGGATAATAAGATTAACTTGAATATACATATAGCCTTGCATCCCCTTTACATACTAAATGAAACATATGCTGTACACAATTTTTTTAAGGAGATTTAGGTATTGATAATTCCCGATTCAGCTATTCTTTATTTTTGCTGTCCGAAGCTTTTGGGCCATTCCATGAGAAATAGACAAAATGTCCTGCACGTGACTCTTACATAAATAACTATATCTATTAAATTATAAGTTGTTAAAATATAAACTATACATTAAAATTAACAAAAAAACCCCTAGATTTTCATATTAGCAAAGTTGTTTTAATTTGAGGATACAATAGCATTGTTAAAATAGCAGTAATATGTAGAAAAGCTGTTCCACACACACGTGATATGGAATGGCCATTTAATAGGTTTAAAAATCTCCACATTTTAAAACCTAGACCATAGTAAACTGCCCGTTTTTAATAATAAATAAATAATAAAAATAATAGATGATAAAAATCTCCACATTTTAATCCCTAGACCTAAGTAAACTGTCCGTTTCAGGGCCAACCCATGAAAAACTGACCAAATGTTATGCGCACGACACTTGCATAATTACCTATATCTATTGATTCATAAGTTGTTAAAACTTAAAGTATACATTAAAAAATAACAAAAAACTCTAGATTTTCATATTAGCTTGGTTGTTTTAATTTGAGGATATAATAACTTTGTTGAAAGAACAGAAATATGTAGAAAATCTGTCCCCATACATGACATGGAATGACCCTTTTGTATTACTAAAATCATGACTGGGAAATTTCCAGAAAGTCTAACAGCCATTAGGATGCAATGTATAGTTCCGAATTGTTATGACAAAATTTACAAATTAATTACTGCAATTACAAAATTAATTACTGCAAAGCATTTTTGCACATTATATTATTGTTATTATTATTTTCTATTAAAATTGAGAAATATGTACAATAGCAGAAAGTTCAGTGTAGAATAGGAACTTACAAAGAAGGTTCCCATCAGCACATACTCGGAAAAATTGCAGAATACTCTTCTCATGATTTTATATATGCCAATAAAATATTTTGTGTGGAACCTTGATATAGCGTCCATAAAAACATAATGAAAATTTCAATTTTTTGGTCATTCATTGTCGATTGTCGACACAATGCAATTAAAAAAAATATGCTTTTCGGATCAATACTTTTTAAGGAAAACCTTTTTCTACTCTTCCTACTGAACTAGTTTAAGTGTTTAAATTACATAAATAAACTTAACTACAGTTTTATTATATACATTTATGTCTATACGGTAGACTCCCTCAAATCCACACTGTTCAGGACCAGATGTTGTGCGGATTTCATAATTTTGTGGATTTTTGGTCAATGATTTGTTTACATTTTTTAAACATAATTTGAATGTAATAGTGCAATCGAAATGATATTGAATGCTTACAATATAGTAGAATATTAAAATACGTAAAGTAATAAACTAAAATAATAAAAATTTAAATGATTCTAAGAATGATTAAATTATTATAAGTAAGTGTCAAGTAAATAATTAATAATGTATAATTAAATATGTACCATAAAGATACATTTTTCTTGAATTATTCAATGCAACTTTCCTCATGAAGATACTCTACTAATTCACATTAAAATCATATAATAAGGAAGTTTTATTTCAGGTTTAGCCAGACTTCATAACCAAAAAAGCTTGATTAATACATGAATATATTTAGTAAAAAGATTGTGATTACAAAAGATATCAACAATATCTTGATTTTTTTCAGAAACAAATTTATGCTTCCTTCAGGAAAAAGCATGAGTTCAGTCATATTAATGAGAATTTCATATTAAAATGCATACGGAATGATATAAAACTAAAAAAAGTCTGTAATTCTGTCCCTACATCTGAACTGAAAGTTTCATTGTTTACATCTGTGATGATGTGCAGATTTTTGGGTTTCAGATTTGAGGGAGTCGACTTATATAATGAAATTTAACCATCCATTGTATTATATGATTTAGAACAAAATTTAAATTGACTAAATTGTTTCCAGCTGAAAATTAAGGTGACATTCTGTGCTCTATCAATTTGACTTCGATATTGTTATTGTAGACAGAACTGTTTTGTTGCATTAACCAGGGCTGTGGAGTCGGAGTTGGGCTCATTTTTGAGCGAAAGAGTCGGAGTCGGATCTGTTAAAATTCCCGGAGTCTGAGTCGTCCATTTTTCCCACCGGCTCCGCAGACCTAGCATTAACAGAACAATATTGTTGCCATGGAAACAGTGACTTATCATAAATTATAATAACAGCATTCTTAATCAGGCTGTTACTTTTAAAATACCCAGCCAGTGAAACAGGGTAAAATTAAATAACTGCAGCAACCACAACTTATGTCGATTATATAAGCTTATAGAAATAATAATAAATTATTTCATCATTTAAGTTTGAATTCATAAAGTAATGCACATGTAAACATTTATAAGACAATTTCTGGGTGCGTTAAAATCACATTTGGCTAAGAAAAAAGTTGCTAGCCAAATCGTGTCTTTTTAAACCAAATACTTGAAAGCATTTATTTTTTTACAGATTTTCTACTGGAATTCCACAACTAAATTTGATTGACCTTTATTACATACATGAATAGTTTCCTTAGCCTTTTTTTTTTTTTTTCAAAATATTCTGAGTAAATGATTTAATGAGACCTTTCTTAGTAATATATTTACCCCGGCAATAGGGAGGATTGTAAAATATGGCTAACAAATAAAAATATGAAGTTTTTGATGTATTTTCTATATTCTGTAGTTCTTAAAAGACTGTCTAAAAATTCATTTATCCTGTCAGAAAGCCGACTTGGTGGTGAATAGTAGGGCTGGATTATTTATCAATATATCGGTCAAATATTGATGTTTTTTAATTTTCACGATAAAAATATCTAACCTCTGACTCTGACGATATATCCCAATACCAATATCTAAGCTCTGATTCTACCAATATATTCCAAGAACATTTTTTTTTGCACTCTGACTTCAAACCCTGAAAAAAAGCACCAAATATTCCGTACCAATATCTCAATATCTTCTCCAATCCTTCTTTTGCCCATACATTTATTCTTTGTCTCGCTTTGTTCAAACCAATATTTCTCTCTTTCATTAATATCCCATTGTATCACAATACATTATCTACATTTCTTGTTATTAACTGCAAATTTCATTGTCCATTTGTTATTGAATAATGCTGTTATCATCTGTGTTTTAATTCTGCCACTGCTATTGATCTAGACATATTGCAATATATCAAGGCTTTGGTACATCATGAACTAAAATATTCTTAATTATCGTGGAGTTTAGAATATTACTGTAGCTTAGCAGCTGGGAAGCTCGGCTTGGGATCTATCAATCAGAATCCGCTAATGGTAAAGTTTCGCTTTTTGTTTTTCATCACATTGACAAAGCCTCTCCGCTTGTTCATTTGTTTTTTTTTTTTTTGTCTGAGTTTCCTACCTACTAACATCTAGAAATTGTCTGTGCTGCTCTCAATAATCATTCGTATATCTTTATTTTTCCTGTTGTATCATCGGTAGAGTGAACATTTTGCGGGTGAATTTAATGTATCCTGTCTTGATATTTCAACTTAAAATGAATATTTATTTAAAAAAAAACTAAATTTTAATTAGTATAAAACTATTTCCAATTGTGATTTGATTACTTATATTTCAAAAAAGTTTTCAACATTGTATTCATGTAGTAAATAGATTGGAATGTATAAATCCAGTGATTTTTTTATTATTGTTATTATTAAGAATGCATTGGAACCATAGAGAAATACTGAGAAGGAATACTTCTGCTTCATCTGTTATCCATTGAAACCTATTTAATTACAAGTATTAACATGATATGGGGCATTAAATTAATTTTCAGTTTTTGCTTTTGCTTCCCACTTATTTTAAATATAATAAAATCAGCATTATCCTAAATTTAAGAACATTTTATTTTCATTTTTTTAATAATATTCTCAATTATACACAAGGGAATTAAATAGTTAAAATGTTATTAATGAATAATGCATAAAATAGAAAGCATAGGGAACATACTATTTTTAAAGAAAAACACTATGCAAATAAGTGCAAATATAAACATTGGTTCCTTTTTCTAAAATATTTCTAATTTGTATAAATATATTGTATATATTCAAAGGATATTGTGTGAGCAAATGGGTATAAAGCATTCATTCATTGCTTTCCTCATCTATTTGTACTTAAATTGTTGCTACCTACCATTTATCTTTCAAAATTAGGATTTTTCTATTCCCACACACATTAAGATAGTGATAATCAAGATACATCACCAATATCAGTATCCAAATTTTTGATATCGTCCACCTCTAGTGAATAGAATGAATATAATTACCCATCCCTACCAAAATCTTCAACCTAAATGATTCTCTCAACTTTAAGATAACATTATAAATATCTTTGTATGATTCTAGAAACCATGCTAAGCAAAAAACAATGCATAACTTTGGTCAGAAAACTTTGTAATGAAGATTTATGATTGATCCAGGGTAGAAAGTCTACATGAAAAAATTCAGAATTCATCAGCACAGGAGAAAGTCAAGTAATTTTGATTGAAGTCCAAGTTCAATGTAATTTTGAAATTGGTCGTTCATGACATGATTTTATGGGAAAGAGAGATAAATGTTACAAAATTATAAAAAAATGATCCTTTAAAAAAATTTATTTATTTTATTTTTATTATTTGTTAGAGTATTTTGTTGTTGAAGCTTCTCAGCCAGTTGGCATATTTTAGTGAGCATGGTTTGGTTCATAATTAACTTTATATGCTGTTTAGACTAGGAGGTGGCTACACAAATCATCCCCTCATTGAGTTGATAGCTGAAATTCCAGGATTAGTTAAAACTCGATTTGCATATTAAAATGCAACTGGTCTGCCAAGTCATACCATGGTGGTAAACACCTGCAAACCCGATTTTAGTGGTTGACCGATAGATTTACCATTGTGTTTTCCTGCTCTCAGTCCTCCATGTTTTTGCACCTTTGGGATAAAAAAAAAAAAAAAAAACAACCTACTGATCAACCATTAAAATCGAGTCGGCAGGTGGTTTCCACCAAGATACACTGGTGGAAATTGATTTATGAAAACACGGTTTTTCAACAAAAACTTCTATAATGTTCATTAAAAATGAACGAAATTTCATGCATTATACATGCTATGTACAACAAATAATTTAGAAAAATAAAATTTCACACATATTAATAAACGTAAACATAAGGTCAAAAATTAGATTTTAGTAACATAAAACATGGAAATTGATTTATGAAATAGCACATTTAATTAAAAATAATAATTAGTAAAGCTGCCTTTATTCAGCAGAGTTTCTTTTATTCTAGATCGCATTGATAAAACAAGATTTTGAATGTATTTCTGATTAATTAATTTTCAGTTTTGACAGATTGAAATTTTCAATTCTACGACTTTTGTGTACTGCATCTCATTTGCATAAATAATTCGAACAAGCTGTCCCCAAACTTTTTCGATGGGGTTCAGATCAGGACTAATTGGTGGATTATCTAAAAGAACAATATTCTGTTCGTCAAACCAATCTTTCATTGCATTTGCAATGTGAATACTTGCATTGTCTTGCATGAAGGTGTAATCTAAACCATAATATTGCCATGCAAATGGAAGAAGTGAATTTTCTAAAGCTAAACTCTAATCAAAAGAATTCTGGCGACTGTTTAAAAATGCAATTTCACTTTTGCCATCATAAGCGATCGCTGCCGAAATCATCAAACTTCTGCCACCAAAATTTCTGCTGAATGTTGGTTCTTTTCGGATACCCCTCCAATAAAACTTCAGGCTATCCAAATTAAATCTTTTATCGTCAGAGAAAATGACTTTTTTCCAATTGTCACCCATTGCCATGTACTTCTCGCAATATTGCAATCGCACCTGCTTGTGACACAGAAGTAACTTTGGAGCAGACTTCATTTTCAACCATCTCAAGCTCCGTGAAGAATGTAAAATTTGGTTAACTCTTCTAGAAATAACAGGAAGGGATAGATCTGCACAAATCTACTTTGAACTGTGGCCAGCTTTCGATGCAAGTTGAAGAATCCCCCTTTTCTCTCTCTTATTTAAACGTGGATTACCTTCTTTGTTAAAATTTGTGACATAATTTGCTGGATCTTTTCTATAGTTATATGTCACACCAACTGATCTTTTAATTTAATTTACTAATTTCCGGAACAGAATTTCCACATTCTAGATATGCCTTGATGTTAGCTCTTCCTTCCTCAGACAACATCTTTCATTTACCCATCGTGAAAAGTATGACTGAAACATATTGCTTCCAATATATAATGCTTTTTATGTCTACTGTGTATGTCACGTTACCTAGTTTTATGCAAATTTTTGTCACATTACTTTGGAATAGCCAATGATATGTGATATTTCATAAATCAATTTCCATGTTTGCATATTACGAAAATCTAATTTTTGACTTTTTGTTCATGTTTAATATTATGCATAAAATTTTATTTTTGTAACTTATTTGTTATACATATACTTTGTATATCCCATGAAATTTCATTCATTTTTAATGAATATTATAGAAGTTTTTGCTAAAAAAACGTGTTTTCATTAATCAGTTTCCACTAGTGTATGACTTGGCAGACCAGTTTTATTTTAATATGCTAATTGAGTTCTGTCTAATCCTGGAATTTCAGCTGCCAACTCAATGAGGTGATTTTCTGTACAACCACCTCCCGATCTAGTTCTAACTGTAAAAAATATTTGGTGATTTGTCACCTATTCCCTGGTAACAGAGAGATACCTTAAAATTAACTTAACCCATTTACGCCCAGCGTCCTATAAATAGATCAGCTTCAGTTTGTCTTAATATACTAATCAGTTATTGAGACCTATTGGCTCTTTTGTGCTAATGTTGCGTATCGCAGCATTCCTTCTCTCTCTTCCATTCCACTGGCTACTGGTATAGTCAAGTTTTCTCTTCATCAGATGGAGTCTAAAAGTGGCATTTTTCTGATTCTGAAATAAGGTGTTATGTTTTCTTACAAAATGCTATAATTGATGTCTGTGTATGACCTGTAGTACTTACTTCCACTACAAGAGTGGAAAAAAGATTTATTTCTGCTCTCGTAATGGTAGGTCTTTCTTTTGCGTCTGATGAAAAGGTGTATTTCTTTCAAAACATGTTGTATTAGCTACTTTTTCCATGATTAATTTTATAGGTGTTTTACTTTGGTATTACGAGAAAAACTTCAGAAATTCTTAATTTTCGATGTTATAAAAATATTCTAAAAAAATAATGTCAGTTAAATAAAGTTTTGAAACAGTTTGAGCGTTAACGGGCTAAGTTCTAAAAATATTAAAATGCAGTATTATCATCAGAAATTTACATATCCACACATTTTTTATGGTTCTGACATATAAGGAAGTGAGTTTAAAATGGATTACAAAATTCCATCTTTATGTGCATGAACCAAGTTAAATGAAAGAATGTAAAAAATTCTTTATCTCCAACCAACACCCCTTTTATTTGCCAAACTATTTTTGTAAGCAAATTTATTTTTATACTAATGAAACAAAATATAAAACTATATTGTGAAATGTGTTGATTTAGTTTTTTAAACAGCAACTTTCTTCTTGTCAACGAAATGTTGGAGTTTTAAGTAGTGTGTCAAGCCAAAAAACACTCCATTTTTGTCAGTGACATTGCGCTGACTTATATTTAAGCAAAAATAGAAAAAGTAAGTCTCCTTCTGGCTTGTTTTATGCTGCCTTTTATAATTCATTGATAAGTAGAAAGAGAAATCGCTTACCTTCATTCTTCAGTTTCACATTGTCCTAAATCATCATTCGCAGGGCGTCCAGAGATCTTCTCTTGTATTTAGTGCTTAGGTATGATTTTTATTTATTAGCACTAATGTGTGAGAATAACACCTTAAAGGTGTAGTTGTAATAGAGTAGATCTTTATAACGCAAACCTAAAAACGCAAAGTTGTGCATTATATAGAATTTTGCGTTATATGGGTCACATCATAGAACTCACCTTGTAAACATTATGAAATACATTAAAATATCTTTACACTGCATTCCTTGGTACCAAGAGTTATCCAAATTATAAATTTTTGCATAATATAGGTCAGACATTGTTAAATTTACTTTATAAACATGATCCAAATGTAACTGACACAATCATCTCTTATATTAGACATTTTCAAAAATGTTTATTCTAATAACAGCATTTTTTTCAGTAAAAAGATCTTAAACTAGAAGAAAAGTTCAACTAATGTATCAAATTTAGTCATCTAGAGAGTAGCAATATTTTACAATGTGAAAATGCAGATGCTTTTTAACTGCAAAAATCATTGTTTACATCTGAGAAGTTGTGCGTTATATGGAGAATTGCGTTATATAGAACTGCGTTATAAAGATCTTCTACTGTACATGTATCCATAAAGGATCTGTAAAGATAAAATCTGTTAATATATGTTTTCACGATGAAAAGAAGAACTCATTTTTGCACTTGAGATATTATATATTTTTAGCATTTTAGAGTACGAAAGAAACTCCGTGTTAACAGAGAGGCTACATGATTAAGAGTGAGGAATACATAAGCTGCTAGAAACACAACCGCAGCATGGAAAAAAATATACAATCAATTAAACATGTCTGGCGAGAGTTATAAAGTTACATATGGTTTAGTAGAGAGTTACTCAAGTGCTCTGCAATGTCAGTCATAATTAAATGCGGAAGTAAAGTAGTTCACTAATTGCCTTATAAAATGTTCTGTATTCAGTAACTAAGTTCTTTTCTCATTTAATTCCTTTTTGTAGTTGCCAAAAACATCTGGGGAATTAAATTTAACACAAAATGTCACCTAGATAGTTTTAGGAAGATGTTACACTCTGCATGACCTTCAGAAAAAAAAGGCTTCTTGCTATTTCCTTTCCCCAATACAAAAATGACATCCTTAGTGCTTTTTTTAAAAAAAAAATGTTTACATAATTTAAAAAGAAAAACTGTTGTGTTATTATTGCTGTTGGATCTTCAAAAGAATGCCTTGACTTTAAAATATCAAAAGTCTTTTAACAAAATGTCCATAGCAATATAAAGTAGCTTTTGTTTTACCCACAGCACACTGCCCTTTTTTAAACTTAAGATAAACTCTATATTAAAAGTAAAATTGTTCAGTCGCATGGAAAAGTGGTGGGAAATAGCCTGGAAAAGTTCAAGTGCTGACCAGATTGTGACCGGAAGAGGTCTCTAAAATCCCCATTTGTCATTGGCTTTTTAATTGCTATTATCTCGGCATATTTAGTATATAACAGTACTATTCAAGAGTTAATACAGTGTTTTGGTTGTGAAAACAAGTTTTGCCAAAAAAACAAATCTTGTAAATTTTTATAAATAATATTCGTAAGAAAAATTACATAGTTTAATTTTTTAACGATCTCTGGTGATTTTTTATTTCTTCTTTGATAAATGTAATTAATAATGCCTCATCTATTTAAATCAATCCTGATAAATCTCAAATTTGGCAGATGTCCTAGAAACAGTATCAATCTATTCCTTTTAATACTTTAGTATCGAAATTTGTTATAATGCTGAAAAACACAACACAATTTTTATACATTTTTGCATGTTATATTTTCAACATAAATCAGTGGCATAGCTACATATTCAGCGCCCTGGAGCAAGTACAGTTTGTGCGCCTTCTTGTCACTGAAAAAAGTTCTGCGTAATTTTGATTTGAAGTTACATATAGATACATGTGTGTGTGTGTGTAACTAGCTGACCCGCCCGGCGTTGCCCGGGCCCTTTATAATAACGTAAACAAAACTCAAGTTTGTATGATTTTATATATTCCGAAAGTAGTTCAAACGAACCCGGTCTTAGGAGTGGCCCACTGCCTTCGGTAGTGTCTAGTGTGTTCCCGACAAGCGTCTTTCTGAACTAACCTGTGGCCTGGGTCCCCGCTACCAAAGGAAATGTTTAAGGAAAGGGCAGCTGACGTCACTGTTGGTCGAATTACTGTTGGGGCAGCAAGAAAAACCTGTTCATTCATTATGGCTCCTACAATTCACATGAACTCCGGGAATTTGATTGGTCTTTAACAGACTGATTTAACAGATCTATGATATGATTGCCCTACGTCGCCAAGTTGATTCCTGCAATGATCACTATGATAAAAACGTAGTGGTAGATTGATTGACGGAAGTGTTTGTTTGTAAACATGCCCTTTCTTTATACCAGGAGTGTTCTGTACGTGTCGGAGACAATCGAAAACCAAGTTGAATGAGTCAAACCCCGTAGTAATCGAGCTCATAGAACCAGAGATAAGAATGCGAATCCTGGCGGTGAATCTATAATCTTTAAAACAGTCGTAAGCTAAGTTGAATGGACCAATTTCCGTTGAAGTAGGACCCATAACAACCAAGAAAAGAATGTGCCGTTAATGTTCAAAAATGGTGGTAACAGAAGTCTAAGACAAACTTTATAATACAGAAAGTAGCTGAATCGTAATCTAGGTTGAATGAACCAATTCCCGTTGAAATCGAGCCCCTAAGAACCCGAGGAAAGAATGCGCCCCCAAGCATTGGAAGGTGTTTGTGACCCCCACCCCTTGTAAATTTAACAAATTACCTTTAACATTAACGCGATATTTAATTCACGGCTGCAGTGAGTAAGTTGATGCCGAAAAAGAAGATTAATATTCGAAAAAGGTGGTAGCTGGAGTATAAGAAATTTTTTGAATCGTTTATAAGTAGCCGGAGGACCCTCAAACTATGCTAAAGAAAATTACAAGACAATCGGATAATTTCTAAAGAAACTGCATGAAGGACCCTAAGAAGGCAATTAATATTCAAAATTGGTGGTAGCTGAAGTGCGAGTAATTTTTTTGTTATTCATATAGTAGCTGGGGGACGTAAGAATTTGTTAGGAAAAAAATCTTGTGAATCTGACCATTTAGGGAACTATAATAGGGGACCAAAAGGGGCCAACTGATAATTGAGAGCAAGGCCTAAGGTGAAAATATGTTAAAATGTCCTAGTACTTAGCGCTTTAGATTTTCAGTTAGTCGAAATTAAGTATAGGGTATAAGTACTAATCAAGTACTAATCATTAGAAATTTTGTTCAAAGAAATGCTTAAAGAGCCCTAGGGTCCCAATAAAAATATGAAGGTGCCGGGGAGAGAAGTCCAAGACTCAATTTTGAAGTTATGCAATGAGAGTGTGACACAATTAGGGGATAAAAAAGCATGGCGCACAAAAAGTTACCCTAGGTGCCCAGTGTCTTAACTGAAATGTAGAAGCGGAAGAAAAACTAAATGAAAAAAGAGCTCCAAAAACGAAGATCGGATTAAAAGGAGGCAATTTATTAACAATTTAGGAACACAAAAACTTCAAGTGGCTCTGTACCAAGCCCCAGGGGTCCAGGGTCACAACTGGAATGTTGCTGGGCAAAAGGAAATTTTTTTAGTATTTTATATAGTAGTCAAAGGACGCTAGAACAACGTCAAAGAAAATTGCAAGATAATCGGATCATTTTTTAAGAAGCTGTACCAAGGGCCCCAAGAAGGCGATTAATATTCAAAATTTGTGGTAGCTGAAGTGTAAAAAATTTTTTGTCGTTCGTATAGTAGCTGGATTTCCTAAGGTGTTGTTACAAAAAAATGTTAATGAATCAGACCATTTTTAAGGGAGATATAATTGGAGGTCCAAAAAGGGCCAAATGATAATTGAGAGCAGGACCTTAAGATGAAAACATGTTAAAAGGTTCTAGTACTTGGTGCTTTAGATCTCAATAAGTCGAAATTAAGCATGCGGTATGTATTAATCATTCGAATAAAATGTTAAAGAAGCGCGAAAAAAAGTGGGGAAAATTCTTAAAAAGGGCACTATGTGCCCAATAAAAGTGTGAGGGTGCTGGCCCGGGAAGAGGAGTCCAACTCTCAATTTTAAAGTTATGTATTGAGAGGTTGACAATATTAGGGGGTGAAAATGCATGGCGCACAAAAATTTCAAGGGGCCCAGGGTCTTAACTGGAATGTAGAAACGGAGAATAACTAAATGGGAAAAGGGCCCCCAAAACGAAGAACATTGGGGCAAGTTATAAGCAATTCAGGGTATAAAAACTGAAAGGTGCTCTGGGGGACCGGTCATAAACAATTAAAAATCTGAGCTCCAGGCGCATCAGGACCTATCTTGGACTACCCTCACCCAAATTTTCAGACTTCTACGTGCAATAGATTTCGTTAGCCACCACACACAGGGCGAAACTTTTTTTTATTAGTATAGACTAGCTGACACACCCGGTGTTGCCCAGGCCCGTGATAATATTCTTAAATGAACTTGAAATTTATAGGATTTTATTTCTTAAGGCTGTTCTTAAATCCAAAGGAGCAACTTTATGACATACGTT
This sequence comes from Maratus speciosus, assembly GCA_963932465.1. Taxonomy (NCBI): domain Eukaryota; kingdom Metazoa; phylum Arthropoda; class Arachnida; order Araneae; family Salticidae; genus Maratus; species Maratus speciosus. The sequence continues at coordinate 635,666,016 of OZ010786.1, forward strand.
TTAATTAATTTTTGCTCGAGAACGCATGAAACTAGCAGATGTTGTTATTCAGAAACTTTGTAATCGAAAGATGTTTTTCGTATTTTTTGTAAACACAATAGATCTTACAGAAAACACTGTCAAAGTTGGCATTTTCAATGGAATTTCCTGACGAAAGCAGAAAAGCCAGTGAAAAAGTCTTGTCATATATCTTTAACACGACTTTGTGTGAAATACGCGCTCCAAAAATCGGTTAAAAAAACAGCCCTGCTCTAATTTATATACAAAATTGCTGACCGCCGCCGTTCTGATTATCACATTTATAGACAATATTGAACAAGTTGGAAATTGCTCGTCAAACTTGGCAAATGAGGTGCTTTCGTACTATAACTAGTTTTATAAATATTTTTTGCACCTCATATTGTACTGAATGTATATTTTAGTGCACTTCAATAAGTGCATATCCATTTCATTCTGTTCGAAAGGCTGCAACATCATTAAAATGCATTTGAAATACTTTTTTTCCCACTGACCGTCATGAAACGAAAACTTTTGACTGTCCCTGTCATTAAAGTATACATCCGATTTTCATAAAATTTGAAATGACTCGACACAATTTTGTAACAATTATATATTCAAAATTTCAGACCATTCGGGTGGTATTTTTTGCTCTATTATATGCGGGCAGACGGACTGAACGACGAATATAGGTGCTACGTATTTATATAATTACGAATGCACCTAAAAAGCCCGTTTTCATATTAAAATGTAATTTTTTACAAAAAAGAATGTTTGACTTACATTTTCTTTGCTGAAAATATTCTTTATAAATATTTTTGTACAGAGCGCAAAAATCAATATAATAAAATTTATTATCGAGGAAATTACAATCACATCATTGTACGAATACACGAAGCCTATACACATTTCAAACAAGTACTTAATAAATGATTTTACAAATAACTAAATAAAATAAAATACGTATATATATATAAAGAGAGGCCACGCTCTTTGGTACGAGACAGACTGAAAATTCTTGGGGCAGACCATGTCCAAACTGGTCACAGAAAAATTTCCAGAATATATACGTTAGTGTTTAAAAGATTTAAATGGTCCTTTGAAGCAAAGAAACATTCAAGGAAAAAAAACAATTCTTCTTCCTTGCAAAGAGAAATAACAATCATTAATAAAAAATGCTTCAAAAAAGTGATTTAAAAAAATACTAAATGATTTAATATTTTTCATATCTAATGCTTATAGCAAATTTTAAAACTATTAGTTTCAGCTGGTGGAGGGAGCAGCTTTACCTGAGTTTAGGGCGCACCGACCCGCAGGTCGGTTGCCCGGCGGGCCAGTCTGAGCCTGCCAGAATGTGACTTAATTTAGTAAAATTCTATTTTTTTTTAATTATTATTGTTTATAGGCCTTGTTTCGGCATTGGCGGAATGAAAATTTATTGAAAATTATATCTTTCGAAAAATGTTTAAGCTTTATGAATGAAAGTGCACGTTTTCTTTAAAACACGACGTCTTTATCACTAGTGGAAATATTTCGCCTCTGTATAAAATTAGGAACTAAGTTTTTATTCATCCTTATACTGTTTTGAACAAGCAATACTTCTGTAAATTGTTCAGAAAGTTGAATGGAGTAACTCCAAACATTTTCTTCCCTTTTTTTTTAATCGAAAATTCATCGACTACTAATATGTGCTATCAGATGGTGGTGGAATGTGCGTGTATGTCGAGGGAGTAGGCACAGCCTGATGATGGCCTAAGCAAACTCACATTACTATGTTCGAAAAATATGTTTTGCCTTATTTAATCCTAAAATTCTGCGATTAAATAAGGTTTAATGTGGAAAATAACTGTTAGAAAAGGTGGTGTAATTTTGCATAGGCTATAATCAGGCCCTAAGAACACTTAATTTGATACTTAACTTTTCTCTCTGTTTGAAGCTTATCGATTCTCCATTTGACATTTGCAATATTTTCAAAATCTCAAAAACAGTACGCACAAAATTTAAGTTGTTGTTTCCCCCTCACCTCCCCCCCACCCCCCCAATCTAAATTTTGTCGCCGTGGGGTGATGTAGAATATGTTTAAATCCGGCCCTTGTTATTGTTTTGTAATTTGTATTGATGCACGTTTAGTTTCTACAAAACAAACAAAAAGGAAAAACCTTCAAATTTTCATTTATTGGTTTTCGTTTGTAAAATGGTCAATAATTTTCTTCAACTTCTCACGCTATATTTTTTCCCAAATCGAAAATATTTTTCGTAAATTACTACTGTTACATCGTACATATAGGTTTCTCAGCGGTGAATTCTTTGGATACCATTATTTCCGTACAGTAATTATCATGATAAATGTGTAAAACATTTCTAATAGAAATGTACCAGAAAGATTACTGTTTGGAAATAGTAGTAGCCAGTAAAGTGTCCGATGTTAAATAAGTTGAATAAGCCCTGTTAAATAAGTTTTGATTATTTTAAGATCTGAAAATCTTCAACAGTCGTCTACGGAAAAGTTACGGAAAAAAGTCCGGCATGCTGAAACGGTGTTGGAGAAGTTACTCGAGGCTGCAATATGGTATGAATTAAAATTAAAACTTGATGAATAGAAGTCATTTCTTTCAACTGCGTATGAAAACATGTTTTAAATCGAAATAGTTGAGTTTAAACAGAAGGTAAAATATCATAGAAATACCTGATTGTAACAAGATTCATCTGTAATGTCTGATTAATAATGAAAAAATATACAAATATTTTAAGAAATCTTTTTTTCGCTTTTCCTAATTTTGCGCCCTTAGGATTCGTGCGCCTGGAGCAGTTTGCTCCAACTGCTCCACGGTAGTTACGCCCCTGACATAAATATTATTAAAAGTATGTGTTTTTAAAGTATGTGTTTTTAAAGTATATTTTCAACATAAGCAGGCCATTTTTATGCAATGTAATTTTGTGAAATGAACCCAATTTTCTCCTGTATTTATCCCTGGTATCAAATGTGTTCCATTTATTTTGTGTTAAGATCCTCATTTAAAAAAAAAAAAAAAAAAAAAAAAAAGTTAATAGTAGTAATTTTCATACACTTTTCGGAGGAACAATGGCGACACACGGACAAACAGACACACATTCTGTATATATATGATTTTTGAGATCTCTGACCACTAAAACGTGTAAATTTGTTTGTTTGTTTGAGTTGGGTGAGCTTTGGGATCTATAGCGACAAGGCTTAACGTGTAAATTCGTCGGAAACCGGAAGTCGAAAAATTTTTCGATTACAATACTTTCTTCTATTGAAGATAGAAGAAAGTAAACTAGTTGGATGTGCCAATCCCAAAACTTTCTTCTATCTCATATATTTTAATATTTCAAAATGTTGTTACAAATGTCAATATTTCATTTTTATTAGTTCAATACTATATCAACTTCGAAAGAAAATTACACAAAAATTGCTATTATAGTGCCCCCTTTCGGCGGAATATTTCCAAATTCAGGGAGGAGTTTCTTGCTATCGCCGAAAACATACGCAAAAAATTTGGTTCAATTCTATGCATAACTTCATACACTTTTCGATGGTACAATATTACTAGCGTCTCGGTGTAGCTCCACTCCCTATGGGGATCATAGAGACTGGATTCAACTAAGTCCAATCGAAGCTAGATTTGGCGAAGTATTGCTAGTTTGGCGAAGTGTTGCTAGTTTTGCGAAGCATAAATGTTATATCGAAAACAATTTACTAGAAATTTTGAACACAGACAGAACCTGAATAGTAATGATGCTTATTATATATTTCGATTTCGGAAATTTCAACTTGTGGATTCCAAAGGGTTTCGCCTCTTCCCCCCCCCCCCCCCCTCACGGAAAAATAACATTTTTGATAATGTGTCTTCTAATTGTCATAAATACTTGCATTTTGTAGGCAGGCACATTCTGAATAGAATCATACTTAAATTTGAAAAATTCTAAAATATATATATACCTTTGTTTCAGAATTAAAACAGTCATAGACACTAGAAATTTTGAATGAACATATAACCTTAATAGTGATGCGAAAATACTCCAATTGAAATTTTAATGAGTGGGGTCCAAAGAATGTTTTCCCCCTCCCCTCCCCTAATAAAAAAAGTAACACTTTTGTTTATGACCCTTCAAATTTTCTTAGCACATATACTATTAAGGATTTACCTGCGTACAAAATTTAAAATACCTTTGATTATTCGAAGTCATACCACCAAAACTTTTTTTTTTAAATCAAGGAGGGGAGGGGGGGGGGCTTTAGATTATCTTCTCTTAAAGTTTTCAATAAAGTAACACTTAAACAGGATTACTATTCAAAATGTGCCTGCCTACAAAATTCAGGTATCAATGTCAATCTAAAGAATAAAATTGCATTTTTTTTTTTTTTTTGGGGGGGGGGGGGGGTTGATATCCAAGAGCCTAAAATGCAGGCATAAAAGTGGGAAATAGGAAAAAAGGAGGAAAATCTTTTCGGCCCATATGATGGCACCAAACTTTTAAAATTTAGACACATTTTAACATTTATTTATGGGATAAAATGAAATATAATTGCATGTTGTTATTTTCTTTTCATAGCTTAGAAAGCATTAAAAACAAATTTAAACTTTTGAATCAAAAGTATTGCATAAATAGAAGAAAATATCCTATTCCAACATATACATTCCAATACATTATGAAACTTCCTTTTTCTTTTAAAGTCTAAAAAACTTTCACTCTGGAGAGATACTTTAATCAAATTTATTTACACGACTTTCATATGATTATAATATAAGCTTCCCTTTGATTTGATAGATCTTTTGCACAGCAATTCAGAAAAAAAGAAAAAAAAAAAAAAAAAAAAAAACTCCAGGGATTTTAGTTAGACAAAATGTCTGATTATTAAATTTTCAAGATCCCCCCCCCCTTCCCCCACCTTATATGCTTCCAATATTTTCTTTGCATTTTTGCATCAATCCAGAAAATGACAAAAATTATTTTTAAAAAGGTGAAATTCCACCTTTAGGAGGAACACTTTCATGCCTGAAAATGGTATCATTTTTGAGAAGTGTTTACTGTACCTTAATAGAAGAAATATGCGATTTTATTGAATTTTTATTTGTAGGTACCACGGTTCACATAATATTTTGAGAAAATTTTAGGAAAGAATTTTTCTAGTGTTTAATAATGCACAAGAAATTAAAATCCTATCTTCCAACCTACAAAGATCATGCTGCATACAATTGTTTTTGCTGTTTATCTAAAAACATGCTAATTTGCCCTGTTTTAAAAAGATTACCCAATTACGGAAGATTAAATTATAGCATTTTAACTATTTTTAACACGATCAACTGATTGATAAATAAATAATGAGAGTAGAATTGTAGTATAGAAATAGTAGAATTATAGAAGTGAAAATCTGTGAGTATGAAATTATCGCTGTATTATCCGCCATCGCCATCTTCGCTCAAAAAAACATCTAACCAAAACAGACTTTTCAAAGACAGCGCGAGCGAGCGCTTGTGCTTCGTCTGAAATACTGCAACATCAAAAATAACTAGCGCCAATTCCTCAGCCAAGAGGTAGGAGAAAAATCACCATAGGGAGCGGAGCTACACCGAGACGCTAGTGTACAATATTCAAAATACACAAAAATCGCTATTACAGCGCCCCTTACGGGCGGATTTTTTCCAAATTAATGAAGGATCTCCTTGCCATAGCCACAAACTTAAAAAATAAATTTGGTTCAATTCTATGCGTAACTTCATACACTTTGCGATGGTACAGTATTCAAAATGCGACAAAAATCGCTATTACAGCGCTCCCTACCGGCGGATTTTTTCCAAATTAATGGAGGGCCTGCTTGCTATAGCCACAAACTTTAAAAAAAAAATTTGGTTCAATTCTATGCATAACTTCATACGCTTTTCGTTGGTACAATGGCGACTTACGGACACACGGACAGACAGACATTTTCTATAAACATGTTTTTTGGGATCTCTGACCCCTAAAATATGTAAATCCGTCGAAAACCGGAAGTGGAAAAATATTTCGATTACAATACTTTCTTCTATTGAAGATAGAAGAAAGTAAAAAGAAAGAAAGAAATAATAATAATAATAATAATAATAATAATAATAATAATAATAATATCATGAGTCAAAGCATTTTATTTGAACATCAAAGCATTTTTTACTTTCTACTATCTGTAATAGAAGAAAGTATTGTAATCGAGATTTTTTTTCAACGGATTTACGCGCTTTTTGGTCAGATATCCAAAAAAAAAAAAAAAAACATGCTTATGCAAAGTGTCTGTCTGTGTGTCGCCATTGTACCATCGAAAAGTGTATGAAGTTATGCATAGAATTAAACCAAAATTTTTGTGTATGTATTTGGCTGTGGCAAGCAGCTCCTCCTTTAATTTAGAAAGATTCTGCCGGAAGGGGACGTTGTAATACAATTTTTGTGCCAATTCCATTATTGTACCATCGTAAAATATATGAAGTTATGCATAGAATTGAAACAAATTTTTTGTGTATGTTTTTGGCTATGGCCAGTAGGTCCTCCCTGAACTTGAAAAAATTCTACCGGAAGCAAGCGCTATAATAGCGATTTTTGTGCCATTTTCATTATTATACCATCGAAAAGTGTATGCATTATGCATAGAATTGAACGAAATTTTTTGAGTATGTTTTTGGTTATAGCCAGCAGGTCCTCCCTGAATTTGGGAATAGTCTGCCGGAAAAGGGCACTATGATAGCGATTTTTGTGTAATTTTCTCGATTTTTCGTAGTTCTGTTGCCCATCGGCGGCTCGTGCAGCGACGAGAACTCGCGTCCTACTAAGCCGGCTTTCAAAAACAGCTGATGGACAACAGAATAACGAAAAAATAATTGATTTTACTAAGCATCATGATCGAGATTAACTCGTTTTTTACTCCGATTGATTGACTGGAAGCAGAAATTTAAGATGCAAATCAAAGTTGGTATAGTTAAGTATTGAACTGATAATATTGAATTTTTAGCATCTGTAACTACTTTTTAAAATATTAAGATGTATGAGATAGAAGAAAGCTTTGGGATTGGCACATCCAACTAGTTTCTAATTTACAAACGCGAAAAATAAAAGCTGCTATTGTCGAGAAAAAAAAGGCTTTTGGCGAGATTTGCGCCCGAATAACATAAAATTACCGCAATATATTAGTACTTTATATTTTTACCATATAAAAGCTCCAATAAAGTGGTTCAAGTGCAAATGATGCAGATTTCACGCCAGATGAATATGACAATATGACTGATGTTGATATAGTGTTATAATTTTGAGCGAATATTATTAATATTCAATTACGAATTATATCAGTACGATCACATGCACATAGGATCAAAATTACACAAGCCTGCGATGGTTGTGTTGTTTTATTTTTGATAATTGATTTTTGGGTATTTTTTAGCGCTGAACCTGGAAATGACCTTCTTATTTAACCATCATGTCAGGATTTTTTGGAAATCATAAATTTCAATGGTGAAAAGTTAAAAAATAGCGAAAATCCGATACTAAAAAATAGAGTAGATGGTTGAGTTTCTTAACTTTGGATAATTTTTTAAATATACTTTTTAGAGCTGAATTCGAAAATGACCTAACCACAGGGGTTCGGAAAATTCTGTTCCGAATTTTCCGAAAATAAAAAAAATCGGTCATAAATCCGAAAATTCGGACATAAACTATATCGCGAATTTCGACAAATGGTCGCCGAAAATAACCAATTTTGTCAATCGTTCGATGAAAAATCGCCAGTTTCGTCAAAAATTCGCAAAAAACGGCAAAAATCGTCAAAGGATCGCAAAAAACGGCAAATTTCTTCAAAGCATCGTGAAAAAGCGACAAATTTCCCCAAAAAGATCGCGAAAAACGGAAAATTTCGTCAAAAAATCGCGAAAAAACGGAAAAAGTCGTCAAAAGATAGCGAAAAAACGGAAAATTTCGTCAAAAGATCGCGAAAAAACAGCAAAAATCGTCAAAGAATTGCGAAAAAACGGAAATTTTCGTCAAGATCGCGAAAAACTCGCAAATTTCGTCAAAGCATCGCGAAAAAACAGCAAAAATCGCCAAAGGATCGCGAAAAGACGGCAAAATTTCTTCAAAGCATCGTGAAAAAGCGGCAAATTTCAACAAAAGATCGCGAAAAACGGCAAATTTCAACAAAAGATCGCGAAAAAACGGCAAATTTCGTCAAAAGATCGCGAAAAAACGGCAAATTTCGTCAAAAGATCGCGAAAAAACCGCAGATTTCGTCAAAACACCGCGAAAAAACCGCAAATTTCGTCTAAGCATCGCGGAAAAACGACAAATTTCACCAAAAGATCACGAAAAAAACGGCAAAAATCGTCAAGACATCGGCGATGTATTTCCGAAAATGTGATGTGAATTTCCGAAATTTTTTTGTCACTCAGAATCACCCCTACCTAACCATCCTGTCAGAATTTTATGAAAATCGTAAATTTCAAAGTAAAAAAAAAAAAAAAAAAAAGCAAAATTCTGATGCTATAAAATAGATGTGATGGTTATGTTTTTTAAATTTTGGTAGTTGATTTTTATGTATTTTTTATCCCTGTATCTGAAAATAACCTTCATTTTTAACCATCACGTCAGAATTTTTCGCAAATCATAAATTTCAAAGTTAAAAAGTATAAAAATAAAAATAGCGAAAATCTGGTACTATAAAATAGATGTAAAACGTTTTTTATTCAATTTAATTTTATTTAATTCAATAATTTATTCAGTTTTTTGCTTATACTATATAGGGATTCTTACAGCTAAACAGCTTAGGGGTCTAATGAGGGGTGGAGGTAGGGGTTCACTTTTAACTTTGAAATTTTCGATTTCCGAAAAATCCTGACGTAATGGTTAAAAACAGTGACCCGGAGCCGAACAATTTTTGATGCTCCAGCTCCAGCTCCGCTCCTAGAGAAAATACTGTGGCTCCAGCTCCGGCTCCGGCTCCAACTCGGCTCCGTCTTCGCGCTTTTGAGTTGCAGATTTTAATTTACACGTTTAATTTTTTGCTCACAAATACTTTCTACCTTCATTAAAGATCTGACAAAATGCATTTTTCTTCTTATCAAACTTGAAATACTTGTTCAGAAAATATGACATCTTTTAGCTTTTGCTTTTAAAATAGAAAGTTTGGTGGAATTTTAAACACAAAAATCTTAAATTTCTTCTACACTTTTCAAACAGCCGAAATTGTACAACTATGTACACATTTTTATACATGTTGTCATACATACATTATATATACATGTTATACATGTTATGTATACATGTTGTTTATATGTATATACACATGTAAGCAACAGGCGGCCATATTTGTTTTCAAATAGTGTTGTCACTTAGTTCAAGTAGAAAATAGAAGTAAAGTAGTGTTACCATTTTTTGAGAGGTTTTCCTTCTCTAATAATAATAATAATAATAATAACCTAAAAAATGATATGTAATTAAAATACTGAATAATGATGTAATTAAAATATTTTAAGCCTAGAAATTTGAAAGACTGAAAAAAAAAAGATTTAAAAGAATATTAAAAACTAAAGGAGCCCTGGAGCTGGGGAAAATTTAGAGCTCCAGCTCCAGGGAAAACACAGCTCCGGAGCGCTCCGGGCTCCAGCTCCGGGTCCCTGGTTAAAAATGAAGGTCGTTTTTGGATTCAGCGCTAAAAAATACATAAAAATTAATTATCAAAAATTAAAAAACACAACCATTACATCTTTTTTATAGTATCAGATTTTCGCAATCTTTTGACCTTGAAATTTACGATTTGCAAAAATTCTGACATGATTGTAAAAATTGGTCATTTTCGGATTCAGCGCTGCAACATACATAAGAATCAATTGTCAAATGCTAAAAAACATGACACAACCCAAATTTTACATAATGCTATCTGAACACTATTTATATTTTACCGAATAAGCTTAATATTTTAATAACATATCGTTGTTTTCCTTTTAGTTACACGACATATCGCTCACCCACAAGAAAAGTGACACATCTCGAAAAAATTCATTTTGCGTTTTATTCCACTGATAGAGCTGTCATAGGTGTGTCTTGCTACATGAAAAGTTTCATAAGTGAAGTTATGCGGAAAATAACTTTATTACAATATATGTCCATTTGTGACCACAGAAGAGGAGTAGATTGTGTAAGGAGGTAAAATGACCCAATCCTCCAGACCACATTCTAAGACTTCATTCTTAAGGCTGTTCTCAACTGTTCTGCTCACCAAGTGCAAAACGTTTTGACATATTTACACATTCACATTTTAACGGAAAGATATAAAATTGGAAAGCCTGACCAGTGAAGCGATTTGGAATCGAACTTGTTTTCCATTTTTTGTTCCATCAATTACCTGTTGAGTTAGAATCGAGTTTGATCACGTGACAAACTCGTTTTTCGCCCTTTCTTGAGCGGATTCCTCCTTTCGCTCGGAAATTCGGTTCAAAACGTCCGCTTTGACACTACTATTTTCTGAAAGATCTATTGCGTTTGCAAAAAAACGGAAAAAACAGCTCGATGACATAGATTCTGAACAACAACACCTGCTAGTTTCGTGCATTTCCGAACAAAAATAAATTAAAATTTATGTCATAAAGTTGCCCTTTTGGATTTGAAAACAGCCTTAAGGGTTTTACGCTGCGATATACACATTTTTATTCCTGCATGCTGAGCTAAGTACTATAATTTCATGTTGCAGTAAAATCATGCAAATTTTATTTTGCCGAAATATGTCACTTTTCTTGCGTGTGAACGATATGGTCCCCTAAACTGCGTCACGTTTTCACAACCATTTGTAGTGTCAATGATTTTGGCATATGTGATAAATTAGATGCTACATATTACGAAATATCCAGTCAACTGGGCGATTTGCACTGTAATATTTCACATCCCGCTGCAAAATAAAATGAATGGTATCCCGATTATCGATATAGTAGGAGAGCTGTTGAACATATTTGAGTAGGTATTTGAGGCACCCTGAAAATTTGTGCAGCACTTCTTTTGTAATGCCTGAATACAAAATCGAATGTCTGGCTGAAGGATCGTGGCCCAAGACCTGTGCCAGACACGTGTCAAGTGCCATTTTTTGACACTACCCCAAAAAAGTATTTGAGGCACGCTGAGATTGAAACAGAATAATATTTATACTTAGAAAAAAATATTTTGAAAATGACAGACACTTTAGTCGGCCCAAAAACTGTGCCAGACACGTGTCCAGTGCCATTTTTTGACTACCCAAAAAAGGTATTTGAGGCACGCTGAGATTGAGGCACAATAATATTTATGCTTAGAAAAAAAATATTTTGAAAATGACAGACACTTTAGTCGGCACAAAAACTGTGCCAGACACGTGTCAAGTGCCATTTTTTGTCTGGCACAGGTTTTGGGCCACGATCCTTCAGCCAGACATTCGATTTTGTATTCAGGCATTACAAAAGAAGTGTTGCACAAATTTTCAGGGTGCCTCAAATACCTTCCCTAAAATGTTTAACAGCTCTTGGACTAATAATGCCAGCGTTGACGCGGTAGCAATCCGTAATAAGGACCATTCATTTCACTTTTCAGTGGGCTGTGCGATGCTTCAATGGCTATGTAACTCTTTCCGCCGGTACGCCAAATGATTGTTATCTGTGTACCACATAATCTGTCATAAATACCAAAATCATCGACGCTAAAATTGGTAGCGAAAATGTAACGCTGCCTCTCGGACTAATAACAGAAATAAAAATTTGTTCCGTGTTCGTATTTACGTATAAGTTAGGCAAATTTAACGATAACTTTTAAAATCTCGAATATATGAAGGGATACTATATCCCGAAAAGCATGTTTTTACAAAATGTCTGTCTGTATGTAGAACAAACTTTGTGGGCGTTTTATCGCAAGAACTAATGCACGGATTTTAATAAAAATTTATATTCAGCTAATCCCTATTATAAATTGGCGCTGATTAGTTTTTACATGTTAATTGCCCTGTAGGTGGCACTGCTATGTTGCATTTTTCACGATTTTCTCAATAGTTCTATCTCAAGAACTAATGAACGAATTTTCACCAAACTTTCGGATTCTGGTGCACCTTGATAAATATTGGTGGTAATTATATTTTGGTGTAAATCGCCCGACAGGTGACGCTGCTATGTGGCCTTTTTCACGATTTCTGCAATAGCTCTATCTCAAGAACTAATGCACGGATTTTCATCGAACTTCAGATTCAGTTAGACATTGACACAAGTTGTTTCTGATTAGGTTTTGGAATTAATCGCCCAATAGGTGGCGTTACTATGCTGGATTTTGCACGATTTTCGCAATAGCTCTATCTCAAAAAACGAATCCACGGATTTTCATCAAGCTTTAGATTCAGTTAGATGTTGACATAGTTAGGTTTTGGTGTAAAACACTACTAGGCTGCATTTTACAGGATTTACATGATTTTAGAAATTGTCGTATCTCCAGAACTAATGCACGGAATTTCATGTCTTTAGCATCCTCATGATGGGTATAGATTGCCATTTAATTTTGGCGCTGTGATAACGAATTTTGAAGTATTTACATGTATGAGATAGAAGAAAGTTTTGGGATTGGCATATCCGACTAGTTTAATAATTATTTTAAGATGTTAGTCGGTTTTCACGAAGGATATTTTTCATAACAGCAATAACATATTTCGTTTCTATTAACATCGAAAATTTCTTGATATTATATGTATATAATACAATAGATCATTTTGTTAAACAACTGTGCATCTGATTTTTATAACGTACTCTACACTGCTACAAATCTGCAGTAAACTGTGCAGCGATTTGACCATTTTTAACGATTACATGAGTATATTAAGTATATTATGAAGCGTATCTGACAATATTATTGACCATATTATGATCAGAATAAACTTTAATTTAGATTATGTAACCTTTCTCTATAAAAAAAAACATTCGAAAGACTGGATAGTTCGTTACAAATTTTAAGGGTATGTATAAATGTTATTAGTCGTAACTGGTAACACATTCAATTTGATGGTGTTATGTTGATTTAACATAGTCTTAGATGCCAGGAATTGTGTATTTTTGATTGCTATTATTTCTCAAAATGTACTTTGCCATATCTAATTATACAAATCGGTTATTGAATGAGGCCAGGAACATACTATTCATAAATATATTCCAAATCCGAAATTCTCAGTACATATGCGATATGTATAGACAGTAAAAGCATTAAGAAATAAGATAATCATACTTTTGTACGTTTCAAATTAAATTTGTTTCCACAAACGGTTATGAACTATCCATCTGACTTTTGCCAAAGAATTATCGTTTGCTTTTTTCCGACAGCAATGGCAGATTTCATTACTATTAACATCTGTAAATAGACGATGTTATGTAAATTCGAAATAAGCTATAGAAGTTTCGGGAAATCTTAAATGGTAACCAAGATATTAAAACTGAATTTCTCTCACATTAGCTTTCAAACTAGCTAATTTGATTTGATTTACCTGAACAACGGAAATAATACTGGCTTAATAAATTCAATAAAATCCAAGATGGCGGCCACAAGAAATTCAATAAAATCCAAGATGGCGGCCACAAGAAATTCAAATTCCATAGGTTACACAATAGCTCTAAATGTCTGAAATGTATTATTAGACTGACTTCTGTTGATTACGTTTTGCTTTTTAATTGATTAAAAGTTCTTTTAAGTGTCAGAACTTCGTTTAGATGAATTTTTATTGAAATGATAGAGTGAAATTAGCTTATAAGTAGAGATAAAATCGAAAATACATGCGGGAAATTACTAAAATAGCCGCATGATAGAATGTTTATTTACTTTTTACAGCATTTTTATTGCCAAAAACTTTTATTATGAATTAGCTATATCTATCAAAATGCATCCCGTGAGGAAAATTATTATATTTTTTAAATTTCACGTTTTAACGGAAATCGAACATGGCGGCTAAAAAATAAATCTCGAGAGATATTAAAATGTTTTTGAATCTGGAAATGTTTAAATGTTTATTTACAAATATCCTGCATGATATTTCATGAAAACATATATTAAATATTAAAAAAAATACATTTTAGGATATAATATATCAATATTTTGTGAAGTTTTAAGCATTTTGTGATCCAAGTTTGCCCGTATGATTTGCAACGGTCAAAAATTGGTTATGAGAAAATTATGCAGTTATTTTAAATATTTTAAGTTTTAAAAGTACCTTAAACTGAAAATTTCAAAAGTTAACCCTTTATAGAGCAAAAAACTTGAAAGTTATGTGGAAAATTCATATTTTCATCTAAATGCAGATGTTTTATTTGTATATAGCTTGAATTTTTTCATCGAAATGATGCATATCTTATAACTTAATTTATAAGACAAATGAACTTGAAAAATAAAATAAAAAAGTTTTATTTAATTAAATTTTGCGCAATAGAATATGTGTAAATCTCATTTGTGGGGGAAAAATACTTTTTAATATGTATTTTAGTTTTAACGTAATTTGGCGTATTTTTTAATTTGAATTTGGTCGCCATTCTATTCTGTTGGCGACCATTTTCTTGCTAATTTTCACAGTCACAGATGTCGCATGACGTCATAGCATCACTTGACGTAATGTTTGATAGCTCGCGACTTTCTGTTTTATGACGTAACATACTGATAACCAATCAGAAGGTAGTATCTAATGACGTAAGATATTGATAGCCAATCAGGAACGTCCAAACGAGTCACCTGATCAATGCAGCTTATATATAGATTGGAACTAGTCGAGTCTCATCATTCCACTAAAAAATTTCCTTCGTGTTGGTTGAAGTATTTTTAGCTCTCATGGTCGCCTTTAGTGATTTCCGAGGGCAATCGTCGCCAAATCCGGATCCAGCCAAGTTAGACCAATCGTAAGATAACTTTTTGAATTTTTTTAGACTTTTATATATGATTTCATTTCAGGTTTTTACTTTACATTCTCGTATGTGTGTGGATAATTTTAGCTTCTATAGTATTTTTTTTTTAATCGGAAGGAATTATTGGCAAATAATTTCCTATTGATAATTTTTTCAGAAAAAGGAAATAAATTTAGGATAGGAAATAATTTAAATTTGAGCGAAGTTTCGGTGTTTTTAATTATGAAGCTGAAACTAAAATAGAGTAATAGTGTATGATTTGATTTTTTTTTTTTTTTTTTTAAGTAATTGAATAGTAGGTTGAAATGTGTAGGAATTACAATTTTTTTTTAATTTTGTTGCATCATGTGTAATGCAAAAACAGTATTAAAGTAAATTTGGTAGTTGAAAAAAGATTGCTTTGCCTTCTTTATTATTAAACTTTTATTTGAATTTAGTGATTATAAAATGGGTGCATAGTTATTTTACTGAATTTTAGTTCAAAATATTGATTGACTGTATGAAATCTAATATATTGCTATATGTTTGCTATTCAATTTCAATTTCGTGTAAGAATTAATCTTGGAGGGATTCTTTTAAAAAGAGGATTTAATTGCTTTTTAAGCATTTTTCTAGACTTCGCATTTGACATGCGCATAAAATACAGGAGTTGTTTAACGTAGGGGGAGTTGTTTTATAACATTTGTAAGATGCTTTCTTTGTAAGAATCTCCAATATGAATTAATGGTAATTTTTTTAATCAAATAGTTAATTATTGTTATTGATTGTTATTAACTAATAGTTAATAGATAAATTTTAGGTTAATGTGTTTTCTTTTTTATTCCTTTAAAGTCACTCTAGATGATGATATCCGATGGAACGCATCGAGTGATTGTCTTTCTTGATGAATATTGCCCCTATACTCAGCGGAATAATTGAGGATGTCAACACGACGATCTTCAATTATTTAAGTATTTTATAATAAAAATTTATATGAATAGATACTTCCTATGTATAGGTTCTTTAGCGCTTATTAACAATGGCATTGGCCTAGTTCGGGCGTAAGAAATTGAGATTTTTGCCAAATAAACAAGTATGACTATTAATGCATTAAAAATGTATTAAAGGTTTTACATTATAGGTTGTGTGTTATATAATAGCTTCTAATTATACACATGTCTGCATAATAAAACAGTTATGGCTTCTTTATGTTAACGTATCCTGTATTAAATAATTTGGTTAAATATTGAACTTGTTGCTTGTGTGTATGAAGCAGTGAACAGGATACAGGAAATACTTGCAAAAAAAATTCGGTATTTTTATGCTAGTCGGTCGCAAATCTCGCCAATAGCAGACTTTTTTCCGTAGATGTATATCAGGAAAAATACTTTGATTCTGAAGTAAATGTTGCCGTTTATCTTATTATTACTTTTATCTGTTTATTTTTGTGTGAAATAAGAGGCAGGCAAGTAATTTAAATATGTGTAACATATATATATTAAAATAAATGAGTGAAAGGTTTATATTTTTAAATATTATTTATGCATTTCTATTTACGGAGATGCAAACAATATTTGGTGATCTATCAATCTATCACCTGCGCCCGGTTTTGTGCCAAAGCAGCTATATAAGGGAAGTATCTGTGAATATAATTTCTTTATTGAATATCTTCGAAATTTATTTACATAATTTTATTACCTGATAGAGAATGTAATTTTTTTTATATAATTTGTAATTTTTATGATGGTATCATATGGTAGGCTTTGACTACGTTGTCGATTTAGTGTCAAGTAAAGTAAAAAGTTGTCTTTATTTAAAATTTTAAAATTGGTTCTATGAACTAAATAAAGTATGACAAATGTGCCTCCTTTTTAATCTATAACCTACATTATATTTTGAATAAAATGTTTATATGTTTGCACTGGAGTGTTTTTTCAGCTACTTACATTTCATTACACAATGGAAAAAATGACTGACACGGGATTAAACTTTTGTACACGTTATTTACTGTGGCGGTTATTTTCCATAATCGGAATCTAGTCGACTTGGCTTATTTTTTTTCTGGAGTTCCGTTTTTTGGGGAGGGTATGGGAGGTAATAGGGTAATGTTTCTATAAAGTGTCTTAAACAATTTTTAACTCCTTAGGTCTGCATTCCAACGTTCCATATATTTCCCAGGAGTTTAATTTTAATACTACTTAGTTATCCCGTAGACCAAAAATCTATCGCCAAACTATAAGATTAAATGCCGATAATGGTTGATCGTAAATGTCACATTCACTTTACTTTAAGCAAGTTACAAATGTTTACGTTATCAAATTATTTTTATTTCGACGTTTTATTTGTATTTTTATTAATGTTATACTAATTTATTTGTTCTTCCGTTATTTAAAATAAAAATTATGTCAGTTTGTCTAATTTGGCGAAATTGGTCGACGGGATAACTAAGTAGTACCTTAATTTTTATTGTAATTTACTAAAACAGCTGTATAATTTACTAAAACCACTACTTTACTATATATTCCTTTTAGTACTGCATTCTTGCAGATATTGAACATACTTTGGTTAATCTTCTGCAATCGGGACAAACTTCAATTTGCGTATTTTAACTGGTGTTGTTTTGGCACAGATGTCATATACACGGGTACTTAACTGGCGTCAAAGTGTCGTTATTTTGCTTGATATGGTAATCCAGATGACATGGTAATGAGGTTTTTGCCAAATTGGCTTCGGAGAAAATGATATCTGTGTCGTTTTGCGCAGCAGAATGCGTTTATTGTGCCAGTATATCTGTCAACATATGATTCAAATCTCTTTATATCACCGGCATAGCTTATGATTGACGTATACCATTCCCATGTGTCTCGATTTTGGAAGATTAACCTCATTTTCTGCCAATCGTTGACGTAGGTTCCGATTATGGAAATTAGAAGAAAAGGTACTTACGTATTAACGCCACCGCAGCTTATATATATATATATGCTTATATGTATATATATATATATATATATACATACACACACTTATTATTATATATACTTATTATTCCTGCGGTGGCGTTAATACGTAAGTACGAAGAAAATAACAACACTAAACGGTACTATTTAGTTATCCTGTCGACCAAAAATCTATCGCCAAACCATAAGATTAAATGCCAATAATGGTTGATCGTAAATGTCACATTCACTTGACTTTAAGCAAGTTACACGTGTTTATGTCATCAAGTGATTTTTATTTCGACGTTTTATTTGTATTTTTATTAATGTTATACTAATTTATTTGTTCTTTCATTATTTAAAATAAAAATTATGTCAATTTGTATAATTTGGCGAAATTGGTCGACGGAATAACTAAATAGTACCCATTAAACTTCTTATATTTAATCTCTGAGTTGTGATACAATATCAATGCATAAAGTGCGGTATTGAATAGCAGAGAAACAGTTGGGGCTTTTTCTTGCAATATGGGCTGCAGACAAGATGGTGGGGGGAAAACGAACTGTCTTCGTGTAATTTCCATTTTTGTTACTTACGTTACGTTCCATACAGACTCGGTATTTCCTTATTATTATGGTCCTTGAGGATTAATCGCCAAGCTTCCGAAATATATCGCCAAATTACATGCAAATATGAGTTATAGTCATACATCGGTACTTCTTTGTTCAGCGGCGCCCATCCTTACGATTACGCCAAGTTAAGTTAATTTCGCCAAGTAGTAACTAAGCTCGTGAAGTGTAAACGTAGCGCACACGTATAATGTAAATATAAAAATAAATACTGTTGCATTAAATAATATAATATTTTATGTTAATTTGAATATATTATAATATTTCATAACAAAATCATACTAATTTGTTATAACAATTTTTTACAATGCTTCACAAATTTTTACTTTAACACTTCTCTTACGCAACTGTTTTAATCTACTGTCGCATTTATAGCCATATACAGCTATTTCTTATACCGTTTTATGGAGGTTAATTCCTCTCCCTAGCAGTAAATAAAATTGAAAGTAATTACGAACGTTATTCTTGAATCACAAAATTAATTTTCAACGCTGTGCTGCGCTCCCCCGACCTTTTAGCGTCATCTTTAGTAACATACCGTTTCACATCATGGCCATTTTTAAATAGTTGCTTTTTGGGTAAATAAAAGCCCTTGCTTTTGAAACAAGTCGGAAATTATACGTCAAATGAGGTGCGTTCGTACTATAGTTACTTTTATAAATATTCAGATCTTGGCGCAATAGCTGTTGCACTTTTATGCAAAAATGCTTCAATACAAATTTTATTACGATTCTATATATTAAATTAAGTCGTATGGAAATAATAGGATCTCATCACCATGGCAACCTAGAATCATTACCTATCATGGGATATCGTTGAATGAATGACGTATGATAGGATTCAAGAGAATGAAAAAAACTTTTATCAATAACTTTTTAAGTTTTGATTCGATTTTCACAAAATTTGAAATAAATCAACAAAATACTGTAGCGATTCTGGTTATTAAAAGTCAAACCCTTCGATTGGGTAGTTTTTGCGCTGTATACGAAAACCGTTCTGGAACATCAACGAAAAGCAATGTGAGAGTAGCACAACGACGTGCTGTTTCTTTAGAACTGCGAACCACTTAATGAATTTTTACAACCTAACTTGGCGATATATCTCTCCCACTTGACGATCCCTACTCGGTGGCCACTATAACAAAGAAGTAACCATATATGATATTATGACTCTTTATGAACGAATTTATGACCTAATTAGAGTCACATAAGACGTATATATGACATACAAGGTGTAAAAATTATGTACACATGATGTATATAGGATATAGTTGACGTATATATGAAGTAAATATGATTTACATATGCCGTATATGGCGTTTGCCATACATATATATCCTGTAATAGTTATTAAAGAGGGGGCACTATAACAAGGAAGTATCGTAGATTTCACTGATTTTCATCGCCAAATTTGAACTGTAAAATCATAATTATATAGTAATAATATTTGGTTATTCAAATTAGCGTATATAACACTAGTAACCCGTATAATACACAAGTATACATACATAATACGGAAATAATTAGTTATCCCGTTCGACCAATTTCGCCAAATTATATAAATAGCCAAGCCACTCAGCAAATTATTTTTATACTACATATTTATTATACTACAAATTGACATAATTTTTATTTTAAATAACGAAAGAACAAGTAAATTAGTATAACATTAATGAAAATACAAATAAAACGTCGAAATAAAAATAACTTGTTTACGTAAACACGTGTAATTTGTAATAATGTAACATTTACCAGCAACCATTATTGGCATTTAATCTTACAATTTGGCGACAGTAATTTGGTCGGCGGAATAACTAGCAAGTACCCATAATACATAATAACTTAAACCATGACTTTGAATATGTGGATTGAACGATTTCGCGTTACTAGGGACAGAGAAAGCTAGCAATAGACTCAAATGTGCAGGAAATTAATTTTTAATTTAACAAGTAGGCTATTCCAGTCACCTTAATTAAAGAATAATTTCATCTGAATGTTACGCATCGGAAAACAATACCAGGATTTTTTAAGATGTAAATTCATCAAAGGGGGAGGGTTTTGGCAACTTTAGATAAAATGAAAGCGTAGATTTAAAAGTTAAAATCAAATTAGAATTATTTTTGCGGAGTACATAAAGGTACTGTATGTTGCCAAAGTTAAAAAAAAAAAAAAATCCAAAATTTTCCGTATTCGGAATTTGATGAAACATGCAGTCTTTCGTAATATAAATAAGTCGGAATTGTGCGTCAAACGTGGCAAATGAGGTGCGTTCGTACTATAACTAGTTTTATAAATATTGAGATCTTGGTGCAACAGATGTTGCAGTATTATGAAAAAGTGCAGGAATACAAAATTTATTGCGATTATATGTATTAAATTCAGTAATATGGAAATAATAGGACTCCATCTTAAATATGCCGTCATCACCACGGCAACATAGAATCATTACCTATCAAGGGGTATCATTGAATTCATCCCGTATGATAGGATTTAATAGAATGAAGAAAACTTTTATTATCTTTTTAAGTTTTGACTCGCTTTTCATAAAATTTGAAATGACTCGGCAAAATTTCGCAACATTAAATTTCAAACCATTCGGTTGGGTAGTTTTTGCGCTGTTATAGGCCGACGGACGGACAGACAGACAAACGGGATTTGGAAATGATTTTCGCGTACATTTCGTAGAAAAACGCATGTTAGGTAGACAAGTGTAGAAAATATTTTTGATTGTCGTTTTTTTTTCCGAATTGTGACGAATCTTCTCACTCCCTCCAAAAAAGGAATATTAAGTGAAATTTATAGCAATAACTAATATAAGGATAACAACATCGATTTTGTGTTTCAACATATTAGGATGTTATAGATAAACAAGTAAAAAAAAAATGTAATTTAATAGATTACAACGACCATTTGGAATTTATTTCGTCCCCAAATTCCGCCGCATCCTCTTCAACAACAGATCGCAAAGATCAAACTTCAGACGACCAAAATCTTCATCGATAAACTCTCCAAGTCCTGTTTCGAGAAGAAAAATAGTTTACAAATCGAAAACAGTTCCACCGAATCATCCACAGATTGAGACAAATTACCTACGTTGAGCTCAATTTTTCCCGGTTAGAATCGACCGATTGTAAAACGCCGTGGCTAGTGGATTAGAGCCCCTCGAGACATGGCCTTTTACTATCAATCGATTAAACATTAAATTGTTTCCTTTTTCGCGTTCGTCTTTTATTCTGTAATCTATTTTCATGGGCTACATAATCAGTTGAAGACCTCGATTTTCATGGCCTACATAATGAGTTGAAGACCTCGATTTTTACTTTGCAAGACGATTTTCACTTCGGCGTCGCTCTTTGGCTTTGGATTTTTCCATATCTGATAATTTGCGCCTACCCATTTTGTAACTTTTTCAATTTTTAACGATTTTATGCCTTTCAATTACCTATTCAAACAATTTTTAACGATTTTATGCCTTTCTATTACCTATTCAAATAAAAATTCTTCTAAAAGTAAAGAACATCGTTGAATTTCGTTTAAAAAAAATAAAATGCGAGCATCATTTGGCCCCATCCTCGACCGAAAACAACAACCATTTCCAAATGGTTAAAAATATGCAAGTATTGAATATATTCCTCTACAATTATGTTGATTAGTCTTCAGATACTTCAAACTTTTATACGAGAGTTTCAAAACATACTTATATCCCCGTAATAGCGAGGACGAAGTACTAGGTTAAAGTCTACCGAACAAAGGTACGCGTAACGATTCTGATACATGAACTTTTAGGTACTGGCACGCAAAGGTTGTAAATAAAATTATTAGAGAACTGAAAACCAATTTTCATTATTAGGTGCGTTCGTAATTATATAAATACGGAGCACCTATAGTCGCCGTCTATTCGGTCCGTCTCTCCGCATATAACAGTGCAAAAACTACCGAACCGAATGGTTTGAAATTTGATATCTATATAATCGTTACAGAATTTTGTCGAATAAAAACTTAAAGATATTAATAAAAGTTTTCTTCATTTTATTAAATCCTATTTTACGTAATTAATTCAATAATATTCCATGGTAAGTAAATATTCTAGGTTGCCATGGTGATGACGTCCTATGGAAGAGGGAGTCCTATTATTTCTGTATTGCTAAATAATGTATATATACGATAATATATATATATATATATATAATCGTAAAAAATTCTGTATTCATGCATTTTTACATATGAATGCATCAACTATGGTACCAAGATCTGAATATTTATAAAGTTAGTTATAGCCCGAACGCACCTCATTTGCCACGTTTGACGTACAATTTCCGACTTGTTTAAGTTTAGACAGCATCGAGCTAATTAGCAAGCATGTTAATGTAAACCAATAAATAAAAATAGCAATAAATTTTACTTCAACAATTATTAATGAATTATCATAAAACATGTTATACAAATTTTACAGTTTTGGTCGTGTTAAAAAAAAAAAAAAAATGTGTACAGTTTTCCGATTATACATTGAATCTATCGCATTGAAATATAAACATCAAGTTACCTTTTTATTTAAAGAAGATAATAAAAGTAAATGTGTATAATGATTATTAAAAGGATATAAGAAAAGTAAATGTGCCTAATAATTAGGTGATAATTTGGGATTATTAATTTAGTGGTATAATAATATTAAAATGCTAATATCGCTCACCCGCAAGAAAAGTGACACAACTTGCAAAAACTCGTTCTGCGTTTTATTGCACAAATAGATCTGTTGATCATTGTTGCTACAGGAAAAGTTTTATGTGTAGTTATCCAGAAAATCGCCTTATTACGCTCTATGTCCATTCGTGACCACAGAAGGGGGGCAAATTGTGTGGGGAGATAGAACTCCTCAACGCTCCAAACCTCATCTATGTCTCCATTCTTAAAGGTTTTACACTTTTATGCCCGTTTTTAGTGCTGCAATTGTGCTAAGTGCTATAATTGAATGCTACAGTAAAAACATGAGAATCGTCTTTTGCCTCTCCTGTGAAATTTACTTTTGTCGAGATGTGTCACTTTTCTTGCGGGTGAGCGATATAAATCATGAATTTCGATTTCATGATACACCGATCGAAATGAGTTTGAACCCTTCACTGGGTGATAGCATATAATTTTAGGAAGGGAAAACCATATGGCAGGTCTTCTTAAAAAATAAAACCTGGTCAGTGCCCGTGCAACAACGAAGTTGGTGCGAACTGTCCAGTTATTCAACTGCTTTAACCTCTTAAGTTCCGAAGCTAAAATAACAATACAAATGCTTATTCCTTGGTTTTTTCCAAACAAATGACATCGTAAATGACAGAAAAAAATATCTTTTTTGAGATTGATCCTTTAGGCTCTTAGTAATTTAAGTTCTAAAATAAGGATCTAAAACTACAAACCCCTTAAAGACATCAATTTTATAACCAATAACATAAATTAACGCAATCACAAATTTAACAGCTTTAAACAAGTAAATAATCTACAAATCCTCAAAAAAAATTTTTGAAAAAGATTTAAGTTAAATACTTATGAAAATTTCTCACTTTCTTGGTCATACTGTCTTTTGGGCATTTTTAGGCATTTTGAAAACTCAGTTGAAAATAATATTTATTTTATGTGGGAATTAGCTTAGATGCTGGCATTTATTCGTTTGCTTTGAACGAAAAAACTTTCAGCTATTAAGAAGTGATGTGAAAATGTAAAAAAATCGGACAGAGTTTTTATGATGAAAAAAACAGAGGTCTCTGTTTGGGGACCCAGGGACAGAAGAGGTTAATAAGTAACGGTTATTAAGCGTAATTTATGGGCGTTCTAACCAATCAAGACGTTTCATGCAGTCAAGTAACTGTAATCTATAAAAACGGTTGAATAAGTGGATAGTTTACTGCAATTTTTTATAGGTGTAGGATAGAGTTATTATTGCCCCATTAACATAAAATTGGGCACAA
Source organism: Maratus speciosus (assembly GCA_963932465.1). Lineage (NCBI taxonomy): Eukaryota > Metazoa > Arthropoda > Arachnida > Araneae > Salticidae > Maratus > Maratus speciosus. The sequence goes on from OZ010786.1 coordinate 635,690,422, forward strand.
ATGGGTTAAAAATGTCATTAGTGTTATCAGTCATGTGGGTCATGTGTTTTTAGCATTACAGATGAAGAAAGAAGACAAAAGGAATAGGTAGGCATATACAAGTCTGGGGAACTTACCCGTTACCTTCGAGGATCAGGCAGTTATTCCAAACTGAAAATCGGGGGTGACGGTTAAAAACCAAATTGGCATCCAGACATTGGGTAATTTTCCGTAATTAGGTTCATAGGCAATTTTTTTTTTTTTTTTTTTTTTTTTTTTTTTTTTTTTTTTTTTTTTAATAAGGTTTAAAAAAAAATCAATGATTCGAAAGTCAGTTTCTTTTTCCTTTTCAATCTTTCATAAAATCACATTTTTCCTGTTCGCTGTGGTCCCAATTACGGAAGAATATCCTACGTATTTATATGAATTTTGTCATTATAATAAACTTTTATAAAATAATGATAATGCGCATAAAATTCATGTGTTTGATATGTATATACAGTGAAACCTCCCTGTGCGACCACCTCCCTGAACGACCATTTTTTTCATGGAACGGAATTTATTCCAGTAGGCTCAATACTAATTTTACCTCCATTCAAAGACCATCCCAGTTGAACTCCCTCCATGAGCGACCCATTTCTTTGAAGAAAATGATACAAATGCAGTTTTTCCTGGTCGCTTGAAGAAATGTTTTATTAGAAAAATAATTCCGGAGAGCGCATTATTCATCAAACTTCTAAATTAAGTTCATCATTTTTTTTTTATTCCGGTAAATTTTAAGTATTTAAACCCCTTTGTGCCTTTTTAGGCAATGAATTTAACTCCGATGACAAATTACGAATGAGGGTCAATAAACTCCCCTGCCCTATTCTGTCAGGAAACTGTCAAAGAAATAAATTGATGAAATCGTCATTATTTGTTCCCGTCCAAAATAAAAATTGCATTTATTTACTGAACTTAGAAAGGACATTGGAAATAAATGTTTTATAAAAGATAAAACCATAAAATCAAAGCAAATGTCAATGTATTCATTTTTTAAACTCTGCAGTAATTAACTTATATAACTAACTTTTGTTTTGATACTTAAATTTTCATATTTTTTCCTAATGTGAAAAAGAAATTTTAGTAACATTAATTGTTATCTTTTTCAACAATTAAAATCTAGATTTAAACATGACCTCCATTAAGAGACCACCTCTCGGAGCGACCCATTTTTATTGGAAAGGAACGTGGTCGCTTTAGGGAGGTTTTACTGCATAATTATAGAAACCATATAATGTTTTAAATTCCACTATAATAAACATCATAAACAATTTCTTCAGAGATGGGGTGCTACATTTTCACAGTGGCTTTAGATTAAAGGGCTAATTTCATCGAATGTCATAAAAAGTCACAAAAGAATCTTATCAAGTATTTTCGTTTGATTTATTTTTATTTTATGTATTTAATCTTCGGCATGTAAATTCTCCCTCAAACATGTAACCTAAGATAATTAATATAAAACAAATAGACAATGGGAGAGGAATGGTCACGGAAGGGTTAGGCAGGTACCTGGGAAAACATCAAATATTTAAAGGGTACAAAAACACATTTTGTAAGGAAACCAGTATTTTCAAAAAGAAGGAGATAATCTAGATAGGCTTTCGAAAGAAATGTCCTTTAACAATTGACGCTCTAAATGTGATATATTCCCTCAAAAATAAAATGAAAATTCGTAAAACTGAAATTGTGGCGGCTTTATGTGAATAATTGTCCATAAAATGTATTAGAAGAGCATTCGATAAGTACAAAATAACGCGATAAATATTAATGTAAAAAAACCTCTTATAGAGAAATGTGCACTTTAGGAAAATAGGGAATTTCACAAAAACCTTTATTTTTGACGTTCTATGATAATTTTCTAACTGTGACGCTAAAATAGTCGGAGAATTTAAAAAATGAATTGGATACTTACCGATTAAAATGTAAATGTCTCTCTCATTCATACTATAAAATAAATTATAAGGAAATAATGCCACGAAACGTGAGGTTTGCCCCCGGAAGGGGTTGTTGAGGCGCCTGGGAATGCATGAAATGTGGCAAATAGTAAATAGTTATAAAATTTAATCGTGAAATAAACTGTACATTCTACGTGAAAGATTATCTAATTATGAGCTTTAAAAAAAAAAATGTTTGATATTTTGGCCTTGTAAAACAAAATTATAAAGTATTACCAGATTACCAGATTATGTTAGTATCCAATTTAGTTTTAATTTTCCCTACTTATTTAAATGTAATATCTCCCTCAAACATGTAACTTACGATAATTAATATAAAACAAAATAGATAATTGGTGAGGAATGGCCCAGGGAGGAGTTAGTGAGGTGCCTGGGAAAACATTAAGAATTTGATATTGTAAAAAAAAACTCTTTTAGTAACGAAAGCCGCATTTTAAGAAAGAGGGAGATCATTTGGATAGTCTTTGCAAAGAAATGTCCTTTAAAAATTGACGTTCTATTAATCTTGCTTAAATATGATGGTAGAAAATTATCAGAATCTTAAAAATAAATCTGATACTGAATAATTAAAATGTAAATATCTCTCTAAATTATATAAATAAATAAAATTATGAGCATATAAAGTCACAATAGGTGAGGTTTTGGCCCAGGAGAGGGTGTTGAGGCGCCTGGGATAGCAAGAATTGTGACAAATAGAAAATAAACATGAAATTTTAATAGTCAAAATTCCATCTTTTTAAAGAATAATATTTGTAATTTCGGCCTTTTTAAAATTATTATTTGATATTTCTGACATTTAAAACAAAATTAAACATTCCAAGAAGATTATGATAGTATCAGATTTATTTTTAATTTTCCAAACTTTTTTAAATGTGACATATTCCCTCAAACATAAAATGAAAATTAGTAAAACTGAAATTGTGGGGGCTTTAGGTGAATAATTGTCCATAAAATGTATTAGAAGAGCATGCGATAAGTACAAAATAACGCGATAAATATTAATGTAAAGAACCTCTTGTAGAGAAATGTGCACTTTAGGAAAATAGGGAATTTCACAAAAACCTTCATTTTTGACGTTCTATGATAATTTTCTAACTGTGACGCTAAAATAGTCGGAGAATTTAAAAAATGAATTGGATACTAACCGATTAAAATGTAAATGTCTCTCTCATTCATACTATAAAATAAATTATAAGGAAATAATGCCACGAAAGGTGAGGTTTGGCCCAGGAAGGGGTTGCTGAGGCGCCTGGGAATGCATGAAATGTGGCAAATAGTAAATAGTTATAAAATTTAATCGTGAAATAAACTGTACATTCTACGTGAGAGATTATCTAATTATGAGCTTTTAAAAAAATGTTTGATATTTTCGCCTTGTAAAACAAAATTATAAAGTATTACGAGATTATGTTAGTATCCAATTTAGTTTTAATTTTCCCTACTTATTTAAATGTAATATCTCCCTCAAACATGTAACTTACGATAATTAATATAAAACAAAATAGATAATAGGTGAGGAATGGCCCAGGGAGGGGTTAGTGAGGTGCCTGGGAAAACATTAAGAATTTGATATTGTAAAAAAAAACTCTTTTAGTAACGAAAGCCGCATTTTAAGAAAGAGGGAGATCATTTGGATAGTCTTTGTAAAGAAATGTCCTAAAAAATTGACGTTCTATTAATCTTGCTTAAATATGATGGTGGGAAATTATCAGAATCTTAAAAATAAATCTGATACAGAATAATTTAAATGTAAATATCTCTCTAAATTATATAAATAAATAAAATTATGAGCATATAAAGTCACAATAGGTGAGGTTTTGGCCCAGGAGGGGGTGTTGAGGCGCCTGGGATAGCAAGAAATTTGACAAATAGAAAATAAACATGAAATTTTAATAGTCAAAATTCCATCTTTTTAAAGAATAATATTTGTAATTTCGGCCTTTTTAAAATTATTATTTGATATTTCTGACATTTAAAACAAAATTAAACATTCCAAGAAGATTTTGATAGTATCAGATTTATTTTTAATTTTCCAAACTTTTTTACATGTGATATATTCCCTCAAACATAAAATGAAAATTAGATAAAATTGAAATTGTAGCGGCTTTAGGTGAATAATTGTCGATAAAATGTATTAGAAGAGCATGCGATAAGTACAAAATAACGCGATAAATATTAATGTAAAAAACCTCTTATAGAGAAATGTGCACTTTAGGAAAATAGGGAATTTCACAAAAACCTTCATTTTTGACATTCTATGATAATTTTCTAACTGAGACGCTAAAATAGTCGGAGAATTTAAAAAATGAATTGGATACTAACCGATTAAAATGTAAATGTCTCTCTCATTCATACTATAAAATAAATTATAAGGAAATAATGCCACAAAAGGTCAGGTTTGGCCCAGGAGGGGGTTGTTGAGGCGCCTGGGAATGCATGAAATGTGGCAAATAGTAAATAGTTATAAAATTTAATCGTGAAATAAACTGTACATTCTACGTGAGAGATTATCTAATTATGAGCTTTTAAAAAAATGTTTGATATTTTGGCCTTGTAAAACAAAATTATAAAGTATTACGAGATTATGTTAGTATCCAATTTAGTTTTAATTTTCCCTACTTATTTAAATGTAAAATCTCCCTCAAACATGTAACTTACGATAATTAATATAAAACAAAATAGATAATAGGTGAGGAATGGCCCAGGGAGGGGTTAGTGAGGTGCCTGGGAAAACATTAAGAATTTGATATTGTAAAAAAAACTCTTTTAGTAACGAAAGCCGCATTTTAAGAAAGAGGGAGATCATTTGGATAGTCTTTGTAAAGAAATGTCCTTTAAAAATTGACGTTCTATTAATCTTGCTTAAATATGATGGTGGAAAATTATCAGAATCTTAAAAATAAATCTGATACTGAATAATTAAAATGTAAATATCTCTCTAAATTATATAAATAAATAAAAATATGAGCATATAAAGTCACAATAGGTGAGGTTTTGGCCCAGGAGGGGGTGATGAGGCGCCTGGGATAGCAAGAAATGTGACAAATAGAAAATAAACATGAAATTTTAATAGTGAAAATTCCATCTTTTTAAAGAATAATATTTGAAATTTCGAACATTTTTAAAATTATTATTTGATATTTCTGACATTTAAAACAAAATTAAACATTCCAAGAAGATTATGATAGTATCAGATTTATTTTTAATTTTCCAAACTTTTTTAAATGTGATATATTCCCTCAAACATAAAATGAAAATTAGTAAAACTGAAATTGTGGCGGCTTTAGGTGAATAATTGTCCATAAAATGTATTAGAATAGAATGCGATAAGTACAAAATAACGCGATAAATATTAATGTAAAAAACCTCTTATAGAGAAATGTGCACTTTAGGAAAATAGGGAATTTCACAAAAACCTTCATTTTTGACATTCTATGATAATTTTCTAACTGTGACACTAAAATAGTCGGAGAATTTAAAAAATGAATTGGATACTAACCGATTAAAATGTAAATGTCTCTCTCATTCATACTATAAAAAAAATTATAAGGAAATAATGCCACAAAAGGTGAGGTTTCGCCTAGGAAGGGGTTGTTGAGGCGCCTGGGAATGCATGAAATGTGGCTAAATAGTTATAAAATTTAATCGTGAAATAAACTGTACATTCTACGTGAGAGATTATCTAATTATGAGCTTTTAAAAAAATGTTTGATATTTTCGCCTTGTATAAGAAAATTATAAAGTATTACCAGATTATATTAGTATCCAATTTAGTTTTAATTTTCCCTACTTATTTAAATGTAAAATCTCCCTCAAACATGTAACTTACGTTAATTAATATAAAACAAATAGATAATAGGTGAGGAATGGCCCAGGGAGGGGGTTAGTGAGGTGCCTGGGAAAACATTAAGAATTTAATATTGTAAAAAAAACTCTTTTAGTAACGAAAGCCGCATTTTAAGAAAGAGGGAGATCACTTGGATAGTCTTTGTAAAGAAATGTCCTTTAAAAATTGACGTTCTATTAATCTTGCTTAAATATGATGGTGGAAAAGTATCAGAATCTTAAAAATAAATCTGATACTGAATAATTAAAATGTAAATATCTCTCTAAATTATATAAATAAATACAATTATGAGCATATAAAGTCACAATAGGTGAGGTTTTGGCCCAGGAGGGGGTGTTGAGGTGCCTGGGATAGCAAGACATGTGACAAATAGAAAATAAACAGGAAATTTTAATAGTCAAAATTCCATCTTTTTAAAGAATAATATTTGTAATTCCGGCATTTTTAAAATTATTATTTGATATTTCTGACATTTAAAACAAAATTAAACATTCCAAGAAGATTATGATAGTATCAGATTTCTTTTTAATTTTCCAAACTTTTTTAAATGTGATATATTCCCTCAAACATAAAATGAAAATTAGTAAAACTGAAATTGTGGCGGCCTTAGGTGAATAATTGTCCATAAAATGTATTAGAAGAGCATGCGATAAGTACAAAATAACGCGGTAAATATTAATGTAAAGAACCTCTTATAGAGAAATGTGCACTTTAGGAAAATAGGGAATTTCACAAAAACCTTCATTTTTGACGTTCTATGATAATTTTCTAACTGTGACGCTAAAATAGTCGGAGAATTTAAAAAATGAATTGGATACTAACCGATTAAAATGTAAATGTCTCTCTCATTCATACTATAAAATAAATTATAAGGAAATAATGCCACGAAAGGTGAGGTTTGGCCCAGGAAGGGGTTGTTGAGGCGCCTGGGAATGCATGAAATGTGGCATATAGTAAATAGTTATAAAATTTAATCGTGAAATAAACTGTAAATTCTACGTGAGAGATTATCTAATTATGAGCTTTTAAAAAAATGTTTGATATTTTGGCCTGTTAAAACAAAATTATAAAGTATTACCAGATTATGTTAGTATCCAATTTAGTTTTAATTTTCCCTACTTATTTAAACGTAAAATCTCCCTCAAACATGTAACTTACGATAATTAATATAAAACAAAATACATATCAGGTGAGGAATGGCCCAGGGAGGGGTTAGTGAGGTGCCTGGGAAAACATTAAGAATTTGATATTGTAAAAAAAACTCTTTTAGTAATGAAAGCCGCATTTTAAGAAAGAGGGAGATCAATCGGATAGTCTTTGTAAAGAAATGTCCTTTAAAAATTGACGTTCTATTAATCTTGCTTAAATATGATGGTGGAAAATTATCAGAATCTTAAAAATAAATCTGATACTGAATAATTAAAATGTAAATATCTCTCTAAATTATATAAATAAATAAAATTTTGAGCATTTAAAGTCACAATAGGTGAGGTTTTGGCCCAGGAGTGGGTGTTGAGGCGCCTGGGATAGCAAGAAATGTGACAAATAGAAAATAAACATGAAATTTTAATAGTCAAAATTCCATCTTTTTAAAGAATAATATTTGTAATTTCGGCCTTTTTAAAATTATTATTTGATATTTCTGACATTTAAAAGAAAATTAAACATTCCAAGAAGATTATGATAGTATCAGATTTATTTTTAATTTTCAAAACTTTTTTAAATGTGATATATTCCCTCAAACATAAAATAAAATTAGTAAAACTGAAATTGTGGCGGCTTTAGGTGAATAATTGTCCATAAAATGTATTAGAAGAGAATGCGAAAAGTACAAAATAACGCGATAAATATTAATGTAAAAAACCTCTTATAGAGAAATGTGCACTTTAGGGAAATAGGTAATTTCACAAAAACCTTCATTTTTGACATTCTATGATAATTTTCTAACTGTGACACTAAAATAGTCGGAGAATTTAAAAAATGAATTGGATACTAACCGATTAAAATGTAAATGTCTCTCTCATTCATAATATAAAATAAATTATAAGGAAATAATGCCACAAAAGGTGAGGTTTGGCCAAGGAGGGGGTTTTTGAGGCGCCTGGGAATGCATGAAATGTGGCAAATAGTCAATAGTTATAAAATTTAATCGTGAAATAAACTGTACATTCTACGTGAGAGATTATCTAATTATGAGCTTTTAAAAAAATGTTTGATATTTTGGCCTTGTATAACAAAACTATAAAGTATTACCAGATTATGTTAGTATCCAATTTAGTTTTAATTTTCCCTACTTATTTAAACGTAAAATCTCCCTCAAACATGTAACTTACGATAATTAATATAAAACAAAATACATATCAGGTGAGGAATGGCCCTGGGAGGGGTTAGTGAGGTGCCTGGGAAAACATTAAGAATTTGATATTGTAAAAAAAACTCTTTTAGTAATGAAAGCCGCATTTTAAGAAAGAGGGAGATCAATCGGATAGTCTTTGTAAAGAAATGTCCTTTAAAAATTGACGTTCTATTAATCTTGCTTAAATATGATGGTGGAAAATTATCAGAATCTTAAAAATAAATCTGATACTGAATAATTAAAATGTAAATATCTCTCTAAATTATATAAATAAATAAAATTATGAGCATTTAAAGTCACAATAGGTGAGGTTTTGGCCCAGGAGGGGGTGTTGAGGCGCCTGGGATAGCAAGAAATGTGACAAATAGAAAATAAACATGAAATTTTAATAGTGAAATTTCCATCTTTTTAAAGAATAATATTTGTAATTTCGGCCTATTTAAAATTATTATTTGATATTTCTAACATTTAAAACAAAATTAAACATTCCAAGAAGATTATGATAGTATCAGATTTATTTTTAATTTTCCAAACTTTTTTAAATGAGACATATTCCCTCAAACATAAAATGAAAATTAGTAAAACTGAAATTGTGGCGGCTTTAGGTGAATAATTGTCCATAAAATGTATTAGAAGAGCATGCGATAAGTACAAAATAACGCGATAAATATTAATGTAAAGAACCTCTTATAGAGAAATGTGCACTTTAGGAAAATAGGGAATTTCACAAAAACCTTCATTTTTGACGTTCTATGATAATTTTCTAACTGTGACGCTAAAATAGTCGGAGAATTTAAAAAATGAATTGGATACTAACCGATTAAAATGTAAATGTCTCTCTCATTCATACTATAAAATAAATTATAAGGAAATAATTCCACGAAAGGTGAGGTTTCGCCCAGGAAGGGGTTGTTGAGGCGCCTGGGAATGCATGAAAAGTGGCAAATAGTAAATAGTTATAAAATTTAATCGTGAAATAAACTGTACATTCTACGTGAGAGATTATCTAATTATGAGCTTTTAAAAAAATGTTTGATATTTTCGCCTTGTAAAACAAAATTATAAAGTTTTACGAAATTATGTTAGTATCCAATTTAGTTTTAATTTTCCCTACTTATTTAAATGTAATATCTCCCTCAAACATGTAACTTACGATAATTAATATAAAACAAAATAGATAATTGGTGAGGAATGGCCCAGGGAGGGGTTAGTGAGGTGCCTGGGAAAACATTAAGAATTTGATATTGTAAAAAAAAATCTTTTAGTAACGAAAGCCGCATTTTAAGAAAGAGGGAGATCATTTGGATAGTCTTTGTAAAGAAATGTCCTTTAAAAATTGACGTTCTATTAATCTTGCTTAAATATGATGGTAGAAATTTATCAGAATCTTAAAAATAAATCTGATACTGAATAATTAAAATGTAAATATCTCTCTAAATTATATAAATAAATAAAATTATGAGCATATAAAGTCACAATAGGTGAGGTTTTGGCCCAGGAGGGGGTGTTGAGGCAGTAAGAATTGTGACAAATAGAAAATAAACATGAAATTTTAATAGTCAAAATTCCATATTTTTAAAGAATAATATTTGTAATTTCGGCTTTTTTAAAATTATTATTTGATATTTCTGACATTTAAAAGAAAATTAAACATTCCAAGAAGATTATGATAGTATCAGATTTATTTTTAATTTTCCAAACTTTTTTAAATGTGATATATTCCCTCAAACATAAAATGAAAATTAGTAAAACTGAAATTGTGGCGGCTTTAGGTGAATAATTGTCCATAAAATGTATTAGAAGAGCATGCGATAAGTACAAAATAACGCGATAAATATTAATGTAAAAAACCTCTTATAGAGAAATGTGCACTTTAGGAAAATAGGGAATTTCACAAAAACCTTCATTTTTGACATTCTATGATAATTTTCTAAATGTGACACTAAAATAGTCGGAGAATTTAAAAAATGAATTGGATACTAACCGATTAAAATGTAAATGTCTCTCTCATTCATACTATAAAAAAAATTATAAGGAAATAATGCCACAAAAGGTGAGGTTTCGCCCAGGAAGGGGTGGTTGAGGCGCCTGGGAATGCATGAAATGTGGCTAAATAGTTATAAAATTTAATCGTGAAATAAACTGTACATTCTACGTGAGAGATTATCTAATTATGAGCTTTTAAAAAAATGTTTGATATTTTGGCCTGTTAAAACAAAATTATAAAGTATTACCAGATTATGTTAGTATCCAATTTAGTTTTAATTTTCCCTACTTATTTAAACGTAAAATCTCCCTCAAACATGTAACTTACGATAATTAATATAAAACAAAATACATATCAGGTGAGGAATGGCCCAGGTAGGGGTTAGTGAGGTGCCTGGGAAAACATTAAGAATTTGATATTGTAAAAAAAACTCTTTTAGTAATGAAAGCCGCATTTTAAGAAAGAGGGATATCAATCGGATAGTCTTTGTAAAGAAATGTCCTTTAAAAATTGACGTTCTATTAATCTTGCTTAAATATGATGGTGGAAAATTATCAGAATCTTAAAGATAAATCTGATACTGAATAATTAAAATGTAAATATCTCTCTAAATTATATAAATAAATAAAATTATGAGCATTTAAAGTCACAATAGGTGAGGTTTTGGCCCAGGAGGGGGTGTTGAGGCGCCTGGGATAGCAAGAAATGTGACAAATAGAAAATAAACATGAAATTTTAATAGTCAAAATTCCATCTTTTTAAAGAATAATATTTGTAATTTCGGCCTTTTTAAAATTATTATTTGATATTTCTGACATTTAAAACAAAATTAAACATTCCAAGAAGATTATGATAGTATCAGATTTATTTTTAATTTTCCAAACTTTTTTAAATGTGATATATTCCCTCAAACATAAAATAAAATTAGTAAAACTGAAATTGTGGCGGCTTTAGGTGAATAATTGTCCATAAAATGTATTAGAAGAGAATGCGATAAGTACAAAATAACGCGATAAATATTAATGTAAAAAACCTCTTATAGAGAAATGTGCACTTTAGGGAAATAGGTAATTTCACAAAAACCTTCATTTTTGACATTCTATGATAATTTTCCAACTGTGACACTAAAATAGTCGGAGAATTTAAAAAATGAATTGGATACTAACCGATTAAAATGTAAATGTCTCTCTCATTCATACTATAAAATAAATTATAAGGAAATAATGCCACGAAAGGTGAGGTTTGGCCCAGGAAGGGGTTGTTGAGGCGCCTGGGAATGCATGAAAAGTGGCAAATAGTAAATAGTTATAAAATTTAATCGTGAAATAAACTGTACATTCTACGTGAGAGATTATCTAATTATGAGCTTTTAAAAAAATGTTTGATATTTTGACCTTGTAAAACAAAATTATAAAGTATTACGAGATTATGTTAGTATAAAATTTAGTTTTAATTTTCCCTACTTATTCAAATGTAAAATCACCCACAAACATGTAACTTACGATAATTAATATAAAACAAATAGATAATAGGTGAGGAATGGCCCGGGGAGGGGATAGTGAGGTGCCTGGGAAAACATTAAGAATTTGATATTGTAAAAAAAACTCTTTTAGTAACGAATGCCGCATTTTAAGAAAGAGGGAGATCATTTGGATAGTCTTTGTAAAGAAATGTCCTTTAAAAATTGACGTTCTATTAATCTTGCTTAAATATGATGGTGGGAAATTATCAGAATCTTAAAAATAAATCTGATACAGAATAATTAAAATGTAAATATCACTCTAAATTATATAAATAAATAAAATTATGAGCATATAAAGTAACAATAGGTGAGGTTTTGGCCCAGGAGGGGGTGTTGAGGCGCCTGGGATAGCAAGAAATGTGACAAATAGAAAATAAACATGAAATTTTAATAGTCAAATTTCCATCTTTTTAAAGAATAATATTTGTAATTTCGGCCTTTTTAAAATTATTATTTGATATTTCTAACATTTAAAACAAAATTAAACATTTCAAGAAGATTATGATAGTATCAGATTTATTTTTAATTTTCCAAACTTTTTTAAATGAGACATATTCCCTCAAACATAAAATGAAAATTAGTAAAACTGAAATTGTGGCGGCTTTAGGTGAATAATTGTCCATAAAATGTATTAGAAGAGCATGCGATAAGTACAAAATAACGCGATAAATATTAATGTAAAGAACCTCTTATAGAGAAATGTGCACTTTAGGAAAATAGGGAATTTCACAAAAACCTTCATTTTTGACGTTCTATGATAATTTTCTAACTGTGACGCTAAAATAGTCGGAGAATTTAAAAAATGAATTGGATACTAACCGATTAAAATGTAAATGTCTCTCTCATTCATACTATAAAATAAATTATAAGGAAATAATGCCACGAAAGGTGAGGTTTGGCCCAGGAAGGGGTTGTTGAGGCGCCTGGGAATGCATGAAATGTGGCAAATAGTAAATAGTTACAAAATTTAATCGTGAAATAAACTGTACATTCTACGTGAGAGATTATCTAATTATGAGCTTTTAAAAAAATGTTTGATATTTTGGCCTTGTAAAACAAGATTATAAAGTATTACGAGATTATGTTAGTATCCAATTTAGTTTTAATTTTCCCTACTTATTCAAATGTAAAATCACCCACAAACATGTAACTTACGATAATTAATATAAAACAAATAGATAATAGGTGAGGAATGGCCCGGGGAGGGGATAGTGAGGTGCCTGGGAAAACATTAAGAATTTGATATTGTAAAAAAAACTCTTTTAGTAACGAATGCCGCATTTTAAGAAAGAGGGAGATCATTTGGATAGTCTTTGTAAAGAAATGTCCTTTAAAAATTGACGTTCTATTAATCTTGCTTAAATATGATGGTGGGAAATTATCAGAATCTTAAAAATAAATCTGATACAGAATAATTAAAATGTAAATATCTCTCTAAATTATATAAATAAATAAAATTATGAGCATATAAAGTAACAATAGGTGAGGTTTTGGCCCAGGAGGGGGTGTTGAGGCGCCTGGGATAGCAAGAAATGTGACAAATAGAAAATAAACATGAAATTTTAATAGTCAAATTTCCATCTTTTTAAAGAATAATATTTGTAATTTCGGCCTTTTTAAAATTATTATTTGATATTTCTAACATTTAAAACAAAATTAAACATTTCAAGAAGATTATGATAGTATCAGATTTATTTTTAATTTTCCAAACTTTTTTAAATGAGACATATTCCCTCAAACATAAAATGAAAATTAGTAAAACTGAAATTGTGGCGGCTTTAGGTGAATAATTGTCCATAAAATGTATTAGAAGAGCATGCGATAAGTACAAAATAACGCGATAAATATTAATGTAAAGAACCTCTTATAGAGAAATGTGCACTTTAGGAAAATAGGGAATTTCACAAAAACCTTCATTTTTGACGTTCTATGATAATTTTCTAACTGTGACGCTAAAATAGTCGGAGAATTTAAAAAATGAATTGGATACTAACCGATTAAAATGTAAATGTCTCTCTCATTCATACTATAAAATAAATTATAAGGAAATAATGCCACGAAAGGTGAGGTTTGGCCCAGGAAGGGGTTGCTGAGGCGCCTGGGAATGCATGAAATGTGGCAAATAGTAAATAGTTACAAAATTTAATCGTGAAATAAACTGTACATTCTACGTGAGAGATTATCTAATTATGAGCTTTTAAAAAAATGTTTGATATTTTGGCCTTGTAAAACAAGATTATAAAGTATTACGAGATTATGTTAGTATCCAATTTAGTTTAATTTCCCCTACTTATTTAAATGTAAAATCTCCCTCAAACATGTAACTTACGATAATTAATATAAAACAAAATAGATAATAGGTGAGGAATGGCCCAGGGAGGGGTTAGTGAGGTGCCTGGGAAAACATTAAGAATTTGATATTGTAAAAAAAACTCTTTTAGTAACGAAAGCCGCATTTTAAGAAAGAGGGAGATCATTTGGATAGTCTTTGTAAAGAAATGTCCTTCAAAAATTGACGTACTATTAATCTTGCTTAAATATGATGGTGGAAAATTATCAGAATCTTAAAAATAAATCTGATACTGAATAATTAAAATGTAAATATCTCCCTAAATTATATAAATAAATAAAATTATGAGCATCTAAAGTCACAATAGGTGAGGTTTTGGCCCAGGAGGGGGTGTTGAGGCGCCTGGGATAGCAAGAAATTTGACAAATAGAAAATAAACATGAAATTTTAATAGTCAAAATTCCAACTTTTTAAAGAATAATATTTGTAATTTCGGCCTTTTTAAAATTATTATTTGATATTTCTGACATTTAAAACAAAATTAAACATTCCAAGAAGATTTTGATAGTATCAGATTTATTTTTAATTTTCCAAACTTTTTTACATGTGATATATTCCCTCAAACATAAAATGAAAATTAGTAAAACTGAAATTGTGGCGGCTTTAGGTGAATAATTGTCCATAAAATGTATTAGAAGAGCATGCGATAAGTACAAAATAACGCGATAAATATTAATGTAAAAAACCTCTTATAGAGAAATGTGCACTTTAGGAAAATAGGGAATTTCACAAAAACCTTCATTTTTGACATTCTATGATAATTTTCTAAATGTGACACTAAAATAGTCGGAGAATTTAAAAAATGAATTGGATACTAACCGATTAAAATGTAAATGTCTCTCTCATTCATACTATAAAATAAATTATAAGGAAATAATTCCACGAAAGGTGAGGTTTCGCCCAGGAAGGGGTTGTTGAGGCGCCTGGGAATGCATGAAAAGTGGCAAATAGTAAATAGTTATAAAATTTAATCGTGAAATAAACTGTACATTCTACGTGAGAGATTATCTAATTATGAGCTTTTAAAAAAATGTTTGATATTTTGGCCTGTTAAAACAAAATTATAAAGTATTACCAGATTATGTTAGTATCCAATTTAGTTTTAATTTTCCCTACTTATTTAAACGTAAAATCTCCCTCAAACATGTAACTTACGATAATTAATATAAAACAAAATACATATCAGGTGAGGAATGGCCCAGGTAGGGGTTAGTGAGGTGCCTGGGAAAACATTAAGAATTTGATATTGTAAAAAAAACTCTTTTAGTAATGAAAGCCGCATTTTAAGAAAGAGGGATATCAATCGGATAGTCTTTGTAAAGAAATGTCCTTTAAAAATTGACGTTCTATTAATCTTGCTTAAATATGATGGTGGAAAATTATCAGAATCTTAAAGATAAATCTGATACTGAATAATTAAAATGTAAATATCTCTCTAAATTATATAAATAAATAAAATTATGAGCATTTAAAGTCACAATAGGTGAGGTTTTGGCCCAGGAGGGGGTGTTGAGGCGCCTGGGATAGCAAGAAATGTGACAAATAGAAAATAAACATGAAATTTTAATAGTCAAAATTCCATCTTTTTAAAGAATAATATTTGTAATTTCGGCCTTTTTAAAATTATTATTTGATATTTCTGACATTTAAAACAAAATTAAACATTCCAAGAAGATTATGATAGTATCAGATTTATTTTTAATTTTCCAAACTTTTTTAAATGTGATATATTCCCTCAAACATAAAATAAAATTAGTAAAACTGAAATTGTGGCGGCTTTAGGTGAATAATTGTCCATAAAATGTATTAGAAGAGAATGCGATAAGTACAAAATAACGCGATAAATATTAATGTAAAAAACCTCTTATAGAGAAATGTGCACTTTAGGGAAATAGGTAATTTCACAAAAACCTTCATTTTTGACATTCTATGATAATTTTCCAACTGTGACACTAAAATAGTCGGAGAATTTAAAAAATGAATTGGATACTAACCGATTAAAATGTAAATGTCTCTCTCATTCATACTATAAAATAAATTATAAGGAAATAATGCCACGAAAGGTGAGGTTTGGCCCAGGAAGGGGTTGTTGAGGCGCCTGGGAATGCATGAAAAGTGGCAAATAGTAAATAGTTATAAAATTTAATCGTGAAATAAACTGTACATTCTACGTGAGAGATTATCTAATTATGAGCTTTTAAAAAAATGTTTGATATTTTGACCTTGTAAAACAAAATTATAAAGTATTACGAGATTATGTTAGTATAAAATTTAGTTTTAATTTTCCCTACTTATTCAAATGTAAAATCACCCACAAACATGTAACTTACGATAATTAATATAAAACAAATAGATAATAGGTGAGGAATGGCCCGGGGAGGGGATAGTGAGGTGCCTGGGAAAACATTAAGAATTTGATATTGTAAAAAAAACTCTTTTAGTAACGAATGCCGCATTTTAAGAAAGAGGGAGATCATTTGGATAGTCTTTGTAAAGAAATGTCCTTTAAAAATTGACGTTCTATTAATCTTGCTTAAATATGATGGTGGGAAATTATCAGAATCTTAAAAATAAATCTGATACAGAATAATTAAAATGTAAATATCTCTCTAAATTATATAAATAAATAAAATTATGAGCATATAAAGTAACAATAGGTGAGGTTTTGGCCCAGGAGGGGGTGTTGAGGCGCCTGGGATAGCAAGAAATGTGACAAATAGAAAATAAACATGAAATTTTAATAGTCAAATTTCCATCTTTTTAAAGAATAATATTTGTAATTTCGGCCTTTTTAAAATTATTATTTGATATTTCTAACATTTAAAACAAAATTAAACATTTCAAGAAGATTATGATAGTATCAGATTTATTTTTAATTTTCCAAACTTTTTTAAATGAGACATATTCCCTCAAACATAAAATGAAAATTAGTAAAACTGAAATTGTGGCGGCTTTAGGTGAATAATTGTCCATAAAATGTATTAGAAGAGCATGCGATAAGTACAAAATAACGCGATAAATATTAATGTAAAGAACCTCTTATAGAGAAATGTGCACTTTAGGAAAATAGGGAATTTCAAAAAAACCTTCATTTTTGACGTTCTATGATAATTTTCTAACTGTGACGCTAAAATAGTCGGAGAATTTAAAAAATGAATTGGATACTAACCGATTAAAATGTAAATGTCTCTCTCATTCATACTATAAAATAAATTATAAGGAAATAATGCCACGAATGGTGAGGTTTGGCCCAGGAAGGGGTTGTTGAGGCGCCTGGGAATGCATGAAATGTGGCAAATAGTAAATAGTTACAAAATTTAATCGTGAAATAAACTGTACATTCTACGTGAGAGATTATCTAATTATGAGCTTTTAAAAAAATGTTTGATATTTTGGCCTTGTAAAACAAGATTATAAAGTATTACGAGATTATGTTAGTATCCAATTTAGTTTTAATTTTCCCTACTTATTCAAATGTAAAATCACCCAC
The DNA here is from genome assembly GCA_963932465.1 of Maratus speciosus. NCBI lineage: Eukaryota > Metazoa > Arthropoda > Arachnida > Araneae > Salticidae > Maratus > Maratus speciosus. The sequence continues at coordinate 635,707,950 of OZ010786.1, forward strand.
AAACATGTAACTTACGATAATTAATATAAAACAAATAGATAATAGGTGAGGAATGGCCCGGGGAGGGGATAGTGAGGTGCCTGGGAAAACATTAAGAATTTGATATTGTAAAAAAAACTCTTTTAGTAACGAATGCCGCATTTTAAGAAAGAGGGAGATCATTTGGATAGTCTTTGTAAAGAAATGTCCTTTAAAAATTGACGTTCTATTAATCTTGCTTAAATATGATGGTGGGAAATTATCAGAATCTTAAAAATAAATCTGATACAGAATAATTAAAATGTAAATATCTCTCTAAATTATATAAATAAATAAAATTATGAGCATATAAAGTAACAATAGGTGAGGTTTTGGCCCAGGAGGGGGTGTTGAGGCGCCTGGGATAGCAAGAAATGTGACAAATAGAAAATAAACATGAAATTTTAATAGTCAAATTTCCATCTTTTTAAAGAATAATATTTGTAATTTCGGCCTTTTTAAAATTATTATTTGATATTTCTAACATTTAAAACAAAATTAAACATTTCAAGAAGATTATGATAGTATCAGATTTATTTTTAATTTTCCAAACTTTTTTAAATGAGACATATTCCCTCAAACATAAAATGAAAATTAGTAAAACTGAAATTGTGGCGGCTTTAGGTGAATAATTGTCCATAAAATGTATTAGAAGAGCATGCGATAAGTACAAAATAACGCGATAAATATTAATGTAAAGAACCTCTTATAGAGAAATGTGCACTTTAGGAAAATAGGGAATTTCACAAAAACCTTCATTTTTGACGTTCTATGATAATTTTCTAACTGTGACGCTAAAATAGTCGGAGAATTTAAAAAATGAATTGGATACTAACCGATTAAAATGTAAATGTCTCTCTCATTCATACTATAAAATAAATTATAAGGAAATAATGCCACGAAAGGTGAGGTTTGGCCCAGGAAGGGGTTGCTGAGGCGCCTGGGAATGCATGAAATGTGGCAAATAGTAAATAGTTACAAAATTTAATCGTGAAATAAACTGTACATTCTACGTGAGAGATTATCTAATTATGAGCTTTTAAAAAAATGTTTGATATTTTGGCCTTGTAAAACAAGATTATAAAGTATTACGAGATTATGTTAGTATCCAATTTAGTTTTAATTTTCCCTACTTATTTAAATGTAATATCTCCCTCAAACATGTAACTTACGATAATTAATATAAAACAAAATAGATAATTGGTGAGGAATGGCCCAGGGAGGGGTTAGTGAGGTGCCTGGGAAAACATTAAGAATTTGATATTGTAAAAAAAAACTCTTTTAGTAACGAAAGCCGCATTTTAAGAAAGAGGGAGATCATTTGGATAGTCTTTGTAAAGAAATGTCCTTTAAAAATTGACGTTCTATTAATCTTGCTTAAATATGATGGTAGAAAATTATCAGAATCTTAAAAATAAATCTGATACTGAATAATTAAAATGTAAATATCTCTCTAAATTATATAAATAAATAAAATTATGAGCATATAAAGTCACAATAGGTGAGGTTTTGGCCCAGGAGGGGGTGTTGAGGCGCCTGGGATAGTAAGAATTGTGACAAATAGAAAATAAACATGAAATTTTAATAGTCAAAATTCCATCTTTTTAAAGAATAATATTTGTAATTTCGGCCTTTTTAAAATTATTATTTGATATTTCTGACATTTAAAACAAAATTAAACATTCCAAGAAGATTATGATAGTATCAGATTTATTTTTAATTTTCCAAACTCTTTTAAATGTGACATATTCCCTCAAACATAAAATGAAAATTAGTAAAACTGAAATTGTGGGGGCTTTAGGTGAATAATTGTCCATAAAATGTATTAGAAGAGCATGCGATAAGTACAAAATAACGCGATAAATATTAATGTAAAAAACCTCTTGTAGAGAAATGTGCTCTTTAGGAAAAAAGGGAATTTCACAAAACCTTCATTTTTGACGTTCTATGATAATTTTCTAACTGTGACGCTAAAATAGTCGGAGAATTTAAAAAATGAATTGGATACTAACCGATTAAAATGTAAATGTCTCTCTCATTCATACTATAAAATAAATTATAAGGAAATAATGCCACGAAAGGTGAGGTTTGGCCCAGGAAGGGGATGCTGAGGCGCCTGGGAATGCATGAAATGTGGCAAATAGTAAATAGTTATAAAATTTAATCGTGAAATAAACTGTACATTCTACGTGAGAGATTATCTATATATGAGCTTTTAAAAAATGTTTGATATTTTGGCCTTGTATAACAAAATTATAAAGTATTACCAGATTATGTTAGTATCCAATTTAGTTTTAATTTTCCCTACTTATTTAAATGTAAAATCTCCCTCAAACATGTAACTTACGATAATTAATATAAAACAAAATAGATAATAGGTGAGGAATGGCCCAGGGAGGGGTTAGTGAGGTGCCTGGGAAAACATTAAGAATTTGATATTGTAAAAAAAACTCTTTTAGTAACGAAAGCCGCATTTTAAGAAAGAGGGAGATCATTTGGATAGTCTTTGTAAAGAAATGTCCTTTAAAAATTGACGTACTATTAATCTTGCTTAAATATGATGGTGGAAAATTATCAGAATCTTAAAAATAAATCTGATACTGAATAATTAAAATGTAAATATCTCCCTAAATTATATAAATAAATAAAATTATGAGCATCTAAAGTCACAATAGGTGAGGTTTTGGCCCAGGAGGGGGTGTTGAGGCGCCTGGGATAGCAAGAAATTTGACAAATAGAAAATAAACATGAAATTTTAATAGTCAAAATTCCAACTTTTTAAAGAATAATATTTGTAATTTCGGCCTTTTTAAAATTATTATTTGATATTTCTGACATTTAAAACAAAATTAAACATTCCAAGAAGATTTTGATAGTATCAGATTTATTTTTAATTTTCCAAACTTTTTTACATGTGATATATTCCCTCAAACATAAAATGAAAATTAGATAAAATTGAAATTGTAGCGGCTTTAGGTGAATAATTGTCGATAAAATGTATTAGAAGAGCATGCGATAAGTACAAAATAACGCGATAAATATTAATGTAAAAAACCTCTTATAGAGAAATGTGCACTTTAGGAAAATAGGGAATTTCACAAAAACCTTCATTTTTGACATTCTATGATATTTTTCTAACTGAGACGCTAAAATAGTCGGAGAATTTAAAAAATGAATTGGATACTAACCGATTAAAATGTAACTGTCTCTCTCATTCATACTATAAAATAAATTATAAGGAAATAATGCCACAAAAGGTGGGGTTTGGCCCAGGAGGGGGTTGTTGAGGCGCCTGGGAATGCATGAAATGTGGCAAATAGTAAATAGTTATAAAATTTAATCGTGAAATAAACTGTACATTCTACGTGAGAGTTTATCTAATTATGAGCTTTTAAAAAAATGTTTGATATTTTGGCCTTGTAAAACAAAATTATAAAGTATTACGAGATTATGTTAGTATCCAATTTAGTTTTAATTTTCCCTACTTATTTAAATGTAAAATCTCCCTCAAACATGTAACTTACGAAAATTAATATAAAACAAAATAGATAATAGGTGAGGAATGGCCCAGGGAGGGGTGAGTGAGGTGCCTGGGAAAACATTAAGAATTTGATATTGTAAAAAAAAACTCTTTTAGTAACGAAAGCCGCATTTTAAGAAAGAGGGAGATCATTTGGATAGTCTTTGTAAAGAAATGTCCTTTAAAAATTGACGTTCTATTAATCTTGCTTAAATATGATGGTGGAAAATTATCAGAATCTTAAAAATAAATCTGATACTGAATAATTAAAATGTAAATATCTCTCTAAATTATATAAATAAATAAAATTATGAGCATATAAAGTCACAATAGGTGAGGTTTTGGCCCAGGAGGGGGTGTTGAGGCGCCTGGGATAGCAAGAAATGTGACAAATAGAAAATAAACATGAAATTTTAATAGTCAAAATTCCATCTTTTTAAAGAATAATATTTGAAATTTCGAACATTTTTAAAATTATTATTTGATATTTCTGACATTTAAAACAAAATTAAACATTCCAAGAAGATTATGATAGTATCAGATTTATTTTTAATTTTCCAAACTTTTTTAAATGTGATATATTCCCTCAAACATAAAATGAAAATTAGTAAAGCTGAAATTGTGGCGGCTTTAGGTGAATAATTGTCCATAAAATGTATTAGAAGAGAATGCGATAAGTACAAAATAACGCGATAAATATTAATGTAAAAAACCTCTTATAGAGAAATGTGCACTTTAGGAAAATAGGGAATTTCACAAAAACCTTCATTTTTGACATTCTATGATAATTTTCTAACTGTGACGCTAAAATAGTCGGAGAATTTAAAAAATGAATTGGATACTAACCGATTAAAATGTAAATGTCTCCCTCATTCATACTATAAAATAAATTATAAGGAAATAATGCCACGAAAGGTGAGGTTTGGCCCAGGAAGGGGTTGTTGAGGCGCCTGGGAATGCATGAAATGTGGCAAATAGTAAATAGTTATAAAATTTAATCGTGAAATAAACTGTACATTCTACGTGAGAGATTATCTAATTATGAGCTTTTAAAAAAATGTTTGATATTTTGGCCTTGTAAAACAAAATTATAAAGTATTACCAGATTATGTTAGTATCCAGTTTAGTTTTAATTTTCCCTACTTATTTAAATGTAAAATCTCCCTCAAACATGTAACTTACGATAATTAATATAAAACAAATAGATAATAGGTGAGGAATGGCCCAGTGAGGGGTTAGTGAGGTGCCTGGGAAAACATTAAGAATTTGATATTGTAAAAAAAAACTCTTTTAGTAACGAAAGACGCGTTTTAAGAAAGAGGGAGATCATTTGGATAGTCTTTGTAAAGAAATGTCCTTTAAAAATTGACGTTCTATTAATCTTGCTTAAATATGATGGTGGAAAATTATCAGAATCTTAAAAATAAATCTAATACTGAATAATTAAAATGTAAATATCTCTCGAAATTATATAAATAAATAAAATTATGAGCATATAAAGTCACAATAGGTGAGGTTTTGGTTCAGGAGGGTGTGTAGAGGCGCCTGGGATAGCAAGAATTGTGACAAATAGAAAATAAACATGAAATTTTAATAGTCAAAATTCCATATTTTTAAAGAATAATATTTGTAATTTCGGCTTTTTTAAAATTATTATTTGATATTTCTGACATTTAAAAGAAAATTAAACATTCCAAGAAGATTATGATAGTATCAGATTTATTTTTAATTTTCCAAACTTTTTTAAATGTGATATATTCCCTCAAACATAAAATGAAAATTAGTAAAACTGAAATTGTGGCGGCTTTAGGTGAATAATTGTCCATAAAATGTATTAGAAGAGCATGCGATAAGTACAAAATAACGCGATAAATATTAATGTAAAAAACCTCTTACAGAGAAATGTGCACTTTAGGAAAATAGGGAATTTCACAAAAACCGTCATTTTTGACGTTCTATCATAATTTTCTAACTTTGACGCTAAAATAGTCTGAGAATTTAAAAAATGAATTGGATACTAACCGATTAAAATGTAAATGTCTCTCTCATTCATACTATAAAATAAATTGTAAGGAAATAATGCCACGAAAGGTGAGGTTTGGCCCAGTAAGGGGTTGTTGAGGCGCCTGAGAATGCATGAAATGTGGCAAATAGTAAATAGTTATAAAATTTAATCGTGAAATAAACTGTACATTCTACGTGAGAGATTATCTAATTATGAGCTTTTAAAAAAATGTTTGATATTTTGGCCTTGTAAAACAAAATTATAAAGTATTACGAGATTATGTTAGTATCCAATTTAGTTTTAATTTTCCCTACTTATTTAAATGTAAAATCTCCCTCGAACATGTAACTTACGATAATTAATATAAAACAAAATAGATATCAGGTGAGGAATGGCCCAGGGAGGGGTTAGTGAGGTGCCTGGGAAAACATTTAGAATTTGATATTGTAAAAAAAACTCTTTTAGTAACGAAAGCCGCATTTTAAGAAAGAGGGAGATCATTTGGATAGTCTTTCTAAAGAAATGTCCTTTAAAAATTGACGTTCTATTAATCTTGCTTAAATATGATGGTGGAAAAGTATGAGAATCTTAAAAATAAATCTGATACTGAATAATTAAAATGTAAATATCTCTCTAAATTATATAAATAAATAAAATTATGAGCACATAAAGTCACAATAGGTGAGGTTTTGGCCCAGGAGGGGGTGTTGAGGCGCCTGGGATAGCAAGAAATCTGACAAATAGAAAATAAACATGAAATTTTTATAGTTAAAATTCCATCTTTTTAAAGAATAATATTTGTAATTACGGCCTTTTTAAAATTATTATTTGATATTTCTGACATTTAAAACAAAATTAAACATTCCAAGAAGATTATGATAGTATCAGATTTATTTTTATTTTTCCAAACTTTTTTAAATGTGATATATTCCCTCAAACATAAAATGAAAATTAGTAAAACTGAAATTGTGGCGGCTTTAGGTGAATAATTGTCCATAAAATGTATTAGAATAGAATGCGATAAGTACAAAATAACGCGATAAATATTAATGTAAAAAACCTCTTATAGAGAAATGTGCACTTTAGGAAAATGGGGAATTTCACAAAAACCTTCATTTTTGACATTCTATGATAATTTTCTAACTGTGACACTAAAATAGTCGGAGAATTTAAAAAATGAATTGGATACTAACCGATTAAAATGTAAATGTCTCTCTCATTCATACTATAAAAAAAATTATAAGGAAATAATGCCGCAAAAGGTGAGGTTTCGCCCAGGAAGGGGTTGTTGAGGCGCCTGGGAATGCATGAAATGTGGCAAATAGTAAATAGTTATAAAATTTAATCGTGAAATAAACTGTACATTCTACGTGAGAGTTCATCTAATTATGAGCTTTTAAAAAAATGTTTGATATTTTGGCCTTGTAAAACAAAATTATAAAGTATTACGAGATTATGTTAGTATCCAATTTAGTTTTAATTTTCCCTACTTATTTAAATGTAAAATCTCCCTCAAACATGTAACTTACGAAAATTAATATAAAACAAAATAGATAATAGGTGAGGAATGGCCCAGGGAGGGGTTAGTGAGGTGCCTGGGAAAACATTAAGAATTTGATATTGTAAAAAAAACTCTTTTAGTAACGAAAGCCGCATTTTAAGAAAGAGGGAGATCATTTGGATAGTCTTTGTAAAGAAATGTCCTTTAAAAATTGACGTTCTATTAATCTTGCTTAAATATGATGTTGGAAAATTATCACAATCTTAAAAATAAATCTGATACTGAATAATTAAAATGTAAATATCTCTCTAAATTATATAAATAAATAAAATTATGAGCATATAAAGTCACAATAGGTGAGGTTTTGGCCCAGGAGGGGGTGTTGAGGCGCCTGGGATAGCAAGAAATGTGACAAATAGAAAATAAACATGAAATTTTAATAGTCAAAATTCCATCTTTTTAAAGAATAATATTTGAAATTTCGAACATTTTTAAAATTATTATTTGATATTTCTGACATTTAAAACAAAATTAAACATTCCAAGAAGATTATGATAGTATCAGATTTATTTTTAATTTTCCAAACTTTTTTAAATGTGATATATTCCCTCAAACATAAAATGAAAATTAGTAAAGCTGAAATTGTGGCGGCTTTAGGTGAATAATTGTCCATAAAATGTATTAGAAGAGAATGCGATAAGTACAAAATAACGCGATAAATATTAATGTAAAAAACCTCTTATAGAGAAATGTGCACTTTAGGAAAATAGGGAATTTCACAAAAACCTTCATTTTTGACATTCTATGATAATTTTCTAACTGTGACGCTAAAATAGTCGGAGAATTTAAAAAATGAATTGGATACTAACCGATTAAAATGTAAATGTCTCCCTCATTCATACTATAAAATAAATTATAAGGAAATAATGCCACGAAAGGTGAGGTTTGGCCCAGGAAGGGGTTGTTGAGGCGCCTGTGAATGCATGAAATGTGGCAAATAGTAAATAGTTATAAAATTTAATCGTGAAATAAACTGTACATTCTACGTGAGAGATTATCTAATTATGAGCTTTTAAAAAAATGTTTGATATTTTGGCCTTGTAAAACAAAATTATAAAGTATTACCAGATTATGTTAGTATCCAGTTTAGTTTTAATTTTCCCTACTTATTTAAATGTAAAATCTCCCTCAAACATGTAACTTACGATAATTAATATAAAACAAATAGATAATAGGTGAGGAATGGCCCAGTGAGGGGTTAGTGAGGCGCCTGAGAATGCATGAAATGTGGCAAATAGTAAATAGTTATAAAATTTAATCGTGAAATAAACTGTACATTCTACGTGAGAGATTATCTAATTATGAGCTTTTAAAAAAATGTTTGATATTTTGGCCTTGTAAAACAAAATTATAAAGTATTACGAGATTATGTTAGGATCCAATTTAGTTTTAATTTTCCCTACTTATTTAAATGTAAAATCTCCCTCGAACATGTAACTTACGATAATTAATATAAAACAAAATAGATATCAGGTGAGGAATGGCCCAGGGAGGGGTTAGTGAGGTGCCTGGGAAAACATTAAGAATTTGATATTGTAAAAAAAACTCTTTTAGTAACGAAAGCCGCATTTTAAGAAAGAGGGAGATCATTTGGATAGTCTTTCTAAAGAAATGTCCTTTAAAAATTGACGTTCTATTAATCTTGCTTAAATATGATGGTGGAAAAGTATGAGAATCTTAAAAATAAATCTGATACTGAATAATTAAAATGTAAATATCTCTCTAAATTATATAAATAAATAAAATTATGAGCACATAAAGTCACAATAGGTGAGGTTTTGGCCCAGGAGGGGGTGTTGAGGCGCCTGGGATAGCAAGAAATCTGACAAATAGAAAATAAACATGAAATTTTTATAGTTAAAATTCCATCTTTTTAAAGAATAATATTTGTAATTACGGCCTTTTTAAAATTATTATTTGATATTTCTGACATTTAAAACAAAATTAAACATTCCAAGAAGATTATGATAGTATCAGATTTATTTTTAATTTTCCAAACTTTTTTAAATGTGATATATTCCCTCAAACATAAAATGAAAATTAGTAAAACTGAAATTGTGGCGGCTTTAGGTGAATAATTGTCCATAAAATGTATTAGAATAGAATGCGATAAGTACAAAATAACGCGATAAATATTAATGTAAAAAACCTCTTATAGAGAAATGTGCACTTTAGGAAAATGGGGAATTTCACAAAAACCTTCATTTTTGACATTCTATGATAATTTTCTAACTGTGACACTAAAATAGTCGGAGAATTTAAAAAATGAATTGGATACTAACCGATTAAAATGTAAATGTCTCTCTCATTCATACTATAAAAAAAATTATAAGGAAATAATGCCACAAAAGGTGAGGTTTCGCCCAGGAAGGGGTTGTTGAGGCGCCTGGGAATGCATGAAATGTGGCTAAATAGTTATAAAATTTAATCGTGAAATAAACTGTACATTCTACGTGAGAGATTATCTAATTATGAGCTTTTAAAAAAATGTTTGATATTTTGGCCTTGTATAAGAAAATCATAAAGTATTACCAGATTATATTAGTATCCAATTTAGTTTTAATTTTCCCTACTTATTTAAATGTAAAATCTCCCTCAAACATGTAACTTACGTTAATTAATATAAAACAAATAGATAATAGGTGAGGAATGGCCCAGGGAGGGGTTACTGAGGTGCCTGGGAAAACATTAAGAATTTAATAATGTAAAAAAAACTCTTTTAGTAACGAAAGCCGCATTTTAAGAAAGAGGGAGATCACTTGGATAGTCTTTGTAAAGAAATGTCCTTTAAAAATTGACGTTCTATTAATCTTGCTTAAATATGATGGTGGAAAAGTATCATAATCTTAAAAATAAATCGGATACTGAATAATTAAAATGTAAATATCTCTCTAAATTATATAAATAAATACAGTTATGAGCATATAAAGTCACAATAGGTGAGGTTTTGGCCCAGGAGGGGGTGTTGAGGCGCCTGGGATAGCAAGACATGTGACAAATAGAAAATAAACAGGAAATTTTAATAGTCAAAATTCCATCTTTTTAAAGAATAATATTTGTAATTCCGGCATTTTTAAAATTATTATTTGATATTTCTGACATTTAAAACAAAATTAAACATTCCAAGAAGATTATGATAGTATCAGATTTCTTTTTAATTTTCCAAACTTTTTTAAATGTGATATATTCCCTCAAACATAAAATGAAAATTAGTAAAACTGAAATTGTGGCGGCCTTAGGTGAATAATTGTCCATAAAATGTATTAGAAGAGCATGCGATAAGTACAAAATAACGCGGTAAATATTAATGTAAAGAACCTCTTATAGAGAAATGTGCACTTTAGGAAAATAGGGAATTTCACAAAAACCTTCATTTTTGACGTTCTATGATAATTTTCTAACTGTGACGCTAAAATATTCGGAGAATTTAAAAAATGAATTGGATACTAACCGATTAAAATGTAAATGTCTCTCTCATTCATACTATAAAATAAATTATAAGGAAATAATGCCACGAAAGGTGAGGTTTGGCCCAGGAAGGGGTTGTTGAGGCGCCTGGGAATGCATGAAATGTGGCAAATAGTAAATAGTTATAAAATTTAATCGTGAAATAAACTGTAAATTCTACGTGAGAGATTATCTAATTATGAGCTTTTAAAAAAATGTTTGATATTTTGGCCTGTTAAAACAAAATTATAAAGTATTACCAGATTATGTTAGTATCCAATTTAGTTTTAATTTTCCCTACTTATTTAAACGTAAAATCTCCCTCAAACATGTAACTTACGATAATTAATATAAAACAAAATACATATCAGGTGAGGAATGGCCCAGGGAGGGGTTAGTGAGGTGCCTGGGAAAACATTAAGAATTTGATATTGTAAAAAAAACTCTTTTAGTAATGAAAGCCGCATTTTAAGAAAGAGGGAGATCATTTGGATAGTCTTTGTAAAGAAATGTCCTTTAAAAATTGACGTTCTATTAATCTTGCTTAAATATGATGGTAGAAAATTATCAGAATCTTAAAAATAAATCTGATACAGAATAATTAAAATGTAAATATCTCTCTAAATTATATAAATAAATAAAATTATGAGCATATAAAGTAACAATAGGTGAGGTTTTGGCCCAGGAGGGGGTGTTGAGGCGCCTGGGATAGCAAGAAATGTGACAAATAGAAAATAAACATGAAATTTTAATAGTCAAATTTCCATCTTTTTAAAGAATAATATTTGTAATTTCGGCCTTTTTAAAATTATTATTTGATATTTCTAACATTTAAAACAAAATTAAACATTCCAAGAAGATTATGATAGTATCAGATTTATTTTTAATTTTCCAAACTTTTTTAAATGAGACATATTCCCTCAAACATAAAATGAAAATTAGTAAAACAGAAATTGTGGCGGCTTTAGGTGAATAATTGTCCATAAAATGTATTAGAAGAGCATGCGATAAGTACAAAATAACGCGATAAATATTAATGTAAAGAACCTCTTATAGAGAAATGTGCACTTTAGGAAAATAGGGAATTTCACAAAAACCTTCATTTTTGACGTTCTATGATAATTTTCTAACTGTGACGCTAAAATAGTCGGAGAATTTAAAAAATGAATTGGATACTAACCGATTAAAATGTAAATGTCTCTCTCATTCATACTATAAAATAAATTATAAGGAAATAATTCCACGAAAGGTGAGGTTTCGCCCAGGAAGGGGTTGTTGAGGCGCCTGGGAATGCATGAAAAGTGGCAAATAGTAAATAGTTATAAAATTTAATCGTGAAATAAACTGTACATTCTACGTGAGAGATTATCTAATTATGAGCTTTTAAAAAAATGTTTGATATTTTCGCCTTGTAAAACAAAATTATAAAGTTTTACGAAATTATGTTAGTATTCAATTTAGTTTTAATTTTCCCTACTTATTTAAATGTAATATCTCCCTCAAACATGTAACTTACGATAATTAATATAAAACAAAATAGATAATTGGTGAGGAATGGCCCAGGGAGGGTTTAGTGAGGTGCCTGGGAAAACATTAAGAATTTGATATTGTAAAAAAAAAACTCTTTAATAACGAAAGCCGCATTTTAAGAAAGAGGGAGATCATTTGGATAGTCTTTCTATAGAAATGTCCTTTAAAAATTGACGTTCTATTAATCTTGCTTAAATATGATGGTGGAAAATTATCAGAATCTTAAAAATAAATCTGATACTGAATAATTAAAATGTAAATATCTCTCTAAATTATATAAATAAATAAAATTATGAGCACATAAAGTCACAATAGGTGAGGTTTTGGCCAGGAGGGGGTGTTGAGGCGCCTGGGATAGCAAGAAATCTGACAAATAGAAAATAAACATGAAATTTTTATAGTTAAAATTCCATCTTTTTAAAGAATAATATTTGTAATTACGGCCTTTTTAAAATTATTATTTGATATTTCTGACATTTAAAACAAAATTAAACATTCCAAGAAGATTATGATAGTATCAGATTTATTTTTAATTTTCCAAACTTTTTTAAATGTGATATATTCCCTCAAACATAAATGAAAATTAGTAAAACTGAAATTGGGGCGGCTTTAAGTGAATAATTGTCCATAAAATGTATTAGAAGAGAATGCGATAAGTACAAAATAACGCGATAAATATTAATGTAAAAAACCTCTTATAGAGAAATGTGCACTTTAGGAAAATAGGGAATTTCACAAAAACCTTCATTTTTGACATTCTATGATAATATTCTAACTGTGATGCTAAAATATTCGGAGAATTTAAAAAATGAATTGGATACTAACCGATTAAAATGTAAATGTCTCTCTCATTCATACTATAAAATAAATTATAAGGAAATAATACCACGATAGGTGAGGTTTGGCCCAGGAAGGGGTTTTTGAATTTCCTGGGAATGCATGAAATGTGGCAAATAGTAAATAGTTATAAAATTTAATCGTGAAATAAACTGTACATTCTATGTGAGAGATTATCTAATTATGAGCTTTTAAAAAAATGTTTGATATTTTGGCCTTGTAAAACAAAATTATAAAGTATTACGAGATTATGTTAGTATCCAATTTAGTTTTAATTTTCCCTACTTATTCAAATGTAAAATCACCCACAAACATGTAACTTACGATAATTAATATAAAACAAATAGATAATAGGTGAGGAATGTCCAGGGAGGGGTTAGTGAGGTGCCTGGGAAAACATTAAGAATTTGATATTGAAAAAAAAATTCTTTTAGTAACGAAAGCCGCATTTTAAGAAAGAGGGAGATCATTTGGATAGTCTTTGTAAAGAAAAATCCTTTAAAAATTGACGTTCTATTAATCTTGCTTAAATATGATGGTGGAAAATTATCAGAATCTTTAAAGTAAATCTGATACTGAATAATTAAAATGTAAATATCTCTCTAAATTATATAAATAAATAAAATTATGAGCATATAAAGTCACAATAGGTGAGGTTTTGGCCCAGGAGGGGGTGTTGAGGCGCCTGGGATAGCAAGAAATGTGACAAATAGAAAATAAACATGAAATTTTAATAGTCAAATTTCCATCTTTTTTAAGAATAATATTTGTAATTTCGGCCTTTTTAAAATTATTATTTGATATTTCTAACATTTAAAACAAAATTAAACATTCCAAGAAGATTATGATAGTATCAGATTTATTTTTAATTTTCCAAACTTTTTTAAATGAGACATATTCCCTCAAACATAAAATGAAAATTAGTAAAACTGAAATTGTGGCGGCTTTAGGTGAATAATTGTCCATAAAATGTATTAGAAGAGCATGCGATAAGTACAAAATAACGCGATAAATATTAATGTAAAGAACCTCTTATAGAGAAATGTGCACTTTAGGAAAATAGGGAATTTCACAAAAACCTTCATTTTTGACGTTCTATGATAATTTTCTAACTGTGACGCTAAAATAGTCGGAGAATTTAAAAAATGAATTGGATACTCACCGATTAAAATGTAAATGTCTCTCTCATTCATACTATAAAATAAATTATAAGGAAATAATTCCACGAAAAGTGAGGTTTCGCCCAGGAAGGGGTTGTTGAGGCGCCTGGGAATGCATGAAAAGTGGCAAATAGTAAATAGTTATAAAATTTAATCGTGAAATAAACTGTACATTCTACGTGAGAGATTATCTAATTATGAGCTTTTAAAAAAATGTTTGATATTTTCGCCTTGTAAAACAAAATTATAAAGTTTTACGAAATTATGTTAGTATTCAATTTAGTTTTAATTTTCCCTACTTATTTAAATGTAATATCTCCCTCAAACATGTAACTTACGATAATTAATATAAAACAAAATAGATAATTGGTGAGGAATGGCCCAGGGAGGGGTTAGTGAGGTGCCTGGGAAAACATTAAGAATTTGATATTGTAAAAAAAAAACTCTTTAATAACGAAAGCCGCATTTTAAGAAAGAGGGAGATCATTTGGATAGTCTTTCTAAAGAAATGTCCTTTAAAAATTGACGTTCTATTAATCTTGCTTAAATATGATGGTGGAAAATTATCAGAATCTTAAAAATAAATCTGATACTGAATAATTAAAATGTAAATATCTCTCTAAATTATATAAATAAATAAAATTATGAGCATATGAAGTCACAATAGGTGAGGTTTTGGCCCAGGAGGGGGTGTTGAGGCGCCTGGGATAGCAAGAATTGTGACAAATAGAAAATAAACATGAAATTTTAATAGTCAAAATTCCATCTTTTTAAAGAATAATATTTGTAATTTCGGCCTTTTTAAAATTATTATTTGATATTTCTGACATTTAAAACAAAATTAAACATTCCAAGAAGATTTTGATAGTATCAGATTTATTTTTAATTTTCCAAACTTTTTTACATGTGATATATTCCCTCAAACATAAAATGAAAATTAGATAAAATTGAAATTGTAGCGGCTTTAGGTGAATAATTGTCGATAAAATGTATTAGAAGAGCATGCGATAAGTACAAAATAACGCGATAAATATTAATGTAAAAAACCTCTTATAGAGAAATGTGCACTTTAGGAAAATAGGGAATTTCACAAAAACCTTCATTTTTTACATTCTATGATAATTTTCTAACTGAGACGCTAAAATAGTCGGAGAATTTAAAAAATGAATTGGATACTAACCGATTAAAATGTAAATGTCTCTCTCATTCATACTATAAAATAAATTATAAGGAAATAATGCCACAAAAGGTGAGGTTTGGCCCAGGAGGGGGTTGTTGAGGCGCCTGGGAATGCATGAAATGTGGCAAATAGTAAATAGTTATAAAATTTAATCGTGAAATAAACTGTACATTCTACGTGAGAGATTATCTAATTATGAGCTTTTAAAAAAATGTTTGATATTTTGGCCTTGTAAAACAAAATTATAATGTATTACGAGATTATGTTAGTATCCAATTTAGTTTTAATTTTCCCTACTTATTTAAATGTAAAATCTCCCTCAAACATGTAACTTACGATAATTAATATAAAACAAAATAGATATCAGGTGAGGAATGGCCCAGGGAGGGGTTAGTGAGGTGCCTGGGAAAACATTAAGAATTTGATATTGTAAAAAAAACTTTTTTAGTAACGAAAGCCGCATTTTAAGAAAGAGGGAGATCATTTGGATAGTCTTTCTAAAGAAATGTCCTTTAAAAATTGACGTTCTATTAATCTTGCTTAAATATGATGGTGGAAAAGTATGAGAATCTTAAAAATAAATCTGATACTGAATAATTAAAATGTAAATATCTCTCTAAATTATATAAATAAATAAAATTATGAGCACATAAAGTCACAATAGGTGAGGTTTTGGCCAGGAGGGGGTGTTGAGGCGCCTGGGATAGCAAGAAATCTGACAAATAGAAAATAAACATGAAATTTTTATAGTTAAAATTCCATCTTTTTAAAGAATAATATTTGTAATTACGGCCTTTTTAAAATTATTATTTGATATTTCTGACATTTAAAACAAAATTAAACATTCCAAGAAGATTATGATAGTATCAGATTTATTTTTAATTTTCCAAACTTTTTTAAATGTGATATATTCCCTCAAACATAAATGAAAATTAGTAAAACTGAAATTGGGGCGGCTTTAAGTGAATAATTGTCCATAAAATGTATTAGAAGAGAATGCGATAAGTACAAAATAACGCGATAAATATTAATGTAAAAAACCTCTTATAGAGAAATGTGCACTTTAGGAAAATAGGGAATTTCACAAAAACCTTCATTTTTGACGTTCTATGATAATTTTCTAACTGTGACGCTAAAATAGTCGGAGAATTTAAAAAATGAATTGGATACTAACCGATTAAAATGTAAAAGTCTCTCTCATTCATACTATAAAATAAATTATAAGGAAATAATGCCACGAAAGGTGAGGTTTGGCCCAGGAAGGGGTTGTTGAGGCGCCTGGGAATGCATGAAATGTGGCAAATAGTAAATAGTTATAAAATTTAATCGTGAAATAAACTGTACATTCTACGTGGGAGATTATCTAATTATGAGCTTTTAAAAAGTGTTTGATATTTTGGCCTTGTAAAACAAAATTATAAAGTATTACGAGATTATGTTAGTATCCAATTTAGTTTTAATTTTCCCTACTTATTTAAATGTAAAATCTCCCTCAAACATGTAACTTACGATAATTAATATAAAACAAAATAGATAATTGGTGAGGAATGGCCCAGGGAGGGGTTAGTGAGGTGCCTGGGAAAACATTAAGAATTTGATATTGTAAAAAAAACTCTTTTAGTAAAGAAAGCCGCATTTTAAGAAAGAGGGAGATCATTTGGATAGTCTTTTTAAAGAAATGTCCTTTAAAAATTGACGTTCTATTAATCTTGCTTAAATATGATGGTGGAAAATTATCAGAATCTTAAAAATAAATCTGATACTGAATAATTAAAATGCAAATATCTCTCTAAATTATATAAATAAATAAAATTATGAGCATATAATGTCACAATAGGTGAGGTTTTGGCCCAGGAGGGGGTGTTGAGGCGCCTGGGATAGCAAGAAATGTGACAAATAGAAAATAAACATGAAATTTTAATAGTCAAAATTCCATCTTTTTAAAGAATAATATTTGTAATTTCGGCCTTTTTAAAATTATTATTTGATATTTCTGACATTTAAAACAAAATTAAACATTCCATGAAGATCATGATATTATCAGATTTATTTTTAATTTTCCAAACTTTTTAAAACGTGATATATTCCCTCAAACATAAAATGAAAATTAGTAAAACTGAAATTGTGGCGGCTTTAGGTGAATAATTGTCCATAAAATGTATTAGAAGAGAATGCGATAAGTACAAAAGAACGCGATAAATATTAATGTAAAAAACCTCTTATAGAGAAATGTGCACTTTAGGAAAATAGGGAATTTCACAAAAACCTTCATTTTTGACGTTCTATGATAATTTTCTAACTGTGACGCTAAAATAGTCGGAGAATTTAAAAAATGAATTGGATACTAACCGATTAAAATGTAAAAGTCTCTCTCATTCATACTATAAAAAAAATTATAAGGAAATAATGCCACAAAAGGTGAGGTTTGGCCCAGGAGGGGGTTGTTGAGGCGCATGGGAATGCATGAAGTGTGGCAAATAGTAAATAGTTATAAAATTTTATCGTAAAATAAACTGTACATTCTACGTGAGAGATTATCTAATTATGAGCTTTTAAAAAAATGTTTGATATTTTGCCTTGTAAAACAAAATTATAAAGTATTACGAGATTATGTTAGTATCCAATTTAGTTTTAATTTTCCCTCCTTATTCAAATGTAAAATCACCCACAAACATATAACTTACGATAATTAATATAAAACAAATTGATAATAGGTGAGGAATGGCCCAGGGAGGGGTTAGTGAGGTGCCTGGGAAAGCATTAAGAATTTGATATTGAAAAAAAAAATTCTTTTAGTAACGAAAGCCGCATTTTAAGAAAGAGGGAGATCATTTGGATAGTCTTTGTAAAGAAATGTCTTTTAAAAATTGACGTTCTATTAATCTTGCTTAAATATGATGGTGGAAAATTATCAGAATCTTAAAAATAAATCTGATACTGAATAATTAAAATGTAAATATCTCTCTAAATTATATAAATAAATAAAATTATGAGCATATAAAGTCACAATAGGTGAGGTTTTGGCCCAGGAGGGTGTGTTGAGGCGCCTGGGATAGCAAGAATTGTGACAAATAGAAAATAAACATGAAATTTTAATAGTCAAAATTCCATCTTTTTAAAGAATAATATTTGTAATTTCGGCCTTTTTAAAATTATTATTTGATATTTCTGACATTTAAAACAAAATTAAACATTCCAAGAAGATTATGATGTTATCAGATTTATTTTTAATTTTCCAAACTTTTTTAAATGTGATATATTCCCTCAAACATAAAAATAAAATTAGTAAAACTGAAATTGTGGCAGCCTTAGGTGAATAATTGTCCATAAAATGTATTAGAAGAGCATGCGATAAGTACAAAATAACGCGATAAATATTAATGTAAAGAACCTCTTATAGAGAAATGTGCACTTTAGGAAAATAGGGAATTTCACAAAAACCTTCATTTTTGACGTTCTATGATAATTTTCTAACTGTGACGCTAAAATAGTCGGAGAATTTAAAAAATGAATTGGATACTAACCGATTAAAATGTAAATGTCTCTCTCATTCATGCTATAATATAAATTATAAGAAAATAATGCCACGATAGGTGAGGTTTGGCCCAGGAAGGGGTTGTTGAGGCGCCTGGGAATGCATGAAATGTGGCAAATAGTAAACAGTTATAAAATTTAATCGTGAAATAAACTGTACATTCTACGTGGGAGATTATCTAATTATGAGCTTTTAAAAAGTGCTTGATATTTTGGCCTTGTAAAACAAAATTATAAAGTATTACGAGATTATGTTAGTATCCAATTTAGTTTTAATTTTCCCTACTTATTTAAATGTAAAATCTCCCTCAAACATGTAACTTACGATAATTAATATAAAACAAAATAGATAATTGGTGAGGAATGGCCCAGGGAGGGGTTAGTGAGGTGCCTGGGAAAACATTAAGAATTTGATATTGTAAAAAAAACTCTTTTAGTAATGAAAGCCGCATTTTAAGAAAGAGGGAGATCATTTGGATAGTCTTTGTAAAGAAATGTCCTTTAAAAATTGACGTTCTAATAATCTTGCTTAAATATGATGGTGGAAAATTATCAGAATCTTAAAAGTAAAGCTGATACTGAATAATTAAAATGTAAATATCTCTCTAAATTATATAAATAAATAAAATTATGAGCAAATAAAGTCACAATAGGTGAGGTTTTGGCCCAGGAGGGTGTGTTGAGGCGCCTGGGATAGCAAGAATTGTGACAAATAGAAAATAAACATGAAATTTTAATAGTCAAAATTCCATCTTTTTAAAGAATAATATTTGTAATTTCGGCCTTTTTAAAATTATTATTTGATATATCTGACATTTAAAACAAAATTAAACATTCCAAGAAGATTATGATAGTACCAGATTTATTTTTAATTTTCCAAACTTTTTTAAATGTGATATATTCCCTCAAACATAAATTGAAAATTAGTAAAACTGAAATTGTGGCGGCTTTAGGTGAATAATTGTGCATAAAATGTATTAGAAGAGAATGCGATAAGTACAAAATAACGCGATAAATATTAATGTAAAAAACCTCTTATAGAGAAATGTGCACTTTAGGAAAATAGGGAATTTCACAAAAACCTTCATTTTTGACGTTCTATGATAATTTTCTAACTGTGACGCTAAAATAGTCGGAGAATTTAAAAAATGAATTGGATACTAACCGATTAAAATGTAAAAGTCTCTCTCATTCATACTATAAAATAAATTATAAGGAAATAATGCCACGAAAGGTGAGGTTTGGCCCAGGAAGGGGTTGTTGAGGCGCCTGGGAATGCATGAAATGTGGCAAATAGTAAATAGTTATAAAATTTAATCGTGAAATAAACTGTACATTCTACGTGGGAGATTATCTAATTATGAGCTTTTAAAAAGTGTTTGATATTTTGGCCTTGTAAAACAAAATTACAAAGTATTACGAGATTATGTTAGTATCCAATTTAGTTTTAATTTTCCCTACTTATTTAAATGTAAAATCTCCCTCAAACATGTAACTTACGATAATTAATATGAAACAAAATAGATAATAGGTGAGGAATGCCCCAGGGAGGGGTTAGTGAGGTGCCTGGGAAAACATTAATAATTTGATATTGTAAAAAAAACTCTTTTAGTAATGAAAGCCGCATTTTCAGAAAGAGGGAGATCATTTGGATAGTCTTTGTAAAGAATTGTCCTTTAAAAATTGACGTTCTATTAATCTTTCTTAAATATGATGGTGGAAAATTAGCAGAATCTTAAAAATAAATCTGATACTGAATAATTAAAATGTAAATATCTCTCTAAATTATATAAATAAATACAATTATGAGCATATAAAGTCACAATAGGTGAGGTTTTGGCCCAGGAGGGGGTGTTGAGGCGCCTGGGATAGCAAGAATTGTGACAAATAGAAAATAAACATGAAATTTTAATAGTCAAAATTCCATCTTTTTAAAGAATAATATTTGTAATTTCGGCCTTTTTAAAATTATTATTTGATATTTCTGACATTTAAAACAAAATTAAACATTCCAAGAAGATCATGATATTATCAGATTTATTTTTAATTTTCCAAACTTTTTAAAACGTGATATATTCCCTCAAACATAAAATGAAAATTAGTAAAACTGAAATTGTGGCGGCTTTAGGTGAATAATTGTCCATAAAATGTATTAGGAGAGAATGCGATAAGTACAAAAGAACGCGATAAATATTAATGTAAAAAACCTCTTATAGAGAAATGTGCACTTTAGGAAAATAGGGAATTTCACAAAAACCTTCATTTTTGACGTTCTATGATAATTTTCTAACTGTGACGCTAAAATAGTCGGAGAATTTAAAAAATGAATTGGATACTAACCGATTAAAATGTAAAAGTCTCTCTCATTCATACTATAAAATAAATTATAAGGAAATAATGCCACAAAAGGTGAGGTTTGGCCCAGGAGGGGGTTGTTGAGGCGCCTGGGAATGCATGAAATGTGGCAAATAGTAAATAGTTATAAAATTTTATCGTAAAATAAACTGTACATTCTACGTGAGAGATTATCTAATTATGAGCTTTTAAAAAAATGTTTGATATTTTGCCTTGTAAAACAAAATTATAAAGTATTACGAGATTATGTTAGTATCCAATTTAGTTTTAATTTTCCCTCCTTATTCAAATGTAAAATCACCCACAAACATATAACTTACGATAATTAATATAAAACAAATTGATAATAGGTGAGGAATGGCCCAGGGAGGGGTTAGTGAGGTGCCTGGGAAAGCATTAAGAATTTGATATTGAAAAAAAAAATTCTTTTAGTAACGAAAGCCGCATTTTAAGAAAGAGGGAGATCATTTGGATAGTCTTTGTAAAGAAATGTCTTTTAAAAATTGACGTTCTATTAATCTTGCTTAAATATGATGGTGGAAAATTATCAGAATCTTAAAAATAAATCTGATACTGAATAATTAAAATATAAATATCTCTCTAAATTATATAAATAAATAAAATTATGAGCACATAAAGTCACAATAGGTGAGGTTTTGGCCCAGGAGGGGGTGTTGAGGCGCCTGGGATAGCAAGAATTGTGACAAATAGAAAACAAACATGAAATTTTAATAGTCAAAATTCCATCTTTTTAAAGAATAATATTTGTAATTTCGGCCTTTTTAAAATTATTATTTGATATATCTGACATTTAAAACAAAATTAAACATTCCAAGAAGATTATGATAGTACCAGATTTATTTTTAATTTTCCAAACTTTTTTAAATGTGATATATTCCCTCAAACATAAATTGAAAATTAGTAAAACTGAAATTGTGGCGGCTTTAGGTGAATAATTGTGCATAAAATGTATTAGAAGAGAATGCGATAAGTACAAAATAACGCGATAAATATTAATGTAAAAAACCTCTTATAGAGAAATGTGCACTTTAGGAAAATAGGGAATTTCACAAAAACCTTCATTTTTGACGTTCTATGATAATTTTCTAACTGTGACGCTAAAATAGTCGGAGAATTTAAAAAATGAATTGGATACTAACCGATTAAAATGTAAAAGTCTCTCTCATTCATACTATAAAATAAATTATAAGGAAATAATGCCACGAAAGGTGAGGTTTGGCCCAGGAAGGGGTTGTTGAGGCGCCTGGGAATGCATGAAATGTGGCAAATAGTAAATAGATATAAAATTTAATCGTGAAATAAACTGTACATTCTACGTGGGAGATTATCTAATTATGAGCTTTTAAAAAGTTTTTGATATTTTGGCCTTGTAAAACAAAATTATAAAGTATTACGAGATTATGTTAGTATCCAATTTAGTTTTAATTTTCCCTACTTATTTAAATGTAAAATCTCCCTCAAACATGTAACTTACGATAATTAATATGAAACAAAATAGATAATAGGTGAGGAATGCCCCAGGGAGGGGTTAGTGAGGTGCCTGGGAAAACATTAATAATTTGATATTGTAAAAAAAACTCTTTTAGTAATGAAAGCCGCATTTTCAGAAAGAGGGAGATCATTTGGATAGTCTTTGTAAAGAATTGTCCTTTAAAAATTGACGTTCTATTAATCTTTCTTAAATATGATGGTGGAAAATTAGCAGAATCTTAAAAATAAATCTGATACTGAATAATTAAAATGTAAATATCTCTCTAAATTATATAAATAAATAAAATTATGAGCATATAAAGTCACAATAGGTGAGGTTTTGGCCCAGGAGGGGGTGTTGAGGCGCCTGGGATAGCAAGAATTGTGACAAATAGAAAACAAACATGAAATTTTAATAGTCAAAATTCCATCTTTTTAAAGAATAATATTTGTAATTTCGGCCTTTTTAAAATTATTATTTGATATATCTGACATTTAAAACAAAATTAAACATTCCAAGAAGATTATGATAGTACCAGATTTATTTTTAATTTTCCAAACTTTTTTAAATGTGATATATTCCCTCAAACATAAATTGAAAATTAGTAAAACTGAAATTGTGGCGGCTTTAGGTGAATAATTGTGCATAAAATGTATTAGAAGAGAATGCGATAAGTACAAAATAACGCGATAAATATTAATGTAAAAAACCTCTTATAGAGAAATGTGCACTTTAGGAAAATAGGGAATTTCACAAAAACCTTCATTTTTGACGTTCTATGATAATTTTCTAACTGTGACGCTAAAATAGTCGGAGAATTTAAAAAATGAATTGGATACTAACCGATTAAAATGTAAATGTCTCTCTCATTCATACTATAAAATAAATTATAAGGAAATAATGCCACAAAAGGTGAGGTTTGGCCCAGGAGGGGGTTGTTGAGGCGCCTGGGAATGCATGAAATGTGGCAAATAGTAAATAGTTATAAAATTTAATCGTGAAATAAACTGTACATTCTACGTGAGAGATTATCTAATTATGAGCTTTTAAAAAAATGTTTGATATTTTGGCCTTGTAAAACAAAATTATAAAGTATTACGAGATTATGTTAGTATCCAATTTAGTTTTAATTTTCCCTACTTATTTAAATGTAAAATCTCCCTCAAACATGTAACTTACGATAATTAATATAAAACAAAATAGATATCAGGTGAGGAATGGCCCAGGGAGGGGTTAGTGAGGTGCCTGGGAAAACATTAAGAATTTGATATTGTAAAAAAAACTCTTTTAGTAACGAAAGCCGCATTTTAAGAAAGAGGGAGATCATTTGGATAGTCTTTCTAAAGAAATGTCCTTTAAAAATTGACGTTCTATTAATCTTGCTTAAATATGATGGTGGAAAAGTATGAGAATCTTAAAAATAAATCTGATACTGAATAATTAAAATGTAAATATCTCTCTAAATTATATAAATAAATAAAATTATGAGCACATAAAGTCACAATAGGTGAGGTTTTGGCCAGGAGGGGGTGTTGAGGCGCCTGGGATAGCAAGAAATCTGACAAATAGAAAATAAACATGAAATTTTTATAGTTAAAATTCCATCTTTTTAAAGAATAATATTTGTAATTACGGCCTTTTTAAAATTATTATTTGATATTTCTGACATTTAAAACAAAATTAAACATTCCAAGAAGATTATGATAGTATCAGATTTATTTTTAATTTTCCAAACTTTTTTAAATGTGATATATTCCCTCAAACATAAATGAAAATTAGTAAAACTGAAATTGGGGCGGCTTTAAGTGAATAATTGTCCATAAAATGTATTAGAAGAGAATGCGATAAGTACAAAATAACGCGATAAATATTAATGTAAAAAACCTCTTATAGAGAAATGTGCACTTTAGGAAAATAGGGAATTTCACAAAAACCTTCATTTTTGACGTTCTATGATAATTTTCTAACTGTGACGCTAAAATAGTCGGAGAATTTAAAAAATGAATTGGATACTAACCGATTAAAATGTAAAAGTCTCTCTCATTCATACTATAAAATAAATTATAAGGAAATAATGCCACGAAAGGTGAGGTTTGGCCCAGGAAGGGGTTGTTGAGGCGCCTGGGAATGCATGAAATGTGGCAAATAGTAAATAGTTATAAAATTTAATCGTGAAATAAACTGTACATTCTACGTGGGAGATTATCTAATTATGAGCTTTTAAAAAGTGTTTGATATTTTGGCCTTGTAAAACAAAATTATAAAGTATTACGAGATTATGTTAGTATCCAATTTAGTTTTAATTTTCCCTACTTATTTAAATGTAAAATCTCCCTCAAACATGTAACTTACGATAATTAATATAAAACAAAATAGATAATTGGTGAGGAATGGCCCAGGGAGGGGTTAGTGAGGTGCCTGGGAAAACATTAAGAATTTGATATTGTAAAAAAAACTCTTTTAGTAATGAAAGCCGCATTTTAAGAAAGAGGGAGATCATTTGGATAGTCTTTTTAAAGAAATGTCCTTTAAAAATTGACGTTCTATTAATCTTGCTTAAATATGATGGTGGAAAATTATCAGAATCTTAAAAATAAATCTGATACTGAATAATTAAAATGCAAATATCTCTCTAAATTATATAAATAAATAAAATTATGAGCATATAATGTCACAATAGGTGAGGTTTTGGCCCAGGAGGGGGTGTTGAGGCGCCTGGGATAGCAAGAAATATGACAAATAGAAAATAAACATGAAATTTTAATAGTCAAAATTCCATCTTTTTAAAGAATAATATTTGTAATTTCGGCCTTTTTAAAATTATTATTTGATATTTCTGACATTTAAAACAAAATTAAACATTCCATGAAGATCATGATATTATCAGATTTATTTTTAATTTTCCAAACTTTTTAAAACGTGATATATTCCCTCAAACATAAAATGAAAATTAGTAAAACTGAAATTGTGGCGGCTTTAGGTGAATAATTGTCCATAAAATGTATTAGAAGAGAATGCGATAAGTACAAAAGAACGCGATAAATATTAATGTAAAAAACCTCTTATAGAGAAATGTGCACTTTAGGAAAATAGGGAATTTCACAAAAACCTTCATTTTTGACGTTCTATGATAATTTTCTAACTGTGACGCTAAAATAGTCGGAGAATTTAAAAAATGAATTGGATACTAACCGATTAAAATGTAAAAGTCTCTCTCATTCATACTATAAAAAAAATTATAAGGAAATAATGCCACAAAAGGTGAGGTTTGGCCCAGGAGGGGGTTGTTGAGGCGCATGGGAATGCATGAAGTGTGGCAAATAGTAAATAGTTATAAAATTTTATCGTAAAATAAACTGTACATTCTACGTGAGAGATTATCTAATTATGAGCTTTTAAAAAAATGTTTGATATTTTGCCTTGTAAAACAAAATTATAAAGTATTACGAGATTATGTTAGTATCCAATTTAGTTTTAATTTTCCCTCCTTATTCAAATGTAAAATCACCCACAAACATATAACTTACGATAATTAATATAAAACAAATTGATAATAGGTGAGGAATGGCCCAGGGAGGGGTTAGTGAGGTGCCTGGGAAAGCATTAAGAATTTGATATTGAAAAAAAAAATTCTTTTAGTAACGAAAGCCGCATTTTAAGAAAGAGGGAGATCATTTGGATAGTCTTTGTAAAGAAATGTCTTTTAAAAATTGACGTTCTATTAATCTTGCTTAAATATGATGGTGGAAAATTATCAGAATCTTAAAAATAAATCTGATACTGAATAATTAAAATGTAAATATCTCTCTAAATTATATAAATAAATAAAATTATGAGCATATAAAGTCACAATAGGTGAGGTTTTGGCCCAGGAGGGTGTGTTGAGGCGCCTGGGATAGCAAGAATTGTGACAAATAGAAAATAAACATGAAATTTTAATAGTCAAAATTCCATCTTTTTAAAGAATAATATTTGTAATTTCGGCCTTTTTAAAATTATTATTTGATATTTCTGACATTTAAAACAAAATTAAACATTCCAAGAAGATTATGATGTTATCAGATTTATTTTTAATTTTCCAAACTTTTTTAAATGTTATATATTCCCTCAAACATAAAAATAAAATTAGTAAAACTGAAATTGTGGCAGCCTTAGGTGAATAATTGTCCATAAAATGTATTAGAAGAGCATGCGATAAGTACAAAATAACGCGATAAATATTAATGTAAAGAACCTCTTATAGAGAAATGTGCACTTTAGGAAAATAGGGAATTTCACAAAAACCTTCATTTTTGACGTTCTATGATAATTTTCTAACTGTGACGCTAAAATAGTCGGAGAATTTAAAAAATGAATTGGATACTAACCGATTAAAATGTAAATGTCTCTCTCATTCATGCTATAAAATAAATTATAAGAAAATAATGCCACGATAGGTGAGGTTTGGCCCAGGAAGGGGTTGTTGAGGCGCCTGGGAATGCATGAAATGTGGCAAATAGTAAACAGTTATAAAATTTAATCGTGAAATAAACTGTACATTCTACGTGGGAGATTATCTAATTATGAGCTTTTAAAAAGTGTTTGATATTTTGGCCTTGTAAAACAAAATTATAAAGTATTACGAGATTATGTTAGTATCCAATTTAGTTTTAATTTTCCCTACTTATTTAAATGTAAAATCTCCCTCAAACATGTAACTTACGATAATTAATATAAAACAAAATAGATAATTGGTGAGGAATGGCCCAGGGAGGGGTTAGTGAGGTGCCTGGGAAAACATTAAGAATTTGATATTGTAAAAAAAACTCTTTTAGTAATGAAAGCCGCATTTTAAGAAAGAGGGAGATCATTTGGATAGTCTTTGTAAAGAATTGTCCTTTAAAAATTGACGTTCTATTAATCTTTCTTAAATATGATGGTGGAAAATTAGCAGAATCTTAAAAATAAATCTGATACTGAATAATTAAAATGTAAATATCTCTCTAAATTATATAAATAAATACAATTATGAGCATATAAAGTCACAATAGGTGAGGTTTTGGCCCAGGAGGGGGTGTTGAGGCGCCTGGGATAGCAAGAATTGTGACAAATAGAAAATAAACATGAAATTTTAATAGTCAAAATTCCATCTTTTTAAAGAATAATATTTGTAATTTCGGCCTTTTTAAAATTATTATTTGATATTTCTGACATTTAAAACAAAATTAAACATTCCAAGAAGATTATGATAGTATCAGATTTATTTTTAATTTTCCAAACTTTTTTACATGTGATATATTCCCTCAAACATAAAAAGAAAATTAGTAAAACTGAAATTGTGGCGGCCTTAGGTGAATATTTGTCCATAAAATGTATTAGAAGAGCATGCGATAAGTAAAAATTACGCGATAAATATTAATGTAAAGAACCTCTTATAGAGAAATGTGCACTTTAGGAAAATAGGGAATTTCACAAAAACCTTCATTTTTGACGTTCTATGATAATTTTCTAACTGTGACGCTAAAATATTCGGAGAATTTAAAAAATGAATTGGATACTAACCGATTAAAATGTAAAAGTCTCTCTCATTCATACTATAAAATAAATTATAAGGAAATAATGCCACAAAAGGTGAGGTTTGGCCCAGGAGGGGGTTGTTGAGGCGCCTGGGAATGCATGAAATGTGGCAAATAGTAAATAGTTATAAAATTTTATCGTAAAATAAACTGTACATTCTACGTGAGAGATTATCTATATATGAGCTTTTAAAAAAATGTTTGATATTTTGGCCTTGTATAACAAAATTATAAAGTATTACCAGATTATGTTAGTATCAAATTTAGTTTTAATTTTCCCTACTTATTTAAATGTAAAATCTCCCTCAAACATGTAACTTACGTTAATTAATATAAAACAAATAGATAATAGGTGAGGAATGGCCCAGGGAGGGGTTAGTGAGGTGCCTGGGAAAACATTAAGAATTTGATATTGTAAAAAAAACTCTTTTAGTAACGAATGCCGCATTTTAAGAAAGAGGGAGATCATTTGGATAGTCTTTGTAAAGAAATGTCCTTTAAAAATTGACGTTCTATTAATCTTGCTTAAATATGATGGTGGAAAATTATCAGAATCTTAAAAATAAATCTGATACTGAATAATTAAAATGTAAATATCTCTCTAAATTATATAAATAAATAAAATTATGAGCATATAATGTCACAATAGGTGAGGTTTTGGCCCAGGAGGGGGTGTTGAGGCGCCTGGGATAGCAAGAAATGTGACAAATAGAAAATAAACATGAAATTTTAATAGTCAAAATTCCATCTTTTTAAAGAATAATATTTGTAATTTCGGCCTTTTTAAAATTATTATTTGATATTTCTGACATTTAAAACAAAATTAAACATTCCAAGAAGATCATGATATTATCAGATTTATTTTTAATTTTCCAAACTTTTTAAAACGTGATATATTCCCTCAAACATAAAATGAAAATTAGTAAAACTGAAATTGTGGCGGCTTTAGGTGAATAATTGTCCATAAAATGTATTAGGAGAGAATGCGATAAGTACAAAAGAACGCGATAAATATTAATGTAAAAAACCTCTTATAGAGAAATGTGCACTTTAGGAAAATAGGGAATTTCACAAAAACCTTCATTTTTGACGTTCTATGATAATTTTCTAACTGTGACGCTAAAATAGTCGGAGAATTTAAAAAATGAATTGGATACTAACCGATTAAAATGTAAAAGTCTCTCTCATTCATACTATAAAATAAATTATAAGGAAATAATGCCACAAAAGGTGAGGTTTGGCCCAGGAGGGGGTTGTTGAGGCGCCTGGGAATGCATGAAATGTGTCAAATAGTAAATAGTTATAAAATTTTATCGTAAAATAAACTGTACATTCTACGTGAGAGATTATCTAATTATGAGCTTTTAAAAAAATGTTTGATATTTTGCCTTGTAAAACAAAATTATAAAGTATTACGAGATTATGTTAGTATCCAATTTAGTTTTAATTTTCCCTCCTTATTCAAATGTAAAATCACCCACAAACATATAACTTACGATAATTAATATAAAACAAATTGATAATAGGTGAGGAATGGCCCAGGGAGGGGTTAGTGAGGTGCCTGGGAAAGCATTAAGAATTTGATATTGAAAAAAAAAATTCTTTTAGTAACGAAAGCCGCATTTTAAGAAAGAGGGAGATCATTTGGATAGTCTTTGTAAAGAAATGTCTTTTAAAAATTGACGTTCTATTAATCTTGCTTAAATATGATGGTGGAAAATTATCAGAATCTTAAAAATAAATCTGATACTGAATAATTAAAATATAAATATCTCTCTAAATTATATAAATAAATAAAATTATGAGCATATAAAGTCACAATAGGTGAGGTTTTGGCCCAGGAGGGGGTGTTGAGGCGCCTGGGATAGCAAGAATTGTGACAAATAGAAAACAAACATGAAATTTTAATAGTCAAAATTCCATCTTTTTAAAGAATAATATTTGTAATTTCGGCCTTTTTAAAATTATTATTTGATATATCTGACATTTAAAACAAAATTAAACATTCCAAGAAGATTATGATAGTACCAGATTTATTTTTAATTTTCCAAACTTTTTTAAATGTGATATATTCCCTCAAACATAAATTGAAAATTAGTAAAACTGAAATTGTGGCGGCTTTAGGTGAATAATTGTGCATAAAATGTATTAGAAGAGAATGCGATAAGTACAAAATAACGCGATAAATATTAATGTAAAAAACCTCTTATAGAGAAATGTGCACTTTAGGAAAATAGGGAATTTCACAAAAACCTTCATTTTTGACGTTCTATGATAATTTTCTAACTGTGACGCTAAAATAGTCGGAGAATTTAAAAAATGAATTGGATACTAACCGATTAAAATGTAAAAGTCTCTCTCATTCATACTATAAAATAAATTATAAGGAAATAATGCCACGAAAGGTGAGGTTTGGCCCAGGAAGGGGTTGTTGAGGCGCCTGGGAATGCATGAAATGTGGCAAATAGTAAATAGATATAAAATTTAATCGTGAAATAAACTGTACATTCTACGTGGGAGATTATCTAATTATGAGCTTTTAAAAAGTGTTTGATATTTTGGCCTTGTAAAACAAAATTATAAAGTATTACGAGATTATGTTAGTATCCAATTTAGTTTTAATTTTCCCTACTTATTTAAATGTAAAATCTCCCTCAAACATGTAACTTACGATAATTAATATGAAACAAAATAGATAATAGGTGAGGAATGCCCCAGGGAGGGGTTAGTGAGGTGCCTGGGAAAACATTAATAATTTGATATTGTAAAAAAAACTCTTTTAGTAATGAAAGCCGCATTTTCAGAAAGAGGGAGATCATTTGGATAGTCTTTGTAAAGAATTGTCCTTTAAAAATTGACGTTCTATTAATCTTTCTTAAATATGATGGTGGAAAATTAGCAGAATCTTAAAAATAAATCTGATACTGAATAATTAAAATGTAAATATCTCTCTAAATTATATAAATAAATACAATTATGAGCATATAAAGTCACAATAGGTGAGGTTTTGGCCCAGGAGGGGGTGTTGAGCCGCCTGGGATACCAAGAATTGTGACAAATAGAAAATAAACATGAAATTTTAATAGTCAAAATTCCATCTTTTTAAAGAATTATATTTGTAATTTCGGCCTTTTTAAAATTATTATTTGATATTTCTGACATTTAAAACAAAATTAAACATTCCAAGAAGATTATGATAGTGATTGATTTTTTTTCAATTTTCCAAACTTTTTTACATGTGATATATTCCCTCAAACATAAAAAGAAAATTAGTAAAACTGAAATTGTGGCGGCCTTAGGTGAATAATTGTCCATAAAATGTATTAGAAGAGCATGCGATAAGTAAAAATTACGCGATAAATATTAATGTAAAGAACCTCTTATAGAGAAATGTGCACTTTAGGAAAATAGGGAATTTCACAAAAACCTTCATTTTTGACGTTCTATGATAATTTTCTAACTGTGACGCTAAAATAGTCGGAGAATTTAAAAAATGAATTGGATACTAACCGATTAAAATGTAAAAGTCTCTCTCATTCATACTATAAAATAAATTATAAGGAAATAATGCCACAAAAGGTGAGGTTTGGCCCAGGAGGGGGTTGTTGAGGCGCCTGGGAATGCATGAAATGTGGCAAATAGTAAATAGTTATAAAATTTTATCGTAAAATAAACTGTACATTCTACGTGAGAGATTATCTATATATGAGCTTTTAAAAAAATGTTTGATATTTTGGCCTTGTATAACAAAATTATAAAGTATTACCAGATTATGTTAGTATCCAATTTAGTTTTAATTTTCCCTACTTATTTAAATGTAAAATCTCCCTCAAACATGTAACTTACGTTAATTAATATAAAACAAATAGATAATAGGTGAGGAATGGCCCAGGGAGGGGTTAGTGAGATGCCTGGGAAAACATTAAGAATTTGATATTGTAAAAAAAACTCTTTTAGTAACGAATGCCGCATTTTAAGAAAGAGGGAGATCATTTGGATAGTCTTTGTAAAGAATTGTCCTTTAAAAATTGACGTTCTATTAATCTTGCTTAAATATGATGGTGGAAAATTAGCAGATTCTTAAAAATAAATCTGATACTGAATAATTAAAATGTAAATATCTCTCTAAATTATATAAATAAATAAAATTATGAGCATCTAAAGTCACAATAGGTGAGGTTTTGGCCCAGGAGGGGGTGTTGAGGCGCCTGGGATAGCAAGAAATTTGACAAATAGAAAATAAACATGAAATTTTAATAGTCAAAATTCCATCTTTTTAAAGAATAATATTTGTAATTTCGGCCTTTTTAAAATTATTATTTGATATTTCTGACATTTAAAACAAAATTAAACATTCCAAGAAGATTTTGATAGCATCAGATTTATTTTTAATTTTCCAAACTTTTTTACATGTGATATATTCCCTCAAACATAAAATGAAAATTAGATAAAATTGAAATTGTAGCGGCTTTAGGTGAATAATTGTCGATAAAATGTATTAGAAGAGCATGCGATAAGTACAAAATTACGCGATAAATATTAATGTAAAGAACCTCTTATAGAGAAATGTGCACTTTAGGAAAATAGGGAATTTCACAAAAACCTTCATTTTTGAAGTTCTATGATAATTTTCTAACTGAGACGCTAAAATAGTCGGAGAATTTAAATAATGAATTGGATACTAAACGATTAAAATGTAAATGTCTCTCTCATTCATACTATAAAATAAATTATAAGGAAATAATGCCACAAAAGGTGAGGTTTGGCCCAGGAGGGGGTTTTTGAGGCGCCTGGGAATGCATGAAATGTGGCAAATAGTAAATAGTTATAAAATTTAATCGTGAAATAAACTGTACATTCTACGTGAGAGATTATCTAATTATGAGCTTTTAAAAAAATGTTTGATATTTTGGCCTTGTATAACAAAATTATAAAGTATTACCAGATTATGTTAGTATCCAATTTAGTTTTAATTTTCCCTACTTATTTAAATGTAATATCTCCCTCAAACATGTAACTTACGATAACTAATATAAAACAAAATAGATAATAGGTGAGGAATGGCCCAGGGAGGGGTTAGTGAGGTGCCTGGGAAAACATTAAGAATTTGATATTCTAAAAAAAAAGTCTTTTAGTAACGAAAGCCGCATTTTAAGAAAGAGGGAGATCATTTGGATAGTCTTTGTAAAGAAATGTCCTTTAAAAATTGACGTTCTATTAATCTTGCTTAAATATGATGGTAGAAAATTATCAGAATCTTAAAAATAAATCTGATACTGAATAATTAAAATGTAAATATCTCTCTAAATTATATAAATAAATAAAATTATGAGCATATAAAGTCACAATAGGTGAGGTTTTGGCCCAGGAGGGGGTGTTGAGGCGCCTGGGATAGCAAGAAATGTGACAAATTGAAAATAAATATGAAATATTAATAGTCAAAATTCCATCTTTTTAAAGAATAATATTTGAAATTTCGAACATTTTTAAAATTATTATTTGATATGTCTGACATTTAAAACAAAATTAAACATTCCAAGAAGATTATGATAGTATCAGATTTATTTTTAATTTTCCAAACTTTTTTAAATGTGATATATTCCCTCAAACATAAAATGAAAATTAGAAAAATTGAAATTGTGGCGGCTTTACGTGAATAAGTGCCCATAAAATGTATTAGAAGAGCATGCGATAAGTACAAAATAACGCAATAAATATTAATGTAAAAAACCTCTTATAGAGAAGTGTGCACTTTAGGAAAATAGGGAATTTAACAAAAACCTTCATTTTTGTCATTCTATGATAATTTTCTAACTGTGACGCTAAAATATTCGGAGAATTTAAAAAATGAATTGGATACTAACCGATTAAAATGTAAATGTCTCTCTCATTCATACTATAAAATAAATTATAAGGAAATAATGCCACGAAAGGTGAGGTTTGGCCCAGGAAGGGGTTGTTGAGGCGCCTGGGAATGCATGAAAAGTGGCAAATAGTAAATAGTTATAAAATTTAATCGTCAAATAAACTGTACATTCTACGTGAGAGATTATCTAATTATGAGCTTTTAAAAAAATGTTTGATATTTTGACCTTGTAAAACAAAATTATAAAGTATTACGAGATTATGTTAGTATCCAATTTAGTTTTAATTTTCCCTACTTATTTAAATGTAAAATCTTCCTCAAACATGTAACTTACGTTAATTAATATAAAACAAATAGATAATAGGTGAGGAATGGCCCAGGGAGGGGTTAGTGAGGTACCTGGGAAAACATTAAGAATTTGATATTGAAAAAAAAATTCTTTTAGTAACGAAAGCCGCATTTTAAGAAAGAGGGAGATCATTTGGATAGTCTTTGTAAAGAAATGTCCTTTAAAAATTGACGTTCTATTAATCTTCCTTAAATATGATGGTGGAAAATTATCAGAATCTTAAAAGTAAATCTGATACTGAATAATTAAAATGTAAATATCTCTCTAAATTATATAAATAAATAAAATTATGAGCATATAAAGTCACAATAGGTGAGGTTTTGGCCCAGGAGGGGGTGTTGAGGCGCCTGGGATAGCAAGAATTGTGACAAATAGAAAACAAACATGAAATATTAATAGTCAAAATTCCATCTTTTTAAAGAATAATATTTGTAATTTCTGCATTTTTAAAATTATTATTTGATATTTCTGACATTTAAAACAAAATTAAACATTCCAAGAAGATTATGATAGAATCAGATTTATTTTTAATTTTCCAAACTTTTTAAAACG
The DNA here is from genome assembly GCA_963932465.1 of Maratus speciosus. Classification (NCBI taxonomy): domain Eukaryota; kingdom Metazoa; phylum Arthropoda; class Arachnida; order Araneae; family Salticidae; genus Maratus; species Maratus speciosus. Next base: position 635,742,911 of record OZ010786.1, read on the forward strand.
TGATATATTCCCTCAAACATAAAATGAAAATTAGTAAAACTGAAATTGTGGCGGCTTTAGGTGAATAGTTGTCCATAAAATGTATTAGAAGAGAATCCGATAAGTACAAAATAACGCGATAAATATTAATGTAAAAAACCTCTTATAGAGAAATGTGCACTTTAGGAAAATAGGGAATTTCACAAAAACCTTCATTTTTGACGTTCTATGATAATTTTCTAACTGTGACGCTAAAATAGTCAAAGAATTTAAAAAATGAATTGGATACTAACCGATTAAAATGTAAAAGACTCTCTCATTCATACTATAAAATAAATTATAAGGAAATAATGCCACAAAAGGTGAGGTTTGGCCCAGGAGGGGGTTGTTGAGGCGCCTGGGAATGCATGAAATGTGGCAAATAGTAAATAGTTATAAAATTTTATCGTAAAATAAACTGGACATTCTACGTGAGAGATTATCTATATATGAGCTTTTAAAAAAATGTTTGATATTTAGCCTTGTATAACAAAATTATAAAGTATTACCAGATTATGTTAGTATCCAATTTAGTTTTAATTTTCCCTACTTATTTAAATGTAAAATCTCCCTCAAACATGTAACTTACGATAATTAATATAAAACAAATAGATAATAGGTGAGGAATGGCCCAGGGAGGGGTTAGTGAGGTGCCTGGGAAAGCATTAAGAATTTGATATTGTAAAAAAAACTCTTTTAGTAACGAATGCCGCATTTTAAGAAAGAGGAAGATCATTTGGATAGTCTTTGTAAAGAAATGTCCTTTAAAAATTGACGTTCTATTAATCTTGCTTAAATATGATGGTGGAAAATTATCAGAATCTTAAAAGTAAATCTGATACTGAATAATTAAAATATAAATATCTCTCTAAATTATATAAATAAATAAAATTATGAGCATATAAAGTCACAATAGGTGAGGTTTTGGCCCAGGAGGGGGTGTTGAGGCGCCTGGGATAACAAGAATTGTGACAAATAGAAAACAAACATGAAATTTTAATAGTTAAAATTCCATCTTTTTAAAGAATAATATTTGTAATTACGGCCTTTTTAAAATTATTATTTGATATTTCTGACATTTAAAACAAAATTAAACATTCCAAGAAGATTATGATAGTACCAGATTTATTTTTAATTTTCCATACTTTTTTAAATGTGATATATTCCCTCAAACATAAATTGAAAATTAGTAAAACTGAAATTGTGGCGGCTTTAGGTGAATAATTGTCCATAAAATGTATTAGAAGAGAATGCGATAAGTACAAAATAACGCGATAAATATTAATGTAAAAAACCTCTTATAGAGAAATGTGCACTTTAGGAAAATAGGGAATTTCACAAAAACCTTCATTTTTGACGTTCTATGATAATTTTCTAACTGTGACGCTAAAATAGTCGGAGAATTTAAAAAATGAATTGGATACTAACCGATTAAAATGTAAAAGTCTCTCTCATTCATACTATAAAATAAATTATAAGGAAATAATGCCACGAAAGGTGAGGTTTGGCCCAGGAAGGGGTTGTTGAGGCGCCTGGGAATGCATGAAATGTGGCAAATAGTAAATAGTTATAAAATTTAATCGTGAAATAAACTGTACATTCTACGTGGGAGATTATCTAATTATGAGCTTTTAAAAAGTGTTTGATATTTTGGCCTTGTAAAACAAAATTATAAAGTATTACGAGATTATGTTAGTATCCAATTTAGTTTTAATTTTCCCTACTTATTTAAATGTAAAATCTCCCTCAAACATGTAACTTACGATAAATAATATAAAACAAAATAGATAATAGGTGAGGAATGGCCCAGGGAGGGGTTAGTGAGGTGCCTGGGAAAACATTAAGAATTTGATATTGTAAAAAAAACTCTTTTAGTAATGAAAGCCGCATTTTAAGAAAGAGGGAGATCATTTGGATAGTCTTTGTAAAGAAATGTCCTTTAAAATTTGACGTTTTATTAATCTTGCTTAAATATGATGGTGGAAAATTATCAGAATCTTAAAAATAAATCTGATACTGAATAATTAAAATGTAAATATCTCTCTAAATTATATAAATAAATAAAATTATGAGCATATAATGTCACAATAGGTGAGGTTTTGGCCCAGGAGGGGGTGTTGAGGCGCCAGGGATAGCAAGAAATGTGACAAATAGAAAATAAACATGAAATTTTAATAGTCAAAATTCCATCTTTTTAAAGAATAATATTTGTAATTTCGGCCTTTTTAAAATTATTATTAAATATTTCTGACATTTAAAACAAAACTAAACATTCCAAGAAGATTATGATAGTACCAGATTTATTTTTAATTTTCCAAACTTTTTTAAATGTGATATATTCCCTCAAACATAAAATGAAAATTAGTAAAACTGAAATTGTGGCGGCTTTAGGTGAATAATTGTCCATAAAATGTATTAGAAGAGCATGCGATAAGTACAAAATAACGCGATAAATATTAATGTAAAAAACCTCTTATAGAGAAATGTGCACTTTAGGAAAATAGGGAATTTCACAAAAACCTTCATTTTTGACATTCTATGATAATATTCTAACTGTGATGCTAAAATATTCGGAGAATTTAAAAAATGAATTGGATACTAACCGATTAAAATGTAAATATCTCTCTCATTCATACTATAAAATAAATTATAAGGAAATAATGCCACGATAGGTGAGGTTTGGCCCAGGAAGGGGTTTTTGAATTTCCTGGGAATGCATGAAATGTGGCAAATAGTAAATAGTTATAAAATTTAATAGTGAAATAAACTGTACATTCTACGTGAGAGATTATCTAATTATGAGCTTTTAAAAAAATGTTTGATATTTTGGCCTTGTATAACAAAATTATAAAGTATTACCAGATTATGTTAGTATCCAATTTAGTTTTTATTTTCCCTACTTATTTAAATGTAAAATCTCCCTCAAACATGTAATTTACGTTAATTAATATAAAACAAATAGATAATAGGTGAGGAATGGCCCAGGGAGGGGTTAGTGAGGTGCCTGGGAAAACATTAAGAATTTGATATTGTAAAAAAAACTCCTTTAGTAACGGATGCCGCATTTTAAGAAAGAGGGAGATCATATGGATAGTCTTTGTAAAGAAATGTCCTTTAAAAATTGACGTTCTATTAATCTTGCTTAAATATGATGGTGGAAAATTAGCAGAATCTTAAAAATAAATCTGATACTGAATAATTAATATGTAAATATCTCTCTAAATTATATAAATAAATAAAATTATGAGCATATAAAGTCACAATAGGTGAGGTTTTGGCCCAGGAGGGGGTGTTGAGGCGCCTGGGATAGCAAGACATCTGACAAATAGAAAATAAACAGGAAATTTTAATAGTCAAAATGCCATCTTTTTAAAGAAAAATATTTGTAATTTCGGCCTTTGTAAAATTATTATTTGATATTTCTGACATTTAAAACAAAATTAAACATTCCAAGAAGATTATGATAGTATCAGATTTATTTTTAATCTTCAAAACTTTTTTAAATGTGATATATTCCCTCAAACATAAAAAGAAAATTAGTAAAACTGAAATTGTGGCGGCCTTAGGTGAATAATTGTCCATAAATGTATTAGAAGAGCATGCGATAAGTACAAAATAACGCGATAAATATTAATGTAAAGAACCTCTTATAGAGAAATGTGCACTTTAGGAAAATAGGGAATTTCACAAAAACCTTCATTTTTGACGTTCTATGATAATTTTCTAACTGTGACGCTAAAATAGTCGGAGAATTTAAAAAATGAATTGGATACTAACCGATTAAAATGTAAATGTCTCTCTCATTCATACTATAAAATAAATTATAAGGAAATAATTCCACGAAAGGTCAGGTTTGGCCCAGGAAGGGGCTGTTGAGGCGCCTGGGAATGCATGAAAAGTGGCAAATAGTAAATAGTTATGAAATTTAATCGTGAAATAAACTGTACATTCTACGCTAGAGATTATCTAATTATGAGCTTTTAAAAAAATATTTGATATTTTGGCCTTGTAAAACAAAATTATAAAGTATTACGAGATTATGTTAGTATCCAATTTAGTTTTAATTTTCCCTACTTATTTAAATGTAAAATCTCCCTCAACCATGTAACTTACGATAATTAATATAAAACAAAATAGATATCAGGTGAGGAATGGCCCAGGGAGGGGTTAGTGAGGGTCCTGGGAAAACATTAAGAATTTGATATTGTAAAAAAAACTCTTTTAGTAATGAAAGCCGCATTTTAAGAAAGATGGAGATCATTTGGATAGTCTTTGTAAAGAAATGTCCTTTAAAAATTGACGTTCTATTAATCTTGCTTAAATACGATGGTGGAAAATTATCAGAATCTTAAAAATAAATCTGATACTGAATAATTAAAATGTAAATATCTCTCTAAATTATATAAATAAATAAAATTATGAGCATATAATGTCACAATAGGTGAGGTTTTGGCCCAGGAGGGGGTGTTGAGGCGCCTGGGATAGCAAGAATTGTGACAAATAGAAAATAAACATGAAATTTTAATAGTCAAAATTCCATCTTTTTAAAGAATAATATTTGTAATTTCGGCCTTTTTAAAATTATTATTAAATATTTCTGACATTTAAAACAAAACTAAACATTCCAAGAAGATTATGATAGTACCAGATTTATTTTTAATTTTCCAAACTTTTTTAAATGTGATATATTCCCTCAAACATAAAATGAAAATTAGTAAAACTGAAATTGTGGCGGCTTTAGGTGAATAATTGTCCATAAAATGTATTAGAAGAGCATGCGATAAGTACAAAATAACGCGATAAATATTAATGTAAAAAACCTCTTATAGAGAAATGTGCACTTTAGGAAAATAGGGAATTTCACAAAAACCTTCATTTTTGACATTCTATGATAATATTCTAACTGTGATGCTAAAATATTCGGAGAATTTAAAAAATGAATTGGATACTAACCGATTAAAATGTAAATATCTCTCTCATTCATACTATAAAATAAATTATAAGGAAATAATGCCACGATAGGTGAGGTTTGGCCCAGGAAGGGGTTTTTGAATTTCCTGGGAATGCATGAAATGTGGCAAATAGTAAATAGTTATAAAATTTAATAGTGAAATAAACTGTACATTCTACGTGAGAGATTATCTAATTATGAGCTTTTAAAAAAATGTTTGATATTTTGGCCTTGTATAACAAAATTATAAAGTATTACCAGATTATGTTAGTATCCAATTTAGTTTTTATTTTCCCTACTTATTTAAATGTAAAATCTCCCTCAAACATGTAACTTACGTTAATTAATATAAAACAAATAGATAATAGGTGAGGAATGGCCCAGGGAGGGGTTAGTGAGGTGCCTGGGAAAACATTAAGAATTTGATATTGTAAAAAAAACTCCTTTATTAACGGATACCGCATTTTAAGAAAGAGGGAGATCATATGGATAGTCTTTGTAAAGAAATGTCCTTTAAAAATTGACGTTCTATTAATCTTGCTTAAATATGATGGTGGAAAATTAGCAGAATCTTAAAAATAAATCTGATACTGAATAATTAATATGTAAATATCTCTCTATATTATATAAATAAATAAAATTATGAGCATATAAAGTCACAATAGGTGAGGTTTTGGCCCAGGAGGGGGTGTTGAGGCGCCTGGGATAGCAAGACATGTGACAAATAGAAAATAAACAGGAAATTTTAATAGTCAAAATGCCATCTTTTTAAAGAATAATATTTGTAATTTCGGCCTTTGTAAAATTATTATTTGATATTTCTGACATTTAAAACAAAATTAAACATTCCAAGAAGATTATGATAGTATCAGATTTATTTTTAATCTTCAAAACTTTTTTAAATGTGATATATTCCCTCAAACATAAAAAGAAAATTAGTAAAACTGAAATTGTGGCGGCCTTAGGTGAATAATTGTCCATAAATGTATTAGAAGAGCATGCGATAAGTACAAAATAACGCGATAAATATTAATGTAAAGAACCTCTTATAGAGAAATGTGCACTTTTGGAAAATAGGGAGTTTCACAAAAACCTTCATTTTTGACGTTCTATGATAATTTTCTAACTGTGACGCTAAAATAGTCGGAGAATTTAAAAAATGAATTGGATACTAACCGATTAAAATGTAAATGTCTCTCTCATTCATACTATAAAATAAATTATAAGGAAATAATGCCACGAAAGGTCAGGTTTGGCCCAGGAAGGGGTTGTTGAGGCGCCTGGGAATGCATGAAAAGTGGCAAATAGTAAATAGTTATGAAATTTAATCGTGAAATAAACTGTACATTCTACGCTAGAGATTATCTAATTATGAGCTTTTAAAAAAATATTTGATATTTTGGCCTTGTAAAACAAAATTATAAAGTATTACGAGATTATGTTAGTATCCAATTTAGTTTTAATTTTCCCTACTTATTTAAATGTAAAATCTCCCTCAACCATGTAACTTACGATAATTAATATAAAACAAAATAGATATCAGGTGAGGAATGGCCCAGGGAGGGGTTAGTGAGGGTCCTGGGAAAACATTAAGAATTTGATATTGTAAAAAAAACTCTTTTAGTAATGAAAGCCGCATTTTAAGAAAGAGGGAGATCATTTGGATAGTCTTTGTAAAGAAATGTCCTTTAAAAATTGACGTTCTATTAATCTTGATTAAATACGATGGTGGAAAATTATCAGAATCTTAAAGATAAATCTGATACTGAATAATTAAAATGTAAATATCTCTCTAAATTATATAAATAAATAAAATTATGAGCATATAATGTCACAATAGGTGAGGTTTTGGCCCAGGAGGGGGTGTTGAGGCGCCTGGGATAGCAAGAAATGTGACAAATAGAAAATAAACATGAAATTTTAAAAGTCAAAATTCCATCTTTTTAAAGAATAATATTTGTAATTTCGGCCTTTTTAAAATTATTATTTGATATTTCTGACATTTAAAACAAAATTAAACATTCCAAGAAGATCATGATAGTATCAGATTTATTTTTAATTTTCCAAACTTTTTAAAACCTGATATATTCCCTCAAACATAAAATGAAAATTAGTAAAACTGAAATTGTGGCGGCTTTAGGTGAATAATTGTCCATAAAATGTATTAGAAGAGCATGCGATAAGTACAAAATAACGCGATAAATATTAATGTAAAAAACCTCTTATGGAGAAATGTGCACTTTAGGAAAATAGGGAATTTCACAAAAACCTTCATTTTTGACATTCTATGATAATATTCTAACTGTGATGCTAAAATATTCGGAGAATTTAAAAAATGAATTGGATACTAACCGATTAAAATGTAAATGTCTCTCTCATTCATACTATAAAATAAATTATAAGGAAATAATGCCACGATAGGTGAGGTTTGGCCCAGGAAGGGGTTTTTGAATTTCCTGGGAATGCATGAAATGTGGCAAATAGTAAATAGTTATAAAATTTAATAGTGAAATAAACTGTACATTCTACGTGAGAGATTATCTAATTATGAGCTTTTAAAAAAATGTTTGATATTTTGGCCTTGTATAACAAAATTATAAAGTATTACCAGATTATGTTAGTATCCAATTTAGTTTTAATTTTCCCTACTTATTTAAATGTAAAATCTCCCTCAAACATGTAACTTACGTTAATTAATATAAAACAAATAGATAATAGGTGAGGAATGGCCCAGGGAGGGGTTAGTGAGGTGCCTGGGAAAACATTAAGAATTTGATATTGTAAAAAAAACTCTTTTAGTAATGAAAGCCGCATTTTAAGAAAGAGGGAGATCATTTGGATAGTCTTTGTAAAGAAATGTCCTTTAAAAATTGACGTTCTATTAATCTTGCTTAAATATGATGGTAGAAAATTATCAGAATCTTAAAAATAAATCTGATACTGAATAATTAAAATGTAAATATCTCTCTAAATTACATAAATAAATAAAATTATGAGCATATAAAGTCACAATAGGTGAGGTTTTGGCCCAGGAGGGGGTGTTGAGGCGCCTGGGATAGCAAGAAATGTGACAAATTGAAAACAAACATGAAATATTAATAGTCAAAATTCCATCTTTTTAAAGAATAATATTTGTAATTTCGGCCTTTTTAAAATTATTGTTTGATATTTCTGACATTTAAAACAAAATTAAACATTCCAAGAAGATTATGATAGTACCAGATTTATTTTTAATTTTCCAAACTTTTTTAAATGTGATATATTCCCTCAAACATAAAATGAAAATTAGTAAAACTGAAATTGTGGCGGCTTTAGGTGAATAATTGTCCATAAAATGTATTAGAAGAGAATGCGATAAGTACAAAATAACGCGATAAATATTAATGTAAAAAACCTCTTATAGAGAAATGTGCACTTTAGGAAAATAGGGAATTTCACAAAAACCTTCATTTTTGACGTTCTATGATAATTTTCTAACTCTGACGCTAAAATAGTCGGAGAATTTAAAAAATGAATTGGATACTAACCGATTAAAATGTAAAAGTCTCTCTCATTCATACTATAAAATAAATTATAAGGAAATAATGCCACGAAAGGTGAGGTTTGGCCCAGGAAGGGGTTGTTGAGGCGCCTGGGAATGCATGAAATGTGGCAAATAGTAAATAGTTATAAAATTTAATCGTGAAATAAACTGTACATTCTACGTGGGAGATTATCTAATTATGAGCCTTTAAAAAATGTTTGATATTTTGGCCTTGTAAAACAAAATTATAAAGTATTACGAGATTATGTTAGTATCCAATTTAGTTTTAATTTTCCCTCCTTATTCAAATGTAAAATCACCCACAAGCACATAACTTACGATAATTAATATAAAACAAAATAGATATCAGGTGAGGAATGGCCCAGGGAGGGGTTAGTGAGGTGCCTGGGAATGCATGAAAAGTGGCAAATAGTAAATAGTTATAAAATTTAATCGTGAAATAAACTGTACATTCTACGTGAGAGATTATCTAAGTATGAGCTTTTAAAAAAATGTTTGATATTTTGACCTTGTAAAACAAAATTATAAAGTATTACGAGATTATGTTAGTATCCAATTTAGTTTTAATTTTCCTTCCTTATTCAAATGTAAAATCACCCACAAACATATAACTTACGATAATTAATATAAAACAAATTGATAATAGGTGAGGAATGGCCCAGGGAGGGGTTAGTGAGGTGCCTGGGAAAACATTAAGAATTTGATATTGTAAAAAAAAACGCTTTTAGTAACGAAAGCCGCATTTTAAGAAAGAGGGAGATCATTTGGATAGTCTTTGTAAAGAATTGTCCTTTAAAAATTGACGTTCTATTAATCTTGCTTAAATATGATGGTGGAAAATTATGATAATCTTAAAAATAAATCTGATACTGAATAATTAAAATGTAAATATCTCTCTAAATTATATAAATAAATAAAATTATGAGCATATAAAGTCACAATAGGTGAGGTTTTGGCCCAGGAGGGGGTGTTGAGGCGCCTGGGATAGCAAGAAATGTGACGAATAGAAAATAAACATGAAATTTTAATAGTCAAAATTCCATCTTTTTAAAGAATAATATTTGTAATTTCGGCGTTTTTAAAATTATTATTTGATATTTCTGACATTTAAAACAAAATTAAACATTCCAAGAAGATCATGATAGTATCAGATTTATTTTTCATTTTCCAAACTTTTTTAAATGTGATATATTCCCTCAAACATAAAATGAAAATTAGTAAAACTGAAATTGTGGCAGCTTTAGGTGAATAATTGTCCATGAAATGTATTAGAAGAGCATGCGATAAGTACAAAATAACGCGATAAATATTAATGTAAAAAACCGCTTATAGAGAAATGTGCACTTTAGGAAAATAGGGAATTTCACAAAAACCTTCATTTTTGACGTTCTATGATAATTTTCCAACTGTGACGCTAAAATAGACGGAGAATTTAAAAAATGAATTGGATACTAACCGATTAAAATGTAAATGTCTCTCTCATTCATACTATAAAATAAATTATAAGGAAATAATGCCACGAAAGGTGAGGTTTGGCCCAGGAAGGGGTTGTTGAGGCGCCTGGGAATGCATGAAATGTGGCAAATAGTAAATAGTTATAAAATTTAATCGTGAAATAAACTGTACATTCTACGTGAGAGTTTATCTAATTATGAGATTTTAAAAAAATGTTTGATATTTTGGCCTTGTAAAACAAAATTATAAAGTATTACGAGATTATGTTAGTATCCAATTTAGTTATAATTTTCCCTACTTATTTAAATGTAAAATCTCCCTCAAACATGTAACTTACGATAATTAATATAAAACAAAATAGATAATAGGTGAGGAATGGCCCAGGGAGGGGTTAGTGAGGTGCCTGGGAAAACATTAAGAATTTGATATTGTAAAAAAAACTCTTTTAGTAATGAAAGCCACATTTTAAGAAAGAGGGAGATCATTTGGATAGTCTTTTTAAGAAATGTCCTTTAAAAATTGACGTTCTAATAATCTTGCTTAAATATGATGGTGGAAAATGATCAGAATCTTAAAAATAAATCTGATACTGAATAATTAAAATGTAAATATCTCTCTAAATTATATAAATAAATAAAATTATGAGCATATAAAGTCACAATAGGACAGGTTTTGGCCCAGGAGGGGGTGTTGAGGCGCCTGGGATAGCAAGAAATGTGACAAATAGAAAATAAACATGAAATTTTAATAGTCAAAATTCCATCTTTTTAAAGAATAATATTTGTAATTTCGACCTTTTTAAAATTATTATTTGATATTTCTGACATTTAAAACAAAATTAAACATTCCAAGAAGATCATGATAGTATCAGATTTATTTTTAATTTTCCAAACTTTTTAAAACGTGATATATTCCCTCAAACATAAAATTAAAATTAGTAAAACTGAAATTGTGGCGGCTTTAGGTGAATAATTGTCCATAAAATGTATTAGAAGAGAATGCGATAAGTACAAAATAACGCGATAAATATTAATGTAAAAAACCTCTTATAGAGAAATGTGCACTTTAGGAAAATAGGGAATTTCACAAAAACCTTCATTTTTGACGTTCTATGATAATTTTCTAACTGTGACGCTAAAATAGTCGGAGAATTTAAAAAATGAATTGGATACTAACCGATTAAAATGTAAAAGTCTCTCTCATTCATACTATAAAATAAATTATAAGGAAATAATGCCGCAAAAGGTGAGGTTTGGCCAGGAGGGGGTTGTTGAGGCGCCTGGGAATGCATGAAATGTGGCAAATAGTAAATAATTATAAAATTTTATCGTAAAATAAACTGTACATTCTACGTGAGAGATTATCTATATATGAGCTTTTTAAAAAATGTTTGATATTTTGGCCTTGTATAACAAAATTATAAAGTATTACCAGATTATGTTAGTATCCAATTTAGTTTTAATTTTCCCTACTTATTTAAATGTAATATCTCCCTCAAACATGTAACTTACGATAACTAATATAAAACAAAATAGATAATAGGTGAGGAATGGCCCAGGGAGGGGTTAGTGAGGTGCCTGGGAAAACATTAAGAATTTGATATTCTAAAGAAAAAGTCTTTTAGTAACGAAAGCCGCATTTTAAGAAAGAGGGAGATCATTTGGATAGTCTTTGTAAAGAAATGTCCTTTAAAAATTGACGTTCTATTAATCTTGCTTAAATATGATGGTAGAAAATTATCAGAATCTTAAAAATAAATCTGATACTGAATAATTAAAATGTAAATATCTCTCTAAATTATATAAATAAATAAAATTATGAGCATATAAAGTCACAATAGGTGAGGTTTTGGCCCAGGAGGGGGTGTTGAGGCGCCTGGGATAGCAAGAAATGTGACAAATTGAAAATAAATATGAAATATTAATAGTCAAAATTCCATCTTTTTAAAGAATAATATTTGAAATTTCGAACATTTTTAAAATTATTATTTGATATGTCTGACATTTAAAACAAAATTAAACATTCCAAGAAGATTATGATAGTATCAGATTTATTTTTAATTTTCCAAACTTTTTTAAATGTGATATATTCCCTCAAACATAAAATGAAAATTAGTAAAATTGAAATTGTGGCGGCTTTACGTGAATAATTGCCCATAAAATGTATTAGAAGAGCATGCGATAAGTACAAAATAACGCAATAAATATTAATGTAAAAAACCTCTTATAGAGAAGTGTGCACTTTAGGAAAATAGGGAATTTAACAAAAACCTTCATTTTTGTCATTCTATGATAATTTTCTAACTGTGACGCTAAAATATTCGGAGAATTTAAAAAATGAATTGGATACTAACCGATTAAAATGTAAATGTCTCTCTCATTCATACTATAAAATAAATTATAAGGAAATAATGCCACGATAGGTGAGGTTTGGCCCAGGAAGGGGTTTTTGAATTTCCTGGGAATGCATGAAATGTGGCAAATAGTAAATAGTTATAAAATTTAATCGTGAAATAAACTGTACATTCTACCGGAGAGATTATCTAATTATGAGCTTTTAAAAAAATGTTTGATATTTTGGCCTTGTAAAACAAAATTATAAAGTATTACGAGATTATGTTAGTATCCAATTTAGTTTTAATTTTCCCTACTTATTTAAATGTAAAATCTCCCTCAAACATGTAACTTACGATAATTAATATAAAACAAAATAGATAATAGGTGACGAATGGCCCAGGGAGGGGTTAGTGAGGTGCCTGGGAAAACATTAAGAATTTGATATTGTAAAAAAAACTCTTTTAGTAACGAAAGCCGCATTTTAAGAAAGAGGGAGATCATTTGGATAGTCTTTCTAAAGAAATGTCCTTTAAAAATTGACGTTCTATTAATCTTGCTTAAATATGATGGTGGAAAAGTATGAGAATCTTAAAAATAAATCTGATACTGAATAATTAAAATGTAAATATCTCTCTAAATTATATAAATAAATAAAATTATGAGCACATAAAGTCACAATAGGTGAGGTTTTGGCCCAGGAGGGGGTGTTGAGGCGCCTGGGATAGCAAGAAATCTGACAAATAGAAAATAAACATGAAATTTTTATATTTAAAATTCCATATTTTTAAAGAATAATATTTGAAATTACGGCCTTTTTAAAATTATTATTTGATATTTCTGACATTTAAAACAAAATTAAACATTCCAAGAAGATTATGATAGTATCAGATTTATTTTTAATTTTCTAAACTTTTTTAAATGTGACATATTCCCTCAAACATAAAATGAAAATTAGTAAAACTGAAATTGTGGGGGCTTTAGGTGAATAATTGTCCATAAAATGTATTAGAAGAGCATGCGATAAGTACAAAATAACGCGATAAATATTAATGTAAAGAACCATTGTAGAGAAATGTGCACTTTAGGAAAATAGGGAATTTCGCAAAAACCTTCATTTTTGACGTTCTATGATAATTTTCTAACTGTGACGCTAAAATAGTCGGAGAATTTAAAAAATGAATTGGATACTAACCGATTAAAATGTAAATGTCTCTCTCATTCATACTATAAAATAAATTATAAGGAAATAATGCCACGAAAGGTGAGGTTTGGTCCAGGAAGGGGTTGCTGAGGCGCCTGGGAATGCATGAAATGTGGCATATAGTAAATAGTTATAAAATTTAATCGTGAAATAAACTGTACATTCTACGTGAGAGATTATCTAATTTTGAGCTTTTAAAAAAATGTTTGATATTTTGGCCTTGTAAAACAAGATTATAAAGTATTACGAGATTATGTTAGTATCCAATTTAGTTTTAATTTTCCCTACTTATTTAAATGTAAAATCTCCCTCAAACATGTAACTTACGATAATTAATATAAAACAAAATAGATAATAGGTGAGGAATGGCCCAGGGAGGGGTTAGTGGGGTGCCTGGGAAAACATTAAGAATTGGATATTGTAAAAAAAACTCTTTTAGTAACGAAAGCCGCATTTTAAGAAAGAGGGAGATCATTTGGATAGTCTTTGTAAAGAAATGTCCTTTAAAAATTGACGTACTATTAATCTTGCTTAAATATGATGGTGGAAAATTATCAGAATCTTAAAAATAAATCTGATACTGAATAATTAAAATGTAAATATCTCTCTAAATTATATAAATAAATAAAATTATGAGCATCTAATGTCACAATAGGTGAGGTTTTGGCCCAGGAGGGGGTGTTGAGGCGCCTGGGATAGCAAGAAATTTGACAAATAGAAAATAAACATGAAATTTTAATAGTCAAAATTCCATCTTTTTAAAGAATAATATTTGTAATTTCGGCCTTTTTAAAATTATTATTTGATATTTCTGACATTTAAAACAAAATTAAACATTCCAAGAAGATTTTGATAGTATCAGATTTATTTTTAATTTTCCAATCTTTTTTACATGTGATATATTCCCTCAAACATAAAATGAAAATTAGATAAAATTGAAATTGTAGCGGCTTTAGGTGAATAATTGTCGATAAAATGTATTAGAAGAGCATGCGATAAGTACAAAATAACGCGATAAATATTAATGTAAAGAACCATTGTAGAGAAATGTGCACTTTAGGAAAATAGGGAATTTCACAAAAACCTTCATTTTTGACATTCTATGATAATTTTCTAACTGAGACGCTAAAATAGTCGGAGAATTTAAAAAATGAATTGGATACTAACCGATTAAAATGTAAATGTCTCTCTCATTCATACTATAAAATAAATTATAAGGAAATAATGCCACAAAATGTGAGGTTTGGCCCAGGAGGGGGTTGTTGAGGCGCCTGGGAATGCATGAAATGTGGCAAATAGTAAATAGTTATAAAATTTAATCGTGAAATAAACTGTACATACTACGTGAGAGATTACCTAATTATGAGCTTTTAAAAAAATGTTTGATATTTTGACCTTGTATAACAAAATTATAAAGTATTACCAGATTATGTTAGTATCCAATTTAGTTTTAATTTTCCCTACTTATTTAAATGTAATATCTCCCTCAAACATGTAACTTACGATAACTAATATAAAACAAAATAGATAATAGGTGAGGAATAGCCCAGGGAGGGGTTAGTGAGGTGCCTCGGAAAACATTAAGAATTTGATATTCTAAAAAAAAAGTCTTTTAGTAACGAAAGCCGCATTTTAAGAAAGAGGGAGATCACTTGGATAGTCTTTGTAAAGAAATGTCCTTTAAAAATTGACGTTCTATTAATCTTGCTTAAATATGATGGTGGAAAATTATCAGAATCTTAAAAATAAATCTGATACTGAATAATTAAAATGTAAATATCTCTCTAAATTATATAAATAAATAAAATTATGAGCACATAAAGTCACAATAGGTGAGGTTTTGGCCCAGGAGGGGGTGTTGAGGTGCCTGGGATAGCAAGAAATCTGACAAATAGAAAATAAACATGAAATTTTAATAGTTAAAATTCCATCTTTTTAAAGAATAATATTTGTAATTTCGGCCTTTTTAAAATTATTATTTGATATTTCTTACATTTAAAACAAAATTAAACATTCCAAGAAGATTATGATAGTACCAGATTTATTTTTAATTTTCCAAACTTTTTTAAATGTGATATATTTCCTCAAACATAAAATGAAAATTAGTAAAACTGAAATTGTGGCGGCTTTACGTGAATAATTGCCCATAAAATGTATTAGAAGAGCATGCGATAAGTACAAAATAACGCAATAAATATTAATGTAAAAAACCTCTTATAGAGAAGTGTGCACTTTAGAAAAATAGGGAATTTCACAAAAACCTTCATTTTTGACATTCTATGATAATTTTCTAACTGTGACGCTAAAATAGTCTGAGAATTTAAAAAATGAATTGGATACTAACCGATTAAAATATAAATGTCTCTCTCATTCATACTATAAAATAAATTGTAAGGAAATAATGCCACGATAGGTGAGGTTTGGCCCAGGAAGGGGTTGTTGAGGCGCCTGAGAATGCATGAAATGTGGCAAATAGTAAATAATTATAAAATTTTATCGTAAAATAAACTGTACATTCTACGTGAGAGATTATCTATATATGAGCTTTTTAAAAAATGTTTGATATTTTGGCCTTGTATAACAAAATTATAAAGTATTACCAGATTATGTTAGTATCCAATTTAGTTTTAATTTTCCCTACTTATTTAAATGTAATATCTCCCTCAAACATGTAACTTACGATAACTAATATAAAACAAAATAGATAATAGGTGAGGAATGGCCCAGGAAGGGGTTGTTGAGGCGCCTGGGAATGCATGAAATGTGGCAAATAGTAAATAATTATAAAATTTTATCGTAAAATAAACTGTACATTCTACGTGAGAGATTATCTATATATGAGCTTTTTAAAAAATGTTTGATATTTTGGCCTTGTATAACAAAATTATAAAGTATTACCAGATTATGTTAGTATCCAATTTAGTTTTAATTTTCCCTACTTATTTAAATGTAATATCTCCCTCAAACATGTAACTTACGATAACTAATATAAAACAAAATAGATAATAGGTGAGGAATGGCCCAGGGAGGGGTTAGTGAGGTGCCTGGGAAAACATTAAGAATTTGATATTCTAAAGAAAAAGTCTTTTAGTAACGAAAGCCGCATTTTAAGAAAGAGGGAGATCATTTGGATAGTCTTTGTAAAGAAATGTCCTTTAAAAATTGACGTTCTATTAATCTTGCTTAAATATGATGGTAGAAAATTATCAGAATCTTAAAAATAAATCTGATACTGAATAATTAAAATGTAAATATCTCTCTAAATTATATAAATAAATAAAATTATGAGCATATAAAGTCACAATAGGTGAGGTTTTGGCCCAGGAGGGGGTGTTGAGGCGCCTGGGATAGCAAGAAATGTGACAAATTGAAAATAAATATGAAATATTAATAGTCAAAATTCCATCTTTTTAAAGAATAATATTTGAAATTTCGAACATTTTTAAAATTATTATTTGATATGTCTGACATTTAAAACAAAATTAAACATTCCAAGAAGATTATGATAGTATCAGATTTATTTTTAATTTTCCAAACTTTTTTAAATGTGATATATTCCCTCAAACATAAAATGAAAATTAGTAAAATTGAAATTGTGGCGGCTTTACGTGAATAATTGCCCATAAAATGTATTAGAAGAGCATGCGATAAGTACAAAATAACGCAATAAATATTAATGTAAAAAACCTCTTATAGAGAAGTGTGCACTTTAGGAAAATAGGGAATTTAACAAAAACCTTCATTTTTGTCATTCTATGATAATTTTCTAACTGTGACGCTAAAATATTCGGAGAATTTAAAAAATGAATTGGATACTAACCGATTAAAATGTAAATGTCTCTCTCATTCATACTATAAAATAAATTATAAGGAAATAATGCCACGATAGGTGAGGTTTGGCCCAGGAAGGGGTTTTTGAATTTCCTGGGAATGCATGAAATGTGGCAAATAGTAAATAGTTATAAAATTTAATCGTGAAATAAACTGTACATTCTACCGGAGAGATTATCTAATTATGAGCTTTTAAAAAAATGTTTGATATTTTGGCCTTGTAAAACAAAATTATAAAGTATTACGAGATTATGTTAGTATCCAATTTAGTTTTAATTTTCCCTACTTATTTAAATGTAAAATCTCCCTCAAACATGTAACTTACGATAATTAATATAAAACAAAATAGATAATAGGTGACGAATGGCCCAGGGAGGGGTTAGTGAGGTGCCTGGGAAAACATTAAGAATTTGATATTGTAAAAAAAACTCTTTTAGTAACGAAAGCCGCATTTTAAGAAAGAGGGAGATCATTTGGATAGTCTTTCTAAAGAAATGTCCTTTAAAAATTGACGTTCTATTAATCTTGCTTAAATATGATGGTGGAAAAGTATGAGAATCTTAAAAATAAATCTGATACTGAATAATTAAAATGTAAATATCTCTCTAAATTATATAAATAAATAAAATTATGAGCACATAAAGTCACAATAGGTGAGGTTTTGGCCCAGGAGGGGGTGTTGAGGCGCCTGGGATAGCAAGAAATCTGACAAATAGAAAATAAACATGAAATTTTTATATTTAAAATTCCATATTTTTAAAGAATAATATTTGAAATTACGGCCTTTTTAAAATTATTATTTGATATTTCTGACATTTAAAACAAAATTAAACATTCCAAGAAGATTATGATAGTATCAGATTTATTTTTAATTTTCTAAACTTTTTTAAATGTGACATATTCCCTCAAACATAAAATGAAAATTAGTAAAACTGAAATTGTGGGGGCTTTAGGTGAATAATTGTCCATAAAATGTATTAGAAGAGCATGCGATAAGTACAAAATAACGCGATAAATATTAATGTAAAGAACCATTGTAGAGAAATGTGCACTTTAGGAAAATAGGGAATTTCGCAAAAACCTTCATTTTTGACGTTCTATGATAATTTTCTAACTGTGACGCTAAAATAGTCGGAGAATTTAAAAAATGAATTGGATACTAACCGATTAAAATGTAAATGTCTCTCTCATTCATACTATAAAATAAATTATAAGGAAATAATGCCACGAAAGGTGAGGTTTGGTCCAGGAAGGGGTTGCTGAGGCGCCTGGGAATGCATGAAATGTGGCATATAGTAAATAGTTATAAAATTTAATCGTGAAATAAACTGTACATTCTACGTGAGAGATTATCTAATTTTGAGCTTTTAAAAAAATGTTTGATATTTTGGCCTTGTAAAACAAGATTATAAAGTATTACGAGATTATGTTAGTATCCAATTTAGTTTTAATTTTCCCTACTTATTTAAATGTAAAATCTCCCTCAAACATGTAACTTACGATAATTAATATAAAACAAAATAGATAATAGGTGAGGAATGGCCCAGGGAGGGGTTAGTGGGGTGCCTGGGAAAACATTAAGAATTGGATATTGTAAAAAAAACTCTTTTAGTAACGAAAGCCGCATTTTAAGAAAGAGGGAGATCATTTGGATAGTCTTTGTAAAGAAATGTCCTTTAAAAATTGACGTACTATTAATCTTGCTTAAATATGATGGTGGAAAATTATCAGAATCTTAAAAATAAATCTGATACTGAATAATTAAAATGTAAATATCTCTCTAAATTATATAAATAAATAAAATTATGAGCATCTAATGTCACAATAGGTGAGGTTTTGGCCCAGGAGGGGGTGTTGAGGCGCCTGGGATAGCAAGAAATTTGACAAATAGAAAATAAACATGAAATTTTAATAGTCAAAATTCCATCTTTTTAAAGAATAATATTTGTAATTTCGGCCTTTTTAAAATTATTATTTGATATTTCTGACATTTAAAACAAAATTAAACATTCCAAGAAGATTTTGATAGTATCAGATTTATTTTTAATTTTCCAATCTTTTTTACATGTGATATATTCCCTCAAACATAAAATGAAAATTAGATAAAATTGAAATTGTAGCGGCTTTAGGTGAATAATTGTCGATAAAATGTATTAGAAGAGCATGCGATAAGTACAAAATAACGCGATAAATATTAATGTAAAGAACCATTGTAGAGAAATGTGCACTTTAGGAAAATAGGGAATTTCACAAAAACCTTCATTTTTGACATTCTATGATAATTTTCTAACTGAGACGCTAAAATAGTCGGAGAATTTAAAAAATGAATTGGATACTAACCGATTAAAATGTAAATGTCTCTCTCATTCATACTATAAAATAAATTATAAGGAAATAATGCCACAAAATGTGAGGTTTGGCCCAGGAGGGGGTTGTTGAGGCGCCTGGGAATGCATGAAATGTGGCAAATAGTAAATAGTTATAAAATTTAATCGTGAAATAAACTGTACATACTACGTGAGAGATTACCTAATTATGAGCTTTTAAAAAAATGTTTGATATTTTGACCTTGTATAACAAAATTATAAAGTATTACCAGATTATGTTAGTATCCAATTTAGTTTTAATTTTCCCTACTTATTTAAATGTAATATCTCCCTCAAACATGTAACTTACGATAACTAATATAAAACAAAATAGATAATAGGTGAGGAATAGCCCAGGGAGGGGTTAGTGAGGTGCCTCGGAAAACATTAAGAATTTGATATTCTAAAAAAAAAGTCTTTTAGTAACGAAAGCCGCATTTTAAGAAAGAGGGAGATCACTTGGATAGTCTTTGTAAAGAAATGTCCTTTAAAAATTGACGTTCTATTAATCTTGCTTAAATATGATGGTGGAAAATTATCAGAATCTTAAAAATAAATCTGATACTGAATAATTAAAATGTAAATATCTCTCTAAATTATATAAATAAATAAAATTATGAGCACATAAAGTCACAATAGGTGAGGTTTTGGCCCAGGAGGGGGTGTTGAGGTGCCTGGGATAGCAAGAAATCTGACAAATAGAAAATAAACATGAAATTTTAATAGTTAAAATTCCATCTTTTTAAAGAATAATATTTGTAATTTCGGCCTTTTTAAAATTATTATTTGATATTTCTTACATTTAAAACAAAATTAAACATTCCAAGAAGATTATGATAGTACCAGATTTATTTTTAATTTTCCAAACTTTTTTAAATGTGATATATTTCCTCAAACATAAAATGAAAATTAGTAAAACTGAAATTGTGGCGGCTTTACGTGAATAATTGCCCATAAAATGTATTAGAAGAGCATGCGATAAGTACAAAATAACGCAATAAATATTAATGTAAAAAACCTCTTATAGAGAAGTGTGCACTTTAGAAAAATAGGGAATTTCACAAAAACCTTCATTTTTGACATTCTATGATAATTTTCTAACTGTGACGCTAAAATAGTCTGAGAATTTAAAAAATGAATTGGATACTAACCGATTAAAATATAAATGTCTCTCTCATTCATACTATAAAATAAATTGTAAGGAAATAATGCCACGATAGGTGAGGTTTGGCCCAGGAAGGGGTTGTTGAGGCGCCTGAGAATGCATGAAATGTGGCAAATAGTAAATAGTTATAAAATTTAATCGTGAAATAAACTGTACATTCTACGTGAGAGATTATCTAATTATGAGCTTTTAAAAAAATGTTTGATATTTTGGCCTTGTATAACAAAACTATAAAGTATTACCAGATTATGTTAGTATCCAATTTAGTTTTAATTTTCCCTACTTATTTAAATGTAAAATCTTCCTCAAACATGTAACTTACGTTAATTAATATAAAACAAATAGATAATAGGTGAGGAATGGCCCAGGGAGGGGTTAGTGAGGTGCCTGGGAAAACATTAAGAAATTAATATTGTAAAAAAAACTCTTTTATTAACGAAAGCCGCATTTTAAGAAAGAGGAAGATCATTTGGATAGTCTTTGTAAAGAAATGTCCTTTAAAAATTGACGTTCTATTAATCTTGCTTAAATATGATGGTGGAAAATTAGCAGAATCTTAAAAATAAATCTGATACTGAATAATTAAAATGTAAATATCTCTCTAAATTATATAAATAAATAAAATTATGAGCATATAAAGTCACAATAGGTGAGGTTTTGGCCCAGGAGGGGGTGTTGAAGCGCCTGGGATAGCAAGACATGTGACAAATAGAAAATAAACAGGAAAATTTAATAGTCAAAATTCCATCTTTTTAAAGAATAATATTTGTAATTTCGGCCTTTTTAAAATTATTATTTGATATTTCTGACATTTAAAACAAAATTAAACATTCCAAGAAGATTATGATAGTATTAGATTTATTTTTAATTTTCCAAATTTTTTAAATGTGATATATTCCCTCAAACATAAAATAAAATTAGTAAAACTGAAATTGTGGCGGCTTTAGGTGAATAATTGTCCATAAAATGTATTAGAAGAGAATGCGATAAGTACAAAATAACGCGATAAATATTAATGTAAAAAACCTCTTATAGAGAAATGTGCACTTTAGGAAAATAGGTAATTTCACAAAAACCTTCATTTTTGACATTCTATGATAATTTTCTAACTGTGACACTAAAATAGTCGGAGAATTTAAAAAATGAATTGGATACTAACCGATTAAAATGTAAATGTCTCTCTCATTCATACTATAAAATAAATTATAAGGAAATAATGCCACGAAAGGTGAGGTTTGGCCCAGGAAGGGGTTGTTGAGGCGCCTGGGAATGCATGAAAAGTGGCAAATAGTAAATAGTTATAAAATTTAATCGTCAAATAAACTGTACATTCTACGTGAGAGATTATCTAATTATGAGCTTTTAAAAAAATGTTTGATATTTTGACCTTGTAAAACAAAATTATAAAGTATTACGAGATTATGTTAGTATCCAATTTAGTTTTAATTTTCCCTACTTATTTAAATGTAAAATCTTCCTCAAACATGTAACTTACGTTAATTAATATAAAACAAATAGATAATAGGTGAGGAATGGCCCAGGGAGGGGTTAGTGAGGTGCCTGGGAAAACATTAAGAATTTGATATTGAAAAAAAAATTCTTTTAGTAACGAAAGCCGCATTTTAAGAAAGAGGGAGATCATTTGGATAGTCTTTGTAAAGAAATGTCCTTTAAAAATTGACGTTCTATTAATCTTCCTTAAATATGATGGTGGAAAATTATCAGAATCTTAAAAGTAAATCTGATACTGAATAATTAAAATGTAAATATCTCTCTAAATTATATAAATAAATAAAATTATGAGCATATAAAGTCACAATAGGTGAGGTTTTGGCCCAGGAGGGGGTGTTGAGGCGCCTGGGATAGCAAGAATTGTGACAAATAGAAAACAAACATGAAATTTTAATAGTCAAAATTCCATCTTTTTAAAGAATAATATTTGTAATTTCGGCCTTTTTAAAATTATTATTTGATATTTCTGACATTTAAAACAAAATTAAACATTCCAAGAAGATTATGATAGAATCAGATTTATTTTTAATTTTCCAAACTTTTTAAAACGTGATATATTCCCTCAAACATAAAATGAAAATTAGTAAAACTGAAATTGTGGCGGCTTTAGGTGAATAGTTGTCCATAAAATGTATTAGAAGAGAATGCGATAAGTACAAAATAACGCGATAAATATTAATGTAAAAAACCTCTTATAGAGAAATGTGCACTTTAGGAATATAGGGAATTTCACAAAAACCTTCATTTTTGACGTTCTATGATAATTTTCTAACTGTGACGCTAAAATAGTCGGAGAATTTAAAAAATGAATTGGATACTAACCGATTAAAATGTAAAAGTCTCTCTCATTCATACTATAAAATAAATTATAAGGAAATAATGCCACAAAAGGTGAGGTTTGGCCCAGGAGGGGGTTGTTGAGGCGCCTGGGAATGCATGAAATGTGGCAAATAGTAAATAGTTATAAAATTTTATCGTAAAATAAACTGGACATTCTACGTGAGAGATTATCTATATATGAGCTTTTAAAAAATGTTTGATATTTTGGCCTTGTATAACAAAATTATAAAGTATTACCAGATTATGTTAGTATCCAATTTAGTTTTAATTTTCCCTACTTATTTAAATGCAAAATCTCCCTCAAACATGTAACTTACGATAATTAATATAAAACAAATAGATAATAGGTGAGGAATGGCCCAGGGAGGGGTTAGTGAGGTGCCTGGGAAAACATTAAGAATTTGATATTGTAAAAAAAACTCTTTTAGTAACGAATGCCGCATTTTAAGAAAGAGGGAGATCATTTGGATAGTCTTTGTAAAGAAATGTCCTTTAAAAATTGACGTTCTATTAATCTTGCTTAAATATGATGGTGGAAAATTATCAGAATCTTAAAAGTAAATCTGATACTGAATAATTAAAATATAAATATCTCTCTAAATTATATAAATAAATAAAATTATGAGCATATAAAGTCACAATAGGTGAGGTTTTGGCCCAGGAGGGGGTGTTGAGGCGCCTGGGATAACAAGAATTGTGACAAATATTCCCTCAAACATAAATTGAAAATTAGTAAAACTGAAATTGTGGCGGCTTTAGGTGAATAATTGTCCATAAAATGTATTAGAAGAGAATGCGATAAGTACAAAATAACGCGATAAATATTAATGTAAAAAACCTCTTATAGAGAAATGTGCACTTTAGGAAAATAGGGAATTTCACAAAAACCTTCATTTTTGACGTTCTATGATAATTTTCTAACTGTGACGCTAAAATAGTCGGAGAATTTAAAAAATGAATTGGATACTAACCGATTAAAATGTAAAAGTCTCTCTCATTCATACTATAAAATAAATTATAAGGAAATAATGCCACGAAAGGTGAGGTTTGGCCCAGGAAGGGGTTGTTGAGGCGCCTGGGAATGCATGAAATGTGGCAAATAGTAAATAGTTATAAAATTTAATCGTGAAATAAACTGTACATTCTACGTGGGAGATTATCTAATTATGAGCTTTTAAAAAGTGTTTGATATTTTGGCCTTGTAAAACAAAATTATAAAGTATTACGAGATTATGTTAGTATCCAATTTAGTTTTAATTTTCCCTACTTATTTAAATGTAAAATCTCCCTCAAACATGTAACTTACGATAAATAATATAAAACAAAATAGATAATAGGTGAGGAATGGCCCAGGGAGGGGTTGGTGAGGTGCCTGGGAAAACATTAAGAATTTGATATTTAAAAAAAACTCTTTTAGTAATGAAAGCCGCATTTTAAGAAAGAGGGAGATCATTTGGATAGTCTTTGTAAAGAAATGTCCTTTAAAATTTGACGTTTTATTAATCTTGCTTAAATATGATGGTGGAAAATTATCAGAATCTTAAAAATAAATCTGATACTGAATAATTAAAATGTAAATATCTCTCTAAATTATATAAATAAATAAAATTATGAGCATATAATGTCACAATAGGTGAGGTTTTGGCCCAGGAGGGGGTGTTGAGGCGCCTGGGATAGCAAGAAATGTGACAAATAGAAAATAAACATGAAATTTTAATAGTCAAAATTCCATCTTTTTAAAGAATAATATTTGTAATTTCGGCCTTTTTAAAATTATTATTTGATATTTCTGACATTTAAAACAAAATTAAACTTTCCAAGAAGATCATGATAGTATCAGATTTATTTTTAATTTTCCAAACTTTTTAAAACCTGATATATTCCCTCAAACATAAAATGAAAATTAGTAAAACTGAAATTGTGGCGGCTTTAGGTGAATAATATTCCATAAAATGTATTAGAAGAGAATGCGATAAGTACAAAATAACGCGATAAATATTAATGTAAAAAACCTCTTATAGAGAAATTTGCACTTTAGGAAAATAGGGAATTTCACAAAAACCTTCATTTTTGACGTTCTATGATAATTTTCTAACTGTGACGCTAAAATAGTCGGAGAATTTAAAAAATGAATTGGATACTAACCGATTAAAATGTAAAAGTCTCTCTCATTCATACTATAAAATAAATTATAAGGAAATAATGCCACAAAAGGTGAGGTTTGGCCCAGGAGGGGGTTGTTGAGGCGCCTGGGAATGCATGAAATGTGGCAAATAGTAAATAGTTATAAAATTTTATCGTAAAATAAACTGTACATTCTACGTGAGAGATTATCTAATTATGAGCTTTTAAAAAAATGTTTGATATTTTGACCTTGTAAAACAAAATTATAAAGTATTACGAGATTATGTTAGTATCCAATTTAGTTTTAATTTTCCCTCCTTATTCAAATGTAAAATCACCCACAAACATATAACTTACGATAATTAAGATAAAACAAATTGATAATAGGTGAGGAATGGCCCAGGGAGGGGTTAGTGAGGTGCCTGGGAAAGCATTAAGAATTTGATATTGAAAAAAAAAATTCTTTTAGTAACGAAAGCCGCATTTTAAGAAAGAGGGAGATCATTTGGATAGTCTTTGTAAAGAAATGTCTTTTAAAAATTGACGTTCTATTAATCTTGCTTAAATATGATGGTGGAAAATTATCAGAATCTTAAAAATAAATCTGACACTGAATAATTAAAATGTAAATATCTCTCTAAATTATATAAATAAATAAAATTATGAGCATATAAAGTCACAATAGGTGAGGTTTTGGCCCAGGAGGGGGTGTTGAGGCGCCTGGGATAGCAAGAATTGTGACAAATAGAAAATAAACATGAAATTTTAATAGTCAAAATTCCATCTTTTTAAAGAATAATATTTGTAATTTCGGCCTTTTTAAAATTATTATTAAATATTTCTGACATTTAAAACAAAACTAAACATTCCAAGAAGATTATGATAGTACCAGATTTATTTTTAATTTTCCAAACTTTTTTAAATGTGATATATTCCCTCAAACATAAAATGAAAATTAGTAAAACTGAAATTGTGGCGGCTTTAGGTGAATAATTGTCCATAAAATGTATTAGAAGAGCATGCGATAAGTACAAAATAACGCGATAAATATTAATGTAAAAAACCTCTTATAGAGAAATGTGCACTTTAGGAAAATAGGGAATTTCACAAAAACCTTCATTTTTGACATTCTATGATAATATTCTAACTGTGATGCTAAAATATTCGGAGAATTTAAAAAATGAATTGGATACTAACCGATTAAAATGTAAATATCTCTCTCATTCATACTATAAAATAAATTATAAGGAAATAATGCCACGATAGGTGAGGTTTGGCCCAGGAAGGGGTTTTTGAATTTCCTGGGAATGCATGAAATGTGGCAAATAGTAAATAGTTATAAAATTTAATAGTGAAATAAACTGTACATTCTACGTGAGAGATTATCTAATTATGAGCTTTTAAAAAAATGTTTGATATTTTGGCCTTGTATAACAAAATTATAAAGTATTACCAGATTATGTTAGTATCCAATTTAGTTTTTATTTTCCCTACTTATTTAAATGTAAAATCTCCCTCAAACATGTAACTTACGTTAATTAATATAAAACAAATAGATAATAGGTGAGGAATGGCCCAGGGAGGGGTTAGTGAGGTGCCTGGGAAAACATTAAGAATTTGATATTGTAAAAAAAACTCCTTTAGTAACGGATGCCGCATTTTAAGAAAGAGGGAGATCATATGGATAGTCTTTGTAAAGAAATGTCCTTTAAAAATTGACGTTCTATTAATCTTGCTTAAATATGATGGTGGAAAATTAGCAGAATCTTAAAAATAAATCTGATACTGAATAATTAATATGTAAATATCTCTCTAAATTATATAAATAAATAAAATTATGAGCATATAAGGTCACAATAGGTGAGGTTTTGGCCCAGGAGGGGATTTTGAGGCGCCTGGGATAGCAAGACATGTGACAAATAGAAAATAAACAGGAAATTTTAATAGTCAAAATGCCATCTTTTTAAAGAATAATATCTGTAATTTCGGCCTTTGTAAAATTATTATTTGATATTTCTGACATTTAAAACAAAATTAAACATTCCAAGAAGATTATGATAGTATCAGATTTATTTTTAATCTTCAAAACTTTTTTAAATGTGATATATTCCCTCAAACATAAAAAGAAAATTAGTAAAACTGAAATTGTGGCGGCCTTAGGTGAATAATTGTCCATAAATGTATTAGAAGAGCATGCGATAAGTACAAAATAACGCGATAAATATTAATGTAAAAAACGTCTTATAGAGAAATGTGCACTTTAGGAAAATAGGGAATTTCACAAAAACCTTCATTTTTGACGTTCTATGATAATTTTCTAACTGTGATGCTAAAATATTCGGAGAATTTAAAAAATGAATTGGATACTAACCGATTAAAATGTAAATATCTCTCTCATTCATACTATAAAATAAATTATAAGGAAATAATGCCACGATAGGTGAGGTTTGGCCCAGGAGGGGGTTGTTGAGGCGCCTGGGAATGCATGAAAAGTGGCAAATAGTAAATAGTTATAAAATTTAATAGTGAAATAAACTGTACATTCTACGTGAGAGATTATCTAATTATGAGCTTTTAAAAAAATATTTAATATTTTGGCCTTGTAAAACAAAATTATAAAGTATTACCAGATTATGTTAGTATCCAATTTAGTTTTTATTTTCCCTACTTATTTAAATGTAAAATCTCCCTCAAACATGTAACTTACGTTAATTAATATAAAACAAATAGATAATAGGTGAGGAATGGCCCAGGGAGGGGTTAGTGAGGTGCCTGGGAAAACATTAAGAATTTGATATTGTAAAAAAAACTCCTTTATTAACGGATACCGCATTTTAAGAAAGAGGGAGATCATATGGATAGTCTTTGTAAAGAAATGTCCTTTAAAAATTGACGTTCTATTAATCTTGCTTAAATATGATGGTGGAAAATTAGCAGAATCTTAAAAATAAATCTGATACTGAATAATTAATATGTAAATATCTCTCTAAATTATATAAATAAATAAAATTATGAGCATATAAAGTCACAATAGGTGAGGTTTTGGCCCAGGAGGGGGTGTTGAGGCGCCTGGGATAGCAAGACATGTGACAAATAGAAAATAAACAGGAAATTTTAATAGTCAAAATGCCATCTTTTTAAAGAATAATATTTGTAATTTCGGCCTTTGTAAAATTATTATTTGATATTTCTGACATTTAAAACAAAATTAAACATTCCAAGAAGATTATGATAGTATCAGATTTATTTTTAATCTTCAAAACTTTTTTAAATGTGATATATTCCCTCAAACATAAAAAGAAAATTAGTAAAACTGAAATTGTGGCGGCCTTAGGTGAATAATTGTCCATAAATGTATTAGAAGAGCATGCGATAAGTGCAAAATAACGCGATAAATATTAATGTAAAGAACCTCTTATAGAGAAATGTGCACTTTAGGAAAATAGGGAATTTCACAAAAACCTTCATTTTTGACGTTCTATGATAATTTTCTAACTGTGACGCTAAAATAGTCGGAGAATTTAAAAAATGAATTGGATACTAACCGATTAAAATGTAAATGTCTCTCTCATTCATACTATAAAATAAATTATAAGGAAATAATGCCACAAAAGGTGAGGTTTGGCCCAGGAGGGGGTTGTTGAGGCGCCTGGGAATGCATGAAATGTGGCAAATAGTAAATAGTTATAAAATTTTATCGTAAAATAAACTGGACATTCTACGTGAGAGATTATCTATATATGAGCTTTTAAAAAATGTTTGATATTTTGGCCTTGTATAACAAAATTATAAAGTATTACCAGATTATGTTAGTATCCAATTTAGTTTTAATTTTCCCTACTTATTTAAATGCAAAATCTCCCTCAAACATGTAACTTACGATAATTAATATAAAACAAATAGATAATAGGTGAGGAATGGCCCAGGGAGGGGTTAGTGAGGTGCCTGGGAAAACATTAAGAATTTGATATTGTAAAAAAAACTCTTTTAGTAACGAATGCCGCATTTTAAGAAAGAGGGAGATCCTTTGGATAGTCTTTGTAAAGAAATGTCCTTTAAAAATTGACGTTCTATTAATCTTGCTTAAATATGATGGTGGAAAATTATCAGAATCTTAAAAGTAAATCTGATACTGAATAATTAAAATATAAATATCTCTCTAAATTATATAAATAAATAAAATTATGAGCATATAAAGTCACAATAGGTGAGGTTTTGGCCCAGGAGGGGGTGTTGAGGCGCCTGGGATAACAAGAATTGTGACAAATAGAAAACAAACATGAAATTTTAATAGTTAAAATTCCATCTTTTTAAAGAATAATATTTGTAATTACGGCCTTTTTAAAATTATTATTTGATATTTCTGACATTTAAAACAAAATTAAACATTCCAAGAAGATTATGATAGTACCAGATTTATTTTTAATTTTCCAAACTTTTTTAAATGTGATATATTCCCTCAAACATAAATTGAAAATTAGTAAAACTGAAATTGTGGCGGCTTTAGGTGAATAATTGTCCATAAAATGTATTAGAAGAGAATGCGATAAGTACAAAATAACGCGATAAATATTAATGTAAAAAACCTCTTATAGAGAAATGTGCACTTTAGGAAAATAGGGAATTTCACAAAAACCTTCATTTTTGACGTTCTATGATAATTTTCTAACTGTGACGCTAAAATAGTCGGAGAATTTAAAAAATGAATTGGATACTAACCGATTAAAATGTAAAAGTCTCTCTCATTCATACTATAAAATAAATTATAAGGAAATAATGCCACGAAAGGTGAGGTTTGGCCCAGGAAGGGGTTGTTGAGGCGCCTGGGAATGCATGAAATGTGGCAAATAGTAAATAGTTATAAAATTTAATCGTGAAATAAACTGTACATTCTACGTGGGAGATTATCTAATTATGAGCTTTTAAAAAGTGTTTGATATTTTGGCCTTGTAAAACAAAATTATAAAGTATTACGAGATTATGTTAGTATCCAATTTAGTTTTAATTTTCCCTACTTATTTAAATGTAAAATCTCCCTCAAACATGTAACTTACGATAAATAATATAAAACAAAATAGATAATAGGTGAGGAATGGCCCAGGGAGGGGTTAGTGAGGTGCCTGGGAAAACATTAAGAATTTGATATTGTAAAAAAAACTCTTTTAGTAATGAAAGCCGCATTTTAAGAAAGAGGGAGATCATTTGGATAGTCTTTGTAAAGAAATGTCCTTTAAAATTTGACGTTTTATTAATCTTGCTTAAATATGATGGTGGAAAATTATCAGAATCTTAAAAATAAATCTGATACTGAATAATTAAAATGTAAATATCTCTCTAAATTATATAAATAAATAAAATTATGAGCATATAATGTCACAATAGGTGAGGTTTTGGCCCAGGAGGGGGTGTTGAGGCGCCTGGGATAGCAAGAAATGTGACAAATAGAAAATAAACATGAAATTTTAATAGTCAAAATTCCATCTTTTTAAAGAATAATATTTGTAATTTCGGCCTTTTTAAAATTATTATTTGATATTTCTGACATTTAAAACAAAATTAAACTTTCCAAGAAGATCATGATAGTATCAGATTTATTTTTAATTTTCCAAACTTTTTAAAACCTGATATATTCCCTCAAACATAAAATGAAAATTAGTAAAACTGAAATTGTGGCGGCTTTAGGTGAATAATATTCCATAAAATGTATTAGAAGAGAATGCGATAAGTACAAAATAACGCGATAAATATTAATGTAAAAAACCTCTTATAGAGAAATGTGCACTTTAGGAAAATAGGGAATTTTACAAAAACCTTCATTTTTGACGTTCTATGATAATTTTCTAACTGTGACGCTAAAATAGTCGGAGAATTTAAAAAATGAATTGGATACTAACCGATTAAAATGTAAAAGTCTCTCTCATTCATACTATAAAATAAATTATAAGGAAATAATGCCACAAAAGGTGAGGTTTGGCCCAGGAGGGGGTTGTTGAGGCGCCTGGGAATGCATGAAATGTGGCAAATAGTAAATAGTTATAAAATTTTATCGTAAAATAAACTGTACATTCTACGTGAGAGATTATCTAATTATGAGCTTTTAAAAAAATGTTTGATATTTTGACCTTGTAAAACAAAATTATAAAGTATTACGAGATTATGTTAGTATCCAATTTAGTTTTAATTTTCCCTCCTTATTCAAATGTAAAATCACCCACAAACATATAACTTACGATAATAAAGATAAAACAAATTGATAATAGGTGAGGAATGGCCCAGGGAGGGGTTAGTGAGGTGCCTGGGAAAGCATTAAGAATTTGATATTGAAAAAAAAAATTCTTTTAGTAACGAAAGCCGCATTTTAAGAAAGAGGGAGATCATTTGGATAGTCTTTGTAAAGAAATGTCTTTTAAAAATTGACGTTCTATTAATCTTGCTTAAATATGATGGTGGAAAATTATCAGAATCTTAAAAATAAATCTGACACTGAATAATTAAAATGTAAATATCTTTTTAAATTATATAAATAAATAAAATTATGAGCATATAAAGTCACAATAGGTGAGGTTTTGGGCCAGGAGGGGGTGTTGAGGCGCCTGGGATAGCAAGAATTGTGACAAATAGAAAATAAACATGAAATTTTAATAGTCAAAATTCCATCTTTTTAAAGAATAATATTTGTAATTTCGGCCTTTTTAAAATTATTATTAAATATTTCTGACATTTAAAACAAAACTAAACATTCCAAGAAGATTATGATAGTACCAGATTTATTTTTAATTTTCCAAACTTTTTTAAATGTGATATATTCCCTCAAACATAAAATGAAAATTAGTAAAACTGAAATTGTGGCG
Organism: Maratus speciosus; assembly: GCA_963932465.1. Taxonomy (NCBI): domain Eukaryota; kingdom Metazoa; phylum Arthropoda; class Arachnida; order Araneae; family Salticidae; genus Maratus; species Maratus speciosus. The sequence goes on from OZ010786.1 coordinate 635,775,105, forward strand.
GCTTTAGGTGAATAATTGTCCATAAAATGTATTAGAAGAGCATGCGATAAGTACAAAATAACGCGATAAATATTAATGTAAAAAACCTCTTATAGAGAAATGTGCACTTTAGGAAAATAGGGAATTTCACAAAAACCTTCATTTTTGACATTCTATGATAATATTCTAACTGTGATGCTAAAATATTCGGAGAATTTAAAAAATGAATTGGATACTAACCGATTAAAATGTAAATATCTCTCTCATTCATACTATAAAATAAATTATAAGGAAATAATGCCACGATAGGTGAGGTTTGGCCCAGGAAGGGGTTTTTGAATTTCCTGGGAATGCATGAAATGTGGCAAATAGTAAATAGTTATAAAATTTAATAGTGAAATAAACTGTACATTCTACGTGAGAGATTATCTAATTATGAGCTTTTAAAAAAATGTTTGATATTTTGGCCTTGTATAACAAAATTATAAAGTATTACCAGATTATGTTAGTATCCAATTTAGTTTTTATTTTCCCTACTTATTTAAATGTAAAATCTCCCTCAAACATGTAACTTACGTTAATTAATATAAAACAAATAGATAATAGGTGAGGAATGGCCCAGGGAGGGGTTAGTGAGGTGCCTGGGAAAACATTAAGAATTTGATATTGTAAAAAAAACTCCTTTAGTAACGGATGCCGCATTTTAAGAAAGAGGGAGATCATATGGATAGTCTTTGTAAAGAAATGTCCTTTAAAAATTGACGTTCTTGTAATCTTGCTTAAATATGATGGTGGAAAATTAGCAGAATCTTAAAAATAAATCTGATACTGAATAATTAATATGTAAATATCTCTCTAAATTATATAAATAAATAAAATTATGAGCATATAAAGTCACAATAGGTGAGGTTTTGGCCCAGGAGGGGATGTTGAGGCGCCTGGGATAGCAAGACATGTGACAAATAGAAAATAAACAGGAAATTTTAATAGTCAAAATGCCATCTTTTTAAAGAATAATATCTGTAATTTCGGCCTTCGTAAAATTATTATTTGATATTTCTGACATTTAAAACAAAATTAAACATTCCAAGAAGATTATGATAGTATCAGATTTATTTTTAATCTTCAAAACTTTTTTAAATGTGATATATTCCCTCACTCATAAAAAGAAAATTAGTAAAACTGAAATTGTGGCGGCCTTAGGTGAATAATTGTCCATAAATGTATTAGAAGAGCATGCGATAAGTACAAAATAACGCGATAAATATTAATGTAAAGAACCTCTTATAGAGAAATGTGCACTTTAGGAAAATAGGGAATTTCACAAAAACCTTCATTTTTGACGTTCTATGATAATTTTCTAACTGTGACGCTAAAATAGTCGGAGAATTTAAAAAATGAATTGGATACTAACCGATTAAAATGTAAATGTCTCTCTCATTCATACTATAAAATAAATTATATGGAAATAATGCCACGAAAGGTCAGGTTTGGCCCAGGAAGGGGTTGTTGAGGCGCCTGGGAATGCATGAAAAGTGGCAAATAGTAAATAGTTATGAAATTTAATCGTGAAATAAACTGTACATTCTACGCTAGAGATTATCTAATTATGAGCTTTTAAAAAAATATTTGATATTTTGGCCTTGTAAAACAAAATTATAAAGTATTACGAGATTATGTTAGTATCCAATTTAGTTTTAATTTTCCCTACTTATTTAAATGTAAAATCTCCCTCAACCATGTAACTTACGATAATTAATATAAAACAAAATAGATATCAGGTGAGGAATGGCCCAGGGAGGGGTTAGTGAGGGTCCTGGCAAAACATTAAGAATTTGATATTGTAAAAAAAACTCTTTTAGTAATGAAAGCCGCATTTTAAGAAAGAGGGAGATCATTTGGATAGTCTTTGTAAAGAAATCTCCTTTAAAAAACGTTCTATTAATCTTGCTTAAATACGATGGTGGAAAATTATCAGAATCTTAAAAATAAATCTGATACTGAATAATTAAAATGTAAATATCTCTCTAAATTATATAAATAAATAAAATTATGAGCATATAATGTCACAATAGGTGAGGTTTTGGCCCAGGAGGGGGTGTTGAGGCGCCTGGGATAGCAAGAATTGTGACAAATAGAAAATAAACATGAAATTTTAATAGTCAAAATTCCATCTTTTTAAAGAATAATATTTGTAATTTCGGCCTTTTTAAAATTATTATTAAATATTTCTGACATTTAAAACAAAACTAAACATTCCAAGAAGATTATGATAGTACCAGATTTATTTTTAATTTTCCAAACTTTTTTAAATGTGATATATTCCCTCAAACATAAAATGAAAATTAGTAAAACTGAAATTGTGGCGGCTTTAGGTGAATAATTGTCCATAAAATGTATTAGAAGAGCATGCGATAAGTACAAAATAACGCGATAAATATTAATGTAAAAAACGTCTTATAGAGAAATGTGCACTTTAGGAAAATAGGGAATTTCACAAAAACCTTCATTTTTGACATTCTATGATAATATTCTAACTGTGATGCTAAAATATTCGGAGAATTTAAAAAATGAATTGGATACTAACCGATTAAAATGTAAATATCTCTCTCATTCATACTATAAAATAAATTATAAGGAAATAATGCCACGATAGGTGAGGTTTGGCCCAGGAAGGGGTTTTCGAATTTCCTGGGAATGCATGAAATGTGGCAAATAGTAAATAGTTATAAAATTTAATAGTGAAATAAACTGTACATTCTACGTGAGAGATTATCTAATTATGAGCTTTTAAAAAAATGTTTGATATTTTGGCCTTGTATAACAAAATTATAAAGTATTACCAGATTATGTTAGTATCCAATTTAGTTTTTATTTTCCCTACTTATTTAAATGTAAAATCTCCCTCAAACATGTAACTTACGTTAATTAATATAAAACAAATAGATAATAGGTGAGGAATGGCCCAGGGAGGGGTTAGTGAGGTGCCTGGGAAAACATTAAGAATTTGATATTGTAAAAAAAACTCCTTTATTAACGGATACCGCATTTTAAGAAAGAGGGAGATCATATGGATAGTCTTTGTAAAGAAATGTCCTTTAAAAATTGACGTTCTATTAATCTTGCTTAAATATGATGGTGGAAAATTAGCAGAATCTTAAAAATAAATCTGATACTGAATAATTAATATGTAAATATCTCTCTAAATTATATAAATAAATAAAATTATGAGCATATAAAGTCACAATAGGTGAGGTTTTGGCCCAGGAGGGGGTGTTGAGGCGCCTGGGATAGCAAGACATGTGACAAATAGAAAATAAACAGGAAATTTTAATAGTCAAAATGCCATCTTTTTAAAGAATAATATTTGTAATTTCGGCCTTTGTAAAATTATTATTTGATATTTCTGACATTTAAAACAAAATTAAACATTCCAAGAAGATTATGATAGTATCAGATTTATTTTTAATCTTCAAAACTTTTTTAAATGTGATATATTCCCTCAAACATAAAAAGAAAATTAGTAAAACTGAAATTGTGGCGGCCTTAGGTGAATAATTGTCCATAAATGTATTAGAAGAGCATGCGATAAGTACAAAATAACGCGATAAATATTAATGTAAAGAACCTCTTATAGAGAAATGTGCACTTTAGGAAAATAGGGAATTTCACAAAAACCTTCATTTTTGACGTTCTATGATAATTTTCTAACTGTGACGCTAAAATAGTCGGAGAATTTAAAAAATGAATTGGATACTAACCGATTAAAATGTAAATGTCTCTCTCATTCATACTATAAAATAAATTATAAGGAAATAATGCCACGAAAGGTCAGGTTTGGCCCAGGAAGGGGTTGTTGAGGCGCCTGGGAATGCATGAAAAGTGGCAAATAGTAAATAGTTATGAAATTTAATCGTGAAATAAACTGTACATTCTACGCTAGAGATTATCTAATTATGAGCTTTTAAAAAAATATTTGATATTTTGGCCTTGTAAAACAAAATTATAAAGTATTACGAGATTATGTTAGTATCCAATTTAGTTTTAATTTTCCCTACTTATTTAAATGTAAAATCTCCCTCAACCGTATAACTTACGATAATTAATATAAAACAAAATATATATCAGGTGAGGAATGGCCCAGGGAGGGGTTAGTGAGGGTCCTGGGAAAACATTAAGAATTTGATATTGTAAAAAAAACTCTTTTAGTAATGAAAGCCGCATTTTATGAAAGAGGGAGATCATTTGGATAGTCTTTGTAAAGAAATGTCCTTTAAAAATTGACGTTCTATTAATCTTGCTTAAATACGATGGTGGAAAATTATCAGAATCTTAAAGATAAATCTGATACTGAATAATTAAAATGTAAATATCTCTCTAAATTATATAAATAAATAAAATTATGAGCATATAATGTCACAATAGGTGAGGTTTTGGCCCAGGAGGGGGTGTTGAGGCGCCTGGGATAGCAAGAAATGTGACAAATAGAAAATAAACATGAAATTTTAAAAGTCAAAATTCCATCTTTTTAAAGAATAATATTTGTAATTTCGGCCTTTTTAAAATTATTATTTGATATTTCTGACATTTAAAACAAAATTAAACATTCCAAGAAGATCATGATAGTATCAGATTTATTTTTAATTTTCCAAACTTTTTAAAACGTGATATATTCCCTCAAACATAAAATGAAAATTAGTAAAACTGAAATTGTGGCGGCTTTAGGTGAATAATATTCCATAAAATGTATTAGAAGAGAATGCGATAAGTACAAAATAACGCGATAAATATTAATGTAAAAAACCTCTTATAGAGAAATGTGCACTTTAGGAAAATAGGGAATTTCACAAAAACCTTCATTTTTGACGTTCTATGATAATTTTCTAACTGTGACGCTAAAATAGTCGGAGAATTTAAAAAATGAATTGGATACTAACCGATTAAAATGTAAAAGTCTCTCTCATTCATACTATAAAATAAATTATAAGGAAATAATGCCACAAAAGGTGAGGTTTGGCCCAGGAGGGGGTTGTTGAGGCGCCTGGGAATGCATGAAATGTGGCAAATAGTAAATAGTTATAAAATTTTATCGTAAAATAAACTGTACATTCTACGTGAGAGATTGTCTAATTATGAGCTTTTAAAAAAATGTTTGATATTTTGACCTTGTAAAACAAAATTATAAAGTATTACGAGATTATGTTAGTATCCAATTTAGTTTTAATTTTCCCTCCTTATTCAAATGTAAAATCACCCACAAACATATAACTTACGATAATTAATATAAAACAAATTGATAATAGGTGAGGAATGGCCCAGGGAGGGGTTAGTGAGGTGCCTGGGAAAGCATTAAGAATTTGATATTGAAAAAAAAAATTCTTTTAGTAACGAAAGCCGCATTTTAAGAAAGAGGGATATCATTTGGATAGTCTTTGTAAAGAAATGTCTTTTAAAAATTGACGTTCTATTAATCTTGCTTAAATATGATGGTGGAAAATTATCAGAATCTTAAAAATAAATCTGATACTGAATAATTAAAACGTAAATATCTCTCTAAATTATATAGATAAATAAAATTATGAGCATATAAAGTCACAATAGGTGAGGTTTTGGCCCAGGAGGGGGTGTTGAGGCGCCTGGGATAGCAAGAATTGTGACAAATAGAAAATAAACATGAAATTTTAATAGTCAAAATTCCATCTTTTTAAAGAATAATATTTGTAATTTCGGCCTTTTTAAAATTATTATTTGATATTTCTGACATTTAAAACAAAATTAAACATTCCAAGAAGATTATGATAGTACCAGATTTATTTTTAATTTTACAAACTTTTTTAAATGTGATATATTCCCTCAAACATAAAATGAAAATTAGTAAAACTGAAATTGTGGCGGCTTTAGGTGAATAATTGTCCATAAAATATATTAGAAGAGCATGCGATAAGTACAAAATAACGCGATAAATATTAATGTAAAAAACCTCTTATAGAGAAATGTGCACTTTAGGAAAATAGGGAATTTCACAAAAACCTTCATTTTTGACATTCTATGATAATGTTCTAACTGTGATGCTAAAATATTCGGAGAATTTAAAAAATGAATTGGATACTAACCGATTAAAATGTAAATGTCTCTCTCATTCATACTATAAAATAAATTATAAGGAAATAATGCCACGATAGGTGAGGTTTGGCCCAGGAAGGGGTTTTTGAATTTCCTGGGAATGCATGAAATGTGGCAAATAGTAAATAGTTATAAAATTTAATAGTGAAATAAACTGTACATTCTACGTGAGAGATTATCTAATTATGAGATTTTAAAAAAATGTTTGATATTTTGGCCTTGTATAACAAAATTATAAAGTATTACCAGATTATGTTAGTATCCAATTTAGTTTTAATTTTCCCTACTTATTTAAATGTAAAATCTCCCTCAAACATGTAACTTACGTTAATTAATATAAAACAAATAGATAATAGGTGAGGAATGGCCCAGGGAGGGGTTAGTGAGGTGCCTGGGAAAACATTAAGAATTTGATATTGTAAAAAAAACTCTTTTAGTAACGGATGCCGCATTTTAAGAAAGAGGGAGATCATTTGGATAGTCTTTGTAAAGAAATGTCCTTTAAAAATTGACGTTCTATTAATCTTGCTTAAATATGATGGTGGAAAATTAGCAGAATCTTAAAAATAAATCTGATACTGAATAATTAATATGTAAATATCTCTCTAAATTATATAAATAAATAAAATTATGAGGATATAAAGTCACAATAGGTGAGGTTTTGGCCCAGGAGGGGGTGTTGAGGCGCCTGGGATAGCAAGACATGTGACAAATAGAAAATAAACAGGAAATTTTAATAGTCAAAATTCCATCTTTTTAAAGAATAATATTTGTAATTTCGGCCTTTTTAAAATTATTATTTGATATTTCTGACATTTAAAACAAAATTAAACATTCCAAGAAGATTATGATAGTATCAGATTTATTTTTAATTTTCAAAACTTTTTTAAATGTGATATATTCCCTCAAACATAAAAAGAAAATTAGTAAAACTGAAATTGTGGCGGCCTTAGGTGAATAATTGTCCATAAAATGTATTAGAAGAGCATGCGATAAGTACAAAATAACGCGATAAATATTAATGTAAAAAACCTCTTATAGAGAAATGTGCACTTTAGGAAAATAGGGAATTTCACAAAAACCTTCATTTTTGACATTCTATGATAATATTCTAACTGTGATGCTAAAATATTCGGAGAATTTAAAAAATGAATTGGATACTAACCGATTAAAATGTAAATGTCTCTCTCATTCATACTATAAAATAAATTATAAGGAAATAATGCCACGAAAGGTCAGGTTTGGCCCAGGAAGGGGTTGTTGAGGCGCCTGGGAATGCATGAAAAGTGGCAAATAGTAAATAGTTATGAAATTTAATCGTGAAATAAACTGTACATACTACGCTACAGATTATCTAATTATGAGCTTTTAAAAAAATATTTGATATTTTGGCCTTGTAAAACAAAATTATAAAGTATTACGAGATTATGTTAGTATCCAATGTAGTTTTAATTTTCCCTACTTATTTAAATGTAAAATCTCCCTCAACCATGTAACTTACGATAATTAATATAAAACAAAATAGATATCAGGTGAGGAATGGCCCAGGGAGGGGTTAGTGAGGTGCCTGGGAAAACATTAAGAATTTGATATTGTAAAAAAAACTCTTTTAGTAATGAAAGCCGCATTTTAAGAAAGAGGGAGATCATTTGGATAGTCTTTGTAAAGAAATGTCCTTTAAAAATTGACGTTCTATTAATCTTGCTTAAATATGATGGTAGAAAATTATCAGAATCTTAAAAATAAATCTGATACTGAATAATTAAAATGTAAATATCTCTCTAAATTATATAAATAAATAAAATTATGAGCATATAAAGTCACAATAGGTGAGGTTTTGGCCCAGGAGGGGGTGTTGAGGCGCCTGGGATAGCAAGAAATGTGACAAATTGAAAACAAACATGAAATATTAATAGTCAAAATTCCATCTTTTTAAAGAATAATATTTGTAATTTCGGCCTTTTTAAAATTATTGTTTGATATTTCTGACATTTAAAACAAAATTAAACATTCCAAGAAGATTATGATAGTACCAGATTTATTTTTAATTTTCCAAACTTTTTTAAATGTGATATATTCCCTCAAACATAAAATGAAAATTGGTAAAACTGAAATTGTGGCGGCTTTAGGTGAATAATTGTCCATAAAATGTATTAGAAGAGAATGCGATAAGTACAAAATAACGCGATAAATATTAATGTAAAAAACCTCTTATAGAGAAATGTGCACTTTAGGAAAATAGGGAATTTCACAAAAACCTTCATTTTTGACGTTCTATGATAATTTTCTAACTCTGACGCTAAAATAGTCGGAGAATTTAAAAAATGAATTGGATACTAACCGATTAAAATGTAAAAGTCTCTCTCATTCATACTATAAAATAAATTATAAGGAAATAATGCCACGAAAGGTGAGGTTTGGCCCAGGAAGGGGTTGTTGAGGCGCCTGGGAATGCATGAAATGTGGCAAATAGTAAATAGTTATAAAATTTAATCGTGAAATAAACTGTACATTCTACGTGGGAGATTATCTAATTATGAGCCTTTAAAAAATGTTTGATATTTTGGCCTTGTAAAACAAAATTATAAAGTATTACGAGATTATGTTAGTATCCAATTTAGTTTTAATTTTCCCTCCTTATTCAAATGTAAAATCACCCACAAGCACATAACTTACGATAATTAATATAAAACAAAATAGATATCAGGTGAGGAATGGCCCAGGGAGGGGTTAGTGAGGTGCCTGGGAATGCATGAAAAGTGGCAAATAGTAAATAGTTATAAAATTTAATCGTGAAATAAACTGTACATTCTACGTGAGAGATTATCTAAGTATGAGCTTTTAAAAAAATGTTTGATATTTTGACCTTGTAAAACAAAATTATAAAGTATTACGAGATTATGTTAGTATCCAATTTAGTTTTAATTTTCCTTCCTTATTCAAATGTAAAATCACCCACAAACATATAACTTACGATAATTAATATAAAACAAATTGATAATAGGTGAGGAATGGCCCAGGGAGGGGTTAGTGAGGTGCCTGGGAAAACATTAAGAATTTGATATTGTAAAAAAAAACTCTTTTAGTAACGAAAGCCGCATTTTAAGAAAGAGGGAGATCATTTGGATAGTCTTTGTAAAGAATTGTCCTTTAAAAATTGACGTTCTATTAATCTTGCTTAAATATGATGGTGGAAAATTATGATAATCTTAAAAATAAATCTGATACTGAATAATTAAAATGTAAATATCTCTCTAAATTATATAAATAAATAAAATTATGAGCATATAAAGTCACAATAGGTGAGGTTTTGGCCCAGGAGGGGGTGTTGAGGCGCCTGGGATAGCAAGAAATGTGACGAATAGAAAATAAACATGAAATTTTAATAGTCAAAATTCCATATTTTTAAAGAATAATATTTGTAATTTCGGCCTTTTTAAAATTATTATTTGATATTTCTGAAATTTAAAACAAAATTAAACATTCCAAGAAGATCATGATAGTATCAGATTTATTTTTCATTTTCCAAACTTTTTTAAATGTGATATATTCCCTCAAACATAAAATGAAAATTAGTAAAACTGAAATTGTGGCAGCTTTAGGTGAATAATTGTCCATGAAATGTATTAGAAGAGCATGCGATAAGTACAAAATAACGCGATAAATATTAATGTAAAAAACCGCTTATAGAGAAATGTGCACTTTAGGAAAATAGCTAATTTCACAAAAACCTTCATTTTTGACGTTCTATGATAATTTTCCAACTGTGACGCTAAAATAGACGGAGAATTTAAAAAATGAATTGGATACTAACCGATTAAAATGTAAATGTCTCTCTCATTCATACTATAAAATAAATTATAAGGAAATAATGCCACGAAAGGTGAGGTTTGGCCCAGGAAGGGGTTGTTGAGGCGCCTGGGAATGCATGAAATGTGGCAAATAGTAAATAGTTATAAAATTTAATCGTGAAATAAACTGTACATTCTACGTGAGAGTTTATCTAATTATGAGATTTTAAAAAAATGTTTGATATTTTGGCCTTGTAAAACAAAATTATAAAGTATTACGAGATTATGTTAGTATCCAATTTAGTTTTAATTTTCCATACTTATTTAAATGTAAAATCTCCCTCAAACATGTAACTTACGATAATTAATATAAAACAAAATAGATAATAGGTGAGGAATGGCCCAGGGAGGGGTTAGTGAGGTGCCTGGGAAAACATTAAGAATTTGATATTGTAAAAAAAACTCTTTTAGTAATGAAAGCCACATTTTAAGAAAGAGGGAGATCATTTGGATAGTCTTTTTAAGAAATGTCCTTTAAAAATTGACGTTCTAATAATCTTGCTTAAATATGATGGTGGAAAATGATCAGAATCTTAAAAATAAATCTGATACTGAATAATTAAAATGTAAATATCTCTCTAAATTATATAAATAAATAAAATTATGAGCATATAAAGTCACAATAGGACAGGTTTTGGCCCAGGAGGGGGTGTTGAGGCGCCTGGGATAGCAAGAAATGTGACAAATAGAAAATAAACATGAAATTTTAATAGTCAAAATTCCATCTTTTTAAAGAATAATATTTGTAATTTCGGCCTTTTTAAAATTATTATTTGATATTTCTGACATTTAAAACAAAATTAAACATTCCAAGAAGATCATGATAGTATCAGATTTATTTTTAATTTTCCAAACTTTTTAAAACGTGATATATTCCCTCAAACATAAAATTAAAATTAGTAAAACTGAAATTGTGGCGGCTTTAGGTGAATAATTGTCCATAAAATGTATTAGAAGAGAATGCGATAAGTACAAAATAACGCGATAAATATTAATGTAAAAAACCTCTTATAGAGAAATGTGCACTTTAGGAAAATAGGGAATTTCACAAAAACCTTCATTTTTGACGTTCTATGATAATTTTCTAACTGTGACGCTAAAATAGTCGGAGAATTTAAAAAATGAATTGGATACTAACCGATTAAAATGTAAAAGTCTCTCTCATTCATACTATAAAATAAATTATAAGGAAATAATGCCGCAAAAGGTGAGGTTTGGCCAGGAGGGGGTTGTTGAGGCGCCTGGGAATGCATGAAAAGTGGCAAATAGTAAATAGTTATAAAATTTAATCGTGAAATAAACTGTACATTCTACGTGAGAGATTATCTAATTATGAGCTTTTAAAAAAATGTTTGATATTTTGGCCTTGTAAAACAAAATTATAAAGTATTACGAGATTATGTTAGTATCCAATGTAGTTTTAATTTTCCCTACTTATTTAAATGTAAAATCTCCCTCAACCATGTAACTTACGATAATTAATATAAAACAAAATAGATATCAGGTGAGGAATGGCCCAGGGAGGGGTTAGTGAGGTGCCTGGGAAAACATTAAGAATTTGATATTGTAAAAAAAACTCTTTTAGTAATGAAAGCCGCATTTTAAGAAAGAGGGAGATCATTTGGATAGTCTTTGTAAAGAAATGTCCTTTAAAAATTGACGTTCTATTAATCTTGCTTAAATATGATGGTAGAAAATTATCAGAATCTTAAAAATAAATCTGATACTGAATAATTAAAATGTAAATATCTCTCTAAATTATATAAATAAATAAAATTATGAGCATATAAAGTCACAATAGGTGAGGTTTTGGCCCAGGAGGGGGTGTTGAGGCGCCTGGGATAGCAAGAAATGTGACAAATTGAAAACAAACATGAAATATTAATAGTCAAAATTCCATCTTTTTAAAGAATAATATTTGTAATTTCGGCCTTTTTAAAATTATTGTTTGATATTTCTGACATTTAAAACAAAATTAAACATTCCAAGAAGATTATGATAGTACCAGATTTATTTTTAATTTTCCAAACTTTTTTAAATGTGATATATTCCCTCAAACATAAAATGAAAATTGGTAAAACTGAAATTGTGGCGGCTTTAGGTGAATAATTGTCCATAAAATGTATTAGAAGAGAATGCGATAAGTACAAAATAACGCGATAAATATTAATGTAAAAAACCTCTTATAGAGAAATGTGCACTTTAGGAAAATAGGGAATTTCACAAAAACCTTCATTTTTGACGTTCTATGATAATTTTCTAACTCTGACGCTAAAATAGTCGGAGAATTTAAAAAATGAATTGGATACTAACCGATTAAAATGTAAAAGTCTCTCTCATTCATACTATAAAATAAATTATAAGGAAATAATGCCACGAAAGGTGAGGTTTGGCCCAGGAAGGGGTTGTTGAGGCGCCTGGGAATGCATGAAATGTGGCAAATAGTAAATAGTTATAAAATTTAATCGTGAAATAAACTGTACATTCTACGTGGGAGATTATCTAATTATGAGCCTTTAAAAAATGTTTGATATTTTGGCCTTGTAAAACAAAATTATAAAGTATTACGAGATTATGTTAGTATCCAATTTAGTTTTAATTTTCCCTCCTTATTCAAATGTAAAATCACCCACAAGCACATAACTTACGATAATTAATATAAAACAAAATAGATATCAGGTGAGGAATGGCCCAGGGAGGTGTTAGTGAGGTGCCTGGGAATGCATGAAAAGTGGCAAATAGTAAATAGTTATAAAATTTAATCGTGAAATAAACTGTACATTCTACGTGAGAGATTATCTAAGTATGAGCTTTTAAAAAAATGTTTGATATTTTGACCTTGTAAAACAAAATTATAAAGTATTTCGAGATTATGTTAGTATCCAATTTAGTTTTAATTTTCCTTCCTTATTCAAATGTAAAATCACCCACAAACATATAACTTACGATAATTAATATAAAACAAATTGATAATAGGTGAGGAATGGCCCAGGGAGGGGTTAGTGAGGTGCCTGGGAAAACATTAAGAATTTGATATTGTAAAAAAAAACTCTTTTAGTAACGAAAGCCGCATTTTAAGAAAGAGGGAGATCATTTGGATAGTCTTTGTAAAGAATTGTCCTTTAAAAATTGACGTTCTATTAATCTTGCTTAAATATGATGGTGGAAAATTATGATAATCTTAAAAATAAATCTGATACTGAATAATTAAAATGTAAATATCTCTCTAAATTATGTAAATAAATAAAATTATGAGCATATAAAGTCACAATAGGTGAGGTTTTGGCCCAGGAGGGGGTGTTGAGGCGCCTGGGATAGCAAGAAATGTGACGAATAGAAAATAAACATGAAATTTTAATAGTCAAAATTCCATATTTTTAAAGAATAATATTTGTAATTTCGGCCTTTTTAAAATTATTATTTGATATTTCTGAAATTTAAAACAAAATTAAACATTCCAAGAAGATCATGATAGTATCAGATTTATTTTTCATTTTCCAAACTTTTTTAAATGTGATATATTCCCTCAAACATAAAATGAAAATTAGTAAAACTGAAATTGTGGCAGCTTTAGGTGAATAATTGTCCATGAAATGTATTAGAAGAGCATGCGATAAGTACAAAATAACGCGATAAATATTAATGTAAAAAACCGCTTATAGAGAAATGTGCACTTTAGGAAAATAGGGAATTTCACAAAAACCTTCATTTTTGACGTTCTATGATAATTTTCCAACTGTGACGCTAAAATAGACGGAGAATTTAAAAAATGAATTGGATACTAACCGATTAAAATGTAAATGTCTCTCTCATTCATACTATAAAATAAATTATAAGGAAATAATGCCACGAAAGGTGAGGTTTGGCCCAGGAAGGGGTTGTTGAGGCGCCTGGGAATGCATGAAATGTGGCAAATAGTAAATAGTTATAAAATTTAATCGTGAAATAAACTGTACATTCTACGTGAGAGTTTATCTAATTATGAGATTTTAAAAAAATGTTTGATATTTTGGCCTTGTAAAACAAAATTATAAAGTATTACGAGATTATGTTAGTATCCAATTTAGTTTTAATTTTCCCTACTTATTTAAATGTAAAATCTCCCTCAAACATGTAACTTACGATAATTAATATAAAACAAAATAGATAATAGGTGAGGAATGGCCCAGGGAGGGGTTAGTGAGGTGCCTGGGAAAACATTAAGAATTTGATATTGTAAAAAAAACTCTTTTAGTAATGAAAGCCACATTTTAAGAAAGAGGGAGATCATTTGGATAGTCTTTTTAAGAAATGTCCTTTAAAAATTGACGTTCTAATAATCTTGCTTAAATATGATGGTGGAAAATGATCAGAATCTTAAAAATAAATCTGATACTGAATAATTAAAATGTAAATATCTCTCTAAATTATATAAATAAATAAAATTATGAGCATATAAAGTCACAATAGGACAGGTTTTGGCCCAGGAGGGGGTGTTGAGGCGCCTGGGATAGCAAGAAATGTGACAAATAGAAAATAAACATGAAATTTTAATAGTCAAAATTCCATCTTTTTAAAGAATAATATTTGTAATTTCGGCCTTTTTAAAATTATTATTTGATATTTCTGACATTTAAAACAAAATTAAACATTCCAAGAAGATCATGATAGTATCAGATTTATTTTTAATTTTCCAAACTTTTTAAAACGTGATATATTCCCTCAAACATAAAATTAAAATTAGTAAAACTGAAATTGTGGCGGCTTTAGGTGAATAATTGTCCATAAAATGTATTAGAAGAGAATGCGATAAGTACAAAATAACGCGATAAATATTAATGTAAAAAACCTCTTATAGAGAAATGTGCACTTTAGGAAAATAGGGAATTTCACAAAAACCTTCATTTTTGACGTTCTATGATAATTTTCTAACTGTGACGCTAAAATAGTCGGAGAATTTAAAAAATGAATTGGATACTAACCGATTAAAATGTAAAAGTCTCTCTCATTCATACTATAAAATAAATTATAAGGAAATAATGCCACGAAAGGTGGGGTTTGGCCCAGGAAGGGGTTGTTGAGGCGCTGGGAATGCATGAAAAGTGGCAAATAGTAAATAGTTATAAAATTTAATCGTGAAATAAACTGTACATTCTACGTGAGAGATTATCTAATTATGAGCTTTTAAAAAAATGTTTGATATTTTGACCTTGTAAAACAAAATTATAAAGTATTACGAGATTATGTTAGTATCCAATTTAGTTTTAATTTTCCCTACTTATTTAAATGTAAAATCTCACTCAAACATGTAACTTACGATAATTAATATAAAACAAAATAGATAATAGGTGAGGAATGGCCCAGGGAGGGGTTAGTGACGTGCCTGGGAAAACATTAAGAATTTGATATTGTAAAAAAAACTCTTTTAGTAATGAAAGCCACATTTTAAGAAAGAGGGAGATCATTTGGATAGTCTTTTTAAGAAATGTCCTTTAAAAATTGACGTTCTAATAATCTTGCTTAAATATGATGGTGGAAAATGATCAGAATCTTAAAAATAAATCTGATACTGAATAATTAAAATGTAAATATCTCTCTAAATTATATAAATAAATAAAATTATGAGCATATAAAGTCACAATAGGACAGGTTTTGGCCCAGGAGGGGGTGTTGAGGCGCCTGGGAAAGCAAGAAATGTGACAAATAGAAAATAAACATGAAATTTTAATAGTCAAAATTCCATCTTTTTAAAGAATAATATTTGTAATTTCGGCCTTTTTAAAATTATTATTTGATATTTCTGACATTTAAAACAAAATTAAACATTCCAAGAAGATCATGATAGTATCAGATTTATTTTTAATTTTCCAAACTTTTTAAAACGTGATATATTCCCTCAAACATAAAATTAAAATTAGTAAAACTGAAATTGTGGCGGCTTTAGGTGAATAATTGTCCATAAAATGTATTAGAAGAGAATGCGATAAGTACAAAATAACGCGATAAATATTAATGTAAAAAACCTCTTATAGAGAAATGTGCACTTTAGGAAAATAGGGAATTTCACAAAAACCTTCATTTTTGACGTTCTATGATAATTTTCTAACTGTGACGCTAAAATAGTCGGAGAATTTAAAAAATGAATTGGATACTAACCGATTAAAATGTAAATGTCTCTCTCATTCATGCTATAAAATAAATTATAAGGAAATAATGCCGCAAAAGGTGAGGTTTGGCCAGGAGGGTGTTGTTGAGGCGCCTGGGAATGCATGAAAAGTGGCAAATAGTAAATAGTTATAAAATTTAATCGTGAAATAAACTGTACATTCTACGTGAGATATTATCTAATTATGAGCTTTTAAAAAAATGTTTGATATTTTGACCTTGTAAAACAAAATTATAAAGTATTACGAGATTATGTTAGTATCCAATTTAGTTTTAATTTTCCCTCCTTATTCAAATGTAAAATCACCCACAAACATATAACTTACGATAATTAATATAAAACAAATTGATAATAGGTGAGGAATGGCCCAGGGAGGGGTTAGTGAGGTGCCTGGGAAAGCATTAACAATTTGATATTGAAAAAAAAAATTCTTTTAGTAACGAAAGCCGCATTTTAAGAAAGAGGGAGATCATTTGGATAGTCTTTGTAAAGAAATGTCCTTTAAAAATTGACGTTCTATTAATCTTGCTTAAATATGATGGTGGAAAATTAGCAGAATCTTAAAAATAAATCTGATACTGAATAATTAATATGTAAATATCTCTCTAAATTATATAAATAAATAAAATTATGAGCATATAAAGTCACAATAGGTGAGGTTTTGGCCCAGGAGGGGGTGTTGAGGCGCCTGGGATAGCAAGACATGTGACAAATAGAAAATAAACAGGAAATTTTAATAGTCAAAATTCCATCTTTTTAAAGAATAATATTTGTAATTTCGGCCTTTTTAAAATTATTATTTGATATTTCTGACATTTAAAACAAAATTAAACATTCCAAGAAGATTATGATTGTATCAGATTTATTTTTAATTTTCAAAACTTTTTTAAATGTGATATATTCCCTCAAACATAAAAGAAAATTAGTAAAACTGAAATTGTGGCGGCCTTAGGTGAATAATTGTCCATAAAATGTATTAGAAGAGCATGCGATAAGTACAAAATAACGCGATAAATATTAATGTACAGAACCTCTTATAGAGAAATGTGTACTTTAGGAAAATAGGGTATATCACAAAAACCTTCATTTTTGACGTTCTATGATAATTTTCTAACTGTGACGCTAAAATAGTCGGAGAATTTAAAAAATGAATTGGATACTAACCGATTAAAATGTAAAAGTCTCTCTCATTCATACTATAAAATAAATTATAAGGAAATAATGCCGCAAAAGGTGAGGTTTGGCCAGGAGGGGGTTGTTGAGGCGCCTGGGAATGCATGAAATGTGGCAAATAGTAAATAGTTATAAAATTTTATCGTAAAATAAACTGTACATTCTACGTGAGAGATTATCTATATATGAGCTTTTTAAAAAATGTTTGATATTTTGGCCTTGTATAACAAAATTATAAAGTATTACCAGATTTAGTATCCAATTTAGTTTTAATTTTCCCTACTTATTTAAATGTAAAATCTCCCTCAACCATGTAACTTACGATAATTAATATAAAACAAAATAGATATCAGGTGAGGAATGGCCCAGGGAGGGGTTAGTGAGGGTCCTGGGAAAACATTAAGAATTTGATATTGTAAAAAAAACTCTTTTAGTAACGAATGCCGCATTTTAAGAAAGAGGGAGATCATTTGGATAGTCTTTGTAAAGAATGGTCCTTTAAAAATTGACGTTTTATTAATCTTGCTTAAATATGATGGTGGAAAATTAGCAGAATCTTAAAAATAAATCTGATACTGAATAATTAAAATGTAAATATCTCTCTAAATTATATAAATAAATACAATTATGAGCATATAAAGTCACAATAGGTGAGGTTTTGGCCCAGGAGGGGGTGTTGAGGTGCCTGGGATAGCAAGAATTGTGACAAATAGAAAATAAACATGAAATTTTAATAGTCAAAATTCCATCTTTTTAAAGAATAATATTTGTAATTTCGGCCTTTTTAAAATTATTATTTGATATTTCTGACATTTAAAACAAAATTAAACATTCCAAGAAGATTATGATGGTATCAGATTTATTTTTAATTTTCCAAACTTTTTTAAATGTGATATATTCCCTCAAACATAAAAAGAAAATTAGTAAAACTGAAATTGTGGCGGCCTTAGGTGAATAATTGTCCATAAAATGTATTAGAAGAGCATGCGATAAGTACAAAATAACGCGATAAATATTAATGTAAAGGACCTCTTATAGAGAAATGTGCACTTTAGGAAAATAGGGAATTTCACAAAAACCTTCATTTTTGACGTTCTATGATAATTTTCTAACTGTGACGCTAAAATAGTCGGAGAATTTAAAAAATGAATTGGATACTAACCGATTAAAATGTAAATGTCTCTCTCATTCATGCTATAAAATAAATTATAAGGAAATAATGCCACGAAATGTGAGGTATGGCCCAGGAAGGGGTTGTTGAGGCGCCTGGGAATGCATGAAAAGTGGCAAATAGTAAATAGTTATAAAATTTAATCGTGAAATAAACTGTACATTCTACGTGAGATATTATCTAATTATGATCTTTTAAAAAAATGTTTGATATTTTGACCTTGTAAAACAAAATTATAAAGTATTACGAGATTATGTTAGTATCCAATTTAGTTTTAATTTTCCCTCCTTATTCAAATGTAAAATCACCCACAAACATATAACTTACGATAATTAATATAAAACAAATTGATAATAGGTGAGGAATGGCCCAGGGAGGGGTTAGTGAGGTGCCTGGGAAAGCATTAACAATTTGATATTGAAATAAAAATTCTTTTAGTAACGAAAGCCGCATTTTATGAAAGAGGGAGATCATTTGGATAGTCTTTGTAAAGAAATGTCCTTTAAAAATTGACGTTCTATTAATCTTGCTTAAATATGATGGTGGAAAGTTATCAGAATCTTAAAAATAAATCTGATACTGAATAATTAAAATGTAAATATCTCTCTAAATTATATAAATAAATAAAATTATGAGCATATAAAGTCACAATAGGTGAGGTTTTGGCCCAGGAGGGGGTGTTGAGGCGCCTGGGATAGCAAGAATTGTGACAAATAGAAAATAAACATGAAATTTTAATAGTCAAAATCCCTTCTTTTTAAAGAATAATATTTGTAATTTCGGCCTTTTTAAAATTATTATTTGATTTTTCTGACATTTAAAACAAAATTAAACATTCCAAGAAGATTATGATAGTACCAGATTTATTTTTAATTTTCCAAACTTTTTTAAATGTGATATATTCCCTCAAACATGAAATGAAAATTAGTAAAACTGAAATTGTGGCGGCCTTAGTTGAATAATTGTCCATAAAATGTATTAGAAGAGCATGCGATAAGTACAAAATAACGCGATAAATATTAATGTAAAGAACCTCTTATAGAGAAATGTGCATTTTAGGAAAATAGGGAATTTCACAAAAACCTTCATTTTTGACGTTCTATGATAATTTTCTAACTGTGACGCTAAAATAGTCGGAGAATTAAAAAATGAATTGGATACTAACCGATTAAAATGTAAATGTCTCTCTCATTCATGCTATAAAATAAATTATTAGGAAATAATGCCACGAAAGGTGAGGTTTGGCCCAGGAAGGGGTTGTTGAGGCGCTGGGAATGCATGAAAAGTGGCAAATAGTAAATAGTTATAAAATTTAATCGTGAAATAAACTGTACATTCTACGTGAGAGATTATCTAATTATGAGCTTTTAAAAAAATGTTTGATATTTTGACCTTGTAAAACAAAATTATAAAGTATTACGAGATTATGTTAGTATCCAATTTAGTTTTAATTTTCCCTACTTATTTAAATGTAAAATCTCACTCAAACATGTAACTTACGATAATTAATATAAAACAAAATAGATAATAGGTGAGGAATGGCCCAGGGAGGGGTTAGTGAGGTGCCTGGGAAAACATTAAGAATTTGATATTGTAAAAAAAACTCTTTTAGTAATGAAAGCCGCATTTTATGAAAGAGGGAGATCATTTGGATAGTCTTTGTAAAGAAATGTCCTTAAAAAATTGACGTTCTATTAATCTTGCTTTAATATGATGGTGGAAAGTTATCAGAATCTTAAAAATAGATCTGATACTGAATAATTAAAATGTAAATATCTCTCTAAATTATATAAATAAATAAAATTATGAGCATATAAAGTCACAATAGGTGAGGTTTTGGCCCAGGAGGGGGTGTTGAGGCGCCTGGGATAGCAAGAATTGTGACAAATAGAAAATAAACATGAAATTTTAATAGTCAAAATCCCATCTTTTTAAAGAATAATATTTGTAATTTCGGCCTTTTTAAAATTATTATTTGATTTTTCTGACATTTAAAACAAAATTAAACATTCCAAGAAGATTATGATAGTACCAGATTTATTTTTAATTTTCCAAACTTTTTTAAATGTGATATATTCCCTCAAACATGAAACGAAAATTAGTAAAACTGAAATTGTGGCGGCCTTAGTTGAATAATTGTCCATAAAATGTATTAGAAGAGCATGCGATAAGTACAAAATAACGCGATAAATATTAATGTAAAGAACCTCTTATAGAGAAATGTGCACTTTAGGAAAATAGGGAATTTCACAAAAACCTTCATTTTTGACGTTCTATGATAATTTTCTAACTGTGACGCTAAAATAGTCGAGAATTTAAAAAATGAATTGGATACTAACCGATTAAAATGTAAATGTCTCTCTCATTCATGCTATAAAATAAATTATAAGGAAATAATGCCACGAAAGGTGAGGTTTGGACCAGGAAGGGGTTGTTGAGGCGCCTGGGAATGCATGAAAAGTGGCAAATAGTAAATAGTTATAAAATTTAATCGTGAAATAAACTGTTCATTCTACGTGAGAGATTATCTAATTATGAGCTTTTAAAAAAATGTTTGATATTTTGACCTTGTAAAACAAAATTATAAAGTATTACGAGATTATGTTAGTATCCAATTTAGTTTTAATTTTCCCTACTTATTTAAATGTAAAATCTCACTCAAACATGTAACTTACGATAATTAATATAAAACAAAATAGATAATAGGTGAGGAATGGCCCAGGGAGGGGTTAGTGAGGTGCCTGGGAAAACATTAAGAATTTGATATTGTAAAAAAAACTCTTTTAGTAATGAAAGCCGCATTTTATGAAAGAGGGAGATCATTTGGATAGTCTTTGTAAAGAAATGTCCTTAAAAAATTGACGTTCTATTAATCTTGCTTTAATATGATGGTGGAAAGTTATCAGAATCTTAAAAATAGATCTGATACTGAATAATTAAAATGTAAATATCTCTCTAAATTATATAAATAAATAAAATTATGAGCATATAAAGTCACAATAGGTGAGGTTTTGGCCCAGGAGGGGGTGTTGAGGCGCCTGGGATAGCAAGAATTGTGACAAATAGAAAATAAACATGAAATTTTAATAGTCAAAATCCCATCTTTTTAAAGAATAATATTTGTAATTTCGGCCTTTTTAAAATTATTATTTGATTTTTCTGACATTTAAAACAAAATTAAACATTCCAAGAAGATTATGATAGTACCAGATTTATTTTTAATTTTCCAAACTTTTTTAAATGTGATATATTCCCTCAAACATGAAACGAAAATTAGTAAAACTGAAATTGTGGCGGCCTTAGTTGAATAATTGTCCATAAAATGTATTAGAAGAGCATGCGATAAGTACAAAATAACGCGATAAATATTAATGTAAAGAACCTCTTATAGAGAAATGTGCACTTTAGGAAAATAGGGAATTTCACAAAAACCTTCATTTTTGACGTTCTATGATAATTTTCTAACTGTGACGCTAAAATAGTCGAGAATTTAAAAAATGAATTGGATACTAACCGATTAAAATGTAAATGTCTCTCTCATTCATGCTATAAAATAAATTATAAGGAAATAATGCCACGAAAGGTGAGGTTTGGACCAGGAAGGGGTTGTTGAGGCGCCTGGGAATGCATGAAAAGTGGCAAATAGTAAATAGTTATAAAATTTAATCGTGAAATAAACTGTACATTCTACGTGAGAGATTATCTAATTATGAGCTTTTAAAAAAATGTTTGATATTTTGGCCTTGTATAACAAAATTATAAAGTATTACGAGATTATGTTAGTATCCAATTTAGTTTTAATTTTCCCTACTTATTTTAATGTAAAATCTCCCTCAAACATGTAACTTACGATAATTAATATAAAACAAAATAGATAATAGGTGAGGAATGGCCCAGGGAGGGGTTAGTGAGGTGCCTGGGAAAACATTAAGAATTTGATATTGTAAAAAAAAACTCTTTTAGTAATGAAAGCCGCATTTTA
Source organism: Maratus speciosus (assembly GCA_963932465.1). Taxonomy (NCBI): domain Eukaryota; kingdom Metazoa; phylum Arthropoda; class Arachnida; order Araneae; family Salticidae; genus Maratus; species Maratus speciosus. The sequence continues at coordinate 635,797,529 of OZ010786.1, forward strand.
AGAAAGAGGGAGATCATTTGGATAGTCTTTGTAAAGAAATGTCCTTTAAAAATTGACGTTTTATTAATCTTGCTTAAATATGATGGTGGAAAATTATCAGAATCTTAAAAATAAATCTGATACTGAATAATTAAAATGTAAATATCTCTCTAAATTATATAAATAAATAAAATTATGAGCATATAATGTCACAATAGGTGAGGTTTTGGCCCAGGAGGGGGTGTTGAGGCGCCTGGGATAGCAAGAAATGTGACAAATAGAAAATAAACATGAAATTTTAATAGTCAAAATTCCATCTTTTTAAAGAATAATATTTGTAATTTCGGCCTTTTTAAAATTATTATTTGATATTTCTGACATTTAAAACAAAATTAAACATTCCAAGAAGATCATGATAGTATCTGATTTATTTTTAATTTTCCAAACTTTTTTACATGTGATATATTCCCTCAAACATAAAATGAAAATTAGATAAAATTGAAATTGTAGCGGCTTTAGGTGAATAATTGTCGATAAAATGTATTAGAAGAGAATGCGATAAGTACAAAATAACGCGATAAATATTAATGTAAAAAACCTCTTATAGAGAAATGTGCACTTTAGGAAAATAGGGAATTTCACAAAAACCTTCATTTTTGACGTTCTATGATAATTTTCTAACTGTGACGCTAAAATATTCGGAGAATTTAAAAAATGAATTGGATACTAACCGATTAAAATGGAAAAGTCTCTCTCATTCATACTATAAAATAAATTATAAGGAAATAATGCCACAAAAGGTGAGGTTTGGCCCAGGAGGGGGTTGTTGAGGCGCCTGGGAATGCATGAAATGTGGCAAATAGTAAATAGTTATAAAATTTTATCGTAAAATAAACTGTACATTCTACGTGAGAGATTATCTATATATGAGCTTTTAAAAAAATGTTTGATATTTTGGCCTTGTATAACAAAATTATAAAGTATTACCAGATTATGTTAGTATCCAATTTAGTTTTAATTTTCCCTACTTATTTAAATGTAAAATCTCCCTCAAACATGTAACTTACGTTAATTAATATAAAACAAATAGATAATAGGTCAGGAATGGCCCAGGGAGGGGTTAGTGAGGTGCCTGGCAAAACATTAAGAATTTGATATTGTAAAAAAAACTCTTTTAGTAACGAATGCCGCATTTTAAGAAAGAGGGAGATCATTTGGATAGTCTTTGTAAAGAATTGTCCTTTAAAAATTGACGTTCTATTAATCTTGCTTAAATATGATGGTGGAAAATTAGCAGAATCTTAAAAATAAATCTGATACTGAATAATTAAAATGTAAATATCTCTCTAAATTATATAAATAAATACAATAATGAGCATATAAAGTCACAATAGGTGAGGTTTTGGCCCAGGAGGGGGTGTTGAGGCGCCTGGGATAGCAAGAATTGTGACAAATAGAAAATAAACATGAAATTTTAATAGTCAAAATTCCATCTTTTTAAAGAATAATATTTGTAATTTCGGCCTTTTTAAAATTATTATTTGATATTTCTGACATTTAAAACAAAATTAAACATTCCTAGAAGATTATGATGGTATCAGATTTATTTTTAATTTTCCAAACTTTTTTAAATGTGATATATTCCCTCAAACATAAAAAGAAAATTAGTAAAACTGAAATTGTGGCGGCCTTAGGTGAATAATTGTCCATAAAATGTATTAGAAGAGCATGCGATAAGTACAAAATAACGCGATAAATATTAATGTAAAGAACCTCTTATAGAGAAATGTGCACTTTAGGAAAATAGGGAATTTCACAAAAACCTTCATTTTTGACGTTCTATGATAATTTTCTAACTGTGACGCTAAAATAGTCGGAGAATTTAAAAAATGAATTGGATACTAACCGATTAAAATGTAAATGTCTCTCTCATTCATGCTATAACATAAATTATAAGGAAATAGTGCCACGAAAGGTGAGGTATGGCCCAGGAAGGGGTTGTTGAGGCGCCTGGGAATGCATGAAAAGTGGCAAATAGTAAATAGTTATAAAATTTAATCGTGAAATAAACTGTACATTCTACGTGAGAGATTATCTAATTATGAGCTTTTAAAAAAATGTTTGATATTTTGACCTTGTAAAACAAAATTATAAAGTATTACGAGATTATGTTAGTATCCAATTTAGTTTTAATTTTCCTTCCTTATTCAAATCTAAAATCACCCACAAACATATAACTTACGATAATTAATATAAAACAAATTGATAATAGGTGAGGAATGGCCCAGGGAGGGGTTAGTGAGGTGCCTGGGAAAACATTAAGAATTTGATATTGTAAAAAAAAACTCTTTTAGTAACGAAAGCCGCATTTTAAGAAAGAGGGAGATCATTTGGATAGTCTTTGTAAAGAATTGTCCTTTAAAAATTGACGTTCTATTAATCTTGCTTAAATATGATGGTGGAAAATTATGATAATCTTAAAAATAAATCTGATACTGAATAATTAAAATGTAAATATCTCTCTAAATTATATAAATAAATAAAATTATGAGCATATAAAGTCACAATAGGTGAGGTTTTGGCCCAGGAGGGGGTGTTGAGGCGCCTGGGATAGCAAGAAATGTGACGAATAGAAAATAAACATGAAATTTTAATAGTCAAAATTCCATCTTTTTAAAGAATAATATTTGTAATTTCGGCCTTTTTAAAATTATTATTTGATATTTCTGACATTTAAAACAAAATTAAACATTCCAAGAAGATCATGATAGTATCAGATTTATTTTTCATTTTCCAAACTTTTTTAAATGTGATATATTCCCTCAAACATAAAATGAAAATTAGTAAAACTGAAATTGTGGCAGCTTTAGGTGAATAATTGTCCATGAAATGTATTAGAAGAGCATGCGATAAGTACAAAATAACGCGATAAATATTAATGTAAAAAACCGCTTATAGAGAAATGTGCACTTTAGGAAAATAGGGAATTTCACAAAAACCTTCATTTTTGACGTTCTATGATAATTTTCCAACTGTGACGCTAAAATAGACGGAGAATTTAAAAAATGAATTGGATACTAACCGATTAAAATGTAAATGTCTCTCTCATTCATACTATAAAATAAATTATAAGGAAATAATGCCACGAAAGGTGAGGTTTGGCCCAGGAAGGGGTTGTTGAGGCGCCTGGGAATGCATGAAATGTGGCAAATAGTAAATAGTTATAAAATTTAATCGTGAAATAAACTGTACATTCTACGTGAGAGTTTATCTAATTATGAGATTTTAAAAAAATGTTTGATATTTTGGCCTTGTAAAACAAAATTATAAAGTATTACGAGATTATGTTAGTATCCAATTTAGTTTTAATTTTCCCTACTTATTTAAATGTAAAATCTCCCTCAAACATGTAACTTACGATAATTAATATAAAACAAAATAGATAATAGGTGAGGAATGGCCCAGGGAGGGGTTAGTGAGGTGCCTGGGAAAACATTAAGAATTTGATATTGTAAAAAAAACTCTTTTAGTAATGAAAGCCACATTTTAAGAAAGAGGGAGATCATTTGGATAGTCTTTTTAAGAAATGTCCTTTAAAAATTGACGTTTTATTAATCTTGCTTAAATATGATGGTGGAAAATTAGCAGAATCTTAAAAATAAATCTGATACTGAATAATTAAAATGTAAATATCTCTCTAAATTATATAAATAAATACAATTATGAACATATAAAGTCACAATAGGTGAGGTTTTGGCCCAGGAGGGGGTGTTGAGGCGCCTGGGATAGCAAGAATTGTGACAAATAGAAAATAAACATGAAATTTTAATAGTCAAAATTCCATCTTTTTAAAGAATAATATTTGTAATTTCGGCCTTTTTAAAATTATTATTTGATATTTCTGACATTTAAAACAAAATTAAACATTCCAAGAAGATTATGATGGTATCAGATTTATTTTTAATTTTCCAAACTTTTTTAAATGTGATATATTCCCTCAAACATAAAAAGAAAATTAGTAAAACTGAAATTGTGGCGGCCTTAGGTGAATAATTGTCCATAAAATGTATTAGAAGAGCATGCGATAAGTACAAAATAACGCGATAAATATTAATGTAAAGAACCTCTTATAGAGAAATGTGCACTTTAGGAAAATAGGGAATTTCACAAAAACCTTCATTTTTGACGTTCTATGATAATTTTCTAACTGTGACGCTAAAATAGTCGGAGAATTTAAAAAATGTATTGGATACTAACCGATTAAAATGTAAATGTCTCTCTCATTCATGCTATAAAATAAATTATAAGGAAATAATGCCACGAAAGGTGAGGTATGGCCCAGGAAGGGGTTGTTGAGGCGCCTGGGAATGCATGAAAAGTGGCAAATAGTAAATAGTTATAAAATTTAATCGTGAAATAAACTGTACATTCTACGTGAGATATTATCTAATTATGAGCTTTTAAAAAAATGTTTGATATTTTGACCTTGTAAAACAAAATTATAAAGTATTACGAGATTATGTTAGTATCCAATTTAGTTTTAATTTTCCCTCCTTATTCAAATGTAAAATCACCCACAAACATATAACTTACGATAATTAATATAAAAAAAATTGATAATAGGTGAGGAATGGCCCAGGGAGGGGTTAGTGAGGTGCCTGGGAAAGCATTAAGAATTTGATATTGAAAAAAAAAATTCTTTTACTAACGAAAGCCGCATTTTAAGAAAGGGGGAGATCATTTGGATAGTCTTTGTAAAGAAATGTCCTTTAAAAATTGACGTTCTATTAATCTTGCTTAAATATGATGGTGGAAAATTAGCAGAATCTTAAAAATAAATCTGATACTGAATAATTAATATGTAAATATCTCTCTAAATTATATAAATAAATAAAATTATGAGCATATAAAGTCACAATAGGTGAGGTTTTGGCCCAGGAGGGGGTGTTGAGGCGCCTGGGATAGCAAGACATGTGACAAATAGAAAATAAACAGGAAATTTTAATAGTCAAAATTCCATCTTTTTAAAGAATAATATTTGTAATTTCGGCCTTTTTAAAATTATTATTTGATATTTCTGACATTTAAAACAAAATTAAACATTCCAAGAAGATTATGATGGTATCAGATTTATTTTTAATTTTCCAAACTTTTTTAAATGTGATATATTCCCTCAAACATAAAAAGAAAATTAGTAAAACTGAAATTGTGGCGGCTTTAGGTGAATAATTGTCCATAAAATGTATTAGAAGAGAATGCGATAAGTACAAAATAACGCGATAAATATTAATGTAAAAAACCTCTTATAGAGAAATGTGCACTTTAGGAAAATAGGGAATTTCACAAAAACCTTCATTTTTGACGTTCTATGATAATTTTCTAACTGTGACGCTAAAATAATCGGAGAATTTAAAAAATGAATTGGATACTAACCGATTAAAATGTAAAAGTCTCTCTCATTCATACTATAAAATAAATTATAAGGAAATAATGCCACAAAACGTGAGGTTTGGCCCAGGAGGGGGTTGTTGAGGCGCCTGGGAATGCATGAAATGTGGCAAATAGTAAATAGTTATAAAATTTTATCGTAAAATAAACTGTACATTCTACGTGAGAGATTATCTATATATGAGCTTTAAAAAAAATGTTTGATATTTTGGCCTTGTATAACAAAATTATAAAGTATTACCAGATTATGTTAGTATCCAATTTAGTTTTAATTTTCCCTACTTATTTAAATGTAAAATCTCCCTCAAACATGTAACTTACGTTAATTAATATAAAACAAATAGATAATAGGTGAGGAATGGCCCAGGGAGGGGTTAGTGAGGTGCCTGGGAAAACATTAAGAATTTGATATTGTAAAAAAAACTCTTTTAGTAACGAATGCCGCATTTTAAGAAAGAGGGAGATCATTTGGATAGTCTTTGTAAAGAATTGTCCTTTAAAAATTGACGTTCTATTAATCTTGCTTAAATATGATGGTGGAAAATTAGCAGAATCTTAAAAATAAATCTGATACTGAATAATTAAAATGTAAATATCTCTCTAAATTATATAAATAAATACAATTATGACCATATAAAGTCACAATAGGTGAGGTTTTGGCCCAGGAGGGGGTTTTGAGGCGCCTGGGATAGCAAGAATTGTGACAAATAGAAAATAAACATGAAATTTTAATAGTCAAAATTCCATCTTTTTAAAGAATAATATTTGTAATTTCGGCCTTTTTAAAATTATTATTTGATATTTCTGACATTTAAAACAAAATTAAACATTCCAAGAAGATTATGATGGTATCAGATTTATTTTTAATTTTCCAAACTTTTTTAAATGTGATATATTCCCTCAAACATAAAAAGAAAATTAGTAAAACTGAAATTGTGGCGGCCTTAGGTGAATAATTGTCCATAAAATGTATTAGAAGAGCATGCGATAAGTACAAAATAACGCGATAAATATTAATGTAAAGAACCTCTTATAGAGAAATGTGCACTTTAGGAAAATAGGGAATTTCACAAAAACCTTCATTTTTGACGTTCTATGATAATTTTCTAACTGTGACGCTAAAATAGTCGGAGAATTTAAAAAATGAATTGGATACTAACCGATTAAAATGTAAATGTCTCTCTCATTCATGCTATAACATAAATTATAAGGAAATAGTGCCACGAAAGGTGAGGTATGGCCCAGGAAGGGGTTGTTGAGGCGCCTGGGAATGCATGAAAAGTGGCAAATAGTAAATAGTTATAAAATTTAATCGTGAAATAAACTGTACATTCTACGTGAGAGATTATCTAATTATGAGCTTTTAAAAAAATGTTTGATATTTTGACCTTGTAAAACAAAATTATAAAGTATTACGAGATTATGTTAGTATCCAATTTAGTTTTAATTTTCCTTCCTTATTCAAATGTAAAATCACCCACAAACATATAACTTACGATAATTAATATAAAACAAATTGATAATAGGTGAGGAATGGCCCAGGGAGGGGTTAGTGAGGTGCCTGGGAAAACATTAAGAATTTGATATTGTAAAAAAAAACTCTTTTAGTAACGAAAGCCGCATTTTAAGAAAGAGGGAGATCATTTGGATAGTCTTTGTAAAGAATTGTCCTTTAAAAATTGACGTTCTATTAATCTTGCTTAAATATGATGGTGGAAAATTATGATAATCTTAAAAATAAATCTGATACTGAATAATTAAAATGTAAATATCTCTCTAAATTATATAAATAAATAAAATTATGAGCATATAAAGTCACAATAGGTGAGGTTTTGGCCCAGGAGGGGGTGTTGAGGCGCCTGGGATAGCAAGAAATGTGACGAATAGAAAATAAACATGAAATTTTAATAGTCAAAATTCCATCTTTTTAAAGAATAATATTTGTAATTTCGGCCTTTTTAAAATTATTATTTGATATTTCTGACATTTAAAACAAAATTAAACATTCCAAGAAGATCATGATAGTATCAGATTTATTTTTCATTTTCCAAACTTTTTTAAATGTGATATATTCCCTCAAACATAAAATGAAAATTAGTAAAACTGAAATTGTGGCAGCTTTAGGTGAATAATTGTCCATGAAATGTATTAGAAGAGCATGCGATAAGTACAAAATAACGCGATAAATATTAATGTAAAAAACCGCTTATAGAGAAATGTGCACTTTAGGAAAATAGGGAATTTCACAAAAACCTTCATTTTTGACGTTCTATGATAATTTTCCAACTGTGACGCTAAAATAGACGGAGAATTTAAAAAATGAATTGGATACTAACCGATTAAAATGTAAATGTCTCTCTCATTCATACTATAAAATAAATTATAAGGAAATAATGCCACGAAAGGTGAGGTTTGGCCCAGGAAGGGGTTGTTGAGGCGCCTGGGAATGCATGAAATGTGGCAAATAGTAAATAGTTATAAAATTTAATCGTGAAATAAACTGTACATTCTACGTGAGAGTTTATCTAATTATGAGATTTTAAAAAAATGTTTGATATTTTGGCCTTGTAAAACAAAATTATAAAGTATTACGAGATTATGTTAGTATCCAATTTAGTTTTAATTTTCCCTACTTATTTAAATGTAAAATCTCCCTCAAACATGTAACTTACGATAATTAATATAAAACAAAATAGATAATAGGTGAGGAATGGCCCAGGGAGGGGTTAGTGAGGTGCCTGGGAAAACATTAAGAATTTGATATTGTAAAAAAAACTCTTTTAGTAATGAAAGCCACATTTTAAGAAAGAGGGAGATCATTTGGATAGTCTTTTTAAGAAATGTCCTTTAAAAATTGACGTTCTAATAATCTTGCTTAAATATGATGGTGGAAAATGATCAGAATCTTAAAAATAAATCTGATACTGAATAATTAAAATGTAAATATCTCTCTAAATTATATAAATAAATAAAATTATGAGCATATAAAATCACAATAGGTGAGGTTTTGGCCCAGGAAGGGGTGTTGAGGCGCCTGGGATAGCAAGACATGTGACAAATAGAAAATAAACAGGAAATTTTAATAGTCAAAATTCCATCTTTTTAAAGAATAATATTTGTAATTTCGGCCTTTTTAAAATTATTATTTGATATTTCTGACATTTAAAACAAAATTAAACATTCCAAGAAGATTATGATTGTATCAGATTTATTTTTAATTTTCAAAACTTTTTTAAATGTGATATATTCCCTCAAACATAAAAGAAAATTAGTAAAACTGAAATTGTGGCGGCCTTAGGTGAATAATTGTCCATAAAATGTATTAGAAGAGCATGCGATAAGTACAAAATAACGCGATAAATATTAATGTAAAGAACCTCTTATAGAGAAATGTGTACTTTAGGAAAATAGGGAATATCACAAAAACCTTCATTTTTGACGTTCTATGATAATTTTCTAACTGTGACGCTAAAATAGTCGGAGAATTTAAAAAATGAATTGGATACTAACCGATTAAAATGTAAAAGTCTCTCTCATTCATACTATAAAATAAATTATAAGGAAATAATGCCGCAAAAGGTGAGGTTTGGCCAGGAGGGGGTTGTTGAGGCGCCTGGGAATGCATGAAATGTGGCAAATAGTAAATAGTTATAAAATTTTATCGTAAAATAAACTGTACATTCTACGTGAGAGATTATCTATATATGAGCTTTTTAAAAAATGTTTGATATTTTGGCCTTGTATAACAAAATTATAAAGTATTACCAGATTATGTTAGTATCCAATTTAGTTTTAATTTTCCCTACTTATTTAAATGTAAAATCTCCCTCAAACATGTAACTTACGTTAATTAATATAAAACAAATAGATAATAGGTGAGGAATAGTCCAGGGAGGGGTTAGTGAGGTGCCTGGGAAAACATTAAGAATTTGATATTGTAAAAAAAACTCTTTTAGTAACGAATGCCGCATTTTAATAAAGAGGGAGATCATTTGGATAGTCTTTGTAAAGAATTGTCCTTTAAAAATTGACGTTTTATTAATCTTGCTTAAATATGATGGTGGAAAATTAGCAGAATCTTAAAAATAAATCTGATACTGAATAATTAAAATGTAAATATCTCTCTAAATTATATAAATAAATACAATTATGAGCATATAAAGTCACAATAGGTGAGGTTTTGGCCCAGGAGGGGGTGTTGAGGCGCCTGGGATAGCAAGAATTGTGACAAATAGAAAATAAACATGAAATTTTAATAGTCAAAATTCCATCTTTTTAAAGAATAATATTTGTAATTTCGGCCTTTTTAAAATTATTATTTGATATTTCTGACATTTAAAACAAAATTAAACATTCCAAGAAGATTATGATGGTATCAGATTTATTTTTAATTTTCCAAACTTTTTTAAATGTGATATATTCCCTCAAACATAAAAAGAAAATTAGTAAAACTGAAATTGTGGCGGCCTTAGGTGAATAATTGTCCATAAAATGTATTAGAAGAGCATGCGATAAGTACAAAATAACGCGATAAATATTAATGTAAAAAACCTCTTATAGAGAAATGTGCACTTTAGGAAAATAGGGAATTTCACAAAAACCTTCATTTTTGACGTTCTATGATAATTTTCTAACTGTGACGCTAAAATAGTCGGAGAATTTAAAAAATGTATTGGATACTAACCGATTAAAATGTAAATGTCTCTCTCATTCATGCTATAAAATAAATTATAAGGAAATAATGCCACGAAAGGTGAGGTATGGCCCAGGAAGGGGTTGTTGAGGCGCCTGGGAATGCATGAAAAGTGGCAAATAGTAAATAGTTATAAAATTTAATCGTGAAATAAACTGTACATTCTACGTGAGATATTATCTAATTATGAGCTTTTAAAAAAATGTTTGATATTTTGACCTTGTAAAACAAAATTATAAAGTATTACGAGATTATGTTAGTATCCAATTTAGTTTTAATTTTCCCTCCTTATTCAAATGTAAAATCACCCACAAACATATAACTTACGATAATTAATATAAAACAAATTGATAATAGGTGAGGAATGGCCCAGGGAGGGGTTAGTGAGGTGCCTGGGAAAGCATTAAGAATTTGATATTGAAAAAAAAAATTCTTTTAGTAACGAAAGCCGCATTTTAAGAAAGGGGGAGATCATTTGGATAGTCTTTGTAAAGAAATGTCCTTTAAAAATTGACGTTCTATTAATCTTGCTTAAATATGATGGTGGAAAATTAGCAGAATCTTAAAAATAAATCTGATACTGAATAATTAATATGTAAATATCTCTCTAAATTATATAAATAAATAAAATTATGAGCATATAAAGTCACAATAGGTGAGGTTTTGGCCCAGGAGGGGGTGTTGAGGCGCCTGGGATAGCAAGACATGTGACAAATAGAAAATAAACAGGAAATTTTAATAGTCAAAATTCCATCTTTTTAAAGAATAATATTTGTAATTTCGGCCTTTTTAAAATTATTATTTGATATTTCTGACATTTAAAACAAAATTAAACATTCCAAGAAGATTATGATTGTATCAGATTTATTTTTAATTTTCAAAACTTTTTTAAATGTGATATATTCCCTCAAACATAAAAGAAAAATAGTAAAACTGAAATTGTGGCGGCCTTAGGTGAATAATTGTCCATAAAATGTATTAGAAGAGCATGCGATAAGTACAAAATAACGCGATAAATATTAATGTAAAGAACCTCTTATAGAGAAATGTGCACTTTAGGAAAATAGGGAATTTCACAAAAACCTTCATTTTTGACGTTCTATGATATTTTTCTAACTGTGACGCTAAAATAGTCGGAGAATTTAAAAAATGAATTGGATACTAACCGATTAAAATGTAAAAGTCTCTCTCATTCATACTATAAAATAAATTATAAGGAAATAATGCCGCAAAAGGTGAGGTTTGGCCAGGAGGGGGTTGTTGAGGCGCCTGGGAATGCATGAAATGTGGCAAATAGTAAATAGTTATAAAATTTTATCGTAAAATAAACTGTACATTCTACGTGAGAGATTATCTATATATGAGCTTTTTAAAAAATGTTTGATATTTTGGCCTTCTATAACAAAATTATAAAGTATTACCAGATTATGTTAGTATCCAATTTAGTTTTAATTTTCCCTACTTATTTAAATGTAAAATCTCCCTCAAACATGTAACTTACGTTAATTAATATAAAACAAATAGATAATAGGTGAGGAATAGTCCAGGGAGGGGTTAGTGAGGTGCCTGGGAAAACATTAAGAATTTGATATTGTAAAAAAAACTCTTTTAGTAACGAATGCCGCATTTTAAGAAAGAGGGAGATCATTTGGATAGTCTTTGTAAAGAATTGTCCTTTAAAAATTGACGTTCTATTAATCTTGCTTAAATATGATGGTGGAAAATTAGCAGAATCTTAAAAATAAATCTGATACTGAATAATTAAAATGTAAATATCTCTCTAAATTATATATATAAATACAATTATGAGCATATAAAGTCACATTAGGTGAGGTTTTGGCCCAGGAGGGGGTGTTGAGGCGCCTGGGATAGCAAGAATTGTGACAAATAGAAAATAAACATGAAATTTTAATAGTCAAAATTCCATCTTTTTAAAGAATAATATTTGTAATTTCGGCCTTTTTAAAATTATTATTTGATATTTCTGACATTTAAAACAAAATTAAACATTCCAAGAAGATTATGATGGTATCAGATTTATTTTTAATTTTCCAAACTTTTTTAAATGTGATATATTCCCTCAAACATAAAAAGAAAATTAGTAAAACTGAAATTGTGGCGGCTTTAGGTGAATAATTGTCCATAAAATGTATTAGAAGAGAATGCGATAAGTACAAAATAACGCGATAAATATTAATGTAAAAAACCTCTTATAGAGAAATGTGCACTTTAGGAAAATAGGGAATTTCACAAAAACCTTCATTTTTGACGTTCTATGATAATTTTCTAACTGTGACGCTAAAATAATCGGAGAATTTAAAAAATGAATTGGATACTAACCGATTAAAATGTAAAAGTCTCTCTCATTCATACTATAAAATAAATTATAAGGAAATAATGCCACAAAACGTGAGGTTTGGCCCAGGAGGGGGTTGTTGAGGCGCCTGGGAATGCATGAAATGTGGCAAATAGTAAATAGTTATAAAATTTTATCGTAAAATAAACTGTACATTCTACGTGAGAGATTATCTATATATGAGCTTTAAAAAAAATGTTTGATATTTTGGCCTTGTATAACAAAATTATAAAGTATTACCAGATTATGTTAGTATCCAATTTAGTTTTAATTTTCCCTACTTATTTAAATGTAAAATCTCCCTCAAACATGTAACTTACGTTAATTAATATAAAACAAATAGATAATAGGTGAGGAATGGCCCAGGGAGGGGTTAGTGAGGTGCCTGGGAAAACATTAAGAATTTGATATTGTAAAAAAAACTCTTTTAGTAACGAATGCCGCATTTTAAGAAAGAGGGAGATCATTTGGATAGTCTTTGTAAAGAATTGTCCTTTAAAAATTGACGTTCTATTAATCTTGCTTAAATATGATGGTGGAAAATTAGCAGAATCTTAAAAATAAATCTGATACTGAATAATTAAAATGTAAATATCTCTCTAAATTATATAAATAAATACAATTATGACCATATAAAGTCACAATAGGTGAGGTTTTGGCCCAGGAGGGGGTGTTGAGGCGCCTGGGATAGCAAGAATTGTGACAAATAGAAAATAAACATGAAATTTTAATAGTCAAAATTCCATCTTTTTAAAGAATAATATTTGTAATTTCGGCCTTTTTAAAATTGTTATTTGATATTTCTGACATTTAAAACAAAATTAAACATTCCAAGAAGATTATGATGGTATCAGATTTATTTTTAATTTTCCAAACTTTTTTAAATGTGATATATTCCCTCAAACATAAAATGAAAATTAGTAAAACTGAAATTGTGGCAGCTTTAGGTGAATAATTGTCCATGAAATGTATTAGAAGAGCATGCGATAAGTACAAAATAACGCGATAAATATTAATGTAAAAAACCGCTTATAGAGAAATGTGTACTTTAGGAAAATAGGGAATATCACAAAAACCTTCATTTTTGGCGTTCTATGATAATTTTCTAACTGTGACGCTAAAATAGTCGGAGAATTTAAAAAATGAATTGGATACTAACCGATTAAAATGTAAAAGTCTCTCTCATTCATACTATAAAATAAATTATAAGGAAATAATGCCGCAAAAGGTGAGGTTTGGCCAGGAGGGGGTTGTTGAGGCGCCTGGGAATGCATGAAATGTGGCAAATAGTAAATAGTTATAAAATTTTATCGTAAAATAAACTGTACATTCTACGTGAGAGATTATCTATATATGAGCTTTTTAAAAAATGTTTGATATTTTGGCCTTGTATAACAAAATTATAAAGTATTACCAGATTATGTTAGTATCCAATTTAGTTTTAATTTTCCCTACTTATTTAAATGTAAAATCTCCCTCAAACATGTAACTTACGTTAATTAATATAAAACAAATAGATAATAGGTGAGGAATAGTCCAGGGAGGGGTTAGTGAGGTGCCTGGGAAAACATTAAGAATTTGATATTGTAAAAAAAACTCTTTTAGTAACGAATGCCGCATTTTAAGAAAGAGGGAGATCATTTGGATAGTCTTTGTAAAGAATTGTCCTTTAAAAATTGACGTTTTATTAATCTTGCTTAAATATGATGGTGGAAAATTAGCAGAATCTTAAAAATAAATCTGATACTGAATAATTAAAATGTAAATATCTCTCTAAATTATATAAATAAATACAATTATGAGCATATAAAGTCACAATAGGTGAGGTTTTGGCCCAGGAGGGGGTGTTGAGGCGCCTGGGATAGCAAGAATTGTGACAAATAGAAAATAAACATGAAATTTTAATAGTCAAAATTCCATCTTTTTAAAGAATAATATTTGTAATTTCGGCCTTTTTAAAATTATTATTTGATATTTCTGACATTTAAAACAAAATTAAACATTCCAAGAAGATTATGATGGTATCAGATTTATTTTTAATTTTCCAAACTTTTTTAAATGTGATATATTCCCTCAAACATAAAAAGAAAATTAGTAAAACTGAAATTGTGGCGGCCTTAGGTGAATAATTGTCCATAAAATGTATTAGAAGAGCATGCGATAAGTACAAAATAACGCGATAAATATTAATGTAAAGAACCTCTTATAGAGAAATGTGCACTTTAGGAAAATAGGGAATTTCACAAAAACCTTCATTTTTGACGTTCTATGATAATTTTCTAACTGTGACGCTAAAATATTCGGAGAATTTAAAAAATGTATTGGATACTAACCGATTAAAATGTAAATGTCTCTCTCATTCATGCTATAAAATAAATTATAAGGAAATAATGCCACGAAAGGTGAGGTATGGCCCAGGAAGGGGTTGTTGAGGCGCCTGGGAATGCATGAAAAGTGGCAAATAGTAAATAGTTATAAAATTTAATCGTGAAATAAACTGTACATTCTACGTGAGATATTATCTAATTATGAGCTTTTAAAAAAATGTTTGATATTTTGACCTTGTAAAACAAAATTATAAAGTATTACGAGATTATGTTAGTATCCAATTTAGTTTTAATTTTCCCTCCTTATTCAAATGTAAAATCGTCCACAAACATATAACTTACGATAATTAATATAAAAAAAATTGATAATAGGTGAGGAATGGCCCAGGGAGGGGTTAGTGAGGTGCCTGGGAAAGCATTAAGAATTTGATATTGAAAAAAAAAATTCTTTTAGTAACGAAAGCCGCATTTTAAGAAAGGGGGAGATCATTTGGATAGTCTTTGCAAAGAAATGTCCTTTAAAAATTGACGTTCTATTAATCTTGCTTAAATATGATGGTGGAAAATTAGCAGAATCTTAAAAATAAATCTGATACTGAATAATTAATATGTAAATATCTCTCTAAATTATATAAATAAATAAAATTATGAGCATATAAAGTCACAATAGGTGAGGGGGTGTTGAGGCATGCATTGTGAGGTTTTGGCCCAGGAGGGGGTGTTGAGGCGCCTGGGATAGCAAGACATGTGACAAATAGAAAATAAACAGGAAATTTTAATAGTCAAAATTCCATCTTTTTAAAGAATAATATTTGTAATTTCGGCCTTTTTAAAATTATTATTTGATATTTCTGACATTTAAAACAAAATTAAACATTCCAAGAAGATTATGATTGTATCAGATTTATTTTTAATTTTCAAAACTTTTTTAAATGTGATATATTCCCTCAAACATAAAAGAAAATTAGTAAAACTGAAATTGTGGCGGCCTTAGGTGAATAATTGTCCATAAAATGTATTAGAAGAGCATGCGATAAGTACAAAATAACGCGATAAATATTAATGTAAAGAACCTCTTATAGAGAAATGTGCACTTTAGGAAAATAGGGAATTTCACAAAAACCTTCATTTTTGACGTTCTATGATATTTTTCTAACTGTGACGCTAAAATAGTCGGAGAATTTAAAAAATGAATTGGATACTAACCGATTAAAATGTAAAAGTCTCTCTCATTCATACTATAAAATAAATTATAAGGAAATAATGCCGCAAAAGGTGAGGTTTGGCCAGGAGGGGGTTGTTGAGGCGCCTGGGAATGCATGAAATGTGGCAAATAGTAAATAGTTATAAAATTTTATCGTAAAATAAACTGTACATTCTACGTGAGAGATTATCTATATATGAGCTTTTTAAAAAATGTTTGATATTTTGGCCTTCTATAACAAAATTATAAAGTATTACCAGATTATGTTAGTATCCAATTTAGTTTTAATTTTCCCTACTTATTTAAATGTAAAATCTCCCTCAAACATGTAACTTACGTTAATTAATATAAAACAAATAGATAATAGGTGAGGAATAGTCCAGGGAGGGGTTAGTGAGGTGCCTGGGAAAACATTAAGAATTTGATATTGTAAAAAAAACTCTTTTAGTAACGAATGCCGCATTTTAAGAAAGAGGGAGATCATTTGGATAGTCTTTGTAAAGAATTGTCCTTTAAAAATTGACGTTCTATTAATCTTGCTTAAATATGATGGTGGAAAATTAGCAGAATCTTAAAAATAAATCTGATACTGAATAATTAAAATGTAAATATCTCTCTAAATTATATATATAAATACAATTATGAGCATATAAAGTCACATTAGGTGAGGTTTTGGCCCAGGAGGGGGTGTTGAGGCGCCTGGGATAGCAAGAATTGTGACAAATAGAAAATAAACATGAAATTTTAATAGTCAAAATTCCATCTTTTTAAAGAATAATATTTGTAATTTCGGCCTTTTTAAAATTATTATTTGATATTTCTGACATTTAAAACAAAATTAAACATTCCAAGAAGATTATGATGGTATCAGATTTATTTTTAATTTTCCAAACTTTTTTAAATGTGATATATTCCCTCAAACATAAAAAGAAAATTAGTAAAACTGAAATTGTGGCGGCCTTAGGTGAATAATTGTCCATAAAATGTATTAGAAGAGCATGCGATAAGTACAAAATAACGCGATAAATATTAATGTAAAGAACCCCTTATAGAGAAATGTGCACTTTAGGAAAATAGGGAATATCACAAAAACCTTCATTTTTGACGTTCTATGATAATTTTCTAACTGTGACGCTAAAATAGTCGGAGAATTTAAAAAATGAATTGGATACTAACCGATTCAAATGTAAATGTCTCTCTCATTCATGCTATAAAATAAATTATAAGGAAATAATGCCACGAAAGGAGAGGTATGGCCCAGGAAGGGGTTGTTGAGGCGCCTGGGAATGCATGAAAAGTGGCAAATAGTAAATAGTTATAAAATTTAATCGTGAAATAAACTGTACATTCTACGTGAGATATCTAATTATGAGCTTTTAAAAAAATGTTTGATATTTTGACCTTGTAAAACAAAATTATAAAGTATTACGAAATTATGTTAGTATCCAATTTAGTTTTAATTTTCCCTCCTTATTCAAATGTAAAATCACCCACAAACATATAACTTACGATAATTAATATAAAACAAATTGATAATAGGTGAGGAATGGCCCAGGGAGGGGTTAGTGAGGTGCCTGGGAAAGCATTAAGAATTTGATATTGAAAAAAAAAATTCTTTTAGTAACGAAAGCCGCATTTTAAGAAAGAGGGAGATCATTTGGATAGTCTTTGTAAAGAAATGTCCTTTAAAAATTGACGTTCTATTAATCTTGCTTAAATATGATGGTGGAAAATTAGCAGAATCTTAAAAATAAATCTGATACTGAATAATTAATATGTAAATATCTCTCTAAATTATATAAATAAATAAAATTATGAGCATATAAAGTCACAATAGGTGAGGTTTTGGCCCAGGAGGGGGTGTTGAGGCGCCTGGGATAGCAAGACATGTGACAAATAGAAAATAAACAGGAAATTTTAATAGTCAAAATTCCATTTTTTTAAAGAATAATATTTGTAATTTCGGCCTTTTTAAAATTATTATTTGATATTTCTGACATTTAAAACAAAATTAAACATTCCAGGAAGATTATGATTGTATCAGATTTATTTTTAATTTTCAAAACTTTTTTAAATGTGATATATTCCCTCAAACATAAAAGAAAATTAGTAAAACTGAAATTGTGGCGGCCTTAGGTGAATAATTGTCCATAAAATGTATTAGAAGAGCATGCGATAAGTACAAAATAACGCGATAAATATTAATGTAAAGAACCTCTTATAGAGAAATGTGCACTTTAGGAAAATAGGGAATTTCACAAAAACCTTCATTTTTGACGTTCTATGATATTTTTCTAACTGTGACGCTAAAATAGTCGGAGAATTTAAAAAATGAATTGGATACTAACCGATTAAAGTGTAAATGTCTCTCTCAAGCATACTATAAAATAAATTATAAGGAAATAATGCCACGAAAGGTGAGGTTTGGCCCAGGAGGGGGTTGTTGAGGCGCCTGGGAATGCATGAAAAGTTGCAAATAGTAAATAGTTATGAAATTTAATCATGAAATAAACTGTACATTCTACGTTAGAGATTATCTAATTATGAGCTTTTAAAAAAATATTTGATATTTTGGCCTTGTAAAACAAAATTATAAAGTATTACGAGATTATGTTAGTATCCAATTTAGTTTTAATTTTCCCTACTTATTTAAATGTAAAATCTCCCTCAACCATGTAACTTACGATAATTAATATAAAACAAAATAGATATCAGGTGAGGAATGGCCCAGGGAGGGGTTAGTGAGGTGCCTGGGAAAACATTAAGAATTTGATATTGTAAAAAAAACTCTTTTAGTAATGAAAGCCGCATTTTAAGAAAGAGGGAGATCATTTGGATAGTCTTTGTAAAGAAATGTCCTTTAAAAATTGACGTTCTATTAATCTTGCTTAAATATGATGGTGGATAATTATCAGAATCTTAAAAATAAATCTGATACTGAATAATTAAAATGTAAATATCTCTCTAAATTATATAAATAAATAAAATTATGAGCATATAAAGTCACAATAGGTGAGGTTTTGGCCCAGGAGGGGGTGTTGAGGCGCCTGGGATATTAAGAAATGTGACAAATAGAAAATAAACATGAAATTTTAATAGTCAAAATTCCATCTTTTTAAAGAATAATATTTGTAATTTCGGCCTTTTTAAAATTATTATTTGATATTTCTGAAAAACAAAATTAAACATTCCAATAAGATTATGATAGTATCAGATTTATTTTTAATTTTCCAAACTTTTTTAAATGTGATATATTCCCTCAAACATAAAATGAAAATTAGTAAAAGTGAAATTGTGCCGGCTTTAGGTGAATAATTGTCCATAAAATGTATTAGAAGAGAATGCGATAAGTACAAAATAACGCGATAAATATTAATGTAAAAAACCTCTTATAAAGAAATGTGCACTTTAGGAAAATAAGGAATTTCACAAAAACCTTCATTTTTGACATTCTATGATAATTTTCTAACTGTGACACTAAAATAGTCGGAGAATTTAAAAAATGAATTGGATACTAACCGATTAAAGTGTAAATGTCTCTCTCAAGCATACTATAAAATAAATTATAAGGAAATAATGCCACGAAAGGTGAGGTTTGGCCCAGGAGGGGGTTGTTGAGGCGCCTGTGAATGCATGAAATGTGGCAAATAGTAAATAGTTATAAAATTTAATCGTGAAATAAACTGTACATTCTACGTGAGAGATTATCTAGTTATGAGCTTTTTAAAAAATGTTTGATATTTTGGCCTGTTAAAACAAAATTATAAAGTATTACCGGATTATCTTAGTATCCAGTTTAGTTTTAATTTTCCCTACTTATTTAAATGTACAATCTCCCTCAAACATGTAACTTACGATAATTAATATAAAACAAATAGATAATAGGTGAGGAATGGCCCAGGGAGGGGTTAGTGAGGTGCCTGGGAAAACATTAAGAATTTGATATTGTAAAAAAAAACTCTTTTAGTAACGAAAGCCGCATTTTAAGAAAGAGGGAGATCATTTGGATAGTCTTTGTAAAGAAATGTCCTTTAAAAATTGACGTTCTATTAATCTTGCTTAAATATGATGGTGGAAAATTATCAGAATCTTAAAAATAAATCTGATACTGAATAATTAAAATGTAAATATCTCTCTAAATTATATAAATAAATAAAATTATGAGCATATAAAGTCACAATATGTGAGGTTTTGGCCCAGGAGGGGGTGTTGAGGCGCCTGGGATAGCAAGAAATGTGACAAATAGAAAATAAACATGAAATTTTAATAGTCAAAATTCCATCTTTTTAAAGAATAATATTTGTAATTTCGGCCCTTTTAAAATTATTATTTGATATTTCTGACATTTAAAACAAAATTAAACATTCCAAGAAGATCATGATAGTATCAGATTTATTTTTCATTTTCCAAACTTTTTTAAATGTGATATATTCCCTCAAACATAAAATGAAAATTAGTAAAACTGAAATTGTGGCGGCTTTAGGTGAATAATTGTCCATAAAATGTATTAGAAGAGCATGCGATAAGTACAAAATAACGTGATAAATATTAATGTAAAAAACCTCTTATGGAGAAATGTGCACTTTAGGAAAATAGGGAATTTCACAAAAACCTTCATTTTTGACATTCTATGATAATTTTCTAACTGTGACGCTAAAATAGTCGGAGAATTTAAAAAATGAATTGGATACTAACCGATTAAAATGTAAATGTCTCTCTCATTCATACTATAAAATAAATTATAAGGAAATAATGCCACGAAAGGTGAGGTATGGCCCAGGAAGGGGTTGTTGAGGCGCCTGGGAATGCATGAAATGTGGCAAATAGTAAATAGTTATAAAATTTAATCGTGAAATAAACTGTACATTCTACGTGAGAGTTTATCTAATTATGAGCTTTTAAAAAAATGTTTGATATTTTGGCCTTGTAAAACAAAATTATAAAGTATTACGAGATTATGTTAGTATCCAATTTAGTTTTAATTTTCCCTACTTATTTAAATGTAAAATCTCCCTCAAACATGTAACTTACGATAATTAATATAAAACAAAATAGATAATAGGTGAGGAATGGCCCAGGGAGGGGTTAGTGAGGTGCCTGGGAAAACATTAAGAATTTGATATTGTAAAAAAAACTCTTTTAGTAATGAAAGCCACATTTTAAGAAAGAGGGAGATCATTTGGATAGTCTTTTTAAGAAATGTCCTTTAAAAATTGACGTTCTAATAATCTTGCTTAAATATGATGGTGGAAAATGATCAGAATCATAAAAATAAATCTGATACTGAATAATTAAAATGTAAATATCTCTCTAAATTATATAAATAAATAAAATTATGAGCATATAAAGTCACAATAGGACAGGTTTTGGCCCAGGAGGGGGTGTTGAGGCGCCTGGGATAGCAAGAAATGTGACAAATAGAAAATAAACATGAAATTTTAATAGTCAAAATTCCACCTTTTTAAAGAATAATATTTGTAATTTCGGCCTTTTTAAAATTATTATTTGATATTTCTGACATTTAAAACAAAATTAAACATTCCAAGAAGATCATGATAGCATCAGATTTATTTTTAATTTTCCAAACTTTTTTAAATGTGATATATTCCCTCAAACATAAAATGAAAATTAGTAAAACTGAAATTGTGGCAGCTTTAGGTGAATAATTGTCCATAAAATGTATTAGAAGAGAATGCGATAAGTACAAAATAACGCGATAAATATTAATGTAAAAAAACTCTTATAGAGAAATGTGCACTTTAGGAAAATAGGGAATTTCACAAAAACCTTCATTTTTGACATTCTATGATAATTTTCTAACTGTGACGCTAAAATAGTCGGAGAATTTAAAAAATGAATTGGATACTAACCGATTAAAATGTAAATGTCTCTCTCATTCATACTATAAAATAAATTATAAGGAAATAATGCCACGATAGGTGAGGTTTGGCCCAAGAGGGGGTTGTTGAGGCGCCTGGGAATGCATGAAATGTGGCAAATAGTAAATAGTTATAAAATTTAATCGTGAAATAAACTGTACATTCTACGTGAGAGATTATCTAATTATGAGATTTTAAAAAAATGTTTGATATTTTGGCCTTGTATAACAAAATTATAAAGTATTACCAGATTATGTTAGTGTCCAATTTAGTTTTTATTTTCCCTACTTATTTAAATGTAAAATCTCCCGCAAACATGTAACTTACGATAATTAATATAAAACAAATAGATGATAGGTGAGGAATGGCCCAGGGAGGGGTTAGTGAGGTGCTTGGGAAAACATTAAGAATTTATATTGTAAAAAAAACTCTTTTAGTAACGAAAGCCGCATTTTTAGAAAGAGGGAGATCATTTGGATAGTCTTTGTAAAGAAATGTCCTTTAAAAATTGACGTTCTATTAATCTTGCTTAAATATGATGGTGGAAAATTATCAGAATCTTAAAAATAAATCTGATACTGAATACTTAAAATGTAAATATCTCTCTAAAGTATATAAATAAATAAAATTATGAGCACATAAAGTCACAATAGGTGAGGTTTTGGCCCAGGAGGGGGTGTTGAGGCGCATGGGATAGCAAGAAATGTGACAAATAAAAAATAAACATGAAATTTTAATAATTAAAATTCCATCTTTTTAAAGAATAATATTTGTAATTTCGGCTTTTTTAAAATTATTATTTGATATTTCTGACTTTTAAATCAAGATTATACATTCCAAGAAGATTTTGATAGTATCAGATTTATTTTTAATTTTCCAAACTTTTTTAAATGTGATATATTCCCTCAAACATAAAATGAAAATTAGTAAAACTGAAATTGTGTCGGCTTTAGGTGAATAATTGTCCATAAAATGTATTAGAAGAGCACGCAAAAAGTACAAAATAACCCGATAAATATTAATGTAAAAAACCTCTTATAGAGAAATGTGCACTTTAGGATAATAGTGAATTTCACAAAAACCTTCATTTTTGACGTTCTATGATAATTTTCTAACTGTGACGCTAAAATAGTCGGAGAATTTAAAAAATGAATTGGATACTAACCGATTAAAATGTAAATGTCTCTCTCATTCATACTATAAAATAAATTATAAGGAAATAATGCCACGATAGGTGAGGTTTGGCCCAGGAAAAGTTGTTGAGGCACCTGGGAATGCATGAAATGTGGCAAATGGTAAATAGTTATAAAATTTAATCTTGAAATAAACTGTACATTCTACGTGTGAGAGTTTATCTAATTATGAGATTTTAGAAAAATGTTTGATATTTTGGCCTTGTATAACAAAATTATAAAGTATTACCAGATTATGTTAGTATCCAATTTAGTTTTTATTTTCCCTACTTATTTAAATGTAAAATCTCCCTCAAACATGTAACTTACGATAATTAATATAAAACAAATAGATGATAGGTGAGGAATGGCCCAGGGAGGGGTTAGTGAGGTGCCTGGGAAAACATTAAGAATTTGATATTGTAAAAAAAACTCTTTTAGTAACGAAAGCCGCATTTTAAAAAAGAGGGAGATCATTTGGATAGTCTTTGTAAAGAAATGTCCTTTAAAAATTGACGTTCTATTAATCTTGCTTAAATATGATGGTGGAAAATTATCAGAATCTTAAAAATAAATCTGATACTGAATAATTAAAATGTAAATATATCTCTAAATTATATAAATAAATAAACTTATGAGCATATAAAGTCACAATAGGTGAGGTTTTGGCCCAGGAGGGGGTGTTGAGGCGCCTGGGATAGCAAGAAATGTGACAAATAGAAAATAAACATGAAATTTTAATAGTCAAAATTCCATCTTTTTAAAGAATAATATTTGTAATTTCGGCTTTTTTAAAATTATTATTTGATATTTCTGACTTTTAAAACAAAATTAAACATTCCAAGAAGATTATGATAGTATCAGATTTATTTTTAATTTTCCAAACTTTTTTAAATGTGATATATTCCCTCAAACATAAAATGAAAATTAGTAAAACTGAAATTGTGGCGGC
The DNA here is from genome assembly GCA_963932465.1 of Maratus speciosus. Taxonomy (NCBI): domain Eukaryota; kingdom Metazoa; phylum Arthropoda; class Arachnida; order Araneae; family Salticidae; genus Maratus; species Maratus speciosus. The sequence continues at coordinate 635,821,539 of OZ010786.1, forward strand.
TTTAGGTGAATAATTGTCCATAAAATTTATTAGAAGAGCATGCGATAAGTACAAATTAACGTGATAAATATTAATGTAAAAATCCTCTTTTGGAGAAATGAAATGTGCACTTTAGGAAAATAGGTAATTTCACAAAAACCTTCATTTTTGACGTTCTATGATAATTTTCTAACTGTGACGCTAAAATAGTCGGAGAATTTAAAAAATGAATTGGATTCTAACCGATTAAAATGTAAATGTCTCTCTCATTCATACTATAAAATAAATTATAAGTAAATAATGCCACGAAAGATGAGGTTTGGCCCAGGAGGGGGTTGTTGAGGCGCCTGGGAATGCATGAAAAGTGGCAAATAGTAAATAGTTATAAAATTTAATCGTGAAATAAACTGTACATTCTACAAGAGAGATTATCTAATTATGAGCTTTTAAAAAAATGCTTGATATTTTGGCCTTGTTAAACAAAATTATAAAGTATTACCAGATTATGTTAGTATCCAATTTAGTTTTAATTTTCCCTACTTATTTGAATGTAAAATCTCCCTCAAACATGTAACCTACGATAATTAATATAAAACAAATAGATAATAGGTGAGGAATGGCCCAGGGAGGGGTTAGTGAGGAGACTGGGAAAACATTAAGAATTTGATATTGTAAAAAAAAACTCTTTTAGAAACGAAAGCCGCATTTTCAGAAAGAGGAAGATCATTTGGATAGTCTTTGTAAAGAAATGTCCTTTAAAATTTGACGTTTTATTAATCTTGCTTAAATATGATGGTGGAAAATTATCAGAATCTTAAAAATAAATCTGATACTGAATAATTAAAATGTAAATATCTCTCTAAATTATATAAATAAATAAAATTATGAGCATATAATGTCACAATAGGTGAGGTTTTGGCCCAGGAGGGGGTGTTGAGGCGCCTGGGATAGCAAGAAATGTGACAAATAGAAAATAAACATGAAATTTTAATAGTCAAAATTCCATCTTTTTAAAGAATAATATTTGTAATTTCGGCCTTTTTAAAATTATTATTTGATATTTCTGACATTTAAAACAAAATTAAACTTTCCAAGAAGATCATGATAGTATCAGATTTATTTTTAATTTTCCAAACTTTTTAAAACCTGATATATTCCCTCAAACATAAAATGAAAATTAGTAAAACTGAAATTGTGGCGGCTTTAGGTGAATAATATTCCATAAAATGTATTAGAAGAGAATGCGATAAGTACAAAATAACGCGATAAATATTAATGTAAAAAACCTCTTATAGAGAAATGTGCACTTTAGGAAAATAGGGAATTTCACAAAAACCTTCATTTTTGACGTTCTATGATAATTTTCTAACTGTGACGCTAAAATAGTCGGAGAATTTAAAAAATGAATTGGATACTAACCGATTAAAATGTAAATGTCTCTCTCATTCATACTATAAAATACATTATAAGGAAATAATGCCACGATAGGTGAGGTTTGGCCAATGAAGGGGTTTTTGAATTTCCTGGGAATGCATGAAATGTAGCAAATAGTAAATAGTTATAAAATTTAATCGTGAAATAAACTGTACATTCTACGTGAGAGATTATCTAATTATGAGATTTTTAAAAAATGTTTGATATTTTGGCCTTGTAAAACAAAATTATAAAGTATTACCAGATTAGTTTAGTATCCAATTTAGTTTTTATTTTCCCTACTTATTTAAATGTAAAATCTTCCTCAAACATGTAACTTACGATAATTAATATAAAACAAATAGATAATAGGTGAAGAATGGCCCAGGGAGGGGTTAGTGAGGTGCCTGGGAAAACATTAAGAATTTGATATTGTAAAAAAAACTCTTTTAGTAACGAAAGCCGCATTTTAAGAAAGAGGGAGATCATTTGGATAGTCTTTCTAAAGAAATGTCATTTAAAAATTGACGTTTTATTAATCTTGCTTAAATATGATGGTGGAAAAGTATCAGAATCTTAAAAATAAATCTGATACTGAATAATTAAAATGTAAATATCGCTCTAAATTATATAAATAAATAAAATTATGAGCACATAAAGTCACAATAGGTGAGGTTTTGGCCCAGGAGGGGGTGTTGAGGCGCATGGGATAGCAAGAAATGTGACAAATAGAAAATAAACATGAAATTTTAATAGTTAAAATTCCATCTTTTTAAAGAATAATATTTGTAATTTCGGCTTTTTTAAAATTATCATTTGATATTTCTGACTTTTAAAACAAAATTAAACATTCCAAGAAGATTATGATAGTATCAGATTTATTTTTAATTTTCCAAACTTTTTTAAATGTGATATATTCCCTCAAACATAAAATGAAAATTAGTAAAACTGAAAGTGTTTCGGCTTTAGGTGAATAAATGTCCATTAAAAGTATTAGAAGAGCATGCGATAAGTACAAAATAACGCGATAAATATTAATGTAAAAAACCTCTTATAGAGAAATGTGCACTTTAGGAAAATAGGGAATTTCACAAAAACCTTCATTTTTGACGTTCTATGATAATTTTCTAACTGTGACGCTAAAATAGTCGGAGAATTTAAAAAATAAATTGGATACTAACCGATTAAAATGTAAATGTCTCTCTCACTCATACTATAAAATAAATTAAAAGGAAATAATGCCACGAAAGGTGAGGTTTAGCCCAGGAAGGGGTAGTTGAGGCGACTGGGAATGCATGAATTGTGGCAAATAGTAAATAGTTATAAAATTTAATCGTGAAATAAACTGTACATTCTACGTGAGAGGTTATCAAATTATGAGCTTTTAAAAAAATGTTTGATATTTTGGCCTTGTAAAACAAAATTATAAAGTATTACCAGATTATGTTAGTATCCAATTTAATTTTAATTTTCCCTACTTATTTAAATGTAAAATCTCCCTCAAACATGTAACTTACGATAATTAATATAAAACAAATAGATAATAGGTGAGGAATGGCCCAGGGAGGGGTTAGTGAGGTGCCTGGGAAAACATTAAGAATTTGATATTGTAAAAAAAATTTTAGTAACGGAAGCCGCATTTTAAGAAAGAGGGAGATCATTTGGTTAGTCTTTCTAAAGAAACGTCCTTTAACAATTGACATTCTGTTAATCTTGCTTAAATATGATGGTGGAAAAGTATGAGAATCTTAAAAATAAATCTGATCTGAATAATTAAAATGTAAATATCTCTCTAAATTATGTAAATAAGTAAATTTATCAGCATATAAAGTCACAATAGGTGAGGTTTTGGCCCAGGAGGGGGTGTTGAGGCCCCTGGGATAGCAAGAAATGTGACAAATAGAAAATAAACATGAAATTTTAATAGTCAAATTTCCATCTTTTTAAAGAATTATATTTGTAATTTCGGCTTTTTTAAAATTATCATTTGATATTTCTGACATTTAAAACAAATTTTGAACATTCCAAGAAGATTATGATAGTATCAGATTTATTTTTAATTTTCCAAACTTTTTTAAATGTGATATTTTCCCTCAAACATAAAATGAAAATTAGTAAAACTGAAATTGTGGCGGCTTTAGGTGAATAATTGTCTATAAAATGTATTAGAAGAGCATGCGATAAGTACAAAATAACGCGATAAATATTAATGTTAAAAACCACTTATAGAGAAATGTGTACTTTAGGAAAATAGGGAATATCACAAAAACCTTCATTTTTGACGTTCTATGATAATTTTCTAACTGTGACGCTAAAATAGTCGGATAATTTAAAAAATAAATTGGATACTAACCGATTAAAATGTAAATGTCTCTCTCACTCATACTATAAAATAAATTAAAAGGAAATAATGCCACGAAAGGTGAGGTTTAGCCCAGGAAGGGGTAGTTGAGGCGCCTGGGAATGCATGAAATGTGGCAAATAGTAAATAGTTACAAAATTTAATCGTGAAATAAACTGTACATTCTACGTGACAGATTATCTAATTATGACCTTATAAAAATTTTTTTGTTATTTTGGCCTTGTAAAACAAAATTATAAAGTATTACCAGATTCTGTTAGTATCCAATTTAGTTTTAATTTTTCCTACTTATTTAAATGTAAAATCTCCTTCAAACATGTAACTTACGATAATTAATATAAAACAAATAGATAATAGGTGGGGAATGGCCCAGGGAGGGGTTAGTGAGGTGCCTTGGAAAACATTAAGAATTTGAAATTGTAAAAAAACGCTCTTAGTAACGAAAGCCGCATTTTAAGAAAGGGGGAAATCCTCTTGGATAGTCTTTCTACAGAAATGTCCTTAAACAATTGACGTTCTATTAAACTTGCTTAAATATGATGGTGGAAAAGTGTGAAAATCTTAATAATAAATCTGATATTGAATAATTAAAATGTAAATATCTCTCTAAATTATATAATTAAATAAAGTTATGAGCATTAAAAGTCACAATAGGCGAGGTTTTGGCCCAGGAGGGGATGTTGAGGCGCCTGTGATAGCAAGAAATGTGACAAATAGAAAATAATCATGAAGTAAGGCGCTCAGTGTAAGGTGCGTCATTTTTAATAACTTAAGATTTAAAAATTTTATTTGAAATATTTTAATCAAGTTTTAAATATTTTTATGTAAAATTTAAATTAAGTAGATGGTAATTGGTATTAATACCACCCAGAGTACGGGATGCGGACCACTGTCCTTAGGCGCTCCACATTTCTTTTAAGTGTTTGGCACAGCTTGGCATGTTTTTACCCGACTGCCAAGAAGGGTTATGTGTTTCACGCGTGTCTGGGTATGTGGATTTCTTTAGACCCTCGAAACATCCCAACGGCTGGATGGATTTTAATGAATGAGGTCTCTATAGATTCGTCTTAACTACCTGATTGTTATAGGCTATGTTTTGTTTTTATAAATTCAAAATGGCGGACATAAAATACAAAATGGCGGTAGACACGAAAAAAAATTTACGCGCCATATTGAATGGCCTATCATTGGATAGGTCTTTCAAAATGAAGACGATGTTTCATTGACTATTAAACAGTCAGAAGCTAAGTTTAAATATTACACAGCCTGGAAGTTGTGTAGGTAGGATATCTAGCTTTACTGGAACTCTAACCATCATAGACATCGATAGGCCTCATCAAAACAGTGTTTATAGATAGGAACTAACAATTAAACACAACTTAAAAGCCACCAATACAAGTAAATAAAAAAATAGGTGAGTAATATAAAAAAATAGTTTAACATTGATGAGAAATAATTAATTTGTTCGCTTTTTACGCAGTCGTGTTTTTTGTATTTTTTAAATTTAATTTTTACTTGTTTAATGATGCTTTTTACATTGAATCCACTTTAGTTCTTTTTTAGTTTATATTCGAAGTCCTCAAAATCTCTGTCGTCAATATCTGAGTGAAAGAGTTGTGAATTTTCTTCGGGTATCATCATCGGAAATGTCACAATTTTCCTTTTCGGCAAAGTCAGAAAGTTTCGCGTTGTTGAGCAGGGGACTTGAAGAGCAGTCTTAAAGAATTTTTACTTTATCCCAATTTTACACGCACGAAAAAAAAAAAATATCGTAAGTACTACGACGTTTCTTCCATAAAATAGGGTACCAATATTAGCATTAAATAAACAACTTAAGCAAACAAATTAATAATTATCAATAATATTTTCGAAATAATAATTTGACATAATTAACGGATGACCCCTGCTTGAGTGTTAATCTCATAAATTAATAATAAGTGCCTATGTTCTTAAGGTTGTTCTCAAATCTGCACTCTCAATTTTCTGACAGGCTAATGTGTCCGCAGGTTCTGTATGTACTACGTAATGCGATAACTCTTGATAGAAATATCCATTTTGCTTCAAATTTTGTATATAGTTTCATTCTGATAAGGCGCTTCCTTGATTATTTTTGGGTGTTCATTGGTTAAGTATAAAGAGGGGGAGGTCGGAAGCTAATACATCCCCTTAATTTAAATAAATAGCTTTTTCATGCAGAAGTATTAGCTTCAAATTTGGTAGACCGGTTTATTCTGATCAAGGCGCTTTCCTGATTAGATTTGAAGATTTATTGGTTAAGTATGAAGGAGGAACGGGGTTAATCCCCTCCCTTAATTTAGATAAATTGGTTTTCCATGCAGAATTATCCGATTTCCTTCAAATTTGTTATATTCAGGGGTGTAGTGGAGGATATATGGAGGTATCTGCTATGTACCTTCTGGATTTTTTTAAGAAGCTCTGTACACCCTCTGTTACTGAAATAAAGCTATAGTGTATATTCGAGGCATGACGTTCATGACGTTAGCATGTACCTACTGCCTGTAGCATGTACTCTCTGTTTTTTTTATGATTACAACACTGACGGTTTATTCTGATAAGGCGCTTCCCTGATTAGATTTGGAAGTTCTCGGTTAAATATAAAGCAGCCATAAGACAAGAAGTCAAAAATCATTCTGTTTTGTTACCTTACACCTTTTAAATTAATTTTAATATCTTATGTAATGCTTTTCTAGATCCAATTTCAAGAATTATGAAAGCCCTTGCAAATGGATTCAGAAGTTATTCAGCTATAGTTTCACACAAGAAGTCATTATGTAATAATGAAGAGTCAGAAATTCTGGATGAAATGTCATCGAAATTGAGTGCATGGCGTTCTGCTTTGTCACTGCTTCTTTTAACACTCCAATGTGATTCAGTCATAATTAATCGTGCTGACGATTTATGTATCTAAAATTTATGTATTAATACTTTATAAAATATAAATAAATATATATATATATTGTACAAAAACTTTTTTGAATGACTATTATCACATAATGATCTCATCTTATAATGAAGAATTTTTTTAACGAATTTTATAATCGAAAGAAATTTTAAAAACTGATCTCTCTAGGCTTTTGAAATTCTGAAACCCAGACATAAAAAAAAATAAATAAATAAACTATATATTTTTTTTTTTTACGAAAGTTGATCTACTTTTTAGCATGCATCCTGAAAGACCCATTGCAATATTTTTTAACACCCCTTCTTCAATTATTTGTTTAAATGATGTGCTATAGTGCAAAGGTCAACAATTGGTGGCCCATAAGAACATTTTGTTGATCCGAAGAAAAATTTCGACATTATTTTCATATTTATGTTTTTGAATAAAAAAACAAAAGCAATATTCTAATAAATTTTTATAATAATGAAAATTTATTATTGAGGGACAAAAAACAATGAGAATTGTGATTCAGTTTTAAAGAACATATTTCTGCAAAAAGGCATTTTTATCAATCCCAGCAGGACTTAATTAGCGCCGGAGCCCACCGGAGCTCAGCTCCGGTAGTTCTCTGTTTTTAGTAAATATTTAAGTATTGATCAGAATTCACCGGAGCTCATAAATGCAGGGCTCCGGAGCCCAGTACAATAGAGCTTTTTTAATATCATTAATGTTGTTCATTTTAAGGCACATTTACGAAGTCATTTTCATTTGTAAGTAGATATAATTGCCATGTTTTGTTATTCTGATAGAAAGGAACCTAGAAGTGTTTCCTCATTTTCTATAAAAGCATCGAATCTTTTTAATTTAATCTGATTTTCAGAGACTCAACACAAAAGATTGTAAAGCGGAAGGAATCGGTTATAGTTTAAGAAATGCACGTTTTATAGGAAATTTGTTCTATTCTTCAGCATATAAATATTAATTTCTGTAAATTTCATTCTTTTTTTCATAAAAATGCATAGCTGGCGAACTATTCCTTTTTTGTGTTACCACTACTTCCGATTCATAATCATTACCATATTTAATCCCAGAATTCTGCAATTAATTAACATTAAAATTAGGCAAAGATTTCTATTCGAAAGGAGTGATAACTAAAAAGTGGAATAGTTTACATCTAAGTATATGCTGACAGATATATTTAAAATTTTTATTTTTCTAAAGAAAAAAAAAATGCTTTAAGTTTTGCAAATAGTGTATGGAATATAAATATGGAGATTGGAGTAACGGGGGTATGGGGGGGGACGCTACGGTTGTTAGTACTACTGCAGAATATTAGGGCTCCGGTACTTTTTTTTGTTAGAAATTAAGCCCTGAATCCCAGTGATTAAATCCCTGAAAGAATCTTGGTTTGAATTAAAATAGACTCTTTACCTTTTATATACCATAGACGCTAAAAATACGTGGAATTATTTCGAAACTGCAGAACAAATATCAGAGTAAAAAAGTGTGATGCATAGATAAGTTTAATTTATTTTGTAATAATTAAACTTTTGTTACTATTAGACAACATTTAAAGATATTTTTTATCATTAAATATTATAAGCATTTATAATTGTCTTATAATTAAATAAACATTTATAGTTTTGTTATACTAAATAGGTGCATTTCATCTTAGTTGAATGGAAGTAATTTGATTATTATAGTACAGATGTATTTGTGTTTCTAAAATATCACGTATGGGGTCCGCAGAATTTCTAGTTAAGAATTTAGTAATCCTTGAGCTCCAAAAGGTTGCCAACTATAGTACATTTCCGGCTTGGAGTGATCCAAGAGTGTATATGAGTAGTCCCTTTTTTAGAATTCTGAGGGCTGTGTGTGTGTGTGTGTGGGGGGGGGGGTGTAGAATAATAAGTTATTTTAGGGGTAGATTCAATCTGATCTCTCTTTTAAGGCTACTGTCCCTGCTGGCGAAGACACTCATGAGCTAAAGCTAATCCTATAGGGAGGGATTTATCTAATATCTCGTTTGCATATCGACCTTTTTATTTTATTTTTTATTTATTTATTTATTATTATTTTTTTTTTGTATTGGATAGCTGAGGTCTGTCTTTACATCGCATTTTTTTTACTTTTTCAATTTTGGTCGCAGATATATATTTTTTTTTTTAAGTTTTTCACTTTCAAAACTGGTTTTGAAAATGGAAGTGTCATTCTAAAAACTATCTGCAACCTAAATCAAAAAAGTGAAAAAGGTGCGATGTAGAAACGGATCTCGGCTATCCAATGCAAAAAAAAATTATTTAAAAATGTTAAAATGCAAACGAGATATTAGAAAAAAAAAACCTCCCCATAGAATTAGCATTAGCTCAAATAGTGCCTTCACCGGCAGAGACAGGAGCCTTAAGATTAGGAGCATTAAGATTTCAGATAAGGAGCCAAAGAAGGACAGGAGCCTTCTTTGATTCACTTCCATTGTGAACCCATGTTAACATACGGAAAAATTTGATTAAATAATTATTTATTGCCTAATATAATTGTTGATATACCTTTTTAACCATCAGAATGTAGATATCTGATGCCAATGAAGTACATTTTTAAAAAATTGTCTTATTAAGTTTCAAATGTTTTTAAGAAGATAAGATTTGAAAAAATTTCTCAGGTACAAATTTCAACACTTATAGTTTTTTTTTTTTAAATACTTGATATTTTTAAGGGGTCTCAGGACTCTAAAAACTGGATAAAATGAAAAAAAAAAAGACTATTTTCACCATTTAATATCTTAAAATGTATATGATTTTAAAACACAATTTTTGATGAGATTAAAGATATAAGTATGTTCTTTCCGTTCATGTATATAAAAAATTGCAAGATGCAGAATTAGCATTTACAGGGGGCTCCCAACTTTTAGACATTTGACGAGCAAAAAACTGGTATAACAGCTTACGCGCACGATTGCGAAGTAAATTTTGCAATTAGAATAAAAATTTTGGTGCCTACTTATACTTCAGATTATAATAATGACCCTGAACCTAAATAAATTTGTATTTAAAGCATTTTTATATTTTTAATACAAAGTTGTATTTAGCTAATGTATTTTTTTTTTTTTTATTTCAACAGTATAATCACCTAAAAAAAATATTTTTTGTATAATGAAAAGGAAATTTTACGTTCAGTTTATACAGACTAACATGAAACATATGTTTTGAAAATTTCATGAAAAAATATACAGACGTTTTTGAGGTATCGTGCGCGTTATGCCCAAAAACGTCATTTGGAGAAAAATAACTTCAAAGTTTTGGAAATGCCGCTTCAGCTATTGAGCGGATATAATTTTGAAAGCTACAACTTCTGTTCTAATGGGAATTTCAAGGAAACAATTATATCAAAATGTTCAGAAAATATAGTAGTTTAACATCTAAAAAAATTAAAATTTCGAAAATTTTGAAGCTTTAAGAGTCCAGAGACTCCTTAAGGAGACTACCAACATACAATTAACATTTGTACACATATTGTAGGAAAGCAAATTTAAATGACACAACATTCTTATTGCTATGTTTTATGAAATTATGAGTTATGCTTATTTGAATTAAACTTGTGCTTAATGATATTACTATGAGATTAATTGAATATATGATATAATATAATGAGAGATGAATTATTATGATGAAGGTATTTATAAATTCGATATTAAGCATTTTATAAGGAAGTGCACCTAATGAAGCATCTGTATATAATAAAAAGCTAGCTGAATTTTAAGTATATTATGTATAGTATTAAGGATTATTGTTGATATATTATTATATTATAGGTTATTGAATATTTTGCTGCAATTACTTGATTGGACTTTGTAGAAAATTTTCTTTTTATTTTATATTAGTATGACAATTTTCATGTCAGTCAATTTTAATAAGATATTCTCAATGTAAGAATTCTGGCTATCCAAAATTATTCAAAGCTGAAATCTAATTTATTATTATTTTTGTTATATTAAAGTATACGAAAATTTTTAAAATGTTAGAAATTGATAGTATTTACTAATTCTTAATATATGAAAGTTAGATTAGAGAAATATTGACAAAAGTTGAAGTATAAGAGAAAATATGAATAAGAGTATTTATGAATTCAGAGTAATCATGAGAATACTATAAAGAAAAAAAAAGAAAAAATAAAACCATGGTACCTACTAACAATTGCTTTACACTGATAAAAATTTGCAGCAAATGCAAACTGTCCAGTTATTCAACTGTTTTTACAAATAACAGTTACTTGATGATATTATGAAACACATCTGGTCCTATTAGCTCCTGGAACGGTATGCTATTTCTTTCTCCCAGCTTATTTTGTCTCCAAAAAATAACGTTACCTTACAGACGCTTGCAAAAAACAAAGCAGATGTATTACTGTACAATTAAATGCTCTATAGCAATTTTTTTAATTTCTAAGCATCGCACATTTTCAATGTTTATACCGTCGTATTGGAAAAAAAAGTACTTTTAAATGCAATTTGTTTGAAAACTGTATCTCCATTTATTTTTGAAATATTAATTTTTTTGTAGTTTTTACACCATTTGTTTAGTTTTGGCAACTCAAGTACTCCATTTATATAGAAAGTAAAGGGAAAATAGTTGAAAAATAGCAATTATATCTTTTTGTTGCCATTTTCTCATAACAACCGAAAGAAAATGTAATTAAAATACGTGCTATTTTGAAAAAAATATAAACGAATAATTTCTACGGATAATAAAACATGGAGCTATTATAAACTATATTCAATTTTAAGTATCTCTAGACCCGTTCAGTGTGACGTCAGTCATGACGTTTTTGTTGGAAACTGTTTCCAAACAAACGGTTGCTATGCGTCATTTCTTTTTAAATATAAATCGTGGAAAATGTTATCAGTACATATCAAGTATTAAAACACTTAGATGTGAGATATAGATATAAGATATAGCTGCAACACACAAACAAAATAGAAAATACAGCATAGCAACCGTTTTTTTGGAGTCAGTTTCCAACGAAAACGTCATGATTGACGTCACGACTGAAATCGTCTATATTAATAATGTTACAAACAAATGAATGCCTATGAATCATTAGATAGCCGTTTTTTTTGTCCAGTTTCTTTAATGACGGCATCTTTTTGCTGCATTTGTGTATTATTTTGAGATAGTGACATCCTGTGCATGCTTTACTGTAAATGTTTAAGAGTTGATCGTAAATGTGGAATTCTTAAGCGGATGCGAATGACGCCATTTTACATAAAACAAAAGTGTGTGCTGTAAGTCTTAAAATTGAAATATGTTTTGTACTATTTATATATACATATATATTTTTTTCATCGGGGGCGACACTAAATTCTGAAAAGGCAGAATTCCTGTTTTCTAGTTTTTGATAATTTTGTGGTCAGAATAGAGTTAACTTACAGTTATGTTACCTTTTTTCATAAAAACGGTCGAATGACTGGATAGTTTGCTGCAGATATTTAGTGGTGTAGCTACTCAATAGTGCTACAATCTGCAACTGCTAATGATATAGACATCCTCTATTAGTTTGACTGATGATATACTTTTAAAAAAAATAAATAAAACTACATGGGCACAATACAAAAAATGAACTCATCCTTCATAAAAGAAAGATTGTTGTGTTATTATTTATTCTTAGCACTATTTACTAAAATTTTAGAAAGTAAAGTTATATATTAAATAGTCACTAATCTCTTATGACTGTCAATGTTATAATTTGAGAGAAAGTTTTTTTTTTTTTTTTTTTTTTAGTTTATAAACCATATCCCAATCTCATGATTATTTTTTTTCTCCCCCCACCCAAAGTTCTAAATTAATTTGTTTTTATGCCTGATATCTTAGTTTTTTTTTCGTATCAAAATTCATTCCATTTTAGATTATTTTATTTTTCTCATAAGCATCATTTTAATTTTCAAAGAAAAATTGAAATTGGAGTGAAAATCTTCAAACACGTCCTTGTTTGAATATTGTCACACCAATTTTTTTTCATGCAGTATATCCCTAAAGGCACATTTTTTTTTTTTTTTTTTTTTTTTTTTTTTGCCATGGAATCCGATACAACCAAAGAGTTCCAGCAAGTGTGTTAATGGGGCAATACAGTCTTCCGCAGTGCAGACTTCTGTAGCTTTGTGTTCGTATGGTTTGATCTATAAACGTGAATGAACACCTTCAGAGATAGAATTTTCATTTCTTTTCTTTGTCATTCATGTCCATGCAAGCATCAGTGAACTTTGAAATATGTTTTGTGCATATGATATGGGGACATTATAGAATACTAGCTAAAGCACCCGGCGTTGCCTGGGATTTTAAGCATGTTTGTTTTGAAAACTTAATTTCAAAATTAAACATACAATATAAAATAAACAATAAAAAAAGCAATAAAGCCATCTTTATTTCAGTTCTTCACTAAGAATGAGCTCTAGAGACCCAAAACTTTGTGTAAATTCTAATATACATGCATACACACACGCATGTATATGGAATAGATTTAAAAATGGCGAAAAGAAATTCAGAGAATCTCAAAATATTAAAATATGCCACCATTTTCATAATTGGGTTTTTATCATGTTTCAATACATTTTTTCAAATTCATATGACATTATATATTTACCTACTGATGCCCACTATATTTCAACATGATGTACTATTCACTTTTTTAAAAATTCATAAAACTATTTATCTTATTCATTTTTCACGTGGAAATGTTGTAATAAAAAAGTTATGCCATAATATTCAATTTTTATTTAGATTCTTCAAACTATTTATTTCATTTTTCATGTGGAAATCTTGCAATAAAAATGTCATGACGTAATATTAACTTTTTTAAAAATTCGTCAAACTATTTAAGTTTCATTTTTCACGTGTAAATCTTGCAATAGAAAATTATTTATTGTGGTAAGAATTTTGTTGTGAATTTTTAATTATTGGTAACTACTATAACGAAAAATGTTTCAATTTGATAGGAAATTGCTGTTAAATGAGTGCTTTTTTTTTAATTAAAAACTAACTATAAATTATTTCAATTCCGGATTACTTTAGTTGCTTCGGCCGTGTTTTAATACACATGTATGTAACATTTCACAATTCTGGCCTCCAAATTGTGGATTTATATAGAATTACAGACAGACAGACAAATTTTCATTTTGACATATTAGATATAAACTTTATGGAGTAATTGTAACATTATGGAGGGTCCAAACTAAGCTTAAAATTGCTAAAACTGAAAGAATACACTTAAAAGGCATATAAATACTCTCATTCAGATCGACATATGTTTCATTGCTCAAACAACAACATTCTCAAAATCTTTGTCGATACAAATATTTTTGTAAACAAAATTTTTAAAAACAAGAAATGGGTAAATAAAATCATGACCACATATATAATGAAAAACAAGTGCAAAACATAAAATAAAATAAAAATGGATATTTGTGAATGTAAATTAACTTTTACTATTGTTTCTTTTTCTCAGAATAAGAAACAATCATAGAAGTTAATTCAATTTCACAAATATCCATTTTTATTTTATTTTATGTTTTGCACGTATTTTTTCTTATAATTGTGATCTTGAGATTTTATTTACCAATTTCTTGTTTCTTGGTTGTTTTGTTTTTTTTCACTTATCACTTTTAGCATTTTTTAGCTTAGTTTTGATGATTTTAAGTGATTTTCATACATAATTTTATTATTGAGGCTTATGAAAGTATGGAGTTATGGTGAAAGTGTTTCCAATACTTCAAGCTGTTGAAATGAAATATTTTTTTTGTGTGTGATGGGGAGTCTTCCTGCCAAGTGTATTTATGTGAATATTCTAATAAATAATGTTTTTGAAATGAACTGCTTGCTTTTTTCTACTGCCGATGAAATTTGCATGGATTACGACTGGGCCCTACAACTTGTATCACAATCTGTTTCTTCAATAACAGCTGCTATTTCTCATTCATAATAAGGAATTAAAATCTGCAACTAAATAAATCTGTTTTCTTCAAGTAAAATGACATAACAGCCTAGTCTTGGTCTAAATTATTAAAATGTTACAGGATCAATATTAACCGACCGAATTTTTGGTGGAACACACACCAGTGGCGCACCCAGGGAGGGGGGGCCCCTCCAAAAAAAGGGAGGAAACACTAGAAAAATATCTAAAATATTTACGAGACCAAAGTTCGTTTTTTGTGTGTGTGCGTTTATGTAAAATGTTAATTGACGCCCTATAAATACGCGGTCTCCCCAGCCAATTTCAAAGATGCACAACCAAGAGAAACGCATTTGCTTGAGTCCACATTTCTATATATCATTGGTAATTCTCACGGCCATTGGTAATTGGTAATTCATTACACGGCTGACTACTCTTATGCGTTGTGAAAAACTGCAATGCTACAGTTGTAAAAGGCCTTTGATTACTTAAAAAACAACCGTCACCTTTTGATTAAGACTTCAGCAGTTTTCCCCCCCCCCCCCCATTATTGCATGCAGTTTTAGAAAACTTTTTTTTTTTAAATTGCGAGAATGAAAACAGAAAGTTACAAAGAAAGCTATCACCGCCAAAAACTGACATCCGTTTGGTGATTAAAGATGAATCATGTTTGTTTCAAGTTTCTCCAGGTCGAACAATTGAGATCCATTGTCTAGATTCAGAAGGTCCAGATGTAATATAGTGAACTTCGGTTTGGATCATTATAGTGCAAAATTTGGTTCGGTTGCATCCTTACCCATTCCTTTTCCTTGGACTTGGAATACTATACAGAGTTATATGCGAGTACACAAAAGTTACACAAAAATTTATTTTGTATTTTACAATGACTACAGCTGTTTACAGCTATTTTGCAGTGATTTTATTGACAATCATATATTAATTTTCAAACAAGTTTTTCAGCTGTTAAAAGTAGTCTGCATAGAAACTCTTCAGTGACATTTGCAAATTAAATTTGTAAAATATTTTTTTTTTAAATTGAATTATTTCAAATTATAAACAAGTTGGAAATTGCTCGTCAAACGTGGCAAATGAGGTGCGTTCGTACTATAACAAGTTTTATAATTATTTTTTGCACCCCATATTGTACTGAATGTATAATTTTTTGCACTTCATAAAGTCCATAGTCTTTAACATCATTAAAATGCACTCCCAATTATTTTTTCCCACTCCCCGAACACTTTTGACTGTCCCTGTAATTAAACTATACATCCGATTTTCCTAAAATTTGAAATGGCTCGACAAAATTTTGTAACAATTATATATTTAAAATTTCAGACCATTTGGAAGGCTGTAACATCATTAAAATGCACTTGCAATAATTTTTCCCATTGGCCGTAATGTAAAGAAAAACTTTTGACTGTCCCTGTAATTAAACTATACATCTGATTTTCCTAAAATTTGAAATGGCTCGACAAAATTTTGCAACAATTATATCTTTAAAATTTCAGACCATTCGGAAGGCTGTAACATCATTAAAATGCACTTGCAATAATTTTTCCCATTGGCCGTAATGTAAAGAAAAACTTTTGACTGTCCCTGTAATTAAACTATACATCCGATTTTCATAAAATTTGAAATGGCTCGACAAAATTTTGCAACAATCTTATATTTCAAATTTCAAACCATTCGGTTGGGTAGTTTTTGCTCTGTTATATGCGGACAGACGGACGGACTGAACGACGACTATAGGTGCTACGTATTTATATAATTACGAACGCACCTAAAAAAAGGATGATTTAAATATTAGTAGTAATGACGTTACTAACACTATAAATACCAATTTGGATTCCGTTTCCCTAGTCACAAATCAGCCAAAGCCATTGAATGACCATGAAGAATAATATTTCCTTAGATGATAGCAATTGGCAAGAGATCGTATTGTTGAAAGAACAAACATTCAATACTGACGATAATTTAAATATTATGAAAAAGTTGTGGGAACCAGAAACAAATTTTAATTTTCCAGCAATCTGTGCTACAGCTGCAAATCACAAAGTTTTCAATACACATGGTTTAAAAAATATACTTGGCTTGTGTATTCTCAAGTTGAAAATAATGCTCGTTGTAAATATTACGTATTTTTTGCACCTCCTAACGTTGGAAAATCTAAATCGGAATTAGCTGGGTAGTTCGTCACGCAAAGTTATAATAATTGGAAGAAAGCCATTGAGAAATTTAATAATCAACAAAAAACAATATTATTTCAGGGTTTATTGCAACTTACAAAAAGCTACAGAATATTCGAGAAGGAAATACATTTCAGTCGATAGATCAATTGATGTTGGTCAGGCATCACAAGTTGCAGTAAATCGGAACCGATTATAAAAATTGTAATTTTATGCGATTGAGCAGGTGGCAATCGCCAATGAAGCCAACATTCGAACTTTACTAAGAACGAGAGTCGATGCGGGGCATGAAAACCTCACTGAACATTTTAAACATTCTGCCAGAAACGCTCCCTTTATTAACTGGAACATACAAAAACAAAGTATAAATACGAGTAACAATATCATCTTGAATAGTTTGATAGAAAAAATTAATTCGGCAAAATGTTTCTCATTTCTTGATGGTGAAACTTTTGACATTCCTGGTACTGAACATCTTTCCTTGTGTGTCTGATATATAGATGAAGAAAATGACAACAGAATTTGTGAAGAATGTTTACAATTTATTCCTGTAGCAAACACTGGAGGAAAAAACTTGCCCGGCAAAATATTAGAAGAATTAAAGTCATATGATATCGATTTGTTCTATTTACGTACGTTACGTAGGGCAAGGTTATGATGATGTCCCATCAATGAGCGGAAAGTTTAACGGATTTAGGTCTCACGTATAAGTATATATCCGCAAGCCTTATATGTTCATTGTGTTTCACATAGTTTAAATTTAGCACGTGAAATGTTTATCTGGGACAGAAATAAGAAACTGTATTGGCATAGTAGAAATGACACAGAATTTTTCAATACTCCTAAATAGACAAGACGTGCTCCTCAACAATATTGGCAAACATACACCGGAAATTAATAACCAAAAACTACAAAAAGTTTGTCCAGCTAGGTGAGTTGGACGCCATAAAGCCATCATGACCATGGTAGAATTATATGATGCAGTGATTGATCGCTTTGAAACAATCGCATCTTGAGAAGACAGAGATTCGTCTTCTAAGGCAAAAAAATTTAAAAATTCGTTATGTGATTTGTTTTCATAATTTCTTTATTTAACTTACAGACTATATTTGCATACACTTTATGATTGTCTAAATTATTGCAAAAATCTGCCAGTAACTTTTTAATTGCCTGAAATTTCGTTAACGATGTTATGACTCACTTAAATACTCGTACTATTCGTAAAGCCCCAGATATTTCTTTCAAGGATATTTATCATAAGCTTGTATGAAAGTCAATAACTTTCATATTGACATTAAAATGCCAAAAACTGCATCAAAACAAACACAAAGATCCAATGTTCTAGACGATTAAGAGCATTTCAGGAAAAATATTTTTATCCCATTCGTTGATCAAACGTTCACTCAACATACGGACGTTTCACTCGGCACCGCAACATTTTGATTTTTTCTACATAATGGAAAAAGTGCTCCAACAGCTAGTGAAATAAAATATTTTCGTCTATTTTGTGAATTTTATTTGCTTTCTACAAATTCAGAAATTTTGAATGCCGAATTCAAGTTCAGCTACAGAAAATTTGAGAAATAGCTTTCAATAACTCGATGCAAGAATTCCATTGAAGCAGTTTCAAAATGGGATAAAATGTTGTACCCCAACACCTACAAATAACTACAAATAAGATATTTGCAACACTTCCCGTTACAACTTGTCTCAGCGAAAGGTAATTTTTTACATTACACATTTTAAAAACTTATTTAAGATCCACTATGACAGAATCAAGATTAAATGGGCTGGCTTTGTTATATACACACAGAGAGATTAATGTAACTGCGGCTGAAGTAATTCAAGAGATTTGCAAATAAAATAAAATAAAATAAAATAAAATAGATTTTATGTGTAACAATATAATTGAATTTTTGAAGTAATATTTTTATCCATTTAACTCGGTCCCATAGTCGGTTAAGCCACGGGGCTGTTGGGATTCTACCCTTTCCATGACTAGAGACAATGCCTCTACATGAATTTACTGTCACACCCCACAAGAGATTAAATTCTCTATTAGTTTGTTAATTCCCATACAATTCGGAGTGACGAGTTAAATTTAAATGAACTAGCCCAAAAATTTGCATTCAATAATTCATCTCGTCAAAGGTATTTTGGATAATTTTCTTAAACTACAATATGTCTGACAATCAGGTAGATATAAATAGGAAATTCTATAAATGTTTATTTACGAGGCCTTTAAATGTTTAACTTCTGCACATTCAAAAATTAGTACTTTTTAAAATTATTAATAAAATTAAACTTTAAGTATAATAATTTTAATTAAAATGAATAACCAATTAATTTATACTAAATTAATTATGGTAATTTTATGGTTAATTAGTGTCTCCTTGTAATTTCCTACTGTAATCAAAACTTGAGAAATTTTCCCCCCACTAATTTTATTTTGTTTCGTTGCCAATGTTCGGCCCCCTCCAAGATAAAATCCTGGATGCGCCACTGACACACACACACATGTATGTATTTATTTTAACACATGCTTATCATTTTTTTTTTCAAATTTACTATGTATAATGCAAATCTGGTGGACATAGTCGGAGGGTTAAGCCAATTTTATAACTGTAAAGAAAATTTCAACACTTCATGACGTTGCACTTTTGTTTGTCCATTACATAAAGATTTGTTTTGTAAATAAACGACATATACATGTATAGTTCTGTTTTTTTTATAAATTACCCACAGGCAGAGCTGTTAGTACAACAGATGGTACAAAAATAAATTAAGGTACTTGTTAGTTATCCCGTCGACCAAATTACTGTCGCCAAATTCTAAGATTAAATGCCAATAATACTTGATCGTAAATGTCACATTCACTTGACAACACGTGTTTACGTCATCAAATGATTTTTATTTCGACGTTTTATTTGCATTTTTATTAATGTTATACTAATTTATTTGTTTTTTCGTTATTTAAAATAAAAATTATGTCAATTTGTATAATTTGGCGAGTGGTTTGGCGATTTATATAATTTGGCGAAATTGGTCGACGGGATAACTAACAAGTACCTAAATTAATAATAAAAGAGTAATAAGCAGTAAAATAAACGTGAATGTCATTTCCAGGGAAATATCACAATTCTAATGACTGTGTTTTCTTGGATGTAACTACTTACTTCCCATTTTTTATTAAATGTTGTAGGAGGATCAAAATTTTGTTCTGGCTCCTATTCTGGGCTATCAAATTATTCCTAAGGATATAAATAAAAGTTTACAGTAAAGAAAGAAATATAGTTTTTCGACATAATGCACAATTCATTATAACAAGTATATTAAATCTCGTTGTTCAGTGATGTCATCATTATCATCCACAACATAGGCATTTCTTCATTCCCTGAATCAAGCATACTCTGCACATCGTCAGGGCAGATAATAATCATGTAGTGGGAATATTCACTATGGCAAGTTCTTTGACACGTAGGACAGAATAAATTTAGAAAATTGCAACAAATAATGCTTGGAGGTAGATACCAGGTATACAAGCAACATTTTACATGATACAACAGCAAAAATTGGCTAATGCAGGACAATGTCAATTCAAGCACATAATATTCGATCTGCCCTTGGTGTTACCCAGGGTGTGTCACACGCGGGCGAACTTATCGCTGCACCACTTAATAGACGCTTTCAGTGTAACGTCAGCCGTGACGTTTTGCTTGGAAACTGACTCCAAACAAACGGTTGCCATGTTTCATTTTTTATTAAATATAAATCGTAGAAAATGTTACCAGTGCATATAAAGTATTAAAACACACATCTGTGAGATACAGCTGTAAAATACAGCTATAATACATAAGAAAAGTAGAAAATACAGCATAGCAACTGTTTGTTTGGAGTCAGTGTCCAAGGAAAACGTCATATCTGACGTCACGACTGAACGCGTCTATTGTTCTCTGCCTCGAGGTTCGAACTTGGTCCTTCAGTCATGGAAGACTCTCCCTAACCACTAGACCAGGGTCGGCGAACCTATGGCACGCGTTCCAAAAGTGGCACGCGAAAGAATAATTTTGGCACGGCATTGCTTGTGGCTCTAAATGAAAATAAAGTGAGATTAAATAAAATTGCGACTGATCTTTTCTAAATTCGATTAAATGGAAATTGAAAATTTTTTATTGTGGCATATTATATTCCAATCTGATTAATTATGGTTTAAAAAAAAAATTTCAAACAATTTGATATTTGAAAACTGTCGACAAGAATTGCTTATGAGACATTACTAAATTCTAATGATGAGTTATGGCATATTTGAATTTATTTCAAAGCTATTTAAAAAAAACTGTTGTTTACCATTTTAAGAGTTTTTCTGACTATCTATGCTTTCAAGCCACTGTTTTCACGAATGAATAATATCAAAATTCATACTGAAAATACTTGTCAGTTAAATCCGGAGTTTAGTTTGCATTAAAATTAACCTGATATTAAGATGTAGCAACATAAATCAAATTACATAGCATTATTATTTTATTTCTAAAATATACTTGTTGCCATAATTTTTACAGTATAATAACTACATGTATGTTCCTCATATTTTTCAAATCTTAATAGACAATTTTAAGCAATTTTAAACCATTATTTTTCCACCTACTCAATTTGTTTTTTAATTGGCACGTCATGGTCACGTAAAATATTTTTTGACTAAACTTGTCACGCGGCAACAAAAAGGTTCGCCGACCCTGCACTACACCATAGGTAGTAGTGAGTCATTCCTTCAAAAAAAATATATATATTAAAATTTTGTTTTTCGATACAGCTTGGTGTATATATGTGTCAACTGTAATAAAAATAAAAATAATTTTTCAATTTTCAGCAGTGAAATTGTTCTCAAAATTATTGAATGTTTTGATACGTCATTTATCACATTGCTATCTCAGTGTATAGCCAACAGAGTGAAAAATATCCAAGCTGGTGTTGGTTATACACTTAGATAGCAATGTGATAAATCACGTATTAAAATATTCAATAATTTTAAACGTAATTTCACTGCTAAAAATTAATTGAAAAATTAATTAAAATTATATATGTGTTCACCGATACTGGGTTTATTTGTGTCTCATGTTTCGCTGAAGAATTATGTGCTCATGATGACTATACCATCCTGTGCTGCAGTTGCAGCCTTACCAACATGTGTGAGTGAGAGATGCTAAGCTGGATATCGTCCTCGTAGTTTAAATGATAAAGCACTTGGAGTTGCATTCCAAGGGCTCCGGGTTCGATTCTTCGGCTTGGCCATTTTTCACTCTGTTGGAGATAGCGATGTGATAAATCACATATTAAAATATTGAATGTAATAAAAATGATTTTATGAATTACAATACTCTATCATAACAAGATTTAATACGATAATATTAAAACAGTGTATTTGCTTGTAATCATTTCCACATAGCATTTTTAGTTTGCAGAAAATTTACAGAAGTCTTGCTTTGAAAACCTGCAAAGTTGCAGGAAATTCAGCATGACAAGACTGAAAATTCACGACGAGTCTGCAGCAAAATAACGCAAGCGCCGAAGTCACCACACTTTGAACTTGCAACTAACTTCTCATGCAAGTTAAATTCATGCTGTATCAAATTTATTGCAAATTAACGGCAAACAAGTAATCTAACATACTGCAAACTTACTACAAAGTAGTAATCTTTCCATGCCACATTAACTGTTCATAACTGTTACACTATTACTTTAACCCCTTCAAAGGGGTCTATAGACCGGATTTGGTCTATTGATGCATACGCACCGTTAAGGTACATGCGTCGCTTTTACCACCATAAACTAGTAATAATAGATGTAATATTTGTACCTTTCAATTCTGGCCTTTTTTCGTATTTCATAAGTATAGCATTTAAAAAAAGCTGTGCTAATGGAATAAAATTTCTGCAATTTCTACGTATCTGCTGATTGTCTATTCTCTCAACAGAGGGATTTTTTGCTTTCGTCACTTTCGTGAATTAAAGACAGTCTTGCCATCAGTTTCACAACAAACTACTCATGCAAGGGGGTGATGGTGTACCTTGCGGGAGATTTGCTGCGAATTTCTCAATTCAAATTTGTCACGGCAAGATAATATCAGAAAAAATCAAACTTGCTGATAATGTTCATGCTATCTGGATTATGTCTATAGATCGACTGAAACCAAATTTCGGTAATCTTCCTATTTCAGGCCAAAAATGAAAATGTCCAGAAATTTTTTTAGGTTAATTAATACATACATAAATACACCTAATTATGTATTAATTATGCATGTATAGAAACACATTTCTAGCAAACATACATATATATGTACGTGTGTGTATGAGTAAAAAAAACAATAATAACTTTTATATTTTATTACTTTATGACAACCAGTAATCATAGTCATTTATCAATAATAATTAATTATAATAATTAAAACATTGAATTTAATCAATATTATTAATACCTTCTAGATTTACTTCCTTTTATGTGACTACATATGTGTGGTTCTTTGCAAACAGGAGTGTATTTGAGAGGACCAGAGAAGGGTGGGGGCAGTTGCCCCCTGAAAGATTGTGATAAGAATGTAAAATGCTCAAAAGCAGAAATAACTGTTTAAATTTGACTATAACAGGAGTATTAGCATTAAGAAAATACTTTAAGCCTAGAAATTATTAATCATCAATTTTATTTTCCATTTCAACGTTCTCACAGTGAAACACATTTAACATTATTGAGTATTTTAGCTAATTTTTAAAATATATGTAAGAATAAAAACGTAATCTTGTTTTAGATGTGCACAAGATCAAAATAAATATTGCTCCCTCCCAAAAAAAACTTAAGTTGGCTCTCAGTGCATCTGATCAAAACTTTTTATTTTCATGTAAAATAAAATTAAGTAATTCATCAATGACACTGAATGATTTTTTATGTATACGAATTTCATCTAATTAAACAATGTTTTGGTATAAATTACCTTGATTTGGCTTTTATAATGATTTTTGTAAATGACCATCTGTTATAATAGAGCTTTCTCAAAGAGCTTTCGGAATGCTTCTGTTGTTTCAAACTAAACATTTTCTATTACTGTTAAGTCTGCAGATTTTAATGAGCACTCATGCCTTGAGTCAGTCATGACTTATAAACAGTGAAGTTCAGGGGCGCCATTTGAGGGGGGCTGGGGGGGGGGGGGCAATAGCCCCTGCGCGCACCTGACTAAACAATTTCTTCAACCCAAAAAACGACAGACATCCCATCCAAATACCAAAGTAAACGAAAATTACTCCATATTTTAACACGTTTATAATAAAGTAGTCTATAATTTTATCCCTTATGTACAAAAACGAACACATGGGTTATTATTATGGGCCACCATTAATAGTCAAAGCTATAGTTTTTCATTTGAAAAATATTCAGGATTTCCTTGTTAGAAACCAGGTTATCTAGACTCCGACCGAAAAAGATAAAGCGCAATCCGAAAAACTTAAAGTGCACCTCACTCACAACGAAGAAAATACGTCAACCTATCCTGACGCTGGACTGTAATTTCATGTAAATACGAAAACCGCTAAAAAGATTTCCATTGAAAGACAACCCGACCCGAAGTGAAAGAAAATTAATTCACATTTTAATAATTATTGTAAAAGAAGTCTACAATTATATCTTTAATATGAACTTTACCTTTTATATAGGAAAATGAAAAAAATATATAATATTCATTAATGTTCAAATATGTAGCTTTTTCATCTGAAAAATATTCAGGATTTCTTTGAAAAATAGTATTAACACGAACCGACCTCAAAATACTGAAAATGCAATCCGAAACAATTAACGCTTTACCTTACCTTACCTTTTACTTGCAGAAAATCACTAATGAAAATTTTCTTATCACTATAGATCACAAAAGTTGCAAATTTCGTGACCTATTCATGATGTTCGTGGGCTGATTATCTCATGACTGATTGAACTTCATGATTCTTTTTGCGTGATCATCTGACGAAATTTGCTATTTTTTCCGCGACCGTTTCACGAACTTTACGATATTTTTCTGCAACCGTTATCGAAATTGTTTTTTTTTTTTTTTTTTTTTCTCGCGACCATTTGTCGAAATTCGCAATATTTTTCTGCGACCAACTGACGAAATTCCATATTTGTTTCTGCGATCTTTTGACAAAATCCGCGATTCTTTTTCAGGATCATTTATTTTCACTGGTTTATTCGAGATTATATTTTCCTACCACCGACTAATAATATTTTTATTTTTTTGCGCGATAGTTACACGAAATGTTGTATTTTATTTCCCGATCGTTTGATGAAATTTCCCTCGATTGTTTGACTAAATTTTCGTGATTTTTTGCGTAATCTTTTGACGAAATTCGCGATTTTTTTCGCAATCCTTTTACAAAATTTGAGATTTTAGCTTGTACAAGCATTTGACAAAATCTGCATTTCTTTTCGCGATCACTGGTGAAATCAGCAATATTTTCCACGGTGGTTTGGAGAATTCAGCGACGATTTGGGGATTTTTTTTTTTTTTTTCAAAATTTGCTAAATTCGCAATTTTTTTCTGTGATTCATTGACGAATTGATTTTGCGGAGTTCGAAAGAAAAAAATTGTGGACTTTCACGATAATTAAAAAAATTCGCAGAATAATCACTGAGCGTGAAAGAAGTTAAGGAGAAAATCACGCAGAGCTTTTTTTATTGTGCGGGATTTTCCCATTTTCTGTGAGATTTGTGCAGTTCTGTACGTTGTGCAATTCTACACGTTCCCTGTTCCACAAAGAAAATTTTCCCTTCTCCTTCGACAGGAAACTTGAAATGGCACCCCTGTAGTAAAACCTGAAAAAAAGAATTCGAAAGGGACCAGAAAAAGTTCCATTTTAGACAGGTCTCTGTCTTTGCAAGTATAATTGTATGATGTTTTTTCATCGAAATTTGATTTTTTTTGCCCTTTGGGAAGGAATTCTGTTATAGACAGGCATCGTTTTCACAAGTTTTACTGTAATACATGTCTTTTCAGAGCTATACTACAGAGTGGAGGGTTTAACAGTCTTTGAGGATACCTGTAAAAATGGAACCTATATTAGGATCCTGCCTAAAAATTTTTTTTTGCATATTCAAGACATTGAAATTTTACCTGGTAAGACGGAAACCTTTTTAAAACGAAATATTTCTTTGGTTCTTGAGTTTCCGTATTTAAAGTTTTTACTGTTTTTGTAAGCATGATTCAGTTTACGTTTCTCGTTCGGGGGGGGGGGAGGGGGTAGACGCCCATATCCTACCCTTAGCTGCATAACTTCCCTCAAAAAATCTTTGCCCCCCCTCCCCCCCAAGAAATTTTTGAATTGGCGCCCTTGGTGAAGTTCATAGCAATAAATAGTGTCTCATTTGAGCCGAGCCGATACAGTTCAAATCAATAAGTAATGTTGAAAATTTCCGAAGGAAGAAACGCGATTTTCGGAATATAGATAGTTTCGCTTTAACAGCAGCATTTTTGCCGCAACTCAGACAGGGGCGTAGCTACCGTGGAACACTTGGAGCAACCTGCTCCAGGCGCCCGAATCCTAAGGGCGCAAAATTAGAAAGAGCAAAATAAAAATTTGTAAAAATATTTGCATATTTTTTTCACTATTAATCAGACATTATAGATAAATCTTGTTACAATAATAAGCATATTCCTATGTTATTTTACTTTGTTTTAACCTCACTATTATGTTTTTACTACTGTGTCTTTGTGTGTTACTTTCTACTGTGTTTAACCTCAACTATTTCGATTTAAAACATGTTTTTATACACAGTCAAAAGAAATTACTTCTATTCGCGAAGGTTTAATTGTAATTCATACCGTACTGTAGCCCCGAGTAATTTCTCCAACACCGTTTCATCATGCCCGATTTTTTTTCTGAAACTTTTCCGTAGACGACAGTTGAAGATTTTCAAATCTTAAACTAATCAAAACTTATTTATAGGGCTCTCATTGGTCACTTTATTGGCAACCACCATTTTCAAACAAACTTCCTGGTACATTTATCTTGAAAATGTTTTAGAAATTTATCATGGTGATTACCGTACGGAAATAATATAAGCCAAAGAAATCACTGCTGAGAAACCTATATTTACGATGTAACAGCCTTACCTACTTAGTTAATTTAAGATTAAAAAAAAAAAAAAGACAAGTTGAAGAAAATCATTGACCATTAAAAAAAGAAAACAAGAAAACGAAAATTTTGAAGTTTTGTTTTGTTTTGGGGAAACTAAACATGGGCATCAATACAGATTACAAAACAATAACAAGCACCGGACTTATACATATTCCACATCGGTCCACGGTGACAAAATTTAGATGGGGGGATGGGAGAGGGGGTAAGCGGCAAATTAATTTTTGTGTGTATTGTTTTTGAGATTTTGAAAATATGGTAAATCTCAAATGCTGAATTGTCTTTTCCTTCAAAAAGAGAGAGAAAAATTTAGTGTTCCTTCGGACCTGATTATCGCCTATACAAATTTACACCACTTTTTTCGAAAAGTATTTTTCAGCATTAAACCTTATTTAATTGCTGAATTTCGGGATTAAATAAGACAAAACATATTTTTCGGAAATACTATGAATTTGCTTAGGTCGTAATCAGGCTCTGCTCCCTCTTCCCGCCACAATTCGATATGAATCTGGAATTACTCCACTCAACTTTCCGAACAGTTTATAGAAATACTGCGAGTTCAAAACAGTATAAAAATGAATAAAATCTAAGATCCTAATTTTATACAAAGGTGAAACATTTTCACTGGTGATAAAGACCCCGAGTTTTAAATAAAACGTGCACTTTCATTCATAAAACTTAAAAATTTTTAATGACATAATTTCCCTTTCAAATGTTCTGAAATAAGGACAATAAATAAAAAAAAAAAATAAGGAAAAATAGGACTTTACTAAATTAAGTCATATTCTGATCGGCTCAGACTGGCCCGTCGGACAGCCGATCTGTGGGTTGGTGTGCCCTAAACCAGATAAAGTTGACACCCCAGCCGAAGCTAATAGTTACAAAATTTGCTACAAGCATTAGAGTTGAAGAGTCTTAAATTATTTAATAATTTTTAAAAAAATACTTTTTTGAAGTATTTTTTTATTAAGGATTTTTGTTTCTCTTTCCAAAGTAGGAGAATTGCTCTTGAAAATTTCTTTGTTTCAGAGGACCGTTTAAATCTTTAAAAATATAATTATATTCTCTAATTCTGTTCGTTACCAATGGCGGCATGATCTTCTCCAAGAATTTTCAGTCAATTTGAAGGTTCTTTTGCGCCCTTTCGAATATACCCTGTTGCTAGGATTTACCTTGCATTCTGCATAAGACGAAAATATGTCTTGCACAGAGCTTTAGACAGTTTACTGTATAAAAATCTATTTTAAAGCTATTTGGCTTTAAAATCAAATATTTGCACGTTTCTTAATATTTCTAGCAGCATTAAGACGTTTTATCTTCCCGCTGCAAAAATAGTTTAAAATAGATTTAATTAATCATAACATTCTAATTTAGTACTAAAATTATGAATACTTAGAATCCTGCACTTGTAATTTTCAAGCTAATGTTAAACCAATGTCAGCGTTCTTTAAAAATTTCTCATTTACATTTTTTTTTTTTTTTTTTTTTTTTTTTTTTTTTTTTTTTATCCGTAGCATATATGACGTCGATGTCTAAACAGTTATTTTACACTGTTTCGATTTTTTTTTTTTTCTGTAAAGACGCTTTCAAGTTCGGATCCAGTTCCGAAATTGAAAGCATTTACAGAAAGAAAAACTGGAATGTTAATGGATATTGTTGGTTTCTACTAGCAAGGTGGTAAAATAATGAGTTTCTAAAATGTTGTGCTCTCCAAAAATGCAAGGTCTGCGTATTTCACAGTAACTGAGTCCGACCCTGCGTGCAGTAGCGGCTCTTCAGAATTTCACAATAAATTTTCTATCAGGAACTGGTATATAAAATTTGATCTGTTTTAATAGTAGGATTTTCTACGATTAAACAAGGAGAATTTTTTTTTCTGAAATTACCGGTAGTAAAAGCAGTAAAGTGATTGTGAACCCTTTTCAAACAGACACTGTCTGCATGGTGAAATATTGTTGTATGGATATAAGCTGAACGTGAGCAATAAAAATAATTTGATTGAGATATAAGAGAAAATGTTCGTCAGTTATCGTCGCAGAATGATTGATAAAAAATTTAAATACCAAACCATGCGGCGACTCGAAACTTTGAAAATATGACAGATTTATAACATTTCTGCCGACATCATTAAAAACACACCAAACCGTGCTCTGGGAATCTGAAAACGTGAGTAAATTCTAACATACACGCATACCTATTGAATATTTGAAAAAAATGGGAGAACTGATTCAGAGTATTTGAAAAGGTAAAATATACCGTTATTTTCATTTATTTTTATTGTGATTACTATGCTTTCCTATTTACTTCCTTGCATTGTATGTTTATGGAATGTAAAAACTGGAATCTTGAGTAATATATAAGGGTGTCAATCAGGCCGATCGCCACTGCGCGAAACTGTTTTACAAGACGAGAAAACTAAAGATTGAAATGGTCAAATTGCAAGATATTTTTTATTTTGTTGTTGTTGTTTCGGCGACACTCTCAACGATGTTATTGTACGATTAGACCTTTTCCGTCTAACTCATTATTTGTGTTTTGATATCCTTAGTGTTTTATAACAAATCTATTACTAGCATTATTTGAATTTGGCAAGTTTTTCTTTAGCGATTAGCCAAACTGCTCAGATTAGTCAACAGCCAGTGAGAACCCGGGTGTCAACATTTATCGTTGTTCATTGGCTAATTTTCTAAACCATTAGCTGTAGAATTATGGTTTCAATAGTAAAAAAAGTTTCAAAGTTATTCTTCATCCTCTTAAAAGTAATTTATGTCAAAATAGTTATTTTTTTTTAAAGTTACGAGGTTTACATTTTTATTCCGTTCCTTGTTTCTATACGTTAAATTTAGAAAAATCTACTCCGTACTTTAACAGGTAAAATAATACATTCTTTTTTGTACGACCGAAACTTACCGAGTTATGTTACTTTGAATTTTGGATTTTCAGGCACTAAAACCAGAAAAACGTATTTCATCCATATGTAAAAAGTAAAAAAACAAACAGACTTGACAAGTGTTTTTTTATTAGTATTCTACAATGCTTCGAAACCCTTGAAAATAAAAACATATATTAACCCTCTCCTGCGCAACCCGAGAGTTTCTCGGGCAACGTAAAAGTCGCAGAATTTGCGCAACCCGAGATTTCATCGGGGATGCATTTTTCCGTCTAATTAACCCTACTTGATCATTCCCACCAGTTATTTTTTATTGTAAATTTTGCCTTATCTAATCGGAGCATTTTCCCGATTAAATCAAACGAAAATTTTGGTGACAATAGAATAAAAATTCTTAAAAGACGCTCGTCGCGAAGGAGTTAAATACGCAATTTTTGAAGCTATTTTGATAAAACAATTACGCAGCGAGAGGGTTAATGGCGGCAGATTGTACTGGCCCATTGGCGCATTTAAAACATAAATCTCGCCCTATTCGCAAAACATATCTCGGTACTTACAGAATAATTTACTTCGTTATTCATAATTTATTTTTAATTATTTGTATTTAACACGTTGTTGAAATACATTGACTTTCAAATCGAATTAAGAATAGTATATAAATTTTAAACTTCAAAACAAAAAATGCGCAGAAGTTTTCCGAGTGACAATAGGGCGCACAAACTTCACTTGCTCCAGGACGCTGAATATGTAGCTACGCCACTGAACTCAGATTTTGAGGCGTAAATGAATTTTCGGTCGATCTCTGATTATGTCTTACATATTGGCATACATATTCCCACTGAAAAATTGTTTGCGTGGTGCTGCCATCTATTATATTACTTTATATCTATTATGATTTATTTTGCAGGGAAACTAAATAAAACATATCTTCCTCCCCTTCCCCCTTGCATTGCACACACAATTATTTGTTTACTATAAATTGATGAAAAGAGTTTAACGTGTAAAAATATGAGAAGTCTTTGGTATAAATAGGGCCTTGCATTTTAGATTATATATGAAACAAGTGCCGAATTTGACGAAATTCATTGTTTGGTGCTGCCATCTATTATTTTAATATATATCTATTTCAATTTATTTTTTTATCACGCTTCCAAAACTATTATATATTAAAATTATATATTATATATTATTATATATTAAAACTTGGTTTTTCCATACAGTTTAGTGTATGTATGAGTCTCAACTGTAAAATAATAATAATAATAACAAATAATTATTTGAATTGCAATACTCTATTATAAGAAAATCTTATACCATAATACGAAAACAGTGCATTTGCTTGTAAGCATTGCGTCGTACAATCGTACACAATGGCATACTCCCGCTAAAAAATTATCAGCGTGGTGCTACCATCTATTATATTAATTTATATCTATTTCGATTTATTTTTATTTTGCAGGGAAACTAAAACATCTTACTTTTCTCCCCCAGTATACACAGACATTTGTGATACATTTATTTTTTCTATGAATTGCTTTAAAAAGTTTATCGTGTAAAAATTGAGGCAATGGATTTCAGATTGTATGTGAAATATGTACCACTCACTTTAACAAAATTTATTGTTTGGTGCTGCCATCTATTACATTAATTTATGTCTATTCTGATTTATTTTTTACTTAGCAGGAAAATTAAAACACAAATTGCCTTCCCTCAACTCCTCTCCGTAAATACGTACATTCAATATGATTTTTTTTTCTACGAATTGCTAATAAGAGTTTAAAAAAGTAAAAATGTGGCGTTGGTTTAAAGATTATGTATAAAACATACGCTCACTTTGAGAAAATTGTTTGGTGCTGCCATCTATTATATTACTATATATCTATCTATATATCTATTTCGATTGAAATTAAAACATCTCTCCCCTCCCTTACTATGCACACGCACGCACACACACACACACGATGCAATTAATTACATTCTATAATTTTTAGAAAATAAAACTACATCAAACACTATACATACATACATTTAAATGTATAATCTTTTCTAAGTTGTTTTGGCACACTTATGAAAAATTTTTCTATCCTTACATGCATGGGGAATTTCAGATGTTATTAAAGTTCCAAAGAAGCAAATAGTTATTATTATTGTTATTATTATTTTCACTAAAAGTGTATCCTTCTAAGTTGATTGTTGACTTATTGTTCTTTTTTGTTCCCTAAAACAAATTAAAAATATCCGTTTTAACGTTTTCAGAAAAATACATTATTTGCATTTGCAAGAAGAAAAAGAAAAAAAAACTCTTATACTATTTAGGGGAGGGTAGTACATAGAGAGACGAAAATTATTATTACTTAACAAATAACGACGATTTTTATTCTTTTGAAAAATTTTTTGCTACATCTTTAAGCTACACAAATGCGCTACATATTAATATATAAATGGTTTTAAAAAAGTTATTTATAAAAGCACAGAAGCAGCATAACGGAGTGTCGAAAATTGTCTAAAGTGTACCACAAGTAGTACACAGTGAGACAATGTATATATCTTCATAAATCATACATTTTTACACTCTATCAATAATTTTCAGCAGTTTATGATTTCTAATTAATATTTCTAGATTTTCCAAAATATTAAAAATATGAGCCTCGGGTGGACAATGGCAGACCTTGGGCTACCTTCATGCAAATTTGCAGCCTCTTACGTTTAGAAAATTTCCTTAGCCTCCTTAGCCCCTCCTCTGCATAAGATGAGGTCGTTATGTGAGTGTGCCAGCTTGAAGAAAAAGTTATAACTATATGTCAAAGTGGCTGCTGTTTTACTGTGTACCATGTCTCACTGTGTACTCTCCTACCCCATACCTTATATAGAATGTCTGAAAAATAAATTTAACAGCAAAAGAAATTAAAATATCGTCCACATTACTTTGCAGTTTAAGTGAAGGTTTGATTGCTTATTTATAGTAATCATTTTCTTTACTTCATTAATTCATCTTTTTATTTAAAATTGTTTAAACTTAATTTAGGTAGAGAATCCATTTAAAAATTTCAATACAAAGTTTAGAAGATTATAAATCTTCCTTAACAATAAAATAAGAAAATTCAAAATGAAACTTGTTTGAATGAGTATCAATTCAATATGCTATTTAATTGTAACTAGGATAATTTGTAAGGAGAAAAGAAAAAAAATAAGTAAAAGATTTGAAATTTAACAAGACCAACGAAATTGGAACGAATATGGGTTACAGGCTAGAGTTTAGCGCAGGTCAAATTGTACCCGAACCAAAAAATTATTTTTAAAATTAACCCGAATTCAGCATTTATCATTATGTGCGGGTTTCTTGTTTTTTGCTAGAATTTTCTCATTTTATAGTCATAGTAAGAAAATATTAATAAAAAGATAAATAAATAAAAGAGACTTTTCGAATGTATAAATCCAATGTTGCAGTAAAATCTATCCGAAGTATTAGCAGTTAAATTAGTTTTCCGAAAATCTTTAATGAGCAACTAACGACCAGCTGAGAAAAAAAGAATTTACTGTAATTTGGGATATTTTCTAATGTGAAAGTATACTATATATAGTATATTTAAAAAGGGCATAAAAAAGTGGCATGTGAATATTTTTTATAAAAAAAGCTTGCTTCATCATCATCATCAACCGTTTTCAATCCACTGCTGGATGTAGGTCTCCCCCAGATTTTTCCAATGTTTTCTGTTCTGATGTCATCACTCCATCTTACTTGAGGTCGTCTTCTTGGCCGTTTTACATGTCTGGGATACCGCTGTAGGGTGTTTGTGCTCCATCTATTGTCTTGTCTTCTTACAATGTGCCCAGCCCATTTCCATTTTAGCCGTTTAATTCTTTCCAATGATGTCAAAAACTTTCGTCTGACTTCTTATCCAGGTTATTTTTTTTCTGTCTCTTCTAATTATACCTAGCATACATCTTTCCATACTTCTCTCTGTTGTTTGTAATCTTTGTACCATCCGTTTTGTTAGCGTCCATGTTTCTGCTCCATAAGTTAGCACAGGCAAAACACATTGGTTAAATACCTTTCTTTTCAAACAAAGGGGCATGCTACTCTTCAGAATAGTATTGCTCTTCCCAAAAGCACTCCATCCATTTCTTATTCTTCTATTGATTTCATTCATGATACTATTATCCGATGATATTTCCTGCCCAAGGTACACATAACTTTGCACTTCTTTAATTTCAGTGTTGTTGTAGACAATCTTCTTTTTTGATGCAAATGAATTGAACATCACCTTAGTCTTTTCCAAGTTTATTTTTAATCCCACATTAATGCTAGCTTCTGCCTAATCTTTTAACATAATTTCCAATTCTTCAGGACTGTTACTGAAAATTAAAATGTCGTCAGCGAATCGAAGATGACTTAAATATTCACCATTTATTCTAATCCCTTTGTTTTCCCAATCCAGCTTCTTGAAAATATTTTCTAAGACAGCCGTAAAAAGCTTAGGCGAAATGGTGTCTCCTTGTCTTACCCCTCTTCCAAGCTTGATCTTTGCTTTTCCTTTGTCCAAGCGGATGGTTGCTGTTGCTTTCTTGTAAATCTTCTTTATAATATTGTTGTAAGGTTTGTCTATACCAATGTTCTCCAGAGATTCTACTACTGCTGATGTGTAGACCGAATAAAATACTTTTTCATGATCAATAAAGACAAGGCAAAGAGGTAAATTATATTCCTTATGTTTTTCAATGAGTTCCCTTACCGTTTGGATATGATCCATTGTGCTGAATCCACTTCGGAATCCTGCTTGTTCTCTAGGTTGAGCTGAGTCCTGAGCTAATTCAAGTCTTATCGTTAAAACTTTGGTGAAAATTTTATA
Source organism: Maratus speciosus (assembly GCA_963932465.1). Taxonomy (NCBI): domain Eukaryota; kingdom Metazoa; phylum Arthropoda; class Arachnida; order Araneae; family Salticidae; genus Maratus; species Maratus speciosus. Next base: position 635,856,225 of record OZ010786.1, read on the forward strand.
AATCACTGATAGTAAGCTGATCGGACGGTAGTTTTTAATGTTTTCCTTCTCTCCTTTCTTGTAAAGTAGCACCATCACAGCATTATTCCAATCTTCTGGTACATCTGACTTCTTGAGACGTTTGGAAAACAGTAAGGAAAGCATTTTTGCAAATTCTTCTCCTACTTCTTTGATAAGGTCGATTGTAATTCCATCTTCTCCGGGACATTTACCTTTTTTCATAAATTTAATGGCTTGTAAAACTTCGTCTGTCATCACTGGGATTATGGCTTCGGTTTCCGTTAAGTTTTCTCGTGGGTCGTATAGGTTGATTTCCCTTTGATCTTCACATTTATATAAATCGTTATAGAATTTTTCGACAGTGTGTACTATTTCTTTATTGATTTTGGTGATTGTTCCATCTGCCCTCTTCAGTGCAAAAATACCTTTTCTTCCAACACAAAGTTTGTTACACAACTTTTGTTATCATCTAGAATTTTCTTGACAAGATCAGAATTAAATTTTCTGATATCTTCTGCAGGGCCTGTTTACGGAATAGGCCCGTGATGCCCGTGCTTACCCATTGAAATACAAAAGAGCCCCCAATTTTGCTTTTCAAAACTAATTTTTAGAAAAAAGAAACTCAATCACTGTAAAAAATACTTTTTTTTTTCTTACTATATGGCAATTTGTAAATCACAAAAAATATTTTGAAGTTCACATATTCCCAACTATAGTTCCATATTTGTCATTTACAAAATAAATTGGTTATTTACAATTAAACATATAATAAAATACTTTTATATACAGGGTGTTTCACAAAGGACCCCTAACTTTAAAAATCAATAACTCGGAAACGGTGATAGATAGAAACATGAAACCAGTGGTATGTTTAATAAAAAAATCGTAAGAATCTTATACATAAATCTCAAAATTTAGTTCAAAATAGCCCCGATAGATGGCGCTGAGAGCGTTAAGAATACTTGGGCGTGTTCAAGATGAACGCGCACCGCGCGCGCGAGCTCAGGAGACAGGAACATGGAGTGGGTCTTTATCGTAGATGGAATAAATGTTCAGTACGTTCAGGAAAGGGTCTTGGATTTGATTAATTATTGTGCGAATTATAAAGATAATCTGTTGCAAATGAAAGGTGAGCTAGATAGCTGATTGGACAGAGCATTGAACTCGAGACTAGGAGTTATGGGTTCGAATCCTCCGCGCCCCAAATTGTGTTTATGATTTTTTCAATTTATTGGTTGCTTTATATTTTTCATAATAAATAAGATACTTTTGATAAAGATAAATTTTTATGTTAATAATACAGAAGAACATGCGAGTTTTTATCCAGACTAGGATGCAGATCATATTTTTCGGTGTTAAAATCAACATGGAAAATATTATAAAAATAAAATGTAATAGATGTACATTATTTTAACTAAAAATATCTGAACACATATTTTCTAGAAGAGATAAAATATATGGGGTTTGTCGTCTAGTTTTGTAGTGAATAAAGTATGATTAGAATGTTTATAAATTTTCAAGAATGTTTATAAATTTTTAAAAATATGATCTGCATCCTAGTCTTGATAAAAACTCGCATGTGCTTCTGTATTATTAACATAAAAATTTATCTTTATCAAAAATATCTTATTTATTATGAAAAATATAAAGCAACCAATAAATTGAAAAAAATCATAAACACAATTTGGGGCGCGGAGGATTCGAACCCATAACCCCTAGTCTCGAGTTCAATGCTCTGTCCATTCAGCTATGTAGCGTACCTTTCATTTGCAACAGATTATCTTTATAATTAGCACAATAATTAACCAAATCCAAGATCCTTTCCTTAACTTACTGAACATTTATTCCATCTACGATAAAGACACACTCCATGTTCCTGCCTCCTGAGCTCGCTCGCGCGTCGCGCGTTCATCTTGAACACGCCCAAGGATTCTTAACGCTCTCAGCGCCATCTATCGGGGCTATTTTGAACTAATTTTTTAGATTTATGTATAAGATTCTTACGATTTTTTTATTAAACATACCACTGGTATCATGTTTCTATCTATCACCGTTTCCGAGTTATTGATTTTTAAAGTTAGGGGTCCTTTGTGAAACACCCTGTAGGTAGTTTTAGTTTAATATTAAAAATGTTATTTACTCTAAACTTTGATGGTAAAATTTCAAATTATTTAAGCATACGAAAAAGAGATTTAGTAAATAAAAAAGCAATTTGTAGAGTAATAGGGGGCCCCCTGTGTTACGTCGGGCTTCCCCTATTCCTAAATGTTAAGCGGGCCCTGATCTTCTGTAACACATTTTCTTACCGTTTTACATAATTCAGCATATTCAACTCTTGATTTAGGACCGTTTTTCTTCATTTTAAATTCTCTGCGTTTCTTCATCAACCTCCTTGTTTCTTCTGTTATTTTCTTTGTCTGCTTTACTTGTGCATCGCCGGCTATCTTCTGTGCAATATCTTGTAGAGTATTGGTTAGTTTCTTGTTCACTACTGTAACATCTTGCTCTTCTTCTAAAGTTGATTGAAGTACTTGGAAACGGTTTTTAAGTTCCAAATGGGATTCTTCTTTATGTTTCTGGAGATTTATTATATCGATGGATTTCTTTGAGTCTTGCAAAAGCTTCATTCTTTCCACTTTAGTATTTAACAGCAGTTTGCATCTAACTAACCTGTGATCACTTCCTGTATTGAAATTTTTGAGAACGCTGCAATCCTGAATAAGATGCTTTTTGTTTGTTAAGATGTAGTCGATTCACAACACCATGTCCATTTTCTTTGTGGCTTTTTCTTGAAAAATGAATTCATGATATACAACTGTTCACATTTTGCAAACTCAATCAATCTGTTTCCTCTTTCATTTCGCACCCCATATCCATGATTTTCTACTGATAACTCACCTTTCTCTTTTTCTCCAATTCTAGCATTCCAGTCTCCCATTATTAATTTTATGTAGCATTTTCCCTTTTGATGCATTGAAGCTACTTCTTCATAGAAATCCTCAACTTCTTCATCAGTATAACTTACTGTTGGTGCATAAACTTGGGTAATTTGCAGCTTGTATCTTCTAAACACCTGTATTACTAACCTTGCAACTCTATCGGATGCACTATCATATTCTACGATGTGATTCTTCCACCTTTTATGAATTAAAAATCCTACACCCTTGTTCTTCCATCTTCTGTGCCTCTGTAGTATAATATATGCCCGCTGGCAAAATCCCTCTTCTCTTCTCCTTTTCTCCTTACTTCACATAATCCTAGGATGTCCCAGTTGATTCTTTCTAATTCTTCTTCAAGTTCCTGTAAGCGATTTGCCGAAGATAGGGATCGTCCATTATACGTAGCCAAGGTCATCAACTTATGGCAGCCTAGCCGAGCCCGGTTATTCTTAGCACCCTCTGTCTTCATGTCTTTCTGATCGCTGCCGTAACTAGGAACATTCAGACCGCCGGGAATTAAGGGCCGTGATTTATTTTGTGAATTCATGGTAAAATAAGGGGGGTAGGTGGCCAAATTCCTCCACGCTGGCCAAGCGGGTTGGAGGAAGCCCATCCGCGTTCGTTCCCCATGCACTAGGCAAGGGTACTAACAGGCTGCACCAGAAAGCTTGCTTATTAATGAAAATATTTAAAATTCAATCATATGTTTATTAATTGTTAATATTTAATGCCTAACATTTGTCTATTTCTTTTACCTAATTGTAGGGTATTAGGATTATTGAGGTATGTTAGTATGACCATTGTATTAAGGCTATTCTCAACTGCTCTGCTCAACAAGCGCAAAACGTTGTGACACGTTTACAAATTCATTTTTTAACGGAAAGATATAAAATTGGAAGGCCTGACTAGAAAAGCGATTTTCAATCGAACTGTATTTTCCATTTTTTGATCAGTCAATTACCTATTGAGTTATAAGCGGTTTTGATCACGTAACAAAGACGGTTTTCACCCTTCCTTGAATGGTTATTCTTCTTTCGCGCGGAAATTCGGTTCCAAATGCCCTCTTTGACACTATTTTCTGAAAGATCTATTGTGTTTGTAAAAAAAATGGAAAACACAGTTCAATTACATGTCATAAAACAACAACAACACCTTTTTACGATAGGGCAACAAGAAAGAAAAAAATGAAACATTATTTAAACTATCATCTTAGGATTTCTAAATTCATTTCTCAACATATAATAGTAAATTAATTAATATCAGGTTGTAGCGAAAGTTTCCCGCCACAGCTAATACGGTCTGTGCACAGGGCCGAAACTGGGGGTGGGGGGGGCAGAGGGGGCACGTGCCCCGGGCGCCGGTTTAACAGAAGGTGAAGGGGCGCCAAAATGAAGATTTTGCTTGACGTTTGATACAAGAATGTATATATACACACGAAATTTGTATAAAAATGTCTCGCAGCCGAAAAATTTAAAGGAAAATTGAACCAAATGGATTAAACTTTACAAATGGATAAAAAGGTTCATCTACAATACAAAATTGCAAATGAATAAGAAAGAAGGCTTTTTTTATCCTCCCATTCCAAAAGTATCATATCTGTACCTTTGCCTTGTATCTTTTAAATCACTTCCTGTGAGGGAGAATCCCTACCATTTTTCAAGCTCAATCTCTATTGTGGGACACTGACCACAACGGATAACTACAAAGTGCGAAGCGACCCCAGTCAGACTTTTCTATTAGATAAAATAATTCCATGAAAGCTGTTTGTTTATTTTCCACTGAACAGCGTTGAGCTTTCTTTCTTTCTTTTTTTTTTTTTTTTTTTTTTTTTTTTCGTCTTGCCATGGGCGATGACCGCTCGGGACAATAAAATCAAACGAGAGAGGGAATGAATAAAGTAAAATTCTTAGTAAAACCTTTTATTTTTTATTGTAGCATTTGTAGTGGTACAGTAAAATTTTGGACGGGGAGTCATGGCTAGTAAAGCAAAGCCGCCCCCGCCTTTAGCGCCCAAAAAGGTTTTTTTTTCTCGTCTTTCTGCCATTTCTAGGCCTTTTTCCACCCTGCAGTGGCGTATCTAGACTCATCATTTCGGAGGGGGCTAAGTTATAGTAAAAGTTTCTAAGAGGGAGTCACAAGAATCGGGAAAAATTCCGCTTTAAACATTTTTTATCATAGCAGGTAACGCACCTATTAAACAATAAACCTTCTAAGATGAAAAAATACAAACGCACAGCAATAGATATCGACCTCATTTAGCCAATACAAAAAAAAAAAAAAAAAAAAAAAGATTAAAATGCAATTCGGTTCTTTTTTATTCCGTTTTCAAGATTTTAATGAACCAATATTTGACAAAGCTGATTACGTAGTTCAGTTTTGTATATTTTAAATTTAAAAATAAGTTGTCTATTAGATACTTAGCAAAATTCTTTTTGTAAATTTACTTTGTAGTGGAGAGGGGGGGGTTGGGGGGGCGCCAAAATCCATGCTTGCCCCGGGTGCCAAAAAGGCTAGTTTCGGCCCTGTCTGTGCAAACAGTCCGTGTTGACGCGTTTGCTCATATTTTGCCAAACGATTTTTGGCATTTGAAAGAAAGAGACTTTCTTTATAACACTGTGTTGTGAAATTTGTAAAAAAATATCTTTATCATTAAGTACAAGGTGTCTGAAATGGAACTACCAAGCTACCAGATTAGAACCATCATTTACTCCCAGTTCTGTTGCAAAAAGTCAGCTACAGAATGTCACCGAATAAAGTGTACAGCTTTAGCTACTAGCGTTATATCATATGACACTGTGAAGGTTTGGCGGAGTGGTTTTTATATATAAAATTACAGTTAATTATATATATTATAATTAGTATTATGTAATGGTGATTTGGCGGAAAACTTTCGTTATAACCTAATATTTAACTATCTTCTATATTATAAAGAACAAACGCGTCGATGCGTAACGATGATGTCCTTTGGCGAATGCCGCACTTGACGATGAAATTCCGGTTTTGCAATTTTTGCTACTGCATTTTTTAAAATTTCTAAAGATATTTTTCAATTTTGACATTTTCAATTTTTACGCCATCATATAAGAGCAAAAAATCTACTTTCAAACGCCATTTGTTTAAAAACCGTACCTTAATGGACTGATTTATTATGGCTTTTTAATTAATTTTCAAGCATGATTTTTTTATCTCGCTGTAAAAAAAAAAAAAAAAAAAAAAAAACTGCAAGGTTACTAAGAATTTCCTAGGAAACTAGGATTCCTAGATCTCTTTATGTAACGGCAACAACAAAAATTCATGTAACACGTACATTTTTGCACCGTAAATTAAAAAAATATTCACGGTTACTAAGAATTTTTTTAGGAAACTGGGACTCATAGAACTATTTAGGTAACTACAACCCGGGTTACAGGTAAAATTTCAGTAAGATTACTGTAATCTCAGTAGATTTTTTTTTTTGTAAAGATACAGATTTCTGTAGCTTTACAAAAAATAGTTTTGTAGATTTACATCTTTTTTGTACAGTGTACAGATAAATTTTTAGTAAGTATACAGATTTCTGTAACTTTACATCTTTAGAGTTACATTTTTTTTTTTTACAGTGTACGCTGTTAAAATATTTTCGGTGAAATTACACAGAATCTACTGTCAGTGGCGCCAACTTATATGCGCGAGTCCACCGAATAATTTGATCTCTCCGCCCACACAATTTCCATTTATTATCTCGTCATTACCCGACTGAAAAGGAAGGCTATGTGTTTCACGCGTATCTGGGTATGTGGATTTCTTTATACCCTCGAAACATCCCAACGGTTGGATGGATTTTAATGAATGATGTCTCTATCGATTTGGCTTAACCGTCCAATGGTTATAGGGTAGGTTTTGCTTTTATAAATTCAAAATGGCGGCCGTGAAATACAAAATGGCGGCAGAGACGAAAAAAAAATCTTACGCACCCTATTCAGTAGCCTATCATTGGATAGGTCTTTCAAAATGAAGACGATGTTTCATTGACTATTTTACAGTCAAAAGCTCCGTTTAGATATTACACAACCTGGAAGTTGTGTAGGTAGAATCTCTAGCTTTACTGCAACCCTATTTATCATAGACATCTATAGGCCTCATCAAAACAGTGTTTATAGATAGCAACTAACAATTAAACGCAAACTTAAAAGTCATCAATACAAGAAAATAAAAAAGAAATAGGTATGTAATATAAAAAAAAATAGTTTCACATTGATGAGAAATAATTAATTAGTTTCCTCTTTACGCCGTAGAGTTTTTTGATTTTTTATATTTAATTTTTACTTATTTATTTATTTAATCGCTGAAATAAAATTTGATTTCATTGAAGGTTTCAAAATAATTTTGTTTGAAAAATAGTAAGTGCATCCATTAGAGTTACATGTGCACTGAAAGCCCGTCCAGTACATGTAACAATAAATTTCTCTGGAAAACAAATTTCTAGCCTATTTTTCCCTCAGTTTTTATGTCTTGATGAATCGGTGAAGGTAACTAAAATGACATTTAGTTTTTTTTTATATTTAGTTTTTGCATTTTCAATAGTTAGCAATTTTTATATTATTTATAATAAATATCAATGTACAATCGAACCTCGATTTCGCGAATTTTTCGATATTTCGAAGAAAAAAAATTCCCTTCAAATTTTCTATACATGAAATGTAAAATATCTTCCTGTATTATCTGCACCAGTTTTGTGGAATTATCACTTATACCAGGATCGGCGAACCTTTTTACGTGCGCGTGTCAAAATTTCACAAACAATATCTATCAACAATGTAACGTGCCAAACTTTGACATAAAATAGTTTTGCAGTGTGCGATGTTTATACAAAACACTAGTTAAAAAATCAGTTGTTTTCGTGCATTAATAATTAAAAAGTATTAAAAATTAAAATACGATGTCTGTATTTTGGAATAAGCTATTAAACTAATGAAATTTTAATTCGTAAATATGATTTATACGTAACTGTAACAAGGAAATGAAGATAAAAAATTTTATTTTAGTAATTTTTTAGTTTATTATTAATGCAACATCTGGTTATAATTATCAAAGTCACATTAAACAATGTTATTGATGAGTAAACTTGCTGATGAGATTTTTGCTGATTTTCGATGGAGATTTCTTTATAACTGATTCATATTTTGATAGTTTTATAAATATGCATAGAAATTGGACCCATTTTCAATCTGATTGCAGTGACTGTCGAACAAAATTAGTCTGAAAAATGCAACTTTATAAATTTGTATAGAAAAGCAAAATACATGTTAAAAACCCTTCATAATATAACAGCAAAAAAATTCTTTTGATGTGTTGATCATGGTAAAATAGTGGCATTTTTTGTGATAGTCTGTGGAACAAAATTTTATTGATTATAATAGAAAACAAGTGGGTAAGTGTGATCACAGATCGCACAGAGGGTTTCGTTTAATATTCCTTTAAAACACTTTATCCTTTTGCGAAATCTGTTAGTTCCACATTTCGCAACCAGGGGGCGCATTCTATTCTACACAAACCTCTATCCAAAGGAAACTCCGTTTTACAACCTATCCGTAGGTATATTAGTCGAGGGGATCGGGTCTATAGCACCCGAGATAGGTAGGCGTCCCAGGAAATTGCACGGAACATTCTTTTATAAGCCTTTTATTATGTGTTATGAACTATGTCAAAGTTTCCAGCAGATCGACTTGTTAGATTTCATAATTTTACAAAATTGCGTTATGTTAGTTGCAAATTCCACCACCAGGGAGCGCACACTATTCATAACAAAAGTGTATCAGATCGAAACTCTGTTAAACAACCTATCAGTGGACGTGTTACTCGAGTTGGTGGCGGCCTTAAGCGAGAAATTAAGAAATTTGCTGAAAGTACTATTCGGAAATAGTGGTAACTAAAATTTTGACATTTTTATATTTCATAAGCAGCACGTGTCTGAGTATATTATAGTGCTCAAAAAACGACATCTAAAAAGGTCGTAAACGCTAATTTTTAAAAAAGAAATCCAGCGCCCCTCCCCCGCCCTCCCTTCACAGGAAATTGCATGCACCATTATTTTATAAGCTTTTTATTATGTGTCATGAAGTATCTTAAAGTTGCAAACGGATCGCCTTGTTATATTTCCTAATTTTAACAAAATCGCGTTACGTTAGTTCCGCATTCCACCACCAGGGAGCGCACTCTATTCTTAACAAAAGCATATCTGAACGAAACTCCTTTGCGCAATCTCTCCGTAGATACATGGTCGAGAGGGTGGCGGTGCAGTCTTAACCAACAATTTAAAACATTTTCTGCGATAACAAACGCTAAGATTTAATAAATAAATCTAGTCCCCCCCCCCCCTCCACTCCTCGAAATATCACACTCCATTCTTTTTTACACTTTTTCTTATGTGTTATAAAGTATCTTAAAGTTTCGAACACATCGAGTGGCGGTCTTAAACAATAATTTAAGATATTTCCTGAAATTGCTATTCGGAAATAGTGGGATGAGCACTTATAAACCTATAAACTTTTTCATATTGAATAATTAATACTTATCTCATAGCGCGCCGTCGAAACACCCCACGCAAATTGTTAGATTTACTAATTTAAATGAAATCTCCGTTAAAAAAGCACGTGCCTCCATCTTAATCTGGCATTTGATGGAAATAAAAGGAATTAATAAAATAATAATTAATATCTCAGCTCGTAATGAAGCTATCTCTTTGAACCGGGTATGTATGAAATCTGCGAGAAATTTCCAGCCCGGATGTCAAAAAATTTTATCGAAAAATTTAATATTTAAAAAGTTTAAATTTCGTATTAGACTTTCCTCCCCTTAATTTCTCCCGCGCCGATATGTCGAGAGATGACGACAGCTGCCTTCCGGTGAATGGAAATCTGTTTTCATTGTATTTCCAAACCCAGAAATTAAATTTTTATCGAACGATTTTTAGTGGATTTTTTGCGTTCTATCCTACGCAGAAATTTGAAATTTATACCAAAATAAAGTAGAATTTTTTACGCGTATTTCTACACCTGTTACGAATTTGTACGACCGATACTTCGGCAGATCCGATTTTGCTTTTTAAAGGTCCACTTCATTTATTGCTTAAACTCCGTGGTAACCCTGCACCGGCTGATTTGACGGAGCATCCGCCGAATTTACTGGCAACCCTTAGGGAAAAACTGGGGAGGATTTCGATAACGTGTGTTCGCACCTGCATTCAAAAGGTTGATTGGTTAATTTTAGAAGTTAATTAGCCCGTAATTAGGTTAATTACCAACTTTTTCAAAATTTTATGATTTGTTGTTTGATGTGAGGTGTTCAGCTATAAGTACCCAAAATTTCAAGTCTCTAACATGTATAGTTTCTGAGAACGGGCTGTGTGACGGACAGACAGACAGAGGAGCGAGACGAATAGGGTTTCGTCAGATGAACGAAACCCTAAAAAAAGAATCTGGTATCTGTATAATGATTATAAAATTTATTTTTTCGCGTGCCAGAGAAATTTTCTTACGTGCCAAATCTGGCACGCGTGCCATAGGTTCGCCAACCCTGACTTATACCATTCTTCTTATTTATAGACTGATATGTCTAGATGCTTTCCTGAACCTAATGCTAATTTTCAAATTTATGTGCGACTCAAAACAACAACAATAAAATTATTACATTTTACTTTTTATTTTGTGAATTTTCGACCACTTGTTTTTTATTGTCCCAGCCAGTCACCTGACCTCGATCCCTCTAAGGCTAGATATGGTGATATGCATGTAAAAATGTTGTTATATAAAAAAGAATGGGGGTTAGTCATTTGCTGTCTTGTATATTATATATTGTAATTGTAGGCGAATCCTTTTATTTATTTGACTATTTTGATGCACTTTACTCAGCTTTTCCTTTTGATTTTTCAGCTAGAAGATATTTTTTACACAAACTAGGGGGCTCTGCCCCCTACGAGCTACGCTCGTCACCCCCCGTTCAGACAACGCAGACTCTAACAGCACGCTAATTTGATCGGCTTTAAAAAGATTTCGTAAGATTGAATTTTAATTTGAATCTGACAATTATAATCTGACGTAATTTTCACCAAACTTTTCTTTCTCTTTTTAATATTCACGTAAAAATACTTTTGTTAGAAATGAAATATTATGATCATCTTAAAATATCAAATAAATTTCTCGCGCAATTTTTAAATTTAAACTGTTTTGCAATATTATTTTTTGTTCATTTTACGCATTAAGTGTAATGTGACATAAATGTGACGTAAATTCTCCTATTTAAGACTTCTAACGCATGTTAATGAATTTATTATTTTACAATATTCTTTCTCTTTTAAATTCACGTGTAAATATAGTTTTTATGCCGTAATTTTCAATGAGTTCCTGCTTTTTTTTATTTTCTGTTTATAATAGTCACGTGTAAAATAAATTTTTAATTTGAAGCAAACATTATTGTTTGCGCTGTTTATACAGTTGGCAACAGTTTAAATTAATACAATTTTCTAAAATTTGTAAAGAATATCCCTCGAAATGCTGAAAATTTGAATTTAAAATAGAAATAAAACCTCAAAAAATGTATCAAATTAAAAAACTAAAAGCAGTCTGCACACCGAGAAATTCTGACGCATAAAATTATCTAAAAATGATTAAATTCCTATGTACAGTTTTTGCTCCTATAAAACTTTTTTAGTGGAACGCTTTTGTCCAACTTTGGCATTAAATATCTCTTAAAATAATTCTTCGATTTGAAAACTGCCTGCATCAGCGTATTTATGAAACATTTCTCTATAATACTACTGATTTTCATATTTTTGTATGCAACAGTTTTTTTAATATTAACGAAGAAAGGCCATCCTTAAGCATTCAAATCGGATGCCGATCTACCCGGAATATCTACGCAGATTTTCATTGGTCCATTTCCAAATCAAAACTTTTTTTTATATATAGAAGGATTTCACACACACATACATATCTATACTTCTATACTTCCTATTATAAAGAGGAAAAAATTGTTTATTTGTAGGAGGTAAGCTCTGGAACTACCGAACCGATTTCAAAAGTAATGGTATCAAAATGATGGTGTTAGTCCAACTTAGAACATAGGCTATATCTTATGTTAGTGCCACTACCCCAAAGGGGGTGTAGGAGCAAAAAACGTTCAAAAAGTGAGATTTTAGCGTTACTGAAAGGCCTAGAAATATGAAATTTGAAATATTAGTTACTTATAAGATATAAATGATGTCTAAGAACAGTTCTTAAACAATTCGAAATTTAAAAGGGGTGAAAATGCACAAAAAGCGTTCTGAAAAACGTTCTAAATGGTAGTTTCTACCCAATCTCAGGAAATACCAAACCGATTTAAAAAATATTGGTGTCAAAATGATGGTGACAACGCTTGCTCCAAGATAGGCTATGTTTTATGTCGGTGCCACTACCCCAAAGGGGCTGCAGGAACAAAAAACGTTCTAAAAATGCGATTTATGTGTTACTGAAGGGCCTAGAAATATGAAATTTGAAATATTAGCTACTTATTAGATATAAATGATTTCTAAGAACAGTTCTTAAACAATTCGAAATTTGAAAGGGGTGAAAATGCGCGAAAATCGTTCTAAAAAACGTTCTAAATGGTGGTTTCTACACAATCTCAGGAAATACCAAACCGATTTAAAAAAAATAATGGTGTCAAAATGACGGTGACAACCTTTGCTCCAACATAGGCTATGTTTTATGTCGGTGCCACTACCCGAAAGTGGGTGCAGGAGCAAAAAACGTTCTAAAAATACGATTTTTGCGTTACCGAAGGGCCTAGAAATATGATATTTGAAATATTAGCTACTTATTAGATATAAAGGATTTCTAAGAACAGTTCTTAAACAATTCGAAATTTGAAAGGGGTGAAAATGCGCGAAAATCGTTCTAAAAAACGTTCTAAATGGTGGTTTCTACACAATCTCAGGAAATACCAAACCGATTTTAAAAATAATGGTGTCAAAATGACGATGACAACCCTTGCTCCAACATAGGCTATGTTTTATGTCGGCGCCACTACCCGAAAGGGGGTGCAGGAGCAAAAAACGTTCTAAAAATGCGATTTGTGCGTTACCGAAGGGCCTAGAAATATGAAATTTGAAATATTAGCTACTTATTAGATATAAAGGATTTCTAAGAACAGTTCTTAAACAATTCGAAATTTAAAAGAGGTGAAAATGCGCGAAAAGCGTTCTAAGAAACGTTCTAATGGTGGTTTCTACACAATCTCAGGAAATACCAAACCGATCTAAAAAATAAAGGCGTCAAAATGATGGTGACAACCTTTTCTCCAACATAAGGGATGTTTTATGTCGGTGCCACTACCCCAAAGGGGGTGCAGGTGAAAAAAGTTCTAAATTGCGGCTTTTGCGTTACGGAAAGGCCTAGAATCGTGAAATTTGGAATGGTAGTTAGTTATAAGATATTAATGATCTCTAAGGACATTTCCTGAAAAAATCGAAATTTAAAAGTGGGTCAAAATGCGCAAAAAGCGTTGTAAAAACTTTCTAAATTGCGATTTCTATGCAATCTCAGGAAGTACTGAACCGATTTCAAATATAATTGTGTAAAAATGATGGTGACAGATCTTGCTCCAAGATAGGCTATATTTTATATCTGTTTCCACTACCCCAGAGGAGATGCAGGAGAAAAATGCGCGAAAAGCGTTCTAAAAACGTTCTAAATGTCGATTTGTCGGCAATATCTCAGGAAGAATGAATCTGATTTCAAACGTAATGGCAGGAAATTGATGCTGACCGCCTCTGCTCTAACATAGACGCTATTTTATGTCGGTATCACTATCACCAAGACGTTGCAGGAGCAAAAAAGCGTTCTAAATTTCGATTTTTGTGATCGGTAGGGGCTAGCAACTTAAAATTAGGAAAGGTACATATTTATTAGATATAAATGATCTTTGAGAACAGTTTCGAAAAAATTGGAAATTTAAAAAGGGGTGAAAATGCGCGAAAAGCGTCCTAAAAACGTTCTAAATTGCGATTTCTACTCAATCTAAGGAAATACCAAAGCTATTTCAAAAGTAATGGTTGCAAATGAATGGTGACAGTCCCTGCTATAACATAGGTTATATTTTATGTTGCTGTCACTACCATCTGAGGCAATGTTGATTTCAGGGGGTGGCCCGGGGGGACATTCCCGCCCGGAGCAATCAGATCCCCCCCCCGGAAGATTTGAGATTTTGGGTTTTCAATAGTCAAAAAGTGCAATCCCCCCCAGAATTCTATAATGTCCCCCCCCCCCCCCCCGGAGCCACAGAAATCCCTCCCGAAGAAAAGTGTCTGAATTCAACACTGATCTGAGGGTTGCAAAAGCAAAACATGTTCTAATTTGCGTTTTTTGCACAACTGAGGGGGTCTAACACTTTGAAGTATGGCATGGTATTTACTTACAAGATGCAACTGCTTTCTAAGAACAGTCGAAAGAAAATTCCAAATTTAAAAAAATGAAGTGAGTGAAAAGCGTTATAAATTACAATTTTTAAGCAAACTTATAAATTACCAAACCGATTAAAAAAATAATGATGACAAATTTTGGTGATAGAACCTGCTCAAACATAAGCTATATTTTATGTCTGTTCCACTACCACCAGAGGGTTGCAGGAGCTAAAAACTTTCTAAATTGCGATTTCTGTGATGCTGAAAAGGCTAGAAACTTTAAATATGACATGGTAGTTACTTATAAAATATAAATGCCCTCGAAGGAACGTCGAAAATAAATTCGAATTAAAAAGGGGTGAAGCGAAGGGGAGGTGTGAAAAGCATTCTAAAAAAGTTCTAAATTACGATTCTATGCAATTTCAGGGTATATAAACCGATTATAAAAGTAATAGTTGCGAATCAATGGTAACAGTCTCTGATCCTACACAGGCTATATTTTATGCCGGTGATTCTACCACCTGGGGTTCACAGGAACAACAAACGTTCTAAAAAAAGGGCTTTAAAAGCTTTTTAAATTACGTTTCTGTGGAATATTAGAAATAACAAACCGATTTCAAAATTAATGTTGGCAAATTAATGGTGACAGTTCCTGTTTCAACATAGCCCTTTATGTTGAGATAGATGGTAGGACTTGGAATTTGACATGATGGTTAATTTTAAGACGTAAGAAGATGGTTTCTAAAAAATTCAAAACTTCAAATGAATACTGAAATAAGCGTATTAATTGAGCATAAAAGTTTCAAAATATTTTTTTAATTATCATTTCTTTAGTTTCATTTCATTTTATTAATTTAAGTCTCATTTCTGCCTAATGCAGTGTAATAATGATGTTTAATCAAACTGTGTTTTAAATAGTAATTTTTGAATTGTTCCTAAAAGTAATAAGTACCTTTTAATAAAAAAAACCTTTTAATAAAATAAAAAATACCTTTTAATAAAATAAAAATTTAGTTAGTACCTTTTAATAAAAATTAGACATATAAATATCACTTGGCATATTTCAAATATTACGCGAGCAAAGCCGCGAGGTTTGCTAGTATTGTATAAAACGGCAAATCAAATTTTCATTTGGAGCCCCCTTCGCGTGACGCCCAGGGCCACGCGAATAGATGAATCTTTTTATATATTTATAAATTTTAATGCATTTGGTTCAGTTTTCCTTTGGGATTTTCCGGATATGAGACATTTTTATGCAAATTCTATATATATACATATACATTTTTGTATATAAAGACAAAAAAAATCTTTTTTTGCGCCCACTACGCTTTCTGTTCTGGCGTCCAGGGTGAAGAAGGTTGGGGGGAGTTCTGCCCACCCCCTCTTAGTTTCGATCCTGACTCCTTCTCCCGTTTGTTTGTATTGTCCCCGGTAGCAGTCACCCGATCTCAACCGTAGCAAAACTGGAAAAAGGAAAGCTCAACGCTACTCAGGGAGAGAGATAAAAAAAAATACAACAGCCTTCAAGGAATCTTTTCATCAGAAAAGTCAGAGTCAAACAAAATCTTCATTTGACGTCCCCCTCGCCTTTCGTTCTGGCGTCAGGCCACATGCCCCCTCTGCAACCCCCTAGGGAAATCGGTTGGCGTTTGGTAATTATCGGTGAGGGACAGTTCACACAAAAGAGAGGTGTAGAGACTGACCTTGGAAAATGTTAGGGGTTCTCCTGACACAAGAAGTGATTTAAATGATAGAAGGCATAGACATGGTACATTTGTAATTGGAGAAAGAAAACAGTTCTTTTTTCTAATTCATTTGCAGTCTTCTATTATAGCTGAATCTTTTTATATATTTGTAAATTTTAATGCATTTGGTTCAGTTTTCCTTTGGGATTTTCCGTCTGTGAGACATTTTTATGCAAATTCGATACATATATACATATACATTTTTGTATGTAAAGACAAAAATATCTTCATTTGGCTGGCGCCCCTACGCTTTCTGTTCCGGCGCCCGGGGTGCACACGTCCCCCGTGCCCACCCCCCGACGCTACCCTTAACTGTACGATTTTAGTGTTGTTTAGGTATTTTTCCAGTATAGGGGCTTGAGAGTATCTAGAAAAAAAACATCAAAAGGCGTAAAGAACAATGTAACACAGCTTCTTCTTCGTCCAATAAACAGTCTTTTTCTAAGGGTACATTCCAGCAGAGGCGTGACTCTTGTAAAACCTGAAAAAAAAGTCGAAATATGACTAGAAAAAGTTCCATTTTAGACAGGTCTTAGCAAGTATAATTGTATGATGTTTTTTCATCGAAATGAACTTTACCGACGAATGGCAACAGCCACGCCTATGCTGGTAGATACCCTCCAAAAAGAAATGTTTATTGGACGAAGGGGAAGCAGTTTTAAAATGTTCTTCACGCCTATTGGTGTTTTGCTTCTGTTTAGTCGTGGCTGACGTCACATGGGTAAAGTCCATTTGATTTTTTTCCCCTTTGAGAAAGAATTCTGTTGTAGACATAGGCTTCGTTTTCACACGTTTTACTGTAATACATCTCTTTTCAGAGCTATACTATAGAGTGGATGGTTTAACAGTCTTTTGAGAATACTTGTAAAAATGGAACCTATAATAGAATCCTGTCTAAAAAGAAAATTTTCATACTCAATATATTTACATTTTCCTGCTAAGACGGAAACCTGTTTAAAACGAAATATTTCATTGGTTCTTGAGTTTCCGCATTCAATGTTTTTATTGTTTTTGTAAACATGATTCTGTTTATGTTTTTCGTTTGGGGAGGGGGGAGATTAGACGCCAGGATCCTACCCTTAGCTATGCAACTTCCCTCAAAAAATCTCCCCTCCCCCAAGAAAGTTCTGAAATGGAGCCCCTGTGGAATATCCTCCATTGTGTAAAAGAATAATCATTCTGAACAAATTAAAACTACGGGCTCTATCCTGAAGCGAGAAGATATATATTTTCTCCGCCAGATAGCGTATTCGAGTGCTTGAATCGCCAATGATTTGAAAGATGCACACACACGTAGAAAAAAAAATCTATATTTGAAAGATACAAAAAAAATAATTTCCAATTCTACTGAGTTAGATTAAAATGATGATTTGGCACGACGATTTAATACTCAAACACCCTTTCCGACGCATAAAGAGAAACGACCCTTTCAACCAACTGGCAATTAATGTAATTTGGTTTTATGGTTGTGCAATTTTTTGATGAAATTCGAAAAATTTTTCCCAATCCTTTTACAAAATTCGAGATTTTAGTTTGTACAATCATTTGACAAAATCTGCATTTCTTTTCGCGATCTCTGATGAAATTAGCAATATTTTCCACGGTCGTTCGGAGAAATTAGCGATTTTTTTCCGAGACAATTTGAGGATTTTTTTTCAAAATTTTCAAAATTCGCGATTTTTTTGTGACTTATTGACGAATTTATTTTGCAGAATTCGAAAGAAAGTAATCGTGGACTTTCACGAAAATTAAAAAAAATCGCAGAATAATCACATGCCCGTGAAAGAAGTTAAGGAGACAAAATCACAGAGCTTTTTTTATTGTGCGGGAATTTCCCATTTTCTGAGAGATTTGTGTAATTCTGCACGTTCCCTGTTCCTCAAAGAAAATTTTTCCTTCTTCAGGAAACTCTTAAAATGGCGCCCTTGTAGTAAAACCTGAAAAAAAAGTTGAAAATGACTAGAAAAAAGTTCCATTTTAGACAGGTCTCTGTCTTAGCAAGTATAATTGTATGATGTTTTTTCCATCGAAATTTGATTTTTGTAAAATAATTCTGTTGTACACAAGGCTTCGTTTTCACAAGTTTTACTGTAATACATTTTTTTTCAGAGCTATACTATAGAGTGGATGGTTTAACACTCTTTTGAGGATACCTGTAAAAATGGAACCTATAATAGAATCCTGTCTAAAAAGAAAGTTTTCATATTCAATATATTGAAAATTTACCCGCTAAGACGGAAACCTGTTTAAAACAAAATATTTCATTGGTTCTTGAGTTTCCGCATTCAATGTTTTTACTGTTTTTGTAAACATGATTCTGTTTATGTTTCTCGTTTGGGGAGGGGGGAGGTTAGACGCCCGGATCCTACCCTTAGCCATCCAACTTCCCTCAAAAAATCTCCCCCCTCCTTCCCAAGAAAGTTCTGAAATGGCGCCCCTGTGGAGTATCCTCCATTTTGTAAAAGAATTATCATTCTGAACAAATTAAAAATACAGGCTCTATCCTGAAGCGAGAAGTTGCATATTTTCTCCACCAGATAGCGTATTCGAACGCTTGAATCGCCAATGATTTGAAAGATACACACGCACGTAGAAAAAAAAAATCTGTATTTGAAAGATAGAAAAAAAAAATGAAGCCAGATTAAGAGGCTATTTCAGTCAAATGGAAAGACGCAATCGCTAATGTTAATCCTATGGAAGAAATTTATAAAGATATCTCGGTCGCATTTCAATATATTTAGATGATTTGTTTTGCATTGAATAGTTGAGATCAATCTGTATGCAGGCCTTTTTTTGCTTTTTCGATTTTGATTGCAGATATTTTTAATAAGGATGCTTTTACTTTCGAAACCGGTTCCGAAAATGAAAGTGTCCTTATTAAAAATACCTGTAAACAAAATCGAAAAAGTAAGCAACGGCCTTTGTACAGTTCGATCTCAGCTATTCAATGCTAAAGAAATTATTTAAAAATATTGAAATGCGACCGAGATATCTTTATAAATTTCTTCCATAGGATCTATGGGAGCGAATGCGTCTTTCCATTTGACTGACTCTTAAAATGATAATCTGTCACCATGTGACGTCAGCCGCGGGTAAATAAAAGAAAAACACCAATAAGCCTGGAGAAGATTTTAACGCTGCTCCCCATTCGTCCAAATCTTCTTCACGCCTATTGGTGTTTTTCTTCTGTTTACCCGCGGCTGACGTTTTCCGACGGAAAAAAAAAACGACCCTTTCAACCAACTGTCAACGAATGTAATTTGGTTTTATGGTCTGGCAACACTTGGAAAATAAGTTTGTTTATATTTTACACGACGTGATAAAAATGCAACGGTAGACTACCAATCAGAGAACAGTTTTCATTTCGTAGCCAAACAAGAGTTCGCCAAGAGCGATAAGCTGTAAAAGCGAAAGCCCAGCTGGTAACTGCAATGAGGTCCGGCGTCCCGCTCATTTTATATTTGTTTACCTTTCTTTTGATGGTGATCACGCTTCGACACCATTTTAATGAATCACGTCCGACGTCCATATACATCGTAACAAATGGACAATATATTTTAATGTTTGTTCGGTAGCATTTTTAAATATAAATGTATGCAAAAGACTTGAGGAAAACAATTTGTATATATGACGTTCTTAAGAACTGACGATCAAGCAAAGGAAACGTACCAATGCTCTTGGAATATATACCAAACTAAAAATTGAAGATTTTAAAGAAATGATGAGTCCTCTTTAAATGAATGAATATTGCTTGTGATGTGTGTGTTATAATTCACACCATACACACTAGCAATATTTCTTCGATTATGCTGCACGAGATAATGATTCGAAAATTCGACATTGTGGAAACTGTAGATGGATACCTGAATTCAATTCAAAAATCATATTGCTTTGCTAAAATTAAATTACATTTAAGTAAGATAAGTTTTATTAATGCTTAGTTTTATTTGTTTCGTGATATTGTTAATTAACTAATTTATATATATATGGCTAGTGACTTTTTGATAATAGTACTTATGTGTTAGTTGTCAAAAGCATGCTTTCCTTTTATTATGATTTATGAACTTTAGTTTTTAACGATAATGAATATTAACAAGTTATTCTTAAATGAAAAGCTTATACAGACTATTTTTAAATGTAATATTTACTTATATCTCAATATTCTTAATAAAGAATAATAAACAATTATTCAGATTTAGAAATTAGAATTAAAACTTAGCTAAACATAAGAAATATTGTGACATCAAACTGTTCAGAATTTAGTTTTTAAATAACTGAGTACTTACGTATTATCCAGGCTAAGACATGGTTGACAATTGCCAATTTTATTTATTATAGCCACATATGTTCAAAACAGTAATTTGACACATGTTTATTGAATACATATCATTGTTAACAATGGTAAATAACATAAAGTTAACAAATGCTAAATAATAAGATAGTATAATAAATATAAGAAATGGGAAATAATATAAAATTTATTCTAAAACATTAATTTAGTACTAATTTACTAAGTACATAGTATTAGGTTGGCAGCTTATAACAGTAAAGTATATCAATGTAATACAAATCTATAATGTGAAACAGTAATTTAGTATGAAATTTTAACATAATTACTAGGTGATAAAAAAAAAACATTTATTCTGACTTTTTTTTTTTTTTTTCCTGGCAAGAATATTTCTGTAGTAGCCTTTAACATGGCATAAAATAAAAATGTTACCTTGTTTACCATGTAGAAAGAAAAAAAAAAATTCTGTAATTAGTATTGCTGGAGACAGTTATCAGTTGTATGTTTACCTGATATAGCACAGATAATATGCAAGTACAGTACAAAGTCTAAAGTTCGGAATCCTCGGGACATTACCAAGTCCGAACTTTTGGTCATCAAAAATATTGCTTTTCCAATAAGGAAAAGAAAATTCACTACATAAAAAGGCAAAATATGATATTTATGTATTAAAAATTGCATATAACAACTATCAATACTAAATTAAACATTTTCATTAAGTAAATCATAACAAAATAAAAAGTAAAACAAAAACATTTATTTAAAGCTGTTCTCAAATCCAAAAGGGCAACTTTATGACATAAATTTTAATTTATTTTTGTTCGGAGATGCATGAAACTAGCAGGTGTTGTTCAGAAACTATGTAATCGAACTGAGTTTTCTGTTTTTTTTTTGCAAACGCAATAGATCTTTCAGAAAGTAGTGTCAAAGTGGACGTTTTGAACTGATTTTCTGTGCAGAAGAAAAATAATCACGCAAGAAAGGGTGAAAAACGTCTTTGTCACGTGATCAAAATCGCTTATAGCTCAATAAGTAATTTATTTATCAAAAAAATGGAAAACAGTTAGATTCCAAATTGCTTCCATAATCAGGCTTTCCAATTTTATGACTTTCCATTAAAGAATGAATTTGTAAATGTGTCAAAACGTTTTGTGCTTGTTGAGAGCAGAGCACTTGAGAACAGCCTTAAGGAAACAAACAATTAAGATGAAATTGCAACTTTCTGAACTATTGGAACATTTTAGTTAATGTGGGCTGCTTTATTAACTTAAGTATATCATTAAGACGTTTTTCTTTTATTCTGTACATAGACATGAGTTAAGATTCAGTAATAAAGCTTCTTTGTTCTAGACCTTTTTTTTTTTGTTTCAACAATTTTGTTTTTTCACTTCTTTCTTGAATACTGCCGCTTGAAAGTCCAAACTTTAGATGTTGTACTGTACAAATAATTGTTTGTTGTTGCTTTATATATAAATATATATATATTTATATTTTTCTCTTGCAGGATACATTCACTAGTGAATTTTAGTAGGCTTTTAAATAGCATTGTATATGTTTCCTGCTGTCAGAGATGAAAAATCTCCATATTTAAAGAGCAAATTGCTAGTATCGATAATTTATGAAATTGTGCCATAAAAATGGCATCCAATGTTGAAGACTATGTAATTATCTATATATTTAAAAGACCTGGCTGTTTTTTTAATCATCAGCCCTGGGCTTTCTACTGAACCAATTTTGATAATTAGGGTAGATGCACCAGTTTTGGCCACATTGGATCAATTTGTCCAATATTTAGCCTGTGAATTAATGCTAACAAATAATAGGCATTCTTACATTTTAAGCAAACTCTCTTTTATCATTTACAATATCATTTGTTTATTTTTTGATAAAATATGACTTGCAAAAAAAAAAATAAATGTGTGAAACTGTAGTGTGTGATTACATGTATTAAGATTTTTGCTTAGCTGACAAGTTTTCAGAATCTTTCAACATTAGGCACTTATTGGGTTCTATTTGTTCTGAAACAAATTGCGATTAGATTTTATGAGGTAAGCTTCCTCTCTACTGCAATTTTACATTTAATTTAATTATTTTAACAGTTTAATGGGGGGTGGCCAAAACTGGTGCATTAAATTTGCTATATGTACCAGTTATGGCCATGGGGGTGGCCAAAAAGGATACAACATTATGTTCCACTTTTGGCCACATGATTCATTATAGAGGGAATTTTAGCCATTTAAGAACATCTGGAAAAATCAATTTAATTTTGTTTTATATAGTAATGGCTTCATTAATAATAATAATAAAAGCAAGGCTAATGGCAGTTCTTATATAAGAGATTTTGTTATTCTCTGTCCAATAGATAATTCACTTTAGAAAGAAGGATATTGTGCTAGTCACTAAAGAATGATATTGCTAAAGAAAATATAGTAGGTCTAGGTATATTGTGTTTAGTATTGATAAAACAAAACGGGAGGCAATATGTAATGTTTAGATATGATAAATAAACTAAAACATAAATTTTGAAAGATTTTACAACTTATAAATTAAAAAGTTCAATAAAATTATAGCATGATTTAATTGCTTGTATCTTTCCTAAAGAAATGGAGAAGTTCCATAATTTTTGCAATATTTCAGGCACACGGATTTAGAAATACTAAATATTGTGAAAATCTTTACTAGAGATATCTAAATACAAGTAAGAATGTATTTCACATCATTTAAAAAAAACAGGATTCCTTTTACCAAGTTTAAAAGAGATTCTGTGCTATTAACAAATGGCCTAGAGGGAACACTGCTCTAAGATAGGAAGTAAAATTAAGGCCATTCAAAATGTAATGACAGCACTACAAGCTAGCAAAGTTTTGGAGTAACTCATTCTTGCCTTACATCACAAGTTTGCAGGACGGACACCACTTTTCTCTAATAATGTTGAATCTCAAGTAGTAGATCTAGGTACTAGGAATTGAAGTTAAAAATCAATTAGAAAAGTGAATTTTAGATATTGTCAGAATACTATTTCCTATAAAAATGGAATAACTTTTAAGATTCTGCCCAGAAAATTGTAGCCGGCAAGATAGAAACTCCATTTCAAGATGGAAGACCAGGTATGATTTGCTTCTGAAATCACACCCTAAAATAACTTGCAAAGAAGCAAGGTATTTAAATAAGGCACAAGCTAATATAAATCAAAAGATGATTTCATAACTTTTTGATGAAAATGAAACAAAAATCAGAAAATGCTTTCAAGAAATATAACTCTTTGATGAACATTCAAGTATTCTAAACAAGCCACAATCCATGAATAATTATAAAACTGATTAAATAGTTAATCTTTATGTCCTATAGGCACTGTTGTCCCTTTTATTAATCAAATTTAAATATATTTTTTGTTTTTTAATTGAAATTTTCAGTTAAAATCAACATAAGTATATTTTATTTGATGTTTTTATCAATTCATAAAGAAATTTGCAAAATACTCTTAATACAGCAAACAAATATATGTGTGGTAAAATAGATGTTGCATAAAAATGCTTTATTTTTACTTATTATCAATTAAAATGTTTGCTAAACTACATGATATTGGAGTGGCCAAAACTGGTGCATAGAGATGGCCAAAACTGGTGTAGGGGTGGCCAAAACTGGTACAAATTGGAATAAATTACTTGATGAGTTATTACTCACAACCTAAAATATTCTGTAGAAAGTCATTATAGTTAACAGAAAGACAATTAAATTTACTAAAGAATGATGTTATTATGATTTAATATGCTTCAATCGATCAAGAAATGTAAAATTTCTATTTCAAATTTTCTCTAAATGTGGCCAAGACTGGTACATCTACCCTATGTGTTATTAAATGGTGAATACAGATTTGAGTGGTGTGTATGTAAATTTTGAGAATGTGGAAATGATGTAAGACTTAAATGTTATGGGGAAAAAATTCTATGATGTGACAAAACACAAAACAAAATTCTTGTTGCTGATTTTTCATTCTGTATTACCAAACATAAGAGCCTAATTGAATATTTTCATCATATTTACTCATCTCGATTACATATTCTAATACATATTAATTTTTCAATAATTTAAACAGTTGAAATTTGTGGAAATAGTATTTTGGTAATTTTAGGTTTAAAATATTATTAGTTTTAAAAGTTAGACATTCAATGTAAGATGAATTTTTTATTATAATTATTTTTGTAAATTTATTATAAATTCAATCTAATAATTCTTTTCTGAACATTATAGTTCGTCAAATTTTGATGGGTTCCAACTCGTAACATGTCTAGATTTTTTAAAACAAAACTTTAATGTTTGAGAAATTATTTTGTTTAAATCACCAACAATAACAATTGGTAAGTTATTTTTTAAAATATCAAACTTTAATTAGAAGCAAATTCTGCTTTTTTTAGACAAGATAATTATTGTACTTGATAGTTTGTTGATGTTGACATCAACATCCAGTGGTGCCTACTTTTGAAAAATACTGAGTGGGGTCAAAACCATTTTAGGGTAAAATGATGCTGCTGTTATGCTTTCTTTGAAAGTTTACGAAAGATTGATATTTCAGGTTATGATACATTTGAATGTTTTAGAGTACAATATAAAGTTGCGATTTATTTAATTATATTCTTATGAGGTCTTCATTTTATGAACTCTAATATTAACTACTGTGCCATGAATTTTAGTATAATTTAAAATTACTTACTATAAAATATTAAAACGGGTATTTAATGCAAATACACTTAAATTGGGCTGTAAAAAAATCATGATTTTTTTTTTTTTAATTGGATTTTTTTTTATTTAAATCAGATTTTTATGATTTTTTTTCCCAGCGTTCAAATACCGAATAGCTACCAAGAGTTTCAGATTTCCAAAACAACTAAACCACTAATTGCTAACATAATCTATGTTTTAACACTTTAATTAATAAAATTATTAGTTAGTAATTACTACAGAAATTATAAAAACTGCAAATTAGTAATTTCATTAGTTAGTATCATATACAATAATGCTATATACATTAATATTGTAATAATTATGTAAAACTTTATTAAATACTAGTGATATTTAACATATTATTAATAACTGAATTTAATATTTAGTTAACACTACTTCAAATTAATAATTATTAAACAATCTCTCTAATTAGGAACATATTATACATTTTAAAACTTTAATTATTAAAATGATAATTAATAATGTAGTAGGTCATTTTAGAAAGAAAAAAAGGCACTATTTCATGAGGAAATATATTAGTAATGATATAAGAAAAAAAAAGGATAATTTTTAGTATGATAAATAAAGTGCCCTTAATTTTTAATAATTTTATTAATCACAAATTGAAAAATACAAATAAATAACATGTTTTAATATCCAGTTTTTTTTTTTTTTTTTTTTTTTTTTTTTTAAGAAATAAAGTTCTATTATTTTTGCAAGATCTTGGGCACATGAATTTAGAAATACTGTTGAATGGGAAGTTTTTTACAAGAAATCTCTGACTACATCTACCGGTGAATATAACATTTTTTTTCACCCTTAAAAAATGGCCTAGAAGAAACAGAAAGTAATTTTACAGAATTAATAAAAACTGCAAATAAGTAATTTCATTAGTTAGTAGCACAAATAAATAACAAAACATTATTTGCAGCTTGTTTTGCATTTGTACTTAGAAAAATTACTGTTAATCACCAAAATCTAAACTTACACACCTGTATGTGTATGATGACAAAAAAAAAACATATATATATATATGAAAATGAGTTAAACTCATTCATACACACATACAGAATATATATAAGAATAGCCAGTTATATCTGAAATCCTAAAAATATTTATATAGCAGCATTATTACATCTCAGTGGGGATTATTAGCTTTCAATGGTTCATTTTCTTTTCTTTTAAGAAAAGTTTTGCTGGGTTTTCATTTCCTAATTAATTTTTTTATTTAGTATATATAAGTTACAAAGTAAAAAAAAAAAAAAACATTTATTCAAACTATACCAAAGAAGATCTTGCTGTGCTTAACATTTTTATACCAATTAGTTCTTTTTCTCCTATGCATTCATTTACAATTTAGCTGTTGAGCAGATGTCACTCTTCCATTCTTCTTTGACTCGGGATTGCTATTAATTTATTATTATAAAAATAGAATGGGAAACTAAGACACTATTTATTCTTTTATTAGCAGAAATTCAATACACTTGCTATATTTATTTTACATAAAATAATGCATAAATTGATTACCCAAAGGAAATTATGTCGTTGCAAATTATATTAGATTTAAATATCATTTTTAAATAAAACTATTTTATATTGGATAAAAGTCGAAATACCTGTAGAAACTTTCAAATTATTTTCATCTTAGATTTAAAAACTTTTTTTGACATTTTAAACATTAAAAAAAATTTTGATTTTAATCAATGATTTTTTTTTTAGAAAATCAGTTGATTAAAATCACGATTTAATCGTTGATTTAAACCAACTGATTAAAATCGTTGACACCCTAGCTTAAATGCTTGTATTAGTAGTACTACTATTTTCTTAAACTGTACTGGGCGTCTAAAAATAGATGACATTTCTCAAACCGCTGATAATAAAAGGATACTTCCACATACAAAAAGTATACAAATCAAGTACACCTTTCAGATTTGGCATTTATTTAAAAAGGGGGCTGCATGAACATTAAAATACGAAATTTAATTTTTATATGGCTCCTTTTTGTATAACATATATTTATAAAAATAATGACATTATAAAAAAGTCCTAAGGACAATAAAAAGAGATTCTTTTATGGACAGACAAACGTAGTTTTTAAATTTTATGAATTTTCAGTGTTTTCTGGCATTAAAAATGCGCTTTTCCTATTTGCAAGTACTTAACGAATGTTTTAATAAAATGAATCCATCTTTTATGTAGCACGGCATATTGCAAGTATGATCTCCTAACTGCACATTTTCCAACATCCTCTAGAACGAATTTCTCCCACTGTCCTTATTCATGTTTGAAATAGTAATTTGATTAAAGTCTTTCTTTGACATAGCGGGATGCAAAAAATGTTTTCAGTCTTTTCAGCGGGAGAGGATTTCACCGTTTATACACTTAGCTATTTTATTAATATCAGAGAAAAAATATTTCTATCATGGTGCACACTTGAATTCCTGTGTAAGTTTCACTGAAGTAAATGAGTTCATACATATGCTTGCACTAACCCTACCTTTAAAAGTCAAACTCTTCCCTTAAAGCTATCCTAAAAGAAATATGTTTCTCCACTCACCAACACAAACTCTCTGACACATTTGCAGACTAACTTGTATAAGTAAATATCCTGAAATTTGTAGACATGACTTCTGAAGTAATTTAGAATCGAATAGCATTTTTCATTAATAATAATATATATATATTATGTATATAGATATAATATATACATTATATATATATATTATGTATATATTATATCTTCACTTATAACTGATCCTGACCTGAAGCATGATGAAAATTGTCTCAAAATGCTTTTGCAGCATTTTCTGAAAGATCCCTTAAAGCAGTGGTTCTCAACCTTTTTTTGGCCGGGCCCCACCAAAGCATCTCTAAAATCATAATGTCCCCCCTCCCTTCCATGTCATATAAAAATTGTCACATAAAAAATAAACTTCCATTTTCCCAGATGGGTCTGAAAATAGCATTAACTCTGATAAGTGATTTCACATTCTTTAATTTATCAAAACCATATATATATATATATATATATTACAAGTATGCTTTTAACCTAACTTCATGAATGCAGTGATGCCATGGGTCTTCGCATTTACGTCTACAAAAGTTTTGTTGTTTTTTGGCAACTTACCTCAAATTTAAAAGTGAAAAATAGTCTACATTTTTATTTTCGTAAAATTTCTTGAAATCTCTTTCATATTTTGTATTACATCTGATAGAATTGGTACATTTTATAATGGATTTTAATACTCCATTAAGACTAAGTGATATTTGATTATCGCCACAACTGTATGGATAACACAATTCACAAGTAACATTTCCAGATTTGCGCTTTTATCCATTTTAAGTTACTATTTTTCTTTCCTCTCATAACATACTCCTTTGATAGCGGGCTTTTTTCTGCATTATAATTATTTGGGCACCATGTTTCCTCCAATTTAAAATTTTAAAATGCATATGTAATATTCTGTATGTGGTCTGCAGTAGAGCCATAAGAAGTTTACTTCCAACCCTTTCCTTCCGTGACGCACACAGGGTTTTATTAATTTCATAAATGTAGCACCTCATTTAGATCATTCAAAATATTTTTTAGATTAAACATGTCCAAATAGTCAATTTTAGATATAGCCTACAAAATTCCATATGTAAAATTTTCCTCCCTGGGTATATTACACTATGAATAGATGTACAAGTTTTTTTTTAAATAAGTAGTAAAAAAAGGTGTAATTTACTAAAATAATATTAAAACCAGGGAAATTAAAATGATGTTTGAACATATAAAAGGTGTCAAATTATACAAAAAAACTCACATAATTATTCCGGTGTCAGTGTGTTTTTGAACTTTTAAATTTGGTCATTTCGAAAATTTATTTTTATTCAGTTATTTTAAAATTTTTTCGTCTATTATTTCTATTTTTAGACGAAGATACTACTTTCATTAGAAAAAAATGACAGAAAATTTGTTAATAAGAAATCTGAAATTGCCCCCTGAAAAGTCATATTGCCCCCCTGTGGGGTGTACGCCCCACGTTGGGAACCACTGCCTTAAAGCAATAAATGGAAAGTGCTGAATAATAATAACTATGAATTTAGGAAGAAAAATTAATTCCCGAATGCACAGGGAATAACTTTGAGAGAAAATTGATTATACGCCTTTTATGATAAAGGATCGCAGGGGGCAGGTTGTGTTTTTGGCTCCTGTGTGTTTGTTTTTGGCAGTTTTGGCTTTTAAAGTTTGGTTTTTAAAGTTTAATCAGTTTTGGCAATGTTGGGGTCACCAATAAATTTTTCTTTGCTGCAAATTGCCATACATAAATCTGCATTTGGAGTAATGCATATTGATCAGTAAAGGACTGAATAAAACTTTTTTCATAATGCATTATAAAATATTGCTGTGGTGTTGACAAAACTGCTTTTATCTTTGTCGAGATAACAGTTCTTTGCTTCATCAAGCAAAGGGGGTTGTTGATTAACTATCATTCTAATTTTATTTATTAGCTAACTAGCTGGGTCATGAATACCCGCAATCAAGGACATTTGCCCGTCTTTTGAATTTCAACCAGATTATCTTTTTTTTCCATGATTTTAAAAAGAGAGTAGCATTTATTCTTCTCAGGTGATTAAGTTTATTAACATTAAAGTACATTAATATTAAACAAGTGGGTAAGTGTGATCACAGATCGCACAGAAGGTTTCGTTTAATATTCATTTCAAAACACTTTATCTTTTTGAAAAATCTATTACTTCCACATTTCGCAACCAGGGGGCGCACTCGATTCTAAACAAACATCTATCCGAACGAAATCCCGTTTTACATACTATCTGCAGATATATTAGTCGAGGGGATTGGGCCCATAGCACCTGAGATCAGTAGGCGCACCTGGCGGTAAAAAATGGAACTAAAATATGTAAGGCTATGGTGCACAATATGAAAGAAGGGTCAAAGGGGGGTCGGCAAAAGTTGGAAAATTTCTCCCCTGGTTAAAAGGGCGGGTGTTAGAAAAATTACTTAAAATACACAAGCTAGAGCCCGGAGAGGTAAATAATATAAGACTTTTTGAAGATTTTATGATTTGTCGTGTGGTCTGAGGTATTCAGCTATACGTATGCAAAATTTCATGTCTCCAACTTAATTAGGGGCTCTCTTAGAAAGAATTGCTTCAAATACATATGTGGTAGCTCAAAGGGTTAAACGTAAGACATTTTCAAGATTTTATGATTTGTCGCTTGGCCTCAGGTGTTCTGCTATAAGTATGCAAAATTTAAAATATCCAATTTAATTAGGGGCTCAGTTAGAAAGAATTGCTTAAAATACACGAGCTGGAGTTGAAAGGGTTAAACATAAAACTTTTTCAAAATTTATTATTTGACGTGTAATCTGGGATGTTGAGCTATAAGTATGCAAAATTTCACGCCTCCAACCTAAATAGGGGCTCACTTAGAAAGAATTGTTTAAAATACACATGTGGGAGCCCAAAGGGTTAAACGTACGACTTTTTCAAAATTTTATCATTTGTCGTATGATGTGTGGTGTTCAGCTATAAGTATGCAGAATTTCACGCCTCCAAACTAATTAGGAGCTCACCTTAGAAAGAATTGTTTAAAATACACATGCGGGACCCCAAAGGGTTAAATGTACGACTTTTTCAAAATTTTATCACTTGTTGTTTGATGTGAGGTGTCCAGCTATAAGTATGCAAAATTTCACGCCTCCAACATAATTAGGGGCTCACTTAGAAAGAATTGTTTAAAATACACATGTGGGAGCCCAAAGGGTTAAATGTACGACTTTTTCAAAATTTTATGATTTGTCGTATGATGTGAGGTGTTCAGCTATAAGTACCGAAAATTTCATGTCTCCAACATAATTAGGGGCTCACTTAGAAAGAATTGTTTAAAATACACATGTGGGAGTTACCGACATTTATTCTTCTGCGAGTTAAACCGATTAATTAAATAATAATTAATATTTCAGCTTGTAATTAAGATAGGACTTAGAAATAGGTATCGATAAAATCAGCGAGAAATTTGACATCGGGATGCCATAAAATTTAATCAAAAAATTTAATATTTAAAAAGTTAAAATTCCGTATTAAAATATGCTATTAAGAAAAACCGCAGCGTCGTCATGTCTACCTGCTTTGAAATCTTTTGAATTGAAATCTTTTTTCCTTGTCTTTCCAATTAAAGAAAATAAATTTTTATCGATCGATTTTTAGTGGATATTTTAACTTATACACAATGCAGAAATGTGAACTTTATACCAAATGAAAGTAGATTTTTTCCTGCGTCTGTCTATTTCATTTACAAATTTCTCGGACCAATATTTTCTGATATGCGATTTCGATTTAAAATGCCCACTTCATTTTTCGGCTTAATTTCCTCCGTGGTAACCATGCATCGGCTGTTTTTACTGGCAACCCTTAGGAGAAACACTGATGACTAGAGAAAGTTCATTTGAATCTGCGTTAAAAAGGTGGATTGGTTAATTTTAGAAGTTAATTAGCCCGTAATTCAGTTAATTACCAACTTTTTCAAAATTTTATGATTTGTTGTTTGATGTGAGGTGTTCAGCTATAAGTACCCAAAATTTCAAATCTCTAACATGTATAGTTTCTGAGAACGGGCTCTGTGACGGACAGACAGACAGACAAAGGAGTGAGACGAATAGGGTTTCGTCAGATGAACGAAACCCTAAAAAAGGAACTAATACCCCATTCAGACAGTTATTTAAAATATTTTAGGCCACCATTTTGATGGTGGTACACCCCCGGAATTTGGAGCACCTGTTCAGATCGCAAAATTCATCTAAGATAACTCATTGAATGCCACTGTGCCTGAGATCTGAATAAATGAAAAGTGTGTGCATGCACATGCATTAAAATCAGTTTGAATAGCCAATCATTTAAAACACAGCTCCAAATCCAATCAGAGTGAATGGTAGTGGCTGTATGTAGCCATAGAAAGTTCAAACACACTGAGAAAGTTTGAGGAACTCTCTTGGTGAGTTGCACCATCTGGACAAAGTATAAGGATTTTTCATTATCCCAATCAACTTTGATTTCTTTTACATGCTTTTATGTTTAAAGGCAACCTTAAACTGGGGATTTGGAAGAATGATAAAAAAAAATTCAGTTCTTTCAATAAAGCCAGTAGAAGTTTATTTTCAGATTTTTAATATGTGTTACTACATTTCTGCATTGTTTTTATGCTAATATGTTAAAAATTGCCTTGCATACCAGATTCTGACAAAAAATTATTAGTTTCTTCCATGTTTACATTTTCATTCGAAAAAACTGCAGCCTTACCCTTAGCAGATATTTTTTAATAAAGTTATTTTCAAAACCAGTTCCAACAGAAAAAGTACCTTTGTTAAAAAATTCTGCAACCAAAATCGAAGAAGTAAAAAGGACCCTATTAAAGATCAACTTCAACTATTGTATGAAAAAAAAAAATAAGTTCAAAATATTCACATTCAAACGAGAAATTTGAAAAGAACCCATCCATAGATTTAACATTCGATTGGGAGTGTCTTTGCAACTGAAGAGTCCCTTAAAGCTGCCAATACTCTACCAACTGAGCTATTCTGGACAAATTTGTTGACAATAATTTGATAATGACATTTGATCTGCTATTTGAAGCAGTTCAACAGAATAAATTTCAAATAATGGAATTCCAAGTAAATATTGGATATGTAGGTACATTTTCCTAATTCAGCACAGTTATTCTAATTGGTAAATAAACAATAGGAATTGTAATTTTCTAGCTTAATGGAAAAGTGTCCAGGCTGAAATGTAAACCCAAGACCTTGACTTAAGCTGCCAGTGCTCTACCAACTGAGTTATGCTGGACAAATACGGTGGACACAATTCACTCAGGCAACCTTTTGATAGTAACACCTGGTCTGTTATCTGACACAGTGCAACAGAATAAATTGTAGGTAATGAAACTCCAAGTAAATGTTTGATACTTTATTACACTTTATTAATTCAATGCAATTATTCAAATTGGTAAATAAATCACTGGAGTTGTAATTTTCCCACTGAGTGAAAAGTGTCTATGCAGAAATTTCTATCAATTAGAAAAATTGCATCGAATTAATAAAGTGTAATTACATATCCAGCATTCATGTGAGGTTCCATTATCTGCTATTTATTCTGTTTAACTGTCTCAGATACATACCAGATGTTATTATTGAAAGGTTGTCGGAGTGAATTGTGCCCACGTATTTGTCCAAGATAGCCCATGTGGTATAGCATTGGCAACTTAAGCCAAGGACCTGAGTTTAAATCCTGGTCTAGACACTTTTTCATTCAGAATAAAGCTACAACTCTTATGATTTATTTATCAAATAGAATAATAGTCCGAAAATAACGTTTATTTGGAGTCCCATATTACCAGCGATTTATTCTTTTGAACTGTTTCTGACAACAGACCAGATATCACTATCAAAAGTTTATCTGAGTGAATTGTGTCTACCGGATTTGCCCAGTGTAGCTCAAGTTTGTAGAGCGTTGTGAGCGAATGAGCTGGTTGAAATCACCTGAACATTTTTTCACTCAGCCGGAAAATTATGACTTATTTACAAATTAGTGTAATTGTGCTGAATTAAATGAAATGTAATTATGTATCCAATGTTTATGTGAAGTCCCATTACCTGTGATTTATTTTGTTGAACTCTTTCCAATAAAGACCAGATGCCATTATCAAAAACTTATCTGAGTGAATTGTGTCCACCGGATTTGACCAGGATAGTTCAGTTGGTAGAACACTGGCAGCTTAGGCCCTGGGTTCACATCTAAGCCTGGTTACTTTTTCACTCAGTTGGAAGATTAGAACTCTTATCACTATGTATAAAATTTGGTCATGTTGCATTAATTAGAGCCCAAGCTGGTGACGGCAACATAAATGACTACGTCATCGAGTTACGAGATGAAATCATGGTGTATGACAAGATTATTAGGAGTAGATGAAGGAATGACTGGTGTGCCTCGGCATTTCTTGGTACGATATGAGCAGCAGCGGGCGCCAACTCGTCATTTTGGCGTCGATATCACGTCATCGAGTTACGAGATGAAATTGGTGTCAAATTAAAGGTAAAAAAAGCGTTTAAAAAATATTTTGGTCTGCCTGCGAATATCCTGGTAGAAACCGCCGGCAAACTAAAATTTATAACAAAACAGGCGTCATAATGTACAATTCAAACACAATAAACATAATATTTTACATTACATTGCACTATATATTACTTCACCATCAAATTTTAAGACGAATTAGTGATTTAGAAAAAGCTTATTAACAGTACGCGAAAAAATAACTGATTCGGCATACTTGGTACAATCTGAGAAGTTTGGGGCGCCAATTCCCCATTTTGTCGGTACTATCATGTCATGGAGTTGCGGTATGAAATTCTGACATATTATAGATATCGATTAATACAATAAGAATATTTTTAGTCTGCCTCGTCATATCCTGGTACGAGACTAGCAGAACGGGGCGCCAACTCTCAATTTCGGCGGTATTATCACGGCATCGAGTAACGGCATGAAATTTTGGCATGGCATATTATAGATATCGATTAGTACAATAAGAATATTTCAGTCTCGTCATATCCTGGTACGAGATTAGCAGAACGGGGCGCCAACTCTCAATTTTGGCGGATTTATCACGGTATTCGAGTTAAGGCATGAAATTTTGACGTATTATAGATATCTATTAATACAATAAGAATATTTCAGTTTGTCTCGTCATATCTTGGTACGACCTGAGCAGAGCGGGGCGCCAACTCAATTTTGGCGGTATTATCATGTCTTCGAGTTACAGTCTGAAAATTTCCTACATTAAAGATTCCGATTACTACAATAAGAATATTTCTGTCTGCCTCGTGATATCTTGGTACGAGAAGAGTAGAGCGGGGTCGCCAATTCTCAATTTTCGCGGTATTATCACGGCATTGAGTAACGGCATGAAATTTTGGCATGGCATATTATAGATATCGATTACTACAATAAGAATATTTCAGTCTGCCTCGTGATATCTTCGTACGAGAAGAGTAGAGCGGGGACGCCAATTCTAATTTCGGCAGTATTACCACGCCATCGAGTTACTGCATGAAATTTTGGTCTTTTTTAGATATTGATTAGTACAATAAGAATATTTCAGTCTGCCTCGGGATATCTTGGTACAAGATGAGTAGAGCGGGGCGCCAAATTCTTAATTTTGAGGATATTATCACGCCATCGAGTTACGGCATGAAATTTTGGCATAATATAGATATCGATTAATACGATAAGAATATTTCAGTTTGCCTCGTCATATCTTGGTACGATATGAGCAGAGCGGGGTGCCAATTCTTAATTTTGGTGATATCACGTCATCGATTTACGGCCTTAAAATTTAACACTATAAAGACAACCGATTAGTACAATAAGAATATTTCAGTCTACCTCGTGATATCTTGGTTCGAGATGTCAAAAGCGGGGCGCCAAAACTTAATTTTGGCGGTATTATCAAGCCATCGAGTTACGGTCTGAAAACGTAACACATTAAAGATACCGATTAGCACAATAAAAATATTTCAGTCTGCCTCGTCATATCTTAGTGGGAGATGAGCAGAGCGAGGTGCCAGTTCTTAATTTTGGCAGTATTATTAGCTCATCGAGTTGTGGCAGGAAATTTTGGCATATTAAAGATTCCGATTGGTACCGTAAGAATATTTCAGTCTGCCTCGTCACCAAATGCCCGCTTATCAGTCATCAACCGCGACCAATTACATACAAGGCCAGTACATGACGTTTAAAACGTCATACTGAGTGGATCATCTGTACACGGTAATTGATACTAGGTCAACACTAGATACCGGGCTTTCTCATTCATTATCATGACGACACAAATGGTGGCTGGCCGCTATCAACGACTTACAGTGAATGGTAAAAAACAATGGGCGCGCCTCTTTGTACCAATCGCTCTATGTCATTGATAACGGCCAGCTACCGTTTGTGACGTCATGATAATGAGCAAGCCCGCTGATACAAAAAATCCCATCGTTTATTGCCAATGGAGGATATTCCAAATATGGGTTCGAGGCTGAAAAAAGTCACGTGATACCGGTAATTTACCCAAAGAACATCTAACTGATAAGAAGGGAAGATACTACTGCTTTGCCTCATAAACTGTTTACTGTTTCATTGGCTAGCGGGGATTTACATTATACGTCTACGGAGCCTTCCCTTCTTTGCGTTAGAAGTTTTTACCTTGACCACGTGATCAAAACGGAGATGGAATATCCTCCATTGCCGTGTAAAGGTGATCCACTCCGTGTGACGTTTTAAAAGTCACGAATTGTATGTCGTTGGTCTCGCGTCAACGTTGTGTGTTTTAGGCTACAACTTCTAAATTCTTTAAAAGGATGTCCACAAATCAGTTTAAAAAAAGAAATGAGCGTTAAAGAACAAACTCTCAGCATTTGAGAGAGCCTCCCTTCGTGCTCTTGCTATATGCGTTGCACATATGCGTTTGCCCCACCAGTGGCCGAGAGGTTCTGCTCTCGAAGCTGGTAGACGGGAAGTGCTGGGTTCGAACCCAATCGCGCCTGTCGGCTTAATCGTTCGGAGTTTTCGTGGTTTTCTTTGAACCTTGGATTTCCAAGCGTTAATGCGGGTTAGTTTCCCTTAGAAAGACCCCCACGAAGGGCACCCCCCCTTTGGGCCTATATCCTATATCCCTCGTGTTGATAATTGGCCGTCATAAACACAACCAACCACATATGCGTTTTTGTCCAAAATTATCTCAAATAAGTCAATGGAGGATATTCCATCTACGTTATGATCATGTGGTCAAGGTAAAAACTTCCAGTGTAAAGAAGGGAAGGCTCCGTAGACGTAATATAAATCCCCACCAGCCAGTGAAACAGTTCATGAGGAAAGCAGTAGTAACCTTCCTTCTTATCAGTTAGAAATTCTTTGGGTAAATTACCGTTACCACGTGACTCTTTTAAGTCTCGAACCCAGATTTGGAATATAGTCCATTTTATTTCTTGTATGCGCTAACTCTCATTTAGAGACATTAGCAATAGAGTGCCTCGATATGAAAGTGGTGAAATACCGGAATGGAGGATATTCCATCTGCATTTTGATCACGTGATCAAGGTAAAAACATTAGTGTAAAGAAGGGAAGGCTCCGTAGACGTGTAATGTAAATTCCCGCTAGCCAATGAAACAGTTCATCAGGCAAAGCAGTAGCATCTTCCCTTCTTATCAGTTAGAAGTTCCTTGGGTAAATTACCGGTATCACGTAACTTTTTTCAGCCTCGAACCCATATTTGGAATATCCTCCATTGATTGAGATGATTTTGGACAAAAGTAAATTGCCAAGCATCTTCGTGACCAATGGACCAACGGCATACAAGGCCAGTTTATGACTTTTAAAATGTCACACGGAGTGGATCATCTTTACACGGCGATTGGTACATAGTGGCATGTCCATCGTTATATGTCAATCGCCGTGTACAGATGATCCACTCCGTGTGACGCTTTAAAAGCAGTGAACCGGTAGTATATTTCGTTGGTTGCATTCCTACCCCCTCCTGCGTCCGCCATATTTAGCCACGTTTCCCACTGCAGATTGGACTGTTATCGGTCAAAGTCAAATATGGCGGACCAAGAAGAGGGCGAAAGAACTCGTTTTTCCGAATCAAGGCTTTCCACAGTAAAATATTGATATGTCTGCTCCTCTTTTTTCATAGCTTTATGTTGGAAGTTTTAGAACGTGGCAATATTTTCCTGAACGTGGGGGATTAGATAAGTGCGCAAATACAATAACCGTTTAGCTTGACGATGAAGACAGGCTTGCCAATAGACCCTTTAGAATTAGTCTGAACTTGGCGCAACACTTTTGCCTATATCAGCAGAAACGTGCAAAAGGTGAAAAACAACGGGTTTAATCCCGGCTTTAAATCCTGATTTATTCCCGGGAGTCCGCTTTCGAAAATTCTTGAGCATCGATTTATTTTTAATTTTATTTAATGATTTCAATTTTAGTTTTCTATGTATTTTAAATTAATCTGGATGCCTGGTCACTCCGACAGCAACACCCTGGACAGGCGTTACCATGATGATTTGGGTATCATCTCTGATTCTTCCAACGAACCCTTAAGTTATAGTGCTTAGAATATATAGTGTGGAAATTGGCTATCCCTGTAATACTTAAAAAAGTGCTAAAATATTGTATCCCTTAAATGTGCAATGATACTGCTGCAATATGCAGATCGCAGCGACATCTGCAGGATATTTTCTACAACTGCAATGTATTGCTAATCTATACAATGTAATACTAGTAATACGAAAATCCCGCAGATGTCGCTGCGATGGACACTTGAAATTTTAGCAGCATCGTCGCACATTTAAGGGATACAAATTTTTAGCACTGTTCGGATAGCATATTTCCACACTAGGTATTCTGGACGCTGTATTTAATTTCCTATTAGTTGGGATAATTTGAAGAGACAAAAATTTCTGCAACATAACGATCGTGGTTGCTCCTTCGACAGTTTACCATGTAATTCATTGGCTGTTCCGGACGACATTGCTCCGTTACACGCGCAGGGCGCATGCTTATAAGGAAAGGGCAGCTGACGTCACTGTTGGTCGAACGAGGCTAACGAGAAAGGCAGGCTACCGCGGTAGGTCCTATTCTTCTTTTTTTACAGACCGCTGGAGTCACGTGATGCTCTTTTCGCACACCTTCATTGGTGCATTCGATGTGGATCAGCAAGAAAAACCTGTCCGTTCTTTATGACTCCTACTGTACACATGAGCTAGGGAAATTTGTTTGGTCTAAGTTTAACAGGTCTCTGATATGATTGGCCTACGTCGCCAAGACTATTCCTGCAATGATATGACAAAAATGTAGTTGGTAGATTGGTTGACGAAAGTGTTTGTTTGTAAACATGCCCTTTCTTTATACGGATGTTTTTGTCCAAACTATAACGAACCTACACTGTTAAAAATAATCCTGAAAAAGTACCTCTGTTTTTAAAGGCTATCTATTTTCTGACCAATAACAACGCTACAGAAACACCTATGGAGCGTTCTCATTGGTCAACAAATAGATAGCCTTTAAAAACAGTGGTAATTTTTCACGATATTTTTAACAGTGTACATTCCAGACTTCGTGATACCCGCTTGGGAATGAGATGAGTTAAAAAGCGGCAAAAATGGCAGACTCGCTAAGATGCTCGGCGATTAGCTTTAGTCCAGAATTGTCTAAAACATTCAAATATTATATTCCGTCTATCGACAGTCTCATATCGAGGCGCCCTTGTCTCACTCGTCTAGGCGAGTATTATCAACGCCCCCTAGATAAGGAAGGAAGCCTTGATACACGTTACACAAACTAGGCAAAACACATAAAGAAATTCGATGGCTCGTGGAATTATTAACTCTTATTTTCTAATAGTAATTAATAATTCCACGAGCCAAAGAAAACGAAACATGCAAGTTGTTCGAATTTTTTTTCCTTGTTTCCCTGTTTTGGGTGTAGAGTTGCCAAAAAAACCCGCAGATCAGGGATGGGTGTAAACCAGGGAATTTTGGGGGATATAGGAAATTTTGCAGGAGTTTTTAAGGTAAACAGAATCATTCATTTTTCCATTTAAAATTTTTATTTTTCAGAATTTCAGCACTGTTCTGAAAAGTTGATAGATTTATCATTATGAATTTACTAAACTTATGATTTGGCGATTAAAGTTTGTTAGCTGTTATATCCACTATTCACGCATACTCTACATTAATTTTTTAGAGAGTTGCATTGCATATTTTACATTGATTTCTTTTACTTTGGTTTATTTTCTTTTTGTTTATATTGGCTGATTCGTAGAATAGGGGTGATGTTTACATTCGTGTCAGGCAAAATGAATCTGTCACGCTTTATTTATCGACGATTGAAATATCAAATTATTTATGATATTTTCTGTTACTTAATATTTCTGCAATTTAAACACGTATTTCATTAATTTTCATGTAAACCGAAGCTATTTTTCTACATTTATGTTGTTTACATTGAAAAAAATTAAGTTATTAAAAATAATAATTTAAAACATTCAGGGACGTAGCTACAGATATTTATTAGGGGGGGGGGGATTCAAAAATTTCCCAACTTGAAACAAACTACTCTAATTTCCAACTCAATGATATGTGCAATGTATGTATGATAATGATAGTTATATGTAAAAAAAATCTTTTACCAAAGAAAAATGCTGAAACTAAAAACATAAAAAATCTAACTATTATCTAACTTAAGGCCGTTTAATAAAAGTTTAAATACACCTCTATCACTTAGATAATTCAAATCAAAACTACATTACTTTCTATATTCCTATCTTGGAATAATTCGGCATGAAAATAAAGATGAAAAATTTGGAAAATGAATAGTTAAGGAAGCTCGGGCTCATTCTTTGTGAAACTGAAAATTTTGTTTATTCATGCTTAGAAAGAAAAAAAACTTTTGTTTCTTTTTTCTTAAAATTAGTTATTCCATTTCAACTTATTTTAATGCTATTTGAGATCAAAATGAAGAGGAAAGAGACATCGTGTTTTTATTTTCTAGTTATTAGAATAGGATGCTATTTTAAAAGAAAATTTGTGACATTTGCAGATTTATGTCTGGCATTGACGGCAACGACTAACAACCTTGTGTAAGGAAAGGGTAGCTGACGTCACTGTTGGTCAGTAAGAAAACCTGTTCATTCATTATGACTCCATATGAACTCCGGGAATTTGGTCCCTTAACAGATCTATGATATGATTGGTCTACGTCGCCAAGTTGATTTCTGCAATGATCGCTATGATAAAAATATAGTGGTAGATTGGTTGATGGAAGTGTTTGTTTGTAAACATGCCTTTTCCTTATAACCGCTCTGGCGACGACATATTGCTATCGCGCCAAGGAGACCAGGAAGTTTCGTTTGTGATAGTAGGATATTTTTTAATTGGAACGTTTATTTTATTTTTCGAGATCTAATGTGAAATAACCATTTTATTTTTATTTTTAGCCAACTAGCATTAGTTTAAGGTTTGTGAATTCTTTGTCTTCAATTGTGTACGAATCATAATCGCTCTTGATATAAAAATAATGTTATTTTGAAATTGTTGAGTAAGGAACAAAGTTTTGGAGAAAATAAACGACATGGATTAGAGTCAACTATTGATGGACAGGAGTAGAGAAATTAAGGTCTGGTGGATGTATGATATTTTCATAGAACAGAGAAAAAAAATGACAGATTGAGTCTGGGTACTTTCTTTTTGTATTAATTTTGATTATTTAATTTGTTTACAGTTACAGCTCTCAGAAAATAAAACACCAAAACAACAAAAAATTCATATTTATTTAACTGGTTTTTTTTAAAGAAAAAAAGTCTCAAAAATCTAGAATTTCCCATCTCTAAGCTCAAATTTCCCAAGTTCACAAATATTGGAGGGAGAGAGTCCCCCCCCCCCTCCCCATAACTCCACATAGCGACGCCTCTGAAAATATTTCATGGCTCAAACTTTCCGAAAACTCCAGGAATTTTTTTTAATTCCCCTCCCAAAAACTCTGTTTATTCGCTGGATTAAACCCGGTTTTTTCACCCTTTATAACTCTGTGTGACGTTTTCGCGACATGTGTCAAGGCTCTCTCCCTCATCTAGGGGACGTTGGTACTATAAAGTTCTGGGATGTAGATTTGTCATGGATGAGATAAACGCGTGTGTCCGTAGGTCGCTGTGGGTTCGACTCCCGCTGCTCTGTTGCACACTCTTTGTGGAGCTCCCGGTTGTAAAGCTGCGTTTTCACTGGTCGACCCAAGGTCTAACGAACCCAACTTTTCATCTAAACACAAGATTTTAGGTCGTTAGAACGTGATTTTGAAGGTTTGATCTCTGTTCGATCCTAAGCCAGGCTAACCCAAGCGCAGCCAATTAGAAAAAAGATTTTCGCTAAATATGTCGGGGGGTTAATATGGTATTAAAAATAATATTTATATATTTACATCGTTGTTTTTATTTAGAATTACTCTATTTTTGTGTCAAACAAAATCTATTTTTTGTGATTGAAGAAAAATGCTAAGTTTTATTAAATTTTGTTGGGCATACCATCTTTTAGATTAAAATGGTATTAATCTAGTGTAATTTCGTATCCAGCGATTTTTGGAGTTCCATTACCTAAGATTTATTCTGTTGAGCTGAACCAGGTTTCAGACCAGATGCTATAATCATTAAGGTTAGCTGGGTGAAAGAGTTCCACCAGATTCGTCCGGGATAGCTCAGATGGCAGAGCACTGGCGGCTTCAGCCAGGAGTTCGAATCCTGGTCCGGACATTTTTTCACCCAGTTGGAAATTTACATCTCATACCATATTTTATTAATGTCTTTATAAATAAGTAATCGTCTCTGGTGTTGTAACTTTCCTTGTGAGTATCTCGTCCTCGTATGTAATGGAAAATGAAAATAAAAATTGTTGTGGCTTGTGTTTGGGTATCATAAGGATCATTCGAGGCGGAAAGCCATAGTTGCTATAGGCCCAAAGCAATCTCTACTATGGTGGACTTCAATGTTCAAGGACGCGTGTGTCTAAGCCGCGACCAACGACATGCAAGGGCAGTTCATGACTTTTAAAACGTTATACGGAGTGGATCATCTTTACACGGCGACTGACACAAAACGATGGGTGCGCCGCTTTGTACCAATCACTGTATGTCGTTGATAGCGGCCAGCCACCATTTGTGACGTCAGGATGAATGAATATACGATATAATGAATGAGCAAGCCCGGTATCTAGTGTTGCCCTGATCGTTGGTCGCGTCTAAGCACACTTTGATAATCGTATGTCACCACTCTCATATAGAGGCACTACAGGCTGTTTTTTTTTTTTTTTTTTTTTTTTAGAGATTGTCGATCGCTACGCGATTCGCTTTTGGACTATATATTGATTTTAGTCGATCCTGGCTCGGTGAACTCTTTTAGACTGGAAGGCGGCTGCCCAAACCTTCACCTCATCCAGTTGACAGCTAAAATTTCAGGATTAGTTAAAACTCGATTAGCTCATTAAAATGCAACTGATCTGCAAAGTCATATCTTGGTGGTAAGCACATGCGAACCCGATTTTAGTGGTTGACTGGTAGGTTTATCATTGTGTTTTCTTGCTGACAGCCCTCCATGTTTTCATACCTTTAGGTGCATGAAAATCCAATGATAAATCTATTGATCAACCACTAAAATCGAGTTTGCAAGTATTTCCCACCGATATGACTAGACAGACCAGTTGCATTTTAATATGCAAATCGAGTTCTGTCTAATCTTGTAGTTTCAGTCAATCCAATGAGCTGATGACCGCTCCCCGGTCTATTTATTTTTACGAAAACAATTGGTTTGGTTTTATTGGTTTATTGAATACATATATCTGACCTGTGTGTTTGGCGTCAAGTGCCCGCTTATAAGTCATCGTCAATATACAGGGACGAGATAGCACAAGGAAATTTACAACGCAAGATAATTACATCCGGGAGCTCCACAAAGAGTGTGCAACGGAGCCAGCGGGATTCGAACCCGCACCTACCTACGCTCTCAAGCGATTAGCGGTGTGATGCCTTGACCACTCAGCCACGAAAACTATCAAGATATGAAAGGAGTAAAGAGACGACCACCTGCCCTTCAACAAGGGATGGAAAAGAAAATATCACTAGCGAGTACTGAGAGTTTCTTTTAAAGGGCATAGACACGCCTTGGTCGATATGAAATGAAAAGCAAAATTTGCAAGATCCTCTTTCTAATAAAACATTTAAATATGACCAGATCGCTCGGGAAGCAACTTTCATGATGAGAAGAGAACAAGTTCGTAAGGTGCCTCCGTATGGGAGTGGCGACATATGGGAAACAAAATTTGATTGGTTGAGATAATTTTGCACAAAAACGAATCATCAAGCATCTCGGTGATCCTACCATTATAGGCAAGCTAATATTTGTTTGCTTGTGCCATTCGTCTAATGGAGCAGTTGCAATTGACGTCATACAGTAGCAACAAATTTTGCAACCAGGTGGGCATTTTGTTAGCCTACTATTTTTTGTTGATTTTGATTGGTTGTATACAAATTGGAGGATTATGGTCACGTTATAGCGACTAGAATACATAGTGTGGAAATCGGCTATCTCTGCAAT
Organism: Maratus speciosus; assembly: GCA_963932465.1. NCBI lineage: Eukaryota > Metazoa > Arthropoda > Arachnida > Araneae > Salticidae > Maratus > Maratus speciosus. The sequence goes on from OZ010786.1 coordinate 635,900,524, forward strand.
ACTTAAAAAAGCGCTAAAATATTGTATCCCTTAAATATGCAACGATGCTGCTGCAATATACAGATCGCAGCGACATCTGCGGGATATTTTCTACAACTGCAAGGTATTGCTATTCTATACAATGTAATACTAGTAATACGAAAATCCCGCAGATGTCGCTGCGATCGACACTTGGCATTTTAGCAGTATCGTCGCACATTTAAGGGATAAACATTTTAGCACTGTTTGGCGCGCCACACACCAAGAGACACGAGACATCTCACTTGACTCGTGCGTCAAATTTACTGTTGTAACGTACCTGTTTCTTCACTGTGCCCACACACTAAAGACTCATGCGACGAAGTACCTATGCAGCACGTGTCTTATGCTTTGTTTCGCGCTTTCGTCTCGTGCTGCAGTTACGTTATATATTGCTACAATTTTCGTTTATTTGTTTCAAGATGGTGGGATTCAAGATTCCTTTTATTTTTTTAGTAGAGTGAATAAAAATAAATCATCATCTTCGAATGAAATATCCATATTTACAATCGCTTCGTTTGCAGACGCCATGATTCTACTATTCTGTTTTGTCAAAGAATTAAAAGCAAGCTACGCGCATACGCCATGAATATGTTTCATGTCGCTTTGGTGTGTGGATGAAAAAAGTAGAAATGCAACTTGCCTCCTGTGGTGGCTCGATGTTTCATGATACATGCGACGTGCGCCAGAGTCGCGTATCTCCTTGGTGTGTGGCGCGACTTATACCCTGTTCACACTGCGTTATCGGAACTCTCTTAAACCTCCGAACTCTCTGAGGGAGTTCCACAAACTCTCTGAGAGAGTTTCAACTTTCTTCGGGCTTGAGACAGTCACGACCATTCACTCTCGCTGGCTGTAAAGCTTCGCATTAACTGATTGGGTGTTGCGGGCGGTTTTATCTTAAGCGCATGCGCAAAGAACACAGTGACGTTCACTGAGTTATCTTAAGTGAGTTTTTCCATGTGAACAGGTTTCCAATTCCGGGAGGGTACCACCTCAAAATTAAGACAGTTCGGCGGCCTAAGATATCTTAAGTATCGTAGTGTGAACATAGTATTAGGATAGCATATTTCCACACTAGGTATTCTAGACGCTGTAGTCACGTGGTTGAACTTCATATATCGAACTTGTTCACGTCAGTATCGCCAGCTCTGAAAAGTGGATTTCCATACTTTGGACAAAGCTTCCAGTCTATGCATGCGCCGTCTGCGTATATCGCTACTCTCTTATAAATGCATCCTGGTCTATATTTGTTCTCGTATACGCACCGCCACTGTCATATTTATAAATGAAGATTATATTTATTGTCCACTGCGTTCTCAAACGTTTGAGATACTGGAAATTACAGTAACACAAAGTTTGATATTGGAGTAGGCAATCTTAAATTAAAATAGTTGACGTGTTCCTGTAAACGAATTTATACACCATTTGATGACTACTCTGAGATCACAACCTTCTCAAATGTACTAAAACTGTAAAAAGTTATATTCAAATTCGTTCAGTGGTTGCTGAGAACGCTGTGAACATGCATACAAAATGACTAGGGTGGACGAAAACAAATCTCTGAGTACCCTCACAAGCCTGTTATTATCGCCAAAATAGTGTTTGTTAACGTGTGCCGTTAGAAATGGTTGACTATGAACCCGATTCTAAAATTTGTTATTATTCATCTCTATATTGATGACGTCGTTGTTTAAAAAGCAACACTTTTCTCTATCGTTGTTTCTGACACTAACGATATTGAAACTGTACCGACAGCGCTCAGAATGCAGTGGACTTCACCCATGTGACGTCAGCCGCGGGTAAACAGAAGAAAGACACAAATAGGCGCGACGAATATTTTAACACTGCTTCTCCTTTGTTCAATAAACAGTCTTTTTCGGAGGGCATCTACCCGCAGAGGCGTGGCTATTGCCATTCGTGGACAAAGTCGTTCTGTTGCTTTAAATAAAATTTAATTGGTTAAAAGGCATAAACTTGGTGGGTATGCCTTTATCTCGATTCTGATGTTTGTTGACGTCCTATTAAACAATTTCAAGAATGTGGGTTGTAAGCTTGGACAAAACATAAGTTCTACATCGGATAGGATAGTCCAATTTTACATGAATCTGACCAGGTTTCAGGTCGGATTTTGACTCTTCCGGGTTGACCCGGATAAAAATCCTTTTCAAAGAAAGTCCTGAATATTTTTCAGATGAAAACTATACTTTGAAGATTAATTTATACAATATCGAGGTTTGGAAACAAACCTCGAACTGAACGAAACCCCGGCTCGTGTTCTATAGGAACATACGACACGGGTCGCCGTTGCCTGTGGCACCAAATAGCAGGCGTGCTACGCACACTCCGTAAAATCTATTAGTTCACCTTCTACCGCCAGGGGGAGCAATATGTTTTATACGATCACTGAACACTGGTCCCCGCTACTTGCGGTGCCGTATAGCAGGCGTGCGTGCACGCGCTAAAAAATCTGTTAGTTCCACATTCGACCACCAGGAGGCGCACTCTTTTCTAAAGAAACCACTTACAGAGCGAAACGCTGGCACCTGCCTCCGCTGTCTGCGGCACCGTATAGCAGGCATGCTGCGCACGCGCTGAAAAATCCTTTAGTTCCACATTCCTTCGCCAGGGGGCTCAATATTTTTTATACAATCACTGAACACTGGTCCCCGCTACTTGCGACGCCGAGCCGTATAGCAGGCGTGCGTGGAACGCGCTACAAAATTGTTAGTTCCACATTCGACCACCAGGTTGCGCACTCTATTCTTAGCAAAACTCTGTTATACAACCTATCCGTAGATATATTAGTCGAGCCGGGCCCATAGAACTCGAGATAGGAAAGTGCCTCTGGCGGTAAAAAGTGGAAATAAAACATGTAAGGCTATTGAAAACTAAGTTGAATGAACCGAGCCCCGTTGACATCGGGCCCATAGAACCCGAGATGGGAAAGCGCCCCTTGATGGTAAAAAGTAGAACTGAAATATTGAAGACTATCGAAAACCACATTGAATGAACCAAACCTCGTTGCGATCGGGTCCATAGAAATCGATAGAGGAAAGCACACCCAGGTGGAAAAAAATGGAACTAAAATATGCAAGGTTATGTTTGCATAATATGAAAGAGTGGTCAAAGGGCTGCCCAATGATATATCACATGAAGGATGTTAGAAAAATTGAGAGTGCCTCCGGGAGCGCAAGTAGGGGAAGGGGGAACGAGAGGTGCATAATATGAAAGAGTTGGTCACAGGGCTTTCCAATGACATATTACATGAGGGGTGTCGGCAAAAGTTAGAAAAGTGCCTCCCCAGTCAAGCATTGTGTGGGAGGATGTTGGATGGTAGGTGCATAATATGAAAAAGTGGTCACATGGCTTTTAAATGATATATCACATGAGGGGTGTTGGTAAAAGTTAGAAGAGTGAGGGGAAGGGGGACAGGATGTGCAGAATATGAAACAATGGTCAAAGGGCTGTACATTACAATGATATATCACATGAAGGATGTCGGAAAAATAGAGAAAATGCCACCGGGGGAGGGGGAAACGGGCGATACATAATATGAAAAAGTGGTCACAGCTTTCCAATGATATATCACATGAGGGTTGTCAGCGAAAGTTAGAAAAGTGCCCTCAAGGGGGACAAAGTGGGGGGGGGGGGAAAGGACGGGATGTGCAGAATATGAAAGAGTTGTCAAAGGGCTTACAATGATATATCACATGAAGGATGTCGGAAAAATTGAGAAAGAGCCCTGGGGGAGGGGAATTTGAAGGAGGTGAAAGGGAGGCTTATAATATGAAAGAGTGGTCAAAGGCCTTTGCAATGATATATCACATGAGGAGTACGGAAAATGCTTGAAAACTGCACCCCCTAGAGGTCTTATCATCTCACATCCGTAATACAAACACACTATTACATCAGGGGAAGGTAAACTTTCAACTATCAAAATTTCAAACATGACAATATTTAGCTATCTAATATTATAACGTATTCCGGTTCCTCTCTCAAGATATTTTAATTAAAAGGACTACGATAGAGCATGAATTATTATTCGCCCTTCTTTCAGATATAGAAATTTCCAATACTCCAATATTTTGCTATCAACTGGTTTTTATTTTCTCTCTTAGACAACCACCAGTATCTTTTAATTGCATTCCACTCATTTCATTTAAAATACAATTTTTTAATTTTATTTCCTTTTAAATACATACCTTTCATTTAAAATAGTACAGGTTACATTCAAAATAGATATCTTTCACACATTGTGTGCGGGTACATATCGCGGCGGAATTGTGCCGGGCGGGGGTATTGCGCGCAAATTTAGTTAACCCATACTACTACGTGTCCCGCGCTCAAGTATCAATCATCAGAAAATGTGCATGTCCCGCACACAATGTGTTAAGGGGATTCTCAAGCATATATTTTCCTCGCTCAGCAACGGGAAGCTTTCTGATGTTTCAATCACATGCACTCATTTCATTTAAAATACAAATCTTTTATTTATTTTTTCTTTTAAATACCTGAATTTAATTTAAAACAGATATTCTTTACACATTTAAACTTATTTTCCCGCTTAACAACGGAAAGATTTCTGACTCATTTTTGAAAATAAAACATGATACTTGGAGATATGATTATCAAAGTAATTTGTAATCAAACAGGTTTTTCATTTTTCGATAAATGAATTACATCTTGACTTATAAGCAATTGTTGTCTTAGGATGACAATTTTTTTCTTTCTTGCACTGCCACATCTGGAAATCTAATTAAATAAAAAAGAAAAGTGCCCGGTTAAACTGATGGCATTGAGCACACAGGCTATTTACACTAACTGCATATTATACTCTAATTTCAAAGAATAATGCCCCTCGAAAAATAAATTAAGGGGGGCATTAGCCCCCCTCCAGTTTCTCCTCTTTATGCTTAATCAATGAGCCTCCAAATGTCATCAGGGGAGCCCCTTATCAAAATAAACTGGTAACCAAATTTAAAGCAAATCAGATATAAAAACCCATTTACCTAAATTAAGGGCATATTAGACCTCCGTCCTCCCCCCCTTTATATTTAACCAATGAACTTCCAAATGTAATCAGGGAAGTGACTTATCAGAATAACCCTGTTTACCAAATTTGAAGCAAATCGGATAGAGAAACTCATTTATCTAACTCTCATCTACTCATTTAAGGGGGGGGGGGTATTAGTCCCCCATTCCCCCTTTAGACTTAAACAATGAACCTTCAAATCTAATCACGGAAGCACCTTATCAGAATTAACCGGTATGCCAAATTTGAAAAAAATCTGATAATTCTGCATGAAAAACCCATTTATCCTAGTTAAGTGGGGGGGGGGGGGGGTGGCCCTGCATTCCCCCCCCCCTTTATACTTAACGAATGAAGCCCCAAAACTAATCAGGGAAGTGCCTTATCAGAATGAATCTAAAAATAAAATTTCAGCAAATCGGATATTTCTATCAAAAGTTATTGCATTACGTACATACATACATACATAACATGCAGGAACATTAGCTCTCAGGTTTTGATAGCCTGTGAGCTAAAAAGCAAACTTTGATAGAATTTTCTTAGAAAAATTTTGTCCTAACTGAAAAATGGAAAATCAATTTGATTATGCGGTTATCAATAACAGCACCTGCCAATTTGATGCATTTGTAAATAAAAATGAATTAAAAAATGTGCCAGAAGGTAGCCAGTTTGGATTTGAGAACAGCCTCAATCTATACTAAAAAAAGAAAGTTTCGTTCTGTGTGTGAGTGCGTCTGTTTCTGCTGACTAGCGAAATCTACCGCACATACAAAGCTGAAAATTTTTGTGAGGGTAGTCTAAGTCTTCTCCTGGTGCACCTGATACAAAACAATTTTTAATTTCTAATAATTAGTTGAGTTATTAATTAAAAACCCCAATTACAAGAATGGCAAATTATTTATAATTCAATTAAAGCATAGATTTTTATCAAATCGCAGGATTCATTCTCGATCCGAGGAGACCATATGTCTAGCATTTGCGCAGCCAATGAGATGTGTTCTTGAAGCAGACCCCAATATTATTTCAAAACAACATGTGACTAAAAAGAGTAAGTAATTTTCCAGCTCTATAGAATTTTTTTTAATACCGCATTTATCAATTTGAAATTAATGCACCTATGCACAAAATGTTATGCTGAATCAAGAAATCTGTAAATAACTTTTTTATTTGATAAAAAAATCAATTTTTAGAAGAAAAAAATAAATGTCTTCACAATTTGTTTATAAAGAAATTTTTGTATTTGTTATATTTGCAGGAATGGGGAGGGGAGGCAGCTACTTTTGATTAAATATCTCAATTAGTCCACATGACAGATATTATTATGATCAAATCTTTTAAATTCTTATTTGATTCTGCAACCCCCCTTAAGTAATATGTCTACAGAAAGGTTGAATAACTTAGTTTCATTCGGATATATATTTTTGTTTAGAACAGAGTGCGTTATCTGAAAGTGGATATTGGAACTAGCAGACTTTGCAGACAAAGTACGTCTGCTATGCAGTGACACAGGAAGCGGGCACATGTGTCAGAGTTTTGTTCAGAACAGAATGCACCACCCTGTCAGTGGAAAGCAGAACTAACAGATTTCTCAGTGCATGCACAACAGGTATAAAATCATATGAATTTAAGGTTGATTTAAGAATATTATCACTTGCCCGAGCAATGCTGGACAGGTCAGCTAGTTTACAATAAAAACAAATGTTCTAAAGAGCTTGTTAAGCATGTATTTCAAACCAGGCTTGCGATCGATTGGTTGCTCATGATCCTTAGCTTCTCAACAGCTATTTCTAGTTTCGTATAGTGGACTCCATTTGTATATACTATAGTTTCCTGAAACACTGTGAGTTCAGAAGTATCTTACGTGTTTTACTAATTGCATATAGAAGGGAAGAAGAAGTTTTTTTATTTTTATGTGGGAATATATAATAGAGTCTTTTGTTTTGCAGGACAGGAAAGGGTTAAAATTAAATGTTGGAAATATACAGTTGACTTCTTCAAATCCAAAAATGCCTAAAATTTGCACATCATTGCAAATGTAAAAAGTGAAACTTTCAGTTCAGATGTAGGGCAAAAATTCACCATTTTTAACACTTTCCAATATAGTTGAAAAGTGTTTATGACTTTGATTTGTTTGTCTGTCCATGCTCTAAACCGTGTAAATATTTTTCGATTGACATGTAATTGATATACATTATTGAGCTTTGCCATGGCATGTTTGGTATTGAAAATGGAGTGTGTAGCATGCATAATTCATTTATAAGGGCATTCAAAAGTATTCCATTATGTTAAGGTCTATGGGAAAAAAAGGATTTGCGGTGTATTTCAACAGTGTTACAGAATTTTAAACATAATGAAATTTATATACATTATTGAGTTGCACTGGTACTTATAGAATACATTATCTGTAGCACAGACAGTACACATACAGGGGAACTCAAAAGTATTCTGTTATATTATGGTCTACAAAGAAAAATCGTTTGTGGTGTATTTTAATGATGTTACTCCATTTACAAATAAATAAGATTGCTATGAATTTCTGAGATGCACTAAAACATGCTTTCTATAGAATATGGGATGTAAAGCATTTATCATTCAATTACAGAGTCATACACAAGAGCCGGTTATATAATAATCTACCAGAAAAAATTGTTCAAAGCGTATTTTAATTATGTTGAATGCTTTCAAACTTGATGGAATTGATATACATTGCTGAGCTTTATTACAAGATGCTTGCAGTAGAATATGATGTGTATCACATTTATTGTTCATTTACACATAAAAGATTACGGATACAACTACAGTAGGTATCTGAAGTATTGTTTATTAGGGATGATTGTTGAAAGTGTGTTTTCTGTTATGGTATCTGCTTAAAGTTTAACTAAATTGTTGCACACTACATGGTGAATATAAATTCTATAGGCCATATACAAAGTTACACAAAATAATTCGTAAGCATTAGTGAGAGAGTGTGTGAATTGTTTAAAGGTGTTTTTTTTTAATTTGAGTTATGCATTTTCAAGCTCAGCTACATTTAGTTTACTCAGAGATATTTGTAGCATATAAATAAAATCATATACAGTGCTATGTAAAAAACTGGATAAATGGCTGCCTATTGACAGAATTTTTGGAAGTGTGATTTCAGTAGTTTTAAATGCGCTTTTCCCTCAATTAAATTTCAGCTTAATATGCAGGTTGTATAAAAGTCTTATATGCAGGGATGCACAAAAGAATTCAAGTACATTTCCATCTTTGCTTTGGTGGAAATTGCTAAAGGTGAATTTTCAAATGTGTTATGAATTTTCTACCTAAACTAAATTTTAGCATACTATGTAGAATATACAGAGCTGCACAAAAGAATTAGAGTACCATTCTGGCTATGTGCAGCAATTGTTGAATCTGTTCTTCAAATGTGTTAATGCATTTTCTGAAAAGTTTACTTAGGTATCTTCTTTACCTTATTAAACAACAAAGTTTTTAAAAAGTATTCTGGACGTGTTGGAAAATGTTTCATAATCTATGCTTGATGCAGCACAATTTTTCTTTCTTGTTTAAATTTTTATGTCATTTCATACACATTTTAAAATGTAATTCTGGTTAATATGACTGAATTCATGCTTTCTCATAAAGAAAGTATAAATTTATTTCTGAAAAAATTCAAAATAGCACTGATATCAGTTGTAATCATGATCTTTTTACCAAATAATTTATGCATTAATATATCTTTTATGGTTATAAAATTTGGCTAAACGTGAAATAAAACTTTGTTTTTTGACAATTTAGATGTAAATTATTAGTGTACCTTTATGAGGTGAGTTTCATTAACTAATCGAAGAAATTTATATCATCATTATTATGCATATTTAGTTTTTAACTCAATTTTTACTTTTAGTATTATAATAATTTTTTAAATATTCTGAGTTTTTGTTAATTTACTCTAATATTTAATTATTTTACTGTTTACTACAGTGTAAGCATTAATTATGATTTCAAAGACATTATTACATTCAAATTACTATTTAAAAATGCAATTAAAGCAGTGACCAGAAATCTGCAAAATATGCACAACTTGTAGTTACAAGCTATGCAGATTTGAGGGAATCTACTGTATATCTAAATTTAAAAATACGATCGAAAATGTATCTAATTTCGATGTTGCCTTAAGACATTCTACTCTGAATTAAAATGTTTGTTATTTAAATCTCTTTCTATTCTATGCTATGATACTGAAATGCACTATATAATTATAAAGATCAATCATGAAAGAGAAAGTTAATCGAAAAAATACTGATCTAGAAAGTTCATTATAAGATTCATAGATTTCTGCTTTTCAAACGTTTTAAAATAATTTGAGTGTGAATGAAAATCAATTTTTATAACCTACCAGATATTAAAAGCTCTTTTTCCTCTTGGGTTTTATTCATTTTTTACTGAAAGAATGGATTGCAACCCTGATCTACTATACAAAAATTATTTGCAACTGTTTACTTCCATCTCTTAATCTCATCCCTTTTGAAACACTTTGCCTAAATCTAATACAGTAAAACCCGTTTTTCATTTATACGTTGTATCATTTGTACTTTTACATTTATGTACGTCATTTCAGTGCAGTCTTGATTCATCCCTGTGTATTTTAATGTTGTAATGTTCTGTTTATACATCATTTTTTTCATGCTGTAACTGATTTTCTCAAAATTTTTCCCCCAGCATCGTTCTTTTTTTTTTCTGCTAATGATATTTAGAGAAAGACGAAGAACAAACAACAAGTGTAACTGCTACAGGTGTTATTTCAATTTTGCGGAACAGGGAGTGGGATAAAGAGAATGGATAATGGGTGGTCTGGTCACTTAGAACCTTTTTTGCTTTCCACAATATTAGTGAGAAAACTTTCCAGGAACTTAACTCCATAAATAATGCTGTACTTAAGTCTGAAAGAGAATCAGCATGTCAGACGATGATTAAAGACTATTTTAAATAAAATCTCTTTATACATACAATAAAAAAAGTGATGTAGGAGAGAGGGGGGGGGGAGGGGGCAGATGTAAACATGGGGCAAATGTGAACAGTACATATTTCACTCAGTTAATCTGAAATAAAAAAAAATACCAATATATGACAGTATTGGTACCATCTTTTGGCTGAATTTTCAGAACAATGAGCAATTTTAATTTCCGGTTGTTTGTAATTTGTTTGTTTTAGAAGATGTTAAGTAAAAAAGTCATCTAAAGTTATTGAAGTAAAAATTCATTCAAGACATTTTAAAAGTAGAATTTCAGTGTTGCATTCTTTAGTGGCATTAATTAGGTAAGTCTACAAAAAGTTTTGTTTGCTTATTTCAATTAAAAATATCTTTTTTCTAGTTGGTAGATGGGGCACTTATGAACAGTTCACAAGTGCCCCATTTTTCTATTTTAGATTATGAATGTATTTTTTAAGTCTGTGAATGCATTTTTTTTTTTTTTTTTTTGTTGTTGTTTAAAATTTAATTACCTTTGTCAAACATTGAGCTATAAATTCAATGTTTTTAGGATTACTGCACAGTTTTAATTTACTGGAAGTTAGATAACAATTACAAGTGGTGGCTTTCTGTAAAAATCAATATATTTGTTATTCTTTAATGATTTCCAGTTTTAAATGTATTTAATTTTTTCTTAGCCCATAATAAAGTACTTGTAAGATATTTTATTTTATGAAAGTTAAATTTAGTTGGCCAAAAAAAGTGATAAGTAGTACTGTGATAATCATCAATTTTTTATATAACAATTTTACCAATTTATAAAACCACGATGCACAATTTTGTTATACACATTGCATAACATTTAGAAAAAAGTAAAAACACAATAACAAAATTATTCAATAACTTATTTAAAAGTAACACAGTTTTGCTACGCTTGACTCAAAAAGAGTAGGTATATTAGTGTATAATTTTACGAATAATTTCTTGTATCTATGTTGAAACATTTATTGATTGATTCACACAACTAGAAAGAAGGCATCTAGTTAGTTTTTATTCACAAAAAAATATTTTTGTCTTATTTATGCATGTGTTAACATGTGCCCCAGGTCTGTTCACAACTCCCCCTCCACCGGGGCACACATGAACAAATATAGACAATTCTTAGAATGATGATATCAGTTAGAAATTTTTGATAAATGCATCCAAAAGTTTTACCAAAGGAACAAACAAAGTGTAAATATTCATATAAATAAATTTTTGTTGCAATAGCTCATAACAATTTTGAGAAATAGTCAAAAATGTAAAAATTGTTCACATGTGACCCCCTCTCCCCTACAAAACATATAAGGATTGATAATACTCAATTTTATTTTTCTATTTCAGAAATGACTATTTAATGTTTTTTTTTTCAATGTTTTAACTTTTTTTCAATATATAGTGCATCTTGAACAACAAAAATAACAGCAAAATTAAATTTGTATGACTGCATCATTATATTTGCACAGTGAAAGATTTTATACCTTTGGCGACTAGGGGAGATTTGGGACAGTTGATCCCTAGGTCTAAAACCAAAGTAAAAATACAATTAAGTCTCTGAAACTGGAAACATTAATAAAGTGATCCCTTATCAACATATTTAGCAACATACTTTGATTCAGCCATTTTTATTTTTCTTGTAAAAGAGGAATCTCTGTTTTCTTACAATCAAACTTCTTTTTGAGTACGTAGTTTGTGTTTCATATTTTTTGCTAAATATAACTAAATTACTTAATTTTATTGATATAATATACTAACATACCTTACTCCTTAAATGTTGTTATTTAAATTCAACACAATATCTTTATTTTTGATTTAGCAACATTTTCCCCCAAACATGCACATTAGGGACACTTGATCCCTGTTGTATGGGGAGACTTGATCCTGGGGATAGTCTCCCCAAACCAAAGTTAAGCTAAATAAATGTTAAATTTTATTAACCACCTACTTCTCGTTGTGATATTTAGATATTATCTGTATTAGTTAGAATATGGTTGCTTGATTTTAGATGGTTGACAAAGACAGAAAGTTAATATGTGGCTGCATATGATGGTTAGCAAGCACATGGTGGATGAATGCATATGTGAGACATACGTCTAACTTTGCAAAATTTTTACAGCACTTCATAAAGAATGAAAGATATTATAACCAAAACAGTAAAGTGTTAATCATAATGAATAATCATGATTAGGGATTGACTGAAGCAGCAATTTTGCCGAATACCGAAGCTTCGGTCGAAGTGTACACCGAAGCTTCGGTATTCGGCAACCGAATACTTGAAACTTTTTTATACGCATTTTTGCATATTTTAGCTATTTTAATAAGCTTTAATTGAAATTAAATTCTCAATAATTTAATTCAGTTACACTTTTATTCTAAAATCTAATTACACAAAAACATTTAGTGACTTCTTTCCACTCATAAATTCATTAACCCATAACTTATTTTTTATTATTTTATCACTAGTCAATACCCAAAAGCCAAAAATAACCTATGAAAACATTAAACTATACGGGGTCTTATTAAAGATAAGGATTGTCAGAAAAACAAAAGTTCATTCAAATAATAAGAAACAATGTTGTCATTAAACTGGTTTACTGATTGTCTAAGTCTAATTATAAACATATTGAATAGGAATGTTCTCAAAATACAAAAGGTATTATATCAATTTGAACATTTAACTATTTTCTGTCAAATTATTAATAGCATATTTATATTTTGATTAATATTTTAACATTGTGGTGGTGAAGATAAGAAATTTAAGCGATTTTGATATAATGGTTATAAAAACTATAGGGTTGGCATAGGGGTATACTTATTTGATGTGTGTATTTTCTTTAATATACACCTTAGATATACAGATATGAACTCTGATATACTTATTTGATAAGTAATGTAGAAGTAAATAAAATTAAATGATAAGGGAAAGATGCGCATCTTCTTTACTTTTTTTTCTCTGTTGTAGACAGTTGTTTTGATTTCGCACCTATGTAGACTACTTTAGGAAGGAAAAAGTTTTTTAAATAAAAAATGGCCTTTGACTTGTTTTTTGTAGTGCAGCTGAACTCTGAACTCATGCACATAATATTCAAACTCATTGTTTAGCCTATTCTACTGCTAAGTAAAAGAGAATTCTTCTACTTCTAAGAAAATACTTATCTGCAATTATTCGGCCGAAGCCGAATATTCAGTTTACATGCCGAACCACCGAATCAACTATTCGGTATTCGGTCAATCCCTAATCATGATAACCATAATCATATAAGCATTGCATTGAGAGTTTGAATTATGACAAAGAAAATGGAATAATTTTGTTAACAATATCACCGCACACTTTTCACAAATTGCAGCCTCTGGATCGTACTGTATATGGACCATTTAAAAGATATTTTAATGCAGCTGTTCAAGACTGGACGACTAAACATCCTGCTCAAAGAACAACAATTTATCAATTTGCTGAACTGATCGAAATTGCCTATCCTAAAGCCATGATGACAAATAACATAATAAATGGATTTACAATCACTGGAATATCCCTTAAACAGGAATTTCTCAAGATGATTTTTTATCATCTTTCGTCTCAAATCACCATTAACTCCAACAAGCAGTAAAAATAATACAGTTAAACCAAACATAGTGACACCAGCAGACATACAATCCTTCCCTAAAGTTTCATTATCAAAAATGGGAAAATCTAAAGAAATGAAAAAAAGGTCTTCAAAAATGTTGACAAGCACACCAACTAAAAGACAAAATGAAGAAAAATACAAGATCGTCAACTGAATAAAAAACAAAAGTCAGGAAAAACTCATTTCATCCCAAGAAAAAAAGTAAAAACACTAAAAGTGAAAGACCCAAATCTTCAGAAAGTTATAAAAGCAGTTATAGTGTTTATGATTCAACCGACCCAGATCCACTTGATGACAATTCTAATGAAATCATTGAAGATCCAAAATATTTGTCAATTGGTGAAAATGACTTTGTCATTGTGTGAATTCTGGGAAAGAAGAAAATTAGTCATTTCGCAGGAAAAATTTAAAAGAAGATTTTATCATCTGAATATGAAATCAATTTTCTAAGAAAACGAGGACTTAATTTCAACCAATTTATGTATCGAGAAAAGGTTGACAATAGTGTTGTGGATAATGATGACATTGAGAAAAAACTACCCAAACCAACCATACTGGGTGGAATTTTTCAAACTGCAATAATCTTAACATTTACATTTGGTTTTTCAAGCTTTGAAAATGTTTTTGATCATTGTGTTTTTTTTTTCCCTTATTACATCTTAGTCAACAATAAATTTGATTTCTACTAATTAATTTGAGTCATTTCAATGCATTTGTTTCGAGGATCAAGTCTCCCTTGGCAAGGGATCAAGTCTCCCTCCAACTGGAGAGACTTGATCCTTTTTTTTATTTTTTGGAAAACTATTTATTTTTATTTAAAAAATAATTTTTCAAAAATAAAAAAAATATTGTAACAAGAATGACACATGAGCCTTTAAGAATAACTGGAAACATTGTTTAAATATTTTGTTTTTTCCAAAATAAAAATTAAAAACTGAAAAAGGGATCAAGTCTCCCCTACTATTTTGATTGTATGTCTTTCTCAGTTGTATGTCCTTTTAGAATGGTCCCCTGAAAGATGTATATTCGGTGCTTTACTGTATAATTTTATGTTATTTCACTTTATATTTTGCAACACTAATACAGTAAATGCTGTTTAAATGAACCATGTTCACGTCCAGCATAGCTGCTGTTTCTATAATCAAGGAAAAAAAAAAAAAAACATCTATCTACCTGAATTTAAAATTCTTGAATCAGAAATTTTAATTAATAATAATAGGTAAAAAAAAAAACCCAATAAATATTGTAAAAAAAAATAACAACATATTGAATAATTCTATTATACATTTTCTGGTTCTATACACATTTTTTTCCTTAAGGAAAAAAATCAAGTAAGTTTCACAGACTATGCATTACGATTTCATTTATTAAAAAGACTAATTCAATTAACTAGTGATTCAAATAAGCAGTGATTACTGGATTTATTATCAATAAACCCCTCTTTGAAGCCAAATTCTGGCTGTGCAGTATTGTTTTGATTTATATTCGTATTACAGTTACAAGGATTAATATTGATAATTTGTTCATAAATAAGAAAGTTTTTTTATTTACAAAGTATAATTTATTATAATATATTTTTACATATTTATTTTATGTGTTTTTGATTATGTATATAAAATGATATTTCTGTATTATGAAAAAAATAAATAATTTTAGAGAAGGTAGTATCAATTTAGGGTAGATGCACCAGTTTTGGCCACTTTTAGAGAAAATTTGAAATAGAAATTTTACAGTTCTTGACCGATTGAAGCATATTAAATCATAATAACATCACTCTTTAGTAAATTTAATTGTCTTTCTGTTAGCTATAATGACTTACTACAGAATATTTTAGATTGTGAGTAATAACTCATCAAGTAATTTATTCCAATTTGTACCAGTTTTGGCCACTCCAATATCATGTAGTTTAACAAACATTTTAATTGATAATAAGTAAAAATAAAGCATTTTTATGCAACATCTATTTTACCACACATATATTTGTTTGCTGTATTAAGAGAATTTTGCAAATTTCTTTATGAATTGATAAAAACATCAAGTAAAATGTATTACTTATGTTGATTTTAACTGAAAATTTCAATTAAAAAACAAAAAATATATTTAAATTTGTGTCATAAAAGGGACAACAGTGCCTACAGGACATAAAGATTAACTATTTAATCAGTTTTATAATTATTCATGGATTGTGGATTGTTTAGAACACTTGAATCTTCATCAAAGAGTTATATTTCTTGAAAGCATTTTCTGATTTTGATTTGATTTTCATCAAAAAGTCATAAATCATCTTTTGATTTATATTAGCTTGTGCTTTATTTATGTACCCTGCTTCTTTGCAAGTTATTTTAGGGTATGATTTCAGGAGCGAATCATACCATTTCATGCCTGGTCTTCCATCTTGAAATGGAGTTTCTATCTTGCCGGCTACAATTTTCTGGACAGAATCTTAAAAGTTGTTCCATTTTTATAGGAAATAGTATTCTGATAATATCTAAAATCCACTTTTCTAATTGATTTTTAGCTTCAATTTCTAGTATCTAGATCTACTACTTGAGATTCAACATTATTAGAGAAAAGTGGTGTCCGTTCTACAAACTTCTGATGTAAGCCAAGAACGGGTTACTCCAAAACTTTGCTAGCTTGTAGTGCTGGCATTACATTTTGAATGGCCTTAATTTTACTTCCTATATTAGAGCAGTGTTCCCTCTAGGCCATTTTTTAAGAGCACAGAATCTCTTTTAAACTTGGTAAAATGAATCCTGTTCTTTTTAAATAATGTGAAATACATTCTTACTTGTATTTAGATGTCTCTAGTAAAGATTTTCACAATATTTAGTATTTCTAAATCCTTGTGCCTGAAATATTGCAAAAATTTTGGAATGTCTTACATTTCTTTAGGAAAAATACAAGCAATTAAATCATGCTATAATTTATTGAACGTTTTAATTTATAGGTTGTAAAATCTTTCAAAATTTATGTTTTAGTTTATTTATCATATCTAAACAATTACATATCACCTCCCCTTTTGTTTTATCAAAACTAAACACAATACTATATTTTTTTAGTTTTTTATAGCAATGTCCTTCTTTCTAAAGTGAATTATCTATTGGATAGAGAATAACAAAATCTCTTTTATAGAACTGCCATTAGCCTTGCTTTTTATTATTATTATTATTGAAGCCATTACTATATAAAACAAAACTAAATTGATTTTGATTTATCCAGATGGTCTTAAATTTATTAAATGGCTAAAATTCCCTCTATAATGATAATGAATCATGTGGCCAAAAGTGGAACATAATGTTGTACCCTTTTTGGCCACCCCCATGGCCATAACTGGTACATATAGCAAATTTAATTCACCAGTTTTGGCCACCCCCCATTAAACTGTTAAAATAATTAATTTAAATGTAAAATTGCAGTAGTGAGAAAGCTTACCTCATAAAACCTAATAGAAATTTGTTTCAGAACAAATAGAACCCTATAAGTGCGTAATGTTGAAAGATTCTGAAAACTTGTCAGCTAAGCAAAAATCTTAATACATGTAAGCACACACTACAGTTTCACACATTTTTTTTTTTTTTTTGCAAGTCACATTTTATCAAAAAATAAACAAATGATATTGTAAATGATAAAAGAGAGTTTGCTTAAAGTGTAAGAATGCATATTATTTGTTAGCATCAATTCACAGGCTAAATATTGGAAAAATTGATCCAATGTGGCCAAAACTGGTACAGTGGCCAAAACTGGTGCATTTATACTTAGTGCGTTTATAAAAAAAAATTTGATTGAACTAAAAATAATACTTATTATTTATTATACACTTTGCATTTAAAAAATAATTTTTAATTGCACATTCTTATTTAATAATTATTCTATATAGCATTATTCCCAATTTCATGGTTTGCAATCTTCATATTTTTAAATCAGAGTATATAAAAACCAAAAACATTTAAAAGGAAAACTGTATTTCTATGCTATTTTTCTCAAAAAAGAATATTATACATTATAATAATATAGCATTAAATCTAAAAAACGTTTCATCTATGACATTGTATTTAATAAAGTTTTAGCAAAATATAACTTGTTGCTAACTTTTATTCCATGGTCTACATTCGCTGATACATTCTATTTTAATCATAGATTTTATTTATTTCTAAAATTATGTAATTTAACTATTTTAAGTGTGTTCAAGAATATTAGAACATAAATGTCGTTTAAGTTGTGCATTAGCACATTTATATTATGACCTTACATTCTATTGTTTATGAGAGATATACAATTAAAATACAAAATAAGTTCTTTAAGATAGACACAAAATAAATATTACAGTAAACTCTCTGTAAGGCGGACTCTGTGTAAGACGGAAATCTGCCTAACTTGGAAAGATTTTCAAGTCCCAGCGGATCCATAGACATAGAGTAACATTTGTCTAAGGCGGAATATTGTCTACTAGGGAAAAATTTCTCGGTCCCGATTGATTCCGCATAACACAGAGTTCACCAAACGAAAGGATCCCAGAGTTTACTGTATATATAAAATGCATAAGATTTAACATGTTCCACTTTGTAAAATCATAACGCAATAAAAAAAATTCATATTTTCAAATAGATTAATTATTAAAGTGAAATTTTAAAATCAAAGTTTTACAAAAGATTTATAAATTTATACGTTCTAAGTGTTGATTCTAATTAGCTTTATAATTCATCACCTCATTCTCATTTACCATGCAACATGACGCTAGACGATTTCACAAAATTGTAAATAATGTCATGTGATCAAACCATAAGTAACCCTAAAGACACCGCCAACAAGTAATGTTTTGGCGAAGATTTGGCGACAGACACTGTCTACCGGTTGCATTTTTATAGAGACGTATATTTTACAAAGTTTCGGTGGCCGAGCGGTTAGGACACTGCGCTGCCAGCCGCCAAGCATTGAGAACGGCAGAGGTCCGCGAGTTCGACTCTCGCTGGCTCCATTGCACACTCTTTGTGGAGCTCCCGGATGTAATTTCTCTGTGTTGTAAATTTCATTGTGCTATCTCGTCCCTATATATTGACGATGACTTATAAGCGGACCTAGATGTCAAGCACACAAGTCAGATGTATGTGTAAAACAAATAAACAAAGTTGCTGGTTCTGCCGTTCTTCCTCGTGAGTGAAGGTGGTCCCAAGGAAATAACGTCATTTTGATTTTGTGATCATTTGAGGTCATGCCGGCAAAAAGCTGTAGCGAATACCTCATAGCTTAAAACTTAAACAAAGTTGATCATCTTGAAGTTGAAACCGGTATTTTTTTTTTCTTTATTAATACAGATAGGTGCCAAAATTACTGAATGTATTCTCATGTCTAGTTTATGGTTGTATAAATAGTATTAAAAACATGCACCATTTCATCGGTAGGCAATTAGATCTCTAAACGCAAAGAAAACTTTGTTATCTGTACTGTTATTGTATGTGAAAAAACCCAGCAATCAAACATGAAACTACAAAGTACAAAATATATGATATAATCCCAAGCTTTTGCCGTTTTGGCTCAGATGGTTCAGGTGCACTGGATATTCTTTTGGCGCCGAAATGGGGATTTTATGGCTTGGCAATCCAGCAATTTTGTCGATATTTTCCTTCGTCTTGCAACCCGGTAGAAAAGATTGCGTGTGTTGGCACCAGGGTTGGACGGTATTTACCGTCTGATGGTTTTTACCAGTTATTACCATGGTTTTTACCGTCTTTGGAAAAACATGTTTTTACCGTGGTTTTTATCACCTTTTGAAAAACTTAACAGTTTGACTGTTTTTTGTCACTTTTATGAAAATTTATCTTTCAATTTTTCATTTTCCCAAGGGTGAAAGTTTTCCGGGTATTTTATTCCACTATTTCCATTCAGCAATATTCACCTAATTTAGTTTCTGATTAGGTAATTAAAAGAATGTTACATGGAAATAGCAGTTTTTTTGGAATATAAAAAGCCCGGAAGACATCCATCCATGTTTACCAGCTACAAGAATTCAAAATTTTAAAGATATTATTGCACATTTATCATTATTAAAACCTAATACTTATTATAACTATCATTATGAGAATGCACATTACAATATTTATTATATTCATCTTAATGGAGACTAGTTTACTAATTTTTATTGAAAGGAAATGGAAAATGATAAGTACACTTTTATCATATTTAAAAAACCTTATTCATTTTAACAAAAACCAAATGCTTACAATATTAATTATCACATAATATAGTTTGTACAAATGTTAGTACAGTTTACCAGTCTATACCCTTGAAGCCTTTTAGCAATTTATAAAAAGCTTTGTAGCTTTTTGTACACCCTAGTCTATTTCTTAATTTACTGTGGATATGTGAAAAGTTTGAAAAAATTAGCTCTATGGATGAAGAACTATAAGGTATGGAGTGGAGATTCATCATTAAATGTATGAATTCGGGATTCATTTCTTTGTTATTTAGTGCTTTCCACCGAACTTTGGCTTTTACATCTTTTGTTTTAAAGAAGCTGCTGTCCTTCAACTTCATATGCCAAGAGGAGTGAAAGAGAATTTGGCATGAAATCTATGAGCCTTTCCATTTCCTTTTGTGTTTCACTTAATAGATCTTGATTTTTGAGCATTGGATCTGTCATACATGCTAAAAAGTGAACGGGCTCTAAAGCCAAATCAATTTCTTTTTTAACAAGATCTTTATATGGAATTAATTCAGAACAAAGCACTAATTTCAGTCATTCAGAACAAGCATCTGCTCTGACGATTATTTAAGGCTTTGGCTACTTGTAGCTGCTGAAATAGACCCTTCACTTGTTTAAATAATTAGTCATTCACTAATCTTTGAATTCTAATATCAATATCTTTTTCATGATTTTTGCAAATGTCAAGCAATACAGGACTATTCTTATAAATGCGGAGATACATTCTATATGGTTATTCCATCATACTGGCAACTGGTGTTTCACTTATCAGATGATGATTTCGCAAATACTTCTGTATGTCAACGTGTTTAGTAATAGATATTGGAACTTTATTTTCTGCCAGCAAGTTCATCCAATGTGCTGTACATCTATAAACAATCATATTAGAGTACAAGTAAAATGGAAACCCTGCTTTGCGAAACCGATACTGAACATCTATTGTTCTATTTATAGATGGATAATAGAAAATATGGTAAAATTTATGATTAAAGTACTATATCAGCAACTTTAGAGAATTAATTCTTTATTTCCCATCCCTTTATTTATGTATATGTATCAGTTACATGAAAATACAGTTTCAATCAATAGTATTTAAATACAGCTTAATGACTAGTAGAGTTTATTGCATTCTTAGGTTTTTCCCAGGTTTTTACCATGTCCTGGTAAAAACCAGTTTTTACCGGTAAAAAGCCAACCCTGGTTGGCACAGATGTCATATACGCCCCATAATGGCGAGATTTTTTTTTCCGATGCCAATTTGGCGAAAACATCAACAGCCTAAACAACTACATCCGGGTTACCATATCAAGCAAAATAACGACACTTTAGTGCCAGTTATGTACCCGTTGAGCATATGACATTGGTGTCAGAAAAAAATCTTGCCAATATGGGGCGAATATGACATCTGTGCCTGTGTGTTTTACATTAAATCAAGTATTGCAAATTTTATGATAAAATAAGGTACTACTTAGTTATCCCGTCGACCAATTGCGCCAAATTATATAAATTGCCAAACCACTCCCCCAAATTATACAAGTTGACATAATTTTTATTTTAGATAACGAAGGAACAAATAAATTAGTATAATATTAATAAAAATACAAATAAAACGTCGAAATAAAAATCACCTGATGTACACACGTGTAACTTGCTTAAAGTCAAGTGAATGTGACATTTACGATCAACCATTATTGGCATTTAATCTTATAGTTTGGCGATACATTTTTGGTCGACGGGATAACTAAGTAGTACCTAAAACCTGTTTTCTTTATATATAATAAACAGTTTCCTCTATACTAATAAAAGAAAGTTTCACTCTGTGTGTGTGTCTGCGATGACTAGCAAAATCCACAGCACATACGAGATTGAAAATTTCTGTGAGGCTAGCCCAAAGTGCCTCCTGATGCACCTGAGACTCAGAATTTTAAGTTTCTGATAATTAGCTTAATTAATAATTAAAAAACCCAATTAAAAGAATAAAAAACTATTCATGATTCAACTAAAGCATAGATTTTTATTAAACTGCAGAAAATTTCTTCAAACAGCGCAAAGAGAGAGAGAGGGGGGTTTGTTGGAAAGAAGGGTTGCTGAAGGCGATAAAGTTACTGGGCCTTATTAAAGAGGACCGTATTTTAAAATTACCGAGCCTAAAAACTCGAACAGCCAGACGCAAAAAAATTTCCCCTTTCACAAATTCTAAAAATTATTCTGATACCTAAAAAGTTGAAAAATCCATTAAAAATTGATTTCAAAATCACTTTTTAATTACCATTGAAATACAAGCTGTAGAAAGCAGATGTTTGTAATCTTTCAGAGCCCAGACAGCCATCACCAAGAGAAGTAGCATTTTTTCCTGCCCTATAAATTTTTTTAAAATACAGTAGACTCCCTCAAATCCGCACAGCTTGGGACCAGAGGTTGTGCGAATTTTAGAATTTTGCAGATTTCTGGTCATTGCTTTTTTACATTTTTTAAACAATAAGTTAAATTTAATAATGCAATAGAAATTATAACATATGCTTGCAATCAGGGTTGGAAAAAAAACGGGTTTTTTTGTAAAAAACCAAAAAAAACCGGTTTATTTGGTTTAAACCGGGTTTTTTAAAATATAATTTCCTATTGCATACAGATGCATATCTGTTGATAAAATAAACATTTTTGGATATTATATAAGTAATATAACTTTTGAAAATATTTAAATTAAATAATTTAACAGTCAGTTACATAGAAAATTGAAATAATTTCTAATTTAAACATTATTAGTAACAACTATGTCTTATGTTCAAACTACTCTACACAGTGAAACATTGAAAATCGTATGAAAAATCCGTTGATCAATAATATAATAATCAATCAATAAACATTTGATGCAGTTTCATGAATATAATATATTATTCATTGGTTGTTGTTATTATTTTTAATATCCATATACTTCTGGTTATTTTGTTTTCTGAGTGATAACTGCAAGTGTCCAAGTCAAGATTTTTGGCCATTAGATTCAGCTACTAACAGAAAAGATTGATTGGTATTATTGAAATGCTATAACTAGAACTCAATTTTTCCAAGCTGTTATTCAATTTGATATCTTAAGTTACTCTTTCAAATTCTTTAAGGATAATTTTCCCCAATCCCAATCCAGAAAATTTTCTTTTACAACTTAACCAAAATCTTAAAGATCACTGTATTTTGTTATTAAGTGTGGAAATAATCTGCATTTTTTAAATGAAAATATTTTATGCTAAATATTGAATATTATTTATCTATTTTATCTTTTCTAGTTTCACAAGTTTTAAGAAAAATCTTTAGGGTACCTACCAGATATGTTCATCAGCACATGCTACTTTTCATTCCACATGCATAGAAACATGACCTAGGCTCATTATGTCTCATATTGACTACTGAGATGAAGTGTTAAAATTAGAAATTAATTCTATCTACAATTTAAAACAATTAAATTACAAAAAAGAGAAAATATTATATTAGATTTTTTTCTAAAAAAACCAAATGATTTTTTTGACAAAAAAACCAATTGGTTTAAACCGTGGTTTAAACCATGGTTAAAACCACTTGGTTTAAACCGTGCCAACCCTGCTTGCAATATAGTAAAATATTAAAATTATTAAGTAAAGTAATAAACTCTTTAAAAAAAAAAGTAAGATATTTTTTTAAAATGATTAAATTATTAAAAGTAAATTAAAATTAATTCATATCAAAATCATAAAATAAGAAAGTTTTATTTCAGGTCTAGCCAGTCTTAATAACCAAAAAGCTTGATTACTACATAAATATATTTGATAAAAAGATTTGATTACCAATGATATCAGCAATATCTTGATTTTTTTTTAGAAATTTATACTTCATAACAAAAAAAAAAAAAAAACATTGAGTTAGTCATATTATTAAGAATTACATATTAAAATACACATGGTATGGATATGAAACTAAAAAATTCTGTACTTTTTGTCCCTACGTTTGAACTGATATTTTCATTGTTTACATCTGTGATGATGTGCAGATTTTTTAGGCATTTGCAGATTTTAGGGTTGCGGATTTGAGTCTACTATATTGCATTTAGTGATTTGTAATTAAAGCCTCTGTGTGTAATTTTTTTCACTGATTACAAATATGTAATTTCTATATATATAATTTTATTTTTCATAGAAAATTTTACATGCCTTGAATTTAGTAATTTTTTCAAATTTTAATTGCTTAAAAGGTGTAGAGCCAACAGAATGAAAAAGTGTCCTAGCCTGGAATTGAACCAGGGTCATTGACTATACGCCTAGCACTAGCCACAGTCACTGACCCTGGTTCGATTCCAGGCTTGGACACTTTTTCACTCTGTTGGCTGTATGCCTTTTACGCGATTAAAGTTTGAAGAAAATAAAAATGTAATTTCTGTTAAAAATATTCCCAGTAGAACTCTACTTATCAAATAAAAATCTGATATGAGAAAATTTATTTTGAATTTCATTTCCTTCTCCCTGGGTACATTTATACCAACTGCTAGATAAAACCACAGACAATTTTGGACAAGAATTTTTTTTAACATGGTGTAACATTGTTGCCAATCGTGAGGTAATGCATCTATTAATATATTTTGTTGCTATTTTCGAATATCTATATTTTCTTAAAAGTTCATTAAGAACTTTTTATTTTACCAAAAAATCAATTTTTAAAAAGAAAAAAGACTTGCCAACGGCACATTATTTAAATCTAAGGTTCCTCCACTAATATCTTTTTATTTGGTACTTGTGATTTTTTGGATTGATTTTAAAATTTCTGATATTTGATAACACTTAAAAATTTTTATGAAAAAGGTGGAGTTGAATTTCGAGAGGAGTAGGAAATTTTTTTAAAAAACTATACAGTTTTGTACAAAAGCATTTGCCCACTAATTGTTATTTTCCTTTCTGATATTTTGAATTGATTTTAACATCTGAGATATTTGATACCAGTAAAAATTTTGTTAAGAAGGTGGGAGAGTTGAATTTCTGGTGAGGAAGGGAGGGAGTTGCAAAATTTTTTCTTAAATCTGTCATGTTTTCTACAATAAGTATCCTTTATATGTTGTTTTCTAACGGAGACCTCTGGTAAATATTTATTAAAGTTAAAAGTTTCAAAGAGGGGTGTGGGCGAATTCCGGGAAGAAGTTCTTCCTCTTTAAACATTCAGGGGCTGAGAGAGTGGACCCACGGGAGGGGGAGGTAGTTTTTAAACTTTTTCAGAAACCCTCATGTGCTATATTATCAGAAAGCCCTCAGACTACTCTTTCATACTATGAACCTTTCTTCTCACCTAACTCCAATTTGTCCCCTCCCCCCCCCCCCCCCCCATTGTAATTCAGCCTCTAATTAAGCAACATCGAGATTCGATCTCATTTGAAGGCTTGACTGAAAGTGAAACTCCTCAGGGCTATACATATATAACATTATCATTTTAGGGGAGAGGGGTGTCTGGCATATGATGTCGTAAGATATATCTGGGGGGGGGGGTGTTTTCTTATGTATGTCGTTATCATTTTTTATCCAACCAAACTTTTCTTTTTCAGTAACTTTTTCTTTATATCCAAATAGTCTTTTATCTTTTTTATTTTATTATTTTTATATGTTTTTATGAAAATATAAAGCTATTACAAAGCCATTAAATCTTTATAAAATCATTTCATTCTGAAATTCGGAATACCCCAATGTTTGGTATTCCTGTACTTCTGCCATGTGTGCATATAATTTGCTGTTAGAGAAATCAGGAGCGCAATATGTAGCAAATTATATTTGAGTTTACCAGGAAAGACAAAGAATGCTGTCCACTGTTTTGTTGATGAGTTCTCCTTTTAACCTCTCCGGGCAGGGGGCGAGTGCAAGAGCATAATGTTACTTTTGAATACATTATGTAACAATAAACTATTATTAAATACTTTTAAATAGTAACTAACTCTTTTAGATGTTATTTGATATAAATTTATTTCATGTATTGATATTTTATTGACTTCTTGAATCCGTAAAGTATGCGACTAATAAATGTATAATCATATGTGTATATCGCTGCAAGTGTATAAAAAGAATCATATATAGAAGAAATATATTGGGTAGGGGGGGGGGTGTTCAACGAATGATAACATATGATATTGTAAGGGGGGGAGGTGGTCCAAAATTAGAAAAATGTTGATAACGTTATATAGTATGTATAGCCCCTCATGAGCTTTCGATTGGTGGGTGGTGGGGTCTATTTTGACATGGGAGAGGGGGGAAATGGATTTTTTCAGGTGACATACTGTTTTAAAGTTTTTTGTCTGTACATTACTAAGCACCCATCGCCCCCTCTTAACTCATTTTTTTACCACTAGGAGGTGTTTTAAATTTTTAATTTGTTCACTACCAGGGATATGTTTAGGAAAAAATTGGGTCCTTTAAAGGACCTTTCAAAAAATTTTTATTTCAAAACAGGATCCTTCACAAAAATTTTTGTCTCAAAACAGGACCCTTCACAAAAATTTTCACCTTAAAACAAGACCCTTCATAAAATTCTTTGTCTTTAAAGTAGGTCTTACACAAAAATTTTCTATGTCTAAAATGAACATTTCACAAAGTTTATCATTTAAAAGTAAAATCTGACCTGTCACTTTTACATATTTTAAAAAAATATATGTATTTTACATACATATAACTTCTTAAAAATGTATAAACAAGAGCTTGAATATAATAATCATTTCAAATTCACAAAATTATGGCTGGACTTTTCACAATTTCTCAAAAACAGTACTCTGGGAAAAAAGTCTGGGCAGACCCGACTACTACTACATAAAATTTTGTAAAAATTATGAAAAAAATTAAATAACAAATCTTAACAATTAGCAGCTTCTCTCCCATTAAAAATTCTCGGTATGATCCTGGAAAGCTAAACAATAAAGAATGCACAATGAGGGTCATATAACTGCAAATCAGTGTGTGTTCAGAAACAAACAAATGTTGGGTAATTTTTATAATTTTTTTGTGGGCAATAAAATTTGTAAGTAAGATCACATCCAGTTTTACTTTTTAACAATCTTTCTTTTTTTTTTTCCTGGGCGAAGGGGAGGGGGGAGTCTAAATTTAAGAATGTGTCATTTATTTAAATCAACTTTCAATAATCCCAAACTTAGCAGATGTTCTTGAATCAGCGCCAACCTATTCTTTTTAATACCTAAGTGCTGTAATTTGTTTTAATGCTGAAATACAGCACTTCTTATATTTTTTTGTGTATTTGAAATGTATATTTTACACATAAATTTATAGAGTCCATTTTTATGGAATATAATTTTGCAAAGGGCCTGTAAAACAAACCTAATTTTCTTCTCAGTCAATCTCTGGTATAATATCTATTCCATTATTTTTGTGTTAAGATTCTCAAAAAAAATGTTACTATTATTTTTGTTTATAGTTTTCCAAAAGATCATAATCATAGACATTTGTGGATATTAGCAGTTTCATGGAAAGATTGGAGTCCAGCACAACATAATTTACTGTGTTCTACTTATTTCATGGAGGATATGATTAACTAGATGTATTTCCCATACATCAGGCTGAGATATAATATTGTAGTTTCTATCTTTATATATTCCAATGAATCTTCAGAAGGTGAGATATTCATTTTGCTGTGTGATTATACTTTTTAACGGTAAATAATATTAAGTTTGAGTTTTTACCTACAATTACTAATAAGTAGGGGAGAGTCGAGAGGAATGAGGCACTTTTTACAAAAATAAGAAAATCAATTTTGCTTGCCACAAAACAAAAATTTCGATGCATTGAATACAAAATGAAGCACTTTCTAATATCCTTGAGCAGTATAGAAACATAATTTGCCGAAACAGTTTTATAATTAAAGAAATTGTAAATTTCAAAATGTGTTCCATACCTCCCCACTAACAGGGAGATATGAGACAGCTATAAAACAATGTATGATAAGGCGCAAATAGTCTAGTGTCGGCTATACAGTAGACTCCCTCAAATCCGCACATTATCACAGATGTAAACTGTGAAACTTTCAGTTCAGATATAAAGACAAAATTACAGTATTTTTTAGTTTTATATGATTCCATGTGTTTTAATATGTAATTCTCGATAAAATGACAAAACTCATGATTTTATATTTCATATGAAGGAAGTATAAATTTATTTCTGAAAAAAATCAAGATTTATGATATCACTGGTAATCACAATCTTTTTACCAAATATATATGTATTAATCAAGCTTTTTTGGTTTATTAAGACTAGCTAAACGTAAAATAAAACTTTTGTACTTTGTATGATTTTAATGTGAATTAATAGGTTACATTTATGAGGAAAGTTTTGTTGAATAGAATAAACCAAGGAAAATGTATCTTATCTTTATTACGCATATTTCATTATACATTATTGATTATTTACTTGACCTTTTAATAGTTTAATCATTTTCAAAGTTATCTTACTTTTAATCATTGTAGTTTATTACTTTATTGAATTATTTTTATATTTTACTATATTGTAATCATTCATTATAATTTTGATTGCATTATTACATTCAAATTACTGTTTAAAAAATGTAAACAAAGCAATGACCAGAAATCTACAAAATTCTAAAATCTGCATAACATCTGGTCCCAAGCTGTGTGGATTTGAGGGAGTCTACTGCATATACAGTCTAACAAAGATTGTAGGTCGATAATGTCTGTGTTACAATATCAAATTCCAGTCCCATCATCACTGGAAGAAAAATTCAGGATTGTTAATCAGAGATGACATTAAAAAATCATCAGTTCAATTTATTTATATTTTGAAGTAAATGAATGTATTTATAATGTTATAATTAACATACTACCCTCTAGAAATATTTACATATTAGCAATTTACATTCATCTTATTAAAAAGAAGGATTTAGACATGTCCTATTCCTCCCTCTACCTTCTTTTATGTTAATCTTCCTGTATAATCAAAAATTGCTGTTTTTAGGCATAGTTTAAATTATAGATAATATACAGTATAATGTTCCATAAATAGGGAAACTATTACATCTGTGCATAAACAAGTCATTAATATACAGAAAGCATAAAAAATATATGAAGCAAATTTACTTTTGATTCTTGAAATAATCTTTTTCTTTATACAATCGCAAGCTTATGCAGATCAGCTACTTTTTCCAGCTGAAGATTGGGTACCATTGCTTCATCCAATGTGCTATTGATGAAATGTTTAGAATGAATACATAAAGAGAAAGACCTACTGTCCCATTCCACATCACTCTTCCCTACCCTTTGCACACATTTATCAATAAATGCGTTATATTGAAAATAATTTATATATACGTATATGTAATTGTGCTTGTTACTACAGTCATTGTGTAAATCACTAATATTGAAAATTAGTTAAACTGTATCATAGGTTAACCAACCAGATGTGACAGTTATTGCAAAATTTGTAACATCACTAGTGATATGGGGGAGATAGGAGGAAACTAACCAGCTTCCGATATTAATTGACGTAAAATAATTTTTTATGCTCTATGCTTTTAATACCTATAGTTTGGTTCTTTATTGTTCTCTATAAGGCAGATTTTCAGTGCCCATTGGCATGTTGAATGTCTTTTTTTAATTATTATTGAAGCATAATTTCTTTTCAGAACTTTTTTAACAAATAAAAAAAATGTTAAAATATGTCAGACAGAATCTTGTCCACAAACGAATTGGAATTTGAAAATTTTATTTTGCATTTTTTTTACAGTAAACAAAACAGTAAATACTTTGCTAATTTTCATAGATTAATGTTATTTGTCGGCTTTAGCAACATAAAGTACTGTAAAATCCCAATTGTAAGACCCCCCATCCACTTTTAAGTAGTTATGATTTTCTTTTCCATTCCCAAATATAAGCCCCCACCCACCCACTTTTAAGTAGTTGTGATTTTCTTTCCCATTCCCAAATATAAGCCCCCCCCCCCCTTTCATAAACTTTTTTGTAAAAAAGAAATGCTGTAAAATGTCTAAGGGAGATAATTTCGCCTTTGTGGTTTCCATATGTTTTTACATAATGAACCTAACCCCTGTGCATAAATGTCCACTTCCCTTCTTTGCCTTCCCCCCCCCCCCCCTCACTAGCACAAAAAGTTTAATATCTTTAAAATCTTAATTATTTTGTTCTATTTGTTGCTCAATAGTAATTTTTAGTAAATAATCAATTATCTAAATTACACTCCTTCAAAAGTTCCCCTTTCCCCTCTGAATCCTACCCAGCGAAGTTTAGAATCATTTGAAAAATAATTCTGCCCTATTTCTTATTTTGTAGTAAAATGATTTATCTAAAATCTCATCTACATAATATCATATAAGAAAAGTCTTGAAAAACTTAAATGTGCAGAGTTTAAATTAAATTGTGGTGAGTTTCAGTATGGAAGATTAATAAATTTAAATGGGAATTTTGCCAAATTAGTCAGCTATCGAAAAGCTGGCTTCATATATGGCAACTTATTTTTTGCCAAATTTGGCAATATTTCGCCAAGTTTGCCAAAATTTGGCACTATTGTGGTAACGCTTTCATTAGTACTTTTCAACAAATACTGTTTGGTTGTTGAAGCTGATACTGATTTCTCCATAGGAAATCAAACTATAATTGAGTAACCATTATTAAGTAAAGTGTCCCCCCCTCATTGCCCCCCCCTTATGGATCGAATAAAAAAAAATCAATGTCCAGTTCATGTATTGCCCCCAGCAGACTTGTATAAAAACAAAAACTTTCCGCGCACATAAATATTAGGTCAAAAATTTTCCGCAAATTAATTTAATGTTTAATACAATTGTGTGTTATATTATTTTGACGATATGAACTAAAAATCATACTAGATTAATATTAACACAATTATTCTAATTGGTAAACAAATCATATTAGATGTATATTCCCAACTGGGCGAAAAATGTCCGGACCAGGATTCGAAGGTACCGGGTTCCAGGAGGTCCCGGGTTCGAATCCTGGTCCGGACATTTTTCGCCCAGTTGGGAATATACATCTAATATGATTTGTTTACCAATTAGAATAATTGTGTTAATATTAATCTAGTGTAATTTCGTATCCAGCGATTTCTGGAGTTCCATTACCTGAGATTTATTCTGTTGAGCTGAACCAGGTTTCAGACCAGATGCTGTAATCATCAAGGTTAGCTGGGTGAAAAAGTTCGAACAGAATCGTCCGGGATAGCTCAGATGGCAGAGCACTGGCGGCTTCAGCCAGGAGGTCCCGGGTTCGAATCCTGGTCCGGACATTTTTCGCCCAGTTGGGAATATACATCTAACTAAAGATCATAGTTTAAAATAATTGCTATTTAAATTAAAAAACGATTAATATTAATTAAGAATAATTATTTTAATTTAAAAATAATAAAGCAAAAATCAATGATAGGAAGGTGAATTCTTTTTAATTATTTTGAATATTGTGATATCTTTGCACAAAATGCCAGTCACTCTTATAACACTACGGAATTATTCGATTTAACAGCCGTTGCCAGGCTAAATTGTCACTGCAGCCGCCGACGGAAAACTGATCGGCAACAAGTTTTAGTCTGCGGTAAATAGAAATTAAAAAGTCTGTGATGTCACAAAAATGTTTTGAGTCTTTAACTTTGAATTGTGGACAAACAATATATAAATCGTATATAAAATTGGGGAATATTTAAAATTTTTGGTATTAAAAAAAGTTACAAAAACAAAACATACGTTTTTCTTTTCTTAACTTTTTTCCGCAAAGTTCAGAATTTTTCGGGAAATTTTCTACGCACGGC
This sequence comes from Maratus speciosus, assembly GCA_963932465.1. Taxonomy (NCBI): domain Eukaryota; kingdom Metazoa; phylum Arthropoda; class Arachnida; order Araneae; family Salticidae; genus Maratus; species Maratus speciosus. Next base: position 635,932,178 of record OZ010786.1, read on the forward strand.
ATTCGTGCGTGCATCTATATTATATAACTCTGACCCTCAGGAATTCATGTATATTCCAAATTTCAAAGCTGTATGTCAACAGGAAGTGGGTGTAAAATGAACAAGATTTGACTGCCACATACAAACAAACAGAATTGTAAGTTAAAAGAAAGCATGTAAAAATGACCATTTGTTTCTCAATCATTCTGCTTTTTTCAAGTTTATTGCAAGGAGCCTATGAAGTTTTAAGCTAGTAATAAAATGACCATCTGTTAGCCCATACATCCAGGCTTATTACACGGACTGCAAGGTAGTGAGTGATTATGCATAATTTTAGAATAAATAATAGGAACAGTAACTTAAAATCTTTGTAAAAAGTGTATAAGAAATCCATCTTATTGACAGATTTCATTAACGCAGCTCAGAATGTAGTTTGTGAATATTTTTTATTTTAAGAGTATATTTTTTGCAAACATCCCTTGCAGAAGTATCTGCAAATGAGGCATATTTTAAATGTTTTCCTAACATATGTGGAGAAGATGGATTACTGAAGGAAAATTATTTTAAATACCGTATATATTCACATATAAGCCAACCCCCCTATTTTTTATGGCAAAATATTGGAAAAATTATTGACTCACGTCAATAAGCCTTCCTTAAAAAATTACAATATATTTCCAGACAAAAATCACATTTTTAATGAAATACAAAACAAGGCAAAAATCTCTATATAATAAAAGCCAGTGTAACGCTGGGTGGGGCGAATCCATCAATCTTACCAGTCTCCCAGGAAGAGACTCAAGGGGAAAAGGATCCATTCTCCCATTGGTTGACAAGAAACAAGAATCCCGCGATTACTTCTCAATGTTACGAGTCCTGATAATTGAGCAGTAGTAGACACTTCTTCCTAACAAATCAGTGCAAGGCACATCGCATTACACCACCAAAATAAATCGCCAAGTGTCACTTGAGATTATTTCAAGTATTAAGTTGCAATCATATTAAATTTTCTTTGCGACATGTAAGGAATTTTAATTTATTTCTCATATAAAGTGATTCACGGAAAACAATGATATGGTATTTTTAAAAATATCCTTTTTTTTCCTGCAAAAAATTGATAAAACTGACTTTCTTTTAAAAAAGTAATCAATTTAAATATTTTAGGCTTATTATTTTGTAACTTATTTTTAAATTACACATTACTTATATTTTCCTTTTCTATATACAGGTGTATGTAAATTTAAACAATAAAAAAACATCCCATATTTTAAAAGTAAAAAATTAATGTTTATACGAAAAGTAAAATTAATAATTTTTGATTTATAGCTTTGCATCAGGAGGACAGAAGCTTAGGGAATTAAACGGTTGGGATTCAACCCGAGATACTTATTTATTAATCAATATACATATTTTAAAAAAATTGAAAGGGGGAGGGTAAACGATAAAATACAATTTCAAAGTGTTATTAAAAAAAAATAGTATTATTTCACTAGTTGCAGCAGACTGTTTTAATTACGCACTTTTAGTGCATATTTATTAAATTTTTGTTTTATTAAGAAATCTTAATTTTGTTATAGTACTATATTAGCCGGAAAACCTGGTTTACCCAGAAATATTGTAAATGCTAATTGTGTGTTTATTAGAACATAAACTAGCCGAACTTTGCTCATCTAAACGCTTCCATATTGTCAATTATTTTTTTTATCAGTTTTTCAAGTTTTAAGTGAAAAACACAATTTTTACCCACCGTCCTAGGACGGGCATTTACACTAGTAATTATATAAAAATGAATATAATGAACACATCCATTCAATCCAGTTTTTTCACATTTTATCTTTAAATTACTTTTCATAGAAACATCAATTTGCATATTCTAGTCAGAAAGCTCTGTGACGTAGAACTTTTCTCCCAAAATCTGACGTGCATATAAGTCGTCTACCCCCCTTTTTAAAAGCCAATTTTAGGTCAAACTTTTTTGGCTTATACACGAGTATATACAGTAATATATATATATACAGTAGACTCCCTTAAATCCGCGACCCGAAAATCTGCGTACTTTTTCAGATGTAAACAATGAAATTTACAGTTAAGTTGCAGGAACAAAATTCAAGATGGCGCCGAAATCGGCGACTACCGCAATGTTTTTCTTACTAAATTTTTTGTTAATCACTCTCTTTTGGCTATTACAGCTGATGTATTACTAAATAAATGTACATTACTTTTGATTTTGATATAAATTAGCATATCTATATCAAAAATTCCAGGGTTCGAAATGGAAAAATCCACGAACCGGAACGCTATTTTAAAATTATTGTTCACGGAATTTTTTTTTTAATTATAGACAAATTTATTTCTAAACATACAAAGCAGTATAACAGGACTCTAAATAACAATGAAAAAAGTTACAGTGAGCGCAATAAGCTATATATACTGATAATAGCATTAACACTGTTCTCCTTGCTGTCACTAGATGGCAGCATAGGACTTTTGGAATCGAATTGAATTGATTTCATTCGTAATATTTTTATTTTACATAATTATTTTAATAATTACTTACTTTTAAACTAATAAATTATTTTAATATTTTACCTATTTTAATGTTTCACTTTATTGTAAGCATTCATTATAATTTCCCTTGCTTAACTACCAATCAAATTAATGTTTCAAATATGTAAACAAATCAATGACCAGAAATCCGCAAAATTTTAAAATCCGCACAACCTCTGGTCCCAAGCTGTGCGGATTTGAGGGAGTCTACTGTATATATATATATACAGTATAGCTTCTTTAATCCTTAATCATCACGATTATGGTGATTCCACACTATAGAAAATTCCAGATTACAGAAGTTTTGAAACTAGAATGCATTTATATCAATAATAATACAAATATCTGTCATAAATATCGCAATACAAAAATGCAAGGAACTTGATAATTTAAAATAATGGAAAAAAAATAGAGAAAAATTAATAAAAAATGCTCTAAAATATATATTAAAAAATGACATATATTTTATGCAGTGTCACCATTTGTTGTAAATTGCCAAAACTATAACCGTTTGATTTTTTTAAAATTATGATTTGTGATTCATAAATATTTGATAAATAATAGAAATCACAAGAATAACAGACATAACATGAAAAATATTGACACTAATTTTCTAAAACCCCCAAAAATTATAGTGAGTAATGGAAAAAAAATTGATTCAAAATGCTCTAAAATATATACACATTTAAAAAATAATGACATATATTTTATGCAGTGCCGCCATCTGTTGTAAATTACCAAAACTATAACCGTATGATTTTTTTTTAAAATTACGATTTGTGATTTATAAATACTCGATAAATAATAGAAATCACAAGAATAACAGACATAACATGAAAAATATTGACACTAATTTTCTAAAACCAAAAAAATTTATAGTGAGAAATTTAAATAAGACTTACAATTAATTTAAAAAATAATTTTATAATTACATTAACATATTTAAAAATAGTGGTATATACATAAGTCTAATGTTTAAAAAAAAAAATTAGATATATAGCATCTACTAATATCGAAGTAAGTCATAAATTAAATACTTAAAAGAAATAATAATAAAATCAGATTTTGCAATGTTTTGGTGTCATCTTATTTTTGGGAAAGAAAAATATTAACATTAATTCTGAATTTTTACAACTTAATAGTGAAAAAGACATCTATATTGCAAATGCAATTCAAAAAGTTATTACAATTTTAAAATTGAAAAAAAGTTGTAAATTGTAGTATTTTCATTTTTCTTAATCATTTTCTAAAATTCATTCATGTATGTGTTATGGCACCATCTCTGATCTTTAATTAAAAATAGAAAAACGAATAAATGTACCAAAATGTCCTGATTACAGAAGTTTCTGGATTAGAGATGTCCGGATTTAAAGATGTTATACTGTATATGAACTTTTCTGCATTAATGAAATTTGCAGTTAGGTCAGATTTTGAATATTTATCTAGCTCTAGCATTATGCAGAGTAGATGAGTTGTTAATGAAAATAATAATAAAAAATATGTAAAAAAATTTCTGCAATAATGAAGTCTGCAGAAGAGGTAAATTTTTAGTCTTTCCCCAGCATTGTTTAGAGAAAAGGGTTGCTATTGAAAATATTGATAAAAAAATATAAAAATTTCTGTAGTAATAAAATACATAGATAAGGCATTGTTTTTAATATTTTTCTTGCATCACGTAGAGAAGATGGGTTTCTGAATAAAAATGATTTTTTAAAAAAAGAGAAGAAAACTATTCATGCATCTGGTTTATAATTAAGGCTAATAATCATTTTATTTTATATATAAAATTTGCCACACCCTTATGTAAAGATGTACAAAATAATTCAGGCAAGACCCTTTTATCATGTGTTTAGATAATCATACTATTCAGCTTGATTACTAATTATTATTATTAAATTAGTATGGTGCTGGTCAAAGTTAGAATTTTTTTCTAGAACTAATTAAACCTAGGGGCTGTTCATAAATGATGTCACACTTTTTTTCAATATTTTTTATCCTCTTCCCTCCATATGTCACAAAGTGTCACACTTCACCATCCCCCCCCCCCCCCCCCCCAATTTATCCCATGTCACACTATATTATATAAACATATATTGCGGTTCAGAAACAAAGCACTACGTTATAGAACATATATTCAAATTTTATTTTTAAAATTTAACTATGTGCTTGAATGACATTTGTGAGCATTGCAATAAAAACGATTTGTGTACTTCTTTTGTATGAAATAAGATTAAAGTTTACAACAAAAGACATAATTAATATACATTAGTAATAAAATATTAATGTGAAAGATAAATTGAAAATAGTAGTATTTTGGAATTTTAATATATTTGGCTTTAAACTTATCTTTACTTTTTGAACACAAAATACTTTGAAACAGATCGATTTTTAAAAAGAAGCCTCAGTATTAGTTTTACTTAAATGGAATTGCCATCACATTTCATTTGCCACATTAATATGAACATTTATATTTATTTACATTTTATATGTAAACATGTTATCCTGCTGTATACAAAAAAAAAAAAAAAAAAAAAAAAATCAACCTGTTTTGCCACTGCCAGTTCTGTCACTCACCCAGGTGGGGCAACTTATCTTTTGTTGGACATTTCAAGTATGTGACTGGAGGAGGTGTCTTCTAAGTGAAGAATTTCTGCTGTTACCCTATTCTAAGAACCTACACTGAATGCTTTTTTTTTAAAAAAAGAAAGGAATATAAGTGAAAATAAGACAAGTAAAAATTAGATTTAAAAATTCAAAAAACCCAACTGCGTAAAAAGCGAACTAATTAATTAGTTCTCATCCATGTGAAACTGTTTTTTATATTACTTACCTATTTTTTTTTATTTACTTGTATTAATGACTTTTAAGTTGTGTTTAATTGTGAGTTCCTATCTATAAACACTGTTTTGATGAGGTCTATAGATGTCTAGGATGGTTAGAGTTGCGTTAAAGCTAGAGATCCTACCTACACAACTTCCTGGTTGTGTCATGTTTAAACGGAGCTTCTGACTGTAAAATAGTCAATGAAGTGCTGTCTTCATTTTGAAAGACCTATCCAATGATAGGCCACTCAATAGGGTGCGTAATTTTTTTTTTTTTTAGTCTCTACCGCCATTTTGAATTGATAAAAACAAAACCTAGCTTATAACCATCAGACGGTTAAGACGAATCGATAAAAATCTCATTCATTAAAATCCATCCAGCTGTTGGGATGTTTTGAGGGTATAAAGAAATCCAGATACGCGTGAAACACATAACCCTTCTTGGCAGTTGGGTAATAAATCATATCGCTCATCCGCAAGAAAAGTGACATATCGATATCTCACAAAAATTCATTTTGCGTTTTATTACACTAATGGGTGTGTCATAGTGTATCTTGCTACACAAACAGTTTCATAAGTGCATGCAATTACACAGAAAATCCCTTTATTACGCTATATGTTCTTTTGTGACCACAGAAAAGAGGTGGATTGTGTGGGGGAGGTAAAATGACCCAACCCTCCTAACCTCATCCTACATCTTCTATCTCAAGGGTTTTATGCTTTAATGCATGTTTTGAGCATTCATGTTTTGCATTCATGTGCTGAGTTAAGGGCTATACTTTCATGTTTCAGTAAAATCATGCAAATTTTCCTTTTGCCTCTCCTGTGAAATTTGCTTTTGTCGAGATGTGTCACTTTTCCTGCGGGTGAGTGATATGAAAGTTGTTTTTGCCCCAATTTAAAAAATGCCGTCAAATTCTGGTAATTTCAAAATAACTTCAAAATTTAATCTGCTGATTTGAAATGCTTTTATTTTAACCAAAATGTGTGATGTCTTGTTTCTTCTTACCTCCTCCCACCCCCTTGTCACAAACTGTCACAATTTCACGAGCCCCCTCCTCTCCCTCCAAGCATGACATCATTTGTGGACGGCCCCCTAGGGCCTATTGATCCCCAGTATGCAAGTGTAATAGATTATTGTAATTGAGAAAGCAGTAATAATTCAGAAAACTGTTAATCTAAAAAACTTTTAAATTACAATTTTTTATATATATAAAAAGAAATATTTTACATCAACACAAAGATTTCCAAAAGTCTGAAGAAATTCTCCAACACTAGAATATTTTTCCCTATAGAACACCTGTCAAAGTTGCTTCAACTCTTACTTGTCTGGTTAAGAAAGTATAATATATAAAACACACAGAAATGCGTAGAAGCATGTAATAGAACATTTACACTTGTATTTAAGATTTATACTTTTTTTTTTTTTTCAAATGTAAGAATAATATTTAAATGTACAGTCGTAGAAAAAATAAGTAAACATCCTCTGCTAATTCTGCAACAAATTATCGTAGAAGAAAATTACAAGTACCAAGCAATTGGAAATAAAGTCTACTTTTAAATAATGTATATAAAATTTGCTTAAGGGGTGCCATCTACATAACAAAATGAACCAAAACTTTGTTTTTTCAATAGCGATACCCAAGTTTGTCACCATAAATAAATTTTACACTCTTCAATTAGCCTAAATCCAGATTTACATTAAATTCGTATGATTTGTTTCTGAGAAATTATTTTAAAATGAGCCTATTTTAGGGTCTGTATCCAAATTGAATTCGGTACTCGATTGTTGAAATGCTACAGAATGCCTATGTCACTTCTGTTAATGTATTATTTCTTGCCAATATGAACATTTCACTCATTTAATATGTTTCAACTATTGCCAGCCTGAATATTTCTATAAAATGAGTAAAATATATTTTTTCATATTATGCTTTTCTGCACATCATAGACCATAGATTGCCTTAAACCATCATTTTGATGTTTTTTAATGATAATTCAAAAACTACTCGAAAGAAAAAATTTGAAATTGAGAATTTGCACAGAGCAGGACATAATAAATATAAACCTACCAAAAAAATTGTAGGTTGCAATTCATATATTTTTCGAATGTTAATTTCATAATTCATATTATAAAATTTTTAAAATTACAAATCCAGTGTATTTATGTTTGGGGTTTTAGTATTATAACATCACTAGGGCTGGATTATTTATCAATATATCATCAAATATTGATATTTTTTAATTATCGCAATAACAATATCCGAGCTCTGACTCTAAGAATATATCTCAATATCGATATCTATATCTAAGGTCTCCATACAGGCATATTCAGAAAAATCTGAAAACATTACAGAGTGTTCTTCTCATGTGAATATATATGTTTATAAAAAAAAATTCGCGGAACCTCGATAGAACGTTCGTAAAAAAATAATGAAAATTTCGTTTATTTGGCGATTTATCGTCGGTTGGCGATGAAATGAAATTTCGAAAAATGCTTTTTTTATGTCAAATACTCTTTAAGATAAAAATGTTTCATATTGAACTTGTTTAAATAAATTAATGTAAATAACTTTAGTTTTGTCAGTTTTAGTTTTATTTAACTATAGTTTTGTCATATATATATATATATTTATAATGAAAGTTAAATATCAAATTTTATGAATTAAAACAAAATTAAAATAAAATTGTTTCAATACCTCAAATTAAGTCCAATTCCGATGTCCAAAGCGATATAAGTAAGCGTCCTATCTTAAATGGGATAGGTAACCGCAAGATTAAAGGCGAGGTCACGTCAATCAAGGTCATACGCCACCCAGCGGACGGAGTGAACTACAAGAGGATTACTAACTTCTTTCTCCTCTGTGGATGATTTGTAAGTTCGATGTCTATGAAATAACTATGCGCACGCGCAGCCGTAATTTTATTCGTTTGTCGTCTGCAGTACTTAATTGTTGGAAGTAGAGATATAATTCGATTTATTTATTCCTCATTATTTAATTTATTAATTGAAGTTAGTAATTTAAACAAAATCAGTTCTTTTAAGAACTTATATTATTTGGGAAAATGCCTCGTTGGCGTTCTAATTATTGCAGTTTTCAAAACTGCAAAAATGACTCTCTATCTGAGAGAACTCATTTTTTTTCGCTCCTCAAAAGAGAAAAACAGGTTAGTTTTGTGTTTTATTATAATTTATAAAAAAGTTAAAATATTATTTAATATATATTATTAAATGTCAGTGATTTTAATACATTCTATATGAATTATGTTTTTGTAATGCAATGAACAAGGACATATAAAAATTAGTTAATGTATGTTAAGATAGAATTTTACAGCAGCGTTTTTAATTCAATTCCTGATAAGATAAAGTTATAAAAATTACATAAATATGTGTATTTCCAATGAGAATTAAACGTTTTATTACGCTTAGAGTTTAAGTATAAATTATTTAATTAATTTTAAGGCATATTTTTTATTTACCGGGCGCAGGCGATAAATTGCCAAATATTCTCTTGATCGAATTGTATTTATAATATTTAAAATAGAAGCATTTCATTCATTCCATTTAAAACCCATTTAATTTTACATTAGGATCCACTTTAATTTAAAATGCAAGCAGTAATTCTTGTACTATTAAACTAGCAATAATTGATTATTTATAGTTTTAAATATTTTGAGAATTTTAGACAACAGCTTTAAAAAAATTCCTAAAATCGACAAATTACTTTTTTTTTAAAAAAATCTAGAAATATGTCGGTCATTGTGTCATATCCGGGAAAAATAGTTTTCATGGGATACCTGCACTTCGCACAGGTGAATAACATTGCAGAAAGCATACAAAGTATAGAAGAAACTTCAAAAATTGGAATAAAATATAAAATATTTACAAATAGTACGTGGTATGCTCAATTAAACATTTATTATCTTACACCGGTTTTTCGTAGGGGTAAAATGGATAACTTTCCGCAATCGGCTGATAGCCATGATTGTCGTCAAATGAGAAAACAGTATACAATTGTAACTGTATAAAAGTTAAATAACGGTTAGAAAATGAAAGTAACTTTTATCGAAATAACCCAATTGCGGAGCATTCTCCAAATTTGAAAAAGGCTTATGAAACACACAACAATTGCCAATAACTGAAAACTATAGACTAATAAGCTCGACGTAGCAGTTGTTGTTCGGTAGCCAATAATTTCAAATTTCCCTTTTAATTTTGTCCGGTTTCAATTTTTTTTTTTTTTTTTTTTTTTTTTTCAATCTGGCTTCCGCAAAAGAGTCGGAATAAGTAGTAGAAAAAAGGGCTGCGGACGGAGATGGGCGAATTGAACGTATTAAAATCACTGACATTTAATAATATATATTAAATAATATTTTAACTTTTTTATAAAAAATTATAGGGCTGAAAATCACGTTTAAGATGCTTAAAGGTTTTAAATACTTCTCTTTTGCAATTTCCCAACCAGCTGGTATATTTTAGAAATCGTAGTTTGTTACATAACTTACTCAATTGTTGTACTTGTATATACAGTTGTAACAACCATAAAGAATGTTTAAGGATTTATCAGCTACGTTTAGATAACGTAAAATTAATTTGCTAATTTATAATCAAGTTGTAAAAATACTAAAATGTTGTATTGTTACTAGAAACAAATCCATGTACATAATTTTTATTTTTCTAGCATATATGGGGGAGAAAAATCGATTAAATTTTTTTATCTTTTCATATATATGAACAGGGTTAGATTAAATAAACAGTGTAAAAAAGTACTTTTATGTTAGTCGGCCGCAGTTCATAAACCGTCAAATATTTCCACCCATCACCAGCGTTTATGTTGCTTCATTTCATTCAAAATATAAAATCATGATTTTAAAAATATACTCGTCATTTGAAAAACATAACTTTATTTAAAATACATACGTACTGGTATATTACATCAATTTAAAAGCATGCTTTTCGCTCATTATATTTAAAGTACATTTTTTTCTAATAAATAATAACATAAACCCAAGGTGGGCAAGTTTCTTCCAATGTGGAAAAAAACCTGGAAAAAAACATGGAATTAAAAGTTACGCTTGTAACTTTTATAAACAAAAATGGTTTTCTTTTAGCCTGAATAGCTTGCATAAAATTCAGGTCTATTTGAAGATATTTACAATTTAAGAGTTATAGGCGGAAAAGCAGACAAAGCCATTTTAGAGAATACCTGTTAAAATTTTAATCGTGAATTTCAAATATTTACTCACTCATGGAAGATTAACCTTGTTTACCAGATTTATTGCAAAATATTTTTGTTACAGCTTGTTTTGATAAAAATATATGTATTTAAAAAATAGTTGCAATGTCAGTTTAGTTTCGGGGCAAAAGGCAATACTGTTTACGTAGCATTAGTGCTTTTTCTCATGAAATTAAAATGACATTGCGATTTTTTTTTTTAATACACATATTTTCATCAAAACAAACTGTAACAAAAATATTATGCAATAAATCTGGTAAACAAGGTTCATCTTCCATGAGTGAGTAAATATTTGAAATTCATGATTAAAATTTTAACAGGTATTCTCTAAAATAGCTTTGTCTGCTTTTCCGCCTATAACTCTTAAATTGTAAATATCTTCAAATAGACCTGCGCACGAGATGCGCAGAGATATTCTGTCATATATGACGTCATACAAAAAACCCGCGTATTTGCGTTATTCACTCCATCCACAAGATGGCGCAGCTGTGTCAATTTACGGCAGATTCCAGCATTAACTTTGTACGCTTACTTATAGCGCTTTGTCCGATGTCTTTCCACTGTCGATTCAATTTTGTTACTATGGAAACGACGAATTCTTTGATATTGAAACCAATAACTGGTAAATGAATCTTGCCTTTATTTTTTAATACGATTAAATACATGGAATTATTTTTTACATATGAAATTGTTTTTAAAGTAATAAAATTAAATAACAAGCAACATAAATATGTAATACGAAAAAATGTATTCATTATACTCTTTCATTGTTTATATTTAAATCCAATAAATACTTTTTACACGCATTCTAAAAATCAATTAACAAACAATTTTCAGGTGCATTAAAATCGTTTGCTTTAGGCGAGGAAAAGTACTGCTCGCCAAATCGCGTGACGCTTTCGTCTTTTTGCGCCAAATACTCGAAAGTATTTTATTTTTTTACAGACTTTCTACTGTAATTCCGCCGCTAAATTTGACTGATCCTTTATTACTTACATAAGTAGTTTAATTGGTATTTTTTTTTCAAAATATTCTGAGTATGCCCAGTAAGGAGACCTTCCTTGTAGGTTTTTACTCTAACCAATAATCCCAAGAACATTTTTTTTACCGCAACGCAACTTCAAATACCGAAAAAAGCACCGAACACTCAGAACCATTATCGCAACATCCTCTACTTTCAATCATTTCTTTTCTGTCATTCATTCCCCACTTCTTTCAAATCACAGTATCCCCCTTCCAGTGATTATATGTCTTTCGTTAATACTATTCCAATATATCCCAGTACATTCCTACATCCTTTTGTTTTAACTGCAAATTTTGCTGTCCGTTCGTTACTGAATAATGAATGCTGTTATCATCCGTGTTTTAATTCTGCTGCTGCTATTGGTCTAGACATATTGCAATACATCAAGCGATTGATACATTTCAATAACATGAACAAATAAAATACGTGCTGATTATTGTGGATTCTGTAGTATTATTATACTTTAGCAGCTGAAAAATTCGGCTGTAGAACAACTAATCAGAGTCTGCTATATTCCCTGTAGGAAAAATTGACTTTTCAAGGGCAAATTTCCTCTTTTCATTATCCCTTTGTTGGTCACTCCTTGGCCCTTATCTTAGGTTAGTAACTATGGTAGTAAAGGGAAAATGAAAAGAGAACATTTGTCCTTGAAAAGCCTATTTTTCCTACAGGTAGTAAAGAAAGTAATACTAAAGTTTTTATTTCTGCTTTTTTCCATGACATTGGCGAAGCCTCTCTGTTCGTGCATTGATTGCTTCTGACTAGAGCTTCCTAGCTAGAAACATCTACGCTACGCTCAATGATCATTCGCATTATCTTCTCTGTAGTATTATCGGCAAAATGAAGGTTTCCAGAGTGAATTTGTTATGCCCTGTATTAAAATTTCAGCTTAAAATGAATATTTATATATAAAAAAAAAACAATTAGTATTAAGCTATTATCAAATGTGATTTGAAGACTCATATTTCAAAAGGGTCAAAAGATACAATGTTCCATTCATGTAGTAAATAGATTGGAAGGTATAAATACAATGAAATTTGATTTATTTTTATTCATTAGCTCCCGATATGCTACTACTTTCAGGCAACAATTAAACTGTTGGCCCTAACAAATAACGTTACATAAGCCATCCGGAAAACAAAACAGATGTTTCATTGTACGGTTAAATACTAAAGGGGGGGGGAAGGGGGGCTGACCCCCCATCCTTAATTTTGATAGATGGGTTTTTCATGCAGAATTATTCGATTTGCTCCAAATTTGGTATACCGGTTTATTATGTTAAGGAGCTTCCCTGATTAAATTTGGAGGTTCATTACTTAAGTATAAAGGAAGGCTGACCCTACCTTAATTTAGATAAACAGGTTTTTCATGCAGAATTATTCGATTTGCTCCAAATTTGGTATACTGGCTTATTATGTTAAAAAGCTGCCTTGATTAGATTTAGAGGTTCATTAGTTAAGTATAAAGGGGGGAAGGGGGCTAGACCCCCCCCCCCCCCCTTAATTTAGATAAATGGGTTTTTCATGCGGAATTATTCGATTTGCTCCAAATTTGGTATACCGGTTTATTATGTTAAGGAGCTTCCCTGATTAAATTTGGAGGTTCATTAGTTAAGTATAAAGGGGGCTGACCCCCCCTTAATTTAGATAGATGGATTTTTCATGCAGAATTATTCGATTTGCTCCAAATTTGGTATAACGGCTTATTATGTCAAGGAGCTACCTTGATTAGATTTGGAGGTTCATTAGTTAAGTATAAAGGGGGGGAGGAGGTCTAGACCCCCCCCTAATTTAGATAAATGGGTTTTTCATGCAGATTTATTCGATTTGCTCCAAATTTGGTATCCCGGTTTATTATGTTAAGGAGCTGCCTTGATTAAATTTGGAGGTTTATTGGTTAAGTATAAAGAGGGGGCAGCGGCAACTCCTCCCCTTAATTTAGATTAATGTGTTTTTCGTGCAGAATTATTCGATTTGCTCCAAATTTGATATACCGATTTATTCCGATATGGCACTTCCTTCATTAGATTTGGAGGTTCATTGGTTAAGTATAAAAGAGGGGAAAGGGGGGCATGTCCAATCCCCTTAATTTAGATAAGTGGATTGTCATTCAGAATTATCCAATTAATTTTATCTTTTTTTCTATGTTCATTCTGATAAGGAGCTTTCCCGATTAGATTTGGAGGTTCATTAGTTAAGTATAAAGGGGGGAAAGGGGGCGTTGGACCCCCCTCCTTAATTTAGCGATATGGTTTTTTTCATGCAGAATTATCTGATTTGATTAGATTTGGAGGTTCATTGGTTAAGTATAAAGGGGGGAAACGGGGGCTAATCCCCCTTCATTTATTTTTTGAGGGCATTATTCTTTGAAATAAGAGTATAATGTACAATTAATGTGAATAGCCTGTGAGCTCAATGCCATCAGTTTAACTGGGCACTTTTCTTTTTATTATAGATGTTGATTAAGACTGGATCGTGAATGTGGAATTCTTCAGCGGATGCAAATGACATCCTTTTATATAAGATAAAAGCGTGCGGTGTATTTCGTCTTAAAACTGAAATAAGTATTGTAGAAGTGCATCATTTTCACTCCAGTGGCTTTAAAATTCTTCACAGATGGAAATGTCCCACTTTTAAAAATAACGCAATTGGAATCACACACTAATAAAAATGCAAAGCTTTACAAATATTTAGAATGTCTTTATATAGAACAGCAATGACCTTTATGTTAAAATAATATTTGTTTGAGAGTTAGATTAATCAATATAAGATACATTTTTTTATTGTAACTAATTTTGCAAGTGTGTTATAAATTAATGAAACAGTTCCTTCTTAAACATTTTCTTTCATCAAAATTCGATGGGTTCCGCCTAGTAATAATAATGACAATTTGTTTTCCTCAGTGGACGTGACACTAAATTTTGAAAAAGCAGAATTCCTGCTTGTTTATTTATTTATATTAAAATGGGTTGATAACTTAGAAAAAGATTGAGAAACATTTATGCTGTACCATCGAATTAATGTAATCTGGACCATCTAATTATATGTACACTAGCGGGCTCTGCCCCCTAGTGTACCTTTTTTGGTAAATTTTAAATCTTGTTGCCGTTGCATAATCGTGCAAAAGTTTATTTATGTGACTAACTTAAATTCTGCTGTCTTTGATTAAAAAAAATGGTGCTTGAACTAAAATTAAAAAATATATATATATTTAGATTTAATAAGCTAAAAACAATACTAAAAACTGGGAGGGCACCTACGGGCAGACAAATTAAACTGGAACGAAAGGTAATAATCTAAACTATTTAATCGTATCAAAAATTGAGCTTATTCGTGCTCTATCATATAACTTTTTCTATATTAAAACTGAAAAATTGTAAAAAATACAGTTTTTTTGCGATATTAAATATGAAATAACAGCTGACATGTGCAAACTTTATGCACACAAATCTGATAAAATAAAGTCCATATTTTGTTCGGAATCGTCCATAATCGAGCAGTATATTTTATTCCGCTTCAAGTAGCAGATTAAAGAACTATACTCATTGATTGATTGATTCATTCCCAACTAAGAAGCACCAACTTTGTGCTAGTCTATGACCATACAATTATATTTATATAAAAATCAATAGCAGGGTACAACGCCCTAACTATTGAGCTATAACAGGCAAAAAATAAATTATGCTAGGATAAACTTTTAAAAATAGACTTTTGGCCAGCTAGAATCGACAAATCACCCACCGTGCGCTGGTCTAAAAATAGATCTGAGAGGGGGGGAAAAGCTGAAATAAAACTATCTGTTAGCTTTCGGTAAAAAGAAAAATAGCGCTTCAAACGATGCGTTGAAAAGTAAACAACATTAAAGGCGCATAAAGAACGAATGCAAAAAGGAAATGTGATTTTAACATCACACCTACTGTCTGTTATATGATGCCTGTCTACACTATGCCAACTACCTGACTGTTATCTATCTGTTTGCTATCTGTCTATACTCTGGCAACTGGTTGTCTGCTATTTGCTGCCTGTATGTATGTCTGCTATCAGAATATGTATGTCTGCTGTATGCATTCCAGAATAAAATCTCCCTCTAAAGTCGATGTGGAAGAATTCTGAAAATGTGCCATATCCCATCTGAAACGTATTCAGAACTTTGCCTAATGCAAAAAAAAATAAAGGAAGACTTTGAGACCTTTCTGGAAGATTGCGTTTCACTCTTTGTTTTCCTCCTAGTGCCTAGTGCTCTTTGCTGTCGATATACGCAGTAGTCACGTCGTTTCCTCGGTCTTCTTGGACATCAGTAGCACTAATGCTTCAACCAGGCGGGACATTTAACTTTTTGCGTCTTTATCGAACCCGACGTTTTGTTATTTTTCCCCTCTTCATGTTCAATTCTTCCAAGAACACTTTTCCCACGTGTTCCGTCATCGATCCCAAGTTTTCTTCGAGGTAAGATTTTGGAAGGAATTCCAAAACTTTGTTTCTATTTAGTGGATAGATTACGAAATCCCGACTTCGGATTCTTCTCGATATGAGCTCTTTTAGAAGAATCCGAAATTCGTCCTTACGTTTGTGCATCTACTACCAGAGGTAATTTTTTTCAACTTGACAACACTCCTCTTCAGTGGGATTTTAAAGAACGGAAAAAGGCCACATCAAGCAGCTGCAGGAGATGACTCGAATTTGAAGGAAATGCGAGATAAACTTAATTTTATTTTTCTCACAAAGACGTAGCAATTCTAGATCTGTATGAGAGCTTAACTTGTCCCCAATGATTGCCTTTGGACTATCTTGCGTTCTCATAACGTTTCACGTCTATATTGACACTGAAAACAAAAAATATATCTTTAATTTTTAAACGGTAACCTTGTGGGGCTAATTTACGAGAGGGTAGAAAAACACACGTCACAAAGTAGACCCCATCAAGTGTCTATACTTTGATTATGCTGCTATATCTCATGGAAATGTCCCTTGACAAAGGTTATATTACTCTATATTCTAACTGACACAAGAACAGAAAAGAATATTTACTTGTGTTAAGAGATTCTCATTCACTTCAGCACACAAAGTTTCCGGCTTTCGAGACAACAACGCAGGAGCAGGTCAAACCTTACATCAGCCAAAGGGAACAAGCGAGGTTTTAGAGTTTCCGGCAATGGTCGTTAGGTGATGTGGCACACCATACTAAGAGGTGGCACTTCTGTTTGCTTTCCTGCTATAGCGGACTGAGCGGGAGATTCGAAATATGAAAATTAGACCAGGTGTGCCCATCTTACGGTATCTTATGAGTAACTACCATGCCTAATTTCAAGTTCCTTTTAAATTTCGAATTTTTTAGGAAATGTTTTTAGAGATCATTTATAAGTAACTACCATACCTAATTTCAAGTTGCTAGCCCCTGCATTATCACAAAAAACGCAATTTAGAAGGATTTGTGCTCCTGTGGTAAGTGGCACCGACATAAAATAGAGCCTATGTTTGAGCAAGGGGTGTCAGCATCAATTTCCAACCATTACTTTTGAAATCGATTTGATATTTCCCGAGATTGCTTACAAATCGGCATTTAGAACTTTCTAGAACGTTTTTCGTGCATTTTAATCCCTTTTAAATTTCGAATATTTCAGGAAATGTTTTTAGAGATCATTTATATTTTATATGTAACTACCGTGCCTAATTTCAAGTTGCTAGTCCCTGCAGTGTTACAAAAAAATGCAATTTAGAAAGTTTTTTGCTCCTGCAGCAACCAGGTGGTAGTGACATCGACATGAACTAGAGCCTATGTTGGAGCAAGGGCTGTCACCATCAATTTTCAACCATTACTTTTTAAATTGGTTTGGTACTTCCTGAGATTGCGTAGAAATTGCAATTTGGAGCGTTTTTAGAACGCCTTTCGCCCACTTTGACACCGACAGAAAATTGAGCCTATGTTAGAGCAAGGACTGTCAGCATCAATTTCCAACCATTACTTTTGAAATCGGTTTGATACTTCCTGAGATTGCTTACAAATCGGCATTTAGAACGCTTTTAGACCATCTTCATCCTTTTTAAATTTCGAATTTTTTTTTAAGAAATGTTCTTAGAGATCATTTATATCTTATAAATAACTACTGTCACTGATAGTTTAATACAAATGTATCATCTAGCACACTTACACTAGCAGAGGTTGATTCATAAGGTCAACATGCAAAAGGGAAACGCATTTGCTGGTTAAGATTAAGCTCTAACTAAATAAAAAGTATTTAAAGCAAATAAATTAAAAAAGGTATGCTTAAACTGCATATAAACTCTTTATAATGTTCTGTTTAAATAAAACAACCAATAATCTAAAAATAAAGATACAAGTTTAAAAAACAAAATACTTTCATTAAAAAAAAATACATAATTAAAAATAAAGCTTTATATTTCTTCTTAATGTAACTGAAACGTTATCTGACATTACACAAACAATATGTTTATTGCTATTATAATTTTATCTTTAGCTTACAAATTAAAAACACTATGTAACTACTTGAAGGCAAAGACGAAACTGGAACAGTGTTTAAGCCTGAATTTAACTGTTACTTTAAACAATTTCACTTTAAAAATTAATTTCAATATTAACTTTATCAATTCAGTTAAACTCATATTACTTTAAACAATAACTATATTTAACTTTAATAAAAAACTTTAAGTTTACTTTAAATGATAACTTATTTCACTTTAATAGAAGACTAAGTTTACTTTAAACACGATTTCAACCTATTCTTAAACAGGTAAAAGCATACATAATAAATAGAACAAAGTTATCTTAATGAACTTAAAATGGACATCGTAATTAAGCCACTTAATCTCCAGCACATCATAATAGTTTCAAGTAAATAAAAGATCCTGTACTAGAGATTTTATTTTATCCTTTTAAAGAGATGTTGCTTTAGATTTTAAGTCGTTATTTTATCTATATAAAATCAGCCGTATCAGTTTTTAAGTACTTTGCATGGATGCAAAAACTCAGGCCGTGAGATACAATAATAAGTCCAATATATGCATGTGACGTTTTATTAAAGATAGGCGAGCAATGCAATATTTCCGCGGCATGACTTCCGGTATAGGAGACAAATACTGCATTACATCTTTACAGCACTACTGTCAGAGATAGAATACTGCCAGACAGATTTGATTGTAGGTGCATCGAGCCGCAAATGCTTGAACTTTGCACAATTATAACCCCAAAGTATACGTCACAACGGAAATTTTGAACTCAATATCAGCCCAACGATTCATTAGCTTACGTAACGGAAATTTTAACGAACAATATGATATGGCAAGGCTGGGCAACGGGAAACTTATATTTAGAAGAAGCAGGGCAGGCATTAATCAATGCCTGGCGCTGAGTTTAATATAAACAGGATAGATTACAGAGCCGAAAAGGCATTTGTAATGATTATCAAACTGAGCATTAACAATAAGTGTTTAAATTACTACTGCAACAGAGCATATGGTCAAAGAATATTTTTTTATTTATTTATTCTCAATGACAAGGAAAGTATGCACATTCAGTTACTGATTGTAGGATAAGAAAAGATTTGTTTTTGATTTATTTTATTACCGGCTTTGGGTGAACTTGGGAAATTAAAGTGACTGAAATTTAAAGCGCAAAAGAGAAGAAGAAATAGATATATTCTTTTTAGAAAGGAAAGGAAGTTTTGATTAAATTCGTAATTGTGAAAGGGGGAGGGGAATTTAATTTTTAAAAGTCCTTTCGGCCAGTGCCGGAAGGAAGAGGTAGCTTTCATATTTCTTGGTTTTAAAATTTTGAAAGTTTTACTCGAAGCTAATTTCACTCCAATTATAAGAAGCTAAAATGCGACGAACTCGATAAGAGAATATTCGTCAATACTGAATTTGAATGAGGATTGCGCCAAATTATGGCAGCTAGTAGCTTACCTACTAGCCGCCCTTGGCGACCAGTTTGGTCTCCCTTAAAATTTATGTTTGTGAAAGCATGTTAAGCATTGTATCATGTTATTTTTATCCATAATTTCATTTACTTTGACTCCCTTTAAATATAATTAATATAATCCCTTAAGCTAATATTAGTTTTTGTTGCATTAAAATATCTCAATTTGTTGATTTTCTGTAAAGTAAACCCTAAGTAACCTGGTTTACAATGGAAGTCTGTGGGAATTTGGCGAAATATTAGAGATATCGCCAAGTTGACGTCACTTTTGGCATCTAATTTTGGTCGCCAATTTCGGCGATATATCGCCAAGTTGGTGGCAAACCTTGCAGCATTTGGCGACAGAACAGGGTCCCCCCTATGGTAACCCCCCTTACAGATATGGAGAGGCATTAAATGCTGTTCAATAACCAAAGGCTGCCATTTTCAAGCAAGATGGCGGATGAAGCCAAAATGTCAGCTACCCTAGAAATTCAAACTGCCATATCTCAGTCATTTTTTAAGATAAAGACAAAACAAAATATGCTCCGTAATCCTTGTATTAAGGTCAAACTCTTAAGAAAATAATATTTTTCAGTTTTTAATTTATTTGCACCGCTTTTTAAATAAAACAAAAAATAAATGGATGCCATTTTGAAACAAGGTGGCGGGTGAAGCTAGCCAACGAACTGGGTCGAGACATTGATATGCACTATGTATACAATTAATTTCATCATCCATTATTCATTAATTTTTACGGAAAATCTTTGGACTGGATGGCTGCAATAGGTAGCTTTTTACTTTTTGTAATGAAAGCTACCGAAAAAGGGATAAATAATGATATGTGATGATTTGTTAATTCCATATCCTATTCCTTAAATAAACAAAAACTAACAAAAGATAATGATGCCGACCACTGGAAACTCACGTGACCCCTGACCTCCATATTCATTGAAAAGGCCGCCTTGTATATTTGATAAAACCTCTTAAAAATATTCAAGGTTAATCAACCACATCGTGAAGAGCAGATTCATTTTGAACAATACTCCATAACACATAGCCATAAATAACACCGGCTCATGAAAACTTTCCATATCGACAACTCCTCTAAAAAACGATAAAGAGGTAGTCACAGACAGTCATTATAACACTTTAAGGCTGAGATTACGGTGCCTCACTCTAACGTATCTTACGCTCGATCGTAGGATAGGCGTTCCTGCGATCAGTCGTAACTTCGTATTACGGTGCCTCGGCGCAAGTCCTAGTGCTTTGGGGTAAGTCCTCCTGCAGTCAGCCAATCACAGGCCGCAGTTACATTTGTTGTGGTTGCGTGCGCATCCACTTGCGTCTTAACTTACGGCTGCTTCCAAGCTGTCGTAAGATCGCGAGGCACTGCAATGCCGTTTACGTTTTGTTTATATCGTAAGTCTCTAAGTTGATCTTAAGTGAGGCACCGTAATCCCAGCCTAAAGTCAGCGCGAAAGGTGTATAGTAAACTCTCCTCTTTAAATTACGCCAGTCTTCTGGAAAAGATATACGCTTGATAAAAAAGCATTTTCATTTCAGAAATACAGGGTGTCCCGAAAAGGAGGACCTATTTTTAAAAATGAACAATTAACAAACGAATAGAGTTATTAAAAAAATTCTTGCTGGAAACGGATGTGTGAAGTCTGGAATTTTGTTTGGAATACTATATTATGATAGTTCAAAACCTGACCGACAGATGGTGCTACAGCACATTTTGGTGGCTATAGGGACAAACGGAGCACGCGTGAAGATTCGACAGAAGAAGACGTGGTCAGTGAAAGTTCAGTAGTAACCATTTCAAGGGAAACAGTAGTTGCCGTTGCGTAAATTCTTCAAAATGGTGTATTCGTTGGAAGAGAGAATTTTCATTGTTTTAGAATGTCACCGATTGGGTGAAAGTTTTACATCAACAAGATCTAATTTCATTCTAAACTCTGACATTTATTGTGATGAATGGAGGACACATTGAAAATATTGTCATTTAATTTTCAACTATTGCTGATGAATGCAGTAGCCGCAGCGTCATCTGTCGGTAAGAATTTGAACTAACATAATAAAGTACTCTAAACAAAATTCCAGACTTCACACATCCGTTTCCTGCAAAAAAAATGTTTTATAACTCTATTCGTTTGCTAAATATTCATTTTTAAAAATAGGTCCTCCTTTTTGGGACACCCTGTATATTACTAGATAAAAAACAGACTTATTGCTTTACAAACTACTTCCTGATAATATCAAAAGAGAGAGTTTCATCTTGAAACATAGCAAGAACTTGAAAAGAAAAAGATTATACGAAACCAAACGATATACGAAGCTAAAACATGTTGAAATGATACCAACTTATTTATGATCTTGACTAAGCATATGTCCATGTGTCTTCTTTCATCTAGAACAATCCGCATAGTGACGTAACCCGGAAACTGAAAACTCGACCTAAACGATTTATGCCATCTATTGGTCTTTGGATCTACTGCCTCAGTCGAATAGAGAGTACGGCGAAAAGACGTATAGATTAAGATCAGCAAAAATATCTCCGATTACTTACAAACATTTCAGATGAATGTATAAATAAAAGTGCAATTAAATAAAGGGAATTTACTATGAATGGAATAAACATATATGTTTTAGATAAATGAAAATGTAATTAAATAAATAGAAAAAAATGATAATATGAGATTTGATAAAAGTGATAAGCATTGCCAATGTATGTCCTGTCAATGCATATTCCTATCAACCTCCATGCCAAATTTCATGTTCCTAGGTCCTTCAGTAACACAAAAATTGCAGTTTTAGAAAGTTTTTTACTCTTGCACCGCCTTTGGGTTAGCAATGGCATCGACATAAGATATAGCCTATATTGGAATAGGGACTAACACTATCATTTTGATAGCATTACATTTGAAATCGGTTCGGTAGTTCCAGAGATTACCCCCCAACAAATAAACTTTACCTCTTTATAATAATAGTATAGATAGATGTATAAACATGAAATAAAATTTTGTTATTTTATGATTTTAATGCAAATTATTTTCATATCTGAGTTTGTGTTTGCAGGGCTGAAACTAAGGGGGAGGGGAGGGCTGAGGGGGTATGTGCTCCGGGTGCCAGAACGAAGAGGTGCCAAATGAAGAGTTTGTCGATTTTTCTGACATCTATGTTTAGCACGGTATTGTTAAAATCATCCTGTCTGGGGTATGTCATAGCATAGAAGAATCTAATGATGATATGGCATAAGGATACTGTATAAAACAGAATTTTTTTCCGATTCCGTTTTCAAGATTTTAATGAATCAATATTTGTCAAAGTAGATTACGTGGTTCAGCATTACATATTTTATATTTTAAAATAAGTCGGCTATTAGAAAATTAGTAAAATTCTCTTTCTAAATATACTTTGCAGCGGAGGAGGGCGCCAAAATCGATGTTTGTCCCGGGTGCAAAAAAAGGCTAGTTTCGGCCCTGGTGTTTGTAGCTTTAATCTGTAATGATTTTTATTTTTCCGTGATTTCGTACATAAATATGGTTAATTTGTCTGAATGAAAGAAGTAAGATAGATATTTCATCATTATTATGCATATTTAGTACCGCACCCGTAATTATTATTTACTTGACCTTTAATTTTTATTAATTTTTATTATTTTACTTAATTATTTTCATAATTTACTTCAATTATTTTAATATTTTTTAAAATTGTTTTAATATTTTACTTATTGTAAGGATTCATTATAATTTTCAATGCTTTACTACATTCAAATTACTGTTCAAAAAATATAAACAAAACAGTGACCAGAAATCTGCAAAATTCTAAAGTCTGCACAAACTCTGGTTTTAAGCTCTGCAGATTTGAGGAACTCTGCTGTACTTAATTAATGTTCAAATATTTAGTATAGCTTTTCTCATCTAAAAAAATATTCTGGACTTTTTTGAAAATTCAGTTTAACTAGAACCAGATACACTAGAATGAAATTCAAACCTGAACCTGAAGCAAATAAATTCAATCCCAATCCGTATGTCGGTTTCGGTAAAATCTGGTTACTCGACACATTACACAACTAGTCGACTTTTTGTTCAGGCCGAACTGACGAGTAAAAAGATCGACTGGAAGAATGCCAGAAGCTTTGAAACTACCACTCATGTGGCTGCTGTATCACAGACATCATTTTTGACACAGTAACCATGAACACTGAAATTCATGCTCGTGTAACATTGGCCTTACTTTCCCAACAACAGAAAAAAATATTATGAATACCAAAGTCAATAGACGTGAAAGGTATGAGATTATTTTACTTACCTTTACATTGGAATCAATTCGACTCTATTGGAAGTTCTGTGGATATTGCCTCACTATCGATTTAAAAAATGAGCAAATTATTTATAATTTTTTGAATAAAAGCGCATTATAAAATTTAAAATATGAAAATGTATTTCAAATATGGTTAAAATATTAGAAATTATTACTTTAGAAATATTAGAAAATTAGACATTGTTTAATTTAAAAATTATATACAAAAACAAAAGGAAATTATATACAAAAACAAAAGGAAGTTTCCTTTGATTAACTTCCAATAATTCTTTGTTTAAATATATTGCTAGCATTTATTACTAGTGTTAAGTGGTGCCTTGCTAACCAAAGAAAAACAATGAAAATTCTTTATTTTTTTTATTAAACCTAAAAGTATGCATGAATATCTTTTAATGAAATTATTTTTATTACTACTATTTTTCTATTTTATCTTTTTCTTTAGAATTTCCCCAAAACTAGTGCGTTTCTTCAACCAGGAAAAATATTGTTAAGGATTCTTTTCTATTCCTATCAGTTCAAGGTCCTTAAATTGTAATATTTCAATGACTCTTCAACTGTATTTGTACAATTTAGTATTCAATACTTCTCTATTATCCTGTCGATCAGTTTCCATGAAAAAAAAATTTCGCCAACCGTAACGCGAATAAACAAATGGAAAAATGTTGGCATTTGAATCTCAGAAAAATACAAGAAATTCGAAAAGCCCCATTCACTAAAGTGTGAACTATCTTTAATTTAAACAGTAAAATTTACAATATATTTATGAAAACAGGAAAACAAATCTAGAATATTTATGTACATTATTTTTCGTAGATTCTTAAATTAGATTCTTCTTAATTTTTTATGATAAGTTGCGTATTTCAATTCATGACAGTAGCTTTTTATTTTTTATAGTAATTGTAATTATACTTAAATCTTTGTGAACGCAACTAATAATATTTTTATCTGTCACCGTGAGTGTTCAATATAGAAGGAGTCTATTGTAGTTTTTAATACTATGACAGAGTTTTGACTTGAGTTTTTATTATTTGTATTCAGTTTTCAATGTTGATTTTAAATTCTTATGAATTCATTTTTTTCTTAAATAGGTTTTTAATAATCAAAATATGATATAAACTCAATTCTATTTATTGATGATGCATATAAATACAGATCACATCATATCACTTAAAGCTATCTCTAAAGTGTGAAGTATGCAACCAAACATTTCTTTACAAGAAACTTTTGGAAAAGCATTTTCTGACTCATACAAAGGAAAATTGTTTCTTTGTGAGGTATGTAACAAAAAATTCTCTCGTAAGTATGATTTTAGCCAGCATCTATTAATTCATACTGCTGAGAAAGCTTTTATATGTGAAATATGCAACAAAAACTTCCCTCGTAAGGAATATTTAAAGAGACACATGTTTATTCATACTGGTGAGAAACCTTTTGTGTGTGAGGTATGCAACAAGAAATTCTCTTTTAAGGGAAATTTAATAAAGCATCTGTTACTTCATGTTGGTGAGAAACCTTTTGTGTGCAAAATATGCAATAAGAAATTCTCTCGTAAGTATTCTTTAAACCAGCATCATCTGTTAATTCATACTGGTGTTAAATCATTTGTTTGTGAAATATGCAACAAGAAATTCTGTAGTAAGAGTGTTTTAAAGAACCATCTGTTAATTCATACTGGTGAGAAACCATTTGTGTGTGAAATATGCAACAAGAAATTTATTTCTAAACGTGATTTAAACAAGCATCTGTTATTGCATACTGGTGAAAAACCTTTTGTGTGTGAGACATGCAACAAGAAATTTTCTTGTAAAGATGCCTTAAAGGCACATCTATTTATTCATACTGGAGAGAAACCTTTTGTGTGCGAAATATGCAGCAAGAAATTCTCTCGTAAGGGTGATTTAAAACAGCATCTGTTAACGCATACAGGAAACCATGAAAAATCCTTTGTGTGCGAAATATGCCATAAGAAATTCACTCAAAGGTATATGAAAAGTCATTTGTTAATTCATACACGTGAGAAACCTTTTGTCTGTGAAATATGCAGCAAGAAATTCTCTCGTAAGAGTGATTTAAACCAGCATGTGTTAATTCATATAGAATACTGTGAAAAACTTATTGTGTGCGGAATATGCAATAAGAAATTCACTCAAAAGAGTATAAAACGTCATATGTTAATTCATACTGGTGAGAAACCTTTTGTGTGAGATATGCAAATTTTTTGGAAAGTTGAAACATCTCTTAATTCATATTCTTTTTGTATATAAGATATGCAACAAGAATATTATTCTGAAAGTTAATTTACATGGTTATATTAATTTTCATGCTGATGTGAAACATTTTGTGTGTGAGATACGCAGCAAAAAATTCTCTCGGAAATGTGATTTAAACAAGCATTTGTCATTTCATATAAATAAAAAACCTATTAAGTGTAAGACAAACAGCATGTAATTCACTCTTAGGGGTAATTTAAGCCAACATCTATTAATTCCTACTGGTGAAAAGCCTTTTGCTTTGTCAAATGAGCAGCAAGAATTTCCCTTGTAAGAGTATTTTAAACAAGTATCTAGTAATTCATACTGTCAGAAACCTTTTGTGTTTGAGATATGCAACAAGAAATTCTCCCAAAATAGTCATTTAAGGGTGAATGTCACAAAATCTGAGATTTTGAAAATTTAAATCGTTTCACAGCTGAATAAAGGAATTTATATGTAAAATTGTTAAAGTTTGAAGAGCTTAAGCTCATTTTTGTGTAATTATAATTGTGTGTCATTTTCTTGCCATATGTATGCTAGGATAATGACAATTTCATTCAAAAATGTTTTTCACATACTTTTTTTTTTTTTTTAGATCTAACATTTTAATTTTGTTTAAAGGAACATGTTTCCTCTATAGTACCTCAAATTCAGTGTAATGTTGAGTTTTATTTGTAATTTATAGAAACCAGGAAAATGACATAATAAAAGTCTACTCAATTTTTACAAAGACTTTAAACACATTATTTTCAAAGAAATATCTAAAAGTACTTGCTAGTAGCAATGATTTTACTACTTCTGACTTGAACTATGTCAAGAACAAAAAGAATTACTCTGAAGCGACATCTTTATGCCTCATAAAGAACTAAAATGAGCAGGCCAGGACATTGACATTCATTTTCCGTGACAATCCTATTTTAATTATGGAAAATTATTTGTAAAATACAAAACTTGTTATCTTCCACATATATGTGTTATATAAGGTATAATTATTAATTATAAATTAAAAAAAAAACTAGAAAAAATATTTGTACATGATAGCAGAAAGCCTTTTAGAGATAAATGATTTCCTGAACTGTGAACACTCATAAATAATCATCTAAGTTGTGTGTAATCAAGAAAATTACCCATTAGTATTTCGTCGGCCTTTCCAAAAAGAACTGTTATTTTCATTTATGCCACGAAGTTTTCCAAAACACATGCAAACACTTAAGGACTAATGAACATTTACAGTTTTATTCTTTAGTCTGTAAAATGCTCTAATAGCAACAAGTTGCGAAATATTTTTGTTTTCTTCTAATGTTAATTAAATTCATTCAATATAACTTCGTGAATTAAATTTAATTTTAATGTTTTTCTCTTTCATTAAATATTAGATTAGGAAAATATGACAATATGACGGCAGTATTCCTAGTGTAATCTTATACAGGCCTTTATTATCGCATGGGCAAATCGGAACTTTGCCCAGGGGTCCCCAAATCCATACATTTAATTTATAAACTATTTACTTTTTCCCCCCAATTCCAACTCTGAAAATTTTCAAATACAAATTTCACTTTTAAAAGATTATACTAAACTGTCCGAAAACAAATTTCATTTTGAACTCACAGAGCTCAATGCTTTCGCAAAGCTAACCTCAACCACTATTAAATAAGAAATAATATTTTGATTTTAATAGGTTGTATTAGCAATGAACTTAAATCATATTTAAACTTTAGTGGTTGACAATTATCAGTTCTAATTGTCATGAGATAATTTTTTTCTGTATTTCTTTTAACTTTGACTTAAATATGAAAAACAAACCCAAAATTCCCATCGTTTTAGATTTATTGAAAAAACACGTTCTACTTGTGAAGTAGAATGTATTTTATTTTATATTATGTTGTGTGTAGTACAACTTAAAAAGATGTAAAAGAAACTAACTTGACTAACTCATATTCATATGTTAGAGTATTTGACACTGCTCCATAAGTTGAAGTTATTAAATTCGTCTTAAAGTAATTTAATAAGTTGCCAAAGTTATATAAATGAGTTTTGTTCTGCACTAAAGAAAAAAAGAGTTTTTATTTCCGACTAATACTGAGCTTGACGTAGCAGTAGTTGGTCGTTAGCTTCAGGGCCCCAAGCCCTACCTTACCACTTTTCGGTGTCTTTAATTTGTATAATTTCCCTTTTCAATTTGTCCAGTTTCAATTTTTGATTTTTTTTTTCTCCTGCTGCGTGGAGCTTATTATTAGTCGTGGTTGGGAGTGGGCCGGAGGGTCAACCGCCGCGTCGAGCGGCCTCTTTTCGTCCGCAGCCCTTTATTCTTCTACTTATTCCGACTCTTTTGCGGAAGCTAGGTTCGTAGGTCCCCAGCCATGTTCCGAGTATAAGAGATTCTAGCGAAAATCAGGTTGAAAAAAAAAATCAAAAATTGAAACCGGACAAATTGGAAAGGGAAATCACACAAATTAAACACACCGAAAAGCGGGAAGGGAGGGCTTGGGGCCCTGAAGCTACCGAACGACTCCTGCTGCGTCGAGCTTATTATTAGCCCTTTCTGGTCCAACAATGGACTGTAATTTACACAATCTCTTCTCTGAAATTCTGTTGATTAACCCTTTGCCCGTGACCCCCGAACTCAGTTTGGGCAACGCAAATACGTCAATTTTGGAATGCCCAACCCGAGTTCGGCCAAAAGAAAAATCGGTGTTTGAACTCCGTGAAGCTCGAACTCAGTTCGTCCAATGCATAATATGTAATTTACCATTTTTTAATAGATTAAAAGTTCGCCAGTTTCGCGCCATTTGTCGGACTTTTGTAATTTTGCAGTTCTTTCCAAATTTCATTCAAACCATTGAAAGAAAAAAAATTCCATTTTTGGCACGTTTTTCTCAAATATATTCCAAAGGCAAGGGGTTAATACAGGATTACTCTAAATGATTCATTAAGTTTCAAAAGACTGTTTATTTATAAGTATACATTGTACAAAGATGGGTCATACATGAAAAGATACATACACTCACAAAATTTCTGTTACAATATTACAAATGTTCAATGGGTGCGGCCTTAATCAACCGGCACACATCCCAATCGTAATCCAGTTCCTCCGTATGTTCAATAGCATGTCACTGTCAATGTCCATCACAGCAGCAGTGATGTATTCCTGCACGTGAGCCACGAGGCGGGCTTTTATTGGTGAGTGTATGTATCTTGTCATGTATCACCCGTCTTTGTTATGAATCATTTAGGATAACCCTGTTTTAAACAACATACTAATGTACACTTTTTGTAATATTAAAATATGATTATTTTCTTAACCCCTTGGGGACGAGCGGCACGTATACGTGCCGCATGAAGCGCTCAGAATCCTTGTCCTTCCTCACCAGTAAAATTTTACTGTAAAATTTGCCTTATTTAATCAGCGCATTTTCTCGATTCAAGAAGACACAAATTTCTGTTTCTAAAAAACGGTGACAAAAGATTAAAAATTTCGTAAAAGGCTCCCGTCCCGAAGGGGTTAAACAAAGAGGTCGCAAGCTTGAAATTATTAAAGTTATTTTAACTCCATGGCAAGGTGTATAATAATTAATTGACTATGTATTTAAAAACAGTATTATTAGTAATAATTTGCATTTGTGTGTGTGTGTGTGTGTGTGTGAAACTGCTCTTGAAATGTTGTGAGCAAACATCATTTGCACATTTTTTTTTTTTTTTTTCAGATTCAAGTAATTAAAATAAGCAAAATTAGCTTTTTGCAAAGTAAATGCAATAAGAAGATACAGTATCTAGAAACAAAGAAAAAAATAGCAATTTTTTAAGCCCAGCATTTCCTTTTAAGCTATTAGATTAATCTGCAGTACCTGCTGCCATGCTGCATAGTTTCTGCCACTGTGGTCTGGATAATTTGACTTTTACACTATTTTGTTTTCAGTTTTCAGTGATGTTTAATAATTTTTTTTAATTTAAAAAGGGGAAAAATCTGCACTATTTTCATACTCTGCATATGATCTTGTTCTGTCTCTGTGTCATATGGTCTGTTGTAATATGCCGCCATTGACTGTCTTCTCTTTCTCTGGTGAATTAGCAATCGCTATTTACTCTGCAGAAAATGTGAAAAAAAGCTTTTGAAGCTGTTTTTTTTTCTCCCTGCAGTATCCTTCCAACTGCACTATGGGCTTCATAACTAATGTTAATTTAACAGCTGTATGTCGTTCCATTCCGTCCAAATATCAGTTTGTATATATTAATATGAGATTTTTTTTCTTTTACACTTGTCCTACTTAAATTAAGTTTGGCACAGTAAACTCAAAATACATTTGCTGTGTCACGTTTAAGGCAAGCTAGGTAACCAAGCATAAATCAAGTTTGCCATATCAAGTTTAGGGCAAACTACCAAACATAAATCAAATTTGCAATGTCAAGCTTAAATCAAGTTGGCCAAGTGTGCAGGTTTGATCTGTCAAGATTTATACAAGCATGTTGACTTGACAAATCAAGCTTATAGGTAGCATGATACAAGCTTACTGTGCTGTTTAGGAAAACAAATCTGTGTACATAACTTTTATAATTCTAGTTATATCAGAAAAAAGTGGAACATCGATTACAAAATTCCATCTTTACATATATGAATCAAGTTAAATAGTGTGTAGAAAAGGCACTTTTATATTATCTGGGTACAGGTTATAAATCGCCAAATATTGTTTCCATCGCTTGCATTTGTATTGCATTCATTTAATTTAAAATATAAACCTTTCACTCATTCCATTTTCATTTTAAAAACATATATTACATACATTTAAAATAAACTGAAACATTTTATTTCCACATAAAAACATTGTTCTAATTTACACACTTGAAAAATAAAAACTGCTACTAGCAAGAAGAAAAAAAAAAAAGAAAGAAAAAAAGAAATTATTTTTTTTTGTTTTAGTCTTGCCTTTTATTTGACAATAAACTCAGTCAAATATGTCGAATAATTGCTGATTGGCAGTAAATCCTGCAAGTACTTCAAATGTAAACAAAGCAATGATCTAAAAAAGGGCAAAATTCAGAAAATCACAAAGCTCTTGGCCTCAAGCTGTACGAATTTTTAGAAGTATATTAATTTACTGTAGTATATTCTGGTTTATGTAATGTTTTTTAGAGAGAAACATTAAATAATTCGTATACATTACAACACGCTTTAATACTGTTATTACTGTTTTGTTTTAGTCAGATTAAAACTATTATTGAGTTCGCAGAAAGATATTATCTATGGTAGTACAGCGTTAAAAGTTGTGTGGCACGAAAAATTTTCATGCACAAAAATTATGTAATTCAAATTATGTGATGTTATTTAAAAATAATTAATTATACGTTAATTGCAACAACATTTTTTAGAGATAATTTCCTAAACTGTGAACACTCATAAATAATAATCTAAGTTGTGTGTAATCAAAAAAATTACCCGTTAGTATTTCATCGGCCTTCCAAAAAGAACTGTCATTTTCATTTATGCCACGAAGATTTCCAAAACTTAAGGACTCAATCACTTAAGGACTAATGAACATTTACAGTTTTATTCTTTAGTCTGTAAAATGCTCTAATAGCAACAAGTTGCGAAATATTTTTGTTTTCTACTAATGCTAATTAAATTCATTCAATATAACTTTGTGAATTAAATTTAATAATGTTTTTCTCTTTCATTAAATATTAGATTAGGAAAATATGACGGCAGTATTCCTAGTGTAATCTTATACGGGCCTTTATTATCGCATGGGTAAATCAGAACTTTGCCCAGGGGCCCCCAAATCCATATATTAATTTATAAAATATTTACTTTTCTTCCCCAATTCTGACTCTAAACATTTTTTATTACAAATTTCATTTTTAAAAGATTATACTAAACTTTCTGAAAACAAATTTCATTTTGAACTCGCAGAGCTCAATGCTTTCGCAAAGTTAACCTCAACCACTATTAAATAAGAAATAATATTTTGATTTTAATAGGTTGTATTAGCAATGAACTTAAATCATATTTAAAGTTTAGTGGTTGAAAATAATCAGTTCTAATTGTCATGAGATAAATATTTTTCCGCATTTCTTTTAACTTTGACTTAAATATGAAAAACAAACCCAGAATTCCCATTGTTTTAGATTTATTGAAAAAACACTTTCTGCTTGCGAAGTAGAATGCATTTTATTTGATATTATGTTGTGTGTAGTACAACTTAAAAAAGATGTAAAAGAAAGTAGCTCGAATAACTCATGTTTATATGTTAGAGTATTTGACACTCTCCCATAAATTATAATAAGTTGCTAAAGTTATACAAATGAGTTTTGTTCTGCACTAAGAAAAAAAAAGTATTTTTATTAATTGAGGCACTTAATTTAGAATTGACGGAGCTAAGAATTTTCTTCTCTTTAAAATCCAAGGTGCGAAAATATTGTTTATGCATTACACTTATGACTGACCATCAGTTCTATTTGAATAACGTTGCAACGATTCGAATGGGGTCCCCTAATTTATCTTTGCCCAGGGCCCCAATGACTCATGATCAGGGCCTGATCTTATATCTATCTATCTATATATATATATATATATAAATAAGTAGTACAATGACCTACAAATAGGGATAATACTTAAATTGCTCTCAAGCGGGATACAGGAAACGTGATGGATCATTGAAGGTAAGAGAAATTTCCGTACCTATTTATCAAAGTATACTAAATGTAATTTAATGAGAAGCTGAAGGTGAGAAGCCGTAGTTCTAAACTTAATTTCCAAAAGTTTAATGGTAAAATTCACCATTAAAAATAGATTAATTATTTAATGTAAACTCCATAATTTACTGTTGATTTGATTAATTCTGATTTCTGGAAAAGTTATAATAAATTTAAAATGCTCTTGAAGCAGAAACTGCATATAATCAGCATAATGGTAAAATTTACCATTAACAAAAGATTAATTCTTTAATAAGTTATAACAGTATACAGTAACAATAAGTTATAACAGTATACAGTAATAATAAGTTATAACAGTATCAACAGTAAATTCCATAATTTACTGTTGTTTTGAGCATTAATTCTGATTTCTTCAAAAGTTATAATAAATTTAAAATGCTGTTGAAGGAAAAGCTGCAACATATTCAAATTTGTTTATGCTGCCCTACAACATTCGATTCTATGCACAGCGCATATTATTACACTCTTTTACTTAACTGTCCACCTGTTTTTTGTATGTAAAGATGAAATTTTGTATTCAATATTTAACCCCTTCCTGATATGCTAGATATATAAAAATTACATTTACAGTTGTGTTTCTTATGACAATAAAATATACTAATTTTTTAGAACTTAATTTGAAAACATTTTTTCACTGGTGATAAACCGCCAAACATTCTCTGTATCGTGTAAAATTGTATGGTAGCTGAAATAACAATAGATTTAACTATGGACCAAAAAATGCCAAAAGGCTGTGAAACAGTAAAAATGAAATGTTTTAAAGGCTAGAAAATAAATTAAAAATTAAGAATGTAATGTTTAAAAACAAAAATACACTTTTACAGGTAACATAATTAAGTAAAATAATGCTATAAAGTGATAAAATATCATTTATTACGATTGACGATCGTTTCGTCGCACCAACGGCGACATTTTCAAAATCATACACGATAGAAAATATTTTCACATAATTTAAAAACAATAAACATAGTAAACAATGTCACGAGACATGATGCATAATGAAAAACATTGCAAACATAAAATAAATTAAAATTAAATTAGTTATTTGTGAGCGTGGATTAATTTTCATGTAATTTAACAAAACAATAACATGGTAAATAATGTCACGAGACATGATGCATAATGAGATGATTATGCATGTTGTCTCGTGACATTATTTACCATGTTATTGTTTTGTTAAATTATATGAAAATTAATCCACGCTCACAAATAACTAATTTAATTTTAATTTATTTTATGTTTGCAATGTTTTTCATTATGCATCATGTCTCGTGACATTGTTTACTATGTTTATTGTTTTTAAATTATGTGAAAATATTTTCTATCGTGTACGATTTTGAAAATGTCGCCGTTGGTGCGACGAAACGATTGTCAATCTTAATAAATGATATTTTATCACTTTATAGCATTATTTACTTAATTTGTTTATAAGTGATCATTATACAGGTAACATAATATTCATTTACGATTACATGTTGAGAATTCAATTTCGAAATCCCATAAAGATAGTTTAAATAATGTCTCAATTCTTTCTTTACCGTTGCATTATCTTAAAAAAAAAAAAAAAAAAAAAAAAAATACAATTTTTAATAAATCCACTTGCTTGCACATTCCACAAAGTTTAAAAAACGAATGAATTTTTCATAATTGAGTTTAGGTCTATGCCAAATTAATGTAAGGGAGACTAGGGACGGTTGACCATACGGGAGGCTTAACCCACCCATCAATTTTCATATTTAAAAGAATTTCAGAGTTTTAACAATAGGGGTCAACCATAGCTACTGGAATGCTCAAACAACAGTCTTCGTTTGATAGAAATAATCGAAATAGATGTGGAAAAAAAATCAATTGTGAGGCGTTTTCAACATAAAAGTTGTGTTTTTTAGAAATGTTTTGTAAGCTTTTTTCAGATAAATTATACCATAGAAATTTAAGTAAGTAGGTTTAAAGTAATGCAGAAAAATCGAGCTTTCATTTCAGGCATAAAGATTTTACAGTAAGTTAGGCTTAACATAACAATGTGCTATTCTTTAGAAAAGGTCAATGTAGGCAGGCTTGACCCAGTCAATGTGAGGGAGGCAGAGCCTGATTACCAACGGGGTACATTAGCACCAGTAAAAAGAAATAGAAAATTTTGCCTCATTTAAGGCAGAAATTTTTCATGAAATTACCGTTTAGATAAGGCGAACATTTCTTTTAAATTTTATTGGTGTAAGTGTGTCCCGTTGGTAATCAGGCCCTGGAGGGAAGGTTGACCAGATGCTCAAGGCTCCCTTAATTAAGTGGTTTTGGAAATCTTTTTATAAAACACTGTGCATAATGAAAAGTTAATAGTTATATATATAAGAATAAATTTATTCTGTAAAGCTACAGTAAAATGGTGTGATGGAAAATAAAATGTTTAAAACTGACTAAAGAAAGATGTTAAAAATTGCTAGAAAATGGGAATGTTGATATGAACTTATATATATATAAGAACTTTTTTAAATATTACTTACAATAGGTAAATAGAAACAGTGAATAAAACTAGAAAGGATGAAAGCAGCAGTCTTAACCCTTTCAGAGGCAGTAGTATGTTTATAAAACCCCTTAATTTTAATTCCGAAACGTTACAATGACACCAGAATTTTGCTAAAATCTTTTCCATTTAATATGTATGTGAAATGTAGCCTTTTTCTTATTTCCAAATAAATTTGTTCGTAAATTCAGGTGTCAGTCATTTATTTCGACATTTTAGTACTGAAATTACTTTGCCTCTTAAAGGTTTAAATCATGTTAATAATAAGTTAAGTGCTCATGCGGCTGCAAAAGAACATAGCATCGATCGAAAAACTTTAAGAAGGTATGTAAACAAATTTCACCAGGGTGAATACAGTGAGATGAAGCCAAACTATGTCACAACTAGAGTTGTCAGGTCGAGTGTCACAAAAAAATAGGACAAGGAGAAAAAAAAGGGACAGTGGCTCTTAAATACGGACATGGTAACATGAAACACTATGAAAACGGAACCTGTCTCAAACAGAATACTGCCTTAAATGTTAAAATTTCATTTTCCCTGCTGTACAATTATACCTGCTCAGAAAAAAATCCTGTTTAAAACAAAATTTTTCTCCTCTGACTAGCGATTGCGTCATATTTGAAATTTTTTTTTTTCATAATAATTAAAGCATGTAGCATAAAGTTATTTTGCCTTTTTTTTTTTTTTAACTGATCTTATTTCTTTTCACAAATATTGCAGTATAAAACAAAGGGGGTCAAGCCTCCCATATGTGGGGAGCTTCGACCCATTATTTTTTCAAGATTAAAATCAATCAGTTTTCAAATTTCTTATATGTTACACTTATGTAGCAATTTTATTTTGATAACTGATTGTATAACGAATAAAATGATATATAAAACTTTATTCTACGTTCAATATTTAAAAAATAAAAAATCATTTTGTAGAAAGTGGGTCAACCTTCCCCAGTCTCCCTTATTCTAATAGAAATTTTTTGGGGAAAACATGAACTGCAATTTAAAAAAAAAAAAAAAATTAGGCGTGATTTTCAAGATAACATGTAACGATTATAGAAGAATGTTTTTCACTATAATAATTATTTTTACTTTTATACTTATTTTTAAATGTTGCTCAGTTGGAAACGCAAAAAAATCTTTAAAATAAACTTGAATATCTTTCATAAAAATTATGGCTATTTAAGGATATTTACTAATCTAAGAATTATAAGAGAAGACACAGACAAAGCCATTTAGAAAATCCCCGTTTAAAATTTAATTGTGAACTTTCAACCGTTAATCAAATTAAATTTTGTCCAACTCAGTGTCATGTCTTGTATTTTAAACCTTTCAGAGGTTGCATGGGTTTGAAAATTTTTTAAAATCCCTTTTCTTAATCTAATAGTACAAGATATCTAGAATATTTTCCCGAAGTCAATCAGAGTAAAAGTCTAGGAGAGAGATCCTTTGGAAATTTCCCTCATCAAGAAATCCGGAAATGCCACAATCACTAAAGCGTCAGCTAACAGTAACTCTCAACAATAAAACAGACAAAAATAATTTTTGAAATCTTTTCATTTACATTATTTTTTTCTTAATTAACCTTTTCGTTTGGTGGATAAACGCTTGTGACATCAGTTCAAACTGATCAACAAAGCGTAACTATACATCGCAATATTTTTTGTTCCTTTTTCCCTTTTAATATCGTGACATCACCGTTTAAGGACACTAAATCATTGAACATACAAACGTCGAATTAAGAATCAATAATGTGAAACACATCGGAGGTAACAAAGCGTCATCACAAAAAATATTATTCCTGAGCGTTTTTAACAATAAATGAGCATATGGCTGATTATCGACGATTTTGCAAGACTTCGTCGAATCAAATAGGATCCAACTGAAAAAATATACATAGGCTTATTTCATTGAATACAATAAACAATGAAATTAAACTACAATTTTTTATTTACATTATACAAATTAAAACATGTTGATAATACGCTGAAATACATTGAAACTTTCGACGTAATGCTAGGAACATACGAATACGTTATTTACGTGACATTGGAACTATCCAATAAAATAAAATTCCTTTTACTCAATAATTCAATCTCATTACTTATTTAAAAGCCGATTTCATTGCATTTTTTTTTACTTATATTTAAAATGCTTATACTCGTTTGATCAATGCTGTTTACCTCTTCTTGTGTTTATTGTTTGTGTACACGTGTAAACCAACGCCCAGTAGATTTAAAAGAAGTTGTTAACGAATGGCGATCGGGTTACTTGCGCGCAAAGGCGACTGGATTGTATGGAGTGGGACTTCTGGGCCTGCGATCTACTTTTTTAACTCAATGGTTATTCAGGAATGAAAGAAAAAACTTTTCATTTATCAATCAATTAATCTACCAATTATATAAACAAAAACAATTAAAACAACTGATTCTGATATTATTTTTTGAAAACATGCACTGCACATCATCTGACTTGCATGATGTATCAAGAGAAAAATTTCATTGATACCTAATGGAGAGGCTGATTTGAAATGCTAGTTAAAAGACGTGGAGTGGGACTTCTGGGCCTGCGATCTACTTTTTTAACTCAATGGTTATTCAGGAATGAAAGAAAAAACTTTTCATTTATCAATCAATTAATCTACCAATTATATAAACAAAAACAATTAAAACAACTGATTCTGATATTATTTTTTGAAAACATGCACTGCACATCATCTGACTTGCACGATGTATCAAGAGAAAAATTTCATTGATACCTAATGGAGAGGCTAATTTGAAATGCTAGTTAAAAGACGTGCTAATCGTTCGCCAAATACGAAAAGGAACGCCCAAGAATACCATTTTCCATTTTCTATGCCACAGCTAGTACAGGATGCACGTTTCGTAAAAATCATTAGAGCCATTTTCGATTTATAGCCAGATTTTCTGTTAAGAGAGTGTTTGTTTTCCTATCGAATAAAATCTCATGTATGCATAGTATGTCACGGAGGGGGCGTTTCCGCCAAGTTTTCGTATTCAGACGAAACCAGAATTCGACTGGTAAACCCCAAATTGAATTTTTTTTCGCTAAGGATTGACGACTAGCGAAAACTGGGGGTTTCGAGAGATGGCGCCATCTAGTGTTTTTACTGGAAATAACGGTATATTTTGGTTTTGGACTACGTATTTTCATCATAATATACAGGGTGATTCAGCTCGTCGGTGACAAACTTTAAGGATCGATAGAGCACACCTAGACGAACATTTTTGAATAGGGAATGTAGGGTCCCTGACGCGATGGTAAGGCGCTAGGCGCTTTCGAAAATTTGGGTGCCGAAATTCGAAACGTCATAAAAACTAGGGAAATGGTTAGATTTTCTTGCTTGTTGCGTCGAAATGATTCTGTTTGTTTAGACTTTCTTCAGTACCAATTTGATAAGCGTATCTCTTAAAACATGGATAGGGGGCGCTGCAGACTTTGGAGAGCTAGACAACAACTTTAAGCCCGTTATTTTGATAATTTAACACATGCTCGCCAAAGTTTATACTCTAACTTAAAGTTTGAACCCAAAAGTAGAGCCCTGCAAAACGCGTAAGAGCCGGAATAAAATGTCAAAGTACAGGGTGGTCGAAACTCGAAGGCTCCTAGGAGATAAACAAACAGATTTCTTGACTTATGGCATGCATTTTCATGATTCTGTTTGCTGGGGCTCTCTGAAACTCAGTTGAACGGTACAAAAAGAAACATCGATAGGGGGCGCTTTGGGCAAAAAACATAATTCGTTGACATTTCGGACGCTAACTGGAAACGGGGCGCTACGATCAGTTAGAAACAAAACAAGAGAGTAATTTACTTATCATAAGAAGCTATTAAAACTGCAGTTTGTTTGTTTTTTTTAACAAACATAGCTGGTTTCAATCATGCACAATGCGCGCAATAAAATTTACATAAGGTGCTTTTTGCTGATTTATGCAAAAGATATCGTACCATATCGATATGCAAAAGATACGTAATGCGTAGACGACAACGCGAGATGACGTAGTTGTATGCGCAGACACGTCTTTTGAACGTGCGGTACCTACTTAAGCTTCGGGTTACTTGTCTGCAGATCGGTAGTAGGATGGAACGGTACACAAACTCTGAATTGGCTGACATGCATTTGGCGTATGGCGCTGCTGGTTGTAATGGACGAGCCGCTCAGCGGTTGTACGCCGAGCGTTACCCCAACAGGCAAATCCCCTGCCATGCCTTCTTCGCTCGAGTACACCAGAGGTTGTCCACAACGGGATCTTTCGACGGAGGCAGGCCTGAACGGGAGCGATCAGTGAGCACCCCCGACAACGAAGAGGCTGTGCTTAACCTGGTTGAGGACAACCCAGGTCTTAGCACGAGAGATGTCGCCAGACATGTTGGCATTTCGCAAGCAACTGCGTGGCGCATCTTACGTTCCCGGAATCTGCACCCCTACCACATCCAGCGGGTGCAGTTGCTCAGAGAGCAGGATTTTGGCCCTCGAGTGGAATTCTCAAGATGGTACTTGGCGATGAGATCCAGGGATCCCCGTTTTGTAAACAGCATTTTGTTTACGGACGAGTCCACCTTCAGCCGGGAGGGAATGTGGAACGCCCACAACAGTCATGTGTGGTGTGATGAAAATCCACATGAAACCAGAAGCCGAGCAGCCCAGGAGCGTTTCTCAGTAAATGTGTGGGCCGGCATTCTGGGGGATTGCCTCATTGGCCCTTATTTGTTACCTGAACGGCTGACAGGTGGAAATTACCTGATTTTCCTGGATCAAGTGCTGCCGCAGCTTCTGGATGAGGCGCACGTACCCGAAGGTTCGCGTCGCCAGATGTGGTTCCAGCACGATGGAGCTCCGGCCCATTACACGAACGACGTGCGTCTCCATCTAAACGCAAGGTATGGCCAGCGGTGGATCGGGCGTGGGGGTCCAGTTCACTGGCCTGCCCGATCACCAGACCTCACCTGCTTGGATTTCTTCCTTTGGGGTTACCTGAAGGCCGAGGTATACCATACACCTGTCAGCAGTGCTGAAGAACTTGTGGCGCGCATTGTGGCAGCTGCAGGGCAGATCAGAGATACTCCTGGCATTGTTGGAAACACACACTCCTCAATGCGACGGAGGTGCGAAGCCTGCATCATGGCCCAAGGTCGAAATTTCGAGCATCTTCTGTAGTGTTATTTTTTGTAAATAAATTTCCAGTATCATTGATGTTTTTGGTCTAAATTTATTCAGAAGTGTTGAGCAGAGGTAGAAAATGTGTTTTCATTATTACTAACTGATCGTAGCGCCCCGTTTCCAGTTAGCGTCCGAAATGTCAACGAATTATGTTTTTTGCCCAAAGCGCCCCCTATCGATGTTTCTTTTTGTACCGTTCAACTGAGTTTCAGAGAGCCCCAGCAAACAGAATCATGAAAATGCATGCCATAAGTCAAGAAATCTGTTTGTTTATCTCCTAGGAGCCTTCGAGTTTCGACCACCCTGTACTTTGACATTTTATTCCGGCTCTTACGCTTTTTGCAGGGCTCTACTTTTGGGTTCAAACTTTAAGTTAGAGTATAAACTTTGGCGAGCATGTGTTAAATTATCAAAATAACGGGCTTAAAGTTGTTGTCTAGCTCTCCAAAGTCTGCAGCGCCCCCTATCCATGTTTTAAGAGATACGCTTATCAAATTGGTACTGAAGAAAGTCTAAACAAACAGAATCATTTCGACGCAACAAGCAAGAAAATCTAACCATTTCCCTAGTTTTTATGACGTTTCGAATTTCGGCACCCAAATTTTCGAAAGCGCCTAGCGCCTTACCATCGCGTCAGGGACCCTACATTCCCTGTTCAAAAATGTTCGTCTAGGTGTGCTCTATCGATCCTTAAAGTTTGTCACCGACGAGCTGAATCACCCTGTATGCAGGAATCTTGACACTCATGATTGAAAATAGATAAAAGTCCTTGCACGACTCTA
This sequence comes from Maratus speciosus, assembly GCA_963932465.1. Taxonomy (NCBI): domain Eukaryota; kingdom Metazoa; phylum Arthropoda; class Arachnida; order Araneae; family Salticidae; genus Maratus; species Maratus speciosus. The sequence continues at coordinate 635,973,462 of OZ010786.1, forward strand.
ATCTATTTAAGTTCCAAAGTTTCGAGGCATAAGCATACATTATGGAAAAAACAAAGTGCGAAATAAAAAACATACCGTTTTTTCAATAAAAATAGATCTAACGCGCGAGGGTTTCAACGCTCTTGCAAATTACATTTTAATAAAAAAATTAACCAACCTTTTAAATGATGTCCTTTCTTCGCAGTTGGGAAAAAAGTGGGGGGGGGGGGAGAAAGAGAGAAAAAATAATTTTGTATGATCGGTGAAAAAAATCCTCAAAAAAAAAAAAAAAATTCTAAGACTCAGTTTAAAATTGGAAATAATAAATATATTTTTTCTAAAATAAGAATATAGTGTTTAAATGTGCGTGCTTCAAATTTACGAATTATGCTAAAACTAGAAGATAATAATTTAAGAAATATGCAGTACCTTAAAATTTTAAATTATGTTAATTTTGATTTAAATAACATATAACGTCAGTTCCGTTATATACTTTTAACACACAGGATTGACGTACTAATGTAAATGAACTATAAAATACGAAATCTAGAAAAGTGTAAGAGTTTTTCTAGGAGTAAAAGAGTTTAAGATTATCTTTAATTATGATCGGAGCTATATGTGCTTTTGTAATTAAAAACACTTGAGTCTTAAATATGATTTTGTTTTTAATGTTTATAAGTCAGTAAAAATAAATTTTATCTTTTCTCTTAAAATTGTATAAAAATAAGGGAAGTATAGTTAAAGTTTTTGAATCTCCACCACCCACTTGCTGTCGACTGATTTACAAATCAAAACATAGCTTCAACAAATTACATTCATTTATATATATATATGCTACTTTATTATTTAGTAAGTTTTGCGAAAATAGCTTATTAATATTAACCTTGAAAATGCTCCTAATTGTACGCAGGGCCAAAACTAGCCTTTTTTGCTCGTGGGGCAAGCATGGATTTTGGCGCCCCCCCTCTTTCGCAAAATATATTTTACTGAGAATTTTAACCGAGTTATTTTTTTCTGATAGACTGATAGCTTCCATTAAAATGAAAGAGCCGTTCTCAATGAAGTGTTAGATGAAGTTGAAAGAGCAGCTGTAAAAAGTTAATGATCCATTCCAAAAGTATAATCGATTGAAAAAAAAACTATTTAATACTTTAAGCAGAAAGAAGAGGCTACACCTGCAATTTTTATGACACTAATAGAATCACATAGCTGCCAATGTATATGGTTTAGTTACCTCTAAAACTGAATACAAATTTTTGCCATATTTAATCGTTGGCAATTGTTAGACTTTTTAAACTGAATTCCCGGAAGTGACAGCCAATTGTTCCCTTGTGACAACATTTCTGTGGCTGTCAACTCATAAAACTTGGCTAAAAATGCTAACTTTGACAACATTTTCTGGATAAATCTTTGCCTTTATAAGAAAATGGGAAACTTTTTAATTTCTTGGTATCTGAACAAAATTGGCAAATTTTATATTTTTATAAATATTAATGCAATTTTTTTGTATTTATGAATGAAAATGACTTCGCGAAAGTATCAGAAAAGTAGTTAGTTTGGATTTGGGAATAGCTTTCAATATAAAAAATTCTCATAACGAGATGTGATGCTCTCCCACCAAAAAAAAAAGGAAATCCTGGAACATCCTCTAAATAGTGAGCTGGATTCGCCCTGGCTTTGTCGAATATTGATTGATTAAAATCTTGAAAACGAAAAGAATTGAAAAAAGTTCCGCTTTATACAGGATACTTATGCCATATCATATTTAGATTTTTCTATGCTTTGTCATATGCCCGACAGGATGATTTTAACAATACCGTGCAATACAATAGATGTGAGAAAAATCGACAAACAAAATCTGCATTTGGTGCCCCTTCGTTTTGGCACCCGGGGTACATGCCCCCTTTGCCTGCCCCCCCCCCTTAGTTTCAGCCCTGATTGTACGTATGAAACATGCAGATCTTTATATTAAATACACATTTATAAATTTGTAAATATATTTTTATCCCTTTTAGCGTATATATTTCTATTTAATGATGATTTTGTTATGTAATTTAAATCTGTACTTTTCTGTTACATGGACGCTATTGTCGCCAAGCGTAATAGTTGGTGCAAAATGAAAATCACGTGAATTGAAACATTTGAAAAATGAAATGAAGAAACATTGTTGATAGTAAAATGAGCATTTCAAATATATAACATTTGAAAATCACAGACTTTTACGAACTATTTTATTAAATCACAAATATATAGTATTTAAAATAAATGAACAAATAACTGTTATACAATAAAGTAATAAAATAAAACTCATATTAAACTGCTGGCATAAAATTACAAGCATCGTTTAGCATTGCAGTAAACAAATATAGCGAAATAAAATATCCCATTTCACGATTAAGATTGAAATAACTGGCACATTAGCATACATTTTGGCCTGGTGTCTGTATAACAGGAAAGTACCTTTAAATCACATTTAAACAAACAGACATCTGCTACCAATTAACTTGTTAATTTTATAATTGGACACCAATACTTTCAGTTAGTAATGGTAAATTGGAAAAAATGAAAGCAAAATAAGAATTATTTTAAAATTAAATGTTTTGTAAATTCATACAAAATGAAAATTGGTTTATTATTATTGTTGTTTAATTAATAAATATGAAATCACCTTACCATTCTGCCCCCTCCTCCCCTCTCCAATAATTTCATCTGTACTGAAATCAGAACCGTGTGAAGAGGACAGGTGTGGAAATTGACAGTGTGCAAAATTCATACTACCACATTTCTTTTTTGTGTATTTTTTTTTTTTTTTTTGCCGTAATGCAAGGCATAGAAATCTATTCCATTTCCATTTGGTAATTTCTAATCCTGAGAAATATTGTCAGTCTTGGCTTGGATGGACTTCTTGCATCCAGGATACATGTATAGGGTTGATGTGTTGAGTTGAATATAAACTAGTAAAATTAATAAACTTATTACCCATGAATGCAGAATGCTCAAATGAACTTTCCAATTGAAGGTGATGTATTTATACGACTTTGGATCGACTTATGTAGGGAAATGCCTACCAAGGGATCCAATCAATGAATGTAATTGTTTTACTTTATGTAAATTTAGAATTGATGAAATCAATTTAATTTGACTGCAAGTTGTCGTTGCCTGCTGCCATCTGGTGAAAATTGGATTGTTAGATTAGTTATATAGCAGGAATTTCCTTTAAAATTATTTTTTTATTAATAGTTATAATTATTAGAATCCAGATTTTTCAATATTATATTAATCTATCGGCAATATTTAACCATTTAGAACCAAAATTTAATGAAAGCATACTAATGAAACAAAATAGTTATTTTCAAATAAATTTAACAATTAGGATATCAATAACTAATCAAATGTATGCGAGATTTATTCACTGTTTAAATTAATTGTTGTGATTATCACAAGATCAGTATTTCAAGATAGATATTGTTTTAGACAGATGATTTAAAGTACTAAAAGTCAGGAAATTACAGTTATCAAATTATTGAGACAGTATGGATTTAGAGGGGCAATTTAAAAAAAAAAATCTGAATTTTTTTTTTTTTTTTTTTTTTTTTGGAGCGTTAGTAGGGTAGATGCACCAGTTTTGGCCACTTTTAGAGAAAATTCAAAATAGAAATTTTACAGTTCTTGACCGATTTAAGCATATTAAATCATAATAACATCATTCTTTAGTAAATTTAATTGTCTTTCTGTTAGCTATAATGATTTTCTACAGAATATTTTAGATTGTGAGTAATAACTCATCAAGTAATTTATTCCAATTTGTACCAGTTTTGGCCACCCCTACACCAGTTTTGGCCATCTCTATGCACCAGTTTTGGCCACTCCAATATCATGTAGTTTAACAAACGTTTTAATTGATAATAAGTAAAAATAAAGCATTTTTATGCAACATCTATTTTACCACACATATATTTGTTTGCTGTATTAAGAGAATTTTGCAAATTTCTTTATGAATTGATAAAAACATCAAGTAAAATATACTTATTTTGATTTTAACTGAAAGTTTCAATTAAAAAACAAAAAAATATATTTAAATTTGATTAATAAATGGGACAACAGTGCCTATAGGACATAAAGATTAACTATTTAATCAGTTTTATAATTATTCATAAATTGTGGCTTGTTTAGAACACTTGAATCTTCATCAAAGTGTTATATTTATTGAAAGCATTTTCTGATTTTGGTTTGATTTTCATCAAAAAGTTATACTTTTTGAAATTATCTTTTGATTTATATTAGCTTATGCCTTATTTATGTACCCTGCTTCTTTGCAAGTTATTTTAGGGTGTGATTTCAGAAGCAAATCATACCATTTCATGCCTGGTCTTCCATCTTGAAATGGAGTTTCTATCTCACCGGCTACAATTTTCTGGACAGAATCTTAAAAGTTGTTCCATTTTTATAGGAAATAGTATTCTGACAATATCTAAGATCCACTTTTCTAATTGATTTTTAACTTCCAATTCCTAGTACCTAGATCTACTACTTGAGATTCAACATTATTAGAGGAAAGTGGTGTCCGTCCTACAAACTTCTGATGTAAGGCAAGAACGGGTTACTCCAAAACTTTGCTAGCTTGTAGTGCTGGCATTACATTTTGAATGGCCTTAATTTTACTTCTTATCTTAGAGCAGTGTTCCTCTCTAGGCCATTTTTTAAGAGCACAAAATCTCTTTTAAACTTGTTAAAATGAATCCTCTTCTTTTTAAATAATGTGAAATACATTCTTAGTTGTATTTAGATTTTCTAGTAAAGATTTTCCCAATATTTAGTATTTCTAAATCCGTGTGCCTGAAATATTGCAAAAATTATGGAACGTCTTCATTTCTTTAGGAAAAATACAAGCAATTAAATCATGCTATAATTTTATTGAACGTTTTAATTTATAAGTTGTAAAATCTTTCAAAATTTGTTTTAGTTTATTTATCATACATAAGAATTACATATCACCTCCCCTTTTGCTTTATCAAAAATAAACACAATACTATATTTTCTTTAGTGGCTAGCACAATGTCCTTTCTAAAGTGAATTATCTATTGGACAGAGAATAACAAATCCCTTTTTAGAACTGCCATTAGCCTTGCTTTTTTATTATTATTATTGAAGCCATTACTATATAAAACAAAACTAAATTGATTTTGATTTATCCAGATGTTCTTAAATTTATTAAATGGCTAAAATTCCCTCTATAATGATAATGAATCATGTGGCCAAAAGTGGAACATATGTTGTACCCTTTTTGGCCACCCCTATGGCCATAACTGGTACATATAGCAAATTTAATGCACCAGTTTTGGCCACCCCCCATTAAACTGTTAAAATAAGTAATTTAAATGTAAAATTGCAGTAGAGAGAAAGCTTACCTCATAAAACCTAATAGAAATTTGTTTCAGAACAAATAGAACCCTATAAGTGCCTAATGTTGAAAGATTCTGAAAACTTGTCAGCTAAGCAAAAATCTTAATACATGTAAGCACACACTGCAGTTTCACACATTTATTTTTTTTGCAAGTCACATTTTAGCAAAAAATAAACAAATGATATTGTAAATGATAAAAGAGAGTTTGCTTAAAGTGTAAGAATGCATATTATTTGTTAGCATGGATTCACAGGCTAAATATTGGACAAATTGATCCAATGTGGCCAAAACTGGTACAGTGGCCAAAACTGGTGCATCTACCCTACATATATTTCCTACTATTTTGTATTTTTAACATTTAAAGTCCCCAAAACTATTTGATATATTACTTGTAACTTGTAGTAATTAGTACAGTAGACTCCCTCAAATCCGCACTGCTTGGGACCAGAGGTTGTGCGATTTTAGAATTTTGCAGATTTCTGGTCATTGCTTTGTTTACATTTTTAAACTGTAATTGAAATGTAATAATACAATCAAAATGACAATGAATACTTTCAATATAGTCGAATATTAAAATAATTAAGAATAATAAAAATTAAGATGAATTTAAAAATGATTAAATTATAAGTAAATAATTAATAATGTATAATTAAATATGCATGCATTTTACTACAATATACATTTTACTAGATACACATTACTAGAAATACATTATACTAGAATTTTTCAATGCAATTTGCCTCATAAAGGTACCCTACTAATTCACATTAAGATCATAAAATAAGGAAGTTTTATTTCAGATTAAGCCAGACTTAAAAAGATTGTGATTACTAAAGATATCAGCAATATCTTGAATTTTTTCAGAAATAAATGTATACTTCCTTTATGAAAGAGCATGAGTTGAGTCATATTAATGCAAATTACATTTAAAATATGCCCAAAATGATATAAAAATTTAAAAAAGACTAATTTTGACCCTACATCTGAACTGAAAATTTCATTGTTTACATATGTTATGATGTGCAGATTTTAGGCATTTGTGGATTTTAAAGTTGCAGATTTGAGGGAGTCTATTGTATTACAAATATGAAAGAAATGATACTACGGGTTGAATTTTTTTAATACAGTAGAACCTCTTATCCAAAACTCTCGGTTAACCGAAATCCATTTTAAAAGCTTTTTTTTATTATTATCATCACATTCCTTGTGAGCAAAATACATTTTGAAAGCATTTTTTAAAAAACTATCATATTCCTTCTGTGTAAGCCATCCTTTCCGAACTACAAGCACATATAAATATTTTCAATCCGCTTTTTTAGAATTCCTTTGACTTTAACTTGAGCTCCCGTAAGCTGCAGAGTAGAATGAAGAAAACAAATAAATTAGCAATTGATTAAATTGGCAGCAGCTTTTGAATGTTTTGCAAAAGCTTTGTCATGTCTGGAGCAGCAGAAAGACTGTGATACTGGTGAACTAATAATATTAAAAAACTCTGTGATAGAGCTTCAAAGCAAAGGCAATCAAAACTGCAACAAACAAAACATTTTTTCAAACCCTTGAGATATATGTAAAAGGTACTTAATATCAAAATTAAAATTCAGGCAATTTATTCTTGTTTCTATTTTTCTATTGCTTTATTTTTATTAAGCACTTGTTACCATAATAAGAAATATTGCATTAGCGAACGGGTCTTTTCGCCTGACTGAAGTAGCCTCTTAAAGCATACATAATGTATTGGAATGTTAAGCCCTTCATGACAAGATATAAAGTATGCTATGCACACAATACTTGTAACTATTACTATATCAGAATGGTAATTTTTACCTTATTTAATATAAATTTATTAAATAAGGGAAAAGGTAATGATTTGAAAATAGTGGTGCAAAGGAGGCTCGTCATGAAGTGTATAAAGATTTTTCCTTGATTGTTATGTTATGTTGTACTTTTTAGTTTCAAATCCTAATAACATCATTTGGTAAAGATGCTAAAGCCGTGGTTGCTTGCATGTTGAGAAAATCGATTATACATGATGTTGGAGCAGAGTTCTAACAGGATAAAAAGTCTAAAATAGTCCAGCAAGAACTACAAAAGAGTATGTCAAAAAGATGGTAGTTTCTAAGTTAACAGGTTGGTTATTATATATTTTAACAAAATTTGCAGGTGAGTTCATGCACAATATTTGAATGACGTTTTCTTTTTTCGAGGATTTTTTTTTTGTTGGTACTTTTCTGTAGTGCACCAATGTTATATACAGTCGACGCTCGTTTTTACGAACTCGTAGGGAGCACCCAAATAGTTCGTAAAATAGAAAGTTCGTAAAATAGAAAATCACCAAAAATGATATGAATACGTATATTATTTATGTCTATTTTTATCAAACTGCCCCCTCTTCATAGATGAAGCAGTATTTCGAGATTATTTATTATTTAATAAATTTATACCTGTGTTTTTAAATATACAAGAAATAAATGCAAATTCTTGCACTAAGAATAATTTTGGTACGCATACGTTACTATGCTTTGAAAATATTATATATGAAAACACAGACTGTATTATAGTTAGTAGATGAAAATACATAGATGAAAACATAGATAGAAAATTAGGAATGGAAATAATCACATGGAAACCTTTACTACGTTTACCTTTCACAGTTATTGTTCCCTTCAAAAAAGTGCCTTAGTCCTGACAACCACTACTGGAAATTGTTGTTATACCCCTCTCCCTCCGAAATAGATTGGGGAAATCATCACATTCTTGGAATGCACCTGATGTCTCATTGTACCTGTATAGAGTTTAACTAACGTTGGCGCTGCATTCCGATTACTTTAGAAAACAAATTCAGAACTACGAAAGCTGAGTTCGCAAAAAAAAGATTTTCATAATCTGTAGTTCGTAAATGGGAGCGTATTCGGGACCACTCTATAGTTCGTAAAATCGCAAGTGTTCGTAGAAAAGAGGTTCGTAAAAACGAGAGTCTACTGTATATACATATTTATTTACACACACACATAATATATATATATTATACAGGGTGTCTGGTCTCAACGGTGTCCAATGGCTAATTCCTAAACCTTTAGTCATAGACATATTAGTTCCAATTAGAAAAATGCTTTAAATCAGGTAAAGAAATATTTTAAAAGCGATTTGGGTCAATAAAAACATTTCTTAAAAAATTACGAAATTTAAATTTTTATACGGTCTGCAAGTCCTATAAGTTATATTTAGTAAAATTTTCCTATTATACTGACAAGTAAGACAAAAAAAAGTCCCATTCATATAACACTAAAATTGTGTGAGTTATGAAACTTTAAAAATGCATGACTTATGCCACTTTTCTGCTCTGAAAACAAATGAGTTCGGCTTGACTTTGAGGGATCACATTCCAAGTGCTTAAAGTATTTGAAGATCTCATTTCATGTGTATCTGCGCTTTGAAAAAAATCGTTCAAGTATTACGATTAAGTTAACATTTATTAAGTTTAAAATATAGCAAAAATCTCATACTATAAAACATATGTAAAACTTGTTTTATTTTATTTTATTCAATAATTTATTCGATATTTTTGCTTATCTTGGGATTCTTACACCTGGGTGGTGTGATGGGATGGGGGAGGAGATTAAATTTTAACTTTGAACTTTTTAACTTTGAAATTTACAATTTACGAAAAATCCTGATGTGATGGCTAAAAATAAAGGTCAGTTCTCGATTCAGCAGTACAGAATACATAAGAAACAATTATCAAAAGCTAAAAAACATGAAATAACCCAACTTTTGCAGGATAGTGTAATCTAATAATATTTTAAAATACGTATCACTTTGTAAAGAATTGAGGCTGTTAATTTAGCATAATTTTATTTAACATAAATTCTGTTTTTTCCTTTCTTCTTAAATGTTTATTACAAATTGTATATTTTGCATTAATATGTCAGAATGACTAAAGATTTCAAATTTATATTGCAATGTTAATTTTATTCTCAACCATTTTTTAATATATCTGACGAAATTATATTTAGACTAAACTTGTGAATGACCCCCAATTTGCAGCAAAAAATATGCTCCAACTTTAAACAGCTATTACTCGGTCAATTTTAATCGTAGAACAACGGGACTTTTTTGTATTACTTGTCAGTGTAAAAGGAAAATTTTACTAAATATAACTTGTAGGACCGGGGGACAGTATAAAAATTTAAATTTCGTAATTTTTTAAGAAATGTTTTTATTGACCCAAATCGCTTTTAAAATATTTCTTTACCTGATTTAAAACATTTTTGTAATTGGAGCTATATATCTATGACTAACGGTTTAGGAATTAGCCATTGGACACCGTTGAGACCGGACACCTTGTATAGTAGCTCAGAATTTCCGGTGGCCATCTGAGGAAACCAAAATTTATCTGCGACCAAACAATGCTGAACCAAGCTACTGTCATAAATACTTATACTACTGGTAACCTATAAAACAAAGAAAAGTTGCATTTTCCAAAGAAAATGTGAAAACAAAAATGACTCTTAAAACAAAGTAAATTTTTAGTGAAATTTTTATGCCCAGTATTTATTTTTAAGCTGGTAGTTTAATCTGCAAGGTAAGACCAGAGGTTGTGGGGATTTTAGAATTTTGCAGATTTCTGGTCACTATTTGTCTTACATTTTTAAACAGTAATATGTATGTAATAATGCACTTGAAATTATAATAAGTAATAAAGTAAAATAATAAAAATTAAGAAATTAAAAAAAAACAATTAAAATATTAACAAGTAATATAAAAATTTTGTTTTTAAAGTCAATTCCTACTTAGGTCATCAAAGAAAAATTTAATATAATCCCTTAAGCTAATATTAGTTTTTGGGGCACAGATGTCATATACGTCTCATTTGCGCGATTTTTTTCTAACGCCAATGTCATATATGCAACGGGTGCTTAATTGGCACCAAAGTGTCGTTATTTTGCTTGATATGGTAACCCGGATGTTGCTGTTTATGCTGCTGATGTTTTCGCCAAATTGGCATCGGAAAACAATCGCGCCAATATATATGACATCTGTGCCGTTTTTGCTGCATTAAAATATCTCAATTTGTTGATTTTCTATAAGCAAGTAGGTTTACAATGGAACTCGATGGGAATTTGGTGAAATATTAGAGATATCACCAAGTTGGCGTCACTTTTGGCGACTCATTTTGGCCGCCAAATTTGGCGATATATCGCCAAGTTGGCGACAAACTTGGCGGTATTTGGCGACAGAACAGGGTCCTCCCTATGGTAACTCCTTATTGAAAATACTTTCATTTACCTTCAATAACCAATGGCCGCCATTTTGTTTCCAATGCAAAACTAAAATTAATTAATTAAAATTCAATTAATTAATTAATATTTGAAAAAACTGTATTACATCAATTGTCATCCAGTACAAGTTTAAAAAAAATTATTTCAACTTGATAGGATGAATAATGAGTATTTTATTAACGATTGAAAATTTGAACAAGATAAATATATAAATAAATAAATATAGGGAGAGTGTGAGCTAATAGTAGGAATTGAAAAATGAAAAATAAAGGTCAAGTAAATAATTAATAATGAATAAATAAATATGCTTAGTAACAATGACAATGTTTTTCTTGCATCTGTCAGTGAAACTTACTTCATAAAGGTACACTAATAATTTAAATAAGAATCTTAAAATAACGAAGTTTTATTTCATGTTTAGCCAGACTTGATAACTAAAGAAACTTTCAGAAAAACCACATGTTCAGCTATATTAATCTGAATTACATATTAAAATGTGTATGGAAGGATAAAAAAACATGAATTTTTCATCTAAATACTAACTATATGTTCCATTGTTTACATCTGCAATGATGTGTGAATTTTAAGCGTTTATGGATTTTAGGGTTGCGAATTTAAGGGAGTCTACTGTATATAATAAAAATCTAATAAATAAACAGGGGAAAAAAGAATACAATCAGGAGTAAAGAATCCTGAGAAAATCCTATTTGCCAATGATTTCTTAGCATAAAACAAACTAATAAAAAACAACACACAGGGTTTCAGTGAGCAGTACAACAGACTCTCTAAAATCCGCAAACGCCTAAAATCCATACATCATTGCAGATGTAAACAATGAAACGTTCAGTTCAGTTCAGAGATGGCAAAATTATATTTTTTTTTAGTTTCATATCATTCGGTATGTATTTTAATATGCATGATTCTCGATAATATGACTGAACTCGATGTTTTTCATGAAGGAAATATAAATTTATTTCTGGAAAAAATCAAGATATTACTGATATCTCTGGTAATCACAGTCATCTTTTCCAAATATATATATGTATTAAACAAGCTTTTTTTAGTTATTAAGACTAGCAAAACCTGAAATAAAACTTCCCTAATTTATGATTTTGATGTGAATTAATAGGATACCTTTATGAGGAAAGTTCCATTGAATAATTGAAAGAAAATGTATCTCATCTTTATTATGCTTATTTAATTATACATTATTAATTATTTACTTGACCTTTAGTTTTAATAATTAAATCATTTTTAAATTTATCTTACTTTTTATCCTTTTAGTTTATTACTTTACTTATTTTAATATTTTACCATTTGCAAGCATTAATTATAATTTCGGTTCCATTATTAGTACATTAAAATTACTGTTTAAAAATGTAAACAAAGCAATGACCAGAAATCTGCAAAATTCTAAAATCCGCTCAACCTCTGGTGTCATGCTGTGCAGATTTGTGGGAGTCTACTGTATTTATTTAAAAACTAAGATGGGTTCCACCGGATAGTTTAAATTTAATAACATAAAAATGAAAATTTGTCGGTCTGTAATTCTATACAAATCCACAGTTTGGAAGCGAGAATTGTGAAATGTTATGTACATGTGTATTAAAACATGGCCGAGACAACTAAAGTAATCTGGAATCGAAATAATTTATACTTAATTTTTAATTAATTTTTAAAAACTCCAATTTAACAGCCATTTCGTATCAAATTTAAACATTTTCCGATATAGTAGTTACCACCAATTAAAAATCCACAGTAAAATTCTTACCACAACAATTACTTTTAATTACTTTTCTATTGCAAGATTTCCACATGAAAAATGAAATAAATAGTTTGACGAATTTAAAAAGTAAATATTACATCATATTGGAAATATAATGGGCATCAGCAGGTGAATATATAAGTCATCAAATGAGTTTGAAAAAACATATTGAAACATGATAAAAACCCAATTATGGAAATATTGGCATTTATAAACCTTTTGAGGTTCTCTGAATTTGTTTTCGTCATTTTAAAATCTATTCCTTATATATACGTGTGTGTATGCTGTATGCGTGTATATTAGAATTTCCACAAAGGTTTAGATCTAGAGCTCGATTCTTAGTGAAGAACTGAAATTAAGATTTCAGATTTTTTTTAAATAAACTTCATAGAATTTTTGTCCTTACCATTTTTCTTTAATCATGAAAAAATTATTTCAATAAAAATGCTTGGAAACAACTTTTCATCAAAAGATTTAAATCTCAGTCTCAACCCAGATAACAGATTATATTTACTAAGTAAGTAGGTAGTATATCGTCCGGATTAAATGAAAAAAAAGTGAAAATTACGTAAATTAACATGCAATCGTTAATTTTTTAAAACAAACATTCTTAAAATCCCGGGCAACGCCGGGTACTTTAGCTAGCAAGGCCCGCACAATGTCACACGGGGCCCTGGGCAAAACACTTTGCGGGGCCTTAAGTCCCTAATTGCAATATTAAAGATCTCGACTAATAAAATTTATGTTTAAATTGTGCCTGTTATAGACTACAAAACTGATTTTAAACATTGCATGTTAACATTTGCGGTGATATTTCAAAAGAACAGAGATTTTACACATTAATTTTTTTTTTGAACTGGATTATATGAAAACACCATGCAATTTCTTACCCATTTAACATGCATAATTCTGATTATTATCTCCAGTTCCTCCTACTTAATAAAATAAAAAGATTGGGGTGCAGCCAGTTTAAATTAATGCAAGTTTTACAGTTGGTATAGTACTGATTAACGGAATGCATAAATGAATATCACATAACTAAAAATCCACTGTTGTCTTATTACCAGGTGTGGCAGTTAATAATTCTTAATTTTTTTAAGAGGTAGTCCTGGAAAAAAGGGTTGGTTCAGAGTCTAACTTTTTATTTCATTATGTAGCTATGACAATACCTTTCAAAATGCCAATGATGTTCAACCATTCTCGATTTAGCGTCATATTTTTTTTGTGTGGTAAACATGTCAAGTTTACCACTAAATAAAGAACATGTGCGGCATGTACTTTTTGTCTTGTTCAATCAAAGAAAAACGCGAATCAAAGTCATTGTATATTTGTGGAAACTTACAGTCACAATGCCCTAACACAAGATCAAGGGTTGAGCAAGGGAAGACAATGCTATGAACTTTGTGGGATCAGAAAGGTGTCATGTACCATGAGCTTTTAAAACCAGTTGAAACAGTTAATACCGTTCCCTAACCTCAATGAATGATCTATTTCAACCATGCATTGATCCAAAAACGACCAAAAAGTGATTTTGCTGCACGACATCCCACTCCCCCTCTCACACACAGTGAAAACGGCTATAGATCCCATTTTTATACTTGTCTGAGAAATCTTGCTCACCAGCAGTACTCACCAAACATGGTTCCTTCCACTTGGTTTCATTGATGTCTCACATATTCACTATGAAACATTTCAACAATTACGGAGATGTGGCTTGACGACTGGATTACCTCAAAAGGTTTGCGTTTTTTTTGAGAGGGCATCCAGAACTTGCCAGAGAGATGAGAAAATGTGTAGTCAGCAATGACATATTTTGAATAAACCATTTTTTAGCTTTCACTCGAATTATAAGTGTTTTTTAATGAAAAAATTAAGAATTGTTGACCGACACACATAGTGCAACGACATCCCTCCTGAAGAATGGAGGTGAGTTGGCATGTTTAACGATCTCTTTCAGTCAATTCAAATGTGACCAAACTCAACATCTGAATCCTTGCTGCATGTTGTCTCATGTAGCTGTAAAAAAGGGATGCAGCAAGGCATGTTCTTGTCAAAAATGAAGACTGGAGTGCTCGACAATGTGCAAAAACTGTAATGGGGTCAACTCGAAAATGTGGACGACGACGACCCCAGAAGAATAAGATGATGAAGCTGATGACTGGAAAACCATCGACCAAGCAAATAACAATGATGACTTTGACGACTAGGTTGATGATGTCGCAACAGAGTTTAAGAAGATTAAAGCTGTTGAAGAACAAGCACCCTATCCGTCTGCTCTTCAAGCTGAGATTGACCAGAACCATCAATCCGCAAGTGCTCTAGATGTGGCTAAGTTTAATAAAATATTTACCATAGGTATTTTTTACTTACATTCATGTAAATCTATATCTACTATTAATGTTCTACACTTAAGTTCTAAATACAAAAATTTTTTAATGATGTCTTTTTTTTTTACAATGTTACCATTGCAATTAATCATCATACACATCATACAAATACCTGTAATAAAAACAAGTTACGTTAAAAAGGATAAACTGAATGAAAAATGGTGTCAAAAGTTGGTTTTCTTCGAGTTTCCACAAAGCTGAATAAAAGTATCATTTTACAAATACCGGAGCATTTATTAATTGGTTTAGAAAAAGGTTTTTATAATCAAATCTGTACATAATTTAATGTTCTTTCTTTTTGTAACTAGGTATGGTATACAATTTTTTATAGTTTTCGAGTTGTAAGCAGAAAACTAAAAAAAAAAACGAAAATTTCGTGGGTTTTTTGGCTCTACGAAGTTTGATATTTTGGTGGGAAACTATTAATCCTGTTATTAGCATCCCTATAAACAGTTTAAAAACGTGAAATCTTCTAACAGATTTTTTTGCATCTATTTCTGACTATTTGGCTGGAATATATTTTTATATATATCTAAATTTCCAATTTGAAAAAATTATGAGCATTTATCCAAAATAAGAACACAGATTATTACAGAAAAACAGGGAAGTTGCAATAATTAAAATGTTAATATTGTATATTTTGTATAACAGATTTAAACTTGAGATAATAAAACTTAAGTTGGATATTTAAAAAACTGATTTGTCAAAATTGTAGGAGTTAAAAGGCATATTAAACAATCAAAATATAACAAATCATATCAATTTTTCCCTGATTTTACCACAGTATGTGTTTGTTTGTTTGCTGACATTTTTTCCTTCAGCAATACCACCTTGAGAATTGACATCTCCTTTAGCCATTTTTAAACCTAATTCTATTGTTAATATTACTCTAACATATCTGCCAACTTCGCTACAGATTTCCATAAAATGTGGGCTAATTTGACCCAGGTTAAACATGTTTCGAACTAGAATTTTTTTAAAAAGAAATTATATCAAATAAGTTCCACGTAGAAACATGAAGTTAAATAATTAATGATACATCTGAAACATTTTCTGGTTAGAAATCTGTTTAACCTGATTTAAAGTAACTCACATTTTACGGAAGTTAAGTCGGAGGTTGGCAAATATACTGTAAAAAGAAAAAGTAGCTACGTAAAATATTATACGGTTCATGGAATTTTCCGGAAATTTGGTTTTCATGACGGTAGTAAACTTTTCCATCAATGAATGCTTTGTGATTGAAAGAAAATAAAATTAAAATATTGAAAAATATCTAGTTCTTACATTCAACAAACAGCTTCCTTTATCTTTCTGCTTTTGATACTTGAAATATATCTTCTGTATTTTTAATTTTGTTTCAGCCACTTTCCTCGGAAGAGCAAATTACGGAAAAATATAGATCAATAAAATGGTAATATGCAAACGAAAAACAATTTTCACGTCAATGGAATTAGTGTTTTATATGAATTAAACATTAATATATTTTCAATAGTCCGGTTTTTTTTTTCCGAACCAAAAGGGAAAAAAAAATCAAATGATGTTTTATTTTTAAATAGAATATCTTTTTTTCATATTTTGAAACTTTTTTTCACTGTCTACAGAATGTTTTTAAATAAAGAAGAGCAGGCGAGTACTAACATTAGCTTATTTTTAGTTCATTTAGTTCGTAGTGGCTCTTTTTAGATATGTTTAGACAGAAGTTGCGGGGTTATCCCTTGACTCATACTGCACTAATGTTTTTAACATTAGCTTCTCTTTATTTCATGCATAATTTTTAAATTGGTGCTAAAAGGAATTTTTAAATCTTATATTGGTTTCGGGGGTGGGGGGAGATCCCAATTGTAGTGTTGAATTCAGACACTTTTCTTCGGGAGGGATTTCTGTGGCTCTGGGGAGGGGGAATTGTACTTTTTGACCACTGAAAACACAAAATCTCAGATCTTCTGGGGGGGGGGGGGCAACTCATTACTCAACACTGTCCAATTGTCTTGAAGTGAAGTGCATTTTCCAACATAGCCTTAATTAAAAAATTTTCATAAGTTTCAAAATGCCCCTAACAGAGGACTGTACTGACCGAGCTCGCGCTCATTTTCATTTGCGACACTGGGGTAAGGCCTACTCTTCACTCTTTTTGGACTGGGCGTAGTCATTACTTCTTCCAGGCCGAGCTGGGCTCGGGCTTTACGTTTTCCAGAAGGATCGGTCCGGGTCTAACTTGTTTTTTCCGTGTCGAGCCGGAACTGGCTTCATTTTTCCTAGCTCTGCACGAGCCGAAATTTTCAGCGTCTTGACCCAGCCATATGAAAATGATTGTCTCAGCGTAGCCTGGTCCGTGCAAAAATCAATTAAAATTCGGCCTTTTAGCGGTCGACTCGTAGGTTTACCATTGTGTTTTTCTTCACTCAAAAGTATGAAAACATGGATGACTGGGAACAAGAAAACACAAAGGTAAACCTACCAGTCAACCGCTAAAATCAGGGTTTTCTGGTGTTTTCCACCAAGATATGACTTGGCAGACCGATTGCGTTTTAATATGCGAATCGAGTTTTAACTCATTCTGGAAATTCAGCCGTGAACTCGATGAGGTCATTCTCTGTGCTGCTGGCTCCCGGTCTATCATGTAAGTAGCTTTTTCCGGAAGAACGATTCCAAATTGCATTTGATATGTTAGTTTAGCATTCATTTATTATAGATATATAATTTGTTTTGCTATAGAATGTAATTTTTTCGCTAATGGTAAAACAAACTTTCAGAGCTATTAACGGCTACCGGAGCCCATTTTTTTTTACTCAAGAGGAGAGGAGAATCGACTCTCGTCGTCATTCTCTTGGAATTTTTGACCGAAAAAGAATTAGCAGGGAAACAAAAAACATATCTAGAAATTTGTGTTGCCACTTTTCATCGTCCGATAGCGATGAATGAATGATTGAATGCAGTCTCTAATCAATACACCGAAAATGACGGTACTTTTTTGGATGCCCATTTCCAAAAAGGGGATCATCAGACCTATTATCTGTAGATTGCTGACAATTATATAAATTCTAGCTATAACAGGCAAAATCTCATACCCGCATTTTCTCGCGAATAAATTTAAAAATAAGAACTTAATGATCAAAATGATAGCAAAAGTGCGGAGATGCACAGGGCCCTTAACAAGTCTCTGACAGGCGCGAGGCCCTGTGCAGCTGCACCGTTTGGCCGATGGTTGCGCCGGCCCTGCTTTGAGCAACACCTTTCAGTCACTTGTGTGCTTTATGGATGTAGAAGCATTAACATACACATAACATTATTCATTAACACATACTCACTAAGGAATTTAGGAAACTTCATCTCCTTGATACTCACTGGTAAAATGACAGAAAATTAATTTTACGTCTCATAAAATGGGGAGGAAGGGGGTTCTAGGCTCTGGTGTGTCTGTTACTTTTATCCTTACCGTATCTTCAGACCCGGTAGCAGAAAGTTTCAGACGGGAGACGGGCATCGCAGATTTTCTTTTCTCGCTTGCAGATTATTTTTCTATTGAACTTTTAATACAAAAACTTAAGATTATTATTAGTTAAATTAAAAAAATGCATAATAACGTCAAAGGAAAGTGATCGTTTGATTAATTAATGCTTCAATTGTAAAATATTTTACCTGCAGATTATTTTCTGCCCCTGAAGTATCTGTTGCAGACACTTGGAGAATTTTCTGCTACCGGGTCTTCAGACAAAATGAATTTGAGAACATCGACAGAATTTTCTTTTTCAGAGATTGAGAAATAAATAAGTCACAAAAGAGAATAATGAAAATTGAGTGGACTAGAAGAGCAAATTAGTGGGTGGTCTCAGGCCCCATATAAATTAGCACCATTGGTACTAGACAATATGTACTAGGCAATGCTTATGGAATGAAACCACAGTCTAAAGAAGTTCTAAAGGTATAGTAAAATCGAGAAACAGCAAAAATTATTTGAAAGT
Source organism: Maratus speciosus (assembly GCA_963932465.1). Lineage (NCBI taxonomy): Eukaryota > Metazoa > Arthropoda > Arachnida > Araneae > Salticidae > Maratus > Maratus speciosus. The sequence goes on from OZ010786.1 coordinate 635,992,238, forward strand.
ACAAAATTAATCAGACGAAGGAATGTTTAGGGAGGCAGACCATCTTAAAACAAAATATTTTCTTTCTTAAATGTTTATATGTAATTTTAATGTAAAAGAGCATCATAGTGTGGAATCATGTTTAGCATAAAGGTTCTTTAATTTAGATTTCCCTAATCAACAGAAAATCTTATAAGCTTAAGAATTTATATAACAATAATAATAATAAATTGAGAATTATAAACATTTTTATATTCAAAAAGGTGAGATAAAAATGTGTTTTGTGCAACTGGCATTAAAGCTCTGAACAGCAGATTTATTAGTTTATACATAAATGAACCATATAATAATATGAGGGCCTCACAACCATAGTAGACGAAGTCCATTTTGAAAAAAAAAATGAGATAGTCCACTTAGAAGGTGCATAACATCTGTTTTAAGCACTCCCCTCAGTGAACCAAATTTGTTTTCACATACTTTATCATATATGTCATCTGTTTACAGACTTGGTCTGCTATGTGAGCCCTTCATATAATGAAAAATAAATAACATATGATGTTAAATCTATTGTCCATGTTTATTTATTTTTTATTATCCTCTCATCTTTTATTGTCGTGATACCTTTTATATTGGGGCTCTGCGGCTGAGTGGTCAAGGCACCAGTCAGCTAATCGCTTGTGCGTAAGAGTTTGTGGGTTCGATTTCCGCCGGTTCCATTGCACACACACTTTGTGTGGCACTCCCAGGGTGTATTTCTCTTGTGTTGTAATATTTCCTTGTGCTATCTTGTCTCCGACTTATAAGCGGGCTTTATGTCAAGCACACAGGTCATATGTTTGTTATTCAGTTAAATAAATAAATAAATAGCCTTTTATATATCATGTAATTGTGTGTTTTGAATATTTTTATGGAAGAAGGTAAAAAGCTTCACCGGTAAATAAATTATTTGTGTTTTAAGAGGTTAATTGACTTCTTTATGTACATTTTAAGTTCATACATTCATAATTGGCGTCCGCAATATATTCTGAAAGCTGGGTTGTTAAAATAACATCATTTTTCAACGCTTTAATTAACATTGTGGCGTCCGCGACAGGACATTTTACAAGATTTATTTGAAGCAAAATGTTTCAAGCCGTTAAAAATTTTAAAAAGGTGGACTTTAAGTTCGTGGTAGAAGAACTTGGGGAAACAGTCCCGCAAGATTATATGATCAGGACACTAAAGGAAATTATTTTGAATAGTAAAGAATATAAACAGGATCCCGCTTTTGTACAAGAAACTTTATCCAATGGTTGCTGAGAGAAAGGAAAACGAAGCTAAGAAGTTAGAAAAGGAGAAGTCGGAACAAGAATTAAAAAAGTCAGAATTAAAGGAAAAGTTGGATCAAGAAGTAGAGTTAAAAAAGTTGGAATTAAATCATCAATTAGAATTAGTAAAAATCCAGTCACATGGACAAATGCAAGGTGAGTACATTTCCAATGATTACGAAACTAATAATTCTAAAAAGAAATTTACATTGCCCAAGTTCGATTTTCGCCAATTTGATGGTGATTTAAAGGAATGGTTGCCACTTTGGAGTCAGTTTGAACAGATTCACAATGATCAAGATAGTGTGCCAGAAAACAAATTCCAGTATTTATCCAAGCAACTGTCACTGGATGTGGAGCGCGAGAAGTTGTTGATAGTTTTCAGTCAACTGGCGCTAACTATGCCAAAGCTATAGAGTCTTAAGGCTCGTTTCGGCAGGGAAGATCTTTTGGTTGAAGTATATGTGCGTGAATTATTAAAATTAATTATATCTGTGCAATCAAAAGGAAAATTTTCTATTACATCATTGTATGATAAACTTGAGTCATATTTACGAACTCTTGAGACGTTAGGAGTCACAACGGATAAATGTGCGAGTCACAACGGATAAATGTGCGAGTCACAACGGATAAATGTGCTTCAATATTATATCCAATGGTAGAATCTTGTTTTAATGCAAAATTTTTGAAAGCATGGAATCGAACCCACATGAATTCTGTTAGTTCTGATGCAAAAGAACGCCTCGATAATTTAATGGCATTTCTGAAATCTGAAGTTGAAGGAGAGGAAAGAATTAATTTGGCAGTGACAGGTTTTGGTTTAGCGAAAAAAGATGATGCGAGTTTCAGAAAAAGCAAAAGTTACAACGATGTTACTAAACATTTACCAACTGCTGCTACTTTAGTAACAACTTCTTCAAAGCCAGATTTAAGGAAAAATTGCGTTTTTTGCAAAGGAAGACATCTGAGTTCAGAATGCTTTTCGGCACGGAAGGTGAGTTTTAATGAAAAACAGAATATATTGAAGGACAAAAGATGTTGTTTTTCATGTTTGGCAACAGGTCACACAACGAAGCAATGCAGGGCTATCTTGAAGTGTTTCTTTGTGACAATACACATACGTCTGTGATGCGTCAAACGCTCGATAAAAATAAGCTGAATGAAAAGAAAGAGGAAGACTCAGAAAAATCGTCTGGAAAAGAAGTAAATATGGCCAATTTCAATGTTTCTTCAGACGCTCAAGGCAAAAATATTTTTTGAAAACAAAAAGAAAGTTATTAGACTAATTTTGGACTCAGGTTCTCAGAGATCGTATATTTGAAAACATTTAGCCGAAGAAATGAAGTATTTACCTCTTCTAGAAGAAAAAGTTTCTCATTCCCTTTTTGGCGGAGTTATAACAAAGGATTATAATCATCATTACTACAAGGTAAGATTAAGCGATTTGAAAGAAAATTTTAAATGTAATTTTGAAGTTTTGGTCAAAACATTATATGTGAAAATGTTATGGCTGTAGGAAAAGGATCCTGGTTTAAACAATTATCGGAAAAAGGCATCACTTTGACGGATGTTGGTGAAATTCCAGAATCTATTCAAATATTGTGATTGGAGCTGATGTAATGGGAAAATTACTGACAGGTCGTAGAGAAATACTCTCGTCGGAATTAGTAGCACTGGAAACATTTTTAGGTTGGACCTTAATGGGAAAAGTGCCTCAAGATAATGCGTCTAAAGAAATTTTAGCTTTGTCAGTTACGTCTGTGTTTGTAAAGGAAGCAGAGATTGCTGATTTATGGAAATTGGATTTGCTTGGAATAAATGATCTGATTGAAAAACAATCTAAAATGGAGATTGATTATCAGGTTAAAGAGCATTTTCTACAGACAGTAAAAATTAATGAAGATAATCGTTATGAAGTTTCTTTGCCATGGTCAGAAGATATACCACCTTTACCTGATAATTTGAGTTTAGCCAAGAAAAAATTAAGTAATGTTACAAACAAGTTGCTTTCCGATAATTTTTATCAAAAGTATGAAAAAGTGCTTTTAGGGTGGCTTGATGATCAAATTATAGAGGAAATTCCACAGGCTGAATGAAATGAGTCTTTATGGAAATTATTTACCTCATCGACCAGTAATAAAAGAGAGCAGTACAACTCCCATTCGTCCAGTGTTTGACGCATCAGCTAGAATGCAGAACCATCCATCTTTGAATCAATGTTTGCATTGTGGGCCTAATCTTATTGAATTAATTCCTGACATTCTCTTACGATTTAGAAAAAATAAATTTGGTGTTGTAGCTGATATCAAGGAAGCATTTTCACAAATAGCTGTTCGTAAAGAAGATCGGGACTATTTGCATTTTTTGTGGTGAAGTGATCCAGAAGAAAGAAATATTAGAATGTTTCGACATACTAGAGTTGTGTTTGGAGTAAAAAGCTCTCCTTTTCTTCTCGGCTCCATCATAGAATATCACTTTAAAACGACACCAAACTTAAAATGCAATTGCTGAGAAGCTTTTATGTTGGCAGTGTTGTTGCTACAGGGTGGCTACTAAATACTGATACACTTCAAAAAATAAGAATTAATTTTAATCGTTTGGTAAAATAATTTATTTCTGTATTTCAGCGTTTGGCAATTTTCTATTAGTGCAGACGATTTTTGTAAAAATCAAATATTTAGAATTATTTTTAAAATGGAAGCTAAAAGAATGATGATTAAACAGCTCTTTGATCGCGGGCTTTCCGCAGGTCTAATATTTAAGCAATTGAAATGCCTTGGTTTTAATAGATTATTTATATATAGAACTATAAATCGATTATTGGATACTAATAGCTGTAAAGATCGACCTAGGTCTGGTCGCCCACGATCAGTTCGCACAAAAGAGCGCATCAAAAGAATTCGTGAAAAGATACGAAGAAATCCACAACGCTCTGCAAATAAAATGACTGCAGAAGAGAACGTGAGTCGCAGAACTATGCAAGTTATTATAAATGAAGACCTGGGTTTTCGTCCTTATCGGAAAAGAAAAGTTCAAGGTTTGGCTGATGCCCAAAAGATAAAAAGATTACAAAGATGCAAGAAATTGCTGAAGCGGCACGGTAAGAAAAATATTGACAGAATGATATTTTCTGATGAGAAGCTATTTTGCACTGAACAGTGTTATAATGCTAAAAATGATGTCGTATATTCAGCAACGTTTGAGGATATACCTGAAACTCTCCGAACTGTTAAACGCTTTCAGAACAAGAATTCTGTTATGGTTTGGGCTGCAGTGTCAAACAATGGGAAATTGCCTTTGAAATTCATAGATAAAGGGGTAAAAAATCAATGCGGAATATTACAAACAGAACATATTGGCTGCACATTTATTGCCACATGCTGACAGGTTGTATCCAAAAAAGAATTGGATATTTCAGCAAGATTCTGCACCTTCACACCGAGCTAAATCAACACAAGCTTGGCTCCAGGTCAATTGTCCGAATTTTATCATGCACGAAGATTGGCCACCTTCTTCACCGGATCTAAATCCTTTAGATTATTGTGTCTGGGGGATTTTAGAGGCTAAAGTAAATAGCAAACAACACAGAAGTTTGGACTCTCTCAAAGCTTCCATATTGCGTGAATGGGACAAATTACCTCTTAAAATGATTCGTGCCGCCCTCGGACAATGGCATAAGAGATTATCTTTGGTAATTGATAAAGATGGCGGTCGATTTGAGTGAATTGGTTTACAGGTAAACTTTCATGTATGATGTTCATCATATTAGTGTAATTATTTTTTTCTATTTTATATTTGTAAAATAAAATGTCTAAATATTTGTATCAGTATTTAGTAGCCACCCTGTAGTATCCACACACAGGGAGAATCGGAAAGGTTTATAACTGATTCTAAATCTCTTATGGCTAAAAGTGGATTTGATTTGAGAGGATGGGAACAGACAGAAGAAAGAAACAATATCGAAAATAGCGAAGAAACTGTTGTACTGGGATTACAATGGACCAGATTTCTAAACGTTTTAAAAGTTAACATAAGCTGGACGAAAGATATAAATGTAGAAAAAATAACAAAAAGAATCATGCTATCAGTTGCACATAAAATTTTTGATCCAATTGGTTTTACTGCTCCAGTTATGATATGTCCCAAGATGATGTTACAGAAAACATGGAAAGAAGGAATCACCTGGGATGAAGAAGTAAATGGTGATGTAACAAATGAATTTATTGAATGGTTTCATGAATTAAATATTTTACAAGAAATTCAGATTCCTAGTTATATTCAGTTCACCTTGGATAATTTAAAAGGTTGTACTCTTCCCACATTTTGTGATGCAAGTCAGTATGCGTATGCTGCTGTTATATTTTTGAGGATAGCAACTAAAGATCGTGTAGAGTTATTCCTTCTAGCTGTGAAATCCCGCATAGGTCCTTTAAAATGTGGAACTACACCTAGAATGGAACTTTTAGCTGATTAATTGGTACTAGATTGGCTAAATCAGTAACTGACGCTATGGGCTGGGAAGATATGGTAAAATATTTTTGGAGGGATTCCACAACAGTGCTTGCATGGATATCCAGGAAAGAAAACTGGTCTGTTTTTGTTAGAAACAGAGTTCAAGAAATAAAAAATTTGACTGATCCTGTTTTATGGAAACATATACCTGGTGAAATGATTTCAGCAGATCTGCCATCTACAGGGTGTAAAGCAAGACAGCTAGTTATCTCTCAAATGGTGGGAGGGTCCATCTTGGCTTAAAGATCCTAAAGAATATTATAAATATATGGATTTCAAGGGCCAAGACATAAACGAAGAAGAAATTGAAAAAGAAAAATTGAAGTCTATAAAATTACTGGTAAATGTTGATGAAAGTCCAGAGAAAAGCTGGTACTACCAGTATTTTTCCAGTTATGAGAAAAACATACGTCTTGTTGGTTGGATACTTCGTTTCAGATATAATTCTTCTAATCCAAAGAAACAGATCAAAGGAGAATTGACAAGTCTTGAATTTAAGACTGCAGAAAGGAAGATAATTTAGATGATACAAAAGGAATGTTTTTCCCATGAAAGTGAAGGGAGATTGAAAACTCTGGAGACGTTTAAGGATGAACAAGACATAATACGTGTAAAGACTAACAAGGAGAGGTCCAACCTTGTTAATCACAGATTTTGATTATTTTAATATATGTTGTAGGGTGTGCCCTTTAGTGTCAGGTTCAACGGATTTTATCCAACGCTCCTTACTTCTTGAGAAACCGGGGGGTCTAATAGTAGTACACAATTTAAATACTTACTTTGCAACCAAAATGATAGGTTGGTTCTAGCTCAGTTGGAATGGCGTTTACCGGCTGATTTGTGGACCCGGGTTCGATACCTGAATGCGCTGCATTTGTTTTTCTCATTTTTTGTTTTATAAATATACTTGTAAGTATAACTTAATAATCTCATTGTCAATTAAAATTTTTAATATGGTACATCAATTATTACTTTAACCTATTTAATTTTTTACTTTTAGCTAAATATTTATAATAAAGCATTTATAAAACTGTTAATTTTTTTTAAATCACTTCATTGAGCAATTGTGTCAATTCGTGATTTTAAAGAAACATCATTTACGCATTGCTTTAACAAAGGAAGTCAATGCGATAGGGTCAGGTGGGGGAAAGTGGTCATAAAAACAGGCTTTTCAAACTTTCAGAGGATATAAACATCAGAATTTCTGTGATGTTTTCTAAAATTTTGGGTGTTATTTTACATTACATTACTCTAGAGTACATCCATATCCATTTCAGAAATATTTTTAGGGAATAACACCTTTTTATAACATTTTTCCAGGCATATTTTTATGATCACTTTACCCCAGGTGGTGGGGTAAAGTGAGTAGTGCATGGGGTAAAATGGTCACATTGAAAAAGTGTAATAAAAAAATAAACTAATGAATAAAAAGTGACATTTTATTCTTTACAAACATTTTAAACAACTTTTATAATAAGTTATCTGCCATTTTATTTTATTAAAGTGTAAATTTGTAATGTTAAAATTCTTTGTTTTTAAAATTTGGTTCTTCAAGGATTTTGATCACATCATATTCTGGAAAAGTATGATGATGGCCAAATTTGGATTTTTTTAACATACTTTAAGAAAAATGATCCGTTTTTTTCCCAATAAATTGCTTTATTGATTTCTTCATTTCATATTTTAGCAACACTCACGGTCCTATAGATATGGTTTGAGATGTCATCTTTAGCGATTATAAATGGATTCAAAAGAGAATGTTGATTAGGGATATTTTTTTGTTGTTTTTTTCCTCTTGGAAATTTATGCAACTTTTAAGTATCTCATTCCTCTTGTTATTTTTGAAGATATAATGCAAGTGTTTATTCTGTCAATACTAACCCGATCTTGGACTGGACACATTTTCTTTTCCTTTAAAACTTTGTCTAACAATTCTATTCACATCTGAAATGAGTGTAGATAATGTTGCCAATGTAGCTTATTTTAATTTTTTTACATATTTTGCAGTCGGCTTTCTTGATACTGTTTCTTTAAAATTCCTTTCCAGGCTTTTTTTAATGGGGTAAAATACACCTAGATCTAATGGTTGTAGACTATGACTAGTATGGGTAGCAGGCAGAGTATTATAATGTGGTTGTTGATACCTTTTTTTCACAGCATCATAATCCATTTATGTCCATCACAATCATAAATAAAAGGACAGGCTTTTGTAAGCTTTCGGTGTACTATCTACTTAATAAAAGGATCCATCCAAGATTCAAGTACAGAATCCTCCATCTATCCAGATTCCATGATTCATACAATGCTCCTGCAGGAACACCCTTTATCCATAATTCATATATGGTACTCACTCATAAACTGCGAATGGAAGAATGTAATAACCCCTAGCTGATATACCAAAAGGAACACTAAACATTATCTTTCCTTTGGTTTCTGAATTTTATACAATACATTGCATTGCGTAATATTTTTTAAACTGGACTATTTTGGCTATCCATATTCATTCCAGCCTCATCAACATTAAAAATTCTTTCAGGGCTTTCTTGTGGACCATTTTCTTATATAATACAAGTATAAATATTAGAAAAAGTTGTTAATGTGTTGGTTGTTAAATTAGTTGATGCAACCTTTGCAAGCAATTCGGGTTTACACTTAGTTAATTCATTCACTATTCAGAACCTATTAAAAATTAAACCTAACCTTTTTTAACCCCCATATTATAAACTATTATTAAATAACTATTTGCTGTTAGTTTTTAATAATTATTAGTATTTAATAAACCGGCATTGTATATAATGAATAATTTAACTCAGATCAAATATCTAAGTTAAGCCTAACCCTATGACCACTTTACCCCATGTAACTAAAACTATTATGAAATAAAATCTGTGATAAATATAACTTAGCTATAAATGAAAATATGTTTCTGAGATATGTGTAAAGCTTTCTGAACTGCCAATTTAACAAAATTTGGAATAAACAAAATGCAGCAGAAAAGTTAATTAAAGAGTTAAAAGAACAAGGTGTAACAAAGACAGACAAAATGAGTGCTCAGTGGCTCAAACATGTTTCTAAAAATGTTTTTTTGAGTGAGAAACTTTGATCAATACTTAATAAATATAAAATTAAAAGAAAATTATTCAAATTTCTATATTAGTCAGGCTTTTAGCCCTTTTTATGAATTATGACCACTTTACCTCGCCTGACCACTTTACCCCACCTGACCCTACTATTATTCTGTTTTTAAAGTAACAAGCATAATTATATTAAAAATTAGCATCAGAATTAAATTACAACCGAATTTTTGCGTATTAAAGATTTTTAAATTTGTAATACGTATGCTTGCGCTTTCAATTATTTTGCTTTCCTCATTATCTTCTTTCTGCTTTTATTTTTATTTTATTTGAATATTCTTTTATTTTATCATAACTAGATTATCACAACAGATTTTGTCACGATTTTGGAATTTATATCATTCAATAATAGATCCAATTTTTTTAAACCTCTTTAAAGGATGAGAAATAATAGTTTAAAAATAAAAATGATAAATTTAAGTTTGTAAACATTATAATTAATGTATATTAAAATTTTTAATTGAAATTATTAAATTATAATTACGAGTATATTTATAAAACAAAAAATGAGAAAAACAAATGTAACGCATTCAAGTATCGAACCCGGGGCTGCGGATCAGCCGGCAAATGCCATACCAACTGAGCTACAACCAACCTATCATTTTGGTTGCAAAGTAAGTATTTAAGTTGTGTACTACTATTAGACCCACTGGTTTCTCGAGAACTAAGGAGCATTGGATAAAATCTGTTGAACCTGACACTAAGGGGTTTCTACCCTACGACATATATTAAAATAATCAAAATCTGTGAATAACAAGGTTGGACCTCTCCTTGTAAGATTACTTATAGACAAGACAATATGGATTTCCTCACACCTATGGTTGTTCCTTCAAATCATGAAGTTGTCAAACGATTAATTTTACATTACCACCGCAAAAATTGTCATGCAGGTCCTCAAATTCTTCTAACTTTGCTTAGCAAAAAATACTGGATTTTGAATGGAAGAAGAACTGTGGGTTCTGTTCTATCAAAATGTACCATTTGTTAAAAGATTTAATTAGAAGAATCTAGAATCTTCTCCTGTTTCTCTGCCAGAAAATCGAGTGAAAGATGCAGCAGTATTTCAGATTATCGGCATCGATCTGGCTGGCCCTCTGTTTCTTAAAAATAAGAAGAAGAGTTGGGTTATCTTATTCACATGTGCCATCTACAGAGCTGTGCATTTGGAGCTTGTGACCTCAACTTCTACAGAGTCATTTTTAATGGCTTTGCAAATATTTGTATCTCACAGAGGAAGATGTTCTGTTATATATTGCGACAATGGTTCCAATTTTGTTAGTGCTTCCAATTTTTTAAAAATATTGAACTGGAATCACATATAGAAGTATGGAGCACTAAATTCTTTCAAATGGAAATTCAACCCTCCGACTGCTGCTTGGTGGGGCGGATGGTGAGAGAGGCTCATCAGATTGATGAAAGATCTATTAAAAAGAGTCTTAGGACAAGCCTGTTTGGACTATGAAGAGATAACTGTATTAGCTGACTGCAAAAGCATTATAAATTCGCGACCACTAACTTACATGTCTGAGAAAGAGTCCATCAAACCCATATCACCGGACATGTTTCTAAAAGATATTCATGAATGTGGTTTACCTAACGTTGATGCGGTTGAGGAATGTCCTCTCAGTAGAAGACTTAAATATAGGCAAGAACTGCAAAAACAGCTCAGAAATCAATTTAGATCATAATATTTGGGTCTCCTTATCCAACAACCAAATGGGAGACGATTGCAACGTTCAATTGCTGTAGAAGATATAGTCTTGGTGGGAGCAGATAACAAGAAAAGGATAAATTGGCTCTTAGGACGGGCTACAGAGCTCATTTAGGGCAAAGACGGAAAAGTTAGTCTTTTAAAGTTACAAAATCTCATTTGCGGATGATTCGGCCTATTCAAAGAATTTACCCTCTAGAAGTGTCATCAGTGGATTTTACTGAAAACAATTTTCTTAAACCAACTTTGAATGAAAATCAGGTTGAGCTTCCAAGACTAATCACAAATTAAAAAGACAAGATCTGGTAGAATGATAAAGGTTCCAGAAAGACTCGATTTATGATATTTATGTAAATGTTGTATTTATTTGATGTGAAGTTTTGATTATAATATATAATCAAAAGGTGGGAGGATGCTCAATCTATTGTCCATGTTTATTTAATTTTTATTATCCTCTCATCTTCTATTGTTATGAAACCTTTTATATATCATGTAACATGAATTAGAAATTGTGTGTTTTGAATATTTTTATCAAAGAAGGTAAAAAAGCTTTACCGGTAAATAAAGTATTTGTGTTTTAAGAAGTTAATTGACTTCTTTATGTACATTTTAAATTCATAATTGGCGTCCGCGTTATATTCTGAAAACTGGGTTTTTACAATAACATCCTTTTTGAACGCTTTAATTAACATATGGCTACATTAATAAGCTTTATAACATTAAACATTTTTTTAATTAGACACTGTTTTATTTTGGTAAATATAATATGAAAAAGGAAGTATCAAAATTATTTTAAAGTAAACAACAAATTATGAAAAAGAACTTGAGTACATGCATTAGTTTTTGTGAAAATTTCTTGTTCCATATCTCATACAAAAAAGCTCTCTCTGATATAAACATATATATTACACTTTTGAGAGAAACTTTTATTGCATGTCAACAAACTGAAGGTTTCTTATCAGTATCAATTAATAGACGCCAGTTAAAATGAATATTTTGCTGCATATTTCACACACACAAACGATTTTTGACCAGTTTGAATTAGTAGATACTTATTTAAAATACCCTTATAAGGGAAATAAATCCTTGTTGAATATTTCACAAAACAAAAGGTTTTTCACGAGTATGAATTAACAGATGTTGGTTTAAATTACAACAAAGAGAGAATTTCATGTTGCATGCCTCATACATAAAAGGTTTTTATCCATATGAAATGAGAAATGCTTGGTTAAATCACACTTAAGACAGAATTGTTTGCTGCTTATCTCAACACAAAAGGTTTCTCACAAGTGTGAATTCTTCACTGAAAATGTTTCTCACTAGCATGAGAACAAATATAAATATCATATTAGAACAGTATGAATTAACAGATGCTTGAACTTCCCGAAAAAATGCCTCCTTGTATATCTCACACAAAAGTTTCGCACTATTATGAATTAGCAAATGCTTGCTTAAATTGCTCTTTCGAAATAATTTCTTGCTGCTAACCAGCATGAATGAACCTGTTCACATAACTTTTTTGAGAGAATTTCATATTTCGCACACTAAAGGTTTATCTCCACTATGAATTAACAGATGCTTGTTTAATAAATTCTTACGAGAGAAATTCTCATTGCATATTTCACAAACAAAAAATTTTTCACCTGTATGAATTAACAGATGCTGGTTTAGACTGCTATTTTGAGAGAATTTCTTGTTGCATATCTCACACACGAAAGGTTTCTCACCAGTATGGATTAACAGATGCTTCTTTAAATCATCCTTTAAGGAGAATTTCTTGTTGCATATCTCGCACATAAAAAGTTTTTCACCAGTATGAATGACTAGATGTCTGATTAAATTGCCTGTTTGAGAGAACTTCTTGTTGCATATTTCACATGCAAAAGGTTTCTCACCTGTATGAATTAACAGATGCCTGCTTAAACCACTTTTATGAGAAAATTTTTTATTGCATATTTTGCACACAAAAGGTTTCTCACCTGTATGATATACGAGATGCTTGTTTAAAATACTTTCTGTAGAAAATTTCTTATTGCACACACCACACACAAAAAGTTTCTCACTAGTATGAATTAAGAGATGCTTGTTAAAATCACTGTTTTGAGAAAACTTCTTATTGCATACATCACACACAAAAGGTTTCTGTCCAGTATGAATCAAAAGATGTCTTTTTAATACAGCCTTATGAGAGAATTTCTTGTTGCATATTTCACATACAAAAGATTTCTCACACAGAGGCCTTTTCTCACCAGTATGAATTAAGAGATGCCTTTTTAATACAGCCTTACGAGAGAATTTCTTGTTGCATAATTCGCAAACAAAAGATTTCTCAGCAGTATGCATTATCAGATGATTCATTAAATTGCTCTTACAAGAGAATGTTTTGTTGCAAGTCTCACACACAAACAATTTTGATTTGCGCAAGTCAGAAGGCTCTTCTCCAAAAAGTTCTTGTAATGAAATGTTTGACTGCATATTTCACACTTTAGATATTGCTTATGATTATGATGTGTATCTGTATTTGTGACTTTATGCATCTGAAATAAATAGAATCGAGTTATATCATATTTTCATACTTAATTAAAAACCTATTTTAAAAAAGTTAACTCATGAGAATTTAAAATCAGCATAGAAAACAGAATTCAAATAATAAAAACTCAACTTTTAATTTCTATCATAGTACAGTAGACTCCCTCAAAGCCGCACAACTTGGGATCAGAGGTTGCGCGGATTTTCGGTCATTTCTTTGTTTACATTTTTAAACAGTTATTTGAATGTAATAATGCAATCGAAATTACAATGAATGCTTGGAATATAGTAAAATATTAAAATAATTAAGTAAAGTAATGAACTAAAATAATAAAAAGTAAGATAAATTTAAAAATGATTAAATTATTAAAAGTGAAGTCAAGTAAAAAATAAATAATGTATAATTAAATATGCATAATAAACATGAGATACATTTTTCTTGAACTATTCAATAAAATATTCCTTTAATTCGCATCAAAATCATAAAGTAAGGAAGTTTAATTTCAAGTTTAGTCAAGTCTTAATAACCAAAAAAACTTGATTAATACGTATATATACTTGATTAAAAGATTGTGAGTGATATCCACAATATCTTGATTAATTTTTCGAAAAAATAATTATACTTTCTTCATGGAAAATCATGAGTTCAGTTATATTTTCGAGAATTGTATATCAAAATGCATACAAAGTAGAGATGGAAAAAACAGTTACTTTTTGTTAACAGGTTCCATCATTACACCACTAGCTTGGTAACATGTTACAATAACCTAATATTTTTTCAATACCTTAATACCTGAGGCTAAAAATTTGTTGAAATTAGCATTTTAAGGGTCTTTTTTTAAATTTAGGTCATTTTTATAGATTTTGGTTAAGTAATTGTAGGTAAAGAACATTTTTTGGACTTTTGGGTAATATTTTGTTTTTTCAAATATTAATGTCTGAAAAATGATCTAAACTGACATTTAAAACGTAGAGTTAAAATTTATAAAAAATCAAAACAAGTTTTCGAACTTCAGCAGTGAACATAAAGACGCACTAAACAGAATTATATATTTATTTTAAAAGTTTAACATTAGAGTCTATATCCAACATGATTCTTCTTTTATAATTACAGCATCCTACTTTCTTATTCCCACCCAATCTAAGTCTGAAGATATTTGTACATAAAAGAATAGTACAAGATTTTTTTTCTTTTTAATAGCTTCTAGCATTCAAAACTCTCTAGGATTTAAGATGTCCCCAATTCAAATGTCATTCAATGTCTAGAATAACAATCAATTTTTTAAGGTGAAAATTCATATATTCAAGTAAATTTATCACTGTTATAAATTCATCTGCTTAATAATTAGATTATTCGATAGATATCTCACACTTATTCCTAAAATGCACAACCAACTCTCTCTCTTTCTGTATATATATATATATATATTTTGAGCTTTCTTTAATATGAGTGGTTACAAACATACCCCCATTTGACATAAAAAAAAATGATGTTTAAATATCTATAAAAAAGACCAAATTAGAGTAACTGTATATATATAGCTTATAATATTATTTAGTCTCACTCTTTACATATCGCTCACCCGCAAGAAAATAGACACATTTTGTGTTTTTTTCCACTAACAGGTCTGTTATAAGTGGGTCTTACTACCTAGTTTCATAGGTGTACCTATGCGGAAAATCGCTTTATTACGCCATATGTCCATGTATGATGACACAAGAGGGGTGGATTGTGTGAGGAGGTAAAATTACCCAATCCTCCAAACCCCACCCCACGTCTTCATTTTTAAGGGTTTTATACTTTTATGCAAGTTTTCATTCTAAGTGCTATAATTTCATGTTACAGTAAAATCATGCAAATTTTCTTTTGCCTCTCCTGTGAAATTTACTTTGTCTAGATGTGTCACTTTCCTTGTGAGTGAGCGATATATTAAAATAACAAAACTACTCATACTAAAATAAATGTTTACTCTATGTAATCCCAAGCACTTTTCTTTCACATTTAGAAGCTTTTTTCGTTTTTTTCTGAAACACTTCACTTTTTCATAGGTGTCACTTATCGAATAATGTGCGATGTGATCAACAGTGTATTTTGACCTATCCGTTAACAACATCCAATAACATTATGGGATATAAAAAAATAATTTAAAATAATGTTCCTAATAAGAATCTTATTGCTTTAGTAAAATTAATTCCAAGAAAAAAGTTTTCTAGCAGACATAATTATGACAAAAAGTAGAATAAATAAATAAATAAATAGCTTTATCGCACCCGCACATGCCATCAACAGACATATCCTTCGACACGCAATCGAAAAAATACTTTACCTCACATTAAAATATCCACATACCCCTCTCCCTCATCACCACTACAAAAGCAAGCGCCATACTAACTTACAAATTACAGTGAAGCTCGTTTAAGATACGAATCAAGGGACCGAGAGGATTTCGTATCTTAAGCGGGATCGTATCTTATCCGGATTTCATAGATTCTCGAGTAAAAATGCATATAAAGCCATTGCAGATTATTATTCGCGTATTTTAGCCCTTTATAACACTCATTTTACCCATTTCTAACAATTTTTAGATATTTTAGAAAATTTGAGTTTAAGATTTTTAAATAAAGAATAACTTTATTTTTTTCCAAAATTTTATTGAGTCACCGTTTTATACAATAGGAAAATTAAAATGCCTTTATGCAATGCTCTCTGCCAAATTAAAAAAGACAATAAAACTAAATTTTTGTTTATCTTTAGAAAACCGAAACTAAAATACACTACATATACTTAACTCGTTTACTGTCAAAACTATAAAGTAAGAACTTTCAAATTTCTTGTTGAAACTCGTTTGCCACCACAAATTCAGAAAGGTAAATTGCGCTTTACTAATACAGCGAAATTTCTGCAAATAAATAAGATATTTTTTTATTTCTAAAATAGTGGTGACAAGGTAATTAATAAATTGATGTCATCAATTTATTATAAGCGCGTGATGTCATCACGCGCCGGCGCGGGATCGGCAGCGAAAGTGTTAAAAAGGAAAAATAATAAATTTTCATAATTATTTTTAGAAAGACAAACTAAATGTATGCAAGGAACAATAATTATTTAAGACATTATCAAAATTAAAGTACGGGAAGTAGTTTTAGTTTGTTGAAAAAAAGTCTCGGGCGCAATTCAGTTGCTCTTTTTACCTATTTTGCCCTATAGACACGTGATAAACGGATACCATAAGCACCGTTTCGTATATTAAGCCGGTTTTTGAGATCAAGGGACAAATTTTCTTCGTATATTAAGCGGGATCGTATCTTATGCGTATGTATATTAAGCGGGTAATTTTACACAGGTTTAATAGGCATTTTTCAAGGGACCGAAGATAATTCGTATCTTAAGCGAGATCGTATCTTAAGCGGGCGTATCTTAAACGAGTTTCACTGTACCATAAAATATCCCCAACCGCGAATCTAACTTACAAACGTAGAAAAACTTTTCCTTCCCTTTTCAATAACGTGAAATTCTCAGATTTTAATATTACCACTCTAGATAAATAATATATTCAAAGCAATAATAAATTTTTTGAATAATATAACTGCTTCATAGCTATGTAATACAATTAATTGTAATCTCTCAGCAGGGCCGTAGCAAGGTCTTCAGAGGCCCCCCCCCCAAACATATTTTTTGGGCCCCCCCCCCTCTAAGATTTTAGAGAAATATCTATATTTAATTTTCCACCCGAGTTCCATTTTATAACAACACCAGCGCAGTTTCGCCGGTCGAATTTTCCAAAACGAACTTCAAATTGAACGAATTTGTAGTTGGGCTGCACTGCTTTCGGCAGCGTACACCCATAGGGGTTATGTCCGCTCTGATCTCGAATCATACGAACCTTGAATTACTATAATTTTTTTATTTAGATCCAGATTAAATTCAAATTTCCAACATTTCGTTCACATTGCTACAGGAACAGATTTGATATTCTTACAATGTGAATTTAATCAAAGGACTTGCAAAATTTAACTGAGAATTCTTCCATTTAGGGAAAAAAAGTCAAAAAAATCGCCGAAGAACGAGAAAGAACGCCAAAAATTGCATAAAAATTTTCAAAGTTCATGGAGATCAAACTTTACTTATATTGGACTAAAAGATTGCAACCGGTTTTATTTTTTTTTTACGAATATTAAAAAAAACTACCAAAAAAGTGAAAAAAAGCTAAAAATCACATAAAAATTTTTCGAAAATTTTAAAAACAGCAGAGGACAAAATTTTGCAAAAAAGTTTGAAACTGAATTCCTTTTACAAATGTTATAAATTGCTAAGTATTGCTCATAAACAAAATAAATAAATAAAAAATATGGAAGTCGTTTTCGTATTTAATTTTTCTCTTCAGTTTGACAATGCCATCCGCGTGGCCCAGACAGATTTTCTTTAAGCAGAAAATATTCACTTATAACAATTTTTTTCCCGCTCGGATTGGTGCCTTTTATTAAATGCATATATATGTACAGATTTACTAATTCAAAAAAAAAAAAAATACTTTTGGGATGTTGTTTTCATACATTCCGGTTTTCTCCAGTTTAAAATTGTCACCCAAGTTGAAATTTAAGAAGAAAAAAAATACCTTTGGATAGAAGGTACCTTTGTTTGGGCAACGAAGACGGGTTTCCTAGTAGCTAATAATAAAGACAGACGTTTGTCTGTCCAGAGCAGGGCCGAAACTAGCCTTTTTGGCGCCCGGGGCAAACAGGGATTTTGGCGCCCCCCCCCCCTCCACCACAAAGTAAATTTACAAAAAAGAATTTTACTAAACATCTAACAGACAACTTATTTTTAAATTTAAAATATATAAAACTGAACTACGTAATCAGCTTTGTCAAACATTGATCCATTAAAATCTTTGAAAAGTTATTGAAAAGAATTGCATTTTAATCTTTTTAAACTTTTTGCATAGTCTAAATGAGGTCGATATCTAAAAAAGAAAGGTTTTACTAAGAATTTTACTCTGTGCATTCCCCTTCCCGTTGTCCTGGGCAGTCAGCGCCCATGGCAAGACGGAAAAAAAAAAAAAAAAAAAAGAAAGAAAGGAAGCTCAACACTGTTCAGCGGAAAAAAAACAAACAGCTTTCATGGAATTTTTTTATCTAGAAGAAAAATGAGACTGAGGGGTCACTTCTCCTTTGGTAGTTATCCATAGTGGACAGTAGGGTGTCCCACAATAGTAGAGACTGACCTTGAAAAACGGTAATGATTCTCCCTCGGATTCTCCTCACAGGAAGTGATTTAAAAGATACAAAGCAAACGCATAGGCATGATACTTTGAAATTTTGTATTGTAATGAATCTTTTTATCTATTTGTAAAGTTTAATGCATTTGGTTCAGTTTTTCTTTTAAATTTTCCAGCTGCGAGACATTTTTATACAAATTTCATTATATATATATATATATATATATATATACATTCTTGTGTCAAACGTCAAACAAAATCTTCATTTTGGCGCCCCCTTCACCTCCTGTTAAAGCGGCGCCCGGGGCACGTGCCCCCTCTGCCCCCCCCCCCCTAGTTTCGGCCCTGGCCCAGAGTTTTTCTTTGTCTGACCAGATGTTTTTCTGTTCCATACAAAATTTGACAAGAAGGTTACCTGTATGCCTGAAGTTGCTCGAAACAGGTTTTTAAATTTTTTTATTCGAATTTTTTTCACTTAATTTTTTACGATATTTTTTCGAGTTTCGTGCTTTTTTCCCCACATTCATAAAAGGAATCTATTTTCAATCCATCTTTCCATTTTAGCCGAATATAGTAAAGTAATCTTCTTCGATTTTTAAATATTTCGCGAATTTTTTATGTGATTTTTAACTTTTTTCGCGTTTTTTTTTACATTAGTAAAAGGAATCAGGTTTCAGTCTTTTATCCCGATGTACTAAATTTCGTCCTTTGCGATTTTTGAATTTTTCACGAACGTTTTTTTCCCCCCCTTTTTAAGACCCCTGTGATTAGAAGAGATTTTATCTCACATTTGAAGAAACTTTCGTCTTTAGAAAGGAAAATATCTAGAAATTTTGATGTCTGATTTGTGACTTCTTCGTGTTATGAAGGAAAAAAGTGATGCGTAAAAGTTCAGTTTCTAATAGGGAAAAGTACAATGCAGCAAAGTTGGCGGAACACTCCTATGATTTAATTTGACAAAAATGCATCTTCATATTTAGTAAGGATGTTAGGTAATTTTTATGTTAGATTGGTGAGTTTTCTATATTTTCGCGGAAAATGAGAAAATCAAATCAAAGCTTTTTGTGTGTGTGTGTGTTTGAAGGAAAGAAAAAGTTACGGAAAAAATCCTTCAATTTACTGATTTCTTTCTTTCTTTCTTACTTTTCTTGGAGAGAGAGTGTAAAAGGAACATAGTTTCTATCTTTTATCCCAATATAGTAAAAATTTTGCCATCTGCGGCACGGATTTTTGACATCCCTAAAAGGAATCAGGTTTCAATCTTTTAGCTCAATATAGAAAATATGCCCATAGAAATTTCTGAATTTTTTACGAACGTTTTATGTGATTTTTAGCGTATTTTTGTCTTTCACGGCGATTTTTTCCCATTCCAGTTACAATCTTTTGGCTCGATATAATCAATTTTCTCTCAGCGATTTTTGAATTTTTGCCCAATTTTTTATAAGATTTTTATACTTTTTTTTCGCGTTTTGCAGAGTTTTTTTGACAATTTTTTTCTGAAACCGAAGAATTACCCAGTAGATTTTGCTGCTGTCATAATTAAGCTGAAGTGGAAAAATAACAAATTTGTTCCTGTAGCAACGTGAGCTACGATGCTGGAAAATTTTACATTTATCTAGACACTATCACTTTTATCGAAAAAAATCATCGAAATTCGAAAATATCGAAAAATTCAATGATTGTTTGATTCAAGATCGGAACGGGAATATCCGGAACAGGTTTATGCTGCGGAAGGCAGTGAAAGCCCCCAATGGAGAACTCCAAAAAATAGGTTCTTTTTTTTTTTTAAAGCAATTAGCGAAGCTCTGCTAGTAGATTAAATAAATACACAATGTAATTTATATATTGTTAACATAAGTAATTTATCGAGACAAGAGAAATGAAATGTTCAAAACGAAACAGGTCGAACATAAGGAGATAGGCGGCATATGCAATGCACATAAATGCCCGCTTATTGGGGTCCCCAACGAGATTAAGAAGCATATATTTTTTGAACATTTGAAAAAAAAAAAAAAAAAATGAGGCTTAAAAGCTTTGAATCTTGAGTTCCGAATTTTGCTCACTTTTAAGAGCGGCCCCAAAAAAGAAAATTTATAAAGTATTTAGAGCCTGCAAAACTTCTTTCATCTGGGCAATTTTTAAAAGAATGGTAGCTATAGAAAAAAAAGGGCATGTCTGTCTTGGTTAAAGAAGTAATAGTATTAAGAAAGTTTTTAACCTTATTGGGGGCCCCAACGAGATTAAAAAGCATATTTTTAAAACATTTGAATAATAAAAATTGGGCCTAAAAGTTTTGAATCTTGAGTTCCAACTTTTCCTCACTTTTATAGGCGGCCCCAAAAAAGTCAATTAAAAAAGTATTTAGAGCCTGCAAAATTTCTTTCATCTGGGCACCTTTAAAAAGAATCATGACTGTAGAAAGAAAGCACATTTGGTTGAAGGAAGTAATAGTTTTAAGGAAGTTTTGAAACTTATTGGGGCCCCCAACGAGATTAAAAAGCATATTTTTAAAACATTTGAATAATAAAAATGGGGTCTAAAAGTTTTTAATCTTGGGCTCCAACTTTTCCTCCCGTTTATAAGGGGACTTAAAAAAGACAATTCAAAAGAATTTAGAGCCTGCAAAATTTCTTTCATCTGGGAACCTTTAAAAAGAATGGTAGCTATAGAAAAAAAGGGCATGTCTGTTTTGGCCAAAAGAAGTAATAGTATTAAGAAAGTTTTTAACCTTGTTGGAGCCCCCAACGATATTAAAAAGCACGTTTTTAAAACATTTGAATAATAAAAATTGGGCCTAAAATTTTTTAATCTTGAGTTCCAACTTTTCCTCACTTTTATAGGGGCCCCCCAAAAAGTCAATGAAAAAAGTATTTAGAGCCTGCAAATTTTCTTTCATCTGGGAACCTTTAAAGAGAATGCTGGCTATAGAAAGAAAGTGCATATCTGTTTTGGTCAAAAGAAGTAATAGTATTAAGAAAATTTTGAACCTTGTTGGGGCCCCCAACGAGATTAAAAAGCATATTTTTAAAACATTTGAATAAAAAGATGGGGTATAAAAGTTTTGAATCTTAGGCTCCAACTTTTCCTCACCTTTATAGGGGCCCCTAAAAAAGTCAGTGATAAAAGTATTTAGAGCTTGCAAAATTTCTTTCATCTGGGAACCTTTAAAGAGAATGCTGGCTATAGAAAGAAAGTGCATATCTGTTTTGGTCAAAAGAAGTAATAGTATTAAGAAAGTTTTGAACCTTGTTGTGCCCCCCAACGATATTAAGAAGCATATTTTTAAAACATTTGAATAATAAAAATGGAACCTAAAAGTTTTGAATCTTGGGCTCCAACATTTCCGCCCGTTTATAGGGGGACCTAAATAAGACAATTCAAAAAGAATTTAGAGCCTGCAAAATTCCTTTCATGTGGGCACCTTTAAAAAGAACGGTAGCTATAGAAAAAAAGGGCATGTCTGTTTTGGTCAAAAGAAGTAATAGTATTAAGAAAGCTTTGAACTTTGTTGGAGCCCCCAACGATATTAAAAAACACATTTTTAAAACATTTGAATAATAAAAATTGGGTCTAAAAGTTTTGAATCTTGAGTTCCAACTTTTCCCCACTTTTATAGGGGGCCCCAAAAAAGTTAATTAAAAAAGTATTTAGAGCCTGCAAAATTTCCTTCATCTGGGCACCTTTAAAGAGACTACTGGCTATAGAAAGAAAGCACATATCTGTTTTGGTCAAAAGAAGTAATAGTATTAAGGAAGCTTTAAACCTTATTGCCCCCCCCCCCCCCAACGAGATTAAAAAGCATTTTTTTAAAAACATTTGAATAAAAAGATGGGGTCTAAAAGTTTTGAATCTTAGGCTCCAACTTTTCCCACCTTTATAGGGGCCCTAAAAAAGACAATCGAAAAGAATTTAGAGCCTGCAAAATTTCT
Source organism: Maratus speciosus (assembly GCA_963932465.1). NCBI lineage: Eukaryota > Metazoa > Arthropoda > Arachnida > Araneae > Salticidae > Maratus > Maratus speciosus. The sequence goes on from OZ010786.1 coordinate 636,014,558, forward strand.
CTCATCTGGGAACCTTTAAAGAGAATGCTGGTTATAGAAAGAAAGCACACTTGTTTGAAGGAACTGATAGTATTAAGGAAGTTTTGAAACTTATTGGGACTCCTAACGAGTTTAAAAAGCATGTTTTTTAAACATTTGAATAAGAAAGTGAGGTCTAAAAGTTGGGCTCCAACTTTTCCTTCCGTTTATAGGGGGCCCTAAAAAAGACAATTCAAAAAGAAATTAGAGCCTTCAAAATTTCTTTCATCTGGGCACCTTTAAAGAGAATACTGGCTATAGAAAGAAAGCGCATATCTGTTTTGGTCAAAAGAAGTAATAGTATTAAGAAAGTTTTGAACCTTGTTGGGGCCCCCAATGATATTAAAAAACATATATTTAAAACATTTGAATAATAAAAATGGGGTCTAAAAGTTTTGAATCTTGAGTTCCAACTTTTCCTCACTTTTATTGGGGGCCCCCAAAAGGACAATTTAAAATGTATTAAGAGCGTGCAAAATTTCTTTCATGTGGCACCTTTAAAAAGAATAATGACTATGAAAGGAAGCGCATTTGGTTGAAATAAGTAATAGTATAACGAAGTTTTGAAACTTATTGGGTTCTTAAGTGAGATTTAAAAGCATATTTTTTAAAAATTTGAATAAAAAAATGGGCTTAAAAGTTTTGAATCTTGGGCTCCAGCTTTTTCGCACTTATATAGGTGGCCATAAAAAAGTCAATTCAAAAAGAATCTAGAGCCTGCAAAATTTCTTTCATCTGGGCCCCTTTAAAAAAATGGTTCATGTAGAAAAAAAAGCGCATATCTGTTTTGTTTGATGGAAGTAATAGTATTAAAGAAGTTTTGAACCTTTGATTTCACCTTTTTCGCCCATTGATAGGTGCACCCCAAAAATACTAAAATGCCATTTTATTTTTTAAGTAGAACTTACAGCCTTCAAAAACTTTTATAAAGAATGGTAGATACAGAAGAAAAGCACATATCTGTTTTCTATTTCTAAATCTGATCAAGATCTTTGACAAAAAAAAAAAATGAATTTCGATAAAACAAAATAAAATATTAAAAATACATTAAAAAAAATTTAAAAAGTAAAAAAAACATTCGGCTGAAAAGTACAATAGCTCACTACTGGGCCCCTGACTTTGCTCAGGCCCCCCCCAAATGGGGGGTATGGGGGGCGGTCGCTACGGCCCTGTCTCTCAGAGAGGTGATTAATTTTTTTTACGCATTCGGCATTAAAAGAACCACAGATATCATGTTGATGCGAACATAATATTAGAACATTTACCAGTTGGTATAGAATATTTGATACTAAGAGATAATTACAACTGATAGATAGTTTTTATTCCTAACAACAGAATGAGGAGAAAAGTTTGTCGGACGTCTCTATTATTGTTAGCGGGTGTGGAAAGTGATTGAGTAATGAATGAAATGAAAATACTTTTGGCTTTTCTTTTTCATACATAGGATGTGGTTGAACGATACATGTTGGCTTTCCTTTTTCATACATAGGAAGCAGTTGAACATTTTTGGGTTTTGTTTTTTACGCTAAAGTAGGAGTTACTTGACTCTTTTGTAATAATGGATTTTTTTCTTAGCAGACTTGTATAAAACCAAAAACTTTCTGCACACGCAAATATTGGGTCTAAAACTTTCTGCAAATTAATTTAATGTTTAATAAAGTAATGTGTTATATTATTTTGACAATATTAATTAAACACAGTAGTTTTAAAGTAATTACCATTTAAATTAAAAATTAATTGATATTAATTAAAGAATATTTATTTTAGTTAAAAAAATAATAAAACTAAAAATCCATGATAAGAAAAGGTGAATCCTTATCAATTATTTTGTTAATGCATTAAGAAACAGCCCAATCCTTAATATTGCAACTTCTTCGCACAAAATGCCAGTCACTCTGTTCTGGCATTGCTTCTGAAACAACTGAATCACATTTTATAGGGAGAGGTGTATTCATAGGTATCATCTATAAAGAGACTGATGCAGGGATGAAAGTGCACTAAAGCCATTTTGGAGTAGTAAAATCCATTTTTGGAGCAGCAAAAATCTGACTTTTTAGCAGTAAAATCCATTTCTGAAGCAGCAAAAATCTAATTTTGTAGCAATAAAATTAAAATTCTGTTTTTGGAGCAGACTGAAATTCTAATGCTAATAAACTCCTAAAAATTAAAATGATTGCTATCTTGAAAATATTTTCACATTTGAAAGAATAATTACTCAGATTAAATTTCTCCACACATTTTGCTAACTCTGGACATTCTAAACAACAATTGGGTACAGATAGCAATAATGAAAAATTAGCAGCCAAGAAGGAAAAAAAAAATTAGTTTATTTGACTTTAAAAAATATTGTTTTAGAGCAGCAATTTTAACTAATCAAAGAAAAGCCTATGAATACAACATACAGGACTCCCACACAACTTTTGTAATAAAAAATGGTAAAAAGGGACAAAAAAAATCCTATATTTCGCATAAAAAGGAACCTTTAGAGACCTAAATTCAGCAAATCACAAAATAAAATCTCCGCAACCATTTCACGAAATTAGCGTGGTTTTCGCGATCCATTAACAAAATTCACGTGATTTCACGATCTCTTACCAAAATTTGAGTATTTTTGCGATCTTTTACCAAAATTCGAGTTCATTTCGCAATCTTTTGAAGAAATTTGCTTATTTTTCGCGATCTTTTGACTAAGTTCACTTATTTTTCGCGATCTTTTGACTAAGTTCACTTATTTTTCGCGATCTTTTGACGAAATTCTCGTTTTTCGCGATCTTCTGACAAAATTTGTGATCTTTTGAAGAAATTTACAGGGTTTTTTTTTTCTATCTTGTGACCGCGTTTCATTCGGGGTTTTTTTCACGAAACTAGTGATCCTTTGAGAAATTTCACGTTTTTTTCGCGATCTTTCGACGAAATTTGCGTATTTTTCCCGGTATTTTGACGAAATTTGCCGTTTGTTTAGCTATCTTTTGACGAAATTCGCGTTTTTTCAGCGATCTTTTCACAAAATTTGTGTTTTTTTCGCGACTCTTTGACGGAATTCGCGCTTTTCTCGCGGCTCCTTGACGAAATTCGTGTTTCTTTCGCTATCCTTTGACGAAATTAATTTTTTTCCGCGATTCTTTTACGAAATTTCCTTTTGTTTTTTCGCGATCTTTTGACAGAATTCGGGCTTTTTCCGCTATGCTTTTACGAAATTCGTTTTTTTCCAGCGCTCCTTTGACAAAATTTGCGTTTTTTCTGCGATTCTTTGACGAAATTATCTTTTTTTTTCAGGATCCTTTGAAGAAATTCGCGTTTTTTTTCGCGGTCCTTTCACGAAATTCGCGTTTTTTCAGTGATGCTTTGACGAAAGGGGTGATTTTTTTCTGCGAACGATTGACGAAATTGTTTTTTTTTTTTTTTTTGCGACCATTTGCTGAAATTCGCAATATTTTTAAGTGATATTTTTTTATGCCTGAATTTTCTGGATGATGGACGATTTTTTTTTTAATTTCGGGAAAATTCGGAACAGAATCACCCCTGGTAAACAATAAATAAATCGTGCATAAAATTGGGAAATATTTTTAACATGTCGGTATTTAAAAAAAAAAAAAAAAGGTTACAAGAACAATAATTACGTTTTTTTTTTAAATTTCGCAAAGTTCCGATTTTTGCAGAAAATTTTCCGCGCACGTGCGTCTATATTATACAACTCTGTTTCTTAGAAGGCTATTAAGAGCTAGGAAAAAAAGATTTCGTGATTTTATTTTCATCGCAATATAAAATTAAAATAAAGCTAAAATATTTTCTTTTTTTTTTTTGTCTTATTTTCAGTTTTTTGCAAGGGAAATTGATAAATAGTTATAAAATTAATAGAGTGTTTCTGATATTCTGTTACTAAAAAACAAACTTTAAAGCAATAAGTGTTTTTTTAACCGTTATGTTAAATAATGCCCACTTCTAATACAGAGTGATATAAAACTAAAAAATTCTGTAATTTTTTTCCTTGCATCTGAACTGAAATTTTCATTGTTTACGTCTGTGATGATGTGCGGATTTCAGGTGTTTGTGGATTTTAGAGTTGCGGATTTAGAATCTACTACACTACAAATTACAATACCCTGTTTATCGGACACTCACAGGACAAGGAGCATGACAGATAAATTATTTTTTTACTCGACATAACTACCATTGTGGGCTTTTATTTCCTTTTCTTTTCTGTATTTTATTGAAAACCGCATTTAAAATTACGTTTTAAAATATATTTAACATTAGATGAAGTCCTTTCGAATCCAAGTGTCTTTAACAAATACACATCTCTCACAAATTGTTATTTTTTTCGTCATTATTTGTCCTATTTTCATAATCTGTTCAAAGATTTGTAAATGATTTCCTCATATGTAGATTAATACTGAGGCAATGTCCCCAGAAAGTCCAACAAAGTCAAATCGACGATAAGTAATATTCTCTCATATTTTACATGTCTCGTGATTCATACTTTCCTGTGTTATTTGGAAAGATCAGTTTTGGTACTCATGATTTCTGTATCAAAAACAATTCCTCGGCGACATGGGTGGTAGTTCCGAGTTCCGACAATCCTGGCATTCTTCCAGTTGATTTTTTGACTTCGTTAGCCTGGCTGAGTAAAAAGTTGTATAGATTTCTGCATTGGGTCAGGTAACCAATTTTAATTGACCCAATCCACGGTTCAGGAATGATTTTATTTGCTTCAGTTTGGGATTTCATTCTAGTGTGTCTGGTTCCAATTAATCTGATTTTTCAAAAAATCTAGAATATTTTTCAGATGAGAAAAGTATATTTGAACATTAATAAGCATATACAGAAGAACCTCTTTTATCCGAAACTCTTTTAACCGAAACTCTCGATTAACCGAAATCCATTTTTGAAGCTTTTTTTTTAACAACCGTATTTCTTGTGTGTAAGCGGTACTTTCCGAACTACGAGTACATATAAATATTTTCGATCCCCTTTCTTAGAGTTCCTTTGAATTTAACTTCAGCTCCCGTAAGCTGTGTAGTGGAACGAAGAAAACGAAAAAATTAACAATTCTCAAGCTTTTGAATGTTTTGCAAAAATTTTCGCATGGCTGGAGCAGCAGAAAGACTGTGATACTGGTGAACTGATAATATTAAAAAACTCCGTGATAGAGGTTCAAAGCAAAGGCAATCGAAACTGCGATAAACAAAACATTTTTTCAAACCCTTGTGATACATATAAAAGGTACTTAATTTCAAAATTATAATTCTGGTAATTTATTCTTGTTTCTATTTTACTATTTGCTTTATTTTTATAAAGCACTTACCATTATACGAAATATTGCATATATTTCTCCTTAATCTAAAAATTAAAGTCTTCTCGATTATCCGAAAATTTCGATTTTCCGAAAGACGGTCGGTCTCAATTACTTCGGATAATGGAGGTTCTACTGTACTTAATAAATCTACGGTTTAGGGTAAATAATATTTTAATGAATCTAGATTATGTAAGATAAATGCAATATTTACACTTTAATACTAAGGGGAAATTGGGGAAATAACAGACACTAGCCGACGTTATTGTCAAAAAGCTCCAGCGGAGCATCCTGCCCATTCAAGAGTCAAACAATTATCAGAAAATGCCGAGATTTATTTCATGCGACTGATTGTTGAATTTCGTGATATTTTTCCTGCGACCAGTTGATGAATTTCGTGATATTTTTTCCGCGAATGAAATTTCGCTATATTTTCCGTGGCAGATTGGCTAAATTCATGGTTTCATCTTGCGACATACTGACGTAATTCACTATTTCTTTCGCCTGTTTTTGATTGAAAATTTTTGCTATTTTTACCCGCGATCAACTGACGAATTTTGATTTTTTTCATGCAACCGATTGACAAATTTTGCAAAATTTTACGGCAGACAATTGACAAATTGCACGTTTTTTTCTCGCGATCAGGGGACAACTGGGGTCAAGCGATGAGTAAGAAATGATTGAGAAAAATTGAAAAAGAGACAAAATCTGAAATATATAAACTAAAATAGACAAATGCAAAAAAATAGCGAGATTAGCGATCCACATCGAGGCATGAAATCCATATTTCTGAGGAAAAATCAACATTCAAAATCTCCCAATGCCGCAAGCACATTCGGAATACCTACTCAGTTCACAAGCCTCGTGTACCCAAAATCTTGCATTGCAACCACTTTTCTTGGTGTTTGCTGTTTTTCAAGCTACCAGCACACACCAGACACCGAGCCAACTTGCCCCATGTTCAATGCGCCTACTAGCCCCATAATAAATTTCTTCACAAAAGGGGTACGTAACCATCTAAGCATAAATAATCCAAGTAAATCACATATGGGACAGGTACAGTTAATCATACAATATAAAAACTGCACAAGTTAAATCGCAATTATTAAGATAAGTATTGGAAATTAGAAAATGAATGAAGCAACAAAAAATTACTTATAAGTGCAAAAAACAGAAAAGTCGTTAAAAAAAAAGCAATTTAACAAGTTACAACGACCATTTGGAAAATGATTTTTTCGAAGACTAAAATTTAAGACCTTAAAAATCGCACGGAATTGATCATACATTACGTACGCCATGAATTAAACATTAATAGTGTTATTACACGTAAAAATTGCAAGATTTCCTGAAACTTACATATTATCCAAGCATTTCATTGGCTGTGCAGGAAAAGGCTTTTCCATCGTCAGATTTCCAAGAAATCTGACGACCCATTTTAAATGAAATTTCATTCTTAAACTTCTAAACATCCCACAATATTACTTTTTACACCGTCGTATACATAAAAAAATGTACTTTTAAATGCAATTTGTTTGAAAGCTGTATCTCAATTTGTTTCTGAGTTTTTTTTTTTTTTTTTTTTTTTTAAGTGAAAACTTCTTTAGGCGCGTTGAGCTTTTTTTGAGATGGGGAAAAACCACTGATTTCGAGACACTGTAACGTAACCGACATGCTAGCATTTTGACACATAGACACTAGCGCGCCAAGCGGTGAATGACAGGAACTTTTCCCTCTTCAGCTCAATCCGCAAAAGAAGAAGGAAGCTAAAACTCCCTTTTTCTCCCGGCGTATTGCTAAAACAAATTATTATTTTGTTTTTCGTCAGTTAAAATGAATTATACCATATTCGTGACTTGCCTATTTCGTGTAACTAAAAACCGATAACGCTGTATTTTATCGTGTTGATGGTCTGGTCAATGACCAACAGTATTGGCGGGAATTTCGATTACGGAAGATAAAATACGGGGCACAGATGTCAGATACGCACTTGGGTACCTAATTGACAGCAAAATGGTGTTACTTTATTTTACAAGGTAACCTGGCTACTGTTGCTTATTTATTAATAAATTGTTCATTTACTTTTATTTTATTTTTTTAAATTGTACAATTGTTTTGTTCTATAGTTATTAATGAAATTACTGTTTATTTATTGTTGTTTACTTTTTAAAACAATAGAAAATAATTTAAAAATATATACTGTAACTGGTATTGGAAAACGGGCTTTCGCCAAATTGACGTTAAAAAATCGCGCCAAACCTGGTTCGTATATCACATCTCTGCCAAATTCTCGGTTTTTTGATTTTTCGACTTTTTATCCAAATTTTCCGGATTTTTTAAATTTTCCCTTTCATTGTATCCCAAACACTACCTTCATACCAAATTTCAAGATTCTAGAGATACAGGACGTACCTCTTAGTTTTGATGATCGATGAATCAGTGTCGAAAAGGCGAAAGTTTAAGTTCATATATCTTCTGAAATAAAAAAAGATTCAGTTCCATTTCCACATTACTTTAGATTTACGAAGTTTCAAGTTTCTGGGAATCACCAACACAAAGATATTGGAGGGGTCAAAAGTACCCTGAGTTGCTTCCAGAAAAAGATGCTTACGGCTGTGCTTTCAAGACTTGGCAGGGGCACTGCCGTGTCCCCAGATGCTTTCATTAGTGCTGCTACACAATTCAACGCATAAAACATTTCCTGACGATTAAAACACACACATAAATGTTGAAGTTTTCACTTCTATTGGCACTCCCGGAGTGCCACTGTTTTTTTTTTTTTTTGTAGCTTTTATTACTTTTTTGTCATAGTGGCAACAGAAGTATCCATCTCTGTTGAAAGTAAAGGGAAATACAGATTACTGTATAGAACAACCAGAAAACGAATAAAATGCGGATTCAACCAATAAAAAGCTTCAGATATGCTTTTGATTTCCTACCCTGACGAGGACAATAACCGTTTTTCCAAATGGTTAATAAATGTCCATGGCACGTAGGTAAAGCTGCAAAACCACAATGAGGATTGTAAAAAGCAAGAAGAAGGGTACTCTGTGACTGGTTGCGCAATCTATCCGCAAGCAGGCAATTTATGAGGACTGCGCCTACTTACCCCTGTGGCCAACTAGCCCCGATCTCCCCTAATATGTTCTTCTTTCACTTGCCCCTTGTCCGGGGAGGGTAAAAGCAAACAGTAGACGACATTCTTTCTCTTTCTTTACTGATCAACACAATTATCATTTAAAACATATTTTGCTCCTGGTTTCTCCTACAGCGAATTACATGTGCATATGAGAGAAGACTAGGAATGGCGAACATTGGAGTATTCCATATTTTGGAATGAAATGATTTTATAAAAATTTAATAATAGCTTTGTATTTTCATAAAAATATACTATAAGAATTTTTTAAAAAGTAACAGACTATTTTAATGTAAAGAAAAAGTTACAGAAGAATTTTTTTTGTTTGGATGATAAAATGATGATATCAAAAGACCTCCCCCCCCCCCCCCACCTTAGAGTGATAACGTTATATATGCACAGCCCGCAACCAGACCATACTGGCTTTAATTGTCTTGGAAGCTTTAGTTGGTAAATTAAAATTTTGTTCTAAGCTATTTCGGAGTCGGTACATAGTAGCTTTATGGCATGTTGTATTATACGGGTCCCAGCAGAAGAAAGTTCGAAAAAAAAAATGGAAAGTTTTTATTTCTCAATCCTTTTTTAATATTTAATTAAGTTTATAAAAAAAAATTTTAACAATATTAGCAATTTTTATAATGTCGTTTTTTACATATTCATTATAGTGATTACGGTTTTAACAAATTTCATGCACTTTTTATATTGATGCAAAGTTAGGTTATGCACACTGTGATGATTTGTATTATTTGGTTTTCATGTTTGAAAAAAATTCATACATGCGTTTGTGATCAGCTTTTACGAAATTTTCAGCATTTTTTAGATTGTTATAAAGCGAAATTAATGCATTCAGTGATTTTTTTTTTGTTTGTTTGTTTACTTTTATGGGCACTTAATGCCCATACTGCATTGGTGATCGTGATTTTAACGAATAATTTAATTTTCAGATTGCTACATGACAAGATTGATGCATCTATGATGTTTTTTATTTCGCTTTCATGGGCACGAAGCCCTCATACCTGCATAAGTGATCAAGTACATGATAAAAAAAAAAAAAATACTAATTTACAAAGTTTACCAGAGTGGTCAGAAATCTCTTATCTTAAAATTCCCTGATTTTTCCAGGTTAGCTTCAAATTTCCAGGTTAGTGTTAAAATTATGATTTCATGGATAATTTCATTTACAATAGGGATGCACAACCTGTGGCCCGCGGGCCAGTTTTGGCCCGCGAGGGGTTAACTTGTGGCCCACGAACTTTGTCAATTTATAACTGGAAAAAATCTCAATTTTCCTCAATAGGTCTCAGGAAAAAATAATGACTTTCGTCAATTTGTCGCGTACAAAATTGCAAATTTCGTCAGTCACTTAAAATCAGAAATTTCGTCAGTCGCTAGTCGAAAATATCGCGAATTTTGTCGCAAATTTCGTATATCGGGAAAATCGCAAATTTCGTATATCGGGCAAGGAAAAATCGCGAATTTTGCCAATCAGGCGCAGAAAATTCGCGAATTTTGACGATCAGGCGCGAAAAAAATTTGCAAATTTCGTTGATCGGGAACAGAAAAATTGAGAATTTTGTCAATGAGGTGCGAAAAAATCGCGAAATTTGTCCATCGGGCACGGAAAAATTGCGAGCGAATTTCTTTGATCAGGTGCAGAAAAATTGCACGTTTCGTTGATCGGCTGCAGAAACATCGCGATTTTCGTCAGTTTATCTCGAGAAAAAAAATTTAATTTCTCAATTTGCCGCGGGAAAATTGCAAATTTCGTCAGTCGGTTAAGAATCGGGAATTTCGTTAATCGGTTCCCGAAACATCGCGAATTTCGCTGATTGGGTGCGGTAAAATCGTGAATTTTGTCGAGCAGGCATGAAAAGATCTAAAATTTTGTAACGGCTGCGGAAAAATCGCAAGATTTGTCAGTTTATCGCGAGAAATAATCGCGATTTTCGACAATTTGCCGCAGGGAAAACAAATTTCGACAAAGTCAGTTAAGAATCGCGAATTTCGTTGATCAGCTGCGGGAAAATCGCTATCTTCGTCAATTTATGGCGCGAAAAAATCGCGAATTTCGTCAGTCTGCCGCGGTAAAAGGAAAAGCATACAAATTTCTCAATTGTTTGCAAGGAATATCGCGAAGTTCGTCAATTGCTCATGGAAAAAATCGTGAATTTCGTCAAAAGTTCATAAATTTCGTGAATCGCTAATGGAAAAAATTACAAATTTTCTCTGTCGATCGGAAAAAATATCGTGAAATAGAAATCCATTGGTCGCAGGGAAAACTTCCAAATTTCGTCGATCGCATGCAGAAAACGAATCGCGACTTTCGTCAACTATCGCAGGAAAAAAAAATCACGAATTACATCAAAGTATATCAGGAAAAAATCACCAGTTTCATCAATTGGTCGTTGGAGAAAATTGCAAATATTGCCAATTGGTTGCGGAAAATATCTCAATATTCATCAATCATTCTTGAAATAAAATTTGCTAATTTTGTCAATCGCTCATGGAAAAAAATTGTAAATTTCTTAGGTAGATCGCAGAACAAAAAAATTGCAAAATAATTCCATCGGTCTCAGAAAAAAAATCTCAAATTTCGTCGATCGTGAACTGAGAAAAACATCGCAATTTTTTTCGATCCGGTTCGGGGGGGGGGGGGGGGGGGGAAATCGCGAATTTCAAAAATTTATCGCAAAAAAAATTCGCAAATTTCGTCAATTTATCGCAGGTATCGCAAATTGGTCGTTTGAAAAGATTGCAGATTTTGCCAATCAGCAATGGAAAACTACTGTAAAATCTGTCAAACGATCGTTGATAAAAAAAAATCGCGAATGTCGTCAATCAGTCGCGTCTGATTGACAAGAAGAAAAAAACGAATTTTGTTAATTAGCCGCAGGAAAAAAATATAATTAGTCCATTATGCTCGGTTATTTCAAAAATAATTTTCCATTAAAAAAAATGTAGTTATTCAATAGAAAAAGTGTTTAATTATCAATGTTCCCTTTCTTAGAAATTGTGTTAATTTTTTTCTTCAACAAGTTTCCATTTATCCTTCCCCTTCATTCATAAAGTTCACATTTTATTTTCGCACTAGCCACTTGCACGCCTATATTTGTTTTTTAGCACATTTATATTTAACGAAGCAAAATCTAATCCCCGAATAAAGTCAAGGAATATTTTCACTCCTTCAAAATAATCCTTGCTATATATTTGTTTTATATATATAAACGTAAACTATTGATATATCCTTGGCAACTGAATTGGGTATATTGGCTGGGTAGGGGAACCTAGAAGGATAAAACTGCCCCGCCTCTGAAACGATGTTTTTTATCTGATTATAGTCCACATATCCCTCTCCCACCTTCCCGGAATAGATTCTCTCTGTGTTACTGATGTGGCCCTCGACAAACCAGACATTTTTGTAAGTGGCCCATCTCTTAAAAAGGTTCAGCACACCTAATTTACAACATTACTTTAATGCAGATAGTCATTACTTAGTAAGTTTATATTTAAAAAAAAAAAAAAAAAAAAAATCACAATACAATTTTTTGCATAATTAATCAAAAATAGACATTACTGCCTGCTAGAACTTGTGGTACTGTACAATGTGAGAATACTGTCGAGTCGTATCGAAACGACATCTAGTAGGGAGCCGAATGGAAAATTACTGTGCATCCCGGTAATAAACAATAGGGACAAACTTCAAATAAGGATAAATGGTAGTCAAAGATTGATAGACAATTACCGGATAATTAATTGATATCTTTTCTCTTTTGTCTAAAGTGTCAAATGTGTAAAAAATAGAGATGGGAAATATACCCACATAATCACTGCCATTCGTTCTAAAGCTTTCCAAATCTAAAAAACAAGGGTTTCAATTAATAAATTTGAAATTTGGGACAAGCCTTTGTTTATAACTTTTTTAGATATTGATTTTTTTTTCATATTCAAAGTGCATAATATAGTGAGTAATCGAATGTTCACAAAAAATTCAAACATTCATAGTTGACTTGATTAATTCACATTTTTTAGACAAGGACATAAAACTTCCCATTATCTGAGAATGATTCGCATATCAAGTTTCGTCAATTACAGATTTGTACAAGGAAAGTACAACCATTCATTTTCATCCTAGAGATAAGTTCAGACTTTTTGTTTTTTAATTGGCTGAAACCGAAAGTACACAGCAGGAATTTGTTAAAATCATTTTCAAATTGTTTCAAGATTAATATTTTCATTACCTCGATTTTCATATTCCTGAAAATCTGTTTAAAATGGCAAATTTGTTTTTTTTATATCCAACTACTGGCAAAAATCTGTAAAAGTCACTATTTTCATTTTTATAAAATATCAATACAACTATGACAGAAAGATATGAATTTTGTTTTTCAATAAACAAGGGACTTCAAACAGAAAGAGAGAGAAAAAACAATAAGAGATATTTCACGGCTTCTGTATTTTTTAACACTGACCATGCAAAGGCTTCAAAATCAGATAGAATATTTTTCTTTATGTCACTCTAGCAAAACCCACAGCTTTGCTTACATAATAGTTGAAATATGATAGTGGTATTTGTGTGCCTATTTTTATTAGAAAAAATTATACTGTTAGTAATAATTAAAAAATTACTAATTAAGACACAGTTTGACTAAACTTCATTATTACAGTGCATTAGGTAAAAATTAGACTTAAATCAATAAGAACTCAAACTAATTCTAAATAAAAGATATTTAGAATGTAATTTGAAGCTTTTATACTCATTTCAATTTTTATTTGAGATTTTGATAACACTTTGAGGTCTAAGCCCGAGTGTCACACGATTGCCATTTTCGGTAAAGCAAACTAAGCCCGAGAGTGTCATTTTTGTCAACTTTTAACTCTCTGAGCTATAAAATTACCAACTACATACGCTTGCGGTCTTTTCGGATATTATCTACGACTTTTCTATTTTGGAAAAAAAATAGAGATGCAGCACTAAACAGGAGAAAGTATATGAAAATATCTAGACTATAGTCTATAGAAAATATCTACCACTATTTCTACCAGTGTCCAATAACACCTGCCAAAGTTTTGATTTTTACTTAGTTTGCTTCTAATTTTTAAAGATAATAAGTATTAAAACAACTCTTCAATGTACTAAAAATGATTCGGAGTTGTTTTGATCTAATACTTACAAATAAAATAGTAATCATAAATCAAAATATGTTGAAAGGTGTCATTTGACATCGGTCAAAATAGTGTTGACAATGAAATTTTTCACATTTAAAAAGGATTTTGAGGAATTCAGTTAAGTCGATTTTCGGATAACCGGGGTTCTACTGTACTCTCAGTCCAGAGGGAGATATGCAGTTTAAATAGCTCAGATCTCAAAGTGTTAAAAATAACTTTCATTCCATATTTCAAGATTCTTGTCTAATGGTCTAACACCCCTCAGGTGGTAGTGGCACCAACATAATATATAGCATATGTTGGAACATGGGTTGTCACCATGAATTTGCCAATATACATTTTGAAATCGGCAGCGATGCCGCGGACGCGCTATAGCGCGTAAATTACTCGAAAAATCGGACACGGGATGCAAAAAAATAGCTCTTACGCGTCCCGTGGGACGCGTAATTTCGTCAAAAAATCTCGAGAAAAAGCGGATTTTCGTTAAAGAATCACAAAAAAAAGCGCAAATTTCATCCAAATATCGCGGTTAAAACGCGATTTTCGTAAAACGGCCGCGAAAAAATAGCGTATGTCGTCAAAGGATCGCGAACAAATAGCGTATATCGTCAAAGGATCGCGAAAAAATGGCGAATTTCGTCAAAATATAGCGGAAAAAGCGCAAATTTCATCAAAATATCACGGAAAAAACGCAATTTTCGTAAAAGGACAGCGAAAAAATAATTAATTTCTTCAAAAAATCGTGAGAAAAACTCGATTTTTGTTTAAAGGTCGCGAAAAAAAGCGCAAATTTCATCAAAATATCGCGGAAAAAAGGCGATTTTCGTAAAAGGGCCGCGAAAAAATAGCGTATTTCACCAAAGAATCGCGAATTTCGTCAAAAAATCGCGGAAAAAAGCCGATTTTTGTCAAAGGATCGCGAAAAAACTGCAAATTCCATCAAAATATCGCAATTTTCGTAAAAGGGCCGCGAAAAAATAGCGAATTTCGTCAAAAAAATCGTGGAAAAAAGCAGATTTTTGTTTAACGGTCGCGAAAAAAACGCAAATTTCAGCAAAATATCGCGGAAAAAAGGCGATTTTCGAAAAGGGCCGCGAAAAAATAGCGAATTTCGTCAAAAAATCGCGGAAGAAAGCCGATTTTTGTCAAAGGATCGCGAAAAAACCGCTAATTTCATTAAAATATCACGGGAAAACGCAATTTTTGTAAAAGGACCGCGAAAAAATAGCGTATTTCATCAAAGGATCGCGAAAATATAGCGAATTTCGTAAAAAAAATCGCGGAAAAAAGCCGATTTTTGTCAAAGGATCGCGAAAAAACCGCAAATTTCATCAAAATATCGCGGAAAAAACGCAATTTTCGTAAAAGGGCCGCGATAAAATAGCGTATTTCGTCAGAAGATCGCGAAAAAGAAAGCTAATTTCGTCAAAAAATCTCGGAATAAAGCCGAATTTCGTCAAAGGATCTGGAAAAAAGATCACATTTCGTCAAAATATCGCGGAGAAAACACGATTTTCGTAACAGGCTCGTGAAAAAATAGCGAATTTCGTCAAAGGATCGCGGAAAAAACGCGAATTTAGTCAAAGCATCTAAAGCACCAAAAAAGATGTGCAAACCAAACTTATAGGTAGAATATTCACAAAATGGGATTTAACTTTTTTTTTAATGAGATTCTTAAAAATACAGCATGATTTAAGTGTACTTTGATAATGTATTCAGGGGATGGACCAGTGAACCCCTCTCCCCCCCTTCTTACTGCATTGAAATGTCCCCCACCTTCGGAAGATTTAGGACACAAAATAATTCAATGGGAAAAGTAATAAAAGCACCCATTCATTCAACAAAAAGTACGCTTTTACTTAACATAAGTATTCTTTTTTCAGCAAAAATATCTTTTTTAATAAACCCATCTTGCCCCTTTTTAAAATAAATGCGAACATCAGTGATACTTGTTAGTGGAACTTGGTATCTTCTACTCTCAAATAAGCAATATTTTACAATTAAAATTGTTTCTTACATTTTTACTTTAAAAAAAAGAAAATTTCTCTTAAGATTTTTTTTAAAAATATCTTATTTGAGTGCAAATAATATTGGTTTTAATTCATTATTTAATTATTATTAAAACAATAATTAATGCATTTATTTTATCTTTTCCAAATAAACAAGTTTCATTTATTCCTTTAAAATATGAATTATTATTGATGGGGACCCACTTTTGTAAAAAAGGGACCCAGATTTTTGGAAATCCTGGGTCCTAGGGACCCAGGATTTTTCAAATACAGCGTCGGTTTGGTATTTCCTGAGATTACATAAAAATAGTAACTTAGAAAGTTTTTAAAAGATTCTTTGTTCATTTTACCACTTTAAATTTTGAATCTTTTAAAAACTGTTCTTAGAGAGCATTTATGTTTTATATCTATTATGCCAAGCTTTAAGTTTCTATCATTGAAAATTCCATATGGAAATCATAATTTAAAGCATTTTTAGAATGCTTTTTGCTTATTGTCTACTTTTAAATTTCTATTTTTTTAAACTGATCTTAGAAGGGATTTACACAATATAAGCAACTACTATACCAAGTTTCAAGATTTTGACTTTGACAATTCGTAAAAAAAAAAAAAAAAAATAAAAAATAAAATAGAAATTTAGAAAATTTTTAGAACGTTTTTCACTTATTTCACATTTAAAATTTTTAGAAACAGTTGTTAGAGAGCATTTACATCTTAAAATTAACTACCAGGCAAAATTTCAAGTTTCTAGCCCCTTCAGTATAACTAAAATTGTAATTTTGAATGTTTTTCGTCCTGAAACCCCTTTTGGTAGTGACACTGACAAAAAAAATACAACCGATGTTGAATCAGAGACTGTCACCATCAATTTTTCACTATTACTTTTAAATTCAGTTTACTATATTTCCTGTGATTCCACAAGAAGTTTTTAGAAACCTTTTTACTCATTTCACCCTTTTAAATTTCAAAATTCTTAGTAACTGTTTTTGAGATCATTTATATCTTATATGTATATACCACACCAAATTTCAAGTTTATATCTTTAACACTTGCATAGAAATCTCAATTTAGAATATTTTAATCTCAATTTAGAATGTTTTAGAAAGCTTTTTGCACATTTTCACACCTTTTTATCCTTTTTTTTTTAACAGGGACTGTCACCATCAATTTGCAATCATTACTTTTGAAATCAGTTTGGTATTTTCTGAGATTTTATAAAAATCGTAATTTAGAACATGTTTGGAACGCTTTTCGCTCTTTTCACCTTTTTTAATTTAGTATTTTTTAGAAACTATTTTTAGAGAGAATTTACATCTTATAAATATCCACCACGCCAAACTTCAAGTTTCTATCTTTAACAATTACCTAGATATAGTAATTAAAAATATTTTTAGAATGCTTTTCATGCATTTTAACCTCTTTTAAATTTAGAATTTTTTTTTATAAGTACCATGATAAATTTCAAGTTGCTAGCCCCTTCAATTTCACAGAAATCCCAATTTGGAACATATTTTGAGCTTCTGAAACCCCGAGGTGGTAGTGGCACCGACATAAAACATAGCCTATGTTGGAGCAGGAACCGTCGCCATCAACCATTATTTTTGAAATCAGTTTGGTATTTTCTGATATTGTATAGAAATGGTAATTTGGAACTTTTTAGAATGCTTTTCATGCATTTCCATCCTTTTTAAATTTCAAATTTTTTTCTATTGTTCTTAGAGGGAATTTACATCTTAAAAGTAACTACCACGCCACATATCAAGTTACTAGCTCCTTCAACAGTTTTTGGTCTTCCAACCCCCAGGTAGTAGTGGCACTGGCATGCCACTACTTAGCCTATGTTGGAATAAGGACTGGCCCCATCAATTTGTAACCTTTATTTTTTAAATCGGTTTCGTATTCCCAGAGATAGCATAGAAATTGCAATTTAGAATTTTTTAGAACACTTTTCGCGCATTTTCACCCTTTTTAAATTTCGAATTTTTTTTAGGAACTGTTCTTAGACATAATTTATACCTTATAAGTAACTCACATACCAAATTTCAAGTTTTTAGGGCTTTCAGTAACACAAAAATTGCATTTTTAGAACGTTTTTTGCTTCTGCACCCCCTTGGGGATAGTGGCACAGATGTAAAATATAATTTATGTTGGAATAGGGACTATCACACTATCATTTTGCCATCATTACTTTTAAAATTGGTTCGGTAATTCCAGATATTACCCCCTATAAATAAATACACAAACTTTACTTTTTTATAATATGAGTATAGATTAATAACAATTCAGTTTACTTTCAGTTTTTAAATTATTGCAAAACACTGTAAGAAATTTAGGCTACATTCTTGTTTCTCAAACAGCGAGAGTTTCTTACAAAAAATTTAAGACAAAATATAGACAAAAAATAATGAATAAAATTTAGTGGTGAGAGATTGCCTGCTGGCGCCTAGATTTTTACACTCCTGCAAAAAAAATTTTTATCATGACCCTGAGCTCAAAGCTCAAAGACTGGATAAAAATAAGAGTCCAAGCTGCTTTCAGGTACGAATTGAGCCTGAAAGCCGAGATTAATCTCTTCTTTCCAGATTACCGCAATCGTAATGGAAATTAGTATTTGTTTCAATCAATTTCCAGGTTTAGTTTGAATTTCCCTGAGATTTCCATGATTTTTCCAGGTGAACCAAATTTCCTGATATTTCCATGTTTTCCAGGTCACTGACCACCCTGTTTACAAACCTTTGCACAAAGAATGCTGACATTATTAAAAGTGGTTGAGGTTCGTAATTTGCTTTATTGCATTTGTAGAAATTGAAAAATTATTTAATAAATGTGCATAAATTATTCATGTACATAATTCAGGCTAAAACATGCTTAAAAGTACTGAAATTAGTCTTACAGAAAGTACTATTCATAGGCGGCTATGTATTCTGTTCTTTGCTTAGCCTTGTATATCACTTCATTTATAATCTACAAACATCTTATCTATTATAAGCAGTGGCATATTCAGGGGATGGTCTGATGAGGCTGCAGCCCCCTCCGAAATTAGTAGAAAATATCAAGTGTAATTATGAAAGTGTAGCAAAATATAATGAAACGTGCTACTATGAAATTCAAAAGGAACCAGAAAAGAATTTCATTTTAGACAGGCTTTTATCTTAGAAAGTGTGTTATTTGGAAAGACCATGGAATAATCATTTCAGCCAAGTATACAGATGCAATATTGTGTAAAACGTGATATGTGGTGATTAAAAGTGAAATTTTAGTTAGTTTAAAAAATATTAATAAAATGTTTACACTTTCTATTCTGTGATTTATGGCAATGCATAGATTGAGACATTTTCTCAGTATGAACTGCAAAGCCTTGTACCATTTTTTAAAATTTACTTAAATGCTTTGTATATGCTATAAATTTGTTATTCAGCTCATTACAGCACTGTGATGTGTTATTTTATTTCCATAGCATTGCAAAATATTGACAAAAAAGGTTGTTATATGGTTGTGTAACTTTTGATTAGACATAAGCTTTATTTACATTTAAAATACATCATAAATCTAATGATTCTTAGCGATTCTGAATCTCGAATACACAAAAAGCTTCCTATCAACCACAATTTAGGATAAAAAAAGAATTTGGAAAATACCATCAAATTTGGCAGTTTAAGCCGATTTTCGGGACATGGCAATCTCGGAAAAGTCACCATCAGGGAACAGCTATCCCAAATATATCATATTTATGAAAAAATGAGAAACGCTATTCCATACTTAAGTATTGCAAATGACATGCATATATGCTCAAAAATGAGTCTTCTTACAATGTGTTGAAGGAGGTGAGGGGGTGGGGGGGAGGTTAGAGTGAGAACACTCTTAAATATTTTGTAATTTGCTCTTCAGTTTTATTTACTATTTATTGAGATACATTTTAATAGGGTTTCTTGCGAATCCCCCTTAGAAACTTTTACTATTACCTCAGTCCCCTCCGAAATGATAAGTCTAGATACGCCGCTGATTATAATAATATACTAAGTATATACTGGTTTTCAAAAATTAAGGAAAAACAACAAAAGTAGCGATTACTCAAAATGTTACAAGTAGATTTTAATAAAACTGAAACACAATTTACAACACACAGTAAGGTATAAAATAACATTAAAAGAAATTACCAGACGATTGTGGTGTTTCAGAAATTAATACAATTATAAAATAAACAAATTAAATGCCTCAGTTTGGTATAGGAAAAGTACCTTTAATATGGAGTATGATCACCCCTAGGAGCAATACAGCACATACAGCGAAGTGTGATACTGTCAACTATGCAATCGATAAGTTCGTGGAGAAGTGCGAGCCATTGCTCTTGTAAAGCAGTTGTAAGCGTGTAAAGGGTCTGAGGAGGGACATTGAGAACAGAGACACATCTTCCTAAACATCCCAAAGATGGTTGATGGGATTCAAGTCCAGTGATCGCGTTGGCCACTCCATGCGCTGAATTATTTGGTGCTGAAGATAATCTTCTACGATGTGAACCCTGTGCGGTCTAGCGTTTTCATCCTGTAACAGGAAATCATTACCTATTGCACCGGCATAAGGGTGCACATAAGCATAAAAAATGTCATCTCTATAGACGTGAGCATTCAGAGTTCCATGTGGAAAGACATGGAGGTCTGTACGTCCGCCCAAAGAGATACCATCCCAAACACAGACACTGCCTCCTCCATACGAATCTCTTTTACGAATGTTTCATGGATGATAGCAGGTCCCCTGTTCTCTCCAAATCAAACAATGCCTACTAACGCTTTGGAGGCTAAACTGGAACTCATTTGTGACGAGAACACGCCTCCATTGATCAGCCGTCCAGTGGACATGTTGACACTCCTCCCTCAAACGTTCCCTCCGGAAACATAAGGTGAGCGGCACACAAATATCTGCTCGCATCGCGTAAAGACCACCTTCATGAAGCCTTCTGCGCACAGTAGACGTTGATACCAACCTTCCAGTAGCTGTAGCAAGGATGGATTTAAGATGAGAGGGGGTTGCTGTTCTATTCCTTCGTACACATAATTGCAAATATCGGTCATCGGTGCTTGTCGTAGCTCTTGCTTGTCCTTCGCTGAGCCTTCAGGAGACCGAACCAGTGCTTTGAAATTGTTGCCAAAGCCTACGAGCAACAGGAGGACTCACATTTGCCCATCTGTCTGACTTTGGCCTACATCCAATAGCTCTATATCGCAGTTATGCGGACAAATGATACTTCGAGGTCATACTAATGAATTGGCTATCTCAGTTTTCTTATCTCATAATCACAGCGACACCAGCAGCCCTACTCTCAAGCATGCATTTTTAGGTTCCGCACAGATGACGCAATCCGATTGCAGCGCCACTAATTTGCATTTTGTAATTTTAATCAGCATCTTTTAGTTAACAACATAACCAAATTTCAAACGGATAGGTTAATATTTGAACGAGTTATCGCTATTTTTGTGATTGTTCCTTAATTCTTGGGAACCAGTGTAAATGAACTTTAACATGGATAACTCAATTAAGAAACATCCTCGAGCAATTCATGCTGATACATAGTAATGCTTATGAATTGTTTTGTGTAGCTTTCAAGTCAATTTTCAACCATGTTTTGCATTTTCTAATGTTAGTGAAGCAGAAAGATTTTTCATTGTTTCTGTAAAATTTTGAATCAAATAAAACTGTATAACCAGCACTTAAAAACTGGTTGATTATTAACCTTTCAGGGGCAAAGCACTTTCACTGCTAAAATGTTGAAATGACACTGGAATTTACAAACAAATTTATTTGGAAATAAGAAACAGCTATGTTTCACATATATAATAAACAAAAAACTTTATACCAAAAATTCTGATGCAATTGCAGAATTAAAATTAAGTGGTTTTATAAACATACCACCACCTTTAAAAGGATTATGAAAAAGAATGTTTTTTAATAAAGTTGTTTAAAATACATACAATAGGATGTATACTTGGATAATAATTCACTGTACTATCAGTTACCGTTAAAAGCTACAATTTTTTTAATAAAAAATTAAAGATACATGCGGATGAAAAAGAATTACAGTAGACTCTCGATTAATTGGGATCGGATTATCTGGGTTGCAGATTAAACGGGATAATAAAAACCTCAGTTTTGCATGCGATTTATTATGATGATGCTGCATAGAAATTAGTAAAAGGCACCATGTTTAAAAAATCATGGAGTGCAATTTTATCGGATGAATAAAATGAAATTCCCACAGAAGACAGCTACACTGCTGATTTGCAGAGAAAAATCATAGAAGATGTGAAAAAATTAAACTGTTTTGAAAATGCGGACGAAGAAGAAGTGCAATAATGGATTAATGAAGATTAAAAATCGGAATGTTACGTAGTTTTAACTGACGATGATATTGTGTCGCGTGTTCAGGAGTAACAAGGAATTTCGAAAAATGCCCTGAGTGATGAAGAAAATCTTGTAACTGATCCAAAATTAAGTCACAATGATACTGAGGCATTAGTACATGCGTTACATAATTACAGTAGAACCTCGATTATCCGAAGTAATTGGGACTGACCCCCTTTCGGAAAATCGAAGGTGCCAACTTTTAACCGAAGCCATCAGTAATCAGCCGTACCCACCTGTGGACCGTCCCACATGATACGTCCAAGATGTTAACATACAAACATAACGTAATCAAAACTGAAACAATTAAATTATAGATAATTATTAGTCTAATAATTAAAAATAATAAAGCAATTAATGAATTAAACATATTTGAAATTTAAGAAACAATAATTGAAACTGAGAAAAACTCTTTCACTCACCTAATCAAAATTCCTCAACATATCACAAAAATTCTTAACTTACCATAAAAATACTGACTTGTACATGAATTCTTTTTAATAAAATAAAACACAATATATGACAATAAAAATGAATTTCTTTCCAAAATATTTTCATTAAGACTAACTTCCACTACCCATAAGGGCTAACTTAGTAGCTTTTTTAGCTGAATAATAGAAGGCTGCACTTTCAGAAGGAAGGCAATAACACCCTTGTACTGACCTGTCATCGTGTATGCATTATCTAACGAAAATGATAAACAATTAGTCCATGGGATTTATTTCTTGCTCAGTTGAGCATTTAAAATATTAAAAATGCCTTTCCCCAGTGTTAATACTCGTCTGGCACAAGGACAATAATACGGTATCGATTTTACCGGCAAATTCGTCGAAATACGATACTATGATAGGATATAGTTTATTATCATCATTGTCATTACTGCCATCGGTAGCAATGGAATAGGGGCGATTTTTCAAATCGTTCACAATTTCGGATTGCGTTGATTTCGCCATGTCTTGAATGATTGCAGATGTTTTAGTCTGTGCACAGCCGTACTTTTTGGCGATATTAGAATCCGGAAATTCCGCCAGCATGGTCGGTACTAGCAATCTGCACGTTATGTTCAATCACAAAACATGTAAACAACATTTCTGCTTTTATGATGGCATTTTCGTCACTCTGTTCAGCAAAAAATTTAGTAACAGGCTTATATTTTTTGAGAGTCCATTTTTCTCATGCTTCTTTGATCACTGGAGCAAACCGTGCAAAACACATAATGTTCAGATATTTCTGATTTTTGGATACACGGCCACTCCTTAGTATATTCAACACGGTATCGTTACAAAACCTTAATCTTCTTTGGCTTCGGCTCCGTCTCCATCACTGAAATTCTACGATCAGTCGCAAAACTTTAACAAAATACAACGTGCACGTGCAACAACTATCATAATAGGCGCTGCGCGTGTGAAATGTGAAGCTGTTGCCAATTTAGAAAAGCAAATTTTGAATTGGCTTGAATCAGCGTTGCCCATGGATTGTACCCACCCTTTGCTTGCTTTGCTTTCTTCCGTCAGATAAGCAGCGTCATAAGCCACGCCTTCTGCAGTTAGCTCTGCCCAATAAGCTGTTAGCTCAGTGACTGCGCCAAATACAGGAAGAAATGAGCTTGTTTATGTTCTGCACTTTCATTTTCTGCTTTCTACGTAGTGAATTCGGCTTGCGAACGCGTCACTTACAGCTTGAATATGACTTTCTGCTTTAATATGCTATCGAAATATGGATAAACAACTGTTTCAGTAGTTAAAATTATCACATAATCTCAAATAATCACAAAACTTTAATTTCCGGATTTTTTTATTATTTCCGTAATTTTTGTAGAGACGTCCGTAATCCCGTAATCTAAAGTTAAAATGCGGAATAATTCCGCAGAATCCGTAATGGTTGGCAGCTCTGCGAGAATGCTTTAATTTTAAGATTAAGGAGAAATATATACACTACTTCTTATTATGGTAACACGTGCTTAATAAAAATAAAGAAATAGAAAAATAGAAACAAGAATAAATTAACCGAATTTTAATTTTGAAATTAAGTACCTTTTACATATTTTACAAGGGTTTGAAGCAATGTTTTGTTTGTTGCAGTTTTGATTGCATTTGCTTTGAAGATCTATCACGGAGTTTTTTAATATTATCAGTTTACCAATATCACAGTCTTTCTACTGCTCCAGCCATGCCAAACCTTTTGCAAAACATTCAAAATCTTCAGAATTTCTAATTTGTTCGTTCCACCCCGTAGCTTACAGGAACTCAAATTAAATTCAAAGGAATTCTAAGAAAGGGGATCAAAAATATTTATATGCACTTGTGGTTCAGTAAAAACTGCTTGCATGCAAGGAATATGATAGTTAAAAGAAGAAAAAAAAACTTTCAAAATGGATTTTGCACACAAGAAATGTGATAATTAAAAAATAAAAAAAAGCTTTAAAATTGGATTTCGGTTAAAAGAGTTTCGGATAAAAGAGGTTCTACTGTACTTAGAGCAAGAAGATGAAAGTACACGTGCTGAAAAAATGATGCTGAGAAATTTGAATAGTAAATGAAAAACAAAAACAGACCTATCATTTCATTCTTTACAAAACAGTGAGGTAAACTGCATTTCTATTTACAATAATTTGACATTTTCTATCTTTTATCCAAAGTTTGTACAAATTCGATTGTCTGGGATATTTGCTTATCCGGGACGAGGCATTTCCTGACTATCCTGGTTAATTGAGAGCCCTACTGTATCGTCATCAATTTCTTTATTTATTTCCTATTTAAATTAATAAATTTGTATCATCTAATTAAAGTTGTTCGTTCTTATTCTTTTATCTCTGTTCAACAAGGTAAAAGTTACTGGCATATTCACTGAACTCAACACAGGGGTCTTGGGGCCCATTTTGTGAAAAGTAAAAGTTATTTTTGTGAAAAAAAAATAGCATTTTGCAACAAAAGATGAAATCCAGTTACTTAAATTCAAACCAAACACAGGGCTCCCAACACATTTTAGTCCTCAAAAAGGGGGAAAGGGGACCTTTTTTATTTAAAAAGGGGACTTTGGGGGACCATTTTTATTTAAAAAGGGAACTTTGGGGGACCACTTTGGGGGACCATTTTTATTTAAAAAGAGGACTTTGGGGGGGGGGGGGGTGCATTTTTATTTAAAAAGTAGACTAAAAAAGGATCATGAGTAAAAACATTGCACCAATTTTCCTAAATATGCAAGTAAATTTTTAAAATTACTCCAGAAAATATGTTAGATGGTTATCTTTATGAGATGTCATTAAACAATGTACACAGCTTTATAGAAACACATTTAAATATCCTACTGCAAGAATATAAAAAGTATTCAATATTTCGGCATTCACCTTGATATTTCTCTTTATAGGTAAAAAATAACAGTGATTAGTGAATAAAAAGAGCACAGCATAATAATGATTCCTGTTGGATATTAAAATTTAAAATTAGATTAATATATATATTATTATTTTCCTCAAACATAAAATTTAGTTTCTTTCTACACAACAGAAGCTAGGATAAGCTATAATGTTCATCGGAAAACGTCTAGTATGGCAAAACCCCGTGGGGAGTGATCAAAACCAATATTGAATCATCAGTTATAAAGAATCATCTTATGTATCAAATCTGGTGAAATTTAATCCCAAACATGCCGCATTCTGGCTTTCACAGAAGTAATTAAAATTGCAATCCAGTAGTGCCTGTCACCTGTCATGAAATACAGCAAAATCTAATGAGTTACGAATTTATGCCAAGGATTAAATGAATGTGAAGTTTGATGGAATTTTACCCTAACAAAGGTAAGGTATACTAAGGTATAATTATTTTGTAAATTGTGAAAAATGTAACATAGCAATGCCACCTGTTGGCCCGTATACACCAAAACCTAATCAGCAGCACCTATTTGCACTAAAGTCTAATTAAATATGGCATTTGATGAAATTTCATGCTTTAGTTTTGAGATCAGGCATGAAAGTGGGAAATGAGAAAAAAGGTGGTAAATTTTTTCCCTCTATACAATAACGCCAAACTCGTACAATTTAGACACATTTTAATAGTTATTCATACAATAAAATTAATTATAACTGTACATATGATTGTTATTTTCTTTTTGTAACTTAGAAAGTATTAAAAGAAAATAAATAAATAAATAACAAATGTATAAATTCATCCAAATGTATCTGATGAACTTATGTGAAGTACAGAGATTAATTTTTCAAAATGAATGTAGTATTTTGAATGATTTGACTGTTTAAGACTTGACTTTAAAAAAAAATCTCCATGCTAAATATATGCATACCAAATTGATCTTTACTTCAGAAATACATTTCCAAAAATACATCACTGAAATTACCCAGATGTGTTTTATAAATAGAATAAAATATTCTATTCCAAAAAGCACCTTTTGGAAACTTCATTTCCCTAGTTAAAGAATTTAATTTACATGACTCAGATGCTTATAATAAAAGCTCGCCTTTGATTTGATAGTACAATTCGGGAACTAACTCCAAGGATTTCAGCAGATAAAATGTCTAATTAAGTTTTCTAGACCCCCCCCCCCCCTCTCCCATATGCTTGTAATATTTTCTTTGCATTTTTGCATCAATCCAGAGAATGTCCAAATTTGCTTTTAAAAAGGTGGAATTCCTCCTTTAGGAGGAACTCTTTTATGCCTGTGAGATAGAGTAGCTACAAATTTCGTATCACAAATAGAGAGAGATTTTTAAAAATAGTCAAATCGTATTCAGGTCAACCTAAAACATATAAATCTATCAAAAAATGGAAATTATTTTCATGATTCCAATACTTTCTTCTGATAAACTAGGCGGCTCTGTCCCCTACGAGCTACACTCGACAAATACCGTTCAGACACTGCAGACTCAAAAAACACGCTAATTTGATCCACTTTAAAAAGATTATGGAAGATTTGAATAATAATTAAACAACCAGTGATGATCTCACTGTAAAAAAATTTCCATTCATTTCCACTTTACTGAGGGATTTTAAGGTATAATCAGCTGCTGTTCAGACATTTAATGGCTATTTTCGTGATTGATTAAATAAGATAAGCATTTGAAAATCAGTCTATATAAAATGAACAAATTCTGAATATAATGAGAATAAATAATAATATATAATAATGAGAATTCTGACAATTTCGTATTGTTTCCAAGAACATAAAAAAGGATTTTGCTTTTTATAAGGTAATAAGCAGTTAGCAGGGCCGGTGCAATATTGCACAGGGCCCTGGCAATGGAGTTAATGGGATCTAACGTATACCGCCATACTGATCTAATAAAATTTACTTTTAAATTGTATACATCATAGAATAATATATGACGACATGAGTTTCAAAACGCACCTTATCCAGAAAATCAAATCTGGGGAAATCGCAAAAAACCTCTAACTGCGTCCATTGGTTTTCACTGTAGATCAAGATTTTACAAGGGCTGAAATACAAGATAAAACTAGTTTTTTTTGCAGACTGTTGTGTTTTTTCAATGCAAGAATAAATTTATTGAGACAACTCAATTTTTGATAAGGCGAGTTTTGAAACTCACACCCTCATATAACATAGATAATAAATGTACCAAAATACCACTAATTTCACATGTGATAGGCATAATTATTTTCGATTTTGAAAAATCTTCTATAATTTACAATACTTTAAATATTTAATTTTTACGTTCACAGTTACTTTCACCAAATCTATACATTCCCCGAAAATTATATCAACTTTGCCTGTAAGAAATAAAGTTAATACTCACTTTTTTCTTTATCATGAAAAAACATTTAAAAACAAATGCAGATAAAAAATATACCAAGGAAACGTTATTTCGAATTCTACAGGGGCATTCCTGGGCACTCGCTCCGTTTGACCGATGGTTGCACCGGCCCTGGGTAATAAATACAGGGGTAGTACTGGTCCTAGATGATATTTCAGGACATACTTTTTCCAATATTTGAGGACAATTTCAGGACACATTTACCTGCATGCTACTTTTTTTTTCCCACGATCAGTTGTCGAAGTTTGAGATTTTTTTCTGCAATCACTAGCCAAAGTTCGACATTTTTTTTCCCGTGATCGATTGCTGAAACTCGAGACATTTTTTTTACGCGATCGTTTGCTGAAATTCGAGATTTTTTTTCTCGGGAATGTTTGCCGAAATTCGAGATTTTTTCCCCCACGATCATTTGTCGAAATTCGTATTTTTTTCCCCCACAATTGTTTGCCGAAATTCACGAATTTCAGCTAATGACAGACGACATTCCCGATTTTTTAAGAAATTGGTTGAAGACTATTGCAATTTTTTTCACCGACCAATTAACAAAATTTGCAACTTTTCTTCCTGTCCGAGTGACAAATTCCCGATTTTTTAATTTTTGTGTGTGTGTGTGCGATCACTTGACGAAATTTGTGAGTTTTTCATCATCAGATTACAAAACGTTTCACTATTTTCTGACTCTAAAGCACCTATTAATTCCAAAGTACTGATTTTGTGCAATTCCGCAAAAAAACAAAACAAATATGTATATATTCACGGAAAAATCATGACTGTTTGTGCTATAGTACAAAACTCGCAAAATTTCAGGACATGTTACCATATTTCAGGACATTTCAGGACGTTTTTTCATTTTTCAGGAATTCAAGGAAAGAAGTTAAGAAGTCTTTAAGCCAAAGAAAACATGTTATGATAATTTGGATGTTTAAATATGTATTGTAGCATTGTTTTCAGTTATAAATTACACTGTTAAACAATTTTAAATGGTATGAAAAATAAATAATGAGAAAGGAAGAAATTTTTCAATTCTTGATTCAACCGAAAGTTTTCTGTAGAGGTATATCGTCTTGTTTGAAAGAAATTGCATTCCAATAATTAAAAATATGCAAAAAGGCATTTTACTCTATCTATTTCCTTTTAAATGATTCAGAGTTGTGAGCTTTAAATTCATTTTTTTTTTAGTTTGAATCTTTTGTCTCCTCCTAATTCAATGCTTCTCTCCATTTGACATTTTTTTTTTTGGGGGGGGGGGGGGGAGCACACAAATGCTCGGTCTTTGAAGACTGGTCAAAGCAGTAGCTTAACATAGTAACTTTTGTGTTCTGCGATTTTTTAGTTTTTAGGATTTAAATGAGATTTCTTAATGAGTTTCTTAAAATGTGTCCGTATTCAAAGGTCATTTTTTAACATTCGTGGAAGAATTCCAGTTACAACACTTTAGCCCACTGTAACAAATTTTGTCCTCTACGATTTTTGAGCTTTTAGCGATTTTTAGAATTCTTTTGATTTTGCGGTGATTTTTTTCAGTCACTGAAAAGGGGACTAGGGGGACCAAAATGCATAAAAGGGGACTAAAGGGGACCTTTTTTTAAAAAGGGGCCTTTGGGGGGAAAAAGGGGACCACTTGGGAGCCCTGCAAACAGTTATTAAAACCCTTTATATCCCAAATTATGAATTCATGAAAATTTTATCTTCTAAAGCATTTCTTGTGAATTTTCGAAACTACATTAGAAGATTTACACAATCATTTAATAAATTTTAGAAGGATTTGGCCTATTAAAAGTAATTACTAATTAAATTTGAATTTATAGGATTTTGTGCAATATTTATAACTCCACTCAAATATTTTATTTATAATATTTTTTTTAATGTTTCATAGAATTAGGAAATGTACAAATATAACGTTCTTACAATAGAAATATTTCCGAACTGAAATCGCCCCCCCCCCCCCCACTTTCAACGTCAAGAAAGCTGAAAAGATGCAAAGGCAAAAAAAAAAATCACCCTTTTAAAAGTATTTTTGTTTTGTGCAGCCAATAATGCTTTTGAAACAAGATAAAGTAAAGTATTTATAACTCATTCTAAACTGTAGTAATATCACGATGTCTAATCGATGTATTAAATTAATTTTATAGCAAGTTATTTTAATGGTACTTTAAAGTAGTGTCAGGGCATAAAGAGTTAATAGCAACTTCTTAAGTCTTCTGCTAAAGTTTTCTTTTGTAATGAACTTGTTTTGTTTGAAAATTACACATTTTAAAACCTTACAATAAAAATAATTAATGAAAAGTATGTTTTTATGGAATAGAATTTTGTGAAGGAGCCAGTGTTATTAAAATGAATTTTGTGAAAAGCGTATTTTATAAAGAGGAATTTTCTGAAGGGCCCCGTTTTATTAAATGGAATTTTGTGAAAGGGTCCTAAATAGGCCCCGAATTTTGCCTGGATCGACCCCTGCATTAGTAATAAATACATTAAATATTCAATATTTAAATAATTTTGCTGTCTAAGAATCGAATACAATTTATAACTTTCCATTAAATAGAATTTATCTTGAACTACAAATTTTTGCTTTTAGATAACTGCTGCGTTCCGAAATTCAGTTTAAAATTCCAAATTTTACGCCATTTTCTGGATGATCCTTTGCCTTTATATGAAAACTTAAAACTATCTGAATTCTTGGTACTTGAAAAACAATTGCTAGAAATTTAATGTATTTACGACTGAAAATGACATCAGAATTTGTTAGAAAATAGTTGGCTTTAAATTTAGAAGAGGCTTAACATAAAAAATATATATATATATTTTATTTAGACATGGATGACATTTATAATGTAATGTGTTTTCTGAAGAAACCTTTCCACATATTCTAATTTCTACAAATTTTGATTTCACAAATTTTATCATGCAGTAATAAAGATATGAAAGAAGAAGGCACCAAAAGTAATCAATTGAAGCTCACAATGACAGTAATGAGTTATATGGAAGCAGTCTATATAAGTAAGTAATGTTGCATACTGTTCCATCAGAACTCGGGTTTCAATGAATCAACCTTGCCCATGATAAATTTTGAATGAATTTTGTACAAACACAGCCAACTAATATCAACTAAGTAATTTCAGTACATGGTAAGGGGATACAGACAATCCTTAAAAAGATAACAATGGCCCAGATTTTACTTTCTACGGTGACTACACATCTGGTCTTTAGTATAACAAATATCCAGAGGAAAATGATTATACATTTTGCCGAGAGAGAGAGATATTGGGGTACAGTTCTTTATGGTCTTCCCTTTGAAAGATAGAAATATCAGAAATTTACATTATTTTGAGTTAGCATTCAAAGATCAGCAATGTAAAATACCTAGGTATTTATTTTTAACAGTAAATATCCATTTTGGGTATTTACCTAGGTATTTTACCTCAAATATAGCTTTGAAAAAAAAGACATTCTGTTTTCCTTTATGATGCATGAATAAAAAATTAGTATTTATATTTTTACAATTATTAAATTTTAAAGAAACTTTGAATTTAAATGTTTTTATTATAATGAAAAAAGTAAAAAAAGCTAATGCATTTATTAAAGGGTGTTTTATCAAAAATATTTATATTAGCTTTAAAAATATATATATTAGAGGAAAAGGTCCAAATACCGGCTACCACTTTTATTTTCAATCTAGATCCTACAATTTTGAAAATTAGTCAATGAAAAAAACACGGCAGGTTACTTTGATATGTTTTACACCTGTTTAAAGAGAAAAAAATCTTTTCAAAAGAGATTTTCTGTTTATAAAAGACAAAATTGTGAAAGTCTGGAAATTTTTAGTTTTGAAAATGGGGTTCAAATACCGGCTACTTAAGTTTTTCCAAACAAATCACACAAATAGTGCTAATTTCAGTTAATAAAGGATAAGATTATTAGAACATTGTTTTAATAAATTTTATTGATTAACAACATCTCTTATGTACAGAAAAAATATGTAATTTTTAATAAACAAGCATTTTTGTCAAATTTATAAAAATCTTAACAACTATTGCTGACAATCTTCTTTCCTTTATGTTTCTAGTTTTGTTTGTTAACGTAAAAAAAAAAAAAAAAAGCTTGCTGCTTGAAATGATAATTGTTTTATTTGAAAAAAGCACAAACATAATAATCACTCTCCGCGTTGTTGCAGTCCTATGGGCCCACTTATCGCATTTTTAACATTGAACCCATTCTAGTCTGCAGAGAAAGCACTCTCGCAGAAGACCCAAATTGCATAATTTCACCTTTTTAAAATCCAATTTCTGGCCCTTTCGATTGTTTTTTCTTCATGTTTACCTCCGTCATTTTTCTTCTTTCTCTTCCCATTTATTACAGGTAATTTTGGAGTGTCCAACAGTGCTTTTTTCTGAAGTGATTCGGTAACCAGTTCAATCCCGAAGACTTGCGGCCACGGTTGCTATTTTTTTTCATATTGCAAAATGGGACTAGAACAATTTCTGAACTATTTAAATTAATTTATTAATTATGGAACTATTTAATTTATTTTCCCCCTCTTAAAGCAGAGCAAACACAGAGAGGTCTAAATACTGGCTAGCCAATATTTGGACCACTCTAGGTAGCTGGATTCGGACAGCTGCTATGTTTAAATTAAAAACGATATTACTATTTCATACAGTAAAACACCAATAATGTGTGTGCAGCATTTGAGAGCTAAATATCGCTAGAAAGTAATTTAATCATCAATTCAAGCCAATATAAGATCAATATATTTTTTTTTAAATGAGAAACCTATACCTGAAAAACTTTTGATGTCCCAAATTTCGTCGTTTTGACATTTTTCCTGTTGCTGCTTGTAAATGAGACAGACTTCAGCGACGTACTTCTCGTAACTTTATTTTCTCAATTAAAGGTACAAACACTGTCTATCGCCACCAGGCTATGCTGCGCACAGTTCTCAGAACAACGAGTCGACGGTGTTTATACCTTCTCCTCTAATATACAAATATACATACATATATCATAGGGTAACTGAGAACGCTAGCTCTTTGCAAATAACCTAAGTTGTATGCAAAGAACCAGGCAAACTGGAGAATCATCTCCCTTTTTTCAATAAATCTGATATTTTCCTGGCTTTTTACAAAGAGTATAGGTAGCTTCAGACTAATTGGAGTTTCTCAAATACCCTGATATTTTTCAGGTTCATTGCAAGGAGCCTATGAAGTTTTAGACTAGTTAGGAAACAACCAGTTATTTGCTCAAACATTGTGGCTTACTGCAATAATTCCAAGGTATTTGATTGATTATGCATAATTTTAGTATAAAATATAGGAGCAGGAACTTAAAATGCTTATAAAAATGTATAAGAAAATTATCTTAATGGCAGATTTTATAAACACAACTGAGAGTCTACGGTTAGTGAATATATTATTGTTTTGAGGCTATATTTTTTGCAAACAAATCTGCATATGAGGCAGATTTTTAATGTTTTCACAGTACAGATACAGTATACCGGATGGTGAATGACAATAATTTTACAAATATCTAAGAAAACTGATATATCAATCAAATCTGCAGATGAGGCAGATTTTAAATGTTTTCCCAGCATTACGACATAAAAGATGAGTTAGCTAATAAAAATAGTTATAAAAAAAGGAAAAAAAAATACTGTATAAATTAAATCTGCTGATAAGACAAATTTTTAATGCTTTCTCAACATTATGCAGAAATAATGAAATAATGCATTGATGAAGAAAAAAAGATTATAAAAAATACATAAGATATATTTAGACACCCAGTCTTGCCTGCAATTTATTTTGTGTATCTTTACAGAAAAGGTTGGAAAATTCGACCTATAAAATAAAGTCTTTATTAACTTTAATCATAAACCAGATGCATAAGACAAATCTGACAATAAAGCAGTTTTCTTCTTCTTTACTTTTTTTTTTTTTTTTTTTTTTGTAATTATTTTTATTCAGAAATCCATCTTCTCTACAAAATGCAAAGTAAAATATAAAAAATCTGCCTCATGTATTTCATTAGTACAGAAATTTTTTAATATATTTTTGCCATTATTTTCCTTGCCAATCCATTTTCTCTGGGCACAGACGACTATTTTCTGTTCGATTTGCACCACTATTTAAAAAATACAGATTTTGTAATATATTTCTCTTGCAAATGTTCTCGAACAGTATGTCAATAATTTTGTTTTTAGAAAGTAGTGTGAGATAGAATTAAAAAATAGTCGCCTGTGGCAGCCCTGTAGGTAATGCTGGGTTATTTTAGTCATAACAATTTTTTTGTAAAGCTACTGTATATTTCACGATCAATATTTTCATTAGAGTAAAAGTTAGTAAATAGGTTTATTTTCTGCTTTTTTAGAAACTTCGCAGTTTCAGAGAATTGTCAAAGGACAATACACAATATTTCTCAAAAGAAAATGTAAAGACTCAACTGCTAAATATAAAATCATTCCAGAAATTTCTTATGAAAGGATTTATTTTGAATGTTTGAATTAAATCAGAAAAGATAATTGCCATTTAAATAATTGCCAGAAACTGTGTACATTAGTTTATCTTTTGTTCCTAAGACATAACTGTTACTAATAATGTCCAAATTATAAATGATTTGAATTTTCCACATAACTCACTGTAATTATTGAAATTATGTTTAGATGAAGTATTACTGTTTAATTAATACCAGACAATGTATATTTTTATCAACAAATCTGCATGTACTACATACATATAACATGAAATGATATAAAAAACAACACCCAAACACAGGCTATTTTATTTATTTTTTAATATAGTTTCCTTGTTTTTTGCTAACACTGCTCATAAGATTTCTTTAATTTATAATTCAGATAAAATTAATTTCACAAAGTGTGCTTTCTAAAATATTTTAATTTGATTTGATATGATATGAACCCCAATTAATGAAAAATAAAATAATTATGTTACTGATTAATTCGCCTACAACATTAAAGATAGAAAAAAGTTAAGGTATTTACCATGTGATTTTTTTATCTTCTTGGGGAATAATCTATATTTTTTGCATTAAAATCACCCTTTTAAAATTATTTATAGTATTTCTCTATTCTAGAAAAATAATAACGCTGCTGTAATTGAATTTATTGAGATCAGGGATATTTTTTGCCTTATAACAAAAAAGTTATTGCATATAAAAATAAGATTTACAGATAAATGTATAACAAACGTGTTGAAACGGACAATTTTATATTGAAGAATTATTTTAAACCTTGTTGACTGTTTAAATCGATCAAAATAGTCAGTTAAAAAACTTTCATGGGATTAAAACTATGCATAATAATTACATTCACAATTAATCGTATTTTGCAGGCACATACATGAAAAGATTGCAGTATGCAGTGTCTAAAATTTATTTTGTCTAATTTAAGTCTTTTTTTTCTTTTATTAAAAATTTCCCCACCTCAAAAGGGATTTATTTCAGATTTCAAAAGTGTTATTCCAAACATCTTTCAATTGTAAAATAAATTTGCATGTGCATATTAAAAAAAGAGAGAAAACTTTAATAGTTAAATTAATACATGAAAAAAGCATTTCATGTTTAAAATTATGTCATATTGAAAAAGCCCAAATATTAATATTGACAAACACATTGCAATTAAAAAATATACTTACACCTGAATACCAGAGAAAACTTTAATAATTAAATTATTACATGCGAAAAGCATTTCATGTGGAAAATTATGTCATATTGAAAAAAACCTAAATAATAATATTGACAAACACATAGCAATTAAAAAATATACTTACACCTGAATATTAAAAGAGAAAGAAAACTTTAAGATAATTAAATTATTATGTGCGAAAAACATTGCATGGGGAAAAATTAGCCAGCAGAAAACAATTTTTACTTAACTATTTTATAAAAGCTGATTTTCAAATGTGTGATGAATCTTATTTAATCAACCATGTCAGTTGTTGCGACAGTGGTGGATGCAACATTGGAAACCGAAAAGTCCTTCCTAGTCAAAGGTAAAATAATTGCAACTAATGGCAAAAGATTGCTATGGATTGTGATAATATTATTCAACCTTCTATAATCAAGTAATCTTTTAAAATCAGAGCAAATTTGTATGCTTTTTAGACATGCAGGGTCTGAACAGGGTTAGAGAACTAACAAGGAAGGTCTCCATACGGGCATATTCAGAAAAATCTGAAAAAATTACACAGTGTTCTTCTCAGTTGGATATATATGTTTATAAAAATTTCTTGGCAGAATCTCGATAGGACGTTCATAAAAAAATAATGAAAATTCCGTTTATTTGGCAATTTATCATCGGTTGGTGATGAAATGAAATTTCGAAAACTGCCTTTTTATGTCGAATACTCTTTAAGATAAAAATGTTTCATAGTGAACTTGTTTAAATACATTTAATGTAAATAACTTTAGTTTTGTCAGTTTTAGTTTGATTTAACTATAGTTTTGTCATATATATATATATATATATATATAAAATGAAAGTTAAATATCAAATTTTATAAATTAAAACAAAATTTAAATAAATTAAAATTGTTTCAATATCTCAAAATTTCTAATTGAGCACTATCGATTCCATTCTGTTGCTATGGAAACGACGAATTCTTTGATATTGAAATTAATAACTGGTAAATGAATCGAGCCTTATTTTGGAATGCGCTTAAATATATGAAAGTATTTTTTATAGATGAAATTGTTTTTAAAGTAATAAAATTAAATAACAAAAAACATAAATATGCAATGCGGAAAAATGTATTTATTAAACTCTCTCATTGTTTATGTTTAAATTCATTAAGTACTTTTTACACGTATTCTAAAAATTAATTAACAAACAATTTTCTGATGCAATAAAATCATTTGCTTTTGGTGAGGAAAAGTACTGCTCGCCAAATCGCGTGACACTTTTGTCTTTTCGCACCAAATACTCGGAAGTATTTTATTTTTTTGCAGACTTTCTACTGTAATTACGTCACTAAATTTGACTGATCCTTTATTACATACATAAGTAGTTTAATTGGTATTTTTTTCAAAATATTCTGAGTATGCCCAGTATGGAGACCTTCCTTGTAAGTTTGTAGAGAGCAAAGACTAATATCTATATAATATTCTACGTATTCCTAGTATTTATAAAAAATGTATCCATTTCTCCGTTTTTCAAAGAAAAATGCATAATTTAAAAGAAAGTAAAATTGCATTATATGGAGAAGTTTAACTAATCCTGGAATTTCCGCTGTCAACTTGATGAGTTGATGGTTTGTGCAGCTGCTTCCTGGTCTATATAACCAGGGCCGGTGTAATGTCATGCGGGGCTTAACATCGCTGAGTGCAATATTCGACTAATACAAATCATTATTTAAAATTGTGTAGGGGAGGTATGATACACTTTTTTTTTTACTAATTTTTTAAAACCCTTAGAAACCTATTTTTAAACAAATTTTTTGTGTTTTCTCATAAAGTGGCCTTTTATTCATTTATTAAAAATATTGTAAATTTAAAAAATAACCATTCAAAAAATACATCCCAATTATTGTGAATGGTTACTACTGTATCAAATCTCCCCATTGTTCGGGGGGGGGGGGGGAATGACACACTAGCAAGGGAGATTTGATACATTGTTATATAAATTGAAAAAAAAAAGAGCAGACAATTCAATTTATATGTCATACATTATTTTATGATAAATCTTGAAATATTTAAGTAAAATTTAAAAAGAAATGACATTGACATATTTTTGTTTCAGAAATGTTTTTTTACAAAAATGTTTAAACAATTGCTACTATTTAAACAATTCTATTAACACATTTTTTAGAAAATAAATAATGAAAAAACACCCTAGAGATCTTGCTGCAAGGAAAAATGAAGTGAACATTGCTGATTTGCAAACAATTGAACATAAATTTAGCCCATTTAAGATTTCTGTAACCCTTTCAGGGCAAAGCATTTTCAATGATAAAGTGTTGAGTAAATGAATGGCACCGGAATTTGCCGACAAATTTATTTGGAAATAAGAAAAGTGCTATATTTCACTTTCATATTAAATGGAAAATATTTTACCAAAATGCTGATGCCAATGTGGCGTTTGTGAATTAAAATTAAGCTGTTTTATAAACAGACCACAACCCCTGAAATGGTTAAAAGAAAAACTAATAACTATCATTTTGGTAAGTAAAATCAGATGGATTTAATTTTTTTTTTTTAATTTGCCCTTCGTCAATTATAGAAACATCTTCCCTTTCAGGCCATTTAAACTTTTTTACTTCTGCATGACAAGCAAAGCGAACTAACCATCTATCATCACACTGCTTTTCTATGTAACCTGTAAATGTCTATGAATAGTCTCTTTGTTCTTCCTTACCAATTTCAGTAGCACTTGCTGTAAAAAACTAATGAATATTATAGTCCTATATTAGTTTACAACTTTAAAAAACTATTAAATTTCAAATATACAAGTTGTGTATCATTTCTCCCCAACAGTAATGTATCATTTCTCCCTATCATGCCTTATTGGATTTTCAATCACTTTGTATAAATGCATTTGGAAAATGCCAATCTGCTTTCTGGTAAAACTCACCCTAACAATGCGCTTTACAAGTAAAAAAAATTACAAGATATTATCTTCACAATAATAAGAGTTATGAAAGAAAATCAGTATTTAAAAAAATTTACATTGACATTCCAAAAGTCTTCAAAATTAAAAGAAAAAAAACGTTGTCAGTTCTTCACTGCTAAGTCCAGCTAATGATGGCCTCTGCTAATAAAAAACGACTTTACATCTGTTACAATAGCTGTTAATGCCATTTGTCGAGAAAAATGGTCAATGTATCAACCCTCCCCTACTTCCCCTACATTACACAAGAATTTAAAAATAGAGAGCTTAAAATACATGAGAAATAACATGCAAATTCTAATATGCATAATTATTTTAAATTTCAAAAAATCTTCATCCTTTAGAATATTTCAAATATTTAATTTTTAAGTTCACAGTTACTTTCAGGATCCTCAACTTTATACATTCCCGACAGTTATATCAACTTTGGCTGTAAGAAATAAAGTTAATACTAATTTATTCTTGCGAAAAAACATTTAAAGATAAATTTAGAGCATTATTATTATTACTTTACACAGAGTCATGTTATTTCGAATTGCTCAGGGCCCCTCACAAGACTTCAACTTGCGCGGGGATCTGGGGCAGCTACCAGTGATGCTAACTTATATGGGCCCATGAGTGCCACCTAATAATTTATCTCTTCGCCCACCAAATTCTCATTCATTTATTTCGTTATTGATTTATTTATTTAAATCGCTGAAATAAAATTTGGTTTTATTGACATTCACAAAATAATTTTGTTTGAAAACTAGTAAAGACACCCATTAGACTTACAGGAGGCACTGAAAACCCCTTCTACGGATGTAGAGTTAAATTTTTCTCAAAAACAAATTTCCTGCATATTTTGCTATTTGTTTTAATGTCTTGAATTGATAAAGCAATTAGGTGTATTATTTTTTTCTTGACATTTAGTCTTTTTCACTTTCAATAGTTAGCAATTTTTATGCTATTTATAACAAATAGTAATTATTTCTAAGAAAGAATTTATGAAATTTTAATAAAATTATTTATTAAATTAACTAATTAAATTTTAATAATTTTATACTTTACTTAGAAAAACCATAATCTGACTTTGAAAAAAATTGGGTACTTCTTAGTTATCCCGTCGACCAATTTCGGCAAACCACTTGCCAAATTATACACATTGACATAATTTTTATTTTAAATAACGAAAGAACAAATAAATTAGTAAAACATTAATAAAAATACAAATAAAACGTCGAATTAATGGATTTATTGGCTTTTAATCTTATAATTAATTAATTAATGCAACCATTATTGGCATTTAATCTTACAATTTGGCGACAGTAATTTGGTCGACGGGATAACTAAGAAGTACCAAAAATTGTATATGTCATTTATTTTACTTAAATATTATTCATCCCACCCAATATTTTTCAAAAGTTGGCGCTATTGGCAGCCACCCTATTTGCCTGACGGTTGCAACAGCCCTGACTATAGCTTACATTGTTCTTTCTATAAATAGTTTCATATGTATAAATGCATTACATGCACTCAACTCTGACTCACTCCATAGATTAACTAACAAGTTATGACACTATCATAGAGCGAAATGATAACACAATGCCGACTGCAGCACCACTACTGACAAGGGGGAAGGACTTCAGATATTACTGATATACAGTGCACAAAATATTTCAGGCATTACCATCTACCTAATAGAAATCTTTCTTTTTCAAAATGCTACTGGTTTACATTTTAAACAAAAGCTTTATAATTTCTCTCTTTTTTTTAAACATAAATTATGAGAGAACAATATAAATGAGAAAAACAAAAGCTAAAAAATCCTTTTCACTGAAATTAATAAAATAAATACAATATAATCTAAATTAAAATGCATGGAAAGGAATGATATAATAAAAATATAGAAAATAGTGTACTCTAAAAGTCCTAGAAATTTTCTTAATCTTAATGTTACAGAGAAAGTACAGAAGAAAAATCATAAATTTCAGATAAATGATATTCACATTTGTAAGGAAAACTTTTAGCCTATGTTTTGTTAATTTATGAATCTTAATGTATTCAAAAACATTTATCAGAAGAATCCTTAAAAGAAATTGAAGTTTTTTATCATGAAAAATAAAAAGTTAGTTTTTAATGTACAATTGTTTGAATAATGCATAAAAGGTTTCTGCCTGTTTTCAGAGCGCTTAAAAAAAAAAAAAAAAAAAAGTGCAATATTGAATGAATACACATATGTTTAGTTCAATTGTAATACAAAATGATGAAAAAACATAAAATCCTAGCAATATTTTCACACCATTTTTAAAAAATGAGGTTTTTTGCTATTTTGTTTTGCAAAATTTCATGCTTACACCAGACACTCAATTCAACTACATATTCAATTTCCTTTTTACTACACACTACAGGGTGATTGAAAAGTCGCGCAAACCAAATTTTCCAAACTTGAACAAAATCCAAAATAAATAATAATGGGATTATTTTTTGATAGATGGCAGCACTCTATATTCGAAATTCATTTTACCAGTAGAAATTTCAGTTGCAATTGATGTTGTAATCTGTAAAAGCCATTTGTTTCGTGAAAGATGGCGATGATGGAAGTGAGATTTTCCAAAGCACAAAGAATTTTTATGGTTAAACATTACTTTGCAACAGTGTCCTTTGTTAATTTTAACTGCCTTTTGTTAATGTTAATCTGTTGGTTTCAGTAGGATAGAGCAATGTGCCATACCTCTAATGAAACAGTCATTTATGACTGAGGTTTTTACTGACCGCCTCATTTCTGAAGAACTCTGGCCCCCACGATCCCCTGATTTATCCCATCCTGATTTCTTTCTATGGGGCCATCTAAAAGCACATATTTTAGTGAACAATCCACACTCCATCGTTGACTTGAAAACAAACACTGAACATGAGATTAAAAAAATAAGTATTCTAACACTGAGAAGAGTTGCCTCAAATTTGAAAAAAAAGCATACATCTTTATATTAGATGTAAATTTCCAACTGGGCGAAAAATGTCCGGACCAGGATTCGAACCCGGGACCTCCTGGCTGAAGCCGCCAGTGCTCTGCCATCTGAGCTATCCCGGACGATTCTGGTCGAACCTTTTTCACCCAGCTAACCTTGATGATTACAGCATCTGGTCTGAAACCTGGTTCAGCTCAACAGAATAAATCTCAGGTAATGGAACTCCAGAAATCGCTGGATACGAAATTACGCTAGATTAATATTAACACAATTATTCTAATTGGTAAACAAGTCATATTAGATGTAAATTTCCAATTGGGCGAAAAATGTCCGGACTAGGATTCGAACCCGGGACCTCCTGGCTGAAGCCGCCAATGCTCTGCCATCTGAGCTATACCGGACGATTCTGGTTGAACCTTTTTCACCCAGCTAACCTTGACCCAGCCATCCCCTTAACCAGACCTGGGTGAAAAAGGTTCGACCAGAATCGTCCGGGATAGCTCAGATGGCAGAGCACTGGCGGCTTCAGCCAGGAGGTCCCGGGTTCGAATCCTGGTCCGGACATTTTTCACCTAGTTGGAAATTTACATCTAATATGATTTGTTTACCAATTAGAATAATTGTGTTAATATTAATCTAGCACACATCTTTATATTCGAGAAAAATGGTCACATTTTCAATATCTTCTGTAACAATGTTAATTTTTGCCCAGTTTTGTATCTCAGTATTGTTACTCTTCCAATTTAGTTTATGTTCGTAATTTGAATCATGTTTATATTTTAGTAAACAAAATATTTTTCAAGATTTCACGACTTTTCGATCACACTGTACTATTACTCTTACCTGTGCACTGAACTAGGTGTTTTGCAATATCTTCAAAATTAATTGAAATATTTCAAAATATGTCAAAAAATAAATATTTTTTATTAAAAATTACCATTATATTGGAGTACCTATGAAACAATTACATTACCTCGCAAAGCTTAGATTCTAGTTCAGAACATAGTGAGTCTGAGTAATATGGAAAGCATTCTGACAAAATTTCACTGAAATATGTTTCAAGCATTTTATGTAATGAAGTTTAAGGTACATGGAAATAATGGAAAAATTGATTTTCCAGAAATTACATTTAACGATTTCTTATCTATGAAATTAATCTAGAAGTGTCAATTAAGGTTTATTGGTATTTTTATGTAAAATAGATAAGAAAATCATGCATAGAAACACTGTTTACATTTCTTTTAGCCTTCCTGTTCACTTCCTGTATTTGATTCATTACCTCCTGTTTATTAAATTGGCCATACTTCTAGTAATCATAGGAATAAAATTTAAACAGATTTGCAATCGTAAAAGATTGCTCTTTCAAATAAAATAACAAAAAATTTTTTGGAAAATTTTCATTAAAGCAGCAGTTTAATGTAGGTACATTAATGGAAAAATGGGTATTTTTGTTTTAGGTTTAAGAAAAAAGATACTGAGTTAACTTGGAATAAGTGACATTTGCAGGTTTCTCGCTAGAATTTAAAAAAATATTTTCACAGGTGTGTTTTTGGAGGCAACATTTAAATATTATTAAAAATTAATTATAAAGTACGGTATTTTAAGGAATTTCTCTATTAGTCTGCCACAGGTGATAAATTACCAAATATTCTGGGGATTGATTCTGGAGTGATCAGAATGCTGAAACTGGTCGAAAAGAGCTGCCTTAGCGATTATTTGCTATTCTGGTGTAATAAGAGTCAAAATTTCGCTGGTCGGAGTGGGTTGCTTTGTATCAGCCTTTTCCCAAGTACTTCCAGGTGGTCGAGATCACAGTTGAAAGGCTCAGAAAGGATTTTTTTTTACTTTG
Source organism: Maratus speciosus (assembly GCA_963932465.1). Lineage (NCBI taxonomy): Eukaryota > Metazoa > Arthropoda > Arachnida > Araneae > Salticidae > Maratus > Maratus speciosus. The sequence goes on from OZ010786.1 coordinate 636,057,767, forward strand.
AACGTTGGTGCGTTTGTTTAACATTAAAGAATAGAAAGAAAGCATAGTCTTTTGATTACCAGAGATCGTAAATATCATGATATTTTTGAAAGTATAAACAATATCCGATATTTTTTTTATATATCTGATATTTTCAAAATACAGTAAGCACTGTCTAAGGCAGAATCGATCGGGACCAAGAAAATTTTGCGCAGTAGACAATATTCCACCTTAGACAAACTGTACTCTATGTCTATGGATTTGCAGGGACTTGAAAATCTTTCTGAGTTAGAGAGATTTCCGTCTTACACAGAGTTTAAGAGTCTTACAGAGAGTTTACTGTAGTCAACTTATTGATAAGTATAAATATTTTCAGACTTAATATAAATCAGCAATTAAAATATATTGCACTTAGCCTGAAAACTTAATAAAATAATATCCTGCCTTTTTTTTCCCTTATAAGTTGCAAAGATACAACAAAATTTAAGATTAAACTAATTGAAAACAGAAACAATTTTTTTAAGACTCATCAGAAAACAAACTGTAAGATTATTACAAAGTATAAACAAAATTTTGTGTTATACAACAAAATTTTAAATACAAAATAGATTTTTTTTAATTGAAAATTTTGAACATAAATGTAAGATCGCGCCTGCTCTTTTATTCTCTAATCTATTGTATAGTTTAAACTGAACTACCGTAATTTCGGGGAGATAAGCGGCGGCTTATACGATTTTTAAAGTTAAATTTTGTCGCATGCGGCTTACCTAACAGTGTGGCGTATCTGCCGTTTTTTTTCTTTCTTTGAAGGAGGCAAGATTTTCTCAATCATTGAGCAACTCATCAAAAATGCAAAGTGATAAGACAACATTTTCCCTTTTCAATACCTTCTGCGGAACTTCTAGTGCCTCTATCTGATTATCTTTTTGATTTTTTGTAAGCACAAATCTAAATAATTCGCTTGCATAAACCCTTACATAATGGGGCACATAGCGTGCAAATGCCGACCCAGTCAATACCACAAAGAACAAAATGATCTTTCTTCTGCTAATATGTAATGTAAAGACAACCCGATCTCTAAAATTCGGACATTTTTCCGATTTCAGTTTTATTGATTTTTACAATATGATGTAGCTGAATTTCCATATTTCTCATGGAATGTAGTTAAACCCTTTTAAATAAACACTAAATAAATAAACATGGACATATTCTGGTATATTTTTATACTGCCTGACAGTTAAATAAAGACTATAATTATTATAAATCTGTCAAATTAAAAAACAGCATAAAAAAACAGGAACAGTATTTTAACTAAAGTGAGGGAATTTTGCACTTTTTTGTTACAGAAAATTGTAACCCTGATGTATCCCTAACAGTTCTTGGCATGAGTTCACACGCTTCTCACTTAATTATCTATACTAATATTATAAAGAAGTAAAAATTGTTTGTATGTTAGAGGTAATCTCTGGAGCTACCGAACCGATTTCAAAAGTAATGGTAACAAAATGATGGTATTAGTCCAACTTAGAACATAGTAGAGATGCAACGAATATTCGGTCGAAGCCGAATATTCGGCCCATTCGGCCTGTCTGCCGAATATTCGGCTTCGGCCGAATATCAAGTCCATTATTCGGCCTTGGCCGAATAATACTGTAATAAATGTTTTTTTTATTTACACAGTATAACTTTTTAATTTGACAATTTATATTCATCATGTATAATGAAAATTTTATTTGAAATTAACTAACACATTGTTTTCCATTAACTTTCAAACTGTGAATGGATTTTATCTACCCATTTTTATATAAGAGGCTAATTTAGGAATCATGTTAAAAAAATTTTATGCTGTATCAGTAAGTACAAAAAGTATCTGTAATAAGCTAACATTAAATCTATTAAAAATTGTTTTAATACAGCTGTACAAGCTAATTTTTTTTTTTTTTTTTTTATCATAATGGGAAGTTTTTATGGGGAAGTCAATCGGAAGTCATTTATCCCTTGTTACATAAAGAAATATTTCTTTCAATAATTTGAATTATACCCATAAAGAACATAAATATATGATTGATTAGATATAGATGTATAAGATATTTAAGTCGTATATGTTGCAATACTTAAGTTTTTTTTAGTAAAATACGCTTAAAAGTTAAATATAATTTAAGTGATTTTTTTAAGTGTTACTATTTCTTATTAAATAATGAAAGAAATGTAAATACTAAATTCTTTTAATTAGTATGCATTTACGTTTTAGATATTTTTTTTTCAAGAATAGCATTGTAATGTTTATATTTGCCTTAAAAAACAGTTAAAATGTTTTCAATAAACGTAGATTGTGATGCAGAAATAATAATAATTCAGCATTCTCAGGTGATAGTCTATTTCTTTCTTTCTTTCTTTCTTTTTTTTTTTTTTGTAAATGTTACCTGCTTCTAAGGTTTGGAATGTCTTCCAAATTTTTCGCCCACCACTCCAAAGGACACTGTTGTCTTTCTAGTAGTGGCTGGAAAAGAAAATTACTAATTTCTTTTACTTCTTCACATTGAGGGGCACTTTCTATAGAGGCTTCACTGCTGACAGCAAAGAAAAAAAAATAAAGATAAAAGATTTTTTTGTTAATTGTGAGCTTTATAAAGTCTACAATGATTTATTTCCACCATTTTAGAGGATATTCCTTTCACCCTTTCTATCAGTGGTTTTTCTTAAGATATTAAGATTTCTTATTTTATTTCATCTGAAAGCTGAAACTTATGTTTCCTAGTACTTTTACAATTTTGTCATTATTTTAAAATGTAACAACAACACACATAATATCTATTAAAATGTAACTAGACTGTACCTGATAAGGAACTTTTGCTAAGAATTTTTTTTTTTTTTTTTTTGGGGGGCGGGGGGGGGGCTGAATTATATTATTGAGGCAATTTTTAGGCCGAACATAGTCGAATATTTTTTCAAAATAAAATAATGCTTTAAAAAATTAAAAATTTGTATATAAATAATTTTTAAAAAGAAAACAATACATTTTAATTGTGAAATATACAAGAATTGTGCATATAGTGCATACTATATTTTGTGTTTAGGCAAAAATAAGCTCACTATTCGGCGGCCGAATAGGCCGAATATTCGGCTGTAACTTGGTCGAATATTCGGTATTCGGTTATTCGGCCAAACCACTATTCGTTGCATCACTAGAACATAGACTATATTTTATGTCGGTATCACTACCCCAAGGGGGTGCAGTAGCAAAAAATGTTCTAAAAATGCGATTTTTGCATTACTGAAGGGCCTAGAATCATGAAATTTGGAATATTAGTTACTTATTAGATATAAAGGATTTCTAAGAACAGTTCTTAAACAATTCAAAATTTAAAAGTGGTGAAAATGAACGAAAAGCATTCTAAACGGTGGTTCATACACAATCTCAGGAAATACCAAACCGATTTAAAAAATAATGGTGTCAAAATAATAGTGACAACCCTTGCTCTAACATAGGCTATGTTTTATGTCGGTGCCACTATGCCAAAGGGGGTGAAGGAGCAAAAAACGTTCTAAAAATGTGATTTATACATTACTGAAGGGCTTAGAAATATGAAATATTAGTTATTTATTAGCTATAAAGGATTTTTAAGAACAGTTCTTAAAAAATGGACTTTATTCCAAATCTGGGTTTGAGGCTGAAAAAAGTCACGTGATACCGGTAAATTACCCAAAGAAATTCTAACTGATAAGAAGGGAGGCTACTACTGTTTTCCGCATGAACTGTTTCACTGGCTGGCGAGGGTTTTTCATTACGTCTACAGAGCCTTCTTTACGCTAGAAGTTTTTACCTTGACTATGTGATCAAAACGTAGATGGAATATCCTCCATTGGAAATTTAAAAGGGGTAAAAATGCGAGAAAAGCATTCTAAATGGTTATTTCTACGCAATCTGAGGAAATACCAAACCGATTTTTTAAAAAAAATGATGGTGACAACCCTTTCTCCAAAAAAGGCTATGTTTTATGTCGGTGCCACTACCCCAAAGGGGGTGCAGTAGCAAAAAACGTTCGAAAAATGCGATTTTTGCAATCTGAAGGGCCTAGAATCATGAAATTTGGAATGGTAGTTACTTATAAGACATCAATGATCCCTAAGATATCAATAATCTGTATTTCCTAAAAAAAAAAATCGAAATTTAAAAGGGGTGAAAATGCGCGAAAAGCGTTGTAAAAAACTTTCTAAATTGCAATTTCTATGCAATCTCAGGAAGTACTGAACCAATTTCAAATATAATGGTGTAAAAATGATGGTAACAGGTCTTGCTCCAAGATAAGCTATATTTTATGTCTGTTTCCACTACCCCACAGGAGATGCAGAAGCAAAAAACATTCTAAAAATGCGATTTTTGAATTATGGTAGGACCCAAATTCATGAAATTTTACATGGTATATATTTATTAGATATAAATGATCTCTAAGAACATTTCTTTAAAAATTTGAAATTCAAAAGGGGCAAAAATGCGCGAAAAACATTCTAAATGCCAATTTTTGAGCAATCTCAGGAAGAATCAAACTGATTTCAAAAGTAATGGTAGGAGATTGGTGCTAACAGCCTTTGCTCTAACATAGGTGCTATTTCATGTTGGTGTCACTATCACCTGGAGGTTGCAGGAGCAAAAAACATTCTAAATTTCGATTTTTGTGATCGGTAGGGGATAGCAACTTGAAATTAGTCAAGGTACATATTTATTAGATATAAAGGATCTTTAAGAACAGTTACGAAAAAAATGGAAATTTAAAAAGGGTGAAAATGCGAGAAAAGCATTCTAAAAAGTGTTCTAAATTGCGATTTCTACTGAATCTCAGGAAATACCAAACCTATTTCAAAAGTAATGGTTTCAAATTGATAATGACAGTCCCTGCTCCAACATAGGCTATATTTTATGCTGCTGTCACTATCATCTGAGGGTTGTAAGAGCAAAACGTATTCTAATTTGCGTTTTTTGCACAACTGAGGGGTCTAACATTTTGAAATATGGCATGGTATTTACTTACAAGATGCAACTGCTTTCTAAGAACAGTCGAAAGAAAATTCCAAATTTAAAAGGATGAAGTGAGTGAAAAGCATTCTAAAAACGTTCTAAATTACAATTTTTATACAATCTTATCAAATACCAAACTGATTTAAAAAATAATGGTGACAAATTGTTGGTGATAGAGCTTGCTTAAACATAAGCTATATTTTATGTCTGTGCCACTACCACCAGAGGGTTGCAGGAGCAAAAAACTTTTTAAATTGCGACTTCTGTGATAGTGAAGAGGCTAGAAGCTTTAAATATGAGATGGTAGTTACTTATAAAATATAAATGTCCTCGAAGGACTGTCGAAAATAAATTCGAATTTAAAAGGGGTGAAGCGAAGGGGAGGAGTGAAAAGCGTTCTAAAAAAGCCTTAAATTATGATTTCTATGCAACTTTAGTGAATGTAAACCGATTATAAAAGTAATAGTTGCAAATCAATAGTTACAGTCTCTGATACTACACAGGCTATATTTTATACCGATGATTCTACCATCTAGGGTTCACAGGAACAACAAACGTTCTAAAAAAGGTTTTTAAAAGCTTTCTAAATTACGTTTCTGAGGAATATTAGGAAATAACAAACCGATTTAAAAAATAATGCTTGGAAATTAATGGTGACAGTTCCTATTTGAACATAGCCCTTTATGCTAAGAGAGGTGGTAGGACTTGGAATTTGACATGATAGTTAATTTTAAAATGTAAGAAGATGGTTTCCAAAAAATTCAAAACTTCAAATGAATACGGAAATGAGCGTATTAATTGAGCATAAAAGTTTTGAAATATTTTCTAAATTATCATTTATTTAGTTTTATTTCTTTTTATTAATTTAAGTCTCATTTCTGCCTATTGCAGTGTAATAATGAAGTTTAGTCAAACTAGGTTTTAAATAGTAATTTTTGAATTATTCCTAAAAGTAATAAGTACCTTTTAATAAAAAAAACCTTTTAATAAAATAAAAAATACCTTTTAATAAAATAAAAATTTATAATTCTTTTATTTTTATAATTTCTTTTAATAAAAATTAGACATATAAATATCACTTGGCATATTTCAAATATTACGCGAGCAAAGCCGCGGGGTTTGCTAGTATTCTATAAATGCGTACTGCGCTCTGCCTCATCATAGCAAAAAAGGAATAAATATATCTCTTACCTTTTTATATAGAGATATCCGCATTATTCGTATTATCCATTATACCGGTAAGTCAGGCATCGTATTGTAAGTGTGAGATTAATCATCTTATAGTGGCGAGTGTGCACGGTTGGTGTACATTATGAAACTACTCCTTTTGTTGGGAAAAGAAAGAGAGAAATTTAATTATACATATTAAAGAAAGAGCAGCGAAAACCTTTTGTGTCTCGCTTGTGCAAGATCACATTGAGAAGTGAGTTAAAAACATATTATAGTCATGCGTGTTACATCATTAAATTTAACAAGTATATGGATGTATTTTTGGCACTTTGATGCAATCGTCCAATTAAGCATAATTGGGTATTTATATTAAAGTCAAAGTGAAATAATGTCCTGTAGAGAGTGTTCAGTTTAAAACAGTCAATTATATTGCTTTTAAGTTCTTTTACAAGCCCGAAAAACCATATGCGTTTACCACATGGCTGAAATCTATTGCATATTTTCACATGAAAGAAAAAAGGAAGAGATGAAGATGCAGTCTTTCTGTTTCTTTTTATCTATCAGCCACTCAGAGTTTGAACTTTGAACTGTTTAATGATGTTATGTTTTTGCAGTGATGGAGAGAGGGAGAAAAAAGGTTTTGAATCTTTGATTTGGGGATTATACGAGATATCTTCCATCATTTTTAAACCGTGAGAACGTACTCGATCTGATATTCTGATGAAGCTTCATATATTTTAATTCTAATAAAATCACTCAAGTACGTACTTATAATTAAAAAAACAAACATATACACGATTTCGACTGACTCAACTAAAAGATAAACACACTTGATAATCACCCTCTCCCTTTCCGGCAGAATGATAGACCTAGTAACACATTGTCCTATGACCTTGGTGCGTACATTGGCCGATAAGTCGTTTCTCTGTTTTGTTTCTTTCAAAAATGCTTGTTTGAATGCAGCAGAAAAAAAAGAGATAACAAGTTTGTTTTTTTTTTTTTTTACAAGCTGGATTTCTGAAAATTTTTTTCCTTTCCGTAACTTATGATGGGTAATAAAAGGAAAGGCTAAATTCGGAGCCAGAAATATTTTTATAACATGCAAAATTATTTTTTTTCCTTATTTTTTCCCCTTGAGATTCTTAAAAATACTGGTTTATGGATTATTCTGGGTATTGACATCAGTTATAAATTGCTGAAATGTTAGAAAAATATCAACATAAAAAGACTTTGTCAGTTTCCTTATTTTCATTTGAATATTTTTTAATGAATAAATAATTTTAAGGAATATCTATTGTGTACCATATTTTAATTTATTGCGTTTTAACCCGAGAGAACATGCGCTGGGGCTGATAGACCCGGAGTGCGCATTTTTTTTACAATCGTCACCACTATTTTTTCAAAGTAACCTTCAACTTATTTTATTGCAGAATTGTCTCCAACTAAATAAGGTGACGATTATTATTTGTATTTATTGCTGACAAAGTAAAAACCATTCATACCCTGGGTATGCATGCTCCCGAGTTAATATGTACATTCAATTTCAGCATAAGTGTTATGTGTTAGTGTAGTAGTCCTATTTTAATATTTAATTTGCCTACTTGATCGTCATTAATTTGCACTAGGAAAAAAATGCATTTTATATTTTATTATATAGTCATAAAAATATTTTTAACAGACCTCCAAAATACGGAAAGTTCGAAAATCCAGAATTGCTGCATTCCTGCCGATTCTAGATTTTCGAAGTTCAAATGTACTTGCAGGCGTGATTATTGAAGAGATGTAATCGAGCAATTTTTCTTTTCCTGCATTGTGGCATCCGGAAATTCGATTCAAAACGCAAACTTTGAGAGCATTTTCTGAAAAATCTTCTGCCTTTACCGAAAAATGGAAGAAAAAAAAAGTTTGATAACATAGTTTCTGAATCTGAATAAAAGCATCTGCAGATTTGATATGTTTGTGGAAAAAAATGAATTTAAAACTGTGCCAGAAGAAAGTAGCCAGATTGGATTTTAAAACAGCCTTAATTGGCAGAATTTATTATTTTCCTCACAACTGTAGTTATTTTTTTATACGAAAGAAAGCATTTAAGAACTTTTAGAATCAGTTTTCGAAGTCCGAAGATTGGAAATCTCTTTGTCGTTTTCATGATAACGGTCATCTCTGACGTCGTGTAAAAGCACGCTCCCTTTTTGACCAATCAGAGAGTAAGGGGTATTCATCAGGAGCTTTAAACAGGAGAATGGAGAAAGTATTCTCTTATCATTTTTCAGCATAAACCGGGATAGAGAGAGGGAAGCGTAGGATTATTTTCTTTTACTGTTTGACAGCCATTCAAAGAGCGTGCTACTTACTATTTCTAGTTAAATTTTAATTACAGATTTTCTTTTTTAAAATTTTCAATACTAAATTTCTTTATTTTTGAAGTATGGCTCCTGTAAAGCGTAAAAGCTATACTGTTGCTTTTAAACTCGCAGCAATACAAAAAGCTGTATCAGTTGGAGATCGTGCTGCAGTGAGGGAATATAATGTCGATGAACGCTGTATTCGGCGGTGGAAAGCTGAAAAAGAAGATCTTGCAAAAATGCCTAAGACGAAACGCGCCCGAAGAAGTGGTACTGTTGCTTGGTCTGCATTTGAACAAAATTTATCAAGCTGGATTAAAGAACAAAGGGATAAAAGTTTCTCCATATCCACAGTAAAAATTCGTTTGCAGGCCCAACCTATTACCTCACAAATGGGGATTCAAGAATTCAGAGGTGGCCCAAACTGGTGTTTCCGGTTTATGAAAAGATGCAAATTTTCCGTTCGTTGTAAAACAACGGCAGGCCAGAAATTACCAGATGATTGGGCCGAAAAAAAAGAATCATTTTTGTCCTACATCAAAGAACAAATAAAGGAGTGCAATGTAAATAATTCCCAGATTATAAACATGGATGAAGTGCCCATTTCCTTTGACTGCCCCCCAAATAGAACTGTCGATGAAACAGGACAAAAATCCACATCGATTGTTATGACGGGGAATGAGAAAACATCCTTTACATGTGTTTTGTCCTGAGCTGCTAATGGCGAAAAACTGAAGCCAATGATTATCTTTAAAAGGAAAACTATCCCAAAAGGGAATTTTCCTAAAGATGTTGTGATACGAGCAAACCCTAAAGGATGGATGTGTGAAGGTATAATGTTGGAGTGGCTGGAAGAAGTTTACCATAAACATAAAGGAGCATTTTTCAGCCGCGAGGACTATTAATTCTCGATTCTATGAAAGCTCATCTGTTAGATTCGGTGAAGACATAATGTAGAAAGTTGTCACAATCCCTCGCAATCATACCCGAAGTATTAACGAAACTTCTCCAGCCTTTAGACGTGACAGTAAACAGGGTTTTTAAACTCAAAGTGCGAAAGTTATGGGAAGATTGGATGCAGGGCGGGTTGCATGAATTCACCCAGGGGTGTACCATTCATGCGATGCGCCAACTGTAAAGATTTCCTAACTGCTCGCGCATAACGTCACGTGGCGGACAGATTCGCCTCGCTCTGCTCGTTTCAATAGCATTTAATGCTGTTCTGCGTTGGAAGCTTCTTTCTGTGACTGATTTTAATTATTCTATTATTTTAACAGACTTTTTGAAAACAAAACCTAGCAAATGCGCTATATCAAGGTGTTCTAGTAACTTTCGGAGAACACTATACAGATTTAACAATACAGTTCAGAGTCTCAAATCCGGACGTCGAAGTACACAGCATTTTGTTAACTGCCGATTATTATTCTGGAAAATCGCAACGAAAAACACTAAAATTGCAGGGGACAAAATTTACTATATTATGCTGCAGTTCTAAGACCGAATTACTTTTACGAATGTCAAAAAATTTCTGCAGAACCCGAAAATCTCTAAAAATTGCATAAAAGAATCTCAAGAAATTCCTTATAAACTTTAATGAAAGGGGAAAAAAAGAGGACAGCATTTACTATATTGGAATAAAAGATTGAAACCGGATTTCTTTCACAAATGCTGGCAAATCGCCATCAAATGGGAAAAAAAAAAGGTTCAAAGTTCAAAACTCGCAGGAGAAAATTTATTACATTTGGTAACCGAGTTCCTTTTACAAATCTAAAAAAAAAAAAAAAAAATGCCACGGAACATTAGAAAACTCTAAAAATCGCATAAAAAATTCACAAAAAGGCAAAAATCTTTGCACGAACTCAGAATAAATTTTATTGAAAACATGACAAGATTTAATATATTGTGCTAAAAAAAAATAAAGTAGGATCCATTTTACTCATATGGAAAAATCGCCGCAAAATTTAAAAAAAGGTCGAAAATTGCATAAAAAATTTTCTTTTGTTATTGTGATTTTTTTTTTACCTTTTTTTAAAAAAAAATTTCCTCTATTAAAATATTTACTTTAGCATTACCTTTTTTTACTTTCTTTTATCTATAATAGAAAAAAGTATTGTAGTCGAAATTTTGTTCAATTTCCGGTTTTTGACAGACATCCACGTTTTAAGGGTCAGATAACCCGAAAAGCATGTTTTTACAAAATATCTGTCTGTTCTTATCTATGTGTGTCTCATTATATCATCGGAAAATATATGAAGTTATGCATACATTTGAACCAAACTTCATACATGGGGCGCTGTGATAAGGATTTTTGTGCGATTTTCTCAATTTTTCGTAGATCTGTTGTACATCGGCTGCTGATGCAGCGACATGCACTTCGTATCTAGCTAACCCGGCGATTAGCAAACAGCTGACGTACAATATACGCTACAGATATTTGAATCATATTGATGGGCATTTGAAACTAAAGAGTTTAAAAATTTAATTTTGATTATTAATAATGAAGATCAATGATTTTACAACATGACAGTGTGTAAAAAGTATTATTCAGATGCATTATTGAAAATATGATATTGGTTCTTACTTTTCTTTTCTATTTTTTGAAAATGTTAGCACATTGTTAAATCTCTGTATACCTCCATATATTTTTTTTTTATTATTTCCTATTTGTATGGAGAAATGTTATATTTGATGTGTTTTATAAGATAACATGGATATTTTATTACTGAAGTTGTTTTAAATTTTACGATATTGTTATTTGAATATTATAATGTAAAAAATATGCACAGTACATATTTTTTTACACAATGGAATTAGTTTAATTATAGAACAATATTATTGCATTATTTTGATCCTGAATAAGCATAGTGACATTCGAAATTTTTTGAAAACTTATATCTAGTAATTGGATAATGCAATATTGTTAAAAGTTTTAATGTGTGAGTTTTGTTTAATTTATTCTGTTTGATAATACTAGTCTTTTTTATACTACTGCTTTGTAATCATATTCATATAATTCATTCATTCATTTTATTTTACAATACGTTTTCATTTGTACTTTTACACATTAAAAATTTAATTTTTTTTTGCGAATTTATTCAAGTATTTGAATGTAAACAAACGTATCGTGATATTATTTAACCATCATGCATTTTATATTTAATTAACTCCAATCAGTGTTTGAACAAATTATTTTAAGGAAAATGATTTCGTTCAATTTACTTTCAAAGATCGGCTTTTTAAAAATTTGTTTTACTTGATATTTCATTCATTCTTTCGCATCCATTTACTTTATGACGATCTCCAATCTTGTCCGCCACGTGACGTTTCAGTCCTGCTCTACTCTGATTGGCTATCCTTCAAATGGAACAACCTTATGATAGAAGAACCTTGAATTCACCAAGTCTGGAAAAATGAAGAGGGCGAGTTATGTAGAGGTCGCTGCCTGGGTTTCAAAAGCCTGGAACTCTGTGGATGGGAAAGTAATAAAGTCGGGGTTTTCAGAAGCGCAAATCATCGAAGAAAGAGATGAAATGTCAAGTGAAAGTGACTTTAGTGATTCCGAAAATGACAATAATGAACTTGGAAATGAATTTTTAAACCTGTTTAATTCGGAAAGTGATGATTCTGATTTTGATGGCTTTCAATAAATTATAATAAATAAATAATTCTTGTTTAAAAATAAAACGAATTATTTTACAATTTTGAGGAAGAAAATCACTGATGTTCGCAATTACGGATTTAAAGTAAGATAGTTATTATTTTATATTTATTTCTTTATTTAATATTTGTTTTTAATTATTTAATAATTTTTATCATTTAAACATTGGTTATTTATAATTATTTTAATTTAAAACTAAGATAAGTGTTATGTTGGTGAATAATCTATAACATGATCAAATTTTGTGCTGTGGACGTATCTGATGGTGCGGCTTATACGACGAATTTTTGTTTTTTTAAAACCGAATTTCGCAAATGCGGCATATATGGTAGGGAGGCTTATCTCCCCGAAATTACAGTAAACCAAAACCAGAAAAGATTTTATAATACAGTTTTAAAAAACCGATTATATAAATTAGACAGACAATATTCTAAATGTATTTTCCTTTTGTTATTTATCTTTAGTAACAAAACAGAAAATCAAAAATTGAAAGCAAACACAATTTTGAAAGAAAAAAAAAAAAAAAACTGTAGGATTCTGTATCATGAAAATTTTGCTTTATGCAACAAAATTTGAAATACAAGATAGTTTGTTTTTATTTTTAAAAAATTAAACTTGTCAGCTTTTTCGATTTCATAATATGTTGTGCATTTTAAACTGAACTAAACAAAAAACAGAAAAGATTATTTCTAATGAAGATGTAAATAGCTTATCTAAATTTTATCTTTCAATGGGTTCTTCTTCTAAATAATACTGTCCAGCATAATTATTGGTTCTACATTTAAAAATTCAGATTAAAATGTAAACTTTTATTTATTTATTTTTGGAGAGGAAGGGCAAGCTAAAGTCACTGTAAGAGAAAAAGTTCTTTATCTACAGAACGACACAGTTAATAATAGGTGAATATTTTTTTACACTTCTTTTCATTGAAAATATCAGAAATATTATACACAGTAATATTTTGAATTTAAATATCAAACATCATGATATTTTAAAGATAAACATTGAATATATATCATGTTATATATCAAGATATAGACTTATTGATAAATATCACCAAACCCAGTTACTTACAAAGTGTTATTTTCTTTCATAAAGCTCTATTACAGATCCTTTGAGAGTTCTTTAACTCAGAAATATGTGTATATATATTTTTTCTTACCTGTAAAAAATGTACAACTAATTTATTTAAAAATTTGATTAATATATGAATAATACATTAATTCAGATCGAAAAAAAAAAATTACATAAAAAGGAACTAGAAGTTCAAACATGGAAAAATGTTCAGGAGAAAAAAAAAGCATGTATTTCAGGTTTTTAAACAAACCAAAAGTTTTGGCGGAGAGACAAGACAGCTTAGACTGTTTTTCTGTTTAATATTAAAGCTGTTCTACAGTAAAAACTGTCTATTTTCTGGTGCAGAAAATTGTTCGATGTTTTCAGTCAGAAATGTGAAATCGAATAGTATATTTCATTTTCGATAAAACCAAAGAATCTTCCAGAAAATGCAGGCAAAAAATGGATTTTAAACAGAAATTATGAAAGCAATTCGAGAAAAAGGCTGTCATGAGACAATTGCTTATAATTCAAGATGTAATACATTTATATACTTTAAAAAAAAAAAAAAAAAAAAAAAAAAACATGCTTTTTGATTCCTAATCACATCAAATTATCATATCTAGACATTCATGATTTTACGTTTAAAAATGAGTCTGTGAATGTGCACGGACTGTTCAAGAAAAAGATAGGACAAAGACCTGGTATTTTTTAAAATACAAATATGGATACATAAATACATGTATTAGATATCTGTATTATTTTTGTTTAATCTTTTCCTACTCTAATAGTAAAACAATATGGAGTATAAACAGTATAAGGTTGAAATACATTAAAAATATCATCTTTGCAAAAATTGCCCAAGTTTGGCACCCTTTCAAATCAAAGTGGTTATTGAGTGGTGAAAGCATTCTTTTTCAGATTCGCTTTACAAAATTATGTTTTTAAATTATAAGAAGACTTTTTGATAATTGCTTTTATATTTAATGAGGTAATTGATTCTAATTATCTTTTTCAGGTAATTGATTCTAATTATCTTTTTCACCAAGAACCACGATTTTCAATTAATTGATAAGGATACAATAATAATTTTTCATTAACACATTTTAGTTACTTTTGAAATCAGTGATAAAACGAATTGGTAATCTATTTACCCAAGTATTAAAATATCAATAAATAAATTTAAGGAAAGTAACATTTGAGCGAATTTTCTTAGAACCATTTATCATGAAAATAATTAAATCTTGATTAATAAAAAAAGTAATTCAACAAGGGATGTGGGAGATACTTAAGTATAAGGTTAAATTAACTTATGATATATATCTATATATAAGTTTATTGTAGATTTGAGATTAATAAGAACTAGTCAGTTAAGTCCATAAGCAAAGCTAGATTTTTTTCAGTAAAGATGAAACTAAAGTATATTTAAATATTCGGTCTAATTTATGTTGTTTTTAGTACTGGTGTCATAATTATAATCAATTAAAAAAATATATATTGAAAGTGGAAACATAAGTTATTAATATATTATAATATTTCAATATCATTGATAAAATTAATTCTGGTTTAAATAGTTTATAAAAAATGGCCTAAAGATATTAATAAATAAAAAGTTATTGGCTATTTCATATTTATTTTAAAAAATTCGATTATATATTCAGAAATATTTGTGTAGAACTTGGTAGAATCTATAAAAGACCACTCCCCCTCATTTTTAAAAAAATATTTTGTAGTCATAAAAAAAAGTTTCTTTCCAAAAATTTGGTTTAATAATAATAACAAATAATATTTTATGCACAGTTAAAATGTAAATAGGCTTTTTTACTTAGGCCTGACAATGCTACACAGATTGCAGGCATGGATATGCTAATGTAAAACAATCACACTAATTCCTTTAACTCCTTTATAGATAACCAAACATTCCTTTTCTTTCAGGTAAATACGAGGGTGAGTCGGAAAATAAGTTTCCCCTGGCAACTGTGGACAGAGGTGTGTACGAAAGACAAAAAATGTAATGAGACATTAAAGATAAGACGTAACTTTATTTTTCTACATAAGTGTCAAGTGAGTTGAGACATTTGTCATACCCCTTTATAAGCTTCAAAAAGCGCTCCTTGAAAAAAATCAGGGCTCTGCATCATTCTGTTCCCGGTAGATATGGAGAGAAAGTGCATTGTGAATTCGTGGTCAAAGGAGGAAGTGAGAGCTGTTTTCCGCTATGGGCACATGGAGTATCGGGAGCAGAAATCCATAACCGCCACATGGGAGTCTATGGGCCAGATGTGATGTCGAAACAAATGGTGCGGAGATGGTGCCGCCAATTCGGTGAGGTGAGTCAGCAAGTGTTGGACGGACGTGCATGGTCACTACAGATGAAAGCAAAGCTTGACTACTTCTTTGTAAGCAAGGCTGAAGTCACACAAGCCGTTCAACGCTTTTTTTGTATGCAGAGCCCTGTTTTTTTCCTGGAGGGCTTTATGAAGCTTATAAAGGGTATGATACATGTCTCAACTCACTTGGCACGTAAGTAGAAAAATAAAGTTAAATCTAATCTTTAATGTTTCATTACATTTTTTGTATTTCATACACACCTCTGTCCACAGTTGTTAGGGGAAACTTATTTTCCGACTCACCCTCGTAACAATAACTCTATCACTAGACAAAGCAATACAGCTGACTTTCCCTCTCCCAAACAAGCAAAAACACATGGTTACTTTCACCTGATTGGCTACAAATATGTCTGATTGCACATAGGGACATTCTGTGTTTCATCCTCTACTGTGGGATAACGAGGGGAGAGCAGAATAGCTCTTCACCTGGCAGGGTTCATACTCTATTTGAATAACAAAATTCCCTGACTTTTCCAGGCCATATTTCCTACAATTCCCTAACCAAAATTCATGACATTTTTAGAAATACGAATTACAATTCAAGATCTTAATGATTAAACTTACATCTGAAAATTGAAACTAAAAATCTATATCATTTGACATTTACAATATATATATGTATGTATATATATATATATATATGTATGAATAAATATATATATATATATATATATATATATATATATATATATATATAAAACAAAAAAAAGAAAAAAAAAACAAGCAAAACTAAAATACAGCTCAGATGGATTCAAAGTAACTTTTTATATACATAACTGAATTTACACATATTAAACATTTAACATTTTTTAGACTTCTACTATCATGTCATTTATTTGTGTTGTTTCAGAAGCAGTTTGTTGTGTAAAAGTTTCAATTTTTTGTCTTTTAACATTTTAACTTCAGCTACACCTTTCTTTTATCTGTTTTTTTTTTTTTTTTTTTTGTCTTGCTTCATAATTTTCATCCTTTTTCTTATATAATTATTCATGATGTCTCATCCTAGCCACCTTAGCAAGGCTCAACATTTCTTTCGCTTAAGTACCGACTATTTGGCGACAAATTTGTATAGCTAAAACATCTTTATGTTAAAAATATGAATATAGCAAAAATTCTCCTTTTAAGGGAAAAATTCGAACTCTTTTGCAGACACGCACCGTAAACTCGGGAGAATGTTGACGTATGATAGTGCATTTAAAAAAAATCCCTGACTTTTCTAGGTTTTAGAGATTTTTTTTTTAATTTTCCCTGACTTTTTGAGCAATTGTCATTTTTCCTGACAATTCCCTGTTTTCCAGTCGCATAGGAACCCTGCCCTGCCCAGCCCTCGCTATGAAACAGTGTTTCTGATTTCTACTGGCGGTATTTACCCTATCACACCAGAATATACTCCCTGTATATGCAATTACAACTGTATAAGAGTTACAATAACAATAGATTTAATTATGGGCCAAATCATGCTCACCAAAATAGGCTAACTGGCTGTGAAACTGAAACAACGAAATATTTTAAGCATTAAAAAGTAGAAAAAATAAATAAAAAAGTAAGAGTGATACATATTTAAACAAAATTCTTTAATTAATAGTTTCATGTTATTTAAATTATGATTATAAATTGATTGAGAAATCAATTTATAAATCTTGAAAGGATTAATAATGTAATGTAAATAATGTTTCATTTTTTTCTGTCCTGTTGTTACATACATACAAAAAAAAAAAATATATATATATATATATATATATTTAATAAATTCACTGGCATGCACATTCTACAAAGCAAAAAATTGCCCTATCTCATTGGTTAATATATGTCACACTAATTTTCAATATTAGTTATTTACACAATGAATTTAACAGGCTCAATTATATGTATACAGTCAGTATCGGTTATATGGTCAGCTCAGCGGTCCAGAAAAATTCGACCATATAAGCGGGGTGACCATATATGCGGAACAATACTAAAATTATTACACTATTTAATTACAGGGTTTGTACGCATCAGGGGTTTTAGGAGATTTTAAGTGTTTTTGTACCAGACATTTCGTAGAGTACTGGTCGCTATACATGAAGATAATTTTTCTTTTCATTAAATAAGCCAAATATTACGTTACGAAAATTCTGGTAACAGGTGCTTGAAAGTTCTTGAAGCCTACAAACGCAGAATTATGGCAAGATTATATTCCCCTATCAGAATATTGTGTTAATAAATAAATACTTAAACTTTTAAAAACATTTTAAAAATTAATTTACGAAGTAAAAACTACAGTAACAAATATGCAATATTTTTAGTGACATTTATTAGCTTACCTTATCAATCCAAATACAGTATGCATACATACGTGCACTGCACCCATATTCAATGCACTTATTTAAAGTATTCACGTATGGAAGATTGCCTCATTTTCTTGGTTGTTAATACAACTCTTTCCAAGTCCCTAATAGTTTTTAAATGTTCATCTGCTGATTCAGAATTAATAAAAAAAACATCTGAGGTCATCTATGGCTTTAAGCGCGTCTGATGTTGATACTGACTTATTTTCACATACACTGTCATCCTCATCATCGCTTCCTTCGGCATTCAAATTTAACACATTAGAAACAATATTTTGTATTGAAGGTTCACTGTTAGTAGCAAGATCTTCATCAATCTTTGCATACAGATTTTCGTCTGGAATTGAATAACCTCAATTCCGCAGTTTTTCTGCTAGTTCAGATAAGGGGAGATCTTCATCCGCATCGTTCGATAATTCTTCAGACTTTGATGAACTGTGAAATCCAGCATGTTGGAAGCAATTTTCAATTGTTTTCGGCGACACCCTATTCCAACTTTGGTCGATATAAAAAATTGCATTTAATACAGAGACTTGGAATTGTTCTTTTCGGTCAATAGCAGAAATCATATCTCACAGAAGAAGCTTTCTATAGGTAGCCTTGAAGTTCTGGATTATGCCTTGATCTAAAGGCTGCAATACACATGTGCTGTTTGGAGGCAGGAAAACGAGCTCAATTGATTTCAAATTATCAAGAGTGGAGTGCGCAACACAATTGTCTGCAATTGATGCAACTTTTCTGTTCTGTTTTGTAACATTTAGATCCCACCTCCTAAACGTTTTTTCCCAGATGTCTTCTGTCATCCAGGCTTTTGAATTAGCATCGTAGAATAGAGGCAAAGATTTGCAATTTTTCATACATCGAGGCTTGAGAAATTTTCCAATCACCAAAGGAATAATTTTCTCCGATCCATCCATTTGTAGCTAACAACACGGTTAAGCGTTCCTTACTTTTCTTTCCCCCTACACATTTTTAACCTTTAAAACAAAGAGTTCTGTCTGGCAAGATCCTATAAAAAAGTCCACATTCATCAGTGTTGAATATGTTGGCAGGTTCATACCTTTCGAGAATGTCCCGCAACACTACATCTTTCCATTCTTTTAAGGAACTCCTGTCAAAATCAGCAGCTTCTCTGCACAATTTTTTAAAGCATAGGTTATGCCTTGGATTAAATCGCTGTAGCCAGCCATTGCTAGCAACAAAACTTGACTCGCCAAATTCATTAGCAAATTCCAAGGATTTTTCTTTCAAAACATTCCAGGATGTAGGAGCATTTTGTGATTGTGCATACTTAATCCATGACAAAAGAGCCTTATCCACATTTTCATAAGGTGACAAGCACTGACGTTTTCTTTCTTGATCACAGATTTGAATATTTGGGGAGTAAAGTTTAGCTGCTAAATATTGTTTAATGTCGTCCGGGGTATCAAATTTACTTTGGCGAATGCAGCTTTTGAAAGATTAGAATTTTTAAACTTTTCAATCAGCTCATTTTTTTCAGCAAATGATAAATTCTTTCTTTTCAAAGCCATAATAAAAAATGAGTGTTCCTATTCGAAGCATTTGATCCAAATGAAACAAAATTTTAATTTATTCTTTATGTCTCAATTTCAACACACTTTTCAAACAAAGAGATATAACTCCCATCAATAAACAGACAGAAATCAACCTGTTGTCTTGGGGAGGAAGAAAATTGAGGGGGAGTGGGTCCTTTGGCGCCAATTATGATTCAATGCAAAAGAGAAATGTGGCTGAGGGGAAGGGGAGGGAAGTACAGGTACGAATTCAAGCCTCTCCGGCGTCGCACAGACCTGTGTTTCTCCCCAACTGAAAAAATGTCACAAAAGTTACTTTTTTTTTTTTTTTTTTTTTTTTTTTTTTCAAATAGCCGAAAACCTTACTGAAAAGATTAAAGAAAACGACCATATATCCGATAACCGGGAAAATAAAATGACTATATAAGTGGTGCGCTTTAACACATTTTTCCTTTTAAGTTAGACGGGACTTAAAACTGACCATATAAGCGGGGTGACCTTATAAGCGGGTGACCATATAGCCGGTACTGACTGTATATATCTAATATGAATTGTTAGCAATATAACATTTATTGATAAATATGTGTAAAGGATACTATAGGCCGAGAGGCAGTTGCACAAACCATCACCTCATTGAGTTGAGAGCTGAAATTCCAGTATTTGTTAAAACTTGATTAGCATATTAAAATGCAACGGGTCTGCCAGGTTCTATCTTGGTGGAAACCACCTGCGAACCCAATTTTAGCGGTTGACTGGTAGGTTTATCATTATATTTTCCTCCTCCTTTCATACCTTTGGGTGTAGGAAAGCACAATCACAAACCTACCATTCAATAACAATAATAGGGTCTGCAGTGTGTTTTCCACCAAGATAGGACTTGGCAGACCCGTTGCATTTTAATATGCTAATCAAGTTCTGTCTAATCCTGTAATTACAGCCACCAAATCGATGAGGTGATGGTTTGTGCAGCTATTAGTAATTGTCAGTAAACAGGGTTGGTCAGCATTTACCGCCTGATGGTTTTTACCATCTTTGGAAAAACATGTTTTTGAAAAAACTTATTAGTTTGACAGTTTTTGCCAATTTTATGAAAATTTATCTGTTAATTTTTCATTTTTCCAGGTATGAAAGTTAATAATCAATATAAATATCCACCTAATTTAGTTTCTGATTAGGTTAGTAAAAGAATGCTATACGAGAACACTGGTTTTTAAGGAATATAAAAAGGCCCAGTAAACTTTCATCCATGTTTTCTTCCTACAAGAATTCAAAATTTTAAATATATTATTGTATATTTATCATATAACTGTTATTATGAGAATTTGCATTAGAATATTTATTATATTTGTCTTAATGGCGACTAGTTTACTAATTTTTACTTAATGAAAAATTACAAGTACACTTTCATCACACTTAAAAAACCTTAATCATTTTAATAAAAACCAAACACTTAGAGATATTAATTATCACATAATGTAGTTTGTACAAATGTTAGTACCTACTGTTTACCAATCTATGTCCTTGGAGCTGTACTCGACCTGCACCAGCAAATTCAATTTGAAGAGAGAGTTTAATGAATCCTTAGGATTTTCCCAGGTTTGTACCGATAAATACAGTAGGCTCCCTCAAATCTGCACATCATCATAGATGCAGAGGCGTCACAATGGGGAGGTGGAGCCTCCCCCTTCCCAATGTATGTGAACTTGAGAAATTTGAGCTTAGAGTTGGAAAATTATAGATTTTTTAAACACTTTTTCTTTTTTTTTAATAAAAAGTAAAAAAATATATATATATTGTTTTGCTGACTACCTTTCTGAGTTCTGTAATAGTAAAATAGTTAAACTTTCAAAAGAAATAAAAAAACGCAGCCAGACTCAATATGTTTCTCTGTGCCACGAAAATATCATACATTTACCAGACCTGAATTTCTCTACTGTTGTCCATCAACAGTGTCTGTAATACATTTCCTCCAAAACTTTGTTCCTTTCTCAAAAATCTAAAAATAGGAGGCTATTTTCATATGAAGTACGTACGATTATGACTCGTACACAATTGAAGACAAGAACTTTCATTAAATGAACCAATAATTATAGTTTTTATGATTTTAGTTTTAGCCTTTTTCTTTGGAAAGAATTTTTTTTTTTTTTTCATATAAGTATCATTATCATTGAACACCAGGGGCGTAAGCCACCTTGGTCGCGTAGGGGGGTGTAGACTCATAAATTTCTGACTCCAAGAAGAAAAATTTCCGAGTATTCTATTGCCAACAAAATGCCGACTAATTAATATATATATATATATATATATATATATGTTATATAAAAATTTTTACTTTTACTATTCATTTAAATTATTCTAAATTGCCGGCATATTCATTATTTCCTTTTTTTTTAATACGCCTTATTATTTATTTCTAATTAAATTCCTATAATTTTAAAACGCGTATCTTAATAATAGATTTATTCCAAAACGTAATCTAAACTTTTAATCCCTTCATTAATTTTTATCGTCTACCAAACTGTAAAGTTCTGAACGCAGTTACTTATTTTTCGAATGTTTATCAAAGCCATTTTTACATTTTTATTCTATTTCATCTCATTTTCCCGCCCGCTAGGCGACAACCTTTTCACATCGAAATCCTTCCATTAACGGCGTCGGGATTCTTTCCTGTGACGTTTCTTGATCGCTCTCCATTGGCTGAGTGTCGGATCGCAGTTTCACTTCGAAGCTCGTTCGTGATTTTGGTTGGGTTAGCCTGAAGTTTCCATTTCAATCGGATTTCCTCCGCGCATCCTAATAAATAGTTCGAGCATGAGCCCAGAACCAGATTTTTTGTGCTGTTTGATTGTTGACATAACCTGTTACCTGGTGTCCTAAGCCATGTAGAATATTCATTTCATGAATTAACATCTATTTCGCATGAGTAACTAGTTCATGCTCGAGTGGAATGCTCTGATTTCTCATCCCGTGGGAATTGTTTAATGATAGTATATTCTGATGGAATAAACAGTTTCCTATGACTGCGTTTCTATTTCTTATTGGGAAAACCCCAGATTTCTTCATAAGCCTTTACTTTTTTCACCACTCACGCGGCCTAATCTGCCTTACCTTCATCATGAATAAATAAGTGTTTCATTGGACTCTACCAATATTATTATCGCTCCACAACTGCTAAATTTTTACAGAGTTGACACCTCCACTAGTGATGCTTGCGCTAAGTGGTACGCTTGCTATACAACCTCACCAACGGCTGATTAAAGGGTGGTGCGAATCCAGTAATATGTAATAAAAAGCACGACGTGATATTTCGACGTAACCCAATAAATTGTTTCGTAATATATATATACACACTCATGTCCAAAAGTTTAGCATATATGATAAAAACGAAGAAAGGATATCGTAAATATCTTACGAAATTATTAAACTTTATAGATGATAGATGAAAGTCTCAAATAATTATGACTGAGCGTATCGAGATAGTCAAATAGGTTTTAAAGCGCTAATGTTGATTCCTTTTGAATTATTAATGTATGTCTCTAAATATTAGTGGTGAAGTACTATGATTAATATGCGTAGAAAATTACGGTTTGGAACTAAACTGCTTTGTTTGATAGCGATATATCTTGTTTTTCTAAATGTACAAAATTTGATGAAACTGGATGATTGAAGAGTTGGGGATTCGATGCCCGTTTTTTTTACCAACAAAGGGCTTAATGCATTTTATTTTTTCTGTGCATGGCATATTTATTTACATAGACTCCACTCCGGATAAAAATTCAAATTCTGAATTAAGCATAAGGAATCCTGTTACCCGTGTACGATGTACGTCTACAACATAAAAAAAAGTCAAAATTTAAAAGAATGAAAGTTTTCGAATGAACAAAACTTATATCTATTTCTTAGTACTTCAATAAAAGTTAATCAAATTTTGTACGTTTAGTAACAAGATATATTGCTATGTAACAAAGCAGTTTTTGATTCCAATCCGCATTTTCCTATACATATTAATCATGGACTTTCTTCTCTAATTTTTAGATAAATTTATTAATAATTCGAAAAGAATCGACATCAGCGCTTAAACATTATTTGACTATCTCAATACGATACGCGAAGTCATAATTATCTTGTGAATTTCATCTATAAAATTTAATAATTTCGTAAGATATTTAACACTCCCTTTCTACGTTTGTCATATACGCTAAAATTTAGACATGAGTGTATATACATATGGGTCTTGCTTCTGGAGAAACTTACTTTACAAATATACCAATAACAGGTTAATATTAATCACAAATGAAAACTTGTTTTTAAGTAATTTCAACATATCCTTTTAAACATTGTGATCATCAGGAAAAGCTTGGATTACGTACGAATAAATTTAATTTAAGATTATCATCTAAATATATTAATAAAATAATAATAATGACTATAATACAATATTATTAGAATAATTGTTGTATAATTGCAATTTGAATTATTAAATTTTATTTGTGCTTTTGTAACAAAATTCACACTTTTATAGCACGATTAACACGATTAACATTTTTCAGGAACAGTGGACAGAACTATATTGTCTGTTAATTCTTTGTGGTAACTGAAAAGCATCACTGATTCCAGTCTGTCATCAGCCATAGTTGATCTAATAGCAGTCTTTATGAATTTTAGCCTGCTAAAAGCTCTTTCATTAGATGCAACTGTCACCGGAGCTGTCAACAGAATTTGGTAACATTGATGAACTAAGGGAAAGACACTTTTGTTCTTGGAAGCAAATTCCGCAGCTTCTGAAAATTGAAATCTGTTTGCTTGGGGAATATTTTAAAGACAAAAATACGGGATTTCTTAATTCTTTCTAACGACATACTTTAAAGCAGGGTAAAAATTTGTTGTCACCCCTGTTTTTTCCAACTAAACAAAATTCAGTAATAATAATAATAATATAAAAAAAATTGTATACAATTGAGAAAGGAAAAAGAAAACGAAAGTATTATTTCTGATAGAAGTTAACTCGTACAGATTATAAAATATCCAGATTATTTCGAGATAAAAATTCAAAGTATTTGGGTGTTTCAATTTCATCCGGTATCATATAAATTTCTTGAAACACATTTTTAAATCAATCTAAAATTACGTAAAAAAGTAAAAAAAAATATATATATATTTTTTTTAATAAAATAAAAAAAAAATCACAAAATTAGTAGAAAAAATAAAACCATAATTATTTTCGATTAAAGGTAAAATTCGTGTAGAGGGGAAAAATCCAGATTTTGATAGGGCAAAATACTAAATATTTGCAATTCAGTTTTGAATTTTCATCGGATATCACCTAAATTCCGTGATATACGTTTCTAACTAAATTTAAAGTTAGATAAAAAATAAAATAAATAGAAGTTTCTTCACTTCAATCAGTATGTCTTAAAATTTCCAGACTAAACTAAAAACTTTCCGACTATAAATAAATACAGCTGGATCTCGATATCTCAAAGTCAAAGGGAACAGAAAAAAGTTCGGAATATCAAAGTTTTCGATCAAAATATCAAGGTTACAAATAATATCAACATTTCTGGAATATGTATATAAATATTTTGTTTCTTCATATCGAGGTTTTCGAGTTCACAATATTTGACAAGTCAAAGTTTTTCTGAATAGTTTTAATCACAAAAATAAAATCCGTAATATTTCCGACTAAGTATAAATTTATATAAGTTTTCTTCGTTCTAAATTGTTTTTTCTAATTAAAAACTACAAGGGAAAAAAATCCGACTAAGAATAAAATTTTATAGGTTTTCTTCGCTGTAACTTGTTTTTCTTATTTACTAACTAAAAACTACAAAAACATTTCTCCAATTCATAAATTTTTATACGTTAATGCCATTTTCTTTCGACTAAACCTACTTTTTTCCGATCGAACGGGAATTTTTCCGCCTGATTTTTCCTTTTTCCAATTTATAAGTTTTTATAGATTAATACCATTTTTTCCGGCTAAACGTACTTTTTCCGATCAAACGAGAAATTTTCCGACTGATTTTTTCGTAGGGGGGGGGGTGTTGCACCCCCCAGGATTTACGCCCCTGTTGAACACACATTGAACATATCATTTTAGATGGAAAAGAGTGCAATTTGTTTCATGTTGGGAAATTTTTGAATTATAATTTGGGAAAATTTTGAACTCTCCCCCCTTCCTTTCCCCCCGAAAAAAAATTTGTAGCTACGCCACTGCATAGAGGTAAACAGTGAAACTTTCAGTTGAGAGGGAAGAAGAGGTTAAAATTACAGAATTTTTCAGTTTTATATCATTCTGTATGTATTTTAATATGTAATTCTAGTTAATATTGAGTGAACTCAAGCTTTTTCATAAAGGAAGTATAAATTTATTTCTGAAAAAAAAAAAAAAAATTGCTGATATCACTGGTAATCACAAAATCTTTACCAAATATATTTATATATTAATCAAGCTTTTTTGGTTAAGACTGACAAAACCTGAAATAAAATTTCCTTACTTTATGATTTTGATGTATTGAATAATTCAAGAAAATGTATCTCATCTTTATTATGCATATCATGGAAGACGGTAGTATTACGAGTGACGCAGCATTAAGCCTAAAATCGTATCGTAGAATTCGTAGATGGCGGAACTCATATATACGGCTAACTCGACATCAGAATCAAAAGTAAAATTTATGTAAGTGATTTCTTTGCGTCATTGTATCCAAACTAAGCGAAATATATGCAAATGGATATTATGACGTAAAGAAATCACTTACATAAATTTTACTTTTGATTTTGGATAGCGTGGTACAAAAGATAAATCAATTTATTCATATAAATACATTACAGTGCATTGTACAGGTTCAGTGAAAGTGGTATTTTTAACAGTATATTGGAAAATTAAAAGTTTTGGTTAGATGTGTAAACATATTTAGCCAAATCTAAATTAACTAAAATTGAATTTTAAAACATTGTTTAAGGCTACATCAAGGCGTCACTTAAATTTTGATATCATATCTTTTAAAACTCATAGTTTGAATTTATGAAAAATGTGAATGATAACGCATCAATGAATAAATTTTTATACATCCTTTTAAATTTAACATAATTCTTACGCATCAATTATAAATAAAACAAAAATAAAATTATAAAATAAATAATATAGCGTCACTTAAAATTTGATATCATTATTTTTAAGTTCCATATTTAAAATTCTTACAGCAATAAGATAAAGCGCTGTGTCACAAACTTTTAACCCGTTAAGGGTTTTTTTAATTGATTTAATTATACATTAATTATTTACTTCACCTTTACTTTTAATAATTTAATCATTTTTAAAATTAACTTACTTTTAATAATTTAATCACTTTTAAAATTATCTTATTTTTTATTATTTTAGTTTATTACTTTACCTTATTATCTTAATATTTTAAGCATTCATTATAATTTCGATTGCATTATTGCACTCAAATTACTGTTTAAAAAATGTAAACAAAGCAATGACCAGAAATCCGCAAAATTCTAAAATCCGCACAACCTCTGGTCTCAAGCTGTGTGGATTTGGGGGGAGTCTACAGTACCTAGTTTTTACCATGTCCTGGTAAAACCCAGTTTTTATCAGTAAAAAGCTAAGCCTGACAGTAAAAACTGAATCCTAATATCCTTTATAATTAAAAAGTATAATTACTCAGCAAGATGAATTATTCTAAGTATCTCACCTTTGGAAGATGCATTGGAACACATGAAGACAATAGACATAGTGTTATCTCTCAGCCTGACGCATGAGACAGACATCTGATTAAGCATATCCTCCATGAAATAAGCAGAACAGGGTAAATTATGTTGTAATGGACTCCAATGTTTAGATGGAACTGCTAATATCAACAATTGTCTTCTATGGTACAATGTTTTGACCAACTATAAACAAATTAATAAATGTAAACAAAAATAATACTACTAACATTTTTTTGAGAATCTTAACACAAAACTAATAGTACAGATTTGATACAACGTTTTGGTTGAGAAGAAAATCAGGTTTGTTTTACAGGCCCTTAACAAACTTACAATCTGAAAAAACAACTTTCTATAAGTACAGACTCGACAATCTGCTCTTCTAAAATCCGTGATCTTCTGAAATCCAGATGTATTTCAAAATGTAAATAGTAAAATTCCCAATTAAGTATTCTTTATAATCTTTATTCCAATTATTAGTGAATGAAAATAATAAATTTATGGGAAAATAGCAATGACACATGTATTTCACAGAAACTTAAATACAACAAAATGTAAAATAGAAATCAATGAAAAATATCAACAAGCACAGGACAGTTTTACTAGTGCTGCCATCTATCAGCACTATAGAAAGTAGTGAATGAATTTATTTTATATTTCATGGAAGGCTTCAATTTATGCTTGGCATTAAAAATATGGCTTGGCTCTTTATTTATTGAAATTGAGGATGAAGATACAGATTTTTCAGGTTAACCTTACCACAAGCTTTGAATTATGCAAAAAATTTCATATGTATATACAATATATACATATGTAGAAAAGTACTGAACTTTTCCCCCCAAAATTTGTTAAGCATTACATAAATACCAGACTTACTCATACAGTGATATGATCACCATTACACAGTGTTTTTGCTTAGCATGTTTTCCAGAATCATAACAAGCAATTTGTATTGCTCTTACCATCTTAAAGTTGGAATAATCTTCTTGTTTAAAGATAAACTAGATTAGAAAACACCATCTCTCCCACCAGACACATACCTCTTAAGATTAAAGTTGGAACCCACATGAAAGGGAATTTTAATTAGAATAGTTAATAAATTTAATAAACCTGAAAACAATGAAAGCACTTTTTTGCTTTGGGCTGAATCTTAGAATAAGCAAGCAAGTACTTGGCAACATTGAATTTAGTGAGGCAATAAATCTTTTCTTCTGACGATCTCTCTTTATTTACATTTTTGGCAATGCCTCCTACAAGAAAATATCATTTTATTGATGATGAAATCTGAAATTTGATGTATTGCAACACAACTCCTTCTCATGCTTTGTACTAAGTTCAGAAGATGGGAGACTTTGTTTTTTCTTCAGATTGAAGCATTGAACAGTAATGTGTTTTTAATTGTAAAATTTGAAAATTAAAGTGACGGTGAGGTAAAGCTTAATATTTTTAATACTTGTTCATTTTTTTTTTTCTTTTGCTGTTTTTAGTTGTAAAATTTGAAAATATAAGTGCCCATGATTGAGGCTAAATGTAGCTTGACGTATGTACAACTTTTTGTTAAGTTGTGTATTTCAGGATCTTTTTCGCATACAGTGAAACCTCTCTGTAAGGGCCACCTGCTATTCCATTGAAAATTGGCCCTTATGAGGGGTGGCCCTTGAATAGCGATGACAAAAAATCAAAACCTATATAGGTGAAAAAACTGCTTATTAACATTTTCAAATTCTATATATGATTGAAAAAATTTTCTATTGAAGTTTGTTTACTTTTCATAATTTTTTCGAAGACAATTTAGGTTTCTAATGATTCTTTTATTTCATGGAACAAATTACTCAAATTTGCATCATTTATTAATGCCTTAGAATGAGATATATTACAGTGTACTCTCGATTATCCGTGCATGGATTATCCGGTTTGCGGATTATTCGTGCTCATTCTAGACTCACAAAAAGAAAAAAAAAAAAAAAAGACAAACATTTTCACGTTTATCATGCATGTAAAATCGATGTTGATGTGAATTAGAATCTTTTTTGGTTTAGCTGATAGCAGTGACCCGGAGCCGAACAATTTTTGATGCTCCAGCTCCGCTCCTAGAGAAAATACTGTGGCTCCAGCTGTGGCTCCAACTCGGCTCCGACTTCGCGCTTTTGAGTTGCAGATTTTAATTTACACGTTTAATTTTTTGCTCACAAATACTTTCTACCTTCATTAAAGATCTGATAAAATGCATTTTTCTTCTCATCAAACT
Source organism: Maratus speciosus (assembly GCA_963932465.1). Taxonomy (NCBI): domain Eukaryota; kingdom Metazoa; phylum Arthropoda; class Arachnida; order Araneae; family Salticidae; genus Maratus; species Maratus speciosus. The sequence continues at coordinate 636,087,211 of OZ010786.1, forward strand.
TGAAATGCTTGCTCAGAAAATATAACATCTTTTAGCTTTTGCTTTTAAAATAGAAAATTTGGTGGAATTTTAAACACAAAAATCTTAAATTTCTTCTACACTTTTCAAACAGCCAAAATTGTGCAACTACACACGTAAACAACAGGTGGCCATATTTGTTTTCAAATAGTGTTGTCACTTAGTTCAAGTAGAAAGTAGAAGTAAAGTAGTGTTACCATGTTTTGAGAAGGTTTCCTTCTCTAATAATAATAAAAACCTAAAAAATGATATAATTAAAATACTGAATAATGATGTAATTAAAATATTTTAAGCCTAGAAATTTAAAAGACTGAAAAAAAAAAGATTTAAAAGAATATTAAAAACTAAAGGAGCCCTGGAGCTGGGGAAAATTTAGAGCTCCAGCTCCAGGGAAAACACAGCTCCGGGTCCCTGGCTGATAGTATTCTGAAGTAATACGTAGAGGTAAAATCGAACGCTCTGGAACCCATTTGACGGGTAGAGTTAAAGGGGATGGGAGGGCATGTGAGCCTGGCTTCCAGTATATGACAGATGAAGACATCGTTTCTAACTGTGTTGATAAATCTAATAGTACTGATGCTGAAGATGTATTAAATGAGGAAAATACAATTTCTCATTCTAGTGCTCTACAATCTGTCGAAACATTGTTAGACTATATGGGAGAAAGGGGATTTGATTATAGTGACATTACCGCGGTTCGTAAAGTATGTGTTGATCATATAAGACAAGAGATGAACGAACAGCAGAAGTAAAGATGCATTACAGATTTTTTTAAGCAGTAAATATTAAACGGAAAATTCTTAATTTCATGTTATTATTTATGTTTGTACTGATGTTGATTTTGTCTTTAATAAAAAGGAGTTTTCGGATTATCCGTGTTTTTCGATTGTCCATGCGACCTCTCCCGGTGATTAGCACGGATAATCAGAAGTGCACTGTAGTTTATTTCTGTTAGCAATTCCTGACAGGTGTAAAAATTATGCTTCAATATGCATTCATAGTTTTAGTAAATGTGGAATCTGTTTTTCTAGATAACCTGCTATCCTTTGTGTGCCCACAGCAAAGGAGTTTCCCCTCCAACCCAATCCCTATAGGTTGAAAGGTCAAACAAATTATGAGGAACACCTGTTTGTCTTACTTGTGGAAAAGTTTGTCGTCCTTCATTGTGTTACTAAATCCTCCCCATCTCCTCCTGCCTTCTTTGTTGCAGGTGCAGTTATTTGCTGAACTCTTATCTTTTGGTTCAGGAATTAAATACACCTGTTTAGGATTTAAGTCACATGTAAAAAAAAGGCCTTTATGAGGAGTAGGTGCGGCCCTTAATAGGATTAAATTTAACATGTGTATGGGAAAAATTTTCGTTCCTAAAAATACTGGCCCTTAATAGAGGTGGCCCTTGAATAGGGATGGCCTTTAAAAGAAGTTTTACTGTATTTTGAAATACACCTTCATGACGAGTCTATTTTAAGTGTGGACAAAATATAAGAAATAAATGATATTTTATTTCATAAGTTTTGAGATATTTGAGATGAATTTGTTCATTTTTAAGACTGCAAACAAAGAAATTTTAATACAATAGACTCCCTGAAATCCACAACCCTAAAATCTGCATATCATTGCAGATGTATAATCAATGAAGCTTTCAGCTCAGATGTAGGGACAAAATTAGACTTTTTTATTTTTATATCTTTCTGTAGACGTATTTTAATATGTAATTCTTGTTAATATGACGGAATTCATGCTTTTTCATGAAGTAAATATAAATTAATTTCTAAAGAAATTCAAGATACTGCTGAAACCACTGATGATCGTAATCTTTTTACCAAATATATTTATGTATTAAACAAGCTTTTTTGGTTATTAAGTACGGCTACATCTGAAGTAAAATTTCTTTTTTGTATGATTTTGATATGAATTAGTACGGCACTGTATGAGGCAAGTTTCATTCAATAACTTAAGATAAATGTATCTCATCTTTATTATGCATATTTAGTTATACATTATTAATTTTTACTTGACTTTTACTTTTAATAGTTTAATCCTTTTTAAAATTATCTTAATTTTATTATTTTAGTTTATTACTTTACTTAATTATTTTAGTATATTACTATATTGTAAGCATTCATTATCAAATTACTGTTTAAAAATGTAAACAAAACAATGACCAGAAATCCGCAAAATTCTAAAATCTGCATAACCTCTGGTCCCAAGCTGTGCAGATTTGAGGGATTCTACTCTATATTGACCCAAAATATTAAAACCAGAATTATTGATGAGTTTGTGCATTTTTAAGAATGCAAATAAAGAAATTTTAATATATTGTGTTAGAAGATTAATACCTGAACTATTGACAGATTTTAAAATCTGGAGGACAAAATTCAGCATATTAGAGTAAAAATTTAAAATTGATTTTCTTTTACGAATGTTAAAAAATTATCCTGGAACACAAAAAAGCACTAAAAATATAGAAAATCATGAAAGAAAAAAAATATTCATATTAGGCTAAATGTTTTAAGCCAATATCCTTTCAAGAGTTTTAAAAATTCCCTGCAGAACAGAACAAAATTAACATGATGGAATGATTTTATTAGTAAGTAGCGGAAATATCAAACTTTTCTGCATTTAATGTTTACTCTGTAAATAAAATTCTCATTGGAATTGTCTGAGTAATGAATCACCACTTGCATTACAGTGCATGTATTGTGCTGTCCTCTAAAAAAAACCCAATTTTTGAATTTTTCTCTATATAAAATTTAATAAAAAATACAAAACAATTTGAAGTAGCTATATTTTCAAAGCTTGTTCTGACTAAGATTTTAATGTATAGTATTTTTGATTCTGTCAATATATTACAAAATGGCAGTCAATTAAAGAAGAATTTGAAAAAAACCCACTTTTTCCTAAAAATAACCCATGTTACCTAAAAAAAACCCACATATAAAAACCCTTCTAGAAACCAAAATATTAGACAGTAAAGTATATTTTTCATTATTAATTATTTTTAAAACACAATTCTGCAAAAAAAAAGTTCTTTTTTTCAGTTTTTCTGCAATCAAATCCAAAGGGGCAACTTAATCACACAAGTTTTAATTAATCCTTGTTCAGAAAGTAGAAACGCCTGAAATTGGCACTGTGTTATTCAGAAATTACAGAAATGTTCCATTTTTTGGTAAACATAAAAGATCTTTCAGAAAATAATGTCAAAGTTGCCGTTTTGAACCAAATTTCCAGACAAAAGGAGAAAAAACACCCAAAGAGAGGCGAAAAAACAGTCGTCATGGGACCCAAAATCACTTGTAACTTGATAAGTAATTTATCAAAAACGTAAAACTCATTTCGATTCCAAATCGCTTAGTCAGCCCTGTCAATTTTGTACCTTTATGTTTAAAAATGAGTAAATGTGTCAGAAAGTTTCATCCTTGTTGAACAGTGAACTTGAGAATCGCCTAATAAAATTTGCATGAAAAAGCAAAATAATGATTAGAATAAAATAAGCTTGTAAACATTAAAACAATGTATGATATAAAAGTAAAAGGATATCTTTGTGCACATAAAAAAAAGTGGATGGGTTTTATTTTTGCAAAAACAAAGAGGGGGGGGGGGGGGTATGACATAACTTGTACAAATTCTTAGAAATGCAAAATATGCATTAAATTTACATAATTTATTGGTTTTTTTCCCCTTTAATTAATATTTTAAAGAAAAAATGTATGCTTCACCATTTATTTATATATTAAAAAAATGGGTTTTTTTTTAGTTCCCGCATGGGTTTTTTTTTACCTCTGTTTTCAAATCGTCACAAACTGAGCCAAACATAATATAATCAGCTGAAAATGGTGCATTTTATTCACATATTAATGGTTTAACATAAAAACATCTAAAAACTGATGTACAACATTGTAACATGTCGTATTATAACAAGAAAAATTGTGAAAATGAAGCTCTTTTTTTTGCTAGAATTCTGTATTATTAGCTTATTTTTTAAAAAACTAAATAAGCACTTCAAAAGTAATTTTAAATAATTTTATTATTGTAAATGGCATATAGAAACAGGCCAAAAAGAATATTTTACCTCAGTGATTTTTTTTTATGAAGTTCTAGGGTGGGTTTTTTTTAGGATACATTTTCCTGTTGGTTTTTTTTTAGAGGACAGCACTATAAGTGGGCAGAATTTTGCTTTCAAGGCTGGTGCGCGTGGGTATATTTGGCATGTATCATAAAAATCGCCAAATCGAGTATCTCACTTATTCTAAAATTGTGCCTTTTTAAAAAAAAATGAGAAAAGATGGAAAAAATTTAATGCACAATTATTAAAGCAAAAGAAATATATTTTTTCTGAAGAAATGCAATTTTAAATTTGTAGGCATCCAACTTAAAAGAAAAAAAAAATAATAAAACACACAAAGAAAGAAAGAAGAAAATACTTCATTCAGAAAATTTAGCTATGGATACTTCATGAATATCATAAAAAGAAAAAAAAATCTCAAGTATTTAGTTGTTTTTAAATACAAAATTATGATCCAACATAATAGGGTAGTCAAAACTTAGGAAAAGAGAAATGGGATCACAAATCTTTCTGCAGGCTAACAACAGTTATCTACAGTGTGTGTGTATTTTCTGCTGTATTTTGCCAATATCCATGGTTCATAAATATCATAATGTTTTCAAAAATATCCAATACTATATATAGGGTAGATGTGCCAGTAATGGACACCCCTTGATGTTTTTGGTTCATAAAAAAATAACTAATAAATATTTAGCTTTAATTATTTTTTTTATAATTCCCCCTTGTATGTTTTATAAAACTGGGTTGTTGTTGACACTTTTAATCAAACCAATCAGGAAGCAGAAAATAATGTTTTAAAGTTTTGCTGTTTTTCTGTGAAAATCGTAATGAAGAGGCTAAGAGTTGGCTTCGTTTAATCAATTTATATATTATTTATTTTCTTGCAAAATTTGAATGTTTTTGTTTGAGTAGCAATCGAAAACTTTGAATTTTATATACCAATGGCCATTTACAAAATTTCATTTATTTTTAAGATTTTAAGAGGGGCGTCCATTACTGGGATGGTTAATTAATCATTTTCCAGTAATGGACACCCCATGTAGACATTGCTAAAAATGCAATTTTAGTAATGTTTATAGTGCATAAAATACTTTGGCTTAACTGCAAACCTAAATAATCAAATTTAATTTTTAAATTATACTTACCAAAATGTAATAACACCAAAACTTTTATAAATAGCTGCTTTTAAGTTATTTTATGAGATTTTATGAAATTTCAATATTTTATTTTATTTATTATTATTATTTTTTTATGTAGTACATATACCTTGCATATTTTATAATCCGGCAATCAAACCAGCCAGGAAGCAAAAAATATTGTTTAAGAGCACAGTCAAAGAGGGATTCATAGGGCTTAATCCCTCTCCGTTTAAATAAAAACAATTAAGTTACAGAAGCTATTAAAAATCTATTTTCTGTCTTAAATGTTTCCTTATTTTTTTTTTAAAAATGTAATACTATTAATGAAAGTTACAGGTAATATTCATGAAACTATAGTAAATCTGCAGATCATTGGCCTCAAACATCAGTACTACAGTTTTATTTTGAAATTAATTTAAATACTAAATAAATTTTTATTTAGTATTTAAAATATTCAACTCACAATATCATTTCTTTCATATTTGTAATATTAATTATTATAAATGATATATCAAGTAGAGTCTGGAAGATTGTTAAAAATAGGGACACAAAACTAAACATTTAAAAATAATGGCACAAAACTAAACATTAATATTCCAAAACTTTTTTTTAATTACCCTTTAAATCCACCACTGTTACAATAATTTGATAGCTGTAATTGCCTGATATTTAGTATTTTAATCTATCCATCTAAAATAATTAAAACTATCGATCTTCTGATAATTTCAATAATTGATACAAACAATAAATGATTATCACAAATACTTTATTAATTACTGGTATCCTAAATGTTAAATTTATTTGAAAATAACTATTTTGTTTCATTAGTATGTATTCATTAAATTCTGGTTCTAAATAGTCATAAAAACAATTATATTTATTACTTTTTAGGGGGTGTCCATTACTGGAACAGAGGGTGTCCACTACTGGGCCAGAGGGTGTCCATTACTGGGCTTTTGGGTGTTTTGATATATTTCTGTTATTTAAAATTAAATTTCTATTCATATTGGGAAATGAGGCTATAAGAATGGTTAAATATTGTCGATAGATTAATATAATACTGAAAAAACTGGAATATAATAATTTTAACTATTAATAAAAAAATATTTTTTAAAGAAATTCCTTAAGGGTGTCCATTACTGGCACATCTACCCTATATAATATTTTCAAAACATCAAACTTATTTCCGATTACAACTATTTTCAGATTTAATGGAAATTAGAAACTAAACTATATTGCACTTAATATGAAAACTTCAAACATTATTCTAGTTCTTTTTTTCTTTCTGCACTAAAAGAAAAAAAAAAAAAAAAAAAAAAAAGCTGAAGCTCAACTAATTGAAAACAGAAGCAATTTTCTGAAAAGTTAAATTATACTTTTTATAATCATCCAACACAAACTATAGGATTCAGTGTCAAGTATAAGAAAATTTTATGATTTATGAAACAAAGTTATTTAAGAACAATTTTTTTTTTTTTTTTTTACTTACAAATTTTCAACATAAATGTGAGCTTGTGTGTTTTTTCATCCCTTAATGTGTTGTACAGTTTAAACTGAACTAAACCAAAACTAGAAAAGATTATTTCTAGTGAAACTCTAAATCAAAAACCATGTTTGTCAAACGGATGTTTGAATTGAAAAACGCGAAAAGCTCGGTTTGACCGCACTCCACGATTATATCGTATATTTTGAACGAGTCATAGGTTACTTTAAATTCAATAACACCACAGATCGCATAATGACATCTTTATATTTAGGGATCTACAGATGAATTTTTTTTATGCTATTTTTACAATTATAAGCTAAACATGAGGATATCTTCATCAATCAGAGAAGCTACAAAACAATGAAAAACACCAGTTTCAACTGGAACAGAAAATTTCTCGGATTGGTTGGTTGGCACGTACTGAGACTTTTATGCTACTACCCGAGGGAGGCTTTTGTCTCGAAAATCAAGCAAGGAAAATCAAATCATGCAAGAAACAGAATGGGCTTTATTCGAGGCTAACGAAAAAGACAGGCTACCGCGGTGGGTCCGATTGTTCTTTTTTACAGACCGCTGGAGTCACGTGATGCTCGAATGCACTAATGAAGTTGTGAGAAAAGAGCATCACGTGACTCCAGCGGTCTATAAAAAAAGAAGAATCGGACCCACCGCGGTAGCCTGTCTTTCTCGTTAGCCTCGAGCTTTATTGGCGTGACGTCATAAACCACCATCCGAGGCTAACGAGAAAGAGAGGCTACCGCGGTGGGTCCGATTCTTCTTTTTTTTACAGACCGCTGGAGTCACGTGATGCTCTTTTCGCACACCTTCATTGGTGCATTCGATCATCACGTGACTCCAGCGGTCTGTAAAAAAAGAAGAATCGGACTCACCGCGGTAGCCTGTCTTTTTCGTTAGCCTCGCCACCATCCGAGGCTAACGAGAAAGACAGGCTACCGCAGTGGGTCCGATTATTCTTTTTTTACAGACCGCTGGAGTCACGTGATGCTCTTTTCGCACACCTTCATTGGTGCATTCGAGCATCACGTGACTCCAGCGGTCTGTAAAAAAAGAAGAATCGAACCCACCGCGGTAGCCTGTCTTTCTCGTTAGCCTCGCCACCATCATGTGACCTCCATGCTGTGTTTATATTTGTTTATTTTGTATCTGCTTCGTTTTTCGTTTCTTCTTGCTACACTCATTGCCATAAAAATTTGCGCACCAAGAAAAAGACGTCCAAATGAAACGAAATTTTACACGCGTAAGTACTACTGTGATATAAGTAAGTGAGTACAAAACCAAAGAAAAAGGATCATTTATTGCAGAAAAAAGTACAAATGAACGGAAATTTTAGTACTCTGTTGGACCCCCTCTACCGCGAATGCACGATGCGGTACGAGTGGGCATTAAGGCATACAAGTTCCGTATGATGCCCTGAAACATCTCGCCCCGTTTTGTTTATATCGTAAGTCTCTAAGTTGATCTTAAGTGAGGCACCGTAAACCCAGCCTTGCTGTAAACGCACCTCGAGTTCAACCAAATTCGTAGGGTGTCCAACTTGCCGTCCCAAATGATCCCAGATATGCTCGATTGGTGACAAATCTGGGTATCAAGCAGGCCAGGGTAGGGTGGTAATGTGGCGGAGGCAGGCTTTTGACATCCTTGCTGTGTGTGGCCGAGCATTGTCTTGCTGAAAAATGGATCCTGGGAGCTCTGCCACGAGTGGCAACACTTGCGGCTGAAGGATGTACTTGACGTACCGCTGGGCTGTCATTGTGCCACTGATCAATATTAGAGGTGACCGTGTATCGTAAGCCCATACCATCACACCAGCTGTGAGAGCGGTGTGTCGCTGTAAAGCAAAGGCAGGATTGAGGCGTTCACCACGGGGCCTCCACACACGAACACGATTGTCATCGCTGCTCAAATTGAATCTAGACTCGTCGCTGAAGACGACCTGGTTCCATTCCGTTGCAGTCCAATCCCGTCGTGAGCGACACCACTCTAAACGGAGGCGTCGGTGGGTGGGTGTCATTGGCAGCACACGTAATTGGCTCCGCGATACCAAATGTCCTTCAGCCAGGCGACTTGCGATGGTTCTTGAAGACATATGGGTCCGTAGTGAAGGTGCTGCCTGTGTCTGGATAGCGGCCAATGAGGCAGTTGGCTCTACGCGTGCGTTTCGTATGATGTGACGGTCTTCTCGACGACTGGTCTGTCGAGGGCGTCCCGAGCCTGGTCGCCGTGTAAATGACGTCTCTTCAGTCCACTGGTCCCAACACCTCCTCGCAGTAAAATCAGAACGGCCTACTTGACGAGCTACTCGCCGAGCTGACCACCCAGCTTCCATCATCCCGATGATTCTTCCCCTCTCGAACTCTGACAGCTGCTCATAGACGGGTTGCACATGACGTCAATCGTCTGAAATCGCTTCGTATGGCGCCCAAATATAAGGCGAATATGGTGCTCTCCATTTGATTTATTAGACTTGTTTGCACTATAATAATAAAAATAAGAAAGATCTAAATTAAACAGAAAGATAACATGTGCTTTTAACGGCAAACGGGCAGTTCTGTGCTTCACGTGTGTGCACCAGATACGATAGTATCAGTCGTTGCTAATAGCAACGTGACGTCAATGCAAGAGGTCTATATTGTCTTCGATGGCTGCGTAACGGCATGTCTACCTCAGCGTTTCCTTTGCAAAAGAAAATGTACACTCAGACAAGTTCTGCTTACCAGTTTTATACTCCAAGGAGGACGAAGTTCAACGCCCTCTAGTGGCATTAAGCAATGCACAATCACGTTGCATTTCTAATCATTTGCGTATCTGCCTGATATGTACCTTCATGCCAAGTTTTGTTGCGATCCCACAATTATTTCTTGGTGCGCAAATTTTTATGGAAATGAGTGTATACGGTAGACTGTATATCTCGCCAAATTTTTCGCCAGTTGTAGGGTTATAGGTTTTGATCACATGACGTTATTTATATTTACGAATGGCTGAGCTTGTCGTCGTGGTGCTTTGCAAATGAAATTAATGTTGACAGATATATTGTGAAATATAATCTCCAAACAAGGACATTAAAATAATCAAGCGAAGTAAATTGTTTTTTCATGTGTCAAATGTGATTTACAAAAGTAATTATCGAAAGTGTTTATGATCTAAAAGAAGGAAGTGAAATTGAAAAGTGATTGCACAATCGTAAACAGATACTTTATTATAAACATTTTCGCAATACTTATGAACTATAAGACATTTATATACTTTCACTTTAAATTATCGTAAATATAAATATTGATAAAAATTATTTGTTATGCTGATTTATGGGATTAATTTCCTGTTCTTTATTACTAATGATATTTTATTCATGTATTTTTTTCTCTACTCTTACTTGTAACTCAAACTCTCAAACTGAGAGATGTGTATGTTAAAGCTCTTATTAAATTTAATTTTACTTTTCTATTTATAAGTTCGGCACAAATTTAACTTCACAAGTCACTCAAAATATGCGTCTTTTTAAACAACATGAAGTTCAGACCATCAGTCACATATACGGATAAATAAGAAATACAGGAAGAAGATATAGATTCATTTACCCTTTCCGGAGGAAAAATACCAGATGAGATGACAATCGGATATACATAAATATAAGGTAAGCCCAATTTATCTTACCTATGCTTTTTATATTGAGAAATAGATAATTAGTTTATGAGGATAAAACGAATATCACGCAAATTTTATGATAACAAAGATTAAATATTGCTAACAATTAATACGATAAGAATTTTGCTTTGAAACTTAAATAGCATCGTTTATTACACGTACTTCTATGGGAAAATCTTTAATCTTAGCATATTTTCAAAAAAAAAATATTAAGACATGATAAAAAAAAAAAAAAAAAAAAAGAACTGAGATTAACCCGTCGACCAAATTACTGTCGCCAAATTGTAAGATTAAATGCCAATAATGGCCAATAAAACCATTAATTCGACGTTTTATTTGTATTTTTATTAATGTTTTACTAATTTATTTGTCCTTTCGCTATTTAAAATAAAAATTATGTCAATGTGTATAATTTGGCGAAATTGGTCGACGGGATAACTAAGAATGACATTATTGAAAGTTTCTTTAATGGCACAGATGTCATATACGCTCCACATTGGCACGATTTTTTTCCGACGCCATTTTGGCGAAAACATCAATAGCATAAACAATAACATCCGGATTACCATATCAAGCAAAATAACGATACTTTGGCGCCAGTTAAGTACCCGTTGCGTATACGACATTGGCGTCAGAAATAAATCGCGCCAATATGACATCTGTGCCAGCAACAGTTTTTTTTTTTTTGTCAGAATTGCAACATTTATAGTCTTCCATTTTCCATTAGAAAATTTTACAATAATCTTAGGTTACCATATTCTAAACACTTAATAAGAAGTATTTTAGTAGAAATACAACTTTAACTTTTATAGTCATAACTGAAATCTTTTTTGGTAGCATGAATTACCGGATTATTTTAATTAATATTTACACAAATTAACTACTTACACAAATTTTAAAGAAGGGCATAAACTAGAATTATTGTGATTTCTTATAAAATAAAAAAGTGTAATACTTATTAATAGAGCATGAATTACCGTGGAATGGCCCTAGATCTGAAAAATGCTGTTGTGTTATTCTGTTGTAAGTAATTCATAACTGTAATTATCTTATTAGTTTTTTTTATGGATACTGCATATTGTAATATATTTAATAGGTTTGCACCTGATGGCAGCACATACTATGTAGTACTACTACTTTAACTTGGTGATCTCGTGGTGTTCTAATAGAATATCTTACTAAGATATATCATGGTGTCAGAAGTGGGATTTTTTTATTGTTTGAACGGCTCTTTCAGCTTGACCGTTAGCTCTAGGAAAGTATGGTGATGTGAGGTTATGTTCCATATTCAGAAATATTACAAAAGTTGCATTTAACACATAGGGGTATAATGGCTTGTAAAACGAAAGCAAGGGAATATTTTTATTGACCTTCAGTGAACTGTGACATTGAAACTGTTATTGAGAGATCTAAAACTTATCAGCAGCATCAGTGTAACAATCAAAAGGAAATTTTGTTTGATCAAGATATTCCAGAGAAGCCCTGGCAAAAGGTTGGTTGTGATTTTTTTATCTAAAAGGCCAGCACTATCTGTTATTAATTGATTATTTCTCAAAATATGCTGAAGTCCAAATAGTTAAGAATAATAATGCACCAAATGTCATAATTGCTTTCATAACTCTCTTGTTTATTTTAAAAAGGGGCATGTAATATATTTAATAGATTTGCATCTGATGGCAGCAGATAGTATGTAGTACTACTACTTTAACTTGGTGGTCTCGTGGTGTTCTAATAAAATTTCTTACTAAGATATATCACATATTAAGCGAGAAATTCATTAAAAATAAAGGAACAGATGCTGTATATTCCCTCGGCCACCATCTTGGATTTTTTTTCTTGGCGTGAAAACCCTTTTTCGCCAAGTAGTAAGTGTCGCCAAGCAGCGATTTATGCGCATGTTAGGCTTAACGGGGTTACCAGAATCGGGGTTGCCTTATCGATAAACAACGCCAACAAAAAATCGCCAAGAAATCCAAGATGGCGACCGAGAGAAATGTCAAAATGTCTATAACAAATCACAGAATGTTCACTTGGAGTAAAGTTTTCACGTTTTAACTTCGCTAACCACCATTTTAAAATATCATCATTTTTTAATGGAAAGCGATGAAAAGAAATATTATTTTCTTTGCAGAATTTATCACTCGACTTGTTTGTACATCCGTACGCTGCACAAATTTTCGGCATCTTTATTTATATTTCTATACTCATAAAAAATAAAAATCGCATGCATATATTCGATAGGAAATCCCAATGGTAAAATACCACCAACACGTGACTTCCTGCAATCTCGAACCCAGATTCCCAATAAAGCCCATTAGCGATTCAAGCGCTCGAATACGCTATCTGGGGGAGAAAAGATGTAACTTCTAGCTTCAGGAGAGTTCCGTACAAGCGCATTGCATTACATGTATTTTAAATTTGTTCAGAATGATTATTCTTTTGCACAATTTCAGATTTCCTGTGACATTTGTGTTCTGTCTTAGATGACAAAGTAAAAATTATCAGAATTTGAATATCTAAAACTTTCAAATGCATTTACAATAAAGAATTATTTCAATGGCACTTTAGCATTAGTTAAAAGGGAATTAAAAGGACAATTTTCCTGTACCGAAGGCTGCGAGCAGCGCCTCTATAGGCCGTTTTAATTCCCAATTACGAGGTTCGGATCAAAAACAGCAGGCCAAAGGCAGCGGGAACACAAGCAGGCTGACAAAAAGAAAAAACCCAATCAAAACAAGTGCGGGAGAGCCACACGAGAGAAGTGGATAAGGGCTGCAACTCCATGGGGAGAAGAGAGAGAGCAACCGACATGACGTCCCTGTAGCTCGAGGAGGCGAGCAAGTCGAGCGTGGAAAAAAGCTGACGGCGAGGGCCGTTGAGATACATGCAGTGAAGGAGAACATGCTCCGGTGTGTCCGACTCGAAGCAATGCCTACAAAGCGGGGAGAAAACTTGATTCATTCGGAAGAGACGCTGCCGAGTGAGGACCATCCTAGCCCTCCATCGGGCAATGAGCACATCAGTGACCTTGGACGGAGTCCACAGGGAAAATGACCGGTCAGTTGTGAGATGAGGGTAGGTGGGCTCATAGTCACTATTAAGCCACAAAAAGTCGTTTTCAGTGAGCCAGTTCTTCTTGAAATGAGAACGTAAGTCCTCCGGGGAAATTCAAGGAATAGGCTGGCACAGAAATGGACCATTTTTAGCCAGAGTATCAGTCCTCTCATTCGGGGTGATGCCCTTATGAGCGGGACACCAGACCAAGGTAATGGAGTAGCTCATGTCACATCTAGATGAAATACTATGAATCAGATGGAGGATAACCTTAGGCGAACGAAGAGAGTAGGCCTGGAGAGCACGAAGGACTGACAGACTGTCCGTTAAAAGAAAGATTGTACTGTTAACAGAAGGAAGATGAGTGACAGCCAACCACAGGGCAATCGCCTCAGCGGTAAAGATGGAATTACAATGAGGAATCAAGGCGGCAACAGCGTGGTCAGAGTCGGCATCAACTGCCGCCACCGACGTCTTCGAATGATCTTTGGAGGCATTTGATGATAAAACAGCACAGGAGCGGTGGGCCTCGCGCTTCATGTCGGAGGATCGGGATACGAGTGCACAAAGAGAGATCGGTAGCGGTGCGAAGAGCAGCATAATAGATTCTCTCCAGAGTCGTCATAGCAGTTTGATTGCAGTCAAAGAAAAGCGCACTTCCGTATTAGATAAGGCTTCTCACCAGAGCGTTGACGGAAGTTGAGGGTGCGACTAATCCAAATTCCCAAAATTTTCACAGTGGCGCTCCACGGGACATCCCGCCCAGCAACTATCGGAGGGATACCCGGGTTACAGCGCCTAGAAAATACAGTGTGGAAAACGGCTACAAAATAGTGCTAAAAAATTGAATCCCATAAATGTACAACGATGCTGAATAACAAGATGTCGATTGTAGCGCCATCGTAGTGATTTAAAAACGATAGTCATTCTAAAAGAGACTCTTTAACCTATTTCACGTCATTTCTTAACTAAATTAGCTTATAACAGACCAAAATATCTTATGTTTATAGTTTCCGATATTAAACATTCTATAATTTTTGAAAACACAGTGTTTATATTGAAAAGAGTTACGAGATGGCGCTCGTATCAGTATATTGCCGCTGAGCATTGTTGGAGATTTATAGTATACAAGTTTTTAGCACTTTTTAAAGCATTATAGGAATAGACGTTTTCCACACTGTATCTTCTAGGCGCTGTACCCCGGTCGCGGCGACGAGCGAAGTTGATAGCCAAGCACTTTTCAGGAGAGATTCTCAACTTGTTGGCAGCACACCACGTACCAATGGACTCTATTCAGGTGACGTCAGACGCCAGAGCTGGCGGTATGATGATCTGTTATTCCAGTTACTGCACCGGCAGAATACCAGTATGCGCAGACGCAAACACCGCTAGCAGACGACTTTAGCCCTGACCCAGGTTGAATGCATACATTTTAACTGAAAATTTGCAAACTTAGAGAATTTTCTCGCATACAGAACAACATTTTGAATTTAGATTACAATATATTAAGTATATGCTGCTGCATCAAAGAATTTTTTTGCGGTATTTTTAACAAACAAGTATTAATAACTCACACTCCATAGACTGCTATGCTAAACACCGCCAGTAAATACCGCCAGCAGACGAATTTTAGCCTCGACCTCAGGTCGCGTGCATGAGGTCCATTCTCTGAAGTGCATTGTTTAGCTTGTCACGAGCACGACACTTGTTCGGGCCAATGACGTATACAACAATATTGTCGGCATAGACGATGAGATAGATGCCATCTTCCAGGATCTCCACGATATCAGCCAAGTAAATTAAACAGAGGAGGGAGGAGAGCCCACTCCCCTGAGGAACGCCATGACGACAAGGGCCCACCCCAGAAGTAGCCGACCTCCACCTAATTTGGATCTGGCGCTCCGTGAGAAATTCTGCTATCCAACTACCCATACGTCCATGAATGACCAAAAGAAACCAACTTGTAGATTAGATTATCAATCCAAATCGAGTCATAGGCAGCCTTGATGTCCAAGCACACGGCAGCCACGAAATGGTTGTGCTCCCTCGCACGGCGCACATGGTCAACAAGAGTACATAGAGCCGTAGTGCAGTCCCTAAAGGGGAGAAAGCCAAATTGGCTGGGGGGAAAAATGTTTCGCACGCCCGTCCAGATCAGAAGACGACGGAGAATCATCCTCGCCATGACCTTGACGCAGACTGAAGTCAGTGCTATTGGTCTATACGAGCTTGTATGCATAGCTGGTTTGCCCGGCTTACGAATCGGGATGATGGTAGCCAATTTCCAGAAGTCAGGAAGCGTCGAACTCTCAAAAGAAGCATTATAGATTGAAAGAATCTTTTGCCGATTAACAGAATGCAAGAGTCGGGTGGAGATACCGTCAGCGCCAGGGGAAGTGGGTTTAGTGCATTTAAGCGCATGCGACAGCTCCTCCAAGGAAAAACAGGCATCCAAGGCACAGTCACCATCGCTAAGATCAAAGGGCAGGGGCTCAAAGGCGTCCAACTGTTGAAAGAGATGTCTAGTCTTGAGCAGCCACATTAAAATATGTTTTAAGTGGTCCATATACAGTACGATCCAGAGGCTGCAATTTGTGAGAAGTGTGCGGTGATATTTTTAGCAAAATTATTCCATTTTCTTTGGCATAATTGAAACTCTCAATGCTTATATGGTTATCCTGATTATTCATTATGATTAACACTTTACTGTTTTGATTATAATATCTTACATTCTTTACGAAGTGCTGTAAAAAATTTGCAAAGTTAGACGGATGTCTCACATGTGCATTCATCCACCATGTGCTTGCTAACCATCATATGCAAACACATATATATTAACTTTCTATCCTTGCCTACCATCTAAAATCAAGGCAACCATATTCTAACTAATACAGATAATATCTAAATGTCACAATGAAAAGTAGGGGGTTAATAAAATTTAACATTAATTTAGCTTAACTTTGGCTTGGGGACACTTGATCCCCAGGATCAAGTCTCCTCATACAACAGGGATCAAGTGTCCCTAATGTGCATGTTTGGGGGAAAAAATTGCTAAATCAAAAATAAAGAAACTGTATTGGATTTAAATAACAACGTGTAAGCAGTAAAGAATGCTAGTATATTATATCAATAAAATTAAGTAATTTAGTTATATTTAGCAAAAAATATGAAACACAAACTACCCTCTCAAAAAGAAGTTTGATTGTAAGAAAACAGAGATTCCGTTCTTACAACAAAAATAAAAATGGCTGAATGAAATTATGTTGCTAGATCTGTTGATAAGGAATCACTTTATTAATGTTTACAGTTTGAGAGACTTAATTGCATTTTTTCTCTGGTTTTAGACCTACGGATCAAGTCTCCCTAGGGATCAACTCTCCCAAGTCTCCCCTACAACCTTGCTAGAAGAGCCTTTTGCATTATTAGTAATATCCGCATATTTTGCTAGTATACATAATCCCATAAGATTTTTTTTTTTGAATACTTGTCTATTTATTCATGTGATAACTAAAATTTGAAAATTTTTTATACTACTTTTGTTATTTTAAGAGCTTTTTTCTGTTTTTGTTTTTAAAGATGTCTAAATGGCAATATTTATTATAATTTTAATTTTAAAATGTTAAATGTGACACAAAAATTGATTGTAGATGCCCATTTTATCATTCTAATAATTTTTTAAACATTGGTTATTTTCTTGATGTACAACCAATATACTTACCTGTGCAGCATATAAATTAATTAAGCTTAATTAAATATTATTGCACATCATCTGTTATGCCTTCCACTTTTTTTGGCTAAATTACTTTTATATGCACTACATAATGTAAATAAAATAACTGCATTTTAAAGGCTTTTACTTGCTGAAAGTATATTCTCCTATATTTTTTCTAAATTAAATTATTTTACGACTTACTTGTACTGGCTAAACATTAAATACTTATTTTATAATATATTTAACTTTGCGTCTTTATTTATATTTATAATATGCAATAAATCGTCAAATAAAACTAGTTGGATGTGCCAATCCCAAAACTTTCTTCTATCTTATACATCTTAATATTTCAAAACCTAGTTACACATGTTAATACTTCAATATTATTAGTTCAATACTATACCAACTTTGATTTTCATCTTAAATTTCTGCTCAAGTCAATTAAACGGACTAATAAAAAGAAAAATGCCCAGCTAAACTGATGGCATTGAGCTCACAGGCTGTTCACACTAATTGTATATCATACTTTTATTTTAAAGATTAATGCCCCTCAAAAAAATAAGTGAAGGGGAATTAGCCCCCGTTTCCCCTTTTATACTTAACCAGTGAACCTCCAAATCTAATCAGGGAAGCTCCTTATCATAATAAACCGGTATACCAAATTTGGAGCAAAGCTAATAATTCTGCATGAAAAAACCGTTTATATGAATTAAGGGCGGTGGACTAGCCCCCCTTTCCCCTTTATCCTTAACCAATGAACCCTCAAAACTAATCAGGGAAGTTCCTTAACATAATAAACCGGTATACCAAATTCGAAGCAAATCGAATGATTCTGCATGAAAAACCCATTTATCTGAATTAAGGGGTTTGGACTAACCCCGTTTTCCCCCTTTATCCTTAACCAATGAACTCCCAAAACTAATCAGGGAAGTTCCTTAACATAATAAACCGGTATACCAAATTCGGGGCAAATCGAATGATTTTGCATGAAAAACCCATTTATCTGAATTAAGGGGGTTGACTAACCCTCCTTTTCCCCCTTTATCCTTAACCAATGAACCTCCAAAACTAATCAGGGAAGTTCCTTAACATAATAAACCGGTATACCAAATACGGAGCAAATCGAATGATTCTGCATGAAAAACCCATTTATCTGAATTAAGGGGGTTGGACTAACACCGTTTTCCCCCCTTTATCCTTAACCAATGAACTCCCAATACTAATCAGGGAAGTTCCTTAACATAATAAACCGGTATACCAAATTCGGTGCAAATCGAATGATTTTGCATGAAAAACCCATTTATCTGAATTAAGGGGGTGGACTAACCCCCCCTTTATCCTTCACCAATGAACCTCCAAAACTAATCAGGGAAGTTCCTTAACATAATAAACCGGTATACCAAATTCGGAGCAAATCGAACGATTCTGCATGAAAAACCCATTTATTTGAATTAAGGGGTTGGACTAACCCCGTTTTTCCCCCTTTATCCTTAACCAATGAACTCCCAGAACTAATCAGGGAAGTTCCTTAACATAATAAACCGGTATACCAAATTCGGGGCAAATCGAATGATTTTGCATGAAAAACCCATTTATCTGAATTAAAGGGGTGGACTAACCCCGTTTCCCCCCCTTTATCTTTAACCAATGAACTCCCAAAACTAATCAGGGAAGCGCCTTATCACAATGAACCTAGGAAAAAAAATTTAAGCAAATCGGATGTTTCTATCAAGAGTTATCGCGTTACGTAGATACATACATACATACGTACGTACGTACATACATACATACATACAGGACGGGCGGGCACATTAGCTCTCAGGCTTTGATAGCCTGTGAGCTAAAAACGAGTAAATCTATATCATGACATTTGCTAAAATTATTAATTTTTCCTTATTCTGTCGTTATCAGCTGTTTGCGAATAGCCGGCTTAGCAGGAAGCGAGTTCCCGCCGCTGCATGAGTAGCACAATAGAACTACGAAAAATCAAGAAAAGTATACAAAAATCGCTAGCACGGAGCCCCTTTACCGCTCAATATTTCCAAATTCAAGAAGAACCTGTTGGCCAAAGCCAAAAACAAGCACTAACATTTTGGTTCAATTGTATGCATAATTTTATACGCTGTTCGATGGTACAATAATGAAAATGGCACAGAGATCGGAATTATAGCACCCCCTTCTTTCGGAATTTTTTCAAATTCAGGGAGGACTTGTTTGCCATAGCCAGAAACATGCACAAAAAATTTGGTTCAATTATATGGATAACTTCATACACTTTTCGATGGTACAATAATGAAAATGGTACAGACATCGCAATTATAGTGCCCCCTTCCGGCAGAATTTTTCCAAATTCAGGGAGGACCTTCGTGACATGACCAAAAATAAACACATAAAATTTGATTCAATTCTATGCATAACTTCATACACTTTTCGGCGGTACAATATTCAAAATGGCACAAAAATTGTACAAAAATCGCTATTACAGCGCCCTCTACGAGCGATTTTTTTACAAATTAAGGGAGGACCTCCTTGCCATAGCCAAGAACTTAATTTTTTTTTTTTTTTTTTTGGTTCAATTCTATGCATAACTTCATTCACTTTTCAATGGTGCAATATTCAAAATCGCACAAAAATCGCTATTACAGCGCCCCCTAACGGCGAATTTTTCGCAAATTCATGGAGGACCTGCTTGCCATATCCAAAAACTTAAAATAAAAATTTGGTTTAATTCTATGCATAACTTCATACACTTTTGGACGGTACAATATTCAAAATCGCACAAAAATCGCTATTACAGCGCCCCCTACCGGCGATTTTTTTCCAAATTCAGGGAGGATCTGCTTGCCATAGCCAAAAACTTAAAATAAAAATTTGGTTCAATTCTATGCATAACTTCATACCCTTTTCGATGGTAAAATATTCAAAATCGCGCAAAAAACGCATTTACAGCGGCCCCTACCGGCGAATTTTTTCCAAATTCAGGGAAGACCTGCTTGTCATATCCAAAAACTTAAACTAAAAATTTGCTTCAATTCTATGCATAACTCCATACACTTTTGGATGGTACAATATTCAAAATCGCACAAAAATTGTTATATCAGCGCCCCCTACCGGCGAATTTTTTCCAAATTCCGGGAGGTCCTGCTCGCCATAACCAAA
Source organism: Maratus speciosus (assembly GCA_963932465.1). Lineage (NCBI taxonomy): Eukaryota > Metazoa > Arthropoda > Arachnida > Araneae > Salticidae > Maratus > Maratus speciosus. The sequence goes on from OZ010786.1 coordinate 636,107,508, forward strand.
AACTTAAACTAAAAATTTGGTTTAATTCTATACATAACTTCATACACTTTTTGATGGTACAATGGCGACAGACAGACGAACAGACGGACGGACGGACAGACGGACACACAGACAGACAGACATTTTCTATAAACATGTTTTTTGGAATCTCTGACCCCTAAAACATGCAAATCCGTCGAAAACCGGAAGTCGAAAAAAATTTCGATTACAATACTTTCTTCTATTGAAGATAGAAGAAAGTAAAAATCGATGTTATAATGTAATTAATGTTATATTAATGCTATTTTGATCTTGAATTCAAAATTTTGAGTTTATTTCAAACTATTTACTACAAAACAATCAGGGGCGCCATTTCAGAACTTTCTTGGGGAGGGCAAAGTTTTTTTTTAGGACAGTGGCATAGCCAAGAGTGAGGTTCGGGGGGGGGGGGGGGTATCCTCTTCCCTCCGAACGAAAACCGATTAAAAATTCCGTTTTAAGCAAGTTTTCATCTTAGCAGGTATAGTTTCAAGATACTGACTCAGGTTTTCCGTTTAAGACAGTTTCCATTTTTTCAAGTATATCTAAGGCTTTTGAAACATCTTTTATATAATAAACCTCTGAAGAGCATTGGCACATTACTGCAAAACTTGTGAAAATGAAACCTGCCAAAAAAAGAATTCTTTCGGAAACGGAAAACATATCACGTTTCCATGAAAAAAACCATATATTATACTTGCTGAGACGGAAACCTGTCTAAAATGAAGCTTTTTTCCTGACCTTTCGACTTCTTTTGCAGGTTTTGCTGCAGGGGGAAGAGCCATTTCAAGAGGTCCTTGGAGGAGGGAAGGGAGGGTGAACAAGTGGAATTTTGCCCACTTAACGTCTATCAAAACCATGGGATTCTTCCAGGAATATTTTTCAATTTTCGTGGAAGACTGTAGTATTTTTTTCTTTTTTTTTTTTTTTTTTGCGGAACTGCACGAAATCATTTCGCCAATCGACCGTGGAAAAAAGTCGCAAATTTTGCCAATTAAACTTTGAAAAAATAGTAAATTTGGCAAATTAGTCGCGGAAAAAATATAATTTCCTACAAGGACCGTGGAAAAATATTGCAAAGATCGTAGAAACAAACTGCGATTACTGTTAATCGGTTGCGGGGAAAAAAATCGCAGATTTCAACATTCGATCACAGAAAAAAAAAATCAAATTTGCCCATCAGTCGTGCAAAAAAAATTGTGAATTTCAAATATCTATCAAGGAAAAAAACGAGAATTTCATCAAAGGTTTCAGATAGAATCACGAATTTAGTCAAAGAATCGCGCAAAAAATTCAAGAATTTCGTCAAACGATCGCACAAAGCAATCGTAAATTTTATCAGTCGGCTGCGAAAAAAAAAATGAATTTCAACAAATGATCATAGAAAAGAATCACGAATTTCGTCAAAATATTTCGGATAGAAATAGCGAATTTCGTAAATCGGTCACAAAAAATATCGTGAATTTTGAAGTGGTCACGAAATGGTCACGGAAAAAATTTCTGAATTCCGTGAAACGATCACGGAAAAAAATTGCAAATTTCGTCAAACGGTCGGGAGAAAAAATCGTGAAATTCAATCGGTCACGAGATAATCAGCACACAAACAATGGTCAACACGCCAAGAAGTTTGCAAATTTTGTGATCCATAGGGATAAGAAATTTTCACGTGTGATTTCCTGTTCAGTAAAAAATTTCTTTAACCCCTAAACTGCCGACGAAATCTTGCGCGATCTCCAGTGCCTTACTTAAATCGCATATTTCTGAAATTATAGAAGGTGTATATTAGTTTTCTGAAATAACAGTAAGAAAATGCACGTTTTACTGTTATATATAATGGATCAGGTGGTGAAAATTGCCTCGCTATAATTGGAATTCGCCATCCCTTTAATAGATACATGCACTTTCTAAAGACGCACATGTACGACGGGGCAGTTAAGGAGTTAATAACAGACGAATCTCTTCAAACTATGATCTCAATCCCACACAATTCAGAAATTTGCAAAACATTTGGTCTCAGGTAGAGTCTGCATTGGGTTGCCCAACCTGATTTTTCTCAAAACCGACACGATCCGATCCGCGGCACATATCGAGGCGGATTGACGTTTCTTTTTTTCGTTTCGACAGAGGAGATTATTAAAAACGTACTGTACATAATATGATTTAATAAAGCAAATGATTTGATAGCACTGTAATGACTGCAATAAATATAATGTGACACTAATTATGCAAAATAAAAAATTCAAGTAATTAAGAACTTGAATTAACCCTCTTTTTCTAAAAAATAAAAAATCCTTTGTAAATTTCTGGCTGATTCACAGCGAAAATTCTAACCCTCAGGAGCACGAGTTTTCATTTGATCTATTTTGTATACGGCTGGAAAGCAATAAATAGAATTTTTTCTCACATAACTTTTTAAAATTAGCCAAAATACGCATTAATAAGAAATGGTTCACCTTGAGAATGTTGGAATAGCAAAGTCTGTAGAAAATATTTTTGATAATTATTAGTTTACATGCATAAAGTTTTTATTTATTGCATGTGTTTTTATTGTAATAAAATCTGACAAGTTACTTTAGCTTTTGAACAATTTATAGAAATTGTTCAATTGAACAATTTATTGAAATTTATGGAAAAAAAAATTGAGTCTGACCTGTGATGACATATAGGGATGCGTCGAATAATCGGTATTCGACCATGCTACCGAATATCGGTTAGGCAGAATATCCTCGAGAATATCAAACTATTCGTTCTGCTGAACATTCGGCTTGGCCAAATATCGAACTATTCGGCCTGCCGCATATTCGGTTTGGCTGAATATCGAACTATTCGGCCAAACCGAACACTTAAAAACATCTTTTGAAAAATATTTTAAAAACCTTTAAACCTTTTAACTGTAAATTTATAAAGATATTCAGAATAATTGAAAACAGAATCATATTTAAATAAAACAGAATGCCGTTACATTATTTGTTTGCGGTTTGATAAGTGTCACTTAAAAAAAAAAATAACCATTAATGACCACCTTCATAGGAATTGGCGATTCAAACGCTCGAATACGCCATCTAGTGAAGAAAAGATGTAACTTCTCGCTTCAGGATACTACGGTGCAAGTACGTTGCTTTACATGTATTTTAAATTTGTTCAGAATGATTATTCTTTTGCACAATTTCAGATCTCCTGTGACATTTGTGTTCTGTGTTATATAACAAAGTAAAAATTATCCGAATTTGAACATCTAACACTTTCAAATGCATTTACAATAAAATATTATTTCAATGGCACTTTAACATTAGTTAAAGGGAAATTAAAGGGACAATTTTCCTGTACCGAAGGCTGCGAGCAGCGCCTCTATAGGCCGTTTTAATTCCCAATAAATGATGCACAAATGGAAATTTCTGAACAATGTCTTGTAAATAATCTGTCTTTTGCTTTTTCGCTAAAAGAGTTTTTCTAAAGAAAATGGGAAAACTTTCAGAGATGTGATAATAGACGTGAAGACGGACCGCTTTTGCCCAAGAAACCAGTATTGCAATCCGCGTAATCAGTCAAAATAAAAAATACTGTGTATCTCATCTCACTTCATGTCAAACTTAGATTTTCATTTGTTACTTTAACGATAATGAAGATATCGTTAATTATATTTTCGAAAGAGTTGCTTTGATTTCTGTGATATATGATATCATGAGAAATGCCGCAAATTGTGTGTGTGTGTAAAGTTTACTGGTAAAAAGGTCTTGTTTATCAAAATGGAAGTATCTGTGTTAAATATTATGAAAAATTGTTTTAAAATTTAATTTTTTAATATATTTAAACTTTGAATTCGTCCTAACAGTCAATATTCGGCTGTCCAAATATTCGGTCTTCGGTTACCTGTAGGCCGAATATTCGGTATTCAGTTTACCTGTCGGCCGAAATCACTATTTGGTACATCCCTAATGACAGACAAATTTTCTGAAATATCAAATTCCTTGGGGGGGGGGGGGCGTGACCCCCCCAGCCCCCCTCAAATGGCGCTCCTGAAAACAATCTGAGCATAATTTGAAAAATGATTGCTGCCTTTTCTGAAAACAAATTTTCTGAGTTCTCAAGTTGCATCAATTTCAATATAATAGGTCTGTTGACCATTGCATACAGAGGATTTTTATTATTTATAAAATCACTAATTGTTATACCTGCATTAATTTCTGGTAAAATTTAGGCAAGAATTATTTATGCAATTTGTTATCAAATATTACTGTTTGGATTACTAAATTTCTTTTCTTACTTCCACATGGTATTGTTTCTCTATTTTTGATTTGGTTTTATCTATAGTTTCTTGTCAGTAACTTATGCTGAACTTACTATAATGCTCAATAGTTTTAAATAATAATTCTGTGATGAAAGAATGCCACCTGCTCTTATTTTACAAGTTTTTTTTATACAGTGCCAGTCAAGTATAGGATCTGGCGCTATTATATTGTTTTGAGGCTTTTTTTTAATTTAAACTTGTCATTAGTAGTTCAGTTATTCTTTTTATGATTTTACAATAATGTTTAATGGAATCTTGTGTTTTTTAAATAATAGAAAAATATTTCTTAGATGATGAAACACTAGGTATATTACATTTGTAATATTTCTTGCTTTCTTTTTCAGTTGAAATATACCCTGTAAGTTGAATCTTCAATTTTTTGCCCACTGTGAAGTATGTGCAAGAGTCTATAGGATCCTATGACCAGGATTATAAGTTATAGTGTCCAGCTGGTACCACTTTTAAAAGCATTAAGAGGCCTTATTTGTTCTCTGCTTTTAAGTCTGCATCCTGCTGGATTGAAATTATGGAAAGCACGGAGGTTTGATGCCAATGGACAACACTGATTTATGAGTCTTGGCTGTTTGCAAGTTGTTTTTATGCCAAGGATGTTTAAGGATGGTCACCAAACTCCTGTTCCAGTAAGAAATAAGACTATAAAAAAAGCATTTATTATTAGAATTTTAATCCTGTTATTGCATATAATTCTGGTAGGTATTCAAAATTTATCTTCTTTGTTTGAAGCTATAAAGATTAAGTATTTGGTAAGTCTGTATTTTTTTTTTATAGTCTAACATTTATTTAGATTTATTGCTAATTTGAAATTGGTATTTTTTGCATTGAGTTTAAATAATGAAATTTATTATTTAACTGTATTTTACAGATATGTGAGCCATTCAGTGCACAAATCGATTAACTCCATAAAACAAAAAGTTGAGAAATGTGATGAAATAATGTACATTGTTTTTTAAAATTCCCTTTATAAATTCAAAAATATATTGTAGAATGCATAAATACAGATATAGCTTTCATCTAACGGTATATAAAATTAATAAGAAAGAATAGCCAAAAAATAATCGTCATTAATGTTACAATTTTTATGTGATGATGGAGTTAATCGATTTGACAACTGAAAAAAAGTATTAAAGTTAAATTCAGTATTTAAATTTTTAAGCTTTTTATTACAGAAAAAGTTAGTTATATATTTTTATTACAGATTTTCCATAAAAATGAATGTTGACAGTTCTGTTATAATATATTATTTGTGATTAATTCATCAGCAATATAAATAATGTCTTCTTCATCAGGTGTATGTGAGGATTCGTTATTTCGATTTGTTGTCAAGTGTTTATTGTAATCATGTTTAACAGGAGGAATGAATTTTTCAGGTCATCATGTCTCTCCTTTTTTTCCTTGTCACAGTTCTACCTGTTAGGATATAATAAAGGCTGATCTACATTCTTCAAAATTTGTGGTCTACCTGCTACAGATTTCCTTATATTAATGGCACTAAATTCTGAATCTTCATTATAGTCATATTTGAATTGTATGAGGTGAGGTTTGGACCTTTAATTCTGATAAGTCGACGCTAAAAAAATTAACGTTATCATTCAACGCTTGCTAGTGCATTTGAGCTGCTTTATTGCAGCAATTGCAAGTGCTTTGATACTTAAAATTTAAGATTTTTCAAAAATGGAGTTAATCGATTTGTGCATTGAACAGCTCATATATGAGTATGTATTACTCAACTATTGTCCTCCCCCCCCTTTTCCCTTTTTAAAAAGTTCTTTTGCAAATTTAAAATATGAATAATTTATTTATTTATTTACTTACTACTTACTTTAACATCAGTTGCATTTAATTTTTATATATAAAACATAAGCATGTCAAGAGCTACTTAAGTCCCGAGATAACACCCGTTCACTAATGTTAATCCAATGGGAGAATTTTTTTAAGGTATCTTGTTTGCATTTGAATTTTTTTCAATGATTTTTTTTATTGGATAGTTGAGATAGATCTCTACAAAGGCAAACGAGAATTCTTAAAAAAATTCTCCCATTGGATTAATATTAGCCAACGGGTGTTTTCGTGTGACTGATGTAGCCTCTTAAGAGACCACACTAGTCACTCAAAAAGACCCGTATGATAATGGTAGGTCTATGGGAGCGTTATTTTCAAATTTCTCGCTCAAATTTTAATATTTTTGAATGGGGTTTTTTTGCATAGGATAGCTGAGGACGCTCTACAACCGGGCTAGTTTTTACTTTTTCGATTTTGATTTCCGATTTAAAAAAAAAATTACTTTCCCTTTCGGAACTGGTTGGAATCGGTTCTGAAATTGAAACTATCCTAATATAAAAAATCTATAACAAAATCAAAAAAGTCAAAACTAGCCCGGATGTAGATCGTCTTTAGCTATCATATGCAAAAAAAATCATGTAAAAATACTAAAATCCAAACAAAATATTTGGAAATAACTTCCCCATAGGATTAACATTATCAGCCGGGTTTTTTTGAGTGACTAGTGTGGCTTCTTAAGAGTCCACACTAGTCACGGGATGAAAGGAAAACACTGATGTTTCTATGGGGGCGTTATTTTCAAATTTCTCATTTGAATTTTAATATTTTTGAATTTTTTTGGGCATAGGATAGCTGAGAACGATCTATAACCAGGCTAGTTTTTACAATTTCGATTTTGGTTATAGTTTTTTTTTTAATATTAGGATAGTTTCAATTTCAGAACTGGATCTGAAAGTGAAAGTCATTTTTTTCTAAATCTGAAACCAAAATCGAAAAAGTAAAGACTAGCCTGGTTATAGATTGTCCTCAGCTGTCTTATGAAAAAAAAAAATTCAAAAATATTAAAATCCAAGCTAGAAATTTGAAAATAATGCCCCCATAGACTTAAAATTAGTGTTTTCCCTTTTTTCCCATGACTACTAGTGTGGGCTCTTAAAAGGTTACTTCAGTCACGCGAAAACACCCGTTTGCTAATGATAATCCAATGGGAGAAATTTTTTAAGATATCTCATTTGCATTTGAATATTTTAAATTGATTTTTATTTTTGCATTGGATAGCTGAGGTAGATCTATACAACAAAGACCATTTTTCGATTTTGTTTACAGGTATTTTTAATTAGGCCACATTCAGTTTTGGAACTGGTTCTGAAATTGAAATTATCCTAATATTAAAAAACTGTAACCAAAATCGAAAAAGTAATAACTAGCCCGGTTAGAGATCGTCATGAGCTATCCTATACAAAGCAATTATTCAAAAATATTAAAATCAAAGCGAGAAATTTGAAAATAACGCCCCATAGGATTAACATTAACGTTCTCATTTCTTTGCATGACTGAAGTAGCCTCTTAAGAGCCCACTTCAGTCACGGGAGGAAAGGAAAACGCTAATGTTAAGCAGGGGTGCAGAAAATGTTTTCACTTCGAACATTTCTCCAAATCCATATGAAAATTTTCCCAAAATTTTACGATATGTTATAGGCTTACATAAATTCTGTATTGCTGTAGGTATAGATTTTTTTTTTCAAAACTTTCTCAACTTATGTGCGAGTATATACGGTACATGTTATCCTGAGTTTGATTTTGTGAAGGGTCACCATACGGATCTTTTTATTTGTAGAGAAAATTTTTCTATCTCTGAGAATTAATTGTTAAAATTGAAATCAATTGCATATTTTTTCAGCAGAATTTTCCCCAGTTGGCAAAAATTTCCCCCGATCCTAGATAGCCGGATCGGACATATTCTGCATCCCTGATTGTTAAGTCTATGAGTGCGTTATTTTAAAATTTCTCGTTTTGGTTTTAATATTTTTGAATGATTTTTTTTTGCATAGGATAGCTGAGGACGATCTACAACCGGGCTAGTTTTTACTTTTTCGATTTTGGTTATAGTTTTTTTTTATATTAGGATAGTTTCAATGTCAGAACCGGTTCCGAAAGTAAAGGCAATTTTTTTTAAAAATCTGAAACCAAAATCGAATAAGGAAAAACTAGCCCGGTTGTAGATCGTCCTCAGGTATCCTATGCTAAAAAAATCATTAAAAAATATTAAAATCAAAGCGGGAAATTTAGAAATAATGCCCCCATAGGATTAACTTTAGCGTCACACTAGTCACGGAAAGAAACACTCAAGCTAATGTTATTCCTATGGGAGGATTGTTTACAGATTTCTCAACTTTTATTGAACATGTGTAGTTTTTTTTTTCGTTACGTTTTTAACACTTTCCAACAAAGTTTAAAAGTGTTAAACTTATTTTTTCCAACAAAGTTTAAAAGTGTTTATGACTTCGGTTTGTCTGGTCGTCTGTCTGCACTTTAACTCTTGTAAATATACTCGGATTGCCCTAAAATTTTTTGATGTTATTGACGTTTACCATACTACAATCCCTATTTCGAATGAAGTTTGTTGCATGTTTAGTTCATTTACAAGGACAGTCAAAAGTATTCCGTTACATTACAGCCAATAGGAAAAAATCGTTTCACATGATTTTTTATGATGTTACATGCATCCAAACATAACAAAATTGATATGCATTTATGAAGTGCACTAAAATATGCATTCTGTAGAATATGCGGTGCAAAGAATTGTTATTATTCATTTACAGGGCCACACAAAAGAATTTCGTTTCATAATGATATAAGGGGGGGGGGAGGATTGTTTGTGGCGTATTTTAATTATGTTAAACTATTTTATATATAATCAAGTTGATATATGTCGTTGAGGCTTACCATAAGTTATTTCATGTAAAATACAAAGTTCATAGCATTTACAGGGACACACAAAAGATTTCAGATACTATATTGTATCAGAAATACTGTACATTAGCGGTGATTGCTGGAAATGCATTTTTAATTATGATATGCACTTTTACGTTTCATTATATGCATACTATATGGTGTGTATAAATGCTATAATTCATATACAGGGCTACGCAAAGAATTCGTAAAAGTTACTGGGTATGAGTGCAATTTGCTTAAAGGTGTTGTTAAAATGAGTTATGCATTTTTACGCTGAACTGAATTTAGTTTATTAAGAAATGTTTGTAGAACATAGATAAAATGATATATACATGGTCACGCAAAGAACTGGATATAATTTTAATACTCTATGGATGATAATTTCTGGAAATGTGATTTCAGTAGTTTTAAGAGTGTTTTAGTTTGATTTAAATTTTAGCTAAATAGTGGTGTGTAATAAGGTACTAGGTAAACTACAGGGCTGTACAATAGTATTAAAGTGTTTTTCTATCAATTAGTATAAATTGCTGAAAGACAAATTTCAACCTATTATGCGTTTTTTTGCTAACTACATTTTCCCATTTATATAGTATATATATTAACATACAGATCAAATTACAGTGCTGTTCAAAAGAATTTAAATACATATTTGGCTATGGATGGAAAGTAACCGCTGAAATCAATTTTTTAAATGGTTACTTAGTTATCTTATTTCCCTAAATAAAGAAGTTTTGTTAAATCTTTCAGGGAGTGTTTGGAAGTGTTTCATAATCTATGCAGTACGCATGATTTTTCTTTCTTGTTTTTGTCTGAGGATAGTTTCACTTGTGGAACAGTTCTGAAAATTAAACTATCCTTATATAAAATAAAAAGTTTGACTTTAAGTGAAACATCCTGAGTTCTTGATTAAAAATATATTGTAAACCTAATTTCCTATTTAAAAATTGTTTATAATGACTTGTATTATCAACTTTAAAGATTTGTACTAATTAGGAGTATATATGTATAAGAAATAGATTTTGTTGATTATGGGTATGATGTATAGAAACTAATTTAAAGAAAAGAAATAACCGACAGAATTAATATAGCATGCACATTTCAAAGCTTAGTAAAAAGATTATTCCCTTTTTCAGTAGGTTTTATTTATTTTAATTTATTTATTTATTGTAAGAAAGAGGGGGGAGGGAATATTAGTGTAACATGTACACAAAGGATGTATAGTTCTGCTATTGCTATTTTTTTACTTTTGCTCTGAAGAAAGGAAGTTCTATTACGAAACATATAAATAACTATGTGTTAAATTAATAATACATGCTGTGCTTTTCTTTGCATTGTTTTTTACATGTCACATAATAATTATAATGCAAAAGTATTTTTATTCGTTTTATCAGTTGTTTCAGCTTTTCCCAAAGCGGAAAGGGAGGGGTGGGGGATTAATTTCTGAATCATTCTTTCCTCTGACTGCACCAGTGCTTTTAAATGACTTAGATAATAATATATATAATTTTATTAATTATTAAACAAATTAAAATCATAATTGATTTGAATATCTGAATAACTAAGTTATAAAATCTGTGATTCAAAGACTGCTATAAATAGCTCTTTTTTTTTAACGAAAATTTTCATCATTAACCTTTGTTCCATCTTCAATAAATTTATTAGCTAATAATGCAATAATTGTAAATAAGCCCCCCCCCCCCTCCCCCAAAGAAAGAAAGAAAGAAAAATAAAGTACAGTTTTATTGTTTTTAAAACAAGAAGAATTTTAAATTAATAGAAAACAATTATAATGAAGATTTTTTAAAAAATTAGATAAAAATTCAGCAGTTATAAAAGTATATTTTAATCTTAAAATGGAGTTTTCTTTTTCAGCTCGAAATGATAAAAATTTTAAATTATAATAAAGCTTAATAATCACTTCAATAAATTTTAATGTGAAAAGTAACGTGAGTTACATGAAAAATATTGATTATCATAATTTATTACAATCAAATCATTGTTGTTCTTGAATTTATCAAAGCTAATTATCTAATCTTAATATCTCATTTAATCCCTAAAATATTTTCTCTATTCTGCTGCATTAAAAAAAATGGAGGGGGGGGGCAGTGTTGAATTCAGACACTTTTCTCCGGGGGGGGGACATTATAGAGTTCCGGGGGGCAAATTGCACTTTTTGACCATTGAAAACACAAAGTTTTCGGGGGTGGATCTCATTGCTCTGAGGGAGAATGTCTCCTCCGGGCCACCCCCAGAATTCAACACTGGGGGCTGGGCAATGACTAAGTTTTGACTATTAGTGATATTTGTATCTTTGTTTTCAGCAAATGAGAGTTATTGTATTAAATAAGGGTCAGGTTCTTTTATATTTAAGTCAAGAGTACTACCATACTTATTCTTAATTTACATGGACAATATCTGTATCTGAGTATTCGTAAAGAAACAACTTTTTATTAATAAACTTTTTTAGTAAGTAGCATTTCATAAGAATTTACTGCTATAAAAATATGTTACATTGTAACATGAAGGAACCTATTTATAGTAGGTAATTCGATACAACTATAATAAGGAAGCATTCTGTAAAAAGCATATATAATATCTATTATTATTTATGTGGATAAATATAAGTTTTTATTAAAGTTTTATGAGTTGTAATTGTATTTAGTTTTTATTATAAAGAAAGAAATAAAGTAAAACTTGGATAATAAAAACAAAAACATTTCTCATTTAATGTAGTTAATTTTCATCCAAACAGTAAACAAATACATTTAAAAAAATGAAATTTAAGTGTATCTAACAATCGCCAATGAGATGTTTTGTTCCTAATTAGAGCACAGGTCGACACATGGGCGTACCCAAGGGGGGAGGGGGCTGATGGGGCTACAGCCCCCCCCCCCCCGAAATTTTCGAAAGTGATATGAAAAAGTGCTACTTTTCTTTTTTGGAAAAAATTTAAATTTTTTTCAATGATACAGCAGACTAGCCATTCCAATTAGTCCCATATTAGTCCACATTGACAACAAAGAAGAGAAAGGGGTCAGACGAGGTTACAGCCCCCCCCCTCCCCTCCCGAAATAGTCGAAAAATTAAATGAAAAAGTAATTTTTCCTTACTTTTTTCAGATAAATCTGTAATTTTTTCTTCTGTCATATAGCAAAATAGACATTCTCGTTAACACCATATTAGTCCACATTGGCATCACAGCATACCCAAAGATGGGGAGGGGGCTGATGGAATTTCAGCCCCCTCCTCTCGAAATGGTCGAAAATGAAATGATAAAATAGTGCTGAATTTTTTCTCCCTGTTTAAGATAAATTTGCATTTTTTCCCCTATCGTTCAACAGACTATGCGCTTGCTTCGCTTTAGTTCTTCCATAGTAGTCCATATTGACACCAAAGAAGAGAAAGGGGGCTGACGTGGTTACCCCCCCCCCCCCCACACACACACACAAACCAGAAATAGTCGAAAAATTAAATGAAAAAAAGTGTTTTTTCCTTATTTTTTAAAGATAAATCTAATTTTTTCTTCTGTCATACAGCAAAATAGCCATTCTCGTTAACTCCATATTAGTCCACACCGACATCACAGCATACCCAATGATGGGGAGGGGGCTGTTGCAATTACAGCCCCCCCCCCTCTCGAAACAGTAGAAAATGAAATGAAAAAATAGTGCTGAATTTTTTCTCCCTGTTTAAGATAAATTTGCATTTTCTTCCCTATCATTCAACAGACTAGCCGCTCCCTTCGCTGTAGTTCCATATTAGTGTACAGTGACACCACGTTATACCCAAAAAGGTAGAAGGGGGCTAATGGGGTTACATTGCTCTCCCCAAAAAGTCGAACATGAAATGAAAAAGTGCTGATATTTTTCTTTTTGCTTGAGATACATTTGTATTCCCCCCCCCCCTATCATTCAACAGACTAGCCGCTCTCTTTAGTTCCATACTAGTACACAGTGGCACCACATTATACCCAAAGAGGTGAAAGCGCCTAATGGGGTGCCCCCTTCCTAAATAGTCGAAAATCAAATGAAAAAAAAAGGCTGATTTTTTCTTCTTCTTTGAGATAAATTTGTAATTTTTCTTCTGCCATACAGCGAAATAGCCATTCTTGTTAAATCCATATTAGTCCACATTGGCATCACAGCATACCGAAAGAAGGGGAGGCGGCTGATGGACTTACAGACCCCTCCTACCGAAATAGTAAAAAAAATATATTGCTTTTTTCTTTCTGTTTGAGATAAATTTGCATTTTTTCCCTCCTATCATTCAACTGACTAGCCACACTCTTCTGTTTAGTTCCATATTAGTGCACAGTGACACCACATTATACCCAAAGAAGTAGAAAGGGGGTGATGGGGTTACAGACCTCTCCCAAAATAGTTGAAAATGAAATGAAAAAAGTGCTGATTTTTTTTCTTTTTGTTTGAGATAAATTTGTAATGCAATTGTTTTCTGCAATACAACGAATTTGACTTTCTGGCTAGTCTCATATCAGCGCGCAGTTACGCCACAGTATACTCAATGAGGGAAAGGGGGCTGATGGGGTTATAGGGCGCCCTTTCGAAGTAGTCAAAAATGAAAAAAAATCTAATTTTTTTTCTTTCTTTTAAGATAAAATTAATTTTTTTTTGTGACGCAGCTTTTCTGGTTAGTCCCATATACTAGTGCACAGTGAAGCCCCAGCATACACCCAAAGAAGTCGATGGCGATGGGGATTATGAGGTTACAGCTCCATTCCACCTCCGAAGAGATCGCAGTGAAATGAAAAAAGGGTTGATATTCCTTCTTTTTCAGATAAATTTGTTTTATTTTTCGGCATGCCTAGAATTTGTTTTTCTTGTTAATCCAATATCCTCCTCAGTCCTGCGACCAAATTCACTTGAAACCACAAAATCAGTTTTCAAATGACTGAAAAATAGCTAGATAAAAAAATAGATAAATGTTATTGGATAAATGAAAACGTATATGGTCAGTTCAAGACACCCACAGGTAAATTCGACAAATCTAAAAGTAGTTTAATTTAATGAGTTTTTTAAATTCTCTCACAGTCGGCGGGCGCCAAGATTGTCAATGCGGAAGTATGTTAATGCACAGTAGCACTACAGCTAATCACAAGTCGATTTCGGCTAAATAGGAAATCCGGTGCGGAAGAGTTGACTGTAAAAGTAGCTTATTAACTTTCATTTTTCAGTCGCATCTTCATGCCAAAAATTTGTGTTTTTTCCACTTTTTTTGACGAAATTTGCGTTTTCTCCGCAGCCCTTTGAAGAAATTCACTTTTTCTGCGGCTTTTTGCCGAAATTCGCGTTTTTTTTACGCACTCCTTCGTCGAAATTTGCGTTTTTTCCGCGGATCTGTGACGATATTTGCGGGGTTTTTTTCATGATCCTGTCGAAATTTGTGATTTTTCGGCGGTTTTTCGGCGGTTTTTTGATGAAATTCAAGTTTTCCCCCGGATTTTTGCCGAAATTCGCGTTTTTTTTACGAAATCCTTCGTCGAATTTTGCTTTTTTTCGCGGCTTTTTTGACGAAATTCGCATTTTTTTCTCGTCTTTTTGATGAAATTAGCTTTTTTTCTGCGGCTCTTTGACGAAATTCGCGTTTCCTTTGACGAAAGTAGCGTTTTTTAGCGGCTGTTTGACGAAATTCGCTTTTTTCCGCAGTCTTTTAACGAAATTCACGTTTTCCTGTGGCCCTTGTTTGTGACCCTGCTTTTTCTTTTTTTGCGATCTTTAACGAAATTCGCGTTTTTTCCGCTTCCCTTTGACGAAATTCGCGTTTTCCCGAGGTCATTTGCCAAAATTCGCGTTTTTTTACGCAATCCTTCGTCGAAATTTGCGTTTTTTTCCGCGGAATTTTGACGAAATTTGTGCTTTTTTCTCGTCTTTTTGATGAAATTCGCGTTTTTGAAGCGATCTTTTTTTCGAAATTCGCGTTTTTCCCGCGAATTTTTGATTGAATTTGCGTTTTTTCTGCGGCCCTTTGACGAAATTTGCGTTTTTTTCGAGATCCTTTGTCGAAATTTGCTTTTTTTCCGCGGCTTTTTGACTAAATTCGCTTTTTTCTGCAGCCTTTTGACGATCACGTTTTTCTGTGGCCCTTCTTTGTGACCCTGCCTTTTCTTTTTTTTGCGATCCTTTAACGAAATTCGCATTTTTACCGCTTCCCTTTGACGGAATGCGTATTTTTTTAGCGATCCTTTGTCGAAATTTCCATTTTTTCTGCGGCCCTTTGACGAAATTCGCGTTTTTTCTGCGGCCTTTTGCGAAATTCACGTTTTTTCTGTGTCCCTTTGACGAAATTCGCGTTTTTTTCTGCTTCCCTTTGACGGAATGCGTGTTTTTTTAGTGATCCTCTGTCCTAATTTGCGTTTTTTCTGCGGCCCTTTCACGAAATTTGCGTATTTTCTGTGGTCATTTGACGAAATTCGTGCTTTTTCGGTGGCCATTTACCAAATTCGCATTTTTTCGCTATTCTTCGTCGAAATTTGCGTTTTTCCGCGGCTTTTTGACAAAATTTGCGCTTTTCTGCGCCCTTCTGACGAAATTCACGCTTTTCCATGTGCCTTTGACGAAATTGGCTTTTTTTGCGATCCATTACGAAATTAGCTACTTTGACGAAATGCGTGTTTTTAGCAATCTTTTTTCGAAATTCGTATTTTTCCCGCAAACTTTTGATGAAATTCGCGTTTTTTCTGCGGTCTTATGACGAAATTTGGGTTTATTCTGTGCTCATTTGACGAAATTAGCGTTTCCTCCGCAAGTATTTGACGTAATTCGCGTTTTCTCCGCGATCATTTTACGAAATTTGACTTTTTTTTCGCAATCCTTTGACAAACTTCGCATTTTATCCGCGGCCTTATGACAAAATTACGGTTTTTTCCTTGATCCTTTAAAGAGATTGGAGATTTTTTTTTTCTGCGAACGACTGAGGAAATTGATTTTTTTCGGCGACCATGTCAAAAATCGCGATTTTTTGTAGTCCGAAATTTAGGACTGGACCAAATTTTTCAAATTTTCGGAAAATTCGGATCAAAGTAACCCCTGCCTCCCCCCTTCCCCCCCTGGCTACGGCCTTATTGACAAAAATGATTTCTGGTTATAACACAATTCAACGTGTTTCGTAAGATGTAGAACATTATGGAAATTTAAGTCAGCCCCCCCCCCCTCCGAAATAAAATCCTGCGTACGCCACTGGGATGTTGCCAAGACAGGATCTTTGATGTAAACTTTTGGTGTAATTACAAAGTCGATAGATATTGTTTGCGAATTTTTGGCTTTGCGAAAAATTGCCATCCCTGAAGTAAGCTATCGCACAGACACACACACACAATATATGTACCAAATGTATATACACATACGAATATACTCATATATGCTATATATATTATTTTTTTGTTCAATGTATCTAAATAATAATTCTTAGCAAAGTTATATATGGTGCTATGTGCTATCTATATTATATATGCAACAAAGAAGGGGGGGGGGGGAGGTGTGCTAGGGATTGGAGCCTATCCTGGAGTACCTAAAAACTGATATGATGGAAAGCAAACATATTGCATTAAAGTGAATACATAATGTGTAAAAATCAAAATAATAAAAACCTGAAGAGATGAAAATATTTTAAAATGCAACTGTTTCCAGGCTGCAAAATAAGAGTTCCTTTTTACAAAATTCATAAAAGAGGATGAGAAACATTAACAGCAAACCTGTGTATTTCTGTTACCACAGTGTCTCGCTCTTTATTCTGATGATTAAATTTGGGTTCCTATTATGAAGCCTTAAAACTGCTCAATGAAATTTATTTTGACTACTTGGACTTTCCATTACATTTGTTTTTACACATTCCTGTACTTAGCTGCACCATTGTATTAAAGATGATTAAGATTGCATTAGCAAGAATAAAATGTGTTATAGAATTTGAAAAACTACATATACCAACAAATAAATTATATGTGTAATCTAGAATAGAAAATTTTTGAATATTATATAGAACATATATTTATATATTTAATCCTAGAATGCTAGCATTATCCGCATCTGTATGTTATTTCAATGAGAAATATGCATCAAGATGGCGTACGCTAATATTCTACAAAAGTATGCCAATATTACAATGGAGTACGCAGGATTCTGTTTCAAAAAAGGAGGTGTGTGTTTTGAGAGGGGGGGGGGGGGGTGTTAAGCATGGGTGATATGTGGGGTTTGTGAAAATGGCTTAAATTATGGAGCCCCCTCATTTTAGCAGTACACCCCAGAAGTAATAGCTAGAGGTGTTTTGAGGTGATAAATTGAAGATTTAACTCAACAGTAATAATATAAATCCACAAACATGTGCAATAAATATATAAATAGGTATTATTTTTAACTGAAGCTTTTGTAAAATAAATGATATAATACTATTATTAGTGTAAAATGTTTTACTAGCTAAATTATAAAAAAGAAAAATAAATTAAACTTAAGTTTCAAATCAAAATCTGGATTAAGAAATTCACTTTATTTAACATAATT
Organism: Maratus speciosus; assembly: GCA_963932465.1. Taxonomy (NCBI): domain Eukaryota; kingdom Metazoa; phylum Arthropoda; class Arachnida; order Araneae; family Salticidae; genus Maratus; species Maratus speciosus. Next base: position 636,125,079 of record OZ010786.1, read on the forward strand.
TACTATTCATCTGGAATATTTCCCCCCACAAATCATGAAATGTACAGGTTCAAATTTAAGTTAAAATTTTGTATCCAATATTATGAATTATTTGTCAAATGCATATTTAATAAAAAATGTAACAAATTAGTGTAACAGTGTTTAAAAAATCATTGATACTTAATTCATCCGATTTAAATATTCCATATTTAACGTAATAATAACTAAAACAGAAAAAAAAACTCTACTGAAAGTTAAAAATTGAAAAACAAAAATAATAATAATAATAATAATTTTTTTAGCGAGCGATCCCCTCTTCCTCAAACTTTTTTTAAAAATACATTCGGACCTCTATTTAACGAACCTCTATTTTACGAATTTCCCTATTTTGCGAACTTTTACTTGGAACCAAGAACATTTTGTAAATTTCTTCGTAAAATAACCTCCAAATAGGGAAGTGCATTCTCTATTTAACGAACTTTTTCTTGGGATCTAATTTTTTTTTCTCCCTATTTCTTAAAATATTACTAGATATTTCAAACTTATCCTTTCTTTTAATACATTTTATTATGATCAATGACCATAAACAGGTCTTACCAGGCACCTAACTCACCGAGAGCAGTAAGTAAAATCGCTGTGATTCTTTGCTTTCCATCCAAAAGAAGTGCAAACTTTCAATATCCCCTTTTAACTATAACCCTTGTCCTTAAACTATAGTTTCCCGTTTTCTAGATTGTTGATCATGATCAATCGTGTTGGTAATTTCGGCTCTTGTAGCTCAAAAATGTCAAAGCGAAAGTACAGTGTCTAGAAGTATATAGTGTGGAGATCGCTAATACCGGTATAGCTTTTGAACGCATCCAAAAAATTACATTTTCTTAGGTGGCGCTGCCGTCAAATTTATTGCGTGAATGCGTAGGTTTTGTTTTGGCTTTCTTTTTGTTGTAAACATTTTTAGCGCTATATACAGCGTCTAAAATTATTAGAAATTTATGTGAAAACACGTAAATGTATCGAAAATGATGTAAAAACGAGATTCTCATAGTTTTGTTCCCGGTTGTGTTACATAATACAAGAACAGCAAACTTGTTTATTTTCGGTGTACCTAAAAATCAGTAGATTTTGTTTTGGTTCTCTTTTTGTTATAAACACTTTTAGAGTTATGTATAGCGTCTACAAATATTGCAAATTTATGTGAAAATATGTAAAATTTATCGAAAATGATGAAAAAACGAGATTATCATTGTTTTGTTCCGGGTTGTGTTACGCAATACAAGAACAGCAAGCTGTCTATTTTCAGTGTACCTAAAAATCAAAATCTTTTTGAAAAATGGAAAAAAAATTAACTAATATAATTAACTAATAACTAGTATGTTGTGGCCATCACAAAACTTTCTTTTATATAAATCACGTCAATTAAATCATTTAAATAGTACAAGAAATTACATCAATTTAGCACCCATTCATATCAAAGTATATCTGAATTTGAAGTTTGATGAAAATTCGTGCCTTAGTTCTTGAGATAGAGCTATAGCGGAGAGTCTGAAAAATGTAGCATAGCAGCGCCACCTGTTGAGTGATTTACACCAATACATAAACAACAATAATTGATATCCAGGTGCAGGGTCGTACTGGCATAACTGAGAGGGCGGTGGCAAAATGGATAAAAAGGGCGCCGATTGCCTTACAAAAGGGCGCAAATGTTTATATATATATACATACACATACACACGCACATACTATATAAATTATGCATAAAAAATCACTTTAAAAATATATACGAGTATATTGCTATCGCGAAAACTTTATTCCTAAAATAATTATGTCACCCAAATTAGTATTTTACACTACAGAAATGTAATATGCACAAAAATAGTTCCCCGCAAGACATTGCACTTAAAAAAAAAATCTGATGTTAGATCAGTGTTGCCAATTTAGAGGTATTTTTTTCCACCACACTTTTCTAAGAAAGCTATCTCTATTTCCGAATTTCGCTCACCATATCTAATAAGTTTATTCAAACTTTACCCCGAATATTTGAATAACAATCTCCATACAATTATCTTCAAATGGAAAATAAAATATTGAAATAAAATAAACAAAAACAATTTCGTTGGGTCAAAACTCAAAAGTGCAAAACATTATTTAATACAATTCAATAATATTTTATATAATACAATTTCTAGAATACAAATACTAATTATAGTGTATAAAATTTCAGGAAAGTTATTTTTGTTTAGTTCAAGAGTGGCGTCTATTTTACGTGAAATATTTTAAAAATATGTTTTATTTCTTTATTTTTTCAACATTCAAAAGATATCATAGATTTTTTTTATTTTTTTATTTATTATTTTTTTTTTATTATGGCCATTTTTTTTTCATTCTGATCAGAAACAAATTTATGGCCATTTTTTTTTTCATCCTGACCAGAAAAAAAAAAAAAAAAAATTATGACCATTTTTTTTTCCTTTTCTGACCAGAAAATCAGAGTTCTAACTTTTTACGACAGCTCTTTCATCTCCACCTAACACTTCATTTATAACGGTTGTTTCATAATAATGGATGCACCAGTCCATCAGAAGAAAATGATCCATTCCAAAGGTATAAGTTCGATTGAAAAAACTATTTAATACTTTGAGCAGAAAGAAGAGGCTACACCTGCAATTTTTATGACACTAATAGAATCCCATAGCTGCCAATGTGTACGGTTTAGTTACCTCTAAAATTTAACACAAATTTTTGCCATATTTAACCGTTGACAATTGTTAGACTTTCTAAACTGAAATTCCGGAAGTGACAGCCAATTGTTCCCTTGCGACGACATTTCTGTGGCTTCAACTCGTAAAACTTGGCTAAAAGTGCTATCTTTGGCAACATTTTCTGAATGAATCTTTGCCTTTATAAGAAAATGGGAAACTCTAATTTCCTGGTATCTGAACAAAATTGGCAAATTTTATATTTTTACGAATATTAATGCAACTTTTTTGTATTTACGAATGAAAATGACTTCGCGAAAGTATCAGAAAAGTAGTTAGTTTGGATTTTAAATAGCTTTCAATATAAAAAATTATCATAACGAGGATGTGATCGCCCCCCACCCCAAAAAAGGAAATCCATGACCCCCTCTAAATCATGAGCTGAATCCGTTCTTGGCTTTGTCGAATATTGATTGATTAATATCTCGGAAACGGAATCGAAAAAAATTCCGCTTTATACAGGATCCTTATGCCATATCATCTTTAGATTCTTCTATGTTTTGTCATACGCCAGACAGAATGATTTTAACAATACCGTGCAAAACGCAGATGCGAGAAAAATCGACAAACAAAATCTTTATTTGGCGCCCGGGGCACATGCCCCCTCTGCCCCCCTTAATTTCGGCCCTGCTTTCAAATCAGCAAACTTACAAAGGCTGTGCCCAATAATGGAGTTGCTTCTGTTTTTCAAAGATCTTGTTCTTTTTTACCGCGATTCATGTGTGTACGCAGGGTAGGGGGGGGGGGGGGGCAGAAAATCTTTGGAAAAGTAATACATTCTTTAAAAGTATTACGTTGAATGTATTATTTTGAAAAGTAATATTACTTGAATTTTATTGCATGATAGTTTTGTTTTAAAGGTTTTCATTAAATTTCATTATAACTGCTGACTGCTTTACTTGGCTGAAAATACCAATTATTTTTTATTGTCCAGCAGAAACTTTTTAATCAAACTGTCTTTTATATTTTTTGAGAAAAACAAAAGATCTTTCAGAAAATCCTGCCAAATGTGGCGTTTTGAACCGAATTTCCGGACGCGACTGTGGAGGAAGAGAAAGAAAACTGTTGTCATGAGACAACAATCAATTTTAACTCAAGATGTAATTAATTTAAAGAACAGAATCTATTGTATTACAAATCATTTCAATAACCAAGCCTGCAAGTCTCATTCTTTTATGTGGAGTTTGGCCGAATATTCGGTTTCATTTTCGTTTTCAGCCCAAAATCCTAGTTTCGGCGAAAATACTGCCGTATATTCGGTATTACTATAACTGCCCCTCCTAAGCCTCCCCCAAACGGCACTCCTATCCAAAGAGCCGTACATACTATATATTTTCACAAGGGGATAAATCTAGAAGGTATTACTAATATTGATTAAATTCGTTATTTTTAAATTAAATTATTTTTTAATATATTTTTTATGTTTATAGCACTTTATATTTGATTAATTTTATTTCAATCAAATTATTTTGTTAATTATGTACTGCCGTTTCTACGCAAAACATTATTCAGATAACATGCGTATATGTATGTTTATGTTACTTACTTGGAATTTATTTTTAAAACAATTTCGCTTTCGTTTTCAGTCGATAACTAGGAAGATAACCGAAATTCAGTTTCTTTCGAACACTATTTTTATGTTTGTAAATGAGCAGAAATTTTCGAATTATTGAACGTTAATTTTTTTTTTTAGAACCGCTTTATGGATTTACACGTAATCATAACTTATAAATTTCGGAAAATCGAGTTTTTATTTTAGCGGCTTTATCAACGGAATTGAGACTTCTTTATGTGGCCAGAATATGGAATAGACAATTCTATGTAAGTAAAAAAAATAAAAAAATACAATAAGCATTCTATTATAATTATAACATAAAATTGAAACTAGTTTTTTTTTCTCAAAATTGCATTTTTTAATAGATGACCACGGCACAATTACTTTAATAATACTGAATTGTTTTTCACTTCTAATTTTGTCAGCTTTTTCCTTCTATATATAAAAAAAAGTTTGGAATTGGAAATGGACCAATGAAAATCTACGTAGATATTCCCGGTAGATCGGAATCCAATCCAATTTGAATGTTTAAGCATGGCATTTCTTCGTTAATATTAAAAAAACTGTTGCAAACAAAAATATGAATATCGGTGGTATTATAGAGAAATGTTTGATAAACACGCTGATGCAGACAGTTTTCAAATCAAAGAATTATTTTAAGAGATATTTAATGCTAAAGTTGGACAAAATCGTTCCATTAAAAAAGTTTTATTGGAGCAAAAACTATAACAGTGGTGTAGCCCTGGAAAAAAAGTGGGGGGACGCTCATAGTTTCGAACATTAGGGTCTTACATCACCCATAGGGCAAACTTTCTTGCTTTTCACATTTTCAACTTTCAAATTTAAAAATTTAAATTTAATTAAAATTAATTTAGTTAAAGGTTCTTTTTTTTTGTTGGCTTACTGTAGAATTAAAAAAAATTAAACCTTTTTCATGTCTGAACAAAAGAAATGACACTTTCAGAATTTAGTGTCACCCCCGATAAAAAAAAATTATATATATAGATATGTATATAAATATAGATAGTAAAAAACATATTTCAGTTTTAAGACTTAAAATACACGCTTTTATTTTATATAAAATGACGTAATCCGCATCCGCTAGAGAATTCTTCCTTTACTATCCAGTCTTAAACAACATCTACAGGATAAATTAACATACAAGATGGGACACTTCCATAGAGCGTAATGGTAATGCGATTGCGATCGTAGCGCCTTTAGTGACGATGGGGAATAAACTCCCCATCCCTGTAGTATTTTATTATTGAGTATCTACCTCATTGGGATCTTTCTTTTTTTAATGTTGCATGTATACGTTTTCAATAGAATCTTACACCGATAGATGAATATAGAATAGATATTCTATTTTATATATCTAATATCTGTTCTATGTTTATGTACCGATATACACATTATTTTTATTTTATTTAACATTATGCGTGAACAATTTAAGTTCAACGAAAAACAAAGTAACATTTAATCTTGAATGCTATATATCAAAAGCAATGGTGTAATATAAGACTATACGAAATATTGCATTCTACAAGTCCCAGAAAATTTCATAAATATTCCCATTTAATAGGAAAATTTTTATAGCCGATGTTTTATTAATTTATGAAGTTTAACGTATTAAACAATCGTTACAATCTTTTAAAATTTACGCATTTTCACTTTCTTACAGATAAAGTAAAAATATTGCTTTTAATGTAAATAACGTTCAACCAATTGAATAATATTTATAATATTAACATATAAGAAATAATAATAAAATTACAGATTTTGAAAAATTTCTTTCGACAAATTTTTAGAATTATATAAATCTAAAAGTTAAAAATAAATAGAGGTACCGACATTACACTCAGTAAAATTTTATTCGATATGAATAAATTAACACAATGCCTGAATTTGATTTTTTTACAATTTAATCTCATAAACTTACACATTTCCGTTCTTAACAGAATTTTCTAGGGTTTTTCTTTTATATCATTAGTCTAATTATCGTTTGGTAAATTAAAAGTAACAACGATACAAGCACAATAAAAAAACAGCTAAATAAATAAAGCGTAAATACAATATCATCTGCCTCTTCTTCGTTTGGAAAGAATAGATATTCAAAACATAAAGCGTAAACATATTTCTTCAACATATGTAAATTTCGGTCCGTAGTAACGCTAGTACTGTTGTCATTACAGATTTCGCCATAAATGTCCCATCTCGAATGTTAATCTATGAGCTATAGTAAAGTACGCATATGACGTCACTATCGCTGAATAATACACAAATCTCGAAAAAAGAGATGTCATTCAAGAAACTCGACAAAAATATCAGCTATCTAATGATTCACATGCCTTCATCTGTTTGTAATATTAATATAGATACTTAAAATTAAATTTGGTTTATAATAGCTCGATGTTTTATCAGAAATCATTCATCTATAGTTTTTCAAAATAGTACGTATTTTAATTACATTTTTTAAAAGTTGTTATGGGAAAATGGCAACAAAAAGATATAATTACTATTTTCCAACTATTTTTCCTTTACTTTCAACATAAATGGAATATTTGAGCTGCCAAGATTAAACAAATGCGCTAGAAACTACAAAAGAATTAATATTTTAAAAATAAATTGAGATGCAGTTTACAAACAAATTGCGTTTAAAAGTACTTTTTTCCCAATACGACGGTATAAAAATTTAAAATATGCGATGCTTAAAAGTTAAAAAAATTGCAGTAGAGTATTTAACCGTACAATGATACCTCTGCTTTGTTTTACTTCTGGCTTATACAACGGAAGTTATTTTTTTGAGACGACACTTTAATAGCTGGGAGAAAGAAATAGCATACTGGGGACTAAAAAGTAATTTTCGAAAATTACTGCACTTTTTAAATGTGTTTAAAATTTAAAATGTGCTCATATTTGAACCAGACCACGTTACATAAAGCACTTCCCTAATCGATTATTTTAACTATTATTATCTGAATAGAACTGGTAAATTTTATGCATTTACAAACAGAAAATGTAATTTTGATAACGTGTCATAAAACAGCCAGTTTGGAATTGTGGACGAAGAAAAATCGTAAGATATAAAAATTGATATTATACCGATATGACCCTTCCCTACAAAAAGAGGCACATGACACACATTTAATTCAGCATTTGTAATAGAAAAATGTAAAATCTGTTACTTACATTCCCATTTAATAAAATAAATAAGTTTTGCGCCTCTTAGTACTAATAACATCTGTTACTCCAATCTTAGTTTTAAACATCGAACTATAGATAAGATTTTCTTTCAAATTTTTGAAAATGGTACATATTGTTTACATAAATAATTAATTTATTTTTTTATACACAGTTATTCAAAATGAAAAAGAAATTCATTAAACGTAATTTATGTTACAACGATTTTACATTTTTTATTCCAAATGCAACTTTAACTAGAATAAAAATCATGCGCCATGCATAGAATATGAAATATTTTCTAATACTATCAAAAATATTTTATTATAATTATTTTTTTCATACAAGGGACAGCGATGCGTTAATAGACATTTTAGAAAATACTTAAAGTTAAAAGCCTTATCTCAGTAATTACTGTCTAGACTGAAGTAGTCCCTAAAGACATTAAGGGACTACTTCACTCACGGGAACTGAATTCGCTTACTAATGCTAAACCTATGAAAGAATTTTTTTTAAAGATATATCGTTTGCATGTCAAAATTTTTAAATGTTTTTTTTTTTTTTTTTTTTTTTTTTTTTTTTTTTGCATTGGATAGTCAAGGTCGATTTTCATAATGCCCGTTTTTTACTTTTTCGATTTTGTTCGCAGTCATTTTTTATGAGGATAGGTCGACTTTCGAAACCGGTTCCGAAAGTAAAATTATCTAAATTGAAAAAAAAAATACAAACAAAATCGAAAAAAAAAAAAAAAAAAAAAAAAGATTCGGCCTTTGTAGAGATTGGACTCAGCTATCTAATGAAAAAAAATCTTTTACAAATATTAAAAGTCAAACAAGAAAAGAAAAAAAAATCTTCCATATGATTAACATTAGAAAGCGGGTGGGAAGAATTTGCGTGTGTTAACATGCAAAATCTTCAGTAATATAATCCTTGTATTTTATGCATACCACACAGTAAAACTAAAAGTCTAATTAAATAGAACAACGCTTTTCACTAAAAAAAATGTTTTTACCGTTCATTGACGACAATATTTGTGTATCCATGTCTTTTGTGCAGTCCTATGTATGAATTTATTTATATTATATTCACACAGTAAGACTTAGTTGTGCTAAAAAACAAATAACACTCTTGAAAATGCATTTTCATCAAATCCCGCCCACACAATTTAAATATTTTGAATTGTTGCACTGCATATAATTTGTAGAATTCATTCCACAGAATTTAATAAAAATTAGTTGAGATTGAAAAAGCACGTCTTACAATGTTGCTTATAGACTGTTAAAGAAAATTGATATGATATATTCCCTATGCTTTCTGTGGATGACGTTATCTCCCTCCTCAATAACGTATATAAATTTCAAAAAACGCTTTTCAAACGATTACTGTCATTAGTGAATTCAGGAGGTGGCCCGGAGGGGACATTCCCCCGGAATATTTGAGATTTCGTGTTTTGAATGGTCAAAAAGTGCAATCCCCCTCGGAACTCTATAATGTCACCCTCAGAGCCACAGAAATCCCCCCCCCCCCCCCCGAGGAAAGTGTCTGAATTCAACACTGATTACTGTAATCCGAGATTAATACAATGTAATTTATTTCTATATCCCTGTAAATAAACGAAAGAAGCTACACGATACGTATTCTATATTAAGCGTGTTGTTGTGCCCTTCAGTGATGTATATCAATTTCTTTATGTTTGAAGTAGTGCAACATCATTAAAATACAAAATAAAGAATTTTCTTTCCATAGGACATAATTTAACGGAACATTTTTTTATGTATACCTGCAAACGAACTATAAGTGCTAAACACTTCATTTTCATTAAAGAATCTTTGTAGTAAGTAGTAAATCATAATAATGTATATAAATAGAGTGGCAATCCAAGTTTATTTACGGGCAATCGGAATGACGAACCAAAGTCATAAACTTTTCAACTATGTTAGAAAGTGTTAAAATGTTGTAGTTTAATTTTTTATTGTTTATGCTACTGCAAATTTTATTGAGATTGCAGACATTTTCAAACAATATTGCCGTTATTAAATAAAATCTATATTTTATTTTAAAACAAAGTATTTTAGAAATATAACAAATAAAACGCATATTAAAAACTCCTAAATTAAACTTCTATCAGCTTTTTTTTTATATAAAAGGAACTAGTGAAACATATTACTATTTTTTTTTTCTGCACACCTGATATATTTTAATCGGTGGTTTAGAAAAAAAAAATACACAAACATAAAAGAAACACAGAACTAAAAATAGTCTTTTATAATTAAATAGTCTTCAGGAGGACAGACCCTCTCCCTGATAAATAATTCTTGATATCCTTTCTTTTACTGTTCAATTACTTTAAATCCTATGCGAAGAACAAACTTCGTTATTTTTTGAAATTTTCGAGAGGGAAAGAAAATTTAGTTAATTAAATTTGAAAATCTAAAGAGGGGCAATTCTGCTCAACTACCATTTCTGGCACCTATGTTTCCTTTCCATCCCATTGTACAAAAGATATAATTTTATACAAAAACATATTGATATTTGGAAAATATGAAACCCTTATCAAAGATTCATGGTATAACATAGCATATAATTAAAAATATTATTGATCAAAACTCAAAATATGCTTACGATTCTCTTGCATCGGACTTTTGATCTTCAATTGTGCTCGATAATTTCGTATCTATCATCACAGCATTGTTATACTATCATCGACGACCAACGTTTCGAAAAAATTATAAAACTTTCCAACTTTGGCTGCCTATATCGTTTCATTGTTATTTTTTCCTTCAAAAATTGAAATTTTGATGCAAAATACTTATGGCTAGAATTTAAAAAACAGATACTTCAGAGATATTCGCTGGAATTCAAAATAATCCAATGCTTGTAGTTTATTCCTGTCTAAAGAAGTAATCCCCGAATAGTAAACCAAGAAATAATTGTCAATGTGAATGATACAGGAAGATAGGAGAAAGGGGGATAATGATTTTGTGGGATTCTTGGCACTGCAATATATCAGAAGTTGTCGGTCTACATTGGTGTCCCTTTTGTTGATTTATTCTGTATTCGATTGCAGACACCGTACCAGTCATCTGAGGACCCCTACTAACCAACAGTATGTGACAGATATGACAATTACCCGGAACGTCTTTAAATACCTTATTTACTGACTAATGGAAACATGCTGTTGTTAATTACCATGTGAGAAAAACATGATCAGTCTTTCAAAACTGAAACATCTGGATATTTTTTAAACGGAGACTGCGGTGTATAAAGATCTTTTTCAAAGAGCTTTTGTGGTCTTTATGTTAGGAAAAGGAGGAAGATAATAGTTTTCGATTAGAAAATTCCAAGTAAAACTAATGTATGCATCTGAAGGAACTAATGTTAGCGCGGTATTTCAGGTGTTTCACTACTGTTAATTATGGTGAAACGGCAAGTAAATATCCCTTTCTTCCCAATTCCTTTCAGTTTGTTTTCTGAATACTCAAAGAAAACTCAAATAGTTTTAAAAATCAATTCTTTACTTCATAAAATTCTTAATTTATTAAAGTGCTTTTTATTTTAAACATTTAATAAATCAGGAAGATCTGCATCCCCTCGCGCCCTTAGCGTCCCCTTGAAAAAAAAAAAAGTAAGGGGACGCTTGAAATAAAATAAAAAAGTGGAGGGACGCCATCCCCCTGCGTCCCCCCTCGACTACACCAATGCATGAGAATTTAATCATTTTTAGATCATTTTGTACGTTATAAGTTCCCGGTGTGCAAATTGCGTTTATTTTTTTTATTTGACTCATTTTTTTGAGGTTTTATTTCTATTTTAAATTCAAATTTTCAGCTTTTCGAGGGATATTTTTTATATATTTTAGAAAATGTTATTAATTTAAACTGTTGCCAATTGTATAAACAGCGAAACAATAATGTTTACTTCAAATTAAATATTTATTTACACGTGACTATTGTAAACAGAAATAAAAACTTTAAAATTAGAATTAAATGATCACATGTTAAACGCAGGAAAATTACGTCATAAGAACTATATTCACACTTGAATTTTAAAAGAGAAACAAAATGTTAAAATAAAAAAATTATTATACGCTAAAACTTGTAAAGGGAAGAAATTACATCATATTTAAAATGGCCAAAAAATATGGTAAAACAATTTAAATTAAAAAATATATTTGCGCGAGATATTTTGAGATAATCTTTTCAACTGTTATCGTGAATTCGAAGACAGCGCAAATAATATTTCCTTCTAACAACTAAAGTATTTTCACCTGAATATTAATAAGAGAAATAAAACTTTGGTGTAAATTAAGTCAGATTTAAAACGATACATTTAAAATGAATTTAAATGCTGTTAAAAAATACCGGGAGACAAGGGCACTGTTTACTTAATTCATTTTACATTAGCTTATTTTCAAATGTTTAACTAATTTTTTAATTAAATACGTAAACAGCCATTGAATCTCTTAACAGCAGCAGATTTGGTCTTAAAAATCCCCAATCCAAGGAAAACGAATGGTAACCCGTTTACAGAAAAATCACTATTGTTTTCTTTTTTTTTAAAATTCAATATTTTTAAAGCCGTTCAAATTAGCGTGCTTTTTTGATTTTGGTGTGCCTGAACGGGGTTGGCGAGAGTGGCTCGTAGGGGGGCAGAGCCCCCTAGTTTCTTATATAATTATGCAGTGCATTAAAGATTTTTTTTTTTTTTTTTTTCTGTCAATCATCAAAAATCAGCATTTTTCTACGATAAAAGTTGAATACCGTCTTCAAATAATCAGGATTAAGAAAAAAAAAAAGAGAGAGAGAGCTTTTCATAATTTTCACCCTTTGTCTCGTCTAGTCACTAAAATAAGTCATGTTTATTTTAATTTCAGATAAGCCAAATTTAAACTACAATGGTCGTCGCAACTCACACGCACAAAAAAAAAAAAAAAAAAAAAAAAAAGCGCGCCGTGTCGCGCATGTGTCGTGTGTTAATTAGTATTTCATGGGAAAATACCTCCACATTCGCCGATTTCTATTTTCTTCAGAAAGATAGAGAGCTCCAGAATACGGTATAATAATAATAATAAAAGTGTCACATCTGGTATTACTACAGAAACCACTGGGTATCTATAGAACCGATTTGAAACCTCGCCGAAATGGTAATTTGTCTTCTTAGGAACTTCCACGTTACTGACTAAAGCATTGAAAACTGAACCCGAATACATCTGCACTTCTCTTTACTTATATTTATCCATTCTTTTGTAAAAGGACTTTTACAATTTTAATGGTTTATCTATTTATTTTAATTACATATGTATTTTTCAATTTATATATCGGGGTGGTGTTTGAAGTTTAAAAAGGTTAAGCAGATCCGATAGAAAAAAAAAAAAAAAAAAAAAAAAAAAAACGTTTTTACATATTGGCTTTTTCGGATGCTAAAAATATTATCGAATTTTTAAATAGATATAAAAAAATTAACATTTTCTTCTTTCAAAAGCAAAATTTACATAAGTTTCCATTGCAAAATCTTGTGAAGAATTAGTCTTGGCGCCCTTGGCGGTCTAACACTTATATTATCATTAAGAAATTATGGAATGCTCCACTTTAGTAGAACTAAGGGCATCAATTTATGTGTGTACTTGTGGGGAGTGTGCGTGTGTGTGTGTGTGGAGGGGGGGGGGGAGGGCTTGCTATTACAAAAATACGATACTACCTTTTTTCAAGTTATTTTTACAGAGGCGCTGAAAAAAATCTGGCCAAGTCACCAAGGGCGCCATGATTACAAAAACACGGTATTAGTTTTTTTAAACTTATTTTTACAGAGGCGCTAAAAAAATCTGTCCAAGGGCGCCATGATTACAAAAACACGATGATAGTTTTTTGAAAGGGATTTTTACAGAGGCGCTGAAAAATATCTGTCAAAGGGCGCCATGATTACAAAAACACGATATTAGTTTTTTTAAACTTATTTTTACAGAGGCGCTGAAAAAATATGACTAAGGGCGCCGTAATTAAAAAACACGATATTAAGTTTTTGAAATTTATTTTTACAGATGCGCTGAAAAAAATTTCTCTAAGGGAGCCATGATTAAAAAAACACGATAATAGTTTTTCAAAATTACTTTTACAGAGGCGCTGAAAAAAATCTGACCAAGGGCGCCATGATTACAAAAGCATGATATTAGTTTTCTGAAAGTTATTTTTACAGGGCGCTGAAAAAATCTCACCAAGAGCGCATTGATTACGAAAACACGACATTAGTTTTTTGAAAGTTATTTTTACTGAGAGGCGCTGAAAATAAATCTGATCAAGGGCGCCATGATTACAAAATTACGATATTAGTTTTTTGAAAGTTATTTTTACAGAGAGGCGCTGAAAATTAAATCTGCCCAAGGGCGCCATGAGTACAAAAACGCGATAATAGTTTTTTGAAAGGCATTTTTACAGCGGCGCTGAAAAATATCTGACCAAGGGCGCCATGATTACAAAAACACGATATTAGTTTTTTAAAACTTATTTTTACAGAGGTGCTAAAAAAATCTGACCAAGGGCGCCATGATTACAAAAGCATGATATTAGTTTTCTGTAAGTTATTTTTACAGGGCGCTGAAAAAATCTCACCAAGAGCGCATTGATTACGAAAACACGACATTAGTTTTTTGAAAGTTATTTTTACAGAGGCGCTGGAAATAAATCTGACCAAGGGCGTGATGATTACAAAATTACGATATTAGTTTTTTTAAAGTTATTTTTATAGAGAGGCGCTGAAAAAAAAAATCTGTCCAAGGGCGCCATAATTACAAAAACACGATGTAGTTTTTGAAATTTATTTTTACAGAGGCGCTGAAAAAATTCCCTCCAAGGGCTCCGTGATTACAAAAACACGATATTAGTTTTTTGAAATTTATTTTTACAGAGGCACTGAAAAAATCTGACCAAGGGCGCCATTATTAAGAAAACACGATATTGTTTTTTTTAACTTATTTTTACAGAGGCCCTAAACAAATCTGTCCAAGAGCGTCACGATTAGAGAAACACGATGACAGTTTTTGGAAAGGGTTTTTTTACAGAGGCGCTGAAAAAGAAAATCTGACTAAGTGATTAAAAAATACGATATTAAGTTTTTGAAATTTATTCTTACAGAGGCGCTGAAAAAATTCTCTTCAAGGACGCCATGATTAGAAAAACACGATAATAGTTTTTTGAAAAGCATTTTTACAGAGGCACTGAAAAAAATCTGACCAAGGGCGCCATGATTACAAAAACACGATATTAGTTTTTTGAAATTTATTTTTACAGAGGCGTTGAAAAAATCTGACCAAGGGCGCCATTATTATGAAAACACAATATTAGTTTTTTTTAAACTTATTTTTACAGAGGCGCTAAAAAAATTGTCCAAGGGCGCCATGATTATCAAAGCCGCCTCTGACAAAGAGACCAAATGAAATTAAAATGAAAATGACCTGTATTAAATTGGCATTTTTTTTGTTTTGTTTTTTGTACTTTCACAAAAAAACAGAAATACCAAACTACCGGGCAGCCACCCAGGGCGCTGAATATTTTACAGAAAATATACTAAATACATAATTACTACCAATATTAATTTATGTAGAAGTTACTATACTTCGGGGTACTGAATAAAATCTGGACCAGGGCGCCATGACTATCAAAGTCTCTGTGAATGAATCCATTTAAAATGAGAATATGTTTCTTATACAGTGTTTCGTCGTTTATACTTGCACAAAAGGCAGAAATACAAAAATACCTCACAACACCAGGGGCGCTAAATACTTAGACGCAGAAAATATGCAAACGTATTAGACGCAGACTTATTAGACACTTATTAGAAGCATTCCTAGAACAGAAATTATTTAGGAGTATATCTAAATAAGTGAGTACTTAATATTATTTTTCTTAGAATTTATCATTAATACAGGCTTTGAAACAGAGTCTGGTCCTGGATGCAATGTGTAACAATGGCATATCTGATTGTCGATAACTTATGTTATCTCAAAATTGGTTTATCTAATTGTCTTTCATCACACATAGTTTGCTTATGCTATACTTTAAAAAATAAAAAGCATTACTTTTTAATTTTCCAAATGAAAATTTTTGAAAATTTTATGCCTTTCAAAATTCGTGCTTAAAAAAAAAAAGAAAAAGAAAAGAAAAAAAAAAGAAAAAGTGACGATGGGCGCACCGGGCATTTGCCTCGTTGCCCGGTGGGCCAGTACGACCCTGTCCAGGTGTACATGGATCTGAAGTTTGTTGAAAATCCAAGCATTAGTTCTTGAGATAGAGCTATAGCGGAAATCACAAAAACAGCATAGCAGCGCCAGCTATTGAGCGATTCACACTAAACTGTATAAAATATCAATTCATGTCAAGAACTAACTGATTCTAAAGTTTGATGAAAATTCGTGCATTAGTTCTTGAGATGCACCTATAGTGGAAATTCTGAAAAATACAGCATAGCAACGCCACCTGTTGAGTGATTTACACCAAAATGTACAAACTGTCAATTCATGTCGAGGATTAACTGATTCTGAAGTTTGGTGAAAATTATTGCATTAGTTCTTGAGATACAGCTATAATGGAAATTCTGAAAAGTGCAGCATAGCAGCGCCACCTGTTGAGCGATTTGCACCAAAACACAAACAGCACTAATTCATATCAAAGTATACTTGAATCTGAAGTTTGATGAAAATCTAAGCATTAGTTGTTGAGATAGAGCTATTGCGAAAATCGTAAAAAATGCAGTATAGCAGCGCCGCCTATTGAGCGATTTACACCAAAATGTACAAAACTTCAATTCGTGTCAAGGACTAACCGAATCTGAAGTTTGATGAAAATCCGTGCATTAGTTCTGGAGATTGAGCTATTACAGAAATCGTGAAAAAGGCTGCATAGCAGCGCCACCTGTTGAGCGATTTACACCAAAACCCAATCAGCACCAATTTATATCAGGGACTAACTGAATATAAATTTTTATTAAATGCCGTGCATTAGTTCTTGGGATAGAGCGCCCACAAAATTTGTGTCACATACAGACAGACTCACAGATGCACAGACTCACATACAGACATTTTGTAAAAACATGTTTTTTGGAATCTCTGACCCCTAAAACGTGTAAAACCGTAGAAAACCGAAAGTCGGCAATTTTCACGAATCCAATACTTTCTTCTTGTAAAGACAGAAGAAAGTAAAAATTTACTAATATAAACAAAGATATTTTTAATACAAAAAAGAGCTTATTCAAAATGCAAACGATAAAATTACTTTATATCATTTATATACATAAGCATAAATTATTTTTTATAATTTCAACATATATATAAAAAAGTACTTGTACTATAATAAATCTATTGGCTAAAAAATAGTATGCACGGCGATTACATGAAATTTTAAATCGGTTTATAACAGAGCAATCTTAGCAATTCGTACAAATGTGAAATGCATATAAAATATAAGCCTGAATTTTCGTTCATTCTTAATATATCGCGTATTACAAGCTAATTTTTTTTTTTTTACTCTGTTTTTCAAAAAAAAAAAAAAAAAATATCTTTCAAAAAATAAGTTTTCCGCATCAAAAGAATCTAGGCACATAGGATTTCTATACATTCGTTACAATGAACTTGATCTTAGCGCCCTCTGGCGAAATTGTAATTTTTTAGATATGGTTTCGCTTGTTGATTTCCACACTATATACTTCTAGACACTGTAGCGAAAGTGCTAGAGCATCAAAGAAGCGAAAAATTATTCTTGATGAGGTGAATAAAGGCGTGAAGAAAAAGAGTCCCAGATAGCATGAACAATTGCAGCAAGATTAATTTTTTCTTGATATTTTCTTGTCACGAAAAATTTGAAGTAATAATATTGCCGCAAGGACATTACTAACTAGGTAGACGAAATATAATCAATCGCTTTCTTGCAACGCAACTTTGCTTTAAACCTGATACAACACTGTCATAAAATAACGACGTAAGCGAAAAATTCCTTTTGTTGGAAGGAGAACAGATATAAACGCGCATGCGCGGAAATTTTACAAAGCCATAATTACAACACTTCTTTATTGAATTCCATGAAGCAGCG
Source organism: Maratus speciosus (assembly GCA_963932465.1). Classification (NCBI taxonomy): domain Eukaryota; kingdom Metazoa; phylum Arthropoda; class Arachnida; order Araneae; family Salticidae; genus Maratus; species Maratus speciosus. The sequence goes on from OZ010786.1 coordinate 636,142,625, forward strand.
CCATTGGATTAGCGTTCAAGTAAAGAACCCAGATATAAAGGTATTTATTATTTTAATTATTCAAATGGGATTCGAATATTTTTGTATTTTCTCTGTACAAACTACAACTTATTTCGTACAGAAATTTTAATAAATTAAAAAGTTATGTTTATTTACCGAGGAATGCTTACATTTTTTAAATAGTTTGGTTTTGGTCCATGTTAAGGCATTATTGAAAATTTTAATTTTTAAATGAATTTTTCTCAACTTTAAGGGGAATTTCTAAGATATCGTTTTAATTAATATTTGCCCTTTTTCTTGCTCACGCCGATCGAGCAGTGTTAAATTCAGATATTTTTCTCCGGGATTAATTTCTGCGGCTCTGGAGGAGGGGGGGGGGGACATTTTAGAGATTCGGTGTGGAAATTGCTTATTAAAAAGCATAAAATATCAAACCTTCCGGGGGGAATCCCCCTCCTCTTGAATTCAGCAGTGCGTTCGAATGTATTTTTAAATTTAAATTATCTTTTCATGGCCATTAAACCCCTTTCTATATATAAATATCAAGTATTTTAAACAGTTTCTTAGTGTGCTATTCTCCATGCTTCTTATCGTGGACTTCTATTGTATCGCTATTTTCTAATTTTTATTAAAGTTATTAACAGTATTTCCTTCCGGCGTCAGTTTTATTTAATTCTTTAAAAATTTCTCTTTTCTTTTGACATAACTGCTTGTTAATCGGATGTGTATAAGTCGTTTTATTTCCTATTTTTTCTTAAATTTTAAATGCGAATATTTTGAAATTTATTAATTTTTCGCGACAGCAAACCTGGGCTTGAAATGTGCAGAGCAAATCGGAACAATATTCCGGTTCGTAAAATTATGACAAATATTGATCTGGTTTGCAGTGTTGTAATCGTAAAAAAAATCAGAGGGTGTACGCTAAAGTCATGTACGTCATGTCTAGAGTATGTACGATATAGATTTATTCAAGAAACCGGGAGTATACGGAGCTTTTTAAAAAAATCCAGAATTTTTGCAATGAATTAGAGCTAAATAACTAAAATGCATTGACTAATTACTTAAACTCTTCCCCCCCTCCGCCCCCAAAAAAAGTTATAAAATAGCTTTGTGTGATACTTAAAACCTCGGATACCATAGCACCAAAATATTATTTTAATAGTTACAAAATATTTTTTTTTTTTGGATAATTAAAACTTTGGACCTTAAAACCTTAATTCCATTGTTATATTGTTAATGTCAGATTCGAAGACTATTTATTTGTGTTATTATTAAAGATGTTTCGTTTTGAATCCTTTTTCACATGTAAAATAGTGTTCAACTGCATCTTTATTTATTATTTTCTTCTATGATAACAATCTTTAATATTCTGTGGACAGTTCTTTGCATATTTTGGACTCACATTTTAATATTTTTTAATATTATTTTTTGCATAGGATACACCTGGTTGATATACAGTGGAACCCGGTTAAGACGCTCACGGTTAATACGCGATCCCGCTTAATACGCGGATTTTTTCCGGTCCCTTGAATATCGCCCATAAGGCTAATGTAAAAATATCCCGTTTAATACGCGAATGGTTAATACGCGAGAGATTTTCCGTCCTTTGAGGCAAAAAAATCACGCTTAAGACGCGAATTCATTGATCAAGATGCGAATTCCTTGTTTCTTCTTCAGTGTTGCCAATTTATTAGATTTTTTTTATATTCAAATAAGAAACACTTCTTACGAATAGTAATATTTATTTTATTTAATAACAGATTAATTAAGGCGAACATTACTAATCGAAAATAGTGAGAGATATTTGAATTTTAAAAAACCCGCTAAATTAGCAACACTACAATTCTTGTTTGATACTGCGTCCTAACATTCTTTATCTTTAGCTTCCTGTATGTTTTTACTGTAGTAGAGAGAGATAGACGAATTCAGGATACTCAGATGCGTCTTGAAATTATTACGATTAAAGATTGATATACCTTGTTAGTGAGATTTTAAATGTACGTTATATCCTACTATGTTTCACTATACAGGCAAAAAAAATGAAACTCGTAAAAATTAAATACGACTGCGGTTGTTTAAATCTTTTATGTTTTCTTTACTCCTTGCTAAACTAACAATATTTTTTACACAAATACTATTAATCTGGATAGTTTTTCTTATAACAAAAAGAAGGACAGATTATAATTGTACTCATTATTACAAGTACTAAATATGATTTTAACAAGTGCTTCAAAGGTAAATTTTTTTTAGTTCTGTTAAAAAATTAGTCTAGCATGAAATTATTTTTTTATTTTTGGTTACAGCGTATTAATCCATAATAAAGCCGTTTGAATTTACTTCTTGTTTTCAGTTATTAATCCATGTGGTTCTATGAAAAGAAACAATGAGCTAAAGTTAAGTTCAATTAAATTTTAATCTAAGTATAACTAAAAGATACAAATTTCGATCGTAAACATATAAATGAAAGTTCTAAAGTTCATTTAGACGATTAGATGTAGTAAATAAGCCCAGTTCCTACAACATTATACAAATCACGTTTAATACGCGATCCCGCTTAATACGCGACTTTTACCCACTCCCTTGAAACGCGTCTTAATCGGGTTCGACTGTATATAGTTGTGCAATCGTATATTTTCGAGCTTTTATGCAATTTTTTATATGCAGATACTTTCAATTTTGAAACCTGTTCTGAAAGTGAAACTGTACTCATATAAAAGAAAACTGTAACCAAAACCGAAAAAGTACAAAAGCACAACAATATATGGGGAATTCTCACAATCTTTTGACTTTTATGTCCCTGAATAATAATTTTTATTTTAATACATTTTTTGGGGTTTTTTTTATTTCATATACTGGAGAACATTCCATTGCATGATTGCATATAACAATATTAACGAGATAAATAAGTTTTGGACGATGTTGGGGGTCCAAATACCAGGAAAACTCCTATACCGTCCCATACCTGATGCTGATTTTTAAATTTAGAGCTGTCTGTATAAAATTGTTTCAATAAAAGTAATTCGATGTAATTTTTTTCCGAAACTGGGACAATTGTTTAATATAAATATTGTGCAAAAAATTAACCTGCACACATTTTTACGGTTGATATTATTTTTTGAACTCTGTCCCTGGGTTTTTCATCCTTACCGTCCCTCTTGCTAAACTTATACAGAAAATTACTTCAGATGCAGCCACAGAATTTTTTTTCAAGTTTTTTCTCATGGAGAAGTATGCTAGAGAAAGAATGTCTAAAATTCTTTGACAGGAAATTTACTGCAAAATTTAAATAGCATTTAAATATCAATTTCAAGATCGTGGCTTTATTGGTAGTCTTACCGTCCCCAAGGTTTATTTCTGCACTTTTCGAGGTAAATTAAGAAAAAAAAATATTTAATCCAATGTTAACAACTGTTTCTAGAAATCAATGAACATTGTGGCTATCACTTAGTCTTAACATGATTTTCCTAAAAATAGGTGATAATTTTCCTTACCGTTCCATCCTTACAGTCCCTTTTTTTCCCATTTCGTCCCTTTTTTCCTATACCTATTATTTTTTTTTTCAAAAAAAAAAAAAAAAAAATTATGGCCATTTTTTTTTTCCCATTCTGACTAGAAAATCAGAGTTCTAACATTTTACGACTGCTATTTCATCTTCACCTAACACTTCATTTATAATGGCTGTATCATAATAATGGAAGCCATCAGTCCATCAGAAGAAAATAATCCTTTCCAAAGGTATAATCCTTCATTTGGCGCCCCTTCGTTCTGGCGCCCGGGGCACATGCCCCCTCTGCCCCCCCCCCCCACCTTAGTTTCGGCCCTGACAGCAGGTCCTAAGCCTAGATCCTTGTGGACCAGGTCTGTACTTTCCCACTGGTATAATACAAAATTTAAAACTATACCAGATGATGCTGTTACAGCAGAGTGTGGTTTGTTTTTTATATACTGCTTTACCGAGGCACGTCCTAAAAAAAGGAATCGTCTGCTCATCTATGGAAAATTTTCCCTGATCTCCTGGTAAATTCAAGCAGACACTACGGAATCTGCGAGCATTTGCTGAACTTTCTATAATTTATTATTTATTCCTGGTGGTTTACTTGCTGTGTCGACAAAATGGAATGAATTTATCAAACTTAAAAATCAATCTCGTGGTATGCATATAACTCATATAAAACTTATAAATCATATATAGCATCTATAACTCAGAGCAGAAACATACAGTTCGTTACATGTGCATATTATATATCTAATACTAGCCATTTTAAATAGAAATCATGAATAGTACAAACCTATTAATTTAAAATTGGTCAGCTTTAAAAATGTAATTAATAAAAAATAAATTGCTAAAAACATAAGTTTAAAAAATCACTTAAATTTATATATATATATATTAGGATATTTTGGAAATGGTAAATGCCGGACCTGCACAATTGTGTGGTTCATTTGTTTTTCAACTTTTGTGAAGCCTAATTAAATTTATCAAAGACAAAATCAATTAAAATCATGAATGAACTATATGAAAAGAAATATTAAATCCAAGCAAACATTATAAATCATATTTAAATGAAATTACGATAGTTCATACTTTTTGTCTATTGCTGTCAGATGATATAGTCTTTTTAAAAGCAGAAAACATAACCCTGTATTGTAAATGGTACCCCCTAGTTGTGTCTTATCAAAACATCTAAAGCCAATTAACTCATATAAATGTGCGGATTTGGTTTTAAACAAAAACAGGAGGTAGTCATTCTCTTTTACTTTAGTAATCGCCCGTACAATTGTGTGGGTCAGGGCTTAAAGGGTTAAGAGGCTACTTCAGTCAAGCGGAAACACCAATTCGCCAATGTTAATCAAATAAGATATTTTTTTTAAGGTAACTCGGTTGCATTTCAATATTTTTAAATGATTTTTTTTTTATATACTTTCACCTTCCGAGCCGGTATAAACAGTGAAAAGAGTGAAAGTGTCCGCACAAAAAAAAAAAAAAAAAAAAAAAAAAAGAAAAGAAAAGAAAAAGAAAGAAAGAAAGAAAATTAAATAAAAACTTCAACGAACTTAAAATAAAGTAAAAACCGCAATTGCAGAAATTTACCTCAGCTATCCAATGCAAAAGAAAAAGTCTTTTTAAAATATAAAAATACAGACGAGATATATTTTTAAAAATGTATCTCGTTGGATTAACATTAGCGATTCGGTCATTTTGCCTGAAGAGTTATAATTTGTGATCACCTTTAGAACTAAATCTAAGCAGGATTCTTGAAAACAGTGAAAATTTAACTTGTAACTTTTAAAATGCACTCTATTGTTTCTCTCTTTTAGGATGCAAAGACACGGAAATAATATATAGAAGAATGTTAAATAATTGTATGTTAATTTGGTAAATATTATGTTAATACTTTGTATTAGAAACTATTATTTGTAGCTGTGTGAAAATAAACTTTGTAATTTAATAGACTATTGTTTTATTATAACTTTGTTCTTTTTAAATTCTTGAAACTTTTCAAATATTTTGTTTTTGTGGAATTATATTTAATCAGATTTGTGAATAGGGGCCATCCAGAAATGATGTCACGCTTGGAGGGGGGGAGGAAGGGTTCGTGAAATTGTGACAAGGGTGTGGGAGGGTGTAAGAAGTCTTACATCACACATTTTGGTTAAACATTAGAAATCTTACTAACATGCATAGATATCAGAGGTCAGAGGACTTACTATTCCCGAGGATGAGTGCGATGCCAAAATGCCTGTGTACTCTATGGACGGGCATATATTTTCTCCAAGGGAGGAAGAGTCGTTATAGTAAATGATTCGGAGTAATTTCTATTTTATGATTTAATATATAATTTTATAAATGTTCATATTAATGTGACAAATGAAATGTTATGGCAATTCCATTTAAATAAAACTAATATTGAGGCTTCTTCTTCAAAATCAATCTGTTTTAAAGTATTTTGTGTTCATAAAGTAAATATAGGATTTAAAAACCAAATATATTAAATTCCATTTCAAATTCTAAAATACTACTGTTTTCAATTGCTCTTTCATATTAATATTTTATTATTAATGTATATTATGTTTTTTGTTGTAAACCGTAATCTTATTTCATATAAAATAAATACACGAATCAGTTTTATTGTTATGCTCACAAATGTCATTAAAACACATAGTTAAAGTTCAAAAATAAAATTTGAAATATGACCTATAACATAGTGCTTTGTTTCTGAGCTGCAAGTATATATTTACGTAATATAGCGTGACATGTGACAAGGGGAGGGGAGGGGGTATGGTGAAGAGTGACATTTTGTGACAAAGGGGAGGAGGGGGGTTAAAAATGTGGAAAAAAAGTGTGACATCATTTATGGATCGCCCCATAGGGAAATTTTAATTTTAAAATGAGTTTTTTTTTTCCTTCTGGAAGTTAATAAGTTTTAGCAATATATTCCACTCTGGCCAAAAAGAAATGAAAATAAATTATATTTTCTTTAATAAAATTATATATGAAATTAAAATTGAGGGTGTGTGTTTATACTCATCTAGGTTTGCTTTGCATTGGTTATGTACATGGACCACTTATTTTTAGATAATGTTTTTAATTACCTTCTAAGAATTAGAAGGGAATAAGCAACTAATTGAGAATTGGCGAGTCTAATAAAACTTCTAAACAAATTAAGGTATATTATTGGAAGTTATTGGGGCTTACCAGGTAGTTGAATGGTTAACCCTGTGGCCTCCGATTCAACTATGTCGTGTTTAATTCCTGCGGTTCTGGTAGTATATTTGTGATGATTTGGAATTTACTTTAAACTATAAGTCCTTGTTTACTCGGTCTATGTAGCATAAAAATGTCAAGCATTTGACAAACATCCGATTATATGGAATCCTGCACAAAACTCGCACAACCTTCAAAAGTACGACTATTAGTGTACAGATAAAAAATATACAATCAAAACTTGAGTAGAAATGCGGCAACTAGTGACCATTCACCAAAGTTTGGGAAGAATTTCATTTTGATACTAAAAATGAATATTCGATAAGTCCTTAAAAAATAAAGTTCTTTTATCATGTTTTGGGGGCATTTTTAACTCAGGGAGCGGGAGGGGCAAACTAATTTTTTTTTTAGGTATGTTAAGAGACAGGTATCGTTTATTATTATTATTATTATTTAATGGAATGATTACCATTTGCAAATTGATACGATCATTTGTTACATAGTTACGACAAGTTTTATGAATACGAAGTCGAAAACTATAATTTGGTGCAGGTACCGTAGGTTTTTACAGCAGCAACTGATAGCCATTCAAGAAAATTTATCTGGTAAGAACTTCATTTTGGCACTAGAAATGAAGATACGATTTGTTCCCCCAAAATAAAGTTGAATCATCGTGGGGTTCTTTTTAAGGAGGGAGGGGGGGGACTTTAACACGCATGGGCGAACAGAACTTATTTTTAAAATGTCAAATGGGGTATCGTTTGTTGTGAATTTTTTTATTCTGAATCAAATGATATCGCAAGCAAGCCGATACGATCATTGTTTACAAAGTTAGGCCAGATTATAAGTAGTGGATTTTGGTAAATTTAATGACTTTGAAATAAACTCAAAATTATCCTGATTTTGACTATTGCTATTTTGAAGACATTTAATAGTTTTGAGATGACTTAATACAGGGCTCCCAAATGGTCCGCCAACTAAATACGAATATTATTTTAGAAAAAATTTCTTTTTAGATTTTTCTTATAAACCGCCCCGGAAACACATTTGAAAGTTAATTCTAGCGCAAACCTACCATAAATTTTTTCTGTTAAGATTTATTGGTATTCAGTTGGCGGACCATTTGGGAGCCCTGCTTAGTATGATATAAAAAACTCTTTTTAAACGTAAAATAAATGTGACAAAACTATGTAAAAAATAAAATATAATTTTCCACTTTGCATTGATAAAATCTTTTCTGTAACTTTCTTATAGATGTTCGTATCGACTTGCCGATAATGTTATTCAAATACATACGAAACGATATCCCACTTGACCTATTTAAAAAAAGTTGAATTTTCCTCCCTCGAGCTAAAATGCCCATCAAAAAATGCCCCCCTTCCCCCCCCCCCCCCCCACCCCCCCCCCAAAAAAAAACCCACAGTAAAACAACTTTACATTTTGGAGACTCATCGGATCTTAATTTGTAGTGCCAAAACGAGGTTTGTCTCAAGCTTTCGTGAATAGCAATCACTTGTTACTGTAAAAACCTATTTTACCTGCGGCCCCACCAGTGGCCGAGAGGTTCTGCTCTCGAAGCTGGTAGACGGGAGGTGCTGGGTTCGATCCCAATCGCGCCCGTCGGCCTAATCGTTCGGAGTTTTCGTGGTTTTCTTCGAGCCGTGGATCTTCCATGCGTTAATACGGATTAGGTTCCCTTAGAAAGACCCCCACGGAGGGCACTCCCCCCGGGCCTATATCCCTCGTGTAGATAATTGGCCGTCAAAAATCAACCCAACCCCTATTTTACCTGCAAAAGACTTTGTATTAATAAAACCTGCCGTAACTTTGTAAGAAATGATCGTATTGACTTGCTGATGATTTCACCTGATTCGGAATTATAAAAAACATAATAAACAATATCCCATTTCACCTACTTATTTATTTATTTTTAGTTACCCCCCTCCCTGAGCTATCAATGCCCCCTTTTGCGCAAAAAACATAAAACAATTTTATTTTTTTAGTACTCATTGGATCTTCATTTTTAGTATCAAAACAAAGTTCTTCCCAAATTTGGGTGAATGGGCATCTGTTGTCTCAAAAAATCCTATTTTACCTGTGTACACGCAAAATTCAGAGAATTGACAACATTTCAATGAAATTACTACATATTTGCAGCTATACTTGTCCTGACAAGATTCCGAGTTTGCAATTCATTTGCAGATGTTCTGACATGACAATATTGCAAATTTACAATGCGTTTGCAAATAGTCTGACATCGCAATATTACTAGTTTGCTATGAGTTTGCAGTAAGATTGATGCAACAAGATTGCAACTTGCACGACAACTTAGCTGCAAGTTCAAAGTATGGTGACTTCGGAGTTTGCATAATCTTGTTGCAGTCTTGTTATGAACTTTCAGACTTGTCATGCTGAGCTTGCTGCAACATTGCAAATCTGCAAAGTAAGATTGCTGAAAATTTTCTACAAACTAAAATTGCTATCTGGGGTACTGCTTTAAAATTTGATTTTCCTCCAAACAGCTTATCAACCGTAATAAAAAAAATCGTGATTTTAATGTAAAATTATTTTTTCAAACTGAAAATACAATGTTTTTCCAGACAATGTTTTGTTTCATTCTTATTTCCCTTGCAGGTTTCATTTTTATGGGTAAAATAAATAAAACAAATAGATATAATTTATAAAAAAAATCTGACTAATTACGTTTTTAAATTATATTTAGTGTTTATGAACTTAAAATATGTTTTATGTAGTTTAAAGTATTTTAAAAGGTGACTCTCTATTTAACGAATTTTCCATATAACGAACTTTTTTTCGAGATTTAGCGACTTCGTTAAATAGAGGTCTGACTGTATTTTATACAGCATTGAAAACTCTTTTATTTGTCTTTCGGTATTCACTCAGTTACTCAAATTTATTCAAAAATTATTATTTTGATTAATAGATCCTGGCTGACTAAACGAAAAAAAATAAACAAACCAAATAACGTGACGTTTAAATTCATTCTGATTGGTTTCTTCACACTTCCTATGAATTTGTGAGGTCACTTCCTTTCAAATGCGACGGAATAAATATCGATTATTCCAAATCCGGGATTTGGCTAGGGGAGAATCGCTCTTTCCACTTCATCCGAAATCGAGGCCATATTCCGGGTGAACTGAATTCCGATTCCGTTCCGCTCCGGAATGAAGGGAGAATACGGCCGCAGAACTTGACAGGACTATTGTATGGTAGTTTCATGGTTTTACTGCGTTAGCGTGGTGTTGCGATGGCTATTTAATAAATGTAAATAAATAGTCATTACATAATTCTCAAGCTCCCTATTATTTAATGGTCGTATGCTAACTTCGACAGCAGAATGTGATTTTCATCGAACTTTTTGCGAGTTAATCTGTTCTTTTTAGAATTGTGTTTTCCGTAAGAGTACGATGTCGGCGATGGAGGAACGTACAGACAATAGCTGTAAGCTACTTACTGTAATGTTTGGTGATGAATTTAAGCAACTCAACGAATGGATTGAGTGCTGTTATGATGATTTCTCTGGAGGGATGTTGGAATCTCCGTGCTAAGTACCCTGAAGGATCTTGCCACTCTGATTTCTGGAGGTGCTGACCTGACCAGACAAAATTTCTTCAGCGCCATAGATGGTATGTGGAATTTATTTTTAACATATGCCGATAAGAGGGAACCCAATCAATTAGTTTTAATTAAAGATAATTTATTTGGTCTTTATACTTATCTTAAGAGTGTTGAAGCTTCTTACCCGGCTATGCAAGCTCCGGCTGCCGGTGCTAAGAGACCTTTTGATTCTGATGACGGTTTTAAGACCCCATCGAAAATGGCTAAGGTAATTACACCCAAAATTACTAATCCGATTGCCTTAAGCAATCAGTTTGAGAAACTCAGCAATGCTGAGAACAATATCATTGACCGAACGACTGAGGTTTCACCTGCAGTCCCTAAAGAACCTAGGCCTGAGCCATTTTATGTGAAAACACAAAATTGGAAAAAAGTTTCAGATCATATAGACAATTTAGCACATTGCAAAGTCTACAAAAAAGTGCAAGATAACTTGATAAAATTTTTTCCTAGTACTGTAGAAATCTACAGAAAAATCCAAAATTATTTGTCTGAACAAAAAATTGAAATTTTTGGCATGAAATTGAAAAATGAACGACATAGGAAGGTGCTTATTAAGGGTATACCCATAGATTTCGACATTGTTGATATTAAGGGTGAACTAAGTGCCCTGGGGTATAGTGCTCATAAAGTGTCACAACTCAAAAATTTCCGGATTAAGCTTCCCATGCCCATCTACCTGGTCGATGTTTTCATTAATGACCAATTCAAGCATATTTTCGAAATGAGGAACCTGATGGGTTTCTTCATCAAGGTCGAAGCTTACAAATTTAAGGGGGCAAAGCAGTGTTATAACTGTCAAAAGTATAACCACTCAAGTGAGTGCTGTTTTTTGAAGCCAGTATGTCTTAAATGCTCAGGAGAGCATAATGTTAAGAAATGCCAGGTGACGGACAGAGAAGGGATTAAGTGTGCTAATTGTGGGGAAAATCATACGGCAAATTTTGGTGGGTGTATGAAAAACCCCAAGAATATGCGGAATGGTCGTGTTTCCACCTTTCGTAACCATCATCAGGGTTTCAAAGCGAAACATGTTGTTAAAAATTTATCTTTCTCTAATGCTGTTGCTAATGTCTCTGACAGTGTTAACCCTCAATCTGCCACTACTGGGCAAGCTCTTCCTACTGTAAATAAGCCAGGTGTTTCTAATGTTAATGTACCTATATTTAAAAGTGTAAATAATACTAATACTAAATCTTATTCTCGTGCTATGTCTCCATCAAATAATGTTAATAATGCTATTAATTCATCCATTAATCAATCTAATCTTCTGAATTTTATTATGACTAATCCTGAAAATTTTGATATTATTTTTGATAAATTGACCAAATTCTGTACTCTTTTGGAAATACTTCAAAAACTTGTTACGAACAAAAATGTCTCTGAAATTCTTACAATATTTAATCCTGATAGCCTAACGGGTATGAAAAGCTCTGACAAAAACAAATAATTATGGCGGTTTTCAAAATTCTTTTTTGGAATGCTAATGGCCTCAGATCGAAGCTCGATGAGCTCAGGGATTTTGTTATTGACAACCCTGTGGATCTCATTCTTGTACAGGAGGTTCGTTGTACTTCTTTTAGGAACCTCAACATTCAAAATTTTAAATCTTACTTCACTCCACGTACAGATGGTACTGGAATTTCGCCGTATGGCGGGACGGCTATTTTCGTGAGTAGAAGGGTCACTCACGCTCAAATTCCCTCCTTGTCTCTCAATCTTCTTGAGAATACTAACGTTAAAATTTATTTAGATAATCAAAATTCTTTTGTTGTCTCCTCCATTTATCTCCGGGTTTCGAACCATTTGGATTTACCTTCAGACCTTAGTAAGTTATTCAGGCTGGATGATAATGTTATCCTTGCAGGTGATTTTAATGCCCATCATACCAGTTGATGCCCCAATAGCAACAAGGATTCTTTAGAGGAAACCCTTCATAATTTCTGTACAAATAATGGTATAGAAATTGCTGCACCTACTTCCCCCACTCGTTTTGGCCCTTTGGGAAATGGTACGACGATTGATCTGGCACTGCTAAACAATATCCACTACCCCTATGTCATTACCCCTATTTCGGCGCTCACATCGGATCACCTCCCGATTCAAATTAGCATTGATTGCAATCCTTCCCTACCTACTATTATTTCTCCTTATGTTTATGATTGGCAATCCTTTACCAATGCAATCAATGATGCTCCCCTCCCCCTTTTGGTGAATTAAATTCTGTCGAGGATATTGACATGGCTATCCCCAATTTAACCAAATTAATCCAAAATTCTCTGGAGGCATCTAAATGTCACCAGGCCACGCAAAATTTTCAATCTCTTCCTTTTGAAATTAAATCTAAAATCAGACAGCGTAATCGCCTTCGGCGATTGTGGCAAGCCAGCAGGGACCCCAGCATTCATTCTGATCTTAACCGTCTTAATGCTATCATTAAGCGGGATATTAAAAGTTTAAATCTAATAAATGGACTGATTTTATTACTTCCCTGACTCCTACGGATAACTCCCTGTGGAATTATCTGAAGAGAGTTAGGAAACCTTTCACCCCCATCCTCCCTCTTCATACGGATGCTGGTACTAAATGCCTCGACAAAGAAAAAGTAGAGGTGATTGCAGATCAGTATGAACGACAATTTCAACCTCATAGAGACGTATTTAATGCGGACACTATTGATCGTGTTGAGCATATTGTTAGCAGGTTTTTGGACCATGTGCCTGTTAGATCGATCGAACCGACCACTACCGATGAGGTCATTTCGGTGATCAAAAATCTCCCCAATAGAAAGGCCCCTGGGCTTGATGGGATCACCAATTCAGCTCTCAAAAATCTCCCACTTAAGTATGCTGATCATCTAGCTACTCTTATCAATGCTATGTTTAAGTTTCATCATTTTCCCAGTACTTGGAAGAAAGCTGTTATTGTTCCAATTAAGAAAACCGGAGAGGACCCTTCTCTAGCTAAGAGTTACAGACCAGTGAGTTTGCTTCCTGTTCTGAGTAAGGTTACCGAACATATTTTTCTTACACGCCTTCAAAATTTTATTCCTGACATTCCAGAACAATTTGGCTTTAGGCCTGAACACTCCACCACACACCAGCTGCTTCGGGTGGTTGAGTTCATCCATGATGGACTGGACAGCTCGGAGTATGTTGGCTCACACTTCATTGATGTTGCGAAGGCTTTTGACACTGTTTGGATTATTGGTCTCATATATAAACTTATTAAACTTAAAGTTCCTACTGCATATATTTTGTTTATTCTCAAGTACTTTCGTAGCAGAACATTCTGCGTCCGCTACGCCAACATATTTTCAACACTTCGCCCGATTAATGCGGGTGTGCCACAAGGCTCTAAATTGGGTCCCTGGCTCTACAAGGTCTTTATTTCTGACATCCCCACCTCTCCTCATACTTTGTTGGCTATATATGCGGATGACACTACAGTGTTGGCTCGTGACAAGGACTGCCTTGTTATGCACGACCATCTTCAACAACACGTTAACACACTTGAAAAATTTTTCACTAATTGGCGCATTAAAATTAATTCCAGTAAGTCAGAGGCAGTCATCTTCACCAGTAAGCGCACACCTCTACCACAACTCTATCTCGATGGTTCCTATCTCAGTTTTGGACGGGAAGTTAAATATCTGGGTGTTTTCTTAGATAGTACTCTCACTTGGCGCAAGCACATCGACTATAGCGTCCAAAAGTTTTATAAAGCCAAAAATGATCTTGCCCATCTCCTGTACAGTAATGAGATGAGTATGGGAAACAAGTTGCTGCTCTATAACTCAGTGTTACGTCCCATTCTTCTTTATTGTGCGCAGATCTGGGGTTCTGCGGCAAAAACCAACCTTCAAAAAATTCAAATTGTTCAGAATAAGACCCTTAGGGGTATTTGTCGTGCACCTTGGTATCAGCGTAATACTGTTATACATCATGATCTTAGCACTCCCCCTATTCGATCTGCAATTAAAAAGCAAGCTGTTAAGTTCTTCGACAAAATTCCTAACATCCAAAATCCAGAACTGCATAATATTTCTGCTTACGACGAACGTGCCCGTTGGCGTAGACCAAGAGCAACGATTCATCTGGCCGAAAACATCGACCCGGGATAATTTCTCAGTTTCTCCCTGATTTGATAGGGCTCACCTTCCTGAATGTTCATTACGGTCAGTGTTCACTTTGTATATTTTTGTAAATATTTTCTTTTTGCTCATTCTTATATATTTATTTTATTTCTTATCTTTATCTTTTGTTGTATTTTATTATCTTTTTATAATGTATGGTGCCTTAAAAGGGCCTTTTTGGTTTAACATCTGGGGACTCCCTCTTTCCCGCGTTTCTGGCATTCTGGTTTTGTCAGACATCGGCTATGTTTTTATATTTTTCCACATGTCCATTTCTCTATCAGAGGTAAGGTGCTTAGCTCCAGGAACTCTGCAAAAGACTCTCTTCCAAGTCCAACAACTTGACAGAGAGATGGGGAAATGTGTAGCCAGCGATGACATACTTTGAATAAACCATTTGTTAGCTTTCACCAATGGCGGATCTAAGGGGGGGGCGAAGGGGCGATCGCCCCCCCCCCCTTGGGCTAATAAAGGGTTTGTAAAACGACATTATGCATCCTCACGGGAAATGACTTGGGGCGGAGTTCGAGTCCGGCGCGACCCGACCCGGGTCGCGCCACTTTAAATCCACGAGACTCAGACTGGGTCAGGTCTTTTCTCTTTTAGAGTCGGGTCGTGCACTGATCTTAATTTTTTTCTGCAGATTCGGGTCGGACCAGATTTCTTTTTCCTCCAGATTGAGCCTGGCCTGGACTTCATTTTTCCTAAAGGTCTGCAATGGCCAGAAGTTACAGGTCGGACTCGGCCCGGAATAAAAACTAAACATTCGGTCCGTGTCAGCCCGAATGATAAGCATTATTGGCACGACCACGACCCGTGCACTCCTCTAAATTTTTCCTCCCGAGCCCAAGTTGGTCCGACCAGACCCGGGTCGCGCCAGTTTAAATACACGAGAATCGGGCTGGGTCAAGTCTTTTCTCTTTTAGAACCGGGTCGTGCCCGGATCTTAATTTTTACTGCAGATTCGGGTCGGGCCAGACTTCTTTTTCCTCCAGATCGAGCCTGGCCTGGACTCCATTTTTCCTAGAGGCCTGCACTGGCCAAAATTTCCAGGTCGGGGCTCGGCCCGGAATAAAAGCTAAACATTTGGTCCGTTTCAGCCCGTATGATAAGCATTATTGGCCCGACCACGACCCGTGCACTCCTCTAAATTCTTCCTCCCGAGCCCAAGTTGGTCTGCAATCTTACTTATTTGTCATTCGTAAAAATTATATTTGTTTTGACATTTGTTTAGCGAAATCTTTAGAAATTTAATTTGATTTGATAAGTTACCGTGATGCATTTTTTAAAATTTACTTTTTTACCTTTGTAGAGCTTTAGAATTATGATTTTCTTTTATCAACCGTTTCTTCCATTCTAAACTGATTATCTTACTGGATTTTTATTTGAATATAATTGTCTAAGTCATGTTTTTACGTAGTGTTTACGTACATAATTTCCTAAATAGTCATCGTTATAGTCATTAATATTGTTGTTTTTCTGTATTCATGAATTTCGAACATAATCTGAAAATAAAATATGAGCATAAGCAAGTGTATTTTATGAATAATTTTAATTGCAAAATACAGGCAGGGCTGGAGTTGATTTTTTAGCTTTTATACCGGGCGGGGCCAATAGTTTTATTTTTTTATGTGGGTTGGACCTGGGCTTGGGCCTGATAACTTCAGCCCAGGTAAATCTCTAACTGACATATCGAAACCATCTTAACTTTTTTTTTTTAAATGCTTAATTTCAGCCATCATACCATAACTACTGAATTATACCGGGTATCCTAAAATGGACTGACTGATTTTAAAATTGCAAATGATGACAGATATTAAAAAAATACTTGCAGGAGGCTTATAGATGTCGAAAACAGGGGTGATTATGTTCAAATTTTCCGAAAATTTAACCCTCTCGCTGCGCATCCCGCGATTTTCACGGCCAACGTAAAAGTGGCAAAATTTGCGCAACCCGCAATTTCCGTAGCAAATCTTTTTTTTTTTTTTTATGATCTAATTCTATTAAAAAAAAAAAAAAAAAAAAAAAACCTTTTCACAAAGATTTTGGGACATATTTTACTCTAAAATGTGTGCAGATTTGAAATGTGTAATAAAAAATATGCGCAATTTTTTAACCTATTTAGATTAAAAAAAATAAATAAATACAGTAAACTCTGTCTAAGGCGGAATCGGTCGGGACTGAGAAAAATTTTCGTGGTAGACAATATTCCGGCTTATGCAAAAGAGGTCCCCCCCCCCCGAAAAAAATTACAAATCGTATATTTTTCTACGTTCGTAACTTTGATTATCGTTCTTTAAAATGAAATTTTTATTGAAATCCGACTTGTTATTAAATTTATTGTTTTTAATAATTTCGTGAAACATTATTTAAACACAATAACAAACATTACCAATACGGGATTGCCTTAATTCTCAAATTTATGGAAAATCCTTTAATTTAACCAATACAATTACATACCTCATATTTCACATAGTTTAAATAATCAAAAAATAATCTTTTATCGATCCTTGTTTTTTTCTTAGGTAAGTCTGTTATTATCGGTATTTTTTCTTCTTTGAACAATAAAAATATTTTCGAGTCACCTAATTCTTCTCAAGCAGTCCTCATATGTTTAAAATCACCGCTGTCTTCAACGTTTTCAGAATCGTGAAGATCAGAATTCTTCATTTGCATACTATACTACAAGCAAACATAATACAAACATAATATACTTTACTTTAGACAATACATATTTTCATAAATGTGTACTCTACTAGTAATAATGAAAATAACTTTTAAATACAAATTTTTATAGGAAAAAATGGCTTAAGCAAGAATTCCTTAAAATTTAAATAGTTTCTCTTCTTTTGAATAACTTTTTTGAAGTATTACGGAATTTAATTATTATTGAGTTCGACATTGAGTATTTGACGTATATAATCAGTTTTAAAGTTTCATAAACGGAATGCTTTTCATGTTTAAAATATCCTTTTTTCCGCCTTATGCAAAATTTTGTTTTTGGTGGGACATCAAAAACATTTCCGTTTCCCCGTTAGACAAATTCCGGCTTATGCAAGAAGAATTAGTGTTATTTTCTATGGGTTCGCCGATACTTGAAAATTTTTCTGCGGTAGACAGATTTGCGGCTTACATGGAGTCCGCCTTAGACAGAATTTACTGTAAATAATAATAATAATAATAATACGCAGCCTTAGGGTTAAGGCATTCGGTTCCAAAGATTTAGAAAATTCACTTATCCGAAAATTCGGGCATACAAATAATCGCAAATTTTGATAAATGGTATCCATAAAAAATCTATTTCGTCAATCGTTCGCAGAAAATAACTTCAATTTTGCCGAATAATAACAGAAAATACGCCAATTTGGTCAGGGAGCCACGGAAAACATGCAAAACTCTTCAAATGATCACAGAAAACGCGAATTTCTTCAAAAGGCAGCGGAAAAGAACTCGAATTTCGTTAAAGGATCGCGGAGAAAACGCAAATTTTGTCAAATAGCCGCGAAAAAAAACCCCGCGAATTTCGTCAAAGGATCGTGGAGAAAACACGAATTCCTTCATAGAATCGTGGGAAAAAAAAAACGAATTTAGTCAAATAATCGCTTTAAAAACGCAAATTTAGTCAAAGGATCGCTGAAAAAACGCGAATTTTACCAAATGTCTGCAAAATTACACTAATTTCGTCAAAGGGTTGCAGAGGAAACGCAAATTTCATCAAAGGGTCGAAGACGAGCGAATTTCATCAAAGAGTCGTGGGGAAAATGCAGTGGTATCTTTAGAAAACAGCACACTTACATACGTTTATTATTATTAAAGGTATAATTTTTAACTTGAAATACTATACTGAACTAATTTTTGAAAAAAAAAAACAAGTTAACCCAAACCCAGCTTGCAGGAATCTACACTCAGCCTGAAATCGATCCGAATCCAAAACAGCTAACTTGACCTGCAACAAAAATAATTAGTGCCAGGAGGGAATCCCCCCCCCCCCCCCATCTGCTGTAACCTTTAAGAAAATTTTCTTTTAATTTCAGATTTTTTTTTTCTTTTTTATTCTACCCCTGATAATTTTTTTAACTGCGATTCTTGATTTTAGTTTAAAATAGCAACGAAGATGGTGCTGAAAGCAAGAGGCGCTAAATCGGTTCCCGGAGGAGGTAGGCTTAACGACCATTGTTTACAGCGCCATCTTTCGCTGCTATTATACAGTAAAATCAAGAATCACAGTAAAAAATCTCATGACATCTTACATAACCCTCCTGCAAGATTTTTTTAAATAGCTGTCACCATTCAAAAAGTACTAAATTTTAAAATCCATTTTAAGGACACCCGGTATGTTTTTTAATAAGTTTCAAAGCATTCTTTACTGAATTACAACTCACCTTAGATATAAAAGACAAGCAGTCTTATACCAAATTAGTATTTTTTACATAATTCTGGAGATTAAAAAGTATTCCTAAATAATTATTTAGACGTGTCTGTTATGGAGATTTTACTGCATATAGTTTTTTATCTTCAAAAATACTTAGACTTTCTTTTTAAAAAAAAACGGGTCAACCCGAACCCTTCTCGCAAGTCTCAGTAGTGAAAACCCAATCCGAAACTGACTCAAACAGGATATAATGTATATCAATCTGCCCCAAACCCAACGCGCTAGGCGCAGCTAAAAATTAAAATTCAGCCCGACCTGTAGAAGAAAAGGAGAAGTCAACCGGGCCCAAACCCGACCCGCATCGAAAAAGGTCAAAGTTAACCCGGCCCATAGCAAAAAAGTAGAAGTTAACCCGACCCACAGCAAAAAATAGAAATCAACCAGACCCAAACGCGACCCACAGCAAAAAAGTATTAAGTTAATCCAACCAGCAGCAAAGCATTGAAGTCAACCGGACCCAAACCCGACCCACAGCAAAAGTAGAAGTAACACGACCCGCAGTGAAAAAATTAGCCCCGACCCGCGCATCAGATTGGAGTTTCCAAATTTCTAAAATCGCCCCCCCCTTGAGGACTCTCCAGATCCGCCCTTGGCTTTCACACAAATTATAAGTGTTTTTTTAATGAAAAAGTTAAGAATTGTTGATCGCCACACCTAGTACGACATCCCCCCTGAACAATGTGGGTGGGTTCGCAGGTCTAACAGTATCAGTCTATAGTTTTCCATAAAATGTGGGCTAATTTGACTCAGGTTAAACGTGTTTCGAACCAGAATTTTTTTAAAAGAAATTATATCAAATAAGTTCCATGTAAAAACATGACGTTAAGTAATTAATGATACATCTAAAACCTTTTCTGGCTAGAAATCTGTTTAACCTGGTTTAAATTAACTCAATTTTACGGAAGTTAAGTCAGAGGTTGGCAAGTATATTGTAAAAGGAAAAAGTAGCTACATAAAAGATTATACGGTTCATGGAGTATGGAGTTTTCAGGGAAGTGGGTTTTCGTGACGGTAGTAAACTTTTTCATCAGTGAATGCTTTTTGATTGAAAGAAAATAAAATTAAAATATTGAAAAATATCTACTTCTACATTCAACAAACAGCTTCCTTTATCTTTCTGCTTTTGATATTTGAAATACACCTTGTGTATTTTTAATTTTGTTTCAGCCACTTTCTTCGGAAGAACAAATTACTGAAAATTATACATCAATAAAATGGTAATATGCAAACGAAAAATAATTTTCACGTCAATGGAATTAGTGATTTATATGAGTATTAATACATTTTCAATAGTCCGTTTTTTTCCCCGAACCAAAAAGAGAGAAAAAAAAAATCAAACGGTGTTTTAATTTAAAATGGAATATCTTTTTTTTTCATATTTTGAAATTTTTTTTCACTGTCTATAAAATGTTTTTAAATAAAGAAGGGCAGGCGAGTACTAACATTAACTTATTTTTAGTTCATTTAGTTCGTAGTGGCCCTCAAAAATTTTTTAGATATGTTTAGACAAAAGTTGCGAGGTTATCCCTTGACGCATACTGCACTAATGTTTTTAATATTAGTTACTTTTTATTTCATGCATAATTTTCAAATTGATGCTAAAAGGAATTTTTAAATCTTATATTGGTCTCGGGGGTGGGGGAGGTCCCAATTGTCTCGTAGTGCAGTAAATTTTATAGCATAGCTTTAATTTAAATTCTTTCGTGATTTTAAAAATTCTCCAAACAGAGGACTGTACAGGCCGAGCTCGGGCCCATTTTCATTCGCGACACCAGAGTAAGGCCTGGTCTTAACTCCTTTTGGACTGGGTGTAGCCAGGATTTCGTTTCGGGGGGGAGGGGTGGTTCAGAATTTTTCCTTCAGGTTATAGATATAGTAAAACCTGTCAAGATGAAATCGTAAATATTGCTGAAAAATTCCGTTTTACACAAGTTTTCGTGTTATCAGGTGTATTTGTATAGTATTTTTTTCCGTAGCACTATGGAACATTTCTGTTTAAGACACAATTCCGTTATAGGCAGGTTCCATTTTATAAGTTTTGTGTATTTATATAAATGTACTTATTTATGTCATAAGAATAGAATAAAACTTGTCAAAATAGTAATTGTCTAACAGAATCCTGTCTTTAACGGAAGCGTTACATGGTCTTAATATGAATTGCGATACAATTAAAATTGCTGAAAACCTGTCTGAAAGGGGATTTCCATCGTTGTTTAGTGAAACCTGGATCTTTCTATAACGGAATCCTGTCTCAAACGGAAGAGTTTCAGAATCCCTGCGAAACGAACAATAGATCTTATTGAGGTAGTGTATCTTAGAAGCATAATTAATTATACTTCTTTCTATGGAAGCCTGTCTAAAATGGAGCTTTTTACCAGTCCCTTGCAATCTTGTATTGACTGTGTATGTATAATAGAAGTATTTCGAGTAACTTTAAGAATTTAGGTATATCCTTATTTAATTTCTTAATAAAAAAAAAACATGGATAAAAAATGTAAAGCCAATCTCTATAACTGCAACTAATAATACATTGAATTTACATTAATATTTACCAATGAAAAAGATTCACTATGATGTAAAAAGCTGAGCGCATACTGAAGAGTTAAATTTAATTAACCCATTTGCTGTCATCCACGAGTATACTCGTGGCTTTAATTTATTAATTACTTTGTCATATTTTAGAATTAAAGAAATTGCCTCATTTATTGGCAGAAATTTCGCTTTATTAGTAAAGCGAAATTTACCTTTCTGAATTTGTGATAGCAAACGAATTTCAACAAAAAAATTGAAAATTCTTACTTTATAGTTTTGGCAGCGAATGGGTTAAGTCAAGTTTCATATTACATAACATTTGCCCGAGATAAAGTTAGGATCAAGTGGTTAAGTTTAAAACAGCAATTTCCATGTTTAGTTTCTTACCATTGAATTAAGAACTTGTGCTGTAATAGATATTGGATAATGATTTCACATAAGTGTCAATCGCATGAGTCGTTCATGCGATCCGCCGCGCTCCCCATGGGAGTTTTTGAGATAACCCAGATAACAT
Source organism: Maratus speciosus (assembly GCA_963932465.1). Lineage (NCBI taxonomy): Eukaryota > Metazoa > Arthropoda > Arachnida > Araneae > Salticidae > Maratus > Maratus speciosus. The sequence continues at coordinate 636,164,583 of OZ010786.1, forward strand.
GAACATTAGCATCAAGTTTGAATTATTCTGATATTATCTTGCCGTGACAAATTTGAATTGAGAAATTCGCAACAAATCTCCCGCAAGGTATACCATCACCCACTTGCATGAGTAGTTTGTTGTGAAACTGATGCAAGACTGTCTTTAATTCACGAAAGTGACGAAAGCAAAAAATCCCTCTGTTGCGAGAATAGACAATCAGCACATACGCAGAAATTTTATTCGGTAGGCACCGCTTTTTCTAAACGCTATACTTATTAAATACCAAAAAATGCTCGAAATGAAAAGTACAAATATTACCTAAACTTGTTTATGGTGATAAAACCGATGCATGCACCTTCTGACGGCGCTTTCGCATCAACAGACTTGATCAGGTCTATGGACCCCTTCGAAGGGGTTAAACTTATAGTGTGACATGGAAAGATTACTACTTTGCAGTAAGTTTGCAGTATTTTTGATTATTTGTTTGCCGTTAGTTTGCAATAAATTTGATATAGTATGAATTTAACTTGCACGACAAGTTAGCTGCAAGTTCAAAGTGTGGTGATTTCGGCGTTTGCGTTATCTTGCTGCAATCTTGTTATGAACTTTCAGTCTTGTCATGCTATGTGGGAAGGTTTTAACTTTAAGAAAAAGATCTTGCATTTTCAGCTTCAGAAACTAGCAATGTAAGAAGCACACACATCAAATATAGTTCATGCTGGAAAAAGCAGTTTTGTTACAATTGTCTTATTCAGCCATAATTCTTTTGGGTTTCCATATTTCGTGTCTCGCCACTTTTGATACCATATTCGATCTAATAGTTGCTTCCGATATCTGGTCGTCTTTAAGGAAGTTAAATTTTTGTAATAAGTTTATTTGTGATGAATTAGCACTTTTTTGGAAGTATTAGAATGTGTAAAAAAATGGTTCATGGTGGTTTCTGTTTTTGTACTTTTCAGCCAATTTATTTTAGATGGTTCGAAACAGTTTTAGAACATTCTCCAAGTTCAGCAGTAAGCTTCGAACGGGCCGGATTTATGCAGCTCTGGGAGGGACACTTAGGAGTTCCGTAGAAGGGGGTAGCGCCCTTCTAGACCATTAATAATCATAAAGTTCCGAATCTTCCGATTGCACCCTTAAACAACTTGACAGGAGGATCAAGAACCTCATCTCTGCATATTTCAGCATTCACAGTTGCACTGGTAAAAATGTGTAGGTCACTGCGGCCATTCAAAATGATGTCCGTCCATATCATGATTCCACGATCTTTGTATCGATGCCTTTCACGGATGTTTGCAGCCTTATTGCGTGTGATTTTCTCCCTCCATATGGTAACACGTCTGTAGTAACTCTCTCAACAAAATCGGGACTCATCGGTAAAGAGAACTCGGCTCCAGTCCGTGGTACTCCAATGACGATGATCTCTGCACCACTTTAACCAGGCGCATTTCGCTACCGGAGTTAGTGGAACAAAAATCATGGGTTTCGTTGCATGCAGACTGTCACTCTCAGTAAACCAGGATAGTCGAGTTCTTGTTGCTGCAGCAAACTCCCTGCAATCTGAACTGACGTCAATTGCCTATTTCTTTTAGCAATCGTTGGCAAATTACAGTCTTGAGAGCCTATTGTGGTGCGTTTTCTACCTTGACCTGGTTGTCTATGGACATTATACCAGTGTCTTTAAATCGTTTTCAGATTATTGACATGACACTTTTGGCTATTTTTAAGTCTTTACAGACCCCTAAGAGTGTCTCTCCTGCTCCCATTCTCCCTATCGCACGCAATTTCTCAAAATCGGTCAAATGTCTTCTGGACGACATATTTCACCTACTAGAAGCGAAAGTTTTACCTAATTACACGTACAATCCTTAAAATTAGACTTCAAATTACCCACGTGCGCCCCTTTTCACCCGTCAACCGAAAGAACGGGCTAAGGCTGAAAATTTTTCATATATTTCTGTAGCGAATGTTAATCCCATTGGACTACGTGATAACGTTGACACTGAGTTACCTTTCTGGAAGTTCCCTTAATAGATTTAACATAAAGCACATTTTTATGGTTGTTCCTTTAATTTTTCTCGCCAGTGTATTTTGAAAGTGGTAACAAATAACCAGTCCAAAAATAAAGTTACTTTTATGAATTGCAGGCAGCAGATTTAAAGTAATTGTTAATATTGTCCGTTATAAAGTGAACAAAGATAAGGGTCACGAAACTCAACCAATGTACCGTTGTTGCGTTCGTATAAACTCGTTCTTTCCCATAAGTGTCGACAACAGAACCCCATCGAAGTCCAAGATATAGAAGTTTTACGTTTAATCTAGTTACAGCAAATTTGTGTAAACGGAATAGCAGGTATACTTGCATAGTTATCCTTCCGTCTCGGGACATTAAAATGTTTTTGTTTATGGGAGGATTCCGTGTTTTCAGAAACCTGCCAAGAAGGATTCACAATTGGAACAAGTTTCATTTCAGATAGGTTTCAAATGTTAGCAAGCACAAATATATAGTGTTGTTTTCGTCGAACCTTGAATTGTTTTCTTTGAGATAGGTCATCTTCACAAATTTTCCTGTAATAGATTTATGCTCTTCAGAGGTGGTGTTATAGCAGCGGTTTCCAACCTGTGGTAGCGTACCCCCGGGGTTACGTGGCGAGTCTGCTGGGGGTATGTGAAAATAATATCGGCAATGGCAGAAGTCACAAAAATGTTAGGAATATCAATGTAATTTGCATCGATTTATTATATGGTTGTGATGAAAAGATTACTAATGAAAAAAGCATGTTTACGTTACTCCTTGAGTGGAGGGGGTAAGGGGGGCGTGTTTATGAGAAATGGGGGTACTCTGAAATGAAAAACCTAAGAAAGGTGTACGTGAAAGAAAAAAGTTTGGGAAGTGAGTACGTTTTAGCAGCTTTATGGATACTGTGAAAACGGAAAATGTCTATAACGGAAATCTGCCTAAAACGGAAAAGTTCATAGTCCCGAAAAACGATATACCTTTGAATTATACCTTCTAAGACGAATACCTCTCTAAAGCGTAATATTTTATAGATCGTTTGTGATTCTTTCTGTCTTAGCAGTTTTTACTGTTGTATTTGTATCCATGATTCAGTAAACCAGGTCTACTTTCGGGGGGGGGGGAGTCCGGACTCCCCCCCCCTCTTGCCTACGACACTGGGTGTAGTCATTACTTCTTCCGGACCGGACTGGGCTCACGTTTTTCTGAAGGATCGGTCCAGGTCTAACTTATTTTTTCCGTGCCGAGCCGGAACTGGCTTCATTTTTTCTAGCTCTGCACGGGCCGAAACTTTCAGCCCCGGTCTTGACCCAGCCGTATATGAAAATCATTGTCTCAGTGTAGCCCGGTCCGTGCAAAAATCAATTAAAGTTCGGTCCGGCCCAAAAATATTTGCAAAAAATGTATATATTTTTAAATTGCCATTATTCTACAACTAAACTTTAAACTTTATTCATTTTAACACGTTGATTGCCACGGTGACTGAAACTGAAGCTGAAAAATTTACAATGTTTTAAGTAATTTTAAAGAAAGTATAATTCTGTAATAAATAAAAGGTAAGTAAATTTTAAATAAATTTTCAGTAATTACTTAAAATAATATACAGGGTGATTCATAATGAATGGGCCAAAAAAAATAGCGCAGTGTGACTGCCATAATGGATTTATTCAGCCGAAACAAATTTATTCTGCAACTACAATTATACAAGTTTTATTTGGCAACAGGGAAAAATCATCGAATGACGAACTCGCCGCTAGAGGCGCTGTTAAACAAAATGTCGTCCATGCAGGAGAAAGCGTACTGCGTTTTTGAATATGCCAAAACCTCCTCGGTAACTGTTGTGCAAAGACATTTTAGCACGAAATTTCGTAAACAACCACCGCATCGGCATAACATAAGCACGTGGGTGAAGCAGTTTCAGGATACCGGCTACTTATGCAAGAACAAAAGCCCAGGACGAAAAGAAACAAAACCCGAAGTGCTTGAAAGAATTTGTGATCCGTTTTTACGGAGTCCCTCAAAATCAACGTGACGAGTTACCGAGGAGGTTTTGGCATATTCGAAAACGCAGTATGCTTTCTCCTGCATGGACGACATTTTGTTTAACAGCGTCTCTAGCGGCGAGTTCGTCATTCGATGATTTTTCCCTGTTGCCAAATAAAACTTGTATAATTGTAGTTGCAGAATAAATTTGTTTCGGCTGAATAAATCCATTACGGCAGTCACACTGCGCTATTCTTTTTGGCCCATTCATTATGAATCACCCTGTATATATTTTAAGTTTTATATCATATTTCATCATAGCGCCATGTCAGTCACTGGTGACTGACATGGCGCTTAGCGTGTTAAAGAATAGTAGATTTATATGCAATAAAATACCTATGAAAAGAGCCTGCCTATGACAGAATCCTGTCTTAAACGGAAAAATGTTTTGATCCATGCAAGATGAATATAATAATACGTGAGAAAAGAATATTTTCATTTACGCTTGAGAAGAAGGGAACTTGTCTATAATGTATATTTTTTCTTTTCTGTGCGATTCTTCCGTCTTCGAAGATTTTAATGTATATAGCATTTTTCAAATTCTAAGTCTCCAATACATGGAATATAGTTTAACGATATTAATGATAAATGAAACATTTACATACAAATAGAGATTTATTAAAAATATATATATATCCCAGATTAGGGCGCTTCTTTCAAAATGAAGATAATAAACGTGAAAAGAAAGCTAAAAAAAGTATTTTCGGTCAGAACTTCTCGTATGAGACAATTTTTAACTATGCGAACGTAAAATCCATGTTTTAAAGAATTTCAGTCGGGCTGGGCCGGCTTTTATATCGGACCGGGTTCGGGCGAACTTTTAACTTATATACCTGACCAGGCCAAAGTTTTTTCCATGGGTCGAGCCGAGCCGGGATCTGGAAAGTTAGGCCCATGCAGACCTCTATCTCTTAAAACCAATTTTTAGATCTCATAATTATTCCGGCTTCGAAAGCCCCAGTTCGCTCATAATGTAGTCTTTTTTTAGCGTAAACTTTTTAAATTTTATGCCTAACTTTCGAAGTGATACTAAAATCAATCTTTAGATAGTATAATTATATATATTTCGAGAGCCCCCACTATACTCATATAGTGCAGTAATATGCATTATAGTTTAAAAAATCTTTAATGTTTTCAGTATTAGCTTTTTTTATTTCATGAATAATTTTCATATTGACGCTAAAATAAAATTTTTAGATATACTTGTTTCGGAGACTCCAACTGGCTCTTAGTGCAGTAATGCTTTTAATATGAGTTTACTTTATTTTATACATTATTAATTTTTAAGTGACGCTAATTTTTTTTATCATAATTTTTTAGTGGACTCCATTTAGCTCACATTAAAGAATTTTTTTTTTTTACATTTGCTTTTTCTTTAATTTATACATAAGTTTCAAACTCAAAATTTTATTAAAACGCATTTCCTGATCTTCTAAATTTAGGAATTTCAGAGGGTCCCATTCGCGTTACGTTTTTTTTTTTTCCCGTTTTCAGCATTTATGTAATTTTATATTATTCTAGGAGAAAGCATTTGTTTATATGTCTGAATGTAATTTTTCAAAGATATAGATTGTTTTCATTACGAAACGGTTCCACAAAACAACTTGCCTCCTGCACCACCAGTAGTGCCCATAAAAACTCATGCAAGCGGCTTTTTCATATAGAACGATTCCATATTGCATTTGATATGTTAGTTTAGCATTTGGTATATAGTACGCCCTGGTAAAATGAGAGAAAATTAATTTTACGTCTCATAAAACATAAAACGGGGAGGAAAGGGGTTCTAGGCTCTGGTGTGTCTGTTACTTTTATCCTTACCGTAATTTCAGACAAAATGAGTTTGAGAACATTTACAAAATTTTCTTTTTCAGAGATTGAGAAATAAATAAGTCACGAAAGAGAATAATGAAAATTGAGTGGACTAGAAGAGCAAATTATTGGGTGGTCTCAGGCCCCATATAAATTAGCACCACTGGTATTAGATAACTTGTACTAGACAATGTTTATCAAATGAAACCACAGTCTAAAGAAGTTCTAAAAGGTTTAGTAAAATCCAGAAATAGCAAAAATAATCTAATTTGAAAGTACAAAATTAATCAGACGAAGGGATGTTTAGGGAGGCATACCATCCTAAAACAAAATATTTTCTTTCTTAAATGTTTATATGTCAGTTTTAATGTAAAAGAGCATCAAAGTGTGGAATCATGAACATAAAGGTCATTTATTTTAGATTTCCCTAATCAACAGAAAATCCTATAAGCTTAAGAATTTATATAATAATAATAAATTGAGAACTATAAAATTTTTTATATTGTAAAAGGCAAGATAAAAATGTGTTTTGTGCAGCTGGCATTAAAACTCTGAACAACAGGTTTATTAGTTTAAATTATACATAAATAAACCATATAATAATATAAGGGCCTCACAACCATAGTAGACTAAGTACATTTTGAAAAAAAAAATGAGATAGTCCATTTAGAAGGTGCTTAACATCTGTTTTATGCACTCCCCTCAGTGAACCAAGTCTTTTTTCACATACTTTATCATATATGTCATCAGTTTGCAGTCTTGGTTTACTGTGGAAGTGGAGAAAACAGACTTTATGCACCTTCTAAATAGACTATCTCATTTTTTTTTCAAAATGGACTTTGTCTGCTATGGTTGTGAGCCCCTCATATAATACAAAATAAATAACATATGGCTACAGTAATAAGCTTTATAACATTAAACGTTCTTTTAATTAGACACTGTTTTATTTTGGTAAAGATAATATAAAAAAGGAAGTATCAAAATTAGTTTAAAGTAAACAAAAAATTACGAGAGAGAACTTGAGTACTTGGATTAGTTTTTGCGAAAATTTCTTGTTCCATATCTCATACAAAAAAAGCTTTCTCATTTTTATAAGCATATATATTACATTTTTGAGAGAAACTTTTGTTGCATGTCAACAAACAAAAGGTTTCTTATCAGTATCAATTAATAGACGCCAGTTAAAATAACTATTTTGAGAGAATTTTTTGTTGCATATTTTACACACAAACGATTTTTGACAGAGTACGAATTAGTTTAAAATACCCTTATAAGAGAAATAAATCCTTGTTGAATATTTCACAAAACAAAAGGTTTTTCACGAGGATGAATTAACAGATGTTGGTTTAAATTACAACGAAAATAGAATTTCATGTTCCATGCCTCACACACAAAAGGTTTTTATCCATATGAAATGACAGATGCTTGTTTAACCTTTTCATTACCTGGGTCCACTTATGTGGACCTCTATTCATTTCCACATAAAAACTAAACTGTTTGACTTTTTTTACATTTTGACTTCATTTCTTAATAGGTAAATATTTTTTACTTTGAAAGCAAACTAATAAATGGCAAAATCTATGCTGATTTCCTCATAAAATAGACGTTATTTTCATCTGAGTTTGAAAAACGCTTTCAAGAGGTTGTGACCAAGAAATTGAGAAACGTTCATACTTATTTAACTTAAATCCTTTACAATAAATTTTTTGAGGATTTGTATATCATTCACTTGTTTAAAGGCCTTAAATTAGTGACTGTGTGAATTTGGGTTAGTGACAGTTGAATTGATATTTTAACGGAACTTGTAATTTTAGATCCCTATTTGTAAACCTAAATTACTAGTCCCCTAAAGTATCAATTTCCGAAAAGTTCTTTTTTCTGTCATCTATGATGTCATTTTGTTTGTTTAAAACCAATGAATGACTATTTGTAGTATTATTTTAGCTTTGGGAACGAAGAGGTTACATCACACTTAAGAGAGAATTGTTTGCTGCTATTCACAAAAGGTTTCTCACAAGTGTGAATTCGTCACAGAAAATGTTTCTCACTAGCATGAGAACGAATGTAAATATCATATTAGAGCAGTATGAATTAACAGATGCTCGAACTTTCTGAAAAAATGCCTCCATGTATATCTCACACAAAAGGTTTCGCACTACTATTAGTAAATGCTTGCTTAAATTGCTCTTTCGAAATAATTCCTTGCTGCTAACCAGCATGAATGAACCTGTTAACTTTTTTGAGAGAATTTCATATTTCGCACAATAAAGGTTTCTCACCACTATGAATTAACAGATGCTTGTTTAATAAATTCTTACGTAAGAAATTCTCGTTGCATATTTCGCAAACAAAAAATTTTTCACCTGTATGAATTAACAGATGCTGGTTTAAACTACTCTTTTGAGAGAATTTCTTGTTGCATGTCTCACACGCAAAAGGTTTCTCGCCAGTATGGATTAATAGATGCTTCTTTAAATCACCCGTGAAGGAGAATTTCTTGTTGCATAACTCGCACATAAAAAGTTTTTCACCAGTATGAATGACTAGATGTCTGCTTAAATGGCCTGTTTGAGAGAACTTCTTGTTGCATATTTCACATGCAAAAGGTTTCTCACCTGTATGAATTAACAGATGCCTGCTTAAATCACTTTTTTGAGAAAATTTTTTATTGCATAGTTTGCACGCAAAAGGTTTCTCACCTGTATGAATTAAGAGATGCTTGTTTAAATCACTTTTTGTAGAAAATTTCTTATTGCATACACCGCACACAAAAAGTTTCTCACCTGTATGAATTAAGAGATGCTTGTTAAAATCACTGTTTTGAGAAAACTTCTTATTGCATATCTCACACACAAAAGGTTTCTCTCCAGTATGAATTAAGTGATGCCTTTTTAATACAGCCTTACGAGAGAATTTCTTGTTGCATATTTCACATACAAAAGATTCCTCACACAGAAAAGGTTTCTTTCCAGTATGAATTAAGAGGTGCCTTTTTAATACAGCCTGACAAGAGAATTTTTTGTCGCATATTTCGCATACAAAAGATTTCTCATACAGAGAAGTTTTCTCTCCAGTATGAATTAAGAGATGCCTTTTTAATACAGCCTTACGAGAGAATTTCTTGTCGCATAATTCACAAACAAAAGATTTCTCACCAGTGTGCATTATCAGATGCTTGATCAAATTGCTCTTACAAGAGAATGTTTTGTTGCAAGTCTCACACACAAACAATTTTGATTTGCGCAAGTCAGAAGACTCTTTTACAAAAAGTTCTTGTAATGAAATGTTTGACTGCATATTTCACACTTTAGATATTGCTTATGATTATGATGTGCATCTGAAATAAATAGAATCGAGTTAATATATCATATTTTCATACTTAATAAAAACCTATTTATAAAAAGTTAACTCATGAGAATTTAAAAACAACATGGAAAACAGAATTCAAATAATAAAAACTTAACTTTTAATTTCTATCGTAGTACAGTAGGCTCCCTCAAAGCCGCACAACTTGGGACCAGAGGTTGCGCGGATTTTCAGTCATTCCTTTTGTTAACATTTTTAAACAGCTATTTGAATGTAATAATGCAATCGAAATTATAATGAATGCTTGGAATATAGTAAAATATTAAAATAATTAAGTAAAGTAATGAACGAAAATAATAAAAAGTAAGATAATTTAAAAAAAGGATAAAATTATTAAAAGTAAAAGTCAAGTAAAAAATAAATAATGTATAATTAAATATGCATAATAAAGATGAGATACATTTTTCTTGAACTATTCAATGAAATATTCCTTTAATTCACATCAAAATCATAAAGTAAGGAAGTTTAATTTCAGATTTAGTTAAGTCTTAATAACCAAAAAAGCTTGATTAATACGTACATATATTTGGTAAAAAGATTGTGATTTCCAGTGATATCAACAATATCCTGATTTTTTTTTTTGGAAAAAAAATTATACTTTCTTCATGAAAAACCATGAGTTTAGTTATATTTTCGAGAATTGCATATCAAAATGCACACAGAATAGAGATAGGAAAAACAGTTACTTTTTGTTGACAGGTTCCACCATTACACCACTAGCTTGGTAACATGTTACAATAACATAATATTTTTTTTTTACACCTTAATACCAGAGGCTAAAAATTTGTTGAAATTTGTTGAATTTTGTCTCTTTTAGGGTCTTTTTTTTAAAATTTAGGTCATTTTTATAGATTTTGGTTAAGTATTTGTAGGTAAAGAACATTTTTTGGACTTTTGGGTAATATTTTGTTTCTTTCAAATATTAATGTCTGAAAAATGATCTAAGCTCACATTTAAAACGTAGAGTTAAAATTTATAAAAATTCAAAACAAGTTTCTGAACTTCAGCAATGAACATAAAGACGCACTAAACAGAATTATATATTTATTTAAAAAGTTTAACATTAGAGCCTATATCCAACAAGATTCTTCGTGTATAATTACAGCATCCTACTTTCTTATTCCCACGCCATCTAAGTCTGAAGATATTTGTACATAAAATAATAGTACATTTTTTTCTTTTTAATAGCTTCTAGCATTCAAAACTCTCTAGGATTTAAGATATCCCCAATTGAAATGTCATTCAATGTCTAGAATAACTCTCAAATTTTTAAGGTGAAAATCCATATATTCAAGTAAATTTATAACTGTTATAAGTTCAACTGCCTAATAATTAGATTATTCGATAGATATCTCACACTTATTCCTAAAATGCACAACTCTCTCTCTCTGTATGTATATATTTTGAGTGTTCCTTAAGATGAGTGGTTATAAACATACCCCATTTGACATTAAAAATGTTTAAATATCTATAAAAAAAGACAAAATTCGATTAATTATATATATATATATATATATTTACTAGGGAGCTCTGCCCCCTGCAAGCTACGTTCGCCAAACCCCGTTCAGACACCTCAGAAGCACGCTAATTTGATCGGTTTTAAAAAGATTAGAGAAGATTGAATTGTAATGAAAAAACCTACAGCTATCTCCCTGTGAACGGGTTTCCATTCAATTCCCTTTGATTGCGAAAATTTAAGGCCGAATCAGTTGCTGTTAAGACATCCAATGGTTGTTTTCGTGTTTGATTAAAGAAGATCATTTAAACATTTGAAAAGAAGCTAAAATAAAATGAATTAAGAAAACCAAGGGTGGTGGTTCAATTTTTAATCACTTAATATTAATTCTTAAATGCCACATTGGCACCAGAATATTGGAATGAAAATTTTCCTTTTATTACGTAAGTGAACAAAAGCATTTTTGTATTTCGAAATTTGTTTGTAAATTCCGGTGCCATTTACTGATTTCAACATTTTACGAATAGAAGTACCCTGCCCCTGAAAGGGTTAAACGCATATTAATGTATTTATTATTTTAAATTTTTTTTTCTTTTAATATTCACGTGTAAATACAATTTTCAAGGCACAATTTTCAATATTTTCCTGCTTTTAACACGTACTCATATAATAATAATTTTTAAGTTTTTTTTCTGTTTTTAATAGTCACGTGTAAATAATTTTTTAATCGTTAGGAAATATTATTCTTTGCGCTGTTTTTAGAATTGAAAACAATCTCTATAATAACGGCCTAAGTCATGTGACTATTATACACAGTTCCGGGCGGATCCCTTCGTTTTTTATATTCCAGGCGGCCATTTTGGTACTTTAATGTTAGCCAGCCACATGGGATGTCGCCAAATATTATTCTATCGCCATCATTTCACCTATATTATAACAGTCCCAATCATGTAAGTGCCATAAACAATTACGGGCTGATCCCTTCGCTTTTTATATTCCAGGCGACTATTTTGGTACTTTAATGTTAGCCAGCCACAGTCAATAAGTCTCCAAATATTATTCTATCGCCATCATTTCACTTATATTATAATAGTCCAAGTCACGTAATTTCCATAAACAATTACGGACTGATCCCTTCGCTTTTCATAAGAAAGGTTTTACATTTTGATTAAAGAATCAAAATTATATTTTCGAATAAAACTACATAAAATTTGCCATGATCGCAAAGAATTCTTGGAACTTTTATATTAGCCGGGTGCAAATCTCGCCAATAGCTTTTTTTAACTCGCCAGTTAGCATTTTGTTTTATTTTTCGAGTGGTAAAATAAAACGGTACTACTTGGTTATCCCATCGACCAAAGTTCTATCGCCAGATTAAATGCCAATAATGGTTGATCGTAAATGTCACATTCACTTGACTGTAAGGAAGTTACACGTGGTTACGCCATCAAGTGATTTTTATTTCGACGTTTTATTTGTATTTTTATTAATGTTATATTAATTTATTTGTTCTTTCATTATTTAAAATAAAAATTCCATCAATTTGTATAATTTGGCGAAATTAATCGACGGGTTAACTAAGTAGTACCATTAAAACATTGCTTTGAATTTGAAATTAAATTTCATGATTTGTTGCATTGTTTAATCGCGTTTGGCGTGATTTTTTACGACAATTTGGCGAAAACTTCATTTTCGAATATCGGTTACATATGTATTTTTAAATTATTTTCTATTCTTTTTAAAATGAAATAACAATAAAGAAAAATTAATTAATATAATATACAGTGGACTCTCTCTATTCTGAACACGCATGGGACCAACCAAAAATGTTCAGATTATGGGGGTGTTCATTATAGAGGGAGACTGGGAAATGCATTACTACTACTACTGTGATTGAGTTTATAGACTGTATAGAATAGATAGCCATGCCAGTTACCGAGATGGACGTGCTGAATTTAGATTTCGCAACTAGTGCAATTTCAAACTAAATTCAGTCGAGCCTGTAATCTACCGTCTCTCTTTTTATTAAAAAAGTTTTACATAACATACATATATACAATATATTGCTTAAAAACAAAATCGGTACATTACTTAACAAAGTGTGTAATTTTAGTTTGTTTTTGCATTGTGTATGTTTGTACAGTGTACATGTTAGCCAGTTGATAAAAAGTGGAAAGACTTCCGGATGATGTTCAGCTGCATAGTTCAATAGGTCTTGAATCCCTTGGCCATATTGCTTGAAGGTAATCGTACTTCTTGTTTCATCTGTCTCTTCTGCTTTTGCTTCTTCTTTACTATCGTCTTCCTCTTCAACGATGTTGTTGTCGCTAACTGGAAGGCTTCTGTCAGCTTCGAGATAAGCTCCAGGTTCAATTTTAGTATGGACCATTTGGAGAATTGACCCCAAGTCACTCACAGCTGTTGCTTCTTATTCCTCTATTCTTAATTGCTCATTCTCACATTGGAAACCAGCTTTGTAGAAGCAGCTTTGGAAGGCGTAGGGTGTTATTTTATTCCAAGCTCTTTATATCCAATGGACATCATCCATGACGTTGACCTGCTTCATTAGTTTGGTTTCCTTCAGAAAATGGATTTGGTAGTGAGCTTTAAAGGTCTTGATTACTCCTTTTTTCGGTGGTTGAATTATATAAGTACAGTTCGGTAGTCAGGAACTTCAGGCTCTTGTTGCTCAGCTGCATGTCTGTGTGTGATCTGCCATTATCCACAAAAAGAATAATTTTTCGTCTTTCTCTCTTCATCATCTCGTTAATGACCTCCAACAATTGTAAGAAAATTGTGAATGTCATCATGGCTTTTCCATTTGATTTATAGTTCACAGGTGATGATGCAATTTTCACATTTTATAAACATTGTGGTTTCTCACTTTTTCCGATCACAAGTGGTTTGAATTTCTCACAAGTAAAACTGGCACAGAGCATGACGGCACGTCTTTCTTTTGACTTTCCATTTTCCGCCCACACCTTTCTCGCTTATTTCTGTTAGGGTTTTATTTTTTTACTCTAAAAAACAGACTGGTTTCATCAGCATTGAAAATGTCAGCGGCGTCGAAATCATTCGTTATATCCTAAAGATTTGTTTTCTTTTCTTCATCGATATTTATGTCGTATTTATGTCTGCTGCGTCACCAGTGATTATTGTGAATTCTATGTTATGACAACTTTTGAAGTGAGTCAACCATCCTTTTTATGCCTTGAGTTTCGTAATTTTCTCCTTTTCTGTAAAATTCAAAGCAATCTGCTTCAGCAAGGGTCTTGTACAAGAAGATTCTTCTTTCTCATTTGGCAAAAAACTTCCAGACGTGATTGTTTATATTCTTGTTTCTCATTTTCTTTTTGAAAATTCTACAATTTGAGGAAAATTCATTTGATTCGCTCAAAAATGATTAAAATTTCTTTCACTTTTTTGCTCATGGCGTTGCTTGCCCTACTGAAATTACAAACTCACACGCAATTTTCCTTTGACTTGCGTTTGATTTTAATTTTTAAACAACTTTGTATTTTTCCTGAAGCTTCAGTTCTTTCCGTTTTTCTACTTATTTCTAATACTATAGCTGCATAAGTGCAATGTTTCTTTCACTGCATCTGTAGAGAAACGGCGAACAAAAATTTACCATTGGGAGCAAAAGGAAGAAAGAAACAGAAGCAATAATCCTGCCCAAACAGGTGTGCAGAAAAGAAACCATAATCCTTTTTCAGCCACTACCTCTAATATCTGTTGACTCTTTATCTCTCACTGGTGTGGGGCCTTTTTGTTGCATAATCTCAGCTCGAGAGAGAGGGACTCGTGTGACATGGTTTTTACATTATTTTTTCTTGTATCCCTTTGCATAAAAATTGATTGTTTTGTTCATTTCATTTATCTGATTAACATGATTTACTTTTTGTGAAATGGCAACAGTTTTATATCTGGACTTTTTTGTTTATTAAAAATATAAGAATGTTCTGCACACAAGTCATATGTTTGTTGTTCAATAAATAAATAAGAATGTTCTTATTAGTTTAGATGTAGAGTACTTAAAGACGACCTGTTTGAAAAAAAAATTCTTTCAATTTATTTATTTTTTATAACATATGTTTTGTTAATTGAAGACTTTATCTCAATTATTCAAACAAATTGCAGCATCGAGTAGATGCATAATATCTAGCAATGATTTTGTCTGTTTGTTTTTTTTTAGGTGCGTTCGTAATTATATAAATACGTAGCACTTATAGTCGTCGTTCAGTCCGTCTGTCTGTCCGTCTGTCCACATATAACAGAGCAAAAACTACCCAACCGAATGATCTGAAATTTTTAATATATAATTGCTGCAAAATTTTGTCGAGCCATTTCCAATTTTATGAAAATCGGATGTATAGTTTAATTGCAGGGACAGTCAAAAGTTTTTCTTTACATTACGGCCAATGGGAAAAATTATTGCAAGTGAATTTTAATGATGTTACAGACTTCCGAATGGTCTGAAATTTTTAATATATAATTGCTGCAAAATTTTGTTGAGCCATTTCCAATTTTATGAAAATCGGATGCATAGTTTAATTACAGGAACACCCAAAAGTTTTCCGTTACATTACGGCCAATGGGAAAAAATTATAGCAAATGCATTTTAATGATTTTACAGCCTTCCGAATGGTCTGATATTTTTAATATATAATTGCTGCAAAATTTTGTTGAGCCATTTCCAATTTTATGAAAATCGGATGTATAGTTTAATTACAGGGACACCCAAAAGTTTTCCGTTACATTATGGCCAATGGGAAAAAATTATTGCAAATGCATTTTAATGATTTTACAGCCTTCCGAATGGTCTGAAATTTTAAATATATAATTACTGCAAAATTTTGTCGAGCCATTTCAAATTTTATGAAAATCGAATGTATAGTTTAATTACAGGGAGAGTCAAAAGTTTTCCGTTACATTACGGGGAATGGGGAAAAAATTATTGTAAGTGCATTTTAATAATGTTACAGACTATGCATTTATGAAGCGCAAAAAAATATACATTCAGTACAATATGGGGTGCAAAAAATAATTATAAAACTAGTTATAGTACGAACGCACCTCATTTGCCACGTTTGACGAGCAATTTTCAACTTGTTTTAAATCGAGTTTATCGAAATTTTTTATTCTTCTGCAACAATTTCTCGGAATTTCCATGATGGAGGAATTTCTAGAATTCTGATTGCAAACACACGTTCAGTTTACAGAGAGGCGGAATAGAATGAGGATCAAATGTAGTGTTCATAATAGTGGGGTGTTCACATTAGAGAGTGTTCAGAATACAGAGAGTTCATGCTATGTTATGTCTATGGAGTTTCGCCGGGACCGTCGGAATCTGTTCATAATACCGGGGTGTTCACATTAGAGAGTGTTCAGATAGAGAGAGTCCACTGTAATTAATTAATATAGAACAAAGCAATTTATATATATATTTTTTAATAAAAAGAAAATAAATGTAAATAAAAATTTATTAATAAATAAACAACAATAGCCGGGTTACTATGTCAGGCAAAATAACGCCATTTTGGCGCCAATTACGTACCCCGGTGCGTATATGACATCTGCGCCTAATATTTTTCTTTTCGTTTCTTTAAAAAAAAAGAAGTGAAAGCCATTAATTTTAAATGTTTCAGATTTAAATGAAAGTTTTGTATTAAATAAAATGATAATGAAATAAAAAAAAAAGCATTGCTCTTAGCATACATTTAAGGGAGGCCAAACTGGTCGCCAAATTAGTTTAAAATAATAACCTTTTCTAAAATATGAAAAAAAATATCAGTTATGATTAAAATTTGAGTTGCCATCATTAGAGAAAAGTATTTAAAATTAGAAAAAAAAATAATATTTCGAAAACTATTTCGAACTGAAAAATTCTAATACCAGTTTTGAGATCTGCGAACCAATACGGAATTTTGATATTAATTTCATCGCAAAGTATTCCATATTTTAGGAGAAATCGCCGTGAAACAGAATCAGTTGTTAAATCAGTCGTTTCATAGAATCGTTTCATAAATTCGTTTCATTAGGATTTCATATAGTATATAGGGTAGATAGCTTATAATATTATTTAGTCTCACTGTTTACATATCGCTCACCCGCAAGAAAATAGACACATTTTGCAAATATTCATTTTGAGTTTTTCCCCACTAACAAGTCTGTTATAAGTGGGTTTGACTACACAGTTTCATAAGTGTACCTATGCGGAAAATCCCTTTATTACGCCATATGTCCATTTATGACGACAGAAGAGGGGTGGATTGTGTCGGGAGGTAAAATTACCCAACCCTCCAAACCTCATCCCACGTCTTCATTTTTAAGGGTTTTATACTTTTATGCAAGTTTTCATTCCAGCATGCAGAACCAAGTGCTATAATTTCATGTTACAGTAAAACCATGCAAATCCCCCCCCCCCCCCTTTGCCTCTCCTGTGAAATTTACTTTGTCGACATGTGTTACTTTTCTTGTGAGTGAGCGATATATTAAAATAACAAAATTGCTCATACTAAAATAAATGTTTACTCTATGTATTCCCAAGCATTTTTTTTTTTGCATTTAAAAGTGTTTTTCGTTTTTATTGAACCACTTCAATATTTCATTTGTGTCACTTATCGAATAATGGTGCGATGCGATCAACTGTGTATTTTGACTTATCCGTTAACAACATCCAATAACATAATGGGATATAAAAAATAATTTAATAAAATCTTTTAAACCTAATTGGGTTTAAGGCAAAATTTTTTAATTAAAATATTCCACTCTCATGATATTTCCACTCATATGAACAAATAGTTTTTAAAACGCCGTCGCTTTCATAATTGACAAGAGTGATTATTATTTTTTCCAAATTGATTAAAGCATTTAAAAATTTTTTACAAATGCTCCTATAAAATAAGAATCTTATTGCTTTAGTAAAATTAATTCCAAGAAAAAAGTTTTCTAGCAGTCACAGTTATGACAAAAAGTACAATAAATAAATAAATAAATAGCTTTACCGCACCCGCACGTAGCATCAACAGACATATCCTTCAACACGCAATCGAAAAAATACTTTACCTCACATTAAAATATCCACACACCCCTCCCCCTCATCACCACCACAAAAGGAAGCGTCATACAAACTTACAAATTACCTGAAAATATCCCCAGCCACGAAAGCAAGCGCGAATCTAACTTACAAACGTAGAAAAACTTTTCCTTCCCTTTCGATAACGTTAAATTATCAGATTCTAATATTACCAGTCTAGATAAACCAGGGCCTGACTAGTAAGTTTCTGTGCCCAGGGCACTTTCAATTTTTCGTGCCTCCTTAGATTGGTTGATTTACTGATACTAGTTTTTTTTTTAACATGTTACACACTTATTCGAAATGTGTCAACTCAAAAAATTAAGTATTCCCCAAAATTGAAAAACGGTTCCAGGAATAAAAATAAAATATTTTTCCTATTATCTGTTTAAATGTGCTTTTAACCCTATACTGAGATATATTTTTGTCATTTCATTGTGTTAATATCTCAAATATCACATTTTTTTTCACTATTATGTTTTTTTATTGGAAATTTAGAAGAAATTCTGCCCCTCCTAGAAATTTTGTGCCCCCCCGGATGCACGTGCGATAGTCAGGGCCTGAGATAAACAATATATTCAAAGCAATAATATATTTTTTGAATAATATAACTGCTTCATAGCTATGTATTACAATTAACTATAATCTCTCAGAGAGGTGATTAATTTTTTTACGCATTCGACACTAAAAGAACCAGAGATATCACGTTGAAGCGAACATAATATTCATAGGCGTAACCAGCCTTTTGAACGGGAGGGGGGGAGGTGCCCAGACTTTTTAACCTGAATATGTTGAATAGAAACAATATCTTATATAATAAAACCTACTAAAACGGAACCCCATGAAACCGGTCGAATTTCCGTTTTAGACCGGTTTTCTACTTAGACTTCATGTGTGGTATTTCTTTTTAAAAGGGCTCAAATGCAATTTTTGTTTGCGTGAGGAGGTGTGAGAAGTGGTTCAAAACATCAAAACTAAATCTAATGGTAAAGAAAAAAAAAATATATATATATGTAAATCTCCTTGCAGCAGTGAAATAAGACAGTGACTAAGTATGGTCACAAGTGTAAAACCTTTTGGCACCCTAACTTCTTATAAAGATTAAAAAAGGCTTTTAATCATGCTGGAAACTTCTATAGGCACAGGGGCATTGCATGAGACCTAACATTATCTATGTCAAAATCTTGTAGATGAAATTTTGCCGGATGATAAATCTCAGACAATACATGCTGTACGCCAGTACATACCCATGATAGTTTTTCAGAATGTGACTCCATGACTTCTTAGGGATCGCCGGGGGTGGGGGCAAGAAATTTTGGAGGAAAGTGCATATAAATAATTATTATTATATTATAAATAATTACAATATTCATTAATAATTCATTTTTTACCTCAGAATGTGTCCAATGTATTAGGTAAAGCAGGTCATGATGTATACACTAAATTTTGTCAAGATGATAAAAATTATATTATCATGATGCGGCTGTAATAATAAAGATAGGTGCTTGTCTGTCTCTCGGTGTGTGAGTGTACGCGCGCTCGCTGAACTCTTAAAAAACAATGCAGTCCTCACAGCCGCAAGATTTGACAGGAAAGTGCCTGTTTGCCTGAAGTCATGCATATTGAAGAAGACAATTTCTGCAATTTTTCAATAAATTTTTTATGAGAATTTTTTCAAATTAGTAAAAAGGAATCCGATTTATATATTTTATCCAATAAACTTTGTCTCCTTTTCAATAAAGTTTTTTCGAGATTCTTACAGCGATTTTTCAATTTGTAACAATTCTTTAATGTGATTTTTAGAGGGGTTTTTTTTTCGCGTTCCTAAAAGGAATCCGTTTTAAATATTTTACCTAATTAGTTAATTTCGTTCTCCGCTGTTTTTAATCTTTTCTGAATTTTTAATGCGATTTTTAGCGGGGCCCTTTGCACTTTGAGGCGATTTTTTTACTTTTTTTGAAACACAAAAAACTCTCCGGTAATTTTGGAATTGCCGTGATAAAATTCGAATTGGAAGAATGTGAAATCAGTTCTTATATTAAAGCTGTAAATTTAATTTAACTCAAAATAAAAAAAAAATCGCGATAATTCAGGATTATTTGTTTCGAAACGGAAGTGGTCGTAGCTTGATCGGGGGTACATTGGGGAAGGCAGTCCCCCCCCACCCCAAATCCTAGATTTCTTTAATTCTATGTTCGTTTTTTAAAAAAAAGGAAACCAGCGAAACTCCACTAGTAATGAAGTTTTCTTTAAGGGGCAGAGTATGAAATAACGTGCGGGATTGCGCGATTTGTGCACAGAAAAAGAAAGTCCGCATAATAAAAAAATGCTGTGCAGTATTTCCGCCCTTAAAATTCTTTCACAGATCTGTGATTCTTCAGTGAGTATTTTAAAATTTTTTTGAAGTCCGCGATTTTTATTTCTTTCGTGGAAGTTCTCAAAATCATATCGTGACTCGGTCCTAGAAGAAATTGAGAATTTCTTCCGAAGATCGTGAAAAATATCGTGAATTTCGATAAAAGAGTGCAGAAAGAAATCGCGAATTTCGTGAAAGATTGCGTAAAAAAATCAGAAGTTTCGATAAATGATTGACAAGAAAGTATTGCCAATTTCGACAAAAAGTCGCTGAAAAGAGTAGAGAATTTTGATAATTGGTACGGAAAGATATCGAGAATTTTCCCGATCGGTCGCGCAAAACTATCGCGAATTTCGACAAACGACCCCTTTAAAAAATCAGTTTCGTGAATAGGTCGCCAAAAAAAAACCAAATTTCGTCAAAGGATCCCGGTGAAAACAAGAATTTCGTCAAAGGATCGCAGAAAGAAAATACGAATTTCGTCAAAGGATCGCAGAAAGAAAATACGAATTTCGTCAAAGGATCGCAGAAAGAAAATACGAATTTCGTCAAAAGATCGCGGAAAGAAAAAGCGAATTTCGTCAAAATATCGTGAAAAGAAAACACGAATTTCATCGAAGGAGGCTAAAGAAATCCCAATTTCGCCAAAATATCACCGTAAAAAATGCAAATTTCGTCAAAGGTTCGCGGTGAAAAGCACTAATTTTGTCAAAGGTTAGTGGTGAAAAGTACGGATTTCGACAAAAAATCCCATAGAAAGACGTGAATTTCGTGAAATGATTTGGGGGGAAATTGTAAATATCATGAAATGATCACAGAATAAAATCGCGAATTTCGGCAAAATTTACTGCACTGGGCTAAAAGATTGAAACCGAGTCATTTTCCTAGTTTCAAAAGAACTCCGCGAAACGAGCAGAAACTCAAAAAATCGCACAAAAATTTTTAGAGAAAAAAAATTACTATATTGACTTGAAAGACTGCAACCATATTCCTTTTACGAATGTCAAAATATGGTGGCGAAACTCGAAATTCAACCAGCTAACCAACTCCAGATTAATTTTAATTTTCTGCGCTATTATTTCTCATTTTCAAAAGAGGCAGGTTCTGTGCACGCCCACCTTTCCCTGGCTAATCGCATTTTACAATTACTGTTTCACATCTGCATCCCCTTTCAAATTTTTTTGTTTCTTTCTAGACTTTAGACTGCGAAATCAAAGAGACAAATAATTTCTGTTTTTATCCGCGTCAAGAACTTGAGTTAATTTCTCATGAAATTGCAGAAACATGCAATAGAAAGAACGGTGCTAAAAAAATCTCCCACAAAAAAGACGTCAAAGTGGGATTATAAAACCTCCTTTTTTGACTTACTATGACTAATACAGATTCTTGTAAATATTCTAGTTTTAAAAAAGATAAAGAACATAATTTAAAAAAAAAGAACGTGGAATTCTTTTTTTTTATCACAGTTCAAAACTTAGGTTGTTAGTTTTCTGAACTAAACTAATTGAACTCTGGTTTTACTTCTTTTTTATTTTGTAGATTTCGATTGTTTTAAATAATTTTGCTTGAGTCTGCGCAAGCGGGGGGGGGGGCACGGTCACCCAGGGCACCCCCCCCTGGTTACGCCTATGATATTTGAACATTTAACAGATGCATAAAATATTTGATACTAAGAGATAATTACAACTGATAGATAGTTTTTATTCCTAACAACAGAATGAGGAGAAAAGTTTGTCGGACGTCTCTATTATTGTTCGCGGGGGTGAAAAGTGATTGAGTAATGAATGAAATGAAAATACTTTTGGCTTTTCTTTTTTATAGATAGGATGCGGTTGAACGATACATGTTGGCTTTTCTTTTTCATACATAGGACGCAGTTGAACGTTTTTGGGGTTTTTTTAAGATAAAGTAGGATTTCTTTTGCAATAGTGGATTTTTTTCTTCGCTTTTTCTTAGAAGGTTATTAAGAGCTAAGAAAAAAGATTTCGCGATTTTATTTTCATCGCAATATAAAATTAAAATAAAGCAAATATATTTTCCTTTTTTTGTCTTATTTTCAGTTTTTCGCAAGGGAAATTGATAAAAAGTTATAAAATTAATAGGGTGTTTCTGATATTCTGTTACTAAAAAACAAACTTTAAAGCAATAACAGTGTTTTTTTAACTGTTATATTAAATAATGCCAACCTCTAATACAGAGTGATATAAAACTAAAAAATTTTGTAATTTTTTCCTTGCATCTGAACTGAAATTTTCATTGTTTACGTCTGTGATGATGTGCGGATTTTTGGCGTTTGTGGATTTTAGAGTTGCGGATTTAAAGTCTACTATACTACAAATTACAGTAGAATCCCTGTTTATCGGACACTCACGTGACAAGGGGCATGACAGATAAATTATTTATTTATTCGCCATAACTATAATTGTGGGCTTTTATTTCTTTTTCTTTCCTGTATTTTATTGAAAATCATATTTAAAATTATGTTTTAAAATATACTTGACATTAGATGAAGTCCTTTCGAATCCAAGTATCTCTAACAAATACACATCTCTTTCAAATTGTTATTTTTTCCCGTCATTATTTTTCCTATTTTCACAATCTATTCAAAGAAATGAATGATTTGCTCATTATGTAGATTAATAGTGAGGCAATGTCCCCAGAAAGACCAACGGAGTTAAATCAACGATAAGTAAAATTCTCTCATACTTTTCATGTATCGTGATCTCGGGTTTCATAGATTCCTGTGTTATTTGGAAAGTAAGGCCAATGTTATACGAGCGTCAGTTTTGGTACTCATGATTTCTGGATCAAAAACGATGCCTCAGCAACACGGGTGGTAATTCCGACAATCCTAGCATTCTTCCAGTTGATCTTTTTACTTCGTTAGCCTGGCTGAGTAAAAGTTGAATAGATTTCTGCATTGGGTCAGGTAACCAATTTTAATGGACCCAATCCATGGTTCAGGAATTACTTTATTTGCTTCAGTTTGGGATTTCACTCTAGTGCGTCTGGTTCCAAATAATCTGAATTTTCAAAAAATCTAGAATATTTTTCAGATGAGAAAAGAATATTTGAACATTAATAAGTATATATATATATATATATATATGTTAGATAATAAATGTATGGTTTAGGGTAAATAACATTTTAATGAATCTAGATTATATAAGATAAATGCAATATTTACACTTTAAAACTAAGGGGAATTTGGGGAAATAACTGACACTAGCCGACGCTACGGCCGTTATTGTCAAGAAGCTCCAGCGGGCGTCCCTCCTGTTCAAGAGCTAAAACAATTCTCTAATCTGTCATCTCAAATCGTTCCCAGGCCAGATTTATAAAAGTTATAACTGAGCAAATACTTACGGGGTAGGGCTTTACGTTACTAGATTTCCTGTGGGAACTTGCTGATGTGTCTCTTTGCTAGCACGAGTGTGCTTTGAGAACTCCAAAATCACAACTCACACTCGGCCATTCGACATGTGAACGACCTCGTTTCACATCTTACTCAATAGCAACAAGAATGCAAACAAACAAAACTAAAAAGAAAGATTCAATTTTGCAAAAGAAGAGAAAAACAATTAATCGACACGAAAAGCAAAAGAAATTGTTGTATGCTGGCATGATGTCGCCTACTTCAAGCAGACGTCATAAAAAAATTGCCAAAATTTTTCTCGTCTAGTTAAATTTTGTGTCAGTTAAAAAAAAGAAAAAAAATTACAAAATTTGTCCCGTCTGAACAAAATTTTGTCTCACCTAAACACACACAAAAAAATTCAAGATTTACTCCGTCTGAGCATAATTCTGACTCCTTGACAACATAAAATAATTACAAAATTTACCCAGTCTGAGCATAATTCTGCATCGTTCAAAAGAAAAAGTTTGCTTCGTCTGAGCAGAATATTAAATCGTCTACAAAGAAAAATAGAAACCAGAATTCGAAATTTACCCCGTCTGAGCATAATTTTGATTCATGTAACTGGAAGAGAAAGTAGAAAAAAATCGTAAAAGAAAATATTTTGTTTTGTGCTGGGTAACTATAGCCCGGAGAGACAGGAATGCTGATATCGGAAATGGAGGGGGTGCATAATAATAATATACTTTACTTATACATATAACATTTCAAAATATAAAAACATAGGGAACAAAACATTCAAATATATAAAAACATATACATAATAATAAAACAGTAATATTGCTGGCAACAGTTCTGGGTAGATATAGTCTGGGTAACAAAGTTTAGCTATTCACGAAACATAAAAAAAAAACACGTGCTGCGTATTATATATATATAACAAAAAGATTTGAGGTTGTAACAAAAGACACCGTTTTGCAGTCCGGAAAAATATTTCATGCAGAACGAAAAAAAACACAGTTTTGCAGTCCTGAAAATTTTTTTTATGCAAATCGAAAAAAATTACTGTTTTGCAGTCTGAGAAAAAGTTTTATGCAAAACTAAAAAAATAACTGTTTTGCAGTCCGAAAGAAAATATTTGCCATGTGAAAAAAACTCACAGCATGGGTTTCAAAAAACAGTTTTGAGCATATGTAGTATACAAAATCAATGACTTTCTCAAGATGATAAAAAGTATTTTCTAGTTTGTAAAAATAAAAAAAGAATAAAAATTCGCTTCGGCATAATGATGAAAATGCGAAGATAACAGAGCTCTGAAAATAATTAAAAAGTCACACTTGATATTGCAAAAAAACAAAACAAAGCTACAAACTAAGAGAGTTAAGAATGTCCTTTCATGCTGTATGTCACCAATAAAAAAATAAGTCTGTTAGCATGTCACTTATAGAGAAAAAAAAATCTTGAACAGAACTTCTACAAAAAAGCACTGAAATTCTGCTCTTTTAAAAAGAAAAAAATAAACAATTTTCTGGTATACTGTATAACTAAATAAAAATACACGATGCTGTTACACTGAGAAGAAATGATTTCTAATTGATAAGCAATGAAGAATCTCTATGCCCAGCTAATCACTTTTCTTTTTTTTCCCTAGTAGCGAAATTAGAGGGCGTGCGTGATAAATGAGAAAATAATTGGTCGCACATTGCATATAAAGTTATCTTGAGTATCCTGTAGTCGCTACTTGTAATCGAGAATGACTCAAGAGATCTGCATTTTTGATTAAGATCTGGCATTTTAACAAGTAAACATGCCAAAATAAGGA
Source organism: Maratus speciosus (assembly GCA_963932465.1). NCBI lineage: Eukaryota > Metazoa > Arthropoda > Arachnida > Araneae > Salticidae > Maratus > Maratus speciosus. The sequence continues at coordinate 636,189,867 of OZ010786.1, forward strand.
AACTGAGAAATGTTTGGAGAAAGTACACCAAAGTGAAAAAAGAATCTTGATCATGCGGTACTTTCGGGAATTTATTGGCCACTATAAGATTGCTGTTAACATGTGGAAAAAATCTGTCGTCTTTATTACGATCAATTGAAAACGAAAATACGTTTTGTACATTGTTGTCGGGAAAATTTTCAGCAGTAGTATAAGATTGCAGGCCCAGAGTACGTAATTTACTGGGTTCATTTGCAGTTTCGTTTTTCTAAGCGCAGGAAAAGAGAATATTTTCGCTAGTACTGACCGAAAGGATAGTGGGTGACGTCATTTCTCTATTAATACCGATGTTAAGAACTGAACTTGGTGAATCATTCTTATATGTTTCAAACTGCGAAGAAGACAGAGAATGGTTACTGACGTCAGAAGGAAAATGTGGCTCATCGGAGCTTTTATCGGTCTTAAAGCAAAAATTACTGCATACTGCATAGGTGTTGAAAGCACAAAGAAAGAATCTTGATAAATGTTATTAGTAAACTCTGTTTTTGCGACAAAATATTGAATTTGTTTTACAGTGGAGGTGTCAGGATCAAAAACTCTTATAGAGGAATTGGTTAAAGAGGGATCCCAAACGTATCTAAGCTTCTTTACTGGCGAAATTGAGGTTGCGTATAGGGTTCGCGTCGGCTGCAAAGTACCATTAGAATATTAGTAATATTCACTATGGGATGAAAGTTTAAAGTGAGGGGTACTTATAAGTACCGTCAGTAGATAAAGGGTTAAAATACAATATGCTGTATTTTTCGTCGATCCATGTATAGAATAGATAAGATATTAGCGACAGCAATTAATTGTAATTGATCATAATTATCTGTAATGCCTTTTAATTTATCTTTAAAATCATCGCTGTTTTCGGTGAAGGGAAATCCCTTAAACTTTAGTAAATTTGCTCTGTTTTCGCGATTCTTGTTGCAACCAAATGTTAGTTTATGCAACAATTTTATTTTGTCCGTTTTGACTAACTTCAGCTGATTTTTGATAAACTCTATTTCTTGTAACTCCATTTTAAGAAAAAGAAAGAAAGAAAAAACCCTAGACGACTTGCTTCTTAGTTAGGTATCCACATGACGATCAGGAGAAAAATAAATATACATGCATCCGAGAACTGAAGTCGATTTTTCGTAACACTTAATGATGACTATTTCGTAAAAATAAAAATGGAGAGGAAATTGAGTCACCCGATAAGATTAACAGGGGTCGCATTCTATAGGGAAATTTTTATTGTTCCTACCACTATTTTGAAATTAATATCTTCATTCTACCTTTGCGTAGTATAAGCTAAATAAAATGATCATGAAGATTATTGATTAATGGTTCTGGTAGGAAGAATAAAATCCCCCCTATAGAATGCGACCCCTGGATTAAAGATATCTATTTGCCAAATGAGACGAAATAATTCCTTCGAACAAACCAGAAAACCAAATGGCTCATTAGTAGATGAATCACAGCAGTAAACACTTCAGTTGATAAATCATCGGAATGAAACGGTTCTTGAATTTTTAAAAGTAGATCGATGGTGTCTAGGGGGAATTTTATTTTTACTTTCTTCTATCTTTACAAGAAAAAAGTATTGGATTCATGAAAATTTTCGAATTCCGGTTTTCGACGGATTTACACGTTTTAGGGGTCAGAGATTCCAAAAAACATGTTTTTACAAAATGTCTGTCTGTGACTCTGTGAGTCTGTCTGTCTGTCTGTGTGTATGTGACACAAATTTTGTGGGCGCTCTATCTCAAGAACTAATGCACGGAATTTAATAAAAATTCATATTCAGTGAGTCCCTAATACAAATTGATGCTGATTAGTTTTTGGTGTAAATCGCTCAACAGGTGGCGCTGCTATGCTGTATTTTTCACGATTTTCGCAATACCTCTATCTCAATAACTAATGCACGGATTTTGATCAAACTTCAGATTTAGTTAGTCCTTGATATGAATTGATGCTGATTACGTTTTGGTGTAAATCGTCCTACAGGTGGCGCTGTTATGATGAATTTTGTAGGATTTACACGATTTCCCCAATAGCTCTATCTTACGAACTAACGCACGGATTTTCATCAAACTTCCGATTCAGTTAGTCCATGATATGACTTGCTACTGATTATGTGTTGGTGTAAATCGCCCAGCAGGTGGCGGTTCTGTGCTGCCTTTTTCACGATTGCCTCAATAGCTCTATCTATAGAACTAATGGACGAATTTTCATCTAATTTCAGATTTAGTTGTATGTTGACACAAGTTGTTGTTAATTAGGTTTTGGTGTTAATCACCCAATAGGTGGCGGTGCTATGCAGGAATTTTCACGATTTTCGCTATAGCTCTATCTCAAAAACTAATGCACGGATTTTCTCCAAACTTCAGATTCAGTCAAACGCTGACATAAATTGTTGCTGATTAGGATTTGGTATAAATCATCTAATAGATGGCGCTGCTAGGCAGCATTTTGCTGGATTTAGACGATTTCAGCGATAGTCATATCTCAAGAACTAATGCACGGAATTTCATATCTTTAGAATCCTCATGAGATGCATAGATTGCCATTTAATTTTGGCAGTGTGATAGCGAATTTTGAAGTATTAACATGTATGAGATAGAAGAAAGTTTTGGGATTGGTACATCCGACTAGTTTAATTTGTTGCGAATTCAACGGCTAGGCCCACATATTAGATAATAAATCTATGGTTTAGGGTAAATAATATTTTAATGAATCTAAATTATATAAGATAAATGCAATATTTACACTTTAAAATTAAGGGGGATTTGGGGAAATAACATACACTAGCCGACAATACGTCAATAGTGCGTCCTTCCCGTTCAAGAGCTAAAACAATGGACCATATTCTCCCCTTGGGTTCGAGGCTACAAAAATTCGTCTGCTTGGGAATAACATTCATAACCACGCTATTGAAAAGCATTGTGTTTAGAAAATTTATGCTTATATTTTACTTTATACGGAGTTTTAGACCTTTTCAGAGGCAGGTATGGGTTATATATGAATTCTTTTCTCTATTTTAAAGTAATGGCATGCATATTTTTCATTTTATTTATAAAATAAATTTTTTTAATTTTAATTAATACCTATATATGGATTTTAATTGATATGTATATAAGTATTGATCGAAAATAATTCGTACAAAATAAATCTGCAGTATTTTACGCATGCATTTACCTGTATTTCTGCTGAATAAAATGAGGCAATAAGGTAAACAAACGCGCCAGCCGCTATTTTTACACCACGTAATTCCCACTGTGACGTCACGAGAATACTGTCCATTCTCTACTCTGTCATCTCAAATCTTTCCCAGGCGAGATTTATAAAAGTTATAACTCAGCAAATACTCACTGAGTTGGGCTTTACGTCACTAGATTTACTGTGGGAACTTGCTGATGTGCCTTGTTGCTAGCACGAGAGTGCTTCGAGAACTCCAAAACTACAACTCACATATACGTGGTGATATGAAAAACTATCTTTCTGTAATTGTATTAATATTGAATAACTTTTCTTAGATTTCTGGTGTGGATTGAAATGTGTTGGATTGGGTTCGGGTTTCCTGTTGAACAAATTTATTTTGTAGAGGTCGGGTTGACTTTAAATATAATTTTCTGGTTTTGTAGTATAAAACTCGATATGCACGGACTCTAAATCGGACCCAATTTTTACAAAAATGTTGATTTTTCTTAAATAACACTGTCTTGCAATTAAAAGCTTTTGAAAGAATATTATGTACAGTCGGCCCAAGAAAAGGAACATACATAATCCATATTTTAATAAAATTACGGAAAAATAATCTACAAATTTATCTTTTCTTTTAAAAAGCAGATACGTTAAAATTCTCCGATTTTTCTCCGATATTTGCAGGTTAGTTTAAAATAACGAAACTTTCATAGATAATTTCTTCTACAACATTACTCTGATACATACATTAAGTAAAAGTGGATCTTTAAAAAAAATCACACTACAAGGTATGTAAACAGCAAGCATTTACAGTAAGTCTTTTTTGTAAGAAATTATCAATTTATTCAAATTACTGTAGTCAATAAAACCCCCCTTAATATTGCACACATATTGTACTTGCTAGCAGAACGATCTGGCTTTGCCCATGTTAAAAATGAATGCCTTCCTGTAAAATAAATAAATAAAAATGCAATAATACGGCAATCAAATTAAGGAAGCTTTCTGCATTCTGACACATAAATAAATCACATGACACATAAAAGACAATAAGAAAAAAATGATGTTACTTTGACGCTATCATAAGAAAATCTGTCAACTTTATAAATAACGTGTGTTTTCTTTAGTGTATATAACAAAACTTCAGAGCACACGTACAAAATTATTTTACAGCTGTGTATAATATATGACCCACTCACAAAACACTTGTCAAGTGGCACTTATCCCTTTAAAAATATGGAACACCTAAGGAGAGGGGTCAGTGTACCGCGATCTGGATGGTTTACATAAAAACAGACATCTCTATAATTTAATAATTAAATAAAAATATTTTAAATTTGATTTAAGTATTTTTAATAAAATGTTACACATCTTGTTAAAGCTAAAAAAAGGATGAGTATTACACTGTACAGAAATTTTCTATTAAAGTTAGGTCAATGTAGCGCTGTCAACCAAAGTAACATTCCTATATGTGTGGCGTTTACAATATTTTTATGTTTATTGAAGCCAATTTTGAGGAGTGCAGCGCTTACAATTGGTTCAGCGTTTCATCATAAAATAAGGTATACGACAAACACAAATTTTTGTTTAAGAAGCACACATTTAAAAGTAAAGTGATTTTGCTGGTACTCTTTGACCAAACAGCAAAAAAATCATGATTTATGCTTCAAATTGAAAACTAAAACATTTTAAATGTACAGTCGTGGAAAAAAAAGTAAACACCCCTTACTAACTCTGCAAAAAATTATCGTAGAAGAAAGTTACTGGTATCTCACGATTGGTAATAAAGTCTACTTTTAAATGATGTACATAAAATTTGCTTAGGGGTCCATCATCTACATAATAAAACGAACCATAACTTTGTTTTTTTTCAAAGCAGTACACAATTCTGACAGTATAAATGAACTGTAAACCCTTCAAATAGTCTAAAAACAAATTTTTATGCAATTCGTAAGGTAAGTTTCCAAGAAATTAATTATTTTAAAACAAGCGTATTTTAGGGACTGTATCCAAATTGAAGTTCGGTACTCTATTGCTGACCGAGAGAACACCCTTCTTGATTAAGGCATCTTAAGCGCCACTCAAGCAGTCATTGAAGACCGTTAGATTAAAGGATAGCATAAGAAAGTTCAAAATATCTAGTCACTTCGTTCATAGACGGCTCCTTAAACCATCTTTTTTTTCCATTTTTTAAGCATAATTTGAAAACAACTTGGAAGAAAAATATGAAATTTTAGATTTCCATAAAATAGGACAATAACCTCCTGAGACCTGGCATCCATTTAAATGGATGTTTTACTTTCTCCTTCTATTGCGTTAAATTTCATTGTAGCAGTCTAAAACCAGTTTGGCAAGGTAATGCATGAATCAAAAATCAACATTCAGCTTTTGGATTTTGGCAACGGTAACTATTTTGTTTACAAATTGGCGTAATAAATGAGTCAAGTTGGAATTCTAAGTTCTGCTGGTAAGTTTCGTTTTTATGTTATTTTAATTTGTTTAAACTATTTTTTTTGCAATTTTAATTACAGATGTTAATACTTGCCTTGTGTTCTTTATAATAAATTCTATTCTTTCCCATACTTTTAGCATTTTTAAAATTATTTTAAAGCGAGTTATGGCCTGAACATCCATTTAGATGGATGTGCTGTAGAACAAAATTAAAAAATCGAAATTTATTAATTTCTTTAAAAACATCATTTTTGATGCTTATTTGTTGAAAAAAACTCATATTAAAAGAAATATATGCATTATATTTTGCTTGGGTCTCAGGAGGTTATATCTAACTCCATCAAAAAAATTGTAGGTTGCAATTCATAATTTTTTCGAATATTAATTTCATAATTCATATCATTAAATTATAAAAATCGCAAATTCAACATATTTATGTTTAGGTATTTTAGTATTATTCCTACACAAAAAAAGTAGCACATTAGGAGTGTAATTTCAGGAGATATTAATAAAAATATGAAAATGTAATTTAACATTAGAAGCACTAAATTTTGAATGCTTAAAATTCAAAAACTGATCACTCAAATGACTCGAAATTTGTGGTCTAGGCATAGCTTGAACCGAAAATTTGAAATATCTTGTTAAAATTGAGTATTACCATTGAAAAAAATCAAAGTTGTGGTTCATTTTAATAAGTAGATGCCCCCCTAAGCAAATTCTACATACATCATTTAAAAGTAGATTTTATTTCCAATCGTTGGGTACCAGTAACTTTCTTCTACGATAATTTGTTGAGGAGTTAGTAAGGGTGTTTACTTTTTTTTCCCACGACAGTACAATCTTTTGAATAATGCATTACGCTTTCTGCCTGGAATCGGATGTTCGGAGCGCTTTTAAAAAAATACAATATTGAATGAATACAACCTTTTAGTTCAATTGCACTACAAAATAAAGAAAAAACAAAAATTCCTAGAAATATCGTAATAAGATTTTAAAAAATTGAGGAGTTTTGCTATTTTTTTTTTCTTTTTTTCTTTCTTTTTTTTTTTTTTTTTTTTGCAAATTTTCATGCTTACGCTAGACATTGTACACTAAATTCAACTAAATATATTTAAATTTTCTTTGTATTAAATACTACTATTACACTTACATGTGCATTGAACTACCAGTTTTACAATATTTTCAATATTAACTTAAATATTTTTAAAAATACATATTTTTTATTAAAAATTACTACTTTTTTACATTTGAGTACTTATAAAACAATTGTATTATTCCATAGAGCTTAGATTCTAGTTCAGAACATAGTGAGCCATATGGAAAACATTTTGACAAAATATCACTGAAATATGTTTCAAACATTTTATGTAATGAAGTTAATTGAGGCGTTGACATGGGAAAGGCAGTAAGTCACCGTTGCCAGTGGGCTACTTTTTAAAAATTCAGATTTCTTGATTGGCACCACTTTTCTGAAATGATAAAATTCCCCTTCTTATCGCCTTAATTAATATGTCATTAAATAAGACGAATTTTATCATTTCAGAAAAGTGGTGCCAATCAAGAAATCTGAATATAAAAAAGTAGCCTACTGCAACAGTGACTTACTCCCTTTCCCATGTCAACGCCTCAATTGTACATGGAAATAAGGGAAAATTTGATTTTCCAGAAATCACATTTAAAGATTTTTTATCTGTAAAATTAATCTAGAAGTGTCAATTAAGGTTTATAAGTGTTTTTATGTAAAAAAAGTAACAAAATCATGCATAGAAACACTGTTTACATTTCTCCTAGCCTTCTTGCTCACTTCCGGTATTTGACTCATTATTACTTGATGTTTATTAAATTGGCCATAACTCATCTTTAATACTAAATGTAGGAATAAAATTAGATCAGTTTCGCAACCTCTTTCAAATAAAACAAGTAATATAAAAATTTTGTTCTTAAAGTCAATTCCTACTTAGATCATCAAAGAAAAATTCAATAGAATCCCTTAAGCTAATATTAGTTTTTGTTGCATTAAAATATCTCAATTTGTTGATTTTCTATAAGCAAGTAGGTTTACAATGGAAATCTATGGGAATTTCGTGAAATATTAGAGATATCGCCAAGTTGGCGACTCATTTTGGTCGCCAAATTTGGCGATATATCGTCCAGTTGGCGACAAACTTGGCGGTATTTGGCGACAGAACAGTGTTCCCCCTATGGTAACCCCTTATTGAAAATACTTTCATTGATCTGCAATAACCAATGGCCGCCATTTTGTTTCCCATGCAAAACTAAAATTATTTAATTAAAATTTAATTAATGTATTATTAATATTTGAAAAATCTGTATTAACATCAAGTGTCATCCAGTACAAGTTAAAAAAAAAATTATTTCACTTTGATAGGATGAATAATGAGTATTTTATTAACGATTGAAAATTTGAACAAGATAAATAAATATAGGGAGAGTGTGAGCTAATAGTAGGAATTGAATAACAAAAAGAAATTTCAAAAATTTTCACTAAAAAGGCCATTTCCATGTAGGAACATTAATGGGGAAATGGGCGTTTTTATTTCAGGTTTAAGGAAAAATACAGTAGACTCCCTCAAATCTGCACATCGACATCACCGCAGATGTAAACAATGAAACTTTCAGTTCAGATGTACGGACAAAAATACAGACTTTTTTATTTTTACATCATTCCATATGTATTTTAACATGTAATTATTGTTAATATGACTGAACTGATGCTTTTTCATGAAGGAAGCATAAATTTATTTCTGAAAAAATTCAAAATATTGCTGATATCACTGGTAATGGGTAATCGCAAGCTTTTTACCAAATAAGCTCATTTGGTTATTAAGTCTGGCTAAACCTAAAATAAAATTTCCTTATTTTATTATTTTGGTGTGAGTTAGTAGGGTACATTTATGAGGCAAGTTTCATTGAATAATTCAAGATTATCTCATCTTTATTATGCATATTTAATTACAGATTATTGATTATTTGCTTGACATTTACTTATAATAATTTAATAATTCTTAAAATCATCTTATTTTTTATTATTTTAGTTTATTACTTTACTTAATTATTTTAATATTTTACTTTACTGTAAGCATTCATTATAATTTTGATTGTATTATTACATCAAATTACTGTTTAAAAATGTAAACAAAGCAATGATCAGAAATCTGCAAAATTTTAAAATCTGCACAACCTCTGCCCCCAATCTGTGTGGATTTGAGGTAGTCTACTGTATACTGAGTTAACTTGGACAAGGGACATTTACAGTTTTCGCGCTAGAATTATAAAAAATATTTTCACAGGTGTGTTTTCGATGACATTTAAGTATTATTAAAACTAATTTACAAACCGACCCCGTAGTGCCTTTTTTCCAAAAAAAAAAAATAAATAAATAAAATAATAATAATAAAAAAATAGAAAAGTGCCCAGCAAAACCGATGGCATTGAGCTCACAGGCTCTTCGCACTAATTGTATAGTATACTCTTATTTTAAAGAATAATGCCCCTCAAAATATGAGTGAAGGGGGATTAGCCCCCTTTATCCTTAACCAATGAATCCCCAAAACTAATCAGGGAAGCTCCTTAACATAATAAACCGGTATACCAAATTTGGAGCAAATCGAATAATTCTGCATGAAAAACCCATTTATCTAAATTAAGGGGGTGGACTAATCCCCCCTTTTCCCCCTTTATCCTTAACCAATGAACCCCCAAAACTAATCAGGGAAGTTCCTTAACATAATAAACCAGTATACCAACTTCGGGGCAAGTCGAATAATTCAGCATGAAAAACCCATTTATATGAATTAAGGGGAGGGTGGACTAACCCCCCTTTATCCTTAACCAATGAACCCCCAAAACTAATCAGGGAAGTTCCTTAACATAATAAGCCGGTATACCAACTTCGGAGCAAATCGAATAATTCTGCATGAAAAACCCATTTATCTGAATTAAGGGGGGTGGACTAAGCCCCCTTTATCCTTAACCAACGAACAACCCCAAAACTAATCAGGGAAGTTCCTTAACATAATAAGCCGGTATACCAAATTCGGAGCAAATCGAATAATTCTGCATGAAAAACCCATTTATCTGAATTAAGGTGGGGGGGGGGGTTGGACTAACCCCCCTTTTCCCCCTTTATTCTTAACCAATGAACCCCCAAAACTAATCAGGGAAGCGCCTTATCAGAACGAAACTAGAAAAAAAATTGAAGCAAATAGGATGTTTCTATCAAGAGTTATCGCGTTACGTACGTACATACAGAACCGGCGGGCACATAAGCTCTCAGGCTTTGATAGCCTGTGAGCTAAAAAAGCAGGAAAATAGGAGGGAAAAATCGATAAAATAGGAAAAATTTGTTTTAAAAAATAGGAATAAACATATTGAAAGGAATAAAAAAAAAATACATTTATGATAATTAATTGAAATATAAAAAGTAACAAAATTTTTCTTTAAGTGTTAAGTCAATCTACAATTATAAGAAAAGAAGCTTGCATGTATGTCTGTGTTCTGTTCTGAAGAGACCACTACATTCAGAGCTGTGAAATTTTGCAATAAGGGACTCCTATATTTGATGTAATGCACCCTGAAGCCCGATTTTGGATTTTTCATTAGATTTTTATCAAACTTAATTTTACGCAGTTGCGTTTTCAACATCAGTGTGACGAAATTAATATTGTTTCCGCGGCACTTGCACGAAAATCGCTTTTGTTCCGTGGCTTTTAGACGTATTTTCAGTGTTACTTTCTGCGGCCCTTTCCCGAAAATCCCGTCTTTTCCGGGAACCCTTGGCAAAATTATCGTTTTTTCCGCGATCTTTTGGCAAAATTTACGTCTTTTCCGCGATGCTTTGACGAAATGTCTTTTCCGCGATCGTTTTACGAGATTCGCGTCTTTTCCCTGATGCTTTGACGAAATTAGTCTTTCCCGAGATCATTTTACGAGATGCGCGTCTTTTCCAAGATCGTTTGACGAAATTCGCGTTTTTCTGAATCCTTTGACGAGATTTGCATTTTTCCGCAATCCTGTGCCGAAATTTGAGTTTTTTCCGCGACATTTGTTCTTTTCTCGCTATCGTTTGACGAAATTCGCGTTTCTTCGGTGATCCTTTGATGAAATTTGTTTCTTTGGCTGTCCTTTGACGAAATTCCAATTTTTTTCTGCAAACCTCGGATGAAATTGACATTTTTTTTTTCGAACAAGTGACAAAATTTATTTTTTTTTGGCGTTCATTTGTCGAATTTCGCGGTATTTTTTTATGTCCAAATTTTCGGACTGATAACCGATTTTTCAAAATGTTCGGAACCGAATGACTTAAATTTTTGGAAAATTCGGAACCGAATCACTCCTGTGACGTAATAATGACGACAGATCGTTGGACGTAAAAATTAAAGCAGCCTGTTTTACGGCCGAAAAATAGGAGAAAACAGGAAAAAACAAGAAAAAAGGCAAGTGACCTAAAAAATAGGAGAAAGTAGGAAAAATAGGAGCTCTGAGAGGTCTGTACGAATTACGATAAAGGAATTTCTCTGTCAGCCTGCCACAGGTGATAAATTGCCAAATATTCTGTATATACAATTAGAATTATATACGAGTTACAACAAACAATACATTTAATTATGAGTCAAACCATGCTCACCAAAATAAACTAACAGGATGTGAAACTGAAACAACGAAATATTTTCAGCATTAAAAATTATAAAATATAAATAAAAAATAAGAATGATATATATTTAAACAAAATTCTATAATTAATAGTTTCATATTTTTAAAATTATGATTATACATTGAGAAATCAATTTAGAAATCATGAAAACATTAATAATGTAGTTTAAATAATGTTTAATTTTTTTCTGTGCTGTAAAAAAAAAAAAAAAAAAAAAAAAAAACAGATAAAAAATTACATATTTGTAATAAATTCAATTGCATGCATATTCTCCAAAGCATAAAATTATCCTGTCTCGTTGGTTAATCTATGATGCATTAATTTTCAATGTTAGTTATTTACACAATGAATCTAACAGGCTCAATTATATGTATATATATTTATATGAATTGTTGGTAATATAACATTTATTCATAAATATATATAAAGGATATTATAGACCGAGAGGCAGTTGCACAAACCATCACCTCATTGAGTTGACAGCTGAAATTCCAGGATTAGACAGAACTTGATTAGCATATTAAAATGCAACGGGTCTGCCAAGTCCTATCTTGGTGGAAAACACCTGCGAACCCAATTTTAGTAGTTGACTGATAGGTTTATGTTTTCCTGATTTTCCTCCTCCTTTCATACCTTTGGGTGTAGGAAAACACAATCACAAGCCTACCATTCAATAACAATAATAGGGTCTGCAGTGTGTTTTCCACCAAGATATGACTTGGCAGACCCGTTGCATTTTAATATGCTAATCAAGTTCTGTCTAATCCTGTAATTACAGCCACCAAATCGATGAGGTGATGGTTTGTACAGCTATTAGTAATTGTCAGTAAACAGGGTTGGTCAGCATTTACCGCCTGATGGTTTTTACCATCTTTGGAAAAACATGTTTTTGAAAAAACTTATTAGTTTGACAGTTTTTGCCACTTTTATGAAAATTTATCAGTTAATTTTTCATTTTTCCAGGTATGAAAGTTAATAATCAATATAAATATCCACCTAATTTAGTTTCTGATTAGGTTAGTAAAAGAATGCTATACGAGAACACTGGTTTTTAAGGAATATAAAAAGGTCCGGTAAACTTTCATCCATGTTTTCTTCCTACAAGAATTCAAAATTTTAAATATATTATTGTATATTTATCATATAACTGTTATTATGAGAATTTGCATTAGAATATTTATTATATTTGTCTTAATGGTGACTAATTTACTAATTTTTACTTAATGGAAAATTACAAGTACACTTTCACAGGGTCGGTCTGGGTCAGTGTAAAGGGCGCAGACCTTGGATTTTCAGAGGGCGCAAAAATTTTAGCGAATCAAGTCAATTTTACTTGCTTGTGTTGTATCTGGTTTGACGAGGTTTAACACACTCGCATAGCACCAAGTAAATGATAATGGCTTAAATTATATCTCTAACTCTGGATAGAAGACTTCACTATATTCTTCGTGCATGTTTAAAGCTCCATCAATCCTACACAAGCAATTCCTACTAAGCAATTTTGTAAAACAAATCATATAACATCTAAAACTCCAGCAAGTTGAACACAGATTACCTTGTAGTAGATTACTGATATCAAGACTAGAGCTTTCTCATTTTCTTCTTCTACCTGTAGACACCTTGCAGAAAAAAAAGTGATCACCCCTAGCAATTTTCTTGAAAATGACTGTATAAAAAAGTCATAGGATACCAATTGATTTGGAATAATATTTACTATTAAATGCTTTTCATAAATTTTGCTTTGGAGGCTGTCTACATATAAAAAAATACACGAACGTTTATTTTTCAAATGGTAACATCCACTTTTGACACCCTATTTGAGTTCCTTTCTAGCCAGGAGAAAGATATAGTTTATATGCTTTACTTAATACTTAATACATTTATAAAACAAAATGTGTTAGGGGTTTATCCCTAAATTTCGGAAAATAAATTGAAGATCTTACAAGAAAAAGTACCAAAATCTCTCAATTAGTCACCAGTAAAATTTTACAAGTATTATAAATTTATTAAAAACTTATTTTACATCAAAGAAAATCCTACAAAATATTTCTGGTAAGTTTTTACGATTTTTTTCTGTGGTACCTTTGATAGCGGAATACGACCGCCTTAAATTATGGAAAAGGAAAATTTTCTCCATATCTCGAAAATTAATTATTCAAATAAGCTGTACACATCGATGTTTTAACAATTGTGGTTTGTTCCTTATATATATTTTTTAATATGACTTTAATAATAGCTTTCTAACTAAGAAAAATGTTTGAATAGAAAAAAAAGTCTGAAATAAGTTTGGGAATCTGTATAACTTTAATTAATTAATAAATCTGCATCTGTATCTGTATAATTAATTAATTAATCTGTATATCTTTAATTAATTAATAAAAAATCAATCAAATAATTTTTATGAAGATAAAAATTAAGTTTCTCAAATGGATTTAGCTTTACACCATACTCAAATTTAAACTCTTCTAACCCCATCAAGATTTAAGATAATGCATATAAAATATGCCTTTTTCCGGGCTGTCTCGATCCAAGAAACTCAAATAAGGTGTCAAAAATGAGTGTTATTGTTTGAAATTTCAAAGTTGGTACAATTCTTAATAAGTAGATGACTTCAGAAACATATTTTATACATAACAATAACTAGTAGATATTATTTCCAGTCGATTGGTACCTACATATTTTTTTACGATTATTTTTAGCAGAATTAGTTAGGAGTAAACACATTTTTTTTCTGATCACCATTGATGCACTGAGGTTCTTTAGAAAAGCTAACAAGTTTTTTCGCACCAGGCGCCAAATAGAGTTGTCGCGGTGCTGCTAAGGGCTTAATGTAATATGAATTAGCTATCAAGTTAGTTAAAAATCTCATAAATTTAATTTCTGTTGCAATCTGAGAACAACTACTTTTTATTTATTACTGTTTTATTACTATTAATATTATTAACTAAGTAGCATTTTTAAATGTGGTATCTGCAGGTATCTCCTTCAACACACACAAGAAACATTCAGTGTGTAAACTTCGTTTATAAAACATTTATGTTTAAAACAAAAATATACTCTCCGTGTGGCAATAGAAATTTTGAAAACTAAATCTCATGCTTCTTTTGTTCTTTTATAAAACTACCACATATTACAGGGTATTGGAATGCTGAAATATAGGGCTATTTGCATAGGCGTAGCGTCGGGGGGGCACGGGGGGGCACGTGCCCCCCCAACCTTCTGTACCCCGGGCGCCAGAACAGAAAGCTTAGGGGGCGCCAACTGAAGATTTTTTTTGGTCTTTACATACAAAAATGTATAATGTATATGTACGTATATCGAATTCGCATAAAAATGTCTCACAGCCGGAAAATCCAAAAGGAAAACTGAACCAAATGCATTAAAATTTACAAATATATAAAAAGATTCATCTATAACAGAAGACTGCAAATGGATTAGAAAAAAGAACTGTTCTCCAATTCCAAATGTAACACCTTCTATCATTTAAATCCCTTCCTGTGTCACAAGAATCACTAACATATTCCAAGGTCAGTCTCCACCCCTATCTTCTGTGTGAAACTGACCCTCACCGATAATTTCCAAACGCCAACCAATTTCCTTGGGAGGGGGAGTGCAGAGGGGCATATGCCCCGGACACCAGAACGAAATGCGAAGGGGGCGCCAAATGAAGATTTTGTTTGACTCTGACTTTTCTGATGAAAAGATTCCATGAAGGCTGTTCTATTTTTTTTTATCTCTCTCCCTGAGCAGCTTTGAACTTTCTTTTTTCTCGTCTTGCTTTGGGCGAGGTCGAGCGACTGTCCGGGACAATAAAAACAAACGAGAGAAGGAGTCAGGGCGAAACTAAGGGGGGGGGGGGTGTGGCATGTGCCCTGGGCGCCACGCGAAGGGGGCGCCAGATGAAAATCTGTTTTGCCGTTTTATGCAATATACAGGGTGATTCATAAAAGATGGGCAGAACTTTAAGGGGTTATAGTACACTTAAAGACAAATAATATTAAATAAGAGACTAAGGGTCCCAGACGTATTCCCAAGGAGATAGGGGGCATTAAAGTTTAGGGTCCGAAATTTCAAATGATTATAAAACATGGAAAAATTGGTCGATTCGTTTGCGGTTTTTGCAAAAAATTTTCTTTATGCCAGTATTTTCTTGAAATAAAATTTTAAAGTTCAATTTCAAAAAATGCCGATAGGGGGCGCTTTAGACTTTGGAGTAACAAACAACTATTTTTTAACGTTATTTTTCGTATTTCTTTAAATGATTTCGAAAGCTTAGACTTAAACTTAAATTTTGATCTAAAAATCTGAGTCTTAACGAGTAGTTAAGTAGCATAAACTGAAATTTGAAATTTGAAACCCTTCTCCCCCCAGAACAAAAATCAGTTATTCCCGATCTTTGTGTCGTAGATTAGGCTCTAACTACTGCCGCGTTTTGCTAAAATTATTCTTTATGTCAGTATTTTCTTGAAAATAAATTTTAAAGAAAATTTTCAAAAAATTCCGATAGAGGGCGCTTTAGACTTTGGAGTAACGAACAACTATTTTATACCGTTATTTTTTGTGTCTCATTAAATGCTTTCTAAAGCTTAGACTTAAACTTAAATTTTCAGCTCAAAATCTGAATCGCTGAGCGTGGTTCAGTAGCGAGGGGAGGGGGTTCAAATTTCAACTTCTGAACATAGTTCAGTTTGCACTACTTAACCATGCCCAACGATTCTGTGCTGTGATACGAGGCAAAAATACAACTTTCGTCAAGGACTGCATAGTCGGAATTCACTCATAAAGGCACTGGCACAGTTGGAAACGTCGCTCATGCAAACGTTAAAGCTCCATTCCTGACGCTAGTCACCGGGTGAAGAAGGAAACAAAGTATGCAAATGTCAAATGGGGAAGAAGAAGAACACGTATGCAAAATTTCGACACGATTCAGGCATAAAAACCACTGAACGGTGAGTCAAGTGTAAGTCGCTGTAGTAATGAATCGGAAGATGGTGCCCTTCACGAATAAGGAAAAGGCTGAGATGTATTTAATTTACGGAGCGGCAGATGGAAATGGTGCAGAGGCACAACGAATGTACGGAGAGCGATTTCCCAACAAGAGGTTGCCTAACCGCAAAACTTTCGAGCGCTTGCACAGGCAGTTGTGTGAGACGGGATCATTTCTCGCTTCCCGGTCGAATGCAGGTCGTGCAAAAAAGGACGAATCAGTAGTTGTTGCAGAAGCCATTCTGGATGTAGTAGCGGCGCAGCCAAGTACAAGTACACGAACAGTGGCTAGGCAGGTGGATAACTCACAGTCCATGACTTGGAGGGTACTGAAGGATGAACATTTGCTCCCGTTTCATGTGCAACGAGTCCAGAAACTGTCTCCAGGGGATTATCCAAATCGTATTGAATTCGCCCGCTGGTTTCTGCAGCAGAACGCGCTAAATCCACATTTTGGACGAACTGTGCTTTTCACCGATGAATGTACCTTCACACGTGAAGGTACATTTAACACACACAATGCACATGTATGGGCGGATGTCAATCCACATGCTACGTATCCACATGCTCATCAGAGACGCTTTTCCATCAATGTTTGGGCAGGAATCCTCGGAGACCACCTAATCGGACCGTACCTTCTTCCTGAACGCCTCAACGGTAAAACATACCTCACATTTCTGCAACATGTGCTGCCAGACCTGTTAAACGTTGTTCCTCCACGCATCCGGCGGGTCATGTGGTTCCAGCACGATGGAGCGCCAGCCCATTACGTACGAGACGTCCGCAACTATCTGGACATCACATTTTCGAACAGATGGATTGGTCGAGGTGGTCCTGTTGCTTGGCCTGCTCGCTCGCCAGATCTTTCACCCCTCGATTTCTTTTTTTGGGGACGATTGAAGGCTCTTATGTATGAGACACCCATTGAATCCCCCGAGGAACTGGTCGCCAGACTTTCCGCCGCTGTAGGGGAAGTGCTCGAAAAGCCTGATGTTTTCGCGAATGTTCGCCGTTCCATTACTCGCCGTTGTTCTGCGTGCATAACCTCTGGTGGTCACAATTTTGAACATTTATTGTAATTACATGTTAATAAATATGCTTTGGTAACATAATCCTAATTTGTGTCTTTTTACCTCGTATCACAGCACACAATGTGTGGACATGGTAAACTGAACTGTGCTCAGGAGTAGAAATTTCAAACCCCTCTCCCCAGAAACTTAACCACGTCTAACGATTCAGATTTTGGGCTGAAAATTTAAGTCTAAGCTTTAGAAAGCATTTAATGAGACACAAAAAATAACGGTATAAAATAGTTGTTCGTTACTCCAAAGTCTAAAGCGCCCTCTATCGGAATTTTTTGAAAATTTTCTTTAAAATTTATTTTCAAGAAAATACTGACATAAAGAATAATTTTAGCAAAACGCGGCAGTAGTTAGAGCCTAATCTACGACACAAAGATCGGGAATAACTGATTTTTGTTCTGGGGGGGGGGGGGGGGGGAAGGGTTTCAAATTTCAAATTTCAGTTTATGCTACTTAACTACTCGTTAGGACTCAGATTTTTAGATCAAAATTTAAGTTTAAGTCTAAGCTTTCGAAATCATTTAAAGAAATACAAAAAATAACGTTAAAAAATAGTTGTTTGTTACTCCAAAGTCTAAAGCGCCCCCTATCGGCATTTTTTGAAATTGAACTTTAAAATTTTATTTCAAGAAAATACTGGCATAAAGAAAATTTTTTGCAAAAACCGCAAACGAATCGACCAATTTTTCCATGTTTTATAATCATTTGAAATTTCGGACCCTAAACTTTAATGCCCCCTATCTCCTTGGGAATACGTCTGGGACCCTTAGTCTCCTATTTAATATTATTTGTCTTTAAGTGTACTATAACCCCTTAAAGTTCTGCCCATCTTTTATGAATCACCCTGTATATATGTGCATGTGAAATTTGTGTAAAAAATATTTTCTAGCCGAAAAATCAAAAAGAAAAGCTGAGTAAAATGCATTAAAATTGTCAAATAGTTAAAAAGATTCGCCTGCAATATACAAGACAGCAAATGAATAACCCCATTCTTTCTTTTATAATTACTTTTTTACATGCATATCACCATATCTGAACTTAGAGATGGTGAGGTCAGGTGACTGCTGGGACAATAAAAACCAAGCGGTCAAAAATTCACAAAATAAAAAGCAAAAACTTTTGTTTATTGTTTATTTTGTTGTTATTGTTTTGAGTCACACATAAATTTGAAAATTTGCATTAGGTTCAGAAAAGTATGTAGACACATCAATCTATAAATAAGAAGAGTGGTATCAGTGATAATTCCACAAAACTGGTGTAGATAGTACAGAATGATATTTTACAATACTGGAATTCATTTTTATGCCTACAGGAAATCGTGGTTTTTTTCAGTTCCTAAAACGATGTGACTCATATCACTATTACATTAAAGTGCCTCAATTGTGATGATTTGTAATGCTACAACAAGTAAAATCCGGAAAAATGAAATGTGTCTATAATGAAATCTTGTCTTAAATGAAAAATACTACATGGTTCCAACAGAAAGAATACCAACAGTTATACCTGCTAAGACGGAAACCTGTATCAAGCGGAATTATTTCCGATTCCTTTCCATTTTTTTCCCAGGTTTTACTGAATAAATATTTGACAAAGCTGGTTATATATTTCAATATTACGTATTTTGTTCTTACGTATTTTACTGTTACGCATTTAAAATTTTAAAATAAGTCCGCTAATAGAAACTTTCGTAAGTTTCTCTTTGTAAATTGCGGAGGAAGAGGGGGGGGGGGGGCGCCAAAATCCATGTTTGTCCCGGGTGAAAATATAGCTAGTTTCGGCCATGGAAGGAGTGCACAAAGTAAAATGCTTTAGTAAAACCATTTAAAAGAAAAAAAAAAGTATAGCATTTGCAGTGGTACAGTAAAAAATCTCGCACAGGGCACCATGGCTAATAAAGTCATCCCTGCCTTTATCCCTCAAAATGATTTTTTCTCATCATTTTGCTATTTCCAGGCGTTTTGCCACCTTAGGCAGAAATTGAAAAACTCCGTTCTGTTCCTTTTGGTGCAATTATTTTTTGCATTACTTTTGGGCAATTGTTTTTTACAACCAACTAAATCCAGCCTTAGAGAGACGAGGCGAGCTTGGGCGACTGCCCGTGATAAACAAAAAAGGGCAATATGAATAGTAAAACCACAGCCGCTCCTGCTTTTACCTTACCAAAGTACATTTCTCGTCCTTTTGCCATTTCGAGGTAGGTGACAACTGAAAAATGTCGCCCATGCCTTTTACTAAAATTACTTTTTTTGCATCCGGATCCGGCCTCAAAGGGCGCGAGGTCGAACAACTGTCAACGGCTAAAGACTAAGAGTTGAAATATATGCAAGATAAAATAGTACCTACCTTTTTTAATGTTTTTATTTTTTTAATATAGCCCAGTCCGAAACAAGGGGGGTGCAGAAAGGGCATGTGCCCCAGGTGCCAGAACAAAAGCGAAGGGGCGCCAAATGAAAATTTTGGTTGTTGTTGCATACACAAATGTATATATATATATATGAAATACAAAGAAACTCGCAAGCTAATGTTAAACCTATGGGAGCGTTCTTTCAAATTTCTCACTTGCATTTTAATATTTTAAAAAGTTTTTTTTTTCTTAGGATAGTTTAGATTGATCTTTAGCATTGCTATACTTTTAGATTTCGAAACCGGTACTGAAAGTGAAAGTAACTTTATAAAAATAATCTGCAACCAAAATCGAAAAAGTAAACACTAACCCGGTTAGAATTCAACCTCAGATTTTCTAAGAAAAAAATAAAAAATAAAACTATTAATATGCAAGCGAGACAATTTAAAAAGGAAGCTCCAATACGTTTGCATTAGTGATCCAGTTTCTTCGCGTAACTAGTGTAGGCTCTTAACGCTCAGGCTAATGTTAATCACATAGGAGCGTTGTTTATATATTTTCTGCTGTAATTTTAATTATTAAATGATTTTTATTTTTTATGATTGTTACTTATTTATTTTTTTGCATAGGGTACCTGAGGTCGATTACTTTTATTGTGAGTGAGGAGATACGGGGAAGCGGGGCGCCAAAATCCATGTTTTCCCCGGGCACAAAAAAGGCTAGTTTCACCCTGAACGTGCGATTGATATAAGATGTACTCAGGGCCATCGCTTTAGACGTTTTGTTGGTGGGGAGAGGATCTAAAATTGTCAAGTTAAATTTCAGTATTTACCAACTCATTGAGAAGTAAAAATAAATAGTTCTCTATATTTGCCGACCAGTTTTATTATGTTACCAAGTTACCACAATTAGGAAATGTAATATAGTTCTTATTTGTAAAAAGCTTAATAATATTCCCAATTATATTTGTAACTTTTGTCAAATCTATCAGAAATAGAAAGTGTTTTATAGTTTTGTATTAAATTTTTAAACAAATTTGCCAACTAAGTTTGTAAATCTGACAAGTGTAACAGCATTCCCAAACGTTTGGAGGGGGGTCTCCCCCCCTCCGTACCTCCCTTTGAGAGGACCCTGAATGTACTTATTGTGTAAATTATTAAAACATTCATTAGTCACTGTTCTAAAAGAATATGTAACTGTGTATTATACATGAGATTTTCAGATAAATTAATGTGAAATTTATATTCACATATTTTAGGATTGTGATTTATTGAGACTTTTACAAAAACGATAAATGGCAGTGATTTTTTTTTCTTTAAGATGCAATCAAATTTAAACCTCTTTAGTATGTAGCATTCCACCCACTCTCTTTTCCCCCAAAACAAAAACGCTTTAGTACTCAACCATCAATACGGTGCTGGCCAATCATTGATATTTGGTCAGTAGTTGAAAGTTGATCGGCAGAAGAAAAACTTTTCCTAAATGCAAAGCTATATACTATTTTTTATAGTGTCCAGTCACCCGCGTAGTTTAATTGCAGTGGGTAACATGGTCACACAAAGAACTTCTTTGACCTCTGAACTCGTGTTTCCCTCTTGTGCAAAGTAAGATAGTAGAAGCGTCTTTACCTAACCCCCCCCCCCACCCCCCTCCTACACACACTTGGTTTGGTCTAATCTGGTCATTTGTGGGAATGCACTTGAAGTTAAATGTTGTTATTATTTTTTAAACTGATCAGGAATGAATGACCCACGCAAAAACAAGCGCGATAAAAAGTAGGAATGTTTTATAGGAAACTCAATAAAAAGAGATGTTACGGAGCACGCCCTGCTTGTTTTAAATTCATGCAAGTCTGGCTTCAGGAGTACGAAAACGGAACAGAAGGTAAGAATATACAGAATTGTTTGTTTTAGTAAATTAATACGTTTTCAGAAAATACAAAAATCCCCACTCAAAAATGTGATTATTTTTGACACATTCATAAATTCATTTCTATATTCCTATTTGCCTGAAAATTACAGATGTTAAAGTGTCAGGCGCTTAACCCCTTGAGGGGCAAGCAATTACGTTTGTGTAATGCTGAATTCCCACCGGAAAATTAGAAAAATTTTATTTCAAAATAAGGAAATGCAATTTTATGACTTTTTTCCACCAAAGTTAGAAAAGTAAAATTTCATAAAATTTTCTGGTGCTGTACATAATTCTCTAAAATAAAATTCTCTGGTGTAAATCTTCATTAATGGTAGGTGGGATAAGATATATCCCACCGCCCCTCAGGTTAAGAATCGAGTAGCGTTCTCCCTTTTCCTAACATTTTTTCCTAATTCGAAGCAGCTTGATTTAAAGCGGATTACTAAATGGATCCGTCTTGTAATTGTCAGCCTTCGAATTCGGAAATCAAAAGTCCAACTTTGATGTTATTTTATAAAAGAATCGGAGTTTTTTAGAAAAGAAAACTTTATTCTATTTCATAAAAGCATCTCAATTGCAGGGCTGCCACTGCCGAATGACACTGAAAATAGTAGCCTCCAACGAAAAAATAGTAGCATTTATTCAAAAATAGTAGCCAAAATAGTCGTATACCCAACACTTTAAAAAAAGGGAAGAAAAAAATGTATCCATAACAACTGAAAGGACTTTATGAATGTTCACATCTTATTTCACAGTTTATCAATCAATCACTGAAATCACTCAAATCAGTGAATAAAGAATAGAGTGATTTTTTCAAACGAGAAAGCAAGTTATCCGGAAAATAAGGCCCTAATGTTTCAGTTATGAAGCAAGTAAGCTTGATCCTTCAACAATAAAAATTATGTACAGCACCAGAAAACATAGCGGTAAAAACCACTTGGAGATTATCCCCGATACAATTTTCCATCAGGCCTTTCATTTCAAGAATTTCTTTGAGAGAAGAAAGGAAAGTTTTAAATAAGGGGCAGGGCTAGAAATAACGTGTGGAATACCGCAATTTTTTTTTTTTTTTTTCCGTGAAAGCCACGATTTTTTTCTTCGGGAATTCCGCAAAATCAATTCATCAAACAGTCGCGAATTTTGCCAATCGGTAGCGAAAAACGTCGCAGATATCAACAATTGGTCGTAGAAAAAAAAGTTTTCCATCGGTCGCAAAAAGTATTGTAAATTTCGCCTAAGGATTATGGAAGGAAATCGAAAATTTTGTCAAACTCTCGTGGACAGGAAAAAAAATACCCGCGAATTTAATCAAAAATTGAGCAACAAATCAAGAACTTCCTCAGTCGGTCGACAAAAGAAAAGACGAATTTCGACTAAACATAATGGAAAAGAATCGCGAATTTCGTCAAAAAATCTCTGAAACAAATACCGAATATTAATTTCATCAATCGGTCGTAGAAAAATCCACGAAATTTGGCAAAGGATAGTGTGTAAAGAAAATCGTGAATGCTATGAAAAAATACGAATTTTGATAATTCATCGGAAAAAAATCGCAAATCTCCTCAAAGGACCATGGAAAAATAACTTGAATTTTATCAAAGGTTGCGGAAACAAATGGCGATTTTCGTTATTAGATCACGGAAAAATCGTCGCAAATTTCGTCAAAAGAATGCACAAAATATTACGAAATTCGTCTAACGATCAAGGGAAAAAAATGCCAATTTCGTCAAAGTGGACAGAGAAACGGCAAGAATGATTCTGAGTAAAAAAAAAAAATAAAAAAAAAAAATCTGAAATTCACAGCAAATTTTCTGAAAGGTTACAGCAGAGGTGAGAAAGAGGGAGAAATCTCCTCGCGGCGCCAATTATGCGTTCTTTTCCGAGGTCCTTTGGCAAATTCGCGTTTTCTTCGCGATCCTTTGGTTGAAATTAGAGTTTTTCCGAGATTCTTTAACAGAATTCGCGTTTTTCCGCGACCCTTTGACGAAATTCGCGTTTTCCCACGATCTTTTGATGAAATTTGCGTTTTTTTGCGATCCCTTGGAGAAATTTGTGTTTTTTTGAGATCCCTAGACGAAGTTTGCGTTTTTTTTGCAATTCCTTGAAGGAATTCGCGTTTTTTTCCGCGATTCTTTAGCGAATTTCGTTTTTTCTGCGATTTTTGAAGAAATTGGCAATTTTTTTTTCTGTGAACGATTGTCGAAATCGATTTTTTCGGTGTCCATTTGCGAAATTCGTGATATTTTTTATGCCCAAATTTTCGGACAGATGACCGATTTTTTAAAATTTTTGGAAACAGTGCCTTAAACTTTCGGAAAATTCAGAACAGAATCACCCCTGAAAAGGCGCGAATTTGGTCAAATAAACCCGTAAAAAATCGAGAATTTAAACAAATGATTACGCAAAAAATCAAGAATTTCGTAAGTCTGTTTTGAAAAAAATATCACGAATTTCGACAAACTATCGTGGAAAAGAATCGCGAATTTCGTCAAATGATATCTGAAACAAACAGCGAATACCAGCAATCTGTCGCGAAAAATTTTATACCGTGAAATATTCGACAAATGATGGCGAAAAAAAATTCGCCAATCTGTCGCAGAAAAATTCGAGAAGTTTGCCAAAGGATCTCCGAAAAAAAAAATCGTAAGTTCCGTGAAACGATCGCCGGAAACAAAAACGCGAAATTTGGCAAAGGATCACGGAAAAAAAAAATTGTGAGTTCCACGAAACAATCGCAGCCCAAAAATCGGGAAATTTGCAGTAGGTCATAGGAAAAAATGCGAAATCTCTTTCAATGATCGTAGCAAAAGATGGCGAAAAGAAATAACTATTTTCGGCAGTCGCGGGGAAAATCGCCCCCTAATTGGGAAAAAAATCGCGAATTTTGCAATTTGTCGCGGAAAAAAATTGCAAATCTCCTCAAACAACCGTAAAAAATATCTTGAAATTTACCAAAGGTCGCGGAAACAAATGGCGATTTTCGTCAATCGGTAGCGGAAAAATCATCGCAAATTTCGTCAAAGAATGGACAAAAAGTTGCGAATTTCGTCTAACGATCACAAGAAAAAAAATCGCAAATTTTGTCAAATGGTCGCGGACAAAAAAAACGCAAATTTGGTTTAAAAAAGAAAATTGAGAATTTAACCAAATGATCGCGCAAAAATCACGAATTTTGTAAGTTGGTCGTGAAAAGAAAATCACGAATTTTGACAAACGATCGGAAAAGAATCGGGAATTTCGTCGAAAGATCTCTGAAACAAATAATAACTACCATCAATCGGTTGCGGAAAATATGTATCGCAAATTTGGACAAGTGGTGGCGAAAAAAAATAAATTTCGCCAATTTCTCGTAGAAAAATTTGCGAAATTTGCAAAGGATCGCGGAAAAAATCGCAAATCTCCTTCAACGATAGTATAAAAAGATCTCAGAAAGAAAGAGGTATTTTCGTCAATCGATTGGGGGGAAAATCGCGAATTTTGCAATTCGTCCGCGAAAAAAAATCGCGAATCTCCTCAAACAACCGCTGAAAAAGTGCGTTTAGGAAGATGACTTTACAAAGCGCTTTGAAGAAAAAGATCGAATATTTTCAGTAAAAATAGTCGCTTAAATTCGAAAAAAAGTCGCCTGTTTTTTGAAATAGTCGCTTTTTAATGGTTTTCGGCCTAAAATAGTTGGCATAGCCGCTGGATGTTTAAAATAGTCGCTTTCAGTAGCATTTTAGTAGCAAGTGCAGCCCTGCAATTGTATGCTAAGAAAAATCGGAAATTTATGAGAAATTGAGTCGGGCCGGGCCGGGCCGGGCCTGCCCATAAACTGTGAAAATACAAACGGGCCAGGCTCGGGTGGAAGTTTGAATTTTTACGACGAGCTGGGTCCGAGCCTTGAAATTGCCTCTCCAGGGCGTTGCAAAGAGGGGGCTAAAGGTGCGGTCGGTCGCCCGGGCGCAAAATTTATGCTGCGAACCACGGTTTTATTCAGTTTTTGACCGCCGATCATTTTCCGGGGAATTTCTTTTTCTCTCTTGATCCTTTTTTTCCTGTCTCAAAACATCATGAACCCTCTAACAAATAAGTGCAATTTTCTCTTATGTTATTTAGTTGTTCTGAATTTCTAAATTAAAATTAAACCTTTTAAAGTTCCAAAATAAACGCGAAATATTTATTCAATACAATTTATTTATGTTTCTGAACTTTATAAATTTTATTACACCCATCACAAAGTTTGTTTTTTTTTGGGGGGGGGGGGGGGGCGCAAAATTGAAAATTCGCTCGGGGCGCAGTTTCACGGCCTTGGTGCCCCCCCAAAATTTCTGGTCACGCTACGCCTATGGCTATTTGAATGTGAAAATAATACTTGCTTGTGAAAACAATTGGTATTTTTTATCCTTAAAAAATCACTTTATGCATCCATAAAGAGCTGAATTGATATCACTTTATAAAAAAGTTTCTACAGAAAAAGTACACCCTAAAACAGTCGCTTTACTAGTCTAAAATCGCTTAAATAATTTAGTAAATTTACTATTCTCATCACACTCTTCCCATGATTTGCAAAACTTTTACCATTGTTATAGATCAAAGGGAAGGGAAATATTTAAGTTTCCCTACCTGAGTGTTTTGAGAAGGTTCTCATTTCGATGCATATGTATTTTTTTTTATGTATTTTCACTGATTACTCCTAAACTATGCGCGAAATTACTATCCGAAAATAATGGTAGATTTTGTGAATGAGAAAAAGGCTGCCCGCGAGATCCCACAGCTTGCAGGATTGTAATCTAAAAGTATCATCAACTTTGTATTCCCTGAAAAGAAAAAGATTGTGTTTTCCAATCAACAAC
Organism: Maratus speciosus; assembly: GCA_963932465.1. Classification (NCBI taxonomy): domain Eukaryota; kingdom Metazoa; phylum Arthropoda; class Arachnida; order Araneae; family Salticidae; genus Maratus; species Maratus speciosus. Next base: position 636,216,357 of record OZ010786.1, read on the forward strand.
AAAATCCATACAAAAAGTTTTTTGACTTCTGATATACTTCTCTCTCTTTTTTTTTTCACTCAAGTTGCTTTTAAAAAGCACGATTATAGGTACATTCAGGGGCAGCTATAAAGGAGGCCGGCGCAAAGTACTAAAAGAAAAAGGACTGAAAGTATGCAAAATATTTGGTTTAAATCTAAAAGATATCATTCAAAGAAGCGATGAAAGAAATTAAGTCAGGGCGTCATGGCTACTACAGCTCTCGTTGGGTGCATGTTTTATCTTTCAATCGTATGCAAAGATGTACTTTTTGGTTCCCGATCTTGAAATTGCTACGATAATAATAAAAAAAAAATACTTCTCTTGTGCTGTCTGTCTAGTGATTGTTGATTACTCGCTAAACGAATTCTCGAAATTTAGTACGCTAATCAGAATGTATGTCTACAACCAGTGAAAAACTATTGGAGCGACTTAGGCACTTAGGGGCGCGAAGTTTTCCCTGGACCAGGGCGCACCTGCCCTCGGGCCGATGGGCCAGTCCGAGCCTGTACTTTCATCACACTTAAAAAACCTTAGTCATTTTAATAAAAACCAAACACATGCAAATATTAATTATCACATAATGTAGTTTGTACAAATGTTAGTACCTACTGTTTACCAATCTATGATGTCCTTGGAGCTGTACTCGACCTGAACCAGCAAATTCAATTTGAAGAGAGAGTTTATTGTATCCTTAGGATATTCCCAGGTTTGTACCGGTAAAAAGCCATCCCTGTAGAGTAGCCAGATTCATCTTAGAAAAAAAAACGGAAGATTTTGATTGACACTAGTTAGTTTTGGTCTTATTGCATTATCGTCCTTTTTATACCATACTAAAAAAGTATGCAGAATGTGCCAGTAACGTTTTCGGTAACAAATTCACTTTAAAAGATGTTATAAATTAATCATCATTTTCCAACTGTATTTGCATTACATTATTTTATTAACATTGTTCTAATTAATTTTGCTGTCATATGTCCCATTATGAATGAAAAATTGAATTTTAAAAACAAAACTACATCAAAACATCTTTACAATTCCATGATAATCATGAAAATTTTAGTAATGGACATCCCACAATAATAAATGTTTGATTTTAAGCCTAATAATAAATCAAACAAAATATTAAAACTTAAGATACCGATATACTAAATTAAAAATTTTATAATGTAGATACAGTCAATCAGGGTAACTTTGATCCACATTTTCTCTATTTTCATATGCTACACTCTTATTTGAAGAATACTGTCGCAACTAGGGGCATAAAAGAGAAGAAATGATCCTAAATTATTGTTTGACTATAAAAAATTAAGGAATAATAAGGATAAAAGCAATAAAAAATGGATTTTTAGCCTGGTTCAAAGTTACCCAGCCATTTAGGGTAACTTTGCACCATATGATAAATTTTTATATAAAATAATTAATTATAAGAAAAGTATTGTAGCCAGGACAACTTTAAACACCAAAAAATGTTTCAGATATGTAAAGACTGCGAATTTACATTTCCCAACATTACAAGATTTGTATAATTTATGATATTACAACAAATATCAGGCATAAGAAAAGTGGAAAAAGAGAACCATGAACATTTAGAAATAAAAAAAAACCTGTTTATTGTTCATATAAAACATAAAAATGCAGTGAAAAACAATTTTCAATGTTTTAACTCTATAATATATCCATAGTTACAGTAATACATACAAGTACTAGTATTATTCAAACAAGAATAAAAAACTTTGAACGTATGAAATGTCAAATTTGAGTAGCTCCGCCCCTAATCACGCCTCTAAATGAATTTTATGTATTTTACACATATTTGTAAAAATATTTACATGTCATATCTAATGCACACTTTCGGCATTTATATAAAATATACGTGCAAATATGGGAAATTTTCGACAGTAGCACCTATAATGAGTAAATTATAAGCATCAGTGTAACTTTGAGCCGGCTCAAAGTTACCCTGAAAATGCAGTAAAATGCTAGTGTCTTCTTATTTTACATTTTATTAACTATTAATAAATAAATAATCACAAAATATTAACACATTTACGACATTAGATAGTAATATGTCTGATAAATGAGTATATTGTTACTTACTATGAAAATTTCATTGGATTACAACAACTTCAAAACAGCATTCAAAATTAACTTGAAAACAGTACTTCACAAAAATAGTTAGATGATGCAATTAATTGTGCATAATGTTGCTGATTTATTTTCTAAAATAAAGAGTAGAAATCCCAGTTTAGAACCTTGCCAACAGAGCACAGTCCTGGAGTTTATTTAGTCTTTTCGAGTCAAAAATATTGAAAAATAGGAGGTGGTGCAAAGTTATCCTGATTGACTGTACATATAGTCTATAATAATGTCAAGTTCAGATGATCAAATGCTACTCAAGAGTTTGCGAATGAACAGTTCATATTACACAACTCTCCTTAGATTTTTGTAATCCTGATCTAAAATTAGACGTTTTAGCATTTGGTTCGCACGTGTATAACTTTTTTTGGCAAAAGGTGAAATTTTGAAGCTAACTAAAAAAGGAAAAAAATCTTGAAACTATCAAAAGATATGGTAGAAAAATGGAAGAAATCGTCGTACGGGACAAATTTAAACGTACACTGTACAATAGGACTGAAAAACGTACAACTTACAGGAAAAACGTACAATCTGGCAACCCTACATCCCTGTCAGTAAAAACCGAATCCTAATATCCTTTAACATTAAAAAGTATAATTACTCAGCAAGATGAATTATTCTAAGTATCTCACCTTCGGAAGATGCATTGGAATATATGAACACAGTAGACACAACGTTATATCTCAGCCTGACACATGAAACAGACATCTGATTAAGCATATCTTCCATGAAATAAGCAGAACAAAATAAATTATGTTGTAATGGACTCCAATGTTTACATGGAACTGCTAATATCCACAATTGTCTTCTATGTGCATGGTGTTTTGACAAACTATAAACAAATTAATAAATGTAAACAAAAATAATACTACTAACATTTTTTTGAGAATCTTAACACAAAACTAATAGTACAGATTTGATACTATGTTTTGGTTGAGAAGAAAATCAGATTTGTTTTACAGGCCCTTAACAAATTCAGTAAAAATTAATTCTCTATAAGTACAGTCTCGACAATCCGATCTTCTGAAATCTGTATGTATTTCAAAATGTAAACAGTAAAATTCGCAATTAAGTATTCTTTATAACCTTTATTCCAAATATCAGTGAATGAAAATAAAATTATTTTTAATATAAATTTATGGGAAAATAGCAACCACATAGATTATTACACAAATAAAATGCTTTTATTTCACAGAAAATTGAATACAACAAAATGTAAAATAATAGAAATAAACAAAAAATATCAACAAGCACAGAAAAGTTTTACTAGTGCTGCTATCTATCGGCACTATAGAAAGTAGTGAATTAATTTATTTTATATTTCATGGAAGGCTTCAATTTATGCATGGCATAAAATATGGCTTGGCTCTTTATTTATCGAAATTGAGGATGAAGATAGAGATTTTTGAGGTTAACCTTACCACAAGCTAAAGCATCTGAACTGTTGAATTACGGAAAAAAATTCATATGCATATGCTTCATATGCATATGGCTTCAATTTATGCATGGCATAAAATATGGCTTGGCTCTTTATTTATCGAAATTGAGGATGAAGATAGAGATTTTTGAGGTTAACCTTACCACAAGCTAAAGCATCTGAACTGTTGAATTACGGAAAAAAATTCATATGCATATACAAAATATACATACCGTAAAATACCGTTAATCCGCCCCCCCCCCCCCCCAAACACGATCGAAAATCGTAAAAAAATCGGAGGGGGCGCTTACACGATATTAAAATTGTAGTAATGATATCTATGGGTAATGGGGTGGAGGATGGTAATGGCCGATCGTCGCAAAATACACATTATTTTAATAAAGTAGGAAAAGAAAAAAAATTAAATATATATATATATATACAAAATAGAAAAACTTCGATATTAACGGTGATTTCAAATTATAGAAAATTCTGGATTTCAAAAGAATTGAAACTGGAATGCATTTAGATAAATAATAACACTAATATCTGTCATAAGATAAATAACAACACTAATATTTGTCCTTAATATAGTAACAGAAAATTAAAAGGAACTTAATAATTTAAAATAATTAAAAAACACTAAGAAATTGCATTTGAAAATGTCCTAAAATTCTTTCTAAAACTAGTAACATTTTATGCGGTGTCGCCATCTGTTGTGAATTAGGGACATTAAATAACCGTATTTTATTTTTAATCATCATTTTTTATCTATAAAGGCTAAATAAATAATACAAATCACAATAATAACATGAAAAATATTGCAAATGAAACTAATTTTGTTTTAAAAAAGAAGAAATGTATTATAATGGGAAATTTAAAACAGACTGACACAGAATTAATTTAAAAAAATAACTTTATCACTACATTAACTCATATTAAATAGTGATATATAAAGTAAATATTATGTATATCACCTTCAAATATCAAATTAAATCACCAATTCAATACTCATTAATAATAATAATAAAATAAATAATACCAATAAATCCGATTTCGCGTTATTTTGGTGCCATCTACCATAACTTAGAAGAAAGAAAACCAACACGATATAAAATTCCGAAAGTTACTAAAAAAAAGGCAGTATATTGTTGTTATCACTATTATTTTATATATTTAGTAATAATAATACACAAGGCTAATGGTATTATGAAAAATATTAATTATACGTATAAATATGAAGTTACAGACTGTACAGAATGGAAGTACCGATCGGTAGTTCGATGACGTGAATCGATTCTTAATCAAATCGTAAAACGAATACTGGCGTTTATGGCTTCCTCTGTGGTTTACGACGATATGAACACAAAAGGTAAGTGCAAACGCCGAAAAGAGATTTGAATAAACTGAAAGAAATAAATGAAATCAAAGGTAAGTAGAATAATAGACTTAGTTGAAAAGAAAATGTAAAGAAATGATTGAAATTGATCTTGACGTGCGCACCGAAATTTTTTTGCGGGGAGGGTGCTTTCTCAGGATTTCTTGAATTTTCCAATTTGTTTACGAAGTGAGAGGGGGGCGCTTAATCGGGAAGGGCGGATTAACGGGATTTTATGGTATGTAGGAAAGTACCAAACTTTTCCCCCAAAATTTGTTTAACATTGCATAAATACTGAATTTAGTCATACAGTTATATGATCGCCATTACACACTGTTTTAGCTTAACATGTTTTCCAGAATCATAACAAGCAATTTGTATAGTGCTTACCATCTTAAAGTTGAGATAACCATCTTGTTTAAAGATAAACTAGATTAGAAAACACCTTCTCTCCCACCAGACACATACCTCTTAAGATTAAAGTTGGAACCTACATAAAAAAGGAAATTTAATTAGAATAGTTAATAAATTTAATAAACCTGAAAACACTTTTTTTCTTTGGACTGAATTTTAGAATAAGCAAGTACTTGGCGACATTGAATTTAGCGAGGCGATAAATCTCTTCTTCTGACAATCTCTCTTTATTTATATTTTTGGCAATACCTCCTACAAGAAAATATTGTTTTATTGATGTCATTGATGTTGAAATCTGAAATTTGGTGTATCGCAACGCAACTCCTTCACATGTTTTGTACTAAGTTCAGAAGATGGGAGACTTTTTTTTTTCCAGATTTAAGCACTGAACAGTACTGTGTTTTTAATTGTAAAACTTGAAAATTAAAGTGACGGTGAGGTAAAGCTTAATATTTTGAATACTTGTTCATTTTATTTTATTTTATTTTATTTTATTTTATTTTTTGCTGTTTTTAGTTGTAAAATTTGAAAATATAAGTGCCCATGATAGATGCAAAATGTCACTTGACGTATGTACAACTTTTTGTTAAGTTGTGTATTTTAGGATCTTTTTCGCATATTTTGAAATATACCTTCATAACTAGTCAATTTTAAGTGTGGACAAAATATCAGAAATAAAAGTAAATGATATTTTATTTTATTTGATAACTTTTGAGATATTTGAGACGAATTTGTTCCTTTTTAAGACTGCAAATAAAGAAATTTTAATGCAATAGACTCCCTGAAATCCACAACCCTAAAATCTGCATATCATTGCAGATGTAAACAATGAAACTTTCAGTTCAGATCTAGGGACAAAATTAGACTTTTTTATTTTTATATCTTTCTGTAGACGTATTTTAATATGTTAATTCTTGTTAATATGACGGAATTCATGCTTTTTCATGAAGTAAATATAAATTAATTTCTAAAGAAATTCAAGATATTGCTGAAACCACTGATGATCGTAATCTTTTCACCAAATATATTTATGTATTAATCAAGCTTTTTTGGTTATTAAGTCTGGCTACATCTGAAATAAAATTTCTTGTTTTTATGATTATGATATGAATTAGTAGGACACTGTATGAGGCAAGTTTCATTCAATAACTCAAGATAAATGTATCTCATCTTTATTATGCATATTTAGTTATACATTATTAATTTTTACTTTTAATAATTTAACCCTTTTTAAAATTATCTTAATTTTTATTATTTTAGTCTATTACTTTCGGTTGAATCCATATCAACTCAGGCAGGGGGGTTACCTTCATAGTCTCAGAAGTTTTTGAATTGAATGTATGTTAAAATTTAAGAAAAAGTAAGATACTGTATATTTTTGTTTTGTCCAAAAAAATTCCTGGCCCGAGATACAGGGCGCCAAAGATGACATCCCTAGCACCATTTTCCATTCGCAATTTTTGATAAAAATTTTAAAGTGCTCTATCTCTAGAACGGTGCAAGATATTTTGCTGCTGTTTTTTTTTATTTTAAAGATAATATTCTTCTGTTTAAAATGATATACCCAATTTTGAAATATGTGTTCAGATTTTCTTGTGGCAGCCTTTTGAAAAAAAAAAAAATTTTTTTTTTTAAATTCCTATCTTAAAAATTTTGATTTTTTTGTTGTTGATCAATACCATTGGGAACTACCTTCACTGTAAAAGAGAACTTCCACTTTTGAGTTTAACAAGTTTTAGAAACATTTAAAAAATTCAGAGAATTTTACAGGAACTGTATATATACAGTTCCAGTAGAAGTCACTGAATTTTTGCTTATTTGTATCATATTTGTAAGGGTAAGCCTACTATATATCCTAAAAAAGTTGGAAATTGCAATATCAAATGTGGCAAATGAGGTGCATTCATACTATAACTAGTTTTATTAATATTCAGATCTTGATGCAATAAGTGTTACACCTCTTGGGCAAAAAGGCATGAATACAAAATTTATTATGATTCTATATATTAAATACAGTAATACGGAAGTAATATGAATCCCTTTTAAAAAGGACTTAATCACCATGGCAACCCAGAATCATTACCTATCATGGTATATCATTGAATCAATTATGTATTATAGGATTTTTAAATAAAATGAAGAAATCTTTTATTAATATCTTTAAGTTTTAATTCGATTTTCATAACATTTGAAGTGATACATATTTTATTTTCATTACCGAACATTGCATAGTAAAACAATCTCAATAACATATATCAATTACACAGCAATACAACCATATTAATGCAAGTTAGAGTTCAGACAGACAAACCGAATCCATAAAGACTTTCAACTATGTTGGAAGGTATTAAAAACACATAAATAGGTTGGAATTTGACTTTTAGAAATTTATATCAATAGATGGAAGCATACTTGAATACTTTCATACAACCCTGTATTTTACATATACTCTCTATATACACATGCCACTCAGGGTCGTAACCAGCGAGTCCAGTCAGAGAGGGCTCTGAATTTTTTTGGTGGGGCTAACATCTTTTAACAGTACATATCTTAAGCAAAGTAAATATAGCAAAACTGATAAAATGGACCTGTCTATAAAGGAACCCGTCTAAAGCATAATCTCTCTATAACGGAACTTCCTATAATGAAATTATTAAACGGAAAATACTTCATGTTAATCGGAAAATGAATATAAAACAATTAGGGGCGGTGTACCTCTTAAGAAAACCTACCTAAAATAGAACTTTTCTAAACCCCGTGGGATTTAGTTTTAGGTTTTATTGTATTTAATGGGAAGCAAATAGATAGCATCCGACACCTCATAAAAAAATGACTTTATTTAAATTTTAATAAGGAAAACTAATGGATTGTACACTGTATTCTATTCCCATTGCAATTTTTGCATTATTGAACATATTGCTTCTTTTGTCCCTTGGGGTCTTCGGAAAAGGACCCACCCTCCCTCTCTCAGCTCGCGTTTTTTCGTACAGTGTTTGCATATACACACGCAATAATTTCTATGTGTACTTCTATGTATAACTTTATACCAATTTTGTGGAAAATAAAATTTTAAAAAAGTTAAAAAAATAATTTCTAAACAGGCCATTTGTAATATGCTAAAATGTGCACCACTACAATTGCCAGTCCTAAGCCTTGAAAAAGTGTGAAGGGAAGTTACCTGAAAAACACTGCCATAGCGGTTTTTTAAAGTTGTCCAATTATCCAGATTTTTCATTAACCGTATCGGCATCGTCCCGATTGGTCCGGATTATCAGCGCTCTACTCCATTGAATATTGATTATCTATATGCATATTTGAACCGCTGATTAATCAAATCAGTCTTTCTATTGAATAAATTAGTGTAATTTATCATGCTAGCATTCTGACAGAAAAGTACATCTTTATTTACAAAAACACCGATTCATACAACAAACATAGAAATCTTCAACCGCCCAGCATGACAATTTTTTTAAAGTTGCGTTTTGAAAAAACTGAGAAAAAGGAATCTGTTGGTATAGAGGTCTGCACGGGCCGGAATTTCCAGGCGCGGGCCCGGCCCGAACGAAAGCTATCTTGACCCGGCCCGTTCATATTTTCACAGTTCACGGTCGTACAAAAATCAGTGAAAACAGACCCGGCCAGTGGAAAAATCAATTAAATCAGGCCCGATCCGATCCGACTCAATTTCTACAAAAAAAATTCAGAATCTTCTTAACATACAATTAAGATTCTTTAAAAGTAGGGATGCACAACCTGTGGCCCGCGATGGGTTACCGTGTGGCCTGCGAATTCCAATTTATTACTGGAAAAAATTGCAATTTTTGTCCATATGGGAGTAGGAAAAAATCGTGAATTTCGTCGATCGGGTGCGGAAAAATCTTGAATTTCGTTGGTCGGGCACGGAAAAATTTTGAATTTCGTTGGTCGGGCACAAAAATCGCGAATTTCGTTGCTTGGGCAAAAAAATCGCGAATTTCGATGGTCGGGAACGGAAAAATCGTCAATTTTGTTGATCGTCTGCGAAAAAAATCTAGAGTTTCGTCAGTCGGGAGAAAAAATCGCGAATTTGTACAATTTGCCGAGGGAAAAATTGAAAATTTCGTTAGTCATTTAAGAATCGATAATTTCGTTAATCGGGTGCAGAAAAACCGTAAATTTCCTTGATGAGTTGTGGAAAAATAGCGAATTTCGTCGATGGAGGTCGGAAAAATCGTGAATTTTATTGATAGGACACGGAAAAATCGCGAATTTTGTCAGTAAAGAACGGGAAAATAGCAAATTTCGTTGATCGCGCACGAAAAATCGCGAATTTTGTCAATGAAACGCGGAAAAAATCTGAAATTTTGCCGATTGGGCTCGTAAAAATCGCGAGTTTTGTCGATCAGGCTCGGGAAAATCGTAAGTTTCGTTGGTAAGGCTAGAAAAATGCGAATTTTCTCGATCAGGCACGGAAAATTCATCATTCAGGCACGAAATAAGCGCAAGTTTCGTCAACCGGGCATGGAAAAATCGCGAGTTTTGTCAATCGGGCTCCGAAAAATTGCGAATTTCGTTGGTCGGGTACGAAAAAATCATGATTTTTGTCGGTTAGGAGCGGAAAAATTGCAAATTTCATTGATCCGATGCGGAAAAATCGTAAGATTCGCCCTTTTATCGCGAGAAAAAATCGCATGGCTGTTTGTAACACTTCATAAAGTCCCCTGAAAAAAAAAGGCTGAACTTTCACGGCATCATGCAACTGCGACCTTTTGACGAAATTCCCGTTTCTTCCACGACCTTTTGACGAAATTCCCGTTTTTTCCACAATCTTTAGATAAAATTACCGTTTTTAGGCGATTTTTAGACGAAATTCGCGTTTTTTCGGCGATCTTTTGACAAAATTCACGTTTTTTCGGCGATCTTTTGACTAAATTCACGTTTTTTCGGCGATCTTTTGACAAAATTCACGTTTTTTCGGCGATCTTTTGACAAAACTCCCGTTTTTTCGGCGATCTTTTGACAAAATTCACGTTTTTCGGCGATCTTTAGATGAATTTCCCGTTTTTTCGGCGATCTTTAGACAAAATTCGCGTTTTTCCGCAATCTTTTTTATAAAATTCGCTTTTATTCTGCTATCTTTTTTACAAAATTTGCGTTATTTCGGCGATCTTTTTCACAAACTTCGCGTTTTTCAGCGATCTTTTTTACAAAATTTGCGTTTTTTCGGCGATCTTTTGACAAAATTCCCGTTTTTCCCACGATCTTTTGACAAAATTCCCGTTTTTCCGCGATTTTTTTTACAAAATTCGTGTTTTTCCGCGATCTTTTTACAAAATTAGCGTTTTTTCTGCGATCTTTTGGCAGAAATCGCGATCGTTTGTCAAACTTTGCGTTTTTTCTGCGATCCTTTGACAAAATTTGCGTTTTTCCCGCGATTTGACAGATTTCCCGGGGTTTTTTTCTACGATCTTTTGACGAAATGCGCATTTCTTCTGCGATCTTTTGACGCAAATCAGTTTTTTTCCGTGATCTTTTGACGAAATTCCAGTTTCTTTCGCGATCTTTTCACAAAATTCCCGTTGTTTCTGCGATCTTTTTTGAGAATAGGCGTTTATTCCGAAATCTTTTGTCGAAATTCGCTTTTTTTGCGGTCCCTTGACAGAATTCGCGATTGTTTGACGAAATTTGCGTTTTTCCACGATCCGTCATTATCAGAATTAGAGTTTTTTACGCGATTCTTTAACATAGAATTCACTTTTTTTTGCCGATCTTTTGACGAAATTAGTGTTTTTTAAGCGATCTTTTGGCAAAATTCGTGTTTTTTCGCGATGTTTCAACGAAATCCGTGTTTTTCTGCGATCCTTTGACGAAAGTTACCCTTTTCCGCAACCCTTTGACGAAATTGCGTTTTTTCTGCGATAGTTTTCGAAATTGTATATTTTTTTCTGCGAACGATTGACGAAATTGTTTTTTCGGCGATCACATGTCGAAATTTGTGATATTTTGTGCCCGAATTTTCGAACTGATGACCGATTTTTTTTAAATTTCGAAACAAATCATCAATGCGAGAAACGGCAAAAAATCGGAAAAAACGGAAAACGACAAAAAGCGGGAAATCGCGGAAGAATCTAATGCCTATGTAACTCCGGAATTTCCGGGGCACGTTTTATCAAATCCCCGGAATTCCGGGGATTCCCCGGAACACAAACAGGCATGAAATCGCGAATTTCGTCAATTTGCCACAGGAAAAAATTATAAATTTCGTCAGAGTCAGTTAAGAATCGTGAATTTCGTTGATCGGGCGCGGAAAATTTCAAATTTCGAAGATCAGGGTATAAAAATCGCAAATTTTGTCGATCGGAAACGGAAAAGTCATGAGTTTTGTCGATCGAGATCGGAAAAATTGTAAATTTCGTTGGTCAAACGCGAAAAATCGTGAATTTTTTCGTTTAGGAGAGCAAAAACCTCAAATTTCGTTGATCGGCCTCGGAAGAATCACGTGTTTTGTCTGTTTATCGCGAGAAAAAATCGCGAATTTTGTTGATCAGGAGCGGAAAAATCGCAAAATTCGTCGTTTAGGCGCTAAATAATCGCAAATTTCGTCGATCGGGTACAGAAAAATCACGAATTTTGTCAATCAGGAGCAGAAAAATCGTAAGATTCGCTCGTTTATCGCGAGAAAAAAATCGCGAATTTCGTCGATTTGCCGCAGGAAAAAGTTGCAAATTTCTTCAGAGTCATTTAAGAATAACGAATTTCGTTGATCGGGAATGGAAAAATCGTGTTTTGTCGATCAGGCTCGGAAAAATCACAAATTTCGTTGGTCAAACACGGAAAAATCTTGAATTTTGTCAACGCGGAAAAATCGCGAATTTTGTCAATCGACCTCGGAAAAATTGCGAATTTTGTTGATCAAGCGCGGTAAAATGTCAAATTTCGTTGATCGGCTCCTCCTCTCCCCTTCGTTCACATTTTTTACTAGCCACTTTCACGTCTATGTTTGTTTTTAGCAGATTTAATAAAACAAAATTTACTCCCTAGAGTAAAGTCAAGGAGTATTATCATTCCTTGAAAACAATCCTTACTATATCTATGTTATATATACAAATTTAAACTTTTGATATATTCTTGTCAACTGAATTGGACATGTTAACTGTGTAGGGGAACCTAGAGGAGTAACCGCCCCCCTCTAAAACTATAGTCTTTGTCTGATTATAGGCTACAGATAACCTCACCGAAATAGAATTCTCTCTGCGTTACTGATGTTGCCCTCGACAACCCAGACATTTTTATAAGTGGCCCTTCTCTTAAAAAGGTTGTGCATCCCTATTTTAAAGAATACTGCATACATATTTATGGGATAATTTTACAGCATATTTTAAATTTACGATGTGTTCGCAAGACAGAAAATACACAATAGCAACATCAATGATTTACTTAGAGCCTTAGACGTTTCAACATTCAAATAAGGATTCATTAAAAAATTCATATTGTTTAGAATAAAAGAAAAACGGGAAGGTTAAAAACATGATGATTATTTTTGAGGGTATATTATAAAATGTAGATTTGCGAAAATATTTCTTTCTCAAATCCAAAGAACCTACTTTCTGACACATTTCTAAATCGATTTCTTTTCGAAAACGTCAATATATTTTTGAGAAAATACTGTCCAAGTTAGCGTTTTGAATCGAATATCCAGAGACGATAGCACGGAAAAGGAGAAAAACCTGCAGTCACGTGACAAGAATATCTTATATCTCTATAAGTAATTTATTTATTAAAAATGGGAAACGCTATTCAATTCTAAATCCCTTCAATAGACAGGCTTGTCAATTTTATGCCTTTACAGTTAAAAATGTGTCAGAAAGTTTTTCGTTTTTGAGCAGTGAATTTGAGAACCACCTTCAAGTATATTTCCAAAAATTCCGTTAACAGAAGTTCATTATCGCTATTAATATTTTTACAAAACAATTGCCTGTCCTAAACATCCTGAGAACAATTAAGTCCATTTCTGGCTATGTTGAAAAAAAATGCAGGCCTGATCTCGGTACGGCACGAGTCTGCTGGAAGAATTAAGACCGGGCTCAAACGCCATGTAACTGTCCGATGCCGATCTCTACGCTGGAAAATGTTATATTTCGATATTGATGCTGGCAAACTAGTATCGACTCGTAACGCACATTTATACGTATTCTCGTGAAACTCATATTCAGTGAAAATGATTCATATTTTCTCGTCTGCGTTTAAATATTTATATCGGGCTGACATAGACCCGCTTAATTTATTTTATTGGCCCGGTCCAGACCGGCAGGCACGTTAAAATTTTGCCGGCCCGGCCCGTTTGAAACTTCGCCTTCATTTCGCCGTCCCAGCCTAGTACAGGCTTCTAGCCAAGCCCGGAATCGTGCAGCCCTCTACTGTAGGATACAGTTCTTTTCACATATTTTTCCTATAAATTGAAGACATTACATAGATTTAAATATCATATTCTGTTCAATTTTTTAATATATAGAAAAAAAAACGAAAATTTGAAATTTTGCAAATGTTTATGCGTTATGCATAGATGCCAACAACACTTATCCGGAGTCTGTTACAAGACGAAAATATTTTCAACAGGAAATTTTATTAAATCAAAAATTTCAAACTGAAATCTAAAATGTACCTTATCGAAAAAATACATAATTCCTTATATATTTTTTTTAATTTAAAAAATGCTTGTTTTGGATCAGACTCCGGAATAGGGATGCACCGGATATTGATTTTGCCGGATATCGGATACCGGATATCCGAAGCTCCTTTGCCTGCCGGATTCGGATATCCGGCCGGATATCCGATCGGATATCCGGCACTAGATATGTTTTTAACTATATGGTGAATTATTTCTTAATATAATGCCATCTCAGAACAATAAATTACAAACATGTTTCGCACATTATTAATACATTTTAAATGTATTAATACATTTTAAATAATATTTAAATTAATTAATACATTTTAAATGTATTAATACATTTTAAATGTATTGAAATGTAATTTACAAAAACTATATCTCTTTGAATATCAGGGCTTGAAATTCATGTTTTCCCAGGAGGAGAGTTTCCTACCCAACATTTATAAATGCAGGGTTGTTGAACTGTTGGAAAGGAAAAAAAAAAATCTTTAAATCCCGTTATTTTTTATGTGCCACTTAAAGAATTACATTTATACAGACATGACAAAATACCATTGAAATAATTTAAATTAACAACTCAAGATAATTATCCAAAATTTTTATTTTTATTAAAACAAAGGGACAGAATCAAGCTTTATATATACCATGTCTATTTTTCAAGTTTCACCTAAGGTTATGGGCAATTAACAATTGGGTTGCTAAATGAATTTCTTAATTTAGATTTTATTCCATTTTGCATCCTTTAGCCTCTCTCACAAATTACTGTTTTGACAAACGGCACAGAGCAACATTTATAACTTTAGAAATTATCAGAAATGCATGGTTATGCTGTCTTAAACAATTTTAGAAAACTTTGCAAAATCTGATGTGCATTAATTTTTAGCTTATTTGCATGAATAATGCATGTCGGTGATTGTATTGTCAATATTCTACAGTGATTGTATGTCACTTCTGAACAAACTTGTTTTATTATATCCTTAATGGAATTATTGTCAAAACTGTAATCTCTGGTAGTTTTGTTAATTAAACTATGTTCTATGCATTTGAATTTTAAATCAATATTCAAAGTTTGTAAAGGGAATAGTCAATTGATTTCTTCTATTACACAAGAAAAGGTTGATTTCAAAAAGTCATGTCCTAATTTCTGTTAACTGCAAGAAATAACTAGTTTGTTGTTTCTAAATAGTTTCCTTGAATTTTTTTTCTTCTTCGTGTGCACCACAAGATCTAATCTTATTTTGTTTAATAGTGAATCCAGGCCAATTTGGTAGGGCTCAGTCTCTGGTGGCCGTTACTGTCCATTTAGTAATTTTCTTTTTTGGGCAAAGGAAATAAAAATCGCAAAATATCTAAAAAATATCAGAGATTTCGTCAATCATGGCAGAAAAAAAAATATTCTGTGAATTGCGAGAATCAACTAGTTTTTTGTTTCTAAATATGTTTTTTTGAAGTTCACCAATTTATTTTTCTTCATGTGCACCACAAGTGTAATCTCATTTTGTATAGTGACCAATTTGGTAGAGCTCTGTCTCTGGTGGCTAGGACTGGACGATGTCTCAATTTCTACATTGTGATGTATCGCCAGAGTAAAATGATGATATCACAATGCATCGTGGTGTTAGACATTTGTTACAAGTGTCTTGGGGTTTATTCACAACTCAGATGCCAGCAAAATTATTACATTTACTAACTCTTTTAATTTATACATTTATTTATTGTTATATTTTATTTTATTTTATTTTTTTAAACAGGGGAAGGGGGGTTATCCTATCAAAATAAACTAATGAACCAATGCTCTTTTCCTGTCAATACAAGATGAACTAGTTGGATGTGCCAATCCCAGAACTTTCTTCTATTTTATACATCTTAATATTTCAAAACCTAGTTACACATGTTAATACTTCAATATTATTAGTTCAATACTATACCAACTTTGATTTTCATCTTAAATTTCTGCTCAAGTCAATTAAACGGACTAAAAACGAGTTAATCTATATCATGATATTTGTTAAAATTATTAATTTTTCCTTATTCTGTCGTTATCAGCTGTTTGCGAATAGCCGGCATAGCAGGAAGCGAGTTCCCGCCGCTGCATGAGCTGCCAATGCACAATAGAACTACGAAAAATCAAGAAAAGTATACAAAAATCGCTAGCACGGATCCCCTTTACCGCGCAATATTTCCAAATTCAAGGAGAACCTGTTGGCCAAAGCCAAAAACCAGCACAAACATTTTGGTTCAATTGTATGCATAATTTTATACGCTGTTCGACGGTACAATAATGAAAATGGCACAGAGATCGGAATTATAGCGCCCCCTTCTTTCGGATTTTTTTCAAGTTCAGGGAGGACTTGTTTGCCATAGACAGAAACATGCACAAAAAATTTGGTTCAATTATATGGATAACTTCATACACTTTTCGATGGTACAATAATGAAAATGGTAGAGACATCGCAATTATAGTGCCCCCTTCCGGCAGAATTTTTCCAAATTCAGGGAGGACCTTCGTGACATGACCAAAAATAAACACATAAAATTTGGTTCAATTCTATGCATAACTTCATACACTTTTTGGCGGTACAATATTCAAAATGGCACAAAAATTGTACAAAAATCGCTATTACAGCGCTCTCTACGAGCGATTTTTTTACAAATTAAGGGAGGACCTCCTTGCCATAGCCAAGAACTTAAATTTTTTTTTGGTTCAATTCTATGCATAACTTCATACACTTTTCGATGGTGCAATATTCAAAATCGCACAAAAATCGCTATTACAGCGTCCCCTAACGGGGAATTTTTTGCAAATTCACGGAGGACCTGCTTGCCATATCCAAAAACTTAAAATAAAAATTTGGTTTAATTCTATGCATAACTTCATACACTTTTCGATGGTACAATATTCAAAATCGCACAAAAAACACATTTACAGCGCCCCCCTACCGGCGAATTTTTTCCAAATTCAGGGAGGACCTGCTTGTCATATCCAAAAACTTAAACTAAAAATTTGGTTCAATTCTATGCATAACTCCATACACTTTTGGATGGTACAATATTCAAAATCGCACAAAAATTGTTATATCAGCGCCCCCTACCGGCGAATTTTTTCCAAATTCCGGGAGGACCTGTTTGCCATAGCCAAAAACTTATAATAAAATTTTGGTTTAATTCTATACATAACTTCATACACTTTTTGATGGTACAATGGCGACAGACAGACGGACAGACGGACACACAGACAGACAGACATTTTCTGAAAACATGTTTTTTGGAATCTCTGACCCCTAAAACATGCAAATCCGTCGAAAACCGGAAGTCGAAAAAAATTTCGATTACAATACTTTCTTCTATTGAAAATAGAAGAAAGTAAAAATCAAATGGCTCTGTATATTATTGCACACGTTTAGAGTCAGAGTGATGTGGCCTAGGGAAAATGTATATTTTGCATCACCGTATTTTCTCAAATGAACATCGTGGTGCCTTGATACATCTAGAAAAACAGACTTGAAACTGTGAAGCATGTAGGGATTTTGGATTGAGTTGTTTATCTGCTTCGACGATTGAAGGAGAAACCCGTCTCCCCTTACTCTACCATCGGTCTGGTACATCATAGATGTCTAGCTATGCACATGGTTATTCACATTGGCGGCAAAACCAGTCTTCCCTGTA
This sequence comes from Maratus speciosus, assembly GCA_963932465.1. Lineage (NCBI taxonomy): Eukaryota > Metazoa > Arthropoda > Arachnida > Araneae > Salticidae > Maratus > Maratus speciosus. Next base: position 636,234,039 of record OZ010786.1, read on the forward strand.
CTCTCCCATTCATTTGCGATCCCGGTGTGATGCATCGTATGTCTGCGATTCATCGCTAATTCAAAGATCAGGAAATCAGTTTGACAATTTATGATTTAAATCGCTATCTCGCGATGTATCGGTGCATCGCCCAGTACTACTAGTGGCCATTACTGCCCTTTTAGTTATTTCCTAATTTGAGCACACAGGAAAAACATCACAGAATACGTAAATTGGTCGTAGAAGAAAATATCGCTAATTTCGTCAATCATGGTGAAAATAAATAAAAACACGACACTTTGATCTTTGGTAGACAATAAATTTGTCGACCGGTCTCCAGTAAAAAAAAACTGAAGTTTGTGGAAATTGGTAGAGGGAAAATATCACAAAATTCATCGATCGATCACGGAAAAATATCGTAAAATTTGCCAGTCCGTCATGAGCAGATATCGTGAAATTCCTCAGATGGTCACAGAGAAAAAATGCAAAATTTTTCAATTGGATGCAGAAAAACAATCGTTACTTTCATCAGTATGTCGCAAGAACAAAGAGAGAAATTTGCCAATTGGTCACATAATAAAATTGCTAAATTTGTCAATTGATCGCAAGAAAAAAAATTATGAAATTCACCAATAGGTCTCCAGAAAAAATCGTGAAATTTGTCAGTCAGTCGTGGAGAAAAATCGCAAAATTTTTCGGTCAGAAGCAGACATGAATTTTGTCAATTTGTTGTAAGAAGAAACTGTGAAATCTGCCGATTGATGGCAGAAAATATCATGAAATTGTCGGTCGGTCCGGAGACTTGATCGTCGTTTTACGAAGAATCATTTTCGGAAAATGATTTTTTGGAAACAGGAGCCTCCACCCGCAATATTCTTTAGGGCACGAATCCTGCCACCCCATCTCGAAATTCAAGCCCTGTGATATATATTAATAATGTTGCATAACAAATGTAATTTAAACATTAAAATATTCTGTTTATTTGTACAATGAAATGCTGATAATTGCTATAGGATTTGGATAGGGGATTGACTATATTGATAATTGCTAATAATTAATTAATTTGTACAATGAAATGCTGGTAATTTGTACATCAAATTTTAACCAATTAATATGCCTATAATTGTACAGTATTTTCTCAAAGAAATACATACTTTCTTTTTATAATTTAAACATAAAATATCTACTAATATACCCATGATCAAAGAATTATTTTCTCCAAACATAGGTTTAGTTGATGTCTTTCTTTCTGTTTTAATTATTTAATACCGTTTTGCTTTAAATCACGTTTAATTTTATTTTAAGTTAAATTACTTTGATATTTATAAGTAAAAAGAAAATTACTTTTAATTTTAAATATTTATAACGAAGTTACAAAAATAACTAGTTGGATATGCCAATCCCAAAACTTTCTTCAATCTCGTACACCTTAATATTTCAAAAAGTAGTTCAATATTATACCAACTTTGATTTTGATCTAAAATTTCTGCTCCAGTCAATTAATCAGAATAAGTTAATCTTGATCATGATATCTATTAAAATCAATAATTTTTTTGTTATTCTGTTGTACATCAGCTGTTTGCGAATAGCCAGCTTAACAGGATGCGAAGTTCTCGTAGCTTCACGAGCCGCCAAAATACAGTACAAAAAAAACTGCGAAAAATCAAGAAAAATTTACAAAAATCACTGTTACAGTGGTACTTTCTGGCGGAATATTTCCAAGTTTAAAGAGAAACTGCTGGCCATAGACAAAAATGTATACAAAAAATTGGTTCAATTCTTCATACACTTTTCAATGATAAAATGAAAATAACACAAAAATCACTATTATAGCCAGAGGAATATTTTCAAATTGAAGGAGGACCTGTTGGCCATAGCCACAAACATACCTCCAAAAATTAGTTCAATTCCATGCATAACTTCATACACTTTTCGATGGTACAAGAATGAAAGTGGCACAAAAATCGCTATTACAGCGCCCCCTTCAGGGGGAATATTTCCAATTTAAAGGAGAACATGCTGGACATAGCCAAAAACATACAGAAAATTTTTTGTTCAATTATTTGGATAACTTTATGCATTTTCGATGGTAAAGAAAATGGTACAAAAATCACAATTACAGCACCCCCTTCTGGCAGAATACTTCCATGTTGAAGAAGGACCTGCTGGGCCACAGCCAAAAACACACACAAAAAATTTGGTTTAATTTTATGCATAACTTCATACACTTTTTGGTGGTACAATGGCAACACACAGACAGATAGACATTTTGTATAAACATGTTTTGGGATATATGACCCCTAAAACGTCTAAATCCGTCGAAAACCAGAAATCGAAAAAATTTAAATTACAATACTTTCTTCTATTGAAGATAGAAGAAAGTATAATTAGGCCTGTTTAATTGTTAAACTTAAAAGAAAGAAAAAAAATTAATAAAGTCATACTTTAATAAAGAAGCCCAGTGGTGTGGTGGTCAGCACACCTGTCTGCCGCACCGCAGGTCGAGAGTTCGACTCCCGACTGGGCAAGGAGCCTTTCATCCCTTTGGGGTCGATAAAATGAGTACCAAGCTTGCTTGGGAACTAAACACCGAGGGTCTCGCGTTAGGTTGACCACCTGGCCGGGACGCATGCTGCATAGCCCCTCGGGGCCCAGAGTCAAGAAAACAGAGGTGGGCACTGTCAGCCCAGATCCTTCTTGGATTGTATAGCCACAGAGTTTAGTTTATACTCTAATAAAAATCTTCAAATTTTATTTTACATTCTGAAATTAAAGGTACAATTTTCTAAAAGATGTAAATGTAAATTCTTAAATTTATTATAAAGAGTTCAAATATCCATGTTGGGAAAGCTGCAATTCTTTAAACTTTTGGAGAAATACCTTTTACTCATGAATAGTGAACTTACTTTCATATTTTGCATTATAAACAAAAGTTGTTCGGCATTGTTTGGGTCAAATGATTTCTCTTATCCTTTTATATTCGCTCTGCCGGATATCCGGCAGAGAAGTCGGATATCCGGTGATTGTGATTCGGATATCCGATGATATTTCGGATATTGAAAAATCAGCCGGATATGCCGGATATCGGATATTTGCCGGATATCCGTTGCATCCCTACTCCGGAATAATTAAGAGATGTTGGCATCTATGGTTATGTGTCCTATATTTATTAATTTGAATAATTCACAAACTTACTATTATCATTTAAAAAATATTTTAATATTTTTATTCCATACGTTTAATATTTATAATTAATAGCTATTTGTAATTTATTTAATTTTATTAATATTTTGGTTTCTGCTGAATTATTAGGTCATTTTAAAATCACGGTTGTTTGTATACGATTTAATTTAGTGATGATATTGTTTCTCTTTAAAACGAGCGTTACCTAACCTTATTTTGTTAATAATATGATTTATAAAATTAACCATTTAACAATTCGCAATAATAATTAAATTTAAAATTCTGTATATGATTATATCATTTTTAATATGAATCAATTATTACAAATATATATTAATTACATATTTTTTAAACATACCTGGACTTAATAATAAAAAAAGAGATTGTAATTTTAATATTATATACAATACTTGGAAAACAACTTGGATTTAATTCATTTAAATAGCGATAACATAGATTTTTTTTTGCATACGTTTTACATGTGTTTCTTGAAATTTGTTCAATCTCATTTGAAAAAAAAAAAAAAAAAAAAGCACAAGGGCATGAACGCCATTTTCGAACAGTCATTAAATGTAAGCGACTATTTATTATTATACGTTTCCCCCATTTCTAAAGATCTTTAAAAATATTCTTCTTTCACTCAATAACGAAAATTTTTCTGACGCAGTTAAGAAGTAATTTTCTTTCCCTTTGCCTAAAATTTTCACCTTCTCACATTCATGCGCCTAAGAATTGAATACCGTTTCCCATTTTCTTATAAATGCCATGATTATAAATAACATGATTTATAGTCATTTGCTACTCGATGATTAGCATTTCGTCGTTAAATGCCAAGAAAATCAGCCTGCAAATTCAAATTTGCCGTCATTTTTTGACAGATTTTTTTTAATTTTCTGTATAGTTTGAATACTTGCAAATATCTTTATAAATAAGAGAAATTCGCGAACATGTCAGGAAGTAGCTGGTTTAGATTGGAAAACAGCCTTATAAAACACAGAACACAATTTAATTCCTTGAGCTTGAATAAACATATCTGCAAATTGTATGCCTTTATCATTAAAATTATTTCGAAAATGTGTCAGAAAGTAGCGCATTTATACTTGAAAATAGATTTAAATGAAGCATACGCCAAATAGTTGAAGACAATTTTGTCATAATCTTATAATAAACTTAACCTTAATCGTGCTTTTTCACTTAAGGCTCTTGTCCCTGCCGGCGAAGGCACTCACGAGCTAATGTTAATCCTGTGGGGAGGGATTTTTCTAATGTCTCGTTTGCATTTCGACATCTTTTAATAATTTTTTTTGCAGCCGAGGGCCGTCTGTACATTGCACCTTTTTTACTTTCTCGATTTTGGTTGGAGATATTTTTTAGAATGACACTTTCATTTTCAGAACTGGTTTTGAAAATGAAAGTAACTTTACAAAAAAAATATCTGCGACCAAAATCGAAAAAGTAAGAAAGGTGCCGCTGTAGGGACGAAAGTCGGCTATCCAATGAAAAGAAAAAAAAAAAAAAAAAAACCTTAAAAATGTCAAAATGGGAGCGAGATATTAGAAAAAACTCTCCCCATAGGATTAGCATTAGCTGATGAGTGCATTCGCAGCCAGGGACAGGAGCTTTAATGTTTTATATTGTTATATGACAAATAGAAAAAAAAAATGTTTAGCAAATTCATGGAACACAAGAAAAAAAAATTAGACGAAAGTTCAAAAAGCAAACAAAAAAATGCCCTACCTCTGCTTTCCTACTGCCTACACCCATAGCATGAAACAATTTTTGGCTTTCAAGCAATTATTTTTCTTATTCCATTTGTATAAAATGACATTTTGTTATCTTTCTAATTTCCTTCAACAAACATTCTAGTTAGTTTCCAAGTGATATTTCATCATTAACTAAATCTGCTGTCAAATACATAATGTCAACAGGCAAATCATTAACATTTAGAAACACGTCTTTTTGTGACTACGTTTTAGTGAAGACGTTTAACCATTGCTTAACTAATTATCGATTAACTTGAGCAGCATATGTCTATTTTCATTCATCCCGTATACGATCATTGCTTTTAAAATGTCAATATGTACGAAAACATGTGGTGGCTAGTTAGTGCATCTGGACTTAATTTTTTCGGGAGAAAGAAATGTTCCTATTTAGAACGCGTTTCGAGAATTGTATCGCAAGCAAGATAATATAAAACAACTAATCTAACAGGGTTTTGAATGCAAAATGTTTGGCATATTCCATTGCATTCAAGCAGTTAAAAGATCTAAATATTTTTTTTTAAAGAAAATTAAAACGTACATATTGTTGAAAAAATAAAAAAGTAGGAAAATCGTTAGAGGGGGCTCTAGAGGAAGCTAGGGGGGGCTCAGCCCCCATCGCCCCCATCTGGTTACGGGCCTGATGCCACTATTTAGCTAATATTTAATTAAGAGTAAACATGCTTAAAACTAGCGAAATCACACTTCCAGAGTCGGCCATATATCTAATTCTTTGTGTGGACCTGTATATATCATTTTATGTATATTCTACAAACATATCTTAGTATACTAAATGGAGTTCAGCATAAAAGGCATAACTCATTTAAAAATCACTTTTGTTCATACTCAGTAACCCTTACGATTTCTTATGTGCACCCTTGTATATGATCTACAGCATTTATACACACAACATAATATGGGAAAATTTAGTTAAACTTAAAAACTCATATCACAACTAAAAATGCACTTCCTGCAATCATTGCTAATATACAGTATTTCATATACAGTAAAGTATTTGAAATCTTTTGTGTGCCCCTGTAAATACTATGCACTTTCTATTACACAGGAAGTAACTTGTTGTAAACCTCAGCAACATATATCAGTTTCATTATACGCAAAAGAGTTTAGCATAATTAAAATATGCCGCAAACAATATTCACCTTATACCATTATGTAATGGAATTCTTTTGTGAGGATCTGTAAATGAATAATTAATATTCTTTGCACCACATATTTTACAGAATGTATATTTTAATACACTTCATTTTAGTACATAGTTTAGATATTTTGTTTCTATGTTTTGTTTTATTCTTCCATTCACCGAATTTTTTAGACACACCTTGTATATACAACTTGCCAAAATCAAAAGTGGAAGTTCTCCTTTACAGGGAACGTAGTACTCAATGGTATTGATCAACAGCAAAAAAATCAAAATTTTTGAGATTGGCATTTTTGAAAAAAAAAATTTTATTTGATAAATTTTTTTTTTCTCAAAAGGTTGCCACAAGAAAAGTTGAATACATATTTTAAAATTGGGTATATCATTTTAAGCAGAAGAATATTATCTTTAAAATAAATAAAACTGCAACAAAATATCTTGCACCGTTCTAGAGATAGAGCACTTTAAAGTTTTTATCGAAAATCACGAATGGGAAATGGTGCTCGGGATGCCATCTTTGGCGGCCTGTATCTCGGGCCAAGAATTATTTTGGACAAAGTTAAAATATACTGTTATCTTATTTTTTCTTGAATTTTAACATATGTTCAATTCAAAAACTTCTGAGACTATGAAGTAGTGATGCAACGAATAGTGGTTTGGCCGAATAACCGAATACCGAATATTCGGCCAAGTTGCAGCCGAATATTCGGCCTATTCGGCCGCCGAATAATGAACTTATTTTGGCCTAAAAACAAAATATGGTATGCACTATATGCACAATTCTTGTATATTTCACATTTAAAATGTATTGTTTTCTTTAAAAAAATTATTTATATACAAATTTTTAATTTTTTAAAGCATTATTTTACTCTGAAAAAATATTCGGCCATGTTCGGCCTAAAAATTGCCTCAATAATATAATTCAGACCCCCCCCCACCCCCCCCCCAAAAAAAAAAAAATTCTTAGCAAAAGTTCCTCATCAGGTACTGTCTAGTTACATTTTAATAGATACTATATGTGTTGTTGCTACATTTTAAAATAATGACAAAATTTTAAAAGTACTAGGAAACATAAGTTTCAGCTTTCAGATGAAATAAAATAAAAAATAAGAAATCTTAATATCTTAAGAAAAACCACTGATAGAAAGGGTGAAAGGAATATCCTCTAAAATGGTGGAAAGAAATCACTATAGACTTTATTAAGCTCACAATTAACAAAATTTTTATTTATCTTTATTATTATTATTATTATTTTTTTGCTGTCAGCAGTGAAGCCTCTTTAGAAAGTGCGCCTCAATGTGAAGAGTAAAAGAAATTAGTAATTTTCTTTTCCAGCCACTACTAGAAAGACAACAGCGTCCTTTGGGGTGGTGGGTGAAAAATTCTGAAGACTTTCTAAATGTTTCACAATTAGCCAAAAAGTACCTTTCTGCACCAGGAAGTACCATATATAGTGAGAGGTTATTTTCAGAAACAGGTAACATTTACGGGGAAAAAAAAAAAAGAAAGACTATCATCTGAGAATGCTGATTATTATTATTTCTGCATCACAATCTACGTTTATTGAAAACATTTTAACTGTTTTTTAAGGCATTACAATGCTATTCTTGAAAAAAATATCTAAAACGTAAATGCATACTAATTAAAAGAATTTATTTACATTTCTTTCATTATTTAATAAGAAATAGTAACAGACTTAAAAAAATCACTTAAATTATATTTCACTTTTATGCGTATTTTACTAAAACAAACAAAAAAAAAACAAAACAAAAAAACAACAAAAAAAAACCCCTTAACTATTGCAACATATACGACTTAAATATCTTATACATATAATACATCTATATCTAATCAATCATATATTTATGTTCTTTATAGGTATAATTCAAAATATTATTGAAAGAAATATTTTTTTATGAAACAAGGGTTAAATGTTAAACTTCCCATTATGATAAAAAAAAAAAAAAAAAAAAAAAAAAAATTGAATTAGCTTGTTACAGCTGTATTAAAACAATTTTGAATAGATTAATTTTAAATTTAACAGATTATGTTAGCTTATTACAGATACTTTTTGTACTTACTGATACAGCATAATTTTTTTTTAACATGATTCCTAAATTAGCCTCTTATATAAAAATGGGTAGATAAAATCCATTCGGAGTATGAAAGTTAACGGGAAAAAAAGTGATAGTTAATTTCAAATAAAATTTTCATTATATATGATGAATATAAATTGTCAAATTAAAAAGTTATACTGTGTAAATATAAAAACATTTATTACATTGTATTATTCGGCCAAGGCCGAATAATGGACTTGATATTCGGCCGAAGCCGAATATTCGGCAGACAGGCCGAATGGGCCGAATATTCGTTGCATCTCTACTATGAAGGTAAGATTTTTTCTTTGGCTGCCTGAATTGACATGGATTATACCTTTACTTAATTATTTGGTACAGATGTCATATTCGCCCCATATTGGCGCGATATTTTTCGGTTGCCAATTTGGCGAAAACATCAGCAGCATAAACAACATGATCCGGGTTACCACATCAAGCAAAATAACGACACTTTGGCGCAAGTTAAGTACCTGTTGCCTATATGATATTGGCGACAGAAAAGAATCTCGCCAATATGGGGCGAATATGACATCTGTTCCAATTATTTTAGTATATTACTATTTGTAAGCATTCATAACAATTTCAAATGTATTATAACATTCAAATTACTGTTTAAAAAAGTAAACAAAACAATGACCAGAAATCCACAAAATTCTAAAATCTGCATAACTTTTTGTCCCAAGCTATGTAGATTCGAGGGATTCTACTCTATATTGACCGAAAATATTGAAACCAGAATTATTGATGAATTTGCGTATTTTTAAGAATGCAAATAAAGAAATTTTAATATATTGTGTTAGAAGATTAATACCTGAGCTACTGACAGATTTAAAAATCTGGAGGACAAAATTCAGCATTTAGAGTAAAAACTTAAAATTGATTTTCTTTTACGGATGTTAAAAAGTTATCCTGGAACATGAAAAAACACTAAAAATATGAAAGAAAAAAATATTCATATTAGGCTAAATGTTTTAAACCAATATAATTTTAAGAGTTTTAAAAATTCTCTGCAGAACGGTACAAAATTAACATGATGGAATGATTTTATTAGTTTGTTTGTGTTTTTGACGGCCAATTATCAACACTAGGGATATGGGCCCTAAGGGGGAGGAGTGCCCTTCGTGGGGGTCTTTCTAAGGGAACCTAATCCGTATTAACGCTTGGAGAACCAAGGTTCGAAGAAAACCACGAAAACTCCGAACGATTAGGCCGACGGGCGCAATTGGGATCGAACTCAGCACCTCCCGTCTACCAGCTTCGAGAGCAGAACCTCTCGGCCACTGGTGGGGCGATTTTATTAGTAAGTAGTGGAAATATCAAACTTTTCAGCATTTAATGTTTACTTTATAAATAAAATTCTTATTGGAATTGTCTACGTAATGAATAACCCACTTGCGTTACAGTGCATATGAGTGCGCAGAATTTTGCTTTTAAGGTTGGCGCGCATGGGTATTTGACATGTATATAATAAAAATCGCCAAGTCGAGTGTCCCACTTATTCTAGAATTGTGCCTTTTTTTAAAAAAAATGGAGAAAAGTTAATCCACAATTATTAAAACAAAAGAAATACATCTTTTCTGAAGAAATGCAGTTTTAAATTTGTAGGAATCCAACTTAAAAGAAAAAAAAATAATAAAACACACAAAGAAAGAAAGAAGAGAATGCTTCATTTAGAAAATTTATCTATGGATGCTTCATGAATATCATACAAAAAAAAAAAAAAAAAAAAAACTATTTAGTTCTTTTTAAATACAAAATTATGGCCCAACATAATAGGGTATTCAAAACTTAGGAAAAGAGAAATGGGATCACAAATCTTTCTTGAATAAAAACTTCAAATATTAATCCTTTTTTTTTTTTTTTTTTTTCTGCACTAAAAAAAAACTGAAGCTCAACTAATTGAAAACAGAAACAATTTTCTGAAAAGTTAAACAAATTACTTTTTACGATCATCTAACACAAACTATAGGATTCAGTGTCAAGTATAAGAAAATTTTATGATTTAAGAAACAAAGTTTTAAGAACAAAAAAAATTTTAATTAAAAATTTTCAAGATAAATGTAAGCTTGTCTGTTGGTAGGTAGGTAGTGGGGGGGGCTTTGGGACCTATAAGCAGCACGGCTGTTGTCCCAAATGATCCAAACAAACAGAAACGTCAAACATAGACAGCACTAGACGCCTAGCTAGAAGCAATCAATACTATGGATAAACCGTAGCGTAGAGTTACGAAAAACACTCGACGAACAAAACTTTTTGATAAAGCAACCAAATGAACGAAAATACTCATCGCTCAAATCAAAACCCGCCCAACAACTCCTGCGTTGAGCGTGGTACCTGACACAAGAAAACAAAATATGCTCCAAGGAGTTTAAAACACCACACGCACGGCAGTTGCCGTCCGCAACCAAGTTAAAGCGAGCTAAAATCTCCGGGGTAATAAGCATCCTGCAGAGGAGACGAGACACAATCACATCATCTCTACGATTATGAACCCAACACCGAGAGTGATTGACATTGGGGATATCCCCATAAGAAGCATAATACTTGCAAGTACGGTAGGAGTGCTCACCCTGCAGCAGAACACTGTGAGAGAACCTACGGATAATATCTTCTGGCGAGGTCCAATCAATCAGAGGGTCAGATACAGAAACACTTTTGGCAAGGCCATCGGCCCTTTCATTGAGGGGGATACCACGGTGTCCCGGAACCCAGTAAAAGGAAAGGTGAATGGAGAAATGCTGCATCCGAACAATTTTATTGTGGAGCCAAAGGATAACTCTGGGAGACTTCAGATTAGCGGACTGGAGAGCCAAAAGGACCGACAAGCTGTCTGTTAAAATCACCACGGGACGAGATAACGAGATCAGTTCGTCGAGAGCCACACCTATTGCGAGAGCTTCCGCTGTGAAGACGGAGTTGACATGCTGCACCCTATAGCCAAAGTGGTGTGAGGAAGTGCAGCCTGCAATCGAAGTGAGGGAATCTGTCTTTGAGGCATCGGTGGCAATAATATCCCACGAGTCAGTAAAGTTCTGGAAATAATCAGCAAACATCGGGGCAATGATGCTAGCATCAAGGTCCGTACGCTGAAAAGGAAGATCAGAGGTGAAAAATTGCACTGCGTTTGAGTCAAGAGAAAGAGGAACTTGGAAGCTGATGAGGAAATCCAGATCAATGCCCAGACCGGCAAAAAATTCAGAAACATGAGAAAGATGATTTCCTGGTGAGACCAGGATATCCTCACAAGAGTCCAAGAGAGGAGACCAGCTGCCAAGGGCAAGATGCTTCACCCAGAAGCCGAAAGCCAGAACCCTGATTCTGTCAGCTAGGAGACAAACCCCAGCATGCTTGAGAAGAAGAATATTAGGCGTCCACTTCGGGAGCCCCAGAGCAACCCGTAACGCACTCGTCTGTATCACTTCGAGCATCTTCAGTAGCGAAGGACTAGCAGCCGTGAGAAGAGCAGCTCCATATTCGATGATACTACAAATAGAAGAGAGGGCCAACGTCCGCAGATGATGTGAACGAGCCCCATACCTTTTGTGGGCAAGAGCTTTTAAGATGTTGATCCTTTTAAAGCATTTCGTCCGGAGGTATTCTACATGCTTCCGGAAGCCTCCACGACGGGCAAAAAGGAAACCTAGGAACTTTAGAACGGGGCACCACTCGATGAGTCCACCGTTCACGCTGAAGTGGAAATCACAGACCGCTCTCCGTCTCGAGAGATTAATCGAATGGCATTTGTCAGCCCGGATGGAAAGTTTCCAATAGGAACACCACACCATTATAAGTCGAAGAGCCTCTTGGAGTTTGGCTCTACAGGTATCCAAACAATCATTCACACAGTAGATAAAAATGTCGTCTGCATAGATGAGGAACTTGATGCCCAGGCCCACCAGGACCTCATAAAAATCTGCCATGAAAATTGTAAAAAGGATGGGACTCAAAACCGCCCCCTGGGGAACACCTCTACCAATAGTTCGGGAGGAAGACACGTGACCCCTCCACGCAACCTTGACGACTCTAGTAGAAAGAAAGCGATGAATCCACCGAAGCATCCGTCCTGTGATGCCCACCTGGGCACATTTGTAAATAAGTCCATCAATGTAGACAGAGTCATAGGCTGAATGTAAATCCAAAGAGACGCCCAAAATATATTTCTTCGCCTTTTTGGCAGACGTGATATCATGCTGAAGAATCGCTAACGCCGTATGGCAATCCCGGAAGGGAAGAAATCCAAGGTGCCTAGGGACCAAGGTTTTATGGCAGAGCAGGTGGTGCACCATCCTTCTGGCAATCATCCGCTCACAGATTTTACCCGTTACCGAGGTTAAGGCAATCGGACGGTATGAAGAAATATGATGTCTCGGCTTGTCAGGCTTCAGAATTGGGAGAATGGTCGCCGACGTCCAGCTTGAGGGAATGTCCCCTGAGCACCAAATGCTGTTGTACATACTCAACAAGCAATCTAGAGAGTGATCGTTTAGCCCCTTGAACAGGGCCGCACTAATCCTGTCCTCCCCAGGAGTAGAAATTCTCGTTCTTCCAATGGCCATCTTTAGCTCTGAGATCGTGAACAGACAGTTGAGCGAATCATTACACTCATCACCATAAGTAAATGGGATTGGCTCGTGGCAGCTTCCCTCACCAAAGTGATCTGCAAAGGCTTCAGCTTGGGCCACCGCATCAGCAGAAAACGAGTCAGGCAGTTGTAAGTAGAGGTGGGAATCCAGAGAAGAGCTGGACCGAGATTTGAGGTTACGAAAAATTTTGTATAAAAGGCCAGGGTCGTTCGCATTACAGCAAATGGAGTCCCAGTACCGACGCTTGGCTTCCCTGACCACCTGGCGGAGCTTGGCCGAGAACCTTTTATATTTCATCCAGTGATCCACAGAAGTTAGTTGACGAGCTCTTCGCAGATGGAACTTTTTCTGTTTGCTGAGGGTGCTGCAACGCGCAGTCCACCACACAGGGAGGCGTTTCAGAGACTTAACACAGGCTGTACTATGATTCGACATGGCACCACGAACCAAGGTCTGGAACGAAGACGGCTGGATGTCGGTAGCCAAATGTAGGCTGGAGTTAACTTCCTGGGCGATGCGGACCCAGTTGTAAAGAATGGGGCCGGGACGCAGAGAAGGATTGAGCTCTACAGAGATAACAATGGGGAAGTGATCGCTGTCGAAAAGGTCATCCTCAACGACGATCGAGGAGCAAGTAAGAAGCCCAGAAGAACAGATCGAAAGATCAATTAACGAAGTAACCCCACCAGGGGCCACATGGGTAGGAGCAGAATAGTTCATTAAGCAGAAGGGGCTATCAGAAAGCCAGTCCACCAAACGCACGCTGGCCCGCGAGGACACCGGGGATCCCCACAGCGGGTGATGAAGATTAAAATCTCCCAAGATAAGAGAGTGACCAGAAAGATCACGGCAAACCTTCAAAAGATCGTCAACCACCAACCCAGATGAGGAGTAAACGTTGATAATGTTGAGACAGGAAGAACCAAGGGAAATGCGGACGCCTAAGAATTCGTTAGCTGAGCCCAAGTTATCGAAACACAACCTTGTAGACGACCAAGCAGAGTTCACCGCCAAAGCCAGACCACCACCGGCCCGACCGACTCTGTCTTGACGGTAGATCACTTTGCCCGACACCGACAGAGGCTTCACGGGTGAAAGAAAAGTTTCCTGGAGAACCAAGACATCCGACGACAAGAAAGGTTCTAGCTGGAGGAAGGGGAGCTTGTTGGAGATACCGCGGCAATTCCACTGAAGCACACTAATACCCATAAGAGACAGAAAAAAGAAAAACAATCAAACACAAAACAAAAATCAAGAACCTGCCCCCTGCAGGAACACTCACCTAAAACACAAGAGAAAAACAAAAACTTTTTTTTTTTTTTTTTTTTTTTTTTTTTTTTTTTTTATCCCCCCTTACCATGCACGTAGGCACGTTTCCGCTCCGGGGATTTGTCACTGAGTTTAGCCATACAGTTCATAATAATATTACTCAGAGCACTGATAGTTTCTAGAATTTTTACAGACTGCTTTTCTGAATGATCCACTAGAATCTTTAACATGTTATTCGTCCTGATCTCAATAGCTTTTTTTAATTCATCTTGGTCGGGTTTTTTAACACTGGTTTTCTGTGCATATGTTTCAGAATTCGCCCTCGTCGAAAATTTTCGTCGAGCTTCAGTAAAAGATAGGAAATTTCCACTTTTGAAGCGGAGAAAATCCATTTCTCTCAAGCGGGTGGGGCACTGGAGATAATCTGACCTGTGCCCCCCCCCACAGTTCACACATTTGACTTCTAGCGTGCACGGACCAATATGCTTTTGGCCACACGTGGCGCAGATATTTTCGGACTGACATTTTCCGGTTGCATGGTTAAATTTGAAGCAACGTACACATTGCCTTGGTCTATCGATAAACTGACGGATCTTCTGAAGAGTGAACCATAACTTAATTTCAGTCGGTATAGCAATACCAAGCGAGGTAATTAAAACTGGGGAAACAGTACTAGGTGAATCTTTCTTAATAAATCGTCGCATTTCTAAGATCTGCACATTGTTATTGATCATTATCTCCTGGCCCACCTCCTCTAGGGGGATGTCGACAGGTACGTTGAACACCAAGAAGCGATTCGAAATGTTCTCCCAAATAACTCTATGTTTAACTGTAACCCCCAAAAAGTTCGTAACCTGACAGATGTCAACAGCACAGTTGACGTCTTTCGTGCTAATAAGTAGACTGCCTGTACGTGTGTGACGGACATTCTCTATATGATTAGCATGAGGAATTGTCTTTTTAATCTCTACTTGCACAGCTCTAGGATCTCTATTTGGAATAGATTTTGAGTCTGTACTTTGTAAAAAAATATTGAAACACTTACCGCCATTCTCGGCAGCCATTGAAAGAAGCAGCTCTGTGGAAGCAGTGGACCGCGCCACATTTTTATTATCGCTGTCACATGTCAAGAAGTTTTCTACCCCGTTTTTCTTGTCGCTGTCACATGAGGTACTTTCTTCACATTCCACCATATCAACATTGACAACAGAAGAATCCGCTGTTCCATCAATATCCACAATCTTAAATTCAGAACAAGCCATAACACTGTCCAGTGACATAATCAGCAAAAAGTAGAGGTAAACAAACCGTAAATAAAACTATTACACCTACCAAACACCCACCAAATCACCAATAAGATAGTTCACTAATAACCACCACGAAAAGAGAGAAAAAATAAACACCTTACTTCGAACCACAACAACGTAAAAGCAAAAGCTTCACCGAAAAGAAAGCTAATACCGCCGGCTGCAAAACGGTCACCGCCCCCCCACGTGTAGAAGGAGGGAGCACCTCGCACAGCCAACCTCCACCCGCACACGTAGTCAGCTTGTCTGTTTTTTCATTGCTTAACGTGTTGTGCAGTTTACGACGTGATAAAAATGCAACGGTAGACTACCAATCAGAGAACAGTTCTCATTTCGTAGCCAAACAAGAGTTCGCCAAGAGCGATAAGCTGTAAAAGCGAAAGCCCAGCTGGTAACTGCGATGAGGTCCGGCGTCCCGCTCATTTTATATTTGTTTACCTTTCTTTCGATGGTGATCACGCTTCGACACCATTTTAATGAATCACGTCCGACGTCCATATACATCGTAACAAATGGACAATATATTTCAATGTTTGTTCGGTAGCATTTTTAAATATAAATGTATGCAAAAGACTTGAGGAAAACAATTTGTATATATGAAGTTCTTAAGAGCTGACGATCAAGCAAAGGAAACGTACCAATGCTCTTGGAATATATATCAAACTAAAAATTGAAGATTTTAAAGAAATGATGAGTCCTCTTTAAATGAATGAATATTGCTTGTGATGTGTGTGTTATAATTCACACCATACACACTAGCAATATTTCTTCGATTATGCTGCACGAGATAATGATTCGAAAATTCGACATTCTGGAAACTGTAGATGGATACCTGAATTCAATTCAAAAATCATATTGCTTTGCTAAAATTAAATTACATTTAAGTAAGATAAGTTTTATTAATGCTTAGTTTTATTTGTTTCGTGATATTGTTAATTAACTAATTTATATATATATATGTCTTGTGACTTTTTGATTACTTATGTGTTAGTTGTCAAAAGCATGCTTTCCTTTTATTATGATTAATGAACTTTAGTTTTTAAGGATAATGAATATTAACAAATTATTCTTAAATGAAAAGCTTATACAGACTATTTTTAAATGTAATATTTACTTATATCTCAATATTCTTAATAAAGAATAATAAACAATTATTCAGATTTAGAAATTAGAATTAAAACTTAGCTAAACATAAAAAATATTGTGACATCAAACTATTCAGAATTTAGTTTTTAAATAACTGAGTACTTACGTATTATCCAGGCTAAGACATGGTTGACAATTGCCAATTTTATTTATTATAGCCACATATGTTCAAAACAGTAATTTGACACATGTTTATTGAATACATATCATTGTTAACAATGGTAAATAACATAAAGTTAACAAATGCTAAATAATAAGATAGTATAATAAATATAAGAAATAGGAAATAATATAAAATTTATTCTAAAACATTAATTTAGTACTAATTTACTAAGTACATAGTATTAGGTTGGCAGCTTATAACAGTAAAGTACTATATTAATGTAATACAAATCTATAATGTGAAACAGTAATTTAGTATGAAATTTTAACATAATTACTAGGTGATAAAAAAAAAGCATTTATTCTGACTTTTTTTTTTTTTTTCCTGGCAAGAATATTTCTGTAATTAGTATTGCTGGAGACAGTTATCAGTTGTATGTTTACCTGATATAGCACAGATAATATGCAAGTACAGTACAAAATCTAAAGTTCGGAACCCTCGGGACTTTACCAAGTCTGAACTTTTGGTCATCAAAAATATTGCTTTTCCAATAAGGAAAAGAAAATTCACTACATAAAAAGGCAAAATATGATATTCATGTATTAAAAATTGCATATAACAACTATCAATACTAAATTAAACATTTTCATTAAGTAAATCATAACAAAATAAAAAGTAAAACAAAAACATTTATTTAAAGCTGTTCTCAAATCCAAAAGGGCAACTTTATGACATAAGTTTTAATTTATTTTTGTTCGGAGATGCATGAAACTAGCAGGTGTTGTTCAGAAACTATGTAATCGAACTGTGTTTTCTGTTTTTTTTTTTTTTTTGCAAATGCAATAGATCTTTCAGAAAGTAGTGTCTAAGTGGACGTTTTGAACTGATTTTCCGCGCAGAAGAAAAATAATCACACAAGAAAGGGTGAAAAACGTCTTTGTCACGTGATCAAAATCGCTTATAGCTCAATAAGTAATTTATTTATCAAAAAAATGAAAAGCATAGTTCGATTCCAAATTGCTTCCATAGTCAGGCTTTCCAATTTTATGACTTTCCATTAAAAAATGAATTTGTAAATGTGTCAAAATGTTTTGTGCTTGTTGAGAGCAGAGCACTTGAGAACAGCCTTAAGGAAACAAACAATTAAGATGAAATTGCAACTTTCTGAACTATTGGAACATTTTAGTTAATGTGGGCTGCTTTATTAACTTAAGTATATCATTAAGACGTTTTTCTTTTATTCTGTACATAGACATGAGTTAAGATTCAGTAATAAAACTTCTTTGTTCTAGATCTTTTTGTTTTTTCACTTCTTTCTTGAATACTGCCGCTTGAAAGTCCGAACTTTAGACGTTGTTCTGTACAAATAATTGTTTGTTGTTGCTTTATATATAAATATAGATTTATATTTTTCTCTTGCGGGATACATTCACTGGTGAATTTTAGTAGGCTTTTAAATAGCATTGTATATGTTTCCTGCTGTCAGAGATGAAAAATCTCCATATTTAAAGAGCAAATTGCTAGTATCGATAATTTATGAAATTGTGCCATAAAAATGGCATCCAATGTTGAAGACTATGTAATTATCTATATATTTAAAAGACCTGGCTGTTTTTTTAATCATCAGCCCTGGGTTTTCTACTGAACCAATTTTCATAATTATGTGTTATTAAATGGTGAATACAGATTTGAGTGGTGTGTATGTAAATTTTGAGAATGTGGAAATGATGTAAGACTTAAATGTTATGGGGGAAAAATTCTATGATGTGACAAAACACAAAACGAAATTCTTGTTGCTGATTTTTCATTCTGTATTACCAAACATAAGAGCCTAATTGAATATTTTCATCATATTTACTCATCTTGATTACATATTCTAATACATATTAATTTTTCAATAATTTAAACAGTTGAAGTTTGTGGAAATAGTATTTTGGTAATTTTAGGTTAAAAATATTATTAGTTTTAAAAGTTAGACATTCAATGTAAGATGAATTTTTTATTATAATTATTTTTGTAAATTTATTATAAATTCAATCTAATAATTCTTTTCTGAACATTATAGTTCGTCAAATTTTGATGGGTTCCAACTCGTAACATGTCTAGATTTTTTAAAACAAAACTTTAATGTTTGAGAAATTATTTTGTTTAAATCACCAACAATAACAATTGGTAAATTATTTTTTAAAATATCAAACTTTAATTAGAAGCAAATTCTGCTTTTTTTTAGACAAGATAATTATTGTACTTGATAGTTTGTTGATGTTGACATCAACATCCATCCAGTGGTGCCTACTTTTGAAAAATACTGAGCGGGGTCAAAACCATTTTAGGGTAAAATGATGCTGCTGTTATGCTTTCTTTGAAAGTTTACGAAAGATTGATATTTCAGGTTATGATACATTTGAATGTTTTAGAGTAGAATATAAAGTTGCAATTTATTTAATTATATTCTTATGAGGTCTTCATTTTATGAACTCTAATATTAACTACTGTGCCATGAATTTTAGTATAATTTAAAATTACTTACTATAAAATATTAAAACGGGCATTTAATGCAAATACACTTAAATTAGGGTGTAAAAAAAATCATGATTTTTTTTTTTTAATTGGATTTTTTTTATTTAAATCAGATTTTTATGATTTTTTTTCCCAGCGTTCAAATACCGAATAGCTACCAAGAGTTTCAGATTTCCAAAACAACTAAACCACTAATTTCTAACATAATCTATGTTTTAACACTTTAATTAATAAAATTATTAGTTAGTAATTACAGAAGTTATAAAAACTGCAAATTAGTAATTTCATTAGTTAGTATCATATACAATAATGCTATATACATTAATATTGTAATAATTATGTAAAACTATTAAATACTAGTGATATTTAACATATTATTAATAACTGAACTAATTAGGAACATATTATACATTTTTAGCTTTAATTATTAAAATGATAATTAATAATGTAGTATTCATTTTAGAAAGAAAAAAAAGGTACTATTTCATGAGGAAATATATTAATAATGATATAAGAAAAAAAAAGGATAATTTTTAGTATGATAAATAAAGTGTCCTTAATTTTTAATAATTTTATTAATTTAAAATTGAAAAATACAAATAACATGTTTTAATATCCAGTTTTTT
Organism: Maratus speciosus; assembly: GCA_963932465.1. Lineage (NCBI taxonomy): Eukaryota > Metazoa > Arthropoda > Arachnida > Araneae > Salticidae > Maratus > Maratus speciosus. The sequence continues at coordinate 636,253,791 of OZ010786.1, forward strand.
TTTTTTTTTTAAGAAATGAAGTTCTATTATTTTTGCAAGATCTTGGGCACATGAATTTAGAAATACTGTTGAATGGGAAGTTTTTTACAAGAAATCTCTGACTACATCTACCGGTGAATATAACATTTTTTTTCACCCTTAAAAAATGGCCTAGAAGAAACAGAAAGTAATTACAGAATTAATAAAAACTGCAAATAAGTAATTTCATTAGTTAGTAGCACAAATAAATAACAAAACTAACAAACATTATTTGCAGCTTGTTTTGCATTTGTACTTAGAAAAATTACTGTTAATCACCAAAATCTAAACTTACACACCTGTATGTGTATGATGACAATATATATATATATATAAATGAGTTAAACTCATTCATACACACATACAGAATATATATAAGAATAGCCAGTTATATCTGAAATCCTAAAAATATTTATATAGTAGCATTATTATATCTCAGTAGGGATTATTAGCTTTCAATGGTTCATTTTTTTTTTCTTTTAAGAAAAGTTTTGCTGCCTTTTCAATTCCTAATTAATTTTTTATTTAGTATATATAAGTTACAAAGTAAAAAAAAAAAAAAAATATTTATTCAAACTATACCAAAGAAGATCTTGCTGTGCTTAACATTTTTATACCAATTAGTTCTTCTTCTCCTATGCATTCATTTACAATTTAGCTGTTGAGCAGATGTCACTCTTCCATTCTTCTTTGACTCGGGATTGCTATTAATTTATTATTATAAAAGTAGAATGGGAAACTAAGACACTATTTATTCTTTTATTAGCAGAAATTCAATACACTTGCTATATTTATTTTACATAAAATAATGCATAAATTGATTACCCAAAGGAAATTATGTCGTTGCAAATTATATTAGATTTAAATATCATTTTTAAATAAAACTATTTTATATTGGATAAAAGTTGAAATACCTGTAGAAACTTTCAAATTATGTTCATCTTAGATTTAAAAACTTTTTTTGACATTTTAAGCATTAAAAAAAATTTTGATTTTAATGAATGATTTTTTTTTTTTTTAGAAAATCAGTTGATTAAAATCACGATTTAATCGTTGATTTAAACCAACTGATTAAAATCGTTGACACCCTAGCTTAAATGCTTGTATTAGTAGAACTACTATTTTCTTAAACTATACTGGGCGACTAAAAATAGATGACATTTCTCAAACCGCTGATAATAAAAGGATACTTCCACATACAAAAAATATACAAATCAAGTACACCTTTCAGATTTTGCATTTATTTAAAAAGGGGGCTGCATGAACATTAAAATACGAAATGTAATTTTTATATGGCTCCTTTTTGTATAACATATATTTATAAAAATAATGACATTATAAAAAAGTCCTAAGGACAATAAAAAGAAATTCTTTTATGGACAGACAAACGTAGTTTTTAAATTTTATGAATTTTCAGTGTTTTCTGGCATTAAAAATGCGCCTTTCCTATTTACAAGTACTTAACGAATGTTTTAATAAAATGAATCCATCTTTTATGTAGCACGGCATATTGCAAGTACCGGGTGTCCCAAAAAGGACTGACTGATTTTAAAATTCAATAACTTGCAAACGGTGACAGATATTAAAAAAATTCTTGCAGGAGGGTTATGCATAAGGTCAAAAGTTTTATTACAGTGATTTTCAATTTTAGTTCGATTTACAAACAATAGATGGCGCTGTAATCAATAGTCGCTAAATACAGGCTCGATTTTTGGTCCTTTATCTTGTTCCATGCAGAAAAAGGAGATGGAAATGTATTATCCGGGCCACGAAGTACCAAAAATCGAGCCTGTATTTAGCGACTATTGCTTACAGCGCCATCTATTGTTTGTAAATCGAACTAAAATTGAAAATCACTGTAATAAAACTTTTGACCTTATGCATAACCCTCCTGCAAGAATTTTTTTAATATCTGTCACCGTTTGCAAGTTATTGAATTTTAAAATCAGTCAGTCCTTTTTGGGACACCCGGTATGATCTCCTAACTACACATTTTCCAACATCCTCTAGAACGAATTTCCCCCACTGTCCTTATTCATGTTTGAAATAGTAATTTGATTAAGCTCTTTCTTTGACATAGCGGGATGCAAAAAATGTTTTCAGTCTTTTCAGCGGGAGAGGATTTCACCGTTTATACACTTAGCTATTTTATTAATATCAGAGAAAAAATATTTCTATCATGGTGCACACTTGAATTCATGTGTAAGTTTCACTGAAGTAAATGAGTTCATACATATGCTTGCACTAACCCTACCTTTAAAAGTCAAACTCTTCCCTTAAAGCTATCCTAAAAGAAATATGTTTCTCCACTCACCAACACGAACTCTCTGACACATTTGTAGACATGACTTCTGAAGTAATTTAGAATCGAATAGCATTTTTCATTAATAATAATATATATATATTATGTATATAGATATAATATATACATTATATATATTATGTATATAGATATAATATATACATTATATATATATTATGTATATATTATATCTTCACTTATAACTGATCCTGACCTGAAGCATGATGAAAATTGTCTCAAAATGCTTTTGCAGCATTTTTTGAAAGATCTCTTAAAGCAGTGGTTCTCAACCTTTTTTTGGCCGGGCCCCACCAAAGCATCTCTAAAATCATAATATCCCCCCTCCCTTCCATGTCATATAAAAATTGTCACATAAAAAATAAACTTCCATTTTCCCAGATGGGTCTGAAAATAGCATTAACTCTGATAAGTGATTTCACATTCTTTAATTTATCAAAACCATATATATATATATATATATATATATATATATATATTACAAGTATGCTTTTAACCGAACTTCATGAATGCAGTGATGCCATGGGTCTTTGCATTTACGTCTACAAAAGTTTTGTTGTTTTTTGGCAACTTACCTCAAATTTAAAAGTGAAAAATAGTCTACATTTTTATTTTCGTAAAATTTCTGGAAATCTCTTTCATATTTTGTATTACATCTGATAGAATTGGTACATTTTATAATTGATTTTAATACTCCATTAAGACTAAGTGATATTTGATTATCGCCACAACTGTATGGATAACACAATTCACAAGTAACATTTCCAGATTCGCGCTTTTATCCATTTTAAGTTACTATTTTTCTTTCCTCATAACATACTCCTTTGATAGCGGGCTTTTTTCCACATTATAATTATTTGGGCACCATGTTTCCTCCAATTTAAAATTTGAAAATGCATATGTAATATTCTGTATGTGGTCTGCAGTAGAGCCATAAGAAGTTTACTTCCAACCCTTTCCTTCCGTGATGCACACAGGGTTTTATTAATTTCATAAATGTAGCACCTCATTTAGATCATTCAAAATATTTTTTAGATTAAACATGTCCAAATAATCAATTTTAGATATCTCTCTATTCTAAAAAAAAGTAACTACCGCTGTCACCGCCGCCGGTTTTGAATTTTTTGTGACCGGAGGTCTTTCTTCGTTAATATTAAAAAAAATAATGCATACAAAAATATGAAAATCGAAAGTATTATACAGAAATGTTTGATAAACACGCTGATGCAGACAGTTTTCAAATCGAAGAATTATTTTAAGAGATATTTAATGCTAAAGTTGGACAAAATCGTTCCACTAAAAAAGTTTTATAGGAGCAAAAACTGTTTATAGGAATTTAATCATTTTTAGATCATTTTATGCGTTAGAATTTGCCGGAGTGCAGATTGCATTAATTTTTTTTATTTTGACTCATTTTTTGAGGTTTTATTTCTATTTTAAATTCAGATTTTCAGCATTTCTAGAGATATTTTTAACAGATTTTAGAAAGTGGTATTAATTTAAACTGTTGCCAACTGTATAAACAGCGGAAACAATAATGTTTGCTTAAAAAAATATATATATATATATTTATACGTGTAAATAAATTAAAAATTTATTTACATGTGACTATTATAAACAGAAAAAAACATTTGGAATTAGAATTAAATAATTACGTACAAAAAGCAGGAATTTATTAAAAATTACGTCATAAAAACTATAATTACACGTGAATTTTAAGAGAGAAAGGAATTTGTAAAGCAATAAATTTATTAACATGCGTTAGAAGTCTTAAATAGGAGAAATTACGTCATATTTACGTCACATTACAGTTATTACATAAAATGAACACAAAATAATATTGCAAAACGGTTTAAATTTAGAAATTGCGCTAGACATTTATTTGATATTTTATAAGAGGATACTTTTCAACTATTTTTGTTAGGAAAGCACAAATAATATTTAATTTCTAACACAAGTATTTTCATGTGAATATTAAAAAGAGAAAGAATAGTTTGGTCAAAATTACGTCAGATTAAAAACGATTAATTTAAAATGTCTCATTTAAAAGAACTTTCTTTTCACTTTGTTAAAAAATACCAGGAGACAAAGACTCTGTTTACTTAATTCCTTTTACATTAGCTTATTTTGAAATGTTGTTACACGTGTCTATGGCATCAAGTTATTTTTATTTCGACGTTTTATTTGTATTTTTATTAATGTTGTACTAATTTATTTGTTTTTTCGTTATTTAAAATAAAAATTATGTCAATTTGTATAATTTGGCGAGTGGTTTGTCGATTTATATAATTTGGCGAAATTGGTCGACGGGATAATCAAGTAGTACCGCAACGGATTTGGCGTTAAAATTGCCCAATCAAAGAGAAATGAATAGAAATCCGTTTATAGAGAGATCGCCACTGTTTTTTAAATTATAATTCAATCTTTCGAAATCTTTTTAAAGTCGATCAAATTAGCGTGCATTTAGAGTCTATGGTGTCTGGACGGGGGTTGGCGAGCGTAGCTCGTAGGGGGCCGAGCCCCCTAGTATCCTACAAAATTCCATATGTAAAATTTTCCTCCCTGGGTATATTACACTATGAATAGATGTACAAGTTTTTTTTTAAATAAGTAGTAAAAAAAGGTGTAAATTACTAAAATAATATTAAAACCAGAGAAATTAAAATGATGTTTGAACATATAAAAGGTGTCAAATTATACAAAAAAACTCACATAATTATTCCGGTGTCAGTGTGTTTTTGAACTTTTAAATGCAATCATTTCGAAAATTTATTTTTATTCAGTTATTTTAAAATTTTTTCGTCTGTTATTTCTATTTTTAGACGAAGACACTACTTTCATTAGAAAAAAATGACAGAAAATTTGTTAATAAGAAATCTGAAATTGCCCCCCTGAAAAGTCATATTGCCCTCCTGTGGGGTGTACGCCCCACGTTGGGAACCACTGCCTTAAAGCAATAAATGGAAAGTGCTGAATAATAATAACTATGAATTTAGGAAGAAAAATTAATTCCCGAATGCACAGGGAATAACTTTGAGAGAAAATTGATTATATGCCTTTTATGATAAAGGATCGCAGGGGGCAGGTTGTGTTTTTGGCTCCTGGGTGTTTGTTTTTGCTATCTTTACTGTATTTTCAAACAAAACAATTTTGTCGATGAAGGAATTTCTTTTCAATGATTGAAAAACAAATAAGTATGGAAATTGGGTGGGCTAGAAAAGCAAATTATTGTGTGGGCTCAGGCCCATATAGGTTGCCGCCACTGTCAACATCATCAAGTATCACTTACCAATGCACCCTGTAATAGACACACTGCAACATAGATTATTAAAATTTTCAGATTAATTTTTTTAAATAATATAAAATAAATAAAAAATAAAATAAAGAAATTATTAAAATTTGTTTTGTTTCTAAATTTTTGTACACATTGTATTTTCATTGCAAATGCAAAATTTTCTTATTTTATAGATTTCTATTATTTACTGTGATAGTAAGCAGTTTTGGCAATGTTGGGGTCACCAATAAATTTTTCTTTGCTGCAAATTGCCATACATAAATCTGCATCTGGAGTAATGCATATTGATCAGTAAAGGACTGAATAAAACTTTTTTCATAATGCATTATAAAATATTGCTGTGGTGTTGACAAAACTGCTTTTATCTTTGTCGAGATAACAGTTCTTTGCTGCATCAAGCAAAGGGGGTTGTTGATTAACTATCATTCTAATTTTATTTATTAGCTAACTAGCTGGGTCATGAATACCCGCAATCAAGGGCATTTGCCCGTCTTTTGAATTTCAACCAGATTATCTTTTTTTTCCCATGATTTTAAAAAGAGTAGCATTTATTCTTCTCAGGTGATTAAGTTTATTAACATTAAAGTACATTAATATTAAAAAAAGGAACTAATACCCCATTCAGACAGTTATTTAAAATATTTTAGGCCACCATTTTGAAGGTGGTACACCCCCGGAATTTGAGCACCTGTTCAGATCGCAAAATTCATCTAAGGTAACTCATTGAATGCCACTGTGCCTGAGATCTGAATAAATGAAAAGTGTGTGCATGCACATGCATTAAAATCAGTTTGAATAGCCAATCATTTAAAACACAGCTCCAAATCCAATCAGAGTGAATGGTAGTGGCTGTATGTAGCCATAGAAAGTTCAAACACACTGAGAAAGTTTGAGGAACTCTCTTGGTGAGTTGCACCATCTGGGCAAAGTATAAGGATTTTTCATTACCCCAATCCCCATGGGAGACAACTTTTAACTTTGATTTCTTTTACATGCTTTTATGTTTAAAGGCAACCTTAAACTGGGGATTTGGAAGAATGATAAAAAAAATTCAGTTCTTTGAATAAAGCCAGTAGAAGTTTATTTTCAGATTTTTAATATGTGTTAGAGGCTGGCCCGAGCCCGGGCCGGGCTTGGGTCGATTTTCATTCACGGCACTCGGGCCGGGCCCGGGCCGTACTTTATTTCTGAAGGCTCGGGCCGGGCCCGGACCATACTTTATTTCTAAAGGTTCGGGCCGGGACGGGACTAACTAATTTTTTCTGTACAGAGCCGGGATTGGTTTCATTCCTAGTCTTCACGGCCCAAGCTTTTCAGTCCTAGTTTTGACTCAGCCCGTATGAAAATCATTGTCTCAGCTTGGCCGGACAATGACCTAAAGGGTCATAAAACTCCAGTAACTTGTGCTCTTTCACGGGACTTCATTCAAAGATCAGTCAAATTAGGCCTGGCCAAAAAATTTTTGCAAAAAATACATACATTTTTAAATTGCCATTATTCTACACTTAAACATTAAAATTTATTCTTTTTAAAGAATAGTATATTTCTACGCTTATTAAAATATAGCTAAATTAAAATATAGTAAAAGTGTGAAAAGGAACCTGCCTATGACGGAACCCTGTTTTAAACTGAAAAACGTGTTGATCCATGCAAAATTAATATACTAATTCGTAAGAAAACAATGTATGATACATTTACACTTGCTAAGAATGGAACTTGTCTATAAATCATTTTCTTTTCTTTTCTACTCAATTCCGTCTTAGAAGATTTTACTGTATAGAATTTTTCTGATTTTTGGCATACATGGAATACATGTATGTTAATGCATGGAATATGGATTAACAATATTAATGATAACCTAAACATTTACATACAAGAAATAGGGATTCGTTAAAAAAAATAAATATTGCAGTCTGTGTCACTTCTTTAAAAGTGAAGATTATAAACATGAGACTAAAAAGTCCTTCCGGCCAGTGCCGGGAGGAAGAGGTAGCTTTCATATTCCTTATTTTAAAAAAGCCAACTTATATTATTCAAACACAAGAAGTTCAATTTAGTGGAAACCGAATATAGGAGATTCAATACTAATTTTTATCAATACTAAATCATTATGAATGAGAATTTCGCAAAATTAGTCAGCTTTATCCAAGCTGCTTTTATTTAAAGTAACTTATATTTGGCTGCCAAATTCGGCGATTTCTTAAAGTGCCTGCCAATTTAAGACAACATGGTGGATGAGGCTAACCAGTGAACTTCGTCGAGACCTTAGTAATTGCTGTGCACATGCTCACTCACATCGGAATCGGTTGATATATACGAGTGCTGTCGCAGGCAAAAAATCAGATTTTTCAAAATGTCACCCACATTAGAAAAACGGCTATATCTGAGCCATTTTTTAAGATAAAGACAAACAAAAAATGCTCCTGAATCCTTATATCAAGGTCAAAATACTTAAGAAAGAAACCTTTTTCAATTTCTAATTTTTTTGCCCCTCACTTTAAATATATTTTTTTTTATTTAATGGCCGCCATTTTGAAACAAGATGGCTGATGAAGCTGGCAAGCGAACTTGGTCGAGATATTGATGTATACTATCCACATGTCTTCTTCCATCGAAATAGGCGAATACGTGTGTTATCGCGTGACAAATACAAGATCGTTTCAAAGTGTTAGCCATGCTAGAAATTCAAAGTGCTATAATTCAACCATTTTTTAAGATATAAACAAAAGAACAAATTTTCAGAAACAAAAACTGCTCCAGAATCTTTGTATCAAGGCCAAACACATAAAAAAAAATCTTTTTCATTTTCCAATTTTATAATACCTCATTTTAAATTTTTAATTACATTTTTTTAGAAATAGCAACCCTTTTGAAACAAGATGGCGAATGAAGCTGGCCAACGAACTCGGTCGAGACATTGGTGTGTACTATGTACAGACCAAGTTACATCCAAATCGGTTCATAAATACGTCTGTTATCGCGTGACAAAAAATCAGTTCATTTTAAAATGTCAGTCACAATAGAAATTCAAAATGCTATAACTCAGCCATTTTTTTAGATATAGACAAAACAAAACCTGTTCCGGAATCTTTGTATTAAGGTTAAACACATAAGAAAAAAATCTTTTTCATTTTCCAATTTTTTGGTATCTCATTTTAAATTTTAAATTTTTTTAAATGGCCGCCATTTTGAAACAAGATGGCGGATGAAGCTGGCCAACGTACTCGGTTGAGATATTTGTAAGTACTATGTGCACACCAAGGTACACCCAAATCGGTTCATAAATACGTCTGTTATCACGTGACAAAAATCAGTACGTTTCAAAATGTCAGCCACGCTAGAAATTCAAAATCTATAACTCAGCCATTTTTTAAGATATACACGAAACAAAAACTGCTTCCGAATCTTTTTATCAAGGTCAAACACATAAGAAAAAAATATTTTTTCAATTTTCAATTTTTTGGTACCACATTTCAAATTTAAATTTTTCTTAAAAATTTAAATTGCCGCCATTTTTAAACAAGATGGCGGATGAAGCTGGCCAACGAACTCGGTCGAGATATTGGTATGTACTATGTATAAACGAAGTTACATCCAAATCGGTTCATAAATACGCCTTTTATCGCGTGACAAAGTTCAGGACGTTTCAAAATGTCAGCCACGCTAGAAATTTAAAATGCTATAACTCAGCCATTTTTTAAGATATAGACAAAACAAAAACTGCTCCGGAGTCTTTGTATAAAGGTCAAATACATAAGAAAAAAATATTTTTCCCTTTTCAATTTTTTGGTACCCCACTTCAAATTTTAATTTTTTTTAAAAATTTTAAATGGCCGCCATTTTGAAACAAAATGGCGGATGAAGCTGGCCAACGAACTCGGTCGAGACATTAGTATGTACTATGTACACACCGAATTACATCCAAATCGGTTCATAAATACGACAGTTACAGTGTGACATAGGTCAGATATATATATATATATATCAATTTTGAACGGAGGGTGGTTTCGGGGTCTGGGGGTCATGATCGATGAAAATATACCAAAATTTTTTGAAATCGCTTTCCTCCGAACGGCTGCAATAGGTAGCTTTTTGTAATGAAAGCTACCTAAAAGTTAAGATAAATATTTTTGGTCAGAGCTACCTCGTACGAGACAAATTTTTAACCAAATCGACGTAAAAATCAATGTTTTGTAAAAAATTCACTCGGGCCGGGTTTTTTTTTTTTTCTCGGGCCGAGATTTTAGCTTTTTCCGGGCCGGGTTCGAGCCGATATTTTAACTTTTGTCCGGGCCGAACTTTTAAGATTTTTAGCGGGCCGGTCCGGGCCAATATTGCTTTTTCTACGGGCCGGGCTCGGGCCGAATTTTTTTTCGATGAGTCGGGCCGGGCCCGGGCCTGGAAATTTCGGCCCGTGCAGACCTCTAATATGTGTTACTACATTTCTGCATTGTTTTTATGCTAATATGTTAAAAATTGCCTTGCATACCAGATTCTGACAAAAAATTATTAGTTTCTTCCATGTTTACATTTTCATTCGAAAAAACTGCAGCCTTACCCTTAGCAGATATTTTTTAATGAAGTTATTTTCAAAACTAGTTCCAACAGAGAAAGTACCTTTGTTAAAAAATTCTGCAACCAAAATCGAAGAAGTAAAAAGGACCCTATTAAAGATCAACTTCAACTATTGTATGAAAAAAAAAAAATAAATAAGTTCAAAATATTCACATTCAAACGAGAAATTTGAAAAGAACCCATCCATACATTTAACATTCGATTGGGAGTGTCTTTGCAACTGAAGAGTCCCTTAAAGATGCCAATACTCTACCAACTGAGCTATTCTGGACAAATTTGTTGACAATATTTTGATAATGACATTTGATCTGCTATTTGAAACAGTTCAACCGAATAAATTTCAAATAATGGAATTCCAAGTAAATATTGGATATGTAGGTACATTTTAATAATTCAGCACAGTTATTCTAATTGGTAAATAAATAATAGGAATTGTAATTTTCTAGCTTAATGGAAAAGTGTCCAGGCTGAAATGTGAACCCAAGACCTTGACTTAAGCTGCCAGTGCTCTACCAACTGAGTTATGCTGGACAAATACGGTGGACACAATTCACTCAGGCAACCTTTTGATAGTAACACTTTGTCTGTTATCTGACACAGTGCAACAGAATAAATTGTAGGTAATGAAACTCCAAGTAAATGTTTGATACTTGATTACACTTTATTAATTCAATGCAATTATTCAAATTGGTAAATAAATCACTGGAGTTGTAATTTTCCCACTGAGTGAAAGTGTCTATGCAGAAATTTCTATCAATTAGAAAAATTGCATCGAATTAATAAAGTGTAATTACATATCCAACATTTATGTGAGGTTCCATTATCTGCTATTTATTCTGTTTAACTGTCTCAGATACATACCAGATGTTATTATTGAAAGGTTGTCGGAGTGAATTGTGTCCACGTATTTGTCCAAGATAGCCCATGTGGTATAGCATTGGCAACTTAAGCCAAGGACCTGAGTTTAAATCCTGGTCTAGACACTTTTTCATTCAGAATAAAGCTACAACTCTTATGATTTATTTATCAAATAGAATAATAGTCCGAAAATAACGTTTATTTGGAGTCCCATATTACCAACGATTTATTCTTTTGAACTGTTTCTGACAATAGACCAGATATCACTATCAAAAGTTTGTCTGAGTGAATTGTGTCTACCGGATTTGTCCAGTGTAGCTCAAGTTTGTAGAGCGTTGTGAGCGAATGAGCTGGTTGAAATCACCTGAACATTTTTTCACTCAGCCGGAAAATTATGACTTATTTACAAATTAGTGTAATTGTGCTGAATTAAATGAAATGTAATTATGTATCCAATGTTTATGTGAAGTCCCATTACCTGTGATTTATTTTGTTGAACTCTTTCCAATAAAGACCAGATGCCATTATCAAGAACTTATCTGAGTGAATTGTGTCCACCGGATTTGACCAGGATAGTTCAGTTGGTAGAACACTGGCAGCTTAGGCCCTGGGTTCACATCTAAGCCTGGTTACTTTTTCACTCAGTTGGAAGATTAGAACTCTTATCACTATGTATAAAATTTGGCCATGTTGCATTAATTAGAGCCCAAGCTGGTGACGGCAACATAAATGACTACGTCATCGAGTTACGAGATGAAATCATGGTGTAGGACAAGATTATTAGGAGTAGATGAAGGAATGACTGGTGTGCCTCGGCATTTCTTGGTACGATATGAGCAGCAGCGGGCGCCAACTCGTCATTTTGGCGTCGATATCACGTCATCGAGTTACGAGATGAAATTGGTGTCAAATTAAAGGTAAAAAAAGCGTTTAAAAAATATTTTGGTCTGCCTGCGAATATCCTGGTAGAAACCGCCGGCAAACTAAAATTTATAACAAAACAGGCGTCATAATGTACAATTCAAACCCAATAAACATAATATTTTACATTACATTGCACTATATATTACTTCACCATCAAATTTTAAGACGAATTAGTGATTTAGAAAAAGCTTATTAACAGTACGCGAAAAAATAACTGATTCGGCATAACTTGGTACAATCTGAGAAGATTGGGGCGCCAATTCCCCATTTTGTCGGTACTATCATGTCATGGAGTTGCGGTATGAAATTCTGACATATTATAGATATCGATTAATACAATAAGAATATTTTTAGTCTGCCTCGTCATATCCTGGTACGAGACTAGCAGAACGGGGCGCCAACTCTCAATTTTGGCGGTATTATCACAGCATCGAGTAACGGCATGGCATATTATAGATATCGATTAGTACAATAAGAATATTTCAGTCTCGTCATATCCTGGTACGAGATTAGCAGAACGGGGCGCCAACTCTCAATTTTGGCGGATTTATCACGGTATCGAGTTAAGGCATGAAATTTTGACGTATTATAGATATCTATTAATACAATAAGAATATTTCAGTTTGTCTCGTCATATCTTGGTACGACCTGAGCAGAGCGGGGCGCCAACTCTTAATTTTGGCGTTATTATCATGTCTTCGAGTTACGGTCTGAAAATTTCCTACATTAAAGATTCCGATTACTACAATAAGAATATTTCTGTCTGCCTCGTGATATCTTGGTACGAGAAGAGTAGAGCGGGGTCGCCAATTCTCAATTTTCGCGGTATTATCACGGCGTGAAATTTTGGCATGGCATATTATAGATATCGATTACTACAATAAGAATATTTCAGTCTGCCTCGTGATATCTTGGTACGAGAAGAGTAGAGCGGGGGCGCCAATTCTAATTTCGGCAGTATTACCACGCCATCGAGTTACTGCATGAAATTTTGGTCTTTTATAGATATTGATTAGTACAATAAGAATATTTCAGTCTGCCTCGTGATATCTTGGTACAAGATGAGTAGAGCGGGGCGCCAAATTCTTAATTTTGAGGATATTATCACGCCATCGAGTTACGGCATGAAATTTTTGCATAATATAGATATCGATTAATACGATAAGAATATTTCAGTTTGCCTCGTCATATCTTGGTACGATATGAGTAGAGCGGGGTGCCAATTCTTAATTTTGGTGATATCACGTCATCGATTTACGGCCTTAAAATTTAACACTATAAAGACAACCGATTAGTACAATAAGAATATTTCAGTCTACCTCGTGATATCTTGGTTCGAGATGTCAAAAGCGGGGCGCCAAAACTTAATTTTGGCGATATTATCAAGCCATCGAGTTACGGTCTGAAAACGTAACACATTAAAGATACCGATTAGCACAATAAAAATATTTCGGTCTGCCTCGTCATATCTTAGTGGGAGATGAGCAGAGTGAGGTGGCAGTTCTTAATTTTGACAGTATTATTAGCTCATCGAGTTGTGGCAGGAAATTTTGGCATATTAAAGATTCCGATTGGTACAGTAAGAATATTTCAGTCTGCCTCGTCACCAAATGCCCGCTTATCAGTCATCAACCGCGACCAATTACATACAAGGCCAATACATGACGTTTAAAACGTCATACTGAGTGGATCCGAGGCTATCGAGAAAGACAGGCTACCGCGGTGGGTCTGATTGTTCTTTTTTTACAGACCGCTGGGGTCACGTGATGCTCTTTTCGCACACCTTCATTGGTGCATTCGAGCATCACGTGACTCCAGCGGTCTGTAAAAAAAGAAGAATTGGACCCACCGCGGTAGCCTGTCTTTCTCGTTAGCCTCGGAGTGGATCATCTGTACACGATAACTGATACTAGGTCAACACTAGATACCGGGCTTTCTCATTCATTATCATGACGACACAAATGGTGGCTGGCCGTTATCAACGACTTACAGTGAATGGTAAAAAACAATGGGCGCGCCTCTTTGTACCAATCGCTCTATGTCATTGATAACGGACAGCTACCGTTTGTGACGTCATGATAATGAGCAAGCCCGCTGATACAAAAAATCCCATCGTTTATTGCCAATGGAGGATAGTCCAAATATGGGTTCGAGGCTGAAAAAAGTCACGTGATACCGGTAATTTACCCAAAGAACATCTAACTGATAAGAAGGGAAGATACTACTGCTTTGCCTCATGAACTGTTTCATTCTAGCGGGGATTTACATTACACGTCTACGGAGCCTTCCCTTTTTTACGTTAGAAGTTTTTACCTTGACCACGTGATCAAAACAGAGATGGAATATCCTCCATTGCCGTGTAAAGGTGATCCACTCCGTGTGACGTTTTAAAAGTCATGAATTGTATGTCGTTGGTCTCGCGTCAACGTTGTGTATTTTAGGCTACAACTTCTAAATTCTTTAAAAGGATGTCCACAAATCAGTTTAAAAAAAGAAATGAACGTTAAAGAACAAACTCTCAACATTTGAGAGAGCCTCCCTTCGTGCTCTTGCTATCCCACAACGTTGCACATATGCGTTTGCCCCACCAGTGGCCGAGAGGTTCTGCTCTCGAAGCTGGTAGACGGGAAGTGCTGGGTTCGAACCCAATCGCGCCTATCGGCCTAATCGTTCGGAGTTTTCGTGGTTTTCTTTGAACCTTGGATTTCCAAGCGTTAATACGGGTTAGTTTCCCTTAGAAAGACCCCCACGAAGGGCAACCCCCCTTTGGGCCTATATCCCTCGTGTTGATAATTGGCCGTCATAAACACAACCAACCACATATGCGTTTTTGTCCAAAATTATCTCAAATAAGTCAATGGAGGATATTCCATCTACGTTATGATCACGTGGTCAAGGTAAAAACTTCTAGCGTAAAGAAGGGAAGGCTCCGTAGACGTAATATAAATCCCCACCAGCCAGTGAAACAGTTCATGAGGAAAGCAGTAGTAACCTTCCTTCTTATCAGTTAGAAATTCTTTGGGTAAATTACCGTTACCACGTGATTCTTTTAAGTCTCGAACCCAGATTTGGAATATAGTCCATTTTATTTCTTGTATGCGCTAACTCTCATTTAGAGACACTAGCAATAGAGTGCCTCGATATGAAAGTGGTGACATACCGGAATGGAGGATATGGACTCTATTCAGGTGACGTCAGACGCCAGAGCTGGCGGTATGATGATCTGTTATTCTAGTTACTGCACCGGCAGAATACCGGAATGCGCAGGCGCAAACACCGCTAGCAGACGACTTTAGCCTTGACCCAGGTTGAGTGCATATATTTTAACTGAAAATTTGCAAACTTAGGGAATTTTTTCGCATACAGAACAACATTTTGAATTTAGGTTACAATATATTAAGTATATGCTGCTGCATCAAAGAATTCTTTTGCGGTATTTTTAACAAACAAGCATTAATAATTCACACTCCATACACTGCTATGCTAAACACCGCCAGTAAATACCGCCAGCAGACGAATTTTAGCCTCGACCTCAGGCCGCGTGCATAAGGTCCATTCCATCTGCATTTTGATCACGTGATCAAGGTAAAAACATTAGCGTAAAGAAGGGAAGGCTCCGTAGACGTGTAATCAGAGATGCAAAGGGTGGAAAAAACCGGGTTTATTCCCGGGAATAAACCGGGTTTTTTGGGAAGGAAATTTTGAAAATTTCCGGGAGTTTTCAGACAGTTTTAAGCATGAAAATTTTTTACTTTATTATTTTTAATGATTTCAATTTTTGTCAATGTAAACAAAACTAATAAAATAAAATATAAAAAATAATAGCACGGTTTACAGGAAAACTAACGAAATACAGGCTTAAGCTGCAGAAATATTAAGCAAGAGAAATTAAAAAATTTGTTATTTTAATCGTCGATACTAAAAAGTGAAAGAGGCAAATGAGAGCTTTATCATCCCTGACATGTAAATAAACTTCCCCTCTGTTCTTCGAATCAACGAATGTAAACAAAAAAGAAAATGAACAAAATTAAAAGAAATCAATGCAAAAATGCAATGCAACTCGTTAGAAAATTAATATAAAGTATGCCTGAAAACGTGAAAACAAGATGCGCGAGCCAACAGAAACTGAAAAAAAATTTTTTTTAAAGAAACATTCAAATTCTCACCTATTTACAGCCGCCATTGTTGTAAAGCTAATAAATTATAAAGACTTAGACTGTAAATTCATAAGTTTTGTGAATTCATAAAGTAAAACCTATCTTTTTGGAACATTCGTTTGGAAAATAACTGGTTTAGTTTATCTTCAAAACTCCTTCAAAATTTCCAATATTCCCCAAAATTCTGGGTTTATTTCCCAAAATTCCCAGGTTTATTCCTGCCTCTCAAAAATTGCGGGTTTTTTGCAACTCTACGTGTAATGTAAATTCCCGCTAGCCAATGAAACAGTTCATCAGGCAAAGCAGTAGCATCTTCCCTTCTTATCAGTTAGAAGTTCCTTGGGTAAATTACCGGTATCACGTGACTTTTTTCAGCCTCGAACCCATATTTGGAATATCCTCCATTGATTGAGATGATTTTGGACAAAAGTAAATTGCCAAGCATCTTCGTGACCAATGGACCAACGGCATACAAGGCCAGTTTATGACTTTTAAAATGTCACACGTAGTGGATCATCTTTACCCGGCGATTGGTACATAGTGGCATGTCCATCGTTATATGTCAATCGCCGTGTTAAGATGATCCACTCCGTGTGACGCTTTAAAAGCAGTGAACCGGTAGTATATTTCGTTGGTTGCATTCCTACCCCCCTCCTGCGTCCGCCATATTTAGCCACGTTTCCCACTGCAGATTGGACTGTTATCGGTCAAAGTCAAATATGGCGGACCCAGAAGAGGGGGAAAGAACTCGCTTTTCGGAATCAAGGCTTTCCACAGTAAAATATTGATATGTCTGCTCCTCTTTTTTCATAGCTTTATGTTGGAAGTTTTAGAACTTGGCAATATTTTCCTGAACGTGCGGGATTAGATAAGTGCGCAAATACAATAACCGTTTAGCTTGACGATAAAGACAGGATTGCCAATAGACCCTTTAGAATTAGTCTGAACTTGGCGCAACACTTTTGCCTATATCAGCAGAAACGCGCAAAAGGTGAAAAACAACGGGTTTAATCCCGGCTTTAAATCCTGATTTATTCCCGGGAGTCCACTTTCGAAAATTCTTGAGCATCGATTTATTTTTAATTTTATTTAATGATTTCAATTTTAGTTTTCTATGTATTTTAAATTAATCTGGATGCCTGGTCACTTCGACAGCAACACCCTGGATAGGTGTTACCATGCTGATTTGGGTATCATCTCCGATTCTTCCAACGAACCCTTAAGTTATAGTGCCTAGAATATATAGTGTGGAAATTGGCTATCCCTGTAATACTTAAAAAAGTGCTAAAATATTGTATCCCTTAAATGTGCAATGATACTGCTGCAATATGCAGATCGCAGCGACATCTGCAGGATATTTTCTACAACTGCAATGTATTGCTAATCTATACAATGTAATACTAGTAATACGAAAATCCCGCAGATGTCGCTGCGATGAACACTTGAAATTTTAGCAGCATCGTCGCACATTTAAGGGATACAAATTTTTAGCACTGTTTGGATAGCATATTTCCACACTAGGTATTCTGGACGCTGTATTTAATTTCCTATTAGTTGGGATAATTTGAAGAGACAAAAATTTCTGCAACATAAGGCGCGCCACACACCAAGGAGACACGAGACATCTCACTTGACTCGTGCGACAAATTTACTGTTGTAACGTACCTGTTTCTTCACTGTGCCCACACACTAAAGACTCATGTGACGAAGTACCTATGTTGCACGTGTCTTATACTATGTTCACACTACAATACTTAAGATATCTTAGGCCGCCGAACTCTCTTAATTTTGAGGTGGTACCCTCCCGGAATTGGAAACCTGTTCACATGGAAAAACTCACTTAAGATAACTCAGTGAACGTCACTGTGTTGTTTGCGCATGCGCTTAAGATAAAACCGCCCGCAACACCCAATCAGTTAATGCGAAGCTTTACAGCCAGCGAGAGTGAATGGTCCTGACTGTCTCTAGCCCGAAGAAAGTTGAAACTCTCTCAGAGAGTTTGTGGAACTCCCTCAGGGAGTTCGGAGGTTTAAGATAGTTCCGATAACGCAGTGTGAACAGGGTATTATGCTTCGTTTCGCGCTTTCGTCTCGTGCTGCAGTTACGTTATATATTGCTACAATTTTCGTTTATTTGTTTCAAGATGGTAGGATTCAAGATTCCTTTTATTTTTTAGTAGAGTGAATAAAAATAAATCATCATCTTCGAATGAAATATCCATATTTACAATCGCTTCGTTTGCAGACGCCATGATTCTACTATTCTGTTCTGTCAAAGAATTAAAAGCAAGCTGCGCGCATACGCCGTGAATATGTCTGATGTCGCTTTGGTGTGTGGATGAAAAAAGTAGAAATGCAACTTGCCTCCTGTGGTGGCTCGATGTTTCATGATACATGCGACGTGCGCCAGAGTCGCATGTCTCCTTGGTGTGTGGCGCGCCTTAGGATAGCATATTTCCACACTAGGTATTCTAGACGCTGTAGTCACGTGGTTGAACTTCATATATCGAACTTGTTCACGTCAGCATCGCCAGCTCTGAAAAGTGGATTTCCATACTTTGGACAAAGCTTCCAGTCTATGCATGCGCCGTCTGCGTATATCGCTACTCTCTTATAAATGCATCCTGATCTATATTTGTTCTCGTATACGCACCGCCACTGTCATATTTATAAATGAAGATTGTATTTATTGTCCACTGCGTTCTCAAACGTTTGAGATACTGGAAATTACAGTAACACAAAGTTTGATATTGGAGTAGGCAATCTTAAATTAAAATAGTTGACATGTTCCTGTAAACGAATTTATACACCATTTGATGACTACTCTGAGATCACAACCTTCTCAAATGTACTAAAACTGTAAAAAGTTATATTCAAATTCGTTCAGTGGTTGCTGAGAACGCTGTGAACATACATACAAAATGACTAGGGTGGACGAAAACAAATCTCTGAGTACCCTCACAAGCCTGTTATTATCGCCAAAATAGTGTTTGTTAACGCGTGCCGTTAGAAATGGTTGACTATGAACCCGATTCTAAAATTTGTTATTATTCATTTCTATATTGATGACGCCGTTGTTTAAAAAGCAACACTTTTCTCTATCGTTGTTTCTGACACTAACGATATTGAAACTGTACCGACAGCGCTCAGAATGCAGTGGACTTCACCCGAGGCTAACGAGAAAGACAGGCTACCGCGGTGAGTCCGATTCTTCTTTTTTTACAGACCGCTGGAGTCACGTGATGCTCTTTTCGCACACCTTCATTGGTGCATTCGAGCATCACATGATTCCAGCGGTCTGTAAAAAAAGAAGAATCGAACCCACCGCGGTAGCCTGTCTTTTTCGTTAGCCTCGACTTCACCCATGTGACGTCAGCCGCGGGTAAACAGAAGAAAAACACAAATAGGCGCGACGAATATTTTTTCGGAGGGCATCTACCCGCAGAGGCGAGGCTATTGCCATTCGTGGACAAAGCCGTTCTGTTGCTATAAATAAAATTTAATTGGTTAAAAGGCATAAACTTGGTGGGTATGCCTTTATCTCGATTCTAATGTTTGTTGACGTCCTATTAAACAATTTCAAGAATGTGGGTTGTATAGCTTGGACAAAACATAAGTTCTACATCGGATAGGATAATCCAATTTTACATGAATCTGACCAGGTTTCAGGTCGGATTTTGACTCTTCCGGGTTGACCCGGATAAAAATCCTTTTCAAAGAAAGTCCTGAATATTTTTCAGATGAAAACTATACTTTGAAGATTAATTTATACAATATCGAGGTTTGGAAACAAACCTCGAACTGAACGAACCCCCGGCTCGTGTTCTATAGGAACATACGACACGGGTCGCCGTTGCCTGTGGCACCAAATAGCAGGCGTGCTACGCACACTCCGTAAAATCTATTAGTTCACCTTCTACCGCCAGGGGGAGCAATATGTTTTATACGATCACTGAACACTGGTCCCCGCTACTTGCGGTGCCGTATAGCAGGCGTGCGTGCACGCGCTAAAAAATCTGTTAGTTCCACATTCGACCACCAGGAGGCGCACTCTTTTCTAAAGAAACCACTTACAGCGCGAAACGCCGGCACGTGCCTCCGCTGTCTGCGGCACCGTATAGCAGGCATGCTGCGCACGCGCTGAAAAATCCTTTAGTTCCACATTCCTTCACCAGGAGGCTCAATATTTTTTATACTATCACTGAACACTGGTCCCCGCTACTTGCGACGCCGAGCCGTATAGCAGGCGTGCGTGGAACGCGCTACAAAATTGTTAGTTCCACATTCGACCACCAGGTTGCGCACTCTATTCTTAGCAAAACTCTGTTATACAACTTATCCGTAGATATATTAGTCGAGCCGGGCCCATAGAACCCGAGATAGGAAAGTGCCTCTGGCGGTAAAAAGTGGAAATAAAACATGTAAAGCTATTGAAAACTAAGTTGAATAAACCGAGCCCGTTGACATCGGGCCCATAGAACCCGAGACGGGAAAGTGCCCCTTGATGGTAAAAAGTCTGAATATTGAACTGAATATAAGAACTGAAATATTGAAGACTATCGAAAACCACATTGAATGAACCAAACCTCGTTGCGATCGGGTCCATAGAAATCGATACAGGAAAGCATACCCTGGTGGAAAAAAATGGAACTAAAATATGCAAGGTTATGTTTGCATAATATGAAAGAGTGGTCAAAGGGCTGCCCAATGATATATCACATGAAGGATGTTAGAAAAATTGAGAGTGCCTCCGGGAGCGCAAGTAGAGGAAGGGGGAACGAGAGGTGCATAATATGAAAGAGTTGGTCACAGGGCTTTCCAATGACATATTACATGAGGGGTGTCGGCAAAAGTTAGAAAAGTGCCTCCCCAGTCAGGCATTGTGTGGGGGGATGTTTGATGGTAGGTGCATAATATGAAAAAGTGGTCACATGGCTTTTAAATGATATATCACATGAGGGGTGTTGGTAAAAGTTAGAAGAGTGGGGGAAGGGAAGCAGGATGTGCAGAATACGAAACAATGGTCAAAGGGCTGTACATTACAATGATATATCACATGAAGGATGTCGGAAAAATAGAGAAAATGCCACCGGGGAGGGGGAAACGGGCGATACATAATATGAAAGAGTGGTCACAGGCTTTCCAATGATATATCACATGAGGGTTATCAGCGAAAGTTAGAAAAGTGCCCTCAAGGGGGACAAAGTGGGGGGAAAAGGGCGGGATGTGCAGAATATGAAAGAGTGGTCAAAGGGCTTACAATGATATATCACATGAAGGATGTCGGAAAAATTGAGAAAGAGCCCTGGGGGAGGGGAATTTGAAGGAGGTGAAAGGGAGGCTTATAATATGAAAGAGTGGTCAAAGGCCTTTGCAATGATATATCACATGAGGAGTACGGAAAATGTTTGAAAACTGCACCCCCTAGAGGTCTTATTATCTCACATCCGTAATACAAACACACTATTACATGAGGGGAAGGTAAACTTTACACATTTAAGATTATTTTTCCCGCTTAACAACGGAAAGCTTTCTGACTCATTTTTGAAAATAAAACATGATACTTGGAGATATGATTATCAAAGTAATTTGTAATCAAACAGGTTTTTCATTTTTCGATAAATGAATTACATCTTGACTTATAAGCAATTGTTGTCTTAGGATGACAATTTTTTTCTTTCTTGCACTGCCACATCTGGAAATCTAATTAAATAAAAAGGAAAAGTGCCCAGTTAAACTGATGGCATTGAGCACACAGGCTATTTACACTAACTGTATATTATGCTCTTATTTCAAAGAATAATGTCCCTCGAAAAATAAATTAAGGGGGGCATTAGCCTCCCTCCAGTTTCTCCTCTTTATGCTTAATCAATGAGCCTCCAAATGTCATCAGGGGAGCACCTTATCAAAATAAACTGGTAACCAAATTTAAAGCAAATCGGATATAAAAACCTATTTACCTAAATTAAGGGCATATTAGACCTCCGTCCCCCCCCCCCCCCTTTATATTTAACCAATGAACTTCCAAATGTAATCAGGGAAGTGACTTATCAGAATAACCCTGTTTACCAAATTTGAAGCAAATCGGATAGAGAAACTCATTTATCTAACTCCCATCTACTCATTTAAGGGGGGGGGGTATTAGTCCCCCATTCCTCCCTTTAGACTTAAACAATGAACCTTCAAATCTAATCACGGAAGCACCTTATCAGAATTAACCGGTATACCAAATTTGAAAGAAATCTGATAATTCTGCATGAAAAACCCATTTATCCTAGTTAAGGGGGGGGGGTGGCCCTGCATTCCCCTCCCCCTTTATACTTAACGAATGAAGCCCCAAAACTAATCAGGGAAGTGCCTTATCAGAATGAATCTAAAAATAAAATTTCAGCAAATCGGATATTTCTGTCAAAAGTTATCGCATTACGTACGTACATACATACATACATACATAACATCGCATAGACGCCAACATTGTAAAAACTGTATCAGGAGTAAACCAATTGAATTTCAGGAGTTTTGGACACTCTTCAGGAGTAAAATGTTCACGTTTCAGGAGTCATTTCAGGAGTTGCACATAGTTTTTTACAAGCTATATTTTTTACAAATATTCTCAGTCCTCTTGCAGCTTTTGCATTTATCAACACAAATATAATTTAAATAAAGGTTACTTAATTTACTTTTAATGTATTAATATTTTTATAACAAATTTATGAAAATGAAATATTTTTTAAAATCCCTACAGAGCAAAAAATCCACGATTGATATAACTGTGTGAAATTACAAGACTATTTTTTCCCCTACAAAAAAATAAAGTGACTTTTTCCGCGACCAATTAACAAAATTCGCGAAGATTCACAGACGAAAATCGCGATTTTCGCCGCGACTGACGGACGAAGATCGCGATGTTTTGCCGCGGCTAGCAGACGAAATTCGCGATGTTTCACCGCGACTGACGGACGAAAATAGAGATGTTCTGCCGCGACTAGCAGGCGAAAATCGCGATGTTTCGCCGCGACTGACGGACGAAAATAGAGATGTTCTGCCGCGGCTAACAGACGAAAATCGCGATGTTTTGCTGCGAATTGCAGACGAAAATCGCGATGTTTTGCCGCGACTGACAGACGAAAATCACGATGTTTTGCCGCGATTGACAGACGAAAATCACGATGTTTTGCCGCGACTGACGGACGAAAATCGCAATGTTTTGCTGCGACTTGCAGACGCAAATCGCGATGTTTTGCCGCGACTGACAGACGAAAACCGCTATGTTTTGTCGCGCCTTGCAAACGAAAATCGCGATATTTTGTCGCGACTGGCGGACGAAAATCGCGATGTTTTGCCGCGACTTGCAGACGAAAATTGCGATATTTTGCCGCGATTGACGAACGAAAATCGCAATTTTTTGCCGTGACTCACTGACGGAAATCGCGATTTTTCACCGCGACTCACTAACCAGGAGTGATTCTGAGTAAAAAAAAAAATTCTGAAATTCACATCAAATTTTCTGAAAGGTTACAGTAGAGGGGTGTGAGGGGGGGGATCCACTCCCGACACTAACTATATGTTGACAATTTTAGTGTTCTTTCGCGGTCTTTTGACGAAATTTGCGGGTTTTTTGATGAGATTTGCGGGGTTTTTTGCGATCTTTTGACGAAATTTGCGGGTTTTTTGATGAGATTTGCGGGGTTTTTTGCGATCTTTTGACGAAATTTGCGGGAGTTTTGCGATCTTTTGACGAAATTTGCGGGAATTTTTTCCGCGATCACTTGACGAAATTCTCGTTTTCCCGCGATTCTTCGGCGAAATTGGCGATTTTTTTTACGAACGATTGACGAAATTGGTTATTTTGACGGAATTGATTATTGTCGAAATTCGCGCTATTTTTTTATGTCTGAATTTTCGGATTGATGACAGATTTTTTTTAATTTTCGGAACCGAATGCCTTATACTTCCGAAACAGCGATTTTTTGCCGCGACTGTAAATTCGCAATGTTTCGCCGCGACTGACTGACGAAAACTGCTATTTTTTGCCGCGACTGATTGACCAAAGCAGCAATTTTTCGCCGCGACTCATTGACGAAAACGGCCATTTTTTGCCGCGAATGACTAACGGAATTCGTGATTTTCATGCAGTGCAGCGAATGATTGACAGAATTCGCAATTTTTATCATTGGCCGATTACCGGATTTCAGGAAATTTTTTCTCAACTGATTAACGCAATTCGCGATATTTTGCCGCGGCTGACAGCCGAAATTAGAGTTTTTTGCCGAATGAAAAAAATTGCGATTTTTATCAACGACCTATTGATGAATTTCACGATTATTTGCAGCGACTGACTGACAAAAGTTGCAACTTTTTTAAACGATCGGTTGGCGAAATTTGTGATTTTCTGCCGCGAGCGATTGTAGAAATTCTCGGCTTTATCGACTAATAGACAATTTTCGCGATATACTTGAACGACTGATTGACGAAATTCGTGCCTCAAATTTCCGTATTTTCTACCTTATTACCGTACTTCCGTATTTTATCCTATATTTCCGGAGAAACTCCGGAATTTCCGGAGATATTGGCATTTATGAACATTAGCTCTCAGGTTTTGATAGCCTGTGAGCTAAAAAGCAAACTTTGATAGAATTTTCTTAGAAAAATTTTGTCCTAACTGAAAAATGGAAAAAACAACTTGATTATGCGGTTATCAATAATAGCACCTGCCAATTTGATGCATTTGTAAATAAAAATGAATTAAAAAATGTGCCAGAAGGTAGCCAGTTTGGATTTGAGAACAGCCTCAATCTATACTAAAAAAAGAAAGTTTCGTTCTGTGTGTGAGTGCGTCTGTTTCTGCTGACTAGCGAAATCTACCGCACATACAAAGCTGAAAATTTTTGTGAGGGTAGTCTAAGTCTTCTCCTGGTGCACCTGATACAAAACAATTTTTAATTTCTAATAATTAGTTGAGTTATTAATTAAAAACCCCAATTACAAGAATGGCAAATTATTTATAATTCAATTAAAGCATAGATTTTTATAAAATCGCAGGATTCATTCTCGATCCAAGGAGACCATATGTTTAGCATTTGCGTAGCCAATGAGATGTGTTCTTGAAGCAGACCCAATATTATTTCAAAACAGCACGTGACTAAAAAGAGTAAGTAATTTTCCAGCTCTATAGAATTTTTTTTAATACCGCATTTATCAATTTGAAATTAATGCACCTATGCACAAAATGTTACGCTGAATCAAGAAATCTATAAATAAGTTTTTTATTTTATAAAAAAATCAATTTTTAGAAGAAAAAAATAAATGTCTTCACAATTTGTTTATAAAGAAATTTTTGTATTTGTTATATTTGCAGGAATGGGGAGGGGAGGCAGTTACTTTTGATTAAATATCTCAATTAGTCCACATGACAGATATTATTATGATCAAATCTTTTAAATTCTTATTTGATTCTGCAACCCCCCTTAAGTAATATATCTACAGAAAGGTTGAATAACTTAGTTTCATTCGGATATATATTTTTGTTTAGAACAGAGTGCGTTATCTGAAGGTGGATATTGGAACTAGCAGACTTTGCAGACAAAGTACGTCTGCTATGCAGTGACACAGGAAGCGGGCACATGTGTCAGTTTTGTTCAGAACAGAATGCACCACCCTGGCAGTGGAAAGCAGAACTAACAGATTTCTCAGTGCATGCACAACAGGTATAAAATCATATGAATTTAAGGTTGATTTAAGAATATTATCACTTGCCCGAGCAATGCTGGACAGGTCAGCTAGTTTACAATAAAAACAAATGTTCTAAAGAGCTTGTTAAACATGTATTTCAAACCAGGCTTGCGATTGATTGGTTGCTCATGATCCTTAGCTTCCCAACAGCTATTTCTAGTTTCGTATAGTGGACTCCATTTGTATATACTATAGTTTCCTAAAACACTGTGAGTTCAGAAGTATCTTACTTGTTTTACTAATTGCATATAGAAGGGAAGAAGAAGTTTTTTTATTTTAATGTGGGTATGTATAATAGAGTCTTTTGTTTTGCAGGACAGGAAAGGGTTAAAATTAAATGTTGGAAATATACAGTTTTGACTTCTTCAAATCCAAAAATGCTTAAAATTTGCACATCATTGCAAATGTAAAAAGTGAAACTTTCAGTTCAGATGTAGGGCAAAAATTCACCATTTTTAACACTTTCCAATATAGTTGAAAAGTGTATATGACTTTGATTTGTTTGTCTGTCCATGCTCTAAACCGTGTAAATATTTTTCGATTGACATGTAATTGATATACATTATTGAGCTTTGCCATGGCATGTTTGGTATTGAAAATGGAGTGTGTAGCATGCATAATTCATTTATAGGGGCATTCAAAAGTATTCCATTATGTTAAGGTCTATGGGAAAAAAAATGATTTGCGGGGTATTTCAACAGTGTTACAGAATTTTAAACATAATGAAATTTATATACATTATTGAGTTGCACTGGTACTTATAGAATACATTATCTGTAGCACAGACAGTACACATACAGGGGAACTCAAAAGTATTCTGTTATATTATGGTCTACAAAGAAAAATCATTTGTGGTGTATTTTAATGATGTTACTCCATTTACAAATAAATAAGAGTGCTATGAATTTCTGAGATGCACTAAAACATGCTTTCTGTAGAATATGGGATGTAAAGCATTTATCATTCAATTACAGAGTCATACACAAGAGCCGGTTATATAATAATCTACCAGAAAAAATTGTTCAAAGCGTATTTTAATTATGTTGAATGCTTTCAAACTTGGTGGAATTGATATACATTGCTGAGCTTTACTACAAGATGCTTGCAGTAGAATATGATGTGTATCACATTTATTGTTCATTTACACATAAAAGATTACGGATACAACTACAGTAGGTATCTGAAGTATTGTTTATTAGGGATGATTGTTGAAAGTGTGTTTTCTGTTATGGTATCTGCTTAAAGTATAACTAAATTGTTGCACACTACATCAGGGTTCGCAAAGCTGGGCCCAGTTCGAAAAAACCCGGTGGGTTTTTTCAGAATGGGCCCACTTGAAAAAGCCCACTGAAAAACCCATAAAGTGGGTTTTTTTCAATTTTCATATATAATTTAAAAATTTAAACAACATATAAATTTAATGAATTTAAATCATTTCAGTTAATTTTGAAAAAATATTAATATGTAAAAGCCATTACATACAAATAAAAATGTATTTCAGCACATTGAAATACTTTACTAACATAGAACCTAGTAGGCAACATACATAGTACATAATTATAGGTATGTCTTTATATAAAAAATTCAAATCAACTATATTCATGGAAATAAAAATGTGTATTTTACTTTCTTCTATCTTTACAAGAAGAAAGTATTGGATTCGTGAAAACTTTCAACTTCCAGTTCATGATTGATTTATATGTTTTAAAAAGGTCCTGAAGACAATTTGATAGTTTTTAGAAAATGACTGTCTGTATGTGAAAAAAAATTTGTGGGTGCTCTATCTCAAGAACTAATGCACAGAATTTCACAAAACTTTTACTAACACAAAACTGGATTAGACCTTGATGTAAACTGGTGCTGATTAGTTTTTGATGTATACTGCCCAACAGGTGGCGCTGCTATGCTGCATTTACCTCAATTTTTGCAATAGCTTTATCTCAAGAACTAATGCACGGATTTTCATAAAACGTCAGATTCAGTTACAAGTTAAGTTGTTGCTTATTGAATTTTGGTGCATATCGCCTAATAGATAGTGCTGCTATGCTGCATTTTTCGCGATTTCAGCAATAACTCTAATCTCAAGAACTAATGTACGGATTTGAAAAAAAATTAGATTCAGTTAAACCTTGATATAAACTGGTGCTGATTAGTTTTTGGTGTATATCGCCCAAGCGGCGCTGTTGTGCTGCATTTATCTCACTTTTTGCAATAGCTTTATCTCAAGAACTAATAATGCATGGATTTTCATCGAACTTCAGATTCAGTTAGATGTTGACATAAATTGTTACTGATCAGGTTTTGTTGTAAATTGAACAACAGGTGATACTTATATCTCCTTGTTAAATGCATCCAATTCAACAAATCTATATTTTACAATCCTCATGATGGGTATAAACTGTCATTTAATTTTGGCACTGTGATAACGAATTTTGAATTAGTAACATGTATGAGATAGAAGAAACTTTTGGGATTGGCACATCCGACTAGTTTATTCCTTTTTTTCTTCCTACTTATATATTTTAAATTTTAATATTCTATTCATTATTTGATTTAAAGAAAATTAACAATTTTATATCTTCTATTACATTTAAAATTAATTTGTGAGAAACACTGGCATTTAATTAATTTAAATTCATATAATTTATACAATTTATAACTTGTAAAATAGCATTACAATTATATTGTATATAAGAGAACAATGTATTTTTTTATGTATAGTGTATATAATATATAGAAAATATAGTATACAATAATGTAATTATGCCTGTATTATACTTTTGAAAAAACCCAATTTTCCCCGGGGAAAATTGGGTTTTTCATGAAAAAACCCGAAAAAACCTACATGGGTTGGGTTTTTTCAGAAAAACCCGAGTTTTTGAGAACCCTGCACTACATGGTGAATATAAATTCTATAGGCCATATACAAGGTTACACAAAATAATTCGTAAGCATTACTGAGAGAGTGTGTGAATTGTTTAAAGGTGTTTTTTTTTTATTTGAGTTATGCATTTTCAAGCTCAGCTACATTTAGTTTACTCAGAGATATTTGTAGCATATAAATAAAATCATATACAGTGCTATGTAAAAAACTGGATAAATGGCTGCCTATTGACAGAATTTTTGGAAGTGTGATTTCAGTAGTTTTAAATGTGCTTTTCCCTCAATTAAATTTCAGCTTAATATGCAGGTTGTATAAAAGTCTTATATGCAGGGATGCACAAAAGAATTCAAGTACATTTCCATCTTTGCTTTGGTGGAAATTGCTAAAGGTGAATTTTCAAATGTGTTATGAATTTTCTACCTAAACTAAATTTTAGTATACTATGTAGAATATACAGAGCTGCACAAAAGAATTAGAGTACCATTCTGGGTATGTGCAGCAATTCTTGAAATCTGTTCTTCAAATGTGTTAATGCATTTTCTGAAAAGTTTACTTAGGTATCTTCTTTACCTTATTAAACAACAAAGTTTTTAAAAAGTATTCTGGAAGTGTTGGAAAATGTTTCATAATCTATGCTTGATGCAGCACAATTTTTCTTTCTTGTTTAAATTTTTATGTCATTTCACACACATTTTAAAATGTAATTCTGGTTAATATGACTGAATTCATGCTTTCTCATAAAGAAAGTATAAATTTACTTCTGAAAAAATTCAAAATAGCACTGATATCAGTTGTAATCATGATCTTTTTACCAAATAATTTATGCATTAATATATCTTTTATGGTTATAAAATTTGGCTAAACGTGAAATAAAACTTTGTTTTTTGACAATTTAGATGTAAATTATTAGTGTACCTTTATGAGGTGAGTTTCATTAACTAATCGAAGAAAAATTTATATCATCATTATTATGCATATTTAGTTTTTAACTCGATTTTTACTTTTAGTATTATAATAATTTTTTAAATATTCTTAGTTTTTGTTAATTTACTCTAATATTTAATTATTTTACTGTTTACTACAGTATAAGCATTAATTATGATTTCAAAGACATTATTACATTCTAATTACTATTTAAAAATGCAATTAAAGCAGTGACCAGAAATCTGCAAAATATGCACAACTTGTAGTTACAAGCTATGCAGATTTGAGGGAATCTACTGTAAATCTAAATTTAAAAATACGATCGAAAATGTAGCTAATTTCGATGTTGCCTTAAGACATTCTACTCTGAATTAAAATGTTTGTGATTTAAATCTCTTTCTATTCTATGCTATGATACTGAAATGCACTATATAATTATAAAGATCAATCATGAAAGAGAAAGTTAATCGAAAAAATACAGATCTAGAAAGTTCATTATAAGATTCACAGATTTCTGCTTTTCAAACGTTTTAAAATAATTTGAGTGTGAATGAAAATTAATTTTTATAACCTACCAGATATTAAAAGTTCTTTTTCCTCTTGGGTTTTATTCATTTTTTACTGAAAGAATGGATTGCAACCCTGATCTACTATACAAAAATTATTTGCAATTGTTTACTTCCATCTCTTAATCTCATCCCTTTTGAAACACTTTGCCTAAATCTAATGCAGTAAAACCCGTTTTTCATTTATACGTTGTATCATTTGTACTTTTACATTTATATACGTCATTTCAGTGCAGTCTTGATTCATCCCTGTGTATTTTAATGTTGTAATGTTCTGTTTATACATCATTTCTTTTATGCTGTAACTGATTTTCTCAAAATTTTTCCCCCAGCATCGTTCTTTTTTTTTCTGCTAATGATATTTAGAGAAAGATGAAGAACAAACAACAAGTGTAACTGCTACAGGTGTTATTTCAATTTTGCAGAACAGGGAGTGGGATAAAAAGAATGGATAATGGGTGGTCTGGTCACTTAGAACCTTTTTTGCTTTCCACAATATTAGTGAGAAAACTTTCCAGGAACTTAACTCCATAAATAATGCTGTACTTAAGTCTGAAAGAGAATCAGCATGTCAGACGATGATTAAAGATTATTTTAAATAAAATCTCTTTATACATACAATAAAAAAAGTGATGTAGGGGAGAGAGGGGGGGGGGGGCAGATGTAAACATGGGGCACATGTGAACAGTACATATTTCACTCAGTTAATCTGAAATAAAAAAAATACCAATATATGAAAGTATTGGTACCATCTTTTGGCTGAATTTTCAGAACAATGAGCAATTTTGATTTCCGGTTGTTTGTAATTTGTTTGTTTTAGAAGATGTTAAGTAAAAAAGTCATCTAAAGTTATTGAAGAAAAATTCATTCAAGACATTTTAAAAGTAGAATTTCAGTGTTGCATTCTTTAGTGGCATTAATTAGGTAAGTCTACAAAAAGTTTTGTTTCCTTATTTCAATTAAGAATATCTTTTTTCTTTAAGTTAGGCTTAAGTTGGTAGATGGGGCACTTATGAACAGTTCACAAGTGCCCCATTTTTCTATTTTAGATTATGAATGTATTTTTTAAGTCTGTGAATGCACTTTTTTTTTTTTTTTAGTTTAAAATTTAATTACCCTTGTCAAACATTGAGCTATAAATTCAATGTTTTTAGGATTACTTCACAGTTTTAATTTACTGGAAGTTAGATAACAATTAGAAGTGGTGGCTTTCTGTAAAAATCAATATATTTGTTATTCTTTAATGATTTCCAGTTTTAAATGTATTTATTTTTTCTTAGCCCATAATAAAGTACTTGTAAGATATTTTATTTTATGAAAGTTAAATTTAGTTGGCCAAAAAAAGTGATAAGTAGTACTGTGATAATCATCAATTTTTTGTATCACAATTTTACCAATTTATAAAACCACGATGCACAATTTTGTTATACAGATTGCATAACATTTAGAAAAAAGTAAAAACACAATAACAAAATTATTCAATAACTTATTTAAAAGTAACACAGTTTTGCTACGCTTGACTCAAAAAGAGTAGGTATATTAGTGTATAATTTTACGAATAATTTCTTGTATCTATGTTGAAACATTTATTGATTGATTCACACAAC
This sequence comes from Maratus speciosus, assembly GCA_963932465.1. Classification (NCBI taxonomy): domain Eukaryota; kingdom Metazoa; phylum Arthropoda; class Arachnida; order Araneae; family Salticidae; genus Maratus; species Maratus speciosus. The sequence goes on from OZ010786.1 coordinate 636,285,650, forward strand.
TAGAAAGAAGGCATCTAGTTAGTTTTTATTCACAAAAAAATATTTTTGTCTTATTTATGCATGTGTTCACATGTGCCCCAAGTCTGTTCACAACTCCCCCTCCACCGGGGCACACATGAACAAATTTAGACAATTCTTAGAATGATGATATCAGTTAGAAATTTTTGATAAATGCATCCAAAAGTTTTACCAAAGGAACAAAGAAAGTGTAAATATTCATATAAATAAATTTTTGTTGCAATAGCTCATAACAATTTTGAGAAATAGTCAAAAATGTAAAAATTGTTCACATGTGACCCTCTCTCCCCTACAAAAAATATAAGGATTGATAATACTCAATTTTATTTTTCTATTTCAGAAATGACTATTTAATGTTTTTTTTTTTTTTCAATGTTTTAACTTTTTTTCAATATATAGTGCATCTTGAACAACAAAAATTACAGCAAAATTAAATTTGTATGACTGCAGCATTATATTTGCACAGTCAAAGATTTTATACCTTTGGCGACTAGGGGAGATTTGGGACAGTTGATCCCTAGGTCTAAAACCAAAGAAAAAATGCAATTAAGTCTCTGAAACTGGAAACATTAATAAAATGATCCCTTATCAACATATTTAGCAACATACTTTGATTCAGCCATTTTTATTTTTCTTGTAAAAGAGGAATCTCTGTTTTCTTACAATCAAACTACTTTTTGAGTACGTAGTTTGTGTTTCATATTTTTTGCTAAATATAACTAAATTACTTAATTTTATTGATATAATATACTAACGTACTTTACTCCTTAAATGTTGTTATTTAAATTCAACACAATATTTTTGATTTAGCAACTTTTTTCCCCAAACATGCACATTAGGGACACTTGATCCCTGTTGTATGGGGAGACTTGATCCTGGGGATCAAGTCTCCCCAAACCAAAGTTAAGCTAAATTAATGTTAAATTTTATTAACCACCTACTTCTTGTTGTGATATTTAGATATTATCTGTATTAGTTAGAATATGGTTGCTTGATTTTAGATGGTTGACAAAGACAGAAAGTTAATATGTGGCTGCATATGATGGTTAGCAAGCACATGGTGGATGAATGCATACGTGAGACATACGTCTAACTTTGCAAAATTTTTACAGCACTTCGTAAAGAATGCAAGATATTATAACCAAAACAGTAAAGTGTTAATTATAATGAATAATCATGATAACCATATAAGCATTGCATTGAGAGTTTGAATTATGACAAAGAAAATGGAATAATTTTGTTAACAATATCACCGCACACTTCTCACAAATTGCAGCCTCTGTATCGTATTGCATATGGACCATTTAAAAGATATTTTAATGCAGCTGTTCAAGCCTGGACGACTAAACATCCTGCTCAAAGAACAACAATTTATCAATTTGCTGAACTGATCGGAATTGCCTATCCTAAAGCCATGATGACAAATAACATAATCAGGGTTCGTTGATATATATCAATGGATATATATCATGATATATATCTTGATATATATCCGATATTTATTTTTAAAATATCAAGATTTTTGATATTTTCGATATTTTCAAATTCTTGATATTTATTTTCAAAATAAAAAGATGTTTGTTATTTTGTATATTTGATATTAATTTTCAAAATATTACTGCGCAAGATAATTTTGATATTTTCTACAGTCAAAGCAAGTGCAAGTGAAATTTCCACCTGTTATTGACCACATATTGTCATTCTGTAGATAATGAACTTTTGCCTCTGGCAGTAACTTTTTTAAGAAAAGAAGAAAACAAATCTTTTCCAAGCTTTATGTTTGAAACTTTTATTTTTAATTTTAGAACTAATAATTATGCTAGGCAGTTAATTCAGAACAACCTTTGAAAGATAAAATGTAATTTAGATAATCATTTATATACAACCAAAGTTCGTTGATATATACCAATGGATATATATCAGATATTTATTTTCAAAATATCAAGATTTTTGATATTTTCATGTATACTTGATATTTATTCATCAATTTATCAAGACGTTTCATATTTTCTGCATTTGATATTTATTTTCAAAATATGAATGTGTGCAAGATATTTTTCATATTTTCAGTCGTAATTCATAATATTTCAGTGTAAATTAAATAAATTTTCAACTGTTATTGACTGTGTGAATCTGTAGATAAAGAACTTTTGTCTCTTCTTTATGTGACTTTTTAGCCAAAAAAGGAAACAAATATATTTTTCAAGCTTTAGATTTGAAGCTTTTACTTTTTAAATGTTGAACTAATAATTATGTTCGACGTAATTAATTCAGAACAACCATTAAGTGTATAAAGCAAATTGTTACTGTTTTCAATTAGTTCATCTTCAATTTTGGTCTAAGTGAAAAAAAAAAAAAAAAAAAAAAAAAAAAAAAAAAAGAAAAAGAAAAATGCATTTTTAGAATATTGTTTAAGTTTTCATGTTAAGTACAATATATTTTAGTTTCTAATCTATATTATGTTAGAAAACATTCAGAGTTTCCCACAGGTTTAAAAAAGGGCAGGGTGCTGCTTGTGGGAAAAGGGCACTTTTGGATTCCGAAGGGCATGTTTTGGATTCTTAAAGGCATTTCTTGAAATTTTTAAAGGCATTCTTTTGATTTTTAAAACTACTTTTTAATATTTAATAGACAGAATACTATTTTAAAGAAAGGAACGAGTCAATTTTTACTATGGAAGTAAATTTTTTTAATAAACAAAGGAGTAAAGGCACTTTTTTCAGGTGGGGGCAACAAGGGAGCTAATTTTTTAAATGAGGGGCAAGAGGGGTGCTATCTTGTAAACCTAAGGGAGGGCAGGGTGCAGCACCCTCCTGAAACTGTCTGGGGGAAACTCTGAACATTTATTATCAGCGGTAAGTTGGCTGCTTTGAAAATATCGGATATATATCGAAAATATCGGATATATATCAAAATATCGGATATTTTTGATATTTTCGAAAATATCATGATATTTACGAACCCTGAACATAATAAATGGATTTAAAATCACTGGAATATCCCTTAAACAGGAATTTCTCAAGATGATTTTTTATCATCTTTCGTCTCAGATCAACCATTAACTCCAACAAGCAGTAAAAATAATACAGTTAAACCAAACATAGTGACACCAGCAGACATACAATCCTTCCCTAAAGTTTCATTATCAAAAATGGGAAAATCTAAAGAAATGAAAAAAGGGTCTTCAAAAAGTTTGACAAGCACACCAACTAAAAGACAGAATGAAGAAAAATACAAGATTGTCAACTGAATAAAAAACAAAAGTCAGGAAAAACTCATTTCATCCCAAGAAAAAAAGTAAAAATACTAAAAGTGAAAGACTCAAATCTTCAGAAAGTTATAAAAGCAGTTATAGTGTTTATGATTCAACCGACCCAGATCCACTTGATGACAATTCTAATGAAATCATTGAAGATCCAAAATATTTGTCGATTGGTGAAAATGACTTTGTCATTGTGTGAATTCTGGGAAAGAAGAAAATTAGTCATTTCGCAGGAAAAATTTAAAAGAAGATTTTATCATCTGAATATGAAATCAATTTTCTAAGAAAACGAGGACTTAATTTCAACCAATTTATGTATCCAGAAAAGGTTGACAATAGTGTTGTGGATAATGATGACATTGAGAAAAAACTACCCAAACCAACCATACTCGGTGGAATTCTTCAAACTGCAATAATCTTAACATTTACATTTGGTTTTTCAAGCTTTGAAAATGTTTTTGATCATTGTGTTTTTTTTTTCCTTTTTACATCTTAGTCAACAATAAATTTGATTTCTACTAATTAATTTGAGTCATTTCAATGCATTTGTTTCGAGGATCAAGTCTCCCTTGGCAAGGGATCAAGTCTCCCTTGGCAAGGGATCAAGTCTCCCTCCAATTGAGGAGACTTGATCCTTTTTTTTATTTTTTGGAAAACTATTTGTTTTTATTTTAAAAATAATTTTTCAAAAATAAGAAAAATACTGTAACAAGAAAGACACATGAGCCTTTAAGAATAACTGGAAACATTTTTTAAATATTTTGTTTTTTCCAAAATAAAAATTAAAAAGTGAAAAAGGGATCAAGTCTCCCCTACTATTTTGATTGTATGTCTTTCTCAGTTGTATGTCCTTTTAGAATGGTCCCCTGAAAGACGTATATTCGGTGCTTTACTGTATAATTTTGTTATTTCACTTTATATTTTGCAACACTAATACAGTAAATGCTGTTTAAATGAACCATGTTCACGTCCAGCATAGCTGCTGTTTCTATAATCAAGAAAAAAAAAAAAACATCTATCTACCTGAATTTAAAATTCTTGAATCAGAAATTTTAATTAATAATAATAGGTAAAAAAAAAAATAAAAAAAATCCAATAAATATTGTAAAAAAAATAACAACATATTGAATAATTCTATTATACATTTTCTGATTCTATACACATTTTTTTCCTTAAGGAAAAAAATCAAGTAAGTTTCACAGACTATGCATTACGATTTCATTTATTAAAAAGACTAATTCAATTAACTAGTGATTCAAATAAGCAGTGATTACAGGATTTATTATCAATAAACCCCTCTTTGAAGCCAAATTCTGGCTGTGCAGTATTGTTTTGATTTATATTCGTATTACAGTTACAAGGATTAATATTGATAATTTGTTCATAAATAAGAAAGTTTTTTTATTTACAAAGTATAATTTATTATAATATATTTTTACATATTTATTTTATGTGTTTTTGATTATGTAGTATATAAAATGATATTTCTGTATTATGAAAAAAATAAATAATTTTAGAGAAGGTAGTATCAATTTACATTAAATACTTTTAATACCCATTATTTATACTTAGTACGTTTATAAAAAAAATTTGATTGAACTAAAAATAATACTTATTATTATTTATTACTATACACTTTGCATTTAAAAAATAATTTTTAATTGCACATTCTTATTTAATAATTATTCTATATAGCATTATTCCCAATTTCATGGTTTGCAATCTTCATATTTTTAAATCAGAGTATATAAAAACCAAAAACATTTAAAAGGAAAACTTTATTTCTATGCTATTTTTCTCAAAAAAGAATATTATACATTATTGTATTTAATAAAGTTTTAGCAAAATATAACTTGTTGCTAACTTTTATTCCATGGGCTACATTCACTGATACATTCTATTTTAATCATAGATTTTATTTATTTATAAAATTATGTAATTTAACTATTTTAAGTGTGTTCAAGAATATTAGAACATAAATGTCGTTTAAGTTGTGCATTAGCACATTTATATTATGACCTTACATTCTATTGTTTATGAAAGATATACAATTAAAACACAAAATAAGTTCTTTAAGATAGACACAAAATAAATATTACAGTAAACTCTCTATATAAAATGCATAAGATTTAACATGTTCCACTTTGTAAAATCATAACGCAATGAAAAAAATTCATATTTTCAAATAGATTAATTATTAAAGTGAAATTTTAAAATCAAAGTTTTACAAAAGATTTATAAATTTATACGTTCTAAGTGTTGATTCTAATTAGCTTTATAATTCATCACCTCATTCTCATTTACAGAATGACGCTATACGATTTCACAAAATTGTAAATAATGTCATGTGATCAAACCATAAGTAACCCTAAAGACACCGCCAACAAGTAATGTTTTGGCGAAGATTTGGCGACAGACACTGTCTACCGGTTGCATTTTTATAGAGACGTGTGCAGTTTAATCTGAACTAGTAAACCAAAACCACAAAAAATTATTTGTAGTGAAGCTCTAAATCAAAAACCATGTTTGTCAAACGGATGTTTGATTTGAAAAACGCCAAGAGCTCGGTTCGACCGTATTCCACGATTATATTGTATATTTTGAACCAGTCATGGGTTATTTTAAATTCAATAACACCACAGATCGTATAAGGACATCTTTACATTTAGGGATCTACCGATGCATTTTTTTACGCTACTTTTACAATTATAAGCTAAACATGATAATATCTTCAGCAATCTTAGCACCTATCTATAATAATACAGTGAAAAATACCGGTTTCATCTGCAACATGAGAAAATTTCTAATTACATCCAAATATAAACAAAGTTATTTTCCAGATGTTGCCAAATTTTAAAACTGAAATACATAAATAGGAGTTCGACCCTGGGCTCTGTTATATAATGAATCAATCAATCTGGCTTTGAACAGATTGAAATGCATAGTTACTCCACCGCTTTTATAGAAAACGATTACTTGGCTATATTATGGTACATTTTGCAGAGTGACTATGCAGTAAATACTTCAGATCTATTTCTATGTTCATGATTTCCTACTTATGTTTTTATTTTGTTTTGGCAACACTCTGAAATCTACTTTGTTTATTTTGATCCGTGGTTTTGGCAGATCACCTGGCAAATTACTTTTCTTAAAGTAGAAGCCGGAATTTTTTATTATTTAAATATACATAGGTACTGAGTTTCTTTAATGTGTCAAGATATCCTTATGTTTGTCTCATGTTTGCACTAATAGCCCCACAAAAAAGTTTCATTGGTAAGGCAAATGGTTCAGCAAATGTAAAGAAATCTGACGATTAATTAAGCTTTGTGCCGTCTGTCGTCATATTGAATGTGAAATACCCCAGGACCTGTTGTCAAAAATTTCCAGTCCCCGTGTAGAATATACAGTAACATCCTAGAATACAGTCGAATGAGGTTTTGGCGATTTTTCGTACGCCGCCAAACTCACCAAGCTAAAATACAATTTGAAGTGAGTTTCCTTCTCCCCGGCCCTCACTAATCACTTTTCACATATGTGCAAATGCAGACTGATCATTAATTTGACGATTACAATGGATGCGAATGATTTTTCTGCACGTAAACATTTAATGGATCACAAATTCTGATTTGCCATCAACTAGCTAATAAAGTCCATCATCTCTGTGTTTTAAAATGCGCCACTACGTTAGAGACACTTATTTCAAACTGAAAAATCCGCGTAAAAGAAGAATTTTCATTTTATAAATATTACAAAAAATAATAACAAAAATTCGTATAAAAGGTATGTAATAAAAGTATGTTTGTGCAAATTAATTATTCATTTTAACTATTTTTGTTTATGTATTTTGCGCATGTTTATTTGTATATGCTATTACGCACTTTTTCAAACTTTTTTCTTTTTCAGTTTTTATAAACAAAAACGAGTAAGTTATTACAAATGTAACTTGTCTTTAATAAATCAAAGTAATTTTTATTATTATTTTTTTTATCAGACCTTTTGAAATGCAAGTTTTATACTTTGTAATAATACATGGCTGAATCCCAAAACAGCCGAGACAAAGTAACTTTTTGTAATGAAATGTGAATTCCAGTTACTGAAATTCAAACCAAGCATTTATTTAATAACTTCTACTAAAGTTTAACTTTCTGGTGAACTTATTTTCTTTTCAATTTATGCATCTTATAACCCCCAGTAGCAGAAAATTCTCCAAGTGTCTGCAACAGATATTTCAGGGGCAGAAAATAATCTGCAGGTAAAATATTTTACAATTGAAGCATTAATCAAACGATCACTTACCTTTGACATTATTATGCATTTTATTAATTTTGCTAATAATAATCTTAAGTTTTTGTATTAAATAATAAAGAGCCAAACATAATATAAAGCAAAATAGTTCAATAGAAAAATAATCTGCAAACGAGAAAAGAAAATCTGCGATGTCCGTCTCCTGTCTCAAACTTTCTGCTACCGGGTTATAACCTAACAATATAAAAATAATTAATGAAGAGTGTGTTTTTATGTAATAGAATTTTATGAAGGGGACTGTTTTATTAAAAAGAGTTTTGTGAAGGGGCCTATTTAGTTAAAAGAAATTTTCTGAAGGGGCCTCTTTTGTTAAAAGGAATTTTGTGATGGCCCTGTTTTGTTAAATGGATTTTTGTGAAGGGGCCCTAAATAGACCCCAAATTTTGCCTGGATCGACCCCAGATTCGATATATTACTTTTAACAGATAGTAGTTTTTTTAAATTATTTGCTCTGCAGAAATTTTTTACTTTTCTCCATTATCCTATCGATCACTTTCCATTAAAAAAAACTGTCGCCAAACTATAGCATTTAATGCTAAAAATGCATGATTGTGGCATCATATTCATTTGTTATGCCATCAAGTGATTTTTTATTTGATGTGTATCTGTATTTTAATGATGCTTTATTTATCATAAAATCCTGATTGTAAGCCCCCTCCCCTTTTTCAAAAGCAAAAGCAGTTAAATTTTGGGGGGGGGGGGGGGGCTTATAATCGAGATTTAAAATTTTTTTATTTAAGAACCTGTTTTTATGATTAATTTAGAAGTAAATAAGGTAAATGCACGTCTGAGAATCTTCCATATTACAGCAGCTTTCCGATAGAAAAAAAAAAAAAATCTAAATGCTGCCCCCCCCCCCCCTCAAAAAAAAATCTCTAAGCAAAATTTAAAAACTTCACATATTTTTTTTTAAATGCACTTCTTTATTTGTTATTTTACTGCAACAATATTTAATCAATCATCTAAGCTCGCCTCCCCCCCAAAATACTACTTCCCCTTCCCCTCCCCCCTCTGACCTCTAGTACCAAAATTCTGGTATTCAAAATTATCTCCCTTAGATTTTTAAATACTTTTTTTCCCACAAAAAAGTTTGTGAAAGGGGGGGAAGAGTATATTTGGGAGTTGAAAATAAAATAAAAGTTGCTTAAAAGTGGGAGAAGGGGGTACTTACACTTGGGATTTTGCAGTAATTAAAATAATAATTACATACATAAACAGCAGTGCCATGATATTAAAAGACAAAAAATGTTGCAATGCTTAGTTATCTACAATATATCAGTTCGAAATAATGTCACAAACATTTTTGCACCAGCCAAGAGGATTAAAGCCCAGAAAATGAAAATATCTAAAATTATTTTTTTTTCTGTTCTCATTATTATACTATAAATTTTATCGTTTAAAGTTACTGGTAGTTGATACTGTAGTGAGGGCTTTTCTGTATTTCTTGTTTTTTTTTTTTTTTTTTTTTTTTTTTTTCCTTTAAGATTCCAATTGACAATATTCTTCCATTTCTTTGTCAGGCATTAGTCTGTTGGATGGTTTGGCGGTAGTTTTTTTTTTAATTTAAAGTGTTTGATGGGGTAATGGAGAAATACGAATTTTTAAAAAAATATATGATATTGCTCAAGTTACAATCGCTAAAGCTGGTTATAATTGCTTATGGCCCGGTAGCAGAAAGTTCAAGACGGGATACGGGCATCGCAGATTTTCTTTTCTCGTTTGCAGATTATTTTTCTATTGAACCTTTATTTCGCTTTATATTATGTTTAGCTCTTTATTACTTAATACAAAAACTTAAGGATTATTATTAGTAAAATTAATAAAATGCATAATAACAAAGGTAAGTGATCGTTTGATTAATTAATGCTTCAATTCTAAAATATTTTATCTGCAGATTATTTTCTGCCCCTGAAGTATCTGTTGCAGACACTTGGCGAATTTTTTGCTACTGGGGCTTATGGTTAATGAAAAGAAGAAAAATTCTGAATTCAACTAATTTACTAATAACAAAATTGTAAATGTGTGAAATTTTTCTATACCCATCAACTTTAGTGCATGTATAAATACATTTCACGTTCATGGGGGAAAAAAAAAGTAGTAATCTGAAAAATGCATGAAATTTGTCAAAGCCGCTATCACTAATGCATGCATAAGCACTTTACATCCATGAAAAGAAATTATCATTGGCTGCAGCAAGCTCAAAAATGCATGAAATTAGTTAAAGCCACAATCACTAATGCATGTATGCATGCTCCATCCCCGCCCCAAAAACAATTCACTCAATTAGTAATAGAATTTATAACATATATATATATATTTTAATTCAAATCCCTTTTCTTTTTAAAGATTATTACTTTGCATTTTTGTTAACTAATTCAAACTAAAACCAACTTGCCATTAATTATTATTATTATTTTTTTTTTTTATGACACTTGTGTTTTACTTAACCATCATATGAAATATAGGGTAAGTCTTGTAATCATTTTAAAAATTAAAAAAAAAAAAAATTGACGGATTTACATGTTTTAGACACTGGATATTTCGAAAAACATATTTTTAGAAAAAAAATTGCCATCCGTCTGTCTGTGTGTGGTCTGTAAACATTCTATCTCCCAAACAAATTGAGATAGAGACTTGAAATTTGTTGTGTACTTAGTATGTAATAATGAGAAGAAGCATATTGAATTTCAGTAACCTCGATTATCCAGAACTATTTTTTTCACACTCTCGAAATATTCGTTCTGATAAAAGGTAGGGGAGAGCGGGGTACAGTGGACCACCCCTGATATTTTACTTATTTTTAAAGCTTTTCTTTTAGGCTAATTGATAACAACACTGGATTGATTACTTATAGCCTTCAGAACACATCGTTAGCTCAGAATGAACCCTTTTATCCTGACTGGTTGTTTTGAGCTCCTAAAGTAAAATTTTTCATCATCATACTTTTCTTTATTGAGTAATTAAAGGTTATGGATAAGTAAGATAAAACAACTTTTTTTGAAAAGGTAAGACTGGTCTTTATTTAATTTAAAAGTTTATATGCTTAAAAGAAAACTTTAAATACTATTTTTATGAGTATGTATTGAACTTCAACATGGGACACAGTGGACCGCTACTGCTGGGGTACAGTGGTCCGCAATGAATACTACTCCTGTAATGAAGAATTTTTAAAATAGTTATTTAACTATAAAATATAGTAAACAAAGAAAAGGACAATTTATTTAACCCTACAATGCATTGAGTAGCCATTTGGCACACTTTAAATTTCTTGTTATATGTTGTTCAGATTATAATGTAGCCATCTAACCCTTTAGTTTTCTCCTAAATTATGGATAACAGTTCACGTGTGATTTTAAAAATAATTTTATAGATTTTTAAAGTTTTCTTGTTCAATATAGCAGTTTTGTCTTTTTTTTTTGGGGGGGGGGGGGGGGAATGAGAGAAATGAAAATCATGCATTGTAAGGTTAACATAGTAAGAAATATTTTGTTTTGTATTTACTGCCTTTGAAAAATATAACTAGCCTAATAAGTAATAGATGACCTCACTGGATTGGCTATTTATAGATTCAGAGCACATGGTTAGCTTAGTGATGGGCGATTTCGATTTTTTTAATCGATACTATGGCCAACTCGATTTAATCGATACTATGAATTTTTTAATCGATGTCTCTAAGACAAAACAAAGTATTATCATTTTCATTTTCCTTAAAAAATTGAAGATAAAGTGGTTTGATGTGCCAATCCCAAAACTTTCATCTACCTCATAAATGTTAAAACTTCAAAATTCGCTATCACAGTGTCAAATTTAAATGATAACCTATGCGCAACATGAGGATTCAAAAAGCATGGGTTCGTTGAAGTATGTGCATTTTAAAAGAAAATATAAGCATTGCATTTTCCTAACAAATCATTGAATTTCGGTCCACACCCTCTTAGGCTAATGTCAGACGAACGTCTTTTTGCACGCTTTTTTCGCTCTTACGCCTACACCTTCGCTAGCATGTGTAGGGACAGTGTAAGAGCGAAAAAAAAAGCGTGCAAAAAGACGTTCGTCTGATATTAACCTAGATGTCCACAACGGAAAATCCCAATTCAAAGAGCATAAAAGCGACAGCTGTTGGGCAGTATACACACAAGCCTAATAAGGATTTATTTATTAGTGTCACAGAATATGAAGTTTGATTAAATTCCGTGCATTAGTTTTGAGATATGGCTATCACGAATACCATGCAAAAAAACAGTATAGCAGCGCAGCCTGTTACATGATTAACATGAAAAACTCAGAAACAACTTATGTCAATGACACATAATATTAAGTTTGATGAAATTCTGGTCATTACTTCTTGAGATTTATCGCTAATATCGTGTAAATTCTGAAAAACAGTGTTAAATTCAGGGGCTGGTACAGGTGGACAACCCCCCCCCCCCCCGAAACATTGAAATGTCGCTCATGAAGATTTGAGATTTTATGCTTAATGGACAAAAGTCCAATCCCCTCCACCCCCCCCCCACCCCCCCGCCCCCTACACGAAAACCTAATCATAAACAACTTATGACAGAATATTAAGTTTGATGAAATTCCATTCATTAGTTCTTGAGATATGATCCCTAAAATCGTTTAAATCTAGAAAAACGTGTTGAATTCCGGGGGTAGCCCTGAGGGACATGCCCCCACCCCCACCCCCCGTGCAACATTCAAATCTCCCCCCAGAAGGTTTGAGATTTTATGCTTAATGTACAAAAGTCCAATCCCCTTCCCCTCTGAACTGTCCCTCTCTGGATCCGCAGAAATCCCTCCCGGAGAAAATTGTCTGAATTCAACACTGCTGATAAAATCTGCATAACAACGCCCCCTGTTGGGCGATTTACACCGAAATCTGACATGCAACAATTTATGCCAACGCCTAACTGAATGTGAAGTTTGATGAAAATCCGTGCATTAGTTCTTGAGATTGCATTAGTTCTCTATTGCGAAAATCGGGAAAAATGCAGCATAGCAGCGCCACCTGCCGGTAGATTTACATCAAAAAGTAATCAGCACCAATTTATATGAAAGTCTAATTGAATCTAAAGTTTCAACAAATTCCGTGCATTAATTCTTGAAATAGACCGCCCACAATTTTTTTGTCAGAGACAAACAAATAGACTGACAGACAGACAATGTATAAAAATAGTCAAATCGTATTCCAGACAAGATCTTCTAAAACCATAAATCCTTCGAAAACCGGAAGTCGAAATTTTTCACGAATCCAACGCTTTCTTTTTCTAAAGACAAAAGAAAGCAAGAAAAAGTGAACGCATCGATTCTTCCTGTAAATTAAGATCAGAAATAGCGAATCGATTCAGTTTAGATTCGATGCCGATGTCGATCTTTAGATGCGGGCTATAGATCGCTATATTTTGATTTACTTCAATTCTTTAGATTCGGGCGAATCGATTCAGCTCAGATTCGATGCCGATTTTTAGATGCGGGTGAAATCAATATTTTTTGATTTACTTCAATTCAAATCGCATCGCGCATGATCCACGATTCGGGTTGAATAGATTCCTCCAATTTTACTGTTTTAGTGGCAGAGTTGCTGTAAAATTTTGTATAACAGCCTTTTTTTTTTTCTTTCTAGGTTCAGTGTTGAATGGCGGGTTGATTTCTTGACTGCTCTGGACGGGGGGGGGGATTTTATAGTTCCGTAAGGGGGATGCACATTTGTCCATTAAAAAGCATAAAATCTCAAAACTTTCGTTAGGGACATTCCAATGTTCCCCCGGTTCACCGCCTGAATTCAATACTAGGTTAAATCGTTATACTTTTGTTTAGAAGCCTAGTTATTCGGGTTACTAGTTTATTATGTTGTATTTTTCAAGTTCGTCCCTCCTAATCCTTTCCGCCCCACCCCCTCCTCGCCAATCTTAATTTACAGGGCCGTTCAAAATATGCATGCTATTTTAAAAATGCCCAATTCTCGTTCTATTTTATTATAAATCCACATTTTGAAACCTTGACCAAAGATACATTTGAGGTCGCCCCTCCCACCTTTTGAGACTTACCTGTCCCCCGGGGGGCATATTTATTGTTTCTTCCAAACCATCTCGTGTAACATATTGTTGGAAAGCCTTTAATGTCCTCTTTTATTTTCTGTCCCTCTCCCCCCCCCCTAGTTACACGCTCTTGGCACTTTTTAGCTCACAAGCTATCAAAGCCTGAGAGCTAATGTGCCCGCAGTTTCTGTATGTATGTATGTACGTACATACGTAACGCGATAACTCTCGATAGAAATATCCGATTTGCTTCAATTTTTTTTTCTAGGTTCATTCTCATAAGGCGCTTCCCTGATTAGTTTTGGGGGTTCATTGGTTAAGCATAAAGAGGGGGCTACGGGGGCTATTCCCCCCACTTAAATAAATGGGTTTTTCATGCAGAATTATCAGATTTGCTTCAATTTTGGTATACCAGTTAATTCTGATAAGGCGCTTCCCTGATTAAATTTGGATGTTCATTGTTTAAGTATAAAGGGAGAAACAGGGGATAACCCCCCTTTACTTAGATATATGGATTTTTCTATCTGATTTGCTTCAAATTTGGTAACCACTTTATTCTGATAAAGCGCTTCCCTGATGAGATTGGAGGCTTATTGTTTAATTATAGAGATGAGACGGGGGGGGGGGGGGTGATTCCCCCTTAATTTATTTTTCGAAAGGCAATCTTTGAAGTAAGAGTATAAAATACAATTAGTATGAATAGACTGTGAGCTCAATGCCATCAGTTTTACTCGATACTTTTCTTTTTTATTTATTATTGTTTCAGTAAGTACACTCTGCATGTCAGCGAATGAGTCAATAACTGTTTATAGTTTTTAGATTACTGCTGGAAAAAAACCCCCAAAAAACATATAATCAAGGAATATACTTTTATTTATTTGTTAACCAGAGTATGTTATTTAATTGTTAATGGCTCTAGGATGAGAACATTTTTTTTTCTTCTTAACAGCTGAAAACTTGGTAAACATTAAAAAGAAAGATATTTATAAACTGTAAATGAGATAATAAGATATATAATTTAAAAATGGAAAGAAATTTTAGTTAAATATATTATTAAAAGGTGAATTTTGATTATTAATTGGGGGATAATTAGTATGTGATGATTGGTTAATTACATCATCACAGCTATTTTAAAAGAAGATTTGCAATATTTGCATTTCCCCCACGCTTATAGGAGGCCCTAAAAAGACTGAAAAACCATTTAACTTTTTAAATAAATTTAGAGCCTTCAAAATTTCGCTCATCTGCGCATTTTTAAGAAGAATGACGTTTATAGGAAGTAAGTCCCCATCTGTTTAGTTGAAGAAAATAAGAGTTAGAGTAGAAAGTACATATTTTCCGGATTAAAAAAAAAAAAAAAAAAACCATTTCTTCTTTTTTTTTTTATCTCATCGAGATATTTTTTTAAAGATAAATTTAAATATATTACAAATTATTATCAAAATTACATCTTAAAAATAATATTTTTAAAAGTTAAAAAACCTTATTATTCGACTCAAAGGTCTGTAGTAGCTTACTTTTGGGCCCCTAACATTGTCTAGGGGCCCCATAAATGGAGGTGAGGGGTGAGAGATAGTCGTTACGGCCCTGTTGATTCACTACGTTTTGGAATTACTATTTTTCAGCTTATCTGCGTGAATCTATGAACATTCAAATATCGATTCAAGTATCGATTCTAGAATTTGGGAATCGATTCTTATTACGATCGATTCTGTTTTATACGATGTCGATTTTAATCGATTCTCAAATTTTCCAGAATCGCCCATCACTAGGTTAGCTCATAATGAAAATTAACTATTTTATCCTGACTATTTTGAGCTTCTAATAAATTTTTCATGATCATATTTGTCTTAATGTTTGCTCATTTTTTTGTACTTAATAATAACTTATTTGCAATCACTCCTGTATCTTATATTGTTATTTTCAAAATATAATAAATTTTTTGATAATTCTTTAGTTTTATGTTTTTGTTTCAAAACGGCTACTTGTAAATTTGTATTATTTTGGAGGTAAAGGCGAAATAAAAAATAATTAGATAATTAGAAATAGATTTATATTGTATTTTAGACAATAACTAATAGTGGTCCACTTTATGGGTGTATATATATATATATATTTTTTTTTTTTTTTGTAATGTATTGGGAACTATGTTCTGCGAAAATTATGAGGCATGTAGAAAGGTTTAAAGAATATTCAAAAATATTTTCAGGTAGATTGGTCTCTCCGTTAAAGAGAAAAAAAATGTTTGCAAAAGTGGTCCTCTGTATCCCGGTCTCCCCTATATAAAAATTTCGGAAATTGTTTATTTTAAGCAATGGATATAAAATACAATAAAATACATACATTTTGCATAAAGAATCAAGTCGAGCAGATAATGAGTTGCCGAGAATACTTGTAATAATATTTTCCACACTCTTCGTTTTTACATGACACTGTGTACTGTATTTCATTCAAATTTCAATTAAAGACATATTTTAATAGGAAATGAGACGCATAATCCATTGCAGTAAATTGTTAGTTAATATGATTATCATTTTTGGAGTTATAAGGATGTTTCTTTTATGCAATTCAATAACAGAACATGTAATGTTTATGACATCAAGCCACGATTTTAAACACTGTATCCTAACAAACAAATTGACAAAAAAATAAGTTTAAATTTTATTTTGGAATTGCAATACATTTTATAAATAATTTACACATGTTTTATTTTCATATTTTGTATTATGCAATCCATGATGATGGGTAAGTATAACGGTAGCCCCCAACAGTTAGTTTCCTATACGTTCTCATTGCTTTCATTTTCCATTATTTTAATTCATTGATTCAACATAAACCATCATGTATTAAGTAAAGAAGCAATTGAAGCACTTTTACAAAGAAACAAAAACACATGCACTCTCTATTTCTCAAAAAAGAAAAAAAAAAATGAGATTCATTAATTAGGGTGACCTGGGGTGACCCTGATTATGGGTCAGAAAACAATAAGATCTCAATATCTAGGAAAATATAAAAGATAAAGTTTTCAAATTTGGCTTAGTATTGTAAATTTTGTATAAATCATTCATTTTACACAAAATTTTCTTAATTTTTTTTTAACTGAATTTTTTAAGTGGCCTACATTGGCAATGAGGTGAATATGGTTCACAACTAGGGTAATTATTGGTCATTGCCTTTATGAAGCATTAATGCCTGTTTTTTCAATAAAATATTTTTGAAGGTTTTTGAAAATTACCTCTAAAGTAGAAAGTTCCATCATAAGAGCTTATATTTTTTCAAAAAGACAAAAAATAAATGAAAATCCTATTTATTTTTGTGGAATGTTTACGAAAATCACCTTTTTCTGTTACACACAAACTTCAAACAATTTGTAGGGGAGTGGAGGAGCACTTGAGATACAGCCGTGGAAAAAAAAGTAAACACCCCTACTAACTCTGCAACTAATTATAATAGAAGAAAGTTACTGGTACCAATCGATTGGAAATAAAGTCTACTTTTAAATGATGTACATAAAATTTGCTTAGGGGGCCATCTGCAAGTCAAAACCAGACCAAACTTCGTTTTTTTTAATATCAACACCCCATTTTGGCACTATATTTTAAGTCTTCGGTTCAAACTATGCCCAGAAATGAAATTTCAAGCCATTTGGATGATAAGTTTCTGAATTTTAAACATTCAAAATTTAGAGCTTCTAATGTTAATTTACATTTTCATAATTTTATTAGTAACTCCTGAAATTTTAATCCTAATGTAATATTTTTTTTTTTTTTTTTTGTGTGTGTGTGTGTGG
Organism: Maratus speciosus; assembly: GCA_963932465.1. Classification (NCBI taxonomy): domain Eukaryota; kingdom Metazoa; phylum Arthropoda; class Arachnida; order Araneae; family Salticidae; genus Maratus; species Maratus speciosus. The sequence goes on from OZ010786.1 coordinate 636,303,063, forward strand.
TTATATGACAAAAACACCCAAACATAAATACATTGAATTTGTAATTTAAAAATTTTTATAATATGAATTATGAAATTAATATTCGAAAAAAAATATGAATTGCAACCTACAGTTTTTTTTTTTTTTTTTTTTTTTTGATAGATTTACTTTTATTATGTCCTGCTTGACGCGAATTCTCAATTTCAAATTTTTCTTCCAAGTAGTTTTCGAATTATGCTTAAAAAAGTCAAAATGATGGTTTCAGGGACTGTCCTATAACGCGCAGAAAAGCTTAATTTGAAAATAATATATTTTACTCATTTTATTGAAACATTTTGGCTGACAATAGTCGAAACATATTAAGCGAGCTAAAGGGTCATAGTGACAAGAATTAATACATTAATAGAAGTGACAATGTCGTTTTGTAGCATTTCAACAATCGAGTACCGAACTTCAATTTCTATACAACCCCTAAAATAGGCTCATTTTAATATAAGTAATTTCTTGGAAACTAATCGTACGAATTTCATGAAAATTTGGATTTAGGCTAATAAAATGGTGTAGAATTTATTTATGGTGTCAAACTGTAGTATCGCTATTGGGGGGGGGGGGGAAGTTTGGTTTCGTTCTGATATGTGGACAACCCCCTAAGCCAATTTTATATACATCCTTTAAAAGTAGACTTATTTCCAATCGTTTGGTAACCGTTAACTTTCTTTTACAATAACTTATTGAAGAGTTAGTAGGGGGGTTTACTCCCCCCTCACACACACATGACTGTACCTATCGACACGGAATCATCCAAGGATTGTTAATAATGATTTTTTATTAATTGGTCAAGATATTAATTAAAAACATTGAGAAAAACGTGCTGTTGCAACTGCCTTATGAAGCATGTTTGACACAATGGGCAAGTTTAAACTTTTTATAAGATCTTTGTTATAGATAAGACTAGGGGTGCACAACCTTTTTAAGAGAAGGGTCACTTACAAAAATGTCTGGGTTGTCTAGGGCTACACCAGTAACACAAAGAGAATTTTATATTGTGGAGGTTTGTTGGGGATCTTTGGCCTATAATCAGATAAAAAACATGGTTTCAGGGGTGGGGGGGGGGGCAGTTTTACTCCTTTAGGTTAGAGATATAGAAAGGATTATTTTCAAGGCGTGAAAATATTCCTTGATATATATATTCGGGGGAGTAAATTTTGCTTTATTAAAAGTACTAAAAAACAAAACATAGGCGTGAAAGTATCTATCGCTTGGAAAAAAAAGTGAACTTTTTAAACGAAGAGGGTATGAGGAGAAACATACATTAGTAAATTATACTTTTTAACATACTCATTTGCAAAATATGGATATCAAAAAGTATGTTAGTAATAATGATTGGGCTGTCGAGGGCTAACATTCGTAGCGCAGATAAAATTTCGTTTCGGGGAAGCGGATGGAGGAATTTTTCCGTACCTGATCGACAAAATTCTTGATTTTCCAGCGTCCGATCAACGAAATTCGCGAGTTTTACTGAAAATCCGTGTATTAGTTCTAGAGATAGAGCTAGGGAAATCTTGAAAAATGCAGCATAAAAGCGCCGCCTCTGGGGTGTTGTACACCAAAAACTAATCAGCACCAATGTGTATGAAGGTATAACTGAATCTAATGATTTATTAAATTCCGTGCATTAATTCTTGAGATAGCGTGCTCACGAAATTTGTGTCAGATACAAACAGACTCACATACAGACATTTTCTAAAAACAGTCATTCGTATTCAGGGCCTTCTAAAGCGTATAAATCCGTCAAAAAGTAGAAGTCGTATTTTTTTATTAATCTATTACTTTCTTTTTGTAAAGACAGAAGAAAGTAAAAAGGTTGAAAAGTCAGTAAGGTATTCCAGTTTTCAGTGAACAAATGGCGTGACACTAAATATAGTCCAAGAGCCGACAGCGCAAAAACCTAAGTTATCAAGCACAAGGAAAAAAACCTTTATTTTATATTATGGAAGAGTAGAAGTAGGGTAATCTAATGATCAATGTCTGCTAGAAGTGAAGTGGTGCATAAGCCAAAAATTAATACCACCAGTGGTTGACTCGTAGGTTTATCATTGTGTCTGTCCTACAAACAAAGGTATGAAAACATGGAGGGCTGGGAGCAGGAAAACACAATGATAGACCTACGAGGCAACCACTGATGGTATTAATTTTTGGCTTATGTACCGGCAGACATGGATCATTAGATTACCCTACTTCTATTCTTCCATAAAATAAAGGTTTTTTTCTTGTGCTTGATAACATAGGTTTTTGTGCTGTCGGCTCTTGGACTAATAGAAATGTTGACTCCATGTCTCCCCAATATAAAAACTCCTCTTGTTCCCCACACCTCAAAATGTTCTTTTCACAATCTCAGAATTCTGAAACAAGTTTAGAATTTACATTAATGATTTCCAGAAACATTTTTGGAAAAAATTTCACTTATTTATTCTTAAAATAAATAGATTAAGTTTACTTTGCCTATATAAAATCACAAAGGATCGGAAAATTTATACAGGTTTCAGTCTTAGGCTTAGCAGGTATGATTGTATGGTATTCCTTCTGTAGGAACTACAAAAATTTTCTCAACACCGAATTCTGTTTAAAACAGGTTTTACTGTATTCCATTACACAGAGGGAAGTATTTCAACATTTTGTTAATAGAGAAGTGGAATTTGGGAAGACTTAAAACATTCCTTTTTTAAAGTTGAATTTGAAAAATCGGGATAGTTTAGGTACTCTTTTAGAAACCGGGACAATAAAGAATTGTGTTTGGACTCTTTGACATTAAGCAAAGAAAAGTAGTCTATTTGGACATCGTATGAAACTTTGCGATGAAAAGAAAAGTAGTCTGGGTCCAAACCTCCAAACAGACTACTTTTCTTTTCGTCGCAACGTTTGATGGGGATAAGGCGGTCCCTTTCATGTTTTATGACCTTCGTAGGATGTCAGGAGATCACAAGTTACCAGATAGCTTCGTTGACAAGTTCATCTTCGTTTCTTTGTTTTGTTGATGACAACAAAACGCTTGGAAAAGAAAGATCAGTTGAAAGATTTATTACTTTTCGTCAGATAAAGCTCATAAAGTTCAGTTTATTTGCTTTATACGACGAAACACTATAAATATTTCAACTGGTCTTTCTTTTCCAAGTGTTCCGTGGTCATCAACAAAAAAGGGGTGTCACAACAAAAGAAGAGGCGGAGATGAACATGTCCCCGACATTCACTGGTGAGGTGACCTCTGACCTTTAGGCATCTGACAAAAGTCATAAAACAGGAAAAGTTCTGTAGGCAAGAAAAGTAATCTGTTACTTCATCTCTTGACATCGAAGCTTTCATGTGGCCAGGCGATCCGTTTGATGTTTTATGACATTTTACTGTTTGTCAAGAGGTCAGAGGCCACCAGTGAACGTCGTTGATATGTCCATCTCATAGTCTTTCTTTTGTTGAGAATCCTCTTTCTTTTTTTGATGACTACAGAACGCTTGAAAAGGAAAAGCCAGTTGACATACCCTTAGTTTTTCGTAGGGTAAACCAAATAAAAACAAATAAACCGACTTTAAATTCAACAGATTGGGGGCTTGTGCCTACCCCATAAAATAGTTCTAGTTAAGCTTATGAATATGGCTGTCTGCTGTTTATATGTGCAGTTGCACAATTTTGTTTGTTTGAAAAGTGCAGAAAAAATTTAATATTTTTGCATTTAAAATTTCACCAAACTTTCGTTTTTAAAAATAAAAACTAAAAGATAGATTTTCTGAACAAGCATTCCAAGTTTGATGAGAAGAAAAATGCATTTTGTCAGATCTTTAATGAAAATAAAGGAAGGATTTGTGAACAAAAAATTAACTGTGTCAATTAAAATCCGAATCTCAAAAGCGCGGCGTCGGAGCCGGAGCCTAACTGGGAGCAGAGCTGGAGCATAAAAATTTTTCGGCTCCAGGACACTGTCTGTCGTTGAATATTTTTAGATATTTAGCCGAAAAAATTCTAGATTAAAAAAGAAATAGCAATGTTTTTCTTAAATCTAAATATGGTATTTTCTGAAACTTTCTGCTGTTATTTTCATGCTGTAATGCAGAAAATTATATATTTTTTCATTCAGGTACTGAGAAATCGAATATCCTTTTCCTGTTTCCTTAAAATATTAAGAATTTCTTATAAAATGGTGTCAGTTAGAGATTTATGCCGATTTTAGTGACACAGTTATAGAAGAGAACAATCAGCTATCAAGTAATATATTTATAGAAAATGGGAAGTATAAACAGGGCCGTGCGAAGAGAAAACTGCGCCCGGGGCAGCGTGTCAATTTGGCGCCCCCCCCCCCCACCTTCAAAATTGTTAAAGGGCAGAAACAAAAATAAATTATATAGAATAAATATTTTGCATTTATTTTAGAACTTTAAAAGATTTAATTTTAATTCAGAAATTCCAAACAACTAAATAACAGAAAAGAAAATTGCACTTATTTGTTAATGAGATCATGATGCATTGCGACAGATTTTCCTTAACCTTTCTCACATACTTTTCTAGCTATTTTTAGTTCTTGTTAGTCTTTAAGCTGCAGAAAATGGGTAAAAATCGCTAGCAATCAGATTGGAAACAAGCGGTCCCTTCAACCAATAAGTACTAAAAAAGCAAAACAAACAAAAAACCTGCAGAACATAATGTAAAAGATAAAAATAAATTATAATTTCAGTACATTAATTAAGAAAGATAACTGAAGCAATGTTTTACTTAATATAAAATATAATATCAGGCAAATACATTTACTTCCATTTTATTTTTCTTGCATTTAGGGTAACAAAATCGTTTATTATTTTATGTGTAAAGATTGTGACACACTGAATTTTATAGAAAGTAAATTCAGGTTGCTTAATCTCTCGACTCATAGTAGATCTTAAGTAGTTTTTTACTATTTTATTGTTACTCGAATACTTATAAATTATGTACGGTGAGTGTGAATTATGTTTTTGTAATTCCCTGTTTTCCCAAAGTTAAAATTATGGAGCAACTAAAGGATTTCTAAATGATCCAGTTTATAAAAGTTCTTATATAATGGTAGAAATAAGGTTTTCGCATTTAAAACCTCGCTAAACAATTCAAGTCCATTCAAGTCAGCAATAAAGGGCAAGGTCCAGGCAATATTAACAGATTTTCGATAACTGATTTTAGATTTACACCAGCCAGAAACTTCTTGTTCTACATTTCTCAGTTTCTCAAACCTTCAGTTCAGTTGCACGGTTATAGTGTCTCTACGTAACAAGAAATCTTTCACATTCATATAAATTTCCACTTTCATCAGAAGCTTCGTAGTCAAATTGTTCTGCGAATTTTACGTTTTCTGTTTTGCTCAAATAAGGACTCTACATTTACAGACATAACCAAATCTTCGCTTTCTTGTTCAAAAATTTCCTCTCTTATTGTCTGAAATGTGTTTTTTAGTGTTTCAATCAGTTTGCTGGCGATCAAAACATTGATAGTTTTTTTTCTTCTTTTTTTTCGTGACAATAATATTAACTTTTTCTATTTCATTTAAAATGCTGTGTCAAACTAGTAGGCCGTAAATAAAGGGAGATTTCTTTATTTGCTTTATTAAGCTTTTTGCTCCTGAGTAAGTTTACTCATTTTACTTCATTTCTATAAGGTCTTCCAGAGCTTTTAAAATCCGTGGCAACTGTTTGTAAACCGCAGATATAGCTTTATTTTTTCATGTCCATAGAGTATCGCAATGTTTCTTTAAATAAACTGATAAGTGGGACATAAGTATATCCCATCTTTCAGTTGAAGAGAAGAAAAAACAAACACATTTTATGCAGTTCCGGACATTTTTGGACATACACCAGCAGCACGAACTCAACAGTGGCGTAGCTACATATTCAGCGCCCTGGAGCAAGTAAAGTTTGTGCGCCTTCTTGTCACTCAAAAAAGTTCTGCGTAATTTTGATTTGAAGTTACACACATATATATATATATATGTGTGTGTGTGTGTGTGTGTGTGTGTGTGTGTGTGTAACTAGCTGACCCGCTCGACGTTGCCCGGTCCCGTTATAATAACGTAAACAAAACTCAAGTTTGTATGATTTTATATATTCCGAAAGTAGTTCAAATGAACCCGGTCTTAGGGGTGGCCCACTGCCTTCAGTAGTGTCTAGTGTGTTCCCGACAAGCCTCTTTCTGAACTAACCTGTGGCCTGAGTCCCCGCTACGAAAGGCAGTGTATAAGGAAAGGGCAGCTGACGTCACTGTTGGTCGAATAACTGTTGGTCAGCAAGAAAAATCTGTTCATTCATTATGGCTCCTACAATACACATGAACTCCAGGAATTTGATTGGTCTTTAACAGACTGATTTAACAGATCTATGATATGGTTGCCCTACGTCGCCAAGTTGATTCCTGCAATGATCGCTATGCAAAAAACGTAGTGGTAGATTGATTGACGGAAGTGTTTGTTTGTAAACATGCCCTTTCTTTATACCAGGAGTGTTCTGTACGCGCCAGAGACAATCGAAAACCAAGTTGAATGAGTCAAACCCCGTAGTAATCGAGCTCATAGAACCCGAGATAAGAATGCGAATCCTGGCGGTGAATCTATAATATTTAAAACAGTCGTAAGCTAAGTTGAATGGACCAATTTCCGTCGAAATAGGGCCCATAACAAACGAGAAAAGAATGCGCCGTTAATGTTCAAAAATGGTGGTAACAGAAGTCTAACACAAACTTTATAATACAGAAAGTAGCTGAATCGTAATCTAGGTTGAATGAACCAATTCCCGTTGAAATCGAGCTCCTAAGAACCCGAGGAAAGAATGCGCCTCCAAGCAGTGGAAGGTGTTTGTGGCCCCCACCCCCAGTAAATTTAACAAATTACCTTTAACATTAACGCGATATTTAACTCACGGCTGCAGTGAGTAAACGTAAGTTGATGCCGAAAAAGAAGATTAATATTCGAAAAAGGTGGTAGCTGGAGTATAAGAAAATTTTTTAGTCGTTTATAAGTAGCCGGAGAACCCTCGAACTATGCTAAAGAAAATTACAAGACAATCGGATAATTTTTAAAGAAACTGCATCAAGGACCCTTAGAAGGCGATTAATATTCAAAATTGGTGGTAGCTGAAGTGCGAGTAATTTTTTTGTTATTCATTTAGTAGCTTGGGGACGTAAGAATTTGTTAGGAACAAAAATCTTAGTGAATCGGACCATTTTTAAGGAAGCTATAATAGGGGGACCAAAAAGGGCCAACTGATAATTGAGAGCAAGGCCGAAGGTGAAAACATGTTAAAATGTCCTAGTACTTATTGCTTTAGATTTTCAGTTAGTCAAAATTAAGTATAGGGTATAAGTACTAATCATTAGAAATTTTTTTTCAAAGAACTGCTTAAAGAGCCCTTGGGTCCCAATAAAAATATGAAGGTGTTGTCTCGGGGAGAGAAGTCCAAGACTCAATTTTGAAGTCATGCAATGAGAGTGTGACACAATTAGGGGGTAAAAAAGCATGGCGCACAAAAAGTTACCCTAGGGGGCCAGTGTCTTAACTGAAATGTAGAAGCAGAAGAAAAACTAAATGAAAAAAGAGCTCCAAAATCGAAGATCGGATTAAAAGGAGGCAATTTATTAACAATTTAGGAACTTTAGGAACACAAAAACTTCAAGTGGCTCTGTACCAAGCCCCAGTGGTCCAGGGTCACAACTGGAATGTTGCGGGGCGAAAGGAAATTTTTTTAGTTTTTTACATAGTAGTCAAAGGACGCTAGAACAACGTCAAAGAAAATTGCAAGATAATCGGATCATTTTTAAAAAAGCTGCACCAAGGGCCCCAAGAAGGCGATTAATATTAAATTTTGTGGTAGTTGAAGTGTAAAAAAAAATTTTTGTCGTTCGTATAGTAGCTGGATTTCCTAAGATGGTGTTATAAAAAAAGTTAGTGAATCAGACCATTTTAAGGGAGATATAATTGGAGGTCCAAAAGGGGCCAAATGATAGTTGACATCAGAGCCTTAAGATAAAAACATGTTGAAAGGTCCTAGTACTTGGCGCTTTAGATCTCAATAAGTCGAAATTAAGCATGGGGTATGTATTAATCATTCGAATAAAATTTTAACCCCTTTGGGACGGGAGCCTTTTACGAAATTTTTAATCTTTTGTCACCGTTTTTTAGAAATAGAAATTTGTGTCTTCGTAAATCGAGAAAATGCGCTGATTAAATAAGGCAAATTTTACAGTAAAATTTTACTGGTGAGGAAAAACAAGGATTCTGAGTGCTTCATGCGGCACGTATACGTGTCGCTCGTCCCCAAGGGGTTAAAGAAGCGCGAAAAAAAAGTGGGGAAAATTCTTTAAAAAGGGCACTAGGTGCCCAATAAAAGTGGGAGGGTGCTGGCCCGGGGAGAGGACTCCAACTCTCAATTTTAAAGTTATGTATTGAGAGGTTGACAATATTAGGGGGTGAAAAATGCATGGCGCACAAAAATTTCAAGGGGCCTTAGGTCTTGACTGGAATGTAGAAACGGAAAATAAACTAAATGGGAAAAGGGCCCCCAAAACGAAGAAGATCGGGGCAAGTTATGAGCAATTCAGGGTATAAAAACTGAAAGGTGCTCTGGGGGACCGGTCATAAACAATTACAAATCTGAGCTCCAGGCGCATCAGGACCTGTCTTGGACTACCCTCACCGAAGTTTTCAGACTTCTACGTGCAATAGATTTCGTTAGCCACCACTCACAGAGCGAAACTTTCTTTTATTAGTATAGACTGGCTGACCCACCCGGTGTTGCCCAGGCCCGTAATAATATTCTTAAATGAACTTGAAATTTGTAGGATTTTATTTCTTAAGGCTGTTTTTAAATCCAAAGGAGCAACTTTATGACATACGTTTTAATTAATTTTTGCTCGAGAACGCGTGAAGCTAGCAGATGTTGTTATTCAGAAACTTTGTAATCGAAAGACGTTTTCCGTATTTTTTGTAAACACAATAGATATTACAGAAAACACTGTCAAAGTTGGCATTTTCAATGGAATTTCCCGACGAAAGCAGAAAAGCCAGTCAACGAAGGGAGAAAAACGTCTTGTCATATCTTTAACAAGACTTTGTGTGAAATACGCGCTCCAAAAATCGGTTAAAAAAAACAGTCCTGCTCTAATTTATATACAAAATTGCTGACCGCCGCCGTTCTGATTATCACATTTATAGACAATATTGAACAAGTTAGAAATTGCTCGTAAAACTTGGCAAATGAGGTGCTTTTGTACTATAACTAGTTTTATAAATATTTTTTGCACCGCATATTGTACTGAATGTACAGGGTGTCCAGCAAATAAGACCCTGATTTCAAAATTAAATATCTCAAAAACAAAGATCAATAGAATTATGCGCTAAACGGTTTGTTTTTGAGCTAAGCTGTAAAAATGTTATACAGAAGTTTCAAAATTTAGTTGCAAAAACCGTTAACAGATGGCGCTGTAATCGCAATACTTGTAAACTGCTTCGAAGTCCGGAGCGCTGGCGTCTCATTCTTAGATGACTCCTACGTAAAAACAAATTTTGGGAAAGTCTATTTTTTCATTGTGGTGATGTGCCGAAGTGGAGACATCTGGTCACAGAATTATTGCATCAGCTTTAATTTTAGAAAATTTCAATTAATAGAATGTTCAATAAAAAGTTTAGAAATCATTATAAGAATTTTTTAAATATTTTATTAAATTCAATCTTTAATGCCATATAATTATTTAAATCAAAATGCATATATTTAGAAAAAAGATTTTGTACTTTTTATTTATTTTTTATATTTTTAAATCACGACATAATATTTTGGTATTATTGTTTATACCTGAATTATTATAAATAAAAAAGTAATTTTTCACTTTTAATTTATTTTTAAATCACGGCATAATACTTTGGTTTTAGCGCAACACATATATTTCTTTTCTTTGTAAACAAAGTTTTAGAGACAGAAATTATGCATTAAATTATTTCTTTTTTAAAAGGAATTGATGATAAGTCATATCAACGTCAAAGCAAAAATATTTTGGATGCTGCATTCCTTTCGAACACTTCGGATCCTATCGCTAGAAGCTGCACCATACTTCTGTGCTCAATGATACAAAAAATGAAAACGAGTTTTAAAAATTAAAATTATTTTTTTAACTTAATTAAGTTTTAAAAAATAGAAACTTTGTATTTTTTCTTTCATACTATTCTCTAAAATTGAAAAAAAGGATTTATGAATCATTATTATAAATGCTCAATGATTTTTAAAAAGGGTTTCTTTTAGCTTAATTAAATTTTAAAACCAGAGACTTTGGATTTTTTTATTCAAACTTTTTTCACAGTTTAAATACATATTAAAAAGTAAAGATTTCCATTTTTTTTCCTAATCCTCCTCTACTTGGATTCGATTCCACGATCTACCAATTAGGAGAGAAAAGACATACCACAGAGATATTGGTATCCGGACCGAAGTAGCTTATAACAAAATTTGAAACAAATCTCAATTCTGTCAACACATGGCTCCGCTTCTGCACATTATCCAAATAAAATATTTTTTAAGTTCTTATATAATGATTGCTAAACTTTTTATTGAAAATTCTATTAATTGAAATTCTTTAAAATTGAAGCTGATGTAATAATTCTGTGACCAGATGCCTCCAATTCTGCACATCAGCCCAACGAAAAAGCGGTCTTTCCCAATTTTCATTCTTCCATAGGAAGCCATCTAGGAATGAGACGTTAGGGCTCTCGACTTCAAAACACAATTTATAGGCATTGCGATTACAGCGCCATCTGTTAGCGGTTTCTGCAACTAATTTTTTAAACTTCTGTACAACATTTTTACAGCTTAGCTGATAAACAAACCGTTTACCGCATAATTCTATTGATCTTTGTTTTTGATATATTTAATTTTGAAATCAGAGTCTTATTCGCTGGACACCCTGTATATTTTAGTGCACTTCGATAAGTGCATATCCATTTCATTCTGTTCGAAAGGCTGTAACATCATTAAAATGCATTTGAAATACTTTTTTTCCCACTGACCGTCATGTAACGGAAAACGTTTGACTGTCCCTGTCATTAAAGTATACATCCGATTTTCATAAAATTTGAAATGACTCGACACAATTTTGCAACAATTATATATTCAAAATTTCAGACCATTCGGGTGGTAGTTTTTGCTCTATTATATGCGGACAGACGGACGGACGGACAGACAGACGAACTGAACGACGACTATAGGTGCTACGTATTTATATAATTACGAATGTACCTAAAAAGGCCCGTTTTCATATTAAAAGGTAATTTTTTACAAAAAAGAATGTTTGAATTACATTTTCTTTGCTGAAAATATTCTTTATAAATATTTTTGTACAAAGCGCAAAAATCAATATAATAAAATTTATTATAGAGGAAATTGCAATCACAGCATTGTACGAATACACGAAGCCTATACACATTTCAAACAAATATACTTAATACGTGATTTTACAAATAACTAAATAAAATACGTATATATATATAAAGAGAGGCCACGCTCTTTGGTACAAGACAGACTGAAAATTCTGGGGTCAGACCATGTCCAAACTGGTCACAGAAAAAATTCTGGAATATAACGTTAGTGTTTAAAAGATTTAAATGGTCCTCTGAAGCAAAAAAGCTATAAAAAAAATCAGTTCTTCTGCCTTGCAAAGATAAATAAAAATCATTAATAAAAAATGCTTCAAAAAAGTGATTTAAAAAAAATATTAAATGATTTAAGGTTTTTTATATCTAATGCTTATAGCAAAATTTTAAAACTATTAGTTTCAGCTGATGGAGGGAGCAGCTTTACATGGTTTAGGGCGCACCGACCCGCAGGTCGGTTGCCCGGCGGGCCAGTCTGAGCCTGCCAGAATGAGACTTAATTTTTTTTTATTATTATTATTGTTTATAGGCCTTGTTTCGGCATTGGCGGAATGAAAATTTATTGAAAATTATGTCTTTAGAAAAATGTTTAAGCTTTATGAATGAAAGTGCACGTTTTCTTTAAAACACGACGTCTTTATCACTAGTGGAAATATTTCGCCTCTGTATAAAATTAGGAACTAATTTTATAAGTTTTTATTCATTCTTATACTGTTTTGAACAAACAATATTTCTGTAAACTGTTCAGAAAATTAAATGGAGTAACTCCAAGCATTTTTTTTCTTTTTTTTTTTTTTTATCTAAAATTCATCGACTACTAATATGTGCTATCAGATGGTGGTGGAATGCGCGTGTGTGTCGAAGGAGTAGGCACAGCCTGATTATGGCCTAAGCAAACTCACATTACTATGTTCGAAAAATATGTTTTGCCTTATTTAATCCTAAAATTCTGCGATTAAATAAGGTTTAATGTGGAAAATTACTGTTAGAAAAAGTGGTGTAATTTTGCATAGGCTATAATTAGGCCCTAAGGAACACTTAATTTGGTACTTAACTTTTCTTCTCTTTTTGAAGCTTATCGATTCTGCATTTGACATTTGCAATATTTTCAAAATCTCAAAAACAATACACACAAAATTTAAGTTGCTGTTTTGCCCTGCCCCCCCCCCCCCCATCTAAATTTTGTCGCCGATGTAGAATATGTTTCAATCCGGCTCTTATTATTGTTTTGTAATATGTATTGATGGATGTTTAGTTTCCACAAAACAAACAAAAAGAAAAAACCTTCAAAATTTTCATTTATTGGTTTTCGTTTATAAAATGGTCAATAATTTTCTTCAACTTCTCACGCTATATTTTTTCCCAAATCGTAAAATCATTTTCGCAAATTACTACTGTTACATCGTACATATAGGTTTCTCAGCGGTGAATTCTTTGGTTACCATTATTTCCGTACAGTAATCATCATGATAAATGTCTAAAACATTTCTAATAGAAATGTACCAGAAAGATTACTGTTTGCAAATAGTAGTAGTCAGTAAAGTGGCCGATGGTAAATAAGTTGAATAAGCCCGGTTAAATAAGTTTTGATTACTTTAAGATCTGAAAATCTTCAACTGTCGTCTACGGAAAAGTTACAGAAAAAAGTAAGGCATGCTGAAACGGTGTTGGAGAAGTTACTCGAGGCTGCAGTATGGTATGAATTAAAATTAAAACTTTATGAATAGAAGTCATTTTTTTCAACTGCGTCTGAAAACATGTTTTAAATTGAAATAGTTGAGGTTAAACACAAGGTAAAATATCATAGAAATACGCTGATTGTAAGAAGATTCATCTATAATGTCTGATTAATAATGAAAAAATATACAAATATTTTAAGAAATCTTTATTTCGCTTTTTCTAATTTTGCGCCCTTAGAATTCGTGCGCCTGGAGCAGTTTGCTCCAACTGCTCCACGGTAGCTACGCCCCTGGAACTCAAAGGTTAGAGAATGTGCAAAACATGACAGACACAAAATAGACGAATTTATTTACTTCGATGATTCGAGCTTACACAACATTATATTGGGAAGCCATATCTGCACCATATCACAAGATTGGACTCTGAAGGGTTGATATTGGTATTGTTTATGACGACCGATTATCCACAAGTTGGATATAGTAGGCCTGAGTAAGGTGGGATTGTCCTCTGTAAGGTCTTTCTAAAGGAACCTAACTCGTATTTACGCAAGGTTCGAAGAAAACTACGGACAATTGCGTAGGATTAGGCTGATGTGCGCGATTGGGTCGAACTCAGCACCTCCCGTCTACCGTCTTTGAGAACAGAACCTCTCGTGCAGCTGTGAATGTCGAGATTGTTGGACATTAGCTTATGCTAATTTTTTTCCTTTTTTTTTTCTTTTTTTAGGGTTTCGTCAGATGAACGAAACCCTATTCGTCTCGCTCCTCTGTCTGTATGTCCGTCACAGAGCCCGTTCTCAGAAACTATACATGTTGGAGACTTGAAATTTTGCATACTTATAGCTGAACACCACAGATCATACGACAAATCATAAAATTTTGAAAAAGTCATACATTTAACCCTTTGGGTTCCCAAATGTGTATTTTAAACAATTCTTTCTAAGTGAGCCTCTAATTAGGTTGGAGGCATGAAATTTCGCATACTTATAGCTGAACACCTGAGGCCAGACGACAAATTATAAAATCTTGAAAAAGGTCTTACGTTTAACCCTTTGAGCTACCACTTATGTATTTTAAGGAATTTTTTCTAAGAGAGCCCTTAATTAAGTTGGAGACATTAATTTTTGCATACGACCTCAGACTTCTCGACTGAATACCTCAGACTTCTCGACTGAATACCTCAGACTACACGACAAATCATAAAATTTTCAAAAAGTCTTATACTTTTTACTCCTCCGGGCTCTAACTTGTGTATTTTAAGCAATTTTTCTAACCTCCGCCCTTTTCACCCGGGGAGCACTTTTCCAACTTTTGCCGACACCTCTTTGACCATTCTTTCATATTATGCACCATAACCTTACAGATTTTAGTTCCACTTTTTACCACCAGGAACGCCTACTTATCTCGGGTGCTATGGGCCCAATCCCCTCGACTAATATATCTACGGATAGTATGTAAAATGGAGTTTCGTTCGGATAGAGGTTTGTTTAGAATAGACTGCCCCCTGGTTGCGAAATGTGGAACTAACAGATTTTTCAAAAGGATAAAGTGTTTTGAAAGGAATATTAAGCGAAACCCTCTGTGCGCTCTGTGATCACACTTACCCACTTGTTTTTACTTGATGCAGTCAAAAAACCTTTCCACGAATGAAAATTTTCTATTTTCGGTATCGTATAATTTGCGTCATTTGTTCTTTGTGAGATGTACTGGATTCCTAAACTGGACTGTGTTTAAAATTCAGTAACTTGCAAATGATTACAATTATTAAAAGAAATTCTTGCAGGAGAGTTATGTAAGATATTAGAAATATTTTTACTGCGGTTCTTGGTTTTAGTTCCAAATAGCAGAGATAGATGGCAAGCAATAAGCACTCAATGGAGGTCTAAACTGAAGTCCCCTAGCATCATATGAAGGAAGAAGGTTAAATATATAGAAAAGGCCCCTAAAAATAAGATTGTATTGGAGAATGAGACCCACTTTATACATTTAGCCTCCTCTTTTCGCATCAGTGTTGGGCGATTTCGGTTTTGGCCTTAATTGAGCACCTATGGCGCTAGATGTTGTCTTTGTAGTGCTTGTATGGTTATGCATTGCTGGCATAGTTGTCAATTCAGTATAAACTTGATTGAATTACACGAATATGGTTTAAAAAAGTATACTGCTGTAACCTGAATTGACTATAAACCTGTTTAATTCGTCAACAAATCATCGATATTTATGTTGTATGTGAAATTGTAAAACTGCAGTATAAGAATTGAAAAAGTCATTTGTAACGCGAGCAGCTAGTGGATTTGGTCTGCCCCTCGGGATTGCACTATCACTCTAAAGCGTAAGCTGAGTTCCCGAGGTGGTCATCCCTGCTTGCAGCGCCATCTATAGTTTCTATTTGGAACTAAAGTCGGGAATCGAGGTAAAAAAGTACTGACATTTTACATTACCTTCCCGCAATTTTTTTTCTAAATAGCTGTCACCATTTACAGGTTATTGAATTTTAAAAACAGTCAGTCCATTTTAGGACACTCGGTATATGGAGTGCGATCGAACGAAATTGAAAAATGCCTTGCTCTATTAATTTCTTCTATAATCGTTTTTCTTACTTCATTGGCAAGAAAGTTCATTATTTCATCCTGAATATATTTTGCCATTTATCTTTTTCACTTTCAATAATTTTCATTTTAACTCTTTTCAAATTTGCTATCGATTATATGATTTAATTTTAGACGTCTCTCAAGTTTCTTTTAGCGAATGCATGCATTCCTGCGTTCTAGAGCATTTTTATGCTCAGGAATTTTAAGATTTAATTTTTTCCACATGAAAAACCCACAATCTGGATTGGCTAACTTTGGAGGGCGATCATGATAATTGGTGAATAGTAAAAAGAGAAAACAAAATATAGTGATTCCCTTAATTAAGTTATCCAATAAGCCGCAATCACCGTTAATAATTTCTCCACTAGGTATAATTTTCTTGAACGTTAGTTTGGAAAATTGTAGTCCTTATGCAATCGCAGATTTCATGTAATCAGCATTATCATCCTGTGCTGGACCTTTTTTTAACAGCAAGGTAATGACCGAATGACTATAAGAATGATCCCATAATGGAATCAGAATAGGTCATCAATTCATATTCACTGAGTGTGGCAGGTGGCAGAAACTTTCGTATACGATGTAAAAGGCCCGCAGAGAGCAAAAGTTTAAGAAACACCGCAATAAAATATCACAAAAGCATGTTATAAAATCATCAGATCTAAAGAGCTCAATGAAAAGTAAATAAATGTGAGCAACGCAATAATTTTGAAATGAAAAATGTACATACTTCCATTGGGAAAAATATTCCCGATATGTAAATATATACATTTAGTTTTAGAAAATATAGAATATCGAAGAGTGAAAAAAAAAAATTCCACTGAAAATGATCGACGACAATAAAAAAAACCGGAAATTGGTAGTACAAATTTGGCGCCCCTAAATTTCCGCGCCCGGGGCGACCGCCCCCTTCGCCCCCCCTTTCGCACGGTGCTGAGTATAAAGAAAGCGAAAAGTCCAATCACACCAGAAATACCGAAGAGGAAAAATAGACGTGCAAATTGGAGAGATGCTACCAAAATGCACATACAGTCGAACTCGCCTACAGCGAGTGCGAAGGGACCGGGATATTTGCTCGCTATAACCGGGTGCTCGTAAAAAACGAGTTCGTAAACAATTACACAAATTCATACATACTTTATTTATTTTTTATTTCTATATAGTACAAAAGAAGTTGGTTAATTTGCTTTGTACTGTCTTATTGTCTCTTTCTTGCGTAATTGTTCTTCGGAGAGAACTCGTGGCCCGAAAAACATCGTCATTTGGACCCCTGGATACGAAAAAAGTTTGAAGTTTTTCTGCGCACTCAATTTCTGTTAGTTCTGTCAGTTTTTCCAAGAAACGATTATCTTGGCTGGAGAAGTTGGGGTCAATAGAAATTTTATGAATCACAAAATATTGCTCGCTATAACCGGGGTTTGCTCGTTAAAAGCGAATTATGCTCCCATAGACTTAACATTGTACCAACCAAGTATTTATGATTTCCTCGTTAAATCAGGGCTCGTTATAAGGGAGTTCCACTGTACTTTCTTTTTGTAAATATAATTAAAGTTTGATGAATAGCACTTAGTTCTTTTTGATTGATGTCACATCCACTGTTTGATAACAAGCTAGACTTGAAATCACCTTTTAAAGGTACTTTAAAAAAATAATTTCTCCGAGCAAGTTTCTGACGCATTAACCCAAGCTTCGTCTTGTAATGGATCAGGCTGACTTCTACTTTTTTAATGCATGTCGGGTGGACTTTTTATTGTTTCGAGTTCAGGTTGCGATTTTTCTCTTTGCGGTCCAAGCTGACCCGATTTTTCAAAGGAAAGTTCAAAATCCATATTTTGTATTAAAAGACTGCATAATATTGTAAAATCTTTGTAACAAACATACCTTAAAAGCAGGCACTATTATTTAGAGAGCATTTTTTATTCCATCACACTTATATATTTCTATGGCTGTACATCTGAATTACAGACAACTCCAAATAACAGAAAATTACACAGTCACGGTATGTTTGTTGCTCAGAGATTTTACTAATATTCGAATATTAATGAGTATATACTATATGTTCATTTTTGTATATAAAAGATATTGGCATTAGAGTTATAATGGTAGGTTATGTTGGATTAAGCTTAAATTTATTAAGTTTCAGTAAAATTAAGTTTATTATATAAAAGCATTTCTATATTTTACCCAATTAGATTTCTCAGTTTCTCTGCTGAACCAATAACGCTTAATGTTTTTCAAAGAAACAGTAAAGTTTCAATGACTTGTTTAAAAATTGTCTAAAACGTTTGAAGTTTATTTAAATATGTACTTAAGATATCAATTGTTTTTTAATGTGAATTACTTACTTGAAGAATACTTTGAACTTTATTTGCAGTAGTACAGAGTATGTACTTTCACTAACCCTGTTTTGCCACAACATAGCTAGTTGTATTTACATTGTAGATATGGTTGGTTGGTTTCACGGTTGGATGAGTGTGTGGCAGGAAAATACTTTCCATGTCAGTTAACCTCCAGTTAATTGATTTTGTTGCTTCACTCTTACCATTTAAATTTGCATATTAACCTTTAACTGTGTACTTTAACCTCATTTCATTTTGTACTTAAGCCTGGTGATTTTGCTTCAAGATCTGGAGATGCAGATAGCAGTAACTATCCTGCTCTGACTGCAGTCATGTTTTAGCAGCTTGTTGGTGTTGGCTTTGTGCTGATGTTTATGCTGTCTGGTACAGCCATGCTATTTTTAGATTATCTCATTCAGGCATGGAGCTGGCTAAGCTGTGGAAAATTTGTTCTTGAGAAGTCATGATGTTGTTATTATACTTAAGTTTTACTGCTTGATAATACTAATAGTTTTTACTCAGGTTATTCTGACATTGTTTTTGAAGAATAAAATTGTTATAGTTTTTCAACTTTTGTTTTAAATTATGGTCTTATACACCCAGTGAAGATATACATTATAATGGTGAATTTAATTATTCTTATAAAGTGGTGGAAAAAATTATCAAGCCGCTTGAAAATATGATATAATCAAAAAACAAAAGATGGAACATGTATGAAATTTCATACATATATATTATATGGTACAAGGAAGTAAAGAAAAAATAAATTCATTAATAAAAAGTTAATAGACTTAAGAAAATTTTCTGTAAAAAGAAAGTTGGAAACAATTATAAAGTCGATACATGTATGTGGTGACAGGATTTGAACTCTGCACTGCAAAGACCTGCAAATTCTTTAGATGAGGCTTTGGACGATCCACCTCAACCTCTGAGCCTACGAAAAACTGCTGAACTTACAAAAACTGCTGAACTTACAAAAACTATTGTGAGAAAGAGAAAGACGACATTGGACTGTGCTCGTGAACAGACGTGCTGAGACGTCTGGTTCGACCGAATACCGGGTCAGCGGACCTCGGTTTTAAAGCAGAATGTCGCCGGCCAGTTACATTTATCATGTTTAAATGTTAATAATCCATCTGTAAATATCTCATCCATATATTCAAAAACATTAAAGTTTGTTAAGATTTCTTTAAAAATCTACCTGGATCATTTACTTCTAGACACCGACCCAGTAGAAGTACATTTATTCGACAAAGTGAATGTGCATTAATTTCTACATGTATTTCATCAATAATCGATGTGAGACCCCCTTTTTCGATGACTTTGACTAGTCTTGTTCATTGAATCTATCAGACAACACAAAGTACTTGCATCAATATTGTTCCAGCAGTTTTTAATAGCATTCATCAAATCTAACTTTGTATTGAATTGTCGTCCATTTTTGTAAACATTTCGGGTTAAAATTCCTCAAAGATTTTCTATTACATTCAGATCGGGGCTACGCGCTGGCCATTGAAGGCATTTCACCTGATTAGCTTCAAGGCAAGATTTAGTTGACTTCGAAACATGAACGGAAGCGTTGTCCTGCTGATGATATGTCCAGTCTCCTGAAGTTATATGAGGAACAATGGGTAATAAATTATCCATAGGCGTAAGCAGCCTTTTGAACGGGGGGGGGGGTGCATAGGCGTAACCAGGGGGGTGCCCTGGGTGCCCGGGCACCCCCCCCCCCCACCCCGTTTGCACAGACTCAAGCACAATTATTTAAAAAATTGAAATCTACAAAAGAAAAAGAAATGAAAGCAGAGTTCAATTACTTTAGTTCTGAAAACTCAGCCTAAGT
Source organism: Maratus speciosus (assembly GCA_963932465.1). NCBI lineage: Eukaryota > Metazoa > Arthropoda > Arachnida > Araneae > Salticidae > Maratus > Maratus speciosus. Next base: position 636,322,904 of record OZ010786.1, read on the forward strand.
TTTGAAATTTGACAATAAAAGAAACCCCACGTTCTTCTTTTTTTTTTTTTTTTTTATGAAAATTATGTTGTTTATCTTTTTTAAAACTAGAATATTTACAAGAATTTGTATCAGTCATAGTAAGTCAAAAAGATGTCTTTATAATCCCACTTTGACGTCTTTTGTTTGTGGGAGATTTTTTTTAACGCCGTTCTTTCTGTTGCATATTTCTGCAATTTCATGAGAAATTAACGCAAGTTCTTGACGAGAATAGAAACTATTTGTCTCTTTGCTTTCGTAGTTTAAAATCTAGAAAGTAGCAAAAAAAAAAAAAAAAAAAAAAAAAAAAAAAAAAATTGAAAGGGAGTGCAGTTGTGAAGCGATAATTCCAAAATCGATTAGCCGGAGGAAAGAGGGGAGGTGGGGGGTTACACAGACCCTGCCTCCTCTGAAAATGAAAAATAATAGCACAGAAAATTCAAATTAATCTGGAGGTTGGTTAGTTGGTTGAATTTCGTGGTCATTTTTTTGGGGATTCGTAAACGGAATATGGTTGCAGTCTTTCAATCAATATAGTAATTTTTTTTTTGCTTTGAAAATTTTTATACGATTTTTAGAGTTTCTTCTCGTTTCGCGGCATTCTTTTGAAAGTAGGAAAAGGAACCCGGTTTAAATCTTTTAGCCCAGTACAGTAAATTTTGACCAAATTCGCGATTTTATTCTGCGATCATTTCATGATATTTACAATTTTTTCCCAAAATCATTTGACGAAATTCACGTCTTTCTACGCGATTTTTTTTGTCGAAATCCGCACTTTCCACCACTAACCTTTGACAAAATTCGTGCTTTTTACTGCGATCTTTTGGCGGAATTCGTATTTTTTACCGCGATATTTTGACGAAATTGGCATATCTTTAACACGATCCTTCGATGAAATTCGCTTTTTCTTTCCGTAATATTTTGACGAAATTCGCGCTTTCTTTCTGCGATCCCTTGACGAAATTCTCGTTTTTACCGCAATCCTTTGACAAATTTATTTTCTGTTGCGACTGATTGACGAAACTGATTTTCTTTACAGGGAGATCATTTGTCGAAATTCGCGATAGTTTTGCACGACCGATCGGGAAAATTCTCGATATCTTTCCGTACCAATTAACAAAATTCTCTACTCTTTTCCGTGACATTTTGACGAAATTTGCAAAATGTTTTCGTCACTCGTTTAGACAGACAAGATCGATCTTTATTATTAGTCGCATCATGATAGTATAATTTTTCTCATCTTGATAAAATTTAGTGAATATTATCATGACCTGCTTTATCTAATATATTCGACAAATTCTGAGGTAAAAATATGAATTACCGTAATGTCCGGTCTATAATCCGCGGACCAAACAGTTAAGTTCGGACCCAGAAAACTTGTTTCATAAAACTTAACTTGTTAAATCGCGATAAATATTTAACATCAATAATGAAATAAAATTTCTGGGTCGAAACACGATTTTTTGATCCGCGGATTATAGACCGGAAATTACGGTATTAATGAATATTATAATTATTTATAATATTATAATAATTATTTATATAGACTTTCCTACAAAATTTCTTGGGTCCCTCCGGTGATCCCTAAGAAGTCATGGAGTCACATTCTGAAAAAACTTTCGTGCGTATGTACTAGTGTACCGCATGTATTATCTGAGATTTATCATCCGGCAAAATTTCATCTAAAAGATTTTTACTGGGATAATTTTAGATATCATGCAGTATTCTCCTGTGCCTGTAGAAGTTTCCAGCAAGATTAAAGGTCTCTTTTAATCTTTATAAGAAGTTAGGGTGCCAAAAGGTTTTACACTTGTGACCACACTTAGTCACTGTCTAATGTCACTGCTGCAAGGAGGTTTACATATCTTTTATTTTTTCTACGATTACATCTAGTTTTGATGTTTTGAACCCTTTCTCATCCCTCCTCACGCAAACAAAAATCGCGTTTGAGCCCTTTTTAAAAGAAATACCACACAATTATACCTTCTAAGATGAAAACCTGTTTAAAACGGAACCAGTTTCATGGGGTTCCGTTTTAGTAGGTTTTACTATATAAGATATTGTTGTATCCAACATGTTCAGGTTAAAAAGTCTGGGCACACCCCCGTTCAAAAGGCTGGTTACGCCTATGGGGTGCCCACTCTTTTTAACCTGAACTTATTGGATACAAACAATATCTTATACAGTAAAATCTGCTAAAACGGAACTCCATGAAACCGGTCGAATTTCCGTTTTAGACAAGTTTTCAGCTTAGAAGGTATAATTGTGTGGTATTTCTTTTAAAAAGGGCTCAAACGCGATATTTGTTTGCGTGAGGAGAGATGAGAAGGGGTTTAAAACATCAAAACTAAATCTAATGGTTAGAAAAAAAAAAAAAAAAAAGATATGTAAATGTCCTTCCATCAATGACATAAGACAGTGGCAAAATGTGGTCACAAGTGTAAAACCTTTTCGCACCCTAACTTCTTATAAAGATTAAAAAAGGCTTTTAATCATGCTGGAAACTTCTATATGCACAGAGGAACACTGCATGAGATCTAAAATTATCTCAATCAAAGTCTTGTCGATGAAATTTTGCCGGATAATAAGTCTCAGATAATACATGCGGTACACCAGTACATACGTACGAAAGTTTTTCAGAATGTGACTCTATGACTTCTTAGGGATTACCGGAGGGACCCAAGACATTTTGGAGGAAAGTCTATGTAAATAATTATAATATTATAAATAATTGTAATATTCATTAATACCATAATTTCTAGCCTATAATCCGCGGATCAAACAATCATGTTTCGACCCATAAATTTTATTTCATTATTGAAGTTAAATATTTATCGCGATTGAACAAGTTACGTTGTATGAAACAAGATTTCTGGGTCCGATATTGTTTGATCCGCGGATTATAAGTGGAAAATTACTGAAATTCATGTTTTTACCTCAGAATGTGTCGAATATATTAGGTAAAACAGCTCACGATAATATACACTAAATTTTATCAAGATGAATAAAAATTATACTATCATGATGCGACTGTAGCAATACAGATAGGTGCTTGTTTGTCTCTGTGTAATGTGTAAGCGCGCGCGCTAAACTCAAAAAAAAAAAAAAAAAATGCAGGCCGCACAGCCGTAAGATTTGACAGGACCTGTATGCCTGAACCCATGCATATCGAAGACAATTTCTGTAATTTTTCAATTAATTTTTTATACTAATTTTTTCGCATTTTACTGCAATTTTTTCAAATTAGTAAAAAAAGAATCCGATTTCAATATTTTATCCAGTAAACTTTGTCGTCTTTTCAATAAAGTGTTTTCGAGATTCTTACAGAGATTTTTCAATTTTTTAAAAAATTGTAATGTTATTTTTAGAGAGTTTTTATCGCATTTCGCGGTGATTTTTTTTGCCGACATTCCTAAAAGGAATCCGGTTACCCAATTAGTTAATTTTCGTTCCCTGTGGTTTTTTAATCCTTTCTAAATATTTAATGCGATTTTTTAAGAGAGTTTTCGTGCTTTTAGGCGATTTTTTAGCTGTTTTTTTTTTTTTTAAACAGAATGAACTCTCCGGTAATTTTTGCAATTGCCGTGATTAAATTCGAAATAGAATAATGTCAAATCAGTTCTTATAAAAAAGCTGAAAATTTAATATTGCTCGAAATAAAAAACGCAATAATTCAAGATTAGCTTGTTTCGAGACAGAAGATGTCGTAGCTTGCTCGGGAGTACGTTGTCGAAGGCAGTCCCCACCCTTCCCTAAATCCTAGATTTGTATAATTCTATGTCCGTTAAAAAAAAAAAACAACCAACGAAACTCGACTAGTAATGAAGTTTTCTTTGAGGGACAGGGTTTGAAATAACGTGCGGGATCGCGCGATTTGGGCACACAAAAGGAAAGTCCCGCATAATAAAAAATGCTGTGCAGTATTTTCCCCTCCAAATTTTTTCACAGACCTGTGATTATTCAGTGAGTATTTAAAAAAAAAAAATTTGAAGTTCGCGATTTATATTTCTTTTATGGAATTTCTCAAAATCAATTCCTGAATCGGTCCCGGAAAAATTTGAGAATTTCTTCAAACGATCGAGGAAAAATATCGGGAATTTCGATAAAGGAATGCAGAAAGTAATCGCCAATTTCGTCAAAAGATTGTGCAAAAAAATTACGAATTTTGATAAACGACTGACGAAAAAACTTTGCAAATTTCGACAAAATGTCGCAGAAAAGATTAGAGAATTTTATTAATTGGTACGGAAAGATATCGAGAATTTTCCCGATGGGTCGCACAAAACTACCGCGAATTTCGACAAATGATCTATCTCCCTGTAAAAAAATAAGTTTCGCCAATCGGTCGCACACAGAAAATAAATTTCGTCAAAGGATCACGGTAAAAACAAGAATTTCGTCAAAGGATCGCGGTGAAAACGAGAATTTCGTCAAAGGATCGCAGAAAGAAAGCGGGAATTTCGTCAAATGATTGCGAAAAGAAAAAGCGAATTTCGTCAAAAGATCGAGGAAAGAAAAAGCGAATTTCGTCAAAAGATCGAGGAAAGAAAACGCGAATTTCATCGACGGATCGTTCTAAAGAAATGCCAATTTCGTCAAAATATCGCGGTAAAAAATGTGAATTTCGTCAAAGGATCACGGTAAAAAAACACGAATTTTGTCAAAGGTTAGAGGTGAAAAGTGCGGATTTCAACAAAAAATCGCGTAGAAAGACGCGAATTTCGTCAAACGATTTTGGGAAAAAATTGTAGATATCATTAAATGATCGCAGAATAAAATCGCGAATTTGGTCAAAATTTACTGCACTGGGCTAAAAGATTGAAACCGGGTTCCTTTTCCTACTTTCAAAAGAACACCGCGAAACGAGAAGAAACTCTAAAAATAGTATAAAAACTTTCAGAGCAAAAAAATTACTATATTGACTTGGAAGACTCCAACCATATTTCTTTTACGAATGTCAGAAAATAGCCGCGAAACACGAAATTCAACCAAACAACCAACCTCCAGATTAATTAAAATTTTTTGTGCTATTATTTTTCATTTTCAAAGGAGGCAGTGTTTGTGTACCCTCCCCCCCCCCCCCCTTTCCCCGGCTAATCGCATTTTGGAAGTATCGTTTCACATCTGCATCCCTTTCAATTTTTTTTTTTGCTTCTTTCTAGATTTTAAACTACGAAAGCAAAGAGACAAATAGTTTCTATCCTCGTCAAGAACTTGCGTTAATTTCTCATGAAATTGCAGAAACGTGCAATGGAAAGAACGGTGTTAAAAACAAGTGGGTAAGTGTGATCACAGATCGCACAGAGAGCTTCGTTTAATATTCCTTTCAAAACACTTTAACCTTTTGTAAAATCTGCTAGTTCCACATTTCGCAACCAGGAGGCACACTCTATTCTAAACAAACCTCTATAAGAACGAAACTCCGTATTACAAACTATCAGTAGATATATTAGTCGAAGGGATCGTGCCCATAGCACCCGAGATAGGTAGGCGCCACCTGGCGGTAAAAGTTGGAACTAAAATATGTACGGCTATGGTGCATAATATGAAAGGGTGGTCAAAAGAGTATCGGCAAAAGTTTAAAAAGTGCACCCCGGGTGAAAAGGGTGGAGGTTAGAAAAATTACTAAAAATACAGAAATTAGAGCCCGGAAGCGTAAATATTATGAGACTTTTTGAAAATTTTATGATTTTCGTGTGAACACAAGTGTTCTGATCTAAGTATGCAAAATTTCATATCTCCAACTTAATTAGGGGCTCTCTTAGAAAAATTTGCTTAAAATACATATGTGGTAGCTCAAAGGGTTAAACGTAAGACTTTTTCAAGATTTTATTATTTGTCGCCTGGCCTCAGGTGTTCTGCTATAAGTATCAAAATTTCAAATCTCCAATTTAATAAGGGGATCGGTTAGAAAGAATTGCTTAAAATACGCATGTGGGAGCCCAAAGGGTTAAATGTACGACTTTTTCAAAATTTTATGGTTTGTCATTTAATGCGAGGTGTTCAGCTATAAGTATGCAAAATTTCACGCCTCCAACCTAATTAGGGGCTCCCTTTGAAATAATTGTTTAAAATACACATGGGGGAGCCCAAAGGGTTAAATGTACGACTTTTTCAAAGTTTTATGATTTGTCGTTTGATGTGAGGTGTTCAGCTATAAGTACGCAAAATTTCACTCCTCCAATCTAATTAGGGGCTCATTTATAAAGAATTGTTTAAAATACACATGTGGGAGCCCAAAGGGTTAAATGTACAACCTTTTCAAAATTTTATAGTTTGTCGTTTGATGTGAAGTGTTCAACTATAAGTACGCATAATTTCACGCCTTCAACCTAATTAGGGGCTCCCTTAGAAAGAATTGTTTAAAATACACATGTGAGAGCCCAAAGGGTTAAATGTACGACTTTTTCAAAATTTTAGGATTTGTCGTATGATGTGTGGTGTTCATCTATAAGTATGCAAAATTTCAAGTCTCCAACATGTATAGTTTCTGAGAACGGGCTCTGTGACAGACAGACAGACAGACGGACGGACAGACAGAGGAGCGAGGCGAATAGGGTTTCATCAGATGAACGAAACCCTAAAAATCTCCCACACACAAAAAAAAAAAAAAAAAAAAAAGACTTCAAAGTGGGATTATATAGCCACCTTTTTGACTTACTATGTATGACTAATACAGATTCTTGTAAATATTCTAGTTTAAAAAAAGATAAACAACATAATTTTCTCCTTCAAAAAAAAAAAAAAAAAAAAAAGAACGTGGGTTTCTTTTCTTTATCACATTTCAAAACTTAGGCTGTTAGTTTTCTGAACTAAACTAATTTGCTAAACTAATTGAACTCTGCTATCACTTCTTCTTCTTCTTTTTTTTTTTTTTTTTTTTTTTTTTTTTTTTTGTAGATTTTGATTTTTTAAAAATAATTGTGCTTGAGTCTGCACAAGCGGGGGGGGGGGGGGGGGGGCACCCAGGGCACCCCCCATCCTGGTTACGCCTATGTTATCTCCTAATTGAGGCTCGAAATGGAAAAATTCACGAACCGGAACGATATTTCAAAATTATTATCGACTAATTTTTTTTTTTTTTTTTTTTTTTTTTTTTTTTTTTTTAAGTACAGTAAAGTCCCGATTATCCGAGTCCCGCTTAACCGAGTTTCCGCTTTAACCGAGTTATTTTCTTCTGATGGACTGGTGGCTTCCATTATGATGAAACAGCCATTATAAATTAAGTGTTGGGTGAAGATGAAAGAGCAGCCGTAAAAAGTTAGAACTCCGATTTTCTGGTCCGAATGGGGGAAAAAAATGGCCATTATTATTTTTTTTTATTTATCTCTTCTGCTCTTTCATCTTCACCTAACACTTCATTTATAATGACTGCTTCATCATAATGGAAGTCATCAGTCCATCAGAAGAAAATGATTCATTCCAAAGGTATAAGTTCGATTGATAAAAACAATTTCATTCCCCGGTATTTCTTAAAATTAACGGAAATGTACATGGAAGAAATGTTACTAGTACCATAAAAAGGATGGAATTAAGTGAAAATTTATATTTCATCTCCTTAGTGCGTGACGATTTGTGTCAATCCGGTTTATCCGAGTTTTTTCCTTATCCGAGGTGAGCTTGGTCCCTATTAACTCGGATAATCGGGACTTTACTGTATAGCAAATTTATATTGAGCCGTAGAAAAACCAATTTAAAAAAATGCATTCAAGATTCTAAATAATTAGAAAAAAAAAACGTTACAGACAGCATAGAAGCTATATCTATGAAATTGTAATGATATTTTTTAATAATTCCACGAACCGGAACAATATTTTCCACACTTTCACGAACCGGAACAATAATTGTCACAATTTCACGAACCGGAACATCGTTCCGGTTTGCTCCGGTACATTTCGAGCCCTGCTCCTAACATATCTTGATACATAACTGAATTCATTTTGTTATGCATGAAAACAATTGGAGTGGTTCAACAGGCATCAAATGCAGCCCAAACCGTTTCCGAGCCACCTCCAAAATCACGCTTTGAAAAAATATGTCGTTCCTGTTCGTAAATCATGCCAAAAGAACTTATAGCCGTCGAAATTAAATTTCTTTATATCGAAATTAAATTTCTTTTCATCGGAAAAGACAACATCTCTCTAAATTTTGCCTTCGGTTAAATGTTTTCGTGCAAAGTCTAAGCGAGCATTTTTGTGGTTCTTTGAAAAAGGGGGTTTTCCTTTGAATTTTTTAAATTGAACAATGGGATTGTTACTTAAAACATTTCTTACATTCCTTACCGTTTGGCTTGTACATGGTAATTGTAACTGTTCTTGAATTTGGGCAGACAACATTTTTTATCCGCAAGATAGCTTCCGGATTTGTCTTGATTGCCTTACAGTTAAGGATTTCGGTCTTTCTGTACGCTTCTTACTGCCGTAATCTTCGAGATTTCTGAGAAAACTGTTTATTGCAGCCTTGGACCTTCCTATTTTTCTTGCAATATTAGAACCAGACATTCCAGCTTCATTTAAAGTTAATATTTTAATTTGTTCACCATCGGATAATTTTTTTATTTTCTTCTATCTTTACAAGAAGAAAATATTGGATTCGTGAAAAATTTCGACTTCCGGTTTTCGACGGATTTATACGTTTTAGAATGCCCAGAACACGATTTGATGGTTTTTAGAAAATGTCTGTCTGTCACTCTGTGAGTCTGTATGTGACAAAACTTTTGTGGGCGTTCTATCTCAAGAACTAATGCACGGAATTTCACAAAACTTTATATTTAATTAGACCTTGATATAAACTGGACCTGATTACTTTTTTGTGAAAATCGCCCAACAGGTGGCGCTGCTTGTGATGTAGTAATCACATTTATTATTTATTTTTTTAAATTGTAATGCAGCATTATTATCTCACGTTTTAAACTATTTTCTTTGGACTCAAAACATCGTTCAAATCGCTTTTTTTCTTTCCTTTTTACCGCATGTAGCAGATAAGTTTTGATTTCAGATTTCCCCCTCTTCCTGTTCTATTTTTAGATTCAGCGTGACGTCGACCGCGTCATTAGAGGTGTGTCTTCGAACGTAGTTTCGTTTTCCCTGCTGTTATTCGTTCTACAATTCATACGCAATTTTAATTTAACAAATAGATTTAAATCATTTCTGCATGTAGTTTTGTAAACCCCTTTTATGTAGTATATATATCAATGCAGCCAGTTTTTTAACAGATTTTAAGATCAGATTTTACAGATTTACAAAAGTTTAATATGTATTATTTTTGACAATGTGATTTGTCTTTTTTGGATTTCGGGCCTTAGCGCCTAAATTCAAAGAGCAATGTTCTTCAATAGCTATATCTCGATATCTAAAAGTTTATCTTCGGTCTCTGGCTTTTTAAGTTAACACATGTTCGATTTCGGGCTTTTTATCTTCAAGACCTTCTTTAAAAAATGATTTTAACCAGCTTTAGCCAGCATTCATTTTTATCATGGAATTACTTCAAGTTTTTAATAATGCTACGTGGAACTTTTTTTAATGTGTACGGTGACCTACCTACTCCTAATTGCCTTCCACCTCTCAAGTGAATCAACGAATAAAGAAGATTTTTTACAACTGCTGTCTCTTCAGTGTGTTATCTCATCATTAAGTAAGAACGTTACATTTACTCATCCTTCTTTTATTTTTATTGCAAGTCAACCTTATCATCTTAGCTATACGATCACTCTATTTACGGCACTCCAGATTGTTTATTTTGTCCAACAGCAAATTAAACTCTTTTTATTTACTTAATTCTCCTCAACATATTAACTTCGTCACACTGCTATGCTGAATTATTCATGATTATCGCAATAGCTCTAACTCAAGAAAAAATGCACGAATTTTCATCAAACTTCAGATTCAGTTAGTCCCTGATATAATGTAGTGCTGTTTAATTTTTGGTGTAAATCGCCCAACAGGTGGCGCTGCTGTGCTCCATTTTTCACGATTTCTGCTAGAGCTGTATCTCAAGAACTATTGCACGGATTTTCATCAAACTTCAGATTTAGTGAGTCCTTGACATGAATTGACGTATAAATTAGTGCTGTTTAATTTTTGGTATAAATCGCTCAACAGGTGGCGTTGCTATGCTGTATTTTTTGCGATTTCCGCAATAGCTTTATTTCAAAAACTAATGCTTGGATTTTCAACAAACTTCAGAATCATTTAGTGCTGCTTATTTTTGGTGTAAATCGCTCAACAGGTGGCTCTGCTATGCTACATTTTTCAGAGAGCTAATGCACGAATTTTCATCCAACTTCAAATTCAGATATACTTTGATAAGAATGGGTGCTAAATGGATGTAATTTCTTGTACTATGTAAATTATTTAATTGACTTGATTTATATAGAAGAAAGTTTTGTGATGGCCACAACACACTAGTTTCCTCTTGGCATTATATTAAACACACCAAATACAAAATGAATACACGTTTACATTTACTTAAACTTTCCTGGCGACCTGCTTTCTCAAGTCTGGCATTATGCCAAATGAGGCTAGAACCATCGACTTTATAATTTTTTCAAGTTGTTTTTCATTGGTTGTAAGAAATTAGCATAATTTATGTTTCCCCTTCCGTTTTTCTAAACAAAGTTTATGCGTATTATTGCGATGTTGATCATGCAAATGAAAATAGAATTTGTGTTATCAACAATTCCATTACTTTTTGACTTTTGTAAATTTTTCTATCGGCTTTAAATTTTTTTCCAGCACTGTAGTATAGTGATCCACGGGCCCTACTGGTTACTTTTCCCGTTTACTGTTTGGCGAGAAAGTCATTACCCGGTGACTTTCTCCCTCTTTATACGGTTTTGTTTCTATGATTGTTGATTAATGCAGGGTGGGCTAAAAAATTCTGAGAAATTTTTCAATTTAATATAAAATCAAGTAATTATCGTATACGTGTGAGTTTGACAAAACTGTCAATTTAATAAATAACTTCTAACTGTCCATGTAATTGAAGTTGGGTTTCTTGGGTTTTTTTGTTGTTGTTAAAAAAATTAATCGTTCTTTTCATGTACGTGTTGGATTAGAGATTCATATTTTTTCAGTTTGATTGGGGTCAGATGAAAAATTTGTCGGGTTTGAATCTTGTTACAGGTTAACTTCAAGTGGAATTTTTGGGTTCGTGTCTGGAGCATGCAGGATTGTAATTCATACACCTCAGGAAGAATTTGGGGGAAATTTTTTTGGCTTAAAATCTCAAGGATGTGTCACTAATTACTCCGAAAACCTAAAACACTATTTAGCTACTCTGCAAAAAAATGTTCAGTCTATATTTAAAGTTCACATTAATCAACAATTACTGCTGATTTGGCACACTTTGTCGTTGATTGTCCACATAGAAAATTTATTCATTCTAAAAAACTATTCAGGGATTTTTTTTAAAGTGAGTTGGAACCTGTTCTGTATTTATTTTAAAACGTAAAAGCATGATACTTTCAGATGTGACTCTTGAACAGGTTTTTTTCTTTTTATAGTAGATAAAGGAATTGCATCTTGTGTTATGTATGGATAAATTAATTTCATCATAAGTTGTATGCGATTGTCTCACAATGACTTGTCATGCAGACCTGCCAACTGCTACGAAAAAAATCGTAGTAGCTACGATCTGGACCTATAAACTACGATGCTACGAAAATCGGTCTTAAACTACGATTTTCTGCAAAAAACACAAATGAATTTTTTGTTTCTAGTTGCGATTTTTATCCCGCGCAACATATTTTTCAGGAATAATTCTGTTCCAAAATTTCAACATGTTCATTTCCGAAAGTTTAAACAAATTGGTCATTAGTCCGAAAATTCGGACATTAAAAAATGCTCATGGGGAAAAAAATTTGAGCTGCAAAACAAACTTCATAACATAAAATCCTCTTTATGTATATTAACCACGAGTGAGTCGTGTTTCTGTAAATATTTATACAGGAATTTTCTTTCTTAGAAACAGGGGTTCTATTTTAAGACTTTCTGGAAGGGGGGAGGGGTTGTTCTTTGAGAGGCAAGTTTTGAAATATGTGCAAAATCAAACGATTTGCACACGGAAAGGGAAAGTCCCGCACTATGAAAAATGCTGTGCAGTATTTCCCCCTGCAAATTCTTCCGCAGACGTAGGATTCTTTTGCAAGAATATTTTGAAATGTCTTGGAAGTCCGCGATTTTTTTTTCTTTTATGGAATTTCCCCAAATTAATTCGTGAATCGATGAGGAAAAAAAATGAGAATTTCTTCAAATGATAGTGTAAAAATATCGGGTATTTCGTCAAAGATCTCAGAAATAAATAGTGATTATCTTCAATTTGTCGCTGAATAAAATCGCTAATTTCGTTAAGAGTTTAGAGATAAATTGCGAATTTCGTCAGAAAATTGCACAAAAAATCATGAATTTCGATAAACTATCGACGAAAAAAATGTTGCAAATTTCGTCAAAAGGTCGCGGAAACGAGTAGTGAATTTTGTTCATTGGTCGCGAAAAATTATCGAAAATTTTGCCGAACGGTTGGGATAAACTGTCGCGAATTTCGACAAATGACCGTGTATAAAAATAAATTTCGTCAAAGGATCATGTTGTAAAAACGTGAATTTTGTCAAAATATCGCAGAAAGAAAACGCGAATTTCGTCAAAAGATCAGTAAGAAAATGCAAATTTCATCGAAAGATCGTAAGAAAACGCAAAATTCATCAAAGGATCGCGGTAAAAAATGCGAATTTCGTCAAAAGTTCGTGGTAAAAGAACGGATTTCAACAAAGAATCGTGATACTTTCAGGTGTGACTCTAGAACAGGTTTTTTTCCTTTTATAGTAGATAAAGGAATTGCATCTTGAGTTATGTATGGATAAATTAATTTCATCATGAGTTACATGCGATTGTCTCACAATAACTTGTCATCGTCATGTCTGAAATGTTGTTTTAGGGGTCTCAGGGCTCTTAAAATTGGGAAAAAAGCAAAAAAAAAGACCATTTTCAACATTAAATATCTTAAAATGTATATGATTTAAAAAACACAATTTTAATTGGGATGAAATATATAAGTATGTTCTTTCATTTCATGTATTAAAAAAATTGTAAGATACAGAATTAGCATTTATAGGGGGCTCCAAACTGTCAGACATTTGAAGTCTGTGTCATTTACAAACAATAAATACAAAAGTGTCGAAACGACGAAATCTGGTACAACAAAAGTTTTTCAGATATTTGTTTCTCATTTTTTTTAAATATACTGATCTTATATTGGCTTGATTTGATGATTAGGTTATTTTCTAGACATATTTAGCTCTCAATTGCCGCACGCGCACTATTGGTATTTTATTATGTAATTGAGTAATACCGGTTTTAACATAAACATAGCAGTGGTCCGAATACCGGCTACCTTTACTGCGATTTCGCAATATGAAAAAAAGCAACAGTGGCCGCAGTTCTTCAAGAGCGACACTGGTTACCGGATCACTTCATAAGAAAACGCTGTTGGACACTCCAAAATTGCCTGCAATAAATGTGAATAGAAAGAAGGAAATGACGGAGGAAAACAGGTGATTGGGGCAGAAATCAGGGTCGGACTGGGTCAATGTAAAGGGCGCAGACCTTGGATTTTCAGAGGGCGCAAAAATTTTAATGAACTCAAGTCAATTTTACTTGCATGTGTTGTGTGTGCTTGTGTTGTGCTTGGGTTTAACACACCTGCATAGCACCAAGTAATGATAATGGCTTAAATTATGCCTCTAACTCTGGGCAGAAGACTTCGCTTTATCCTGCTCCGTGCATGTTTAAAGTTACATCAAACCTACACAATACTGCGCAATTTTTTAAAACAAATCATGTATTATCTTAAACCTCCAACAAGTTGAACACAGAATACCTTGTAGTAGATGACTGATATCAAGACAAGGGCTTTCTTATTTTCTTCTTTTATCGATAGATACCTTGGAGAAAAAAAAAATGATCACCCCTACGAATTTTCCTGAAAAGACATAAGTACCAGTTGATCTGGAATAATATTTACTATTAAATGCTTGTCTTGTCATAAATTTTGCTTTGGAGGCTGTCTTACCTATTAAAAAGTACACGAAAGTTGATTTTTCAAATGATAACATCCACTTTAGACATCCTATTTGAGTTCCTTGCTAGCCAGGAAAGAGATATAGTTTATATGCTTTTCTTAAATCTTAATACAGTTATAAAAATAAAATGTATTAGGGGTTTATCCCTAATTTCGGAAAATAAATTGAAGATCTTACAAGAAAAAGTACTACCTAAAACACTCAATTACTCACCAGTAAAACTATACAAGAATTATAAATTTAATAAAAACTTACTTTAGATCAAAGAAACCCCTACAAAATATTTCTGGTAACTATCTACGATTTTTTTCTGTGGCTCCTTTGATCACAGAATACGATCTCCTTAAATTATGGAGAGAAAAAATTTCTCTATATCCCGAAAACTAATTATTCAAGGATCTGTACACATCATCGATGTTTTTAACAATTGTGGTTTGTTCATAATATATTTTTTTAATACGACTTCATTAAAAATTTTCATGATTAAAAAAAGTCTGGAATATTTTTCGGTCTATTCAGTATAATTCTTTAATAAATTAATAAAACATCAGGTGTAATTTTTATGAAAATAAAAATTAAGTTTCTCGAATGGATCTAACTTTAGCATCCTCAAATTTAAACTCTTCAAACCTTATCAAGATTTAAGATAATACATATAAACTAATGCCTTTTCCCAGGTTGTCTCGATCCAAGAAACTCAAATAAGGTGTCAAAAATGGGTGTTATTGTTCGAAAATTCAAAGTTGGTATGACGACTATGGAAGTAAGTAGACGACTTTGGAAATATAATTTATGCATAACAATAATTAGTAGATATTATTTCAGTCAGTTGGTAGCTATATATTTTTTTATGATTATTTTTAGCGGAATTAGTAAGGAGTAACCACATTTTTTCCCCACTTATCACCATTGATGCACTGAGGATCTTTAGAAAAACTTACAAGATTTTTTTTCACCAGGCGCAAATAGAGTTACTGCGGAGTTCATAAGAGCTTCAATCTCTTTTTTAAATATATTTCTTTAACGTAATATGAATTAGTTATCGAGTCACTTAAAAATGTCATAAATTCAATTTCTGTTACAATTTACTGTTTTATTATTAATAATATTATTAACAAAGTAGCATTTTTAAATGTGGTATCTGCAGGTGTCTCCTTCATCTCACACAAGAAAAATTCAGTACGCAAACTTCGTTTTAAAAGCATTTATGTTTAGAACAAAAATATACTTTCCTTGTGGAAATAGAAAATTTAAAAATTAAATCTGATGCTTCTTTTGTCCTTTTGTAAAAGTACCACATATTATAGGTTATTGGAATGCTGAAAGATAAGGCTATTTGAATGTGAAAATAATACTTGCTTGTGAAAATAATAGGTATATTTTGTATCCTTAAAAAATGACTTTATGCATTCATAAAGTGCTGAATTGATATCGCACTATAAAAAGGTTTCTACAGAAAAAGAACACCCTAAAAAAAGTCGCTTTGTTAGTCTAAAATT
Organism: Maratus speciosus; assembly: GCA_963932465.1. Classification (NCBI taxonomy): domain Eukaryota; kingdom Metazoa; phylum Arthropoda; class Arachnida; order Araneae; family Salticidae; genus Maratus; species Maratus speciosus. The sequence continues at coordinate 636,338,498 of OZ010786.1, forward strand.
GCTAAAATGATTGAGTAAATTTACTATTCTAAGCACAATCTTACCATGATTTGCAAAACCCTTATCATTGTCATAGAGAATGGAAAATATTTAAGTTTCCATAATTGAAAGAACTAATTGTATTCCTGCAAACTGCAGGATCCCGTAAACAGTGTTTTTTCAACAGACTTAAAAAAGGCGGAGGAAGTTCTCATTTCGAAGCATATGTATTTTTATTTTATTTTATTTTATTTTATTTTACTTTTTTTTTTTTTTTTTTTTTTTTTTTTTTTTTGTATGCCCACCGATTACTCTGAAACTACGCGACCGATTCATGTGATTTTTTTTAATTGAAAAAGTATACTCTCTAATGAGTCCCATTTAAATTTCATCAAAATTAGTTCAGTACTTTTTTAGAAATTCAACAAAGACTAAAATAAATAATTAAAAAAACATTTTAAATAAGCATTTTAAATAAATATTTTTAAAACATTTTAAAAAACATTTTTAATCAAACATTTCAATATTTCATTTAAGTTTTTTTTTTTGAAAGTTTATTTTATTCAAAAAACCTATTATAATTTTTAAATAGTAGTCACTTCTTTATTTAATGATAGACTTTTCAATTGATTAAATTAAGCAATTTTTTTCAAAATAAATACTACAATATTTAACCGCGTAAAATCACTAAATAAAGGGAAGATTACAATCAAAAAATGATTTTGTGAAAGAAAACGCTGTCTGCGAGATCCCACAGCTTGCAGGATTGTAATCCAAAAGTATATCATCAATTTTATATTCCCCGAAAAGAAAGATCATGTTTTCCAATCAACAACAAAATCCATAGAAGAAGTTTTTTGCCTTCGGATATTTCTCTCTCTCTCTCTTTTTTCCTCAAGTTGATTTTCAAAAAGCACGATTATAGGTGCATTCAGGGACGGCTATAAGGGAGGGGGGGAGAGAAGGTATTAAAAGCAAAAGGACTGAAACTATGCAAAATATTTGGTTAAATCTAATAGGCATCATTAAAAAAAACGATGAAAAAATTTCGTTCAACGCACTGTGGCTACTAAAGCTCTCGTTGGGGGCATGTTTTCTCTTTTAATCGCATCCAAAGATGCCCTCTTTGGTTTCCAATCCTGAAATTGCTACGATATATCTTTGATTTCTTTTTGATAATAAAAAATACCGCTCTTGTGCTGTCTGTATATTAATTAATTCGAAATTTAGTACTCTAATCAGAATGTATGTGTACAATGAGTGAAAAAATATTGGAAATGCTTAGGCACTTAAGGGCGCGAAGTTTTCACTGGACGAGGGCGCACCGGTCCTCGGGCCGATGGGCCGGCGGGCCAGTCCGAGCCTGGCAGAAATTCGATTTTTAAAAAGTGAAAAAGGAAGATATTCAACAGAGGAAGATGATGCAATTTGCGTCTTTTGCATGGGTGTTTTCTCTGCGGAGAAGAATGGGGGAGGGGATTCTGGGTTCAATGTTAAGAATGCAGTATGTGGGCCTATATTGACTACACCGACGCAGAGTGATATTATGCTTGCGATTTTTTCAGATAAAATAATTCTCATTTCAATCAGCAAGCTTTTTTTTTTTTACTAGTTAAAAAACCAAACTAGAAACCTAATGCAATGAAGACTATGAGAGATTGTCGTTAAGAATTTTATAAATTTGACAAAAATACTTGTTTATTAAAAAATACGTATTTTTTTCTGTGTATAAGAAATATTATTAATCAATAAAATTTATTAAAATAATATTCTAATTGCTTAATAATTGTCATTAGCTTTATTTGTGTGATCTTTTGGAAAAAAAACTTAGGTAGCCGGTATTTAGATCCCAATTTCAAAACTAAAAATTTGAAGATTTTCGGAATTTTGCTTTTTATAAACAAAAAACGCCTTTTAAACTGATTTTTTTTTCTCTCTAAACTTGTGTAAAACATGTCAAGGTACCCTTCTGTCACTTTTTCTTTTACTAATTTCGAAAATTGTAAGATCTAGATTGAAAACGAAAGTGGTAGCCGGTATTTGGACTTTCTCCTGTAATAATTACCCTGAACCTAAATAAATTTGTATTTAAAGCATTTTTATACTTTTAATACAAAGTTGTATTCAGCTAATACAAAATTTTGAAAATTTCAACAGTATAATCATTATCTAAAAGAAATATTTTTTTGAACAATAAAAAGGAAATTTTAGGTGCAGTTTATACAGACTAACATGAAACATATGTTTTTAAAATTTCATGAAAAAATATTCAGATGTTTTTGAGATATCCTGCCCAAAACTATCATTTGAAGAAAATGACTTCAATGTTTCGGAAACTCCACTTCAGCTATTGAGAGGGAAAAATTCTAAAAGCCATAACTTCTGTTCTAATGGGAATTTCAAGGAAACAATTATATCAAAATATTTTGAAAAGAAAAAAGGAGTTAAACGTCTAAAAAAATTAATTTTCGAAAATTTTGAAGCTTTAAGAGTCCTGAGAACCCTTAAATTTCCAACTTTGACAGCATTTTCTGGAAGATCTTTTGATTTTACTCAAAAATAGAATTAAACTATTTAACCCTTTGTAGCATACTGTCCACCACAATGGACAAAAATGCTATTTGTTTTCTTATACAAATTATTTCATTTAAAGTTTTAATTCAAAGCTATGCTACTCTGTGATATCTATGCTTTCCGTAGAAAAATTGAGATAGAGCCACAAGTCAGGTAACTTAGTAAATAAAAAATAGCAAATTTAATGCTGGAGATTAGTCAGTTTTAATGTATGCAACATTACACAACATTATACAACAAAGGGTTAAATTCATAGTTTCTTAATAAGAAAACCAGCCAATCTTAGGTTTTTATACAAACGGGAATGAATTCAGAAATGTGGCGGAGAGTAGTCAGTTTGGATTTGAGAACATCCTTTACAGTTATACATTAAATGGCACTGTAAGGTGACATGTTAACAAAATATTTCTCTTGGATACTTCCTCAAAGGATTGAAAGTGAGTGGCATATCAATATCTGCTGTGCCACTCAAATGTAAACCACCTACATGTTTCCTTCTGTGCGCAGTTGGCTTTTATACCATTATGATTATTCTAATGACTACAGGAAGGAAAGATCTTAGATAAATTAGAATGTCTATTCCAATCCCTTTATGTGCCCAACTGCAAATACTGTAGACGCTCGATTTTACGAGCCTCTTTTTTACAAATTCTTCGTTTTTACGAACTGATGTACTGGTCCCAACCAGCATCTCACTGAACTAACGTTACTCCCATTTACGAACTTTCGATTTTACGAACAAATTACATGAGTCCGCTCGAGCTCGTAAAATTGAGCGTCTACTGTATTATACAATACTCCCTGTAGGAAAAACTGGCTTTTCAAGGACAATCCTCCTCTTTTCATTATCCCTTCGTTGGTCGCTCCTTGGCCCTTATCTTAGATTAGTAACTATGGTAACGAAGGGAAAATAAAAAGAGGACGTTTGTCCTTGAAAAGCCGATTTTTCCTACAGGAAGTATAGTCAGTTTTACTCATGGAACTAAGAGAACACATCGTTAATGTATGCTATATTGACTTCACCTTCTGCATGTGAATTCTATGACTTTAAATTGTTGCCAGAGTTCTATGAACCACATGAAGATTCATATTTAACTATCTGTTCACTTTTGTCTGATTTTAGACCTGTGTCTAATGTCATAATAAATCTCCATCTCAGTTTTTTTCAAGGTGATCATGGTCCCAAAAAATATTGAAATATCAGGGAGATTTGGGGAAAATCGTGGAAAAAAATAAATTTTATTTCTATTATTTACCAATCACGGTTATTTATAAAAAATATTTCATAATCGTACAAAAATATGACCGATTCAAAAATATTTTGACCTTTTTTAAGTGAATAAATGCATTCTCGGCAATATCACTTTTCATCTTGAATATACCTTCTTGTTAGTTTTAATGTGGAATTAACGAGATAGCCTAATAGACCAATATACCATTCCTACCAGATGAACATTCTTTTCTAAAACTATAGCCCGGAGAAAGGTTTATAAGGTCCATTTTTGGTGATAAATATACAGCATACTCCTGATTATCTGACACGCTACCATAAGACATACGCCATTAAATGACCACTTCTCACAAATTTCATCATGCGGATTGCTTGGACAAAATAATTTATACTATTGGACTTTGTGGTTGTATCCTAAAAGTCTGGCAGAAAATGCAGTTTGTTTTACATATAGTGAATTATACAAAGTTTCAGCCACGGTAAAAATGCTAATAAATGATTAAAATACTGATTAATTATTCACTATAATGTAAATTTTATTAAATAATGCAAAATTATGTCACAATAACCATTTATATTAGATCAAAATATTCCAGTAATCTAGAGGAATTCCGACTAACATCTGTATATTAGAATTCATCTTTAATGCTTTGACCTTTTTAAGTGAAGAAATGCATTCTCGGCACCTTTTCACAGTTGAAAGTTTGCCAATCCATGTAATATCACTTTTCATTTTGAATATTCCTTCGTGTTAGTTTTAATGTGAAATTAGTGAGGTAGCCTAATAGACCAAAATGCCCCACTCACCAGATAATTATTTATTTTCTAAAATTATAGCCAGGAGAAAGGTTTATAAGGTTTGGTAATAAATATATAGTATACTCCTGATTATCTGACACACTACTCTATGACAAACTCTATTAAATGACCACTCGTCACAAATTTCGTCATGCAAGTTGCTTGGACAAAATATTTTATATTATTGGATGTTTGTGGTTTTATCCTAAAATTCTGGCAGAAAATGCATTTTATTTTACACATAGTGAATTATACAAAGTTTCAGTCATGGTAAAAATGCTAATAAGTAATTAAAATAATGTTTAATTGATTTCACTATAATGTAAATTTTATTAAATAATGCAAAATTATATCACAATAACCATTTATATTAATTAGATCAAAATATTCCAGAAATCTAGAGGAATTCCGACTAACATCTGTATATTAGAATTCTTTTTATCACTAAAAGATTTTTTCTTCTCATTGCTTGTAAAATACTCATATTTGTAGAAGATACGTAATTATAGAATTTACTCCTTAAATTTGCTTCCTCTTTTTCGTAATATTTTTTTAAAAGAAAAATGATTCATTTCAATTTTTTATAGTAGCTATTTGTAGTAATTTTAATTATAGTTTAATCTTTCTACACAGTAAATGCATCTGATAAATTTCTGACACATCCCTGGTTCAACAAGTGTCATTTAATCAGGAGTTCACTGTAGTTTTAAACCCGTTCAGGACCATGGGTGAATATATATATGCACCTTCAAAAAGAGCATTCAGAATTTGTTTTTGGCACCAGTAAAAAAGAAAAGTAATATTTGCTTTGTTTAATTCGAGCCTTTTCATGATTATTTAAGTAAAGGTAACTTTGAAAAGAAAAATAGTTCCAACTGAATAAAATTCAAGTAACAGCCGCCGGTCCTGAAGGGATTAATAATGCTGTAAAAATTGTATTTTAATTCAGTTTTCTACATTGATTTTAATTTTTCATAAAAAATTTATTTTTTTATATTACTTAGTTATCCCGTCTACTAAAAATCTGTCGCTAAACTATAAGATTAAATGCCAATAATGGTTGATAGTAAATGTCACATTCACTTGACTTTAAGCAAGTTACACGTGTTTTCGTCATAAAGTGATTTTTATTTCGACGTTTTATTTGTGTTTTTATTAATGTTATACTAATTTATTTGTTCTTTCGTTATTTAAAATAACAATTATGTCAATTTGTATAATTTGGCGCGTGGTTTGGCGATTTATATAATTTGGCGAAATTGGTCGACGGGATAACTAAGCAGTACCAATTTTTTCTCAAGTAAGTTTTTAATTAATTATAAAAGTCATATATTAACTTAATTCAATTTTTTGCAGAAATTGTGAATTATGCAGCAAAGCAATTCTTTACAAGAACTTCTTAGAGATGCAATTCCTGATTCACAGCGAGGTAAATCGTTTGTTTGTGAGGTATGCACAAAAGGATTTTCTCAAAAGTTTAATTTAACTGCCCATCTTTGCTGTCATGCTAGTGAGGAATGTTTTGCTTGTGAGATATGCAACAAGAAATTCTCTCAAAAGTGTGATTTAAGCAAGCATCAATTAAGTCATACTAGTGAGAAATCTTTTGTGTGCGAAATTTGCAGCAAGAAATTCACTCGTATGGGTAATTTAAGTCACCATCTGTTAATCCATACTGGTGAGAAACCTTTTGTGTGTGAGGTATGCAACAAAAAATTCTCTCGTAAGAGTGTTTTAAATGAACATCTGTTAATTCATACTGGCGAGAAACCTTTTATGTGCGACATATGCAATAAGAAATTTTCTAATAAGACTAATTTAAGTCACCATCTGTTAACCCATACTGGTGAGAAACCTTTTGTTTGTGAGATATGCAACAGGAAATTCTGTCAAAAGATTAATTTAAATAATCACATTCACTCTCATACTGGTGAGAAACCTTTTGTGTGTGAGATATGCAACAAGAAATTTTTTCAGAAGTTTAATTTAAAGAAGCATCTTTTAATTCATACTAATGAGAAACCATTTATGTGTGAGATATGCAACAAAAAATTCTCTCGGAAGGGTAATTTAAATAATCATTTGTTAATTCATTCTGGTGAGAAATGCTTTATGTGTGAGATATGCAACAAAAAATTCTCTCAGAAGGGTTACTTAAAGAAGCATCTTTTAATTCACACTGGTGAAAAACTTTTGTGATATGCAACAAGAAATTTTCTCATAAGAGTAATTTAAACAAGCATATCCATATGTTATTTCATACTGGTAAGAAATCTTTTTCTGTGTGTGGTATGCAACAAGAATTTTTTTAAAAAGGTTAATTTAAATGTTCATATTCACTTTCATAGTGGTGAGAAAATTTTTGTGTGTTAATTTCGCAACTAAGGATATTTTCGATAGTTATTTAATTAACTATCTGTTAATTCACACTGGTGAGAAAGTTTTTGTGTGTGCACATATATACATCAAAAAATTTTCATAATAAAGTATTTAAAATGTTGATTATTGCTCTTATAATTTGCTGTTTGCTACTAAATTATTTAGATTATTCCTTAAGTCTGTGACATATTTTAGTTTTAATATAGTAAGATTTCTTCCTAATTAATTCTGTCTCCCAGGTGAATACCATCTTTAGGTATTCACCTAAGTATTGTATCTCGACCTCGGTATCCCGAGCAATCTTGCTGCCTTTCTGATTTCATGTCTTTTTGGTTGTCTATCCTTTTTTCTTTGTTTCACACTTTTAATCTTCTCTTTTCCGTTTGTTATCACTTTCTTCATGTTCTTGTTCCTGTTTGAATCTTTTACTAACAGTGGCGTAGCTACATATTCAGCGCCCTGGAGCAAGTAAAGTTTGTGCGCCCTCTTGTCTCTCAAAAAAGTTCTGTGCAATTATGTTTGGAAGTTACATATATATATGTGTATATATGTATGTAACTAGCTGACCCGCCCGGCGTTGCTCAGGCCCATTATAACAACGTAAACAAAACTCAAGTTTGTATGATTTTATATATTCAAAAAGAGTTCAAATGAACCTGGTTTTAGGGGTGGCCCACTGCCTTCGGCAGCGTCTAGTGTGCTCCCGACAATCCTCTTTCAGAACGAACCTGTGGCCTCGGTCACCGCTACCAAAGGCAGTGTATGCCAGGAGTTTTCCGTACACGCTGGAGACAATCAAAAACCAAGTTGAATGAGTATACCACGTAGTAATCGAGCCCATAGAACCCGAGATAAGAATACGAATCCTAGCAGTTGAACTATAATCTTTAAAACAATCGTAAGCTAAGTTGAATGGACCAATTTCCGTTGAAATAGAGCCCATAACAACCGAGAAAAGAATGCGCCGTTAATGTTCGAAAATGGTGGTAACAGAAGTCTAAGATAAACTTTCACAATGTAGAAAGTAGCTGAATAGTAAGCTAAGCTTAATTTCCCATTTACCGTTGAAATCGGACATATTGAACCCGAGAAAAGAATGTACCATTAATGTTTGAAAATGTTAGTAACTGAAGCCTAAGACAAACTTTCATAATACAAAAAGTAGCTGAATCGTAATCTAGGTTGAATTAACCAATTCTCGTTGAAATCGGCCCCCTAGAACCCGAGGAAAGAAGCACCCCGAAGCAGTGGAAGGTGCTTGTTGCCCCCTCCCCCTGTAAATTTAACGAATTACCTTTAACATTAACGTGATATTTAATTTACGGATGAAATTCCATCCCCTCTAAAGCTAACCACTTACCTTTAACAGTGGCGTGAATTTTAATTCACGGCTGTAGTGAGTAAACGTAAGTTGATGCCCTAAAAGAAGATTAATGTTCGAAAATGGTGGTAGCTGGAGTAAAAGAAATTTTTCGTGGTTTCTAAAGTAGCCGGAGGACCCTAGAACTATGTTTAAGAAAATTGCAAGACTATCGGATAATTTTTAAAGAAACTGCACCAAGGACCCTAAGAAGGCGATTAATATCCAAAATTGGTGGTAGCTGAAGTGTGAGTAATTTTTTTTTTTGTTTTTCATGTAGTAGCTGGAGGACCTAAGAAATAGTTAGGGAAAAAATCCTAGTGAATCGGACCATTTTTATAGGGGGACCAAAAGAAGCTTACTGATAATTGATAACAAAGCTCAAGATGAAAACACGATAAAAGGTCCTAGTACTTAGCGCTTTAGATTTTCAATTAGTCGAAATTAAATATAGGGTATAAATATTAATCATTAGAAAAAATTTCAAAGAAATGCTTAAAAAAGAGCCCTTGAATCCCAATAGAAATATGAAGGTGTTGGCTCGGGGAGAGGAGGCCAAGACTCAATTTTGAAGTTATGCAATGAGATTGTGACAAAATTAGTGGGTGAAAATGCATGGCGCACAAAAAGTTACCCTAGGGGGGCAGTGTCTGAACTGAAATGTAGCTGGGCAAGGGCCCCAAGAAGGGATTAATTTTCAAATTTGGTGGTAGCTGAAGTCTAAAACATTTTTATGTTGGTCGTGTAGTAGCTGGATTTCCTAAGATGTTGTTACAAAAAAAAAGTTAGTGAATCAAACCATTTTTAAGGGAGATATAAAAGGAGGTCCAAAAGGGGCCAACTGATAGTTGAGAGCAGGGCCCTAAGATGAAAACATGTTAAACGGTTATAGTATTTAGCGCTTTAGATCTCAATAAGTTTTGTTCTAATGTATATACAAAATAGCTGACCGCCGTTCTGATTATCACATTTATAAACAATGTTGAAACAGTCCCGTTTTCACGTTAAAATGTAATTTTTAACAAAAAATAATGTCTGAATTACATTTTCTTTGCCGAAAATATTCTTTATAAATACTTTTGCACATCAAGCGCAAAAACCAATATAATACACATATATATAGGGGAAATCACAATCACAGCATTGTACGAATACACGAAGCCTATACATTTCAAACAAATACTTGATAAATGATTTTACAAAAAAACTAAATAAAATAAAATACGTATATATATATTTAAAGAGAGGCCGCGCTCTTTGGTACCAGATAGGCGGAAAATTCTTGGGGCAGACGATGCCGCTATTGGTCACAGAGAAAATTACAGAATATATACGTTAGGTTTTAAAAGATTTAAATGGGTCTCAGAAGCAAAGAAACTTTCAAGAAAAAAAAAATCAATTCTTCTACCTTGCAAAGAGAAATAAAAATCATTAATAAAAAATGCTTCAAAAAAGTGATTTAAAAAAATTATTAAATGATTTAAGACTTTTCATATCTAATGCTTATAGCAAATTTTAAAACTATATTAGCTTCACCTGAGGGAGGGAGCAGCTTTACCTGGTTTAGGGCTCACAGACCTGCAGGTCGGTTGCCCGGCGGGCCAATCTGCCTTATTTAATCCTAAAATTCTGCGATTAAATAAGGTTTAATGCGGAAAAGTGCTGTTACAAAAGAGTGGTGTAATTTTGCATAGGCTATAATCAGGCCCTAAGGAACACTGAATTTGGTTCTTAATTTTTTCTCTCTTTTTGAAGCTTATCGATTCTGCATTTGACATTTGCAATATTTTCAAAATCTCAAAAACAATACTCACAAAATTTAAGTTGTTGCTTCCCCTTACCCCCCTCCCATCTAAATTTTGTCGCCGTGAGCTGATGTGGAATATGTTTAAATCCAGCTCTTATTATTGTTTTGTAATCTGTATCGATGCATGTTTAGTTTCTACAAAACAAACAAAAAACCCTTCAAAATTTTCGTTTTCTTGTATTTCGTCTGTAAAATGGTCAATAATTTTCTACAATTTTATTTCCTATTTTCCTATGGGCTATTTTTTTTTCCAAATCGTAAAATAATTATCGTAAATTACTACTGTTACATCGTACATATAGGTTTCTCAGCGGTGAATTCTTTGGCTACCATTATTTCCACACAGTAATCATCATGATAAATTTCTAAAACATTTCTAATAGAAATGTACCATAAAGATTATTTTTTGGAAATAGTGGTAGCCAGTAAAGTGACCGATGAGAGCCCTGTTAAATTAGTTTTGATTACTTTAAGGTCTGAAAATGTTCAACGGTCGTCTCCAGAAATGTCACAGAAAATAATCAGGCATGCTGAAACGGTGTTGGAGAAGTTACTTGATGCTTCAATATAGTATGAATTAAAATTAAAACTTCCTGAATAGAAGTCATTTCTTTCAACTGTGTATGAAAACATGTTTCAAATCGAAATGGTTGAGGTTAAACACAAGGTAAAATATCATAGGAATACGCTGATTGTAACAAGATTGATCTATAATGTCTGATTAATAATGAAAAAAAATATGCAAATATTTTAAGAAATCTTTATTTCGCTTTTTCTAATTTTGCGCCCTTAGGATTCGTGCGCCTGGAGCAGTCTGCTCCAACTGCTCCACGGTAGCTACGCCCCTGTTTACTAATGCTTTTGTTCAAATTGTCCGTTTTTCTACTAACCTTGTTTTTGTTCTTTTGTTTGAAAAAAAAAAATTACAAAAGACAAAAAAAAATGCACCTTGTGTTTCTAAGTTTTCTGTTACATTACTTTTATTTTTAAAACATTGGATTTTTTTTTATTTTCACATGAGACACACTGGATGTTGAGGTTTTTAAATCTCTTCGCCTCAGTTCTACCTTTTTAAGCTGTTCTTGAGTCCCAGGGTGCAGGGAATTTTTCGAAATTCGGTTCCGTGATTGGACGACGCCATGCATTGTATGGTGGCTCTTAGGACTAACACCGGGAGATTGGTGTCTTTCGGCATCAGGGTTGAGGTTGGACACAGCTGTGAAGGTTTACCTACTGACTATCCGATTCCAACGTGAAAGAACTTGAGATTAGGAAATTCTATCGAGTTTAATCCAATGTTCGAAAAACGTAACAGTTTGTTGAGAATAGTTTTCTTTCTTTTGAGACCTGCGCCTAAAGGGTCGAAAGTTTAAAGAAGAAGGGTCGGTGACCATGCCCGATGCCTCGCATTTTTAAAATTTTTTTAAGCATGGCTACAATTTCAGGAAATAAAACATGCGAGGTGGAAGCCCCATAACAAAATAAAGGGAGGAAAAATATACTAAGCTCTGGGTAGAAAGCTATTTTTGATCAGAGACAAGTAAAATCATGGGCTGAGCGAGTTGAAGATGACGCTCCTAAAGTGGAATTTAAATATAGCGACCCATGTATAGCTAAAACCTGTAAAACAAAAGAAAGATTCTTTAACACCAAGAAGGGAGTTTTGATGAAACATCTTCTTTCTTGATTCATAAATCTATTCAGGGATTAGTGGGTGAGCCAAAACAATAAAAAGACTACGATCTGGTGAACTTCTTGTGGAGGTGAACGATAGCCTACAAGCAGCAAATTTAAAGAAATGCACGCATTTTGCAAATATTTCTGTCTCTGTGAGCCCACAATCCTCTGAATACATCTCGTGGAGTTATATCTGAACCTGACGAACCTGACACGTCTCTAAAGTTGAAATAGTAGAAAAACTTAAGGAACAACAAGTTACTGAAGCTAGAAGAATAAAGATTTACCATCGTGATAATCAAATACCATCTAATTAAGTAAAATTACCTACTAAGCACATAATCCTGACTTATATTTCACGTAACCTGCCCAAGTCAATAAAAGTTCTATATTTGTCATGTTCTGTCTGACCATACATTTCAAGCGCTGTTATAGATGTCAGCGCTTTCTATTCATGTCGCGGTAACTGCGCAGAAAACTGCATGTCGCTGTAATATCACTTGTGGGCGGTGCAGAGCAGTGGGTCGCGAAAGTGTCCATTGCAGTGCCCCAGCTCTTTGCATGAATTGTGAAAAGGATCATCCATCCTATTCAAATCTTGTGAACAATGGGAAAAAAGAAATACAGACGATACTTACTAAATCAAATTTAGCTTACCCTGATTCGAAGTGACTGCCCCTCCGGGTGGTCCGGAGCCGACCTCTTTGGTGGGAGGAGGAGACGCGGAGCCCGGCCGAGTTCGTAGTACGCGAATGTGAGGTGTCGGATAGAAACGAACCACAGCCTTCACGAGTGACTCATAATCGAAAGGCTTTGAGTCCGGCAGCCACGGGTAACGGTCGTTGCGCATGTTTCGCGCACGTTTCGGCGGAGTTGTATGCCGGATCCCCCGGCACATCGATTTTCGAGGAAAGCCGGATAGCGACGGCCATACCTCGATCTCAGTGCCAGCTTTTCGGGATGGACGGTGTCGCTAAGCAAAGATTAGCTAATGTGGTGGATCCTATCCACCAACTGGCTGATAGGAGAAAGCGGGCCCTGCAGAAAGAGGACTTGGGTCTTTCTAGTGTCGACGAGACTCGCGGCATCGCCATACAGGTTCTCCCGGAATTACCATCGGGAGAGATTTCGAACACAGCGCCTGATACGCTCCCTGTGTCAGGTGGCTCATTCTGCCAAGACCCTTTTAGCTGGGGCAGTTGGAGGCCGACCCCAGGTGGGTGGTGACTGGAGGTGCCCCCATCGACCAGAGGGCAGTCGCGGAGGGAGGCTAGTGTGGTATTGATTACCCGACGTCGTTCTGTTTCTCCTAGGATGAGGTCGGCCGGCAGGCCCGCTTCCATGATCCGCTCCCGCAAGGAACCGGGCCGGAGGATCGCCGGCTGATGCGGCGGCGCACAGTGGGACGTTTTAACGATCTAGGTAGACAAAATTATTTCGTTGAAGTTTAATTAGTTTTTTTTTAATGCATCACTAATAAAATACTTAAACAGTGATGTATATTTGGTTATTTAACAACGTCTTAAAATAAAAATATAGAATGCCCAATAAAGTTCGTTCCCATCCTCTTAACTGCCGAACGACTGCATCTATATTCATAAACGTGATGACTAGGTTTAGTAAAGAGGATATGCGCTACTAGTTCAGACCGCTTACAGCGCCACCTGGTACAAAATGACGGCATTAGCGTTCCTATCGCGAAAACGGTTCGGAATATGGAATAAAGGTGAGTGACGACACCTTGGGAATGTGAATGCTAAACGAATTTCGTTCTCAATATGAATCTCGTTTTCGTGATAGGAATATTAACTCAGTTCTTTTGCACCAGGTGACGCTAGAAGTGGTAACATCTGGTAGTGCATAGCCACTTTACTATACCTAGACGCCACCTTTATGACTATAGCTGCAACCGCTCGGCAATTAAGAGTGTGGGAAGGCCTTTAGTGGGCACCATGTATAATGCATTACAAATAATGCGTTAAACATATTTATTTAACAATTAAGTAAAAACAATTTAATGCACGCATGTAAATTAACATTCATTTCTTTTTTGTATTTTTGTCTACTGAGAATTGCTCGAGAAATTTGTGTAGTCATCCTGATAAATAATTTTTTTAAATAAAAAATCATATAAAAAAAACTTTAATGTTTTGTGGTACTCTGTGAAACATATAAATGCTACCCAAATTATTTTCGGTTGAAAAAATGCTGTTGTGTGAAAGAAATACAACTACTACGCATTTTGTTTTCAATTTAAAAATGCTATTGTGTATCTCAATAACCTATAGTAATTTTGTTGAAATTTAATTAAAATTTCTGCTTTTTAGCAACAATGTTTCTGCTATCTTTTCTGTGGCCCCGTTTCAAATGCATAATTTCTACATTAGTCAAATTATAATTTAATAGAATTGTCATCGGGAAAACACATGTAGTAGGTAACGTTTCAGCTCAATCAGATAACTGAAAGTGGTTTAAAATTGTCTTGCAAGATTTGTACTAATCTTTTATGTGGCCCCGTAAAAAAAAGTAACTGCTACGTTCCATAAAATATAATAATATTGCATTGTCATCAGAGCTACATATCCTGAGCAAAGTTTCAGCTCAATCAGATTATTGAAATTGGTTTAAAATTAACTTGCAAGTTTTAATCTAAATTTTTGTGAAGCCTTGTAAAAGCAGAATTCTAAACAAACTTGTACATTCTTTAAATTATAATAATATTGTATTGTCATTCAAATTACACATGTTTTCATTGTTTCAGCTCAATCGGATAATTAAAAGTGGTTTAAATTTGACTAGCAAGATTTGAACTAAACATACATAAATGCACTGAAAGTTAATATGAAGCTTGTTTATTAATAAAAACTTAAAGATCTGCAGACATCTGCAGGAAGTTTTTTAATTTTTCAATGGTTTAGGAATGGCACTTTGATTTAAAAAAATGCTTATTGCTGAATAATATGTTAAAAGTCAAGATGAAATTTGTAAACAATATCAAGGATCATACAGAATTACAACCTTTGAAAAAAGTGGTTAAGTGGGTTTAATATCGCTTATTTTCAAACAAAATGTTTTTAATCTGACCTTGACAAATGACATATGTTCAGCAAACTCGTGCTTTCAAATAAAACAGAATATTCACGACGTGCTTTTAAACTTAGAGGAAGTTAGTGCAACTTTAGAAAATCTCTCAAACCAATTGCGCAGATGGCTTCTTTACGGTCATAGTTAGTCGACACCTCTGATTTTTTCGACAGTACTCGAACGGATCTCGAAAATACAGACTTTCAGTTACGTGATTTTGTCACATTCTGAGATAATCGGAAAAATGAATTTTGTCCATCAAAGTAGTAAATCGTCAAAACGTCCCACTGTGCGGCACCTCAAATCTCGGACGAGTTCTCGATCCGACACAGGTCCTGCGTGTATGTACACTACTGGAGTTTACTGCGTCCAGTGGTGAGGGCTTAGCAGTCCCTCAAACTAACTTTCGAACACCTCATAGGTAGCAGTCACCATTGCACGAGAAGGGGCACTCCTGTCTAGGTACCACAGCAGCCGTGAGGTAAGGTAGCGAGGGCCGGGCTTTTGCCGGCCCTCTAATCCTCTAGCGAGGCGGAGTCTATCCTTAAGGGAGAGGCTTTCCGTGTCCTCCCGGGGCCGCTAATGGCACCTAGTCTGATCTCTAATGTCTCCCTGCGTCGAGGCGCGAAGTGTTCCGCACGTCGTAGCGGAGAGATCGCGCAAAAACCCCAGCGAGGCGATGTCTGTGCCATCAGGAGATCTTTTCCTTGAATCACCGGGATCTGCTAGAGGCACCTTCCGTCATTCCCCGAGCGAGGCGAGGATTATGTCATCAGGAGAGGTTTTCCTCGACTCTCCGGGCTTCCTGTGAGAGGCACTTCCCCCCCTTCTACCGGTTGTCTCTCATACATGTCTTTGCTCAGTAATAGTAGTTGATCTTGAGAGACCTCCGTAAAGCAACTCCCGCGCGATGATCCTTGGCATAGGCTCGTGGACTCGACGCCTTTATACGAGTTCGATTCCTGCGGACCGCTGGGGTGCACCGGAGGCGCACCAAGAAAAGGGACTATTTGGCTCTTCTGGGCTCGGTGGTGAGAACTGTCGCAATTGGCTGGTCGTCTCTTCTTTTGGGAGTTAGGCTGCGTGACGTGCGCTGGGCAGTGCGCAGCCGAGAACATAGTCTTTGTGATAGGCGGCTTTCGGGCCGTCAGGACCAGGGGCACAAGGGCCTAGGACCGGGAAGAGGGTATCTGTTTTTTACGCTGATGCGAAGTGGCCGGCCCTCTGGGTGGTCCAGAGCTGATCCCTTTCGTGGGAAAGGAGAGCCGGAGCCCGGCCGATTTCGTAGTACACGAATGCGAAGGGGCCGGATGGGTACGATCCACAGCCTCTACGAGTGACTCATTTATAAGCCCGGCTGCCACATGTAAGGTGCTTTGTGCTGTGGTATCACGCCGCTTCGGCAGGGTTCTAAGCCGGTATCGTCAGTACCTCGGTTTTCGAGGCAAGCTGAGTAGCGACACCCATAGTCCTATCCTAGGGCCGGTCTTTGACCGGGTGGGGACTCTGGGTAACGGATAGAAAATGTGGTAGGACCATTTGACTGAGAAAGAGCCTTAGAGAAGAGAAAGGGCCTTGTAGAACAAGACACGAGGACTTTCTAGTATCGACGTAACTCGCTTGATCTCACGGAGTTTCGTCGGGAGAGGTGTTAGAACAGCGCCTGATGCACTCCCTGAGACAGGTGGCTCACCCCCTTGTGTCCTCTACAACTGGGGCAGTTGTAAGCGGACCCCTAGGTGCGTAGCGAATGGACCAGGGGGCGGTCGCGGAGGGAAGCCAATGTGGTACTGGTTACCCGACGTCGTGCCGTTTCCTCTGGTAGGGGATCAGCCGGGAGGTCCGCTTCCATCATCCGTCCCGGCAGGAAACCGGGCCGGAGGCTCACTGGCTAATGCAGTGGCGCTTCGACTCTCAATCCGACCTAGGTCCTGCTTGTCTGTGCGCAACAGCAGTTTATTTCGCCCAGTGGTGAGGACCTAGCAGTGACTTAAAAATGACTTTCGCATGACTAAGGTAGGGGTCGCCATTGCACGGTGAAGGGCACTCGCGCCTAAGCACCACGGCGGACGTGAGGTAAGGTAGCAGAGGCCGGTCTTTTGCTTTCCAGTTGAAAGATAGGATCGGGTTGTGGAGAGCCGCTGGGGCTCCGGACCTTCCAACCCCCTAACGAGGCTGAGTCTATTCCGTCTGGGAGGAGCTTTCCGTGTCTTCTCGGGGTCGCTAACAGCTCCTATTCTGGTTTCTTGCTCTCTTTACAGGCATACAACCTCATACAACCAACCAATTGCTTTAATGGCTATGCCTATGACAGAACCAATTTGCCAGCTTTCATAGATCTTGCTAAAATCACAAATGATATGATAGACTGTGATATTGACGATACGCTTGATAATATCACCCAATTATCAATGCTGCAGATATTAGCATTCTTAATTCACTTTCTACACCGCGACACAGGAAGCCATGGTGAAATGATGAATGTCAAAAGGCAAAAATTCAACAGAAGGCATGGGGCATCTTCTGGAGGTATCACATTAATACTAATTACATTGCATACAATAAAGCTAAGGCTGATGCTAGCAGAGTGCGGTGTAAAAGTCAACGTGAATCCTGGATGCAATACATCTCTAACATAAACTGTAATACCTCACGTAAACGTCTTTGGAAAAAAAGGTGAAAAATTGTATGGATCTATATTCTGAAAACCATACCTCAATCTTAAATCTCAACAGCCATACTATAGGTTCTCCCAAAAATATTGCCGAAAGGATAGCAAGTACGCTTGCATCTAATTCTAGATCTGACTCATACCCAGAACCTTTCTTATACAAAAAACAAATGGAAACTACCAGCATCAATTTTAACTCTCGCCACTCATGATTGTAATTTACCTTTTACTATTTCAGAGCACTTAAAATGTTTGCAAAAAAGCCTTTTATCTTCTTCAGGTCACGATGACATCACCTATACCATGCTGAAACATTTTCCCACCACCTCTCTCAATCACTTACTTGCTTTCTATAATAGAATTTGGATGGAGCAAATTTTCTCTTATGTCTGGCGTAAAGTTATTATAATTCCTTTTCCTAAACTAGGATAGGATTCCAGTGACCCAAACAATTACAGACCTATCGCACCCTTTAGTACTTTTTGCAAACTTTTTGAAAATATGGCTAATTGCCGCATGGTGCATGTTTTGGAATCAAATAATTGACTTACAGCTTTCCAAAGCGGTTTTCGATGTGGTAAGTTCATTGTTTACAACCCCGTTATTTTAGAAATTCATAAGGACTGCTTTTTTAAAACGCAACTATCTGGTCGCAGTGCTTTTCGACAGGACGAAAGCCTATGATAAAATATGGAGGATGGGAAACACCATCCAGATAACATTTTTATTGGCTTTTTTTACTGTTTTAAGATTTCACATTTTTATTTTTCCACACTTGTCTGATTACATCTGGATAGGATACTCCATTCAGATTGAAAATCTCATTGATCTTCCTATTTTTTAATTCTTTATAATTATAATACAATAGAATAAAAATGTTTTAGTCTCACTTTTCGGTATTTTTTTAAATTTTGGTGCAGCATATCCCCTGAGAGACTTTGTGCCATAAAACCTCATACAACCAACCAATAATCTAAATAATTCCGACAGTCATTAAAGTTTAACAGTGAAGAAATTTCTAATTTTATACGTATTATTTATATAGCCACGTGTCTTATTTTTTGTATTACAGTAGTAGTTCGATATTACGAACTCGAGCGGACTCCTATAATGTGTATGTAAAATGGAAAGTTCGTAAAGGGTACAAGAAAATGTACAAGAGGGAACAAGAAAAAAATAAATGTGAAATAACTCTCCTTTATTCGTTATGTTAAAAAACTCAGTTATTCTTTTTTGTTTCACTGAAACACTATTATAAACATATTATTCATGGATACCGTTGTGGTAAATCATCTCATTATTGTCGTCTGATTCGAAATAACGAAGGAGTTCTAAGAGCCAGCCAGTCGGTAATTTCTTTAACCTTTTATGTACTGAATTGTGAATTCATGAAAATTTTATCTTCTAAAGCATTTTTCGTGAATTATTTAAGCTACATTTAAAGATTTACATAATCATTTAATAAATTTTAGAAGGATTACTTAAATTTGAATTTATAGGGATTTTGTGCAATATTTATAACCCCACTCAAATCTTTTATTTAAAGTATTTCTTTTAGTATTTTGTAGAATTAGGAAATGTAGAAATATAATGTTCTTACAATAGAAATATACAAATATTTCCGCATTGAACTTTTCCCCCCACCCAACGGCAAGAAAGCTGAAAAGATGCAAAAGGCGAAAGAAATCCTTTTAAAAATATTTTTGTTTTGTGTAACCCATAATGCTTTTGAAATAAGATAAAGTAATGTATCTATAACTCATTATAAACTGTATTACAACTAATCGATGTATTAAATGAATTTTATAACAAGTTATTTTAATGGTAATTACAAGTACCGTCAGTAGATAAAGGGTTAAGAGTAGGGCTAGAGGGGTAGTTTGCTCATGTTCTAGCTGTTCTTCCGCATCCGATTCTTCTCCGGTGTGATTGTCTAATATTTCCCCGAGGATTTCATGGATTTCGAGAAGGTCTGAAACTTCTTCAATGCAAGTTACAGATTCTTCTATGACCAGAAAATCTCAGAAAGTTAGGTCTGCGCAGGTACTTGGGGTCCCCTCAATCGAAAATCTTGCATCAATGATTCATCGAAGGTGATATCAGTATCGCTTCTGGTTTCTTCGATTATTTCATCTCTCTTGAATCCTGGATGCCGAAACGAGTTTGTAATTGTTTTTTGTGAAGCATCATTCCATGCAGTAACTGATAAATGCATCGCACCAAGTACATCAAAATCGTAATAAAGAAATAAATATAATAAAGAGCCTTTACAGATTAATTTTTAAAATAGTAGAATAATTTATCCATCAAGATTTTACTTGCCATCCATTATCCGAGAATCAATTGAACTCTTCTTACGCAGTGACAATATATGCAATGATTCAGCATCCATGGAGCTCCATAAAATTTGAAAAGATATGCTCTACAGAAAAACGAAACAATAACATCCAAGTTCACAAAATATCCATTTTTAATATCGCAGTTAATTTCATTATGCTTGAGTTCGCGGGATTTTTGTTTACCAATTTTCAAAATTTTTTGCGAAAATATTTGTATTATATTTATTATTGATAATGCTGCCGTTGGAGCAATGAAACATGTCTAATATGAATAAATAAAGGTATTTCTTTTTGCCTTGTTAAAAGTATTTTATCACTTTAAGTAAATATTAGTTTAGTTTGATCGTAATGGTTTCAAGTTCTAAATTAAGTATGATTCTTTTCAAAAGCAGTCTCCTCTAATTCTTTTTGAAAGAATGAATCACTCCTTGATCTATCGGCTGCAAAACTGGCGTGAATTTTAATGGAAGGAACACAAGTCGAATCGCCTGGAGCATAAGAACTTTAATGTCTGCAAAACAGTTGTCTACTTTCAAGAGAATTTTCGGATTCTTTTTTTTTTCAAAATGCTGATCCTACTCATTCAACCACTTTTCATATATTTCGTTAAGTCATCCATGCTTTCTTATTGGTAAAGTACTCTGAGGGGAGCTTTTTAACGGTCTTAAAACATCTAGGCGTTTTATATTTCCATATGAATAGAAGCGTGATTTTCTCCGAGCCAGTCATATTAGCGCCAACCAGTATCGTTAGTCCCTGTTTTGTCCTTTCCCCACCATTCCGTACATCACATTTAAAATGTAACGTTTTGTCCGGAAAAACTTTAAAAAATAACCCAGTTTCGTCATTATTGAAAAAACTTTCCGTTGCATATTATGCGATCACAGATTTCAGCTTTCCTTCTTGCCGATCATTTGTGATGGTTGTATCCACGGCTGAACTTTCACCGTATAATTTTCGGAAATCCAGACTATGTCTTAACTTAAATTTTTGCAACCAAGCATCTGAACTCTTAAAATCCTTCACTTCTAACTTCGAGGCAAATGTATCGGTTTGCTCTTTCAAAAGATTTCCATCAATGGGAATGTTCTTGTTTCTCATTTTACGAAGCCAAACAGCAAGAGCCTTCTCAATATCATGAAATTTTGTCTTCCGAAAATATTCTCGGGAAGGTGCGACTTCAGCATATACATTTCCCACGGCAAAATACTTTTTGTTTCTCCTCGATCAATGTACTTTTCGGTATTCCATATTTTTTAGCAATTTTAGTCTTTAACAGAGTTCTCGTATCCATTTTTTAAAGATTTTTTCTTTGCATCTAAAGTCAAGCACTTTCTATTCCGTTTGGTTAACATCTTCAAGAAATCTAAAAGACTGTATGAAAAAAACACATCAGGATGACAAAATGCCAAATGGCTATCTGAATCTGATACCAGATCACTGCATACGAACCTCCAACAATATCTAATTGTAGTGCAAGAATAGTTCTTTTGACACTTCACCCCATCTTCCCCCACTGACACGTGACAACCCTGCATATGTACGTGAGAATTTTTTTCCACCCTTCCCAGTTCCACTTTCACACCATCTTTCACTAATCCTCTTTCCCTTCCGTCTACTTCTCGACGAAACACAGGACAGAAAATAAAAACGTAACAAAAGATTGGTTCGTAAAAAAGAGAGTTTGTGTGATTTCAATTCGTAAAATGGAGCGGATTTTAACATTAGTTCAATGAAATGCTGATCGGGACCGATACATTAGTTCGTACAAACGAAGAATTCGTAAAAAAAGAGGTTCGTAAAATCGAGCATCTACTGTATATTATAGGTGCAGATTCCCAACATTTTAGGGAGCCAGTGGCTAGCCCAAATAATCCTGTGGCCACATTGTGAAAGAAACGCATGAAAGCAATAGCGTTTATATGAAGGAAAAATTTAGGAATTCAAAGTGAAAAATAATCAACATATGTACAAAATAAACACAGACTGCATGAAAGGTACAGGTCGTGGGAAAAAAAAGTAAACACCCCTTACTAACTCTGCAAAAAATTATCGTAGAAGAAAGTTACTGGTACCACACGATTGGTAATAAAGTCTACTTTTAAATGGTGTATATAAAATTTGCTTAGGAGTCCATATACATTTTAAAACGAACCATGACTTTGTTTTTTTCAATAGCAGTACACAATTCTGACAGCATAAATGAACTCTACACCCTTCAATTAGCCTAAAAACAAATTTTTATGCAATTCGTACGATAAGTTTCCGAGAAATTAATTATTCTAAAAAGAGCGTATTTTAGGGGCTGTATCCAAATTGAAGTTCGGTACTCGATTGTTGACCGAGAGAGCCCCCTCCTTGATCAAGGCATTTTAAGCGCCACTCAAGCAGTCATTGAAGACTGTTAGATAACAGGATAGCATAAGAAAATTTCAAATATCTAGTCACTTCTATCTTCTTCATCATTTTGCCGTTTTTTTAAGCATAATTTGAAAATTACTTGGAAGAAAAATGGGAAATTTTGGATTTCCATAAAGCAGAACTTAATAAATCTATATCCATCAAAAAAATTTTTGGCCGCAATTCATAATTTTTTCGAATATTAATTTCATAATTCATTGTTCATATCATAAAATTATAAAAATTGCAAATTCACCGTATTTATGTTTGGGTATTTTAGTATTATTGCTACGAACAAAATTAGCACATCAGGAGTATAAATTCAGGAGATATTAATAAAAATATAAAAAATGTAATTCAACATTAGAAGCATTAAATTTTGAATATTTATAATTCAAAAACTTATCATTCAAATGACTTGAATTTGGTGTCTAGGCACATAGTTTGAACCGAAGATTTGAAATATCTTGTTAAAATTAGGCATTGCCATTGAAAAAAAAAATGAAGTTTGGGTTCGTTTTAATATGTAGATGGCTTCTTAAGCAAATTTTACATACATCATTTAAAAGTAGACTTTATTTCCAATCGTTTGGTACCAGCAATTTTCTTCTACGATAATTTGTTGAGGAGTTAGTAGGGGTGTTTCCTTTTTTTCCCACGACTGTACATATTTAATTTAATTACACAATACTTTTAATTTGTATATAAGTTAAGTGTAATATAAATTTTAAACTATAAACAGTCAGAAGATAAAGTTGGGCAAGATAGAAGTTTAAAAGTATAGATCTGTAATAATAAGCTAAGCAATCATGATAATGGGGAATATTAAAAAAACAATATTTCTTTTTACTTTCTTCTATCTTTACAAGAAGAAAGTATTGGTTTCATGAAAATTTTCGAATTCCAGTTTTCGACGGATTTACACGTTTTATGAGTCAGAGATTCCAAAAAACATGTTTTTACAAAATGTCTGTCTGTGAGTCTGTCTGTCTGTCTGTCCGTCTGTCTGTCCGTCTGTCTGTCTGTCCGTCTGTCTGTCTGTATGTGACACAAATTTTGTGGGCGCTCTATCTCAAGAACTAATGCACGAAATTTCACAAAACTTCATATTTAGTTAGACCTTGATATAAACTGGAACTGATTAGTTTTTGGTGAAAATCGCCCAACAGGTGGCGCTGCTATGCGGCATTTTTAACGATTTCTGCAATAGCTGTATCTCAAGGACTACTGCACGGATTTTCATAAAACTTCAGATTCGGTTAGTCCACGATATAGTTTGGTGCTGATTACTTCTTTGTGAAAATCGCCCAACAGGTGGCGCTGGTATGCTGCATTGTTCATGATTATCGCAATAGCTCTAAATCAAGAAAAAATGCACGAATTTTCATCAAACTTCAGATTCAATTATTCCCTGATATAAATTAGTGCTGCTTAATTTTTGGTGCAGATCGCCCAACAGGTGGCGCTGTTGTGCTGCATTTTGCACGATTTCCACAAGAGCTGTATCTCAAGAACTATTGCACAGATTTTCATCAAACTTCAGATTTAGTTAGTCCATGACATGAATTGATGTATAAATTAGTGCTGTTTAATTTTTGGTGTAAATCGCTCAACAGGTGGCGCTGCTATGCTGTATTTTTGCGATTTCCGCAATAGCTTTATCTCAAGAACTAATGCTTGGATTTTCAACAAACTTCAGATTCAGGTATACCTGATATCGTTTAGTGCTGTTTACTTTTGGTGTAAATCGATCAACAGGTGGCGCTGCTATGCTACATTTTTTTCAGAATTTCCGCTATAGCTCTATCTCAAGAACTAATGCACGAATTTTCATCAAACTTCAAATTCAGATATACTTTGATATGAATTGGTGCTAAATCGTTGTTATTTCTTCTACTATTTAAGTGATTTAATTGACGTGATTTATATAGAAGAAAGTTTTGTGATGGCCACAACATACTAGTTTTCATTTTGTCTACTGAGAACATAAAAGAATGTGAATGTGTGAGATTATTTTGCACTAAAAAAATCGAAATATAATTCAAACATTTGTTTTTCAAGAACGCACAAGAAAAATTATTTTAAAAAAAATCTTATCACAGACTATTACGGGGATGATTCTGTTCCGAATTTTCTGAAAATTTCAATCATTCGGTTCCAAAAATTCTGACGTAAAAAATATCATAGAAAAATATTGAGCATTTTGACAAATGGTCGCCGAAAATATCAATTTCGTCAATTGTCAGCAGAAAAAATCACGAATTTCGTCAAAGGATCACAAAAAGACCCTGTAAATTTCATCAAAAACCTGCGAATTTCGTCAACTTATTGTAGAAAAAACGCGATTTTCGTCAATCTTCTCAGAAAAATTGCTCATTTCGTCAAAGGAACAGGGACAAAATGCTAATTTAGTCAAAGAATCCCGAAAACAAGCACGAATTCCGTCAAAGAGTCGCGGAAAAAACGCGTTTTTTGTCAAAGAATCATGGGAAAAATGCGAATTTCGCCAATCTTCACAGGAAAATTATCAACTCCATTAAAGGATCCCGAAAACAAAAACCGCTAATTTTATCAAAGGATCGCTGAAAAAAAAACGCTAATTTTGTCAAAGCATTGCAGAAAAAAACGCGAATTTCTTCAAAAGATTTCAGAAAAAACATGAATTTCGTCAACGGATTGCAGAAAAAAAGCTAATTTTATCAAAGGAATAAAAAAGCATGAATTTCGCCATCGCGAAAAAAGCCTGTATTTTGCCAAACGACGCGGAAAAAACGCGACTTTCGTCAGAGGATCGCGAAGAAAACTAAATTCGCCAAAGAATGGCGACTTACGCGCCAATAATTAGTCGGCAAAGCAAAAAAAAAATTTTCTACGTGGCGACTGGCGCCCGCGAATCTGCACCTATACTGTATATTATTATAAATCTTATTTATATACTAGAAAGATAGCCCGTCAAAAATGATGGAATATGAGATATAAAGATATACTAGCAGGAATGACCGAGCTAAGCTCGGTCAAAATGAGCTTTGTGTTTATCTCGATATATTATTCCCACTAAATCATTCTTGCTGTTTTAGATACAATTAGCTTGACCCTGAGAGATAGTGACCCAAAATGACGCACTAATCGAATTTTTTCGAACATGCGACCTAATACAATGCTCTTCTCGAGCCTGAAAACGATGGAATACAAAATTTAGTGAAAATCGTTAGACATATTCTAGATAAAATAAGCTTGACCCACGTTGATTCAAAAAACCACTAACCGAAATTTATCGAAAGTGTGAGCTATTTCAATGGTATTTTTGTTCTGTGAAACGGTACAACAAAAAAAATTGTCAAAATTGTTTGAACATTTTTGAGATGGATGCCGTTAGCTTGACCCCGACCCATTATCACCAAAATGACCCACTAATAGAATTTTCTTGAGCATGCAACCCGGCCCACTGGTAGGAAACGGTGTAGTACACAGTTTTGTCAAAATCTTTTGAGCCGTTTTTTAGATAAAGTTAGCTTGATCCTGATCCATTAGGACCCAAAATGACCCATTCATTGAATTTTCTTGAACATGCGACCCTGCCCAATGGTCTTATCAGGCTCGGAAACGGTATTATACAAAATGTTTTGAAGCGCTTTTTAAATACAATTAGCTTGACCCTGACCCATTGTGAGCCAAAATGACCCACTAATCGAATTTCCTTGAACATGCGACCTAGCCCAATGGTCTTCTCGAGCCCGAAAATGATAGAATACAAAATTTAGTCAAAATCGTTTAAGCCGTTTTTTAGATAAAATTAGCTGGACCCTGACCCATTGTGACCCAAAATGACCCACTAATCGAATTTTCTCGAACATGTGACTTACCCCAATCCTCTTCTCATCCCCAGAAATGGTATAATATAAAATTTGGTCAAAATGTTTTGAGCATGTTTTTAGATTCAATTAGCTTGACTCTGGCCCATTGTGACCCAAAATGACCCACTAATTGACTTTTCTCGAACATGTGACTTAGCCCAAACGTCATCTCATGACCAGAAACGGCCGTATATTAAAAAAAAATTGTGAAAATGGCTTGAGCCGTTTTTAGATGTAATTAGCTTGACCCTGACTCATAATGGCCCACTAATCGAATTTTCTCAAACACGTGACCCATCCCAATGGTCTTTTTGTGCCCGAAAACAATAACAGAATTTCGTCAAAATAGTAGAGCCGTTATCTAGATAAACTTAGCTGGACCCACGGTGACCCAAAAATGCCCACTAATCGAATTTTCTTGAACACGTTATCCATCCCAATGGTCTTTTCGTGCCCCAAAATTGTTAGATACAAAATTTAGTCAAAATCGATTGAGCCGTTCTCTAGATATAATTAACTTGACCCTGACCCATTATGACCCAAAATGACCCACTAATCTAATTTTCTCGAATACGAGACCCATCCCAAGGGTCTTTTCGTGCCCTAAAACAGTAGGGTGCAAAATTTCGTCAAAAGCGTTAGAGCCGTTATCTAGATAACTTAGATTGACCCACGGTGACCCAAAAATCACCCACTAATCGAATTTTCTCGAGCATGTGACTTAGCCCAATGGTCTTCTCGTAATCCAAAACTGTAGAATATAGAGTTTAGTGAAAATAGTTAGAGCCGTTTTTTAGATAAAAATAATTGACCCACAGTGACCCAAAAATGACCCACTAATCGAATTTTTTCGAATACGTGACCCATCCCAATGGTCTTTGCGCGCCCGAAAATGGTTAGATACAAAATTTAGTCAAAATCGATTGAGCCGTTCTTTAGATATAATTAGCTTGACCCTGACTCATTATGACCCAAAATGACCCACTAATCGAATTTTCTTGAACACGAGACTTATCCCAATGGTCTTTTCGTGGCCGAAAATAGTAGGGTGCAAAGTTTCGTCAAAATCGTTAGAGCCGTTATCTAGATAGATTGACCCACGGTGACCCAAAAATGACCCACTAATCGAATTTTCTTGATCATGTGACTTAGCCTAATGGTCTTCTCGTAATCCAAAACTGTAGAATATAGGGTTTAGTAAAAATCGTTAGAGCCGTTTTTTTAGATAAAAATAGCTAGACCCACAGTGACCCACTAATCGAATTTTCTCGAACACGTGACCCATCCCAATGGTCCTTTCACGCCCGAAAATGGTTAGATTCAAAATTTAGTCAAAATCGATTGAGCCGTTCTTTAGATATAATTAGCTTGACCCTAACCCATTATGACCCAAAATGACCCACTAATCGAATTTTCTCGAACACGAGAGCCATCTCAATGGTTTTTTTCGTGCCTGAAAATGGTTAGATACAAAATTTTGTCAAAATCGATTGAGCCGTTCTCTAGATATAATTAGCTTGACTCCGACCCATTATGACCCACTAATCGAATTTTCTCGAACATAAGACCCATCCCAATGGTCTTTTCGTGTCCCAAAATGGTTAGATACAAAATTCAGTCAAAATCGATTGAGCCGTTCTCTAGATATAATTAGCGTGACCCTGACACATTATGACCCAAAATGACCCACTAATCGAATTTTCTCGAACACATGACCCATGCCAATCGTCTTTTCGTGCCCGAAAACAGTAGGGTGCAAAATTTCGTCAAAATCGTTAGAGCCGTTATCTAGATAAACTTAGCTTGACCCACGGTGACCCAAAAATGACCCCTAATCGAATTTTCTCGAACATGTGACTTAGCCCAATGGTCTTCTCGTAATCCAAAACTGTAGAATATAGAGTTTAGTGAAAATCGTTAGAGCCGTTTTTTAGATAAAAATATCTAGACCCACACTGACCCACAAATCGAAATTTCTCGAACACGTGACCTAGCCCAATAGTCTTCTCGTTCCCGAAAATGGTTGGATACAAAATTTGGTCAAATTCGATTGAGCCGTTCTTTAGATATAATTAGCTAGACCCTGACCCATTATGACCCAAAATCACCCACTAATCGAATTTTCTCGAACACGAGACCCATCCCAATGGTCTTTACGTGCCCGAAAACGGTAACGTGCAAAATTTAATTAAAATCGTTAGAGCCGTTCTCAAGATAAAATTTACATACACACACACACACACAATTTTTGCTCGCATTATAGTATAAGATACAACACATGTGCAAGAATATGAGTTTTTCTCGCTTGTTCCGCAGTGATAAATAAAAATAACAGATTTTAAAAACGAAACTCATTTATGAAAAACTGTAATGCAGTAGATGACCACTAATCCGCACAACTTGGTTCCAAGGCTTTTTGCGGATTCCAGGTCATGTCTATATCATAAAATTAGATATATGGCTTCTTTATGCTAAATAAATTGTATAAATATTGAAAAAAAATGCGTGTATACATGAAATGAAACAGCGAATAGGTTGCCAGAAAATATGCTGCCAATTTTCCTTCTTCGACAAGGCCCCTAAAGTGGAAAAGTACCGAGAATTTAACTTTTGTATCCAAATGTATACAGCGCGGTACTTTTCCAGTATAGGGGCCTCGGCGTACTTTTTTAAAGTTTCTCATAATTTGGGTTTCAGAAGTGAGATTTTTTACCAAATGATATAAATAGCTATGAAAACAAAATTAATGAAATTTTAAGTTTATTTATATAATCTATAAATATTTTATTTATATCTATATTATTATTGTTTTTTTTTTATATACAATTTACTTCGGTTTGTATTCAAAAATAGTTAAATATCTTCTTTATATTAAATAAATTGTATAAATATTGAAAAATTACTTGTGTATATGAAACAGTGAATAAGTTGCTAGAAAATATGTTGCCAAGTTTCATTTTCTCTATCTCGCCAAGGCCCCTATACTGGAAAAGTACCTACAGCACATTAAATTCGGGCAATTAGGAGCTCAGACAGTACAGCGCCGTCTATTGGCTGTTATGTTATTAGTAGTATCGGGATGAAGATGTAAAGACGTACATTTTCGTATATTACACTTTAAATTCTCACCCATAGATTTTGAAAAAAAAACCCTTAAAAGCGAGGAGTTTAAATTTAATTGCGGTGACCTCGATTATGAAATATTAATGGTTTTAGATGGGAATTTCGACAAATTAGCTAGCTACCGACCGCCAAGTGGGCTTCATATATGACAATTTTTTGTCCTTAAATTTGGCGATTTTTCGCCATGTTGGTCAACATTTGGCGTTACAGTGGTAACCCTGCATTAGCAATTTTCAACAATTACTCATTACAATGAGGCGGTCCTACCGGAATTGTGGGGGACACACAGAGACTTGGACTTTATATAAATAGACTAGAAAGATATAGAGATTCCGTCAATAATGACAGAAAAAGAGATATAAAGATTAATATAACACATGACCAATAATGAGTTTTTCTCCCTTTTTCGCAATGATAGATGAAAATAACAATTTTAAAAACGAAACACGTTTATGAAAAACTATGTATGCAATGAATACATTAAACCTACAATTTAAGGATAAAATAAAATTTGACCACAAAACTTCAGAATATGCGATGTTTTTTTTTTGTAAAATCCTTTTATTATTTAAATGGTGACCTTGCTCTTCAGTATCTTCGACATAAATTTTCAACTTCCCTTCTTTTTTACATCTTGAAATACTTGCATATAATTGTCCATGAGAAACTTTACATGCACTGAGTTTAAATTAAATTGTGGCGAGCTCGATTATAAAGATTAATGGATTTCAATGGGAATTTCGCCAAATTAGCCAGCTATTGCCAAGTTGGCTTCCTATGTCATAACATACTTTTGTCGCCAAATTTGGCTGTATTTCACTCAACTTGGCGATGTTTTCTTAAGTTGTTCAAAATTTGGCGCTTTTGTAGTAACCCTGTATTAGTACTTTTCAACAATTACTCATTGTTGAAGCTGATACCAATTTCTCCATAAGAAGCCTAACATGGTCGCGATTAATGAGGTGGTCCAACCGGAATTCTGAGGGACACAGAGAGACTTGGATTCTATATAAATAGATAATTAATTATTAAATAATTCATTTATAAAGTAAACAAGGAGATAAGGATACTCAATGTCAGCTGCACCAAGCACATTTTTATTTTGATCGCACTTTGCATAATTTTTTTAAATCTATTTGTAATGCAACCTTACCTAAACTTTTTCTTAAAATTATACAGTAGAAATTAGTTAAAAGATGCCTATGATACATAAGGGTCAGGATTTCTAGTTTGTACTTATTTAATTTAGCTTAATGAAGGGGGGGGGGGGTCAGTTACTGGTTTCATTAATCTCATTTCACCAGTCTCCGATAGAGATGTTAATTGCTGGTAGTATTAAAAAAAGTTGAAATCTAATAGTAATTTTAAATCTATATTTCTGTTTTGTTATACTTATCTCATTTAAAATACTTTGTCATAAAATAAGTAAAAAAGAGGCATTCTTTACATATTTTATGCTCTTTTTCGTGTGTGTGTACTTTGTCAACGTCGGATTGGGCTTTATTTCCAAAACGAGAGCCAATCCAGAAAAATTTGCTACTACTTTCGTATCCAGCAGATCAAAATTACACAAAATCCCTAGTCCAACCCTGTGCCGCAAAATTACTATTATCCGGTGAATCCGTGGAACCGTTTTGCGCTATGTTATTTAACTTTAAAGTTATCGAACTTTCAGTGTATGTATTGTGTGGTGTGTATAAACTGTATAGATTCTAAGCGAGTCAGAATTCGCATACATTATCGAGTATGGAGACCCATTGCTGAAAATAAACTTTTTACTGACAAGGAGAGGGTCCGAGGTTGGTGTCACCGAATGCGATGAACATTTGTGTATCTATAGAGCATAGTTAGTATATAAATATATGACCGTCATAAAGCGCAACTCCCAGGGGGTCTTGAGAAAATAAGTCACAAAATTTAAGCTACAGTTTATAATCGGATAAATTTCCCTCGTTGGCAAGCGGCTCCGTGGCATAGTCGGGAGCATGCTGGACTTGAGATTTTTCAACCCGGGTTCTAATCCCGCTCGGACTTATTTTTCGGAATGAAAAATTTTATCCATCATTTTCGAACCGCAATTGAAAAAAATATGTATATTAATTGAAATTTACGAAAAAATACGAATTAAATGTATGCTTTGTAGCATATAAGTGCTTTTTTAACTACGGAATTTTGCATGTTTAAATATATAATGAAAAACGCATATTTATATGTCTGTAGACCAGAAAATTTTTGTTGTTATTTAAAATTATTTACAGTTATTTCAATGAATAATCTACTATTTTTCACAGAGAAACAAATTAAAACACGTGATATAAATGCGTGAATAATTATATTATTTTATTTTTGTTTCTATATGAAAGTATTTCGAATATTTGCTGATTTTTAAATACCTTTTTTAAAATTCTGAATATGACTTTTTATTTCAGATTTGACTTTTTGTTAATTTATTATTATTATTTATTTATTTATTTAATCTTTACTTTTCATTAAATATATAAACATGCAAAGATTCGCACTTAAAATTGT
Organism: Maratus speciosus; assembly: GCA_963932465.1. Taxonomy (NCBI): domain Eukaryota; kingdom Metazoa; phylum Arthropoda; class Arachnida; order Araneae; family Salticidae; genus Maratus; species Maratus speciosus. Next base: position 636,370,303 of record OZ010786.1, read on the forward strand.
ATTTATATAATTAAACTGCATTACATAAAAATATTAAACAAGAAAAAAAAATGATTTCCGAAAGAAATTACTACGTAGACACTTATTCTAATTAAAAATCAAGAATCCCAGACTTTAAAAGCATATTATTAATAAACCATGAAATATTTGAAGTACATTCGAATGAGTAAACAAAAGGAAAATAATATATTTGTTCACTTATTTTATTTCCCTGTTAAAAAATGTAGATATTCATTGAAATAACTGTAAATAACAAAAAAATTTCCTGGTCTATAGACTTATAAATATGCGTTTTTTTTAAACTTCTCATTATATATTTAAACATGCAAAATTTCCTAGTTAAAAAAGCACTTATATGCTACAAAACATACATTTAATTCATATTTTTCTTAAATTTCAATTATTATACATGCTTTTTCAATTGCGGTTCGAAAATGATTGATAAAAATTTTCGTTCCGAAAAACAAAACCGCGCGGGATTAGAACCCGGGTAGAAAAATCTCAAATCCAGCATGCTGCCGACCATGTTACGGAGCCGCTTGCCAAAGAAGGAAATTTATCCGATTATAAACTACAGCTTAAACTTTGCTACTTATTTTCTCAAGACCCCCTGGGGGTTGCGCTTTACGGTGCTCACATATTTATATACTAACTACACTCTATCGATACACAAATGTTCATTGCATTCGGTGACACTAACCTCGGACCCTCTCCTTGTGAGCTATGTGTATGCTTTTTCTTTCTAAAAAAAAATTCAGGAATTCCCCAAATACATGGGCCAAATTGTAAGGGAAGGTAAAGTAGACATAAAGAAACAATTTTGGTATAGAAATGTGGGGCCGGAAATGAAAAGTGTTGGCGAAAAACAAGAAATGCGGAGGAAATGAAAACGAACGTTTTATTCATATAACGATTACAGTAAGTGCTCAAATGTGCCACAGGCATCGTCTAGGAAGTTATGGGCGTACCATTTCGCAGATTCCAAGTGTTTCACGAACATTTGCTGCCACGACTGAAAGTCTTGCAATGAGGTCCTCACCAGAGTCAACTGGTGTCTCACAGATGAGACATATGGAACCTTCGAAAGAGTACGCCCATCACTTCCTAGACGCTGCTAGGTATGTATAGATGTGGGTGGTGGCACATTTGAGCACTTACTGTAATTGTTATGTCAATAAAACACTTATTTACTCCGCATTTCTTGTTTTTCGCCAAAACTTTTTATTTCCGACCCCACATTGCTATACCAAAATTGCTTCTTTCTATTTAGTTTGCTTTCCCTTACAGTTTGGCCCATGAATTCGAGGCAGACACCCTGTATATAAACATTAGGTATGCTTTCAGTTTGACCCCATAAAATTACCCTTTTTGTCGCTTTGTCTTCGAGCGATTTCTGCCCAGAGTCAATGTTTGTTGTCAGAAAATCTTACATAAAATTTAGAGTATCGCATTCTAGCAACAATACTTTTGAAATGGGTTTAGCAGGAATTTCAAAATTTTAACTCTTTTTACTTTTCTTTGCAAGAAAGTATTGGATTCGTGAAAATTTTCCGATTTAATTCGAAAATTCCCGTTTTCGACGGATTTATACGTTTTAGGGGTCAGAGATCACGAAAAACATGTCTTTACAAAATGTCTGTCTGTCTGTGAGTGACACAAGTTTTGTGGGCGCTCTATCTCAAGAACTAATGGACGAATTTAATAAAACTTTAGATTCAGTTAGTCCTTGATATAAATGGGTGCTGATTACTTTATGGTGTAAATCGCCCAGCAGGGGGCGTTGCTATGCTGCATTATTCATGATTTCCACAATAGCTATATCACAAGAACTAATGCACGGATTTTCTGAAAACTTCAGATTCAGTTAGTCCTTGATATAATTTGGTACTGTTAACCTGTTGGTGTAAATCTCCCAATAGGTGGCGCTGCTATGCTGCATTATTCATGATTATCTCAATAGCTCTATTTCAATAACTAATACACGAATTTTCATCAAACTTCAGACTCACAAGGAATGTCTTCATACTGGGCATACTCAGAATATGTTGAAAAAATGCTAGTGAAACTACTCATGTATGTAATAAAGGATCAGTTAAAATTAGCGGCGGAATTACAGCAGAAAATCTGTCAAAAAATAAAATACTTTCGAATAATTGGCGTGAAAAGACGAGAGCGGCACGCAATTTGGCGAGCAGCACTTTTCCTCGCCAAAAGCAAACGATTTTAATGAATCTGAAAATTGTTTGTTAATTGATTTTGAGAATATGCGGTATTTAATGAATTTAAACGTAAACCATGAAAGAATTTATTATTATTATTACATTTTGTATTATACATTTTGCTTGTTGCCGATTTGAATGAAATTTTGCCATTGTTGTATTCTCCAATCCACAATTTTTTTTAATTTAAACCGCTTTATCGGTTATAAAAATGAGATGAATAATGCTGCTGTAATAAATTTTCATACCGAAGAAGTTGTTTCCATAGCAACAAAGTTGAATCCACAGTGCTCAATGGGGCATATTTTTTGAGTTTGGAATAATTTTAATCAATTTAAATTTTGTTTTAAATCGTAAAATAGGATAGTTAAAATTCGTTATAAGTACATATAAATATATATGACAAAACTATAGTTAAAACAAACTAAAATGTGAAAGCTAAAGTTATTTAAATTAAACTTATTTAAACAAATTCAACATAAAAAGTTTTTTCCTTAAAGAGTATTCGACAAGCGTATTTTTTGCAATTTTATTTCTTCGCCAAACGGTGATAAGTCGCCAAATAAACGAAATTTGCATTATTTTTTTTATGGACGTTCTACCGAGGTTCCGCCGAAATTTTTTTTATAAACATATATACCCATGGAAGAAGAACACTCTGTATTTTTTTTTCAGATTTTTCTGAGTATGCCCGTATGGAGACCTTCCTTGTCAGTTAGTTCCTGATATAAATTAGTGCTGTTTAGCTTTTGGTGTAAATCGCCCGACAGGTGGTGCTATTATGCTGCATTTTCACGATTTCCGCAATAGCGCTATCTCAAGAACTAATGCATGAATTTTCATCAGACTTTAGATTCAGTTAGACCTGATATAAATTGTTCCTGATTTGCCCAACAGGTGCTACGCTACGCAGAACTTTACGCGATTTCCGCAATATCTCTATCTCAAGAACTAATGCGCGGATTTTCATCAAACTTCAAATTCAATTAGAAGTTGACATAAAGCTGTTGCTGATTAGATTTTGGTGTAAATCACCTAACCGGTGACGCTGCTATGCTGCATTTTTTTCAGGAAGTATTAACATGTATGAGATAGAAGAAAGTTTTGGGATCGCCTCATCAGACGCGTTTTCGTTATATTCACAAAGTATCAAGAGGCAGGCATTACTTCCGTGTGTCCTACCAGAAAAAAAAAAAAAAGCTTTGCTGATATCCTTTATTTTTTTTAATCTCGGTATATGCAAGGATATAGTGGTAAGTATACGCTGATATACGCCGTGTACCTTCTCCGCATACCCTCCGTAGCAACAACGTATAACTCTTTGGTGTACAACCTATGTTTAAGGCGTGTCCCAACGAAATAAAGCTACCGTAACTCTGTGCCGTAATTGGACACAAAACAAACAAATACGAACGAAACTAATATAGTATTAAGAAAGTCTATATACAAATACATATTTACGAGGAGTAAATCACACCCTGCCCAACATGGGCAGGAGAAAAAGATGAATGTGTAAAAAATGAGGAGGGGGTGGGGGAAGTGTCCCGCCGAAATAAAGCCACTGCCAATATTAGTATGTATTGGTAACTACCGACATTCGAGCTGCTGCAGTTCAACATGTTTATAACGCCAGGAAGTTGTCAAATACTTCTTCTGTGCCAGTTGAACTTTGTGCAGGCTTTAGAATGTTGTATTTTCTATTTCTCGTGCAGAATTGCAATGGGAAAGAAAACACAGCCAGCAAAGTTCGAGAAAGGACAAATAGCAGCTTTTATGGAAACAAGGTCTTTCACATAGAGCAATATCTAAGCAAATCAAACGATCTAAAACCGTTGGTTTGTTTCGTGACCAATTACAGCACATAATCACGGTGGCTTTATTTCGGTGGGACACACCTTATAGCGTATACTCTGGTAAATACACTCTGTCTATAGCGTGTATACCCTCTGGTGATTTTACGACTACACCACTAGATATAAGTCATCGTTAAGCTTTAGAAAAATGATCAGAACAAGGAGGAATATAATTTCGGTTTGTGTAACTTAGAGGTCTGCACGGGCCGGAATTTCCAGGCCAGGGCCGCCTCGAAAGAAAGCTATCTTGGCCTGACCCGACTCAATTTCTTACAAAATAATTCCGATTTTTCTTAACATATAATTAAGATTCTTTTAAAGAATACTATGCATACACATTTTTAGGAAAATTTTACAGTGTATTTTAGAGTAGGTACTATGCGTTCGCAAGGCAGAAAATACACAGTAGCAATATTAATGATTACTTAGACTCTTGGACTATTACATTCAAATAGAGATTCATTTAAAAAAATAATGTAGAAGAGAATAAAAGAAAAAAAAAAGGAAGGTTAAAAAATCATAAGTTTAGAAGCTTTATAATAAAAATGGATGTATAAAAACATTTCTCTGTAATTTATTAAAGTACATTTTCAATGATTCATTAATAGAAATAAATTCTATTACTATTTTTACAAAGCATATTGTCTACCTTACACGTCCTCGGAACAATTAAATCTAGTTCTGATGTGGCTCGAGTACGTAAAGGAAAATGGTAAGCCTGATCTCGGCCCGGCATGCCCGGACTCAGACTGTCCGATGTCGATCTCTACCCTGGACATTCTATATTTCTGTACTCCTCCCCCCTCCCCCCCCAAAAAAACCCCATGGCTACGCCAATAATGCAGTGATTTAACAGTGGCGCAGCAATTGAGCGATTGTTACCACTAAATTTTTATGGTATTCTTCGCCTTCAAAAATCTCAGAAATTCTGTCTTGCAGTTAAGAATACTAATAATATTTTGCGGTGTCAATTGATTCTCTGCTGCTACACTGTTCCATCACTAATAATGTGAGGAAAGTTTAGTGAGAAAACATGATGCGCAGGGCAAATTTCCACAAATAGTTTAGCACAGAAAACTTCCCCTTCTTTAAACACAGATTTTTTGCTTTAAATAAGGCAAAAAATACTTTTAAAAAATGCAGGTGGAAGTTCGCCCATGCGCTAATAGAAGTCTAGTTACTATGAAAATTGTCAAGTACTACAATAAATATTAATCTGTCACGGCAACTGACAGTTTAGCTTTTTCAAATATGGGGAATTGTAAGGAATATAAAATTATGGTACGAAAATTATTTAAAAATTTAGATTATCTTTCTTCATATTATTATATACTATGTTTGCCAGTAAGTTGGTTTTAACAATTCCATCACACTATTTATACTTTGTGATCTACATTTGATTTATCTGCTTTTAAAAAAATTTATACTTAAAAATAATAGGTTTTGCACCACTAAATGTTTTCTATAAGTCTCTTTGTCGAAACAAAGGTTCATCAACATTTTTACTATAGCAGGCGCATTTGAAGTTTTTATCAATCTTGAAGAAGATTAACAATAGAAACATGAAAGTTCTTTTTTACTTAAACCTAGCAAAAACCATGCTTTGTTTGGATTCGCGAAGCATTATTTAATAAGAAAAATATTTGAAAGTAACAATATTTTTTTTAATATTATTTTTGCATCTTTATTAATCAAACACTTTATTTTATGTTTTGGCGCATTTTAATTTTAGAAATGTAAATTCAGCCAAATAAATAAGAATTTCCTAGGAAGTTTTTATTTATGATATAATGAATTTGACAATTAATTTTATTTGTTTACAATTCTTTTGTTGCCACTTTACAAAAAAAAAAAAAAAAATAAATAAATAACTAAATCATAATATAATTCTTTTAAAATGCGTAAGTATCGTCTGCGCAAATGGTTTCACATAATAAGAATAAATTTTGTATTTGAATTCTTAACACTGAAAAATACTTTTATAATTAAATGTAAATAATAGACTTTTCATAAATTTTAATTCATTAAAAATATGCTACAATTTTCACATAAAAAGGTATTTTAAAAAATTTCATAAAAGAAATCGTGAAACTATTTAATGAATCATGATTCTATCTATAATGACTAACTCCATGATTTATTTTTTCTTCTGAAAATATACGTGTTTCATTTTTTATTTGCAAAAATGCGTCCGTAATGGAAAAACATGTAAATTAACTTAATTAAAATAATACATTTTTTAAGGTTATTCTGTAAAAGAAAATAATTTTGTGCAAATATACAGATAATAATTTATTTTTATGTTTAATTCCAAGTCAAAATACTGAACAGTTTTTTTGTAAAGTGTACGACAAAATGTAATTTGTGTAGCCTAGTAGAGGATTCGCTTCGCTCATCCTAATAATAGTCTGACGAAATGTTTTAAAAAACTCTAAAACTAGTGGAAACTTCGAACATGGCAGAGTAGTAATTCTTTTCTAGTTTGAAGTAAACATGATTTCTGATGACAGATAACCTCCATTTATACTTATTCTCGCGCAAGGCATTATCCACTGAAAATGATTCATATTTTATCGGCTTCGTTTAAAATTTTATATCGGACCGGTCGTCCCGTTTAATTTTTTTGTCAGCCCAGCCCAGCCCAGCCCCGCCCGCTTAACCCTTTATATACAGAATTATGAATTCATGAAAATTTCATCTTCTAAAGCATTTTTCGTGAATTGTTTAAACTAAATTAGAAGATTTACATAATCATTCAATAAATTTTAGAAGGATTTGGAAGGATTCATTAAATTTGAATTTATAGGGATTTTGTTCAATATTTATAACCCCACTCAAATCTTTTATTTTGAACATTTTTCTTAGTATTTTGTAGAATTAGGAATTGTAGATATAGAATGTTCTTACAATAGAAATATTTCCCAATTGAAAAATCCCCCCCCTCCCCCCCCCCCCAACACTAAGAAAGTTGAAAAGATGCAAAGGCAAAAGAAATCATCCTTTTAAAAATATTTTTGTTTTGTGTAACCCATAATGCTTTTGGATCAAGGTAAAGTAATGTATCTATAATTCATCCCAAACAGTATTAAAACTAACCGATGTATTAAATGAGTTTTATAACAAGTTATTTTAATAGTACTTATAAGTACAGACAGTAGATAAAGGGTTAATTTTATTTTGTCGGCCCAGCCCGCCCAGTTTATTTTTTTTATCGACCCGTCCCAGCTCGTTAAAATAATTGTCTTTAGTCCGACGGCCCGGTCCGTTTGGAAGATTGCTTTATTTCGCAGAGCCACGCTGGGTACGGACCAAGCCCCTGTCTCCGTTTGTTAATAAACAGGACTTATTTTTTGCTGCCTTCCGATTACATTAATAGTGTTATGTTTTGTATATTTATTGTTTTTTATTTATCCATAAATACACAACGTCAGACATTCTATTTTACTTGACGAATTTATGAAAATTTGATACACTCATGAATTCATTAATTCGAAAAATTCATGGATCGAAAAGCATCGATTCGTAATTTGATTCATTACATAGTATTAAAAAAAAATCCTGTAAGAAAGGACACCAGTAAAAATCTATTTCTTTTCATAGAAATACCAGCGAATTGTTTATTTTACAGGCAAAATCTGTTAAAAAACAGAAACTTTATAACAAATAAGGATTTTTTCCCCGTAAAAGTAAGTTTTTTGCCGGCTGACAATTTTTTCCTTTAAAAACAGGAGATATTATACAGTGTATGCTGAGAAACAGACCATTTTGTTTACTTTTTTTTGTTATGTGCAAAAAACAAAAAAATAGATACTGTTTAAAACAAGTCGAAAATTGTGGAAAAATAAACTAGCAATTTGAATATTAGAAAGGATCCCGCCGAAATATTTAAAAATGGTTAATTCCAGTAAAATTTATTTTTTGGAGTCCTGACTGACGCTTTTAATTATAAAATCATCATTTATTATTATTTTTTTTTTACAATGCACTTACTTACGGCTTCATTAACCTTTTTAGGTGCAAAGCACTTCTCTTGTTAAAATGCTGAAATGATTGAATGATAGCAGGATTTACGAACACACATATTTAAAAAGAAATAAAAGTTTTTTTGTACGTATATTATAAAAGCAAAACTTTATTTCAAAATGTTAGTGTCATTGTAACATTTGGGGATTAAGTGGGATCTTATCCAACCGGCCTCGAAGGGGTTAAGTCCGCCACATTAGGATTCTTTTGGGTTACAGATGCATGGTTTCCATTTTCTCCGCAAGTTCTTGAGGTAAAGCAAATAAATCGTCATCGTCATCAACATTATCATCATCATCGGATTGAGCTAAGAGGTATTTTACATAGAGGCTGTAACACTCATTATAGAGAGCCGACACAACAGCACGAGCAGCACTTGCCTTGGCTAGTTTTTTCTTTTCCCCTGTGCCTTCATACGTTTTACAATTCACTTCAACAGACATTCTAAAACGTTGGCTCGGATTTTCAGAATTTTCCTCCACGAGATTGTAAGCCAAACCAGGATATAATTCATTGAGAAGCAAAAGTGGAGATTTTTGATGAGCTTCATTTATAATTTTCAGGGGATCTGCTTTTACGGTCATCACACCTGAAGTAATAAGTATTTCTTCTTTAAATCCATTTCTTTGATCAATCACATTCATAACCTCAGGGATGTCAAATGTGGTTAATGCAGCTTGAGCAGCAGCAAGTTTTGCCTTTTTTTTCGAACAACCTTGTCCAATGAAATCTCGGCCATTCACATTCACAAACACTTCAAACTGAGGATTATGCGGGGATCCTTTCTGGGATTCTAAGACGTATTTCAGCCCTGGTTTCAGTTCATTTAACGCCTGCAGAGCATTTTTTTTTTTGAAACCGGGTGCCTTTTTCTTTATTGCTTGTGGTGATTGTCCATCTCGCGCCTTACGTTTTCCTGATCTGGGAATACTTGTTTTATCAACAACAACATCTTCAAAAGACGTTTTTCCTATGTCCGAAACTTTATCACCTGTATCGATTTTTACAAGTTCAGCATTGGTCGGATTTTCTTCATTCATTGTTGAAAAAAAATGTGCTAGAAGAAGAAGAAAAAAATTATGATATAAAAATAAGTGCACACAATAAAGAAATTCTCGAAAAAAATATTGTATAATTGAAGAGCTAAGTGGAAGAACATGTTAAGTAACAAAAATTACATTTGAAGAAATTTGATGTGAAAGTTTTTGTTGTCAATTTTAATGATTCATTTTCTGTTTGATACCATGCGTTTAAAATATTAACAGGTGTGGTACTGAACTCTATCAAAGAAACTTATTCCTATTTATTTTTTAAATATTAATATTATTTGCATTATTAAATATTAAAATATTAATGAATAATGTCTTAAATCTTCAAGGCTAAATATAACTTTGGTATTTTAGCTTTATCATGTGATAGAATACCTGATAACACCATCGTCCAAAAGGTAAAATAATTTGTAAGAAAATGTAGCATAATATGTTCTTCCCCTCAGCTCTTCAATTACTAAAATGCATCGAATTAGAACTTCAATTTGATCAAATTTATCTGTGAAAAAAATATTCAAATTAGGGATGCACCGAATAATGATTCTGGCCGAATATCGAATATTCGGCCTACAGGCGAACCGAATACCGAATATTCGGCTAGCCGAATAGTAACTGTTAGGCTGAATAGTAACCGTTAGGCCGAATAGCAACTATTCGGCCGAATATCGAATATTCGGCCTACAGGCGAACCGAATACCGAATATTCGGCTAGCCGAATAGTAACTGTTAGGCTGAATAGTAACCGTTAGGCCGAATAGCAACTATTCGGCCGAATACCGAATATTCGGCTTGTCGAATACTTTTATATTTCAAAGTTTAAAGGCATTAAAATGTTAAATTTTAAAACAATTTTACATAATATTTAAAACAGAAACTTTCATTTTGATAAACAAGAGCTTTTTTCAAATAAACTTTATGCTGAAAAAAATCTGCTTTGAATTATTTAAGAAGAGGATAGTTATAAAACTTTTTTAATTAATGAAATTTTAAATTTCATGGCTTCTGTGAATTAAAACAAATGAATAAAATTTTCTTAAATTCTAAAAGAAACATTTTAAAATCAAAGAGAAATTATGAAAAAATTGGAAGAGAAATTGTACAGAATCCTATATTATTTGTTAGTCAGGAAGAGACTAAAGTAAAAGTAAATAAATAATACAATCTATTCAAATTTTATAGGGTGGCAACTCAGCAAAAATAACAGTTCTACCCTTTTGATTAAGAAAGGAAGTTTTTAAATGCATCCTAAATCGTTGTATGGAGTGGGCGATCATTTTGAGAGATTGTAAACGTTACTCTTAGCAAGAAACAGGTTATTTACTGGACAATGTACAGGAACTTGCATTTCTACATAATTCTATGAAAATCCTCGTGACTGGATAATTTTCTTAAATATTACTTAACAAAAAGCAAATAAATAATGTAAAATCATTCTCTTTTATTTACGATTCTGTTTTTAATTATTCTGAATATTTTTATAAGTTGACTGTTAAACGTAGAAGTTGTGTAAGGTTTTTAAAAATATGTTTTAAAAGCTTTTTTAAGTATTCGGTTTGGCCGAATATTTCGATATTCGGCAGACCGAATAGCAAAGCCGAATATTTGGCACCCCCATATTTATTGTAAAAATTGAAACATAAATTAAACGGAATCGTGTTTAAAATAACAGTTCTTAAAAGTTAGATTTTCTGAATTTTGGAGAAAATCTTATATGCTTAAAAATATAATCTGACATTATTAAGTTGCAGATTGCAAAATGCTAAATATTTTGTAAATAGAGATGAAAAATTCCTGGTGAGCCTTTTGATCTAAAGATTTATTTAGTATAATACAAAACTAGATAGTACCCGTCAAGATTTGACGGTAAATACACTGGTGAAAACAATTAAAGAGACAAACGGTTTTTTTGCAATTAAAAAAAAAAAACTAACAAAGCAAATAAAACCAAACTTGGCCAAAATATCATCCAATATAAGACTAATATATGGAAAAACAAAAATGGGCAAATTTGCACACTAAATAAGGAAACTGGTCACGTGTCCAGCACAGCAGCTGACCGACACCCTGTCAGTCAGATAAAAACATGTCTAATAGCGTGTAGTATGATCGCCTGTAACAGCTACACAACTCTCGCATCGGCGTTTTATACTATTTACCAGGGTCCTTATCAATCTCTGTAGCAACTGCACCCACTCTTGCACCAAGGCACCCTTGAGCTCATCGATGGTCGTTGGAGCTGTCTTGGAGCTGCAATTGATCGTCCAAAGGCATCCCATACATGTTCGATGGGATTAAGGTCAGGGGACATCGCAGGTCACTCCATTCGTTGAACATCCTCTGATTAGAGATATTCGTTCACCAACTGAGCCCTACGTGGACGGGCGTTATCGTCCATAAATACAAAATTCTGTCCATATGCTTGGCGGAAAAGTCTCACATAGGATGCAAGAATCTCGTCCCTGTACCGCTGACCTGTCAGTGTACCTCTATCAAACACATGAAGGTCGGTACGCCCGTCTGCTATGACGCCTACCCAGATCATCAGGCCACCTCTTCCATAGTGATCCTTTTCGACATTGTTAGAGGGCCGATATCGACTCCCGGGTTCTATCCAGATGTGAACACGTCTCGAGTCGCTGTCCAGACTGAATCGCGACTCATCACTGAAGAGAACCAGCCCGAACTGTCCTCTGCCCAAGACAGGTATTCTCGCAACATGTTAGACGGGTTCTTTTGTGGTTCACAGTCAAAGGGATGCAGACTACAGGGCACCTGGCATACAGGCCACCTGCATTAAGTCTCTGGGTAACTGTTATCCATGAAATGGATGTTCCTGTTGCATTATACAGGTGACGAGACAATTGTGTCGCTGTCGCGGACCTACACCTTTTGGCTAGAAGTCTGAAATAACGATCTTCGGTTGGCGTTATTGCCCTTTTGTGGCCTTGACCAGGTTGGCGGACCACTGTTCCTGTCTCTCTGAACTGTTTCTACGGAGTGGAAACCACATTTCTCAGAACACCGAGGTCCTTACAACAGGTAGCCTGTGATTGGCCGGCCTCGGGTCTTCCAACAATAAGCCATCTTATGGCATCATCTAGACGATGACGACTAGCCGTACTAACGATGGGTAAACAAAGAAATTCAAAAAACAAGGATTGGGTTATGCTACGATGTTTCAAAACGTCCTTACGCTACAAGCTTCGGCAGCCAAATGAGGTACCTCTGCACAAATGCGATCACAGCGCCACTGCCTTATGACGAGACAGACCACCCCGTGGCAGGTGTGTCCGAGAGGAGCTTAACTATCATCTGATACCTTATTTGCGTATAGGGATAACTTTTTTTTTTTTTTGTTTTTTATAAAAAACCGTTTGTCCCTTTAATTGTTTTCACCAGTCTAACTTGAATGTTCCATTAGAAAAAATCTTGAATTTTTAATTAGTTGCTTTTAAATTATTTATTGAAATCGTGACAAATTTTTATGATTTCTATTTCTTGAAGGCAAGCTAGAGGGTGCCACAGTCTAACCTATTGAATGAAGTGAAAGAACTTTAAGTTTCTAATTTACAGCCAATTATGCTTTCTTTTATCAGAAATTTATCAAAAAATACTGGGCAGAGCATTTATTTTTACTTACTACAGTCTCTCTTTTTTAAATTTTTATAACAATATCTATTATTGTTTTTTTTAACTACACGACTTTTAAAAGCTGGCATTAATTTTATTTATATCAGTCTCATTCTCCAAAAGCCTAATTTTGAAACTTGATGGAACTGACGATTTATAATATATATTTTTTATTAGTTGAATTTTATTATACTTTTTTCTTCATTTTTTAAAATATTAAACCATAGATATCAAGATTTATTTTATAGTTCTTAAAAGAATATTTTCCTTTCTTTCCGTTTTATTTATTTATTTATTTATTACGGAAAAGAATGGCAAACTTTTCTTACTGACTCACACACCTTTATTCTTGATAACGGTCGGAAAACAAAAGTTGTAGATCAGCTCAAATTATTTATAATTACATGCAAAATATTTTAGGTTAAATATTTTAAATATAAAATTATTATTTTTTAAAAATATTTTTGAGTGTTAAATTTATTTAATGATAAACCATTAAAATAATAATAATAATAAAATCACATAACTTCTCCTCTTAATAAAATATGACATTATCGAAATGAATTATTGCCAAAAATGGTACAAAAATCATTTTGCCGGGCGTTCGGTTCGAACCTGCGTCGTCGACAAAAGTTCAGAGCTTTAAACTGGTGCTTCAGACAACTCTGCTAACCAGACCTGCTCTTTATTTCCCCTAAATGGAAGATCTAGTAAATTTAACTTCACGCATGTGCGAATGCGTGATTTATTTTGACTGAACTTACAGAATCAGGGTACAGAAATCATTTTGCCGGGCGTTGGGTTCAAACCTGCGTCATCGACAAAAGTTCAGAGCTTTAAACTGGTGCTTTAGACAACTCTGCTAACCAGACCTGCTCTTTATTTCCCCTAAATGGAAGATCTAGTAAATTTAACTTCACGCATGCGCAAATGCGTGATTTATTTTGACTGAACTTACAGAATCAGGTTTACGTTTTAATATATATGATAAATAACATATGACTTATAAAAAAGACGTATCAACAAATTTTATAGCAAACACCAAATTAAGAGAAAGAACTTGAGTACCAGATTAGTTTTTGTGAAAATTTCTTACTCCATATCTTCACACAAAAATGGTTTCCCACTAGTATGAGTATTTATAGTGCACTTCCGAGAGAAACCTTTTTTAATGTCTAATAAACAAAAGGTTTTTAACCAGTATGAATTAATAGATGCCTGGTTAAATGACTATTTTGAGAGAATTTCTTGTTGCATATCTCACACACAAAAGGTTTCTCCCCAGTATGAGTTAACTGATGCTTGCTTAAAGAAATCTTCTGAGAGAATTTCTTGCTGCATATTTCACAAATAAAAGGTTTCTCACCAGTATGAATTAACATATGCTGGTTTAAACCACCTCTAAGAGAAAATTTCTTGTTGCATGTCTCACACTCAAAAGGTTTCTCACCAGTATGGGTTAACAGATGCTTCTTTAAATTAGTACTCACAGAAAATTTTTTGTTGCATGTCTTACACATAAAAGGTTTCTCACCAGTATGAATTAAGAAATGTTTCTTTAAATCACTCTTCTCAAAGAATTTCTTGTTGCATATATTACACATAAAAGGTTTCTCACCAGCATGGATTAATAGATGCTTCTTTAAACCACTGTTTCGAGAGAATTTCTTGCTGCATATCTCACATACATAAGGTTTCTCACCAGTATGAATTAACAGATGCTCCGTTAAAACATGCTTTCGAGAGAATTTTTGGTGACATATCTCACATACAAAAGGTTTTTCACCAGTATGAACTAACAGATGTTCACTTAAAACAGACTTCCGAGAGAATTTTTTGTTGCATATCTCGCACACAAAAGGTTTCTTACTAGTATGGATTAACAGATGCCTGTTTAATTCATCCTTTTGAGAGAAATTCTTGTTGCATATCTCACAAACAAAAGATTCCTCACGAGCATAACAGCAAAGATGGGCATTTAAATTAAACTTTTGAGAAAATCCTTTGCCGCATACCTTACAAACAAACAATTTTCCTTGCTGTGAGTAAGAAGTTGCTTCTTCAAAAGGCTCTTGTAAAGTAATGTTATGCTGCATACTTCCCAATTTAAAGACTGCTTTGAGTGATAAAATGTGTATCTATATTTAGGACTTTATGCATCTGGAATAGATTGAATTATGTTAATTTAAGACTTTTATGTTTAATTAAAAAAATATTTGAGAAAAAATAAACTTATTATGAAGTATTAAAATCATTGTGAGAAAACTGAATTCAAATAAAATATCTACTACAGTATTAAAGAGTACAGTATACTCCTGATTAAATGACACTCGGCAAATCAACGGTGTGCCAGAAATTTATCACAATTATTTCTAAGTGTACAAAGATTATACAATAAAATCTCCGTTAACTGTTTAAACGCCACACTATAAATGGATCTTCCTATTAATATAAAATTTTAGAACTGTGCTTCTTTAGAGCACCCTTATCTAATAAAATAATAAAATTTCGGAAAATTTTTTTCCTATTTGTTTGCTATGTTCCATTATTGGAACATTGGCGCTACGTAAGTTATATTTTTATACTACATTTTCAACAGAAAGAAATATTCAATACAGAGAATATTTTGTGATATTTACTGAGTATATATATGTATACATTATTACAAAATTAATATTAAAATATAATAAAATACCTGATTTTGGAAAATCTAAACAAAATTCTTCAATTATATTCATTTCTAGTGTCCATGATATGTTAGGAAACAAGTTTGGTGAATGTGTTTATCGCACTGAAAACATTTTTTTGTAGTTTTTTTTTATAAACTACGCAACCTCCTTGATGTAGGTACAATATAATGTCCATTAGATATTCTTACTTCTTTTTTCACATGACTACGGGGTCCATGATGAATAACGAGATTTTCTTTTCTCCACAGAAGAAAAGTTGTAATTTGCCTACGGAATTCCAAATGCGATATTTTGATGTCATTCACTTCAGAGTGTATAATCCAACTTTAAACAACTGCCATATTTAAAGCATTTATGAAAAGATTCCACCACCATTTCTTACTCTTCATTTTTGGCCTATAACTGTCTAAAAGTTTATCCAAAACATCAACGCCTCCCATGTCTTCATTATATTTCTTGATAATGTGAGGTTGAGTATTTATTTGCATCTGAATATCTCTTAACTGGTCCAACGGGTTCATGTGTGTAGCAGTTAGATGCTACTGAGACCACCGCATTATCGTTGTAACTGCAGATATATACCGCTCCATCGGAATGAAAATCATAATTTCCCCAGTCTTATTTAGCGAGTTCTTTTTTAGATTTCAATGGATAAGGGGCAGTGCAATTTTCACGAATTGTGCCTGTCGCTCGTATTCCTCGTTTTGCAAGCTCCGAAATTAAATCATAGGAAGTGAAAAAGTTATCAAAGTATATTTCATACTTTGAATTTTCTTGTAAGTTAGATAATAATTCATTCACAACTCTTGAACCTAACTGCACAACAGACGAAGATCACTTTCTTCTACTGTATATCTCCATAGCGTATGGATATACATTTAATGAACACATCATTAATATTTTAAATCCAAACTTAACAGTTTTCCTCTGATATACATTTTGCATGTATGCTGGCCATCAGTGCTCAACTTCTCGTGCAAGATTCCAAACTATTACAGATTTTTAGACAACTCTTCATATGTCGGTGCTATTTTACCAAATTTATGATCTTTTTTCAATTGATTACTGTCCATCAAGTGAAAATACTTCTTCAACTTTCTAAAACGATTGCAGGTCATAACAGTTGGAAGAACAGGAACAAACGTATCTTCAGCTGTACTCCAATACATATTTTCAGCAGGAACAGAATGGTAGTTTCTTAAACAAAGTAGACCAAAAAACTGCAAAATGTCTTCCTTTACTACTTCAATATCTTCTCCTTTTTGCAAAGCGTACAGTTTAGTCATTTTAGCGAGGAGTTCAATATAGTCATGAGGCAAAATTAAAAAAAATAAGTCAATAGGCAATAGATTTACTAAGTTAAGAAACATCTGCAAAATTGTTTCAATTCTGTTTGATATAATAGGTTTTTAAAATCACATTTTCTCTTCCATGCAATTTTCTTTATAGGAGGTTTTTTTACTTTATGTGCTTTTTCAGAAGTCGGAATAAAATCTGTAGATTCCAACTTATGTTAACTTCCCGGAAATAAAATTTTTATATTTGAAAATCCTGCCTTCAGAAAAGCATTTGTAATGCATTTTTCATTTACACTATCCCACGCCGATGAGATCAAATGAAGAGCATCCAGCACATTTATGTTTGTTTTCCAAGCACCATGAAAGTCACCAGAATCAAGTGAAAAAAAGCCTTTTCTTACCAGTTGCTTAAGGATCTGATTATTCACAAGTCACAAGGCTGAAGTAAACTGGTACAGTTGGGTGGAAAAAATTCAATAGGTACATTCTTAAAGTTCAGATTAGCATGAAAAGTGCATTAGTCAACAAATAAAATTATTTTTCGCTTTTCTAAGTGCTTTTTATATCCAATTTTTTTACAAAATCTGCAAAAAGATTTAGGGTCATTCAAGCAGTCTGGTTGGCAAACTTTTAATGTTTTTGAAGCATCGGGGCTTCTTGGATTTACCAATGGCAAAGTGTGTTGGCTTCTCAATTCCGTCTGCATTCGTACATAACAAAACTGTTAATCGCACTTTTCATAGCTTCCCACCATGACACTTTTCTCCTTTTATGGTGTATGTTCTATCAGGGAAGAGATTAAAAAACAATCCGGTCTCATCTGCGTTAAAAATGTTTTTTTTTCTGAGTAATTACTTACAAGAGAAGACAATGTTTTTTGTATCCACTCCACAAGGACCGCAGTATTTACTCCATCTGACTCACCACAAATAAATTTGTAAGACGTAAGACAAATTATGCCTCTTCTTGAATTGGTCGATCCAACTGTTGGATGCCGTAAAATTCTGCATTTCAAGTCGAGAAGAAATTTCAAGCGCCTTTTCTTTCAAAATTGAGCCATTGATTGGAATCTTGGCTGCACGGGCTTATTTAAACCACTCGTACAAAATCTTTCCCAAGGTCCTCAAAAAGAGAGGTTTTCAATGTTTTTCTTTTCTTCGACAAATTTTCCAGTTTTTCAAATTTTAATTCCACAGAGATCTCTTGTTTTAGGATGGTTTGTAAAGTGGAATAAGCGATACTGAACGATTTTGCGAGATCAACTTTAGTTCCTTTGAAAACTTTGGATTTTTCGATAATTTCTGCCCTTTCGGCTACAGAGAAACATTTTCTTTTAGGCATCCTACTTTGACAGGCAATCACTAAGAGATATCAAAAGAAAGTGACTCCACTGGGAGTTGAAATGAATGAACAACAAATAAAGAATCATCTCCGATATCACATGATGCAGGTGTGGTCAAGTGCTGGTGGATGAATAATATTTCAAATGAAAATCAAATTTCAAAGTAATTGCTTAATAGGCGCAAAGGCCAACATAGTGAAAAAGATTCCAAGCCGGGACTCGAACCCGGCCATCAGTATAGCGCACTGACGTTCTACCGACTAAACCACATGGAACGATAACCAGCAAGGAAAATTTCTCACTATTATATGTTGGCAAGGCTACAAACGCAGCACAAGATGGAATATTTACCGTGAGCCACCAACCTGGGGCAAACACGGAATATAATTAAATCCAGCATCGATAGAAACTATATTAATACATGGAAATTATTCCAGAGGGAAACATTTGCCTTGGATACAATATTTCAAATGAAAATCAAATTTCAAAGTAATTGCTTAATAGGCGCAAAGGCCAACATAGTGAAAAAGATTCCAAGCCGGGACTCAAACCCGGGCCATCAGTATAGCGCACTGACGTTCTACCGACTAAACCACATGGAACGATAACCAGCAAGGAAAATTTCTCACTATTATATGTTGGCAAGGCTACAAACGCAGCACAAGATGGAATATTTACCGTGAGCCACCAACCTGGGGCAAACACGGAATATAATTAAATCCAGCATCGATAGAAACTATATTAATACATGGAAATTATTCCAGAGGGAAACATTCGCCTTGGATACAATATTTCAAATGAAAATCAAATTTCAAAGTAATTGCTTAATAGGCGCAAAGGCCGAATGATAGTTCTATTGAAAGTTGGATTGTTCCAGTGTTGAAAGGATTGTTCCAGTGTTGAAAGGATTGTTCCAGTGTTGAAAGATTTGTTCCAGTGAACTATTATTCAAAGGATGAATAATAGTTCATCGTTACTTTCTCACGAGAGTATTAACGGGGAAGGGAAGAACTGGTTTTGGTAACAAACAGACAGTTGACCACGTGGAAAGAACTTTTGTTCCTTTCAAACTTTTTCCATGAGTGAAAGAAAATAAAATTTCATTTGCCTAAAATGACGTACCAAGCAAGATATGTTAAGAGTAAATGACTAAAATTACGGTATTTTTAACATTATCAGAATAT
The DNA here is from genome assembly GCA_963932465.1 of Maratus speciosus. Classification (NCBI taxonomy): domain Eukaryota; kingdom Metazoa; phylum Arthropoda; class Arachnida; order Araneae; family Salticidae; genus Maratus; species Maratus speciosus. The sequence continues at coordinate 636,389,591 of OZ010786.1, forward strand.
GAGTTTTTCGGGACGGATGAAAAATAACTTATGAAGCAGGATAACGTACGAAATGGGTTATGTAAAATTGGGGTTCCACTGTATTATCGATTTTGCAAACTACATCTATCATTCCAGTCACGTCAACTGATATAATGAGCTCAAAGTCATTTTCCACAATAACCTCTTCATCTGTCATATCACCTGGTTCATCTGGAGGTAATTGGCATATATCAACATAGGATAAATCAGAATTCGAAAGAGTTTCTAAATACAATACTACTTCTTCTACAGTTAAAAATTATTTTGACATGCTTTATAATCACAATCGAAAAAAACATATTCTAGTAAAAATATATATTCTGCTAAATATTATACGTATTCTACTAAAAAAATCTATTCTACTTTAGTTTTTAATAATGTTACAAATTATTCCAACTGCAACAAAACACGAAAGTTCCATTCAAATAAAGGAAAAAAAAAAAACATTTTTATACTCTTTCTGTTTGCTCTCCTCCCTTCAGTTTACACTTTACTTACCTAATAAAATAAGCTCTTCTGGGTAAATTGCTTTGACACGGTCTGATCTTTGAACTTGACGATACCAACGTTGAATCAGTCAACGGATTACGTAATGAGATTTGAATTACTTATTTATATGATTATTAATTTTGAAAACTCTATCGCTAAAGCCCCAATGTTCCAAAATCAGAACATGAGTTTTTCAAACTGCATCAAACATTTATATTTCATTTTAGTAAGTTTTTAGTAGCGTTTTTTTACAAGTAGCAGTTCTCTTTTATGACTATAAAAAATAATTTAAAATTTTTTTGCATAATAAATATGTTGGGGAATTTTATTTGAAAGAGTGAAAAATATCTCAGAAACAGGAATTTTCTAAAAATCATAAAAATAACAAATAAAATTTAATTTTTAATATTTAATCGAAAAAAAAAATCAAAATCTTAGTTATCATTATAAAAGAAAACCCCGTAATAATTCGAAAATTATCATTTGTAACAATTAGTTAAAACATCTGCTCCAACTCTGGAACATTGACGTTTAAATAGTGAATCTGGCATTCAAGTAACCGGAAAAATTCAGAGAGCTCCTTTATTTTTCTTTTCCCATAAACACTGAAAAATTTTTACTGCTAAGAAATTATTTTTTCCAAACTATTTTTTTTATTATTTTTACTTATTCAAAAATAAGAAATCATTATTTCTAATAAAATGTTTAAGAAAGATCTTTAACACTAAATTGTATTATAAATATTTACTCAAGAACATTTTATAATTGAATGCATTTGGATCATCTAAACTTAACTGGAAATAAAAAAAAAAAAAGACATCCCAGGATAAGTTTCTTTCTCTTTTTTTGTTATTGTTGGATTTTTATCAGTTGAAACTTTTTCTCCCTTGCCGGCTGCTGATGACTGAGATTGTATTAAAGTTTCACGTTGTTGAATTAGCAGGGAAAAATATTTTAACAGAGTAAAACAGCCTAAACGGCAAACAGAAATAATAATATTATTATTAATAATAAAAGAATGAAACGATACTGTTTTCTTTCCCTTGCTTATTATACAAAAAATATTGCTATCTCTGTTGCTAATTATCCAATTGCGTTAACATTTTCAGCGAATTAAAATAATAATAAATTAGGTTGCTTATCAAATTTCTATTAAAATTTATTTTCAGAAAATTATAACCCCCCCCCCCAAAGAAAAAAGCCTACTATCTGAGCCACCCCAAAGAAAGAAAAAATGCTGCGGACTGTGTAGTTTGTTTTTATCATGATCAAAGAAGTCGGACTTATCATTTTGCATCTGATAATGTTTTTAGCTAAGCACAGAGGCGTAGCTACAAATATTTTTTCAGGTGGGGGGGGGGGGAATTAAAAAATTTCCCAACTTGAAACAAATTGCTATATTTTCCAACTGAAATGATATGTGCAATGCGTGTTTATGATAATGATACTTATACGTTGTCATGTTGGTATTTCAGTTGATTTACTATAGATGGCAGCATCAAAGCTTTCTTTCTTCCCACAATTCTTTTCCAGAGAATTCTCTTCTGTTTACTTTTGTGTAGTCATGTGATCTATGTTCTGTAAGTGTTGTGTTTGCTTGTGAAGTACTTATTAAATGTTTAAATGTCTACCAGCGACCTCGTTATTCAAAGTTATGTTAATTATTATTAGTTAATTACTATATATATAATAAACGTAAAAAATCCTTTCCAAAAAAAAATACTGAAACTAAAAACACAAAAATTATAGGCATTGTTTGTTTAATGAAGGTTTAAATACACCTCTTTCATTTAAATAATTAAAATCAAAACTAGATTAATTTCTATTTTCCTATCTTGGAATCATTGAGCATGAAAATAATAAGATACCCAATTGCTAAAGGAATAGTTAAGGAAGCAATTTCAAACAATACAGTAAATGTAAGATTTAAACCTAGGAAAATTTCATATATTTAAGGAAAACCAGCATTAGTTTAAGGTTTGTAAATTTTTTGTCTTCTATTACGTACGAGTCATAATCGCACTTCATATGACAATACCGTCATGTTATTTTGAGAAGGGAAAAAAGATTTGCAGAAGAAATAAAGGGAATAGATAAGAGACATTGTTGATGGATAACAGTAGCAGTGTTGCCAGTGGGCTACTTATTTTTAATTCTGGTTTCTTGATTGGCACCACTTTTTTGAAACGGTAAAATTCCCTTTGTTTTAGCCTTAATTAATATGTCATTAAATAAGGCGCATTTTAACATTTAAAAAAAGTGGTGCCAATCAAGAATCGGATTTTAAACAAAGTAGCTCATCTGGCAACACTGAACAGTAGGGAAATTCAGGTCTGGTAGATGTATGATATTTTTGTAACACAGAGAAACATAATGAGAAATTGAGTCTAACTGCTATTTGTACTTATTTTGATAATTTAACTTGTTTACTGTTACAGAACTCAGAAAGGCAGTTAGCAAAACAATAAAAATTTCATATTTTTTTACTATTATTTAAAAAAAAAGTCTTTCAAAAATGTAGAATTTCCCAACTCTAAGCACAAATTTTCCAAGTTCGCATATATTGGGGGAGAGGCTCCCTCCCATAACCCCCCATCGCGATGCCTCTGGCTATGCAGAAGGGAATCAGTGCGGTGGGGTTGCTGTACCTGCCTGTTCTTGCCCTGCATGGGGCGGGTATAATTGAGGCAACACAGTTGAATCATACAGAACTTAATTTTCAAATCATCCATGTGCTTTTTCCGGATAAGAGGAAAAAAAGGCAACATTAAAAAAAATTTACAGGGTGGAAAGCTGATATTTTAGGAAGATGGCAGGACACATTTTTCACTTAAAAAAAAAGAGTCTTTGAAAACGTCTTTTAGGAACACTAGTTGGTTAGTTGAGTTCATTAGTTTTGTTATAATTCATGTTGAAGTTTGCTGAGCAGCATCTATTATTTATCTTTGCTCTAAATTAAAATCTTTATGAGATGTCAAATTATAAATACGGTAACGTTATAAAAGGTTAATAAATAAATTTAGAAATTACATACTAACACAAAATTTTCTGTAAATATTTCTTTTATTTTTAATTGGACAAAAATAAGTTTATCAAATGCAAATTTAATAATAATAAAAGAATTATTTGATAGGCTTGCCGTGAACAGGAAAATAGGCCAAAAAATAATTTTCCTGTTTCACTATTACATCGATGCACCCCCCTTCTTTTTTCATGACAGATTTTGTAGCACTCAACTATCCGGACTTTTCAAGTATCCGGTAATCATGCTTCCTCAGCATGCTGGTTAGTTGAGCTTTCACTGCACTACAATTAAAATTACTATAAGTAGAACAAATAGCTACTATAATTAGGGATGCTCCGAACATTCAGTATTAGGCCATACTACCGAATATTAGGCTATACCGTTAGGCCGAATATCAAACTAATCGAGGTGCCGAATATTCGGCTTGGCTGAATATCGAAATATTGGGCCAGACCGAATATTTAAAAGACCTTTAAAAAAATATTTTTAAAAATCTTAAAACAGCTACTACTTATAACTGTCAATTAATGAAGATATTTAGAATAATTAGAAATAGAATTATATTTAAATAAAAGATAATGCTTTTACGTTTTTTATTTGCTATTTGAAAAATACCACGTAAGAAAATGAACCAATAATGACGATTTGAGTCCCTTCCTGACAAATAAACAGTGTATAACTGTAAAATTTTTCTTCCAATTCCTTCAAAATTTCACTTTGATTTTAAAATATTTCTTTTAAAATATAAGAAAATTTTATTCATTTGTATTAATTCAGAGAGGAATCTATGAAATTTAAAATTTTATCAATTAAAGAAGCTTTAAAACTATCCTCTTAACAATTAAAAGCATAGATTTTTTTATTGTACATTTTACTTGTAAAAAGATCTTGTTTATCAATATGGAAGTATGTGTGTTAAGTATTATGTAAAATTGTTTTAAAATTCAACTTTGTAGTACTTTCAAACTCTGAAATTTAATATTCAACAAGCCGAATATTCGGTATTCGGTTTACCTGTTGGCCGAATATTTGGTATCCGGCCAAAATCACTATTTGGTGCATCCCTAACTATAATAAATTAAAATTAATCACTTTTAATACTGAAAATATTATACAAAAGCAAATTTAAATAGTAAATTCTATAGCTACACATCTCCTACAGACTTAAGCATTTTAGATGCAATGAGAAGAAAAAAAATATATTTTTGACAAAAGGAATTTTAATGTATACATGTATTTAGTCATAATTCCTCTAGATTTCTGGAATATTTCGATCTAATAGTTATTGCATAATTTTTATAACATATTTTTATTCACATAATTCTGCATTATTTAATATAATTTACATTATATGGAAATAACAGTATTTTAATCATTCATTAACATTTTTACAATGGTTGAAGCTTTGTACAATTGATTATATATAAAACAAAATCCATTTTCAGCCAGAATTTTAGAATACAGCCACAAACATCCAATAATATAAACTGTTTTGTCCAAGCAAATTGTATGATGAAATTTGTGAAGAGTGCCATTAATAGTTTATCTTATAGCAGAGTGTCAGATAATCAGGAGTACACTGTATATTTCCAAAAATTATAGAAAGAAAAATCATACGAGCAGGAATACAGTACAGGACCTATTATCCGGAATCCTTCGGATCAAAGGTTTTCTGGATTTTGGATCCTCCCGGAATTTGGAATCCTGTCCCCACCCCTTCCCTACCAAATATGGAATTTTTCAAAAATATAAAAATAACAAAATTAAAAAAATCCCAAGTAAAATAGGAATAAAACTTACTTTTTTGGATTAAAAAAAACTATTTAAACAAAAGCTATTCAATGGTATCAATTAATAAAGAAAAAAATAAAATTCGTAACTAATTGGATACAATTTTCTATGATGATTTTTAACTGTTTTCTCGAATTTCACAGTGAAAAATCTGGAAGCCATGAGCAGATCGTTCTGGAATGCGTGAGAAGAAAGGGAGGGCACAAGCAAATAAATAGAACTGTTCTATTAATATGTGTATTCAAATAACACAATGGCATATCAATAATATTTTTTCAAAGTGAGGGGGAGGGGCTGAAATATCTGATAGTTCTTTTTTTGAAGGAATCGTAATATAAATTAATTTTATACTAAAATTTGACAGAAAAAATGATTTTTTTTTCTAATTTCAAGGATAAGGGAGGGGGGTGTTTCATGTTCCCCTGCCACTGAAGTAACATATTTTAGTGGTTACACACTGAAACAACAGACTGAAAAAGAAATTAGAAATCTGTAAAATTTTCGAAAAATTCAGAAATCACAAAATATTAGTAAACATTTCCAAATTGAAAACAATTCCGATTAATTTTTTTTTTCTGGATTTTGGATAACAGGTTTTATACTGCATTGTATTTAAAAACAGGTCAATGAATACAACTTTAATTATGTTTAATAAAAAGTAAAATAGTAGTGTTGAAGTTATAATGCATCATCTACAAGAAGCATAAAAATGTGTATTTAAGAGTAAGATGGTAGAATTCACCATGAAAGTGTGAAAATAAATTTAAAATAACTGACATATTATAAATATCTTGAAGATATACGACAGGGTGGTAACAAATACAATAAACTCTGTCTAAGGCGGAATCGATTGGGACAAGACAATTTTCCACAGTAGACAATATTCCACCTTAGACAAATGCTACTCTATGTCTATGGATTCACAGGGACTTGAAAATCTTTCCGAGTTAGACAGATTTCCGTCTTACACAGAGTCCGCCTTAAACAGACTTTACTATATGTTAATTTAAAGTTCCCTGATATTTTCCAATCAGAATTAAAATAATGAAATTTTTATATAGTACAGTAGACTCCCTCAAATCCACACAGCTTGGGGCCAGACTTTAGAATTTTGCTGATTTCTGGTCATTGCTTTGTTTACATTTTCTAAGCAGTAATTTGAATGGAATAATGTAATCCAAACTATAACAAATGCTTTCAATAATAGTAAAATATTAAAATAATTAAGTAAAGTAATAAACTAAAATGATAAAAAGTCAGATAATTTTAAAAATAATTAAATTATTAAAACTAAAGGTCAAGTAAATAATTAATAATGTATAATTAAATATACATAATAAAGATAAGATACATTTATCTTGAATTATTCAATGAAACTTGCCTCATAAAGGTACACTATTAATTCACATCAAAATCATAAAGTAAGGAAGTTTTATTTTATGTTTAGCCAGTCTTAATAACCAAAAAAGCTTAATTAATACATAAATATATTTGGTAAAAAGATTGTGATTACCAGTGATATCAGTAATATCTTGATTTTTTTTTCAGAAATAAATTTATATTTCCTTCATGAAAAACCATGAGTTCAGTCATATTATCGAGAATTACATATTAAAATACATATGGGATGATATAAAACAAAAAAATTCTGTAATTTTATTCCTACATCTGAATTGAAAGTTTCATTGGTTACGTCTGCGATGTTGTGTAGATTTTAGGGTTGCGGATTTGAGGGAGTCTACTGTACTTCCTTTTGAAACACTACCTTGATACACAGTCATATAAAAAAAAAAAAAAAAAGAGCATATAAGTGCCACCTATTTACACTAAAATCTAATCAGCAACAACTTATGTCAATATCCAATTGAATATGAAATTTGATGAAAATCTGTGCAATAGTTCTTGAGATAGAATTATTTCGAAAATCGTGAGAAATGTAGCATAGCAACACCATCTGTTGGACAATTTAAACCAAAAACTAATCAGCACCAATTCATATTGAGAACTAACTGAATCTAAAGTTTTATTAAAGTCTGTGCATTAGTTCTTGAGGAAGCACAGCTACAAAATTTTTGTCACATACAGACATTTACTAAAAATAGTCAAATCGTCTTCAGGACCTTCTAAAACACAAATCCATCGAAAACCGGAAATCGATATTTTTCATGAATTCAATACTCTCTTCTATCTTGTAAAGGTAGAAGAAAGTAATAGATAAATAGTTAGGCATAAAATCCTGATTTTTAAAACGAAATATCAATATTTTAGCAAGAAAATTACACAAAGCTGTTGGAAACATTATAACTTATAAATCTGGTTCAGAAATTATAAATATAGGATGAAAATAATCAGTTTGAATGACAAAAAATTCCCATACATTCCATTAATCTAAAAAAAAATAATAAATAAATAAGTAAAAAATAGCAGAAAAAAAAACTGCTTTTTACAACTAAATAGCAATATCTTCTAATCGCAATATCAACTAAATAGCAATAGCACGAAAATTACACAGAGGTTTTGGAGAAGAAATGTGTTTTTTAAAACATTGAATTTACCCACCCTCCCATTGCAGTTATTTTGCACCCTTTTACTGCTAAATATCAGTAGTTTCACTTTATCGATCTTTCACACAGTCAGGTGACATATTTTATATAACATATAAAAATCTTTCGGATGTTGAACAGTTATAGATTGTGAAATTTATTATAGTTTTGTGGAAAAAAAAAAAATTGTAACGAAAGGTGAAATCTTGTAACTAAAATTCAAACCAAGCATTTATTTAAAAACAACTTTTTAAAGTCCTTTTGCTAAAGTCAATATTTTTTCATGAAATTTTTACATGGGCTTTTGTAAAACTTTTATATTTATCACTGATAAAAATTTCAAAGAATTCAGACAACAAGAAGTATTTCTTTTTTTTAGTATGAGATGACACAAAGTGGAAAAAAAAAATGTCTTCTTATGAGTGCTTTTACCACTAAAAATCCTTTTTTTTTTATAATTTTTTCATTTAAGAACAGAATTTCAGGCAAAATCAAGTAAAGATATAAATTCATACAAATTTGAGGTTCATTTAAGGTTATCACGGGCCTGGGCAACGCCAGGCGGGTCAGCTAGTTAGTACTAAAATTTTTCTGATAAACAGAATTTTGTGTAAAATAACATCGCTCCCAGCATACAGTAATAATTTTTTTTAAATGAATATAATAAATAATGTCTTTGCAATGTAAACAGGACTATACGGAAAATGCACAAACTATTTCATTTGGGAAACTTGAGTAAAGTAACCCAATTCTTCAATGATTTTTTAAATTTAAATTCATTAATTTTCTTATTTTAAAATTTTAATTTGGCAATATTCTTCCATTTGTATAATTTGGCGAATAGTTTGGTGATTTGTATAACTTGGCAAAATTGGTCGACGGGATAATAAAGTAGTACCAAAAATACTTTACTGGAATAATTACAACTATGAAACGCAAGAGAATGGGTGGTGTGTCCATTTTAAAATTTACCCTATAGTCTCTGCTATATTCTAAACTTTAAAGACCTCTTAAAGTATAAAATTCGATCCCGATCGGTTAATGTTATATTTGATAAAGAACACAGATACATATATACAAACAAAGGAAAGCACTTTACAGATAATGTTTTTTAAAAGTTAGTCGGCAAAATTGTTATATATGCTCCCCCCCCCCCCCCCCTCTCTCCAATGAATTCTGCTTAAATACAAGAGTTAATGGAGCCTCTCATAATAATAACTACTAAATTTTACACTTTTATCCTACCACTGTTTTGGGAAACAAAAAAAAAATATATTATTTAATCTAAATTTTAGGCTACTAGACAAGAAAAGTTTTCTACTCAAAGATAGCAATAAGAAAACATCATAAGTTGGCAGTGATTTAAATGCATTAAGTATAAACATACAGTAAAAATATATATATACAGTCGAACCTCGTTAAGACGAAAATGCTTAACACGAAATTTCGCTTAAGACAAAGGGAAATAGTTTCCCCATCACAACAAAATGAAAAACAATAATAATTGCATCGTTTAATACGAACATGAAGACAAACTTCTCCCGTTTAAGACGAAGTTAATATTGTGCCTAATAAAAAAATTCCTTATTGCAACTTTGCGGCGACCTTCCACCTTGCAACGAATTTTCGCTCTTCTGGGGCTGGACGAGGGAGGATATGCATTTGTTCTTTTAACTAATGTGGGTATAATGGTGACCGCGGGCCAAGAGAAAAAACTGCATTCTTTCTCTGCTGATGTTGAAATTCTTTGGTGAGCGATTCATTTCGTTGCTGCTATGTGTGGTGATCAGTTGATATGAATAAAGTTCTTTGCTAGAAAAATTTTATTGATTGAATTCTAATTTTATAGGAGCTCTAGTTGTGAAAAAAAGTGGTAAAAAGGCTTTTAGTTTGGAAACTAAGCAGAAGATTTTATGTGATGTTAGTGATAGCATTTTTTAAAAATCAAAAATTGCAGCAAAGTACGGAATACCAGCTCATACTCTTTCGAGAGTTATTAAAAATCGAAAACAATTTGAAACGCCTTTGCCATCAATCAGTTCGAGTCTGCAAGCAAACGAATGAGAAATGCTAAGAATGAAAAAAATTGAAGTTGCTTTATTAAGATGGATAAGAGAAGCTAGGAACCAGAATATCATTTTAACTGGTGCTGTTTTACAAGAAAAAGCAAAATTTTTTTGCAGAAGCTCTTGGTGTCTATGATTTTACGTACTTAAGTGGATGGCTGTCAATGTTTAAACGGTAATCTCTCCAAAAGGATAGAATCTGCAGAGAGTCTGCAGTTAATCAGGATAGTGCAGATTTGTTTTTCTCTAAAGAATGGCTCGGCTATTAAAAGAGATTATGCACCTCGTGATATATTCAATGTGGATGAAACTGCGCTTTCTTATAAAGCACAACCTTCATCTGCATTAACTTTTAAAGCAGAGCAGTGCTCCGGTGTAAAATGTAATAAAGTAAGAGTCAATATTGCTGGTCGCCTGCAATATTTATGGTAGTGAAAAATTACCTATGTTATTGGAAAATTTGCAAAACCGCATTGCTTTAAGCATGTAAAAGACAGTACCTGTTCAATACGCATTTGCTAAAAATGCTTGAATTAATAAGGAACTATTTTCAAAATGGTTATTAGAATTAGACTCAAGACTTACCAATCAAAAGAGAAAGATACTCATTTTGTTGGACAATTGTACAGCCCACAAAGATGTAAAAGGGCTAAAATAAAAAAATTGCGTTTCTTTGCCTCCAAATACTACAGCAAAGCTTCAGCCACGCAATCAAGGTATTATTCAGTGTTTAACACGTTCACGCTGGCGCGATGGGTCACACTCAACTGTCTTAGAGCTGCCTAGTCTCCGGCGATTTAGATACCAGTATTTTAATACAGAAAATGTTGTTTTATTTAATTAGAACAATTGGGCGATTTAAAGGAACAACATTTTCTCTAAAATAACAGTGGTAAGCAAAAAGCCGGAGATTTGTCAACTCTGAGACAGTCAAGTGTGACCCACCGCGCCGGCGTGAACGCGTTAAAAATCATTACAGGAAAGAAGTAATAAAAGAACTTATTGAGTGCTTTGACAAACAGCCATTTCTCTATCGATCTCTTAGAAGCTTCCAGAAGTCTGTTACTTCCACTGTTATAAAAAACAATTTTTGGGCATGGTAGTTTTCAAAAGGAAGATGTTGCAGAAACAGATGCACGAGAAATGGACAATATGATAGAAGAAGCTGAAAATTGAGGAATAATGTCTCCCCTGTCATTTGGGTATTACGTTTGAATTGATAAAAATGTTATGGCTCGCGATCTATGACAGATAAAGATATTCCGGCCGATTTCACTTAAAAGGAGAAGAAGAGGAAGACCTGAATAAAATAGAGGTTAATGCAGAGATCGAAATCCCTTCTGAGTCCTTCAATGAAGTGACAGAAGCTTTAAAAACTGTTCAGTGGTTTCTGCTTCAACAAGAAAATGCCAATTGTGCAATTTGGACGAAGTGGACGCCTTTATAAAAAAAAAAAATGTAGGATGCAAAAATTAAAAAAAAAAAGTCAATAAAAGATTTTTTAAAGTCTAACTTAAAGAGGTAAATACAGGGTGCAAAGGAAAGTCCATTTAACATGAAAATACTTGTGAACGGAGAAAGCTACAGCTATGCAAGTGAGGTAACGGTATAGTAAAGCAACTATGCCCGATTTAATGCAAACGACAGCAGCGCCCCTAGGGGCGAAATTTGGAAGATAGCCATTGCAAATCGAAAGCGAAAAGAGATAGAGCGAAATTTCCAATTAGAAAGTTTTAGAGCATCAATTAATTAGTACAAAACGACATTTGGTTTACATGGGTAAGATAAACCTTCACCTGCATACTGAAAAATGTCCGAAGTCAATGCATTCTATTTTGTGTAAAAGCTTGAATGGAATAGCCAGAAGTATGAAGAAATACGCACAATTTATTGTATAAATATGTACTCATCTCAATAAATTTTGATCACACACACAAAAAAAAACAAACAAAGAAGACAAATTGTCTCACAGTGATAAAAAGTTAATATTCAGTATGTTCGAAGAGTTCACCATTGCTCACGATACACGTTTTTAATCGCAAGAGTAAATCTTCATGAACATTTCTCAGCATGGAATGTCTATTGCGAGCCTCCTCAATACGACGACATAGATTTAACCCTTTCAAGGGCGGTGGCTAGATGGTCTAGCCACCTAATTTTAATTCCAAAACTGACAAATGACACCAAGACTATTTTAATAAAATTTTGCTTTTGTAATGAAAGTGCAAATTAGCGATTTTTTTATTTTCTAAGAAGTTTGTTTGAATATTCTGGTATCAGTCAATTATTTCATCATTTTACAAACAGAATTCTTCTGCCCCTGAAAGGATTAAACTAAAATTTTAAATGCATTGGAAATTAAATTTTTACAGACATTACAGTACAGTGTCACAATTTGCAACTGCGCACTGCTACATTTCCCAAATGTGAATATGCAAAGTAAAATCGCCGCTCACCGATTTAGGACATTTTTGGGTATAGAGGTGATGATTTATCTTATCCATGTGAACCAAATGTCATTTTGTACTAATTAATTGATGCTCTAAAACTTTCTAATTGGAAATTTTGTTCTATCTCTTTTCACTTTCGATTTGCAATGGCTATCTTCCAAATTTCGCCACTAGGGGCGCTGCTGTCGTTTGCATTAGGTCGGGAGTAGTCGCTTTACTATACCGTTCCCTTACTTGCATAGCTGTAGCTCTCTCTGTTCCCATGTATTTTCAGGTTAAAGGGGCTTTACTTTACACCCTGTATATATTTACATTTTATTTCTCCTTACACATTTATTTTTTATAAGAATATTACAGTACATATATAGTACTACTATCGTCATGTGTGTATCTGTATTAGTGTTGTGTTTTTATGGTGATGTTAGAAATGTACCTTTTAGCACAAAAGTACTAATTAACATAAAACGACTACAAAATATTTCTCTACATATTTCATTTACATTCTTTGATATCTTTGTTTTAGTGATTTATTTTTTAAATCATCCTATATGCATTTTGCTGTTTTACCGGTTAACACGAATTTAGGTTAATACGAAAAGATTTTTGCTGACCTGCGACTTCGTCTTAACAAGGTTCGACTGTATATTTATCTATATCTTATTCTACAATTTAAATCTTTGTACTTTTAGCATAAAATCACACCAGCGGTAGAATTGATAAAAAAAAGTCACTGGTCCCAAGGACCAGTAAGCATGAGAATTTAATGGTCCGCAGTCATCGTCACTGGCCCGCTACATAAAATTTTATTAAGTCCCTTTAACCCTTGAGTGACCCCCACCCCCCCACCCCCTCTTAGAATATAAACCAAACTTCCTTTACAGTTATCCAAAATTTTCAGCCTAGTAAAATGTAAAATTATAATTTACTAAAAATTAAATAAACAGTATACATAAAGAAAAACTATAAAATTATTAATTAAATATTTTATTTACCTGATTATTTATTTCAACTGACTAAGGTTTAATGCAATTTGTATTTATTATTTTGTGATTTGTGTTTGGTTGCGGTTTTCTAGGGGATGGGAAAATTTAAGTTTACCTGTGAGAGAGAGAAAGGGGGGGGGGGGGGGGGGGGGAGTTACTGGTCCTGCGGACCACTAAATTTTTCAAATTAGTGGTCCGATATCATTTTTGGTGGTCTCGGACCAGCGGACCACCAAGGATTTCGAACGCTGCACACATTAATAATTAAAATAAAAGAAAGAAAGTTAAAAAAAAAACTAACTGAATTATCATCTGATATACAGAATCAGAATCCGGTTTGGTTTTCCGAAACTAAATTGAATACTACTAGATGTTTGTCTTGTACTTGGGCATGACTGTAATTAATGTAACTTCAAGTAAGAAAACTTTCATGGCATATTATTCACTCTAACTCTAATTTTTGTGAACAAAAATGAACTGAAGCATTAAATCTGTTTATAAAAAATAGCTTTCGATAGAGAAAAGTCGTATGCAACTTTTGAGCACATAACTAATCTATTCTTTGAAAGAAATTTATACAAAAACTAGCCAAAGTACCCGGTGTTGCCCTGAATTTTAAGAATGTTTGTCTTGAAAAATCAATTTCAAAATATAACATACAACATAAAACAAACAATAAAAAAAAAAACACTCAAAGTATTGTACACATGAATCAAATGAAAACCCAATATAAAAATGTTTAAATTTATATAACAGATGCAAAAGAATACAGCTATAAATGAACTTATTTCCATTCATCATTGGAGCAATAATGTTAAAATATGCCAATATTTCCATAATCGGGTTTTTATCATGCTTCAATACCTTTTTCACACTCATATGACGTTATATATTCACCATGTCCTTTATATTTCCAGTGTGACATAATATTCCCTTTTTTAAAAAAAATTGTCAAACTGTTTGTTTCATTTTCATCTTTCATGTGAAAATCTTGAAATAGAAAAGTAATCAATGTGGTAAGAATTTTATTATGGATTTTTAATTGTTGGCAACTGCTATAACGAAAAATGTTTAAATTTGATTGGAACTTGGTGTTAAATTGCTATTTTTTTATTAATTAAAAATTAACTAAAAATTATTTTGATTCCGGATTACTTTAGTTGCCTTGGCCGTGTTTTAATACACATGTACCTAGCATTTCATAATTCTGGCTTCCAAACTGTGGATTTGTATAAACTTACAGACAGGCAAATTTTCCTCTTTATATATTAAATAGTAGTCAAAACAGTTGCATGTTTACCTTAAAAAAAGGGGGTGTAGGACAATACTTATTTCACATAAAAAAATAATGAAAACTGCTTCATGAAAATCCACGTTATTCTATAGTTTATACCTTTGTACTTTTAGTATAAAATCACACAATTATTTAAAAAAAAAATAATAATAAAAAGAGGGTGAAAAAATAAACTACTTAAATTATCATGTGTGATATACAGAATCAGAATCCAGTTTGACTTTCCCAAACTCAACTGAATAACTACCAGACATTTGTCTTGTAGATTATGCATGATTGTAATTAATGTAACTGCAAATAAGAAAACTTTCATTGTATATTATTAACTACAACTTTACTTCCATTTTGTAAACAAAAATGAACTGAAGCAGGAAATCTGTTTATAAAAAATAGCTTTCTGAAAAAAGGATGCATTTGATAGAGAAATGTCATATGCAACTTTTGAGTGCATAATTGACCTTATTCTTTGTAAGAAATTTATATAAAATAAAATAGAAATATTGGCATAAAAAAGTCTCATTTTACAGCCACCAATGGGTTAAATAAAGCCATCTAAATAAGTAAAAAAAGAGAGGCAATATTCTAAATTATTATTCTCAACATTTCAAATTTGTTAGTAAATTGATAAACTATTGTAGAAAGACTGATTTTCTTATACTTAAGTAGCAATTATTTCAGCTTGTTTACTAATTCAAATATCTGGTATGAAACATATACCTACTATGAGCTACAAGGTTAGAAACAAATACAATTCATACAGCACAGTGAACAAATTTACAGTGAATCTTGTAGTATTAACTTTAAAATGCAAGATAAAATAAAATGTTAGAAATGTCAATCTAATTTATATTGATTTATTATGTGGTTGTGATAAGAAGATTACTAATGAAAAAAAAAGCATATTTCTGTAATCTAGTTGAATGGGGAGATAACAGGGGCGTGTTTTATGAGAAATGGGGGTACTCTGAAATGAATAGCCTATCAAGTAAAAATTAAATTTAAAAAATCAAATAACCCAACTGCGTAAAAAGCGAACTAATTAATTATTTCTCATCAATGTGAAACTATTTTTTTTATTTACTGATTTTGAATTTTTTTTATTTACTTGTATTGATGACTTTTAAGTTGTGTTTAATTGTTAGTTCCTATCTATAAACACTGTTTTGATGAGGTCTATGTCTATGATGGTTAGAGTTGCAGTAAAGCTAGAGATCCTACCTACACAACTTCCAGGTTGTGTCATATTTAAACGGAGCTTCTGACTGTAAAATAGTCAATGGAACTAGGGATTGACCGAATACTGAATAGTTGATTCGGTATTCGGTGGTTCGGCATGTAAACCGAATATTCAGCTTCGGCCAAATACTTTTAAGTGTTTGGCCGAATAATTGCAGATAAGTATTTTCTTAGAAGTATAAGAATTCTCTTTTACTTAGCAGTAGAATAGGCTAAACAATGAGTTTCAATATTATGAGTTCAGAGTTCAGCTGCACTACAAAAAACAAGTCAAAGGCCATTTAAAATTTTAAAAAACTTTTTCCTTCCTAAAACAGTCTACATAGGTGTGAAATCAAAACAACTGTCTACAATAGAGACAAAAAAGTAAAGAAGATGCACATCTTTCCCTTATCATTTAATTTTATTTACTTCTACATTAGTTTTTTTTTTTTATTTAAATTTATTTAATGTGTATTTTCTTTAATATACACAAACACATCAAATAAGTATATCAGAGTTCATATATGTATGTCTAAGGTGTATATTAAAGAAAATACACACATCAAATAAGTATACCTCTATGCCTATGCTATAGCTTTTATAACCATTATATCAAAATCGTTCAAATTTCTTTTCTTCATCACCACAATGTTAAAATATTAATCAAAATATAAATATTCTACCAATAATTTGACTGAAAATAGTTAAATGTACAAATTGATATGATACCTTTTGTATTTTGAGAACATTCCTATTCAATATGTATATAATTAGACTTAGACAATCAGTAAATCAGCTTAATGATAACATTGTTTCTTTTTATTTGAATGAACTTTTGTTTTTCTGACAATCCTTATCCTTAATAATCCCCTGTATAGTTTAATACTTTCATAGGTTATTTTTGGGTATTGACTAGTGATAAAATAATAAAAAATAAGTGATGGGTTAATGAATTTGTGAGTGGAAAGAAGTCATTAAATTTTTTTGTGCAATTAGATTTAAGAATAAAAATGTAACTGAATTAAATTATTGAGAATTTAATTTCAATTAACGCTTATTAAAAAAGCTAATATATGCAAAAATGCGTCTTCATTATCATCATCATCGTCATCAAAAATCCTCTTCATTAAAAAGTTTCAAATATTCGGTTGCCGAATACAGAAGCTTCGGTATACACTTCGACCGAAGCTTCGGTATTCGGCAAAATTGCTGCTTCGGTCAATCCCTAAATGAAACATCATCTTCATTTTGAAAGACCTATCCAATGATAGGCCACTCAATAGGGTGCATAAAAAAAATTTTCGTCTCTACCGCCATTTTGAATTTATAACAAACAAAACCTAGGCTATAACCATCGGACGGTTAAGACGAATCGATAGAGACCTCATTCATTAAAATCCACCCAGGCAGTTGGATGTTTCGAGGGTATAAAGAAATCCACATACCCAGATACGCGTGAAACACATAACCCTTCTTGGCAGTCGTGTAAAAAGGGGGGAGGGGATGTGAAAGAAAAAAGGTTGGGAAGTGTTGCTTTAGAAAGTTAATTTGCTGAAGAGTATTCTTTTTTAAAAAAAGAAACTATGTTTCCTTATAATTTTATTATATTTTCTTACAGGGTACTGCAGTTTATGATGCATAACACTTGTTCATCTAAAGATTTTAACCCTTCATCTACTGACAGTACTTATAAGTACCATTAAAATAACTTGTTATAAAATTCATTTAATACATCGATTAGTAGTAATACAGTTTAGAATGAATTATACCATTACTTTACCTTGTTCCAAAAGCATTATGGGTTACACAAAACAGAATTTTTTAAAAAAGAATGATTTCTTTTGCCTTTGCATCTTTTCAGCTTTTTTGGTGTTGGTGTGTGTGTGGGGGGGATTTTTCAATTCAAAAATATTTCTATATTTCTATTGTAAGAACATTATATTTGCACATTTCCTAATTCTACAAAATACTAAGAAAAATATTTAAAATAAAAGGTATAAGTGGGGTTATAAATAATGCACAAAATGCCTACAAATTAAAATTTAATCAATCCTTCTAAAATTTATTAAATAATTATGTAAATCTTCTAATGTAGTAGTTTCAAAAATTCACGAAAAATGCTTTAGAAGATAAAATTTTCATTAATAATTCAGTAAATAAAGGGTTAAATCAAAATTTAAAATATAACAAAATTTTAATTGGTTTCATTAATTTATTTTGATTGAAAAAGTCAAAAGTATGAAAGAAATAAAATGTGAGACCTTAACATGACATTTTACCCAACTTTCCACAGTTTACTGTTTATGCATCTGAAATCATCCACATTATTAAAAATATCTTGCATTTTTCAGTAGTTAATACTAATCATAGATTTCTTAATAAGTACCGGAATGTACCAACATAATATATATACAGGGTGTCCCAGAATTCATGGGTCAAACTGTAAGGGAAGGTAAAGTACACATAAAGATGCAATTTCAGTATAACAATGTGGGGTCGGAAATGGAAAGTTTTGGTGACAAACAAGAAATACGGAGGTAAGGAAAACAAGCGTTTTATTGACATAACGATTACAGTAAGTACTCAAATGTGCCACTGGCAGCGTCTAGCAAATAATAGCCATAACTTTTCACAGATTCCAAGTGTTTCACGAACATTTGCTGTAATGACTGAAAGTCTTGCAATGAGGTTCTCACCAGAGTCAACTGGTGTCACATTGACGAGACATCTGGAACCTTCGAAAAGGTAGTACACCAGTCACTTGCTAGATGCTGCCAGGTATGAACCAATTTTTATGGTGGCACATTTGAGCACTTACTGTAATTCTTATGTCAATAAAACATTTGTTTTCATTCCCTTCGCTATTCTTGCTTTTCACCAAAACTTTTCACTTCTGACTGTACATTGCTATATCAAAATAGCTTCTTTATGTGTACTTTACTTTCCCTTACAGTTTGGCTCATGAATTCGGGACATCCTGCATATAAAAATTCATTATCGATTTGTAGTCATTAAAACTTAATACAGTAGACTCCCTAAAATCTGCACATCATCACAGATATAAACAATGAAACTTTCAGTTCAGATGTAGCGGAAAAATTACAGAATTTTTCAGCTTCACATCATTCCTTATGTATTTTATTATGTAATTCTCAATAATATGACTGAACTTGTGGTTTTTCATGAAGGAAGTGTAAATTTATTTCTGAAGAAAAAAAATATATATTTTGCTGATATTCACAATCTTTGTATTGAATATATTTATCGAATGTACAGTATTAAACAAACTTTTTTGGTTGTTAAAACTGGCTAAACCTGAAATAAAACTTCCTTATTTTAGTATTTTGATATAAATTAATAGAACATTTTCATGAGGAAAGTTACATTAACACCTCAACGGTCGCATTAAATTACTGTTGAAATAATCAAATTGCTCATTGGCACCACTTTTTTGAAAAAGAAATATGCACCTTATTTAATGACAGTAAAAATGATACCATAATAAAGCCAATTACATTATTTTATAAAACTGGTGGGAATCAATTAATCTGAGTAAAACACACAGCACATGAATATCACGGGAGTGAGAATTAAGGGGTTAAATGGATTTCATTTCAAGGAAAATGTATCTCATCTTTATTATGCACATTTAATTATAAATTATTAATTATTTATTTGACCTTTACTTTTAATAATTTAGTCATTTTTTAAAAATTATATTACTTTTTATCATTTTATTACTTTGCTTAATTATTTTAATATTTTACTATATTGCAAGCATTAATTATAATTTTGATTGCATAATTACGTTCAAATTACTGTTTAAAAAATGTAAACAAAGCAATGACCAGAAATCTGCACACTGCAGATTTTAGGGAGTCTACTGTATCTAAAAATGCATTTAAGCATGTTCCCAGGTAACATTTTGATTTAAAATAAGGCTTTCTAATGTAACGTTATTCTAAGATTAAAACAATAATCAGACAACATGGTACTTTTTCGTTATACCAACACCATGCCAAAACGTATGCTAATACAACATTTATTTGAACCCTGACCATGCAAGATTTTTTTACTGCAAACTGTGCAAAACATTGTGACATGCTATTTAGTGAACATGATTAATTTTTTATTATTATTTAATTCCTACTATTAGTTCACAATCTCCCTATATTTATTT
Source organism: Maratus speciosus (assembly GCA_963932465.1). NCBI lineage: Eukaryota > Metazoa > Arthropoda > Arachnida > Araneae > Salticidae > Maratus > Maratus speciosus. The sequence goes on from OZ010786.1 coordinate 636,409,651, forward strand.
ATATATCTTGTTCAAATTTTCAATCGTTAATAAAATACTTATTATTCATCCTATCAAGTTGAAATAAATTTTTTAAACTTGTACTGGATGATAATTGATCAGGGTTGCAAAAAACCCACCTACCCCCCAAAAAAGCATCCGGGTTTTTTTGTGTAAAACCCAATAAAACGCACATCAAAGCGGGTTTTATTGGGTTTTTTACAATCCATGATATTATTATTTAACATTCAGTAACTTTTATACTAATTTTTTAACCTTTGTGTTTAAAGAGTTACACTATCTTATTAAAACCTAATGTGTGGGTGTACTGCCAAATCCAAATGTGACAAAGTCAAAATGAAATAATGTGCTTTTAAGTCTTTTTTTAAAAAAAAGCCTGTTAATATTATGAAAAAAAAGAAGCCAAAATCAATATACAGGGCTAATCATAACATTTTCACATTAAATAAAAAAAATGACAAGGTCTTTTATCAAGATTTAACAATATAAAACTTCATAAGTTCCCAACTGGATACAAATTTCACTTATTCACTTTTGGCCAGGATTGGCAAAATAATAGAGGGGAAGGGGGCTGTTTACAAAAACCCCAAATAAACCAGTTTTTGTTTGTTTGTTTAAACCTGTTTTTTTTGGGGGGGGGGGGGGTGGAGGGCGTTAAATATAATTTCCTATTATATATAGATGCATGTTTGTTGATAAAAATAAACAGTGTTGGATATTATCTAAATATTATCATTTCATTTCAAATTAAATAATTACAATCGGTTATGTAGGTAATTGAAATCATTTGTAATTTAAATAGTTTTAGTAACAGCTATGTATTATGTTCAAAAAATAAACTGTTCTATACAATGAACCATGGATATCTTGGAAATATTATGAAGCATTATTTGATTAATAAATAATAAAAGATTAAAGATTTGTTTTAAAAATGTGTTCTTAGTGAGGAATACAGATAAAAAGTAATTTATTAAAGTAACTTAAAACCCGGGTTTTTTGCAACCCTGCAATTGATGTTAATACAGATTTTTCAAATATTAAATCTTTAATTGAATTTTAATTAATTAATTTTAGTTTTATATGGGAGACAAAATGGCAGCCATTGGTTATTGAACAGCATTTAAAGCATCTTCATATCTATAAGGGGGGGGGGACCCTGTTCTGTTGCCAAATACCGCCAAGTTTGTAGCCAAATTGGGAGACCAAAATGAGTTGCCAAAAGTGACGCCAACTTGGCGATATTTCTAATATTTCGCCAAATTCCCATAGACTTCCATTGTAAACCTACTTGCTTATAGAAAATCAACAAATTGAGATACTTTAATGCAACAAAAACTAATATTAGCTTAAAGGATTATATTGAATTTTTCTTTGATGAGCTAAGTAGGAATTGACTTTAAAAACGAAATTTTTGTACTTGTTATGATTATTTTATTGTAACACCACAAAATATTTTAGTGCGCTATTCTAAAAATCAAAAATATTTATTATTAACTTATAACTTACATTTATTACTAATGCTGAGGAAGAGTTTACCATCTGGCAGTCAGGTGCTGATGATGAAGCTGCAATAAAATTGTTTCGGGACTTTAGAATTAGACATAGAAAAGTTTTTGTTCAAAAAACCATCAAATGAAGTTATGGATGAGTTTGGAATTTTATTCATAATGAAGATGTAGCTTACAATCATGCCAAGAAAGCATAGGAATGTGAAATAAAACTGGGTCTGAAGCATTGAAATACATCTTAAATCATCAGCAAAATAAATCATCCAAAAATTTTTAAAAAATCATTTTGATCACATTAGTAAAAAAAAAAAAAAAATGTAAAAACGTATAACATACATCTTTGTAAAACATAACAAATTTTTAAACACCTAGAACAATAGGACGTAATAATAATAATAAAAAGAATGGGGAATGATCGTGAAAAGAAAAAAACTAGAAAACAGGAATTCTGCTTTTTCAGAATTTAGTGTTGCCCCTGATGAAATATATATATATATATGTATATATAAATAGTACAAAACATATTTCAATTTTTAGACTTATAGCACACACTTTTATTTTATGTAAAATGACGTCATTCGCATCCGCTTAAGAATTCCACATTTACGATCCACTCTTAAATATTTACAGTAAAGTATGCATAGGATGTCACTATCATAAAATAATACACAAACACAGCAAAAAGATGCCGTCATTAAAAAAACTCGACAAAAAAAAACCAGCTACCTAATGATTCATAGGTATTCATTTATTTGTAACATTAATATAGACGATTTCAGTCGTGACGTTTTGGTTGGAAACTGACTTCAAACAAATGGTTGCTATGTTGTATTTTCTACTTTGTTTGTGTGCTGCAGCTATATCTTATATCTATATCTCACATCTAACAAGGAGAGGGCCAACCTTGTTAATCACAGATTTTGATTATTTTAATATATGTTGTAGGGTAGAGACCCCTTAGTGTCAGGTTCAACAGATTTTATCCAACGCTCCTTAGTTCTTGAGAAACCAGGGGGTCTAATAATAGTACACAACTTAAATACTTACTTTGCAACCGCATTGATAGGTTGGTCGTAGCTCGGTTGGCATGGCGATTGCCGGCTGATCAGTGGTCCCGGGTTCGATACCTGAATACGCTACGTTTGTTTTTCTCATTTTTTGTTTTATAAATATACTTGTAAGTATAATTAATAATCTCATTGTCAATTAAAATTTATAATATTGTATATCAATTATAATTTTAACCTATTTAATTTTTTACTTTTAACTAAACAGTTGTATAAAACATCATAAAACTGTTAATTTTTTAAAAATCACTTTTAAAATGTATTTCATATATTCTTTATCGATGCAATGATATTGAGCAATTGTGTCAATTCGTGATTTTAAAGAAACATCATTTGCGCATTACTTTAACAAAGGAAGTCAATGCGATAATACTATTATTCTGTTTTTAAAGTAACAAGCATAATTATATTAAAAATTAGCATCAGAAATTAATTACAACTGATTTTTTGCATATTAAAGATTTTTGAATTTGAAATACGTATGCTTGCGCTTTCAATTATTTTGCTTTCACCTTTATCTTCTTCCTGCTTTTATTTTTATTTTATTTGAATATTCTTTTATTTTATCATTAACTAGATGGCACCACAACAGATTTTGTCACGATTTTGGAATTTTTATCATTCAATAATAGATCCAATTTCTTTTTAAACCTTTTTAAAGGATGAGAAATAATAGTTTTAAAATAAAAAATGATAAATTTAAGTTTGTTAACATTATAATTAATGTATGATATTGAAATTTGTAATTGAAATTATTAAATTATAATTACAAGTATATTTATAAAACAAAAAATGAGAAAAACAAATGTAGCACGCTCGAGTACCGAACCCGGGCCTGCAGAGCAGCCAGCGAACGCCATACCAACTGAGCTACGACCAACCTATCATTGCGGTTGCAATGTAAGTATTTAAGTTGTGTACTATTATTAGCCCCCCCCCCCCCCCCGGTTTCTCAAGAACTAAGGAGCATTGGATAAAATCCGTTGAACCTGACACTAAGGGGTCTCTACCCTACAACATATATTAAAATAATCAAAATAATCAAAACTTGATGTGTACTTGTAACATTTTCCACGATTTATATTTAAAAAGAAATGACACATAGCAACCATTTGTTTGGAGCCAGTTTCCAACCAAAACATCCTGAGTGACATCACACTGAAAGAGTCTACAGATACTTAAAATTAGATATAGTTCATAATAGCACCATGTTTTAACAGAAATCATTTGTTTATATTTTCTCAAAATAGCACATATTTTAATTACATTTTCTTTCGGTTGTTATGAGAAAATGGCAACAAAAAGATATAATTGCTATTTTTCAACTATTTTCCCTTTACTTTCTATATAAATGGAGTACTTGAGTTGCCAAAATTAAACAAATGGTGCTAAAAACTACAAAAAAATTAATATTTCAAAAATAAATGGAGATACAGTTTTCAAACAAATTGCATTTAAAAGTACTTTTTCCCCCCCAATAGGACAGTATAAAAATTGAAAATGTGCAATGCTTAGAAATTAAAAAAATTGCTATAGAGCATTTAATCGTACAATGATACATCTGCTTTGTTTATTGCTGGCTTCTGTAAGGTAACGTTATTTTTTGGAGACAAAATAAGCTGGGAGAAAGAAATAGCATACCGTACCGGGGGTTAAAAATAATTTTATTTGTTTATTTTTATATTTACTACAGTAAACTCCCTCAAATCCACTAAGGTCTAAAATCTGCACATCATCAGAGACATAAACATTGTATTTTAATATGTAATTCTAGTTAATATTACTGAACTCATGTTTTTTTCATAAAGGAAGTATAATTTTCTGAAAAAATTCAATATATTGCTGATATCACTGGTAATCATAATCTTTTTAACCAAACATATTTATATGTATTAACAAAGCTCTTCTGGTTATTAAGTCTGGCTAAACATGAAATAAAACTTTCTTGTTTTAAAGTTTTGATGTGAATGGACTCTATTCAGGTGACGTCAGATGGCGGTATGACGATCTGTTATTCTAGTTACTGCACCGGCAAAATACCAGTATGCGCAGGCGCAAACACCGCTAGCAGACGACTTTAGCCTTGACCCGGGTTGAGTGCATACATTTTAACTGAAAATTTGCAAACTTGGGGAATTTTCTCGCATACAGAACAACATTTTGAATTTAGATTACAATATATTAAGGATATGCTGCTGCATCAAAGAATTTTTTTTTTGCAGTATTTTTAACAAACAAGCATTAATAACTCACACTCCATAGACTGCTATGCTAAACACCGCCAGTAAATACCGCCAGCAGACGAATTTTAGACTCAACCTCAGGTCGTGTGCATAAGGTCCATTGGTTGGGTACCTTTATGCAGAGTTGTATAATATAGGCGCACGCGCGAACACCTTGCGCGGAAAATTTTCCGAAAAATTCGGGACTTTGCGGAAAAAAGTTACGAAAAGAAAAACGTATGTTTTGTTTTTGTAACTTTTTTTAATACCAAAAATATAAAATATTCCCCAATTTTATATACGACTTGTATATTGTTTGTCCACAATTCAAAGTTTAAAGACTCAAAACATTGTTGTGACATTACAAACCCTTTTATTTCCATTTTCCGCAGAGTAAAATTTGTCGCCGATCGGTTTTCCGTCGGCGGCTGCAGTGACAATTTAGCCTGGCAACGGCTGTTAAATCGGATAATTTCGTAGTGTTATCAGAGTGACTGGCGTGCGAAGAGATCACAATCTTAAGGATTGGGTTGTTTCTAAATGCATTGACAAAATAATTGAAAAGAATTTACCTTCCTATCATTGATTTTTGCTTTATTATTTTTAAATTAAAATAACAATTCTTTAATGTTAATTATTTTTTAATTTAAATAACAATTATTTTAATCTATGATTTTTAGTTCATACCGTCAAAATAATGTAACACGTAATTTTATTAAACATTAAATTAATTTGCGGAAAATTTTTGACCTAATATTTATGTGTGCAGAAAGATTTTGTTTTTATACAAGTCTGCCTATATGAGGAAAGTTTCATTGAATAATTTAGGAAAAATGTATCTCATCTTTATTAAGCACATTTAATTAAAAATTATTTACTTGACCTTTCTTTTTAAAATTTTAATCACTTAAAATTATCTAAATTTGTATTATTTAAGTTTATTAGTTTATTTAATTAATTGTTTTAACATTTTACTACATTGTAAGTTTTCATTACAGTCTTGATATTGCATTATTATAGTATTCAAATTACTGTTTAAAATATGTAAACAAAGCAATGACCAGAAATCTGAAAAATTCTAAAATCTGCACAACCTCTGGTACTAAACAATGTGGATTTGAGGGAGTCAACTGTATTAATTAAATTTCCAAGTTACGATAGTTTTAAAATGCTAATGCTTTTGCATTTAGAATGTACATTGTATGTAAATTATGCTATTATTAAATTTTTAAACATTTACACACATTTCAAATCCTACCAAATATAAACTACAGTAGAAGATCTTTATAACGCACAACTTTTCAGATGTAAACAATGATTTTTGCAGTTAAAAAGTACCCGCATTTAAAATATTGCTACTCTCTAGATGACTAAATTTGATACATAAGTTCAACTTTATCTTCTAATTTAATACCTTTTTACTGAAAAAAAAAATGCTATTATTACAATAAACGTTTTTGAAAATGTCTAATATAAGAGATGGTTGTGTCAGTTATATTTGGATCATGTTTAAAAGTAAATTTAACAAAGTCTGACCTATATTATGCAAAAATTTAAAATTTCGATAACTCTTGGTAACCAGGAATGCAGTATAAAGATATTCTAATGTATTTTGATATGTTCCATACATATTTGCCCATGTTTACAAGGTGAATTTAATGATGTGATCCATATAACGCACAACTTTGCATTTTTAGGTTTGCGTTATAAAGATCTTCTACTATATATGAAAAGTTTGCATAACATACTTTTCAATTTTGTTAGGACAATAGAATTTTATGAAGACCCAGTTTGTGAAGGGGCCTTTTATACTTATTTTATTAAATAGAATTTTGTGAAGCGTTTGTTCCTCTACAAGCAAAGACAATTTTTTTCTTGAGTCGACCATATTCTCCACTTAGGTTCGAAGGCTACAAAAATTCGTCTGCTTGGGACTTGGGAATACCATTCATAACCGTGCTATTGAAAAGCATTGCATTTAGAAAATTTATGCTTATATTTTATTTTATACAGAGTTTTAGACCTTTTTAGGGACAGGTATAGGTTATACAAGAATTCTTTTCTCTATTTTAAAGTAATGGCATGCATCATGAAATAAAAATTTTAAATTTTAGATAATATGTATGTTGGATTTTAATTAATATATATATAAGTATTGATCGAAAATAATTCACGCATGCATTTACCTGTATTTCTGCTGCATCAAATGACGCAATAAGGTAAAAATTCGCGCTAGCCGCTATTTTTACACCACATACAACTCCCACTGTGGCGTCACGAGAATACTGTCCATTGATTAATAATTTATAAAATAAAAATACTGTTTAATTCACAATGTAAAAAATACAAACTTACTGTAATACGAAATATCAAATTTCTGGTTAACAGAAACTCACCTATAGAAAATGTTTCTCAAAAGCAGAATGCAAATCCAACTGTAGCTGCAAATTCAGCAGAGAAATTTCGTGATTAATTCTATTTCTGTTCTCCTGTAAACAACAACAACACACATACAAAAAAAAAAATTAAGATCAGAATTTGTATTATACACTGGTTATCAAAAATTAAGGAAAAGTCACAAAATGCTAATTTTCAAATATGCGAGCACTCAAAAGGAAATAATATAATTCGAGTAATTACTATCTCTACAACACAGCTAGTCCATATAACATCTCATTCAAGTCACACATGGTCACAAATGTCACAGTCACTACGGTGAAGCAAAAACATAGGAAATTCCATACATCTCATTATGAGTCTCAAATGATCACTATATGTGACTCCACTGAGACGTCACTGTGACTGCTGCTTTGGGACGAGTCACCATGCAACTTTACAATGTAGTTACATTGTGACTCTCATGTGACTGTCATTTGAAGACTCAATTTCAAAATCATCGTGAACGCTGCATTGTGATAAGTTACCAAATAATGTCACATTAAAGTCACATGATGACTTTCAGGTGACAGAGAGACTACTGTGAAGTCACCATTGTGCTCTTTTGGGAAAAGTCTCCATGTGACCATAATATGATATTATTTGGTGACTTATCATAATGCAACATTCATGATGACTATGAAATTGAGACTCAAAATGACAGTCACACAAGAGTCACAATTTAACTACATTGTAAGTCACCTGGTGACTCGTCACAAAGCAGCAGTCACATTGACTTCTCAGTGGAGTCACATATAGTGATCATTTGAGACTCATAATGAGATGTATGGAATTTCCTATTTTTTTGCTTCACCATAGTGACTGTGACACTGGTGACCATGAATGAGATGTTATATGGGCTAGCTGTGTTGTAGAGATAGTAATTACTCGAATTATATTATTTCCTTTTGAGTGTTTGCGTATTTGAAAATTAGCATTTTGTGACTTTTCCTTCATTTTTGATAACCAGTGTAGAATATGATAAAGATTATCAGAAAAGCATACTTAATTACTTTTCAAACACATAAGAAAGTATAAGAATTGGTATTTTTCAGCATTATAAAAAACATATGGTACTTAACACATCAGCACACATGCCCGTTTCTATTATGTTACTACATGCATGGAAAAAATCTCATCCCATTTTGCCTCCCATTATATTTTTTGACTAAATGTCTACTAACAAATGACTAAACAAATCTACTGCTCTACATATATTGTAAAATGCATCAGTACTAATATATTGTAAAATGCATCAGTACTAACTTCTTTTAGGACAAAAATCATGCTTTTCATATTTATTTTCAGATTTTGTAGCTGTTTCTGTAAAAATCACATTTTTTTTTTTTTAAATAAAAAATATGCAAACGATTTGTTTTACACCTTAAAAGATAAATTATTTCACAAAATTTATATTAATTACATTTAATACCCTTATACAGTAGACTCCCTTAAATCCACAAACACCAAAAATCCGCACATCATGGCAGATGTAAACAATGAAACTTTCAGTTCAAATGTAGGACAAAATTACAAAATTTTTTTGCTTTATATCATGCTGTATGTATTTTAATATGTAATTCCTGATAATATGACTAAACTCATGGTTTTTTATGAAGTATAAATGTATTTTTGAAAAAAAATCAAGATATTGTGGATATCACTGTAAATCACAATCTGTTTACCAACTACTATATTTATGTATTAATCAAGCTTTTTTGATTATTAAGACTGGCTAAACCCGAAATAAAACTTCTTTACTTTATGATTTTGATGTTAATTAATTGGGTGGGTACCTTTTTGAGGAAAGTTTCATTGAATAATTCAAGAAAAATGCATCTCATTTTTATTTATGTGTGTTTAATTATATATTGTTAACTGTTTACTTGACCTTTACTTTTAATAATTTAATCATTTTAAAAATGATCTTACTTTTAATCATTTTAGTTTATTACTTAATTATTTTAATATTTTATTATATTGCACGTATTCACCCTAATTTTGATTGCATTATTATATTCAAATTACTGTTTATAAATAAAAACAAAGCAACAACCAGAAATCTGCATAACCTCTGGTCCCAAGCTGTGTGGATTTGAGGAAGTCTATCAATAAAATTATTTTAGTGTGTGTTATCCCGTGAGAAATGAAATGTTTCTACGCACGCAGGATTTTTTAGTCCCACGAGTTGCTCCCCTCCTTGTGAACAAAGAAAAGACATTGCTTTACCTACTCTTTCTCGACCTTGAAAGGTACAAGGCAGGTCAGAAGCATCCTCAAAAAATTTATCCTTTTTTAAAAGAAAAAATACGTTTGCGGTAGATTTTATCCCAGAGTGTGTGCTGACGGGTTAAATATTAAAAGAAATGGATTGGTAGGATGGCAGGTAGCTGGGAAGACGGATGTTTCCAGAACATCCGTCAATCTTGAGATTTTTTCAGAATTGATTACCAGTGTGACTTTCATAAAAAAAAATAAAAGGGAAAAAGTATTTTTTCCCAAAATTTGTTTACCCAACAAGAAAAAGATTGCATCAATGTCTCCAGATAATGTCAATGTCACAAGCCAGTGACAAATGGGGATTTCAGAGACACCTTCCCATCACATGCAGAATGGTCAGCATTGGAACTTTTCCAGGTCATTTCCTTTCCATGGAATATGTGGTTGAATAATTTTACTTTTAATATAGTTTTCCATAAGTTTAAAAATGGGCAGGGTGCTATTAATAAGGGGGGGGGGCGGGGAAGCCACATTATATTTGTACGGGCATCTTATTTTAAAGAACATTTAATGTTTAAATGTTAGGGCAAAATTTTGAAGATTAACCATAACAACACTTTTTTCTTAAGTAAGCAAACAATTTTTTAAAAGAAAAAAACACTAAAGATGCCTTTTTTTGGGGTGGGTGTGGGGGGGGGGGGGGGGGGGGGTTGGAGATTTTTTTTTTTTTTAACTAAAAAGCCTGCAGGGTGCAACACCTTCCTAAAATTGTTTGGGTTAAATTTTGTTTACAAACAAGCAAGCTGCTTTTGAGAAAACTAAATTACCCTATTTGTATAAATAGAAAAATAATTTGCTAATAAAAATAGTTTTACATACAATATTGGCTTTGGTTAAATCTGGAGCAATTTTTTACCTAACTTTACTTGCATGACCAAGTTTCATGCTTACAAAGATGGATCCATTTTTCACTCACTTCTTTATATGTCACAATTATAAAAACTACGTGCACAGATAACTTTCTGATGGCAATACAGCATTTTAATATTAGACAAACTGAATTATAATTTAATAAGCTAATTTTAAAGCATTTTTCTGGCAGCCGAGAACAGGTGATGAATCATCAAATATAGTCAAAATCACTATTTAATTTGTACAAATATGCTTTAACTACATATTTTTATTAATAATAACCAAGATCGTTGTCAAACATTATGAGACTGAGTACAAAATATATGATATAATTTTAGAGTACGGTTGGACAGAGTTTTCAAGGATTTTACTTACACGCTGAAAGAAGCCAAACACGCCAAACTGAAATACATAAGTTATGGAGTAAAAGAGGAGGACAACTAGTGTTAAAATTTTATTACGCAATTTTCCCCTAATAGGTGGCGCTACCGGAGATCGAACGCCAGCTATCGATGCTTCTGTTGCTTCTGTAATGTTCTTTTTTTTTAATGTGTGGAAAATCGGAATTTTAAGAAACTCGTACAAGTAGAAATCAAATTATTTACAGTTTCCTTCACAACATGCATATTTTTTAAAAGGTACTTGGCGTTTTGATTGCTTCTTAAGACTTTTAAAATAAGCGACCATTCTGACCAAAACCAACAGAAAGGCTATTTAAAAACATTGAAGATCACTGATTATCGCGAAGAAATAAATGGACGTATAATTTTTAGAAATTAAAAGTATTATTCAAATTTTCTGGATTAAATTTTAAATCTTGTGTATATTTTATAACCTTTGAATAATTTAATAATTCATAACTTTTGATATCTATGCAAATAATAAATGTACAATTAAAAATTTTTGTATCATAATTATTTGCAAAAAATAAACTTGTGTAAATTATAGGTCATTGTTCAGGAACTAATTTTTGCAAAAGTCGTAAGGTATGATTTTAATATAAGCTTCGTGGGGGGGGGGGGGGGGGGAGGGGGTTCCAAAATTATTTTTCATTCATAATGTTTCCCCTTCATAGCTACATATTGCTACATATAAAAAAGGTAAGGAGCTTGCCTGATTATTTGAAAATTATATGATTATTAAAAACATATATAAGTAAACTTTTTTTTTTTTTTTTGGAATAAATTTCTTATTTAAATGAGTTCTTTTTCCTATTATGTTCATAACTTAAATGGTATTAATACTTTTATTAATGATTTAAAATCTTTAAAAAAAATCCTTTTTCTTGCTGTTTGGTAATATTAAATCATCTAAGTTATAACCCACCCTCCACCAGAATATACATAAAAAAAATTTTAAACTTTGCTTTAAAAAATACTTTGGTTCTATCTTTTATTTGCGAATAATAGAAGCAGTAAATAATCTATTCATCAAAATTATTTTTAGCTCATTCAGAAATTTCTGCTTATAATCTCCCCCTCCACCCCCCCCCCCCCACCCAGACATTAGTAAAAGTACAATTTCAGTAATGTTCACAGCACATAAAATCTTTTCATTTAACTGAAAGCTAAGTAACCAAATTAACTTTTTAAATTGCACTTATGGAGAAGGAGAAAATCATTTTCTTTTTATAAATAAGGGTACTTTTTGGTTAGTCAGGCGCCAGTGTTATGTATATACATATTGTATATGTACACATATATGTATATATATGTATTTATACATACATTTATATATTCATATATCTGCATCTGCATGTATAACACTGGCGCCCAGCTAACCGAAAAGTACCTAAATAAGTTTACTTAATACCCGTTTGCACTTCTAAGTGAAGCCCCAAAATATTTTTTACTCTGCAAATGAATTATATTCATTGATAAAAGAATGATTTTGATGTCACAGAGCCCCATATTGGTGGATTCATGAAAATTTTCGACAGATTTACACATTTTAGGGGTCAGAGATCCTGAAAAACATGTTTTACAAAATGTCTGTCTGTATGTGACACTAATTTTGCGGACCCTCTATCTCAGAAACTAATGCACAGAATTTAATAAAAACTTTAGATTCAGTTAGACCTTGATATAAACTAAACATTTTAAGCATTCTTTCTTTGATTAAGATGAAAGTTTTATGACTTCTCACCTTTTTCTTCTAGTAGTTCAGCCTCTCTTAAGTAGTTTGATTCTTTCACAAGGAAGGTCTCCATATGGACATACTCCAAAAATTCTGAAAAAATTACAGAAGGTTCTTCTCATAAGGATAGGATAGATATGTTTTTAAAAAAATTTCGGTGGAAACACGATAGAGTATCTGTAAAAAAATAACAAAAAATTTTGTTATTTGGTGATTTATCACCAGTTGACGATGGAATAAGATTTCAAAAAATACTTTTTTATGTCAAATACTCTTTAAGGCAAAAATATTTCATGTTGATTGTTTAAATAAATTTAATTTAGATAACTTTAGTTTTGTTAGTTTTAGTTTGTTTTAACTGTAGTTTTGTCATATATATTTATAATGAAAGTTAACTATGAAATTTTATGAATTAAAACAAAATTTAAATTAATTAAAATTGTTTCAATCTCAAAATTAAGTCCAATTGAGCACTGTCGATTCAATTTTGTTGCTATGAAAACAAAAACATCTCCGATATTGAAATGTATAACTGAAGCATTCTTCATGTGGCCTTTATTTTGGACAATGCTTAAATATATGAAAATATATTTTTCAATGTGAAAATCTTTTTTATATATGGAATTACTAATATGAATTAATGAATTGTGTATAATTAATATGAAATAAATGCAGCAGCAAGCAACATAATGTAATACAAAAAAGTATATGTATTAAACTATCTCATTGTTTTAATTCATTAAATGCTATTTACATGCATTCTAAAAATCAATTAACAAGCAATTTCCAGATGCATTAAACTCTTGCTGCTTGTCAAATTGTGTGACGCCTTAATTTTATCGCATCAAGTACTCAAAAGTTTTTTTTTTTTTTTTTTACAGACTTTCTACTGTAATTCCACCGCTAAATTTGACTGATTCTTTATTACATACATAAGTAGTTTAATTAGTACTTTTTCCAAAATATTCTGAGTATGCCCGGTAAGGAGGCCTTCCTTGTCAGTTTTAAATAATAAGTTTATAATTTTTCTATTCTATCTGCCCTTTTGTCTATGTAACATAAAATCTATTTATTTGTGAGCATATATATATATATATTTTTTGATGGAAAAGCTAAGCAATCAAATTAAATTTTTAAATTCTAATAAAACTAATTTTTCTAAAAAGCTGTTTTTAATTAATTTCATGTGGTCAATAACCTGTTTAATATTAGCCAGATTATTTATTTTTAAACTCTGTCTTTCATATTTTATAATCTGGCAATCAAACAAACATAAGGAAGCAGAGAACAATTCAAGGACATAGTAAAATGAGGAGCTTATGGGGCTCAAGCCCTCCCTATTGAAATAAATACAGTTTTTTAAGCAACACTAATTGTTCCAAAATCTATTGTTTTCAATCTTAACTGTTTTATCATTCATCTCTGACAAAACAACCCTGTAAATATATATATAGATATATGGATATACTGTAAATATTAATTAAATTTATAGTGGAAATGAAACTAGTAAATCTGTAGATCAGCAAGTAAATCTGTAGACATTCAAGCAACAATTTCATTTCTTTCATATTTGTATTATTATTTACTACAAGTGATATATAAAGTAGTTTCAGGAAATTTAATTGTTAAACCTTAATTATTTTAGAAATGGGGAGGGGAGCATGGAACAGACAAACTCAACTTATTTTTCCCCTCATTTTTTCTTTGTTTTATGTCACTAAAATAACTTGTTTTACATCCAGGAACAAAGTACTTACATCATTATCCAATTTGGAACACAATTGTCTTATAATATCCTTAATGGAATTTTATAGCCAAAACTGAATCCCTTGTACATTTTTTGATAGAACTATTTTTCTATGCATCGAAATTTTAAACACATGTCCTAAGTTTGAAAGGGAAACCGTCAATTCATTTCTTTTATTGATAAATGTATTTTGACTTTAAATTGACAAAGTTAGTTTATTTTTTCTAAATATGTTTCTTTGGGGTTCAAATAAAAAAAATCTTCATGTGCATTATAAGATCTTTGCAGTTCTAATCTACTGCCCTTTTGTTTCTTTTTTGGTCATGGAAAAAAATAATAATTATGAAACATCCAGCACTTGTAGGGAAAAAAAATCATGAATTTTCCTGAAATTCAACTATCGATCACAGAAAATATCATGAATTTTGTCAACCTGTCATGGAAAAAAATTTATTAATGGAGGATGATTTTGTAAATTGGTTGTGAGAAGAACTGGCAATGTTCACTTATTTGTTGCAGGGAAATATCGCACAATTCAGCAGGGGTTCGCGGGAAGGAAACATGAAATTCATCAGTCGGACATATGAAAAAATTGTGACATTCATCAGTCAGATTTGAGGATAGAATCGTGAATTTCATATATCTGTTGCTGGAAGAAACTGTGAAATTTGTCATATGGTTATAAAATTTGTCAATTGGTTGTGAGGGAAAGTCTTGAAATTCATTGATTGGCCACGGGAAAATGTTGCAAAATTCGGGATTTGGTCACTGAAAAGAATCCCCTCAGTTCGTCAATCGATCACAGAAAAATCTAGCGAAATTCATCAGTCAGTCATGTGAGAAAAAAAATCTTAAATTTCATGAATAGACATCAGATTTCACATGTAAAAAAGTTGTCAAACGCAGTGGCGTATTCAGTGGGTGGGCTGATGGGGCTGCAGCCCCCTCAGAAATTTCTAGAAAATATCATGTTTAATTACGAAAGTTTAGCAAAATATAATGAAACCTGCTAACATGAAATTCAAAAGGAACCAGAAAAGAATTTCGTTTTAGACAGGTTTTCATCTTAGAAAGTATGTTATTTTGCAGAGACCATGGAATAATCGTTTGAGCCAAGTTTCCGTTATACACAGATGCAATATTGTGTAAAATGTGATATGTGGTGATTAAAAGTGCAATTTTAGTTTGTTTAAAAAATATTAATAAAATGTTTACACTTTCTATTTATCAATTGAAAATCTGTGAATTAAGGCATTTCATAGATTGAGACATCTTCTCAATATGAACCGCAAGGCCTTGAACCATTTTTTTTTTAAATTTACATAAATGTTTTGTATGTTATAGACTTGTTATTCAGCTTGTTACAGCACTGTGATGTGTTATTTTATTTCCATAGCATTGCAAAATATTGACAAAAAAGTTTGTTATATGGTTGTGTAACTTTTGATTAGAAATAAGCTTTATTTACATTTAAAATACTTCATAAATCTAATTATTCTGAATCTTGAATACACAAAAAGCTTCCTATCTGTCACAATTTAAGATAAAAAAGAATTTGGAAAATACCATCAAATTTGGCAGTTTAAGCCAATTTTTGGGATGTGGCAGTCTCGTAAAAGTCACCATCAGGGAGTTGTTATTCCAAATGTATCCCTTTTATGAGAAAATTAAAACGCTATTCAATATTTAAGTAATTGCAAATGTTATGCATGTATGTTTCAAAATAAGTCCTAGAATGTGTTGAAGGAGGTGGGAGGGTGGGGGTAGAGTGAGAACGCTCTTAAATATTTTTTTATTTGCTCTTTACTTTGGTTTTATTTACTATTTTTTGAGATAGAGATACCTTTTAGTAGATAATTTTCAGTTTTTAAAAATGTGGTATAACCATGGAATTACACTTGATAAGACAAAAACCTGCCTAAAACGAAAAATTTCCCTGGTCCATGCGATTCCATCTTAGCAGATTTGATTGTATAGTAGATGTGTTACCTGTCATGATAAAAGCTTGATTAAAGCAGAATTTTCCCTATTTCTTGTGATTTCTCTTAGAAACTTTTACTACAACTCAGCCCCCTCCGAAATGATGTCTTGCTACACTACTGGTCAAACTTAAGAATCTTCTACATTGATCTTTTTTATGGTTTCATATTGTTCTCTCGATTGATTCTCCCACTTGGTGTATTTCAAAAAATAAACTTCTCTGAAATATAGAAATACTTTGGGTGGGAAAAATTTTGCCCTGATGTGACTACACTTGCCTCTGCATTATGTAAAAGACGTGCAATTTTTTCTGTGTTTCTATTATTATTAACTAGGACTAGGCATTTTTAAATGTCTTGAAATAGTCGCATAATTGCTTTCATTATATTTATTTGTGCAATTTTGCATTGGTATTATATACTACATTCCATATTAAACACATTGATTGTTTCAGTACAGATTTGATACTGGCAGAGTTCGGTGATATATACCAATATATAACATGATACTATTAATACTGTAGAAGATCTATATAATAATATAATGCAATTATCTATATAAAGCACAACTTGTGAGATATAAATAATGAATTTAGCAGGTAAAAAGCATCTGCAATCCAGATGTGTGTGTGTGTGTGGGGGGGGGGGGGGGAGGGGCTCTAGTCTATTTATCTTTAATCGCTTAATCGTCGCACCTGACACATTCATGGGCATTCATTTAGGGTAAACAAATGTTGACATGTCTGTGATTCTCATGGGCTGAACTCCTCATAACTTTAGCTACTAATATATTATGGGTTTTTTCTTTGATTTTAAAGGCTCAAGTGCTCAATATATGGCATATGACAGCACTGAATTGACAAAACTTGATTTTGAGATCTGAATGCATAATTTTAAGAATTTGTACGAGTTGGAAGATAAAAAAGTTGATTTTTGAATGGATTTTTTTTAAATTACGCAACGCTTAAAGGGTTAAACATGAAAATTCTCTCAATTGTAAGATGATAGACACAATTAGGGATACACTAAAGAGCGATTTTGACCAAATACCGAATATTCATTTAGCCAAATGGTAACCAATATTCCGAATATATTTCTAAGATATATTTCTAAGAGTTTAAAGGTATCAAAAGCATTAAATTTTGAAACAATTTTACATAATACTTAACACACATATTTCTATTACTTATATCACTTATATTTCTATATTATTTATTTCTATCTAAACAAGACCTTTTTACTAAGTAAAATTTACCCTTAAAAAAAATCTATATGCTTTGAATTATTATTTAAGAAGAGGATTGTTTAAAATTTTTTTAATTAATAAAATTTTAAATTTCAAGGCTTCATCTGTGAATTAGTAATAAAATTTTCTTACATTATAAAACAAATCTTTTAAAATCAAAGAAATTTTTGAAGGAGTTAGAAGAAAAATTTTATAGTCATATACTATTTATTTTTTAGGAAAGGACTAAAGTAAAATAATAATAATACAGTAGACTCCCTCAAATCCGCACAGCTTGGGACCAGAGGTTGTGCGTATTTTAGAATTTTGCGGATTTCTGGTCATTGATTTGTTTACATTTTTGAAACATTAATTTCATTAATAGTTAAGCAAGGGAAATTATAATGAATGCTTACAATAAAGTGAAACATTCAAATAAGTAAAATAATAAAATAATTTATTAGTTTAAAAGTAAGTAATTAATAAAAATTTAGAAAAATATTAAATTATTAGGAATGAAATCGATTAAATTCGATTCCAAAAGTCCTATGCTGCCATCTAGTTATAGCAAGGAGAACAGTTGTAATGCTATTATCAGTATCTATAGCTTATTGCACTCACTGTAACTTTTTTCATTGTTATTTAGAGTATTGAATGCTTTTCTTATACTGCTTTGTATGTTTAGAAATCAATTTGTCTATAATTTAAAAAAAATAATTCCGCGAAAAATAATTTTAAAATAGCGTTCCGGTTCGTGGATTTTTCCATTTCGAACCCTGGAAGTTTGGATATAGATATGCTAATTTATAACAAAATCAAAAGTAATGTAAATTTATTTAGTAATAAACAAGCTGTTATAGCCAAAAGAGAATGATTAACAAAAAATGTAGTAAAAAAAAAAAAACACTGCGGTAGTCGCTGATTTCGGCGCCATCTTGAATTTTGTTCCTGCAACTTAACTGTAAATTTCATTGTTTACATCTGAAAAAATACGCGGATTTTAGGCGTTCGCGGATTTTAGGGTCGCGGATTTAAGGGAGTCTACTGTAATAATATAGTCTATTCAAATGGTGGCAACTCAGCAAGAATAGTGTTCCTGTTCTTTTTGATTTAGCAAGAAAGTTTTAAAATGCACCAAAAGTGTCTAGAATGGCCATCCTTTTCATAGATTGTTAAATATTAAGGTTAGGGGCGAGGAATTTTCAGAAAATCTTACCAGCCATCAAGATGCAACATACAGTTCAAAATAGTTATGACAAAATCATACATGACTGCACTAATAATTACTATTGCCTACAATGCATTTTCATAATTCTTTTCTTCTATAAAATTAAGAAATAGATACAACAGTATTTCAAATGAAAATCAAATTTCAAATTAATTGCTTAATAGGCGCAAAGACCTACCTAGTGAAAAAGATTCCATGCCGGGACTCAAACATTAAAGAGTCCCAGCATGGAATCTTTTTCACTAGGTTGGCCTTTGTGCCTATTAAGCAATTACAGTATGGAACCATTTATCCGGAAACCAGTTATCCGGAATGATATTTCTAGTAGACTTATTTCAGAATCTTTGCAGAAAAAAGTGTCATACATTGCCAGTTTGACATATGCATTTCTTGAAACAATTGTATAATTTGATGTCAACATCTAGTATTTGAAATGGAAACATTTAGTTGTACTTTAGATGTTTTAATTTTTATGCAGAGGGAACAGAAGAATTTTAGTTCCCAAGGGATTCCTATAAATTACCTTCTTTCAAACTCTTTTAACTTTTGATCTTTCTTGCATCTGATTTTTAATCCAAGTAATCTAATAATTTAAAATCAGAAATAATTTGCCACAATCAGATATATTCGTCAAAACTTATCAAATTGATGCTGCTTTAATGCACAACCAGTTAACCGAAAACACCAGTTATCCGGAATATACCTGATTCCAACCATTCCGGATAAATGGTTCTGTACTGTAATTTGAAATTGGATTTTCATTTGAAATATTGTATACAAGGCGAATGTTTCTCTCTGGAAAAATTTCCATGAATTAATATAGTTTCAATCGATGCTGGATTTAATTGTGTTCTGTGTTTGCCCCATGTCGGTGGCTCTCGGAAATATATTCCATCTTGTGCTGCATTTGTAGCCTTGCCAACCTGTAATAGTGAGAAGTCCCAGGCTGGGTATTGTTCCATGTGGTTTAGTCGGTAGAACGTCAGTGCGCTATACTGATGGCTCGGGTTCGAGTCCCTGCATGGAATCTTTTTCACTAGGTTGGCCTTTGTGCCTGTTAAGCAATAAATTTGAAATTGGATTTTCATTTGAAATATTGTATACAAGGTGAATGTTTCTCTCTGGAAAAATTTCTATGAATTAATATAGTTTCAATCGATGCTGGATTTAATTGTGTTCTGTGCTTGCCCCATGTCGGTGGCTCTCGGAAATATATTCCATCTTGTGCTGCGTTTGTAGCCTTGCCAACCTGTAATAGTGAGAAGTCCCAGGCTGGGTATTGTTCCATGTGATTTAGTCAGTAGAACGTCAGTGCGCTATACTGATGGCCTGGGTTCGAGTCCCGGCATGGAATATTTTTCACTAGGTTGGCCCTTGCGCCTGTTAAGCAATTAATTTGAAATTGGATTTTCATTTGAAATATTGTATACAAGGCGAATGTTTCTCTCTGGAAAAATTTCCATGAATTAATATAGATACTACAGAGGAAAACTTAATATGGGATAGAACTTAGTATACCATGTTTACATTGCAATAATTTGGAAAGTTACAATATCTAAAGTTAAAAAAATGTTTTTGGTATATCTCTATGGCCTACAGTTTTTCAAAAACTGCCTAAAAAATCACTCGCCCTGTTAGAAAATCCACTCACCACCGGCGAGTAAAATAATGTATTTTCCCCATCCCTGATTAAGGTTGTTCCTAAAATCTTAGAACAAACTTTTAGGGGAGATAATCTGGTCAGGACAAACGTTTTTTTTAACCAGAGACAACATTTTAATTCACTTATTCTATCAAAAATACAATACATTCAATGAAAAATACAAAGTGTGTCAAGCTGAAACTCAGTTTTTTTTTACAACTGTAATAATAATGAAGATTTATCATATTAATATTGCTTGTATGAACTGCTATGATATCATTTAGACTGGGAGCTGGCAGCAGAGACAATCACCTCACCTAGTTCACGGATGAAATTTTAGGATTAGATAAATCTTGATTTGCATATTAAAACGCAATCGGTCTGCCACGTCATATCTTGGTGGAAAACTCCTGAAAACCCAATTTTAGCGACTGACTTGTAGGTTTACCATTGCGTTTTCCTGCTCCCAGTCCTTCATGTTTTCATACCTTTTGATGCAGGAAAACACAATGGTAAACCTATGAGTCAGACGCTAAAATCGGGTTTTCCACCAAGATATGGCTTGGCAGATCGATTGTGTTTTAATATGTGAATCAAGATTTAACTAATCCTAGAATTTGATCCGTGAACTGGATGAGGTGATTGTCTGTGCTGCCGGATCTCAATCTAATTGGAATGGACTGAATTTTCGCCAATGATGCAGGATAAATTCTGTCACTTGCATTCTGAATAAAGGAATGCCTAGCTCATTGCTGTTTAGATAGGAATATGAATTGTGGCAATTACCAGCATTTTTTGTCATGTCATCACATTTCAAAGGAGTCAAAATAACTCTGTTGAAAATATATTTATAATATCTTCATTTCTGTTAAAGTAACAAACGAAAATCCAAGTTTGACTTGGGATGAGAAACACTGTATTTTTGACTGAATAAGTGGAGTTCAATGCTAGTTTTGTGAAAAAAAAATTGCATGTGTTGATGTTTGTCATAACCTCTTAAATTTTTTTTCAGTTTTTTTTTTTTTTTTGGAAACAACCTGTTTGTTGGAAAAAAAGAAACATGTTATTTACCAGGACAGTATTCAAGAATTGCATAGTACATGATTATTTCCTGTGAAGGTCCGCAATAATACAGTAGAAGATCTTTATAACGCAAATCTAAAGACGCAAGGTTGTGTGTTATATAGAACTTTGCGTTATATGGATCACATTTCACAAATCATTAAATTTACCTCATTAATATGGCCAAATAGGTCTGAAATATATCAAAATACATTAGAGTATCTTTATACTACATTCCTTATCCAGATTATAAATTTTTGCATTATACAGATCATTCCACGTATTGTTAAATATACTTTATAAACATGATCCAAATATGCCTGCATATATGTCCAAATATAATAAATCATTCATTATATTGTTCATTTCCGAAAACATTTAATAGCAATTTTTTTCATTAAAAAGTTCTGAAATAAGGAGATAAAGTTGAACTAATGTATTAAATTTAATTTTTTAGAGAGTAACAATTTTTTACAATGTGGGTATCCCGGTGCTTCTTCGCTGCAAAATTCATTGTTTTCGTCTGAAAAGTTGTGCGTTATATGGAGAATTGCATTGTAAAGATCTTCTACTGTAGTTGATTTTTTTGAAAAACACTTTTCAAATTTCAAATAAATTATGCAAAAGTATACTATTTTATTTAAATATGATTCTATTTCTAATTATTCTGAATATCTTTATTAATTGACAGTTATATGTGGAAGTTATGTAAGGTTTTAAAAAATACTTCATTTATTTAAATTTTGATTTATTGAATGCTTTATTTCTTTAAATCAATCCTGTTAATTCCTAAACTTGGCACATGTTCTTGAAACAGTTCCAATTCATTCCATTTAATATTTAAGTGTCTTAATTTGTTTTAATGTCAAAATATGACAATTCTTATACTTTTTTGTGTTGAAAAGTATATTTTCGCCAAAATTTTATAGAATGCAAGTTTGTTAAGGTTCTGCAAAATGAACCTATTTTTCCCCTTATTGGCTTATTGGATCCCTAATATCAAGGCAGTTTTTTATAAGTCATTCCATTTAATACTTGAGTGTCTTAATTTGTTTTAATGCTGAAATGACAATTCTTATACTCTTTTGTATTGAATTAGTACGTTTTCAAAATTTTATAGAGCCCACTTTTATGGAATGTAAGTTTGTTAAGGATCCATAAAATGAACCTAATTTTCCCCTTATTGGATCCCTGATATCAAGTCTGCTCCATATAAATAATTCCATTTAATACCAAAGTGTCTTAATTTGTTTTAATTCTAAAGTATAACAATTCTTATTACTTTTTTGTGTTGAAAAATATATTTTCATCAAAATTGTATGGAGTCCACTTTTATGGAATATAACGTAAAAGGAACCTAATTTTCCCCACAATGGATCCCTAATATTAAGCCTGTTCCATTAGTTTTGTGTTAAGATTTTCAAAAAGATAGTATTATTTTTCCTTACACTTTTTAATTTGTTTATAGTTTTTCAAAAGATTGTATGCATAGACACTTGTGGATATTAGCAGCGCCACATAAAGATTGAAGCCCATCAAGACATAATTTACTGTGTTCTGTTTATTTCATGAAGGATAAGCTTGATCAGATGTCTGTCTCATGTGTCGGTCTGAGAGATTATACTGTGCCTTCTGTTTTCATACATTTGAATGCATCTTCCAAAGGTAAGATAATGAGAATAATTAATCTTGCTGAGTAATTATCCTTTTTATGACAAGTAATAAATACAGTAAACTCCCTCAAATCTGAAGAGCTTGGCACCAAAGGTTGTACGAATTCTAGAATTTTGCAGATTTCTGGTCATTGCTTTGTTTACATTTTTTAAAACAGTAATTTGAATTTACGTTCGAACAGTGTAATAATGCAATGCAATGGAAATTATAATGAATGCTTGCACTATATGTAGTAAAATATTTAAATAGTTAAGTAAAATAATAAACTAAAATAATAAAAAGTAAGACAATTTTAAAAATGCTTAAATTATTAAGTAAAGGTCAAGTAAATAATTAATAATGTATAATTAAATATGCATAGTGAAGATGAGATACATTTTTCTTGAATTATTCAATGAAACTTTCCTCTTAAAGATAACCTATTAATTTACATCAAAATCATAAAGTAAAGAAGTTTTATTTCCGGTTTAGCCGGTCTTAATAACTAAAAAAATATAGATTAATACATAAACATATTTGCTAAAAAGATTGTGATTGCCAGTGATATCAGCAATATCTTGTTTTCTTTTCAGAAATAAATTTATACTTCCTTCATGAAAAACCATTATTTCAGTCAGACTAATAGATAATTACATATTAAAATACATACAGATTGATATAAAACTAAAAAATTCTGTAATTTTGTCCTTTCATTTGAACTAAAAGTTTCATTGTTTACATCTGTGATGGTGTGTGGATTTGGGGAATCTACTCTATTAGGATTTAGTTTTTATTGACAAATACCACTAATAGCTTTTCTACATGTATCAATAAATGTTATACAGTAGACGCTCTCAAATCCACACAAGTTGGAACCAGAGTTGTGCAGATCAATTTTATCAACAAACACAGATGAAGTGCAAAATATATTAATTATAAATTTATAATATATATATATATATAAATTTTGCGGATTTCTGGTCATTGTTCTGTTTACATTTTTTAAACATAATTTGAATGTAATAATGCAATCGAAATTATAATGAATGCTTGCAATATAGTAGAATATTAAAGAAATTAAGTAAAGTAATAAACTAAACTAATAAAAATTAAGATGATTTAAAAAATAATTCAATTATTATAAGTAAATGTCAAGTAAATAATTAATAATGTATAATTAAATATGCAGCATAAAGATAAATTTTTCTTGAATTTTTCAATGCAACTTGCCTCACGAAGGTATGCTACTGATTCACATTAAAATAATAAAATAAAAAGTTTTATTTCAGGTTTAGCTAGATTTAATAATCAAAAAAGCTTGATTAATACATAAATATAGTTAGTAAAAAGATTGTGATTACCAAAGCTATCAGCAATATCTTGAATTTTTTCAGAAGTAAATCTATACATCCATGAAAAAACATGAGTTCAGTCATATTAATAACAATTACGTTTAAAATACGTGCAGAATGATATAAAAATAAAGAAGTCTGTAATTTTGACCCAACATCTGAATTGAAAGTTTCATTGTTTACTTCCAAAATGATGTGCAGATTTTAGGTGTTTGTGGAATTTAGGAATGCCGATTTGAGGGAGTGTACTGTATTATACTTTTGAATAACTTCTTATGGTATTAAATCATTGTTTTTGACATATTCCAAACTGATGATGATTATGTGATTACTGAATATAAAACATGTTTTAAAAAACATATTTAAATTTATTGATTTTATAAGATTTATATTGGAGTAAAAATAGAGACATGCTTAGTAGTATTCAGCACCTGTGTGCAAAATTTTAGATTGTGCCCTACGATTGTGCCCTGAAAAAATGTTTTGTAAAATAATCTTATCAACAAACACAGATGAAGTGCAAAATGTACTAATTATAAATTAAAAATATATATATATTAATTGCAAAAAATGAACAAGATGAAAAATACATAAAAGGATAGGAGAAAAATTTAAAAATATATGCACAGTACAGAACCATTTATCCAGAATTATTGAGGTCAGATGTATTCCGGATAACTGGTTTTTCTGGATAGTTGATTGGGTATTAAAGCAACATCCGTTTGATAAGTTTTGTGGAATGTATGGAGTTGTGGCATTGTTTGTGATTTCAAATTAATTTTATTAGATTACACAGATTAAGATTCAGAATAAAACAAGATTAATCAGTGTTTGACAGAAAGCAGTTTATGGGAATACCTTGAAAACAAAAATCCTCTATTTCCTCTGCATATAAAAATCATAATGCCCAATAGCTAACTAAATATGCTTTAATTTCAAATCCTAGATGTTGGCATCAATTTATACCATGCAACTTCTAATATTTCAAGCAATGCTCGTGTAAAACTGACATTGTATGCTACTTTTTTTCTGTTAAGATTCTGAAATTGGTTCATTGGAAATAAGTTCGAAAATTCTACCTTTCATGCTGTCCACAAGGGTTTTCAAAGCATTTTGTTCCAAATTGCCCCACACATTTTGAATAGCTATCTTTAATTCAGCAACTGAAGTTAATTCAAGTTTGTATCATAAATTCTGAGCACAAGAATCCCCAAACATGTTCCATAGGATTGCAGTCTGGTGGCGGTGAGCATACTGGCCAAACCATTACATTTGCATAAGTAGTCCTATCGGATATGCAAATATATATTTGTGTTTGGGAATTACGACTTAAATAATATGGAAATGTATGGTGGACCTATGCTTTTGTGGAGCACTTTATAGTAGTAAATATTCTGTTAATCGCTTGCTTCCTAATGAAAAATCATAAATGTACTAATTGCTAATTACAAAATCCGCCTAATCTTCTGTAATTAGATTCACTGTCCAGAATCTCTTTCAAATATATATACGAAACTTCCAACAATATAGTAAATACGCCTATTGGCGGATGACCCGATTACAGAAGATTAGTCCAATATCTTTTAAAACATTCCTAAAAGAAAGGAAAATATCCAGAAAAAAAGTAAAAAGAAATGACGAATTAAAAAGAATATTGAAATTTTATGTATGCAAGCAATTTTTATTGCAAAATGTTGACTTTTCTGATAGTAATAATGCATGATTGCATGAATCTCCTTAATAATAATCTTTAGTTCCTTGCTTTTGAAGCTGTGAATGTTTCTATAAATAAAATTGACTATCTGTTTGAAAAAAAAAGAAAGAAAAGGAAAACAGAATAGCGGACAATATTTGCTGGCCTGTGTTCGAGGTTATTAAAGTCACATGTTTGAGGAAAACAAACTTGCATGTTTCCGTAGTAAAGTAATAGTGAAAATTTAAAATCTGAAAATAAATTATTTTACATTTTGTATGCGTGTGGCAGACATTTACACTAAGATTTAAATTTTAATATTAGATGCTATTTATATAAAATCATCATCAATGATATAAAATCATCATTTATATAAAATCATGAAATTATCATTTGGATATAAAAATTTGCTATAAAAATGCTCTTGTACAGTTGAAAAAACACCATTATTGCGAACATCGCTCAAGTTGATATTACGCTTATGCATTTTTATGTGAAAATCACATTGTTTGGCAACAAAATTAAAATCAAAATCTTAATAAACAAGCATCATGTAAGTCACAAGTATAGTCTCTTTTAAAATTAAGGCAAAATTACAAAAAAATTAAATTAAAAAATAAAAAACTAAATTAGTCACTCCGGTTTTATCTAATCAAACTTACAAATGCAATTTTTTTTAACCCGGCTCAAAAGATAAATTGCCAAATATTGTTCTAATTGCAATCTTTCTCATTGCAAAAATTTTTAAGCATATTCTTTTCATGTTTAAATTAAATAATTATGTTTTATAATATTATCTCCCATTAAAACGATTTTCTCTTTCTTCATTGGATTTAAAATAAAATCTGTAACACTTCTTTTATTTTGTTTTTCAAGGTGTTTGTATTATTTTCTAACTGATATAGCCATTTCAATTCTTTAACAAACGATAATGTTCGCCAAAAAATGACATGGCAACCTTTTCGTCCAAAGTAAGATTAAAATGCCAAATTTTATTATCAAAAATCATTTTATATCGGTATATTATACATACAAATAACCACGGGAATATTCTCTATCCAATGACGTCAAAAAAAGAATCCATGTGGCAGTTTTTTAAAATTAGCCGGACATACAGACAGACACTTTAAGGTCCTTCTTCTGTATGATTAAATAAAGAATAATTAAATCCAGTATCATTTGCCAAGTTGTAAAGAAACAAATAAGATTTTTTGAAGTATCAAAAAAAATTTTTTTTTTAATTTTTTTTAATATAAATGTACAAGAAACAAATTTAATTATAAAATAATGCTTAATTGAATGTTGAAGCTAACAATATCATTAGTGCTGACATTTTTCTTTAAAAGGTGGCAGTGCAGATTTATTGGAAAGTATAAAGTAGACTCCCTCAAATCCACAACCCTAAAATCTGCACGTCATCACAGATGTAAACAATCAAACTTTCAGTTCAGATGTAGGGGCAAAATTACAGAATTTTTTAGTTTTATATCATTTCTTATGTATTTTAATAACTCTCGATAATATGACTGAACTCGTGATTTTTCATGAAAGAAGTATACATTTATTTGTGAAAAAAAAATCATTGGAAGATTTATTGGAAAGTATTAATAGAAGAAAGTATTGTAATCGAATTTTTTTTCGACTTTCGGTTTTCGACATATATACGTTTTTAGGGGTCAGAGATCCCAAATAGCATGTTTATTAAAAATGTCTGTCTGTTCGTGTGTCGCCATTGTACCATCGAGAAGTGTATGAATTTATGCATAGAATTGAACCAAATCTTTTGTGTATGTATTTGGTTGTGGCAAGAAAGTCCTCCTGTAATTTAGAAATATATTGCCGGGAGGGGGCGCTGTAATAGCAATTTTTGTGCCATTTTTATTATTGTACCATCGAAAAGTGTATGAAGTTATGCATAGAATTGAACAAAAATTTTTGTGTATGTTTTTGGCTACGGCCAGTAGGTCCTCCATGAATCCGGAAAAATTCTGCCAGAGGGGGGCGCTGTAATAACGATGTCTGTACCATTTTCATTATTGTACCATCGAAAAATGTATGAAGTTATGTATAGAATAGAACCAAATTTTTAGCGTATGTTTTTGTCTATAGCCAGCAAGTCCTCCCTGAATTAAAAAAAAAAAATCTGCCGAAAGGGGTGTTGTAATATCGATGTCTGTGCTATTTTCTTTATTTTACCATCAATTAGTGCATGAAGTTATGCATAGAATAGAACCAAATTTTTTGTGCATGTATTTGACTTTGGCCGGCAGGTCCTCCTTCGATTTGGAAATATTCCGCTGGAAAGGGGTTTCTGTAATAGCATTTTTTGTGCCATTATCTTTATTGTACCGTCGAAAAGTGTATGAAGTTATGAATAGAATTGAACCAAATTTTTGTGTATGTGTTCGGCTATGGCCAGCAGGTCCTCCTTAAATTTGGAAATATTCCTCCGGAAAGGGGCGCTGTGATAGCAATTTTTGTATAATTTTCTCGATTTTTCGTAGTTTTATTGTCCATCGGCGGCTCATGCAACGACAGGAACTCGCGTTCTGCTAAGCCGGCCATTCGTATCATGATCTAGATCAACTTTTTTTTACTGCGATTTATTGACTGAATTAGAAATTTAAGATGAAAATCAAAGTTGGTATAGTATTGAACTTATAATATGGCAGTAATAGCATCTGTAACTGATTTTTGAAATTTTGAGATGTATGAGATAGAAGAAAGTTTTGGGATTGGCACATCCAAATAATTTTTGTTGGGTAAACGAGTACTTTGATGTAATGAAAAGGTACTTACCATTGGATTATTTGTCAGTACTACAACATACGTCATTGTCGGAATTTGACATTTTCCTCTAGAAGGGATGCTTGTAGTTCGGGGAGGAGGATTATGGAGTTCTGAGCAATTTCACCTTTAAATAAGCATCAAATTCTAAATCTTCTGAAAAGGGGCAGGCATTCTAATGCACTGGGTGGTGGCACTGATGTTTCTATACGGCCACCGTCTGTATTCATAAATTTGCTTATTGCATAAAAAGTCTATTTTTTCTTTCTTTTCCTATTTTTAGCCCCTGGTATGCTATTTCTTTCGAGCAACAATTAAAGTGTCGTCCCTGAAAAATAACGTTACGTTACATAAGCCAGCCGTAAAACAAAGCAGATGTATCATTTATGCGGTTAATTATTAATAATCTCTACTGCAATTTTTTTTTAACTTCTAAGCATCCCACATTTTCAATTTTTACTCCTTCGCATAGAAAAAAAAGGATTTTTAACTGCAATTTGTTTGAAAATCTCAATCTGTTTTTGATATTTTAATTTTTATTAGTTTTTAACACCATTTCTGTAATGGTGGCAACTAAAGTACTCCTTTTCTGTAGAAAGTAAAGGGAAAATAGTAGACCACTATAACTTTTTTGCAATTCTTTTCATAACAACTGTAAAAACAATTGTAATTAAAATACGTGCTATTTTGAAAAAATATAAATGAATGATTTGTGATAAAACATGTAGCTATTATGAACTGTATTTAATTTTAATATCCATATTAATGTTACAAACAAATGAAGGCATATAAAACATTAGATAGCCGATTTTTTTGTCGAATTTGTTGAATGACGGCATCGCGTTTTGATGGCTTTGTGTATTATTCCGCAATAGTGACGTCATATGCATACTTTTGTATAGATATTGTTTAAAAGTGGAATTCTCCAGCAGATGCGAATGACGCCATTTTATATAAAATAAAAGTGTAAACTCTGTTTAATCTTGGATCTTGATTGGATCTGATTCTTAATCTGAGTAATCAGATATTTATACTTTATTACCAGACCTGCCAACTGCTACGAAAAAATCTTACTTGCTACGATTTGGACCTATAAACTACGATGCTACGAAAATCGGTCTTAAACTACGATTTTTTGCAAAAAACACAAAAGCATTTTTTGTTTCTAGTTGCGATTTTTATCCCGCGCAGGAGTTATTTTTCAGGAGTGATTCTTTTCCGAAATTTCCAAGTATTCATTTCCGAAAGTTTTAAAAAATTGGCCGTTAGTCTCAAAATTTGGACATTAAAAAATGCTCATGAGAAAAAAAAAAAAAAAATTCTGAACTGAAAAAAAAAAAAACTTCTTAACATAAAACACTCTAATCGTTTTTTTGTAAATATTTATACAGAAATTCCCTTCCTTAGAAACAAGGGTGCCATTTTAAGAATTCTGGAGGGGTTCCTTGAGGGGAAAGGTTTGAAATAATGTGCAAAATCGAACGATTTGCGATAAACTATCGCGAATTTCGACAAATGACCGTGTAAAAAAAATCAATTTCGTCAATTGGTCGCAGAAGAAAATAAATTTTGTCGTGGTAAAAACGTGAATTTTGTCAAAATATCACAGAAAGAAAACGCGAATT
Organism: Maratus speciosus; assembly: GCA_963932465.1. NCBI lineage: Eukaryota > Metazoa > Arthropoda > Arachnida > Araneae > Salticidae > Maratus > Maratus speciosus. The sequence continues at coordinate 636,440,145 of OZ010786.1, forward strand.
TCGTCAAAAGATCAGTAAGATAATGCAAATTTCATCGAAAGATTAGTAAGAAAACGCAAATTTCACCGAAAGATCGCAAAAAGAAAACACTAATTTAGTCAAAGGATTGTGGAAAAAAACGCAAAATTCGTCAAAGGATCGCGTACAAAATGCGAATTTCGTCAAAAGTTCATGGTAAAAAGTGCGGATTTCGACAAAGAATCGTGATAAGAAAATGTGAATTACGATTGTGGGAAAAAATTGTGAATATCCTGAAATGATGGCGGGAAAAAAATCGCGAATCCCGTCAAAATTTACTGCACTGAGCTAAAAAATTGGAACCAGGCTATTTTTACAAATGTAAAAAAAAAAAAAAAAAAAAAAAAAACGCTGCGAAACGAAAATAAACTCAAAAATCGTATAAAAATTTTCAGAGGAAAAAATTTACTATATTGAGTTGAAAGACGGAAAACTTATTCCTTTTACGCATGTCAAAAGATGGCTGTGAAACACGAAAAACCAACCTACCGATCTCGAGATTAATTTAAATTTTATGTTCTACGATTTCTCATTTTCATAGGTTGGCAGGTCTGTTTATTACTGTTTCTATTTTGTACTTAGTAATTTAACAATAAATAAAAACTGAGATCGTAATTTTACAAAGGGGAAATGATCCCATGTTCTAATGAAAATTAGCACTTTCATTCATAAAGCTGAAACAATTTTCTAAAACTGTGACAAAATTTGGAATCAGGGCCGAAACTAGGGGGGAGAGCAGAGGGGGCAAGTGCCCCAGGCGCAAGAACGAAGGGGAGCCAAATGAAGGATTATACCTTTGGAATGGATCATTTTCTTCTGATGGACTTATGACTTCCATTATTATGAAACAGCCATTATGAATAAAGTGTTAGGTGAAGATGAAAGAGCAGCCGTAAAAAGTTAGAACTCTGATTTTCTGGTCAGAACGGCAGGGGAGGGGGGGGGAGGGCCATAATTAAAAAAAAAAGTATGGCCATTTTTCCCCATTGTGACCAGAAAATCAGAGTTCTAACTTTTTACGGCTGCTCTTTCATCTTCACCTAACACTTCATTTATAATGGCTGTTTCATAATAATGGAAGCCATCAGTCCATCAGAAGAAAATAACTCGGTTAAAGCGGAAACTCGGATAATCGGGACTCTACTGTATATTTCATTTTTTTAAATGATCTTTAGAATATTTTTATTGGTGTTCAGAGGGGGATCATGACTCGCATGACCTCCCCCTTGTATCCACCATTGTAGGTTACGTTGTTCAGTATTACATATTTTATGATTGCATTTTTTAAATTTTAAAATATTTTGGCTATTAGAAAATTAGTAAAATTCTCTCTGTAACTATACTCTGTGGAAGAGTGGGGGAGGGCGCCAAAAGCCATGTTTGCCTTGGGTGCAAAAAAGGTTAGTTTCGGCCCTGTTTGGAATGAATTGCCATTTTGCCTTTGCTGTGATTAAGGCCTGTAAATTAATATTAAGAGCCTACACTAGTCACTCAAAAAGACCCGGATGATAATGTTAATCTATGGAGAAGTTATTTTCAAATATCTCGCTTGAATTTTGATATTTTCGAATGATTTTTTTGCATAGGAGCATAGGATAGCTGAGGACGATCTACAACCGGGCTAGTTTTTACTTATTTGATTTAGGTTATGCCTGTTCCGAAAGTAAAAGTAATTTTTTAAAAAGTATTAAACCAAAATCAAAAAGTAAAAACTAGTCCGGTTGTAGATCGTCCTCAGCTATCCTATGCAAACATTCGAAAATATCAATATTCAAACGAGATATTTGAAAATAACTTCCCCATAGGATTAACATTATCACTCGGTCTTTTTGAGTGACTAGTGTAGTCTCTTAAGTGTTGAAATTCAGTTTTCTTTGTCACACTAATGGGAGTTTTAAGTTGTTTTAAATGCAGATATTTCATGAGTTTTTTTCAGCAAAAGTCAATACTTAAATTTCTATTCATTTTTTCAGATTAGTAAACTGTATTTCTTTTTTTTTTTGGGGGGGGGGGGGGGGGGGCGGAGGGGAGGAGAGAAAAAATAAAATTTAGCTAAATTAAGTCATGTTCTGGTAAAATATTATACTTTTATCAATATAAGATATGTGTGAGCAATAAAAAGATTAATTGAATAATTTATTTTAAAAATAAATGTTGTTTTACTCTAACTCCATAACTATTGTCAATTTGTACGAAAATGAAATGAAAAATAAATGCAATTCTTTTGACACTTGACTATAAAATAATCACTAAATGGGAGGTCAGTTGAAAGCACAGGTTAGTTGTTATTATGTTCACTTACGTATGAATGTAAGTGAACACAATAACGTTTGTATGTATGAACGGCATAGCAGAAACAATAAAAACAGTCCTTGAGGAACTAAAGACATATAATAAAAGACAACAAACATGCATACATATAGAACCATTTTAAAAACAGTAGAAATTTAAATTTAAATGCATTTTAGTTTTTTTTTCTTATGCACTTTAATTAAATAATGACTATCTATCAGAGTAGTTCTGAAAAATGGAGATAATGGTTGCCTCGAAATATCAGGAAATTGTAACATACACTGTTATTATTCCACGGGAATAATTTATATGAGACAGAAAATTTCTAGAAATGTGGAAGAATTCTGACTAAACACTCAGTAAATCTGAGTATATTAAAATTTGTGAGAATCCTGTCTTTTGTAATACTTCAAAGTAACTATAATGAACTATAGAGTGGTAGGCGGCTGTACAAACCATCACCTCATCGAGTGGGCAGTTGAAATTCCAGGATTATTCAGAACTCGAGTAACATATTAAAATGCAACTGCTCTGCCAAGTCCTATCTTGGAGGAAACCACCTACCAACCCGATTTTTGAAGTTGAACGGTAGATTTATATTTCCTGCACACAGAGCTATGAAAACATGGAAGAATGGCGGCAGAAAAACACAATGATAAACCTAGTCAACCACTGAAATCGGGTTTGCAGGTGTATTTCACCAAGATATCACTTGGCAGACAAGTTGCATTTTAATAAGCAGATCGAGTTTTAACTAATCCTGGAATTTCAATCGTTAACTCGATGAGGTGATGGTTTGTGCAGCCTCCTCCCGCACTTTATTTGTTTTTCATATTTATTTTAACACTTTCATAGTGAGTTTTACAGCCTTACTCATAAACAGATATTTTTTAGCTGCTTTATAAAAGATGAATTGTAATACAATATATAATATCACTATTTTAAATATTGCTATTTTTATATTTTTTATTTAACTATTCAAAGTTTTAGTTATTGATTTATTTTTGTAATGAAATATTGTTATTTGTGTGATCCTTCCTTCCATAGTTTTTATAAAGGAAATACAGTAGATGCTTTTTAATTTGACACTCTATTATAATACAAACTCTGTTAAATGATATTCCTCACACATTTAATTATCCAGTTTGCGTGTACATATCTAATGGTGCTTGAAGCTGTTTTCAAAATTCCGTAAGAAAATATATTTTGTTTTACTTATAATGAATAACAACAAGCTTGGAACATGGTAAAAATGTTAATAAACACTATGAAATTGTTTCAATACAATCTAAATTATATTAAATAATGCAGAATTGTTCTACGGTGTAATCATATATAAGACAGTAAATTTCCAGAAATGTGGAAGAATTCTGACTAAACACTCGGTAAATTTGAGTATAATTAAAATTCCGCTAGCCGCAAAATTTTCTTTTCTCGTCATTCTTTCTAAAAAAGTTATTTATTTTATTTTTTATGGTACCTATTTATTTTATTTACATTATTTTTAATTAAAGTTTAATCTTTGTGCAGTTAGGAAATGCATCTGATAATTTCCTGACATACTCCAGGTTCTGTAAGTGTCCGATTATCAATGAGTTTACTGTAGTTTTTAATATGATGATAGAAAATTTGTTTTAATTCAGTTTTATACATTGATTTTAATTTTCCACGAGAAGTTCATTTTCACTTAAAGAAGTTTTTAATTATTCATAAAAGTGATCGATTAATTTTATTTTATTTTTTGCAGATACATAAAACTATAAATGTAGATGCATATTGTATCACTCAAAGCAATGTTTAAAGTGTGAAAAGTAAGCAACAAAATATTTCAAGACAAGAGATTTTTGGAAAAGCAACTTCAGACTTCTGGAAAGGGGAATAATCTGTTTGTGAGGTATGCAACAGAGGATTTTCTGAAAAAGTAGGCATTGGTTACTTCATACTAGTGAGAGAACTTTTCTATGTGAGATGTTTTAATAGAAATTCTCTCGAAAGGGCAATTTAAGCAATCGTCTAATTGTACTGGTGAGAACCCTTTTATTTATGAAATATGCAGCAAAAAAGTCTCTAAAAAAGGTGACTTAAAACGTATTTGTTAATTCATATTTATAGGAAATCTTTTATATGTGAAATATGCAGCAAGAAAGTCTCTCGAAAGGCATTTTAAGCAATCATCTAAAAATTCACACCGGTGAGAAACCTTTTATGTGTGAAATATGCGGCAGGACATTCTCTGCAAAGGGCAATTTAATGCGTCATCTGTCCATTCATACTTGCGAAAAACCTTTTACATGTGAAATATGCAGCAAGAAATTTGCTCAAAAAAGTTCTTTAAATAAGCATCTGTTTATTCATACTGGTGAAAAACCTTTTATGTGTGAAATATGCAGCAAGAAATTTTCAAGAAAAGGTGTTTTAATCTTGCATCTGTTAATTCATACTGGTGAAAAACATTTTATGTGTGAAATATGCAACAAGAAATTCACTCAAAAAGGCGATTTAAACAAGCATCTGTTATTTCATACTGGTGAGAAACCTTTTATATGTGGAATATGCAGTAAGAAATTCACTCAAAAAGGCGATTTAAACAAGCATCTGTTAATTCATACTGGTGAGAAACCTTTTATGTGTGAAATATGCAATGAAAAATTTTCTCGAAAAAGCAATTTAAATAATCATTTATTAATTCATACTGGAGAGAAACCTTTTATGTGTGAAATATGTAACAAGAAATTCTCTCGAAAGAACAATTTAAGCAAGCATCTAATTATTCACACTGGTGAGAGACCCATTGTATGAGATATACAATCAGATATTTTTTACTAATACGTGCTCATTTTCATAATTTGCTGCTTTTTATTGATCAATTTTGATACTTCCTTGGAACCTTTGCATATTTTAGTTTTAAGAAACTAAGATTTCTTGCTATATATTATAAACAGTTATCGAAATGAAAAAGCAGCAAATGAAAAGAAAATTCCTATGTTATACGGCCTATTTATGCATAATTTGTGCATATAAATCAGCGGATCATGATCCTGAGCATTAACTGTAACTGCTGGTGAGTTTCAGACAAAATAAGGAGGGATTGATTAATGTCCACAATGAATTGAGTATAACTTGAATTAAATTTTGATGAGAGTGTGTAAGTAGGAAGGCACTCAAAGAAGGCAGAATTTCAGGACTTGCTGTTTACTAATTTATTAAAAAAGGATATTTGAAAAGTGTCAGAAATAAAGTTCAAAATTGATTAAGCAGACACAGTTTGATAAAAACACATTTAAAGTTTCAAGTACGGTTAAAACGATGAAATTCTCAACTTATCATCAATCTGCGATGCCTGGTCCATAGAGCATTCCTTCAGATTCCTTTTGGAGGACTTTCAATCCGGATTGTTCTGCTTTTGCTTCCATTCTGGCATTTTTCGTAACGCCACTTGTGCGCTGCACGCTCATCACGGTTTTGTACATAGTCGTGGTAAAAAAAAAAGTAAACACCCCTTATTAACTCTGCAAAAAAATATCGTAGAAGAAAGTTACTGGTACCACACGATTGGAAATAAAGTCTACTTTTAAATTATGTATATGTCGTAGGCCAATTGAGAAATCCGGCTCTTTGCAAACAGTGGCTGTTTGCAAAGAGCCGGGCTAATTGTAGAATCAATCTCCCTTTTTCCAATTAGCCTAATATTGTTCAGGCTTATTGCAAAGAGCCTAGAAAGAGTTAGGCTAATTGAAAAATGACCACATATTATCCGGTCAGGGTGATATTTTTAGGTCACAGGCTATCAAAGCCTGAGAGCTTATGTTCCCTCCGATTCTGTATGTACGTGTGTATGTACGTAACGTGATAACTCTTGATAGAAATATTCGATTTGCTTCAAATTTCTTTTTCTAGGTTCATTCTGATGAGGTGCTTCCCTCATTAGTTTTTTGGGTTCATTGGTTAAGGATAAAGGGGAAAAGGGGGGCTAGTCCCCCCCTTCATTTATATAAATGGGTTTTTCATGCAGAAATATTCGATTTGCTCCAAATTTGGTATACCGGTTTATTGTGTTAAGGAGCTTCCCTGATTAGATTTGGAAGCTCATTATTTAAATATAAAGGGGGGAAAGGGGGCTACCCCTTTAAATTTAGATAAATCGGTTTTCCATGCAGTTATTCGTTCTGCTCCAAATTTCGTATACCTGTTTATTATGTTAAGGAGCTTCCCTGATTAGATTTGGAGGTTCATTAGTTAAGTATAAAGGGGGGCTGGACCCCCCTTAATTTAGATAAATGGGTTTTTCATGCAGAGTTATTCGATTTGCACCTAATTTTGTATACCGGTTTATTATGTTAAGGAGCTGCCTTGATTAGATTTGGAGATTTATTGGTTAAGTATAAAGGAGGGACAGGGGCTAGTGTCCCCTTAATTTAGATAAATTGGGTTTTTCATACAGATTTATTCGATTTGCTTCAAGTTTGATATACCAGTTTATTACGATATGACTTCCTTCATTTGATTTCGAGGTTCATTGGTTAAGTATAAAAGGGGGGAAAGGGGGCAATTGCCCCTCCCCTTAATTTAGATAAATGGGTTTTCATGCAGAATTATCTAATTTAGTTTAATTTTTTTTTCAACCAGATCCGAACTTGAAGGTTCCATTTGAAGTCAACCCGAAAACCGACCACAACCAGGTTTCAGATTGAGTTCAATTAGAACTTTCAGGTTCGGATCGGGTTGCCGGTGGACGGAAATTATTTTGTCTGGCTTGCATCGGGTTATAGTTCTTTGGAATATTTTTGTCGGTTAAGATTTGGTTTGGGACGGGTTTCAGGTTGACTTCGAACGGAATTTTTAGGTTCTGGAAGCGTTGTGTATCCACGGAAACTAATTTGTCTTGTTCGGATCCGGTTATGGAACTTTGGAATATTTTTTTTGGTTATCAGATTTGGTTCGGGATTTTGGGTTTTTCCAAATGGAACTCTCAGGTTCGGGTCGGGTTGCATGTAGACTGAAATTATTTTGTCTTGCTCGGATCGAGGTATGGTCTGTTGTAATTTATTTTTCGGGTTTGGATAGGGTTATGCGTTAATATACCTAATAAAAAGAAAATTGCCCAGTTAAACTGATGGCATTGAGCTCACAGGCTATTCACACTAATTGTATATTATACTCTTATTTCAAAGAATAATGCCCCTCGAAAAATAAATGAAAAGATTATTCCCCGTTGCCCCCCTTTCTACTTAACCAAAGAACCTCCAAATCTAATCAGGGAAGCCACTTAACATAATAAACTGGTATACCAAATTTGAAGCAAATCAGATAATTCTGCATGAAAAAACCATTTCACTAAATTAAGGGGGAGTATTAGCGCCCCCATTTCTCACTTTATGCTGAACCAATGAACTTTCAAATCTAATCAGAAAAGTTCCTTATTAGAATGAACCTAGAAAAAAAATTAAACTAAATTAGATAATTCTGCATGAAAACCCATTTATCTAAATTAAGGGGAGGTGCAATTGCCCCCATTTCCCCTCTTTTATACTTAACCAATGAACCTGCAAATCAAATGAAGGAAGCCATATCGTAATAAACTGGTATATCAAATTTGAAGCAAATCGAATAATTCTGTATGAAAAACCCATTTATCTAAATTAAGGGGACACTAGCCCCTGTCCCTCCTTTATACTTAACCAATAAATCTCCAAATCTAATCAAGGCAGCTCCTTAACTTAATAAACCGGTATACGAAATTTGGAGCAAATCGAATAACTCTGCAAGAAAAACCCATTTATCTAAATTAAGGGGGGTCTAGCCCCCTTTCTTCCCTTTATACTTAAATAATGAGCTTCCAAATCTAATCAGGGAAGCTCCTTAACACAATAAACCGATATACCAAATTTGGAGCAAATCGAATATTTCTGCAGGAAAAAACCATTTATATAAACCAAGGAGGGGGGGGGACTAGCCCCCTTTATCCTTAACCAATGAACTCCAAAAACTAATCAGGGAAGCACCTTATGAGAATGAACCTAGAAAAAAAAATTGAAGCAAATCGGATTTTTCTATCAAGAGTTATCGCGTTACGTACGTACATACAGAATCGGCGGGCACATAAGCTCTCAAGCTTTGATAGCCTGTAAGCTAAAAATAGCACCCTGATTGGATAATAAGTGATCATTTTTCAATTAGCCTAACGCTTTCTAGGCTCTTTGCAATAAGCCTGAACATTATTAGGCTAATTGGAAAAAGGGAGATGGATTCTCCAATTAGCCCGGCTCTTTGCAAAGAGCCGGATTTCTCAATTAGCCTACGACATATATAAAACTTGCTTAAGGGGTCCTCTATATATCAAAACGAACCATAACTTTGGTTTTTTTTAAATAGCAGTACACAATTTTGACAGCATAAAGGAATTCTGCACCCTTCATTTAACCTAAAAACAAATTTTTATGCAATTCGTACGATAAGTTTCCCAGAAGTTAATTATTTTAAAACGAGCGTATTTTAGGGGATGCATCCAAATTGAACTTCGGTATTCGATTGTTGACCGAGAGAGACCCCTTCTTGATCAAGGCATCTTAAGCGCCATTCAAGCAATCATTGAAGACTGCTAGATTATAGAATAGCATAAGAAATTTCGGTACTTCTTAGTTATCCCGTCAACCAAATTACTGTCGCCAAATTGTAAGATTAATTGCCAATAATGGTTGCCATTAATTAATTAATTGCAAGATTAAATGCCAATAATGTCCAATAAAACCATTAATTCGACGTTTTATTTGCATTTTTATTAATGTTTTACTAATTTATTCGGTCTTTCGTTATTTAAAATAAAAATTATGTCAATGTGTACAATTTGGCAAGTGGTTTGGCAATTTATATAATTTGGCGAAATTGGTCGACGGGATAACTAAGAAGTACCGAAATTTCAAAATATCTCTTCACTTTTATCATAAATGGCCCCTTAAACGATTATTTTGCCGTTTTTTAAGCGTAATTTGAGAACTACTTGGAAGAAAAATGTGAAATTTTGGATTTCCATAAAGCAGGACTTAATAAATCTAAATCCATCAAAAAATTGTAGGTTGCAATTCATAATTTTTTCGAATATTAATTTCATAATACATAATTAATATAATAAAATTATAAAAATTGCAAATTCAACGTATTTGTGTTTTGGTATTTTAGTAAAATTGCTATAGAAAAAATTTAGCACATTAGTAGTATAATTTCAGGAGATATTAATGAAATTATGAAAATGTAATTTAACATTAGAAGCACTAAATTTTGAATGTTTATAATTCAAAAACTTTACATTCAAATGACTTGAAAATTTGGTATTTAGGCATAGTTTGAACTGAAAATTTGAAATATCTTGTTAAAAATTGGGTAGTGACATTGAAAAAAATGAAGTTTGGGTTCGTTTTAATATGTAGACAGCCCCATAAGCAAATTATATACCATCATTTAAAAGTAGACTTTATTTCCAATCGTTCGGTACCAGTAACTTTTTTCTACGATCATTTGTTGAGGAGTTAGTAGGGAGTGTTTACTTTTTTTTTCCACGACTGTACATAAGTATGCGCTTTGCGGTCATTGGGACATCCCATGATTGCCATTATTTTTAATACTCCTTGGAAACCTTCATTGAATATAATAACAGCAATATACGTTGCAATCTCAATGATTTTGTCACCAGAGTGAAGATGTTTTGGAGCGAAAGTCCAAATCAAGGAATTTAGGAATTCGTTATTGTTTTGCTTTTCCGGTTCTTCAAAGTTAAATCGAGACTAAAATAAGTTAACCTATTACACAAAATAATTGACTCTAGAAATTTCCTTCTAGAGTAAACCACTTAACTTTGCGCTCCAGACATCTGCTTCTTCTAAATGCTATATCTTTATAACGAATTCGAATTTAAGAAAATTGCTTTACCATCGTATTCTAGACATGTTAAGGAATCAAGTTATGCAAAAAAATCGATTTTTTTATACCCATCACACGAGGGAACCCCCTTAATTTGCGCCGGAGCCCTTCTCCGGTACTTCATGTTTTTAGTAAATATTTAAATATTGATCGGAATTCACCGGAGCTCATAAATACAGGGCTTTGGAGCCCAATGCAATAGTGCTTCTGAAAAACCAAAACCTAAATTAGCTTTTCCTTTCCTTCTCATCTCCAAGCTTATGCATAAACACTTATGTGTGACATAATGTGCCGCACACGTAGGAGATGGAGATAAAAGGGACTCGATTTTTATATCAATTTTTGGACTTGGACTGACTCAAGCTCAATCTGTCTTTTATTCAAAATTTTATTTGTTTATTTACAGAAGAAAAAACATTTTCTCCTTCAAAATTACATATTATATTTTATTTCATGTCATTTTAATGCTATTTTGATCAGAATGAAGAGAAAACAGAAATCGTGTTTTTCTATTCTAATGATATTTTCAAATTTATGTCGCTACGTGTTTATACGCCGCCACTCGAGACTGAACATTGAATTTGTTTCAGTTCGATTTTCTTTTGTGACAGTAAGATAATTTTTAATTGGTTGTTTTTTGTTTGTTTTATTTAGATATCTAACCTGAAAGAATATTTTCTGTTTTTAGCCAACGAGCATCATCTTGAGGTTTTGTTTGTTTGAGTTTTTTTGTCTTCTATTGCGTACGAGTATAAAAATCGCGTTAGGGATTTTTCTATTTATCTTGTATCATGAACGCTGCACATGCTAAGGCTCTGCTCTGCACATTTACGAAGTAACTTTCATTTGTAAGAAGATATAATTCCCATGCATTCTTATAGAAAGCAATTGTTTCCCCTTTTTCTATAAAAGTTTCGAATCTTTCCGATAATGGTGATCCAAATTTTTAATTTAATCTGATTTTCAGGGACTCACCATAACAGATTGTTATGCGGAAGGAACAGATTATATTTAACATACAGTGCCTCTCATAAATATAAAGACACAGATGTTTTTGAAATTACATTCTATTAATTCAGTTATAAGAAATTAAATTTTATACCTCATATTAAGAACATTGAAATGAATCTCTTATAGGGGTTTTAATTTAAATAAAATAATTTCGACTCGAATAAAAAAAAAAATAAAAAAAAAAAAATACGCTGTCTCATAAATATAAAGACAAACTTGAAACTGCTTCATATGCAATTTTTTTTCGAATGCGTGAGTACAGAATTAATGCGCACGCGATGAAATACACTTTAAGTTATCTAAACGAGCAAAGTTGTTTGACTTGTTTCATTTGCATAGATGAAGTGGAACATTGAAATTTCTAAAGATGAGATTTGTAAAATACATGAATTTAAAGCTACTGGCTTAACAGTTTGTCAAATATGTAAAAAAATTGGGAGAAACAGAGCTTCACTGTATAAAATTTTATCAAAAACTTACAATTTATATTCGAGAAAACGATCTGGCAGACCGAGAAAGACTCAATCGCAAGATCATGCGACTTGTTTCGTCGCAAAAAATGTCACTCCGATAAGTTTCTCAACGAGTTTATGGTATGGTCCTAAAGGATTCAGTACATTGTCGTATAAAAGAAAGAAAAAACATTGTATGCCGGCATATGTGCAGATTTCCTTTACTGAAAAATGAACACAAAGAACGGAGGTTAATCTGGGCTAAAGATCATATACACTGGAAGGACGAATGGATGCAAGACATTTTTTCAGATGAAAAGAGGTATGTATAACTTGGATGGCCCAGATGGATGGAATTCCTACTTGCACGATTTAAGACGTGAATCTGGAACTCTCTTCAGTAGGCAGAAAGGGGAGGTTCTGTTATGGTTTGGGGTGCCTTCTCTTTTAATGGAGCTACATATATTGCTTTTCTGGAAGCTAAAAAGATATCTAAAGAGTATGTAGAACTGTATGATAGTCAGTTGTTGCCAATTGCTGAAACTCTTGGTGGTCGGAATTATTTGTATCATCAAGATAAAGCATAGATTCACACATCAAGACTCACAAAAAAATGGTTTGCCGATAAAAAATGTCCATGTCACGGTGTGACCTGCACGTAACCCTGATTTAAATCCAGTTAAGAATCTTTGTAGCATTCTCGTTCGCAGTGTATGTGCATCTGGATGACAATTTTCAAACGCCCTGGAGTTGTAAAAAGAAATAGAACGAAGTTGCTTTGATATGAAGCAAAAATAGTTATACAACTTAATAAACAGCATACAAGTTGGAATATTTTCTGTCATTAACAGGAATGGATCTTTTATTGGAAAGTAATTCAAAAGTATGTAAAATGTCTTTATATTTATGAGACAGCAAATTTATTTACATTTATCAATTTTCGAGTTGAAATTATTTAATTCTAATTTAATTTGCTGTAAAATGTTTTCTGGGCACTTGCTTTACGTTATATACATAAATATAATTTTGAATAGTAAATTATTAAAATATTACTTCGAAAATATGAGTGTCTTTATATTTATGAGACGCACTGTACATAAGATACAAATAAATGTAAATACATTGCTTAAAGGTGCGTCGAATATAATAAATCTTTTAAAAACACATTAGTGTTTTTAATAAGTCATTTTAGAAACCAAAACGTTTTCAACCGACACTTACTCGGCCTTCATCAGTGAAAAACTAATAGCTGTTGTCTCTCTGCGTCTTATGCCTTGTACGGAACAGACCCTTTTACTTCAAGGGTGGTATGGAATATAAGGTGGAACGGAAATGTTATTCAAAAAGTACAGGTTTATCAATCATGTATTAATTCTTTCCAGACTGCATGGATATCCAATGATAATATATCGTTACAGACCATTTCTTTATTAGATATTATTTCCAGAGATTCTCTTATGATAGCTTCTTGGTGATTACTTGTGCGGAATATAATTTTGGCTCTATTGAAATCTATTTACATTCATTTGTAATCTTATGTATGTTAATTATTAATCAAGGTGAATTTTGCACTGAAATTTTAACTATTTTTATTGAACAGATTATATTTTAAGATATGAAATTGAATTTGTTTATTGGAAATTTAAAAACATTGTTCCATTCTTCTGCATATAAATATTAATTTCTGTAAATTCCATTCATTTTTCAATAAAAATGCATAGCTGCGGACTATCCCTTTTTTGTGTTAATACTATTTCCGAATCATAATCCTTACCATATTTAATCTTAGAATTAACAATGAATCGCAATTAATTACATTAAAATTAGGCAAAGATTGCTATTCGGAAGGAGTGATAACTACAAAGTGGAATAATTGACAGTTAGGTATATGGTGATAGATAAAATTTGTATTTTGCTAAAGAAAAAAAATGCTTTAAATTTTACAAATAATGTACGAAATATAAATATGCAGATTGGAGTGATAGGGGGGAATGGTCCGGTTGTTAGTACCGGTAACGCAGAATATTTAGGGCTCCGGTACTTTTTTTTAAAAGTTAAGCCTTGTGTAACAAAATTGACGAATAATGATGATTTTAGCCCCTTCCTGACAAATAAACAGTGTATAACTGTAAAATTTTTCTTCCAATTCCTTCAAAATTTCACTTTGATTTAAAAATACTTGTTTTAGAATATAAAGAAAATTTTATTCATTTGTTTTAATTCAGAGAGGAATCCATGAAATTTAAAATTTTATCAATTAAAGAAGCTTTAAAACTGTCCTCTTCTTAAATAACAAATCAAAGCATAGATTTCTTTTTAGTGTAAAATTTACTTGTTAAAAGATATTGTTTATCAATATAAGAACTATGTGTGTAAAGTATTATGTAAAGTATTATGTAATATTTCGTATTCGGTTAACTGTTTGCCGAATATTCGGTACTCTGCCAAAATCACTAATCGGTGCATCCCTAATGTGGGTGGTCTAATTCCCAGCACTGCATACAGAAATCAATGCTAATAAAAATACATTCAATAAATATATATATAATACAATTATACGTACTCTATTAAGTAATGAGATCTATATATTAAGTAAGAGAAATAAATTTATTGTTTAATTATATATTCTCTTTTTTTTAATTGATATTAATTTTGAGAAAATTAAAGATGGCTTTGTATAATCACCACCAGCATCAAATTCTTTTTTTTTTTTTATCTCTCTTTATATTTTATCAAAAACTTTTCATTTTTTATATATATATATGATGTAGATTTGTAAGTGTATAAGATTTTCTGATGATTGACGAAATTAATATTATAACATTTTTGTTTAAAACACATTGACATTTCTTGACTATGAAACTGTCTTTCTATTAATTTTTTAAGATAAAAAATACTTTTCTTTTGACTTTTGACATTCTTTTCAGTTAATAAATATTGAAGATGATAATTTGTGGTGTCATAATAATTGGTATTTATCCATAACAACCCTTAGTTAATTAAATAAGATACTTTATTATACAACACACCATATCATTCTTGCTTGGCGAACATCCGGCATCGCCAGTCATCCAAATCACAACATCCACACAGTTAATGAGTTACCGTTAACTGTTGGTCAAGTAAAAGTTGAAGTACATGTTTTCATTAAACATAAATACATCACAAAGGAATACATTGTTTCCCTAAACCCCTGCAATGCCTGATTAACTTAATGCTTTCAGTTTAGTTTATTTTTGCTATTTCTGGATCTTAATAAATCTACAGGTGTGCTGTACACTACGATTTTATTAGATAAGCACCTACTTCATTCCTTGATATTTTCGTAATATTTACTTACCTGCCAAGCACAAAACATTTACATCAAATCTTGCGTAATAAAGATTACCATAAACACTAATGTATTCAGATAGTTTACTGTCACCCTGTATGTGATCTATAAATTTTCATACGCATCAAATATTATATGCAGGCAGGTGAAAACCCATTTTCAGAAATTCTTACCCATAAATGATAATGTGTTATAAGATGGGAGCCGGCAGCACAGACAATCACCTCATCGAGTTCACGGATGAAATTCTAGGATTAGTTAAATCTTGATTCGCCTATTAAAACGCAATGGGTCTGCCAAGTCATATCTTGGTGGAAAACACCTGAAAACCCGATTTTAGCGGCTGACTCGTAGGTTTACCATTGTGTTTTCCTGCAGCCAAAGGTATGAAAACAGGGAGGACTGGGAGCAGGAAAACACAATTTATTTATTTATTTTTGGTTTATGTCTTCGATTTGTCTGTCTCCCATCTGTTCACAGGCCTGTGTGTAGCAGGGGGCGTCAAATTTATACGACCAACATCATTTTTTTCCTTTATTGTAAAATAAAAACAAAAAAAAACATATATATATATATATGCATATCGAGAATTTTTTCCCAATGAAAGTAGGTACATTTTTCGTTTCAAAGTTATTGTATTGTCCGTCAGGAGCACGCTTCCAATTAATATATCCATTAATTAGTGCCAGTATAGCATACACAATATTGCACGTACTACTGTATTTGGATACAGCCCCTCATCTTTTTGCTTCATTTTGGGAACAACGGACTTCGAGTTTATTCTATCAACGATAATTTTCAGAATTTTCAAGCTATGTTTTTGAGACTTTCACGAAAGTTGCTCTAAACACTTAGCTAATATATTATGCACATTATATTTTGATTGCATTCGCGCATGCGCAATGAAACATTCTTTAGTAAACCTGCTCAATTTTCATCTAAATATTATTTTTTTTTTAATTCTGATTACAGGGTATTGTGTACAATGTTGTTTGTCATATTTTCTGAAAAGAACTTTTCTTATATTAAGAACTTTACAAATTACAAGCAAAAAACTTGGCAAAATTTGGGACTCTTTTTATAAAAACTTTAATTTCTCTACGAATATACATGCTATTCTCAAAAATGCACACAGTTTATTGCAATAAGGCACTTAATCACAATCTACTGTGTTGAACGCTTTTGCTACTTTAGTTTTTACAGGGTCATCCAAAAGATATTAGTCCTTTTTCAATTTTTTGACGGTCCCCTATGGTGTTTCGGGAAATAATCTTCACGGAAATATATGACCTGTAATATTCTGTTTACACACCTGGAGTTTCAAGATAATTCCTCATGTATTTTTCTAGATATTTAAGAAAACGTCTGAAATCGCAAGTGACCGGTCACCTTTGGCCATATAGTGTATAAATTGAAGTAATTAATCTCTCTATCTCTCTTTTTTTTTTCGAAATTCAGCTTAAAATGCTAACTTTTACAGCACCTTCTCAAAGTGTTTTACCCTTACGGAAAAATGGAAAATTCTATTCGATCTCTTTGTTTCTAAATAAAGATACCTTGAAATTTCATAAATATAAACTTAAAAGTGAAATCGTAAATGCGTCTATGGCCATATAGTGTATAAATTGAAGTAATTAATCTCTCTATCTCTCTTTTTTTTTTCGAAATTCAGCTTAAAATGCTAACTTTTACAGCACCTTCTCAAAGTGTTTTACCCTTACGGAAAAATGGAAAATTCTATTCGATCTCTTTGTTTCTAAATAAAGATACCTTGAAATTTCATAAATATAAACTTAAAAGTGAAATCGTAAATGCGTCTAAACAGTAATCAGTTAGGATTTTAAAACAACTTGAATCTTTTTTTTTTTTTATGTCTCGATCACTTGTAACTAATTTAGATTAGAAAGTTCCGAAATCAAAATGCTGGGTCTTTCAATATACCCACTAATGATTTCTCACAGAGAACACCCACACATTTAAATGATTACCGCAACTAGTTATATAGAGATGGTAATTGTACCTAATTCTGTAGAAGTGTTTAAACTGGACATGTCTGATGAGATAAATTGACTCACCGGCACCCTTTCCCAGGCCTACCGGAGACAGCGCTCTCCTTTTACAATTTCCTCTGTTTTTTGTACCTTGATATTTGGTCAGCTGATTTTGAATATATCGTATTTTTGTGTTATTTTCATGGTGTGGAAATAGGGTGAGGGGTAGCCCATTCTGTTGTACACAGATAAATAAGACCACTATGCACAAAGTTAGATTTCTATATATGTATAGGACATCTAACAGAAGGAAAGGTGTCTGAGAATTATGATTATAATGGAATATTTGTTACCAGCTCCCACATCCCTACACCCACCCCTGTTCTTTGTGTGTGTCAAGAGATTAAAATAAAAGGTTACTGAATTATATTCATTGCTAATAGTAAAATCGTCTGCTGAAGAGTCTTTTATGCTCATATTTGCCTGATATTGGCGCATGCGAAATTTTCGGTAGAGATTGTCTAAATAGTAAAAATTGATCAAAAATTGGTGAAAAGTGTACAGAATTATTACTGTTTAAAGAAATAGGAAAGGATCCCCCCCCCCCCCCTACTCTATGCGAATACCAGGGTCAACTATATCTTTACTATTTTAAAGATGAAATGATTTTCTGGGCATCAAAGGAAGAAAATTTTGTTCGAGTTACTAAAAAAAAGGTAATGCAACAGAATAAGTGAATAATTATCTGGAGAGAATATTATTGGGTGAGCAGTCAATATAAATTGGTGCGGATGGTCGTGTGGGAATAATGACATTGACATATTTAAAAATAAGAACAGTGCACTTGTAAAAAATTACGTGCATAACCTTATTTTGTTTTTATTTTATTTTTTCTTCTTATGAAAAGTCAGATCTTTTTTATTGTCTAAATTCGGTTTGCCAAATCTAGGGATATTTTAAATTTCTGCTCTCATATTTTGCACTTTAAGAAGATATAAAACAGAAAAATTTTTTCTTAATAATATCATTTTACTTAGAATGAATATATTTATATTAAAATTATTATACTGCACAATTATGCTATCTATTCTGAAAAAAAAGTGTTCGTATAATTAGAAGAAAGCATGTGCTTCAGTCTGAAGAAAAAAGATTTATTACAAGGAAGCGTATAACTTCTTTATCTCTCAAAAAATACAAAAAATGTATTTATCTCTTATATAAACACTTTTCTGATTTGAAGGCATTTCGGATACAGGAATTAAAAATATTGATTTTTTCAAAGAAATTATGTATGTGGATTAATTAAATGTAAAAAATATTTAATATATATATATATATATATATATAATGTTTCTTTCTTCTCTTATTTTCATCATTTTCTTTTAACTTTCTTCAAAAAATTGCCTTAAAAATACGTAATACATCTAGGGAAAATTCATTTATCTAATCTCATTTACTGTGCTACACGAAAAAAAAAATTCAAAACAGAAAATTTCATTTAAAATTATTTTAACACAAAATCAATTTTCGCACAAAGAATGTTACAGGAATATTATCAATTGGCATTAGCGAAAAAGAGACAACAACCAAATTTTTTATTTGTTAACAAAATTTAGTTGCAAATAAAAGAGGTTGTCTTTTATAAGCAAAGCTTGTCTAAGCTATAGAACTTGTCTTAATACATATATGAGTCTTCTGCTAAAGGCTTTGAGTTGGTAGTGCAACTAATGTCGCTAATAAGAAAGAGCGATTCCACCGAAATGCGTACCTTTTTCATGGTGTATAGATGATATATATTGTTTTCTATACCTTTCAGTTTCTATTGAAAATTCTTTTAGGCTATTAGGCTCTTTTAGGTCAGATTTCTTGGAAATCTGACGATGGAAAAACCTTTTCCCGAACAGCCAATGAAATGCTTGGATAATACGTAAGTTTCAGGTGGATAATGCGTACGAGTCGCAGGCGATTTCTGTCGTTTGCAATTTTTACGTGTTTATTAATGTTTAATTCATGGCGTACGAAAAAATCATTTTCCAAATGGTCGTTGTAATTTGTTAAATTGCATTTTTTTTATTTATTTATTTACTTTTTTTTTTAGAACACTTTAAAAATAAAGAACAAAAATAGTACATGTGAAGTAACAATTATAGAGTTTAGAGTTGTTCTCTATTTTTTTTTTTTATTGTCTTTGAAATAAATTTATATATTTAGTGAAATTTATTTATAGATTCTTATTTCCAATTTCACAAAAAAATTTTAAGCCTAAATTTTTATTTAAATTTATGGTTGTAAAACATTCTCAACTGTAATACATATTGTATCCTTAGCTGTTTATTTAAAAAGAAAAAAAAAATATTTTTCTTTGAAGAAGACAGGCTGATTGCATTTAAATGCTGTTAGAAAAGATATATTTTATATATCAAGCGTATTCTGCAATATTTCAAAAGTTTCTGGAGGTGCAGTATGCTACACAGCTTTTAAAAGTGTTTTATAACATAAATCATTCTGCTCATAAGGAAATTTTAAAAGCAGTAAAAATCGTGTAACAAAGAGTATAATGAATGTTCTTTGAGGTCGTAGTTGTGTTCTTTATTATTCATTATCATAATTTAATTTTCTCCTAAAAATGTCTTTAAAAATTCTTATATAACAAATTAAATTTTTCCTATCTTATCAATAGGATTTAAAAAGTAAATATCAATCAAAATCGATATTGTATTATATTTTTTAGGGTAACATGAATTTTAATAAAAAGTGTGAAACGATCATCAATCTTAATAAAGATATTTTATCACTTTTTATAGCATTATTTAACTTAATCTAAAATGTGTGCATTGAAAAAGAATGAATATTGCTATATTGGTCTGACAAAGGAAGATTGATTTTCTCGAAACTCACAACTCATTTAAGTACTATGCCGTACCAAAGATATATTTATGTCTGAAGGGCTCCCTACACTAACATTTCGAATGACATATTATACAACTGAAATTTAAGTATTAATTTTGAAAAGAAAATCTCTCCGCTTTTGAGAAAATTGGACAAAATAGAAACAAAAAAATTAATAAAGTAACGGTGATTATAGTTTAGATTTTATCATGATCAGTAATGACCTTAATTTTTTATGCTACAAAAATTTTAAAATAGAAAATTTTATTTAATATTGTAGCACACTGTTTCTTGGGATTGCTCATTAACTTTGACTGCCATTCCATACAAAAAATATTTGTAATACATAAAGTGTACTTTGAGCTAATATCTAAGAAAAAAAAATGCGCTTTTTTACTTTGTGATTTTTTTTTTCTTAAGGCGGAATTATTGAAAGACATATTTTTTCAAATTTTTCTCTCTTATGAAACATTCTGAGTACAAATGTCAATAATAGATATATAAAACTCAATTTATAATTTTTATTTAAAATTGATGATAATTTGTAATTTTCTATAATGGTTATATACACATAAAACCAAATTAAAAATTATTATCTTTTCTCCATTAAATAAATAAATAAATAATAATAGTAAATATATAAAAAATAAATATTTACTTTCATGAGCTTAAAATATCTTTTTTTTTTATAAAAATGTTTACATTTTTTATATCTGGATATATTTTTAACTTCTCTGCTAAGCATTTTAAATAATAATTCTCTAATGTATAATGTGTAAATATTTGCAATTATTCATATTAAATTCAAAATTAAATTGTAAACAAAATGCACTTCAAAGGTCATTAATTATTAAACTTTATGCTTCATTGTAAATAAAAAATATTGTTACGGAATAATTAGACAATATTACAAAAATAAAATTAATATAGAACAAACTTAAAAAAAAAAACTTTTATCGAATTTTTAGTAATCAATATAATTTCATTTCTAAAACATACCTTTTGTTAATTATTTTTATAATGGTAGTTTCTAAAACAATCACTTACGCAAACTCCAACATTGCATTTCACACAAATAACTGATGTTCGGCGTTCTTGACCCTTTTCTTTGCAAACAGTACAACGCCTACGCCACTTTTTGTCTTGGCGTGGCCAGTGATCATTGTTATCCATTTCTGCAAAGATGCGTTTAGATGTACATGGAGATGTATGTGGAGAAGAAATTGTTTCGTGCAATATTTGACGAATGAGATTCATGCGAAATGTTTTATACTTAGTTCCAGAGTTCCCGGATTTGTGCAAATAAAATGCGTTGAGTACAGATATGTCTAGTAAGTGAAAAAATAGTTTTTTAGTCCAGTTTAATGTTCTCCTACCAAATGTGTAACTATTGGCCATGCGATCACTCAAATCCACATAACACATATGCTTGTTGCAATCTTGAATGATTTCCGGTTTGCTATTATCATTACTTGCACTATCATTCGCAGAGACTGGGGGGGGGGGGGGTCTTGTGGACATTTGTGACCATGTGGACGTCTCTTTTGTCGGTCCATCTGAGTGCGGTCATCCCATCTGCGAATTTTACACAAACCTTTCCCCGAATGCTTTTTTTCTGCAAATTTTGGAAAATTTCTTCTATTTGACCTTATGGTGCCACAACTATTGTTTTTTCGTTTTTCCAGAAGATCTTTAAATAGATCTGGAGAACTGAAATAATTATCCATATAGAGTTTGAGCCCTTTTCCTGCAACACATTGCGACAATTTCATTACTAAGGCATGGGCAGAGTTCGTTCCTTGTGGGCAATTGGCTTTATCTCTTCCAAGATACACTTCAATGTGGTACGTGTACCCAGATTTGTCAGAAATTTTGTACATTTTCATTCCCCACCTTTTGTGCTTTTTAGGGATATACTGGTGGAATAGAACCCGACCTTTAAATTTTACAATCCCTTCATCAACAGCCAATTCTTCAGTCGGGTTATATGCTTGTTTAAACTTCAAATTTAACATTTCAAAGATTTTTCTAATCTTCCACAGACGGTCATAATTTTCATCATTCCTATCTAGCGCCATATTATTATCTGCAAAATGTAGGTACTTGAGAATTCCCATATACCGGTCTCCAGCCATTATTTTATTGAACATGGGTGTTTCAATACGTTCATCTCGAGACCAATATTCTAATATATTGTCCTTATCGATATGACTCATCAGCATTGTTGCCGCCAGAAATTTCCTCAACTCGTCCACAGTTGTGGTCGACCATTTTGCTGTATGGGAATTATTCGAGATTTCATTTTTTAGTTCTTCTAATTGATTTGCGTAAGTATTTGTTTGAAGAACTAATTCTTCGAACAAATCCCTTGAAAAAAAAAAAAAATAGATGAAAGAAATCAATTTCTTTAAAATTGCTTGACATTGGAGACTGCTTCCGCAAACCTGGGGTTCTAGTAAAATCAAGTTTTTTTTTATGTTTTCAGAACCAGAAGGCGGGCTCCATATTATCTCTTGAGCTCTGTCTACTTTTAGCTGATCATCACTTACTGTAACTGAAACTGATGGAGTTGTCACGTCTTTTTCTGACTCATCCAGGAAAGAAATATTAATTTCGTCATCTTCATCACATTCAGAATCTGAATCAGCAAATATTTTACTATCGGGATTCTCCATGAGTTCTTTTATTTCTTGGGGCGTGAAATATTTTGGCCTGGGCAGTTTAGACATTTTGAATCAATAGAAGAGAACAAAACAAACAAATTAGCTTAAATAAATATTCACAAAATCTAAATTAAAATACTTAAAAAGAAAATCGATGATTTAAAAGAATAAATGCGATGAACAGAGTTTTTAAAAAGCCTCAAGTGCTCCAACTTAAATTGTAAAAATGCCCAATACCTATTGTGACTTAAGAGATAGGGAAGTGACCAATCGGTCAATCAGCCAACCACGTGATATATTTTAAAGCTGCCGCTTGATTTCCCACCACTCTCGCTGAAACCCAACCTCCCATTGTCATTGTCATCCAATAAAACTAGTATTCTAAACATTTTTCAATGTTTTTAATAGACATAGGATGAAGTAGATAAAATTTTTTTAAATATTACACAGTTGTTTTTATAAATTTTATAAGAATATTTAAATACATTTATGAAATAGATAATTTGTATTCATATTTAATAAAAATTATTTGGGACATAATAAATTCTACGGAATTTCTGAATAATAGCTGATAATATTTTTTGAAGAAATCTTTTAAAAGTTTAAATATCAATTTTTATATTATATACGTTTAAAAACTAAATAACTTATTTATAAAAACTTTTCAAAATAACAGACATTACATTACATTACAAGATAAAAACAATATAAAAGGACGTTTCGGATTCATTCTGAATCCCTCATCAGCTAATTCCTAACGTAAAGGTTGTGCGTAAACGTTAGGAATTAGCTGACGATGGATTCTGAATGAATCCGAAACGTCATTTTATATTGTTTTTATCTTGTAATGTAATGTAATGTCTGTTATTTTGAAAAGTTTTTATAAATATGAATGAATTCAGACGTAGTCCTTTTGTTTATATCAAAATAAATAAATAAATAACTTATATTTAAATTAACAACAAAAATCAACAAATAATGAAATTGTATGAATTTTCTCAACAGTTTTCACAATAGTTTTTTAATTAGTTGTACTAAGAAAATCCAACATTTCTTTTCTATGTTGTTTTAAATGCATCTGGATAATTAAAAAGAAAATAGGTTATTTGTGTTTATTTTAAATAAAAACAACAATTTCGATGAATTTCATTGTCTTTCTCGATAGCTAATTTAATAGTTTATAAATTTGATATAGGAACTCTTTAAAAACACTAAAGGTTATTTTATTAATATTTATTTTAATATTAAGGCAAGTGTTTCAAAAGTTATATTATTATGTAATTTTATTTGCGATTGTATATATTTATTATATACAAATTATTACATAGATAACCTATATTTTTAAATGTATGTATTTATTCCTATCTGCTCACACTGAAAATCACAAAATTTTAACAATAAGTATGGAATATTCTTTTAGTTTATGTTTATGTTTTCTAATAAAATATTTTATTATGTAATTTTCCGATGAATTTTCATGCAATTTTTTACAGTTTTAAAACTACTTAAATTTCTTTGCATCCATAAAAGTTTAAAATTGTCTTAATTAGATTGCAAAGAAGAAAGCTTTTTCAATTTTTTATAAAGGCATATCATTTTTCCAAAAATATTTCAAAAAGTTGCATTTCAATAAAGCATCGCAATAGAAAAATTAATAAAAATTGTCTATCAGTTACAACTTGACAATTATTAAAAATATATTACATTTAATAGTAAATTTAAAAGAGTCAGTGTGAGGGAAAGTGTTCAGTCTCCTTTGAATAGCAGTTCAGATTTAATTACAATTTGTTTATAAAGCTTAAAATGTAATGATTACTCTATAAAAATTCAAAACGGCGTACTTGGAAAAATAATAATAACAGTGCATTTGTAAATGAAAAGCCTTTAGGTAACTAATATTTAAAATCAAAGTACTATTTTTTTTTCTCTCCTGTGTATAAAAATTGAATGCCTTATTTAAAACAAAAAAAGTTGTGGTTTTAAACAGGATTGCCATCTGCTGAGAAATATCCGAAATTTCTAGACTTAGTTAAATGTGTTAGACAAAAAATGTCTTACATTAAAATATATATAGATATATATATATATAAATGTTTTTGCACCCCCCCCCTTCCCCCGAAAACAAAAAGGATGTAGAAGGATTACAGAAATTAGAGAACAAATCTAGGATCCCAAATCCAAACATTGTCATTGTCTGCACATATATATATATATTACTTTTGTAGAGGTCTAAAAAAAGGAGGGGGGGGGGGGTTCTTTAAAAAAACTTTATATTGAAATTTGTGTAATATTCCATTACTTTCAAAATAAAATAAATAGAAAGTAAACGGTACAGAAAACAATACATTCATCTGTACAGCATAAAAAGAATTACGCGTTTTAATGGAATCAGTCTTCTTTCTTCAAACCAAAGAAACAAGATTTTTTAATACACAGCTTTAGTAGGAATAATATCATATCAAGGGGTCGTACACTTCAGGGAATTTTTCAGTATAAATATCGATTGTCTTTTTAAATAAAATCTAGGTTAAAAGCGCGAAATTTTACTTTATTTAAAAAGAAATGTTGTATAAGAAACTACTGCTACCGAAAATTTTCCTGATCTTGAAATTTCAGGACACGTATGACCCTTGCATATCAGAAAATATTGAATTAAAAAGGAAATTTTTCTATTTTAATTGTCTTATAAAATAAAAAATTTAGAGTGGGTTAATAAAACTTTTTAGATAGAAAACAGAATTATAAGGCAATTTTTAAGAGAAAATCAAAAGAAAATTGTAGAAATAAGAGAACAAATCTATGATAACAACTATAAACATATTCAGCTTTATATCATATCACATATATATATACATAAACATATTCTTTACTATTGCAGAGTTCACTAAAATAATAGATTTCCTTTGAAAAATCCATTTTTTGAATTAGTGTAAAACTCTATTTCTTGCAAAAAGTATTATTAACAGCATTGTATGGAAAACAATCTATACCTTTTTTTTAAGCTTAAAAAATGTTATTTTTAAATAAACAACTTCTAAAAAATATGTTTGATAATCACTTACATTGAAACAAAGCTAAAAAATGCTATAAAAGTGATATAATACCTTTATTTAGATTAATGCTCATTTCATCGCACAAAAGGTGACATTTTCAAGATCATTCATTATAGAAATATTTTTGCAAACAAATTTTAAGAACAATAGCATGGTAAGTAATGTCACGAGACTTCATGCAGAATGCAAATCCATACAAACATAAAATATAATGAAATTGGATATTTGTGAGCGTGGATTAATTTTTACTATTATTACTAAAACAGCTTAGTATCTAATTCCAAATTTTAGGTAACTCAAGGGATACTGAATCATTGTAAACATTCTCGTTGCGTAAAAATCTCTCTATTGATTCTAGGATAATGGATGGTAGATAAAATCTTGACGGATAAATTATTCTGCTATTTTAAAAATCGATCTGTAAAAGTTCTTTGCTGCATAGTCTGGCCAAAGCTACAACAGGAGAACCACAGCTTTGGGAACTGTGGAAATTGAGTAGGGTCTGATTTCATTGATTTTTGCGCAGGTCGGACATGTTTTCACTGTTTTTAGCACGGGCCGGACCGTAAACCGCGGAAATACAAATGGGTCGGGCCTGGACTGAACTTTTAGTTTTTGCGCCGGGCCGGGACAATATAGCTTTGCTCAGGTCAGGCCTGAAAATTCCGGCCCGTGCAGATGTGTAATTCCACCTAACTTTTTCTTTGAGCAATTTTGCGTCGAAATCGAGGCTCTAATTATAAAGCTTTGAAACAGGATTTTTTTTTTTTTTTGTATAAATGCTTTTTATGCTCTCCTTTATTCTGGCTTTTACACATTAAATTTTTATCGTAATACCGGAGATTTGTATGCATCTTATTAATTTTTAAATGCCCTTGAAGGCGTTTTAACAACAAAATCTCCCTCTTTGCTGT
Organism: Maratus speciosus; assembly: GCA_963932465.1. NCBI lineage: Eukaryota > Metazoa > Arthropoda > Arachnida > Araneae > Salticidae > Maratus > Maratus speciosus. Next base: position 636,466,673 of record OZ010786.1, read on the forward strand.
ATCGATAACATTTTCATATTCAGATATCAATCAATATTTCTTAATAGTAATATTTGACTAATTAATTTACAGATTAAATTATAGTACTATTCGTAAATAGTGGGTCTCAGTGATAGTTAAAAACAAAGACCCTGTTGGAAACATAGATTCCGTTAGAAATCACTTTATTATTTTTTATTAGGGGCTGTGTATATATAACGTTATCATTTTAGGGGGGAGGGGGGGTCTGGCAAATGATATCGTTAGACATCCCTAGGGGGAGGGGGGGGGGTTCGTCTTTTGATATCGTTATCATTTTTGATTCCACCAAAATTTTCTCTTTTTATTTATAACTTGGCCTTTACATCAGAATAGAATGTTATCTTTTTTTAGTCTGTTATCTTATTTTTATGAAAATACAAAGTTATTATTAAAATCATTAAATGATTATAAAATTATTTAATTCCAAATTTCCTATTTCTTCTGTCATATGTGTATGCATATATAATTCGCTGTTCGAGAAAACATATGCGAAGTATGTTTCAATGATACCTGTGTTTACTAGTAAATAAAGGAGAAAGAATGTTGTCCACCTGTTTTAGTGACAAGACGCTCTGTCTACCCTCTCCCACCGTGTGCGGGGGCAAGTGCAAGAAAACATTGTTACTGTTGAATGTATTATGTAACAAAAAGCTATTATAAAATACTTTTAAATAGTAACTATTTCTTTTAAGTGTTATTTGATAAAAAGTTATTTCATATATAAAGTGATATTTTATTGAGTTCTCTTCATTTGAATCAATGAAGCATGCGAAAAATAAATGTAACCATATTTGTATATCACTCCAAGCAAAAGAAAAAAATTCAGAAATGAAAAGAATTTTTAGACATTGATAACGATATCATTACCGGGGGGGGGGATTCGAGGGATGATAACGTATGATATCGTAAAGGGGGGAGGGGTCCAAAATTGCCAAAAAAGTTATAACGTTATATATGCACAGCCCCTTATATTGTTTTCCGCTTCCTTATATATTAATTTCTAAATTTTTCTGCTCTTGAAATTTCTTTTTTTATTTTAATTTAAATCGCTGTAATACTAACTAAGATACTTAAAGAAATCAATTTTGTATTATTTAATTACATGAAAATTCAACGCCTTTTTAAATAATGTATTTTTGTATTACCATACGATTTTAGTTATTTTGCCTATAACAAACCTTTATTTTTATATTATAACTTTCAAGAAACCAAATCCTGTTAAAACATTCAATGGACATTCATCAATTTTTCTAACTATTTTTTTTTAAAGATCGCCCAGTTACTACTAATATATAATGTTTTATTTAATGACACTTACTTCACAGTAAAAGATCATTTTTATCACATGTACCTTTTAAACCTTATCTACAAATTTAAATCATTACTTCCGACGACGGGTAAACAACTCTGTTTTAGGGAAAACAAATTCCCCAATACTCTCACGAGTCGCAAATGATTATCAGATGTTCCAAATGACTGCAGCTTTGCTCTCATCACCTGCAGTGAATAATCATTAAGAAAGGGGGTGAAAAAGGCCAGACTTTCCCGTAGTGAACGCCATTTTAGAAATTAGTTTCCCGTAAGCTAAATGTTAAATGAAAAGGAGCATTTAACCACAGAATCATTTGGCTGATAAATATTACAGCAACAGAGAAGAACTAAACATTTGATAATGCAGGAATATTTATAAAAATATTAATCGCATGAGATATGGTTGTTTAGTCTTCACCAGTGCCAATTGCCTGATGCCTACATTTTTGCTATGCGAATTCTACTGATTTTTTAATAAAAGCTACATTGTTATTATTTTAAAATGTAACATGGAATCCAAGGAGCCTGTAAAGACTTTTCGGTAATTCTGGCAATTTAATTTTAATATCTGCTAGCTGCTTTATTTTCAAAATGTTTTTTTCAGAATAGCAAGGTTCAAAATCAGTATATAGTCTTGCTCTTCCAATTTTGAATTAAAAAATGATGTTTTTAAAAGATAGTCATCAAATATTTTTCTAGCAAAAACGCAGGATTTAAAAAAAAATATTTATTGATCGCTTTTCTGTGAAACTGCAAGTAACCAAGGCTGTAGATGACGTTTTGTTGAAAATGTTATTTCCTACACGCCTACACATATTAGCAGTGACCCGGAGCCGAACAATTTTTGATGCTCCAGCTCCAGCTCCAGCTCCAGCTCCAGCTCCGCTCCTAGAGAAAATACCGTGGCTCCAGCTTCGGCTCCGACTTCGCGCTTTTAAGTTGCAGATTTTAATTTACACGTTTAATTTTTTGCTCACAAATACTTCCTATCTTCATTAAAGATCTGACAAAATGCATTTTTCTTCTCATCAAACTTGAAATGCTTGTTCAGAAAATGTGACATCTTTTAGCTTTTGCTTTTAAAATAGAAAGTTTGGTAGAATTTTAAACACAAAAATCTTAAGTTTCTTCTACACTTTTCGAACAGCCAAAATTGTACGACTACACATGTAAACAACATGCGGCCATATTTGTTTTCAAATAGTGTTGTCACTTAGTTCAAGAAGAAAGTAGAAGTAAAGTAGCGTTGCCATTTTTTGAGAAGTTTTCCTTCCCTAATAATAATAATAAAAACCTAAAAAATGATATAATTAAAATACTGAATAATGATGTAATTAAAATATTTTAAGCCTAGAAATTTAAAAGATAGAAAAAAAAAAGATTTAAAAGAATATTAAAAACTAAAGGAGCCCTGGAGCTGGGGAAAATTTAGAGCTGCAGCTCCGGCTCCAGCTCCAGGAAAAACACAGCTCCGGAGTGCTCCGGCTCCGGGCTCCAGCTCCAGCTCCGGGTCCCTGCATATTAGAAAATTCTCACTGAAATTTTGAGGGATACATAATGTAATCAATATTTAGTATTAAATACACATAACAATAAATAAAAGCATAGATGCATATTCTACAAAAGTGAGCACTGGGAACTTGAAAGCATAGAGAAATTCCAGTGCATACACATACATCCATGCACATATAGTATCATTGTAACAATGGATAAAACCAATTCAGGGCATCTCAAAATATAAAAATATACCAATATTTCCATACGTTTTTATAATAGTTACAATACTTTCCTAACACTGTGTGGGTACAGAAAGTAAAAAAATCTTTGAGCTTATGCAATGTATTGGTATACAATACAGTTGAGATTCGACGCTCAAATTTGCAAATTATTGAGAGGAAAAATCTTGCACAAAAGAATCCAAGTTATGGTTATGTGACTTGTAGAACGATATATATTCCCCCTTTTTAAGTAGTGTTAAAAGTAGCATTGGTTCTCGCTACAAACTACTGATTTTTTGTATTGCGGTGATTGTTACACTACATTGTTAAAAATGTATCACACTACACTACAAATTACTATAAGAGGTAGTGACTACCTTAGTTTCGGTACTGGCAGTGCTCTCTTTCCGATCCCAAAATATGTGCGTTTATAAAGAAAAAAACTTTGTTCTTTACTCACAAACAAAAGACTTCTTACTATTTAGAAATAACGGATGATTTATTAAATAAGCCTGTTAAAAAGGTATTTTGTTTCAGAATTTACAAATAAAAAAGCTTCTGATCAGTATGAGCACTAAAATTTCCATTCAATTGAAACTTTTGACAAAATGTTTTGTTATATGTTTCATACATAAGAGATTTGAATTAACAGCTGCTTGCTTAAATGCCCCAAGAATTTCTTGTTGTGTATCTCACACACAAAAAGGTTTGTCCCTGATATGAATTAACAGATGGTTGCTTAAAACACTTTTTCGACTAACTTTTTTGTTGCATATCTCACATACAAAAGGTTTCTCACCAGTATGAATTAATAGACGTTTGTTTAAATGACTCTTACGAGAGAATTTCTTGTAGCATATTTCGCTCACAAAAGGTTACTCACCTGTGTGAACTAAGAGGTGTTGCCTTAAAACGCTCTTAGAAGAGAATTTCCTGTTACAAATCTCACAAATAAAAGGTTTTTCACCAGTATGAATTAACAGATGTTTGTTTAATTCACGCTTACGAGAACATTTTTTGTTGCATATCTCGCAAATAAAAGATTTCTCACCTGTATGAATTAATAGATGCCTTTTAAGAGAATGTTTATTACAAAATTTCTTTCTGCATATATCGCATATAGGTTTCTCGTCAGCATGAATTAATAGATGCCTGTTTAAATTACTCTTAAGAGAGAATTTCTTGTTGCATGTATCACACGCAAAAGGTTTCTCACCAGTATGAATTAATAGATGCTTTTTAATGTACCTACTGTCAGAAAAATTCTTGTTGCATATCTCACATACAAAAGGTTTCTCTCCCGTATGAATTAATAGATGCCTTTTAAGAGAATTTTTATTACAAAATTTCTTGCTGCATATCTTGCATATAGGTTTCTTGTCATTATGAACCAATAGATGTTTGCTTAAATTGCACTTTTGAGCAAATCTCTTATTGCATATTTCACACACAAAAGGTTTCTCGCCTGTATGAATTAACAGATGCTGGTGTAAATCATACTTACGAGAGAGTTGCTGGTTGCATATTTCACAAACAAAATGTTTCTTACGAGTACGAATTGACAGATGCTTGTTTAAAATTCTCTTAGAAGAGAATTTCTTGTTACATATGTCACACGGAAAAGTTTTTTTACCAGCATGAATTAATACATGCTTGTTTAAATCACTCACATAAGAGAATTTCTTGTTGCATAACTCACACACAAACACTTTTCTTCTGTGTGAGACGTAAGTTGCTTTTTCAGAAAGCTCTGGTAAAGAAGTGTTTGGCTGCATATTTCACACTTTAAAGATTGGTTTGAGTGATATATTATGCATCTGGAATAAAATTGAGTTATTATATCATATTTTTCTTATTAATTAAAAAATTATTTAGGAATAAATAGATTTCTCATGAGAAATTAATATCACCGCAGAAAATTGAATTCAAATAATAAAAACTCAACTCAATTACGTTTGAGTGATATATTATGCATCTGCATTTATGGCTTTATGCATCTGCAATAAAATTGAATTATTATATCATATTTTTCTTATTAATGAAAAGCTTATTTAGGAATAAATGGATTTCTCATGAGAAATTAATATCACCGTAGAAAATTGAATTCAAATAATAAAAACTCAACTCAAAATTTTATCATAGTATTAAAAACCACACTGGACTCCCGATTATATGACACTCACAGGAGGAGGAGCATGACAGATAAGAATATTATACGATGCATTTTTTAACTGTACAAATATTGGCATAATTACAACTACTAAAAACAAAATAAATGGCTACTATCATAAAATAAATAACGCATCATAATATAATCTTTAAATAAAAAATAAAACAAATTTAAGAAGAAAATTTTAAAATTGCATATCTTTCTTATTTATTATTATTATTATTATTATTTTGTCGTAAAGGAACATAAAAGGCAATTTTAAGAAAATTTATAAAAAATGATACATTTTACAAGCAACAAGGAAAAAGATTATTCTTGCGGGAAAGAGAATTCTAATATACACATGTTTTTAGTTGAATAAAAGTAAAACAAAATATATTTACTACATTTACGACATACAGAACATCTTAGAATACAGCCATAAATTGCTTTAGATTAATGTCTATGGAAAATGTATGAAGAAATGTGTAAGGAATGTTTATTTAATCAAGTGTGCCATAAAAGTGTCAAATGATCAGAATATTTAACAAAAAATAAATACTGGTGATATTTAAGATAGTGTTGTTATAATTAATAATGATTCATCTGCAAGGAGTATAAATAGTCCGTTTAAGATTATAGACAATTCATTATAATGACTTTGAAGCATTACTATGATGGATGACTATAGCGACATTAGAAACAGATATAAAATCGAAGAATGGAAGAATATGGGTAAATTGTATCAATATTGAACAGACCACAAGTATGTCTGACGTCATAAGACATCACGAGCATGCTTTTCTATTTTACCCAAGAAATGGTTGTTTTTTTCACTATCTATAGAATATCGCCGATTTCTGTTTGATTTTTTTACTTTTTATTTGCACATTGGTACAATATTCCGCTGTACATATGCGTAAATTAAATATTTTTACACCAGACGTTTCTATTGATTTTCACAGGAAAATATCGATTTCATTATAATTGGCATTTTTGACAAAAAGATAGGTGATATTTTCGGTATAGAAATAATTTCTTTAAATTTGCATAAACATAATTTTATTTCAGAAAAAAATATTTTTTATTTAGTTAATTATTTTATTAGTTATTTATTAATTTGTTTATTAGATATTAATAAATTAGTTATTAATTAATTTAATTGATAGTGTTTGGAGACTTGCAAGAAAATTCTTCCAGAAAAGTAAAATATAATTATTTTAATTGAGTAATTAATTAAAATTCAATTGATCATTTAAAATGTAATTACCTACATAAATTTAACCGATTTTTAATTTATTTATTAGCTAAACTTTAATTATTAGTGAAACTTTGATGTTTACTTATATTTTCAGGTTTCATTTTCGCCAAAAAGTTTTATCTTCAATTTAAAAAACAAATCACCTCTTTATCTTCAAATATGGATTACTAATTTTAATGGATTATTACAGTTTCATAACACTAATTTGGTTAATTTTGAAATTTGAGAATTTCTGAGGAATGAATAATCGCTTGATGCCACTTGGAAATATTTTTTGAAAGATACTTTGAATTTATAAAATACTGAAAAACGCTATTTGATTCCTTTCTATAAAAAAATATGCATGACAATTTTACTTTTATACGAAGGGAAATGTATACTTTGTAAACGTGTCAAAAAGTAATGAGTTTGGATCCCAAAACAAACTTAACCCTTTAGTGCAACGCTTTGCATATATGCAAACAAATTTAATATTTTTTTTTATTCGCATATATACCTAATTCACACCAGTAAATTAAAACAGCAATATTTGCTTTAATTAAAAGAACAGACATTCCGTATTTAAATAAAGCTAAATTAACGATCGAATTCTGCTGTAAAGTCAGATTCTCTGAACTACGTAATTTCTAGAACGTACTGTATTATGGGAATTAAAGAGTTAAAGATTAAGTTTTATAAAATAATTATATATAATAAGGTATTTGGAGACATACTTGTTAAAGTATTTACTAATTTGCATTATTTTAGCGTAACACAGCCACACGACAGTAGTTTTTACTTGTATTGCATATGTGCAACAGAAAGAAAGATTGACGTATTATATGAAAAATATATCTCTGATTTTTTTCATTATTTTTCCTGTGTTATAAATCTTTCAGAGTATCATACATATTTTTTTTTCGAAACAAAATAAAAAATCGCGTATTTAAAGGTTAAAGGGTTACATGGCTTTGAAAATTTCAAAAAAATCCATTTACTTTTTTATCTAATAGTACAATATGTCAAGAATATTTTTCCAAAGTTTCAATTCAATCAGAGTAAAACTCTAGGAGGAGAGCCTTTGGAAATTACCCTCATTAAACTAGACCAGCTGGAAACGAGGCAGGTTTATCGTTTTTTTTTTTTTTCTAAAATCACCTAATTTTGAAGTCCATGTACACAATTTCTCAAAAACTATTGCAACGATCTTATTGAAATTTTTCAAAATCGAATTGACTAATGATTCAACGAACGGTTTTCTTTTTTTTCCGGTTACAACTAATTTTACAAGGTTATAATTATATAAGTGTAAATTGTATCAACCGCCGCGGCGAGCGGCCCATCTTCGTCCGCAGCCCCTTATTCTTCTACTCTAGTCCGACTCTCTTACGGAAGCAAGATGCCTATGTCCCCTACCACGTCCCGAGTGAAAGACTCTCTAGCGAAAGCAACGTTGAAAAAAAAAATCAAAAAATTGAAACCGGACAAATTTAAAAGGGAAGTTACTCAAATTAAAGACACCGAAAGGCGGGAAGGGTTGGGCTCGGGGCTCATTTTTACTCATTATCTTCGTCCGCAGCCCCTTATTCTTCTACTCTAGTCCGACTCTTTTGCGGAAGCAAGATGCCAAGGTCCCCGGCCACGTCCCGAGTGAAACCGGTTTTGCATAAAAGTCTGCCAAAAAAAATCAAATTTCACTTTTTATTTAAATCTTTTGATCAATCACGAGTTATACTTATCTGCTAAAAGAAAAAAATTGTTTTTTAAATTTCAGATAAATCTATCATGAATTATCCTGATCATCTCGAGGACACTTTTTTAGGGGCCTCCGGAAAACAGGTCCCACCGGCTGAATTTTCCAAATTTTTTAATGAAAATTTTTTAATATATTGTTTAAATGTTACTCTCATATGCTTCAAATTTTGAATAAAATAATTTATTATATATAAAAAATAGGCTTTCCTAAACCTTCGAAACTCATATAATCCCTTAAGAAACGTAATCCGGTCTTTTCCACCTTAGTATCGAATAGTGTTTTTCATTTTTCTGAAAATGCCTTTTAATGAGAAATGATTGCTTCTTTATATTAAACCTGTCACCATGTTTTCTCGACCTGAAAATTAACTTAAAATGCTATTTGACAATATTTTTTTGAAAATAAGGAAATGGAGTAAAATACTAGAAACAAGTCACATCAATTTTTGGCAAAAGCGGATGGGTGATAAATATATTTTTCTTACAGCAGGCTTTTATTATGTATTTGAGGATTACGCCTATAGGAAAGATAGCGGCAGCTTGATTGGTTGATTTAGTCAGTAGAATAATGAGTTTTATTGAGAAATTTATTTTGCTAATTTTTGTTTCTTTGTGGAAGTATTTCTTTTGTTCTTTGACTTCATACTTAGTTGATTGAAGAATGAGAATAATTCGGGGTGTTTTAAAAAAGAAAAAGAAAGGAAAGACAGAGAAATTTTTCAAATATAATGCGTTTTAGGATTTTTTTTTTTTAATATGACGAATTTTATTTATTAAATTATTTTATTAAGGAGGTGGGATAAAATGCTCTTACATGCAAATGATTGCGGTTTTAACGAATTTTGTGCATTTTTGAGGCTGCTACACAACGAGGTTGCTGCAACCAGCGATTTTTTTTTTCATGAGCGCAAAGCGCTCATACATGCATTGATGGGCGTGACTTTAAAGAATTTCTTCTTTAAATTGTCTTTTAAACTGCTATACAACGAGGTTGTTACATCAAGTGATATTTTGTTTTTGCTTTTTATGAACACAAAGTGCTCATACGTGCAATAGTGATCGTGGCTTAAAAGTTTCATGCATTTCAGGGTTCGCTATGTAGCAAGTTTGCTGCATCCAGTGAATTTTTTTGTTTGTTAGTTTCCATAGTAGAGAGATTATACATGCAGTACAGTGATTACGGCATAAACGAATTTCAAGTATTTTCTGAGATTCCAATACAACGATGTCCCTGCATCCGGTGATATATTTTGTTTTATGTAAACGAAGCGCTTATACATGCGGTATAATGATTGTAACATTAAAAAAATGCACTAAAAATACACTAAAATACATGAAATTTGTTAACTTTGCAACGATCATTAACTTTTTTTGTAATAATTGTGAAATCTAAATTAAAACGCTGTTTCTTACTGCTTACATTAACTTTTTTATATGTATCTTAATAAATTTATGAGATAAAAAAATTATATTTTTTCATAAACATATTATCTAAAACAATTATCTGTTTGTTTAGGTCTTAATTTAATAATTCTGCATTAAAATTCTTAAAGGTATATGCAAATATTATACAGGCATACATACAGCAAAATACAATAAACTCAACTGGAGTGAAAAACTACCCAGATTCAGGAATCGAATCTGGGACCACAGCGTACTAGGCTGTTGCTCTAACCACTGAGCCACTCCGGCCGATACATGGGTCTGCAATTTTTCACTAATAAACCATGTTGGAGAAAGTTACCCGCCATCAATCAGACAGCCTTGGATGACGGGACAACGATGAATAGATTTTACTATTCCATCGATCTGCAATATATGGGGCATCCTCACAATCTTTTGACTTGCATGTCCCTGAATAATAATTTTTTATTTAATACACTTTTTTGTGTTTTTTTAATTTCATATACTGGGGAACATCCCATTGCATGATTTCATAACAATATTAACGAGATAAATAAGTTTTGGACGATGTTGGGGGTCCAAATACCAGGAAAACTCATCTACCGTCCCGTGTTCCTGATGCTTATTTTTAAGTTTGGAGCTGTCTGGATAAAATTGTTTCAATAAAAATAATTCCATGTAATTTTTTTCTGAAACTGGAACTATTGTTTTATATAAATATGTAGCTAAAAATTAACCTGCACACATTTTCAGGGTTGTTATTATTTTTTAAACTATGTCCCTGGGTTTCAGATTCCTTACCATCCCTCTTCTAAAATTATACAGAAAATCATTTCAGATTCAGCCACAAAATTTTTTTCAAGTTTTTTCTTATGCAGAAGTATGCTAGAGAAAAAATGTCTAAAATTCTTCGGCAGGAAATTTACTGTAGAATTTAAATCAGCACTTAAATATCAATTTCAAGCATCGTGGCTTTATTGGTAGTCTCACCGTCCCCAAGGTTTATACCTGCACTTTTCGAGGTAAATTAAAAAAAAAATTAATTTAATCCAATGTTAACAACTGTTTCTAAAAATCAATGAACATTGTGGCTATCACTTAGTCTTAACATGATTTTCCTAAAAATAGGTGGTAATTTTCCTTACTGTTTCATCCTTACCGTCCCTTCTTTAACACCCCTTTAAGACAATGTTATACAAAAATTCTGTATTAAAAGTACTACATTGTTATTATTTCTTATTTGAATGTCCTGTGGGTACTATGCAAATTCATTATAAGTAAAAATTTAGAAGAAAATAAAAAGCTATAGGGGTAAAACGGTAAGGAAAATTAAACTCGCAAGTTTAACTTAAACCTCAGTTAAATAAAAAAAATTTTCGCTGCTGACCATTTTTTCTTTATTTTGAATCGTTAAGGCATTCATATATCAGATTAAAATGTTATTGTAGCAAGTTTAATTTCGCCAGATTTTTTTTTTCCAAAAGTCAAAAGATTGTGAGAATGCCCCATACATTAAAACACACATACACACATAAATAATGCCTGCATTCAACTCTTAAAGTTACATACAAATATTATACATACATACATATAATAAATACAATAAACCCAACTGAAGTGAAAAACTAGCCAGAGCCAGGAATCGAACCTGGGACCACAGCGTAGAGGTCTGCACGGCCCGACTCAGAGAAAAAACAATTCGGCCCGGCACGGCCGATACAAAAACAACATTAGCCCGGCCCGGTAAAAAAGTTGAAAGTTCAGCCCGAGCCCGGCCCGGCCTGTAGAAAAAAATTTATTGGCCCGGCCCGGTAAAAAAGTTAAAAGTTCGGCCCGAGTGAATTTCTACAAAACATTGATTTTTATGTCGATTTGGTTAAAAGTTTCTCTCGTACGAGGAGATCTAGCCAAAAATATTTATCTTAACTTTTCTTTTCATGTTTATAGTCTTCAATTTTATAGAAGCGCCGCAGGGTGCGATATTTATTTTTTTAATGAATCTCTATTTCTTGTATGAAATGTTTCAGTTATTATTAATATTGTTAATCCATATCCCATGTATTGAAGTGTTAAATATCTGAAAAATGCTATACAGTAAAATCTAAGACTGAATTGCATAGAAAAAAAAAATGTGTTATAGACAAGTTCCCTTCTTAGCAAGTGTAAATGTATTATATATTATTTTCTTACGTAGTATATTAATTTTGTTTGTTATTAAGTTTTATAATGTTCTTACGTAGTATTAAGTAGTATATTAATTTTGCATGGATCAACACGTTTTTCAGTTTAAAACAAGATTCCATCATAGACAGGTTCTTTTTCACACGTTTTACTATATTTTAATTTAACTATATTTTAATAATTGTAGAAATCTACTACTCTTTAAAAAGAATGAATTTGAATGTTTGATTGTAGAATAATGGCGATTTAAAAATGTATGCATTTTTTGACAAAAAATTTGTGCCAAGCCTAATTTTACTGACCTTTGAATGGACCAGGCCATTCCGAGACAATGATTTTCATACGGGGTGGGTGAAAACTAGGAATGAAAATTTTGAGCCATGAAGATTAGGAATGAAACCAGTAACCGGGTGTGTGCAGAAAAAAAAAGTTCGGCCCGGCCCGAAACTTCAGGAAAAAAGTAAGGCCCCGGCCCGGCCCGAGTGCCGTGAATGAAAATAGGCCCGAGCCCGGCCCGTGCAGATCTCTACCACAGCGTACTAGGCTGTTGCTCTAACCACTGAGCCACTCCGGCCGATACTTAGGTCTGCAATTTTTTCACTGATAAAATATGTTGGGAAAAGTCATCAGCCATCCATCAGACAGCCTTGGATGACGGGACAACAATGAATAGATTTTACTATTCCTACGATCTACAATATATATTAAAACACACATACACACATAAATAACGCCTGCATTCAACTCTTAAAGGTATATATAAATTATTATACAGACATACATACAATAAACCCAACTGGAGTTAAAAACTAGCCACAGCCAGGTATCGAACGTGGGACCTAGTACGCTGTGGTCCCACGTTCGATGCCTGGCTGTGGCTAGTTTTTCAATTCCAGTTGGGTTTATTGTATTTATTGTATGTATGTCTGTATAATATTTGTATATACCTTTAAGAGTTGAATGCAGGTATTATTTATGTGTGTGTGTGTATTTTAATAAAATTCTTAAATTTTTCTTAGCATACCTAGCTTTTTTAGCATTCTTTTTTCCAAAACCTTTGTATGCCTGTAGTACAGTAGACTCCCTTAAATCCGCGACCCTAAAATCCACGAACGCCTAAAATCCGCGTATTTTTTCGGATGTAAACAATGAAATTTACAGTACATACAATTAAATTGCAGGAAAAAATTCAAGATGGCGCCGAAATCAGCGACTACCGCAATGATTTTTTTACTAAATTTTTTGTTAATCATTCTCTTTTGTCTATTACAGCTGATTTATTACTAAATAAATTTACATTACTTTTGATTTTGATATAAATTAGCATATCTATATCAAAAATTCCAGGGTTCGAAATGGAAAAATCCATTAACTGGAACGCTATTTTAAAATTACTGTTCGCGGATTTTTTTTTTTTTTTTATTATAGACAAATTTATTTCTAAACATACCAAGCAGTATAAGAAAACGCATTTAATACTCTAAATAACAATGAAAAAAGTTACAGTGAGCACAATAAGCTATATATACTGATAATAGCATTAACACTGTTCTCCTTGCTATCACTAGATGGCAGCATAGGACTTTTGAAATCGAATTGAATCGATTTCATTCCTAATAATTTAATATTTTTCTAAATTTTTATTTTACATAATTATTTTAATAATGACTTACTTTTAAACTAATAAATTATTTTAATATTTAAATTATTTTAATGTTTCTCTTTATTGTAAGCATTCATTATAATTTCCCTAGCTTAACTACCAATCAAATTGAATGTTTCAAAAATGTAAACAAATCAATGACCAGAAATCCGCAAAATTCTAAAATCCGCACAACCTCTGGTCCCAAGCTGTGCGGATTTGAGGGAGTCTACTGTATTCACATATAAGGGCACCCTATTCTTCAGTGACGTTTATCTTTAAATTCCTTAATTTTGCTATCTGCTAATTATTTAAAAATTTAGAATGGTAATATTATTTTCATTTGTTTATTCGACATTCTAGTGGAAGAATGGAAGTATCTCCAATACAAAGACACACTTTTAAATATTAAGATAATGAGCTTATTTTTTATTTTATAGTTGTCGACAAATACAGTATAACTTCAAAATTCTGGCATCATCCAGACCGAGACTATGTGGATTTTTGAAGGAATATCAAAAGTAGCACTACATTCTTAATGGTGCTTTATCCATAATTTAATTCATTATTAAGTGATAATTATGTAAGAAAAAGAGAAAATTAAATAATTAAAAAACTTATTATTTAATTAATATTTTCTATGTTACAGGAGGAAAGAGGGAAATTATTTCTTCAGTTGTAATTTCAGAAGCATCGATGTCAACTTTGTTTGTTTCAATTTTTTGGCCGTTCTTTTTTTTTAAATACAAATAAAAATGTCTATTCCGGAAAAAGTCTTGGTTCTCTAGAGCATATATTAGTAATTATCCAGTCGAATTTATACATTCTTACAGTGACACCTTTTCTTCTGCTGGTTGTTCATTCTCGTCTTTTGAGCTGCTACTAGCATTATCAGTGGTTCTATTTAGCACAGCGTCAGTGATCTCGCTGTCCGTTAAATTGTTCGTGGTTGATGCATTTTCGTCATTGCTTATCCAATTCTCTATATCCATTTTTCTGACACTTAATGCATTTTCAGATTTTAAGTGTTCAATCAGGTCATAAATTGCAGCCTTTTCACGAGAAATATGAAAGCACAAAAATTCTCCCTCATCATTGATGTCTTCGTTCCCGCCATAATATTGTGTCATGTATTCGCCAATGTTGTCCCCAAAGTTGTTCATGTTGTTATTTATACAGCTCCCAGAAAATTTGTTCCGAAAATAATCGCCTCTGACAAATGAAAAAAAAAGTCAAATATTCTTTTTTTTGCATTTTTACTTTCGATCTTGAAGTTTTTAATTCATAAAGAATTGTTATTTTTCTTCTCCCATAACTTGAAAGTGTAAAAGAAAAAGGAAAAGAAAAGATGGTTTTGATGCCGGATTTTTGAAGTTGTCGGATTTCTGAATGCTGGATTTTTGAAGTCACACTGTATTAACTTTAATCATTCCAATTTTATTTGGAGTCAAGTATTGGTACTCTTTAATAACTGAATCATCTGCTGTAATGCATACGATTTGGAAAAGAAAAGAAAAAAAATTTATAGGCTGCCGCATTTTAGCTTAGCGCTGATTTCTTCTTGGCACAGGTGAAAAAATCGCCAAACTAAATGTGATCTTTTTTTAGGATTTAAATGAAAATGTTATTCAATTTGTTGCTGAAAGAATAAAAATGTCTAACAATGCCTTTGTTACATCAAGGGAAAGGAAATGCCTTCGTGAATGCGCCAGAAAGTAGTAAGTTTGGATTTCAAAACAAACTTAAGAGACATGGTCTTTAACTTAAAAGAATAGAATAGTATTTTCCATTTTTCTGTAAGCGCCAAACATAGTCAATTATAATTGGTTGCTACCCCTTGCGACAAAAAAGTCAGCTTAGACCCTTTAATAATATTTTTTTGAAAGATACTTTAGCTTTATATCGAAATGGAAGAGATTATTCGATTCCATAACAAAAAGTAAATAACCAAGTCTAAATTACTTTTACCCTCTTCTCATTTTACTCCCCACCCCAATATATATAACTTATAATCTTTAAAACACTTTATTTAAGAAAAAATAATTGGCTGTTCTATCTTTTACTCACTAATAATCACAAATAAATCAGCAATAGTCTAAATTACCCACAATTTTCCTCAAATTTACTTCTCTCTCTATTAATAACGATATTGGGAACGGAAAAACAGAGAAAATATGTTGCAATGGGGAATAATGCTTAAACTTAAGGGGTTACATGGCTTTGAAAATTAAAAAAAAAAAAAAAAAAAAAAAAAATCCATTTTTTTTTTTTTTTTTTTTTTTTATTGAATAGTACAATATGTCAAGAATATTTTTCCAAAATTTCTATTCAATCAGAGTAAAACTCTAGGAGAGAGAGCTTTTGGAAATTCAAAACAAACTTAAGAAACGTAGTCCTTCACTTAAAATAATTTTGCACTTGAAATAATTTTTCCCCATTGGCCGTAATGTAACGAAAAACTTTTGACTGTCCCTGTAATTAAACTATGCATCCGATTTTCATAAAATTTGAAATGATGCGACAAAATAAAATAATGCAACAATTATATATGTAAAATTTCAGACCATTCGATTGGGTAGTTTTTGCTCTGTTATATGCAGACAGATCACAGATTGACAGACAGACAGACTGAACGACGACTATAGGTGCTATGTATTTATATAATTACGAACACACCTAAAAAAGCTATTATTACTTTTATATGATATTTTTTATGTGACTATGTATTATACGGTCTTTGCTAATTTTCTTTACCAAACTTCAATTGTAATATATTAATGTATGTAAAGTCCAACTGCTTTTAATATTTAATTATTTGTGTGATTTCATAATAGATATTTCAATTAAAACATTATGCCCTCCCTCCCCTCCCCCCAACCCCCATGAAAATCAATTATCTACTACATAAATGAATATTTTTTAAATGCATGTTATATTGCTAAAGAGGGCAATTAACACTGAACAATGCAAATTAACAAAGTAGTTATCACTTTGTTTATCTGTATAAAAAGCGAAAAATAAATTTTCAAATTCTGATTCCTTTGCAGACAAGATTCTGACTGACATATTTTAACATTTTTACTTTCTTCTATCTTTACAAGAAGAAAGTATTGGATTCGTGAAAATTTTCGACTTCCAGTTTTCGACGGATTTATACGTTTTAGAATGTCCTGAACACGATTTGATGGTTTTTAGAAAATGTCTGTCTGTGAGTCTGTCTGTCACCCTGTCACTCTGTCTGTGAGTCTGTATGTGACAAAAATTTTGTGGGCGCTCTATCTGAAGAACTAATGCACGGAATTTCACAAAACTTCATATTTAGTTAGACCTTGATATAATCTGGACTTGATTAGTTTTGGGTGAAAATCGCCCAACAGGTGGCGCTGCTATGCGGCATTTTTCACGATTTCTGCAATAGCTATATCTCAAGAACTACTGCACGGATTTTCATAAAACTTCAGATTCTATTAGTCCAGGATATAGTTTGGTGCTGATTATTTTTTTGTGAAAATCGCCCAACAGGTGGCGCTGCTATGCTCCATTATTCATGATTATCGCAATTGCTCTAACTCAAGAAAAAATGCACGAATTTTCATCAAACTTCAGATTTAGTTAGTCCCTGATATAAATTAGAGCTGTTTAATATTTGGTGTAAATCGCCCAACAGGTGGCGCTGCTGCGCTGCATTTTCACGATTTTCGCAAGAGCTGTATCTCAAGAACTATTGCACGGATTTTCATCAAACTTCAGATTTAGTTAGTCCTTGACATGAATTGACGTATAAATTAGTGCTGTTTAATTTTTGGTGTAAATAGCTCAACAGGTGGCGCTGCTATGCTGTATTTTTTGCGATTTCCGCAATAGCTTTATCTCAAGAACTAACGCTTAGATTTTCAACAAACTTCAGATTCAAGTATACCTTGATATCATTTAGTGCTGTTTATTTTTGGTGTAAATCGCTCAACAGGTGGCGCTGGTATGCTACATTTTTCAGAATTTCCGCTATAGCTCTATCTCAAGAACTAATGCACGAATTTTCATCCAACTTCAAATTCAGATATACTTTGATATGAATTGGTGCTAAATTCATGTAATTTCTTGTACTATTTAAATGATTTAATTGACGTGATTTATATAGAAGAAAGTTTTGTGATGGCCACAACATACTAGTTTGACTTGTTGAAACTTTTCTGAAAAGAATTGGTGCTTCAGTATTAATAAAAAGACATTTTAACAACCAATGACCACTGAATCATATGCCCCATAGAGAACAGAAAAGAATCAAACGATAGATATTAAAAGCACAGAGAATAAAAGTTTCTAGATTAATTTCAGAAGTTGGTTATTTCCCCCCCCCCCTCCCATTTATCACTAATAACATTACAAATTTTCTGGTAACTGTTCTATCTGGTTGGTTAATCTAATTAATTTTCAATGTTAGTGATTTACACAATGGCTGCAACAAGCACAATTACACATATGAATTATTTTCAATATAACATTTATTGATAATATGTGTAGAAAGGGTACTATTAGTAATTGCAAGTAAAAACTCAACTCTAATATTATTTATCATTAAAAAGCTTAATTACTCAGTAAAATTAATTATTCTCATTATCTCACCTTTGGAAGATCCACTAAAATATATGAAGATAGTAGGCACAGCATTATCACTCAGCCTGACACATGAGAAAGTCAATCCTATCTTCCACCAAATAAGTAGAACGCAGTAAATTTTGTTGTGCTGGACTTCAATCTTCACATGGTACTGCTAATATCCACAGGTGTATATGAATACAATCTTTTGGACAACAATAAAGAAATTAACAAGTGTAAACAAAAATAATACTAACATTTTTTTTGAGAATCTGAACACAAAAATAATGGGATAGATTTGATACCAGAGATTGTTGATTGAAAAGAAAATTAGGTTTGTTTTACAGGCCCTTTACAAAATTACATTCCATAAAAATGGACCCTATAAAATTTTGTTTAAAATAGGCATTTTAAATACACAAAAAGTATAAGGCTATATTTCAGCATTAAAACAAATTATTGTACTTTAGTATTAAAAAAAATGGATTGGCATTGTTTCAAGAACATCTGCCAAGTTTTGGATTTATGAAGATTGGTTTAAATGAATGAGGCATTCTTAATTTTATCCTCTCCCCTCTCTCCTCCCTATAAAAAAAAAGGTACTTTTCTATAAGCCAGGAGTCAGTGTTGTATACCCATATATATACACATATATGTACAGTTGTGGAAAAAAAAAATAAACACCTCCTGCTAACTCTTCAAAAAATTATCGCAGAAGAAAGTTACTGGTACCGAACGATTGGAAATAAAGTCTACTTTTAAATGTATATAAAATTTGCTTAGGGGGCCCTCTACATATTAAAACGAACCATAACTTTGTTTTTTTCAATAGCAGTACACAATTCTGACGGCATAAATGAACTCTACACCCTTCAATTAGCCTAAAAACGAATTTTTATGCAATTTGAACCACAAGTTTTCGAGAAATTAATTATTTTAAAACGAGCGTATTTTAAGGGCTGTATCCAAATTGAAGTTTCATACTCGATTGTTAACCGAGAGAGCCCCTTTCTTGATCAAGACTCCTTAAGCACCACTCAAGGAGTGAATGAAGCCTGTTAGATTACAGTACAGCAGAATAAATTTCAAAATATCTACTCACTTCCATCATAGACGGCCCCTTGAACAATCATTTTGCCGTTTTCTAAGCATAATTTAAAAACTACTTGGAAGAAAAGTATGAAATTTTGGTTTTCCATAAAGCAGGACTTAATAAATCTAAAACCATAAAAAAAATTGTAGGTTGCAATTCATAATTTTTTCGAATATTAATTTCATAATTCATATCATAAAATTATAAAAATTGCAAATTCAACGTATGTATGTTAGGATATATTAGTAGGTATTATTGCTACAAAAAAAAATTAGCACATTAGGAGCATAATTTCAGGAGATATAAATAAAAATATCAAAATGTAATTTAACATTAGAAGCACTAAATTTTGAATGTTTATAATTCAAATGACTTGAATTTTGGTGTCTAGGCATAGTTTGAACCAAAGTTTTGAAATATCTCGTTAAAATTGGGTATTGCCATTGAAAAAAATGAAGTTTGGATTCGTTTTAATATGTAGATGACCCCCTAAGAAAATTTTATAAGTAGACTTTATTTCCAATTGTTCGATACCAGTAACTTTTGTCTACGATAATTTGTTGAGGTGTTAGTAGGGGGTGTTTACTTTTTTTTTCTACGACTGTACATTAGGGTGGAACTAAAAAACGAAGTTTCGAATTTTATATTCTAATAGTGATTATTTTTTTCCTTTTTAACTCCATAAAAAGAAAATATTTTTCTTTTAATTTTAAAATGATATTTTCCGGTTCCTCAAAGTGCCTGATTTTCCATAAAAAACGAAAAATAGCTAATAATTGCATGAAATGTTTTTTAAGCTTGTTGTTAAATTTATATTTTGCAAAATTAAATTAGTTAAGTGTTAATGTCCTGTAATAAAGAGAATAATTTAGTTTGAGTGCCTTAGAAAAGTTAGACCCACTTTATTTGACTTTTGTAGAAGCCAGCGTCGTGGGCGTCGGCTTTCATTGTCTCTGATTTATTTGGCTGAGACTCATAACAAGTTAGTCCGATTTAACGGGTGTTAACAGTTTCGATAAACATAATGTTTATCGATAATTATTTTTCGATAAACATTCGGTGTCAAAAGTGACAAAGTCTGTTAACGTACCTAAATCTAGATAATTGTTGAAGTGTCCTGTATTTCGTGAACCAAAACAATTAACATTAGACTGTCATCTTTGACGAACATATGAAAAAGTTATGAAACATTATTTTTGGGTTCAATTTAACTTAAAATCTGACAGCTGGAATCTGGTACACACTATTTCTAAAATATCTAAAGCTGTTGATGATACAATTAAAAGTGTATTGCTGAGACCTTCAATTCCAACGGTTTCTGATACACAAATCATAAAAAAATTATTAAAGACTAGTGCGAGAAATGTCAAAATTTGAAGAAAAATATTAAGATTAGAAAGAATAATCCCACATCCAATATAAAATTGCAAAATGTTAGGTAATCCTGTAAAAAAAATTTCTTTGTGTAAAAGCACTAAATATTATCGTGTATCAGAACAAGAACGTCACTTTCTCAAAGACCAAAGAGAGATGGGGTGATGACAATAGGATCAATAGATATAAAAACTACAAAAAATGTGTAGCAAGACTGGAAATGGAAATATCAAGGAAAAAAGTTATTTTAAAACAAAAAAATGATGTTTTGATTGAATGATCGTCAAGTGTAAAAAACGGTTCGGAAGGAAATAGTTCAATCGGTTGTTTTTCTAAATTTGATAATCAACACGGTGAAAGAACCGGAGTATTAGACAGAACTGCAAATATTATTGCAAATGGCACCTTAGAAGATATGGGTATTTCTGATGATAATAAAGAAAAGGTAACTGAAAGAAGGACTTGAAGACGACAAAGAGAAAAGAAAAGGAAGAATTTGAAAGAACAGGAAAGACGAAATGAGTTAATTTTGTAAGGTTAGTATTTTTATGGCAGAAAGGAAAACGCTATAACTGAAGCAGAGGGAAAAAAGTATAAAGAATCATTAAAGATGAACATCTGGTCTCAGTTCAAAAACCAGGATAAAAATATATTGGTCATATTTCATCGACATCATCTTCTTATATTAATATAGCCACTGCAATTTTGGTGTATTTTCAAAATAATAATACAGACATTTCAAGTTTGAGAGTTATTAGGTGAAACAGAAACGCCTTTAATGCAGGATGCAAATCTGGAGTTGTTAAAAAATCGGAAGCAATACCCTAAAAACTTTATAATGGATAATTTGATTATTACATGCAAATGAACTTTTTTCTTAGATACTTATTTCAACATCTTGCTGAAAAACTACGGGTACAAAAGGATTCTCTGGACCAGTAGGAAAGCGACTTGAAAAAATGCGAACATATTGAAATTATAGACTATAAAAACATTGATCCTATCTTGACGGTCTGATCGGATGAAGAACTTAAAAAAAGTACAAACAGGGGATACACCTGAATTTTAGATTTTCCTTGTCATACTCAAAGAGTGGAAACGTGTGTCAAAATTGTCCGGCGAGCTGCGTCAACCTTCTTTAAATATTAAGCAAAAGACGGCTTAATCTTGAGAAAGTTGAATTCCCACAATGTAATGACAAAGTTTGAATAAAAAGACAGTAGGTTGAATATCCAATTTAATTAATTCATAACAAAGGGAGGTAAGGAGGGTGGAAGTCGATATTTAACCACCTCCTCGTGGTGACTTCTGGATAGTATTTGCTAAATAAAAGTAGATATGAGCTAACAGCTACGTTGTTTACTTTATACTGAAATTTCAAAACTTTGACCTCCTTGAGGAACCGGAAAACAACTTAATTTAAAAAAACCTTTTCAGCCAAAAGTTTAGACATCCAAAAAGGAAAAAAGTTTTCACTATTACACATTAAAATAAAAAAGTTTTTTTTTTTACCCTATACTTAAGTTCCACCCTACTGTACATACATATAATATGTATACACACATATATATACATACATATATATGTATATATAACACTGATAACAGCTAACTGAAAAGTACAAAAAAAAAAGAAAAAAAGATTTTTAAAAAGTAAAACTGGACATGATCTTCCCAAAATTTTGTAATTACAAAAGCTTCTTCATAAAATTTGTTTGACTCTGCATAAATGCTCATTTGCCTATAGGCACTTTTTTAGCTTAGCATGTTTTCCAGAATCATACTAAGCAATGTATAACGTGTCTACCATCTTAAAGTTGAGAGAATCTTCATGTTTTAAAATGAACTAGATTAGAAAACTGCTCCTACCCCCATACGCACACTTCTCAAGGTAATTATTGAAACACAATAAAAGACAAATATGGTATAAAATAGCTATAAGTATATTCGCTGTAATGCCAGTACATGGTCAAACCAGCTTTAACTAAATGAGATGGGTGATAAATATCTCTTCTTTGCAACAATCTTTTTTTACTAATATGATAACAATGCCTATGGCAAAGATTAAGGTAACTTGATTGTTTGATTTAGATGTGTTATTTCGATTGCTGGATTTTTTTTTAAATACAGTGTGCAGTTGTGTTTGTTTCTTTTTAAAAGTACAGCACAAAGTTCAAAATCTGTCCCCTGGACTTTGATTTCGAATTTCAGACTTATCCGAATTTTGGATCATTTGTTATTTATCCCCTCTTAAAAAAAAGAACCCCCCTAATCTACACCCTCCCTACCTTTGCCTATCACCCCGTGAATTATTTACATCAGAAAATTATTTTAGTACTAAAGAAAAAAAGATAATACTAAAGCAGATATTTTAATAGAGGAATATATATATTTTTAAAAAGATAAAGAAAAAACTCAAAATTACAACAAAATTTTTCTAATTTAATTTTTTATGCGATTTCTAACATTTTTGAAAATTTCACAGTGATTTTTCCACATTAATAAAAGGAATCCAGTTTCAGTCTTTTAGTCAAATGCAGTAAATGTTGACCTGTTTTCAATAAAGTTTATTCAGAATTTGTACAGTTTTTCAATGCAATTGTCAGAATTTTTTTCACATTCTGCAGAGATTTTTTGGCATTTCAATATTTGTTTCAAACTTTAAGCTTAATGTAGAAAATTTTGAAATTTTAGTAATTTTTTATGCGATTTTTAGGTTTTTTTGTGTATGTTTTGCTATGATTAAAAAAAAAAAAAAAAAAAAAAAAAAAAACACCAATTAGCGAAATGTTCATATTTTAGAAAATTCCAAATTTCAGATACCTGGATTTGAGACTTTCTAATGTATTTCTACAGCTCATTGACTTAATTGTTTCGAGTTTGAGAGTAAAAAATTGACTGAAAAGTTTTTAAATTTATGAGTAAATTTAACTTTTTCCCATTTGTTGAATCAGTGAGTTGAAAAAAAGTGAAACAGATTACAATGACATATAATATAAAACTGAACCATCATAAGAAAAATAAAGATAAAAGTCAGTTTTAGTTTAAATTACTTAAGAAAAACCCAGAGAAATATATTTTTTAAAGTATTTTTGGATCGTTTTTAAAAAATATGATGAATTATAACTATTGATTTTTGTTTTTTTAGGGAGGGGGGGGGGGGTGTCAAGCATATTTAATGTTACAATTTTATACACTTTTGAGATTGCTTCACTGTAAAGTTGCTGCATCCAGGGATTTTATTTTATTTTATGGGTGCAAAGTATTTATACATGTGTTAGTAAAAGTTGCTTTGACAAATTTCATGTATTTTTGAGACTGCTACACAATAAGGTTACATCAACTAGCGATTTTTTTTTTTTTTTTTTTTTTTTTTTTTTTTTTGTGGGCGCAAACCGAAATTGCAGCTTTAAGGAATTTTATGCATTTTTTAGATTGCTACACAATGAGGTAGCTACACACAGTAACGTTTTTCTGAATTTCATTAGGATGGAACTCATACATATTTTAGTCAGCTCAGCTTTAACAAATTTCATATTTTTAGTATTTCTTTATAAACGAGACAGTTGAATTCAGCCTTTTTTTTCTTTTAATTTTCATGGACACTCACTGATTAAATGCCCATTTCAGCTATTTCACATCATCTGAGATTTCTAAAGAGCGAGTTATTTAAAAACACAGTGACCTATTAAATCTATTTATATTGAGTTTAATGATATGCATGTTTACCATTACAAAGTTATTACTATCATTAACCTTTTTGGGACGACCATCTTTTATAGAATTTTTAATCTTTTATCACTGGTTTTTGTAAACAGAAATTTTTAACTAACTGAAATGGCTTTGAACTGAATCAAGAAAAGGCCTTTATTAAATACAGCAAAACTTACAGTAAAAAATAACTTGTGGGAATAATCAAGGATTTTGAAAACTTAATTTGTCACGTATACGTGTCGTTCGCCCCTAATGGGTTAAAAAGATTATTTCCATGTTCTAATTTGACAAAAAAAAAAAAAAAAACTTAATTTTTAAAAGGTGCATTATATTTTCATAATTTGTTAGATTTTGTTTATAGAAATTGAGAAAACTAAATAAAAAAGTATATAGCACATAGAAGATAGAAATAAAAAATAATTGAAAATATGTAAAAAAAAAAAAAAATGAGAAATAAATATAAATTTGTACACCCTCTCATTTTTTATTTATTTTCACTTTTATACATATAATGGGTAAATATTTTTTAAAGAGAATTTCTATATGAAAAAGTGTCTTTAATGTAGATCACTTTAAAACATGGAGATGACAGAATTATTTTATCCACAAAGCTGCTGATAAATCAGAATTGCGTCAATGAATCGTTTACAGTAACCCGGACAATCTGGTATGAAGCAGCACCGTGCAAAGAGAAAACTTCACCCGGGGCAAAGTTTCAATTTGGCCACGACCCCCCTCCCCACACACACACACTTTTTCATTGTGTGATGTATCATAAAACTGAAAAGTGTAGAAAAAGAAATAAATTATATTGAATACCTATCTTGCATTTATTTTGGAAATTTATGTTTAATTTTAATTCAGAAACTCCAAACAACTAAATAACATAGGAGGAAATTGCACTTATATTTTGGCAAAGGGAATCAGGGAAATGGATGTAGAAAAGATGTATCTAGCAGTAAAGTATAACAGTTTGTAACCCTTTTGTATCCCCAGAAGAAAAATTCTATTTTGAGAGTATATGTTTTTGTCACAGGCACAGAAAAAGATTACAGAACCAGAAAAGAGAAGGTTAGCGAAAGAGATCAAAACAAAGGCCTGAAACAAGTTTTGAAAAGAAGGACGTCCTTATTCATAAATTTGTATTTGGGTGTAGGCTAAAGGACAATGTGATAACATTGAAACGAAAAATGAATGTACTTTCATTGGGTAAAAATTCCCAATCTGTAAATATATACAGTAGAAGATCTTTATAACACAAACCTAAAAACGCAAGGTTGTGCGTTATATAGAATTTTGCGTTATATGGATCACATTATTAAATTCACCTTGTAAACATGGCCAAATATGTCAAACATATCAAAATACATTAGAATATCTTTATACTGCATTCCCTGTTACCAAGAGTTATCTAAAATATAAATTTTTGCATAATATAGATCAGACATTGTTAAATTTACTTTATAAATATGATCCAAATATAACTGACACAACCATCCCATATATTAGACATTTTCAAAAATGTCTATTGTAATAATAGCATTTTTTTCAGTAAAAAGGTCTTAAATTAGAAGATAAAATTGAACTAATGTATCAAATTTAGTCCTCTAGAGAGTAGCAATATTTTACAATGCCAAAATGAAGGTGCTTTTTAACTGCAAAAATCATTGTTTACATCTGAGAAGTTGTGCGTTATATGGAGAATTGCGTTATAAAGATCTTCTACTGTATATTTTTTTTTCCAAAAAAGGATAAGAAACCTGGTTTGTAGTATAAATTTGGCACCTACTTAATTTCGTCCGAGGCGACTACTCTTCGCCCCCCGTTTTGCACGGCCCTGGAGAGAGGAACCTTTTTTCTGTTTGCTGTATTTTAAGTTGCTGTGTGTGACTTACTGGCACGTGTAAGAAAAAATGCCAAAAGCTTGGTTCGACTGTACTCTAGGATTATACAATACATTTTGTACTGGATCTCATAATGTTTGAGTCCTGTGTTATGTCACATTCAAATTCAACAATTTTCTAATACAGTAAAAAAAAAAAATGGTTCGGCTGCAATAAGAGCAATTTTTACATATAAACAAAGTTATTTTCCAAGTGTTACCACGCCATAAACCAAAATACAAAAGTAACCAGTTGGTTGAAAGGCTCGTTTATCTTTATATTGTATGTATCGAAGTGTTAGATCATCATTTTAATCTGGCTTCAGTAGAGTTGGAAATTATTTATTTTCTTATATTCTATCAATCTGATGACGTATTGATTCAAATCCTACTTTCGATTTTATTTTGTTTCGGTAACAGTAGCGGATGGGGACAGCTTAATGCAACAATGTTAAAAAAGCGCCTGCGTAATAGAAGAAGGGAGAAGGAAATCTCGTAGGGATTTCTTCAAACCTGGTTCGAAGTACAGAAAAAAAATAAAATAAAATAATAATAAGCTTTTGCATTTTTATTGGCGTCACCTACCAAAAATATTGGAAAATAATATTAAAAACGAAACCTTTAGAACATAATCTTTCCAACATTGTAGTAAGAAATGTTTAAATAAGTAATTTTACTTTTAAAATTTAAAAGCAGTTCATCTTTTATGTCATAATAATGTTATTTACTAATTAACTCATTTCATATAAATAAATTGATAGGGATGTGTATGTGGCGTTCTAACAGCTTTAAGAAAATTAGTTTCCAAGGGATACAATAAAATATTATTTCCTACATTAAGCTAAATCTTTTGACTTCACTGCCAGTCAAGGCTTTAGAAAACAGTAAATATGATTTAACTAACATACACTTCTATAATTAAAATATACATAATTTAATACTTGTTCCCTAAGTATTATTGTGTATATGAAAATATTATATATAATACGTCAATGTGGCTTAATTTTTTTTTCTTACTTTAAAAAGATTTATTAAAAGCTAATACTAGGGTAGATGCTCCAGTTGTGGCCACCTTTAGAGAAAATTTGAAATAGAAATTTTACAGTTATTGACCGATTGAAGCATATTAAATCATAATAACATCATTATTTAGCAAATTTAATTGTCTTTCTGTAAATTATACTGATTTTCTACAGAATATTTTAGATTGTGAGTAATAACTCATTAAATAATTTATAGTATCAATTTGTACCAGTTGTGGCCACCCCTGCACCAGTTGTGGCCACTCCAATATCATGTAGTTTAACAAACATTTTAATTGATAATAAGTAAAAATAAAGCATTTTTATGCAACATCTATTTTACCACACATATATTTGTTAATATATTAAAAGAATTTTACAATTTTTTTTATGAATTGATAAAAACATCAAGTAAAATGTACTTATGTTAATTTTAACTGAAAATTTCAATTAAAAAAAACAAAAAATATATTTAATTTGATTCATAAAAGGGACAACAGTGCCTGTAGGACATCAAGATTAACTATTTAAATCAGTTTTATAATTATCCAATGGATTGTGGATTGATTAAAACACGTGAATCGTCACCAAAGAGTTATATTTCTGGTGCTCCAAAACTTTGCTAGCTTGTAGTGCTGGCATTATACATTTTGAATGGCTTTAATTTTACTTCTTATCCTAGAACAGTGTTCCCTCTAGGCCATTTTTTAAGAGCACAGAATTCTGTGTTTTTTAAACTTGGTAAAATGAACGCTGTTCTTTTTTAAATAATGGGAAATACATTCTTGCTTGTATTTAGATATCTCTAGTTAAGATTTTCACAATATTTAGTATTTCTAAATCCGTTTGCCCGAAATCTGGCAAAAATTATGGAACTTCTTCATTTCTTTAGGAAAAATACAAGAAATCATGCTGTAATTTTATTGAACTTTATAATTTATAAAATCTTTCAAAATTTATGTTTTAATTTATTTATCATATAGGACATATCGCCCCTCCCCTTTGGTTTTATCAATACTAAACACAATATACTATATTTTCTTTAGCAATATATCATTCTTTAGTTACTAGCACAGTGTCCTTTCTAAAGTAACTTATCTATTGGGCAGAGAAAACAAAATCTCTTTGATAGAACTGCTATTAGCCTTGCTTTTTTTTTTAATTATTGAAGCCATTACTATATAAAACAAAACTAAATTGATTTTGTTTTATCCTGATTATCTTAAAATTTATT
This sequence comes from Maratus speciosus, assembly GCA_963932465.1. Taxonomy (NCBI): domain Eukaryota; kingdom Metazoa; phylum Arthropoda; class Arachnida; order Araneae; family Salticidae; genus Maratus; species Maratus speciosus. The sequence goes on from OZ010786.1 coordinate 636,495,008, forward strand.
TAATAGCTAAAATTCTCACTATAAGGAATCATGTGGCCAAAAGTGGAACATATGTTGTACCTTTTTTGCCACTTCCAACTACCATGGCCACAACTGGTATACATAGCAAACTTAAACCACCAGTTTTGGCCACCCCCCATTAAACTGTTAAAATAATTAATTTAAATGTGAAATTGCATTAGAGAGGAAGCTTACCTCATAAAACCTAGTAGTAATTTGTTTCAGGACAAACAGAACCCAATAAGTGCCTAATATTGAAAGATTTGGAAAACTTGACAGCTAAGCAAAAATCTTAATACATGTGAGCACACATTACAGTTTCACACACATATATATATTTTTTTGTAAGTCACATTTTATCAAAAAATAAACAAATGAGATTGTAAATGATAAAAGGGTGTTTGCTTAAGGTGTAAAAATGCATATTATTTGTCTGCATCAATTCACAACTTAAATATTGGACAAACTTATTCAATGTGGCCACAACTGGAGCATCTACCCTATTTGTTTTCTCTTTGTTTAAAAAAGAAAAAAAAATCCCAATTGAGAGTGCACAGCTCAATTTTTTTTTTTTTTAATTTTTACGTTGAACTAAACATACTTTAATTTTATGATTCTTTCTTTTCCTATTTTATAGCAAATGTATAATGGGAGCATCTCATAAACTTTTTAACATTAGAATATTAATCATTATAATGCATTCTCTGCAAGTATTAACATCTTAAATTATAATAAAAATATGAGAAAAATAAAATATAAACACACAATAAAATATTAAAGTACCAAGTACAAACGAGCACCAACACAATCAAACAACGTGCCAAAGCCTGCTAGGGATTTTTGGATTTTTCCCCAATATCGTTATGCAGTGGAAATTTTAACATTGTTGCATTAAGCTGTCCCTATCCACTACTTTCGGCAACACTCTGAAATCGATTTTGTATCTGATATCGATTATTTGTTTTCTGCTGATAATGACGGTAAATTACTTTTCTTAAATTTGAAGCTGAAAATTTTTATTGTTTTAATATACATAGGTGCTAAGTTTTCTTAATGCGTCAAAATATCCTTATGTTTGGTTCATAGTTGTACTAACAGCCCTATAAATATGTTTGATTGGTTTTGGCCAATATAAGTTCCGTAAATGCAAAGAAATCTTAAGGTTAATAAAGCTTTATGCTGTCTGTGGTAATATGGAATGTAAAATACTCCAGGACTGTTGTCAAAATTTTTTAAACACAGTATAGGCAGCGTTCTCAGATGGATTTTACTTTTTTCCCTAGACTTTGGAGTAAAAATTCCCTAGATTTCCCTAGATTCTAAAGTCACGTGACATGGAAGAAATTCTGCATTTTGATTGGTTGTAACAGCCTGAATCACATTCACATATGAGATTCATAAACACCAGGGTGTAGTCATGTATAGAAAAAACAAAAACAAACTTATTTTGTTTGGGGCGACAAAATCCTGTTATATATTTTTTCAAAACTACTGGTTAGAATATAAATTTATATTTATTTAAAAACAAGCAACTTTGATTAAACATACTCTTTGCATTTGATTTTTGAGAAAATCGTTGTAATCACGAAATAACAGACATTATAGCTTAGATTATTATTGCTATAATTTTTATTATTTAATATTCTTACGCATATATTTTATATCAAATTACTATTCTAAAATCTCCTGTGAGTGATCCAAGAAAAGGAAATATAACAGTTGCTTGACAAATATTCAAATTCTATTTCTACAGTTTTTGAAGTTTTCAGATGTTCATATTATTGCATTATTAATTTGTATGTTCATATATAGATATGTCCCATATATAACTCATATATAGATATGTCCCAAATGAATGGATGAAAACACAAATAAATTCGTAAAAATCGTGCATAAGTTTTTATCTCAATTCATTTCATTCATAAACGCATAAAATTGACAGGCAGTGTTCTAAAAAAACAAGAAATTCAATAGCGTTTTCGATTTCCATGAAAGATAAAGAGTGCTTCAAAAGAGTACCGTTAAATTTGACGTTTTGCGTTAGGAGACAGCAATCGCTTACAACTGAAGATGCAACACATGTATCGAAAACTGCTATTAGATCCAAAATCATTTCAATGGTCATACCTGCCAATTGTATGCTTCTACCTATAAAAATGAATCCGTGAATAAGCCGCCATCCCCCCCCCCCCAAAAAAAAAAAAAAAAAAATCTGAAATAAAATATTCATTTCATTTTCTTGTATTTCATGTTATTTGGGAGAAATGCTCGCGATTGTTATGGCTAATGCTTAAAAGAGATAGAATATAATTTCTTTAGAGGATCAGATATTTCCATCTAACATTCTTCTGTTTTAATACATTATGCATAGTCTTTACTTCATTATGCGTATAATTATAACGAAGCCTCCATATACATTTAATACGCGGTTTTTTTAAAAAAAGAAATCAGATTGGTGATTTCTTTATTTGGTTTTCTTAATAGAAGAAAGAAAAACCAGCAGTAACCCCGGCCCCACTTCCCCAAACGAACGACCTCAGACCTCAGAGACAGTTTCATTTTAAAAAAGCTTCTAGGGATCCAAATCCATATGATGAAATCTGCAAAAAATAAGTAGTGTTCGCATCTGGAGTAATTAACAACTATTGATCCACCAGGTGGTAATCATTTATTAGCCATCTAGGATCCCTGTTCCGAGAAACGAAAGGGAGGTACGAGACCAGTTCTGACCATAATTTCCTCCCCTCCCCCACCCTCTGTTAACCAAAGAATTGCTTGACAATTTCTCCCCACTGCCCATCCCTTCACTTCCTCTTTCACATTCATTCATCAAACACGTCACATCAGCTCACATCTATCACTTTATCGTGTTCATTGCTAGAAAAACACAGAAATCTAACTAAAATCCTTTTTTTCCCTAGATTTTAAGAAAACATTGCCAGTCTTCTAAAAATTCCCTAGAAATCAAAAGGAATTCCCTAAATCCCTAAATAGGCTTCAAATTCCCTAGATCTAGGGAATTCTCCCTGGATCTGAGAACGCTGAGTATAGGATATACAGTAAAATCCTGGAATAGAGTCGAATCTAGGTTTTGGCGATTTTTGTAGCGAATGACTTTTGTCCAAGTAAACATCGTCATTCCATCATCATCTCTATGTTTTCAAATGACCACTATGTTAGAGACATATTTATCAAACTGAAATATACGAGTTGAAGAAGAATTTTCAGGTTATAAATGTTACAAAAAGTAATAATAAAAGTTTAATACATTTGTATAAAATATGTTTGTGCAAATTAATATCGATTAATATCGAACAAAAACTACTTAATTAGTATTTAAAATATATTTCAACTTTAATAAACCAAGCAAAATATTTTTTTTTGTTTTTTCAAATCAGACTTCTTGAAGTACAGACTTTGTAATAATATATTTATGCATGATTATGTTTAACAGATAGCAATTTTCTTAAATTACTTGCTTTGTAGAATTTTTGGTACTTTTCGGTTAGCCGGTTGCCGGTGATATATATACATACATACATATACACATATGTTATATGTGTATGTGTGAATATATATAAATATGTATATATTATTATATATATGTATAATTATATGTATATTTAATACTGGCGCACAGCTAACCAAAAAGTTCGGAATTTTTAAAAAATATGAAATCATTCAAATCTGAATTGGTAAAGCGGGCATATAAATGCTTATCGCCAACTGAAAGAGAAAAAAAATGCTGAATTAACTAATTCACTAATAAAGAAATTATAAATTTATGACATTGTTATAGTGATGCAACGAATAGTGATTTGGCCGAATAACCGAATACCGAATATTCGGCCAAGTTACAGCCGAATATTCGGCCGCCGAATAATGAACTTATTTTTGCCTAAAAACAAAATATAGTATGCACTATATGCACAATTCTTGTATATTTCACAATTAAAATGTATTGTTTTCTTTTAAAAAATTATTTATATACAATTTTTTATTTTTTTAAAGCATTATTTTACTCAGAAAAAATATTCGGCTATGTTCGGCCTAAAAATTGCCTCAATAATATAATTCAGCCCCCCCCCCCTCAAAAAAATTCTTAGCAAAAGTTCCTCATCAGGTACTGTCTAGTTACATTTTAATAGATATTATGTGTGTTGTTACATTTTAAAATAATGACAAAATTTTAAAAGTACTAGGAAACATAAGTTTCAGCTTTCAGATGAAATAAAATAAAAAATAAGAAATCTTAATAAAGAAAAACCACTGATAGAAAGGGTGAAAGGAATATCCTCTAAAATGGTGGAAAGAAATCATTGTAGACTTTATAAAGCTCACAATTAACAAAATTTTTATTTATCTTTATTTTTTTTTTTTCTTTGCGGTCAGCAGTGAAGCCTCTATAGAAAGTGCCCCTCAATGTGAAGAAGTAAAAGAAATTAGTAATTTTCTTTCCCAGCCACTACTAGAAAGACAACAGTGTCCTTTGGAGTGGTGGGCGAAAAATTCGGAAGACTTTCCAAACTTTCACAATTAGCCAAAAAGTACCTTTTCTGCACCAGGAAGTACCATATATTAGTGAGAGATTATTTTCAGAAGCAGGTAACATTTACGAAAAAAAAAAAAAAAAAAATAGACTATCACCCGAGAATGCTGAATTATTATTATTTCTGCATCACAATCTACGTTTATTGAAAACATTTTAACTGTTTTTTAAGGCATTACAATGCTATTCTTGAAAAAAATATCCAAAATGTAAATGCATACTAATTAAAAGAATTTAGTATTCACATTTCTTTCATTATTTAATAAGAAATAGTAACAGACTTAAAAAAAAATCACTTAAATTATATTTAACTTTTAAGCGTATTTAAAGCGTAAAAAAAAAAAAAAACCGTGTTTAAGCGTAAAAAAAAACCCTTAAGTATTGCAACATATACGACTTAAATATTTTATACATATAATACATCTATATATCTAATCAATCATATATTTATGTTCTTTATAGGTATAATTCAAAATATTATGGAAAGAAATATTTTTTTATGTAACAAGGGTTAAATGTTAAACTTCCCATTATGATAAAAGAAAATTTGAATTACCTTGCACAGCTGTATTAAAACAATTTTGAATAGATTAATTTTAAATTTAACAGATTATGTTAGCTTATTACAGATACTTTTTGTACTTACTGATACAGCATAAAAAAATTTTAACATGATTCCTAAATTAGCCTCTTATATAAAAATGGCTAGATAAAACCCATTCGAAGTATAAAATATAATTGGGAAAAAAAAGTGTTAGTTAATTTCAAATAAAATTTATTACATATGATGAATATAAATTTTCAAATTAAAAAGCTATACTGTGTAAATATAAAAACATTTATTACAGTATTATTCGGCCAAGGCCGAATAATGGACTTGATATTCGGCCGAAGCCGAATATTCGGCAGACAGGCCGAATGGGCCGAATATTCGGCTTCGGCCGAATATTCGTTGCATCTCTACATTGTTATAGCCATGATCATTAATGCATGTATCAGAGCTTCAAATTCATCCGGGGCAGTGGTGTAGTCGTAAAAAACACAGAGGGTATACGCTCAAGGTAGAGCGTATACCCTAGAGTGTATAAACTATAGCTTTCTTGAGAAACAGAGGGTATACGGTGTTCCTTAAAAAAATCCAGAAGGTATACGGCGTATACCCCCGTATACCCTCCACTACATCCCTGATCCGGGGGAAAAAAATAGCAATCTGAAAAATGCATGAAATTTATTAAACTTCTGATCTCTAATGCATTTTGAGTGTTTTGTGCCAATGACAAAAAAAAGAAAAAAAAAAAAAAGACAATGCAGCAATATAAAAAATGCATAAAATTTCTCAAAGCCACTATCACTAATTCATGTATGATGCCTTTGACAACAAACAGAACAAACAGAAAACAAACAGAAAACTTTTACCGATGCAGAAGCCTCTTCATGTAGCAATCTAAAAAAAGCATGTAGTTAAAGTCACAATCGCTAATTCATGTATGAGTACTACACGCTACTTATTCAATAAATAGAATTTATCCTATACAGTAGACTCCCTTAAATCCACGACCCTAATATCCGCGAACGCCTAAAATCCGTGTATTTTTTCAGACGTAAACAATGAAATTTACTGTTAAGTTGCAGGAACAAAATTCAAGATGGCACCGAAATCAGCGACTACCGCAATGGTTTTTTTTAATAATTTTTTTGTTAATCATTCTCTTTTGGCTATTACAGCTGATTTATTACTAAATAAATTTGCATTACTTTTGATTTTGATACAAATTAGCATATCTATATGATGATGTATCGATCTTACGATCGTTTTACCACTAGATGGCACCATAGGACTTTTGGAATCGATTTCATCGGTAATAAATTAATATTTTTCTAAATTTTTATTTTACATAATTATTTTAATAATTACTTACGTTTAAACTAATAAATTATTTTAATATTTTACTTATTTCAATGTTTCACTTTATTGTAAGCATTCATTATAATTTCCTTTGCTTAATTACCAATCCAATTAATGTTTAAAAAATGTAAACAAATCAATGACCAGAAATCCACAAAATTCTAAAATCCGCACAACCGCTGGTCCCAAGCTGTGCGGATTTGAGGGAGTCTACTGTATATATTTTTAATTCTAAAATATTTTCCTTTTAAGATATTTCTTTGTATTTTTGTTAAATAACTTAAACTGAAACTGACTTACCATTAATTTTCATTTTTTTTAAATGACAGCTGTGTTTATACAATGTGTCATGATCACTTTGTTTCCATTTCTTTAACTCAATTGTTCAAAATAAACAATCGTGTGTTACATCAAGGAACAATAGAAGTACTTTTACCAAAAAACAAAAACACCTGCAAACTCTATTTCTCCAATTGGTATTAATTAAATCAATCAATCAATTAAGCTACCGCAATCTTTGACATATGTGTTGTCGTCATACTCATAATTTGTCCATCCAACTGCCCAAGACATTAGTATAACCAAAACAAGATTCCTGCAGTCCTTAAAAGTGCTTACATTTTTAATAAGTACTTTTTGGTCCTTAAATGTACTTATTTTTATGCAAAATCTGCAAAAAGTCCTTAATTTTACTGTTTCATAATTTCTTAATCAGTGATGAAACTCTTTAAAAAAAAGTCATATAAATCATTCCTTGCCGCATCTTCTGAAATTGTCCTCTGTCCTTCTCCATCTTCACACTACCAAAGTTTAAAATCTTTAAAACTCCTTAATTTAAAAAAAAAAAAAATCTTTTTCTGATGTGCTATTTGTTATCTTAGTGTAGCAACAAATCATAAATTTTGTTAAAATTTCATCTAAATTCTGTCTGTTATCTTGTAAAACGTGTTAGTTTTCTAAAAAGCAACATGCTACTTGTAAACAAAATTCTACCCAGGCAGTTTCAGGAAGGTTAAATCTTTAATTAAAAAAAAAGAAAACTTTTTTTCCCCTTCCAATCACCCCCCCCCAAAAAAAAAATCATTTTTAACCCTCAGTAAAAGAAAAAGGGACCTTTAATGCTTTTTCTGCCAAACAAGTAACATAATTTCTTTTAATGTTGAAAAATAATTTTATTTTGTGTGTGTGTGTTTTTGTCCTTGAAAAGAATATTTTCAACATAAAATTTTACAGACAGCCCATTTTTTTATGGGCTGAATGTAATCGAAGCCCATATGTGTAGCGAATGTAATTTTGTGAAGTGTCTGTGAAATGAACCCAATTAAAAAAAAAATCTTAAAAAAAAAAATCTTTTTCTGATGTGCTATTTCTTTTAATGTTGAAAAATAATTTTATTTTGTGTGTGTGTGTGTTTGTGCTTGAAAAGAATATTTTCAACATAAAATTTTACAGACAGCCCATTTTTTTATGGGCTGAATGTAATCGAAGCCCATATGTGTAGCGAATGTAATTTTGTGAAGTGTCTGTGAAATGAACCCAATTAAAAAAAAAATCTTTAAAAAAAAAAATCTTTTTCTGATGTGCTATTTCTTTTAATGTTGAAAAATAATTTTATTTTGTGTGTGTGTGTTTTTGTGCCTGAAAAGAATATTTTCAACATAAAATTTTACAGACAGCCCATTTTTTTATAGGCTGAATGTAATCGAAGCCCATATGTGTAGCGAATGTAATTTTGTGAAGTGTCTGTGAAATGAACCCAATTAAAAAAAAAATCTTAAAAAAAAAAAATCTTTTTCTGATGTGCTATTTCTTTTAATGTTGAAAAATAATTTTATTTTGTGTGTGTGTGTGTTTGTGCTTGAAAAGAATATTTTCAACATAAAATTTTACAGACAGCCCATTTTTTTATGGGCTGAATGTAATCGAAGCCCATATGTGTGGCGAATGTAATTTTGTGAAGTGTCTGTGAAATGAACCCAATTTAAAAAAAAATTTAAAAAAAAAAAATCTTTTTCTGATGTGCTATTTGTTACCTTAGTGTACATTTTGTGAAGTGCTTTTATGGGTGTGTTTTTATGGGCTGAATGTAATCGAAGCCCATATGTGTGGAGAATGTAATTTTGTGAAGTGCCTGTGAAATGAACCCAATTTTCTCCTGGATTGATCATTTTCATTAATATCAAATCTGTTCCATTTGTTTGGTGATAAAATTCTCAAAAAAGAAAAAAAATGTTAGTAGTAATTTATCTCTTTACATTTTTTCATTTGTTTATAGTTTTCCAAAAGATCCTATGCAAAGATGGTTCTGGATGTTAGCAGTTCGTCGTAAAGTTTGTAGTCTATCACCACATAGTTCACTCTATTCCGTTTGTTAATCGAGAATATGATTGATTGGATGTCTGTCCCATGTGTCAGGCTGAGAGATTATGCAGTGCCTACTATCTTTATATCTTTCAATGCATCTACCAAAGGTAAGTTAACGAGAATAGTTAATTTTTCTGAGTAATTATGCTTTCTACTTACAAATAATTTTAGGATTGAGTTTTTACTGGCAAATACTAATAACTTTTATACACATTGACAGCGGTATATTTGTGTTAGCCAGGCTGAAATCTCACCACTAGCGGGGTTTTTTTTTTTCTAATCAACAGCTGCTTGTATTTTTTTGTACATGGTAATCAAGTGCAATACTTTCTTGTTAAAATGTTTTAGTGTATGGCATTATTTATCATTATTATTTTGTATTTGAAATGATTGAAGGGCATGAATGTTACATGTTTCAAATAAAATTATTAAAAGGTTTATATATAAAATGAAATGAATGCCATACAAATAGTGGCAATGTAAACAATATATGGTTATTTTTCACCTGCACCTAGCTAACATGAAAGCACCAGCTAATAATTGTTACATTTATAAATGCATATATGAGCCTCTTATAATCATAGTGTAAATTACTCATATTATAAGTTAGAGTTAAATGCATGTAAAGTATCTAGATGTAATAAACTACCCAGCAAACACAGAGCTATCGGTAAGCAATCTGCCGACAGCCGCTTGCCACTACCACGGCACGATGCCGGTTCCGTATCTTTTTTGATACGCCGCGCGAATGCAGCCCGATTCATGAGGCACACAGCCGGTCCGGTATCGGCAGAACACTATGCCGATAGCTATCCATACGAATGTCGGCCGCAGCCTGACACCAGCATAAATTGCAAGAAAAATATTTTGATGGCGCCATCTATGATCCATTGTGGAATGTATATTTGAAATGAACGTGTTTCGGTGATGGAAGAGGCAAGGCGGGGTTTGATCTGACGAACCGAAGGACAGGAAGTAGGCGCCTTAACCACTTGCCCACAGAGACTTGATCAGGGGAGGATTTTATGAGGTAATAAGGGCAGACTTATATAAAATGTAAAACTGTCTGCGAACTCAAATAATTTTTTTAAATTTTCCTGCAAAAAAATGTCGCGCTCCTCCTGAGTCCTATATTGCCACCAACAGCAAAAATGAAAAGTTATATACAAGCACATAAACATTCGCTAAAATTTCCAACCAAATAAACTTTATTTAAAAAGTGATCAACATTTAACATTTATTTTTTAACACAAAATTTATTTTTAATCTGTTAAATTAATCTGCTAAGCCTAACATAATCTGCAGCACCCGCGTCGGTGCTGCACTGTTTCTGCTACCGGCCCTGGCAGGAGGGAAAAAAAAAAAAAAGGAATTGTATCCGCCGTTCCGGCATAAGCACCGCACTTACAATATTTTAAAGTTTTTAACTCGTATGAGCCACGGCGCTTCTTCCAAAAAATACTGTACTATGGTACATGGCAAATACTTTCTAGCAAACTTTTTTTTTTTCTCCAGTTGAAAAATAGTCTACAGACCTTGTTAATAGTCTGCAACGTGCGTTACACCGATTCTCCGCTTGGGGTCTTGTTAATTTCTTTTTTTAAATAAAGAAACTTGTAAAAAAAAAAACCCATCAAAACTGTCTGCGAACGGCGTTCGCGTGTTCGTCTATATTATCTGACTGTGAATAAGGGGAAGACATATCAATAAGTATGGTTTGTCGCTGAAGGTAATTGGTAGATTGGAAAATTAGAATTTTGAAGTGTTTTTATCTTATTTTTTTATTTGTAATTGTCTTATGCGCATGTATTTAAAAGTTAATTTAATGTTTAAGTGAATGAAATAAATATCTTAGCGAATTCGTTAAAGCAAATGAATTAGTTTTTCTTATAAATTTAAGAATAATTAAGTATAAAAAATATTTTTAGACGTTTTGTTCAATTACTCAAATTTTCTTATTAGGAATTATAATATAATTACATGCGTTGCGTTAATTTATAAAATATATATTTTTAACATGGAAAAATTTATTTTAATAAATAAAAAGTTGGTAATAACTTTAAATTAGAATAAGAATTCATTTTATGTCGTTTTTGATGATTTAAAGTAGACCATATATTTAATGAGTATGTTTCAATATTAATATGTTATTTAACAATATTTTTAATTTAAAAGTAAAATAAAAATATTAATTTACATTTTTTTTTCTTTTGGAAGATAATTTTTAAAGGGGGGGTATTTCTGAATCTTTCTTATAAATTTAAAAATGCTTATTAAATAAAATAAGTTAATTTCAGAGGTTTTTCACACTAATACAATTTTCTCTTAAGGAATTATATAGTAATTAAATGCGTTAATTCAAGAAATATATATTTGTAACATAGAAAAACTAATTTTAATAAAAAAATAAGCTGGTAATTAATCACTTTTAATTAGAATAAGAGTACATTTTTTGTCATTGGTTGATTTAATGTATAATATATTTTTAGTGATTATGTAGCAATAATGATTCTTTTGCTTATCAACATTTTTTAATCATCAAATAAAATAGAAATGTTAATTTACTTTTTTTGGGGGGAGAGGGGGGGGGGATAAATCATTTTTTAGAAGTGGGAGATTTCTGAATCTTTCTTTTAAATTTTAATGCTAAAAAGTGATTTTTAAATAAAATAGTTTAGTTAATAAGTTTGATTTTAAAATAAAATATGACATATTTATTTTTTTTCTACAATTAAGTTTATAATGAATAATAATTTTAAGGAGTGATTTAAAAAAATTCTTTTGGTGATTCAAATAATTGTAAGTCTTTTTTAAAAAGAATTCAATAACAACTTTTTTAAAATAAATAAATTTAGCCTATTTTAGACATTTTTTTTGTTTATCACTGTTAGAACTTTATACGAAATACATGAAATATGCATATATTATCAAAACTCAAACTCAAACAAATTTTAAAAAAAGAAAAAAATGTCGGTTACGACTAAAAATTCCAAATTTGGACCAATCTGGTGGCAAATCTAATCGGGCCACTATCAGAAATCACATATCGGTCCTCTATATATAGAGAGGACCTCTATACATATAGGCTCTATTGTATATATGTGTTTTCCCATGTATTCATCCAAAACAATTTCATGCATTAGGTGTGTTCGTTTGAATGAAGTGATCATCAAACAACATGTTTGTGACAGCCGTAATTTTCAACTGTTATATTTTTTAAATGTTCACTTTCATACCAACAATGTTATTTTTTTAGATGTTTCATTTCCCATGAATTTCATTTTGCATTAACTATTATGTTTGCAACAATGGTGTTAACATAACAGAAAAGTACCAAGAAATTTTATTAATTTATTATTAATTCACAAAATAAACCTGAAAATTAAAATATTAATAATTAAAAAGTTTTATACCTATCCTATTCTTAAATAATAGCTCAAAGCAGATTTTTTTTGTGTGTGTGTAAAGTTTTCTTCTAAGAAAGTCTTTTTTTTAAAAATCAAAATGGATGTATCTGTGTTAAATATTATGTAAAATTGTTTTAAAATTTAATTTAAAAATATAAAAGTATTCAGCCTCAAAGTTCGGCTAGCCGAACATTCAGCATTCAATTTACTTGTATGCTGAATATTCGGTATTCGGCCAAACTTACTATTCAGTGCATCCCTAGTTTTAATCTCAATCATAAATATGACTTGTGGATAACTATTTTTCCTTCATAAATTATTTATATTATTATTTTAAATACCATTATGCTTGAAAATTCTAAGTTTTTTAAATATATATATATATATAAAACCATATTGGCTTACTGTGCGTTTGAGCAAAAAGATCAACATGACTCATTATAGGGGTCAGCTAAATGGGAGAGGAAAAGGGTTCACTCTGAACTTTTAAACTCAACAGAATTTTCCTTTTCTCTGTTTGGTTTAAATAGTAAAATTTATTTCTCTCAAGTTACTTAAATTAAGAAAACGCTTAGAAAAAGAGAAAGTAAAATTATTTTGTCAGGGGGGGCGGGGCTCTATCTCTGACCGACCCCTCCCCTGCTTCTATGGCAGTCAATTTTTAAAATTGCTTTCTTTTTTCCCTTCATTTGTATCAAATATATCTTAAACGGGTGTTCAGGAGGTGGGTCTTCATAATGCAAAAACTTGGGCCGTTCCATGTCATGTGGGGGACAGCTTTTCTACTTTTCACTGCAGTTTTAACAATGCTATTATATCCTCAAATTAAAACAATTATCCTAATATGAAAATCTGGTGTTTTTTGTGACGTGTAATGGAACTTCAATGGAACCAATTTATATTTTAACATCTTATAAGTTAATGGATATAGGTATTTATGTAAGTGTCATGCGCAGGACATTTTGTCTGCTTTCAACAGAATGGCCCTGAAACAGGCAGATTGCTTAGGTCTAGGATTTAAAATGAGAAGATTTTGAAACCTATTAAAAGCAGGCAGCTTACTTAGATAGGATGTTTACAATGCGGAGATTTTTAAACCTATTAAGAGGCCATTCCATATCCATGTGTTGGACTGCTTTTCTACCTATGACTGCTGTTTTAACAATGCTATTGTATCCTCAAATTAAAGCAACTATGCTAATATGAAATCTAGTGTTTTTTTGTTATTTTAAATGCATAGTTTATATTCTAACAACTTGTAAGTTAATAGACATAGGTATTTATGTAAGTGTCATGCGCAGGACATTTTGTACTTTTTCCATGGGGAATGGCCCTCTTCATTTTTTTTTCATTTCATTCTTCCTTCCCGTCTTTTTAGGTGCATTCGTAATTATATAAATGGCTGTGGTTAGAGAGCCGGCAGCCGGATCTTTATTATAGTTCCGGCAGGCTACTACGCATGCGTAGTAGGACTGATCGTTGCTCCAGAGAACGAATCACTATTTGAACGATTCTTATTACCGGCAGCCAGTGTTTACGTACGATAGACTGCCGGAACCCAATAAACTATACAGTAAATAAACAACATTAACATTGTTCTAGAAGAATCATTTTAGAGATATTAAAAGTTTTATCAATTCAAATTACTATACATACAAAATTTCCGAATTCGTTGTACTTAGTGTTAAAACTAATATTTTAATTTTTAAATTATAATTGGTTTATTAATTTGCATTTAGTTTTAAAAATCAATAAATCACTTTATTTACATCAATATGTTTTATATCTTATAATATTTGTTTGGTTTTCTTTTGTTTGTTTTTTTTGGAGGGGGGGGGGGGGATAAAGACCGAATCTACATTTTAATTTTTAAAGAAGTAATTATTGTTATTTACTGCTTATTATAAAAATACTCAACTGTGAATACTGTAGTTTATTACAGTTTTGATAGTTAAGTTTAATAAAAAACATAGTAGTGGTTGTTAATTGCCTACAGATAACTAAATAAATATTTCTACATTTATTTTAATATGACAATCCACAATATTTCTGAATGTCACATAGTAAATAGCATAAAAATATCAGAATGATACTAAAAAATGAAAGAATAAATGTAGCTGAGTTTGCAAACATCAAAATTATCAATTTTTAATAATAACAAAATGTTTGTTTATCATTTTCAAATCTTGATGTTAAGGGGAATGAATAACCCCTCCACCTCACTCTTCTTCAAAAAAAAAAAAGGGAGGGGGGGGGGGGGTTAGGAAGAAATAAAAAGTTTTTTTTATATATACATTCATTCTATGTTTATTTTTTAAATCTCCCTCATTTCATATTGAAATTCATGTAGTTCCAAAGAATTTTTATCACAATACGTTTATTTGGCGTGCATCCCAATTGGTGAAATTTCACTGATTTGATTTATGTTTAATTTTGATTTATGTGGAGTAGTGAATATGTTAATGAGGCATGGTGATTTTTGATGGTTCTTTTTTAAGAAATGGAAAGCATAATTTAAACTATGTATTCAGTATTTCTAAATAGTTTTCTCAAAGTATAGTCATAATTTAATTAATATAAAACTATTAAATGATAAAAGAATATATTTTAAACTCTTTAATTTATATTTTCTGCTTTTCAGTATTTAAAATATTTCGTCATAGCACTTTTACAGCCAGTTGGCATACTTTGGTACATAATTAACTCGATTGTTTCTGTTATTTGGAAACAGTTGTAAAATAAAGAATTTTTGTTGGTTTATCTCCCGCTGTCGGCTAAAGGGAAAATGCTTTAAAATTAATTTATAGTTAACTTCTAAAAATATTGAAATGCTGTATTTTCTTCTGACACACACCAGTGTATAAAATTTTCATACTCTAGCTTTAAAACGCTAGTATATCAAGAAGTTAGTGGAAAATTGATTATAAAATTCTATTTTTACATACAAAATACCCAAAGTAGAGTCCTGCGTCGGATCAGGTATATAACCTGATTTTCCTTGCACATGACTCAATCCACCTAACTAACCGACAAATCAAGTTGGAAACAGTGTTGAATTCAGACACTTTTCTCCGGGAGGGATTTCTGTGGCTCCGGGGGGGACATTATAGAGTTCCGTGGGGAAATTGCACTTTTTGACCATCGAAAACACAAAATCTCAAATCTTCCCGGGGGGGACATTCCCCCCCGGGCCACCCCCTGAAATCAACACTGGTTGGAAATGTTTTTGTTTTGTTTTTGGCAAGTCAGGTTGAGTTTTGATTTTTACACGTCAATTTTTTTGTTTTCAAAAGAAAGTTCTAAACATTTTTTTTGGATTAAAAGCCATATATGAATATTAATGAGTATAAGGGTTCATTTAAAAAAAAAAAAAAACTGAAAGGGAATCTAGATGTTATTGTAGACTACTTTTCCATAATTACAATTAACATATGTATTATTTATCTTTCACTTGTGAGTGTGCATTAAAATGTGTTAGGTTAGAGTCAAACTTCTTTTGGTCAGATTGAAATAGAATTATCAAGTATAATAACACCTGTGTATGAGTCTAATGTATATTTGTACACAGTCGAACCTCATTAACACGAAATTGAAAGGACTGTGAATTTTTTCTGCGTAATCTGAGATTTTGTATTAAACGTAAAAACAGTAGCGCCATCTATGATAGACATAAAAATGAAATAAATTAACCTACAAATATCTCCCTTCTCTTAAAATCATAAATTAGTAAGAAATAAAAAAAAAATAATATGGAAATGAAACAAATTGGTCATCATTTTAGACAATAATAAATTTATTTAAAGTAAAATACTGAACTTTAGCAGACAGGAAATTCTGAGGATTTTAAGGTAGGCTTATTATTGGAACTTTTGTGAAAAAGATGGGAAAATTCGAAGGGTGGGGGTTATATTTGGAATTTATGAAATTTCAGAGGATTTATACAATTTGCAAAATAAAATAAACATTTTTTTGGTTTTAAAATTTCCTTCGATAGAAGCTAAATAGTTTCCATTAATAAAAATAATAAATTAATGAAACAAATTTACATAAAATAATTAATTTAGATGCAAAAAGAATATGAACAAGAATTATAATAAACTCAGTATAAATATCTTTTAAGTCTTAGTGCATAAAAATCAAGGAAAACATTAATAGTATTACATAGAGAACATATGTCATTCTGATACAATAGGTATGTAAAGAGATTACTTACAAATAAATTGCGTAATATGTATTCATTTAGGAGATATGGAAAAAAAAAAATTAATGAATTTCCTGAAACTTAGAAGGATTGAAAGTGTTAGAAAATAAAACTTGAAAGGGAGGGCTTATAAATAGTACTTTTTCAAAAAAGAAAAAATTATCATATATTGGGGGGGGGGGGGGGAGGCTTACTTTTGGTACCTGCTAATAATTTTTTTTTTAAAGTCTGTTATTAACTTTTGCAGGTTGCTTCTTTTTATGAATGTGTGGACATCATATAATTTGTCCAAAGCTGGGGAAAAATTTTCTTAATTATAGGGAAACTTTTTCGTTCAAAAAAATATTTTCACCTTAGGCACTATTTTTTGAAACTCTCTATCATGTTAAACAAATGAATTAACATTAATTTTCCAACTCAATATTATTCCATGTTAAGCGATTATTGTGTTAACAAGGTTTGACTGTATTAGACATTTGGCTAAAGTTTAAATTTTGGATTGGGTTTTGACTTTTTTGTGTCGGATTCAAGTTGGCCAGATTTTTCATAAGAAGGTTTAGGATATTTTTTTCTGATTAAAAACTATTTATTTGAATATTAATGAGTATAAATATGTTCCTCTTTTTTTTTGCCTAAAAACTAAAATTGAGATTAGAGATGTTATTGTAGACTAATTTTCCAAAATTGCATTAAAATATGAATTAATTTTCTTTCACTCTGGGTATGGGTTAAAGTGTGTCAAGTTTGAGTCAAACATTTTTTGCCGGGTTCAGACAGGGTCAAAACTCAGAGGGGACATGTGCTCTGGGTGCCAAAAGTAAAGGCGAAGGCGGTGCCAAATGAAGATTTTGAATGTCGTTTGATACAAAAATGTGTATGGTTTACAATTACAAAAACGTTTGACTATATCTACCCGATATATATAAAATCTTAATGAAACGACTTTATGAAACAATTTTATAAAACGACTGATTACGTTTCACAGCTATTTCTCATAAAATATGGAATGTTTGGCAATGAAATTGACACAAATTATCCACAATGAGCCGTGGATGTCAAAAATGTTATTAGAATTTTTTAATTTGAATTAGTTTTTGAGATATTAATTTTTTTCTAAATTTAATGGCATTTATGTAATTATGGCAACAAAATTACACAATTTATGTGAGAAAATTTAAATTTAGAGATTATTAGATTTTTTCTTTTTCATCATTTTCAAACTGAATTTGAAATTACCTTTTATTTCAATCGCAAGTGAAGAAAATATAGTGATTAAATTATGTTTTCCAGGAAAGTTGAAAAAAAATAATTCATTAAATTATAATAATAATAAAATAAATAATAATTTCTTATTTATTAACATTAATTTTCCAACTCAATATTATTCCATGTTAAGCGATTATTGTGTTAACAAAGTTTGACTGTATTAGACATTTGGCTAAAGTTTAAATAAATAATAATTTCTTATTTATTTTAATCATTTCAAGATAAATTTTTATAATATTTTAGAAAAGGTTATTATTTTAAATTGTTGGCATTTGTTAAAACAGTGCAAAGAATAATATTTCCTTACGATTAAAAATTTATTTACATGTGAATATTAAAAGTGAAAGAAAACTTCCACAGATAATAATATTTCATTTTAACAAAAGTATTTTCATGTGAATGTTAAAAAGAGAATTAAAACTTTATTGAAAATTATTTAAAACGATACATTTAAAATGTCTGTATTGTATTTTGTTAGTCTTTTCATAACGTTGTTAGAAAATACTGGGATGGCAAAGACTCTTACTTAATTTCTTTTATTTAAGTTTATTTTCAAATGTTTAAATGACCTTATTTAATAAAACACGAAAATTGACATTGGATGTAATAACAACAGCTGAATCGGCCTTAAAATTTCTCAATCAAAGGGAAATGAATGGAAACTAGTTTACAGAGAGATCAATTACTTGTTTTTTATTTATAATTCAATCTTCTCTACTCTTTTTAAAGCTGATCAAATTAGCGTGTTTTTAGATTCTGCAGTGTCTGAGCGGAGGTTGGCGAGCGTAACTTGTAGAGGGCAGAGCCCCCTAGTATATATCAGTGGCGTGGCGTGAAAATTTTCGGTGGTCATCGCAATTATTTAAGTTTGTGGTGAAAAATTATTAACTCTAAAATTCAATGGTTGAATGTTCAAAAAAGAAACTTTAAATCTTACCTTCACTTATACATGAACTCCAAATGTTCTGCTAAAACTGGATCGTAGAGTTTTAAAAGCTTATTAAGAGTTTTAAAATATTGCTTGGTCATCGCCGCATCCAGCGATGACCGGACGCTACGCCACTGGTATATATATATATGAAGTTTGGATAAAATGTCTCGAGCCATAAAATCCAAAAGGAAAACTGAATCAAATGCATTAAATCTGATAAATAAATAAAAATATTAACCCCTTCGCGACAAGAGTTTTTTGCTTACTTTTTAATTTTTTACCACCGGTTATTCAAAACAGGAAATTTTGCGTAATTGAATCACAAAAATGCTCTGATTAAATAAGGTAAAATTTACAATTAAAAAATAACTGGTGTGAATAATGAAGGATTCTGAGCACCTTAAGTGGCACGTGTAGTGGTCGTTCGTCCCCAAGGGGTTTTAATCTACAATAAAGATTGCAAATGAATAAGAAAAAAAAGAACTGTTCTCTTAGACCTATTTTTATACTTCCATTCTAAATGTACCATGTCTATGCCTTTTATCGTGGAAATCCCTTCCTGCGTAGGAAGAATTACTAACATTTTTCAAGGTCAATCTCTCCTCATGTCTCTATGGTACTGACCGGCAAGTATAATTGACAAGCGATTCCCTCGTTTTTCTGTTAAATGAAAAACTTCCATGAAGAGTGTTCTATGCTTTATTTCTTTCTCGCTGAGCAGCATAGAGAATTCTTTCTTTTTCCTGCCTTGCCATTAGGGATCGGTGATATATTGATATAATATGCAAATCATGATAACGATATTAAAAAACCCTATACACAACGGTACATCATGGATACCATAATCGTGGTGTAAAAGCCACGATTATCATAGTTCTTTTTTAAACCGCAACATTAAGCAGCACTTCTTAGGCTTCAAGTACTCTAGATTCTCCCAGTCTAAACCCTGATATTAAATACTGAATCATAGGTTCCGGTTATTATGATACTAACGGAGTGACTTCTCCCAGTCTAAACCATGATATTAAAAATACTGATTCTCCGGTTTCGGTATTCTTGATATTAATGGTGCGACTTCTCCCAGCCTAAACTGTGATATTAAATACCGACTCCTCGGGGGTCGGTGTTTATGATACTAATGGTATGTGATTTCGTTTCGGCGTTTATATGATGGGTGATAAATATCATACATGCAGTTTTCGATGCGATCATTGACAGCAGATGATATATATATATATATATTTCTTACGGTATTGACAGTGTATGCCGAATCTCGGAGCATATGCGTTGTATGCTACAGACACCATGGCTTTCATTTTATTATGATATTTAGATTTCATCGGTGTTGATGAATATTTATTTGCTCTTTGTTATTGAACAAGGTGTGAATATGGGCGATAAAAAAATGAAATATAACATTTTATTTGCAACAGTGGATTTAATTAGACAAATGAAATAATAATTATATAATCAGGACCCCGCAGCGCACTTTGGCCGAGAACCCTCATGTGACATATCGTGACCACTTATTCAAGTTATGCACTTCTGGTGATTCTCCCCCCACTTCCACACCTGGGGGGCACTTTTCTAAATTTTGCCAACATCCGTCATGTAACATATTGTTGGTAAGGCCTGTGGCCGCTTATTCATGTTATGCATCTTTGGTGTCCCTCTCCAACTTGCCTCTTCCTCCCGCGGGAGGCCCCTTTTCTACATTTTGCCGTCACCCCTCATGTGACATATCGTTGTAAAGGCCTGTGACTGCTTAATTATTTTATGCACTCCCAGTGCTCCGCCCACCATTTTGACCCCTGGGGGGCACTTTTCTAAATTTTGCCGACACCCACCATGTGATATATCGTTGGAAAGGCCTATGACCACTTATTCATGTTACGCACCTCCGGTGTCCCTCCCCCCATTCTGCCCCTCAGGAGGGGGTACTTTTCTAAATTTTGCCGTTGCCCCTCATGTGACATATCGTTGCAAAGGCCTGTGACTGCTTAATCATTTTATGTACCTCTGGTGCCCCTCCCCCTATTTTGTCCCACGGGAGGGGTCAGTTCTCTAAATTTTACAGACATTCGTCATGTGACATATCGTTGGAAAGGCCTGTGACCACTTATTCATGTTATGCACCTCCGGTGTCCCTCCCCCCATTTTGCCCCTCAGGAGGGGGCACTTTTCTAAATTTTGCCATTGTCCCTCATGTGGCTTATCATTCGAAAAGCCTGTGACTGCTTAATCAATTAGGATGCACCTCCGGTGTCCCTCCCCCCATTTTGTCCCTCAGGAGAGGGCACTTTTCTAAATTTTGCCATTGCCCCTCGTGACATATCGTTGGAAAGGCCTGTGAGAGCTTAATCATTTTATGCACCTCCGGTGCCCCTCCCCCCATTTTGTCCCATGAGAGGGGTCAGTTCTCTGAATTTTGCAGACATTCGTCATGTGACATATCGTTGGTAAGGCCTGTGACCACTTATTCATGTTATGCACCTTCGGTGTCCCTCACCCCATTTTGCTCCACAGGAGGGGGCACTTTTCTAAATTTTGCTTATGTCTAAATTTTGCTTCCTCATGTGGCTTATCGTTCGAAAAGCCTGTGACTGCTTAATCATTTTATGCACCTCCGGTGCCCTGCCCCGCAGGAGGGGTCACTTTTCTAAATTTTGCCGACACCCGTCATGTGACATATCACTCGAAAGGCCTGTGACCACTTATTTATGTTATGCATTTCTGGTGCCCTTCACCCTACTTTGCACCTCCGGAGGGGTACTTTCTAATTTTTTAGGGCACCACTCATGTTATATATGCCTCCAGTACCCTGCCCTCCACTTTGACCATGGGGGGGGGGGGCAGTTTTCTAAATTTTGCAGACACCTGTCATGTGACATATTACTGGAAAGCCCTGTGACCGCTGATACATATTATGCACTTCCGGTGCCCCTTGCCTCACTTTGCACCCTCGAGGGTTCACTTTTCTAAATTTTGTCGACAGATCTCATGTGGCATATCTTTGTAAAGGCCTATAACCGCTTAATTATTTTATGCACCTCCAGTGCCCTGATCTCCAATCCCCCTGGCAGGGCACTTTTCTAAATTTTTAGGACACCCCTCATGTTACATATCGTTAGAAAGGCCTGTGACCACTTAATCATTTTATGTGCCTTGCGGTGCCCTCTGGGGGCAGTTTTCTAAATTTTGTTGTCACCCGTCATGTGACATAGCATTGGAAAGGCTTGTGACCGCTTATACACGTTATGCATTTCCGGCGCCCCTTGCCCTACTTTTAAAATTTTGTTGACAGACCTCATATGGCATACCTTTGTAAAGGCCTGTAACCGCTTAATAATTTTATGCACCTTCGGTGCCCCGTCCCCCCCAATCAGGACACTTTTCTAAATTTTTAGGCACCCCTCATGTTACATATTGTTAAAAAGGTCTGTGACTGCTTAATCAATTTATGTACCTCTGATGCTCCGCCCCTCATTTTACCCCCTGGGGGGAACTCTTGAAAAGTTTGCCACCACCCCTCATGTGACATATCATTGGAAAAGCCTATAACTACTTAATCATTTTATGCACGTCCGGTCTCTACCCTCCAACTTGCCCCTCCTCCCCCCCGACACATTTCATGTGACATATCATTCGAAAGGTCTGTGACTGCATATTCATTTTATGTACCTCCGATGCCCCGTTCCTTAATTTGCCCCACCCGGGATCACTCTTCTAAAATTTGCTTACACCCCTCATGTGACATATCGTTGGTAAGGTCTGTGACTGCTTAATTATTTTATGTACCTCCGGTACTCCTTCCCTTTTAGTTCCCTCAAGGGGGACACTTTTCTAAATATTGCTGACACCCCTCTTGTGATATATCGTTCGACTATCATATACGACTTCTGTCTCGAGAACTAATGCACGGATTTTCATCAAACTTCAGATTTAGTTACATATTGACGTAAGATTTACTGATTAGGGTTTGGTGTTAATCCCCCAATAGGTGGCGCTGCTATGCTGCATTTTTCACTATTTTTGCTCTAGCTTTATCTCTAGAACTATTGCAAGGATTTTCATAAACCGTCAGATTCAGTTAGATATTGACATAACTTATTGGTGATTAGGTTTTGGTGTTAATCGTGCATAAGTGGCGCTGCTATGCTGTATTTTCTATAATTTTTGCACAAACTTTATCTGAAGAACTGATCCATGGATTTTCATTTCATCAAACTTCAGATTAGGTTAAACGTTGATATAACTTGTTGCTGTTTAGGTTTTGGTGTTAATCGCCTAATAGGTGGTACTGCTATGCTAATTTTCCATGATTTTCGCAATAGTTGTATCTCATAAACTAATGCACGGATTTTAATCATACTTCATATTCTGTTCAATTTCACATAAATAAATCCTTATTAGGCTTGAATGTATACTGCCCAAAAAGTGTTATGTTTATGCTTTTTGGAACTTATACAATACTATATTTATTTAAGTATAATACAACACAAAAAATAAAATTACCGTCGTAAATACCTTAGTGATCAAATCCACCAACCTGATGTTATGAATTTAATAAATGTATACTAAATTACAGTTTTTATATTGTTAGTTTTTTTATACAAAATTATACCATTTTTATTATTAATTTGTATTTAATAAGATTACACCAAGTACTGTTTTGAACACGATGGGCGATTTATTTTTCTCACTTGTATATTTATGTACCAAAAAATGTTAACGATAAAGAAACAGTTATCAAAATTTGATGATTTGCCTTTTTTTAGCTGTAATTTTTATACAGACTGACAATACCAAAAGACTATTTTTATCTTATAAAAGTAGCTTTATGGAACAATCTCGAAAAAACAAACACAGCCAAAATAAAATATTTTAGAGAAAATGATTCTGTTTTGCATATTATTATTTGATTTATATCGGATCAATTTATAACAATACATTTACAAATGTGACAAAGGTTTAACATTTTGGAATATGCACACAGACTCTTGAATTGTAAAAATATGTTAATATATATTAAATTAATTAAATCATTTTTTTAATTATTAAATTAATTTATGAATAGCATTAAATAAACATACAAAAAAGCAAAATGATTTCTATAAATATAATACAATACATAATTTGGAACTTTCATTTTTTTTAATTAAAAAATATATAAATGTCATGTCTAAGACACAATTATTGTAAATATTGTTATAAACTGATATGATAAGCTGATCATATAAATAAAATAAGAAATACTGAACAAAATCATTACAAAAAACATAATTAAAGTACTGAAAACAGCATAAATTCTTACTAACATACGTCAACTGAATATAGTGGTGGTTTTCCTTCAAATGTTTTATGCAATACAGTCACTTCTACTTCGACAGTTCAATGCACATCTCCTTTCTGCCAGAAAGCTTCGATTCTGAAGGCCCTTTGAAATGGAATTTAGCCGGAGCAATGTTACCAAGGAATATGCCGTGAAAATCACTCACATATCCACTCGGCAACACTTCTGCAGCCTTTGTACCTGGATTTTGATTAATGTACTGTCTGGCTGTGATAAGAAAGACTCTAAAACCGGTCTTGCTTCAGTCCTGTTGCCAAGGTAACTGTTCAGTCGACTTTATTTTAGGGAAGTCCCGCATTTTCTTTTCTTCCATTCAACCGATCATTCTGAGAATTAGCAGTCTTTTTTTGTCCTATGGATGAAGTCCGCTCCCTACAAGTTTTGGAACATTCGAAAGCAGGAAACATACTCAGGGTTTTTCTTATCTCGGTAGCACAGTAGTCCCACTGTATCGGGAAAATTTCAAGAATCTGAAAAGATATTTTAAATACTTAAATGCCAACAGAAATTTATTAACAAATGTATATACAATAAAATATCAGTGATAGTTTCTTAAAACAGGACCTGATTTTCACAAAGGTAAACAAAGCTGCTACCCAGGGCCCCGAAAGCAAAGAAATAAGCATTTTCCTTAAACAGACTACAAAGAGTGGTTAGAATCAAATTACAGGGGATCCTAACTGGATATTCGTCCAAGGGGCCTGCTTTAAAGCATGATTCATAAAGATCATGCATTTTATAATATAAAATACTCTAAATACAAGCAATTTGAATAACAATTCATTCACATTAAGCTTTAAAATGAAAGTATAAAATGACATTAGTAGTCTAGACTATGCAGTCACTGGGAAACGAACAATAAAATCAGAAAATTATTTGCAAGAAATTGAAAAATTCAATTTATGACATTGCCCTGCAAAATATTTATTACGGTACACATATAAACTGCCAATAGCACTAAGACAGGCAGTAAAATTAATTACAAAAACATGAAACGCTATAGTAATTCGCGTTAGGCCTAAATATGTGCATCCAACATGACGACAATTAACAAAAAATACAAATTTTAAATTAAAAAAATCATAAAACTCTACAGTAAAGTAAAGAAAAGCATTACATACCGAAGGGAGATTAATAACATTATTCTTTTCTAACTTTTCTTAATTTAAAATACTGGTTTGACAGCAAAATAACGACGGCACGACGGATGACGCTCAATGGAGAATCGTAGAAACGATTTCAAGGAGGAATCGTTCTTATGATTCGAGTTGATTCAAAGGTTCACTGCCGGAACCATACTATAGCTCCGGCTGCCGGAGATCTAACCACTCCGTATATAAATACGTTGCACCTATAGTCGTCATTCGGTCCGTCTGTCTGTCCGCATATAACAGAGCAAAAACTACCCAACCGAATGGTCTGAAATTTTAAATGTATAATTGTTGCAAAATTTTGTTAAGTCATTTCAAATTTTATGAAAATCGGATGTATAGTTTAATGACAGGGAAAGTCTTTCGTTCCATGACGGCCAATGGGAAATAATTATTTCAAGTGTATTTTAATGATGTTACAGCCTTTCGAAGAGAATAAAATTGATATGCATTTATGATGTGCGCTAAGATATACTACATTCAGTACAATATACGGTGCAAAACATATTTATAGAACTAGTATAGTACGAATGCACCTCATTGGCCACGTTTGACGTGCAATTTCCAGCTTGTTTTTCTTTTTACTTGGCTCTAAACAGAAAGTGCCAGGTTTGAATCCCGACTCAGATTTGAATGTTTGTAGTGGATTGTATTCCACTCTAAATGGAAATCCCAATCTTTTTAATACCTGTGTGTTAAAGATTCACAAACAACCATCTTTTGTTCTTTTTTTAATGATGGTTGAAATTTGCTTGAATATTTAATATTTTTTTAACTGTTAAACTTCTAAGTTGCTTTTTATATTGAAGTATCTTAATAATTGCCTTGCACAGGTTATTTTCATTTAAAAAAATTCTTAATTTAGCTTATTTTATGTTCTCTATTTTAATAAATGTGGCAAAGAATGTGATTCACATTCATGTCTGTTTTTAACCCCTTGTGGAATATTTCGCAAACCCTTTCTACAGGCCTCTCTTAGCCAGACAGGAGGCGCCAGATCACGTGACCTTCAAGAGAATTAATATTAAAAACATTTTCTCTTGTTCTTTTAGTTTAGTTTTATAGTAGTAATGATAAAAGTTGAACGCAGCAGGTAGACTGCATATATGTTTTTTTTTTGTCTTGGTCTTCGAATCGAAGAAATGATGTTTCAATTTTAAAAAAGGAAATTTATCTCGAGCATGAAATCATGCTATTTTTTTTTTCAGGGCTTCAAATACACTGCTCAAAACAATTAAAGGATATTGCAGTTTTAGGTGGATTTTGTATCTGGTAAACTGTTTAGCTGATTGATACATGGTCGACAGACATAGTAGGTTATATGAGAATAAATTACACATGTTTGGCAGAAAAAAATTCATTTTATTGCGCATTTGTGTACTAAAGGAAAAAAACACAATTTGTGCATATGAGAAAAAAAGAATAAGAAAAGGTGTTTTCTTCAAAGAAAATCATTTTCAGTAGGGGGTATGGTTTCCACGGGCGGCCAGCAACGTTGAACACCTTTGAGGCATGGACTCAATGAGGCTATTAATGACGAGTTGGGGTATTCTGCCCCACTCTTCCAGAAGAGCTCTTTCCAGTTCTTGGAGAGTTTGTGGGGGTTGTTGGCGGCCAGAAACTCGTCTTCCTAGAGCGTCCCAAACGTGCTCGATTGGATTCATGTCTGGAGAACACGCTGGCCATTCCATTCGAACGATTCCTTCCTCGAAAAGGAAATCCTCCACCAGGTTTGCACTATGTGGCCTGCAGTTATCGTCCATTAAAAGGAAGTTATCTCCGATTGCTGCAGCGTAAGGGACTACAATAGGTCTGAGGATCTCATCCCTATATCGGCGACCAGTCAGAGCTCCATCTCGAATGATGTAGAGGTCAGTGCGCCCGTCAATGGAGATGCCACCATACACCAACACTCCTCCACCGCCAAATCTGACACTTTCGTGCACGAACGCAGGATTATTCCTACTGCCACGGTCCCTCCAGATGAAAATACGCCTATTATCCGGATGCACAGAAAAACGGGACTCGTCAGAAAACAGAATATTGCTCCATTCATTTCTCCTCCAGTTGACATGCTCGGTTGCCCACTCCCTGCGGTCGCGGCGATGCCTTGATGTTAATCTAACACATACCATCGGTCGGCGAGCATACAGACCTACAGCATGGAGCCGGTTTCGGACAATCTGAGTTGAAATCGTGGTGCCTGTAGCCGAGCGAATGTGTTGTTGGCGAAGAGTAGCGTTCATGGTTCGGTGTCTCCGAGCTGTTAACGCTAAATACCGATCTTCATTGGGCGTTGTTGCCCGTCTACGACCTTGCCCTAGTCTTCGTCCTGCACATCCACTCTCCAAAAAACGGTTCCAGATCCTGGAAATGACACTTTGTGACACTCCAATGGCTTGCGCTACTTCGGCTTGAGTTTGGCCCCCTTCTAACCTACCAACAATTCTCAAAGCTTCTGAATCTGTCAAATGACTTTGTTGAAATATCGTACTCATCGAAACAAAGCAATCACAGAATGCCGATCATCCTTGTCTTCATTCTCTTTTATCCAGTTGAAAGTCAAATTTCATTCGCTGCCGCTGAAGCGACGTTTTTGACGTCGAACTCAAAATTTGCATACTCCACAGTTTGAAAACCAGAAAAATTTGCATTTGTGATTCTCTTCTTCTATTTTCGGCAAAAAAAATTTCGTTTATATCTTTATTTTATATAAAACTTCAAATATCCTTTAATTGTTTTGAGCAGTGTATAACAAAATTATTGTACCTTTATTAATTGGTCTTGAAATCGTGTATAAAGGATGGCTGGATGTTAATTTCCAGAAATTTAAGATGATTTTTCTAAAAAACTGTAAATATGTACAAATTAAATGCAAATAGTTATGTATCTTCTTGATTTTAATGTGATATAAATTCAAAATCTTGAACTTTGCTCTCCGAACTGTGATTTAATTCAGAATGACGTGAAACTCGTGGAAACCATGAAGATTATTCATTACCCCTTAACTGCCGTCGAAATCTGTCTCGATCTCCATTACCTTATTTAATAACACAATTCTGCAATTAAATAAGACGGTGATTGGTTTTCTCAAATAACAAAAAGAAAATGCACATGTTATAAGTATGCAGAACACGGCTCTGCTAGTGAAAATCGGTGTGCTGTCCTGCCAGTTCGCCATTTTTATAATATATACAGGCATTCTCTTAAGGTGTATATATATATACCCATGGCAGGTAACCCTTTATGTCCCAAATTATGAATCCACAAAAACTTCCTCTTCTAAAGCATTTGTCGTAAATTTTTGAAGCTACATTAGAAGATTTACATAATCATTTAATAAATTTTAGAAGGATTTTGCCAATTAAAATTAATTAAATTTGAATTTATAGGGATTTTGTGCAATATTTATAACTCCACTCCAATCTTTTATATAAAATATTTTTTTAGCATTTTGTAGAATTAGGAAATGTACCAATATAATGTTCTTTACAATAGAAATATAGAAATATTTCCAAACTGAAACTTCCCCCTTCCCCAATCCTTCAATGTCAAGAAAGCAGGAAAGATGCAAAGGCAAAAGAAATCAACCTTTAAAAAACATTTTTGTTTTGTGCAACCAGTGATTCTTTTAGTACAAAATAAAGTAAAGTATCTATAACTCATTCAAAATTGTATTAATACTAATCAATGTATTAAATGAATTTTATTACAAGTTATTTTAATGGTACTTTAAAGTACTGTCGGGGCATGTAAAGGGTTAAGACGTTAAAATCTTGCCCTTCCCTGAGTATTGTACTGCTGAGTTTTGTGCTATTAGTGTAAGATAAGATTAAAAATAAAACATATTTGTCTTATTATGTATGTATGAATTCATATTTGCATTCTAAGTCATAGAATTTTTTTTTTTTTTTTTTGTCACAATACAGGTAATGGGGAAGGGCGAATGAAAACCAGACACTGGGCCTCTCTTTGGCTGATGGTGTCCTGAATGATTGCATGTTTAATGTTATTCTGCATATTAGGTTTTCTCTACAGGGTTCTTTCAGGTTTTTCTCTACAGGGGGGGGGGGGGTGTCAAAGTATCCATCTTCGACCACAAAAACAGTTAATTCTTGAAAAAAGTATCATGATTATGCATTTTTTTCAAATATTTCATATAGACATAAGTAGCCGAGAGTTGCATCATGACCGGCAGTATGAAACCCACGGTGGGACAAGATTTTAGAACAGGTATGACGGTGGTCCGCAACCTTGACAGTATCAACTTCGACAGCATTTTTTAAAAATAGAGATTATAAACGCTTGAAGTAAGTTAAACTAAACAAATAAATAAAAATAATAATCAAAGTTCCTTTGCAAGACAATTTAAAAAGTATATCAATAAGAAAAGTAACTTGGAAACTTAACAATTGACGAGTGTTAAATATTCAAAAATACAGTAGCGCTCAAAAGTATTTTGACAACCTTATATTCTCTCTTATTTTATTTAATATAAAAATGTAAAAGAAAATATATTCCCTAACACTATGACTGCAGTTATTTAAATGTATCAAGTTTCAACTTGTTTGTTTACAATTGGTGCCACCGAAGAAATATGACTCCTCCATAGCTCAAAAGTATTTTGACAATTAGTTTGCATTTAATTGTTGAAGGTGTCAGTGGCGCTATAGCTTCGATTAGTGTTTATATTGACATATTGTGATTATTTTTAAGGATCAGGAATGCCGAAAAGTAAAAAATATTGAAGTGATTCTAGAAAAGCCGCTGTAAATGCCCTTAAGAAAGGTAGACTGCAAGCAGAACTAGCTCGTTCTTTTAACGTGTCTCGGCAACTTGTTATTAGATGGAATAAAGTTTTTAATAAACAGAAATACATCGAAAATAAGCCTCAAAGTGGCCATCCGAAAAAAACAACTTGCAATGTTGACTGTATTATAAAAATGATATCTAAAAAGTGATTGTCGTAAGTCCGCTGTAATAATAAAAAATGAATTGAAAGAAAATTACGACATAGACATACACGTTTCATCAGTCAAACGACGCCTAAACCTCTATGGTTTACATGGCAGAAGACCAGCAAAAAGACGTTTGTTATCTACTAAGAATAGGAAGGCTAGAGTTACATTTGTAAAACGGCATAACCCTTTCAGAGGCAAAGCAATTCCATTGCTAAAGTGAGGAAATTAATGATTGACACCGGAATTTGAAAACAAATTTATTTGAAAATAAGAAAAAGCTATATTTCACACACGTAATAAACCGAAGTTTTTTTAACCAAAATTCTGGTGTCAATCGTTAATTTCAACACTTCAGCAATGGAATTGCTTTGCCCCTCTAAGGGTTATGCCGTTTTACAAATGCAACTTTAGCCTTCTTATTCTTATTAAATTAGATAAGTGTTTTTGCTGGACTTCTGCCATGTAAACCATAGAGGTTTAGGCGTCGTTTGACTGATGAAACGTATATGTCTATGCCGTAATTTTCTTTCAATTGATTTTTTATTATTACAGCGGACTTACGACAATCACTTGTAGATATCATTTTTATAATACAGTCAACATTGCAAGTTGTTTTTTTCGGATGACCACTTTGAGGCTTATTTTCGATGTATTTCTGTGTATTCAAAACTTTATTCCATGTAATAACAAGTTGCCGAGACACGTTAAAAGAACGAGCTAATTCTGCTTGCAGTCTACCTTTCTTAAGTGCCGTTTACAGCGGCTTTTCTAGAATCACTTCAATATTTTTTACATTTCGGTATTACTGATCCTTAAAATTAATCACAATAAGTCAATATAAACGCTAATCTAAGCTATAGCGCCACTGACACCTTCAACAATTAAATGCAAACTAATTGTCAAAATACTTTTGAGCTAAGGAGGAGTCATATTTCTTCGGTGGCGCCGAATGTAAACAAACAACTTGAAACTTGATACATTTGAATAACTGCAGTCATAGTCATTATAGGGACTATATTTTCTTTTACGTTTTTATATTAAATAAAATAAGAGAGAATATAAGGTTGTCAAAATACTTTTGAGCGCTACTGTAAATTTCTACCAGGCAATAGAGACCGTATAGGGACTTTATCTGGTAAAATTAATGGAAGTTCTGGAAATAGGCTTACTTTATGTTTTTGGGGTCGCTGAATCCGAATTTGAAACTTCCCACCAAAATTTCCCCCGGCAACCCCTCAAATTTTGGTAACCCCCCCCCCCAAAAAAGGTTTTTATTAAAAAAATCAATTTTTTATTGTTTTAGGGAAAAAGTATCTAGAAATTCAAAAAGTAGACGGGGGGATCTGCCTCGGAACATGCGCCGCGGTGCTGCGTGGACTAAGTTGCGCAATTCCACTTAACCACTCACACGTTTACATTCGCCCTCCCATCTCCCCTCCGAACTTTTCTATAAGGTTTATTTTATGTTTTTTGGGTCACTGAACCCGAATTTTTAACTTAGCCCCAAAATTTCCTCTTCCGAAACCCCCCACCCCCCCCCCCCAAATAGTTGTTTTTAACTTAAATTTTTTATTGTTTTAGGGGAAAAGCATTACGAAATTCAGAAACTAGACAAAATTTGCAACAAACAGGATATATGACATTATGACGTAGGATAAACGGAGAGAGAGGGGGCTGCCTCGGAATATTCCCCGCGCGCTTTTCTCAAAAACCAAATTTGTTCAAAAAATCAATTTTTTGGGGGGTTGCCGGATGAAATTTTGGTGGGAAGTTACAAATTCGGATTCAGCGACCCAAAAAAGGTGAGTCGAGATCCAGAACTAGTATTAATTTTTCCAGGTAAAATCCCCTATTACCTGGACTTCATAACTTAGTGCACGTAACGCCGTAGTGCATGTTCAGAGGCAGCCCTCTTCCTCCCCGTTCATCCTACTTCATAATGTCATATATCCTATTTGTTGCAAATTTTGTCTAGTTTCTGAATTTTGTAATGCTTTTCCCCTAAAACAATAAGAAATTTAAGTTAAAAACAACTATTTTGGGAGAGGGGGGTTCGGGGGGCTAAATTTTTGGGGTAAGTTAAAAATTTGGATTCAGCGACCCAAAAAACTTAAAGTAAACCTTATAGGAAAGTTCGGAGGGGAGATGGGAGGGTGAATGTAAACGTGTGAGTGGTTAAGTGGAATTGCGCACCGCGGCGCATGTTCCGAGGCCGATCCCCCCCTTCCCCTTCATCCTAAGTCATAATGTCATGTATCTAATTTGTTGCAAATTTTGTCTACTTTCTGAATTTCTAGATACTTTTTCCCTAAAACAATAAAAATTTTTATTTTTTTTAATAAAAACCTTTTTTGGGGGGCATTTTACCAAAATTTGGGGGGGGGGGTTGCCGGGGGGAAATTTTGGTGGGAAGTTACAAATTCGGATTCAGCGACCCAAAAAACATAAAGTAAGCCTATTTCCAGAACTTCCATTAATTTTGCCAGGTAAAATCCCCGATTGCCTGGACTACAGGATTTATAGAAATGAAAGGAGAGAAAGAAAGAGGGAAAATAGAACAAAAAAGATTTAGAGCCTCCCCTCCCCCCACTTACATATCTCCTGCATATGCCCAGCTTTCTGTTAAAAATGACTCTGTATTGCCATTAGAAATAAAGATCAGGCATGAAAGATGTCCTCCTAAAGGAGGAATTCCACCTTTTTTAAGACAATTTTGGTTATTCTCTGGATCGATGAAAAATGCAAAGAAAAATATTGGAAGGTTAGGTTGGGGGGGAGGTTCTCAAAAATTTAATAATCAGATATTTTGTCTACTCAAATCCTTGGAGTTTGTTTCTGAATTACTGTGCAAAAGAGCTATCAAATCAAAGGGAAGCTTATATTATAAGCATATGAAAGTCATGCAAATGAAGTTTTTTAATGTATCTTTCTATAGTGAAAATTTTGTTAGACTTGAGAAAGGAAGTTTTCAATTTTTGAATAGAATATTTTGTCCTATAGAACACTTTGATTTAAAAGATTTTTTTTTTAAATGCTTTCTAAGTTATGAAAAGAAAATAACAACCATACATTCTATTCTATAAATAAAAGTTAAAATATGTCTAAATTATAAAAGTTTGGCACCATTCTATAGGTAAAAAACCTTTTCCACCTTTTTTCTTATTTTCTGCTTTCATGCCTGAAAGATTCATGTTGTTGAGCCGAGTATGACTTTCTTCCTTTTGTTATTTAGAACCGCGAGACTATAAATAAACACCCTTCCATTTAGCAATTTTTTAAACATTTTGTTGTTATGCTTGGTATGTATTTCAGGAAAAAATTCTTGAACAGTTCAAATCCACAAAAATTGTTTCTCTATTTTATAATAGTTTAAAAAATAAAATGTATATGCATTGCAGATAAAATACCAAATAATTATCTCTAACTCAGCGGAAGTTGGGAAAGCCGTTATCTTTCATAGGTTCTGTACAACGCATGTTTGTTCTTTCCAAAATTTCTTCAACGTGAATAAATACATCTTTATATAAAATTAATATATATATATCCTAACAGTGGCACATTTTAACTTAAATTATTTTAGTTTTATCAGTCAATCGTTTTTGCATTTAAAAATTTCAAGAAAAAAGAACTAGATACCGAGAGAGATTTTTCATCGCACTACTTATTGCGGATGTATAATGTTTACAGTATATTCTTTACTGTAAACTTTCTTGTTCCCAAAGTATAAACATCGGTATTGTAACACAATCTTTTTCGAGCATCTCAATAAATCAGATTTGAATCACCTATAAAAATTTTGAAACATTTGGATGGGTAGAATTTTTTTTTACCAAAATAAAATGTGTAAAACTTTCGACGAAATCAATAACCTGAGTGTATTTTCGCAGTTTCCCTCGCTTGCAGCTCACGTTTTCTCTACTAAATTCTTCTTTTCACGAAATTTTAAAGAGTGTTTCGATAAAGTTATATTTTAGAACCTATTAAAATTTCAGAGAATTCGGATGGTAAGAATAATTTATTTTGTTGTGCTAACAGAGCCAATGCAAAAGCAAGAAAAAAAAATTAGAAGAAAACACTTCTGTTTCAACAGGATATCAATATATTTTTCATGAAGTGCATAACTTTGATATTTATAACCGCTGAAAATCTCAAAGAATTTCGATAATAAAAACTTTTTTTTTTTTTTAACTATTGAAGTAGACCAAGTGAAAAAAAGTCTTCTTACGAGACCTTTTACCACTATATATCAAGATTTTTTCATGATTATTTCACTCAAGTTACGAAAACTTTTTATTTAGTTAGATTTCGTATGAAATACTACCTATTGCGATCGCTCCTATGTTGGAATTTCTGAAAAAGTTTTGCAGATCTGCACCGATCATGACCCCTAGAACCCAAAACCACCCTCAGCATATATATATCGGACCAAGGGGATGAAAATAGGGAGGGGTTTTGTGGAAACCGAAAAAACCTCATAACTTCTCAATTTTTGTGCATATCAAATCAGTTTAAAGTTTTTATTACTTTTAAAAATAGGGCAAAAAATTTATGTATAACAGATTTTTGATAAAATTAAAAATGGGCTCAAGGGGCGCAAAAAACAGGGTTTTAGGGAGAAAAAACTTCATAACTTCGTCAATTCTCACGATATCAAATCCAATTAAATTTATTATAAATTTTCTTAATATTATCTACAACTTTTATACTGACAAGTTTTTGATAGGATTAATTCGTACCGAAAAAAATATTAAAAACGAAAACAAAAAGAGGGGGTTGAAGAAAAAAAATCCATCGTCAATGCACAAGATATAAAATCCGCATGAATTTATTATACGTCTTCTTAATATTATCTACAACATTTATATTGACAAGTTTTTGATAGGACCAATTCTTACAGCAAAAACAAATTAAAAATACACAGTGGTTGAAGAAAAAAAATCATCGTATTACGGTTGTATTCAAATATAAACTGTTTATTTTCTGACTCATTTTTAAATTTATTTTTACTCGCAAGTGCATCCAATTGTTTGGTTTTCTTATTCAGAAACTATATAATGTACCGTAATGGTCGATTTTTTGATAGAAGCAGAATATATTTCAAAAAATGATGTCAAAGTTGGCATTTTGAACCGAATTTTCCCGAAGCAATTATGTTGGAAACGAAAAATATGGTCCTTTTGAGAAAATAATTGTTTATAAATCAAGTTTTAATTAATTGAACGAGAAATAGAAACATAGGTCGCTTATAAATCTCCTTAAAAATCATGTCAGCAAGTTTCATATTTTTTCTTTTAAAAATGAATCTGAAAACATGCCGGAAAATTTCGAGTTGTTGAGCAAGGAAAAGTATTTTTTTAATACTGTCTTAACATCATTCTGATAAAACCAGCTCTTAAGTGAAATTAAAAACTTGTCAAAAGCGGCCAGATAAAATTGTTAAAGTGGGTTTTTATCTCTAATCATGATTTAGTTTTTGTTGGTGAAATTAGTACTTAAATTCGAAATCTACTTGTGCTTGTATCCCGAGCCGGAAGGGATTTCTTTATTCTTAAAATTTTCTATGAGTTTGGACGATAACGACTATTTTTTAAAACATTTAAAATACTGGAAGGCTCATGTGCCTCGCTCCCTTTTCCGAGATATTTCAAAATTACACATCAATTCCAAAAGCCAAAATACGCAGAAAAGAAAATACTTTCAATTCTCTTTGAAAAAAATGCAAACCATTTCAAAAAGTGCAAAAATTAACCCTCTGAAAAAAAAAAAAATTCATTCCCCAAAGACACTTTTCATTTTTTTCTTCAATTTCGCCATTTGATTAACGTTATGGAAATTTTGATTAAAATGTACACTTAATTTTGTAGAATAGCTCTTAAATTTTAATACTATTATACTAACCTTTTAATTAATGATCGAGTATGAATTTGGTTCAGGTGTAATTGGATTTTAAAGTGAAAAAATTAGATTAAAAATAAAAAAAATTCTCTCAGGATTTCGATGCAAAAAAAAAAAAAAAAAAAGTTATGCATAAAACAGTGTTTTTTACAGCTAAATATCGATATTTTATCATCAAAATTACACGCAGTCATCGGAAACATGTTTATAACTCAGAAATTTGGTTCAGCAATTATAACATATATAATGGAAATAATGAGTTAAAAAAATTTTGCCATATATTCCATTCATCAAAAAGAGAAAAAATGAAAAAGAAGAATAACAGAAGAAAACAATGCTTTGTACAACGCAATGTCAGTATCTTAGTATGAAAATTATGTACAGGCTTTGGACAATAAGAAATGTATTTTTTTAACGTTGAATCCCCCCCCCCTTTACTGTTGCAGTTATTTCGACCCCTTTTACCTCTAAATATACAAGTTTTCTTTAAACCACTTTTTCACACAATCAGCAGACTCTAGTTATATATAACATACATAAATCTCTAAGCATTCGGACAATTGTAGTTTGCGAAATTTATTACATTTTTGTAAAAAAAAATATTTTGTAATGAAATCTGAAATTCTGTTATTTAAATTCGAACCAAGCATTTATTAAGAATAACTTATTTAAACACCTTTTGCTAAAGTTTTCAATATTTTTTCACGAAATTTTTATACAGACTCCGAAAACATTATTACCGATAAAAAATACAAAGAGTTCGGACAACAAGAACTATTTATTTATTTTTGAATTGTGAAATGACCCAATGTGAAAAAAATAAGAAAAGTCTTCTTACGAGCACTTGTACCACTAAAAATCAGTATTTTTTTGTGATTTTTTCCATTTAAAAATATAAATTCACACAAAATCGTGTTAAAGATATAAAATCATACAAATTTGAGGTTCGTTTAAGGTTGTCGCGGTCTAGGGCAACACCGGGTGGTTCAGTTAGTAATTTAATAAATTTGGTAATGTATGAGTGGTAAGTGTATGAAAATATTAGTGTCACATGGAAATGTTGCATTGAAAGCACCAATGAGAGAAAGTCTCTTTTCTATAAATTCAGGGTCTTAATTGAAAATCTGAAAGAAGATATTGTAATTATATTAAGACTTGTCTGTGACAAAACTAATTCATGCGTGAGCAGGGATTGTTAATTAATATATATATAAACGGATATATATCTTGATATATATTATGATATATATCTGATATTTATTTTCAAAATATCAAGATTTTTAATATTTTTGATATTTTTATATTACTTGACATTTATTTTTAAAATATCAAAGCGTGTGATATTTTCTATATTTGATATTTATTTTCAAAATATCACTGTACAAGATATTTATGACATTTTCAGTGAAAACATGTGTAAATGAAATTTTCAACTGTTATTGACTGTGTTGTTCTGTAGACAAAGAACTTTAGTCTCTGGTAGTGACTTTTTTTAGCCAAAGAAGAAAACAAACATATGTTCCAAGTTTTATGTCTGAAATTTTTACTTTTGAATGTAGATTATGTGGGACATAATTATTTCAGAATAGACATTGAAAAATAAACTGTTTAATTTAGATAATTAGTCATATACAGCTTCATTAGAAAATAATCTGTTTTGGCTTTGGCTTAGTTCAGTTTAAACTGTATCGCATGTTCAGGAGTAAAAACATAACATAAGCTTACATTTATGTTAAAATTTTTCAATTAAAAAAATATTTCGTTTCATAAATTCCTAATTTCTTGATAATTGATACTGAGTCCTATAGTTTCTTTTTTTTAATGTATAAAGCAAATTGTTTCTGTTTTCAATTACACTAAATTCTGTCTAAGGCGGACTCTGTGTAAGCCGGAAATCTGTCTACCGCGGAAAAATTTTCAAGTCCCGGCGAACTCATAGAAAATAACATTAATTCTGGCTGCATAAGCCGGAATCTGCACAACGCGGAAACGGAAATGGTTTTAAGGTCCCATCGAAACCAAAATTTTGCATAAGGCGGATAAAAAGATATTTTAAAAATGAAAGGCATTTCGTTTATGAAACTTTAAAACTGATATATATATGACAAATACCCAATGTCGAGCACAATAATAAAATTCTGTAATACTTTTAAAAAGTTAATTCAAAAGGACAGAAACTGTTTAATTCTTGCTTATGCCATTTTTTTCTATATAAATTTGCATTTAAAAGTTATTACTAATAGAATGCACATTTATAAATATATCAGTTGTCTAAAGTACAATATATTATGCTTTAAAATTGTACTCAATTTCAAAGTGATAGCTTTCTGTCTCATTCCCGAAGTTATTTTTTTGTTTGTGTGTGTGTGTAAAATTCAATTTTGTAGGTTTTACAGTAGTACTAAGAAATTGAATAGCGTTTCTCATTTATTTATAAAGACAAAGGATCTTCCAGAATTTCTTTTTTCGGAATTTCAGTTTTTTCATTTTCATTATAACTCAAGATCCAATCTTTTTATCGAAAACATAAAACGCTATTCGATTGACGTATGCTTCATCCCAATAAATCATGTTGTCAGAAAACTCGATCATCGCACGTGTTATTTGTTCTTCGTCGTTTTATCATGTCTAAGGATATTAGTAAGTACATAGTAAAAGTTGCTTTAAAATCTAAACACAACACTCCATCGCTGCTGCAGGATAAAGTCGAAGTTACCAAATTAAAAGAAAAAACAAAATATTCTGTAGATCTTTGTATTAAGTTTCCTTATGGTTAAAATCAAATTTATGATGCTATAAAAAGAAATTGCTGTGAGACATCGATAATTTTAACTTTTGAATGCTTTTCGACTGCTAGAGAGAAGAAGTTGACCATACCTAGACTCTATTGCGAAATAATAGATAAAGTGGATTTTAAGGCTTCCCGTGAATGGTTAATGAATTTTCATAATCTACACAACATTGCCAAGAAGCATGTTTTACTGAGACGCGAAAGATACTTCAGAGCATGAATTTCGGGAATGGAAAGGAAAATTGCATCTACTGATTGAAAAATATCAAGAAAAGGACATATATAATTGCGAAGATACCAGACTATTTTATCGTGTGTGCCAACTAAGACCCTTGCAAAAAGCGGCAGTGAATACCATGAAGGTAAAACCTCCAACGTGACTGTCACTGTTTAGCTTTATGGTAATTTGGAGAGCAGTTTATAAAAGCCTTCTTTGATTGGGAAATTGAAAACGCCGCGATGTTTCAAGAATGTAAATATTGATAAGCTGCCTGTGAATTGGAGGTTTCATAAGAAAAAAAAACTGGATGTCGATTGCCTTAATGGAGGGATGGCTGAAGGAATTCGACAGTCGAATAATTAAAGAAAAAAAATGTTGTTCCTCAATAATGCATCTTGTCATGACGACATCAAACTGTCAAATATAACATATACACTTGATAAAATATCATTAGTTTACTACACGGTGTACAAAACTGTTGCAAAGTCAAAAATAAATTTATACAAACATTAAAATAAAGTTAAAATATCAACGTTCCGGCCATCCTTCTGTAACCTTCTTCAGGAACGTTGTCGTATACTCTTTGTCGTAGAGAAGATATACGACAACGTTCCTGAAGAAGGTCACAGAAGGATGACCGAAACGTTGATATTTTAACTTTATTTTAATATTTGTATAAGTTTATTTTTGACTTTGCTTGTTTTGTTTTGTACTTGTACTTTGCTTGTTTTTGTTTTGTTGCTTGTTTTGTGCTTGATCTGGTTTTGTACACCGTGTAGTAAACTAATGATATTTTATCAAGTGTATATGTAACTTTTTACGGTGTAATTGTCCAGTTCTTTTATTATTGTCAAATATAAATTTAGAATTTCTTCCGGCAGATACTACTGCAGTGACGTAACCAGTGGATCAAGGAGTTATTAAAATGCTGAAACTCACTACAAAAAGTATGTGTTGCGGTCGATTATTGAGTCTTTAGATGATTGTTCTTCAGCCACCGATCTGACAAAAAACATCAGTGTTTGATGCTCTTAAATGGATAGCTAAATCTCACTCAGAAATGTCGCCAAAAGAGATTGCTCGTTGTTTTAGGAAAGCAAATGAAGATAACCACGATTCTGAAAACATTGAAGACAGTGGTGAATTTAGTCATATCAGGAGGGTTTGAGAAGAATTAGGTGACTCGAAAATATTTTACTTATTCAAAGAAATAATAATTTAAAAAAATACCGATAATAACAGACTTACGTGTTAGTGAAGAATGGATGGCAAACATAAAGAAAAAACAAGGATCGACAAAAGATTATTCTATGATTCTTTAAAATACTTTGTGAAATATGAAGTATGTAATTGTATTGGTTAAATGAAACGATTTTCAGTAAATTTCAGAATTGAAACAATTTTGTATTGCTAATATTTATTTTTGTGTTTAAATATTGTTTTTCGAAATTATTAAAAACAATAAATTTAATAACAAGTCTGATTTAATTAAAATTTTCATTTTAAAGAACGGTACTAAAAGTTACAAAAGTAAAAAATTATACAATTTGTACTTTCTTTTCTTTATTTGGTGGGTGGGAGGTTTTTTTTTTTTTTTTTTTTTTGTATAAGCCGGAATATTGTCTACCACGGGGAATTTCCTCAGTCCCGACCGATTCCGCCTTAGACAGAGTTTACTGTAGTTGATTTTCAACTTTGTTTCAAGTGCAAAAAAAAAGTAAAAAAAAATGAACTTTTAGTATATTGTTTGATTAAGTTTGCCTGTTAAGTGCAATATGTTTTAGATTTTAATTTATATTATGCTTGAAAATATTCATTATCAGAAGTAAGTTGTCTATTTTGAAAAGATCGTATATATATCGAACATATCGGATATATATAATAAAATATCAGATATTTTTGATATTTCCGAAAATATGATAGTTACGAACCCTGTGCGTGACAGATGTGAACAATTTTGAAATTACAATGAAACTCATTCTTACTCATAGTCAGGGCCGTGCGAAGAGAAAACTGCGCCCGGGGCAGCGTGTCAATTTGGCGCCCCTCACCCCCCCCCCCCTCCTTCAAAATTGATAAAGGGCAGAAACAGAAATAAATTATATAGAATAAATATTTTGCATTTATTTTAAAACTTTAAAAGATTTAATTTTAATTCAGAAATTCCAAACAACTAAATAACTGGAAAGAAAATTGCACTTATTTGTTAATGATATCGTGATGCTTTGCGGCAGATTTTTCTTAACCTTTCTCACATATTTTTCTAGCCATTTTTATTGTTTTTAGTCTTTAAGCTGCAGAAAATGGGTAAAAATCGCTAACAACCAGATTAGAAACAAGTGGTCCCTTCAACCAATAAGTACTAAAAAAGGAAAACAAACAAAAAACCTGCAAAACATAATGTAAAAGATAAAAATAAATTATATTTTCAGTACATTAATTAAGGAAGATAACTGAAACAGTGTTTTAATTAATATAAAATAAAATATAATATCAGGCAAATACATTTACTTCCATTTTATTACTGTCTTCTATCTTTACAAGAAGAAAGTATTGGATTCATGAAAATTTTCGAATTCCGGTTTTCGACGGATATTAGGGGTCAGAGATTCCGAAAAACATGCTTTTACAAAATGTCTGTCTGTCTGTCTGTGTGTGTGTGTGTGTGACACAAATTTTGTGGGCGCTCTATCTCAAGAACTAATGTACGGAATTTAATAAAAATTTATATCCAGTTTGTACCTGATACAAATTGATGCTGATTAGTTTTTGGTGCAAATCGCTCAACAGGTGGCGCTGCTATGGTGCATTTTTTACGATTTCCGCAATGGCTCTATCTCAAGAACTAATGCACGGATTTTCATTAAACTTCAGATTCAGTTAGTCCTTGATATGACTTGATGCTGATTACATTTTGGTGTAAATCGCTCAACAGGTGACGCTGCTCTGCTGCATTGTTTTACGATTTCCGTAATGGCTCTATCTCAAGACCTAATGCACGGATTTTCATTAAACTTCAGATACAGTTAGTTCTTGATATGACTTGCTGCTTATTACATGTTGGTGTAAATCGCTCAACAGGTGGCCTGCTGTGCTGCATTTTGCACTATTCCCGCAATAGCTCTATCTCAAAAACTAATGCACGAATTTTCATCTAACTTCAGATTTAGTTAGATGTTAACACAAGTTGTTGCTGATTAGGTTTTGATGTTAATCGTCCAAGAGGTGGCGCTGCTATGCAGGAATTTTCATGATTTTCGCAATAACTCGATCTCAAAAACTAATGCACGGATTTTCCTCAAACTTTCAGTTAGACTTTGACATAAGTGGTTGCTTGGTGGTTTTGGAGTAACATAGGTTTTGGTGTAAAACACCCAATAGGTGGCGCTTCTAGGCTGAATTTACACAATTTCAGAGATGGCCATATCTTAAGAACCAATGCATGGAATTTCATATCTTTAGAATCCTCATGATGGGCAGAGATTCTCGTTTAATTTTGGCAGTGTGATAGCGACTTTTCAAGTATTAACATGTATGAGATGGAAGAAAGTTTTGGAATTGGTACATCCGACTAGTTTTTCTTGCATTTAGGGTAGCAAAATCGTTTATTATTTTATGTGTAAAGATTGCGACACACTGAATTTTATAGAAAGTAAATTCAGGTTGTTTAATCTCTCGACTAATAGTAGATCTTAAATAGTTTTTTGCTATTTTATTGTAACTGAAATACTTATAAATTATGTACGCTGCCTCCATGTTTTTGTAATTCCTTGTTTTCCCTAAGTTAAAATTATGGAGCAACTAAAGGATTTCTAAATGATCCATTTTATAAAAGTTCTTATCTAATGGTAGAAATAAGGTTTTCGCATTTAAAACCTCGCTTAACAATTCTAGTCCATTCAAGTCAGCAATAAAGGGCCAGGTCCAGGCAATATTAACAGATTTTCGATAACTGATTTTAGATTCGCACCACCAGAAACTCAAATTCTTGTTATATATTTCTCAGTTTCTTAAACTTCCAGTTCAGTTGCACGGTAAAGTGTCTCTACGTAACACGAAATCTTTCACTTTCATATAAATGTCCAC
The DNA here is from genome assembly GCA_963932465.1 of Maratus speciosus. Taxonomy (NCBI): domain Eukaryota; kingdom Metazoa; phylum Arthropoda; class Arachnida; order Araneae; family Salticidae; genus Maratus; species Maratus speciosus. The sequence continues at coordinate 636,538,089 of OZ010786.1, forward strand.
TTTCATCAGGAGCTTCATAGTCAAAGTGTTCTGCGAATTTTACGTTTTCTGTTTTGCTCAAATAAGGACTCTACATTTACGGACATAACCAAATCTTAGCTTTCTTGTTCAAAAATTTCCTCTCTTATTGTCTAAAATGTGTTTTTTAGTGTTTCAATCAGTTTGCTGTGAATCAAAACATTGACAGTTTTTTTTTTTTTTTTTTTTTTCCGTGAGAATAATATTAACTTTTTCTATTTCATTTAAAATGCTGTGTCAAACTACTAAGCCGTAAATAAAGGGGAATTTCTTTATTTGCTTTATTAAGCTTTTTGCTCCTGAGTAAGTTTACTCATTTTACTTCATTTCTATATGGTCTTCCAGAGCTTTTAAAATCTGTTGCGATTGTTCGTAAACTGCAGATATAGCTTTATTTTTTCATGACCATAGAGTATAGCAATGTTTCTTTAAATAAACTGATAAGTGGGACATAAGTATATCCCACCTTTCAGTAGAAGAGAAGAAAAAGAAACACATTTTATGCAGTTCCGGACATTTTTTGGACATACACCAGCAGCACGAACTCAAAGTTTAGAGAATGTGCAGAGCATGGTAAAAAAAATAGACGAATTTATTTACTTCGACGATTCGAACTTACACAACATTATATTGGGAAGCCATATTTGCAACATATCACAACATTGAGCTCTGAAGGGTTGATATTGGTATTGTTTATGACGGCCGATTATCTTCAAGTTGGATATAGTAGGCCCAGTGTTGAATTCAGACACTTTTCTCCGTTAGGGATTTCTGTAGCTCCGGGGGGGGGGGGACATTATAGAGTTCCGGGGGGTAAATTGTGCTTTTTGACCATTGAAAACTCAAAATCTCAAATCTTCCGGGGGGGCATCTCATTGCTCCAGGAGGGAATGTTCCCCCCCAGGCCACCCCTGAAATCAACACTGAGTAGAAAGGAATGGGATGGGAGTGTCCTCTGTAAGGTCTTTCTAAGGGAGCCTAACCCGTATTTAGGCAAGGTTCGAAGAAAACTACGGACAATTTCAAACGATTAGGCTGACGTGCGCAATTGAGTAGAACTCAGCACCTCCCGTCTACCATCTTTGAGAACAGAACCTCTCGTGCAGCTGTGAATGTCGAGATTGTCGGACATTAGATTATCTTAAATTTATTACGCTCCTTTTTTTTTTACTTGATGTAGTCAAGAAACCTTTCCACGAATGAAAATTTTCTATTTTCGGTATCGCATAATTTGCGTCATTTGTAATTTGTGAGGTGTACTGGATTCCTAAACTGGAATGTGTTTAAAATTCAATAACTTGCAAATGGTGACAATTATTAAAAGAAATTCTTGCAGGAGAGTTATGTAAGATATTAGAAGTATTTTTACTGCGGTTCTCGGTTTTAGTTCCAAATAGCAGAGATAGGTGGCAAGCAATAAGCGCTCAAAGGAGGTATAAACTGAAATTCCCTTGGCATCATGCAAAGGAAGAAGATTAAATATATAGAATAGGCCCCTAAAAATAAGATTGTATTGGAGAATGTGACCCACTCCATACATTTAACCTCTTCTTTTCGCATCAGTGTTGGGCGATTTCGGTTTTGGCCTTGATTGAGCACCTATGGCGCTAGATGTTGTCTTTATAGTGCTTGTGTGGTTATACATTGCTGGCATAATTGTCAATTCAGTATAAACTTCATTGATTTTCACGAATATGGTTTAATAAAGTATACTGGTGTAACCTGAGTTGACTATAAACCTGTTTCATTCTTATACAAATCATCGATATTTATGTTGTAATGTGAAATTGTAAAACTGCTGTATAAGAATTGAAAAAGTCATTTGTAACGTGAGCAGTTAGTGGTCTGCCCCTCGGGATGGCACTATAACTCAGTCAGTCCCTTTTAGGTCAGTTAGTCCCTTTTAGTGCGATCGAACGAAATTGAAAAATACCTTGCTCTATTAATTTCTTCTACAATCGTTTTTCTTACTTCATTGGCAAGAAAGTTCATAATTTCATCCTGAATATATTTCACCAATTATCTTTTTCACTTTTGCTCTTTTCAAATTTGCTGTCGATTACATGATTTAATTTTAAACGTCTCTCAAGTTTCTTTTATCGAATGCATGCATTCCTGTGTTCTAGAGCATTTTTACGTTCAAGAATTTTAGGATTTAATTTCTTCTACATGAAAAACCCACAATCTGGATTGGCTAACTTTGGTGGGCGATCATGATAATTGGTGAATAATAAACAGAGAAAACAAAATATAGTGATTCCCTTAATTAAGTTATCCAATAAGCCGCAATCACGGTTAATAATTTCTCCACTAGATATAATTTTCTTGAACGTTAGTTTGGAAAATTGTCGTCCTTCTGCAATGGCAGATTTCATGTAATCAGCATTTTCATCCTGTGCTGGACCTTTTTTTAACAGCAAAGTAATGACCGAATGACTATAAGAATGATCCCATAGTGGAATCAAGATAGGTTAGCACAGAAACTTTCGTATACGGTGTAAAAGGGGCCGCAGAGTGCAAAAGTTTAAGAAACACTGCAATAAAATATCACAAAAGCATATTAGAAAATCATCAGATCTAAAGAGCTCAATGCAAAGTAAATGTGAACGACGCAATAACCTGGAAATGCAAAATGTACATACTTCCATTGGGAAAAAAATTCCCGCTATGTAAATACATACATTTAGTTTTACAAAAAAAAAAAAAAAAAAAAAAAAAAAAATAGAATATCGAAGAGTGAAAAAAAAATTGCAATGAAAATGATCGACGACAATAAAAAAAACGAAAATTGGTAGTACAAATTTGGCGCCCCTAAATTTCCGCGCCCGGGGCGACCGCCCCCTTCGCCCCCCCTTTCGCACGGTGCTGCTCATAGTTTTGAAAATGTACGTTCAATGCTAGATGAAGCTGTAGAAAGAAAACAGAAAGATTTATTAAAAAAGATGTTGAAAGAAAAAGAAGAGAATAATTTTAACAGCTAAAGAAAGTGAAAATATAAAATAGTGTGCTAGTAAACAAAGAGAAGTATAATTAGAGGAGATTAAAAGCAACGAAAAAGCAAATAATTTTATAAAACAAAAAACATTGTTTGATATTTTCGACCAATTACTTTTTTCATTTTAGTAAAATGTTATTAGTAAAGTTATTAAACTCCTGTAATGTGAACTCATCATTCAATTCCAAGCAACTGTTTGTTCCTTAAGTGTGATGTTACACCACACTTAATCCTCTGCCTACCAGGCGGATCCAGTGGACCTGACAGGTACATTCAAAATGACTTTCTCATTAAAAAATTTAAAACTATATTATTTCCAAATTTCAATCCTGCCTAATTCCTTTACCAAATGACTTCTTTTTTTTGGTATACGATGTTTTATCAAAATTAGGTGTTCGTACTAAACACTTTCAAGTTTGGTACAATTTCTATATGCAAGTGTCTGGTAGACGGAGAGTTAAAACAACATTTACTTGCCTTTTATAAATAAAAAGTAATACATATGTACAATACTAAAATGTTTTTATTGATTAAAATAAATTAGATAAATTGATTTTTGAAGTATCTAATTCTTATCTAATTCTAGAAAAAGAAATTATCTATGTCATTTAAATATCTTTTAATCTAATTTTTTTAATCCACTTTAATTAAATAATACGTAACAGAGTAGTATTGCAAAAGGAATTATCTACGAAAATATCATTATTTTAACATAAGATATTTCTGACCATTCTGTCTGTTATAATACTTCAAAGTTACTAGTATTATGAATTAGTTTTTCCTGATTTATTTTCACACTTCCATAGTGAATTATTCAACCTTGTGTTTAAACAGGCGTTTTTATGGCTGCTTGTAGATTACGCATAACTACAACACCACTACTTTTAATATTGCTTTTTGGTATTACAGTAAAACCTGTAAAGTTGACCACCCTTGTAAGTTGACCACCTGTCTATGTTGACCTCTGTTGTCAGGAACCAAATTTATTCTATACAAAACTATAAGACAAACCCTTTGTAACTTGACCACTTGTCTATCTTGTATCTTGACCACTGAAATTATACAAATTTGACTAGAACTATTATAAAGTGCCCATCAAAACCCTTTGTAACTTGACCATCTAAAAAGCTAACAAATCACGAATAAAAAAAAAAGTAACTCGACCATCTAAAATGCTAACAAATCACGAATAAAAAAAAAGTAACTCTCCACGAAATTTTCTGTTTTTTAACTAGAATTTCTAAATGGGTGAAATAGTTCTTAGCCTGGGAAATGCTTTTAGCAGTGATAGGTGTAGGTAAATGCTTCAAGGCTTACATATTCTTACATTGTTGCTCTTGTGGATTTGGCTTTTCAACCCTCCCCCTCCATTCTTTGATTCTAGATTTCTTTCTTCTATTTCCCATTCTCTTATCATTCCTTCCCTTCTTTCAATAACCCCAGGTGCTACTTGGTAAGCAGAAATATTTTTTTTATTATTATTATAAATTATGTGTAATAACTAGTATAGTTTGAAGAATCACTAATTGGCTGTATATTGATTGACTGTTTTTTTTAAAAAATAAATAGTAGTAATACTAATTGATTTTAAAATTGATACAAAACTATTAATTCTTTCTTGTAGTTAATCTTTTCTTTTATAAGGTGTTAGAAATATGCATGGTAATAGAATATTATTTTAAAGCCTGTCAATAAATAAAATTTTTGTGGAAAAAAAATGATATGGTATGAATATTGCGTAAAAAATAATAAATTTATCATCACCCTTTATAAGTTGACCACTGAAGTGCGGCACAGCAAGTGGTCAACTTGTACAGGTTTTACTGTATTTAAATAATAAAAATTTTATTGGCTAATTTATTTATTAACAAAATAATGTTATTTATGTGATTTTTCCTCCGGCAATGCTTGGAAATGAATATGCAGTAAACTTTTGATTATATCACACTCGTTATCATACAACCTCGGTTAAATGACATTCATGCCACATTTTATTATCCAATTTGAATTTACGTTTCTAACGATTAATGTGGGCAGTATTCTAAAATTCTGAAAGAACATGCATTATTTTTTTACATATAATTAATATTTTAAAGCTTGAAACATGGTAAAAATTGCTAATAAATGATTAAAATACTGCTGAATTATTTCCATACTATGTAAATTTTATTATATAATGCAAAATATTTCCACAATAAGCATTTATAAAAGATCGAAAGTTTCATGAATCTGGTGGAATTCTCACTAAAAATTCACTAAATCTGAGTATATTAAAATTACTCTTGCAACAAAATTAATATCCTTTTTTTTTCTTATTCTTTCTAAAAATGTTTGTTTTTGTAGTAGAAATGTAATTATAGAATTTCCTCCTTAAATTGGCTATACGTTTTATGTATAACATTTTTAAGGTAAGTAATTTATTTTAATAAATCATACCAGCCAATTATTTTATTTTTATTATTTTTAATACTAGTTTTATCGTTGTGGCAGTTAGGAAATGCACCTGATAATTTTTTGTTCTAAAACTGTCATATTATCCATAAGTTTACTGCAGTTTTTTCTCTAGTAAAAGTTTTGTTTTAGTTGAGTTTTCTCTATTTATTTTAATTTTTTGTGAAAAATTGATTTTCTCTTAGATTGTGCATAGGATTTTAATTAACCACAAAAATATGATAAAATATTTCTATTTATTTCAGATGCATAAAGCCAAAAATGTTGGTACATATCATGTATCTCAAAGAAGTCTTTAAAGTGTGAAATGTGCAGCAAAATATTCCTTTACAAGAGTTTTTTGGAAAAGCAGCTTCTGACTCACAGCAAAGAAAATTATTTGTTTGTGGGGGTATGAAACAGAGGATTCTCTAACAGTTGAATTTAAAGGTTCGTCTTTAATATCATACTGGTGAGAAACCTTTTGAATGTGAGATATGTAGCAGGAAATTCCCTCATAAGGGTAGTTTAAGCATGCATCTATTAAGTCAAACTGGTGATAAACCTTTTGTATGCGAAATATGCAGCAAGAAATTCTCTCAAAAAGGCTATTTAAATAAGCATCTAATATACTGATGAGAAACCTTGTCTGAAATATGCAAGATGTTCTCTCAAAAAGGTGATTTAAAAAAAGCATTTGTTAATTCACATTGCTGAGAAACCTTTTATATGAGAAGTAAGCTGCAAGAAATTGTATCCAGTAGGCGATTTAAAAAGACATCTATTATATCATACTGGTGAGAAGCCTTTTATGTGTGAAATATGCAGCAAAAAAGTGATTTAAACAAGCATTTACTAATTCATACTGGTAAGAAACTTTTTGAATGTGAGATATGTAGCAGGAAATTCTCCTACAAGGGTAGTTTAAGCAGGCATCTGTTAAGTCATACTGGTGATAAACCTTTTATGTGTGAAATATGTAGCAAGAAATTCTCTCGAAAGAGCCATATAAGCCGTCATCTTTTAATTCATACTGGTGAGAGACCTTTTATATGTGAAATATGCTGCAAAAAATTCTCTCAAAAAGGCGATTTAAGCAAGCATCTGACAATTCATAGTGATGAGAAACCTTTTATGTGTGAAATATGCGACAAGAAATTTTCTCAAAAAGGTGATGTAAAAAAACATTTGTTAATTCACACTGGTGAGAAACCTTTCACATGTGAAGTATGCAGCAAGAAATTCTATCAAGTAGGTGATTTAAAAAGGCATCTGTTATATCATACTGGTGAGAAACCTTTTATGTGTGAAATCTGTAGCAAGAAATTCTCTCGAAAAAGCCATTTAAGCAGTCATCTATTAATTCATACTGGTGAGAAGCCTTTCAAGTGTGAAATATGCAACAAAAAATTCTCTCTAAAGAGCACTTTGAGCAAGCATCTGTTAATTCATACTGGTGAGAATTTCTTCGTCTGTGAGGTGTGCAACGAGAAATTTTCTCATAAGAGAAATTTAAATAAACATCTGTTAATTCATACTGGTGAGAAACATTTTGTGTGAGATATACAAAATGTAATCTAAGTACTTATTTTCATAATTTGTTGTTTGCTATTAACTAATTTTTATATATTTTATTTTGAAGAAAGTAAGATTTCTTGTTAAATATTACAAACACTCACCAAAATAAAGCAGCAAAAAAAAAAAAAAAAAAATGTTTTATTTTATGCAACTTATTTATGTATCTACCATATATTTTGAACATTTTTAGAAGGCTTATCCATTCATAATTTACCCTATAGTAAATTAGCGACAGGTTATCAGGCTTGTCAACAAACTATAAATGTAAGATGAAATGAGATCAGGTTAATTCTCGCCCTTAATTTACTCAGTGACTGGACAAAGTACCTGTAAGAAAACAGTACAACTGCTATAATAAACTAAGTTAAAAATCACATCAACTCAGTGCATAGATCGGCATTAGTCCATTAGAATGAAATAGAAAAGAAATTAACAAATAACATAGTTATATGCAACATTTTTACTTATACAGAAAGAGAAAAACTTTATGAAACAATAAAAATTATACTAAAATTTAATTATTTAAAATGAACTTAAACCGTTTTCTATCGAGGTTTTAAATTATCTTACATTAAATACAAGTTGCATGCACACTATTGCCGTGTGTAAAATTATGCACTGTTTCCATAATATTAGAACTAAGAAAAACTGAACAAAAAGAATAACAATTCTTATAACAAGCAAATGTACCCTTTTGGCATTTGATAAATACAGACATTGAAAGTTACATATACAGGAGAAATATGAAAGTGTACCTTTTGTCATCCTCACAACGTCATTTGATTTGTAAAATAATGTACTTGTTTCATTGTTGATACTTTCCTAATATGTAATACGTACAGTTCACATTAAGTAAACGCTCATTAATCGTTCATTCAAATGCAGTATAAAAGGCGTTTCATACCCGATTAGTTGATTAATGTCCACCAAGAGCTGAGTATAACTCTTAAATTTAGATGAGAGTATGTAAGTAGGAAGGCACTCAACAAATGCAGTCTTTAGATTTGCTGCTTACTAATTAATAAAAAATACCTATTTGCAAAATTTCAGAAATAAAGTAAAATTAATTAAGCAGTCAGAAAGTGCGCCAATAATTTTAATAAATTAAATCAATTAAATAGTTTCATAATTCTTAACAACTTAACTTTGTCAATCAAAGACAATGAAATAACATTGAAGCCTATACTTAATGTTCAAAGAGAAATTTATGAATATGAGAGAAATTTAATAACTCATTTGTAAGAGAGAAAAACATCATCTCTATGAAACAAATTCAATAACTCAACTGTTCGAGAAAAATTCCAGAACTAATCTATACAAGAAAAAAGTATCGATGATATACTAAGTTCTTAGGTAGTAACTAAAAATTAGAGGGTTTTTTCCCCGTACAGAGGTCCAACCTGAATGGGCATAGGAAGTGTTACCAAACACATGAGTCTCCATCAGTATACCGACCCCTTTGCTAGAGGCTGAATCTGACTAGCAGTGTCTTGTCTGTGCATGTGGCAACAGGTCATATAAGACCACCATGGTTGCTTTCCACCTGTATCCCACTAAATTATATCCAACAAAATTGCCACTATAGTATAACTTCAAAAATCCGGCATCATCGGGGCCGAGACGGTGACGGAATTTTCAAAATTCTGGATTTTTGAAGGAATGTCAAATTTAGTAACTAGGAATATCAAAAGTAGTACTATATCCTTAATGGTGGCTTTAACCATGATTTATTTCATTATTAAGACATAATTATGTAAGAAGAAGAGAAAATTAATTATAAAAATAAACTTGCACTAATTGATACTTTATGTTAAAAAAAATCGGTACTTCTTAGTTATCCCGTCGACCAATTTCGCCAAATTATATAAATCGCCAAACCACTCGCCAAATTAGACACATTGACATAATTTTTTATTTTAAATAACGAAAGAACAAATAAATTAGTAAAACACTAATAAAAATACAAATAAAACGTCGAATTAATGATTTTATTGGCCATTATTGTCATTTAATCTTACAAATAATTAATTAATGGCAACCATTATTGGCAATTAATCTTACAATTTGGCGACAGTAATTTGGTCGACGGGATAACTAAGAAGTACCAAAAAATCTAATAAAGAGTGGAATTATTTCTTCTCGTGTAATTTCGGAAACATCGATGTCAATTTTGTTTGCTACATTTTTTTGGCCGTTCTTTAACAAGTTTTTCTTGTATGTTATACAAATGAAGAATTTATTTTATGGATCTATTTCGGAAATACAGTCTTGTTCTCTAAAGCAGATATTAATTCTCCAGTCAAATATATGCATTTTTCTGGTGACACTTTCTCTTCTGCCTGTTGTTCATCCTCATCTTCGGAGCTGTTACTAGCGTTATCGGCAGTTCTATTTAGCACAGCATTAGAAGAGAGACTCTAAAGAACTTATTGTCTCCACGCCGTTGCTGAGCAACAGTGCAGCTCCTAGAAAATTCGTTCAGAAAATAATCGCCTATGACAAATGAAAAAAAAATGTCAAATATTATTTTTGTGCATTTTTGCTTTCGATCTTGAAGTTTTTAATTCATAAACAATTGCTATTTTTCTTCTACCATAACTTGAAAGTGTAAAAGAAAAAGGAAGGGAAAATGATTGGTTTGATGCCAGATTGCTGAATGCCGGATTTTTGAAGTCACACTGTATAAGGTACAAACAATATAACCAGAATCATAAAGCTGTGATTGACTATCTACAAAAATAATAAAAAATGCACCTAGATGGTCTAGTTCCCAGTACTGGCTAAACAAACACTTATAAATCTACATTCGTTAAATATATATTTTTTGTTCTGTTTTCTAAAAAAACCCTCTTTTTGAATTTTTCTTTGTATAAAGTTTAATAAAGAATACAAAACAATTAAAAGTAGCTATATTTTCAGTTTGTTCTGACTAAGTTTTTTAATGCTGAGCATTTTTAATTCTATCAATATTTTAGAAAATGGCAGCCAATTAAACAAGAAAGTGAAAAAAACCCTGTTTTCCTTAAAATACCCCATGTTACCCAAAAAAAATCCCACGTATAAAAAACCTCCTAGAAACGAAAATAGTAGATAGCAGAGTATGTTTTTCCTTATTAATTATTTTAAAACCATAATTCTGCAAAGAAAGAATTATATTTTATTACTACCAGACCCTCCCGGCGTTACATCTTTTGAAATTCTTTTAAATGAACCTGATTTTGGAGGTCCCCATTGCCTTACGCAGCCTCTGGTGTGTTCCCAACTAACTTCTTTCCGAACGCACCTATAACCTGGGTCCCCACCACCTAAGGCAGCATGTACCGGAAGTGCTCTGCACGTGTCGGAGATAATCGAAAACAAAGTTCAGTGAACCAAGCCCCGTAGCAATCAAGCCCATAGCATCCAGAAAAAGAATGCATCATTAATGTTAGAATATGTTGGTAACTGAAGTCTAAGTTAAAGTTTCATAATACAGAAAGTCGCAGAATTGTAATCTAAGTTGAATGAACCAAATCCCGTTGAAATTGAGTCCTTAGAATCCGAGGAAAAAATGCGACCCCAAGCCTTGGAAGATGCCCTCTCCCCCAGTAAATTTCATGACTTACTTTTAACATTAACACGATATTTAATAAACGGATGAAATCCATCATCTAAAGTTAACTAAGTACCGCGGTTTTTAATTTACGGCTGTAGTTAGTAAACGTAAGTTGATGCCGAAAAGGGAGATTAATGTTCGAAAAAAGTGGTAGCTGATGTATAAAGAAAGACCAGGCACTGAGAGCCAGGGTCTTAATTGGAATGTAGTTGGGTATAAGAAAAAATTTTAGTAGGTTTAAAAAAACTGGAGGACGATGAAACTATGTTAACGAAGTTTGAAATAGAATCGGATAGTTTTTAAAGAAGCTGCAACAAAGGCCCCAAGAAGCAGATTAATATTAAAAATTGGTGGTAGCTGAAATCTGAGAAATTTTTTTGTCATTCATGTAGTGGAAGACTTAAGTTGTTAAAAAAAGCTAGTGGATAGGACCGTTTTTAAGGGACCTATAACAAAGGGCCCAAAGAGGTCCAACTGATGGTAAAGAGCAGGGTCCTAAAATGAATACTTGTTAAAGGATCTAAGTTCTTAGCATTTTAGATCTCCAATCAGTGAAAATTAAGCATAGGGTATGAATTAATCCTTAGAATAAAATTTTAAAGAAATACGGAAAAAATGAGGGGAAATACTTAAACGAGGGCCCTAGGGTCCAATAAAAATAAGAGGGTATTGGTCCGGGGAGAAAAGTGCAAGATATTTTGCATTGAGAATGCGAGAAAATTAGGTGGTGAAAAGTGCATACCGCACAAAATGTTCAAGGGACCCCGGATCGGGCGCTATGGAACCCTAGGGTGCCATATAAAAAAAAAGGAGAATAACTAAATGGAAAAAGGGTTCCAAAAATGAAGCTCGGATTAAGAGGGGCAATTTATTAACAATTAATAGTGCAAAAACTTCAAGTGGACCTGTGCAGGGCCCCAAGAGTCCAGGGCATGTAGTTGTGTAGTAAGTGGCATGTAGTTGGCTATAAAGATACTTTTTAAAGTAAGCAGAGGACGTTTGAAATATGTTTAAAAAATTGCAAGCAATTCTGATATTTTTTAAAGAAGCTGCACCAAGGGCCTTAAGAAGGCGATTATTATTCAAAATTGGTGGTAGCTGAAGTCTGAAAATTTTTTTTGTCGTTCATGTAGTATCTTGAGAACATAAGAAGTTGTTAGTAAAAAAAGGTAGTGAACCGGACTATTTTTAGGGAGCTAAAATATAGGGCCCAAAAGAGGCCAACAAATAGTTGAGAGCAAGGCCCTAACATGAAAACATGTTAAACTGTTTTAGTACTTAGCGTTTTAGATCTTCGATTAGTCAAAATTAAGCATAGGGTATGAATTATTCATTAGAATATAATTTTAAAGAACTGCGCAAAAAACTGGGAAATGCTTAAAAAAGGGGCCTAGGGCCCCAATAAAAATAAGTGGGTGTTAGTCTAGGGAGATGAATCTCAGACCCAACTTTAAAATTACGTACTGAGAAGGTGAAAAAATTAGGGGGTGAAAAATGCATGGCACACAAAACGTGTAAGGGGCCCTTAACCGGGCCCTACGGCACCCGAAACGGTCCAAGGGTCTTAACTGGAATGCAGAAACGGTCGAATAACTAAATGGAAAAAGGATCCCAAAAATGAAGATCGATTAAAACGACGCAATTTATTAACAATTTATGGAGCAAAAACTTCAAGTGGGCCTGTACGGGGCTACGTGGCATGTCGTTGGCTATAAAGATACTTTTTAGTAGTTTTTAAAGTAATTAGAGGACGCTAGAACTATGTTAAAGAAAGTTGCAAGCAATTCGGATCATTTTTAAAGAAGATACATCAAGGGCCCCAAGAAGGCGATTAATATTCAAAATTGGTTGTAGCTGAAGCCTGACATTTTTTTTTTTTTGTCTTTCATGTAGTGCCTGGAGAATCTAAGAAGTTGTTGGGAAAAAAAGCTAGTGAATCAGACTATTTTTAAGGGAGCTATAACATGGGGCCCAAAAGGGGCCAACTAATACACTGGTGAAAACAATTAAAGGGATAAATGGTTTTTTTGCAATTAAAAAAAACTAACAAAGTAAATAAAACCAAACTTGGCCAAAATATCATTCGATATATGACTAATGTATGGCAAAACAAAAATGGGCACAACCTGCAACCTAAATAAGGAAACTGGACACGTGTCCAGCACAGCAACTGACTGACACCCTGTCAGTCAGAGAAAAACATGTATAATAGAGTGTATGATCATCTTTAACAGCTACACAACTCTCGCATCGGCGTTTCATAGTGTTTAACAGGGACCTTATCAATCTCTGCAGCAACTGCACCCACTCTTGCACCAAGGCACCCTTGAGCTCATCGATAGCCGTTTGAGCTGATCTTCGAGCTGCAATTGATCGTCCAAGGGCGTCCCATACGTGTTCGATGGGATTAAGGTCAGGGGACATCGCAGGCCACTACATTCGTTAAAAATCCTACTATTCGAGGTATTCGTCCACCAAGTGAGCCCTGTGTGGACGAGCGTTATCGTCCATAAAGACGAAATTTGGTGCATATGCTCCACGGAAAAGTCTCACATATGGTGCAAGGATCTCGTCCCTGTACCGCAGGATGTCAGAGTACCTCTATCAAACACATGAAGGTAGGTACGCCCGTCTGCCATGATGCCTGCCAGACCATCAGACCACCTCCAGCATAGTGATCATTTTCGACAATGTTAGAGCGCCGATATCGACTCTCGGGTTCTCTCCGGATGAGAACACACATCGAGTCGCTGTCCAGACTGAATCGCGATTCATTACAGTAGAGAACCCACCCCAAACTATCCTCTGTCCAAGACAGGCGATATAGGCACTATGCTAGACGAAACTTTTTGTGGTTCACAGTCAAAGGGATGCAGACTACAGGGCGCCTGGCATACAGGCCACCTTCATTAAGTCTCTGGGAGACTGTTATCCGTGAAATGGATGCTCCTGTAACATTATACAGGTGACGAGACAGTTATGTCGCTGTCGCGGACCTATCCCTTTTGGCTAGAAATGTCAAATAACGGTCTTTAGCCGGCGTTGTTGCCCTTTTACGGCCTTGACCAGGTCGGGGGACCACTGTTCCTGTCTCTGTAAACTGTTTCACAGAGTGGACACCACATTTCACGGAACCCCGAGGTCCTTATAACAGGTATCCTGTCATTGGCCTGCCTCGAGTTTTCCAACAATCCGCCATCTTGTGGCATCATCCAGACATATTTCGACTAGCCATACTAACGATGGGTAAACAAAGAAATTCAAAAAACAAGGATTGGGTTATGCTACGATGTTTCAAAACCTCCTTACGCTACAAGCTTCGGCGGCCAAATGAGGCACCTCTGCACAAACGCGATCACAGCGCCACTGCCTTATGACGACACAGACCACTGCGTGGCAGGTGTGTCCGCGACGAGCTTAACTATCATCTGATACCTTATTTGCCTATAGGGATAACTTATTTTGTTTTGTTTTTTTTTTTTAAAAAACAGTTTGTCCCTTTAATTGTTTTCACCAGTGTAGTTGAGAGCAAGGCCCTAACATGAAAATATGTTAAAACGTTTTAGTACTTAGCGTTTTAGATCTTTGAGTAGTCAAAAATAGGCATAGGGTATGAATTAAAGAAATGCGCTTAAAAATTGGAGAAATGCTTAAAAAAGGGCCCTAGGCCCCAATAAAAGTCTGTGGGTGTTGGTCAAGCGAGATGAGTCCAAGACTCACCTTAAAATTACGTACTGAGAAGGTGGAAAAAATAGGGGGTGCATGCATGGCATACAAATGTTCAAGAGGTCCCTTCACCGGGCCCTACGGGACCCTTAACGGGCCCAGAGTCTTAACTGGAATGTAGAAATGGGAGAATAACAAAATGGAAAAAGGTTCCCAACAATGAAAATCGGACTAAAAGGAAGCAATTTATTAACCCAATATAGTGCACTAAAACTTTAAACCCTGTACCGGGCCCAAAGAGTGCTAGAATCTTAACTGAGATTTTGAAATAGAGTAGAAACTGAATGAATAATTCACCCCAAAAATGAAAACGATCGGATAGAAAAGAGGCATGTTATTAACACTTTTAGTGCATAAAAACTTAAAGGGGCCCCGACTCTTAAAAAATTAAAAATCCGAGCCTCAGGTGCATCAGGACCTGTCTTGGACTAATCACACTTAAATTTTCAGACTTCTACGTGCATTAGTTTTCGCTAGCCATCGCAGGCAGACAGACGCACACACAGAGCGATTTGTTCTTTTATTCGTATAGATTACAGTTCAAAGTATCAAATTCAGATGTTCGGAATTCTCCAAAATCCGGACGTTTTCTTAATCAGCGTTATTTCTTTTTACATCAGTCGTAGCATAAAAATCGCATATAAAATTGCCAAAACTTCAAAAATCGCTGAGGGCAACATTTATTGTATTACGCTAAAAGTTTGAACCGAATGTTTTTTACGAATGTCTGAAAATCGCAGTAAAACACGAAAAATATCTAAGAATTACAAAATAATTCACGAAATATTCAAAAAATGCTGTACAAATTACGAATAATAAAGTTTTTTGAAAAAAGGAAACAATTACTTTATTTGGCTAAAAGATTAAAATCTGATTCCTTTTACTAATGTGCGCAAATCGAAAAAAAAGAAATATAAAACCGTTAAAAATACTACAATCGCAGAGGACAAAATTTACTATAGTGAGCTGAAATATAGTAATCAGAATTCTTTCACGAATGAGAAAAAAAAATCGCCATGAAATGTGAAAAATGGCTAAAACTTCAACATTCGTGAGGACAACATTTACTATATTGGGCTAAGAATTTAAAAACAAATTTTTTTACAAATGTCTAAAAACCGCAGCAAAACTCAAAAAATATCTAAAAACGCGTAAAAAAAATTCTCAAAATAATAAAACAAAATGCTGTACAAATTCCGAATAAACTTTTTTGAAAAGAAGTCAATCTATACAAAATCCAAGTCTGTGTCCCTCACAATTCCGGTTGGACCGTCTTATTGATTGTAGCCATGTTACGCTTCCAATGGTGAAATCGATATCAGTTTCAATAATGAGTAAATGTTGAAAAGTACAAATGGCAGGGTTACCACAATAACGCCAAATTTTCATCAACTTGACAAATTATCTCCAAAATTGGCGGTATTTTGCCAAATTTGGCGTAAAAGCCACAGTTAAGCGTAAGGTATGAATCATTTGTTAGAATAATACTTTAAAGAAATGCGAAAAAAATTTGTTAAATGCTTAAAAAAGGGTCCCAGGGGCCCAATAAAAATATGAGGGTGTTGATCCGAAAAGAAGAGTCCAAGACTCAACTTTAAAATTATGCACTGAGAAAGAGAAAATTAGGGGGCTGAAAAATGCATGGTGCACAAAAAGTTCTTTACAGTTTAAAATGATTGTGCATTTAATTAGTATATTATTTTATTTAATTATTTATTCATGCAGTAGTACTTGAAAAATACATTTCGAGATGAAAAAGTAATTCTCTTAAATGAAAGATGCTTACTTAGATAATATATTTAATAATTTATCTTTTTTAGATTAAGTCGTAGTTATAAAATTGCAAAACGCACAAGGTTCGTACGGGTACCGTTATTTTCGAGGTCAAAATCAAGTTTTGAAAATCAGTATTTTTTTAATAGAAAAATAAATCTAGTTTAAACGGACGAAATTTCTCCTTATTTAAGGACAGATTTTCCATAAGAAAATACTCGTACTGAAGAACTTCTTAGTCTAGAAATTCAAGGACCCGTACGAACCATGACACATTTTAAATATTACACTTATTATATTTGAACTATGATTATTCAGTCAGGAGATCCCTGGTTCGAATCCTGGTCCGGGCATCCCAGTTGGAAATTTACATCTAATATGATTTATTTACCAATTAGAATAATTGTGTTAAAATTAATCTAGTGTAATTTCGTATCCAGCGTTTTCTGGAGTTCCATTACCTGATATTTATTCTGTTGAGCTGAACCAGGTTTCAGACCAGATGCTAAAATCATTAAGATTAGCTGGGTGAGAAAGTTCCACCAGATTCGTCCGGGATAGCTCAGATGGCAGAGCATTGGCGGCTTCAGCCAGGAGATCCCTGGTTCGAATTCTGGTCCGGACATTTTTCGCCCAGTTGAAAATTTACATCTAATATGATTATTGCTATTTAGAGATACATTAGGAGATCTTAATGAAGCATCTGTTACTGATTTTGTCCAATAGATGGCATGCCACACATAAGCATAAAATTCTCTAATTTAACTATTTCGTGCCAAGTAATTATGAAAATAGTCTTTAAATAATAACTAAAATAATAAAGTCTGGATTTTTTCTTTTTCACTGTTCTCAAGACATTATTTTTCTTTGCTTATTTCTGACATTTTTTCCTTTATTTTAAAAAATTCCCGATTCTTGTTAATAAAACTTACCAGATTCAATCATCTAAAATTTAATGCTTTTAATCCAATCTAAATTGTCCAAAATATGATTTTTTTAAATGTAAACAAAGATTGAATAGACGTGACCTATAATCCCCAAAAAGCCTAATATCTGCACAACACTTTGATTCAAGCTATGTGGATTAGTGGTCTTCTACTGTACATGTTTTTTCATAAATATGTTTTATTTTTAAAATGTGTTATTTTCATCTGTCACTGCGGAACATGTGAGAAAAACTCATATTCTTGCGCATGTGATGTATATATGTTTATCAATACAAAACCCTTAACAGGTTAAAAGTTTGACGCAGCACATTACTTTATGACTATACGAATCTAAATATGGGTCTTAAAAATTCTGATATCAAATTTTGAGTGACGCTAAGCTATTAAAATTAATATATATATATATATATATAGATATATATATATATATATATATATATATATATATGTAGGGCATTCTCACAACCTTTTGACTTTTAGGAATAAAAATATGGTGAAATTAAACTTGCTAAAATAACATTTTAATCTGATAGACGAATGCCTTAATGTTTCAAAATAAAGAAAAAATGGTTTGTAGCGAAATTTTTTTTTTATTTAACTGAGGTTTATGTTAAACTTGTGAGTTTAATTTTCCTTACCATTTTACCACTAAAACTTTTTATTTTCTTCTAAATTTTTACTTATAATGAATTTGCATAGTACCCACAGGTCATTCAAATAAGAAATAATAACAATGTAGTATTTTTAGTACAAAATTTTGGTATAACATTGCCTTAAAGGGGTGTTAAAGAAGGGACGGTAAGGTAAAAAAAAGGGGGGGGGGCGATGTACGAAAAAAGGGACGGTAAGGATGGAACGGTAAGGAAAATTACCACCTATTTTAAGCAAATCATTTTAAGACTAAGTGGTAGCCACAATGTTCATTGATTTTCAGAAACAGTTATTTACATTGAATTAAATTAAAAGAAAAATTAATTTACCTCGAAAAGTGCAGGAATAAACCTTGGGGACGGTAAGACTTACCAATAAAGCCACGATGCTTGAAATTGATATTTAAATGCTGATTTAAATTCTGCAGTAAATTTCCTGTCAAAGAATTTGAGACATTCTTTCTCTAGCATACTTCTGCATGAGAAAAAACTTGAAAAAAATTCTGTGGCTGCATCTGAAGTGATTTTCTGTATAATTTTAGAATAGGGACGGCAAGGAATCTAAAACCCAGGGACAGAGTTTAAAAAATAATAACAACCCTAAAAATATGTTCAGGTTAATTTTTTTTTCTACATATTTATATAAAACAATAGTTCCAGTTTCGGAAAAAAAAATTACATCGAATTATTTTTATTGAAACAATTTTATACAGACAGCTCCAAACTTAAAAATCAGCATCAGGGACAGGATGGTATAGGAGTTTTCCTGGTATTTGGACCTCCAACATCGTCCAAAACTTATTTATCTCGTTAATAGTGTTATGCAATCATGCAATGGGATGTTCCCCAGTATATCAAAAAAAAAAAAAAAAAAAAAACACAAGAGTATGTACTAAAAATAAAAATT
Organism: Maratus speciosus; assembly: GCA_963932465.1. NCBI lineage: Eukaryota > Metazoa > Arthropoda > Arachnida > Araneae > Salticidae > Maratus > Maratus speciosus. Next base: position 636,556,708 of record OZ010786.1, read on the forward strand.
ATTATTCAGGGACATAAAAGTCAAAAGGTTGTGAAAATGCCCCATATATATATTCTTTTTTGTTCTATTTATATTTACTAAACATTATTTTAAACATGAATCGATATATAAATTTTACTCAGTGATGCTTTATCATTGACATCTCTCATAAATTCAATATATGTGTTTTAAAATATATGATATCAAAATTCAAGTGACGCTGTGATTTGACTTTAAAAGTTTGACTTTAAAAATTGACTTTAAAAATTACATTACACATATTTTTGGTTTGTCTTCTGAAATATATTTAGACATTCAAACATTTTTTTCACATCACACTATTAAATATGTCACACTTTTTCTGACCTGATGTTATGTATTAAATGTGTTTAATTCATTATATTTATTTATCTTTTGCGTCACACTATCAAGAACCGTCGGTAAAATTTGCGTAAATATTTTCTTTGGGTCACACTATGTATATATTTGCATACAATTTACTTAGTTTGGATACTATGACGCAAAATAAACGTTTATACAAATTTTACTGATGGTTCTTGACTGTGTGACGCAAAAGATAAATTAATGTATTAAATGAAATACATTTAATACATAACATCGGGTCAGAAAAAGTGTGACATATTTGATAGTGTATTGTGAAGAAAATGTTTGAATGTCTAAATATATTTCAGAAGACAAAACAAAAATATGTGTAAAGTAATTTTTAAACAAATCTTATAAAGTCAGATCACAGCGTTACTTGAATTTAGATATCATATCATTTAAAACCAATATATTGAATTTATTTGAAAATAATATAAATATATATATTAATTTTAATAGCTTAGCGTCACTCAAAATTTGATATCAGAATTTTTAAGACCCATATTTAAGATTCATATAGTCATAAAGTAAAGTGCTGCTTCAAACTTTTAAACCTGTTAAGGGTTTTGTATTGATATCAATACTTTTTGGGGTTTTAAGGATCAAAGGATTAAAAAAATATCACTGCAATCAGTTCATAGTACTGTCCAAAAAGTACACTTTCATAGGTCATATTGGATTAAATTTTCTTAGAAACAAATTAAAATTAATGAAATTCCAAAATTTAACAAAAGTGCAAATGGAAACTAGAATACTTTTTTATGAATTAAAACACACAACCTTACAAAAATATCTCTGAAAAGAAAGCCAATTAAGATATACAATACTTTTTATTGACACACATTTATAAGAAAACTGTCAAAATACATAACACGTAAATATTAGAAATGAAATAAGCATTATTGCACTGTGCACATGACGTCACATGTCTGGCGTCGCTTCATATGGCGCCCAAACATAAGGCGAATGTGGTGCTCTCCATTTGACTTATTAGACTTATTTGCACTATAATAATAAAAATAAGAAAGATCTAAATTAAACAGAAAGATAACAAGTGCTTTTAATGGCAAACGGGCAGTTCTGTTTCCCTCGTGTGTGCTCCAGATGCAATAGTATCAGTCGTTGCTAATAGCAACCTGACGTCAATGCAAGGGATCTATAATTCATTTTTTATTTATTCACATAATAATAACAGAATTCATTTTATTCAAAATAAAAAAATGTATTTAAATAAATAAAAAATAAGGATTAAAAACAGTCAAATTTTCATGTGCAGCTCTATATTATTACAGAAATTCCTCAAATATTCAGCTCAAGTTCAATACGGAATTAAAGAAATGAAAATCTGTATCATATCCTGAATTATAATCCAAAAGTTAAGATTTGAATGCTTAGAAAATTAAATATTACTTTAAAAATCAAACAATCATGACAACAGGAAAATGTACAATTTACTTTTTTTACACAAGGAACACCTGAGCATATGTTTGGTAATGTGGGTCCCCAGGATAGAGGTCTGCACGGGCCCGGGCTTGGCCCGAGGCCCGTACCCGGCCCGGCCCGCGGGCCGGGCCGGGCCGGCGGAATGAAGGCGAATTTTCAAACGGGCCGGCAGAATTAGGACAATTTTTTCAACGGGCCGGGCCGGGCCGACAGACAAAATAAACGGGCCGGGCCGGGCCGGCAAAAAAAATTAATCGGGCCTATCGGCCCGATATAAGAATTTAAGCGAAGCAGATAAAATACAAGCCATTTTCAATGAATATGATTTTCTCGAGAAGTATTAATGTGCGTCACAAGCCGATGCGAGTTTAACAACATCAATACAGAAATGTAACATGTCCATCGTAGAGATCGGCATCGTACAGTTGCAAGATGTCTGATTCCGAGTTTAATTTTTTTTCAGCAGACTCGTGCCAGGACGGAACTGGTCTTAATCGATCTCAGGATGTGTAGAACAGTCATTGTGTTTTGTAGTATTAATAGTGATAATGAACTTCTCTTAACAGTATCTTTGGAAATATACCTTAAGGTGGTTCTCATATTCACTGCTCAACAATGCGAAGCTTTCAGACACATTTTCTGACAAAATTTTTAACTATAAAGGCATAAAATTGAGAGGCCTGCCTATTGAAGGCATTTGGAAACGAATAGCTTTTTCCATATTTGATAAATTAGTTACAGAGATAAAAGAGATTCCTGTCATGTGACTGTACGTTTTTCTCCTTTCCTGTGCCATCGCTTCCGGAAATTCGATTCAAAACGCTAACTTTGGCAGTGTTTTCAGAAAGATATATTGCTTTTATCTATGAAAAAAAACGACATTTACATAGCTTCTGAATAAGAATACCTGCCAATCTTACGCGTTTCCGAAAAGAAAAGAATTCATAAATGTGTCGAAATGTAGCTCCTTTGGATTTGAGAAAAGCCTTAAAAATGAGAGATATTTTCACAAATCTACTTTTTATTATACAGCTTCAAAAGTTATCATGTTTTTAATCCTTTATTCTGATGAACTACATTAATCTTTTAATGGATCCTTATTTCCATTTTGAAATGTCTGTAGACACGGTGACTAAAACACTGTAAGTAATCGTTAATGTTTACTATTGTGTGTTTTCTGTTTTGCGAACACCATAGTAATGTAAAATATACTGCAAAATGTTCCCATAAATATGTATGTAGTATTCATTAAATCGTAATTGTATGTTGAGAAAAAACGGATTTTTTTTTTTTTGTAGAAATTCTGTCGGGCCGGGCCTGTTTTCACTGATTTTTGTACGGGCCGGGCCGGGCCGGGCCGAGAACTGCAAAAATGCAAACGGGCCGGGCCGGGCCCGGGCCTGGAAATTCCGGCCCGTGCAGACCTCTACCCCAGGAGATAATTAAAAATTCATTTTATTTAAAGTAAATATTATTATAACATGATGTCATGAAATTTAATGGAAAAGTTCTCTGATTTTTCCTTGATTCAATCTTTTTTTGGTGCTGCCATCTATTAACTTTTTGACAACTTGAACTAGTTAAATTTATATCCAAGAGATGTCGCCACCGGAATTTATTTCAGAATACATCTAAAGAAATGCATGACGTTTAACGAATACACTTCCTAAAAATTAAAATAGAAAACGAAAAAAATAAAGGACTATACATCTAAAGGATTCGGGGTGCAGTGGGGGAGGACGCATAGTCACATGTTGTGGCATTATCAATTACTTGTCCAGAAGTAGGTACCTAAAGGTATCCGCAGGCCCGTTTAGCACCTGCATTTAACGGCTCTAGTTTATCTAGAGAATCCAAACCCGGGAGAGGCACAATGCAGCTTTTATTCTTTTCTAATATCTTGATGGCTTCCACTCTTTCCTTTCCATTTTCTTTGACATCAACAGTATATCGTAAACGTAATAGTATAAGCATATGTAGAGTAGACCCTGCCACATTTTTCAATAAACTCATAATTTTATACTATTTACAAGCTGACAAATTTATCCTGAACAACTTGTATGTAAGTTATGAGTGCAATGAAAAAAATATGATGGACAACTAGCATATAAATTATCAGTACAATGAACAAATTATGATGAACCTGTATATATGGAAAACAAAATGTATATGGACAAATGAAAAAAAATACACCAGATTCCGGTTATTTGTCACAAAATGGCAGAAACAAAAGTGAGAATTATGATTAACTTTACTTCAAATTGCATTGTGCAACAAAAATTGATGATATTAATGCTTTCGATATAAAAAATACTTAATTCTCAGTGAATTGGATGCGCTGAACATGAATGTGACTATACAAAAGCTGAATTGGCTATTATTATTATTATTATTATTTTGTAATCAAATGAGAGTTACATGTATATCTTAATATGTCTAATAGCTTTATATATTCAATGTGTTACATTAGACTTGATACATACAATAAATATAGACTAGATAATAGCCATCAAGATTTGAGGGTAAACAACTTGAATGTTTCATTAGAAAATTTTTCGAATTTTTAATTTGTTGCTTTTAAATTCTTTAAGTGTTGAAATTTTGATCTACCAGTATATTGTATACGCAATATACGCTATAAATAATATAAATATACGCTATTATTCCTATAGATTTAAGACGATAGAGGGTACTGTCAGTCTAACCCAGGGCTTAATTTCAAACAAAAAGTACCGGAGCCTTAATATTCTGTTTTACCGGTACTAATGACTGTACTGCTCCCTATCTCTCCTCCCTGTCACTCCAATTTGCATATATATATTTCGTACATTATTTGCAAAATTTAAAGCCCTTTTTTTTCTTTATTTTAAATATATCTATCAGCATGCACTTAACTGTCAACAAATCCACTTTTTAGTTATCACTCCTTCCGAATAGTAATCTTTGCTTAGTTTTAATGTAAATTAATTGCGGTTCATTTTTAATTTTACGATTAATATAGTAAGGATTATGATTAAGGAAATAGTAAAAAAGGGATAGTTTGCAGCTACGCATTTTTATGAAAAAAGGAATGAAATTTACAGAAATTAATTTTTATATCCTGAAAAATGGAACGACATTTTTTCAATTTCCTATAAACGATACATATCTTAAACTATAATCGATTCCTGCCGCATAACAGTCTGTTGTGGTAAGTCCCTGAAAACCAGATTAAATTAAAAATTCGACACTGTTAGCGGAAAATTCGATGCTTTTATAGAAAAAGGGGAAACACTGCTGGATTGCTTTCTATCAGAATAACAATACATGACAATTATATCTACTTACAAATGAAAGTGACTTTGTAAATGTGCAGAGCAGAACCTGCGGATGGACAGCATTCATGATACAAAATAAATAAAAAAATCACTAATGTGATTTTATGATTTTTATACTACGCAATAGAAGACAAAAAACGTCAAATAAACAAAACCTCAAGCTGATGCTCGTTGGCTAAAAACATAAAGTATACTTTTCAGGCTAGACATCTAAGTAAAACAAACAAAACAACAACAAAAAAACAGCCAATTAAATATTATCCTACTGTCACAAATGAAAATCGAACTGAAAGCAAATTCATTGTTCAGTCTCTTGAGTGACGCCGTATCAACACGTTGCCGACAGAAATTTGCAAATATCCGTAGAATAGAAAAACACGATTTCTTTTACCCTTCATTCTGACAAAAATAGCATTAAAATGATTTGAAATAGAATATAATAGGTAATTTTGAAGAAGGAAAAGTTTTTTTTTTCTTCTATACGGGAATAAATAAAATTTTGAATATAAAACAGATTGAGCTAGAGTCAGTCCAAGCCCAAAAACATATAAAAATTGAGTCCGTTTTATCTCCATCTACTACGTTTGCGGCACATTACGTCACCTATAAGTGTTTTGATAAAAAAAGAATACAAAATCTTGGAGATGAGAAGGAAAGGAAAGGGTAATTTAGGCTTCGGTTTTTCGGAAGCGCTATTGCACGGGGCACTGGAGCCTTTATTTATGAGCTCCGGTGAATTCCGACCAATATTTAAATATTTACTACAAACAGAGAAGTACCGGAGCTGGGCTCCGGTGGGTTCCGGCGCAAATTAAGCCCTGGTAACCTACTTAGAAAACCTACAATTTACTAAGTTGCAGGTTCTCTAAACCTACTCAATGAAGTGAAAGAATGTTAAGTTTGTATTTATGGCAAATACTGCTTGCTTTTTATCAGACGTTTAACTGAAAATATTGAGTACAACATTTATTTTTACTTACTTCAGTCTCATTTTTTTTAAATAACGACATTTAGTGTTTTCTAATTATTTTTTTTCAAAAAATAATTGTCAAAAGTTTTTATTAACTTTATTTTTTATCAGTCTCAGTCTTTAAAACCTTTAATTTAATACTTGATGCTAAGCAGCTAAAGATTTATAATATGTATTTTTTTAATTGCTTGAATTTCATTTTTTTACATTACTTAATTATTAAACCATGAATATAAAGGTAAAGGCTTCTTTCTTTCTGTTTCCTTTTTCGCACTTTTCTCTCCAATTGATCAGGTTCTAAATTTAATTTCTCACATGCAGAAATGTGTCAGTTGAATGCGAAAATGTGCATAACTTCATTTTTCCTTAGCGTTTTAATAAATCGCTCACCCGCAAGAAAAGTGACACATCTCGACAAAAGTAAATGTCACAGGAGAGGCAAAAAGAAAATTTGAATCATTTTACTGTAACATGTAATGATAGCACTTAGCTCTGCATGCAAGAGTAAAAACATGCATAAAATCCTTAAGAATGAAGATGTAGGATGAGGTTTGGATAAATTTACCTCCCCACACAATCCACCCCTCTTCTGTGATCACAAATGGACATACAGCGTAATAAAGTTATTTGCCGTATAACTACTCTTATGAAACTGTTTGTGTAACAAGATGCACCTATGACAGACCTATTAGGGGAATAAAACGCAAAATGAATTTTTGGGAGATGTGTCAGTTTTCTTGCGGGTGAGCGATATCTGATTGTTTCTCCATGCCTATACATGCTAAATGAATACAAATGTTGTACAAGATCAACATATCCCTGTTCTACAGCTACAGATTATTTCGAGCATTTTATTTTACAGGATAATTACAAATATTATTTTTGTATTCATTTCGTTGTTTTCTTCTAACTGCCCTCTTGATCAAACTTTTGCTGAAAAATATGTTCTTAATCATCTTCTTTATATTCCAATATTCTAGAAGAATTTGTCAAGAATTTCTCTAGATATTCGACTCACGATCTAAAAGTTAACGTGTCCAATGAGTTTCGTCCATATATTCAGGGACGTAGCTACGAATATTTTTTCAGGGGGGGAGAATTCAAAAATTTCCCAACTTATAATTCAAAAATTTCCCAACTTGAAACAAATTGCTCTATTTTCCAACTAAAATGATATGTGTAACGTGTGTTTAATGATAATGATACTCATATGTAAAAGAAAAATAATTCTAAACTAAAAACATAAATAATTATAATTATTGGTTTATTTAATGAAAGTTTTTGTCTTCTATTCTGTACGAGTCATAATCGTACTTCATATGAAAACAGCCTCGTGATATTTTGAGATTTTTGAGAAAGTAACAAATTTTTGGAGGAAATAGATTAGAGATACTGTTGAAGTACAAAAGTAGGAAATTTCAGGTCTGGTAGATGTATGATATTTTCGTAGCACAGGAAACCACAATGATACATTGAGACTGGCTGCCTTTTGTATTTCTTTTGAAAATTTAACTATTTTACTGTTACAGAACTCAGAAAGGTAGTCAGCAAAACACTAAAAAAAATTTTTTTTTTTTTAGTTTTTATTTTAAAAAAAGAAAAAGTGATTAAAAAATCTAGAATTTCCCAACTGTAAGCTTAAATTTCCCAAGTTCACATATATTGGATGGGGAGACTCCCCCCCCCCCTCCCATAACCCCCCATCGCGACGCCTCTGCATATGTTGCATAAGTAAAAGTGAAATAAAGGAAAGGAATATCTTGCAGGGCGTATTAACAAAGACACATTTACTACACCTAAATAATGAGAATAATTGATGAGCTTAAATACAAAATCCCTATGTTCGACTAAGTACGACCCAAGTGAAGAATTCAGGTGATACATTACAGGATTTTCTTGCACAAATTCAGTAAGTTGTGTTGCTTTCAAAACTACTCATTTAAAAGCTCTTTCATTTTATATTTTGCTTTTTAATTCTTAACGATTTTAACCGATCGTAAATAGCACTGTATATTATTCATTTTATATTTCTTAGTAATTCAATAAACACAGCATAACATTTATAAAAGAACTGCAACAAAAATGAAAAAAATCTTCATTTTCAGACTCATGAAACCGCGCTTTGCTACATCTTTGTATCCAGAATTTTTTTAGACCCAAATTTAAAATTGAGTTATATCTGTCTATATACATCAGTGTACCCAGATGAGCTGTAGTTTTTATTCAGAATGTTACCACTTTATCAGAATAATATTTCCCTAAATTAATGTTGATTTAAATAAAGCGAATACTATTATTCAAAAATAGTCATACCATTCTAAATGAAAATAACTAGTCGGACGTGGCAATCCCAAAACTTTCTGCTATCTCATACATGTTAATACTTCAAAATTGCTATCTCAGTGACAAAATTAAACGGCAATCTACTCCCTTCATGGGGATTCTAAAGATATGAAACTCCGTGCATTAGTTCTTGAGCTATGACTATCGCTAAAATCATGTAAATACTAAAAATTGCATCTTTGCAGCACCACCTATTGGGCGATTAACACCAAAAACCTAATCAGCAACAACTTGTATCAACGTCAAACTGAATCCTAAGTTAGATGAAAATTCGTGCATTAGTTCTAGAGATAGAGCTATTGTGGAAATCGTGAAAAATGTAGTATAGCAGCGCCACCTGGTGGGCGATTTACACCAAAACGTAAACAGCCCCAAATAATATCAGGGTTTAACTGAATCTGAAGTTTGATGAAATTATATGCACGAATTCTGAGATAGAGCTATTGCTGTAATCGTGAAAAATACAGCATAGCAGCGCCACCTGTTGTGCGATTTACACTAAAATGTAAACAGCACCAATTCATGTCAAGGTATAAATGAATCTGTAGTTTGATAAAAATCCGTGCATTAGTTCTTGAGATAGAGCGATTTCGGAAATCGTGAAAAATGCAGCATAGCAGCGTTACCTGTAGCGCAAATTACACGAAAAAGTAATGAGCACCAATTTATATCATGGACTAACTGAATATAAATTTTTATCAAATTCAGTGCATTAGTTCTTGAGTTAGAGCGCCCACAAAATTTGTGTTACATACAGACACACACGCAGACAGACATTTTATAAAAACATGCTTTTCGGGATCTCTGACCCCAAAAACGTGTAAATCCGTCGAAAACTGGAATTCTAAAATTTTCACGAATCCAATACTTTCTTCTTGTAAAGATTGATGAAAGTGAAAATAACCATCAACAGGTAACACTCATTAATATACATATAATTTATGATGTTTGTCATCTCTAAGACCATGGTTGGTGCAAATGTATTTGCTACATGTGTATTCAAACAATTGATTAAACACAGATAAAATGCCAAAGACTTGCGCTGGCAATAAATGTGGACGGCAGGACTATATGTGTTTGGCATGCCGAATTTACGGAATTTCACAAAAGATTTTATATGATTACCAACCGCAAGAGTAATTGACTGAAGTACGCTTTGGCTTTTTCAGACGCAGAAAATTTCTGTTCGTAAAATGATGAAATTATTGACTCACATCAGAATTTACAAAAGAATTTCTTAGAAAATAAAACCTCGTTTTTCTAAACTTTCATTATGAAAGCAAAATTTTACGAAAAATATTCTCGGTACCGTCTGTCAGTTTGGAATCAAAATTAGGTGGTCACACAGCGTGACCACCACCCTTGAAAGGGCTAACAATGCTGTGTTATGTCTAACATAATGAATTTAATACGTACATTATTTGTAGCACAATAATATCCTTCTTATAGCATAGCGAACTGTCTGTGTAACATTTAAAATTCTTTTACATGGCTGCACAAAACGATTTTTCGAAGTTGATTCTTCAAAATAAGCATTCTTAAAATTCCAGGCAACGCCGGCTACGTTAGCTAGTATTCAATAATTTTAAATTTAAGACCAATCAGACGGGCGTCTTTTTTGCTGCTTTTTTGCTTAGGTATTATCCATTCACAAGCATTGTGAATGGATAATACCTGAGCAAAAAAGACGCCCGTCTGAAATTGGTCTAAATAGTTTTAAGAAAACAACAATTTTTCGGTTACTTTTATACTATTAAAAAAAAAACTTATTTGTATGTTTATGTCACATTTTTATGACATTTTTAATAATAATTAGCGATTTTAAACTTCAAACTAGGGGGCTCTGCCCCTACGAGCTACGCTCGCCAACCCCTGTTCAGACACTGCAGACTCTAAAAGCACGCTAATTTGATCGGCTTTAAAAAGATTTCGGAAGATTCATTTATAATTTAAAAAACAGCGGCGATCCACTTATAAACGGTTTTCTATTCATTTCTCTTTGATTGTGGAATTTTAAGGCCAAATCAGCTGCTGCTAAAAGATAAAATGGCTGTTTACGTGTTTGATTTAATGAAATCAGTTAAACATTTCAAAATAATCTAATATAAAATGAATTAAGTAAACAGAGTCTTGTCTCCCGGTATTTTTTAACAAAGCGAAAAGAAAGTTCTTTTAAATAAGACATTTTAAATGTATCGTTTTTAATCTGACGTAATTTTCACCAAACTTTTCTTTCTCTTTTTAATAGTCACGCGAAAATACTTTTGTTAGAAATGAAATATTATTTGCGCTGAAATAGTTGAAACGATCATCTTAAAATATCAAATAAATGCCTCGCGCAATTTTTTAATTTAAACTGTTTTGCAATATTATTTTTTGTTCATTTTACGTAATAAGTGTAATGTGGCGTAAATGTGACATAATTTCTCCTATTTAAGACGTCTAACGCATGTTAACGAATTTATTATTTTACAATATCCTTTCTCTTTTAAAATTCACGTGTAAATATAGCTTTTACGACGTAATTTTCAATAAGTTCCTGTTTTTTATACCTAATTATTTAATTCCAATTTGAAGGTTTTTTTCTGTTTATAATAGTCACGTGTAAATAATTTTTTTTTATATTTGAAGCAAACATTATTGTTTGCGGTGTTTATACAGTTGGCAACAGTTTAAATTAATACCATTTTCTAAAATATGTCTCGAAATGCTGAAAATTTGAATTTAAAATAGAAATAAAACCTCAAAAATGAGCCAAATTTAAAAAAATAAATGCAATCTGCACACCGGGAACTTCTAACGAATAAAATGATCTAAAAATGATTAAATTCCCAAGTGTAGTTTTTGCTTCTATAAAACTTTTTTAGTGGAACGATTTTGTCCAACTTTAGCTTAAATAGCTCTTAAAATAATTCTTCGATTTGAAAACTGTGCATCAGTGTGTTTATCAAACATTTCTCTATAATACCACCGATTTTCATATTTTTTTATGCAACAGTTTTCTTAATATTAACGAAGAAAGACCGCCGGTCACAAAAAATTCAAAACCGGCGGTGACAGCGTTGGTTACTTTTTTTTTAGAATAGAGAGATTTAAAAATATTTTAAAAAAAATTGTCCCGAAGGCATACACATACCGTAACATTTATCGGATACAGTCGAACCTCGTTATCCCGATACTCTAATGATCAGAAAAAGTGTCGTCATAAGCGGAGTGTCACGGTAACCTGAGTTGGAGAAAAACATGTTTATAAAAAGCTGTATTTTTAATTAATTTAAGACATTTTTAAATTCATAACTGTTCTTGCGGTTTCAAGCAATAGAACATTATTATTAAACAAAATAAACACATAATTAAAAGCAAAATTGAAAAGAATAAAAATCAGATTTATGATGACTTGTTTTTTTTTTATTATTTATTGTTACATGAAATATTGATGAATTATGGTTTGCTTATCCCTAGATGGGCTTCCTACAATTCTTTTTTAAATATTATAGAATGAATTGTAATCGTTCGTTGTTTCAGAAATGGATGTTAGATTTTTTCTGATCGTTTCAATGCAATGCCCTTAATTTCCGTGTTTATAAGATGGATTATGAAAAATGGACTATTGTCCTCAACCGTCGGGATATCCGGTGTTGAGAATTATTCAACAACGTAAAATCCGGAGTTTATTTACATTAAAATCACATACAGAAAATCGGGACTTTGAAAAACTGACGTGATAAACGGAGTGACTTGAAAACCGAATGTCGTTATAACGAGGTCCGATTGTATATCTTTTGCTTAATTTTATGATATACGTATACAGATTAAAGTATTAAAATTTATGATAGGATGCTATTAACAACAGTAACGCAATAGAATTATCGAGTGTAAAAGATTCTTACATATATATACATATTTAAAGAAAAAGTTTTAATACAAATAACGTGCTTACAACAAGTATTTTTTTAAACCATTGGAAAAAGAAAAGTTTTAGAAAACGTTTTTATTATTAAAAAAAATCCCTGCCGGCTCTGCCAGCAGGCACAGGTAGATTTTGAAGTTAAGTACTAATTTCACCAACAAAAACTAAATCAAAATTAGAGATAAACCCAGTTTAACAATTTTATCTGGCCGCTTTTGACAAGTTTTTAATTTCATTTTTCTGTAAGAGTTGGTTTTATCAGAATGATGTTAATACGATAATCTTTTCTTCAACCCCTATTTTTTTCATCCCTTCAGAATATTGTTACTAATATCATCCATTATTAGAATTCATCTTATCAAAAACTTGTTACTACAAAAGTTATAGATAACAATAAGAAGATTTGCATAATAAATTTAAACCGTGTGGTGATTGTTTGTTTAAATGAACCACACACTATATTTTTAATTCTGACGTTCTTTTTATTGCGATACGCTTGCATTTGTATATACAGCATATCTGAGGGTTGTCAAACATTTTGATCATGCCAATGATTCTTTTTTATCGCTTTAGTGGCGGATTAATGGATATGTGATTTTTTCCCTACGACTCCCCCCCCCCCCCAACAAACCAGTTTTTTTCTGTAAGAGTAAGTCCTATCAAAAACTTGTCAATACAAAATTTCTAGATAATACTAAGAAGATTTATAATAAATTTATTCTTGCAAATTAACGAAGTTATGAATTTTGTTCTTCTTAACTTTCCGCCTTTTTTTGTAAGAACTGATCCTATAAAAACTTGTCAGTATAAAAGTTGTAGATTAAGAAGATTTATAAAAAAAATTAAGTGGATTTGATATCTTGTGAATTGACGAAGTTGTGAATTTTTTTTCTTCTTAAAACCCTATTTTTACCCCTTAAGGCCATTTTTAATGATATAAAAAAATCTGTGATACATAATTTTTTTTGACATTTTCCTAGAAGTAATAACTTTAAACTGATTCGATATGTATAATAATTAAGGAGTTGTGAAGTTTTTTTCTGTTTTCACAAAAACTCTCCCCATTTCCACTCCCCATGGCCGATTTTGCCCATTAACGAACTTGACCGAGATTTTCTTCCCCTTGATTTTATGCATGAGTTTGGGAGATATTTGTGCAGAATCATGGAAGTTATCGAGTTTATAAAAAAAAAAGTGATATATACAGTAACCTCTCACTTATACGACTTTCAGGGGACCGTAGAAAAAAGACAGAGAGTCGTATAACTGAGAGAGACCGCTTTATTATACATGTTTCAAACTTTATATGCATTAATTATTTTACCTACATGAAATACGATAAGTTTTGAGTACTAAGAACATATTTTAACAAAATTTATAAAATATATTAAAAAATTAAGCATAAAAGATAGTGATTAATGTTCACAAAATATAGTTCACTTACCACTATGTTTATTTTAAAGATTTACAAATCAGATTTTCTCAAAAAATGAAGTGATATTAGTTTCTCTTTCTCGTCGACGAAAAGAAAAAATGTCTTTTTCTAAGTCTAATAAAGCTTTTAATCTATTTTGGGAATAATCATTTTGATGGATATAATTCTTTAATGCATTTAAAGCAGCACTTGCTTCTGAAACGTTTACAGCATCAGGAACACTTCTCTTATCTTCGCCATCCGCCTTGCTTACGTCTTCATTATTGATATACACTTTAACGTGAAAGGATAAAGGAAGGAAAACGTGAATGATTTGTACTTTAAAGATTTTATAAATGTAAAATCGCCTGAACTATTTAACGCGTCGTATAAGTGAAAGAAGTTTAGCATTATTTCCCATAAAGCGTGGACGGGACCAAGAGAATTCGACGTATAACTGAGAGAGTCGTGTGAGAGGTCACTGTATATATATAAAGTTTTGAACTGAGTGTATTTTTGAGTTCTAAGGGCCATGATCGGCGTAGATTTCCAAAAAAATTTCAGAAATTCCAACATAGGGAAGAATGTAATAGGTAATGTTTCTTACGAAATCTACATAAAATATTTTAATTTTTCTAAATGAAAGTGCTTTGAGAATCTTATTTGACAGGAAAAAAAAATGGATTTTAAAACATACATAAAAATGCTTGGAAAAACTTTATGAAAATCCTTTCTGCATTCATTTTGACTCGAATTATTCAAAAAAATTCCAGCTATCATAAACTTTTACTTTTTTTCAGATTATTTGATATGGTTTTAGCCTGCTCTGACGATATCTTTAAAAATATTGTAACTAAAGATGAAAATTCCAATGATATGAAGGAAGCCAAAGCTTGGTTCAAAATTAAAATTTATGCATTATGGGAAATAGGGTGGCCTGAAATTTACGGGGTAGACCACGAGATATATTCCAACGCTGTCAGGATGAACGCAGAAATTTTGTCTGCCTAGTCATACGATTCTTGAATGGAGTCAATACAGCAACATTACATTGTTCATGGTTTTACTTCAAAGCTATGAAATGTTAAAAAAAAAGAGAAAACACACAATGTGCCATTGCAATGAATACTTTTGCGCACTTTCAGAATACAGGGTGGCCATTTTAAAACTGACAGTATTTCTAGAGCGATCTAATTGAGAGAATGACGCTAAATTTTGAAAGAAGATTAAACAAGACGGGGAAAGAAAAATTCCGAAAAACAATTGTTCCAAAAGTAACCGCTAGGGGAATATGTGGCGCTGTGTAACAGAAAAGACGGTTTTTACAATATGCAGAATCAATACTAAAACCGTTAAATATGCTAAATAAAAGGTAATTTTATTTCAGTATTGATTCCGCATTTTTTAAAACCTTCTTTTCTGTTACACAGCGCCACATATTTCCCTAGCGGTTACTTTTGGAACTATTTTTTCCGCGGAATCCTTCGTCCCCCGTCTTGTTTAATCTTCATACAAAATTTGGAGTCATTCTCTCAATTAGATCGCTCTACAGAACACTCTTGATCACTGTCAGTCTAATTATGGCCACCCTGTATTACAGGTAAATTGAGTGATAGGCTACAACTGCATTCACGAAAATTTATGAATAACTTTGTTTTAGCACAAGAAATGAAGATTCGATGATTCCTGAAAAGAAAGGTTGTTTTAGCAGTTTTTTTTTTTGGGGGGGGGGGATGATGAGATGGGGGAGTCAAACACTCAACTTTTTTCAGCTAAGTCGAGCGGATTATTGTTTCATGTATTTTTACATGCAGAATCCAAGGACAATCGAATTCGACATGATCACAGCTTTATTAACCATTTCGAAAAATGGTTATTGTTCTCTGTCAGGGTAGGAAATCAAAAGCATATCTGAAGGTTTTTGTTGGTTTAATCCGCATTTTATTCGTCTTCTGATTGGTCTAAACAGTAATCTGCATTTCCCTTTACTTTCAACAACGATGGATACCTTCTGTTGCTATGACAAAAAAGTAATAAAAACTACAAAAAAAAATTAATAACTCAGAAACAAATTGAGATACAGCTTTAAAACAAATTGCATTTAAAAGTACATTTTTTTTTCTCTATCCGACGGTGTAAAAAGTAATATGGTCGGATGTTTAGAAGTTTAAGAATGAAATTTCATTTAAAATGGGCCATCAGATTTCTTGGAAATCTGACGATGGAAAAGCCTTTTCCGAACAGCCAATGAAATGCTTGGATAATACATACGAGTTGCAGGCGATATTTGCGCTTGCAATTTTTACGTGTCATAACACTATTAATGTTTAATTCATGGCGTACGTAATGTAGGATCAACTCCGTGCGATTTTTTATGCCTTAAATTTTAGTCTTCGAAAAAATCATTTTCCAAAGGGTCATTGTAATTTGTTAAATTGTTTTTTTTTTTTTTTTTACACTTGTTTTACACTCACATAACAAAACATCTTCATCTTTTAGATATACTGATTCGAATCGTAATTAACCCTTTATGTACTGAATTACGAATTCATGAAAATTTTATCTTCTAAAGCATTTTTCGTGAATTGTTGAAACTGCATTAGAAGATTTACATAATCATTTAATAAATTTTAGAAGGATTCATGAAATTTGAATTTATAGGGATTTCGTGAAATATTTATAACCCCACTCAAATCTCTTATTTTAAATATTTTTCTTAGTATTTTGTAGAATTAGGAAATGTACAAATAGAATGTTCTTACAATAGAAATATAGAAACATTTCCGAATTGAAAAATCCCCCCCCCCAACGCCGAGAAAACTGAAAAGAGGCAAAGGCAAAAGAAATCATCCTTTTAAAAATATTTTTGCTTTGTGTAACCCATAATGCTTTTGGAACAAGATAAAGTAATGCATCTATAACTCATTCTCAACTGTATTACAACTAATCGATGTATTAAATGAATTTTATAACAAGTTATTTTAATGGTACTTATAAGTATCGTCAGTAGATAATGGGTTAATTGCTGATGAACACCAGTGTCACCAAAAACGTCTCAAAAACCCACAAAATTATGTTAAGGTGTTACGTAATTTAGGTAAGGGAACAGATACTCATTGCATTCAATTCCTCATTTATCGAAAAGCCTATGTTATACCCCGAGAGTTGGGTTCTCTCGACTGAATAATACAGACTGATGGTTGAGTGTGAGGGAGTCCATGAACATAAAAGTGGGAGACGGTTCCGTTAAATTGCGGCACAGTGACAGTACAGTAGAACCCCGCTAATCCGATCTAATTGGTACCGATGCCTGTTCGGATTACCCGAAATTCCGATAAAAATAGAAAAGAAAAAGATGGGTGCTAAAAATGTAAGTTATAAGTACTCAGTAGTACAGTAAACACCCTCTAATCCGGCATCTTAAGGTCCGAGATGCTGGATAATCCGGCACGACTTTCGGAAAAAATAGTATTCCTTGTTAATCACTCCTGATGTTTATAATGATCTAATGGAACTTCAGAATGAGGAATTACCTAAAACCATTACATTTATTTTTTCATTTAAAAAAAGAATTTTATAGTGACTGACAAACAAATTGACATTCGAAATTATTTACAATGGCTTCTACGTGTAGATCTACAGTGCACGTTTTCATTTTATATTCATGTACATATGCTGTACTTTTACATTATTGAGTATTTTTGTATTCGATTCAAGCTGTTAAAAGAATTAAAAAAAATGCTTTACTGCCATTTTTTTGTATAATTCTAACTTCTAGACGTTTTTTCCCGCCATTCAATCTGTAATCCGGGGAATTCAAATTCCAGAACGAAAATAAAGTCGAATATAAAATCAGTTCGGATAAACCGGAATTTTGGATTAGCGGGGTTCTACTGTATTCTGCCCTTGTCGGATAGAAAGACTTTCTCGTAATGCGCCGACGAAGTGATAATTTCACATTCAGCCCCTATTGTCTCGGAATTCGTTCCAATATTCTGTGGTTGCTTTGCCATAATTCATAAGACTGCTATACGCAGCCGGAAAGCCTTCGCTCTGTCTTTTTAAGATGGTGCGCTCTTGATATGCAGCTTTTGTATTTGAAGATAGAGTGACCTTTTTTTTTTGCTATAGTTATATCTACATTGTATTATTAATGATTTTTTTGTTATCTATTTTTTATGCCTGTTACTAGAAGTAGTTTTGTCTTAAATTTAATGTAAAACAATTATGAGTGAAGCATATTTATTCAATTATTTGGCTAATATAGCTTGTATTTTTAAAGGCTGCATTTTTTTAAAAAACCATCATGCTAAAATATATTTTTGAGAACATTAAGACTTACTGTATTAATCCAAAAGTGTAATTACAAATAGCTTTTGTTTAAATAATCACTGTACTTTACTCTAAATAACAATTATATAATTGTAAATATAAAATAATTGAGTAAAGTATAATTTTTCAATTTAAAACTTGAATTTTTAAGCTTGAATTTAAAAAAAAAAACTCTCCATGCTAAAATTTCCTTTTAGAAAGTTTAAACTTATTCTGTTAACCCACAAATGTAATTACAAATAGTTTTCCATTAAATAAACCCATGATTTTACTCTAAATAATAATTAAAAGTTGTATACTGGCATCCCTCGTCTTACGTAATACTCCACTTACGTAAATTAGCACTTACGTAAGAAATTTCGAAAATTACATTTATGAACATACTAGCGCGTTTGATACGCATTTGAATACTTTTGAAAATTGTTTTATAAATAAAATATGCAGATAAAAACCACAACAATAATATAGTTTTATATATTAGATATTGTTACATTTTTATTGGGGTATAGAATCGAATCTTTAACAAAACAAACACAAATCTGATTAAAATGAGCCAAACAAAACTCTGTTTAACCTTTACAATTTTGTTAGCTGAATTCAAACCATAACGAAACCTAATTTTAAAGTTTCGATGAAGAGGAACGAGTGTATTTTTTCTTCAGCTTCAGAGCTGTTCATTTGATGCAGATTCAAAATTGATATAAATTAATTCATCAATGTTAAATTTATAAATTCCATGTTCCACACGATACTTTTTATCATGGAAGAAAACAATATTTAGCAGATGATTGAACTTTGCAAAAAAAATTGTACATCTCACGCAAAGGTTTTTTTCCACGTACCAATTGACAAATCCTTGGATAAATTGCTTTTTTGAGCAAATTTCTTGTTGCACACCCTTCAAAGTAATCCTCACCAGTATGAAATAACAGATGCTTACTCAAACTGCTCTTTTGAGAGAATGTCTTGCTGCATATTTCACACATAAAAGGCTTCTAACCAGTATGAATTAATAGATGCTTGTTTAAATTGCTCTTTTGAGTAAATTTCTTACTGCATATTTCGCACACAAAAGGTTTCTCACCTGTATGAATTAACAGATGCCTCCTTACATAACTTTTTTGAGAGAATTTCTTATTGCATATTTCGCACACAAAAGGTTTCTCGCCTGTATGAATTAACATATGCTGGTTTAAATCACGCTCACGAAAGAATTTTTTGTTGCATATCTTACATACAAAAGGTTTCTCTCCAGTATGGATTAATAGATGTTTCTTTAAAACACTCTTACAAGAAAATGTTTTGTTGCATGTCTCACACTCAAAAGGTTTTTCCCCTGTATGCAATAATAGATGGTTTTTTAAATCACGCTTAGAAGACAATTTTTTGTAGCATATCTCACACGCAAATGGTTTCTCCCTAGTATGAATTAATATATGCTTGTTTAAAGCACTCTTAACAGAGAATTTCTTGTTGCATATCTCACACATAAAAGGTTTCTCTCCAGTATGAATTAATAGATGGTACTTTAAATCATTCCTACAAAAAAATTTCTTGTTGCAAGTCTCACATTCAAAAGGTTTTTCACCAGTGTGCATTAACAGATGTCTATTTAAATCACGCTTACAGGGGTATTTCTTGTTGCATATTTCACATACAAAAGGTTTCTCACCTGTATGAATTAGGAGATGATTTTTCAAAACACTCTTACGAGAGAATTTATTGTTGCATATTTCACAAACAAATGGTTTATCACCAGTATGAATGAACAGATGCATGTTTAAATTACCCAGAAGAGAGAATTTTTTATTGCATATTTGGCATACAAATGGTTTCTCGCCAGTATGATTTAACATATGCTTTTTTAAACCACTCTTAAAAGTGAATTTCTTGTTGCATATCTCACACGCAACAGGTTTCTCTCCAGTATGAATTAACACATGATTTTTCAAGGTACCCCTGTCTGAAAAATTTTTGTTGCATATCTCACACACAAAAGGTTTCTCACCAGTATGGATTAAAAGATGCCGGCTTAAATAACCCTGCTGAGAGAATTTCTTGTTGCATACCCCACAAAGAAATGATTTTCCTTTGTGTGAGTCAGATGATGATTTTCCAAAAAGCTCTGCTACAGATATGTTTGGCTGCATATTTCGCACTTTAAAGATTGCGTATGATTATGATGTGTATCTGCATTTATGACTTTATGCATTAGCAATAAATAGAATTAATTCAGTTAATATATCATATTTTCATAATCGAAAACCTATTGAAGAAAATATAACTCATCAAAATTTAAAATCAACATGGAAATCAGAATTTAAATAATAAAAACTCAACTCAAATTTCTATTACAGTATTAAAAACTACAATAGACTTTCTGTATACCGGGCACTCACAGGACAAGGAGAATGACAGATAAGAATATTATCAGATGCATTTCCTAGTTGCACCAAGATTTAACTATAATTACAATTACTATAAACAAAATAGAAAGCTACTATAATAAATTAAATAACTTATCGTAAGAAAATCTATACATAAAAAAATATAAGAAATTTAAGAAGAAAATTGTACAATTATATATATACAGGGTGCATCAGGCATTTGAGAACAAATCAACGACTGCTTTCAAATAGATAGAATACATTAGAGATAGAGCATTTTTTTTAACATTCTGTACAGGTGAGCACATACACACTGAGTGACATCATTTATTGAAACCACTGCCAGCTGCAATAACCGCCTCTACAGGCCGACAAAATTGACTGCAGGTAATGATCAGATGAGTGTTGGGAACATTTGCCACTGCATACACGATGACTGCCTTGAGAGTTGCAACACTGTTGTATTGATGACTATTGGAGTCCCTCTCAACTACGCCACATACGTAATAGAGCATTCGGTTAATATCTGGGTAGCTGACAAGTAGAGAATGAGGTCGTCATGAATGCTTTGCCCATCCATTTTTAGTTTTTATGGGGGTGTATCGAATAGTGCAGAGTCTTGTTAAAAAACGTTTGCCCTCCCACGTGTTAGAAAAACAATTTAGTGCTTTAACACCTCGGTATAAGCAACGGCGTATTTCTGGCACTAAGAAAAGAGCAATGTGGAGGCATTAGATCCACCTTCATGAGCCCCCAGAGTCATCAGTGAGGTAAGAAAATTTCTGCACAAGTCTGTCAGAACATCGGCGATTTTACTACACCATCACCAATTTTTTTGCAGTTCACTTTCTTGACCTGAGCAAAGTTTTTCTCTTTGGAAAGGAACAAGAGCATTCCTGACACCTCTTGATGTTTCAGCTTTTTAAGGAGGCACTTGTCTCTGGTCAGGCAATCCCTGGTTCTCTCGGGCAAGAACTGTACGCTCCTATCACACTTAAGATTGTGGCCTCACCAACCTGCATCTCCCTCGCAAGTGCCCTTTATAGATTTCGTAAGACTTTCTGAGGGCATCGACTTGACTGGCGAATTCCGGTGTCTTGATCAATGGAGCCAACTTATATGAGCCCATGGGGCGAAAGACCACCCATAATTTGATCTCTTCCTCTACCCAATTTCAATTGATCTAATTCATAAGTTATTTTTTTATTATTTAATCGCTGAAATGAAATTTTGTTTTAATAACGTTCTCAAAATAGTTTTATTTGAGAAATAGGCCATAAATTAGACTTACAGGAGCACTGAAATACAGCATCTAGAATACCTGGTGTGGAAATATGCTATCCAAAAAACGCTAAAAATTTGTATCCCTTAAATGTGCGACGATACTGCTAAAATCCCAAGTGTCGATCGCAGCGACATCTGCGGGATTTTCGTATTACATAGTATAGACTAGCAGTATCTCGCAGTTGTATTAAATATCCTGCAGATGTCGCTGCGATCTGTATATTTCAGCAGCATCCGTTGCACATTTAAGGGATACTATATTTTAGCACTTTTTTAAGTATTACAGGGACAGCCAATTTCCACACTATATATTCTAGGCGCTATAACTGAAAGCCCTTCAGCGGATGTTTGGTTAAATTTCTAACGAAAACAAATTTCCTGCCGATTTTGCCATCTGTTTTGATATCTTGAATTGATAAAGCACTTAGGTGACTAAAATGTATGTTTTTCTTGACATTTAG
Source organism: Maratus speciosus (assembly GCA_963932465.1). Lineage (NCBI taxonomy): Eukaryota > Metazoa > Arthropoda > Arachnida > Araneae > Salticidae > Maratus > Maratus speciosus. The sequence continues at coordinate 636,578,932 of OZ010786.1, forward strand.
TTTTTTGCACTTTCAATAGATAGCAATTCCAATATTACTTAAAATTGTTGCCATTTAAAGAAATTAACTTTCATAGTGGAGGGAAAAAAACAACAACCTCACAATATTTTAGTTTTCCCAGTTTCACTTGCATATCAACGAAGTTATATTTTGAGTAACTTCAGCACGAGAAACCAAAGTAACTTTGTCCTTGTAAAACAACGATATGGCGTCATAACATAGCTATTGAGAGGACTATCAAACGACAGTTGTTAGTTTGACGTCATTATGTGATCGATGTTCGGCCAATCGCACGGATGTTCCTTTATTTTTCAGAGATTTTTTGGCAACTTCAATTTTATCGGATTGGGAATTAAAACGGCCTATAGAGGCGCTGCTCGCAGCCTTCGGTACAGGAAAATTGTCCCTTTAATTTCCCTTTAACTAATGCTAAAGTGCCATTCAAATAATTCTATATTGTAAATGTATTTGAAAGTTTTAGATATTCAAAGTCCGATAAATTTTACTTTGTCTTATAAAGACAGATATCACATGAAATCTGAAATTGTGCAAAAGAATAATCATTCTGAACTATTTAAAAATACCGGGTGTCCCAAAAAGGACTGACTGATTTTAAAATTCAGTAACTTCCAAACGGTGACAGATATTAAAAAAATTCTTGCAGGAGGGTTATGCATAAAGTCAAAAGTTTTATTACAGTGATTTTCGATTTTAGTTCGAATTACAAACAATAGATGGCGCTGTAAGCAATAGTCACTAAATACAGGTTCGATTTTTGGTCCTTTCTGTTGTTCCATGCAGAAAAAGGAGATGGAAATGTATTATCCGGGCCACGAAGTACCAAAAATTGAGCTTGAATTTAGCCTCTATTGATCGCAGCGCCATTTATTGTTTGTAATTCGAACTAAAATCGAAAATCACTGTAAAAAAACTTTTGACTTTATGCATAACCCTCCTGCAAGAATTTTTTTAATATCTGTCACCGTTTGGAAGTTATTGAATTTTAAAATCAGTCAGTCCTTTTTGGGACACCCGGTACAAGTAATGCAATGTGCTTGCACGGCAGTATCCTGAAGCGAGAAGTTATATCTTTTCTCCACCAGATGACGTATTCAAGCGCTTGAATCGCCAATAGCTAAATTTATGCAAAGGTGTTAATAAGTTAAAATGCTTTTAAGACGTTGGCCGAAGATCGAATGTTGTCTCTTTTTGAGCTGGTTTCTCGTAGGCAATGGCAAAATTTAAGAAAATACAGCCGGTATGTTTACCGTGCAAGCACACTGTATAAAGTTTTAGATGCTAGTTATATATTTAGTTATATATTTAGTGAAGTGTGGAGATTGTGCCGTTTTTTGGTATTGTTAATAAAGAATGTCTCCATGAATAACTGCTGCTACTCTGTTAGTTTATGAGTTAATTTCACGAACATGAGAGGAGGGGGTCACCAAAAATAAATATTAATGTACTTATAAGGAAGAACTTATAAGAATATAATTTAATAAAATTACTTGCGTTATTTTATTAAAAAATTTTTAAGCCCACCCAATATTTTTAAAAAGTTGGCGCTAATGGTCTTGTTGATTTCATATTGCTGACAATGTCGCTTCCTACATGCAATGTTTGCCACATGAAACCTGGGAAACTTCAGGGTACTAATTGTGGATTCGCCCGGAGTCCGCCATCTTGTTTCTTTGTTGATGATCATCGATTTTTAATTTCTTTATTTGGATTTCTTTATTTATTTTTGTTGTTATTTATGTTTGTTATTGTTTATGTTTGTTGTTGTTTATGTTGTTAAATTAAGCATAAAGTGGTTATAAATGACCAACAAAGAAACAAGATGGCGGACTGCGGGCGAATTCGCAAGTTGTTCCGACTTCAGTTCTCTCTCTACATTAAAGATGAATGACCGGGCGAGATTAAAAAATGTGACAATCTCTGAATTGCAGTGTTCTTCAGTCAATGATAGCATGCCTCTTCATTTCCTCAGTTAGTCAAGGTTCTGACCAGGGCCGAAACTAGCTTTTTTTGCTCCCGGGACAAACATGGTTTTTGCGCCCCCCCCCTTCCCCTTCTTCCGCACCGTATATTTACAAAGAGAATTTTCTAATAGCCGACTTATTTTAAAATTTAAAATATGTAATCATAAAATATGTAATACTGAACTACGTAATCTACAATTGCGGATCCAAGGGGGAGGTCACGGGAGTCATGACTTCCCCTCTGAACACCAACAAAGATATTCTAAAGATCATTTAAAAAATGAAATATACAGAAGAGTCCCGCTTAACCGAGTTTCCGTTTTAACCGAGTTATTTTCTTCTGATGGACTGATGGCTTCCATTATTATCAAACAGCCATTATAAGTGAAGTGTTAGGTGAAGATGAAAGAGCAGTCGTAAAAAGTTAGAACTGTGACTTTCTGGTCAAAATGGGGGGGGGGGAAATGGCCATAATTGTTTTTTGCCAAAAAAAGGAAAAAGAAAAATTATGGCCATTCCCCCCCCCCCCCCATTCTGACCAGAAAATCAGAGTTCTAACTTTTTACAGCTGCTCTTTCATCTTCACCTAACACTTCACTTATAATGGCTGTTTCCTAATAATGGAAGTCCATCAGAAAAAAATGATTCATTCCAAAGTTATAATCCTTCATTTGACGCCCCTTCGTTCTGGCGCCCGGGGCACGTGCCCCCTCGCCCCTCCCCTCCCGCTTAGTTTCGGCCTGGTACATGTTTAGATTTAGCAGAAAAATATTTATAAGTATGATATTCAAGGTGATATTTCACCTATAACATGCGTTCTCAAATATCTGACGCACCCTGTATTATATTTTGTCATAAGTGATTATAAAGGTCATTTTTAAGGGATTTACCTTTTCAACATTTTTTTTTTTTTTTTTTTTTTTTTTTTAAATATGGTTCAACTGATAAACTTTACTGCATTTCAATGTTGAACTAAAGTATTAAACTGCATATTTAATTTTTAAAAAAATTCGGTAACATTATTTTTTTAGTTTTTTTCAATTCTTACTAGTATTTTAAGTATTAATATTTTGCCCAATTTTTTTTCTTCAGATTTTCAAACGTGTATTACACAAGACTGCGCATGGATTTTTAGTTACATATGATACTATTACATTTAATATAATTTTTTCACTGATATATATATATATAGTGTAAAACGATGAAGTATAACACATTTTCATACACTTTTTTTTAAAAAAAATCCAAAATTAATTCTATGAGCAGATTTATCACATATATAATAAAGAATATGTACAAAAATATTTAAATCCCTATCTCAAATACAAAAGCCTTGGCATTTTTGAAACATGAAAGTGAAGAAAATATGAGCATGGAGAAAAGCTATTTAGAGTTTTTATTTGTGAAAAATTACCCCTTAAACATCAATCCTGAAGTTATTCCACATACAGTATTGTGAACTGTATAAATGTAAGTATATATAAAACATTCCATGCACATATAAAAACTAAAAAAATTTCATAATGGTAAAAAACAAATACCTGAAAATGATCGATGTGATGAAAATGATCGAAATGACCTATGTTATCAAATACAAGAAAAAAACCTTTATTTTATGGACGAGTAAAAGTAGGGGAATCTTATGATGCATGTCTGCCGGAAGTGAAGTGGTGCATAAGCCAAAAATGAATGCCACTAGTTGTTGACTCGTAGGTTTATCACTGTGTTTGTCCTACAAACAAAGATATGAAAACATGGAGGACTGGGAGCAGGAAAACACAAGGATAAACCTATGAGTCAACCACTGGTGGTATTAATTTTTGGCTTATGCACCACTTCACGTCCGGCAGACATGGATCATTAGATTCCCCTACTTCTACTCTTCTATAAATTAAAGGTTTTTTCCTGTACTTGATAACATAGGTTTTTGTGCTGCCGGCTCTTGGACTAGAAGCACATCTAGGGATAAGCAAACCTTAAATCATCAATATTTCATGTAACAATAATAATAAAAAAAAAGTCATCATAAATCTGATTTTTATTCTTCTCAATTTTGTTTAATAATAATGTTTTATTGCTTAAAACTGTAAGAACAGTTATGAATTTAAAATTGTCTTAAATTAATCAAAAATACAAATTTTTCTTAAACATATTTTTCTCCAACTCTGGTTACCGCGACACTCCACTAATGACGACACTTTTTTTCTGGTCATTAGAGTGTCAGGATAATGAGGTTCGACTGTATTGTAAATTTTATTACTTAAAATTACTGCTATAGTTCATACTTTAGTAAGTGGAGATTTTTCGAATTTCTTCTATTTTTCAGAGATCCCAATGACAACATTCTTCTATTTGTTTATTGCTGTTACAGTCGGATATTTTTTTTTTTTTTTTTTTTTTTGGTTGACGGGTAATGGAGAAGTACCTAATACTGAATTATAAGAATACAATTCAGGAGTCATTGAAATATTACAAATTAAGGATCTTGAAGTGGAAGGAATGGAAAAGAATCCTCAACAATATTTTATCTGGTCAAAGAAACCCACTACTTTGTGGAAAATTCTAAAGAAAAGGATAAAACTGAAAAATAGTGATGAAAATAATTTCATTAAAAGATATTCCTGCATATTTTCAGGCTAAATAAAAAGAATAATAAAGATTTTTCATTGTTTTTTTTTTTTTTTTTTTTTTTTTTTTTTGTTAACAATGTACCACTCGACGTTAGTAGTAAATGCAAGCAAGATATTTAAACAGAGAAAGAATTACTGCAAGTTAGTCAAAGCAAATTTCCTTTTTTCTTTTGCATATGATTTCTAAATTTTTAAATGCTTTCATTTTCTTATATTTTTACCATATTTTAAATACTTTTTGTACTTCAAATTTTCTAATGTGCTTTTCTGTAAATACAATAGAAAATAAATTTTGTTTAACTTATTTTTTTTATTCACCATAACTATAATTATGGACTTTTAACTACTTTTTTTCCAGTATTTTATTAAAAATCAAATTTAAAACTATATTTTAAAATACACTTCACATCATAATGCCGGATGGAGTCTTTTCGAATCCAAGTATCTCTAAAATGATCACACATATCTCTCACAAATTTTTCTTTTTTTTCCTTCGTATGTTTACTACTTTCATAATCTCTATTCAAAAAATTATAAGTGATTTGCTCATTTTGTAAATTAATAATGAGGCAATATCCCCAGAACGCCCAATGAAGTTGAATTGACTCCAATGTAAGATAAGTAAAATTCTCTCATATTTTTCACATCTCATGTGTTCCGAGCTTCAATTTCAGCACTTGTGGTTTCTGCGTCAAAAACAATGCCTGTGATGCAGCAGTCATACAAGTGGTAGTTTCAACACTTCTGGCTTTCTTCAAATCGATCTTTTTACTCGCTCAGTTTGGCCTGCGCAAAAAGTGGACAAGAGTTCTGCATTGGGTTCAGTACCGAGATTTTACAGAACCTGACCTACAGTTTGTGCTTGATTTTATTATTTGTTTTAACAGGGTTCATACACATATATTTAAATAAAAATCAAAGACTTTTAAGGTTTTTCGAGTACCCCTACAAAATTTTTAATAAATGGTTTCATTTTTGTAAATACAAGTTTCAAATTCAAATGATCGGGGGGAAGAAAGGAGAGGAGGAAGTAATCCAAAATTTTGGAAAGGGGAATTAAGATGATTATTTATCTATTACTATACAACACAGTGTAGAGGGGGTAAAGGGAGGCAAAGTAATTATTTCTGGGTGTGTGTGTGTGGGGGGGGCGGGAGGAATGATTCAGATGAGAGATTATAGGACAGAAAAAAAATAAACTTTTAAAAGTTTTAAATGTTGGGTACATGGAAAAAAAAAAAGAGGTGTAAGGGGAAAAGCGGAAATTTCAGATTGAGGAGAATTTCATGTGGTTAATTATTGTTATGATAAAACAACAAATACAGCAGAAAAATAAAATAAGAAAATGAAGATTTTTTTTTAATTTCGTGAGCTGTTTGGAGCAAAAGAGAGAGACAGATTATATTTTACTTATTTATTTATTTATTTTGAAAGGGGGAGTTTAATTTATGACTAATTGCTTACCTTACTAAAGAATTACAAATAAGAGAAAAGAATTACTAAGTCAAAGAGTTTTAAAGATTTTAAATTTTTTATGCTTGAAAAGAAGGGGAAGAGGAAACGTCAATTTCAAATATGGTGGGGGAAAATTATATGATCAAATATTTATCATTACAAAAAAGGAACGGATAGAGTAAAAATGCAATTTAAAAAAAGACTTTTCAAAGATTTTTAAAATGATCACCTGTGTGTAGGAGGGCAACACGGGGAGAAACAGAAATTTTGTGGGGGGGGGGGGGGTGGAATTTATTTGATAACTTATTTATTTATCTTAATTAACAATTAAAAATAGGACAAAAAATTTAAATTAAACAGATTTAAAGACTTTAAATTTTGTGTGCTGAGAAAATAGGGGGTAAGGGGAAACGTTAATTTCGGGTGTGGTGGGAGAAAATTATATGAATGTTTACTTATTGTTACAATAAAGTAACACAGTAGAAAATTAAATATAAAAAAAAACTTTCAAAAATTTTAAACATGGTGAGCTGTGTGTGTAGGGAGGAGGGGGGAAACGGGAGATAAGCAGAATTTTTTTGGTTAGGGAGGGAGTTTATTAGATGACTTGTTTATTTAAATTAATAAAAAAATTTAAAAAGAGCAAAAAAATAGAGAGATTTAAAGGCTTTAAATTTTGTGTGCTTATAAAGTAGGGCGGGGTAGAAACATCAATTTCAGATGTGGGTGGCTGAAACTTATATGATCGATTATTTATTGTTACAATAAAGTAAGATAGAGCAGACTATGTAAATAAAATTTAAAAAATAAAGATTTTCAAGGATTTTAAACTTGGTGAGCTGTGGGAGTTTTAAAAGGGAGAAAAGCAAAATTTTTTGGGGGAGAGGGAGAGAGTTTATTAAATGACTTATTATTTACCTCACTAATCATTTAAAAAATTGACAAAAAAATTAAAGGGATTTAAAGACTAAATTTTGTGTGGTTGGTAAAATGCAGAGGAGTTCAATTTCAGTGGGAGGAGAAGTAAAATTATATGATTGACTGACTATTCTTTGTCCGATAAAGTATCAAAAGTTTTTAAAAAGTAACAACTTTTAAGGTTTTAAATCAATCATATAAGTTATAAGCAGATTTAATTTATTTTTATTTATTTATTTATTTATTTTATTTGGGATGGGAGGGGCTTACATGACTTACTATTTATTTACTTTATTGAAGATTTAAAAATCGGTACAATATTTTAAAATACTAGGGGGCTCTGCCCCCTACGAGCTGTGCTCGCCAACCCCCGTTCAGACACTGCAGACTCTAAAAGCACGCTAATTTGATCGGCTTTAAACAGATTTCGGAGGATTGAATTATAATTTAAAAAACAGTGGCAATCTCTCTATAAACGGTTTTCAATTCATTTCTCTTTGATTGGGGAATTTTAAGGCCAAATCATCTGCTGTGAAAAGATACAATGTCTGTTTTCACCTTTGATTAAATAAAATCAGTTAAACATTCCAAAATAAGCTAATATAAAACAAATTAAGTAAACAGAGTCTTTGTCCTAGATTAATATTAACACAATTATTCTAATTGGTAAACAAACCATATTAGATGTAAATTAAATTTTACATCTAATAAGAGTCTTTGTCTCCCGGTATTTTTTAACAAAGCGAAAAGAAATTTCTTTTAAATAAGACGTTAAATGTATCGTTTTTTATCTGACATAATTTTCACCAAACTTTTCTATCTCTTTTTAATATTCACGTGAAAATACTTTTGTTAGAAATAAAATATTATTTGCGCTGTCTTAGAATTCACAAAAATAGTTGAAAAGATCATTTCAAAATACCAAATAAATGTTTCGCGCAACTTTTAAATTTAAACTGTTTTTCAAGACAATTTTTTTTGTCATTTTAAATATGATGTAATTTCACCTATTTAAGACTTCTAACGCATGTTAATGAATTTATTATTTTACAACATCCTTTCTCTTTTAAAATTCACGTGTAAATATAGTTTTTATGACATAATTTTTAAATTCTTGCTTTTTATATGTAATTATTTAATTCTAATTTGAAGGGGTTTTTTTATGTTTATAATAGTCACATGTAAATAAATTTTTAATTTGAAGCAAATATTATTGTTTGCGCTGTTTACACAGTTGGCAACAGTTTAAATTAATACCATTTTCTAAAATTTGTAAAAAATATCTCTCAAAATGCTGAAAATTTGAATTTAAAATAGAAATAAAACCTCAAAAAATGAATCAAATTAAAAAAAATAAATGCAGTCTGCACACTGGGTACTTCTGACATATAAAATGATCTAAAAATGATTAAATTCCCATGTATAGTTTTTGCTCCTATAAAACTTTTTTAATGGAACAATTTTGTCCAACTTTAGCATTAAATATCTCTTAAAATAATTCTTCGATTTGAAAACTGTCTGCATTAGCGTGTTTATCAAACATTTCTCTATAATACCACCGATTTTCATATTTTTGTATGCAATATTTTTCTTAATATTAACGAAGAAAAACCCCCGGTCACGAAAAATTCAAAACCGGCATCGGCGGCGGTAGTGACAGCATTAATTACTTTTTTTTAGAATAGAGAGAAACTAAGAAGTTTAAAACTTCTTAAATTTTTTGTGTATTTTTAAAAGGGTTTGGGGGTGCAAAAGGCAAACACTAATTTCAGGTTTTGGGGAAGGAGAAATTTTTATGATTATTTATTGTTATAATAAAATGGCAAATATAGCAAAAAATTTTAAGGAAAAAAAAAAATAGTTCATAAACTTTTAGTATTGTGGGGGGGAAACAAAAATTTCTGAAAGGCTGGAATTTAGATGAAATGTTAATGAATTTTAATGAAATTTATGATTGGTTATTTATTGCTACTATAACATAAAAAATAGAGAGAAAATAATTAAGAGTTTTAAAGATTTTAAACTTTGGTATTATGGGAGGAAGCAAAAGGGGGAAGTGAAATTTCTTAGTGAATTAATTAAGATGATTTAGTTATCAGAAATTTTAAGAAACGCAGAAGAGTTTCAACTTTGATTAAGAAATAATATGAGAGTAAAATAAAGGAATTTTTGCAAATTTCGCATAAATGTAATTACTTTTAAGCACCAAAAATACTTTTGAAAAATTAAAGGGCTTTCAAGGACCATACGAACACCGTGTAAGTTCAGGTTTCAATTTTGTTCTAGTATGTTTAGTTTTGGTTAACCTGAATTTTAAAAAAATGCCTAGAACATTTTTTTAGATGAGAAAAGTTATATGTATTTGAACATTTATATGTAAATATATATTTTTTAAATTGATGGTAGAATACAAAAAAACTATCTTTCCATAATTGGATTAAAATAACTTTTCTTTGATTTCTCGCTTGGTTAGAATTTCTTGTTGAAAAAATTTATTTTGTCGAGATCAGGTTCACTATAAATACACTTTTCTGTTTCAGGTGTTGTGTAACCTGATACGCTCCGGGCACTAAATCTGGACCCAACTTTCACAAAAATGTCGCTTTCTCTTCGCAAACATTGCTCTACAATTAAAAGCTTTAGAAAGAATATTAAGTAGAAATGGTCAAAAAGAACAAACACACCATACATAAGCCATATTTTACTGAAATTATGGAAAAGTAATCTACGATTTTTTGGAAAAAACATGAATTGCAGTAAAAAAATCAGTTGTGATTTTCAATGTAAACATTGAAAAGCTATAAAAGACTTTAAAGCAACTGAAACGTAAAAATTATATTTATTAAACATTAAAAAGTACATGTTGTAAATAAATTTGAATAATTATAAACATATTGCAAAATTTATGTGCTAGTTGATGGCTGAAAAAATTTAGTAATATGTGATTGTTTGGCCGAACAGATCTTTTGTTTATGAATTTCCAAGTGAGGAAAAGTCGTGGCCTTGATTTCTCAGGGATAGGAGCAATAAATATAAATTGTATTTTTAAGCTTACTGTGTAAGTAACATTGACTTTTGGGTATGTTGCACATCTTCAACATGGTGATACAAAGGGTTAGATTAATTTTAAATATTAGTGATTAACATAATGACTGTAACATGCAAACATATATAGTATATGGATTATTTTTAATATAACAATTATTGATACATGTATATAAGGATACTATTGGTAATTGCAAATAAAAACTCAACCATAATATTATTTATCATTAAAAAGTATAATTACTCAGCAAGATGAATTATTCTCATTATCTCATCTTTGGCAGAATCATTAGAATATATGAAGATAGAAGGCACAGTATTATTTCTGAGCCTGACACATGAGAAAGACATCTAATCAATCGTATCCTCCATGAAATAAGTATTAAGTAACACAGTAAATTATGTGGTGATGGACTCCAATCTTTACATGGAACGGCTAACATCCACAAGTGTCTACCATCACGATCTTTTTGAAAACTATAAACAAATTTATAAATGTAAACAAAACTAATAGTAAGATATTTTTGAGAATGTTAACACAAAAGTAATGGAACAGATTTGATACCAGAGATTAATTGAGAAGAAGTTTGTTTTACAGGGCATTCCAAAAAATGGGCTCTATAATATATTATGTTTAAAAGATATACATTTCAAATATAGAAAAATATAAAAGTGGTAAACTTCAATCAGGCTAATTAAAATACATATAAAAGCACAAATAATTGTACAAAAATTACTTGCAGGTGCATACACATACTAATATAAAGATATTTAAAATACAAATTTAAAATATCTTAAAATACATTAGAAAAAACTAGAATGTTTTCAACCATTACAAGACCGTCATCAGTAGTTTCACAGTTACAACTAACAGAAAATGACATACTTCCCAAAAATATTGGTTTATTTTCTAATACAAAATTGTAACTTACTACACAAAATTTCCTTTCAAACAAATTAATTTTTGCACAGGGTTGGGTTTTTGACGTCAAAAAGTAGTTTTTGACATGACATGTCAAAAACCTTGTACACACTTTTTTTTTAGCAATCATTAGTGTTATTTTATATTAAATCAAACTAAAAACTGATTGAATAATAATTTATGTGTTATATAAATTATTTTTATTTAGTTATACTACATTTAAGTTGTAATAAAATTATATATCATAATTCTAATTATTTGTAAATTGTCATGCTCAGAAAAATAGCTAAAAATATTGAAAGTACTATTAAATGCATTTTTCAAAGTAATTTATATACGCATTACAATTATATGTTCAGTTTGTTATTAAAAACGCTTGTGTAAAGTTAAAGTGGCTACTATTTACTGACTGACAATAAGTTACCTAGATTTTAGGCCAGGAGGCACAGACAGTCATCTCATCAAGTTGGAGGCTGAAATTCCAGGATTAGACAGAACTTGATTAGCATGTTAAAATGTCTAATAGCTTGGTGGAAAACACCTGCAACCGGATTTTAGTAGTTGACTTGTAGGTTTATCATTGTGTTTTTCTGCACCCAAAGGTATGAAAAATGGATGACTAGGAGCAAGAAAACACAATGGGAAACCTACAAGTCAAACACTAAAATCTGATTTCCAGGTGTTTTCCACCAAGATATGACTTAAGCAGACCAGTTGCATTTTAATATGCAAATCGAGTTTTAACTAAATCTGGAATTTCAGCCTTCAACTATATGAGGTGATTGTCTGTGCTGCCACCTCCCGTCTATTTTTAAATGATTCTAAAAATGTTTGTTTTTGTACAAAATTTTGAAACTAGAAATATAAAAATTCTAATTATTGGTTTGTTTAATAAAAAAACAAACACGCGTTTTACTTTCTTCTGTTGTTACAAGACGAAAGTATTGAATTCGTAAAAAAATTCTACAACTGGTTTTCGACGGTTTGATACGGTTTAGAAGGTCCTGAACATGATTTGACTGTTTTTAGAAAATGTCTGTCTGTGTGAATGTGACACAAATTTTGTGGGTGCTCTATCTCAAGAACTAAAATTCGCGGAATTTTATAAAACTTTAGATTCAGTTATAAAAATTAATGCTGATTAGTTTTTGGTGTAAATTACCCAAAAGGGGGCGCTGCTATGCTGTATTTTTCACGATTTACATGATTTTAGCGATAGTTATATCTCAAAAACTGTTGCACAGAATTTGATCAAATTTCATATTCTGTTAAACCTTGACATAATTTAGTGCTTATTAAGTTTTTGTATATATCTGTGGCACTGCTGTGCAGCATTTTTCGCGATTTTCGCGTTAGCTATATCTGAAAAACTAATGCACGGAAATTTAGTCAAACTTCATATTCGGTTACACTTATTGGGCTTGGGTGTATACTGTCCAAAGGTATCTCTTTTGAGCTCTTTGGGTACAACACAAGTAGAAACTTCAAAAACAGTCTGCAGAACTTAAGGACAAATGCCCTTTTTCCAATCCCTCATGCACTCAACCCCCCCCCCCCCCCCCCAGTATTTGTGATTAACATAAAAGGAAAGCATTTTTTAAAATAATTTACCTTTGTCCTCAAAAGTTTTAACACCACTATCTGAAAAATCTTTCATAGAATTTGTGAAAATTTCTGTGAAGTTAGAAAACAGAATAACAGTAAAAATAACATATGAACACCAATTACTAAAATTTTTGAAAAGATTGATACAATGTGATAATATCAAAAATTATATATAGACGTGGCAATACAGGGATGAAAGTGCACTAAAGCCACTTTGAAGCAGCAAAAATCTAATTTTTTAGCAATAAAAGCTGTTATTGGAGCAGATTGAAATTCTTAGAAAATCAAATTTGAGTAATTCATGCAAATACTATAAGTAATTCTAATGCAATGTTTTATTTAGCAATCTTAGCTAGTTGTGCAATTCAAAATTTAACATACTTTCACTCAAAACAAAACAAGGCTAACTAATATTTAACCTGCCACTCAGCTGTAAAAAAATCTCGTGAAAACATCGATGTTGCAGCAAAATTTTTTGCGATTCTTTGACGGAATTCACCTTTTTTTCCCTCGATCCTTTGACGAAATGCGCGTTTTTTCGCGATCTTTCGATGATTTTCGCGACATTTCCACGATGTCCGCCTTTTTTATAGCTTTTTTTTTTTTACGATGTCCGCTTTTTTTTATCGCGATCTTTCGACGCTGTTTGCGTTTTTGTCGCGATCTATCGACGATGTTTGCGTTTTATCGCGATATTTCGATGATGTTCGCGTTTTTTCGCGATATTTCGATGATGTTCGCGTTTTTTCGCGATCTTTGGATGTTGTTTGCTTTTATTCGCGATCTTTCGACGATGTTTACGTTTTTTTCGCGATCTTTTGACGAAATTCGCATTTTTTCTGCCGATCCTTTGAAAAATAATTTGCGTTTTCTCCGCGATCTTTGCGCGAAATTCGCTTTTCCCGCTATTTTTCGACGAAATTCGTGTTTCTTCCGCGATCTTTTCACGAAATTCGCGTTTTCTCCGCAATCGAAATTCGCGATTTTACCGCGATCTTTGTCAAAATTAACGTTTTTTCCCCCGATCATTTGACGAAACTCGCGTTTTCCCGCCATCCTTTGTGGAAAGTTGCTATTTTTCCGCAGCCCTTTGACGAAATGGGCTTTTTTTTTCGATCTTGTGATAAAATTTTCGCCATCTTTTGACGAAATTCACCATTTTCCACGATCTTTTGACGAAAATCTCATTTTTTAGCGATCCTTCGATAAAATCTGCGTTTTTTCTGCGATCCTTTGACGAAATTAGTTTTTTCCGCAATCCTTTGATGAAATTTACATTTTCCCGCAATCCTTTGAAGAAAGTTGCTATTTTTCCGTAGTCCTTTGACGAAGTTAGTGTTTTTTCCGCGATCATTTGATAGAAGCCGCATTTTTCCGCCAGCCTTTGACAAAAGTTGCTATTTTTCCGCAGCCTTTTGACGAAACTGAAGTTTCCTTATAGATCTTATGACAAAATTTCGTTTTTTCTTTGCGATCTTTTGTCGAAATTCACGTTTTTTTCGCGATCCTTTGACGAAATTGGCTATTTTAACTGCAAACGATTGAAGAAATTGTTTTTTCGGCGAACATTTGTCGAAATTCGTGATATTTACGACCGAATTTTCGGACTAATGACCGATTTTTTTTTTTTAATTTCTAAAGAAATCGCCCCTACGAGGATTGACTCATTTAATAATGGGCGTTTCACGATCGCGTGTCTAGTTTTCTCCGTGAATTATTTATATTTTAAAGGGAATCGGAGCTTCGTCAATCGCATGTGGCGTGGATCGTATAATTATGGCACATAGCAAATAATTTCTAACAAACTTTTTTTTTTCTAAATTTTAACAGTTGAAAAATAGTCGGCAGACCTTCTCAATAGTCTGCGACGTGCGTCGCAGCGTTGCGCCGATTCTGCACCCGGGGTTGCAGACATCTAAGAGTATGGGTGTCGAAATTCAATGATTTGTTTGAAAAATGCGATGCTTCTATCTCCTTTTTAATGCACACAATTAAACCTTTAGAATTCATTATTATGGGCATAGAATTGTTATTTAATTTTAACATTGTGATTGCAAATTTTGAAGTATTAACATGTATGGGATAGAATAAGGTTTTGGGATTGGCACATCCAAATAGTTTTCATTTAACATCAATTCTTTTGGTCTTCAAAGAAGCTAACCCTGATGAAGCTAACCTAACATCGTCCAGTTTAATAAAATCCACTATTTCACTTTCACATTTTAAAAGCATTAGGCTGTCAAGTCTGTCAGGCCTCATTGTAGCTTGTAATATATATTTTTTAAATTTTTATTTGACTAAAGATTCTTTCATTAGATGCAGCGCCAAAAAGATAAGCTGCTGTGAATGTTAAGGTACGAGTATATAGTTTGACAGTGTGACCCAAATAGTCTTTGAATTTCATGGCATGAGTAAAAGGTTTGTTAAGTGAGTTGGGATTTGGTTTATTTCTATTTGACTCTGCAAGTCATGTACATCCGGTTTTGTCATATCCAGGTGGAAACATTATTAACTTTTCTCAGTTAGTGATACTCAAATTTGCCTTGCACAATTGTAATTTAAATATGGAATGTATTGGTGCAATATTCTCCTGATATAGGGAACATTGTCATTTAAGCCCATTACTAAATTGCCAAAATTTTCTTGTATTTCTTATAACTCTTCCCTGTAAAACTTATGTTTATCAATGTCCATTGCTATACTATTATTTTTATCTATTCCATTTGATGAAACCGTTTTCCCACGGTGCTTTCAGAAGTCAGCTTCTTCAATCACTTCCTAATATTCATAATTGTTTATGAACTTGTCTATAAGGAAATCTTTATTTCTTCAAAATTTTATTCAAGTGCAACCTGTCAGTGTTTAAGTCAACCTGTATGTCGATTTTTTTTTCTGTTCCAAATTCAAATCATCCACTTTTTTACCTTTTTCATCCTCGAATGGATTTTTAGATGCTCCAAAATCTTGCATGAAAACTCTTTTCTTATTATGAAGGATTCTTTCGTGCTAAGATTTATAGTCATTTTTTAGAACAGCTTTAAACACACAACACTGGACTTTAGGTTTAAAATTTACTAAACACCTATAAATATAAATGTACAGGACATATATATATTTCCGCACACAAATAAAGGTAAAATGCGGCAAATTTATCTAAACTAACGACTTCTTATATTCACATTTGCTCATATAATGCTTTTGTCATGACAGCGAAGGGTTAACTAACTTTCGGAGCAAAAAAATCACGAGAATGTGTAAAATATTGTCCAAAAATCGCAAAATTAGTGCAATTTGTGAAAACTCATCAAATCTTCTTGCCCAGCTGAGTTTCAAGTAGGTGACTACATTCTTTTCTATTGTGCTACAAGTGATCTCCAATTTTCAAAAGAAGCTGCAATCCCTTTGGATCAAAATAGCTGGATTCTCTTTTGGGAGGGGAAAGGGAGGAAGGGTGAAAATTTTGAGAAAGGAACAAAGTTTTGAAGGAAATAAAGGAACTGGATAGTCAGCTATTGGTGGATAGAAGTAGAGAAATTTAGGTCTGGTAGATGTATAATATTTTTGTAGAAATGAAAAATACAATGATAGATTGAGTATGGCTGATTTCTTTTTGTATTTCTTTTGATAATTTAACTTGCTTACTGTTACAATACTCAGTCAGAAACATAATCACCAAAACAATAAAAATTTCATAATGTCTCAAAAATTTAGAATTTCCCAACTCTAAGCTCAAATTTCCTAACTTCACAAATATTGGGGGGGAAGGTCCCCCCATACCCCCCCCCCCATGGCGACGCCCCTGCAAAAAGGGGTTTTTGACATGACGGTTAAAACCAGATAAAACTGCCACACTGTCAAAAACTTGCCAACCCACTTTTGGACATCTCCAGCTTTTTTAATTTGACAAAATTTATGAAGTTAATTTTAGCAATATAACATGAAACTGCCCAAATAATTAAAAACTTTGGCATGAAAAATTAACTAAGTTATCACCATCTGTTGAGAATTAGGAGCAATAAATATACTTGTGTTTTAAAGCTTACTGTGTAACTAACATTCACTTTAGGGTATATCACAGATCTGCAACACAGTGATACAAAGGGATAGATTAATTTTCAACATTAGTGACTTACACCTAGAGTGCAACAAGCACAATTGAGGGGCTCAGCAGTATATAATGGTAAGTGACTTTTATCACTTTTGGAGATATTAAGGAAAAAAGTTTTTATTCATATGCATTTGGATACAAATGGCACTACAAGTATCCCAAGATAATACTGCCATCTTTTGAGAGAATGTGGAACTTTTTATTAATTTTTTTAGTAAGTGTACTTTTCTGTAGTAAATAAAAAGACTTAATTTTAGGATTTTGGTGCTTACCATTATTTATTGCCGAGCCCCTTAATTACATATACAGCAGACTCCCTCAAATTTGCACAGCTTGAGACCACAGGTTGTGCAGATTTTAGAATTTTGTGGATTTCTAGTCATTGCTTTGTTTACATTTTTTAAACAGTAATTCGAATTGAATAATGCAATCAAAATTATAATGAATGCTTGCAATATAGTTAAATATAATAATTAAGTAAAGAAATAAGCTAAAATAATAAAAAGATAATTTTAAAAATGATTAAATTATTAAAAGAGGACAAGTAAATAATTAATAATGTATAATTAAATATGCATAATAAAGATAAGATACATTTTCTTGAATTATTCAATGAAACTTTCCTCTTATATGTAAAGTAAGGAAGTTTTATTTCAGGTTTAGTCAGTCTTAATAACCAAACAAACTTGATTAATACATAAATATATTTGGTAAAAAGACTGTGATTACCAGTGATATCAGCAATATCTTGATTTTTTCAGAAATAAATTTGTACTTCCTTCAGGGAGAAGCACGAGTACAGTCATATTATCAAGAATTACATATAAAAATACATACAAAATGATATAAAACTAAAAAATTCTGTAATTTTGTCCTTACATCTGAACTGAAAGTTTCATTGTTTACGTCTGTGATAATGTGTGGGTTTTAGGGAGTCTACTGTATATATATATACTTATGAATTATTTTCCATATAACATTTGTACTGATAAATGTGAACAAAGGGTAGGTACGATTAGTAATTGCATATAAAAACTCAACAATAATATAATTTCCGTTAAAAAGTATACTCAGCAAGATGAATTATGCTCATTATCTCACCTTTGAAAGAATATATGAAGATAGAAGACACAGTATTAGCTCTGAGGACTGACACATGAGAAAGACATGTGGTCAATCTTATCCTCCATGACACAGTTCCTTTCACAGTAAATTTTTTTATGCTGGATTCCAATCTTTACATGAAACTTGTACCTAATATCCACAAGTGTCTACAATTACGATCTTTTTGAAAACTATAAAGAAATTAATAAATGTAAACAAAAATAATAGTAAGATATTTTTGAGAATGTTAACACAAAAATAATGGAATAGATTTGATACCAGAGATTAATTGAGAAGAAAATTAAGTTTGTTTTACAGGCCATTCCATAAAAATGGACTCTATAAAATATTGTGTGTAAAATATACATTTCAAATACACAAAAAATATAAAAGTGTATTACTTCAATCAGGGTTGTTTGATTTAAATTGAGATTGAAATCCTGATTTAAATCAAATGATTTTTTAAAAAAAATCTTTGACTTACATAGGTTTTCTTTTAACATTGATAATTACAGGCTAAATAAGAATGAAATTAATCATTCATGTTATAATAAAAGTCATCATTCATGTAAGATTAAAAATTGCCTTTTAATAACATTAAATAAAACTTTTATAAAATGAAAATACTATTGTTTTATGAAAGTAAATACAAATGCATTAAAAATGCTATGCATCAATAGTGCATTCTCCAAAAATACTGACAAAAGCTCTCTCAATTTTAAACTCTTTTCTTTCTTAAATAATCACTTTATTTTTGCAAGTTAGATGCTTAAGCTAAAGTTAAATCTATTTAATATAAAAGTATTTAATAAAAATATTATTTTCAGCAAAGAACTGAGAGTTACTTCCTGTGAATCAGATTACAGTATGGAACCATTTATCCAGAATGATATTTCTGATAGACTGATTTCAGAATCTGTGCAGAAAAAGGTGTCATACACTGCCAGTTTGACATAGGCTTTGCTTGAAATAATTGTATAATTTGATGACAACATCTAGTATTTGAAATGAAAACATATTTAGTTGTATTTTAGATGCTTTAATTTTTTTGCAGAGGAAACAGGAGAATTTTTGTTCCTAAGAGATTCCCATAAATTACCTTAATTTAAACTCTGGTTAACTTTTGATCTTTCTTGCTGTGATTTTTAATCCAAGTAATCTAATAATTTAAAATCAGAAATAATGTCACAACCACACATATTCCACAAAACTTATCAAATGGATGCTGCTTTAATGGACAACCAGTTATCCGGAATACATCTGATCCCAAGCATTCCGGATAAATGGTTCTGTACTGTATATATATAATTCACATGTTTGTTTTATGTTTAGTTGCTCAAACCCGCAAATTACAATACCCCATATGCTAATGACTGATGTATTGATCAAATATGATCAATACTTAGACTATAATAAATATTTCGACTGTTTGTCTAACATAGAATTCCAATTTCCCATTTCTTTTATGACTGAAAATACTTTAATACCTGTGACTGGTCTCTTTTCCAACAATTCATTGCTTATTGCAATGGAAAATATAAGATATTTTATTGTACCTTATTCGGGAATCAATCCAGGATTTTCTTAGTGTCCTGTTTTTGAGAAATTGTGAACAGGTTTTTATATTTTTGAAAACTCTAATCACAATTTCGTGAATTTGAATTTATTATTAAGTTCTTGTTTATGTTTTTAACAAGAACGTTTAGATATAAAGGTACTTTGGTGATTTGAGCTGTTTTGTGACAGATTAAATTTTTTTAAATGATATCAAATTTGTGAAAGTTTAAGTTTGGAGACAGAAAGATCCCTTTAAAGGACCCAAATTTTTCCTAAACAGATCCCTGTTATTTCTAAGCTAAGCAGCCATTTTTACTGTCAAGTAAGCATGATTGATTGCTGAAATTGTCAATGGCTGAGGGCTAGATAACACTGACAATTGATAGATGAGACTTTCAGTTAAGTGATTATCTTGCATTTTGTGAATCTTTAGTATAGTATGAATCACAAGTTGGAACAATACTGCCATTTGTAAAAGGTATATACAGAGAGTTTTTGGAATTTGTTGATACACAAGAAAAATGGCTGGCAGAAAGATTCAATGTGTCAGGCTTTATTTTATAGAAAAAAAATGTTATTTTTGGAAAAAGTGGGATAGCAATATGCAAATAATGTAGTGCATAAATGGTGGGGATTGTGGCAAGAATGTAAAAACACAAAAAAAGCTTGCAACCTATGTGATAAAGATAACATTAGTGAATATGAATCAGTTAGAATGTATATATATATATATATTTAGCATCCTTTGCTATAATTATTAAATGATTGTATACCCGGTAGAAGAAAGTTTGAGACGGGAGATGGGCGTTGCAGATTTTCTTTTCTAGTTTGCAGATTATTTTTCTGTTGAACCTTTATTTCACTTTATATTATGATTGGCTCTTTATTACTTAATACAATACAAAAACTTAAGATTATTATTAGTAAAGTTAATAAAATGCATAATAATGTCAAAGATAAGTGATCATTTGATTAACTCTTCAATTGTAAGATATTTTACCTGGAGATTATTTTCTGCTACTGGGATTGTATATTATATATATGATTGTAGCAATACCTTAATGAAAAATTGAATAACTTTAAATTAACTAGAAATTTATAGTACACACAACACACATAGGTATAACCATTTAAATTTAATAGTAAAATAATATAATTTTAAGTGAATCATCTGAATTTGCAGGGTTGGCCAATTTTTGCCGAAGTAGAAAAAAGCCATGGTAAACACTGTCACGGCAAAAATACAGGGCTATTACAAATGATGGACCCAATTTTAAAAAATCATATTTTCGAAACTACTGCACATATTACAATAAGTGATACATGAATTTAAAGAGAAATATACCAAGTTTTTTTCGGTTACAAATGTTCGATGTGTGACCCTCTTGTTACATGGTATACGTCCAATCTGTAATCCAGTTCGTCCCAAACATTTTGCAGTATCACTCTGTCAGTGGTTCTGAATTCTGCACAAATGCATTCTTTAAGTTCTGACGGTGTCAAAGACACTGTTTATGTACCATCAATGGCGAAAACAAAGTGTTCAGAACTTAAAGAAAGCATTTGCGAAGCTTTCAGAACCATTGAAAGAGTGATGCTGCAAAATGTTTGGAACAAACTCGATTACAGATTGGACGTATGCCGTGTAACAAAAGAGCCACACATCGAACATTTGTAACTGAAAAAAACTTAGTGTATTTCTCTTTAAATTCATGTATCACTTATTGTAATATGTGCAGTAGTTTGAAAATATGATTTTTTCAAATCAGGTCCATCATTTGTAATAGCCCTGTACTTTTTGCCACTGGCAAAAATTACTAGTATTTTAAAACAGGGTTTTAAGGATTTTATTTTAATTTCATGAGACAAGAACTAAGAGATACTGATAAACTTATAACATATGGTTACTCTGTTCATTGGTTAAATCTAGGTGAAGATATAACTCCACAAGCAATTACAAAACATGTCATTGAAATACAAGTACTTTCACAATCACCATGCTCCACATGCTTGGCTAAAAGAATGCAATGATCATGTTACATCACAGTTATCTTGCAGAACTCGATGGAAAAGTCAGATAACTTGTTTAGAAACTTTTATCAAGAATCACAGTCATTATACTAAATTATTAATGCACACGGGCTAAAACATGCTACCCTCCTCCCCACACAAAGAAGAGTAATCCTTGGTGCACCACTGTGTATGCCATGCGAGCTTTTTCTAATTATGATTGCGTTCTGTTGCCAATTTAGTGGATTTCTACCAGAATATTCTGAATAGAAAGCAAAAGTTACTATTCGAAATTTCTGGTAGATGAATAAAAAATCCCAGCTAAACTGATATTAACTATAGTTTGGCAATGGAAGGGTATTGACTAGTTTGAAAGTGAAGGGCCTCACAAAAGTTCTTGCACCCAGCCTTGTTTTCTCTAGGGACAGCTCTGGCTATCGAAAATATACCCAAAATTGTTTTGTATTTTAACTTGCTAGCCATATTTTTCAACTCTGCAAACTGCAAGATGTAAACATGTCACTAAGTTCTATTTTACACTAAACTTTTCTATATTGTATATATTTTTTAATTATATATATATATAATATACATATATATGTATAAGAAAAAGAACAGAAAAACAAAAATGCACTATGTAATGATTTTTTTTTTTTTTCAGTCATATTAAACTTAATCGTAACAATTTTCAACCGTTTGTTGCATCTTGTAGTGTGATAATATTTTCTGAAAATTCCAAACTACTGGTTTCAGGGGTCGATCCAGGCAAAATATAGGGCCTATTTAGGGCCCTTTCACAAAAATCTATTTAATAAAATAAGCCCCTTCACAAAAATAAATTTAATAAAATGGGCTCCTTCACAAAAATAAATTTAATAAAATGGGCCCCTTCACAAAATTTAACTTAATAAAACAGGCTCCTTCACAAAATTCCTTTTAATAAAATAGCCCCCCTTCATACCATTCTTTTTCATAAAAACTGTTTTAAAATGTGTAATTTGTAAATAAAACCAGGTCACGAAAACGAAAACTTTAGCAAGGGGATTTAAAGAAGTTTTTGTTAACAAATTCTTGGTTCAAATTTGAGTAACTGGATTTCAACTTTCGTTACAAAATGTTACTTTTCAGAAAAATATAATAAAATTCACGAAAATAACTTTTAATTTTCACAAAATGGGCCCCAAGAATAAAAACCTGCATTGACTCCTTGGTTTTGGCTATTTGAAAGCACTCGAGAGAAAGAGTAAAAAGTAACAGTGATCTACCAATACAAATGATTTCATATACAGCATACGCTTAACACTCGTACTTAGTATGTACGAAGAAAGGACTACAAATATGTTTGCCGAAATGGGTCAACAAGCTTTGGCTAAATGAGATGGGTGATAAATATGTTTTTATTGCAACACACTTTTTTTACGAATTGAACAATCAAAACCTAAGGTAAAGTTTGCAGTAGCTCCACTTTTTATTTTAGTTGTGTTATTCGGATTGCTGGATTTCTTTTAAGAAATCCACTGTGTAGCTATGTTTATTTCTTTGTGAAAGCATTTCTATTATTCTAAAATTCAATATGAAACTGTTCGGAGCTTGAGGGTAAAAAATTGACTGATGAGTGTTTAAATTTGCGGGTAAATTTAATTTTTTATTTGTTTGTTGAATTTTGAGTTTAAAAAAATGCAATGCAGACAGAAAGTGATGACATATAGTATAAAACTGGAACACCATAATAAAAATGAATGTAAAAGTTAGTTTTTGCTTAAATTACTTAGCAAAAAACCAGAGAATTTCTTTTGTAAGTGTTTTTAGGTTGTTTTTCAAAAATATGTTTCAGCAATTTTGCATTTTTTGAGATTTTTAAAGAGTGAGTAATTTAAATACAAAGAGGTAATATTAAATATAATACTATATTGAATTTAATCATACAGATGTACTATATTATTACAAATTTAATGCTACAGTACAGGACTTATTATCCGCAATCCTCAGGACCGAAGGCTTTCCAGATTTCGGGTCCTCCCGAAGTTCATGTTTTTTCCACGATCCTTTAAATGAAATTTGTGTTTTTTTGCGATCCTTTGACAAAATTCGCGTTTTTTCCACAAACCTTTGGCAAAATTAGCGTTTTCTTTTAACGATCCTTTGACGAAATTGCGTTTTTTCGCGATCCTTTGACGAAATTCGCGTTTTTCCATGAACCTTTGATGAAATTAGCGTTTTCTTTTAATGATCCTTTGACGAAATTAGCATTTTCTTTTAACGATCCTTTGATGAAATTAGCATTTTCTTTTAACAATCCTTTGACGAAATTAGCATTTTTTTGCGATCTTTTGACAAAATTCGCATTTTTCTGCAACTCTGATAAGATCTGCATTTTTTTGCAGTTCTTTGACAAAATTTACTTTTTTTCGACGATCCTCTGGCGAAATTTTTTTTTTTTTTTTCACAATCCCTTGACGAAATTTGCATTTTTTCGCAATCCTTTGAAGAAATTTGTGTTTTTTTGCGATCCTTTGACAAAACTTACAGGTTTTTTCGCGATTCTTGGACGAAATTCGCGATTTTCCTGCTATTCTTTGTCAAAATGAGTTTTTTTTTCACGATCCTTTTACAAAATCAGTATTTTTTTCGCAGTCGTTTGATGAAATTAGCATTTTTTCCCCGATTCTTCAACGAAATTCGCATTTTTTCGCAACCCTTACATGAAATTTGCATTTTTTCCACAATCCCTTGCCGGAATTGCCAATTTTTTCCACGAACGATTCACGTCCTCGGATTTTTATCAGGCAACCTTTGTCGAAATTCGCGATATTTTTTATGTCCGAATTTTCGGACTGAATACCAATTTTTCTTTTAATTTTCGGAACCGAATGCCTAAAATCTTCGGAAAATTCAGAACAAAATCACCCTTGTGAAATATCTGACGATTTTCTTTTGTAACGAATCGTAATATAAATTAATTTTAAACTAAAATTTGAGAGAAAAATGATTGTTTTTCTAAATTCGGGCGGGGGGGGGGGGGGGTCTGTGTCCTCCCCGCCACTGAAGTAACATATTTAGTAGTTACACATTGAAACACAATGGACTGAAGGGCGATTCTGTGGAGAGTGTCACACACAGTGACCCGGAGCCGAACAATTTTTGATGCTCCACCTCCAGCTCCGCTCCTAGATAAAATACTGTGGCTCCAGCTCCGGCTCCAACTCGGCTCCGATTTCGTACTTTTGAGTTGCAGATTTTAATTTACACATTTAATTTTTTTTCTCACAAATTCTTTCTTCCGTTACCTTCATTAAAAATCTGACAGAATGCATTTTCTTCTCATCAAACTTGAAATGCTTGTTCAGAAAATAATGACATCTTTTAGCTTTTGCTTTTAAAATAGAAAGTCTGGTGGAATTTTAAACACAAAAATCTTAAATTCCTTCTACACTTTTCAAACAACCAAAATTGTGCAACTACATATGTAAACAACAGGCGGCCATATTTTTCAAATAGTGTTGTCACTTAGATCAAGTAGAAATAAAGTAGTGTTACCATGTTTTGAGAAGTTTTCCATCTCTAATAATAAAGAAAAAACCCTAAAAAATGATATAATTAAAATACTGAATAATGATGTAATTAAAATATTTTAAGCCTGGAAATTTAACCCTTAAATGCCTGATTTTTTAAAAATCATTATAATAATGTTTTTCGGCTTTCTTTTTTTAAATAAATCATGGGAAAAATACTTTAAAAAAATCATATTTTGTTTTAAGTATGGTTTACGGCTAAAAAACAGTTTGTTACTAATCGGCAATACTGGTCTTTAATTGAAAAAATAATTTTCTTTGATAAAATTCTATAATATTAAACACACAAGAATTTTAGAAACTATAATAAGAAATAAATTTTGCTTGCGCACTGCAGAACAAAATAGGGTATTTCGCAAGCTTCCAAACTAAACAAAAAGAACAAGTAGCAACAATTGAGAAAAAAAATCGATCTTTATTCTTAAACAGCACAAGTGTTGTCATCTACATGTTGAAAATCGATTTAATAATATTTTCAGAATGTATTTTATTAGCAACATTAGGCATTATAGCTTCAGTATTATTCTAATAGTATTTTAGAGCCTAAATTGGGTATGTTGCCGAAAAGCAACACCCGGCATTTAAGGGTTAAAAGACTGAAAAAAAATATTTAAAAGAATATTAAAAACTAAAGGAGCCCTGGAGCAAGGGAAAATTTAGAGCTCCAGCTCCAGGGAAAACACAGCTCCGGAGCGCTCCGGCTCCGGGCTCCAGCTCCAGGTCCCTGGTACACACGTAACACAGGCTTTAATTTGCATTTATTCAAGTATTTATTAAATTTTAATGTTAATTCTGATTTTAAGTGGTATGGTAAATAAGTTATTGGCATATTTTTAAATTTAAATGTGTGGCAATAAAACTCACAGAAGTATATCATTTAATTTCATTACTCAAAATGTGCTTTTTTTCTACTTCAGAAAAAAAGCACATTTTGAGTATGAAATTAAATGATCTATTTCTGCGAGTTTTACTTACACACATTTAAACTAAAAAATATGTTAATAACTTATTTACCATACTACCTAAAATAAGAATTAACATTAAAATTTAATAAATAATTGAATAAATGCATCTTAAAGCCTGCGTTACGTGTGTGACTGTCCGCATGGAATCGCCCTGAAGATAAAATTAGAAGTCTGTAAAATTTTCGAAAAATTTCCAAAATTTTAGTAAAAATTTATAAATTTAGAAAATTTTCAAATAATTTTTTTTCTGGATTTCGCATCCTTCCAGATTTTGGAATTCCTTACAATGGGTCCTATACTGTATCATTAAAACTTCAAGGGTCTGATTTTATTTTTTAAAAAAAGGTATGCATGTCTCTGATGCATTGGGGTACCTATTTGGTGCTAAAATGACCATTTTGCCGAGATTTTGGTTTGTATGGCAACCTGGTAGAACAGATTAGATGTGTTTTATATTAAATTAATCATTGTGTGTTTTATAATAAAATAATTAGTGTGTATTTATAATAAAAATTGTGCTTTATAATAAAATTGGGCTTAGATGCCGCATTTCGGGCGGCTGACATCTTGGATGTTTTAAGATTTCTTGGCAATGTTGGCAATCTTTATCGATATGACAACCCCAACAGGTGACGCATTCTGGCAACTTCGTTTTCCATGAGATTGTGTTTTGAAATAACTTCAGTCATGGATTTAGATGGTGTGAGTACGATATGCTGTTTTTATGTTGTGATTTTGATGAATTTATATGTTTGACTATGGCTTCTGTAGTCTATTTACCTGCTGTTGCTCATGTAATTAAGAAATATCGTGAAATTTTGAAGAAAAAAGGAGTTTTGTTTAGAGTGTGTAGTTATAGGCCTATTTTGTGAAATGAAGGCGATGGTAGCAGGCATTTTGTGCTTGAGCTTTCAAGAAATGAGATATCTGTTACGGTATGTTAATAATTTTATGCATAATAATTTGTAATGTTTTATATTAGCCCTTTATTGTATATTTCTCATTTATTTCATGCATTTTTGAGATTGGTGCACAGCAACATACATCCATTTACTAACTGCCACTTTAAAGAGTTTTGTGCATTTTTCAGATTGCTGCAAAAGTAGTTTGCTGAATCCAGTGATGTTTTTTCTTTGGTTTATGAACACGTAGAGTTCATAAGTTCATTTAAGAATTGCTGCAGAAGTAGTTTTCTGAATCCAGTGATGTTTTTTTTTTGGTTTATGAACGCATAGCGTTCATACTTACATTTACTGATTGCTGCTTTAAGGAATTTCCTGCATTTTTCAGGTTTATATTTTATTTTCATTAAGCCTAACATGCTCTAAATCGGTGCTTGGCGACATTTACTACTTGGCAGAAAATGGGTTTTTGCGGCAAGAAAAAATCCAAAATGGCGACCACGGGAGTATAAGACATCTGTTGCTAAAATTGTTTTTTTTTTATTATAAAATTGTGTGGTTTTCTTACAAAAGAACTGTTTTATAATAAAATAAAACTAGCATGCTTCTTTCACAACTAAACCTGACAGTTACACAAAAACAGGGGTTTCTTGCCAAAATGGCTACAAAAAAGTTTGCACCAACTCTGGTATATCTGTTCCTCACCCCCACCCACAAAAAAAAAAAAAAAAATTCTTAATTTATAAAAGATGTATTATATTTCTCATAATTCATTAGATTTTGTTTATAGAAATTGAAAAAAGTATATGAAAAGTACATAGCATATACAAATAAAAAAATATTTGCAAAACACCTAAACAAAAATACTTAAAATCAACATAAAATATTATACCCTTACTATGCTTTTTCGCTATAGTTCCGTAACACCATTATCACCAAACATAATAGTTGGCACAAAATGTATTTCATGTGCAAGAAAACATTTGAAACAACAACAAAAAAAAAAAAATAGTAGTAATATATTTGACACGAAAGTAAGCATTTAAAAAATATAAAGTTTGAAAATTAGAGAATTTTACAATCTATTTTATAAATACAAATATATACTTAAAATTAAATCTCCGATGCGGACAAAATATCTCACCCATAATTTCATTTTATGCTTTTTTGAATAAATAGTACTTTCTTTATGTGTAATTCCAAAGTTCTGAAATAATTTTATTGCAGTTTCCTCATCACCAAGTAATTTCCAAATGGTAAAATCCATCTCGTAGTCAGTAGTAAATGTAAGTTATAGCTTAACCTTCCAGCAGGCACGCGTATGTGAGAAATACACTAGAAAGCAATTTCGTTTTATATATTTAGGCCTGAGGGTGATTCGAACCCCTGACCTTGGCTATTCCTCTTTCTCTCTGACCTACTTTCATTTTACAATAGCCTATCTAGGAAAAACTCACGACCTTTCATGTTGACGTGCCTGCTGGAAGGTTAATCCGCATTAGCATACATTTTGGCATGGTGTTGCTATAACAGAAAAGTACCAATTTTACTCTTATTACCTATTATGAGTAAATATACTTCTTTTAAGCGAATTTCCGTTTAAAAAAGTGTCTTTAATGTAGCTACGCATTTTAAAACATGTAAATGATCCAACAAAGCTGCCAAGAAATCATAATTGCGTCTAATTAATGAATCGTTAGCGGTAAGCCTCGTTATCTGATATAGGAGAGGGAAAAAAAATCTTTTTTTCAGTTTGCCGTATTTTAGCTTGGCGTGTGTGGCTTATTGGCGCGTATACAAAAAAAAAAAACAAAAAAATAAAAACAAAAAAAAACGCCAACAGATCGGTTTGACTGTTGTACTGTCGGATTATACTTTATATTTTGTACTGGGTCTCATAATGTTTGACAACAAACAATCATGAAATGTTGATTATTTTTTTTTTTTTATACTACTATTTATACAACCATAAGCTAAACATGAGAATATCTTCAGAAATCTTAGCAGTTATCACTATTAATACGGTAAAAAATACCGGTTTCAACTGCAAGAAAAGCAATTTCGTATTGTTACCTCTGTACGATCATTCAATTCATGGCATTTTTTCCTGAATACTAGCGAGTTGGTTGAAAGGGTCATTGCGCAGTGTCGTACATTTCTTTATATTGTATGGCTATGAAATCATCGTGCCAGATATCGCGACCAACGGACAAATAGATGATAATTTTAATGTGGCTCTGTACAGCAGGAAACTATTTATTTTGTGTTACCAATCTGACATATTGATTTGAAATCAAACATTCTACTTATGTTTTTATTTCGTTTTGGCAACACTTTGAAATCGATTTTGTTTATATTTCCTGACGATCTGCTGTGACGATATTAATGGGGAAAATATTTTTTTTAAGTCGAAGTCTGAATTGTTTATTGTTTTATATATACATAGGTGCTGAGTTTTCTTTGTGTCAAAATATCTTTGTTCGGCTTATGCTTGTACTGCCCCATAAAGACGTTTCATTGGTAAGCAAATAGTTCTGTAGATCTAAAGAAATCTTAAGATTAGTATTGGAGCTTTATGCTGTCTACCGTGTTAAAGTAATGTAAAATACTCCACGACCGTTGCCAAAAATTTTGAGGCCCAGTATACAATATACAGTAAAATCCTAGAATTAGAAAGTCGAACCGAGGTTTTGGCGATTTTTCTTACGCGGCCACACACACCAAGCTGAAATACAAAAACTTGAAATGCGATCATCTTTAATAAATCAAGTATTTTTTTTTTCAAAATCGGACCTTTCAAATGCAAACTTTGTACTTTGTAATAATACATGTATGCATGATTGAATTCAATATATTACATTTAACTGAAAGCAGTTTTCTTAATCTTTTTGTAGAAATAAAATATAGGGTAGATGCACCAGTTTTGGCCACATTGGATCAATTTGTCCAATATTTAGCCTGTGAATTCATGCTAACAAATAATATGCATTCTTACACTTTAAGCAAACTCTCTTTTATCATTTACAATATCATTTGTTTATTTTTTGCTAAAATGTGACTTGCAAAAAAAAATAAATGTGTGAAACTGCAGTGTGTGCTTACATGTATTAAGATTTTTGCTTAGCTGACAAGTTTTCAGAATCTTTCAACATTAGGCACTTATAGGGTTCTATTTGTTCTGAAACAAATTTCTATTAGGTTTTATGAGGTAAGCTTTCTCTCTACTGCAATTTTACATTTAAATTACTTATTTTAACAGTTTAATGGGGGGTGGCCAAAACTGGTGCATTAAATTTGCTATATGTACCAGTTATGGCCATAGGGGTGGCCAAAAAGGGTACAACATATGTTCCACTTTTGGCCACAGGATTCATTATAATCATAGAGGGAATTTTAGCCATTTAATAAATTTAAGAACATCTGGATAAATCAAAATCAATTTAGTTTTGTTTTATATAGTAATGGCTTCAATAATAATAATAAAAAAAAGCAAGGCTAATGGCAGTTCTAAAAAGGGATTTGTTATTCTCTGTCCAATAGATAATTCACTTTAGAAAGGACATTGTGCTAGCCACTAAAGAAAATATAGTATTGTATTTATTTTTGATAAAGCAAAAGGGGAGGTGATATGTAATTTTTATGTATGATAAATAAACTAAAACATAAATTTTGAAAGATTTTACAACTTATAAATTAAAACGTTCAATAAAATTATAGCATGATTTAATTGCTTGTATTTTTCCTAAAGAAATGAAGACGTTCCATAATTTTTGCAATATTTCAGGCACACGGATTTAGAAATACTAAATATTGGGAAAATCTTTACTAGAGAATCTAAATACAACTAAGAATGTATTTCACATTATTTAAAAAGAAGAGGATTCATTTTAACAAGTTTAAAAGAGATTTTGTGCTCTTAAACAATGGCCTAGAGAGGAACACTGCTCTAAGATAAGAAGTAAAATTAAGGCCATTCAAAATGTAATGCCAGCACTACAAGCTAGCAAAGTTTTGGAGTAACCCGTTCTTGCCTTACATCAGAAGTTTGTAGGACGGACACCACTTTCCTCTAATAATGTTGAATCTCAAGTAGTAGATCTAGGTACTAGGAATTGGAAGTTAAAAATCAATTAGAAAAGTGGATCTTAGATATTGTCAGAATACTATTTCCTATAAAAATGGAACAACTTTTAAGATTCTGTCCAGAAAATTGTAGCCGGTAAGATAGAAACTCCATTTCAAGATGGAAGACCAGGCATGAAATGGTATGATTCGCTTCTGAAATCACACCCTAAAATAACTTGCAAAGAAGCAGGGTACACAAATAAGGCATAAGCTAATATAAATCAAAAGATAATTTCAAGAAGTATAACTTTTTGATGAAAATCAAACCAAAATCAGAAAATGCTTTCAAGAAATATAACACTTTGATGAAGATTCAAGTGTTCTAAACAAGCCGCAATCCATGAATAATTATAAAACTGATTAAATAGTTAATCTTTATGTCCTATAGGCACTGTTGTCCCGTTTATTAATCAAATTTAAATATATTTTTTTGTTTTTTAATTGAAACTTTCAGTAAAAATCAAAATAAGTATATTTTACTAGATGTTTTTTTATCAATTCATAAAGAAATTTGCAAAATTCTCTTAATACAGCAAACAAACATATGTGTGGTAAAATAGATGTTGCATAAAAATGCTTTATTTTTACTTATTATCAATTAAAACGTTTGTTAAACTACATGATATTGGAGTGGCCAAAACTGGTGCATAGAGATGGCCAAAACTGGTGTAGGGGTGGCCAAAACTGGTACAAATTGGAATAAATTACTTGATGAGTTATTACTCACAATCTAAAATATTCTGTAGAAAATCATTATAGCTAACAGAAAGACAATTAAATTTACTAAAGAATGATGTTATTATGATTTAATATGCTTAAATCGGTCAAGAACTGTAAAATTTCTATTTTGAATTTTCTCTAAAAGTGGCCAAAACTGGTGCATCTACCCTATTTAAAATTATTCAAGTTCCAATCGCTAAAGGGGGTACTTTATTGCTTATCATAAATGAAAAGAATAAAAAAATGCTGAATTCGACTAACTCACTTCTAAAGAAGTTATAAATCTAATGACATTTGTTATAGCCGTGATTATTAATGCATGTATGAGAGCTTTTTGTTCATGGAAATAAAACTGAAAAATAAGCAGCAATCTTGAAAATTGCATGAAATTCAATGAAGCTGCAAACACTAATGCAATATGAGTGCTTTGTACCAATGAAAAAAAACAACAAAAAAAAAACCCTTAATGCAACAACCTAGTTTTGAAACGATATACTAAAAGATGTATGAAATTTCTCAAAGCCACTATCAATAATTCATGTATGAATACTTTGCACTTACGAAAACAAACAAAAAACTGTCACTGACTTCAGGAACCTTGTTATATAGCAATGCATGAAATTAGTTTAAAAAATGCATGAAATTAGTTAAAGCCACAATTACTAATACGTGTAATGAATGTTCCATCCCTGGCACGTAAACAATTCATTCAAAAAATAGAATTTATCATATATATATATAGGGGAGACCAGGGTACAGTGGACCACCCCTTATATTTTACTTATTTTTAAAATTTTAACGAGTATGTTTTGAGCTTTAACATGGGGCACAGTGGGCCGCCCACTGCTGGGGTACAGTGGTCCACAATGAATACTGCTCCTGTAATGAAGAATTTTCAAAATATTTAATAATTACTTATTCTCTATAAAGAAATATTGTTTTAAAATAATTATTTAACTATAAAATAAAGTAAACAAAGAAAAATGACAATTTATTTAACTCTACAATGCACAGATTAGCCATTTGGCACACTTTAAATTCCATGTTTTATGTTGTTCAGATTATAATGCAGCCATCTGACACTAGTTTTCTCCTAATTTATGGATAACAGTTCACATGTGATTTTTAAAATAATTTTTCTTGTTCAATATAGCAGTCTTATGTTTGTTTGTTTTTTTTTGGGGGGGGGGGGGGGAGAGAAATGAAAATCACGCATTGTAGAGTTAACATATTAAGAAATATTTTGTTTTGTATTTACTGCCTTTGAAAAATATAACTGTAGCCTAATAAGTAATAGATGACCTCACTGGATTGGTTATTTATAACTTCAGAGCACATGGTTAGCTCATAATAAACTATTTTATCCTGACTATTTTGAGCTTCTAATAAATTTTTCATCATATTTGTCTCAATGTTTACTGATTTTTTTGTATTTAATAACTTGTTTGCCATCACTCCTGTATCTTATATTGTTATTTTCAAAATAAATAATTTTTTTGATAATTCTTTAGTTTTATATGGTTTTTGTTTGAAAATGCTACTTGCAAATTTGTATTATTATAGTATTATTTTGGAGGTAAAGGATAAAATAAAAAAAGAATTAGATTAATTATAAATAGATATATATTGTATTTTAGACAATAACTAATAGTGGACCACTGTGCCCCAGTAGGTAGACCAGTGTACCCCGCTTCCGTGGTACACTGGTCCACCTCATGAGTGTATGTAAAAAAATATTTTTTGAAAAATGTATTGGAAATTATGTTCTGTGAAAATTATGAGGCATGTAGAAAGGTTTAAAGAATATTCAAAAATATTTTCAGGTAGATTGGTCTCTCTGTTAAAGAGAAAAAAAATGTTAACTGCAAAAGTGGACCACTGTACCCTGGTCTCCCTTATATATATACAGTAGAAGATCTTTATAACGCAATTCTATATAACGCAATTCTCCATATAACGCACAACTCCTCAGATGTAAACAATGATTTTTGCAGTTAAAAAGCACCTGCATTTTCACATTGTAAAATATTGCTACTCTCTAGAGGACTAAATTTGATACATTAGTTCAACTTTATCTTCTAATTTAAGACCTTTTCACTGAAAAAAAATGCTATTATTACAATAAACATTTTTGAAAATGTCTAATATAAGGGATGGTTGTGTTAGTTATATTTGGATTATGTTTATAAAGTAAATTTAACAATGTCTGACCTATATTATGCAAAAATTTATAATTTGGATAATTCTTGGTAACAAGGAATGCAGTATAAAGATATTCTAATGTATTTTGATATGCTTTAGACATATTTGGCCATGTTTATAAGGTGAATTTAATGATGTGATCCATATAACGCAAAATTCTATATAACGCACAACCTTGCGTTTTTAGGTTTGCGTTATAAAGATCTTCTACTGTATTTATTCTAAAGCACTTCATTTCTTTGTATCTTTGCTTAAATATTTTAAACTAAAACTGACTTATCATTAATTTTATTTTCTTAAATGACCGTTGTACTTAAACTCTGTGTCATCATCGCTTTCTGTTTCCATTTCTTTAACCCAATGTTAAAAACAAACAATCGTGTGTTATGCCAATGAAATATAGAAGCACTTTTACGAAGAAACAAACGCCCCCAAAACTCTATTTCTCAAAAAAGAAAAACACCAACAGTTGGGATTTATTACTTCAACTAGCCAATTAAACTACCATAATCTTTTCCATAGGTGTTGTCATTATACTCGCAATGAAAGTCTTCTCCAAGAAAGATAGATTTATCGCCTCTCCAAACTCGCCAAGAGTTGGTTATACCATACACTAGGATTAAGCTATATATTTACCAGGGCTGAAACTAGCCTTTTTTACACACGGAGCAAACATTGATTTTGGTGCCCCCTCCCCCCCCCCCTGCCTCCTCAAGCACAGTAAAAGTTATCGACCACAGGTACCCTATGCCAAAAAAAAAAGAAAAAATCCTTAAAAAATAAAAATCATTTAATAATAATTAAAATGCAAGCAAGAAATCTGTAAACAACATTCCCATAGGATTAACATTAACTTAAGCATTAAGAGCCTACACTAGATACGCGAAGAAACTGGATAGCTAATGTTAAATCTTTGGGAGTGTTCTTTAAAAAATTTCTCACTTGCATATTACCGTAAAATCCTGTTAATCCGTCCTTCCCGATTAAGCGCCCCCCCCTCCCACTTTGTAAACAAATTGGAAAATTCAAGAAATCCCTAGAAAGCGCCCCTCTCCACAAAAAAATTTCGGCATGCACGTCAAGATCAATACCAAAAATTTTATCTCGCGGGTGATTTTTTTTTCCCGATGGATGAGAAAGGTGTGACGATTCTTTAATATATCGTAAACGTAAATAGTAACATACAACTTCAACTGTTGCCAATCTGGTAAAGCAATATAACCAAACATTAGTTTTGCTGTAGATTTATCTCCATGGAGATATGAAGCTAATTGTTAGCCCTATTTTTCCTTGACGTTTATACTTTAAAGGTTACTTTATTTCAATCCTTTCTTTACTATTTCTTTTCAACTAAGTCTATTATTCTACTTACCTTTGCTTTCATTTATTTCTTTCAGTTTATTCAACTCTCGTTTCGGTGTTTGCACTTACCTTTTGTTTTCAACTTACCGTAAACCTCAGAGGAAGCTGTAAACGCAGTTCAATTATTCGTTTTTCGATTCGATTAAGAATCGATTCCCGTCATCGGACTTTTCACTTCCGATCATAACTTCCATTCAGTGCTGCTACGTAACTTCATATTTATACGTATAATTCATATTTTTCATAATACTAATAGCCTTGTATATTATTATTACTAAATATATAAAATAATAGTGATAATAAACCAATTTACAGCCTTTTTTTTTAGTAACTTTTGGAATTTTATATCGTGTTGGTTTTCTTTCTTCTAAGTTATGGTAGATGGCGGCAAAATAACGTGAAATTGATTTATTGGTATTTATTTTTTTATTATTATTATTAAGTATTGAATTGGTGATTTAATTTGATATTTGAAGGTGATATACATAATATTTACTTTATATATCTCTATTTAAAATGAATTAATGTAGTGATAAAGTCATTTTTTTTAATTATTTCTATATCAGTCTAATTTAAATTTCCCATTATAACACATTTCTTCTTTTTTTTAAAAAATTAGTATCATTTGCAACATTTTTCATGTTATTATTGTCATGTATTATTTACAGGGTTCGTAAATATCATGATATTTTCAAAAATATCCGATATTTTGATATATATCCGATATTTTCGATATATATCCGATATTTTCAAAACAGCCAACTTACTGCTGATAATAAATGTTTTCAAGCATAATATAGATTATAAACTAAAATATATTGCACGTAACATAAAAACTTAATCAAAGAATATTCTAAAAATGCATTTTTCTTTTTATTTTCTGTTTTTTTTTTTTTTTTTTGTTTTTTTTTTTTTTTTCACTTAGAACAAAATTGAAGATTAACTAATTGAAAACAGTAACAATTTGCTTTCTATATATATAAAAAAAAACCTAACTACAGGATTCAGTATCAAGATCAAGTATTAAAAAAATCAGAAATTTTAAATGCAAAAAAGTTCTTTTAATTGAAAAATTTTAACATAAATGTAAGTATAAAATATCTTATTTCGTATTTTCTAACATGTTGTATAGTTTAAACTAAACTGGACCAAAACATGAGAAAAGATTCCTTTCTAATGAAACTGTATATAACTGCTTATTTAAGTTAGTCAGTTCATCTTTCAATGGTTGTTCTGAATTAATTATATCCCACATAATTATTAGTTCAACATTTTAAAAATAAAAGCTTCAAATCTAAAGCTTCAAAAATATATTTATTTTCTTTTTTGGCTAAAAAAGTCACATCCAGAAGAGACAAAAGTTCTTTATCTACAGATTCATAGTCAATAACAGTTGAAAATTTATTTCATTTACACTGAAATATTACGAATTACGACTGAAAATATAAAAAATATCTTGCACACATTCATATTTTGAAAATAAATATCAAATGCAGAAAATATAAAACATCTTGATATATTGAAAATAAATATCAAGTAATATGGAAATATCAAAAATCTTGATATTTTGAAAATAAATATTGGATATATATCCATTGATATATATCAATGAACTCTGGCTATATATAAAGAATTATCAAAATTACATTCTATCTTTCAATGGCTGTTCTGAATTAACTGTCTAACATAATTATTAGTTCTACATTTAAAAATAGTTTCAAACATAAAGCTTGGAAAAGATTTGTTTTCTTGTTTTCCTAAAAAAGTTACTGCCAAAGGCAAAAGTAAATTATCTATAGAATGATACAGTCAATAACATGTGGAAATTTCATTTACACTTGCTTTGAATGTGGGAAATATCTAAATTATCTCACATGGTGATATTTTGAAAATAAATATCAAATATACAAAATATCAAACATCTTGATATTTGGAAAATAAATAGCAAGAATTTGAAAATATCAAAAATCTTGATATTTTAAAAATAAATATCGGATATATATCATGATATATATCAACGAACCCTGATTATTTATTTAGCCTTTATAGATAAAAAATGATGATTTAAAATAAAAAATACGGTTATTTAATCTCCCTAATTTACAACAAGTGGCGACACCACATAAAATGTTACTAGTTTTAGAAAGAATTTTAGGACATTTTCAAATTTCTTGGTGTTTTTTAATTATTTTAAATTATTAAGTTCCTTTTATTTTTCTGTTACCATATTAATGACAAATATTAGTGTTGTTATTTATCTTATGACAGATATTAGTGTTATTTATCTAAATGCATTCCAGTTTCCAAGCTTTTGAAATCCAAAATTTTCTACAATTTGAAATCCGTGTTAATCGCGAAGTTATACTGTTTTTCTATTTTGTATATAATTTTTTTTTTTTTTCAAAATGTTTTTCTTTCCTCACTTTTTTAAAATAATGCATATCTTGCGACAATCGGCCATCCCCCACCCCACCACCCATAGATATCATTACTACAATTTTAATGTAAGCGCCTCTCCTCCAATTTTTTTATGATTTTCTGTCGTGTTTTTTTTTTTTTTGGGGGGGGGGTATAAACGGTATTTTAAGATAATAATTTTTAAAGATTTTTTTTTTCTTGCTTAGAATAGCTGAGATTGAATTCTAACTGGGTTAATGTTTACTTTTTTGATTTTGATTGCAGATTTTTTTTTTTTTTTTTTTTTTTAATAAAAAGTTACTTTCACTTTCCTAAATTTGAAAAGATTTATCCCATAGGTTTAACATTAGCTTGTGAGTTTCTTTGCATTTCTTATATATATATATACATTTTGTATGAAACGAAAAATAAAATTTTCATTTGGCACACCCCCTTCACCTTTCGTTGTGGCACCTGGGGCACATGCCCCCTCTGCAGCTCCCTAGTTTTGTCCCTGATATACACTTATAACTCCACATCCCCTTACGTACTAAATGAAACACATAGTGTATATGGAATCTTTTTAAGGGGTCTTAGGTATAGTTTTCAGTTCAATTGTTCTGTTTTACCCATTCTGTCTAATGCTTTGGTATAATCAAAACCAAAAGTGAGGATTTTTCAAAAAGTCTTATAATAAAGGTGCAATGTACTGTCGAAATTTGTTATGACAAAGTTTACTAAACTGTAAAAACTATTCATTACTACAATAAACTTTCATATTTTTTTATTATTAATAAAAGTTGAGAAATATTTTCAACAGAGGAAAGTTCAGTATTGAATAGAACTCATTGACATGTTTAGTACATTTCAGCAGTTAGAAGAGCTGTGAAATATTGCTAAGAAAAAAATGTAAAAAGTTTTTGGTATATTTTCTATCGCAGTTAGTTCTTTAAAAAATGGTACTACTTAGCTATCCCGTCGACCAATTTCGCCAAATTATACAAATTGACGTAATTTTTATTTTAAATAACGAAAGAACAAATAAATTAGTATAACATTAATAAAAATACAAATAAAACGTCGAAATAAAAATCACTTGATGATGTAAACACGTGTAACTTGCTTAAAGTCAAGTGAATGTGACATTACCGATCAACCATTATTGGCATTTAATCTTATAGTTTGGCGATAGATTTTTGGTTAACGGGATAATTAAATAGTATCTAAAAAACTGCCTAAAAATTAAGTCGCCCTGTCAGAAAGTCCACGTGGCAAGAAGAATGATGCAATTCTTCATCCTTGAACAAAATCTCCCAATATGCAGATTCTGTTAATTTTAAGATGGTAGCAGACCTGCCAACTGCTACGAAAAAAATCGTAGTTGCTACGATTTGGACCTATAAACTACGGTGCTATGAAAATCGGTCTTAAACTACGATATTTTGCAAAAAACACAAACGTATTTTTTGTTTCTAGTTGCGATTTTTATCCCGAACAGCATGTTTTTCAGAAGTGATTCTGTTCCGAGATTTCCAAAATTTCAAAGTATTCATTTCCGAAAGTTTTAAAAAATTGGCCATTAGTCTGAAAATTCAGTCATTAAAAAATACTCTTTGCAGCGGTAGAAATGATTAAAAAAACGTCACCGGTCCCAAGAACCAGTAAACATCAGAGTTTACTGGTCCGCAGACATCGTCACTGGCCCTCTACATAACATTATATTATATTAAGTACCTTTAACCCTTTGAGTGACCCCCCACCCCCCTCCTCCTCCGAGAATATAAACCAAACTTCCTTTCAGTTACTCAAAATTTTCGGCATAATAAAAT
Source organism: Maratus speciosus (assembly GCA_963932465.1). Classification (NCBI taxonomy): domain Eukaryota; kingdom Metazoa; phylum Arthropoda; class Arachnida; order Araneae; family Salticidae; genus Maratus; species Maratus speciosus. Next base: position 636,618,342 of record OZ010786.1, read on the forward strand.
GTAAAATTATAATTTGCTAAAAATTAAATAAGTAGTACATTAACAAAAACTGAAATTATTAATTATGTATTTTATTTCCGTTTTTTTTATTTTAACTAAGTTTTTATGCTTATTGTAATGTTTGGTTGCGGTTTTTGTCAGGGATGGGAAAATTTAAGTTTACCTGTCAGAGAGGGAAAAATGTTACTTGCTTCATCGGAATGTTAAAAGACATATTGAATAGATTTTTTTTTTTTTTTTAACCAAAATTTTTCTAATTTACCAATGTTTTTGAAGATAAAATAATATTTTGTATTTATCGCTAATGCTGCTTGGAGTCAAGCATTAACAAATGTTATTAAATACAAGAATATTGTTTTGAATTTTTGCTTTATGGGCATGCAGTGCTCATAAATGCAGTATTTTTTACTTACTGCCACATGCATGCACAATTTTTTTTTTTTTTTTTTACTGTTTACTTTTTACAAATTCCCTTTCCCCTCTCTTTTTTTAGAAATAACGTTTGGAAAATTTTGGTATTTTGTTTTGAAAACATAATTGTTTTTTATTGGGCTTATATCAATTTTAATATTTATATGAATCTCAGAATCATTATCATTACAAAATTTTATACTATTTGCTTTTTACAAATTTCTCTTCTCCCCCCCCCCCCCCATCTCTCTCTCTCTCTCTTTTTTCATAAATAACATTTGGAGAACTTTGGTATTTTGTTTGTAAAAGCATGTTAAAAGATAGATTGAATAGATCTTTTTTTTTTTTTTTTTTTTAACCAAAATTTTTCTAATTTACCGATGCTTTTGAAGACAAAATAATATTTTGTATTTATCGCTAATGCTGCTTGGGGACAAGTATTATAACAAATGTTATTAAATACAAGAATATTGTTTTGAATTTTTAATCTTATCATCTGTTAACCTTATGTTAATTTTTATAATGAAATTGAATGAGTTTTTGTATATCCCTTGCATATTCTCCCTTGATCGTCTGTCATCTTTTTTGCTATGACCGACATTTTTTTAGCGATTTTGCAACCCTGACTATTTTCAGCGGTAGAATTGATTAAAAAAAAAATCACTGATCCCAAGGACTGGTCTGCAGACATCGTCACTGGACTGCTACATAAAATTATATAAGTACCTTAACCCTTTGAGTGGCACCCCCCCCCCCCTCTCCTCCTCCGAGAATATAAACCAAACTTCCTTTGTTACCCAAAATTTTCAGCATAATAAAAGTAAAATTATAATTTGCTAAAAATTAAATAAATAGTACATAAACAAAAACTGAAATTATTATGTTTTTTATTTCCGTCTATTTATTTTAACTGACTAAGTTTTTATGCAAATTTTATGCATATTGTAATATTTGGTTGCAGTTTTCTCAGGGACGGGAAAATTTACGTTTACCTGTCAGAGAGGGGAAAAAGTTACTGTTAGTTACTGGTCCTTCGGACCACTAAATTTTTTAAATTAGTGGTCCGATTGAATTTTTAGTGGTCTCGGACCACCAAGGATTTCGAACGCTGCTCTTTGGGAAAAAAAAAAAAATCTGGGCTGCAAAACAAACTTCTTAACATAAAACACTCTTTATGTATATTAACCTCGGGTGAATCGTGTTTCTGTAAATATTTACACAGGAATTCCCTTCCTTAGAAACAAGGGTGCCATTTTAAGAATTTCTAGAAGTGGGGGGGTCTTTGAGGGGCAAGGTTTGAAATAGTGTGCAAAGTCTCAAGATTTGCGATAAACTATCGCGAATTTCGACAAATGACTGTGCAAAAAAAATCAATTTCATCAATTGGCCACAGAAAAAAAAAAAAAATTTCGTCAAAGGATTGTGGTAAAAATATGAATTTTGTCAAAATATCACAGAAAGAAAACGTGAATTTCTCCAAAAGATCAGTAAAAAAATGCAAATTTCATCGAAAGATCAGTAAGAAAACGCAAATTTCACCGAAAGATCGCAGAAAGAAAACACTAATTTCGTCAAAGGATCGTGGTAAAAAACGCAAAATTCGTCAAAGAATCGCGGTAAAAAACGCGAATTTTGTCAAATTTCATGGTAAAAAGTGCAGATTTCAACAAAGAATCGTGATAGAAAAATGAGAATTACGATTGTGGGGAAAAAATGTGTATATTCTGAAATGATCGCGGGAAAAAATCGCGAATATCGTCAAAATTCATGGTAAAAAGTGCAGATTTCAACAAAGAATTGTGATAGAAAAATGGGAATTACGACTGTGGGGGAAAAATTGTGTATATTCTGAAATGATCGCGGGAAAAAAATCGCGAATTTCGTCAAAATTTACTGCACTGGGCTAAAAAATTGGAACCTGGCTCCTTTTACAAATGTAAAAAAAACACTGCGAAATGAAAAGAGACTCTAAAAATCGTATAATAATTTTCAGTGGAAAAAATTTACTATATTGAGTTGAAACTGAAACCTTATTCCTTTTACAAATGTCAAAAGATGGCTGTGTAACACGAAAAATCAACCAACCAACCTTCAGATTAATTTAAATTTTGTGTGCTACGATTTCTCATTTTCAAAGGTTGCAGGTCTGTAGTAGATACATCATAAATTGCTTCATATGTTTGTGAAAAACATGCTAAGCAAAAACATTGTGTAACTAGATTCATGTTACTACATTGGCAAATCTAGCGTTTGCCCAGGATACAAAAACTGTATGGTTGATCCAGGGTAGCTAGCCAACCTGTGAAAATTAGTAAATTTTTAAATGAAATTAAAAAAAAAAATTTAATTAAAAAAAAACATGAAGATTTTTCAATCTTATACTTATTTAGCAATCTCCACAAAATTTTACTAAATTCCCTGACTTTTCCAGATTTTGGATTATATTGAAATTCCCCAACTTATTAGGCAAATCGCTAAATTCCCTGATTTTTCCAATTTCTTCAGGTGGTATAGAAACACTGATTTAACATTTGTAACTTTTTTTCATTATTTATGTATTATCTGAGCCAAGTCACAAAAAAGATCAATTATGGTAACCTTCTTCTATGTTTCTTCATTTTAACTGCATAGTTAATATTATATACTAGTTGCCATATTAAAAATAGTAGCAGAGGTATTTTATCTGCAGAACTATATAATATGATACAATATTTATGCAGATGTATTACATTAATAGATACAGTACATTTATATTACATTTATTCTGGTCGGCATAACAAACCAATGAAAATAAAATACCATCGTTAATATTGTTTTATTGCTGTCATTTATTAAGTCAGAGCTTGAAATTCAATTTTTTTAGAGAAGTCTTCCTCCTAAAATTTATAAATGAGGAGGGAGTTGAACTCTTTAGGAGGAAAAAAATATATATAAGTGGTATAATATATATATGTATGGTAAAAATATATATTGTTATACATGGGTGGTTCAATAATTATTGTTCCTAGAGTATATAAAATATTTGTACTGTGATGGTTGTGGTGGAATATCGAAGCCTAATGTCTTAGATGCGTATAGGATCAATTTCAGAACTGTAGCTGCTATATTCACATAGTTTGGGAGGGAGGGGTGAAAGGCTGATTTTTAGCATATGGGGCTATATTTGTGACAGTGGATGAGACATCACATAACTACTGTCGTTTGGACTCGGGATCATAGTTAGCAGCCACATGTCATCCACTGCCACAAATTTAGCCTCATAAGCTCCAAACCAGCATTTCATCCTCATCCCCACCTTCAAAACTCCCTCAAAAATAAGTCTAAAACTTCACCCCTCCTCCAAAACTGTGTTAATATAGCAGCTACGGTTCTGAAATTGAGCATATAGGCATTTAAGAAATTAGGCTTCGATATTCCACATCAACCATCGCAATACAAATATTTTATATACATTAAGGACAATAATTAGTGAACTATATACATTTTAAAAGCAATGTTAAAACGCCAGAACAAGCAAAATTTCTGCAGACTAGTTTTAGTAGCGTTTAGCGTACCATCCTCAGTGCCAGTAGGCGGTACTCTAAACGCTACCGGAACTAGTCTTGCAGAAGTTTTGCTTGTTCTGGCGTTTTTAACGTTGCTTTTAAAATGTATATCATTCTATGACATGTAGCATCTTATTAATTAGTGAACTACCCATGTGTTTGCTATTAAAAGAATTACATTAATACATGACAAAGTAACATTGAAAAAATTTAAATGGACAACTCAGAATAATTATGCAAAACGTTTATTTTTATTTTAGAAAGGGAAGAAAGTCAACTTTTATATTGTATAGAGTCCTACAAATTTGTACAGCTTGGGACCAAATATTGTGCAGATTTTAGAATTTTGCAGATTTCTGGTCACTGTTTTGTTTATATTTTATAAACAGTAATTTGAATGTAATAATGAACTAGAAATCATAATGTGTATGCTTAGAAAAAAGTGAAACATAGTGCACTCTGTGAAATCTGCAAAATGTATAACTTGAAAACATCTATTATCCGCACTACATTTTACAATGTAAATAATGAAAAACATTTTAACATTTAAGCTCACAGATGAAGTTAAATGGTGTTTTTTTTTAATGAAATATCAATTTTTCAATTAAATATGCTATGTTTTAAGAAAATTCGTACAAATTGAGCTGAGTAAAAGTTCAACCAAATCAAAATTTCTATTTTAAATAGGCATTGATGTTTGTTTGGTTATGCGCAATGCAAACCTATGCTTTGATCAACCATCGGTAAAACTAAACATAACTGACTTTACACTAGATTATTTTAACACAATTATTCTAATTGGTAAACAAATCATATTAGATGTAAATTTTCCAACTGGGCAAAAAATGTCCGGACCAGGATTCGAACCCGGGAGCTCTCGGGTTCGAATCCTGGTCCGGACATTTTTCGCCCAGTTGGAAAATTTACATCTAATATAACTGACTTTATCTAAAACATAATTTTTGTTTACTTTACGATACACATGAATATTTCCTTCCGTAAAATTTCTGCTAGTTTATTTATACCTAGTTTTGTATGTCATATCCCTTTAACCCTTTATTTATTGACGGTACTTATAAGTACCAGTAAAACAACTTGTTATAGAATTCATTTAATACATAGATTAGTTGTAACACAGTTTAGAATGAGTTATAGATACATTACTTTATCTTTTTCCAAAAGCATTTTTGATTACACAAAACAAAAATATTTTTAAAAGGATGATTTCTTTTGCCTTTGCATCTTTTCATCTTTCTTGGCATTGGTGGGGGGGGGGGGGGGGATTTTTTAATTCTGAAATATTTCTATTGTAAGAACATTATATTTGTATATTTCCTAATTCTACAAAATACTAAGAAAAATATTTAGAAAAAGATTTGAGTAGGGTTATAAATATTGCACAGAATCCCTATAAATTCAAATTTTAATTTATCCTTCTAAATCCTTCAATCCTTCTAAAATCTTCTCAAATTCATTAAATGATTGTGTAAACCTTCTAATGTAGTTTAAACAATTCATGAAAAATATTTTAGAAGATAGAATTTTCATGAATTCATAATTCAGTACATAAAGGGTTCAGACTGGGAGATTTTTGGTAGAAATGGAAAGATTTGGTTGTTTCCATGTCTGGAGTAACAAGAAACATTACTCATGTAGCGCTTTCAATTGTTCAAAATGTGCGAATGATCCAAAAAGCTAGATCGTGAGTGAATTTTCTTGTGAAAGAGTTTGCCATAAGTCTGAGAAGTGTGATTATGACATGAAAATAAAATATCACAATATCATCAATAATATTTATATAAATATTTAAATTTTCTTGAGCAACAAAATTTATCTTGGAGCAAGAACTAATGGGTGTTTCATAGACTGGAGAGAAAATTATTGACAACGATCCAAGACAAACTACCATTGTGTTTTTGTCAATGCTTAAAAGTCGGTAAGTGTGATCACAAATCGCACAGAGGATTTCGTTTAATATCTCTTTTAAAACACTTTATCCTTAAATTAATAAATCAAAATCGTTAATTTATAATTATCAAAATCCTTACATAAATGGCAGCACCATTACATTTCCTTTTAAAATAATTAGAAAAATATTTTTAAATTAGATTAAAAATATTAAAGAAAAATTATTTAAATAAAATTAAAAAATCCTAATATTTTTAAATTCAGCAATTTCAAAAATTTACTGACAGAAATAAAATATAAAGTTTTAAAAAGCAAATAATTATTTAAAATATATTTAAAATGCTCAAATAATTCAGAAAAAAATCCATATTAATTCTTTGACTTTCCAAACATTGACTAGATGCTGCCAAAAAGGAATGTTAATATTTATTAAAATTCGAAATTAAAAAAAAAACCTTTCAATTCCTGAATAATTCTTATAATGATAAGTTTTAAAAAGTTGCCTGTAGAAGTCTATTATTTCAGAAAATGGCCAGTAGATGGCAGCAGCAAACAAAAATATTGATTTCAGATTTTCCCTGTCTGGATATTTTAAAAATTACTGCTGCGCTAAAAAATAAAATAAGCCTTTAAAATAGCAAAAAAGGGAATTTTCTTTTAATTAAATCCATCTGAAAAACATGTAATAAAAAATTTTTAATTTTGCCTCACAAATTCGAACCCACAGTCTTCGGCGTGGAAGACGAACACTGTGCTACGGACACTCTGCGAAATGGACAGTATTCTTGTGACGTCACAGTGGGAATCACGTGGTGTAAAAATATTGGCTAGCGCATTTGTTTACCTTATTGCGTTATTTGATGCAGCCAGGGTTAGAAATTGGGATTTTTAAGTAAGGCGTCAAATGACGCCTACAATTTATTTTCTAGGCGCCAAACTGCATTTCATGGTTGCAATTTTACGCTGTATCGTATTTTCTCATTTCTTTTCACAACCGTGTTAACATTAATATTGTTCCTATTTTTATGTGTTAAGGGTAAGGGGGTATATATTAAAAACACTATCATTGTTAATCACTAAAACAAAAGACACTAAAACACTAAAAAAATAGAGAATTTTTAGTTTGAAACTACAGAACTGTTTTGAATATTCTTTGAGAAAGTTCTAGTATAACATATAATCATTTACAAACAGTATTATAAAAAATAAACCTACATTGTATGTATACCTAAAATCAAAATATTTTAAAAGTATAAATAAAATTCTTGTAATTAGAAAATATTTCTGTATTCGTTGATAAATTAATTACGTTTTATTTTATATGGAATTATAATTTTTTTATTTATATCCCCAAATAAAAAATTTTGGGACTAAGGCACTCAGAGCCAATTTTGGCCACACTTATAATTAATAGTTATAAATATTTAATAAGCATGTATAATTAATAATTATATAAATTTAATAAAAACATATAATTAATAATTATGTATGTATTGATTACTGATTACTTTAAAAAAAGTTCCAATGTTTTTGTTTTCGGCTGAAAAGAGAAAGAACGCCGAAATTCCGTTTCCATCAATTCAATCCTTAATAATTACGGCTATTGCCAATTATCCTGCATGCTTACCAGATAACGGATGTTTTTAAAATAGAATACGAAAAAAAAAAAAAAATCTCCACACAGTTTCTTTCTGCATAACAAAATGTTATCCATCCAAAGCAGATCATCTTATTTTGATAACGTTTCCAACCTCACGGTGTTTAAGTAAACAAAACAAACCGCATTGGTTCTTCTTTAGAATTGTTCTATAGTGAGTGACTTTTGTAGAGGCTCTAATTTTCTAATCACTTATTACATTATAATAAAAATTTGTTTCACTGCGTAATTTACTATGTTTGCAACTTGCTGAAAATTTCAAGAAAATCCCTCCATTAACAACGAAGATATCTTTTTTTTTTTTTTTTTTTAATAGTAAGGAAAAGCACAAGCAGAGCTGGCTTTTCATTTATTTTTCTTTTGTATACTTATTCTGTTTGCTTGCAGCGCAATAATTTCTTTTTTCCGCTGAAACATTTGCAGAGTTCTTTTTATATGTGAGGTTGAATATGAATAGAATTTGAATAGTTGCTCTCGCTTTAAAGAGGGAAAAAGAAATTATAATGAGGCTACTTGTGCACGGCTGTTCTAAGATCCAAAGTTACTTTCTAAATTAAATTAGTTTTTGTTTAAGAATGCATGAAATTGGGAGTTGATTTCTTACCAAGAAACTAATGTAATCGAATAGCGTTTTCCATATTTGGTAAATACATCTTTTAGAAATTATTTTCAAATTTAATTATTTTTTTATTTATTTTAAAATATTTAAAATTTTTTTAGGGCATTTTATTTTAAATATTTACGAACATATCGCGTAAAGCAACAATTTATTTCTGATAGGTGGTTCTGATGAGTTTTTCGTTTTTGGGAAATAAATTATTTATCGCGATTCGTGTCACATGACGACACTTTTCGACTTTCCCGAATTGCGACGTCGGAAATTAGGTTCAAAATGCCGCATTTTGATAGTATTTCTGAATAATCAACTTAGGAAAAAAAATATGCAAAGTAGATAATATTGTGAGTGAAATTTGAAATTAATTTCAATTCGCATTATCGGCGATAAAGCTAAGTAATAGGTTCAAGTAATTGATAGTTCCCGATTTTGCAATTTACTCAGTGGAGAGATGAGTGACAGTGAATATTATTTTATAAAAGAAAAATAATAACAGAACAAATTATTCTTAGAATGAAATTACTTACCGTTTCATATCTCAATGCTGGACATCCATTAACAAAGTTTGTCTCTTCCGGTTTATCATATTCTTTACATAGGGTACATAGCATCAAATTTTCTTCTTGAATGAGCCATGGGTGCTCTTTTTTCCATTTTAGGAATGTTGAATTGCTGACTTCTTTGCGAATTAATTTAGAATTCTCATTGTTAGAATCTAGCGGTTCTTTATTTTCGATTTTTAAACGTTTATTTGGAAATGGTAAGGAAAAAAACGGAGTTATATCGCGTTTCGCCATTTTTAAACACTCGTGTCATCTAGAAGCTATACTGAACTCAAATATCAATTTTAAACCATGCTTTCAAACAAGTAGTGCAATAATTTTAAGGGTGTGGTTTTTAAGGTAAGTTTTATTAGTTATTGGTTAAAATCAAGTTAGCTTAGAGGTGATTGACAGGTGCATAGCAGTTTTAAACCAGGCTTTTGAACTAAGTGCGCAAGCTTTTTAGAGACAGGTGCCTCTCTGGTCAGTTTTATCAGTTATTGGTTAAAAAGAAGTCAGCTAGGAGGTGATTGACAAATCCTATTGAACCCCCCCCCCCCCACCCCCCACTGCACGCACGTGAAGAACACCTGTTTTCCATAAAAGAATGGACAGTAGCATGTGTTTGAAAAAGAAGGAAAAAAAAGAATAACAAAGAAAGAAACAGGCTATTTCAGACGTGACAAAACGACTATGTAAAAAAAAAAAAAAAAAAAAAAAAAAAAAAACCTTGCGCTAAAGAATGAGAGCGTTTTTTAAACAAAAATTAAAGTGGGAAAAAGCTAGTCATCAAATTTGACGACTAGGTATAATTGTCTAGTCGTCAAATGCAATAATTTAGTTGCATTTGGCGACTAACGACCGCTAATTTCTAACCCTGGATGCAGCTGAAATACAGGTAAATGCATGCGTAAAATACTGCAGATTTATTTTGTACAAATTATTTTCGATCCATACGTATATACATATTAATTATAAACCATATATTTGTATTAACTAAAATTTAAAATTTTTATTTTATAAATAAAATGAAAAATGGACACTATTCTCGTGACGTCACAGTGGGAATCACGTGGTGTAAAAATAGCGACTTGCGCGTTTGTTTGCCTTATTGCGTCATTTGATGCAGCAGAAATACAGTTGAATGCATGCATAATATACTGCAGATTTATGTTGTACGAATTATTTTCGATCAATACTTAAATAAATATTAATTAAAATCCATATATACCTATTAACTAAAATTTAAATTTTTTATTTTATAAATAAAATGAAAACTATGCATGACATTACTTTAAAATAGAGAAAAGAATTCATGTACAACCCATACCTGCCCCTGAAAAGGTCTAAAACTCCCTATAAAATAAAATATAAGCATAAGTTTTCTAAACACAATGCTATTCAAAAGCGCGGTTATGAATGCTATTCCCAAGCAGACGCATTTTTGTAGCCTTGAACCAAAGGGGAGAATATGGTCCATATGCATACCGTTACTTTAAAATAGAGAAAATAATTCATGTATAATCCATACTTTCCCCTGAAAAGTTCTAAAACTCCGTATAAAATAAAATATAAGCATAAATTTTCTAAACACAATGCTTTTCAATAGCGCGGTTATGAATGTTATTCCCAAGCAGACACATTTTTGTAGCTTCGAACCCAAACGGAGAATATGGTCCATATGCTGACATTAAGATTATGTTTTGAAATAGAAAAAGAAAAAAATCATTTAATTAAAATTATATAAGGCTTTTTCAAAAATTTATGATGGGGGGGGGGGGGTTCAACTGTATGTAAAAAAAATTCAACTCTGTAACTTGAATAGTTTCGAGTATGAGCGCTGTGATGGACACACATAGAAGCGGGACTATAATGGTTTCGTGAGATGAACGGAACCCTAACAAGGGATAATCAGTAAAATTTATTTGAAAAATGATGATAGTGGTGAAACTGGAAATGTCAGGAAATTGTAACAAAAGTTATTTGTGACAACACTGTCTTTTGTCTATAGTGAATTAGTTTTTTCATATTTATTTTAAGACTTTCCTAGTGAGTTCTACAACCGTACTCAAACACATATTTTTTTAGCTGCTTTGTAGAAGATGCATTATAATACGACATCACTATCTATACTAATAAAAGAACAAATCGCTCTGTGTGTGTGTGTGTGCGCGCGCGCGATGGCTAGCAAAATCTACGGGTCTACGGCACGTACGAGAATCAAAATTTTGTGAAGATAGTCCGAGGCCTTTCCTAATGTACCTGGAGTTAAGATTTTTAAAATTTTGATTATTAGCTGAGTAATTAATTTACAAACGCAACTCACTCTCATAAAAAAGTCATTCATTTGATCTCCGGTCGACACATGCGTACAAACTGTTTAATGCATCGAAAACTAGCGAAGAAACATTTTCGACTGTATTTCTGTTTTATTAAGCCGCTATCAGATTCACCAACTTTTCGAGCAATTTTTGAGCCAACTCTTGATTTCCTCCAACTTTTCGCGAAATGTTGTCTCGACACCCAGTGTGATAGCAAACAGCAATATCCCCAACTTTTTATCCGCATCTCAAAAAAAGTCTGTCCTAGCCGCAACTTTTCCTCCCACCTTTCAACATTTCAGCGAATCAGAGATAAGCGATTGATACGAAAATGCGATAAATATTGACAGCTGGTACTAGTAGTACTGGTTTTCCCCCCACTTTAGCAAAGAAAATTGTAACCTTTTTCTCCCTTTCAACTGGAAAAAGTTGGTGTTAAAATCGGCTGTAAAGTTGGTTGCTCGAAAAGTCGGTGAATCTGATAGCGGCTTTATTATTATTTTTTTTAAATCAAAATCGAACAAACCGTTCAGTACAGTTAAAATTTAAAGACACATTTCGAAATATTGGGCTCCTATGTCTCAATTGGTGTAATAAATTTTTAAAAAATGTTAACCCATTGAAAGAAAATTTTCAAAAAAAGTTTTCCCCCTTTATTGCAACCCCTCTCCAGGATGTAATTTTAAAGGTACTGACAAACCAAAAGTGTGCTTATAAAGCTAAAACCTTCTTCAAATCAATGGTGTAATTGATTTTTAAAAATGTGAATTTTAACCCTTTCAAATACACCATCAAATGCAAGTCACTTCGCGTCTCATGGGGAGGATATATATTTTTTTAATTCTAAAAGTAACTAAACGTCCATATTTTAACACAATCTTTTTAGAACAACTCAATAGATCAGATTTACATCCCCTACAAAAATTTCAAAACGTTCGGACGGGTAAAAACATTTCTTACAAAATAAACTGTCTTAAAACTTCGACTATTTCGGTTAACCGTATTCTCTCTTAAATATGCATATTTTTTTTACAAAATTTAAAAAAGGGCTTGGTTTTAGTTATATTTACGATCCATTAAAATTTCAGAGAATTTCTATGTTTTTATGTTAATGCAATAACCGACACACACAAAAAAGAAAAAAGTTTACTCAATTCAATCTGATGTGTATTAGTGTAATCGTCTAACGCTTTGGTTTTCTGTACGGAAGGTCTCGGGTTCTAAACTCGGCAGGACTAAGTTGAAATTTAAATTGAGTTATAAATATACATTTTTGCAATTTTAAGGATTTCATTCTTCTTTTAGGGGTATTAAACTGAAGAAACTTCCGCATTTGTAAATCAATGTGGCAATAAATAAATAAATATATACAGTAAGTATTGTTAATTTTAAAACAATTGAATTATTAAAAAAAAAAAGAAAAAACTACATTTAATGAATCAAATTGTAAAAAAAAAAAAAAAAAAAAAAAAAAAAAAAAAAAAATCTTATAAATCTCATTGTTCAACGTATTTAATTAAAATAAATTTTGTATTTTTTTTTTTTTTTTTACAATTTTAAGGGCTTCTAATTATTTAAAAAAAAACTACATTTTACATAGTCCAATCAATTTAATTAAAAAATGTTTGGTATTTTTTGTTGCAATTTTAATGGTATGTTTTAATCTACACCAGCCATGCTCAACCTGTGGCCCGGCGTATTTTATGTGCGGTGCGGCGTAAGACACATAATCATTAATCCGTAATTTATAAAATTAAGTCGTGCACAAAAAATACTACTTAAGACCTTCACTATTGTTTTATATATTTTCAAAGACGAAATTTGTCCTAATATTTTTAATTTATTTAAAACTATGTTAAAACATCTTAATATGTTACTCCCATTTGTGCTACAATGATGCATGTATTTCTTTATCTTCAACACAGAACAAACTTTATTCCAAATTCATTAGATTTGCACTGTACATTTCTACAATTAAAATAAAATGAAACTTTTGCATTGGACAAAAGATTTATTTATTAGAAAAAATATGATGATTTTTTTTCTTTAGAACTTTGACATTCTACATTGTTACATTATAACGTTTTATGCGCATTATACAGCTAATACTGATTTTTCGGATTGAACGTTTATTGAAAAAAAAATTGCCCCGAAAATATTTTTTCCCTACTATTTCCAAACAACAAACTTCGCGGCCTATTTTTACAGCATTTGCGATAAAGATCTACCACGAAGTTTATTCTTCGTAAATACCGCTATTAAAATTTGTTGGTAACTTTTTTCTGCGACAAACATTTAATCCGCTGACAGTATTAACTTTGTTGTATTGCTCTGTACAGACCGCCTAACGTTTCAAACATATGTTTGCGGCCTGCAAGGAAAAAAAGTTGAGTATGGCTGATCTACATAAAAAAAAACAATTATTTCATTTATAGAAACACTCGCTAGATGGCGCCAAACGAAAACTTTCTAAAGATATAAAATGATACAAATTTGGCCATACAAAGAGTCTGCGTTACGATAAGCAAAAAAGACGCCCGTCTGACATTGGTCTAATAATTCCAATACTGGACCCCCACCACAAGTAAGATACATTAAAACCTGCTTAGACGGAAACGCAAACGACCAGTGATAAATTCTGTTTTATGCAGGCTCTTTAAATTGACAAAGCATAATAGCCTTTTTATGGGGTGGGGGGTGGGGGGCTTAAATCTGTTTTTTTTTTCAGTTTATTGCACGAATCTGTTATAAACAGGCTTTATATTCTGTTAGAAAATAAATTTGCTAGATAGTACCTTTTTTTAAATTCTATATAGCAGTATTTGCTTGCAATTTTATTATTTCTTTTTCAGTGTTCAATTTCATGATATATTTGTAATTACTTTTTCATCTAAAGGGTTTAATCTAAAGGTTTTATGCAGTCTCTTTATATTCATAAAGCTTAATTGCATTTTGGGGGGGGGGAGGGGGGGACTGAATACAGTTTTTCTTTTCAGTTTATTGCACGATTCTGTTATAAGCAGGCTTTACTCTATTAGAAAATAAATTTGCTAGATAGTATCTTTTTTAAAAATCTATATAGAAGTAGTTGCTTGTAATTTAATTATTTCTTTTTCAGTGTTACAGCTTATGATGTATTTGTAATTACTTTTTCATCTAAAGGTTTTAAATAAAAATTTTAAATATTGAAAACATAATTAAGTTTTAATTGAATTCATCAATTAATTTTGAATAAAAGAGTTTAAAGTGTGAGACAAATAAAAATTCAAAATCTTAAGCTGTGACGTTACACAACATTTCAACTGAACCAGATTTTGGCCCTGGTAATTTGCACCGTTTCTACCAGGCGCGGATCCACGGGAGTTTTTTTTTGGGGGGGGGGCGATCGCCCCTCCCCCCCAAAAAATATGTCCACGATTATCGCGAATATCGACAAATGGTCTCCGAAAAAAACCAATTTCGTGAATCATTCGCAGGCCAAAAGATCGCCAAAAACGCGAATTTCGTTAAAGTACCATGGAAGAAAAGCCAGTTTCGTCAAAGGATCGGGAAAAAACGCGAATTTCGTCAACAGATCGCGAAAAAAGGCGAATTTTGTCAAAGAAACGCGAAAAAATGCGAATTTCGTCAAAGGACCGCAGAAAAACGCAAATTTCGCAAAAGAATTGCTGAAAAAACGCTAATTTCATCAACAGATCTCTGAAAAAATGCTAATTTCTTTAAAGAATCGCGAAGAAATACGCGAATTTCGCCAAAGAGTGCTGAAAAACGCGAATTTCGTCAAAGGGCGGCGGAAAAACGCACAATTAGCACAGGGAAGAGATTCCCCTAAGCGTGCACCCACGGGGGAGCGAGAGGGGTCCGATCGGGGCAAAGAAGGGAAGAACAAATTTACCAAGTTGGTTTTTAAGAAATCAACACACCATACTCATTTGAACTGACTGGGATTAGGACATAATCCTTTTTTGCTCATTCGTCAAATACCCTTGAAATTTACCAATGTGGGTGGCAATAACAGTACATTTTTTACACATTAGTCGCTTTCTTCAGAAAACATTAAGATGCTTGAATTTTTCAAAGGACCTTTCTTTTTCTTGTTTCTTTCTTTCTATGGAAATTGTATGAATCCCATTCTTTTCTCAAACAATAAAGCACTTCTCGAAAATATCGTTATACAGGAATTAGAATTACAGCTTCTTAGAAAGAACGAAAAAGTTTCAACACTTTAAAGGGATCCGCATAACATTGTCAATTTTCTGTTGTAGGGATTCAACAAAAGGTACACGAAGTGGCATCGTCCCCCCACATCAACCCATACTGTCAAAAATTATATCGCCATATGCCTTTTGACTGAACATAATCCTATTTTCTGCACTAATTGCCGAAACGGCAGTGAGTGACCATTAATACCGAAAAATGTTTGGTTTTCGTTTTCTTGTCTGTCTGTTCCGCGAAAACTGCCGTTAAAAGCGTTGGATTTATATCTTGTGGGGGAGGGGCGGCCGCCCGATCGATCTCCCCGTGATGCGCGCCTCCTGGTGACAATTGTGCGTTTTTCCGCGGCCCTTTGGCGAAATTCGCGTATTTTTTCGATTCTTTGACGAAATTCGCATTTTTTACGAGATCTCTTGACGAGATTCACGAAATTAGCATTTTTTGCGCGACTCATTCGCGAAATTAGCGATTTTTGTGCGATTCTTTTGCGAAATTAGCTTTTTTCCGCAATTGTTTTCCGAAATTAGGATTTTTTTCGCAATTGTTTGACGAAATTCGCGTTTTTTCTGCAAACCTATGGCGAAATTGGCGTTTTTTCTGCAATCCTTTGACGTATTCGCGTTTTTTCTGCGATCCTTTGATGGCATTCGCGTTTTTTCTGCGACCCTTTGACGAAATTCCCATTTTTTCTGCGATCCTTTGACAAAATTCGCCTTTTTTTTCGTGGTCCTTTGAAGAAATGCCCGAGTTTTTGACGAAATTCACGTTTTTTCCACGCTTCTTTGACGAAATTCGCGTTTTTTGCGCAATCCTTTGATCTGCGAACGATTGACGAAATTGGTTTTTTTCGGCAACCATTTATCGAAATTCGCGATAATCGATGGATTTATATTTTTTTATCCAAAGGGGGGGGGGGGGGGGGGATCCACGGCTGTGAAGAGGTATACACACCACTTAGATGACACATTTTCACTTTCAAGGATGTTAAGGCTCTCCAAATTTCTGAATGGTATCCTTTTTCAGAGATTACCCTCTTTCAGAAATCTGATATTAAAAAATGGATGTGATGGTTATGTTTTTCAACTTTCGGTAATTGGTTCTTATGCATTTTTTAGTGCTGAATCCAAAAATGACCTTCATTTTTTACCATACCATCACGTCAGGATTTTTCACAAATCGCAAATTTTTAAATAGTCGAAATATTGCGAAAATCTGCTACTGTAAAATAGACGTAACTTTTTTTCATAATAATTTATTCATTTTTTTTGCTTATACTACGGATTTTTACAGTTAAACATGTAAAATATTGTGTATTTAAAATCCTTATAATATTATTCCATGCGTAGAAGTTTCTTTGAACCACTCATGCTCTGCTTCGTCCTTTTCTTTTAATCTTCTATATGGGGGTTCATCTCAGTATCCTCTTTTATTTTGGTAGTTCATAAAGCTGGGAAATTTGTGGCAGATGTATTTAAAACATTTACCTTCTTTTGTTAAGGCTTTGACAAATTGCTTTGAGAGATTGTCGCTATTTTTTTTACTTTTTAACTTTGAAATTTACGATTTGCGAAAATCGTGACGTGATGGTTAAAAATGAAAGTCATTTTTTAATTCAGTGCTAAAAAATACATCAAAATCAATTATCTAAAGTTAAAAAAACAATCATCGCAAGCTTGTGTTATTAATGTTGTTCACTATAACTAAAAGAACAAAAAATAAGATAAATAATTTCCATAGTACAAGAGTAAAAAGAAAAAAAATAAGACATTTAATTAATAAATTCTGTTACAACGTTTTTAATTTTACGACCTAATAAGTAACAATAAACCATCTTTTGAGAGGACGGGATTATATAATAAGAGTGTTGGATAACCGAGTGTTTCGTTTAGTCGGACGTCGGATAATCGAGAGTCTGTAATATTTTCAAATCGCATTAATTATTTTATATTTATTTAAAAAATAACTGCAAGGAATTATTTGAGCAACAGAAATTATGACTACGTTGATTATATATGTCACTCGGTATCATCCCCCCCCCCCCAAAAAAAAAACGATTCTCTGGATCCGTTCCTGGTCTCTACCCTCCCCGCCCCCTTCTGTACGGACCTGCGATACAAATTTCAGGTTTATTCAAGAATATTACTACGAGGTCGGGCAGCTAGTTTTAAATATTGCTATTTTGATATTTTTTATTTAACTACTCAAAATTTTAGTGACTGATTTGTTTTTGACTAAAATACTGTTATTTGTGTGACCTTTTTTTCTATAATTTTTGGGAAGAAAATAACTGTTTTACAGTAGACTCCTTATTATCTGTGTTAAAAATGGTAAAATATGATTAAAATACTGTTAAATTATTTCAATACAATGTAAATTATATTAAATAATGCCGAATTTTTCAAAGTAATCATTTATATAACACAGAAAATTTCCAGAAATCTGGAGAAATTCCACCTAAACTCTCAATAAATTTGAATATATATTAAAATTCCTATTGCCAAAAAATTTTCTTTTCTCCTCATCACTTCTAAAAAGTTTCATTTTTTTTTAGTTCAAGGTATATAACTATAGAATTTCCTCCTTAAATTTGCTTTATTTTTATTTATAATACTTTTTATAAGTTATTTATTTTATTTTTGATAGTAGCTATTTCTTTTATTTATATTATTTTCAATTATTGTTTAATCTTTGTGCAGTTAGGAAATGCATTTGACAATTTCCTAAGATACTCCTGGTTCTGTAAGTGTCAGAGTTTAATGTAGCTTTTAATGTAATAGCAAAAATTTTAATTCAGTTTTATACATTGATTTTAATTATTCATGAGAAGTACATTTTCTCTTAAACGTTTTTTAATTATTCATAAAAAGTGATAAATGAAGTTAATTCTGTTTATTGCAGATACACAAAACCCTAACCGTAGATGCATATCGTGTCGCACTCAAAGCAATCTTTAAAGTGGGAAGTATGCAATAAAATATTTCATTACAAGAGATTTTTCTAAAAGCAACTTCCAACTCATAGCAAAGACAATCATCTGTTTGTGAGGTATGCAACAAAGAATCTTCTCACATGTTCCATTTAAAGGCGCATCTTTTTTTATTATACTGGTGATATTTAGCACGAAATTCTCTCCTAAGGTTAATTTAAGCAAACATCTGTTAACTCATACTAGTGTAGCCTTCTCTATATGAGATATGTAACAAGAAATTATCTTGAAAGGGCAATTTAAGCAATCATCTAATGATTTATACTGGTGAGCCATCTTCTGTGTGTGAAGTACGTAGCTAAAAATTCACTAAAAATGTGATTTTCAAACTCATTTTTAATTAATTCTGGTGAGAAACCTTTTATATGTGAAATATGCAGCAAGAAATTCTCTCAAAAGACATTTTAAGAAATAATCTTATAATTCATACTGTAGAGAAACCTTTTATGTGTGAAATATGCAGCAAGAAGTTCTCCCGTAAGAGCAATCTAATAAGGCATCTATTGGTGCATGTTGGTGAAAAACCTTTTATGTGTGAAATATGCAACAAAACGTACTCTTTCAAAAAAGAATTAAGTGATCATCTATTAATTCATACAGGTGAAAAACCTTTTATGTGTGAAGTATGCAGCAAGAAATTCTCTCAGAAAAGGGCTTTAAACGAGCATATGTTAATTCATACTGGTGAAAAACCATTTGTGTGTGATATATGTGGCAAGACAGTCTCCCGAAAAGGTGATTTGAACAAGCATCTATTAATTCATACTGGTGAGAAACCTTTTATGTGTGAAATATGCAGCAAGAAATTCTCTCAAAAAAGTATTTTAAACAAACATCTGTTAATTCATACTGGTGAGAAACCTTTTACGTGTGAAATATGCAGCAAGAAGTTCTCCCTGAAGGGCAATTTAACCACGCATTTATTAATTCATTCTGGTGAGAAACCTTTTACGTGTGAAATATGCGGCAAGACATACTCCTTAAAGAAGAATTTAAGCCATCATCTATTAATTCATACTGGTGAGAAACCTTTTAAATGTGAAGTATGCAGCAAGAAATTCTCTCAAAAAAGTTCTTTAAACAAGCATCTGTTAATTCATACTGGTGAAAAACCTTTTATGTGCGAAATATGCAGCAAGAAATTCTGTATAAAAGGCAATTTAAAAAAGCATTCATTAATTCATACTGGTGAGAAACCTGTTGTGCCAAATATAAAAGAAGAAATTTTTACTAATATGTAATCTAAATGTTCACTTTCATAATTTGTTGTTCGCTATTTACCAGTTTTGAGACTTACTTTGTACCTTTGCATATTTAAGTTTTAAGAAAGTAAAATTTCTTGCTATATATTATAAATACACTGCTGGCCACACAAAATGCAACACCGTGAATGAAGCATGCAACTCATGTGAAATTTACATCAAGCGTTTGCGGCAATGAAATATGCAAATCATTAGCATTGCAGCCCAGACGCACATCACGGGCGACCGCAGCGCCACCCGCAAGCGCTATATAAGGGGAGAACAAATTGGCGATTTGAAGTACGGTAATTGCTTTTTTTTGCATAATCTGTTTACCTATGTCTCGTGGAAGACATCGAGCGTATTTTAACTAAGTTTCTGAATTCGACCGAGGACGAATAGTAGCCTATAGGGATTGCGGATTATCCTTTATAGAAATCGGTCAACGTGTTGGAAAAAACCAAGCAACTGTGATGCGGATTTGTAATCGCTGGATGCAGGAGGGAACGACGGACAAACGGGGCCAATCGCACCCACCTCGTTGCACCACTGTCCGTGATGGCAGGCGGATTGTGCGCATGGCAGTGATGGATCGCGCAGCCACATCACGAACCATAGCAGAAGAGATTCAGTCTGCTACGCATCATTCGGTGTCCGCTCGTACCATTCGACGCCGTTTGCAGCAGAGTGGGATGTCCGCAAGGCGTCCATTGCTTTGTTTACCCCTGACTGGAAACCACAGGCGTTTGCGCCGCGAATGGTGCGAGGAACGGCGGACATGGACAACGGAATGGAACGACATTGTGTTTACTGGCGAATACCGCTTCTGCCTGCAACATCACGATGGTCGGATTCGAGTTTGGAGGCACCATGGTTAGAGGCTGCTGAACTGTTGCGTTATGCATCGCCACACTGGTCCTGCACCTGGTATTATGGTTTGGGGTGGTATTGGATTTCACTGCTGCACCCCTCTAGTACGCATTGCCGATACACTGAACAGCCAGCGCTACATCTCTGAGGTGTTGGAAGCCGTGGTCCACCCATACATTCAGCGCTTGCCATCAGCCATATTCCAACAAGATAATGCGCGACCACACGTGGCACACAATGTTTAAGAGTTCTTCTTTATCCATCAGATTGAATTGCTTCCTTGGCCTGCTTGTTCTCCCGATCTATCGCCAATCGAAAACGTGTGGTCCATGCTTGCACAACGACTGGCCCGGAATACA
This sequence comes from Maratus speciosus, assembly GCA_963932465.1. NCBI lineage: Eukaryota > Metazoa > Arthropoda > Arachnida > Araneae > Salticidae > Maratus > Maratus speciosus. Next base: position 636,639,013 of record OZ010786.1, read on the forward strand.
CCACCCGCTGCTACACCGGATCAACTTTGGCAATATGTGGAAGCCGCATGAACTGCTATACCCCAAGGAGACATCCAAAGCCTCTTTGATTCTATGCCGAGGCGTGTGGTCGCGGTTATAGCCAACAATGGCAGCTACTCTAACTACTAATTTTGTCATCATCCACGCGTCACAAGAGGCTGTAATTTTAATCATTTGACCTTTGTACAACATGTTATCTGCCAAATAAATTTCGCTGTGATATCTCTGTTCCTTCTTGGCGTTGCATTTTGTGTGGCCAGCAGTGTAGTTACAGAAATGAAACAGCAACAAATGAATTTTGTTAAATCTTATACAAATTATTTACAGGGATGAGAGCGCTCCGACTCAAATGACCGATTACTACCACTAAGTTTAAATAGTATTTCTCGTATTATTTAATGACGGAATTTCCAAGATTTAATTAAGCAAAGAATACTGTTAAAATTTAGTGGTAGTCATCGCTCAATTGGGTCTCAGCGCTCTCATCCCTGTATTTATGAATAATTTGTGCTAGTAAATCGGTAGATCAAGATCCTTAGCATCAACTGCACCTGCTGTTTGAGTTTGTGACAAAATAATTAAAATAGGTTTCCAGTACAGACGTGTGACGAAATAAGATGAGGATAAAATCTCGGCTCCAATTTCTTGGTTGTCTATTAAGCAGGGCATCTAAATAAAAGGTACATGATTGAGACCCCTGGTGGAAAAATAGCGTAATTAAAGTAATAAATATAATTAATCCTACAATTAAAAGTACTAAAAATAATTAGCGCATTGTTATTTGAAGGCCTCTAATTTATAGAGTGATAGGGCAAAGTACCTGTTAGAGAAATAGGAAAGAGAAAAGTAGTTCTCCTTCTAAGTTATAAGTTACAACTCAATGCATATATTAACGTTAGTTCATTAAAGTAAAACATAAAAGAATTTATTATATAACATATATTTATTTACATCATATTTACAGTTACACAAAGAGAAAAAAAAATCGAAGTAAAAATTAATTATTTAAAAAAAATTCTATCAAGGTTAAAATTACATTACAATAAATACTAATTGCATTTACACTGTTTCTGTCCTTAGAATTATACATTGTTTGCATAATACTTGAACTAAGAAAAACTAAAAAAGTATGACATTTCCCACAGTTAGCAGATGTGTCCCGCCCCTTCTTGATAAATACAGACATAGAAAGGTACACATACAGGAGAAATATAAAAGTTTTCCTTCTATCGTCATCACAAGAGTCATCTGATCTGTAAAATAAAATCCTTCGTTCATTGCTATTATGTACAGTTGACGTTGAGCCAAAGCTCATTAATCGTTCATTCTCATAGAAGGAGGAGTTATCCTTGATTATTTGATTAACGTCTACAATGAATTGAGTATAACTTGAAATAATTTAGATGAGAGTATGTAACTAGAAAGGCACAAAAAGAAGGCAGAGTTTCAAGACTCTGCCCAATAGTTAATTAATAAAACATATTCAAAAAGTTTTAGGAATAAAGTTCTAAATTAATTAAGCAGTCAAAAATAGCTAGCATATAATTTTGCTAAATTAAGTCAACTAAGTAGTTACAGAAATTTTACTAACTTAACTTCGTAGGATGATGACAGTGAAATAACTTTGAAGCCTATACTTCATATTGGGAGAGAAACTCATCAGTGAGGGAAATTTGTTAACTCATTTGTATGAGAGAAAAGTATCAACTCATCTCTTTAAATTAAATTCAATAACTTGTCTGTATGAGAGAAAAGTATCAACTCATCTCTTTAAATTAAATTCAATAACTCGTCTGTTGGAGAAAAATTCCCGTGCATCTATTATGAAAACAAATGTATAACTAATGACATTCTTAGCTAGTAACTAAAAATTGGGTTGTTACACCCCTGTACAAAGGTCCACTGAATGGTTCGAGGAAATGTTGGGAAGTCCATCTACCATCTCCATTGGTGTACTAACCCCTTAGGTTGGACCCATCTAGCAAAGTCTCGTGTGAGTAGAGAAGTACGTCATCTGACGAGACCACCATAATTACCTCGAATCTGTACCCCGAGAAATTGTATGCAATAAAAGTGGAATTAATATGGAGGTTGGTCGGTTGATTGCTGCTTTTTACACGGCATATCGGATTAACTCTAATTGTTTTCGGTTCGAAGTTAGTTTAGATTCCTGCAGATTGGGTTCGGGTTAACCCAATTTTTCTAAAGTTAGTTCTGTATATTTTTCAGATTAAAAGCTATATGTGTTATAAAAATAAACATAGATATTTGTCTGTGTGTTACGTGTCCTGCAGAGCTAAGATTTGGCAGGAAAGTGCCTCCCTTTCTGAAGTTATGTACCTCGAAGTCAGTGTTAGGATTTTTTTATTTTGACAGTTTTCTTATTTTAACTTTTTACGGGTCAGTTTTTCTTCCTCATTTCGCGCGAATTTTCTACATTAGTAAAAGGAATCGGGATTCTTGCAGCTATTTTTGAATTATTTGCCAATTTTTTATGTGTTTTTTCGTGTTTCGCAGCCTTTTGCTAACATTTCTAAAAGGAGTCCTATTTCAATCTTTCAGCTCAATATAGTAAATTTTTTCCCCTGCAAATTTTATGCGATTTTTAAAGGTTCTTTTCGTTCCGTGTCTGTTGGAAGCATTGGCTCACATCATCTGTTAAACGCACATGAACACTTTGCGTAATTTGATGATGTTTTATTACAAATATTTTTATATAAAATATACTGACTTATGAATGTATAAATTCGATTTCTAAGATATACAATAATAGAGATATCCAGAAAAATTAGTTACTTGATTTTAATTACATTATATGTATTTTAATAAAATGATTTTATAGTTATGAGTTTTACGCACACTACAGTTTGGATCCCAGAAAAACAGCCAGCTAAGTTCTAAGATAGCCTTGCTGGCGTTTAAGGCTGACAACAGAGACAATGTAATATTTATTACATCGTAAAGCCATAAAATGGATCACCATGATTTTTATGACTTTTCACCTCTGACCTGAAGGAGAAACATAATTTGAATAATATTATGTGTGGGAAAGTTGCTAACTTTAATTTGTAGGACAGAAACATCCCCTTCAAGAAATACATAATAGAATGAGGTTTCATCTGACCTTAGACCGGCCCACCAAAGAAAGGTTGGAACTTGAGAGAAAAATTAGATTTAAAAAGTAGCCTAATAAATATTTCCAAACAAATGAAATAGTAAAAAAAGGGTGCTCTGGATCCAAAAAGAAGTTTTGCCGAATTCAATGGAATGTGTGGACTCAACGAGGAATAACAGTCGCGACTAAATCATAAGATTTGGAAGCCCATCCAAGCCTGTTGGGCAGGCCAAACGCCCTCCACCCCAGTCACCGCTGTTCTAAAATGATGATCCCGTACTCTCCAGATGTCCGTGACAGTGCCTCGAGACTTATTCAGCAAGGGCGGCGCCAGAACTTGCCCGACGGGGGGCACAGTATCCCCGACAAGGGGGCCGAATTCAAAATATATATTAGAGGTTTCCACGAGCCCTGGCCAGTTCCGAACCCCGAACTCGGTAAAAGTTTCTTTCATTAAACTCGGGCCTGGCTTAATTTTATCTGAAAACTCGGTACGGGCTCGGGCTAAATTTTAGCTTTTGAAAAGTTGGTCCAGGCCTAAAATTCATTATCCCCGGGACACGTCCGGGTCTTGCATTTTTTCTGTAGATTCGGGCCGGAACGGGACTGTATTTATACTTCAGAATTTTTTTGGAGCAAATGAACAATAAAACATTTGTTTCTTCCCCCCCACCCCTTTTTTTAAATAACAGGTGGGATATGTTGATCAATCACGTGAAAAACATAAAATGTTCGCGTCCGGATTTGGCATAACCCGAAACGCGCAGATCTCTAACACTCACACTGCTATTTAAATTAGAGATAAATTGCAGAGGGCCAAACGATTTTTACTCGAAACATAAATTTCGAAGCTTGTCAAAGAATATTGTAGATAAATAAAGTGAAAAAAAAGCTCTTTAGAAGGTTATTTTTGAAACACCTCACTAGTTACCTAATCTTTATAGGCGGATGAATCCACAACAGAAAGAGTTTCCACACTTTTGAGCATTACCCGAAAGGAAAAACTCTGCTTCGTACTCTTCTTCCATACAGCAACCTCCCAATAAGCGGTCATTCAATATTATAGATTTTACGTGTACATATATGGCATATAAACTGCAGTGTGTGAAAGACAAAGTATGGAGCAGTTCTCCGGTTATGAGTCGAACCAAAGAGTCGCGCATCAGGTAAGGTAGGTAACCAAATTTTTTCGAAACGCGGTTCATGTTCCGGCCTGGCTGACCATGTATTTTAATGCCGGAGGTAACTGAAAATAATCAGTTGAGAAATCCCTATCAAAAACGCATAAAGTGACTGTCGGAGTTTCCTCTTAGTCCGCACAACTTCGAAGAAAATCCTTATTATTTATATGCTGCCACCACCGATATGATTACGTGATATCGGTCACGCACTGAGAGGATTGATTAAATGAAAACCAACGCTTTCAATTAACTAAATTAATAGTTTATTTACACACTATTTACACAACAACAAACACTATTTACACTTACAAACTCGGATATAGATGATCCGGTTCAACATTAATTTGAATACAGTAAATGCTGGCTGTGTACTGTTAAACTACGCTAACTCACTCTCACTCTACACACGTTAAATTAGCTTTCCGGAGATCAATCTCGATCTCCCAACACATGGGCTCTAAGCCTAAGTTATCCGAGCCTCTCTCAACCCTACGCACTCTCTCAGAGCTATCCAAGGCACGACTCCCTTGCGAGCTACGCACAAACTGACTATCCCAGCCTAAAAGACTGCCCTCTAGCAACCCCTTGCTCCTTCTCAATCTAACACCTCCGGAGCTTTCTACCTGGCTCCCATTGTCTCCCCATCTTCCACACACATCTCAAAAGGTTGGGAACGCCCCTCTCAAACTATCTTTTTTCCGCCTCATACCATCTATACATTTTCACCGGCTTAGATTCAGTTTTAAATAAGGAAAGACTGTTATTTTGAAATTCCAGTACATAGCCCATACAATATATAATATATTAAGACAAAAATAATATAGAACCCCAGTTCTAATAGCAGATGTTTCTCAGAACCTGACCACCCCCCCCCCCCACCTTAGCGGAAAATATGCCATTTAGGGGCTAATTTTCCCCAAACATATAGTAACATCACCGAAGAGTTCAATAGTCTCTATGCAGGTTTCTTCATTATTATTATTACATATATATATCAAGGTGTCTGAACATTCTCTACTGACATCTCTAATGAACCGTGTACTACTATTATTATTACTGAAAAACTACACATGCTAATACACTATAACACAAAATTCAAATACAATTGCACATATGCAAAAAAATTAAACGTGATGACACCCCTTTAAGGTTTGTCCACTATTTAGTCATTCATGCCGATGGGCTAGCGATCGGCTGTTCTTCCCAGCTCTTCCTATGTAGCCTAGAAATTGCATCAGCATTTAAATGTTGAGCTCCTGGACGATGAGAAATACTCAAGTTCCAGCGTTGCAAGGCAAGCGCCCATCTAGTGAGTTTGGGGGAACTTGGGGTTGTTTCAGTGAGAAATTTTAATGGATTATGATCCGTTATCATCTCAATTTGAGATCCATATGTCCACTTTTCAAACTTCCGCAACCCGAAGAGAACACTCCAAGTCTCTTTCTCTATACTCGGCCAAGCACGCTGAGCCCCTGATAATTTCTGACTGGCAAAAGCTATCGGTTTAAACTGACTCTTTTCATCTTTTTGAGTAAGACAACATCTTGCTGCCAGGTCTGAAGCATCGGCGTGAAGCTGATTTTCCCGGCCTACGGTAGGTGTAGCCAAACGCGTCACGTTACATAACTCATCTTTAAGGATATTAAATGCTTCTTCTGCCCTTTGATCCCATGGTACAGTATTTTTAACCTTCCCTTTAGTTAATTCCGTTAAAGGTATAGCAATTTCTGCATAATTTGGAATATAAGATCGGTAAAATCCCATTAATCCCAAAACAGATCTAACTTCCTTCTTAGTTTTCGGTCTCTTTAAGTCCCTTATTGCTCCTATTTTCTCCTCATCAGGTGCATACGTTCCACCCCCAATTACATGACCTAAAAACTTAGTCAATTTCTCTCCAAATTTACATTTATCCAGCCTAATCTTAAAGTTTCTATTTTTAAGTTCTTCTATAACAGACCTAACATGCTCACAATGCTCTTCCCAGGTGTCAGAGAAAATGATGACATCATCAATATATGCTTGTGGATACCTCCGATGACCTTGAAGAACCTCATTCATATCTTTTTGGAACGTAGCAGCCGCCCCTGATAAACCAAAAGGCATAGTACGCCACTGATAAGTCGCATTATGAGTTGTAAAAGCTGTGAAATGTTTACATTCCTCCGCCATTTTAATCTGCCAATAACCCCTCAATAAATCGATCGAAGATAAATATTTAGCTGCCCCCGCAGTATACATGATTTCTTGCGAATCTTTCATCGGAAATGTTGGGACCTGCGTTCCTGAATTTAAAGCTCTATAATCAATGCAAAGCCTAACAGTTGCGTCTTTTTTCGCCACGCAAACAATTGGATGACTAAATTCTGCATTTGATACTTCGATTAGATTTAATTCTAATAATTCCTGAATATGTCTATCTACTTCCTCTTTGTAAGCAACAGGTACACTATATAACTTTGGCTTTTTCCTTGCCACATCCGGTTTCAAATCAATACGGTGCTCCCCTACTTCCGGTGATCGCACAGGACCCATAAATACCTCTTTATTCTCCCTCAAAATGGACTTTATATCCTTGACTTGACTATTATATAACCCTTTTATTTCGAACCTTTCTATGTCCCGTTCTACCTCTTGTTCCCGGTTTAGAGTAGGAATTTCCCCAACTTCTCCAAATTCCTCATCACCTTCAAAAACAATATTGACTATGTTACACCTGACCATAAATTCCCCTTTATTTTTATATACATACATTTTGCTACCATCCGCCATTTCAACTAAGACTCTATCTCGCACTTTCACTTTTCTAGATAATTGACATTCTAGACATGATTTACAGAATTTTTTAGCTTCTTTAGCCATACCTTCCCAATAAAAAGATTGCCTAATCCTCTCTAAGGTTTTCTTTGCCGCGTGATGTTCTCCCTCATTAGAAACATGCGCTGACTTTAAGATTCCTTCTCTTTTGACCTTAGACACTACTAATTTAGCTATAGCTTCTCCTACAAATTTATCTTTATGATACAATAAACCATCTACAATATAATAATCTCCTTTATCCATTTTAGCTAATTCCCAAACTCTCTCTAAATTTTTGCATTCCAATTGGGATTTCTTAAACATATCTGAATTACTAACGATAACTTTATTATTTTTCTCCACTTCCATTTTTTCTGCATTCTGACTTTGTAAACTTTCCGATCTCGCTTCTATTGCGTAAACCTTACAATTATCGCTGCTCATACTTTTCTTTTCACTCGAGTTATCAATACTACTTTCTGAACTTTCTAATTCTTGGGACTCTAGCAATGGCTCCTCGCGATTGACCCCTGACAACTCATTAATCACCTCGGGATGTAAAATTACCTGCTCATTAATATTATCGGTCACCGCGCAAAGTACTTCCTGTTGAATTATATTAGTTTGTCCGAATTGCAGAATAGCTAATGGTAATTTAACCAACGGTGATTTAACTGCTTCACCAAATAATCCTTGTAAATAAATACTACCAGTTCTTTTTAATTTCTCTTCCGGTACCAAATCTTTATGAATAACACTAATTTCACATCCAGAATCGACCAATCCTTTTGCTTTTTGCCCATTTACACTAACTTCAATTTTCTCCAGTTTATTTAATTTCTCACCTATAACATTAGTTCTCTGTTCTGCCTTTGCCGATATCCTCGCCACAATAGCTCCCTTAGGTAACTCTTTATTTCCTTTCACGACAATCTTATTTACACCCGCTTTCTGTTCACGCCCTTTACTAGCATTATTATTTCCCTCATTACCCACTTTATTACAAAAACGTTGGTAATGACCCCTTAAGCCACATTTGAAGCATCTAGGAGCTGAATCATCACTAGGTTTCTTAAAATCAGTTTTCCTACCCGAAAAAGAATTAATCTCATTACTCCCGTTTTGCCTCCAATTGCCACTAAATTTACTATCCTCCCTCGGTTTCACTTTTTCACTGTTTACATATCTATCTTTACCCTTAAAACTTTTATACGTAACGGCATAAGACTTATGTTTAGCATCAAAATAATTGTCACATTCTTTAGCAATTTTAGAAGCTTCTAACCATTTACTCTGCTGAGTTAACCCAATATATAATGCGGTTTTTTCATCTAACGTGTTTAATAACTTATCCGTAATTATTAACTGATTGACCTTTTCATAAGAGTCCGCACCACTAATCTTACAATAATTTTCCCATGTTGCTATTAAACGCGATACAAATAATACATGAGTTTCATTCTGGTTTCTCCTAGTCTTCATAAAATTTTCCAAACACGCCTTCGGTGTCGGCTCATGTTCCCTTAGAACTAACTCCTTTAATTCCTCATAACTCTCAATTTGTTCCCTAGTGGTATAAATTAACAAATTATCCGCCTTATCTACTAACATATTTAGTAGAATTTCGGCCTGCTGGTTTTCCGGTACATTTTTAGTTTTGAATGCCCTTTCTAAACTGTTGAAAAATAAATTCCATCCCTCAGTCCCTTCTGGTACTTTGATAGACAGAGTTTTAACACTTTTGATCAATTTTTCTATGTTACTTTCATTATTAGATTCCCTAGACCCATTAGAGTTATTTGTCGAACCTTGTACCTTTAGCCTCTCCATTTCCAATTCATGTTCCATCCTTAATTTTTCAGTCCTCTCTTCTCTTTCTAACTTTTCGCGCTCTAATTTTTCCTGTTTTTCTAACTTTTCGCGCTCTAATTTTTCCCGTTTTTCTTCGCGTTCTAATCGCTCCGCAACAATAGTGTTAGATAATTCCTTAATAGCCCCCTCATCATATTCCTCGCTGTCCATTATCTTTTTCTTAAGCTGAAATCTGGCATCATCTTCCGTGAATTCAACCCCCAACTCTTCGACTATCATCTGAAGATCCACCCTTTTTAGTTTCAATAAGAAAGCCATACCTTCACCGATTACTATTACCACTATACAATAATATTTAAACCTGCTAAATTAATATACCCTAAATTTCTACTTTAGCACAGTTACCTCCACTTATTCTACTAATTAATACATTTCAGATAATCGAGGTATTATATTTCTAAATTAACCTACTGTATAACCCGAATTTCCTCAACCATTTATATCACACAATTTACTGCCAATAAAACAAAAGGTAAAACAATAATTTCGATTTGATTACTATGCAATACAGATTCCACTTTATACAATTAGATAATAACATACAATTTACATAATAATACTGGTACGTTGCAATTGAATAAAATTATTGATGTCAATAGAAACATCCACATAAAGAAAAATTGTATAACATACACACATAAATTTCTACAATTATCCTCAATAAAATATTTCCAAATTCAATACTGGTCTTCACACTTAAAACAGATAAGATCAAAACCTTCTATCCCCCCCCCCCCCCACTGCGAGCCTTTTTTTTATTCGAAATTTACTTCTATCCAATTAAAATTCTAAGCAAATGTTCATTACTCGTTTGTTATCAACTCTTCAAACTTAAAACAGTATTGCTTCATTTAAATATTACTTTAATAATAATTTAAATTTAAGTAAATTCAATTATTCCTTCCAACTATTATTAACACAATGCATTAATTTTGTTCACTACCATTATTAGTAATAAAAAATAGAAAATCAATATTAGTACAAGTTATTATGACCTTTTCTTAAAACAATAGTAAGTATGGCTCTTAATATTTCCTACCTATCTGAACACAATTACTTTATTGCACATAAACTATCTTAAATTACTATTAATTATACAACAACAAATATATTTGGTTCGAGAATGTCAGCAGACAGAAATGATCAAAACACCTTACCTTATACTTTATCTGCTGGGGTACTCCGCTGCTCATACGTAGTTCCGCGATGCACTCAATATTTCACACTTTAAAGTCACTTTGATGCTATTCAACACTCAGGCTGTAATACACCGTAATTTGATTCACTGTAGCGATGATAGGGCACAAACACTATTTCGGTTCGCTGCAACAACGATAGGGCCCAACACTTTAGTTCGGTTCGCTGTACCGATGATAGGGCAGAACACTTTAGTTCGGTTCGCTGTAATTATGATAGGGCACACACACTCTGTATTTCTGCTCGACGCTTGGTTTTTATCTCTCTAAAATTCCGCTCGACGATCCGGTATTTCCACGCAAGAATTCCACTGGGTGCTCCGACACTAACACACTGCAACACGGCTCGTTGGTCACTGGTCCAAGACGATTCTATCCCGTCGCTGCCATCAATTTGTCGGAGTTTCCTCTTAGTCCGCACAACTTCGAAGAAAATCCTTATTATTTATATGCTGCCACCACAGATATGATTACGTGATATCAGTCACGCACTGAGAGGATTGATTAAATGAAAATCAACGCTTTCAATTAACTAAATTAACAGTTTATTTACACACTATTTACACAACAACAAACACTATTTACACTTACAAACTCGGATATAGATAATCCGGTTCAACATTAATTTGAATACAGTAAATGCTGGCTGTGTACTGTTAAACTACGCTAACTCACTCTCACTCTACACACGTTAAATTAGCTTTCTGGAGATCAATCTCGATCTCCCAACACATAGGCTCTAAGCCTAAGCTATCCGAGCCTCTCTCAACCCTACGCACTCTCTCAGAGCTATCCAAGGCACGACTCCCTTGCGAGCTACGCTCAAACTGACTATCCCAGCCTAAAAGACTGCCCTCCAGCAACCCCTTGCTCCTTCTCAATCTAACACCTCCGGAGCTTTCTACCTGGCTCCCATTGTCTCCCCATCTTCCACACACATCTCAAAAGGTTAGGCACGCCCCTCTCAAACTATCTTTTTTCCCCCTCATACCATCTATACATTTTCACCGGCTTAGATCCAGTTTTAGATAAGGAAAGACTGTTATTTTGAAATTCCAGTACACAGCCCATACAATATATAATATATTAAGACAAAAATAATATAGAACCCCAGTTCTAATAGCAGATGTTTCTCAGAACCTGACAGTGACCAAAAATATTCTAAAATAAAATTATTTAAATTTGTTAGTGAAAGTGTAATCGTTAAAACTAGCAGTTAACACGTTGAATGCCAAGTCTATTTTGTCTGTCTTTCCGTTTAAGCCACGAATTGAGACTCCCGTTACAGAATCAATATGTCAGTCACCGATGACTGATACTAAACGGAAAGATCAGTGTCACTCACTGGTGACTGACGTGGCATTCAATGTGTTAAATGTTACACCTAACTAGGGCCCTTCCCGGGTAATAAATAAAAAGTCCTGCAAATTTTATTTAAAACAAGGCTGCAACCCGAAGGGAACCCAACCAAAAATATTCTATCTACCCGCAACCCGATCGAACCCGAAATACTTAATTCCAATCCCAACCTGAACCCCGGAACCAGAGGAAATTGATCCACAATATAATGTAATTATAAAAAAAAATATAGTCTGCAATCATATCTCCAACATTAATGTTATCTTTTATGTGGAAAAATAAACATGGAGTCATTCATATTCAAATATGTATTTTTTCATCTGAAATAGATTCCTGCGCGGGTTGGGTTATACCCGGCCTAAACGTTCAACTTAAAGTCAATCCGAAACCTAACAAAAATTTTTCGTTGACGCAAAACCCGATCTGAACCCGATAACTATTTTTTTTATTTACTTGTATTGGTGACTTTCAAGTTGTTTGATTGTTAGTTCCTATCTATAAACACTGTTTTGATGAGGCCTTTAGATGTCTAGGATGGTTAGAGTTGCAGTAAAGGTAGAGATCCTACCTACACAAGTCCAGGTTGTGTAATAGTTAAACGAAGCTTCTGACTGTAAAATAGTCAATGAAACATCGCTTTCATTTTGAAAGACCTATCCAATGATTTGACACTCAATAGGGTGCGTAAATTTTTTTTCGTGTCTACCGCCATTTTGTATTTTACGGCCGTCATTTTGAATATATAAAATCAAATCTAGCCTATAACCATCGGACGGTTAAGACGAATCGATAGAGACCTCATACATTAAAATCCATGTCCATCCAGCCATTGGGATGTTTCGAGGGTATTAAGAAATCCACATACGCAGATACGCGTGAAACACATAACCCTTCTTGGCAGTCTGATAAAAAAAGCCGGACAGACGCTTGAAAATCGAGACATTTTAATCACTACAATAAAACCTGTTAAAACGGAACCAGTGTAATGGAATAACGCTTTAAACTGAAAATTTTCGCAATGTCGGCCAGGATCGAAACTAAGGGCGGGGGCAGAGGGGACATGAGCCCCGGGCGCCAGAACGAAGGGGCGCCAAATGAAGGATTATACCTTTGGAATGAATCATTTTCTTCTGATGGACTGATGGCTTCTATTATTATGAAATAGGCATTATAAAGGAAGTGTTAGATGAAGATGAATGAGCAGCCGTAAAAAGTTAGAACTCTGATTTTCTGGTCAGAATGGGGGAAAAAATGATGGCCATTTTTTTTCTTCCCATTAACTTTTTACAGCTGCTCTTTCATCTTCACCTAACACTTCATTTATAATGGCTATTTCATAATAATAGAAGCCATCAGTCCATCAGAAGAAAATAACTCGGTGAAAGCAGAAACTCGGTTAAGCAAGACTCGGATAATCGGGGCTCTAACTGTATATTTCATTTTAAAAATGATCTTTAGAATAATTTTGTTGGTGTTCAGAGGGGAGTCATGACCCCCGTGACCTCCTCCTTGGATCCGCCATTCTAGATTAAGTAGTTCAGTATTACATATTTTAAGATTACATATTTTAAATTTTAAAATAAGTCGTCTATTAGAAAATTAGTAAAATTCACTTTGTAAATATACTTTGCGGTAGATGGGGAGGGGGGTGGCGCCAAAATCCATCCTTGTCCCAGGTGCAAAAAAGGTTAGTTTCGGCCCTGATATCGGCTAAAACAAGCTAAGATTGTCTAAATTGGAAGGTTCTTCCAATTCTTTGTCGTTCTATCTAAACAGGTTGCTGTATTAAATAGCTTCCTTTCGTCGTATTGAATGTAAGTGAATTATACTTTATCTATAAAGGAATGGTGTGAAATTAATTAGTCGAAAAAGAGTTTTCTAAATAATTAACAGTAATTTTATGACAATAATGTTCACTTTACAAATACCGCGTTTTATTATTTTTTCCATTATTTTGCCTTTCAGCTGTTTAAGAAAAAGCGCAATTATTACGTACATTCTCAAGAAAACATTTCGTCAAACGTAAAAAGCACAGGCAGCAAGTTGCCGGAACGCGCCTGTGGTTGGAACAGATTTTTCTATTATTTGAACAAAATTCCGTGTTTTGACTGGAGAATATATTTAAAAAAAGAGCTTCAGTTCTCGAACTTTTCGTGTTTTGGAGGAAAAGAGACCTACGTAAAAAATCAGTTTCTGATACAAAAAAGTAACATGCAGCACAGTTACGGGAACACACCTGTGATTTGACGAAAATGCAACTTCAGATAATTTTTACGTTACGGCTGTGTTCTCAACTACTCTGCTCAACAAGCGCAAAACGTTTTGACACATTTACAAATTCCTTTTTTAACGAAAAGATACAAAATTGGAAAGCCTGAACAGGGAAGCGATTTGGAATCGAACTGTGTTTTCCATTTTTGGATCCATCAATTACCTATTGAGTTAGAAGCGATTTGTTTCACGTGGCAAACACGTATTTAATCCTTTCCTGACTGGTTTTTCTCGTTTCGCGCAGAAATTCGGTTCAAAACGCCCACTTTGACACTCTTATCTGAACGATCTATTGCGTTTGCAAAAAAACGGATAAAACAGCTCGATGACATAGTTTCTGAACATCAACACCTGCTAGTTGCGTGCATTTCCGAACAAAAATAAATTAAAACTTATATCAGAAAGTTGCCCTTTTGGATTTGAAAACAGCCTTAAAATAATGAATTTTCCGTATTTTGGAGGGGAAACGGCTAAATCAAAACAGGAATTTTCGTGTTTTAATAATAATAATAAAAGCAATTGAAAAAACACCTTCAACTCACGTGTTTTTTTTTAGAATGTATATTGATCGAAACCAGACAGCATGATCCTCTAACTTCTGATAAGATACAGAATTTAAATCTGAGATTAAAACTGAAATACAGAATTCTGAAGAAAAATGTAAGTTAAAGGAAAACTTGTAAAATAGCTTAGAATGCAAAAAAGTTCATTACCCTCTGACAGTCTTACAAAACGGCAAAATTGTAATGTTGTTTTCTCTGCATTTTGTTTTAAATGCTAAAAAAATATGATTCTTTCAACATTATATAAAAAATACTTAATTAAAAATATGAATGTAATCATTGAGAGTATTAATCATTGTTCAATGTATTAAAAATCCATTAAATCAACAGAATTATATTATTTTAAATATTGCTGATATTGCCGTGTAACCTGGAGCTTAGTGAACGTATTAACACGGGCTTGTCATTGAGAGGGTTAATATCAGCTCGATTATAAAACAAAGTCTTGTTGATGCTAAAAAAAAAAAAAATCATTAAATTCATGCTTATTTTGAAACAGCTAAAGTTTAGAAGTCTGCATGGGCTAGGCTCGGGCCTATTTTCATTCATGGCACTCGGGCCGGGTCGGGCCTAGCATCTTTTTTTTTCGTTCCGAGATAAGGCAGGTTTCATTCTTCCTAAGTCTTCATAAGCCGATATTTTCAGTCCCGTCTCGATCCAGCCTGTATGAAATCATTGTCTCGGCATGGCCTGGTCCGTGCAAAAAATCAGTAAAATTTGGCCCAGGCCAAAAATTTTTGCAAAAAGTGTATATATTTTTAAATCGACATTATTCTACAATTAAAAATTAAAATTTATTCGTTTTAAAGAATAGTAGATTTCTAGGCAATAATATTAAAATATAGTAAAACGCGCGTGTAAAAAAGAACCAGCCTATGACGGAATCCTGTCTTAAAAATTTATTGATCCATGCAAAATGCGTATAATAATACGTGAGAAAAGAATATAATACATTTACACCTGCTAAGAAGGGAACTTGTTTATAACGCATTTTTTTTCTTTCCTATGCGATGTCTTAGAAGATTTTACTGTACAGCATTTTTCAGTTTTTTAAGTCTCCAATACATAATTTTTTGATTAACGATATTAATTATAGCTGAAACATTAACGTACAAGTAGAGATTCATTAAAAAAATGTATATCGCAACCTTTTTTAAAAATGAAAATTATAAACATGAAAAAAGAGCTAAAATACGTATTTTTGGTCAGAACTCCTTTTAACAAAATCGACGTAAAATTCCGTCGGACTTGGGCCGAGATTTTAACATTTTCCGGGCCAGGCTCGGACCGAACTTTTAATTTTTATACCGGGTCGGCCCATTACTGTTTTTTTTTACGGACCTGGTCGGCCCATTACTGTTTTTTTTTACGGACCAGGCCGGGCTGAAGTTTTAACTTTTATACGGGGCCGAACTTTTCTTTCTAGGAGTCGGGCTGAGCCCGAACCTGGAAATTTTGACCCATACAGAACTGTACAAAGTATAACTAAGTTATTAATTAAAATTGTTCAGTCTAACAATACAATCAAGTTTAAATTATCAAGTAAGTCGATATTCTGTTTTACACGATTTTTTTAAATTTCTAAATACGAACCTATGTCCCTAAACACGAATTGTTAATTACAACCCTGCACGGTTCGAGTTATGCCCGACCCGAAATCGATAAAATATTTTTTCGAACCTGCAACTTGAACCTAAGCATGAAATGAAAAAAAAAAAAAAAAAAAAAAAAAAAAAAAAAAAAAAAAAATCAATCCTAAGTGTAAAAGAATTCTGGTAAATAGTTTGCAATCATATCTCTAAAATCAATTTTATATTTCAAAAAATGAATGCATACATTTACTTATTCATATACAAGTATTTTTTTTATCATTTGAAACAATAATCTGGACTTTTCTTTGGGTTGGGTTGATTTTTGAAGGCCAATTATCTACTCGAGTGATATAGGCCCGAAAGGGGAGTGCCCTCCGTGTGGAGGGGGGGGGGGCTTTCTAAGGGAACCTAATCCGTATTTACGCATGAAAATCCAAGGTTCGAAGAAAACTCCGAACGATTGGGCCGACGGGCGCGATTGGATTCGAGCCCAGCACCTCCCGTCTACCAGCTTCGAGAGCATAGAACCTCTCGGTCTCTGGTGGGGCGGACTTTTCTTTGGAAAAATTTGGCGTTCTCGAATCGATTCCCAAGATACAAAAACTCTAATCTGAGATGACCCAAAAATGGAAACATTAGTCAACCCGATCCACAGAAAAATTTTAGAGCCAATGGCCAACATGATCGGGTAGAATCGGGTTAACTGACCCGATGCAAGATTTTAGTAGTTGCTATATACACATCTCCCCGTAGTTTACAATGAAGTTATGTATGTATATAATTATTTTCTTATCTATTCCTTCCATTTCTCCTCTATATATTAAATAGAGATTAATATCTAGAAAATGAGACTCTACTTACTGTATATTGAAATTAATGAACAAAGAAGGAATTTTTAGTTTGATACTAAGTTTGCTTGAATAATTATACAAAACTCTCTTTTTATTTACTCATTCATTTATAAAAAAATACTTACCCTACGCTTTTTAATGAGAAGATCGAAGCGAGCAGATAATTTAAACATCCTGTCTCCTCTTGAAATCGTATTTCTTATAGGCGCGTAAGTTTGCGGTCAATTGAATAAACATAGAACAGGAGTGCACATGAATGAGCTCTAGACAAAATATATGAAGTTTTCGGCAACATCCGGCCGTTGTGACTATAGCCTTTAACCGACATGTGATTCAAGCCAATCCGACTTCCGAAGAAAAAAAATCAGCGCCCTGTTATTCCGTGGGTCGCATTTTCTATAAACTAACCTAAGATTTTTTTTTAAATTAACCTGCACCCGACTCGACACGACTCGGGTCGTGTGCAGGAAAAATCGGATTACCCGACCCAATGCAGGACTCAACACTCAAGTCAAAAAATTTTCCCCGACGACGATTAAATTTGACCCCGACGGCGGGGCCAGGTGTGCCCGATGGGGGGGCATATGCCCCTCCCGGTCCCCCCTCTGGCGCCGCCCTTGTTATTCAGCCTGAGAAGTTTTATCGAAACAAAAAGGGTACCCGATTATTTTACCACATCTCGATTCCACGTATCTCTAATGGAGATCGTATTTGAATAATAGGTAAGTGGACTTCTGGGATCCAAACGATGTTAATAACTACAAGCATTACTAAGAATTTTAATAATTAATTTTATTAATTATAATTTACTAAAGATATATTGTAATAAAATTAAATGATTAAAATTCAAGCTCACCTAAAGAAGCTAATATTACAGATAAAGTAAAATTGTTCTGTTTAATAAGTTGAAAATCATATAAAATTGATCATTAAATAAAAGGTGTTAAATCATTCATTTATTTGTTTATAATGAAGATTGTAAAAGAAATCCCTTGTATTAAAAACTTAATTTCCAATGTTGGAAAACTAAAAGAAGCAATTCTAATTCTGCTTAGCTTTATTTTTATTTTTATTGTAATTTAATAAATGTAAATAAAATAATTAGTCGCGATTTCAGTCTCCTCCTTTTTTTAAAGCATAATCAAATGTGTGTCATTTCTTTCAGGAATAATCCCCTTTTAAGTTTATTGTTTTAATTACAGGTGCATTTAATTTACATAGAAAACTTAGTAAAAATTATGTTAAAAGTCTCTAATAGGTATTTTAAAGATAATTACTTTATTATTCTTTTTTTTATTTTATTCAAAATTCATACTTGAATGGGAACACGTAAAAAAACACAACGCAATTTCTCTTTTAATTAATGATAATTATTTTTGCTTACCGCGAGTGTCATTTACTTATGTTTTGTATCTCGCGTTCCCCATTCACCAGAAATTGTTTAAGGACTAAGACCACTTATTATGTTTATAGAAGGTAAATTTAAATGTACCAAATTACTTGTCAATGGAGTTAAAGTTTGACAGATTTGATTTTAAAATTACCAGTTAATAAAAGTGTGCTAACATCTGTCCAGCAGTGTCGTTCTTTAACGACATTTCGAAAAGGATCCCTGTTCAATCTTTTAGCCTGAAGGAAAAAAATTAACGAAATTTGCTATTCTTTTCTGTGATCATTTCACGATATTCATGCTTTTTTTTTTAACAATTGTTTAAGGAAATTCATGTTTTTCTATCGCTATCTTTTGACAAAATTCGCGTTTTTATCTTTCAACGAAATTTGCGTTTTCTTTCCGCGATCTTTTAACGAAATTCACGTTTTCTTTGCGCGAACTTTCAACGAAATTCGCGTTTTCTTACCGCTATCTTTCAACAATATTTGTGTTTTCTTTCCGCGATCTTTTGACGAAATTTGCGTTTTCTTTCCGCGATCTTTTAACGAAATTCACGTTTTCTTTGCGCGAACTTTCAACGAAATTCGCGTTTTCTTACCGCTATCTTTCAACAATATTTGTGTTTTCTTTCCGTGATCTTTTGACGAAATTAGCGTTTTCTTTACACGACCCTTTAACGAAATTCGCGTTTCTACCACGATCCTTTGACGAAATTGATTTTTTTACGCGGTCACTTGTAAAAATTCACAATATTTTTGTGCGACCGATAGACAAAATTTGCGATATCTTTCCGTGAACAATTAACAAAATTCGCTACCTGTTTCCGCGACGCATATTTCAGACATGCATATTGCTAAGACGATTACAGCTTTTAAGCCAATCAGCGAGCGTCATCATCACGGTCACATACACGCTCACACAGTTTAATTGACAGTGAACACGTGGACGATCAATCGTGTGTGTTTGTTATTTACACTGGTTGCCATGAAAGTGAATTTTTTTTTTCAGAATGACTTTGGATTTTATTTACAAGACTATTTTTTACTACATTACTATCTTTTGCAAGAGTGTTTTTTTTAAAATCAAGTGAATTTACAAATATGCCAAGTATAGTAATCTTGGTATTGCATAATGCTTCATGTGTTGTTACTGCTGGGTAAAATAAAAACATTAATTTACCAGATTTTTTCGAATTTGTGAGTATTAAGTTCTGTTTCAATTTCTGAGTCTAATATGGCTAGCGAACATTACAACAAAAATTAGTTTATTTTTGTCAATGTTGTCACATTTCATGCTTTATTCTCTTATAATATTAAACAAAATGAAAACTCTTGGTTTTCATATTTTTTTGTTGTGAAGCCGAAGGAAGACGCTTCTATTTGACAGTGGGCGGAGTAACTCGATGAGCGTGTTGACATCGGTAACGATCACTGATTGGCTTAGAAGTTGTAACCGTCTCCGCAATATACATGTCTGAAATATGCTTCCGCGACATTCGGAGGAAATTTGCAAAATTTTTCCTCGATCGTTTATCGAAATTGTTGATTTTTTTGAGCAATCTATTGATGAAATTCGCGATTTCTTTCTGCAATCTTTTGACGAAACTTGAGATTTTTTTATCGACTAATTGGAGAAAATATCGATTTGTTTCTGAGATCTTTGACGCTATTCACGATATTTTTTCACGATTGTTTACGCTGCGCGTGCTGAAAACCCGCAACGAGGTAAAAAAAAATGTACTTGTATTTTTTGCAAAAAATCGTAGTTTTAGAACGATTCTCGTAGCATCGTATTTTTTAGCTCCAAATCGTAGAAACTACGATTTTTTTCGTAGCAGTTGGCAGCTCTGGCAAAAACAATAAAAAAATAGTACTGATGGATGGCGTAGTTCCTAGGACTGCATATAGAAAGAAACGCTATTAAAAATACATTCATTAAAATATATTATGTATATATACAGTAGACTCTCTCAAATCTGCACAGCTTCGGATCACAGATTATGCAGATTCCTGGTCATTGTACATTTTTTAAACACTAATTTGAATGTAATAATGCAATCAAAATTTTTAATGCATGCTTACAATACAGGGTGTCTGCAATTTAGTTGAGCACTTCCGTAAGTTAAGAACTTCCGAAATATTAAATGAAATTAACTAGTTGAAAGTCAGACTAGTAGTAATATTACCTAAGTTTATTCATAGATGGCGTTGGGTGTCATAACTTACGCTATCTCTTAGCGAGTGGTATTAATTCTTGTTCGGCATTACGATAATGGAGATATACAATGGTGCTGAAAAAGCGAAATGCTTTCTTTGCTTTCATGAAACTCATTCTGCTGTGCAAGTACGACGAATTTTTGTCTCTTTTTAACACTTTCCAACATAGTCGAAAAGTGTTTATGACTTCGGTTTGTCTGTCCGTCTGTCCATGCTCTAATTCCTTAATTAACTCGGATTTTCATGAAATTGATAAAGGTTATTGAGGGTCACCCAAGCATGTTTTGGTATTGTATATGAAGTATGTAGGATTAATCGTTCATTTACAGGGGCACTCAAAAGTATTTCATTACATTATGGTATATGGGGAAAAATCGTTTGCAGAGTATTTTAATGACATTATGCTATTTCAAATGTATTGAAACAGATATAAATCACTGAATTTCACTACGCTCATGTTTGAACAGGGCATTCATAGCATTTTTTATTCATTTACAGGGACACAAAAAAGAAATTGGTTACAGTACAGTACTGTCTTTGAGTCATAATTGCCGGAGTACACGGTTTAAAATTCGGTATGCGCTTTTCAATTTATTTATCTTTTTGCATCTTACTCGTTATATATAAATTCTATACCTCAAATACAGGGCTGCACAAAAGTAGTCACGTACCGTTCCCCTTATTAGAGGAAAATGCTGAAGGCAAATTTTCAACTGAAGTACATGTATCTCTTAAGTGAACTAAACTTTGGCAAGCATGTAGTTAATGGATTCAAATCTATATATCCTATACAAGGCTGCTGAAAAAGGGTTTTGAAATGTGTTATGCGTTTCCATACGGTTGAATTAGACGTAATATTTTAATTTTTTAAACGGTGCAGTTTTGTTACATTATTCTGATTCTGAATGCGTTGGAAAGTGTTTCATAATCTATGCTTGGCGCATCATTTTTTCTTTCTTTTTGTAATCTGCACTGCAATTAATTGGATCGACGGAAACATGCTAACAAATCCGTGGCAAGAAAAAATTTACCTACGGGACATTTGCAGACTTACGAAAGGAAGTAACATCGAACATTTGTGATAATGGTAAACTTGAACTATTTTTCAATCTTACAACAATATGTACTATAATTTTTTTCCTGTCAATTCCATTCAGTAAATCATTCTTTTTGCCCAACTAATTTGTAGACACCTTGTATATAGTAAAATATTAAAATGATTAAGCAAAGTAATAAATTGAAATGATAAAAAGTAAGATTAATTTTTAAAATGATTAAATTATTAAATTAAAGATCAAGTAAATAATTAATGTATAATTAAATATGCATGATAAAAATGAGATGCATTTTCATTGAATTATTCAATAAAACTTTCCCCGTAAGTATACCGTATTAATTCACATCACAATCCTAAGTAAGGAAGTTTTATTTAAGGTTTCGCCAATCTTAATATCCAAGAAAGCTTGATTAGTACATAAATATATTTAGTAAAAGTTGTGATTATTAGTGATATCAGCAATATCTTGATTTTTTTTTTCAAAAATAAATGTATACATATTTATATTTAAGGCTGGAGTAGCACAGTTGAAGTTTATTCCAACAGAGCGAAAAATGTCCAGACCAGGGATCGAACTTGGATACTTGGCGTGCCGTGCCAATGCCTTACCTGTTAGGCTATCCGGACCGATACCTGGTTGACATAATTCACTCTTATTAGTTGGACTTGGCTGCGAACTGCAGCGCTAGTGAATTATGTCAACCAGGTATCGGTCCGGATAGCCTAACAGGTAAGGCATTGGCACGGCACGCCAAGTATCCAGGTTCGATCCCTGGTCTGGACATTTTTCGCTCTGTTGGAATAAACTTCAACTGTGCTACTCCAGCCTTAAATATGATTTAATCCAGTTGGAAAAAATATTCGTACCCTTCATTATGACCTAAATGTATACTTTCTTCGTGAATAATCACGAGTTCAGTTATATTATCGAGAATTACATGTTAAAATACATACAGAATAATATAAAGCTAAAAAATTGTGTAATTTTATCACTACATCTGAACTGAAAGTTTCATTGTTTACATGCGGATTTTAGGAAGTCTAGTGTGTGTGTGTGTGTATATATATATGACAGAAATATACATACAGTATTAATTAAGATATTACATATCGAAGAGTCTGGAAACGGTTGAATAAATCGAGAAATACTTATCGGATTGAAAAACGGAAAAATACATGTTAAATATTTTTTAAAAAGCTGTTCAGTTAGACCATACTTGAACCCCCACCCTGACCTGGGGCTCAGAGGGAATCCAACTTTGAAACCTTGAAAGATACCCCCCCCCCCTTTTTTTATTGCAGATTCGGATTCTATTCACAAAAATACGTAACTTTTTAGACCGGGAGATTCGCATATTAAAAAGTAATCGGTCTGCCAAGTCCTATCTTGGTGGAAACTCTCCGAAAAACCCGATTTTAGCGGCTGTCTCGTAGTTTACCATTGTGTTTTGTTGCAGCAAAAGGTATGAAAACATGGAGGACTGGGAGCAAATTCCTTTTTGGGGCAATGTTCGTTATCTAGGCCTACATTTTGATAATAAACTGACCTTTTTACAGCACATTTTACAACTACGGATAAAATGTGAAAAATCACTTAATTCTCCAACAGCAATAGATATCGGCTAAATTTCGGCCTATTATAAGAATTATCGATAAGTTAGCGGTAGTTCTATTGAGAGCTTGACACGATATCGTCTCGACAATAGCTAGCGATATCTCTACTTATAAATCAAAGGCACACATAGGCAGGAAGTCAAATTAATATTGTAAAGAAATTAATCGGCATATCAGGCTTAGTATGACGTAGGCCGATGTTTTGAAACAATCAAAATTGAATCATTTTACTGGGAGCGTACTCCGCGGTCAAGCCCCCCCCCCCCTTGCACACCCGTAGTGAAATGTGTCACGTGGCATAAAACTTCCAATTTCCTTTCAGATCATTATATCATTAGCCCTCTTTTCACGCAGGGCAAACGCCAGACCGGACTTTTAAACGGACAACGAAGGGAGTACAAGTCAAAAGTACATCTAAAGGAACGTTTCTTGGTGAGAATAAATTGCTTATGCGCAAAATTCGTAAATCTTGATTTGTTAAAAATTTACTGATTTCACGAAAAGTGGTGTAAAAGAAATCTAACAATTTAAAAGAAGTTATTTTATTATTAGTATTGATTGCGTGTTGTCATTCATACTTAAAAATATAGTTTGATAAATGAAATTATTGATTTAAACTGATATGACTGTAATAAGTGTTTAGAAAGATTTGCTGTTTTCTTGATTTTAAAACATATGTTGCAAACACACAAATATGAGGAAATATCTGAAATATAGAGTACAAAATATTTGCTCTAAATGCATTTTTTAAATTATCAATTGGAAGTTTCTGATTTAATAATGTAATTAGTTTTGAAATTATTTAGGTAAACTTTCGGTAATTAAGATAATAAAACGCTAGAATTGTAATTAAATGAAAGATTTGTGGAAATTTTTTAGATTAAAAAAAAAAACAAACCAACGTTTAAAATGCACAAATAATACATGAAAAGCAGCAAACAGCTGTTTCGAATCTACTAGCGAGATTCTCCTTCAGTGCAAGAAAGGGAAAAAGGAACAGCGTGCTAGAAAAAGCAAGGCTGAGCAAAATCATAGACAGAGACGCGCTGGCTTATATACCCGATGCGGGTAGCAGAGGCGCCAAAAAATAACCAATGAGAGAGAAGCAGTGGAAACGACTGCGTGGACAAGTAGCGACATCTACTGGAGAAGGAGAGAAAAAGAAACCAAAAAAAGTTAAATTAAATTAATGCTTTCCAAATACTAGGAAAATCAGGAGTTCTAGATAAGTCATTGACTAAAGAGTGAGAATTTTTAAGGATGTGGTAAGCTTATCAAAAATCAAGATCAAGGTTAGAAGAACATTTTTGGATAATGATGGCTGAGGAAAAATCGAACCTATGTTGAGAAGACCAAGAATGTTGAACAATAGAAGAACGTTTGAGCTCCTGATTTTTAACATAACCTTCATGCTCTTTTAAACGAAATCTATGAGCACGTTTAGTCTGGCCAATATAAGAAAGACCACACTGGCAAGAGATTGGTAAATACCCCAGTTATCTAGGCGATCAACGGGGTGTTTGAGGTTTGAAAAAGTGATTTTATTAACAGGATAAAAAATAACATTAAAATCAAACCTTCTTAGGATTTAGCAACTTACTGACTGATTTTAGGGAAAATGGTAACACAACTGAAGTATTAGAGTTGGAATTAGAATGCTTTTCAGAATGTACGGGTTTCGTCAATTTCTTATAAATAGAATCAATAATATTACAGGAATAACCACGATCAACAGCAATAGCTTTGAGGTAATTAAGTTCAGTACTAAGTAACTGAGGAGTGGAACAAATATTGGTAGCCCAAAAAACAAAAGTATTGAAAGCAGCGAATTTCTGGTTAGGGGGATGAGAAGAATACCTGTGAGGTTGGAGACTGACAGCAAAAGGTTTACGAAAGATGGAAGTGTCTGAAAGCCATTTTCACAACGAATAACAAGGACATCCAGGAAAGAAAGACAGTTATTGGTCTCAGTTTCAGAGGTAAATTGAATGCAGGGATCAATGGAATTCATAATAGAGAGAATATGATTAATATGCGAATTCATTTCAACCAGGACATAAACATCATCAACGTAACGAACATAGAACGGAAATTTTAAAATTTCAAAAAGTTTGACCTCAAATTAGTGCATATAAATATCGCATAAAATTGGACTGAGAGGATTACCCATAGCCAAACCGTCAATCATACGGAAGAAATTATCATTGAAAGCAAAAGTATTTTGCGACAAGCAAGCGCGAGTGAGAAGGATAAGCTCCTCAATTTCAAAATAAGAGAAATGGAATTCACAAAGCCTTTTCTTGAGGCAATGTTTGTTTAAGCGTTGGTTTTTCTACTTTTTAATATTGTTGCACAAAGGCTTTATTTCCTATTTTTAAAAATTTTTGAGATTGTTTTTTCTAAATGTTACGATGTAAATTGTCTTTTTAAAAAAGTTAAAAAAAATCTCCGTATAAATTATTCATTAAACTATTTAGATATTAAATTATTATAATAATAACAACAACAATAATAATAATAAAGCTATTTTACATAACCGGATCATAATCTGAAGTGTTAAAGAATGGATTTTTACTGATGGGAAACAATGTTAAATGACAACGTTTTTCATTGTAAGATGCAAAAGTTCTATAATTGATTTAAATGTATGAAAGTTCGTTTTAATTCAAATAATAAATTTTGCTAATTGGGAATATTTTTGACTTTAAAATTCAAAATATTTTCCTTGTAATAATTAAAGTATAAGAAATTTAATATTGTTTAAAGCCTAAACATTGCTGTTAAATGAGTTTACAATAAACATTATAAGTAATTAAAATTACAATTTAAATTAAACTTTATTTTTCTTTGTAAGATTCAAAAACATTTATATATTAATGTTCTAATAAATAAGTAAAAACGTAAAAATATAATATATTTAATTTGCATTTTACAACAGGAAATTGATTGCAATTTAAGTTTTAATTGTAATTGTTTCTAATTTGTATTGCAAACACATTTAATGCATTATTTAGACTTTAAACAATATTAAATTTCTTACATTTTAAATATTTACATCAGCGAGAGGTAAATATTTTTTTGCATTTTATCGTGGAAAGTATTCCCAATTAGCAAAATTTATTATTTGAATTAAAACGAACTTTCTTACGTTTTAAATAATATTTTTGCATCTTACAAATTTCCCTATATGATACCAAAAACTAATCGGCAAAATATCATATGATATCGCAAAAGATTATCAAGTGGCCAAATGATCGAAAACTAATAGGCAAAAGCTTCAAAATTGATTCAATAGTAATCGGAATGCGATGGTCCATGCATGGTTTGCCGGGCCGCAAAAAGCCTTCCTCACCGGCGGGAGTGAGATCATTCGGACGAAAAATAGTATTCGGACATTCGACAGAAGTTCAGCCAGGGATTATTTGCTGCTTTACCTAATCCTTTCAGGGGCAAAGTACTTGTGTTACTAAAATGTTAAAATGACTGATTCACACCAGAGTTTAGAAACAAATTTATTTGAAAATAAGTAAAAGCTTTTCTTTAGGTACAGTATAAATGTAAAATTTTATTTAAAAATTCTGGTGGCAATGTGGCATTTGGGACTTAAAATTAAGTGGGATATATTATATCCCTCCGCCCTTCAAGGGGTTAAGGTGCTTTAAACACTTCTTGGGGAGCAGATCGTACTTCCCTCTTTAAAATCTATCGAGCTGTGATCCGTAGTAAAATTGCGATACTTTTTCGTCTATAAGTGGTAATCGCTGAAATCGGGTTGTTAAATGTGCTTTTCAAATTCTTTATTTGTTTATAATCTTTCACTTTATTAAACCTTGAATGTTTGTTACAGTACTCTAAATGTGTTGGAAGGTGTTTCATGGTCTATGCTCGACGCATAATTTTAAGTTCTTGTTACGTTATATGTAAAGCCTACATGAATATTTATAAGGCTTGATTAATACAAAGACAACCGGGACAGCCGTTCCGAGCCGCCACTAGTTAAAAAAAACGTGTACTTATTACATTAAAATCTGACTGTCTATTTAATACTTCTCCTACAATATGGAACAATGGGTGATGAAATTAACATCAGTTATCCACGTGAGACACAGGATGTGATATAAATTCTCGGAATTTTAAAATTTTGATTAGTTTTCGAGATATTATTTAAATACTTTTTTAGACATTTTTGTAAAGGTACCAACTAAATTATTCCATTTTTGTTGCTAAAAGAGGAAAAGTGGGAAACAAAATGATTATTATATTTTTAATGACGTCATTTTCTCCTTAAAATAGAAAAGCGAAATTAGTTTCAATTTGAATAGATGGTGAAAAAAATAATCTTAATTAAATTAAATTTTCCTAGAAAATTCTATTAATAACAATTTATAATTTTTATACATTTAATCTTCATGAACCAATTTAATCTACAGAACCCAAAATTATCTATTGACATTTTGAAATCATTACATCGAAGATTTTTTTTATCAAGTTTACGTTCAACCAAAAGATTTAAGAATCTTGGATTTAGGAGGGCATTTATTACCCCCTATTCAGAAGAATCGAGTTTAAGGCCCTGCCGGCGAAGGCACTCGTGAGCTAATGCTAATCCTATGGGGAAGGTTTTTCTAATATCTCGTTTGCATTTCGACATTTAATTTTTTTTTTTTTTTTTTTTTTTTTTTTCAGTGGATAACCGATGTCCGTCTGTACATTGCACCTTTTTTACTGATTTTGGTTGCAGATATTTTTTAGAATTACACTTTCTTTTTCAGAACCGCTTTTGAAAGTGAAAGTAACTTTATAAAAAATATCTGCGACCCAAATCGAAAAAGTAAAAAAGGTGCGATGTAGAGACGGACCTGGGCTACCCAATGCAAAAAATTAAAAATGTTGAAATGCAAACGAGATATTCACCCCCATAGGATTAGCATGCTCGTGAGTGTCTTCGCCGGCAGGGCAGGAGCCTTAAAGCAAAAACACACACCATTTGCAATTACTAATTATTTTAGAAAAATGGCTGTTAAAGTATTTCACAAGATGCTTGTAAAATGTTTTATTGGGTATTGGTTGATCTTATAGCCGGTATTGGTAAAAGATAAAAGAGGCCTTTATTTTCCTTGTAAAGCATTTACTTTAATTTTATTTTTTTAAGTCCGTTAAAGGGATGTCATTTTCATTTCACCAGTTCCGAAATTAGAAAGCAAACCTTAAAAGAACAAGAACAATATACTTTTGACAGTGGCGTATCTTTGACTTATCATTTTGGAGGGGTCTGGATACAGTAAACGTTTCTAAGTTGGAACACAAGAAACTAAAAAAATTCCGCTTTAAACAGGTTATTATAATAGCAGGTAAAGCATCTATTACGCAATCAAACCTGTTAAGATGGAATCGCATATGATTGGGCAAAATTTCGCTTTAAGTAGGTTTTATTTTAACAAGTATAATTTCATGGTTATACCGCATTTTTTTAAATAAATATTTAAAATTATCTGCTAAATGTATCTCAATAAACAGTAAATAGAACCGAAGTAAACAGCAAATTTAAAATTATTTAAGAATGTTCTCACCCTACCTCTTCTCTCTATTCCTCAACACATTCCACATTCTTGGACACATTTTAGAGCAGACATTTTCAGTACCTAAGGGGTCATCCACAAATGATGTCACGCTTGGAAGGGGAGGGGAGGGGTTCATGAAATTGTGACAGTTTGTGACAAGGGGATGGGAGGGGGTAAGAAGAAGTGTGACATCACACATTTTGGTTAAAATGAAAGCATTAAAAATCAGCAGATTAAATTTTAAAGTTATTTTGAAATTAAAGTATTTTATGTTCATACAGTAAAGATAACTTTTAAAGCCAAATATATTAAATTCCATTTCACATTCCAAAATACTACTGTTTTTAATTGTTCTTTCATATTAATATTTTATTAATTTTGTATATTAATTATGTTTTTTGTTGTAAATCTTAATCGGATTTCATACAAAATAAGCACATGAATCAGTTTTATTATTATACTCACAAATGTCATTAAAACACATAGTTAAAAGTTTCAGAATAATATTTGAAATATGATCTATAACATAGTATTTTGTTTTTGAACTGCAAGTATATGTTTATGTAATGTAGCGTGACATGTGACAAGAGGGGGGGGGGAGGGGTATGGTGAAGTGTGACACTTTGTGACAAAGGGGGGAGGGGGGTCAGAAATATTGAAAAAAAGTGTGACATCATATATGGATGACCCCTAAGTATTGAATAGCGTTGTTCATTTTCTCATAATGAGATTTTATATCGGGCCAGTGGACCCGTTTAATTATTTTGTCTGTCCGGCCTGAACCATTTATTTTTTTTTATAGGCCCGGCCCGGCCAGTTTGAAAGTTTGCCTTCATTTGGCTGGCCGAATAAAGGGCAGCGTACAGGCCTGTGGATATTTAAGACGTTTGATGTTATTGTTGATTTTCTGTTATTTTATATTTTAACACCTTCATCCCCCTTTTCTTTTGCATTATTTTAATTATTTCTAAGAGCGTGCTTCTTATTTCTTATGGTTTCCATTTCCCCTCCTTTTTTTCAGCTTTAATCTTTCAAACATTATAAATTTATCTATGCAATTTAATATTTTTAAAAATGTAATGGCTGAATGAGGATTTTATAGATTGTTTTGTGAAACTTAGGCTATCCTGCTACACATATTAATTGTATGTAAAATAAATAAATAAAGGGGTTGAGAGCAATTTTAATTACTATAGCATACGGCATGCATTTTTGTTGAACTTTTTATTTAGGAAGCTGTAACTTCTGTTTTATATGCTATTTTGAATTTTGGATTAATGCTAACCATTCAGAATGGATTTACTTTAAAAAAAAAAGAAAGAAAGTGAGGGTTTTTTGCAATATCTTATTTATTTATTTTTGTATATGATGTGACTAAAGTGCACATCATCAAAACCATTGAATAAAAAAAAAAAGAAAAGAAAATCCCAACGTTCATGGACCTCCCAGAAGTAAAGATCATTATCGGACACATTTTACAACCGGCATTCAGGATTTTTACAACCAAGCAGAACTATTACAAATAAATTTCACGAATGGACATTTTTATAACATCATTCGGACATTCGATTTATGACGCTATACCCTTCCCCCTAGAACACAGCTGGATGATAATGAGAGGTCGGGCAGAAATAGAGGCAGGCCACATAATTTTCCAAATGACCACTAAAAATCACTAGAACGGCAGAAGGGAAAACAATACGTGAGAATCTATTGGATACTGAGAAGAGAAAGTAAAAAATGGACGAATAAATTACAAAAATAAAATGTAAGACTAATACAACGAAAGCAAGAAGAGAAGTCATTCTGAAAATGGTTTTCTAAGAGTGTCTCCTAAAAAAAAAAAAAAAAAAAAAGAGGCTCGGCCAGTTTCCTATCAGTGTGCAGTAGTTCGATGTGGAACGGGATCAGAATGGAGTCTTGTACCCGAAGTCTCTCAATATGGGTACTTACAATATGTGGATCTAACTACATTCGGCTCTAGTGTCTCTACCAAGTGATGATTCTTGATATAACAGGTACATTTTATTTATTTCTCTTCTGCCTGCTAAATTTATGAGATATACAATTATAAATCGAATCATGACCTTGCCTACCCAGGTCAGTAGATTAATTACAGAATTTAGGATCAGTCAGTAATCAATAGTTAACGATTGCAATGAATATGTAATGCAATTTACAAGTTTCCAATGAAAGTCATTCAAAATATTATGTGTTTGTATTTCCTATTTGTGTTTTCTGTATATAAATAAATGTTATGTTTGTGTATAAAACGGAATAAGTGTCTAATTAACTGATTCATGTGTCTGCTTAATTTTAAATACTAGTTAATTTAAGCATTTTAGTCAGCAGCTTCAAAAGGAATTTGGTGTTGCGAAAATGCACAGCGGAAGATAATTAAGTTTTTTTAATTAACGAAGATTATTGATTGAAATATTTAAGAGAGTAAAGGTATGTGTCATAAATAAAGGCTTAATTTATATATATATATTTATAGGAGGCATAGTTCCTTTAGGTATACCAGATTCCCAGAAGCAAAACGATCACTAAGATTATAATAATTCCATTTAGCTAACTAAAAGATATGCTTAAAATGGGTATTGGAGAGATGCTTGACGAAGGTGTAATGAAAGATAATAAGATATCTATAAAGTTTATTTTAAAATGCAAATTTCTCCCCTTATCAGTATAAAACATTTGTTCAGTTTTCTTTTTGATATTTTATGGAGTGTAGAGGAAAGGAATAAAGTAAAAAAACTCTTTGCAAAAGACTAAAAAACTGATTAAAAAAAATTATAATATTATTACATGACATATAAAAACCAATTAAAAGAAGAAAACATAAACATTCAGAATAGTTACAGAATGCAGCGATTGAAAGGTTTTATATATAAATAGGGTAAAGTGCTCATATTTCGTCCCCGCTCCTAATTTCGCCCCCCTTAACTTCTCCGCTTCTGCGAAAGTGGCGTCACTTATGACGCAAGGCACAAGGGACGTAAGGTAAAAGGGGTCAGTGTTGAAAGTTTCGTTTGCCAAGAAGCATACATAAATTAAAGATGCCGAATTTCCTATTTTTAGAAGACTTGAGTTCTTATTACGTCGTTTGTAGAACGTTATTTACTGTACTGTAAGTATTTATCTCTTATTCATTGCATGTATTTTACGTTGGTAAGATGCTGACAGTAGCATACAGTGAGTTTTAGGACGCTCAGTTCATCTTTCGGGGACTGAAGCTCCGTCATATTGGGAAGTAGCATGGTCCCAATTTCATCCCCCTTGCAGTTCTTATTTTCGTCCCGGGGACGAAATTAGGAATACTTTTTCATGACTTTTTTTTCAATTTTTTCTTCATGTTTGGATGGCTAATGTTTCGTTATGTTATTCTTCCACTGATAATTAGTACATTTATTTGTGCCTTACTTTAATGTAAATTAAATTACTTATTCATTTAGATATAAATTTTGATTTAGTTATAAGTTAAGCCTCGGCGTATTGGATTTTTGGGGGGGACGAAATTGGGACCATTTTTTTTTCCTTTTTTAAATATTTTTGAAAAAACAATTTTTCGCATTGTTAAAATTTTTTTTACGATATTTGCCTATGTTTCTATGTGCGTGGGTAATTAGTCTATGTAAAAGCCAAACTTTCTAGATTTTCACTGAAAATTACAACTTCCAAGGGCCTAAAAGGGACTGGAGGACGATAATAGGGCACCTTACCCTATATATTAAATGAAAATGGAAGAATTGGCTCCTTTTACGAAGCCTTAAAATAGCCGCATGGTAAATTTATCCTTTTCTTTTCTACATTACTTTTTTATACACGTCCATTCTTTGAAAACAAGTTATTTACAGGGTGTGTCAGGTATTTGAGAACAAATCAACGCCTGCTTTCAAACAGGAATATACACTAGAGATAGAGCATTTTTTAAATTTTAACATTCTGTACAAGTAACCTAGAATCGTGACCTATCATGGGATATCGTTGAATTAATGACACATGATAGAATTTAATAGAATGAAGAAAAGATTTATTAATGTTTTTTTGATTCGATTTTCATAAAATTTGAAATGACTCGACAAATTTTGCTCCAATTATATATATATTAAATTTTAAACCATTCAATTGGGTAGTTTTTGCGCTGTTCTATGCGAACAGTCAGACGGACGGATCAGACGACGAGGACGACCTATAGGTGCTACGTACTTATGCAATTACGAACGTACCTAATAATGACATAAACTTTCTCTAAGATGAGTACCACAGGCGCGTTTCCTAATTAAAAACGTGTATATATGCGTATGTATGGTGTCGGTAGAGGGGGGGGGGGTTAGTTTTATGGACAGATAATTTTACAGTATGCTCAGTGTTTTGAAATGCAAACAAATTTTTATTTTAAGTTAAAACTATTCATTCTCATACTGTAGATACAAAGTATACTGTACAGTACCCGACGACAAATGTACTGTACAGTATACTGTGCATACAATATACTAAAGTATGAAAATGAATAGTTTAAACTTAAAATAAAATTGCATTTTAAAACATCGAGCATATTTTACAATTATCTGTCCATAAAATTGACCCCATAAAAAATTGTCCCTCCCCGATGCACAATTCGATGTTTGCATCTCTACAAATAGATCAATTTTATTGTGCTCATGTGAAAATAATTATGTAAAGCAGTAAAAAAGTTATCTTCGAGAGAAGTTCACAGTCCGAATGCCTTCCATTCTAAATAATAATATAAAAGGATTGGAATAAAACAAAGGTAATATTTTATTTTTCTAAACAAAAATAAGAATAATTTTTATTTATTTGAATCATTTTTGCGAAAACAAAACAAGGAGAATTTATGATTAAAACATTTATAAAATTGAAAAATAATAATTTTAACAGAAACTTTATTTATATTACCGCCTATGAAAGAAACGTAATATTTATTATATTTAGTTTCTAATACTTAAGATGTTCTATGATGAGGACAAAAACATCTTTGGTATCAACACTCCTCTATGGATAAATATAAAAGTATTTTTTTGTGCGCTCGCCCCTCTCCTCAGGGCTGAAACAAGCCTTTTTTGCGCCCGGGGCAAACATGGATTTTGGCGCCCCACCCCCCTCTCCTCACGCACAATAAAAGTTATCGACTGCAGGTATCCCATGCAAAAAAAGAAACAATAAACAGTCAAGTTCGAGAATTACTCGCGCACAGAGGGTTTCGTAGAATAAATATATGAATTTGTAGTTGTGTTATTAAAAAAACCCGTTACTAAAAGAATACTAAGACTTTGTAAAAAACTATACAACGTAGGGTTGGGTATAAATATACTAGTACCATGAAAGTTCAAAGAAATATGGAACCTAAATAATATCAAATATAGCTATTCTGTATAACTCATTTTTTAATATTATCCTAATCTGTTTGTGATGAACTTAATTCGGTACTGACAATAAAAGCAAATAAAAGTATTTAAACTTCATTTGGCATTTTTTTAAACTAAATTCAGCGTAGTAATAACCTTTCTTTTTACAGTGTAGCTAAAACAAAACCTTTGTTCGAAGTTTAAATATGGCATTGTGCTAAGCGCGTTTCAAAAGGGGGTCACACAGTTGCAACGACGCCTTGATCCGTGCCGCGTTTTTCCAGATAGGTTTTTAATTAAAACTCGAGACATATTGAGAGATCCATTCAATGCAAACTAGTCGTGAATCCCATAGTATTTACGTGATTCATTCTAAAGTGGTCTAAGGGCTCTTCAAAATATTAGAAATTTTAATTTTAGTATATGTTAAACTCCTATCTTTCTTGAACATTTTTATATAACTGTTTCCTTGAAATTCTCATTAGAATAGAAGTTATGGCTTTTAGAATTATACCCGCTCAACAGCTGAAGTGGCATTTCCGAAACTTTGAAGTCGTTTTTCTCCAAAACAAGTTTTTGGGCATAATGCGCATGATGCCTCAAAAACTTCTGAATATTTCTTCACGAAATTTTCAAAACATATATTTCATGTTAGCCTGTAAAAACGGAACCTAAAATAACCTTTTTATTGCTCAAAAAATACTTTTTTAGTTCATTATACTGTTGAAATTTTCAAAATTTTGTATTAGCTAGATACAACTATGTGCAGGAGATGGGCGGCGATAGGGATCGAACCGGAGAACCCACGGTCACAAAGCGAGGATCTTACGTGCCGAGCAAAAGGCTAGCTCGATCGCTTCCTGCGAGAAACTCGTTTTACTGACCGCGCAAGATGGCGTCGCCACAGTACTCCACCCCCAGTGAGAAGAGCATATCGTTGATGCTGTACGAGCGATGTGCACTCGTGTTGCGTTGGCGGTTGCCAGGTGATGCTGTCGTGCGCATATGCAAGGGCGGCGCCAGAGGGGGGACCGGGGGGCATATGCCCCCCCCGTCGGGCACACCTGGCCCCCACGTCGGGGTAAAATTTAATCGTCGTCGGGGAAAATTTTTTGACTTGAGTCTTGAGTCCTGCATCGGGTCGGGTAATCCGATTTTTCCTGCACACGACCCGAGTCAGGTGCAGGTTAATTAAAAAAAATATCTTAGGTTAGTTTATAGAAAATGCGACCCACGGAATAGCAAGGCTCTGATTTTTTTCTTCGGAAATCGGATTGGCTTGAACCACATGTCGGTTAAAGGTTGTCGCACAACGGCCGGATGTTACCGAAAACTTTGTACATTTTGTCTAGAGCTCATTCATGTGCGCTCCTGTTGTTTATTCGATTAACCACAAACTTACACGCCTAAGAAATACGATTTCAAGAGGAGACAGGACGTTTAAATTCATCTGCTCGCACCGATCTTCTAATTAAAAAGCGTAGGGTAAGTATTTTTTTTATAAATGAATGAGTAAATAAAAAGCGAATTTTGTATAATTATTCAAACAAACTTAGTATCAGACTAAAAATTTCTTCTTTGTTCATTAATTTCAATATACAGTGAGTAGAGTCTCATTTTATAGATATTAATCTCTATTTAATCTCTATGAAAGAGAAATGGAAGGTATAAATAAGAAAATAATTATATACATACATAACTTCATTGTAAACTGCGGGAAGATGTGTATATAGCAAATACTAAAATCTTGCATCGGTTCAGTTAACCCGATTCTACCCGATCGTGTTGGCCATTGGCTCTAAAATTTTCCTGTGGATCGGGTTGACTAGTGTTTCCATTTTCGGGTTATCTTAGATTAGGGTGTTTGTTTCTTGGGAGCCGATTCGAGTACGCCAAATTTTTCCAAAGAAAAGTCCGCCCCATCAGTGGCCGAGAGGTTCTGTGCTCTCGAAGCTGGTAGACGGGAGGTGCTGGGTTCGAACCCAATCGCGCCCGTCGGCCCAATCGTTCGGAGTTTTCGTGGTTTTCTTTGAACCTTGGATTTCCATGCGTAAATACGGATTAGGCTCCCTTAGAACACACACACGAAGGGCACTTCCCCTCGGGCTTATATCCCTCGAGTAGATAATCGGCCGTTAAAAATTAACCCAACCCAAAGAAAAGTCCAGATTATTGTTTCAAATGATTAAAAAAAAAAAAAAAAAAAAAAACTCGTATATGAATAAGTAAATGTATGTATTCATTTTTTGAAATATAAAATTGATTTTAGACATATGATTGCAAACTATTTTCCAGAATTGTTTCACATTTAGGATTGATTTTTTTTTTCATTTTATGCTTAGGATCAAGTTGCAGGTTTGAAAAAAATATTTTGTCGATTTCGGGTCGGGCATAACTCGAATCGTGCAGGGTTGTAATTAACAATTCGTGTTTAGGGTCGTAGGTTCGTATTTAGAAATTTAAAAAAATCGTGTAAAACAGAATATCGACTTACTTGATAATTTTAAACTTGATTGTATTGTTAGACTAAACAATTTTAATTAATAACTTAGTTATACTTTGTAGAGTTCTGTATGGGCCGAAATTTCCAGTTTCGGGCTCAGCCCGACTCGTAGAAAGAAAAGTTCGGTCGTACAAAAAACAGTAATGGGCCGACCCGGTATAAAAATAAAAAGTTCGGTCCGAGACTGGCCCGGAAAATATTTAAAATCTCGGCCGAAGTCCGACGGAATTTTACGTCGATTTTGTTAAAAGGAGTTCGGACCAAAAATACTTATTTTATCTCTTTTTTCATGTTTATAATTTTCATTTTTAAAGAAAGTTGCGATATACATTTTTTTAATGAATATCTATTTGTATGTTAACGTTTCAGCTATAATTAATATCGTTAATCAAAAAATTATGTAGTGGAGACTTAAAAATCTGAAAAATGCTATACAGTAAAATCTTCTAAGACATCGCATAGAAAAAAAAAAAAGTGCGATTTAAACAAGTTCCCTTCTTAGCAGGTGTAAATGTATTATATTCTTTTCTCACGTATTATTATATTCATTTTGCATGGATCAATAAATTTTTCCATATAAGACAGGATTACGTCATAGGCTGGTTCTTTTTCACACGTTTTACTGTATTTTAATATTATTGCCTAGAAATCTACTATTCTTTAAAACGAATAAATTTTAATGTTTAATTGTAGAATAATGTCGATTTAAAAATATATACACTTTTTGCAAAAATTTTTGGCCTGGGCCAAATTTTACTGATTTTTGCACGGACCAGGCCATACCGAGACAATGATTTCATACAGGCTGGGTCGAGACGGGTCTAAAAATATCGGCTTATGAAGACCTAGGAAGAATGAAACCTGCCTTATCTCGGTACGAAAAAAAGAAGTTAGGCCCGACCCGGCCCAAGTGCCATGAATGAAAATAGGCCCGAGCCCGACCCGTGCAGACCTCTAAACTTTGACTGTTTCAAAGTAAGCATGAATTTAAAGATTTTTTTTTTTTTAGCATCAACAAGACTTTTATGATTGATCTGATATTAAAGAACTTTTACATTCTAAAGCTATTTTACAAGTTTTCCTTTAACTTACATTTTTCTTCAGAATTTTGTATTTCAGTTTTAATCTTTCGTTCAGTTTTAATCTTTCAGTTTTGTTCGGAAATGCATGAAACTAGCAGGTGTTGATGTTCCGAAACTATGTCATAGAGCTGTTTTATCTGTTTTTTTTTTTTTTTTTTTTTTTGCAAACGCAATAGATCCTTCAGAAAAGAGTG
This sequence comes from Maratus speciosus, assembly GCA_963932465.1. NCBI lineage: Eukaryota > Metazoa > Arthropoda > Arachnida > Araneae > Salticidae > Maratus > Maratus speciosus. The sequence continues at coordinate 636,676,822 of OZ010786.1, forward strand.
TCAAAGTGGGCGTTTTGAACCGAATTTCCGCGCGAAACGAGAAAAATTAGTCAAGAAAGGATGAAAAACGTGTTTGTCACGTGATTCAAATCGCTTCTAACTCAATAGGTAATTGATGGCTCCAAAAATGGAAAACACAGTTCTATTCTAAATCGCTTCCCCGGTCAGGCTTTCCACTTTTATATCTTTTCGTTAAAAAATGAATTAGTAAATGTGTCAAAACGTTTTGCGCTTGTTGAGTAGAGCAGTTGAGAACAGACTTAACGTAAAAATTATCTGAAGTTGCATTTTCGTCTAATCACAGGGGTGTTCCCGTAACTGTGCCACATGTTACTTTTTTGTATCAGAAACTGATTTTTTACGCATGTGTCTTTTCCTCCGAAACACGAAAAGTTCGCGAACTGAAGTTTTTTTTTTTTTTTTTTTTTTCCTTACCGGACTGAAAAGAAGGGTTAAGTGCTTCACGCGTATCTGTGTATGTGGATTTATTTATACCCTCGAAACACCCAAACGGCTGGATGGATTTTAATGAATGAAGTCTCTATCGATTCGTCTTAACGGCCCGATGGTTATAGGCTAGGTTTTGTTTTTATAAATTCAAAATGGCGGCCGTAAAATACAAAATGGTGGTAGGGACGAAAAAAAAATTACGCACCCTATTGAGTGACCTATCTGTTGATAGGTCTTTCAAAATGAAGACGATGTTTCATTGACTATTTTACAGTCAGAAGCTCCGTTAAAATATTATACAACCTGGAAGTTGTGCATGTATTGTGGATCTCTAGCTTTACTGCAACTCTAACCATCATAGTCATCTATAGACCTCATCAAAACAGTGTTTATAGATAGGAACTAACAGTTAAACACAACTTAAAAGTCATCAATACAATTAAATTTAAAAAAAATAGGTAAGTAATATAAACAAGTAATATAAAAAAATATATTTTAAGTCAATTTCTACTTAGGTCAATAAGGGAATTTTTTTTCTTCCATTCTTCTTTCCTTTTGAGTGGCGCTTAAAAAACCTTGATCAAGAAGAGGACTCTCTCGGTCTTAAAAAACCTTGATCAAGAAGGAGGCTCTCTCGATTATTGAAAATTAATTAATTTAATTTAATTAATGAATTAATATTTGAAAAAAAACTGGACTAATATTAAGTGTCATACAGTACAAGTTTTAAAAAATTTATTTAAGCTTGATTGAATGAATAATAAGTATTTTATTAACGATTGAAAATTTGAACAAGATTTTAATAGGGAGAGTGTGAGCTAACAGTAGGAATTGAAAAAAAATTTTTTTTCACATTGATGATAAATAATTAATTAGTTCGCTTTTTACCCAGTCGGGTTTTTTGATTTTTCAAATTTAATTGTTTATTTAGTTCTCCAGTCAAAACACGGAATTTTCTTCAAATAACGGAAAAATCTGTTCCAACCACAGGCGCGTTCCGGCAATTTGCCTGTGCTTTTTACGTTTGACGAAATGTTTTCTTGGGAGTGTATGTAATAATTGCGTTTTTTCTTAAACGGCTGAAAGGCAAAATAATGAAAAAAATAATAAAACGCGGTATTTGTAAAGTGAGCATTATTGTCATAAAATTACTGTTAATTATTTAGAAAACTCTAGTTCGACTAATTAATTTCACACCATTCCTTTATGGATAAAGTATAATTCACTTACATTGAATACGATGAAAGGAAACTATTTAATACACCAACCTGTTAAGATAGAACGACAAAGAATTGGAAGAACTTTTCAATTTAGACAATCGTAGCCTGTTTTAGCCGATATTGCGAAAATTTTCAGTTTAAAGCGTTATTCCATTACACTGGTTCCGTTTTAACAGGTTTTATTGTAGTGCTTAAAATGTCTCGATTTTCAAGCGTCTGTCCGGCTTTTTTTATCCGACTGCCAAGAAGGTTTATGTGTTTCACGCGTATCTGGGTATGTGGATTTCTTTATACCCTCGAAACCTCCCCAACGGCTGGATGGATTTTAATGAATAAGGACTCTATCGATTCGTCTTAACCGTCCGATGGTTATAGGCTAGATTTGATTTAAAAAATTCAAAATGGCGGTAGACATGAAAAAAAAAATTACGCACCGTATTGAGTGGCATATCATTGGATTGATCTTTCAAAATGAAGACGACGTTTCATTGACTATTTTACAGGCAGAAGCTCCGTTTAAATGGGACACAACCTGGAATTTGTGTAGGTAAGATCTCTAGCTTTACTGCGACTCTAACCATCATAGACATCTATAGGCCTCATCAAAACAGTGTTTATAGATAGGAACTAAAAATCAAACACAACTTGAAAGTCACCAACACAAGTGAATAAAAAAAAATAGGTAAGTAATATATAAAAATAGTTTAATATTGATGAGAAATAATTAATTAGTTCGCTTTTTACGCAGTCAGGTTTTCTGATTTTTTAAATGTAATTCTCTCTCTGTCCCGCTGTTTGACCTGACAACACTACTTACGAACCAAGCTGGAATTAGCTCAATTTTACAAAAAGAATGTCTAAGTTATTGTTTGACATGAAAAATTATATATTTAAATTTGAATGAGTCGCTTTACGTGTTTATTTTCTACATAGAAGATAGAATTGATATTACAGATATGACTGCTGACTATTTTTTCATAACTGTATTAAATTATAGATTTTTTTGTGTCGAGTCGAAGTGTTTCGGTTTAGGGTCAATAGAAAAATTATTGTCGGGTTCAGGTCGGGTTTTGCGTCAACGGAAATTTTTTGTTAGGTTTCAGATTGACTTTAAGTTGAACGTTTGGGTCGGGTATAACCCAAACCGCGCAGGAATCTATTTCAGAAGAAAACTACGTATTTGAATATTAATGACTCCTTGCATGTTTATTTTTCCACCATAAAAGATAACATTAATATTGGAGATACACTGTAAAAAAAATCCATGGACTTTCCGTTTCGGAAAAGGCAACTAGTTGCCTTTTTCTGAAACGTATAGATTCTTTTTAGAATGAAAAGTTTTAATTTGCAACACGATTAGTTTCACATCTGCAATGAAAGTGATCTTTTTGGTAATGAAAGGTGTCACTTTCATTGCAGATGTGAAACTAATCGTGTTGTAAATTAAAACTTCTCATTCTCAAAAGGAATCTATTCCGTTTCGGAAAAGACAACTAGTTGCCTTTTCCAAAACGGAAAGTCCATGGATTTTTTTTACAGTGTATGATTGCAAACTATATATTATAAAGTGTATATTATAGTGTGGATCAATTTTCTCTGATTCCGAGTTTCAGGTTGGGATTGGAATTAAGTATTTCGCGTTCGATCGGGTTGCAGGTATACAGAATATTTTTGGTTGGGTTCAGCTCTGTTTGCGGCTTTGTTTTAAATAAAATTTACAGGGCTTCAAATTTTATTTATTACCCGGTAAGGACCCTAGTTAGGTGTAACGTTTAACTGCTAGTTTTCATGATGACACTTTCACTAACAAATTTAAATAATTTTATTTTAAAATAATTTTTGATCACTTTATGCGTTTTTGATAGGGATTTGTCAACTGATTATTTTCAGTTACCTCCGGCATTAAAATACATGCTCAACCCGGCCGGAACATGAACCGCGCTTCGAAAAAAAAGGGTTACCTGCCTTTTCCTGATGCGCGACTCTTTGGTTCAACTCATAACCGGAGAACTGCTCCATACTTTGTCTTTCACATACTGCTGTGTAGTGTATATGCCATATATGTGCACGTAAAATCTATAATATTGAATGACCGCTTATTGGGAGGTTGCTGTATGGAAGAAGAGTACGAAGCAGAGTTTTTCCTTTCGGGTAATGCTCAAAAGTGTGGAAACCCTTTCTGTTGTGGATTCATCCGCCTATAAAGATTAGGTGACTAGTGAGGTGTTTCAAAAATAACCTTAAGAGCTTTTTTTTTCACTTTATTTATCTACAATATTCTTTGACAAGCTTCGAAATTTATGTTTCGAGTAAAAATCGTTTGGCCCTCTGCAATTTATCTCTAATTTAAATAGCAGTGTGAGTGTTACAGGTCTGCGCGTTTCGGGATATGCCAAATCCGAACGCGAAAATTTTATGTTTTTCACGTGATTGATCAACATATTCCACCTGTTATTTAAAAAAGGGGGAAAAGAAACAAAGAAATGTTTTAATGTTCATTTGCTCCAAAAAAATTCTGAAGTATAAATACAGTCCCGGTCCGGCCCGAATCTACAGAAAAAATGCAAGACCCGGACATATCCCGGGGATAATGAAGTTCAGGCCTGGACCATCTTTTCAAAAGATAAAATTTAGCCCGAGCCCGTACCGAGTTTTCAGATAAAATTAACGAAAGTCCGAGTTTAATGAAAGAAACTTTTACCGAGTTCGGGCTTCGGAACAGGCTAGGGCTCGTGGAAACCTCTAATATATATTTTGAATTCGGCCCCCCCCGTCGGGCAAGTTCTGGCGCCGCCCCTGCGCATATGTGTGCCCCCGAAGATGCGCGGCGTGACTGGCTTTGTGCTATGAGAGTTGTCATAGGCTTTGCGTGCTGTGAGCGTTTCACAAGCTTTGCTTGTGTGCTGTGATAGTTTCACAGGCTTTGATTGCTGGTTGCGTGCTGTGAGCGTTTCACAGGCTTTGCTGCTGGGGGTGTTTTCAGTGCTGCCATCTGTTGGTCTCGAAAGGAGATGATGATATTTGTGAAGGTGCGTGTTCGTTTGTCCAAGGTCACTAATGCAGGTGATGAGCGGCGATAGGGATCGAACCGGTCAGAAAGCGAGATCTTCGTGCCGAGCAAAAGGCTAGCTCGATCGCTTCCTGCCAGAAACTCGTTTTACTGACTGCGCAAGATGGCGTCGCCACAGTACTCCACCCCCAGTGAGAAGAGCATATCGTTGATGCTGTACGAGCGATGTGCACTCGTGTTGCGTTGGCGGTTGCCAGGTGATGCTGTCGTGCGCATGTGTGTGCCCCCGAAGATGCGCGGCGTGACAGGCTTTGTGCTATGAGAGTTGTCATAGGCTTTGCGTGCTGTGAGCGTTTCACAAGCTTTGCTTGTGTGCTGTGATAGTTTCACAGGCTTTGATTGCTGGTTGCGTGCTGTGAGCGTTTCACAGGCTTTGCTGCTGGGGGTGTTTTCAGTGCTGCCATCTGTTGGTCTCGAAAGGAGATGATGATATTTGTGAAGGTGCGTGTTCGTTTGTCCAAGGTCACTAATGCAGGTGATGAGCGGCGATAGGGATCGAACCGGTCAGAAAGCGAGATCTTACGTGCCGAGCAAAAGGCTAGCTCGATCGCTTCCTGCCAGAAACTCGTTTTACTGACCGCGCAAGATGGCGTCGCCACATATGCATTAAAAATATAAAAAAGTTTTAAATACAAATATATTTAAGTTCAGGGTAATTATTACAATCGGAAGTATAAGTAGGCACCAAAATTTTCATTCTAGTTACATTATTTATTTTGTAATCTTGCGCGTAAGCTGTTATGCTAATTTTCTACTCAACAAATGTCTAACAGTTTCGAGCCCCCTATAAATACTAATTCTGCATCTTGCAATTTTTTAAATACATGAAATGAAAGACCGTACTTATATCTTTCATCCCAATAAAAATTGTGTTTTAAAATCATATGCATTTTAAGACATTAAATACTGAAAATGGTCTTTTTTTTTCAATTTTAAGAGTCCTGAGATTCCTTAAATTAGTCTGTTTTTAACAATTTTACGTTTATTGCTTTTATACTACTATTGGAGATTACATTACACATATATCAGTGGCGCAGCCAGAAATCCGCTCTAGGGGGGGGGGGGGGGGTTGAGATGTTGATAATGGTGATCGCCGGTTACTTGAATCACCGGTTAATTGAATCAGTCTAGTTAATGAATGAAATCATGATGCTTTTTTTCTCGGTTAGTAGAATCACTTGTTACGTTAGTTGTGATTCATTTAAGCAGCGTTTACAATATTACAGTTGCAAAACATAAAATACACCAATGAAATAACTATACTACTATTATGTTAGATTTATATAAAGTGTTTAAAAAATGATGAGGAAAACATTAAGAAATGGAAAAGCAAACAATTTTTGTACGGAAAATCAGGAACCCATTGTTCAGTCAAAAATACACACGGGATTTCACTTCAAGACAATCCCGAATTCTTGTTCTTAACTTAAAAATTAATTAAACAATTTTAGCAAAATTTTCAATAGACATGCCTTGCATTGTGTCAGATGTAACAATATCCCGAGAATTGGTGAAGTTTATCATCATCCGTGTCCAAACAGTGCTGAATTTTAGAATATAGTTGGCATTATTATATATGCATGTAAAAATTAGTAAAATTTTGTCCGGCCCAACAACTTTTTCGAAACTTGCATATATTTTACTTACCCATGATACATAGTATAGGGTAAGTCTAATTGTTTTTTAAATTTCCATTGTTCTACAATTAAAATTTTCAATTTATTATTTTTAAAGAATTGTCATTTTCTAGGCAATAAATGTTATAGACGATAACAATTTCTAGGCAATAAATGCTATAGACGATAACGATTTCTAGACAATAAAAATAAATATAACGTTTGAAAAAGAACCAGCATGTGACGAAATCCTGTCTTAAACGAAAAAATGTGTTGATCCACAAAATGAATTAATAATACGTGTGAAAAGAATATAATACATTTACAACAGACGGTGTACCCGCTAAGAAGGGAACTTGTCTATAATGAACATTTCTGCTCTCCTATGCGATTCCGTCTTAGAAAATTTTACGACATAGCCAGGGGTGATTCTGTTCTGAATTTTCAGAAAAATTAAAAAAAAACGGTCATCATTCCGAAAACTCGGACATAAAAATGTCGTGGGTTTTGACAAATGGTCACCGTAAAAAATTAATTTTGTCAATCGTTCGCAGAAAAAGATCGCCAAAGGATCGCGAATTTCGTCAAAGGATCGCGAAAAAAAGAAAAATTTCGCCAAATGATCGCGAAAAACACTAATTTCGTCTAAGGACCGTGAAAAAACGCAAATTTCGTCAAAAGACCGCGAGAAACACAAATTCCACCAAAAGGTCGAGAAAACGCAAATTTCGTCAAAGGACCGCGGAAAACGTAAATTTCGTCTAAAGATCGCGTAAAAAACTCAAATTTCGTCTAAAGATGGCGAAAAAACCCAAATTTCGTCAAAAGATAGCAGAAAAAACGCAAATTTCGTCAAAGGATTGCGAAAAAAGCCCGTAAATTTCGTCAAAAGATCGCGAAAAAAGCAAATTCTGTCAATGGATCACAGAAATAAACGGTCAAGTGCGAGCATTACTCGCACACAGAGGGTTCCGTAGAATAAATATATGAATTTGTAATTGTATTATAAAAAAAAGTTGCTAAAAGAATACTAAGACTTTGTAAAAAACTATACAACGTGGGGTTGTGTATAACTGTATATATTAGAAAAGTGTAAATGGGTATACCCTGAAAGAGATATGGAACCTAAATAATACCAAATACAGCTATTCGTATAACTCATTTTTTAATATTATCCTAATCTGTTTATGATGAACTTAATTCGGTACTGACAATAAAAGCAGTGCATAGTTAAACTTCATTTGGCATTTCATGAAACTAAATTCAGCGTAGTAATAACCTTTATTTCTACAGTGTAGCTAAAACAAAACCTTTGTTCAAAGTTTAAATTTGGCATTGTGCTAAGCGCGTTTCGAATTGAGGTCTCAAAGTTGCAACGCCGCCTTGGTCAATACCGCGTTTTTCCAGATAGGTGTTTAATTAACTTTTAAAGTCACTCGAGGCGTATTGAGAGATACAATCAATGCAAACTATCGCGAATCCCACAGTATTTATGCGATTAATTCTAATTAAATCTTTCGAGTGCGATGCCCTTAAAAAACGTACACCTAATTTTAATTCCAAAACAGACAAACGGCCCCAAGAATATTTAATTAAAATTTTCCTTTTATCATGTACGTGAAAATAAGCAAGTTCGCATTTTCTAATAAATTCGTTTATAAATTCTGGTGTCAGTCCATTATTTCATAAGTTTATGAATAGAATTACTTTGTGCCGGAAAGGATTAAGTGGTCGCAAGACTCTTAAAGCTTCAAAATTTAAGAAATTTTAATTTTTTCAGATGTTAAACGCCTATCTTTCTGAATATTTTGATATAATTGTTTCCTTGAAATTCCCATTAGAACAGAAGTTTTGGCTTTTAGAATTATACCCGCTCAATAGCTGAAGCGGCGTTTCCGAAACTTTAAAGTCATTATTTTCTAAATGGCGTTTTTGGGGCATAACGTCCAGGATACCTCAAAAACTTCTGGATATTTTTTTATGAAATTTTCAAAACATATATTTCATGTTAGTCTGTATAAACTGAACGTAAAATTTCCTTTTTATTGTTCAAAAAAATATTTTTTTTAGGTGATTTTACTGTTGAAATTTTCAAAATTTTGTATTAGCTAAATGCAACATTGCATTAAAAATATAAAAACGCTTTAAATACAAATTTATTTAAGTTCAGGGAAATTATTACAATCTGAAGTATAAGTAAGCACCAAAATTTTCATTCTAGTTGCAATATTTATTTTGTAATCCTGCGCGTAAACTGTTATGTCAATTTTTTGTTTGACAAATGTCTAACAGTTTCGAGCCCCTTATAAATACTAATTCTGTATCTTGCAATTTTTTAAATACATGAAACGAAAGAACATACTTATATCTTTCATCCCAATTAAAATTGTGTTTTAAAATCATATACATTTTAAGACATTAAATGTTGAAGATGGTCTTTTTTTCCTTTTTTCCACTTTTTAGAGTCCCGAGACCCCTTAAATTAGTATTTTTTTAACAATTTGACGTTTATTGCTTTTATACTGTTACTGGACATTACATTACACATATATATCATTGAAAGTTGTTAACTAGGCATATAGTACGCCGCCCCTGTCCTTTTGTATGTCCAAACTGACCGTACCTTTAAGGGTTAATATCTCGGCTAATTACCGATGATTTTTTTACGAAAATCATTATCAACAATGCTTTTATTCTTCCTATACGGTGGTTGGGTCAGCGTTGCGACGCTGTGTTTTGCCAGGAATCGCGTTACTTTGAAGAATGTGTTAAAACAAGCTTGGGATAAATTTGAAGTTCTTTCTGACGATTTGATGCACTATCGATTTTGTAAGTCCAAACGTCTTTACAATCATTCGGACACTCACTCGACGATTAGAATCCAAAAGGGCTTTAATTTTCACCACATTGTCTGAAGTTCGAGAATCTAATGAATGCCTAAGACGTTGTTCGTCATCCTCTCTTCCGTCTTTGAAGGCTTTGTGCCACCTAAACGATAGAGCCTTGGGCAAAGAATCCTTCCCGTAGGCTTCTTGTAACATGGCAAGCGTCTCAGTAGTTGATTTGTTTAGTTTTACACAAAACTTTATGCCGTATCTATGCTCGATACTGCGCTGCATACTGAAAATCTAACATAACTTTCAAACACGTGTCGGCTTCGCGTGCGATCCGTGCGCTGCAAAGGCACAAAGCCAACTGACTTCCTCCAGACTCTGTAGCTGACAGGCCCCACCGCACGTACCGCCCGCAAACTGCGCCCCTTTGGCCTTCTGTTTGGCGCAAAAGATTCAGTCTCATTACTTCCTGGACAGACCATGTAAGTCACCTGAAATCGTTTTTTTTTTATTATTAAGTTAATTTAAAATTTAAAATAGGAATCTCTTCAGTGTAGATTTTAAGCTAAGCTTAAATAGTAAATATTTAAGGAAAGGAGGAATGTGTTAAATGTAGACAAGTTAAAGCATTAAAATATAATATGGTGTTGCATAGTGATGAAATGCATGCAAAAATATTGGCAAACAGCAACATTTTCATTTCTGTTTTAACTCGATAATCGAATTTTATCGCAGCAATAGGGTAAAAACAGCAACAATGAGTATATATTACTTTTAACACTTTTAGTTGATTAAATTGTTTCAACAATACTATATATTAGGGGAAAAGTTTAAACAAAGGTATAACATCGACGTGTTAACAATGAGTTTCAACAATATAAAACAATCAAAGTGTTAACAAAATGAGAAAAATTCTCGTCTTTCGCGAAAACATTTGTTACTTGTAGCGTCTAAAAAGTGCTCTTGAGATTTAAAACAATTTTACTTGCGTTAATTTTTTTTTTATAAAAGTGAATTTTGATTCATTTATTATCTTTATTTATCAATATTTTAAAACCCAGGGTATTTCGATTTGAATATATACGTATATATATAATATGCTTTCACTAGTATGATAGAAACATATCGGTATTAAGCAGCAATCGTACATTCGTTATCTCCAACTGAGAAATCAAAGTTGTGCAGTCTTGAAATCATGGTCAGAGTGGAAGATCAGGCCTACATCCCTTGGTAGTTTTCACGGAAATAACAACTGAAGCCGTTAGATTCATCAGTTATTTATTAGATTATTATAAAATGCACAATTTCACTAATAATTCTGCTACCCATGTTCGGGTCGTTGTTAAGTCGTAAATATAAACCACTGGATGTTAAATATTAATACGACGAAAATACAGGAAACAAAGCTCTCCAGGTGACAACTGGTTTTTTCAACAATACAATAATCGTAAAAATCTGCTCTCCAAGTGAATGTAAAAGGTTAAGTACTTGCGAAAAACACACGCGTAAGCATATAGACGCCAAAGGCCAGCTAATGCTTACCAAATGGCAAATCCAGCTAAGTGAAAGAGGGGAGGCTATGCCAGCGATTGGATAACTCCGGTGCAGGGGGTGGAGAAAACGTGACATGTTGATAGGGACATAATACCTGACGCGGTAGCTTTATTGAGAAAACAGGATGCTTGCAATGCCTCATGGGATATGGAACAAAAAGAACAAATGATATTAAATACATTCGAAAAAAAAAAGGGATTTAGTCTCAGAATAAAAGGAAAGAAAGTAATTTAGTACGTTTTACAAGAAGTAAGCTACGAATGGATTAAGGTTTAGAGAATAATAAAAGAATACGCTGGATTTAAAACATGGAAAAAAGATAAAACATATTTAAGATATTATTAAAACTAGGTAAAAAAGGTAGATACTATACTAATTTGGAATAGTTTAACTAAGATAAAAGGGCGAATTTTTTTATTATTACATATATATATATTTTTTTTATCGTGCGATCCGAATATTCCTTCCGTAATCGTATATGAGAATTTGATTAAAAAAACTTACATCAGGTGATTCCTCTTCTCGCATCACCGTAAAGAAATATTTGGAAAAAAAGAATTTTACGTCTATAATGTCGCTCGGACGTGGTGTCTTTGGAGATGTTCTGTCCGCTATAAAACCAAAAAAAAAAGAAGCTGTTGCTATTAACGTTTTCACGAATAGCCTCCCTACGAAAATGGAAGAGTTAATCTGGCTAGAACTGAACATCCAAACATACTTCCACTGTCTGACGTTATTGAAGTAAAAGAGCTGTACATCATGCCAAAGCACCTCATCTCTTTGGATAGAGCAATGAAAAGATCAGAAATTCTGGCTGATCCTGATGGATTGAATAGAGTTCGTAGGTGGTTGCAAAATATTACAAAAGGACTAGAACGTGATAAAGACTTCGTGCATTTGGATATCAAATCCGACAATGTGCTTATATCTGAAAAAAGATACAGCTATATTATGAGATTTTTCAGGTACTAACATGAAAAACATGCCGTGTACAAAGCTCGTTGCTCTCATTGTAAACAAACCACCCGAAAGTTTAGCGATCGGAAGAAATACGGTGCAGCATTTTACATTTGGACTTATGCATTGATGTGGCTCTACGGAATGACACAAAACAGACCAACCTATTTTTGGGGAGATGTATATGACACGTTTCATGGAAAACCATCATAGAACCTGCTCAAAAAAATCCTTAAAGTCTGAAATTTTTAACAAAAATATGACGTCGTCTTTTTCTGTGGGTGCAATGACAGACGAAAATTACACAGAATTATCTCTGTGTAACCCATGACTTCATCCATGACTTCCATGTTGCAGTGGAATCCAAATTGCATAGACCAACTGTGTCTGTGTGCCAAATCCTAGAACATTCTTTTCTATTGATCAAGCATTGTCAGAATAAAATATCTCTTAACCCTCTACTGTCCACTACAAGAAATTATTATGGAAGCAATTATTTGTCTTCTTTATGATGTTGTGGGTAAAATAAAAATATGAAAAAAAATGAGATTTTATTATATATTTTAAAGGATTTCTGTATGGTATCATATACGCTACCATGGGCAGATTAGGATGGAATATGAAGGATCTTACCACATTTCAAAAATATTTTATTTCGTGGAAATAATTATGTTTTTACATGTAGTGTGATCTAAAACAATTTCTTTCTTTGTTTATATATATATGCATCCACTTTTTTATTATAATCTTACTAGGGGGCTCTGCCCCCTGCAAGCTACACTCGCCAACGCCCGCTCAGACACCGCAGAATCTAAAAACACATTAATCTGATGGGTTTGAAAAATATAAGAGAAGATTGAATTATACTGAAAAAAGCTGTTCAGATCTCCCTGTAAATGGGCTTCTATTCAATTCCCTTTGATTGCAAAAATGTAAGGGCGAATCAGTTGCTGTTAAGACATCCAATGGTTATTTTCGTTTTTGATTAAAGAGGATCAGTTAAACATTTGAAAAGAAGCTAAAATAAAATGAATTAAGTATACAGAGTCTTTGTCTCCCGGTATTTTAAAACAATCTCTATAACAATAGCCCAAGTCATGTGACTATCATCAACAGTTCCGGCGGGCCACTTCGCTTTTTATACTCTAGGTGCCGTTTTGGTATTTTAATGTTAGCCATGCACAGGTGATAAGTCGACAAATATTATTTTATCGCCATCATTTCATCTATATTATAATAGTCCAAGTCATCAACTGTCATAAATAAATACGGTCTGATCCCTTCCCCTTTCATGTGAAAGTTTGTCATATACGATATTGGCGCGATTTTTTTCCGACACCAATTTGGGGAACGCATCAACAGCATAAACAACAACATCCGGCTTACCATATCAAGCAAAATAACAATACTTTGGCGCCAGTTAAGTACCCGTTGCGTATATGACATTGGCGTCAGAAAAAAAATCGCACCAATATAGGGCCGTATATAACATCTGTGCCAAAAGATTTCCATTTTGATTAAAAAATCAAATTTTTTTTCGAATAAAACTATATAAAAGTTGTAATGGTTGCAAAGAATTCTTGGCACTGTTACGCTAGCCGGGTGCAGATCTCGCCAATAGCTTTTTTTCAAATTGCCAGTTAGCATTTTTTTTTCGAGTGGTAAATTAAAACATTGATTTGAAGTTGAAATTAAATGTCATGGTTTGTTGCATTATTGGGAAGAGTTCCATATATGCTGGTTGGCGCGATTGGCGAAGGAATCCAAAATGGCGCCAAAAAGCCATTTTAGCGTCTCATAAAATTTTTCAGGATGGCGGAAAAACATGGTCATTAAATATTTGCAAACATATATATATATTTAATAAATGTTATATATGTCACATGTTAAAAAAAGTACGATGTTTATACAGATAGTTTTATATATATTACGTATAGAGCTTATACATACCTTACACATACATAATATATATACACCTATAAATAAATATTATGTACTTATATATAATTTTATGTATTTATTATACATGTCAAATTAAAACAAAAGTTATATATTTTTCCGAAAAATGTAGGCTAAATGCAAAAAAATACGCAAAAAACATATGAATAAAGTCCATTCCAGAAAAAAGCAACCCCAAAGGCTGAAGATCGCTACCACATCGATTCATTTAATGCCAAAAAAACCAGCACACAATATGGAACTCTTCCCGCATTATTTAACATTTGGCTAGATGTCATATACGCACCGCAGGTTTAGCGTGATTTTTTTTTTCGAAAATTTGGCGAAAATCTCGTTTTCGAATACCAGTTACATATGCATTTGGGTATTACTTAGTTATCCCGTCGACCAAAAATCTATCGCCAAACTATAAGATTAAATGTCAATAATGGTTGATCGTAAATGTCACATTCACTTGACTTTAAGTAAGTTACACATGTTTACATCATCAAGTGATTTTTATTTCGACGTTTTATTTGTATATTTATTAATGTTATACTAATTTATTTGTTCTTTCGTTATTTAAAATAAAAATTATGTCAATTTGTATAATTTGGCGAAATTGGTCGACGGAATAACTAAGTAGTACCGTATCATAATATTAAAATATTTATTTGCTTAATAGACGTTATAAAAACACATTAAAAGTAAATTAAAAATCTATATTACAAATATATTTTATCTATATTTACAAAATATAGATTTTTAATTTTATTTTAATGTGTTTTTATAACGTCTTTTAAGCAAATAAATATTTTAATATTATGATATGATTAGTGATGGACGTAATTTTGATTTACTACTCGCACTTATTTACGTAAGTAGTTCCGTACTTTTTAATTATTTTCTATTATTTTCAAAAGGAAATAACAACAACAACAACAAAAAATAATTAATAACTATAGAACAAAATAATTTATATAATTTTAAAAAAGAAATAAAAGTAAATAAACATTTATTATTAAATAAACAACAATAGCCGGGTTACCATGTCAATCAAAATAATGCCATTTTGGCGCCAATCAGAATCTTTCGATTTGGCGAAAGATTGTTCAAGTAAATTGAGTTATAAATAAAAGTAGCACGATACATTTCTTAGCATATATTTAAGGCAGGCCAAACTGGTCGCCAAATTAATTTAAAATAACCTTTTCTGAAATCTGAAAAAAAAAAAAAAAAAAAAAAAAAAATATCTGTTCTGATTAAAATTTGAGTTACCATCATTAGAAAAATGTACTTAAAATTAGAAAAAAATTAATATTTCGAAAACTAATTCGAATTTAAAAATTCTAATACCAGTTTTGAGATCTGCAGATTAATACGGATTTTTAGTGTTAATTTCATCTCAAAGTATTCCATATTTTAGGAGAAATCGCCGTGAAACATAATCAGTTGTTTAATCAATCGTTTCATTAGAATTTTATATATATAGGGTAGATTTTTTTGCCCATTTATCCAATTCTACACAATGATAATAATAATAACTAATTTTACGTTTTGATTTTGTGTACAATTTATATATACAGGGTGTCCCAGAAGTAATGGGGCAAACTTTAAGGGGAGGTAGGGGGCATCACAAGGATTCAGATTCAAGGGTCGGAAACGCTTTCCTATCGCGGTAGTGACGACACAAAACACAAGAAAGAAAGGACACTCACAGGGAGAGAAAACATGTTTATTATTCTTAGTACTGCAAAAATGCCGGGACAATGCTGGAAAGTGTTGATGAACTTGTTGCACGCATCGTGGCAGCTTCTGGGGAAGTGCGGGGCACTTTCAGTATTTTCGAGAACATTAGATCTTCCATACGCCGGAGATGCGCTTCCATGCATCACGGCCCGGGGTCGTAATTTCGAACACCTACTTTGATGACGATCGTTGTCCCTTTAATGTTCTTTCTTCTTAATTTTTTGATGTACTAAGGACAATAAACATGTTTTCTCCTCTTATTCGTATCCTGTCTTTCTTGTGTTTTGTGTCATCACTACCGCGCCAGGAAAGCGTTTCCGACTCTGGGTTGCTATGCAAATCTGATTCCTTGTGTTGTCCTCTACCTCCCCTTAAAGTTTGTCCCTTTACTTCTGGGACACCCTGTATATAAAGCATTAAATGACCACGTAAGTCACCTGAAATCGGTTTTATAATTATTAAGTTAATTTAGAAGTTAAAATAGGAATATCTTCAGTGTAGATTTTAAGCTAAGCTTAAATAGTGCATATTTAAGGATAGGAAGAATGCGTTAAATGTAGAAAAGTTAAAGCATTAAAATATAATACGGTGTTCTATAGTGATGAAAAGCAAGCAAAAATATTGGCAAACAGCAACATTTTCATTTTTAAAGGTATATATAAGTATTATACAGACATACAATCAATAAATGCAATAAACCCAACTGGAGTGAAAAATTAGCCAGAGCCAGGAATCGAACCCGGGACCACAGTATACAAGACTGCCCGGGTGTTGTGGTCCCGGGTTCGATTCCTGGCTCTGGCTAATTTTTCACTCCAGTTGGGTTTAATGTATTTGTTGTTTGTATGTCTGTATAATATTTATATATACCTTTAACTGTTGAATGCAGGCGTTATTTATGTGTGTATGTGTGTTTTAATATATATTGTAGTATGAGTGTTTTTTTATAATTTTCATTTTTGTTTTAACTCGATAATCCAATTTTATCGCAACAATTCGATAAAAACAACAACGAGTATATATTACTTTTAACACTTTTAAATGATTAAATTGTTTCAACAATACTATATACTTGGAAAAAAAAAGTTTAAACAAAGGTATAAAACATCGTCGTGTTATTAATGAGTTTCAACAATATAAAACAATCGAAGTGTTAACAAAAAGAGAAAAATTCTCGTCTTTCTTGAAAAATTTTGTTACTTGTAGCATCTGCTGTTGATATTTATGCTGTTGATGTTTTGATGATGAATGCTGTTGATATTTAAAACAATTTTACTTGAGTTATTTTTTTGTAAAAGTGAATTTTGATTCATTTATTATCTTTATTTATTAATTTTTTAAAACCTATTAAGGTATTTCGCTTCGAATATATAAGGTGTGCCCCACCGAAATAAAGCCACCGTGATTGTGTGCTGTAATTGGACACGAAACAAACCAATAAGAACGAAACAAACCAATAAGAACGAAACAAACCAATAAGAACGAAACAAACATATTAAAAAAGTCTATATACAAATACATATTTACAAGGAGTAACTTACTCCCTGCCTTACTTGGACAGGAAAAAAATGAATTTGTAAAAAAAGAGGGGGGGGGGGGTGTAAAAGTGTCCCGCCAAAATAAAGCCACTACTGTTAATAGAAAATATATCCGCCATGGTTATATATGACTTGGAATATACGATGTGTCATACTGTTTACTAATCCTTGGGCGACAGTAACATCCATATTCTCACACACTTCAATGATGACGACCCTCAATTTTACCACAGACAAACTGTCTGCCATTGACATATACAGCCCTACTGAGGATACATCAAACATTTTCTTGGGGACTGAGATCAGGGAAAAGGGACAGGACATTCCATGACATGCACCCGATTATCCAAAAAACATTCCCAGGAGGATTTTGCAACGTGAATCCAACTAGAAAATCCAACTTAGTCCACCAATTCTCTTTGCAAATGAGAGTAAATTGTTTGCTAGCATTTCTTGGCAATCGGTAGCCTTCATGCGGCCTGAGATAAAAGCCAGGTTACCTTTACCTCCATAGGCGAAGCCTCCCCACGCCATTAATTAGCCTCCAC
Source organism: Maratus speciosus (assembly GCA_963932465.1). Taxonomy (NCBI): domain Eukaryota; kingdom Metazoa; phylum Arthropoda; class Arachnida; order Araneae; family Salticidae; genus Maratus; species Maratus speciosus. The sequence goes on from OZ010786.1 coordinate 636,694,296, forward strand.
CTTGCTGCCTTTTGGAGAAAATTTCCTCTTCTTTCCTTATGTCATACTAATTGAAAGCAAGGCTGTCTAGCCTATCCAAATTAATTTTTTTTCTCATCTGAGGCTATAACACGATGCCACTGGTCCTTCCAGGTTTGATGACATTTGCCCCAATCGACTCTCTTTTGCATGTGGATAGCTTTCAACATGAGCGAATGTTTCCTTTTCTTATATCGCAAGATGCTTGTACGTTTTTCAATTCGTGACAAGGTTGATTTTGTCAAAGGGATGTTATCCTCTTTGGCCAACTGTTTTAGGGAAATACCACCTCGTGAAAGACGACACAAAGCGTCTCTTTCCTGCCTGGAAGTCATTTTTCTGCATGCACGCCTCCTTTTTTTATACCCTTACGCATTGCCCTGATTTACAAAATTGTCTATTATGGTTTTAGACCATTTAATTTGCTTAGATATTGGTCTTTGTGAAAGATCTTGTTCCTTAAAAGCTTCTATTTGTCTTTTCTGGAAATTTGATAGCTGGATTTTCTTTCCCATTGTAATAGTGCAAGAGAAACTGAAAATACAACCTTCTAAAGTCTGCACAAAGGTCGACTGGCACAGAACAAGTATTTGACAACTTCCTGACATCATAAACATGTTGAACTGCAGCAGTTTGAATGCCGGTGGTTACCAATAAATACTAATATTGGCAGTGGCTTTATTTCAGCGGGACACTTTTCCCCCTCTTTTTTTACACACTCATCTTTTTCTCCTGCCCTGGTGGGGCAGGGAATGAGTTACTCCTTGTAAATATGTATTTGTATATAGACTTTCTTAATATATTTGTTTCGTGTCCAGTTACGGCACAAAATTACGGTGGCTTTATTTCGTTGGGACACACCTTACATATGCATATTTTTTAATTTTTATCGTGGGATCCGAGTATATCTTCCGTAATCGTAAATGAAAATTTGATTTAAAAAATTTACATCAGGTGATTCCTCTTCTCCCATCACTGTAAAGAAATATTTGGAAAAAATTATTTTAAGTCTATAATGGCGCTCAGACATGGTGGCTTTGGAGATGTTCTGTCCGCTATAAAACCAAAAAAAGAAGCTGTTGCTATTAACGTTTTCACGAATAGCCTCCCTATGAAAATGGAAGAGTTAATCTGGCTAGAACTGAACATCCAAACATACTTCCACTGTCTGACATTATTGAAGTAAAAGAGATGAATTTAAAGCTATACATCATGCCAAAGCAGCTCATCTCTTTGGATAGAGCATTAAAAAAATTAGAATTTCTGGCTGATCCTGATGAATTGAATAGAGTTCGTAGATGGTTGCAAAATATTACAAAAGGACTAGAACATGATAAAGCCTTCGTGCACTTGGATGTCAAGTCCGACAATGCGCTTATATCTGCCAAAGATATACCTATATTATGAGATTTTTCAGGTATTAAGTTGAAAAACATGCCTTGTACAAGGCTCGTTGCTTCCTTTGTAAATAGAGCACCCGAAAGTTTAGAGATCGGAAAAAATAGACGGTTCAGCATTTGACATCTGGAGTTATGCATTGATGTCGCTCTGATGTGTCATGACACAAAACAGGCCAACCTATTTATTATATGGGAGATGTGTAAGACTACGTAGTACGTGTCATGGAAAACCATCATCGAATCTGTTCTGAAAAAATCCTTAAAGGCTGAAACTTTTAACAAAAATATGATGTCATCTCTTCCTGCAATTGCAATGACATCTCTGATGTCAGATGAAGATCTCTGTGTAACCCATGACTTCATCCCAAATTTTTATCAATATGGATTAATGATTGTGTCTCCAGTCCACAGGTTGAGTATGAATCATGATTCTCTAAATGAATCATAATTTCTTTGCACATAATATTCTACAGAAAGCATGTGTTAGTGCACTCCATAAATTATATAAATTTCATTATGTTTGAAATAATGTAAACCCATTAAAATAAAAAAAACTATTTTTTCTCCCTAGACCATAATATAATGGTATTATTTAAAGTGTTCCTTCATACGAACTATAAACTCTTTACTCTTTATTTTCAACAGTGAACGTCCATTGTAAATGTGAGAAGCATATATAAATCGCATAGCAATCCTAGTAATTTTTGAGTTAGAGCATGGAGAGATGAGAGACAGACAAATCAAAGTCATTAACACTTTTCAACTATGTTAGAACGTTAAAAAGAGATGCTGAATATGATATGAACAGAAAAACTTTAATAAAGGTTTTCTAGAAACCTTTATTGATATTTGGAAAACTCATCAGATTGTTTTTCCTTTATGAAATAACAATCAGTGTATCAAACATACAAGCACTTTGTTGAATATTTACACTATTTAATACATATGATAAGAAACAATTAATTGCCCAAACATCACTTGTGATTTTAGTAGAGACATAAAATGTTATCTGTATGTGTGTACTATGTCTGTGTTGCAATTACTGCTGCAAAAAGCACCTGATAAAGTTGCCACTGTCAAAAAATGTTTGTGGGGCACACCAAATGATCACTACTGTTTTTGGCTATAATTTGGACAATTTGTATGTTTATAGAAATACTCTAAATAATTTTAATATATTATGGACTAAGCAGGTTAATGGAAGTACATTTGAGCGATGATACACTACTTCAAAAGTAAAGCTATTAATATGTATTAGAACATATTTTGTATAGAAAATGGTGTATATGGCATTTATTGTTCATTTAAAGGGACACACAAATAATTAAATAGCATTACTGTCTGTAGGAATAATTGTTGGAAGAAAGTTTTACCAATACTGTGTTATTTCTAACATAATTAAATTAATATATTTTATTTCGTGACTGCTATTTTTTCTGTCGAAAACAATGCATGTAATATTCAACTTCTTTTTAAAGCGCTGTACAAAATAATTCAGATGCATTATTTACTATGAAAGACAAATACAGGAAATATGTTTTCAAATGCGTTACAGTTTTCAAGACTAACAAAATTTTAGTATATAATATGATGTGCATTCTATAGACAATGATGTTTAACCCTTTGAGTGCTAACATGATTTTTAGAGAATTAGTTAAAAGTGCCACGCTGCTAGAGGAAAGTAGAAATTAAAAAAAAAAAAAAAAAAAAAAAAAAAAAATATATATATATATATATATATATATATATATATATATATTTCTTAGTTAAATTCGGAACATTTTATTTACGAAAAGTACTTCAAAAACAAAAAGTAAAAGTTATAATTCCAATAAATATTATAATTTCAACATAAGTGACAATAAACAAGAATCGACAAGTATGAAATAGATATCGTATTAGAAAATTTGCTTTAAAAAAAACTTTATACTGAAAAAAATTTACTTTAAATTATTTAAGAAGAGGATATAGTTATAAAACTCAGAAAGAATAACTTTTCTATTCCTTTGATTTAGCAAGGAAGTTTTTAAATGCATCCTAGATCAGCATCTGGAGTGGACGATCATTTTCAGAGATTGTAAACATAAAGACAAACAGTCTTTATGTTTACAATTTCTGAAAATAACTTGAACTTAAAAACTTGCAACAAACTTTCGACAGGGATAATATGGTCAAGACAAACATTTTTTGAACATGAAACATCTCAGCCCATTTATTCCATCAAAATTATAATTCATCCAATCAAAAACACTGGTTGTGTAACTACAAGCCAAAAATGAATTTTTGTTCACAACTTTATCAATAATGAAGATATTTTATCGAGATTTGTTTCATATAAATTTTGCTTGTATTAAATGTGGTGATAATATTGAAAATGACTGAATTTTGGCCAGTGACACCGTATTAAATACTGTATTCTGAATAAAGGAATGTCTAGCTCATAGTTGTTTACATATGAATGGTCGCAATTTCCAGCACTTCTCATCATATCATATTTCACAGAAATCAAAGCAAGTCTTTTGAAAATATAGTCATGACAACTTCGTTATTGTTAAAGTATAAAACGAAAATCCAAGTTTGACCTCAAGTGAAATGAAATATGCTGCATTTATGGCTGAATAAGTGGATTGCAATTATGTTTTCCTTGACAAAAATTGCCCGTCTTGATGTCTATTCTCAACCGTGAACGATTTTCTATTTTGTTTAGAAACACCCTCTTTTGTTAAAAAGCAAGAAACAGATTATTAGACAATGTTCAGGAACTTGCATTTGTACATCATTAATTCCTATGAAAATCCTCATTATTAGCCAATTGTCTTAAGTGATATTTAATAAACAGCAAATAATGTAAAAACATTCTCTTTTATTTAAATATGATTCTGTTTTTAATTATTCTGAATATCTTTATAAGTTTACAGTTAAAAGTAGAGCTTGTGTAAGGTTTTTAAAAAATGCTTTAAAAGATTTTTTAAGTATTCGGTTCAGCCGAATATTTTTATATTCGGTAGACTGAATAGTTTGATATTCGGCCAAGCCGAATATACGGCATACCAAATAGTTTAATATTCAGCCAAACCAAATATTCGGTAACATGGCAGAATATCGAATATTTGGTGCATCCCTACTTACAAATCTACATGATGCAGAAATATAAACTCAATATTGCAAAGTATTTGATATAGTATAAAGTGAGATAAAAAAAAAAGTGTTTGGTGCTGGTGGTGATATACCGGGTGACCCAAAACTTTGTTAAAACTTTAAAAACTCATAAAAAAGGAAGAAATTATGATAAAGGAATGCGGTTTGCAAGAAAGGGCTCAAAAGGTAGTTGAATATTTTTTTAGCAGCAAAAGAAAAAATTTAGTTAAAAAGTCGCATGTAGAGGGCGCTGACAACCCAAAACACAATCAACAGGACAACAATATGCTTCATTCATTTGTTCTTTGTATAACAAATGTTCAACATGACCTCCAGAACATTCTACGACACTGTCTTGTTCATTGTGTTTCGAGTCATCAGCGCCCTCTATATATGATTTTTTAACTAAATTTCTTTTTGCTGTTAAAAAGAATCTGACTACCTTGTGAGCCCTGTTTTGCAAACCGCACTCCTTTGTTATAATTTCTTCCTTTTTTATGAGTTTTTAAAGTTTTAACGAACTTTTGGCTCACTCAGTACAACTTGATCCATAATTTCTCCCAGATTAATCTAAATTAAAAAAATGTATATTATTTAATTCTCTTATTTAATGCATGTCTTATTAATTAATACTGCATTAATTTTTGCTAATAATCAATTCATGCTGATAATAAATTATGTTTTTATCTTTCTGTAACTGTAAGTATGTAGTCAATAAACAGGATATTTGTTAATTGCTTTTATGTTTTATTTTAATGGACTAATCTCTATCTATAACTTAGCTGGTTACAGCAGATGAACTGGTTTTTCTTTCCTAAATATTTCTCGTACAGGGATTTTATCCAGTTAATCTGCAAGTCACAGGTTTTCAAAAAACAAACACAAATCATTTTTACTACTTTAAATTATAAAGTTAATAATATTTATTACTATAATTACTTTATTTTCCCCTATAACCAGGAGTTGTGATTATGTAACATTTATTTAGATGTCTTGCTTAATCGACAACTAAGATGTTTGGGGTGAGATTTTATCCTGATGTCATTTTATCTTGTGTTTATAGTTTATAAACAGGCCTGGTAACTTATTTTAATTATTTTGCCTGAAACTCACCAGCAATTGCAGTTGACAGTGAGGTTCCTAATCTACTACGGCAAATTATACATAAATAAGCCTTATAATAATGTAATACACAATGCATGACTAATGTTTACATAAACAAGTCATATAAAATTAGAATTTTTCTCATTTGTTGCTGCTTCATGCTTGTGACTTTTTGTATTACTTGACAAGAAATCTTACTTTCAGATAAACTAAAATGTGCTGAGGTCCAAAGGAGGTATTAAAAGTGAATATCAGCAAATTATGAAATAACGCACTAAGATTGTATTTTTGTAAAAATTTCATCTTCATATCTCACACAAAATGTTTCTCATCAGTATGATTTAACAGGTGCTTATTTAAATTACCTTTTTGAGAGAATTTCTTGCTGCATATTTCACATGCAAATGGTTTTTTACCCGTATGAGTTAACATATGGTTGCTCAAATGGCTCTTTCGAGAGAATTTCTTGCTACATATTTCACACATAAAGGGTTTCTCACCAGTATGAATTAACAGATGCTTGCCTAAATAGCTCTTAGTAGAGAATTTCTTGTTGCATGTATCACACACAAAAGGTTTTTCACCTGTATGAATTAACAGGTGCTTCTGTAAATGATTCCTTAGAGAGAATTTTTTATTACATACCTCACACTCAAAAGATTTCTCACCAGTATGTATTATCAGGTGCTTGTTTAAATCCCCCTTTTGAGAGAATGTTTTGCTGCATATTTCACATAAAAAAGGTTTCTTACCAGTATGACTTAGTACATGCCTGCTTAAATGGCTCTTTCGAGAGAATTTGTTGTTGCATATTTCACACATAAAAGGTTTCTCACCAGTATGAATTAACAGATGTTTGCTTAGATGAGTCTTTTGAGAGAATTTCTTGCTGCATATTTCACACATAAAAGGTTTCTCACCCGTATGGATTAACAGATGTATGTTTAAGTTACCCTTACTAGAGAATTTCTTTTTACATATCTCACACATAAAAGACTTCTCACTAGTATGAATTAACAGATGCATGTTTAAGTTACTCTTACTAGAGAATTTCTTGTTGCATGTCTCACATTCAAAAAGTTTGTCACCAGTATGAGTTAACCAATGTTTCTTCAGACTACAACTGACAGAAAATTTCTTGTTGCATAGTTCACAAACAAAAGGTTTTTCACCTGTATGAATTAACAGATGTGAGTTTAAATGTGCTTTGCTAGAGAATTTCTTGTTGCAAATCTCACACACAAAAGGTTTTTCACCAGTATGAATTAACATATGCCTCCTTAAATTATCCTTAAAGGAGAATTTCCTGTTACATATCTCACACTCAAAAGGTTTCTCACCAATATGACAGCGAATATGCGCAGTTAAATTTGACTTTTGAGAAAACCCTTTGCTGCATACATCACAAACAAACGATTTTCCTTGCTGTGACTCAGAAGCTGCTTTTCCAAAAAGCTCTTGTAAAGAAATATTTTGCTGCATGTTTCACACTTTACAGACTTCTTTGCGCGATATAATATGTATACACATTTATGGCTTTATGCATCTGCAATAAACATAATAAATAAAACACTTTTTATAATTAATTAATAAGTTATTTAATAGAAAATAATTTCTAATGGAAAATTAAAATCAATGCAGAAAACTGAACTAAAATAAAATGTCTGCCATAGTATTAAAAACCATGGTAATCTTACTAATAATCTGACATACACAGAACCAAGGAGTTTGTCCGAAAATTATTAGATCCTTCTCTTAACTACCACAAAGATTAAATTACAATTAAAATTATAGAAAATAAAATAAATAGATAATATAATTAAAATTAAAAACTTATCATAAAAATATTATAAATAAAAAGTACAGCAAATTTAAGAGGAAATTCTATAAGTACATATCCTTTACAAACACTGTACTTTTTGAAGCAACAAGAAAACAAGGTTTTTCTTTATTTTTTCATCAACGGACTCTATTTTAAACATGGCCCTTAAAATAGAGGCCCATACCCAAAATGACCCAGCAAAATGAAGACAAACTTTCAAACGGACCAGGTGGGCAGAATTAGGACAACTTTTTTAAATGAGCCGAGCCAGGTCCAAAAAAAATTAAGTTGGCTGACCTCCACTATATAAACATTTAAATGAAGCCAATGAAATGAGAAAATTTTCAGTGTATATATGACTTTCACGAAAATAAGTATAAATGTGCTGCACGAACCGTTACTAGTTTGACAACATCAATACAGAAATGTAACTTGTCCAGCATTGAGATCAGCATCAGAAAGTTACATTGTGTCTGAGCCCAGACTTAATATTTCCAGCAGACTCGAGACGTGGCAGGGTCAGAACATGTGCAGTTATGCGTGGGAACTTTCTTTAGAGATGCGAGGGGGGGAGGAGGAAGCTGACATCATGCTGCACCTTACTGTCATCGGGCCCCATAGTTGCACCTGTCTCTGATTGCATTCTGACTGCACACTGTAAATACATTTCATTTTAGTTCAGAATTATGTTATTAGTGCTCTCCTCTGTATCTGACATCTGTAACTTAAGAATTTTGATTTTTTTAAAAGTGAAAACGGTTCCCAAGAAGCTAAAAACTACACCGCCGCATTCAAGTTTGCTGTAATTGATAAAGCTGAGAATATTGATAAACATGCTGCAGGGCGAGAATTTCAGATGAACGTTTCACTCGGCGATAGAGATCTGAAAAATCTATGCCGGAGAACATGCCGAAAGCAAAGAGAGCACGAAGGAGTGTTGTGGTTGTCTGGCTCAATCTTGAAAGTAATTTAGCCAAGTGGGTCAGGGAACAATGAAGTAAAGGCTTTCTAGTTTCATTGGTGCAGATTTAAATTCAAGACAGAATTTTAGCGACCAATATGGAAATAACAAATTTCAAAGTTGGTCCCGATCGAAGTTTTAATTTTCTGGCATGAAATGACTTGTCCAAGAGAACTCAAACAACTGTGGAACAAGAATTACACCCAGGCTGAGAAGATAAAAAAGTCTTCCTTCTTAAAGCAAGTCAATGACATAACTAGTGGAGAAAAAAAATTCAATGGCACAAATTATCAATATGGATGTAGTCTTGCTAACTGTAGACTGCTTGTGGCAAAGCCAAAGAGGAGTTGAGGGCTTTGTATCCTGCCCGCTGAACAAAGAACTGGTTTACTGAATGATGGATACAACAACAGTCAAAACTGCTAAGATGGTATCACAAACAACTTAAATTCTACTTTAGACAGGTGTGCGTCAAAGGTAAAGGTAGGTATTTGGCGGTGTCATGAATCTTTCCGTTTTAGACAGGTTTCCTTATAAACACGTTGTATTTTCACAGTATCCTCTCGTACACCTCTAAAGAGCATAAATGTAAAATTTGTGAAGATGACCTTTTTAAAAGGAACAAAATTCAAGATTCGACGAAACAAACAGCATACATTTATAGGGGAGGGCCATGTACCTCAGTCCTATTTTGACATTTTAAATTTAATTGAAATATTTAAATAATGAAATATAAAGATATTTGCTAATTATTTATCATATTCCGCTTCCCACATAATTTTCTTGAACTCTAATTTTAGGTCTATGAAGCTTTTCTTTTAATTAAAAAATATTAATTTTAGAACCAAGGTACAACACTACAACACCATGTTGTACCTTGGAACAAGCATCATTTTCCTATAAAAATAAAATTGACAAAACGTTTTTATGATGTATTTGAAATAAATTTTAAAAGTATTTTTAATAACAGTTTTGTCATAGATATTTATTCAAAGTTTAAAAAAAAAACTAATATAAAAGAGAAGGTGTAATTAGAGGGAAAAGGGGAGGGGATAATTCCAACCACAATAAATATCAATTGCATTTTAACTGCTTTATTGCATTTTTATACGTGTTTGTTTTATCGTGATGCAAAATTAACAAAAAACCGTTGCTTAAAAAGCTTAGATTATTTTTCAAAAACTGATAATATATCAGGAAATACATAAAGAATTATTCTGCTTCTTATAATAAAACTAGATTCTGGCAAAATGCTAATGATTTGCTCGCAACTGACTGAAAAACATATTTTCTTCAAGTATAAATTCTATTCTAATGCTATTAAATCGTTTAATAGACACAAAAATAATCTCTTCTTCACCATTGTGATCATTTATGCATATTTTCTGTACATATAGAGTTGAGTTTTGGATTCCTTCCATTAATGATACAAGGACAAACTTTCGTGAAATAAAATTTTCATTTGTTGGCTTTTTAATAGAATAATTATGCAATGAACTGTCCAAGGTACAGTCGTGGAAAAAAAAAGTAAACATCCCCTACTAATCCCTCAACAATTTATTGTAGACGAAAGTTACTGGTACCGAACGATTGGAAATAAAGTCTACTTTTAAATGACGTATATTAAATTTCATTAGGGGGGCATCTACATATTAAAACGAATCCAAACTTCATTTTTTTCAATGGTAATACCCAATTTTAACGAGATATCTCAAATCTTTGGTTCAAACTATGCCCAGAAACCAAATTTCAAGTCATTTGAATGATAAGTTTTTGAATTATAAACATTCAAAATTGAGTGCTTCTAATGTTAAATTTACGTTTTCATATTTTTATTTATAACTTCTGAAATTATTATCCTAATGTTTTAATTTTTTGTGTAGCAATAATACTGATATACCCAAACATAAATACGTTGAATTTGCAATTTTTATAATTTTCTGATATGAATTATGAACTTAATATTAAAAAAAATTATGAATTGCAACCTGCAATTGTTTTGATGGATTCAGATTCTGCTTTATGGAAATCCAAAATTTCACATTTTTCTTCCAAGTAGTTTTCAAAGTATGCTTAAAAAACGGCAAAATGATGGTTTAAGATGATGACCATGATCTTAATGATAGTCATCTGTGATATGCAAAATGATGGCCATCTGTGATAGAAGTGACTATATATTTTGAATTTTTTTTTGCTATCCTGTAATCTAACAGGCTTAATTGACTGCTTAAGGTGCCTTGATCAAGAAGGGAGCTCTCTCGGTTAACAATCGAGTACCGAACTTCAATTTGGATACGGCTCTTAAAATACGCTCATTTTAAAATAATTAATTTCTCGGAAACTTATGGTACGAATTGCATAAAAATTTGTTTTTGGGCTAATTTAAAGGTGTAGAGTTCCTGTATGCTGTCAAAATTAGGTATTTCCATTGAAAAAATGAAGTTTGGGTTCGTTTTAATATGTAGATGGCCCCCTAAGAAAATTTTATATACATCATTTAAAAGTAGACTTAATTTCCAATTGTTCGGTACCAGTAACTTTCTTCTACGATAATTTGTTGAGGAATTAGTAGGGGTGTTTACTTTTTTTTTTCCACGACTGTACAACACTATTGCTGGGTTAAAGGTACAACACTTGGTGACTTGAACAATAATGACTTCTTACGATTTTTTAGTTAGGCTTAAAATGATTTAAAACTCATGTTCATAACGCACTATAAATACTCTTTTATATATAAGTCTGAATTTAAAACAAATAGTTGTTGATAACAAGATATATCTCAAAACTACATTGATTACTTTTATACAAATCCAATAGATAGAGCAAGGACCAGACCAGACGAAAGGGGGAGGGGGGTCGTCCTGGGCACGGAAATTGAGAGGGCGACAAATTTATATCACCAACCTAGATTTTCTTTTTCTTTTTTTGTGAAAACAAATTATATATGAGGACCCCATAAGCCAAGGGGTATAAGTGACAAAATTGAACTAAGTGCACAGATGACCTGGAAATATGCTTTTTCTTTTCAGGTAAAGAAATATAAGTGATTTTCTAATTATGTGCTGTGTTTTAGAGATCAATCACTTTTGCCGAATAATGATCAATATTGATTAATTACAAATTTAAAGAAAATTGCACTCTACTTTTTTCACATTTGTTAAAATAAGAGTTCAAAGACCACTGTAAAACAAGCAGCAGATTCCTATTTCAATTCAGTCAATTATTATTGATGTTCAACTTTAATGTCAATAATCTTTGAACTCAATTTATTCCAAATCAAAATTTTGTCACTTGTACCCCTTGGCTTCTGATGTCCTCATATATGCATATCGGGAATGTTTTTCAGAATGAAAGTCCGTACATTTTTTGTTTCAAAGTTAATGCACTGTCCTTTACACCACACCCCAAAATAATTTTCTGACTAATGACTTCTTCCTTTTTAACACTTTCCAACAAAGTTGAAAAGTGTTTATGCATTCGGTTTGTATGGCCGTCTGTCCACGCTCTAACACCCGTGTAAATATACTCGGATTTTCATGCAATTGATAATCCATATTTAGAGTCACCTAACCATGTTTGGTATTGCATATGAAGTATGTGGGATTAATATTTCATTTACAGGGCTACCCAAAAGAATTCCATTACATTATGGTACATGGTGAAAAATCGTTTGCAGAGTATTTTAATGACATGACGCTGTTTCAAATGTATTGAAACTGACATAAATCACTAAATTTCACTATGCTCTCGTTAGAACAGGGCATTCATAGCATTTTTTATTCATTTACAGGGACACACAAAAGAAAAAGAAATCGGTTACAGTACTGTCTTTGAGTAATAATTGCTGGAGTGTGCAGTTTCAAATTCAGTATGCGCTTTTAAATTTAGATAATCTTTTGCCCGCTACTCATTATATATCAATTCTATACCTCATATACAGGGCTGCACAAAAATATTCAGGTACCATTCTCGTTATTAGAGGAACTTGCTGAAGGGGAATTTTCAATTGAAGTATATGTATTTCTTAAATGAACAAAATTTTGGCATGCATGTAATTAATAGATACAAATCTATAAATCATATACAGAGTTCTGAAACAATTCAGATAATTTTCCGATTGTAGATGAGAACAGCTGAAATTGGGTTTTGAAATGTGTTATGCATTTCCATATGGCTGAATTAGATGTAATATTATAATTTTTTAAACGGTGCAGTTTTGTTACACTATTCTGAATGTGTTGGAAAGTGTTTCATAATCTATGCTTAACGCATGATTTTTTTCTTTCTTGTTAAAACTTGTTTTAGGTCTTTGTCAACCTTCCTTTTCAGAGTCTGCGATTTTCTTTCTGTACTAGGAACAAAAACATACATTCTCAAAATAGCATGTAGTTTCCTTTTTGGAAACCAAAAGGGTTGCTAACTGTTATAATGTACTGTTAGATACATTTTTTCAACACCCATTTCCCTCTGCCATAATATTAATGCAATTTTTACTTTCTTCTATCTTTACAAGAAGAAAGTATTGGATTCATGAAAATTGGATTCATGAATTCCGGTTTTCAACGGATTTACACGTTTTAGGAGTCAGAGAACCCGAAAAACATGTTTTTACAAAATGTCTGTCTGTCTGTATGTGTGTGAGACACGAATTTTGTGGGCACTCTATCTCAAGAACTAATGCACGGAATTTACTAAAAATTGATGCTGATTAGTTTCTGTGCAAATCGCTCAACAGGTGACGCTGCTATGCTGCATTATTTACGATTTCCGCAATGGCTCTGATTTTCATGAAACTACAGATTCAGTTAGTCATTGATATGACTTAATGCTGATTACGTGTTGGTGTAAATCGCTCAACAGGTGCCGCTGCTATGCTGCATTTTTTACGATTTCCGCAATGGCTCTATCTCAAGAACTAATGCACGGATTTTCATGAAACTTCAGATTCAGTTAGTCCTTGATATGACTTGATGCTGATTACGTGTTGGTGTAAATCGCTCAATAGGTGGCGCTGCTATGCTGCATTTTTTACGATTTCCGCAATGGCTCTATCGCAAGAACTAATGCACGGATTTTCATGAAACTTCATATTCAGTGAGTCCTTGATACGACTGGATGCTGATTACGTGTTAGCGTAAATCGTTCAACAGGTGCCGCTGCTATGCTGCATTTTTTACGATTTCCGCAATGGCTCTATCTCAAGAACTAATGCACGGATTTTCATGAAACTTCAGATTCAGTTAGTCCTTGATATGACTTGATGCTGATTACGTGTTGGTGTAAATCGCTCAATAGGTGGCGCTGCTATGCTGCATTTTTTACGATTTCCGCAATGGCTCTATCGCAAGAACTAATGCACGGATTTTCATGAAACTTCATATTCAGTGAGTCCTTGATACGACTGGATGCTGATTACGTGTTAGCGTAAATCGTTCAACAGGTGGCGCTGCTGTGCTGCATTTTGTGCAATTCCCACAATAGCTCTATCTCAAAAACTAATGCATGAATTTTGATCTAACTTCAGATTTAGTTAGATGTTAACACAAGTTGTTACTGATTAGGTTTTGGTGTTAATCGTCTAATAGGTGGCACTGCTATGCTGGAATTTTCATGATTTTCACAATAACTCGATCTCAAAAACTAATGCACAGATTTTCCCCAAACTTCAGATTCCGTTAGACTTTGACATAAGTGGTTGCTTGGTGGTTTTGGTGTAAAGCACCCAATAGGTGGCGCTGCTAGGCTAAATGTTGCTGGATTTACACGATTTCAGAGATAACCATATCTCAAGAACCAATGCACGGAATTTCATATCTTTAGAATCCTCATGATGGGCATAGATTGCCGTTTAATTTTGGCAGTATGATAGCGAATTTTCTGAGATAGAAGAAAGTTTTGGGATTGGTACATCCGACTAGTTTCTTATGTTACTTAGTTGAATGAAATTTCTGATTATTAAACCTTTTAAAGTTGAAAGTAAAGGCGAAATATGTATTCAATAGAATTTATTTCTGTTTCTGCGCTTGCAACACCTGTCACAAAGAGAAGGCGGGGGGAGGGGGGGTCAAACTGAAACTTTGACCGATGCAAGAAAGTGCCAAATTGAAACTTTGCCCCGGGTGCAGTTTTATCTTTGCACGCCCCTGGCTTGAGCTAAAAACTCTGTAGGTCCAAGGTACGATACTTTACCCTACTTGCTAAAACTTGAAACCTATCTAAAATGGAACTTTTTTCTGTTATGATTCCTTCTTGGCAGGTTTTCTCTAAATAGGGAATCCTCTCATATACAAAAATATGTCCCGATGATGGAAGGAATAGGGAATCTTTCATATACAGAAACAAATGGAGTACATGATGGAAGGAAAACTGTAATACCTGCTAAGATGGAAATTTGTCTACAACAAATTTGTATATAATCCCTAATGATTCTGTTTACAACAACTTTTCTATAACTGGATTAAACATAAAACTTCTTCTTCTTGGACTTTGATCGAGCCAACTGTTGCCGATAAGTACGAGGAAAGACAAGTTTACACGAATGCAATAACAGCACATTGATTGAACTTTGTGATCATTTTATAATTTTACATTTGTTTGTTACTTTGTTCATTTTATAATTTTACATTGGATAATTACTTTAAATCTGTTGGCTGGAATTATTAAAAGTAACTATCTTGGACAGGTTATTTGTGAACTTTTATTGCCACTTTCAAAAATCCTTCCGATATTTGAGTATCATTTATCTTCTGTTGAAAAACATGCTAATGTCTTTTCAGCTCTAATGTGCTTGCATCAATCAGTAAGCAAGAAACAGGTGGCTGGAGCTCAAAAGTTTGTTGACCTGTTCAAGACAGCACAATCCTATGCTGAAGGCAATTTTCGGTTAGCCAGGCGCCCGTGTTATATATACATATGGGTTATTCTCTACAATAGTGCAAAAAGTGTTTCCCAGTCATATAATTGCTTTTAATTTCATTACATTTTTATTTATTTTTATTTTTATTAGAAGATCTAAACATAGTTTATTAGGGACAGAAAGTAAAATTTAAAAATAAATAAATTTAGTATTTAAAAATGTAATATATATCATGCAAACATCATTCCCTCACCTTTCCCCCACCTGTACTACCCTATTTTATTGCCTATTTCTTTCCATCCAGAAATAAAAATAATTAAAAATACCGTAAGCCAAATAAAGTTCTTATTTGGTACATTACAAAAAGTAATAAAAATATTATTTTTTACTATTATTATATAGCCTACTCAATCAATTATATATTTTTCTATGTTAGACCATCATTCCCTCACACATTGCTATTATCTCAAATATCTACCACTAAAGAGCAGTAGCAGTCTAGCATCCTTCACAGAGATGAAGCCATTTTGAGCACTTGTCAGTCCAGCAACATAAATTGGTGGTGTAAGATTTTGTTAATTTTTCAAAAAAAAATTTCAGTCAATATATCTGGAAGCGTTTTATTAGCAGTCATTCCCTCACACAGAATACTAATTTTTTTACAAATATCAAAAATTTTAATTTTATCATACATTATATATTAAGTGTTGCTCTTAAAGGAAACAGTTTGGATTTCTTCATAATTTTACCTTTTTCCCTACAACTAGTAAAAATGTCTTATTTCATCATTCCCTCACATTTTTTATTTTATTTTTTCCACAAATTTTTATTTATTTATTTTTTTTTTTTTGTTAAGTCAAATTTTTAAAATGATTTCTGCTGCTATTAAAATCTTCGATAATTGACTGATTTCTTACCATTTATCTAACTTTTATGAAAATTTACATATGCATCATTCAAGTCAGACTTCTTGGCGAAATTTGCAAGTATTGTAGAGAACAACCCATATATATGTATATATATACATGTATCTATAATATACCTATACACAGGGGTGTAAAAATACCGGGTGCCAGGTCGCCCGGGCGACTAAATTTTTGACACTGGCGCCTAGATATGTCTTAGGAAATGAAAAATAATTCATATTTATAACCTTGATTATTTATGTTTTTTTTTTTTCTTTTTGTTCCATGCGCAAAGAAAAAAAAATAAATGAAGTACTCTTTCACTGAACTGGACTTATTAAAATTATTATTAAATCATTTCCAGAAATATTTTGTCTCATTGAATGTTGATTTGGAAACAACTGAAAGTATTGCTCTTGACGAATGGTACGAGTTTAAGGTACTATGCAAAGACATGAAATTTAGTGATCAAATCAATGAAAAATGATTCTAAATTTCCAATTTTATCAAAGTTACTGCAAATTGTATCTGTAATACCTGTGGCAACTGCATCCTGTGAGCGAGGATTCAGCACAATGAATTTTATCAAGAACAAGTTTCGCTCTACTTTGACATCACAAAATTTAAATGATTTATTATCAATAAATTTAAATGGTCCTTCTGTAGAAACATTTGATCCCACAAAAGCAGTTGAGCACTGGTACTTTAGATCAAAAACAACAAGACACATGAGCGGTCATAAACATCATAAAAATTTAAAAGCAAATGAGGACAAACAATAAGTTAACAGTATTCATTTATGGCATACATTATAGTCCTTGAAGTGAATTACATATTTGTACTTTTGAGGTGTTTAAAGAAGTTTTTAATGATTATTATTTGTATTTTACATCAGCACTTCCAATTTTTTTATAACAATATTTATAATTTTATGTAACATTACTTTTTTATACAAGAAAAATTTATGTGATGTGTCAGATATATTTAATTAAACAGAGTAATTTGTATTTACTATTATTAACTTATGCTGTAATTTCATTTTACAAATTTGTTATCGATAGTAACTGGCTCCTACATTTTTGAGCTGGCTCCTAGATTTTCAAAAAATTTTTACACCCCTGCCTATACATATGTATATATGTATAGGAATACATACTGTACATATGTATATATGTACAGTCGAACTTCCCTTTAACGAAGTCCCTATTTAACAAAATTTTCTACTTAACAAAATTTTCTGCTGATCTTTGACTTTGAACACCATTAACATGCAAATTAATCTCCCTATTACGAAAAATATATTCTATATAACGAAGTTTGTTCCACTTTTGTGCGTGTACAACTTTCAAACGGAAAGCTTGCTGTTACGATGGATGTATGCATTTATTTCAGTGGGTTGTATGGAAATTAAATTATTCATTTATTTAATCACTAACATTCAAAAGAAGAAATACTAAAAGGCTTCTATACAATAAGAAGAGGATTCCAGTTTCATGAAAATGTTAACAGATTAATTGTTTGGATACTTATACAAAAGTTTGAAAAATTTTATGAACAGTGTATTTTTTATAACAAACCTGTACAAATTAATATTACAGACTTTTTTTAAGTTAAGGATTTGGAATACTGAGAAAAAAGAGGAAATGTATGATACGCTTCAGATTTTGTTTACCTCTCTTTATTACGTGTTTTTTTAGACATTATTCTAATTAGATTTTTTTTATATGTTGACAATGCATTAAAAAAAGTTACTGCCCAAATTAAAATATAATTTTCACGATATTTCCATTTTATGTGTATTTTTCATTTTTTGCATGTGAATTCTATTATACAAATTTCATGAATTAGAGTTGATTTCTATTTAAAGCATTTTCTTCATAACGAGGTGTTTAAGTGTAATGAAGAGACTTTGTTAAACGGAAGTTTCACTGTATAAAATATATATATATGTATGTATGTATGTATTTAAAACCAGAAACAAAATATCAAATTCCATCACTCACCACATCTAAATTGAAACTCTACATCAAAAATATTAAAATAACCAATATAAACATTAACTCTTATAATCAAACTGTAAAACCAAACTAAGGAAAATATATATAACAGCAAAACAGAATAGACATAGTTATAACAGAACAGCAAAACATGTAATTATATACATATATGTATGTATGTATATAATTACATGTATATATAACACTGGCACCCGGCTAACTGAAAAGTACCCAATTTTCTTTAGCCATGTATGTTTCTTGTCAAGTTAGCCATCTGATGAAGAGGGATAATACATCTGATAACGAACCTCAAGAATATTTCAGGAGATTTAAAGTTTCTTTCTCACTTGGATCTTTTAAACTCTGGTCTCGTTGATCATTAGAGAAAGAGCAGAGGAATATTGAAAGATTTTGATGTTCTTCTGAGTTCATACAAAATAATGGCAATATTTGTTATTTTCAAATAATTGCTAATAAAATATTACGTTGTTGTTCTTTATTTTGAAGGGCTGATTTTTATCTACTTATTTAGTTGTATAGTTTATATAGCAGTATAGGAAAGTTTTGTATGAATTCAAAACAATACGGAAAACATTGTAAACAATTTTTACATTAATTGAATTACATTATAGTGTTGAATTCTGGGAATGCTCCCTCCTGAAGTATTTAAATGTACCCAGAAAAGATTTGGGATTTTATGCTTATTAATAGTCTAGAAATGCTACACCCTCCCTGGAACTCAAAAATGGCCCTTCCAGAGCTGCAGAAATCCCTCTTGGAGAAAAATACCTGAATTCAACATTACCTTTCCCCCAAATTACAACGTGTGAACACCCAGCTTAACATTGCTTCCAGAAATTTCATGATGACAATGAGAGTTTTGTGCATAGAGAAAGTCGTGGGTGACAGTTTGTCTTGAACAATGAGAAATGGAAAGAATAAGTTGAAGGTAATTGACATACCAAAGTACAAGAATACAGCTGAACTTGGAGAATGCTCTAAAACTGTTTCCAACCACCTAAAATAAATTGGTTAAAAAGTAAAATAACAGAAAATACCATATTTTACAGAACCCAATATTTCAAAAAAGTGCTAATCCATCACAAAAAAAAATTGTTATAAAAATTTAACATCCTTAAAGTTGACCAGATATTGGAAGCAATTATTGAGGCCAAATACGGAATCAATAACAGTGAAACGTAAAACAGAGAAACCCAGAAGAATTATAGCTGTTTTAGACAATTATGTAACAAAACTATTTTTTCAAACATGACCTAAATTTATTGCAAGTGCTTGTTAAATTACTACTTTCTGTAACCAAAATTGCAAGAACTTTTACTTAACCCCTTGGAGATGAGTGACCGGTATACCCGCATAAGTTGCTCAGATTATTCTCACCAGTAAATTTTTATTGTAAATTTTGCCTTATTTAATCTGAGCAATTTCCTGATTCAATTAGGCAAAAATTTCTATTTTGAAAAACCGGTGATAAAAGATTAAAAATTATGTAAAAGGCACTCGTCCTGAAGGGATTAACGATTAAAACCTTATCTCAGAAACTCTGATGATGGAATTAACAGTTGATGGGATTGGCACTTATGTGAACTTATTTTCCAGTATCTATTATAACACAAGTTCTTAATTCAATGTCAAGAAATTAAACATGAAAATTGCTGTTTTAAATTTAATTATTTGATTCTAACTTTAATGAAGCAAATGTTTATGCTATATGAAAGTTGACTTAAATAGATTAAACTCTCCAGTATGTGCTCAGTTTTTTATATCATAGTGTTTGTAAAATCTTTATCACTGGTAAATATTAATGTAACTTCATTATATTATTAGCTGTGTTTAAACAGATTGATCTTATTTTTTTTACACGTACAATTTTTAAAAATTAAGAAATTAAATAAGAATATACAATAAACTCCCGACTATCTGGCCTAATGTGGCAGAAGGGTAGACCGGATAACAAAAAAGCCGGATAGGCCGGAGTTCTACAAATATTTGCTAACTTCGTGCCCCCCCCCCTTCCCCGACATGATATTAAAAACACATGTTATACACATATTAAGATAAATTTTATCTATACAGTACATACAGTTTCAAAATAAGCAAAACATTAACATAAAACGCAATCCTAATTCGTAAAAAAAAATGAGTAAATCTTATTTTACTGTTTATTAATAAATGATTGCACAAATATGCAAAGTTATGCTTAAGATAAGAGTCAAAACTTACAGTTTATAGTTTTAGTCATCAATAGAGGACTCCTTCTCCCTATTAGCCCTCTTCCGCGACGCAATGTCCCTCCATTTAGGCAAGTAGATGATATCAGTTGGCGTCGATTACTGTTGACTAATGTACTACCCCAATCGTCTTAAACCCTTACGAATGTGTGACGAGATTTTTCCTACAATCCTTTTAATCTTTTTATCCCTCTGTCAACACTTCTACAATATCGTTTTCAATTAATTCATTGACTTTGTCGTTTGCCATCCATTCTGTATGTCTTCTGCATTGACATCGTCAGAGCCCGGTATATTTTTCAGCAATGGAATGAGCTTATCTTTCTCATTTCCCATTGCAGTTTCTCACACGGCTTTATGTCTACATTGTTGGTGCAAAAGAATGTTCCAAGACCTTGCAGTAACTATGTTTGGAATTTTTTCCCATGCTTTTGACACCCACCTGGACGGGAGCTTGCCTGCCTTCGCCGCTTGCAACATTCTTCCATTTTTTTTTAATAGGCCGGATAGTACGGAGGGCCGGATAGTCGGGAGTTTACTGTACCTAAATTCTTAAAGTTACTCAAAATACTTCTGTTACACATTAAATGCACACCGTTAATCCTGTCAAGACATGATAGTAAAGGAACAGCAAAAAGGTTCCATTTTTGACAGGTTTCCATTTAAAGAAGTATAATTATTATATGTCAAAGAAATACTACCTCAATATGAGCTATTGTTCGTTTCGTCAGGATCCTGAAACTCTTCTGTTTGAGACAGGATTCCATTACAAAAAGTTTCCGCTTTCACAGTGTTTAAGTACAGCGAACCTGTTAAGACGGAATCGCTACAAAGTGGTGAAAATCCCTTTTCAGGCAGGTTTTCAGAAAATTTAATTTTATGGCAATTCATATCAGGTCCACGTAATGTTTCCATTTAAGGCTGGATTCTGCTATAGATAATTACCCTTTTGACAGGTTTTACCATACACATAACATAAATATCGATTAAATACAGCAAAACTTGTAAAATGGGAACCTGCCTGTAATGGAATGCTGTCTTAAATGGAAATATTCCACAGCGATAGTCCCCACTGGAAAGAATACCATACAATTGCACATGCTAACATGAAAACCCGTTTTTAAAATAGAATTTTTCACCACCCTTTGCGATTTCTTCACAAGTTTTACTGTATGCATATATACTTGAAGAAAAATTCTGAATACCACGCACCAGAAAAGAAATCCTGACTATGCCACTGTTGACTGCCCCCCTGTAGAATTGTAAACCCTATTAGGGAAAAAGGTATCAATATAGTTACCAAAGAAATTGAAAAAAACTTCATTTAAATGAAACTTTAGAAGTATTTAAAGAAATTGAAAATCTGTGGTAAAACCAAAAATCTCGTAAAAGTAAAATACAGTAGCCTCCCTTAAATTCGCGAACGCCTAAAATCCGCATATTTTTTCAGATGTAAACAATGAAATCAACAGTTAAGTTGCAGGAACAAAACTCAAGAGGACACCGAAATCAGCGACTACAGCAATGGTTTTTTTTTACTGAATTTTTTGTTAATCATTCTCTTTTGGCTATTACAGCTGTTTTATTACTAAATAAATTTACATTACTTTTGATTTTGATATAAATTAGCATACCTATATCAAAAATTCCAAGGTTCGAAATGGAAAAATCCACGAACCGGAATGCTATTTTAAAATTATTGTTCGCGGAATTTTTTTTAAAATTATAGACAAATTTATTTCTAAACATACAAAGCAGTATAAGAAAAGTATTCAAGACTCTAAATAACAATGAAAAAAGTTACTAAAGTTAAATTGCTAAGAACGAATAATGAGGTTTCGATCTTACAATCGCTTTACCGCTAGATGGCAGCATAGGACTTTTGGAATCGATTTCATCGGTAATAATTTAATATTTTTCAAAATTTTTATTTTACATAATTATTTTAATAATTACTTACTTTTAAACTAATAAATTATTTTAACATTTTACTTATTTTAATGTGTCACTTTATTGTAAGTATTCATTATAATTTCCCTTGCTTAACTACCAATCAAATTAATTTTTCAAAAATGTAAACAAATCAATGACCAGAAATCCACACAACCTCTGGTCCCAAGCTGTACGGATTTGAGGGAGTCTACTGTATTTATGAGTGATAACAGGGAAGTGGGGGTAGAATTTATTAACTGTGAATTTGAAAAATTCTTAAAAGAATGTAGTATTAAACATAGATTAACAGCTCCTTTTTCTCCTGAACAAGGGAGAATTTCAGTACCTAAAAACCAGACTCTTGTTGAAATGGCATACTGTTAGTGGTGGGATTCAGCTGGTTTGCACCAGTTTGGTAGAACCGGTTGTTAATCTGTGTTGAGTTTGGCAAACCAGTTGTTAAAATGATACTTCAAATGTGAAAATCACAGTTGCATTAATTTATTTTTTCTAAATGTTTATCTACACAACAGCGTTTTCTAACCACAACACTGTGACATGTTCTGATTTGTTTCATTTGAAAAAAAAAAAAAAAAAAAAGTTTCTTCATCAGTCCTGTAAGGAACAAATTAAACTTAAAAATGTTATGTATGAAATTTTGAAGATGTTTGGGATACAAATCAGCTGCCTAGGCTAACCCTAGTAATATGGTGTGCTTATTGAACATTATAATACTAACTACTTATATTCGTATAGAAAGTAATTTGTTTTGGCTTTTTCTTTTGAAAATATATGAAATGTTTCCTGCTATTGCTGATCAATAGCTAATAATGAAATCGTTAGATTTAAGACTATACTAGTAACTGCATTTTTTTTTAAATACTGTTCTTCATATCTTAGAAGTCATTTAAATCAAAGTAGTTATTTTCGTAAATGTAACATATTTTTATTTGTCGGGAAAATTTTTCTATTCCGGGGAATTACGTAATTCATTGTTAAAATCGAAATCAATTGCATATTTTTCTGCAAAATTACTCCAGATGGCTAAAATTTCCCTCAATCCTAGATTGCTGGATCGGACATATTTTGTATCCCTGCACAAAAGTACCAATAATATTTATTGGGAAATGTGTAAAAAGACTATAATATTAATTGCCAGTAATCAGCATAATTACTCAATAAAATTAATTATTCTCATTACTTACCTTCTGCATTGAGGCACACTATTATCTGGTTGAGGTGGAATACAATCTTTACAACAAACTACTGACATCCACGGGCATCTTTGTAAAGGATCTTTTGGACTACTAGAAACAAATAAAAAAAAAAAACCAAACAAACAAATTAGTACTACTAACTTTTTTTTTTTTTTTTGAGGATCTAACACAAAATAAATGGAACAGATTTGATATCAGGGATCGATCTAGGAGAAAAATGGGTTTATTTCACAAAATTACATTCCATAAAATTGGCCTGTCTATGAGATGTTGAAAAAATACTTTATCAGCACATACTTTTCAAATATTGATGTTGAAACTATACTTTTCAAACACACAAGAATCTACAGAAACTATTTTTTTTTCAGCATTATAACAAATTACAGTATTTATGTATTAAAAGGAAGGAATTGACACTATTTCTAGAACATCTGCCAACTTTGAGATTAAAATGAATGAAACATTCTTAAATTTATCAAAAAATTTATAAAAATCAGTAGAGGTCATTAATGTTTTTTTTTTTTTTTTTTTTTTTTTTAACAAAATTAATATTTTTCCCAAATTAGTTTTTTTTAACAAAAACACAGCTCATCAACTCCTGAATACTTTTATGCATATTTTCAGATAATGGCAATTCATAAGCCAATGATAAATGGAGATTTCAGAAACCTCTTCCTATTCAAATCAGAATGATCAGCATCAATTTTACTTTTAATATATAGCTTTCCTTAAATTTAAACAAGAAAGAAAAAAATCACACAGCAAGCATAGATTATGAAAAACATTCAGAATAATGTAACAAAACTGCACTGTTTAACCCTAGAAAGACAGCGAGGGGCCATTTTGGCCGGTACCAAATGAATATATGTATTTCGGTTCAAACCAGAAATTTGTTTATAAAATAAATTAAAACGTTACAAAGGATAATTCGAAATTAAATAAAATAGAATGTTTTTAGGTTATTTATTTGCTGTTTGTAAAGTATAACTTAAGAAAATTAACCATAAGAAGGTCTAAAATGATGATTAATGGGAATGATTAATTAAGATTTTCGTAGGGATTAAGGATGTACAATATGCAAGTTTCTAAATTTTGTTTAGTAAATTATCTGTTTCACAAATAAGAGTTTCTAAACAAAATAGAAAAACTTTTGAGGTTGATAATAGGTATCAAGATAGACAATTTTTATTCATAAAACCATAATCGAAATCTACTTATTGAGTCATAAATACATTGTACTATCTCATTTCACTCAGGGTCAAACTTGGACTTTTGTGTTACTTTAACAAAAATGAAAATATCATAACTATATTTTCAACTGACTTGCTCTGATTTCTGTGAAATATGATATGATGAGAAGTGCTGGAAAATGCTAGCATTCATAGGCAAAGAGCTATGAGATAGGCATTCCCTTATTCAGAATCCAGTTGATAGTATTTATACTGTGTCAGTGACCAAAATTCATTCATTTTCAATGATATCATCACATTTGATACAAACAAAATTAATATGAAACAAATCTCGTTAAAATATCTTCATTATTGATAAAGTTGTGAATAAAAATTCAATTTCGGCTTGTTTCGCACCTAATATATCTCATTAAATGTATTGTAATTTTGATGGAATTAATTGGTTTCAGATATTGTTTCTTGTTAAAAAAAAGTCTGTCTTGACCATATTATCCCCGTTGAAAGTTTGTTGAAGATTTTAGGAACAACAACCTGAATGTTTACAATCTCTGAAGATCGAATGTTTACAATCTCTAGACACTGATCCAGAATGCTTTTAAAAATGTCTTTTTCTAAATCAGAGTGAGTAGAAAAGTTACTGAGCTGCCATTATTTGGATAGATTGTATTATTTATTTATTTTTACTTTAGCTTCTTCCTGTCAAATAAACAGTATATGACCCTGTAAAGTTTTTCTTCCAATTTTTTCCCTAATTTCTCTTTGATTTTAAAATGTTTGTTTTAATTTGTACAAGAAACCATGAAATTTAAAATTTTATTAATTAAAAAAGTCTCATAATTCTTCTTTTTAAATAACTCAAAACAGATTTTTTTCGATATAAAGTTTCCTTATAAAAAGTTTTTGTTTATCAAAATGTAAATTTATTTTATTAAATATTATGTAAAAGTGTTTTAAAAAAGTAACATTGTAATGCTTTTAAACATAAAAAGTATTTGGCCAGTCGAATACTCGGTATTTGGCTAACCGAATATTCGGTATTTGGCCAAAATCACTATTCGGTGCATCCCTAGTTGAAATTGATCTAATTATGTGTAACTATGGATTGCAACGTTTTTTCAATGCTTTTTTCCCTTTAATATCAGCGTATTACCCTTTAAGAATGTAATTGTTACTTTAATTAATGTAATAACTAATAAATTACTAAACATCATTAGCGTACCGATAAATGTTTAATTTATAATAACTTTATGACATACTTAACAAACATGCCCAACATATCTGGTGTCATGTAAATATGATGCTGCCAGCATCAAGTGAAGATAAAACTGTGCACGTGGCAAAGTTTCAATTTTGCATACACCCCCTATCTATGATTTTTTCAAAGGTGTAAAAAATATCTGATATTTTCAAAATAGTCAACTTATCGACACAGTATAATATCTTTAATCCGGAGATCTCTAATCTGAAAACTTCTGTAATCTGGGCATTTCGGCATACGTGTATTCATTTCTATTTTCAATTAAAGATCATAGATGGCGCCTTAGTACATATATGAATGAATTTCAGAAATACTAGCTAATTTAATCCTTTTTTTTTTTCAATGTTAAAATTGTTAGAACTTTCGGAGTTACATATGTAATTAATTTAGGTGTCTTTTTTAAATATTAAGCTATAAAAATTCAGAATTCATAGTAATTTTACTATTTTTTTTTCTTCAAAGATAACATGATGGCGACAAAACATCGCAAAATGGAATTTTAATGTTATTATTTCTTTTAAGTATTTAATTTGTGACTGCCATCGATATTTGTATGTGCAATATATTTAATTTTTTATAACATTAACCTTATCATATATCACTATTTTAAATATGTTAATGTAACTATAAAGTTATTTTTTAAATTAATAGTAAGTCTTATTTAAATTTCTCACAATAAATTTTCCGGTTTTAGAAAAAAAAAAGTTTCAGTATTTTTCATATCTCCAGGGGCGTCACGATTAGGGGGTTATGGGGGGGAGCCTCCCTCCTCCCCCCCATATATCTGAACTTGGGAAATTTGAGCTTAGAGTTGGGAAATTAATATTTTTGAAACACTTTTTTCTTTTTCTTTTTTTAAATAAAAAGTAAAAAAAGAATTTTTTATTGTTTTGCTGACTATCTTTCTGAGTTCTGTAATAGTAAAATAGTTAAAATTTCAAAAGAAATACAAAAAGCAGCTAGACTCAATTTCTCATTATGTTTCTCTGTGCTACAAAAATATCATACATCTACCAGACCGGAATTTCTCTACTGTTGTCCGTCAACTGTGTCTCTAATACAGTTCCTCAAAAACTTTGTTCCTTTCTCAAAAATCTAAAAATATGAGGCTATTTTCATATGAAGTACGATTATGCATCGTACACAATTGAAGACAAAAACTTTCATTAAATGAACCAAAAATTATAATTTTTATGTTTTTAGTTTCAGCATTTTTCTTTGAAAAGATTTTTTTTTTCTTGGGGGCTGTGCATATATAACGTTATCAACTTTTTGGGCCCCCTCTCCCCCTTACGATATCATATGTTATCATCCCTTGAAACCCCCCCCCCCCAGTAATGATATCGTTATCATAATATTAAATAATAAAAATTTATAAAAATTCTTTAGATTTTTGGAATTTTTTTTTCTTTTTTTTGGAGTGATATACAAATATGTCACATTTATTTTTCTTATACTTTATTGATTCAAATGAAGAGAAGTCAATAAAATATCAGTTTATATATGAAACAACTTTATCTCAAATAACATTTAAAAGAAACAGACTGTTTAAAAGTATTTAATAATAGCTTGTCGTTGCATAATGCATTCAACAGTAATAATGTCTTTTTGAACTTGCCCCTCATGGTGTGGGGAAGACAGAACTTCTTATCAACAAAACAGGCGGACAACATTCTCTTTTATTTACTTGTTAAATACAAGTATAATTTCAAACATACTTCACATTATACTTTGTTGAACAACGGATTATATATGCATACACTTTGGGGTATTCTATATTTTGGAACTGAATAATTTTATAATTATTTAAGGATTTAAATAATAACTTTTGTATTTTCAGGAAATTAGATAACATACTAAGAAATATAACATACTATTTTGATGTAAAGACCAAGTTACAAAAAAGAAGAGAAAATTTTGGTTTGATCAAAATTGATAACGATATCAAAACACAGTCCCCCCTTCCCCCCTATAATGATAACGTTATATATGCATAACCCCTTGCGTATAAGTATCATTATCGTTAAACACACATTGAACATATCATTTTAGTTGGAAAATAGAGCAATTTGTTTCCAATTGAAAAATTTTTGAATTATAAGTTGGGAAAATTTTGAACTCTTCCCCCCCCTCCCCCTCCCCCCGAAAAATCTTTTGTAGCTACGCCCCTCGATATGTCTGTTATTCATGTGATTTGTATTATTTATTGAGCATCAGAAATGTTAATTTTTAAAAAATTGTCAATTTTTACGACACGGCTATTGTTTTTTGTGCATATACTATACAGTGTATATACTATAGCTTTTTTGAGAAACAGAGGGTATACAGTGTTTCTTAAAAAAATTCAGAAGGTATATGGCATATACCACCGTATACCCCCACTACATCCCTGTTGTCACTGCTAACTGTTTACTTTCACTATAGGATTCTGATAATATTTCTTAATGTTATTAGGTTTATTCTTTATATGAGGCTACATTTAAATAAAAAATGGGATTTATATATAAATATTAAACATTATACATTATTTATCAATATTTTTCAGGAGGAAATAGTAAAAATAATCTTAGTTTTTATTATTTTAATATTATGAGGAATATAAAATATATGTAACTTTATAATGATTAATTATATTGCTTAGATAATGTCAAGAATTTTCATGAAATATATTACTAAATAAATACATAATACAATATATTATTTTTCGCATATGTTTTAAAATATACTTACATATTAAAATAATTTATTCCATTGACATATTTTCTCCTATTTTGAACTCTATATGTTATTCCTAAATGATGTTTTGAAATTCCGTGATTATCTGTTTCAAAAAAGGCAGTAGCTTTACAAATGGAAGTTGATACATTTCTCATTTAAACATATATTAAATATTTTTCATGCTACTATTACCACAGCATGATTTTTAAATTATTGAAAAAAAATTATAACATCTTTAATACCTCTGTAAAGAGAGGCATTTATGAATTTTAAAATTGATCTATGATATTCTCATTGTCAATACATTAAGAAAATAGGAACAATTCTGAATTTAGGAAATTAATTTTTATTTTTTCAATCCTATATCTATTTGCCTATGGATGCATGCTTAAAAAGTAGCTGCTGAAAATACTACTTTATTATCTCTCCATTTTATTATCCTCAATTTCTTGTTATAAAGAATTACAAAAATATATTTATATTTTTTATCTATAATTTATGTTGACTCGTAGCACAGTCATGTATTTTTTTTTTTTTTTCTTTCTATCTGGTAATTTTTAAAACAGATAAATGTCATCTCTACAACTTTTTTTTTTAATATATATATATAGAGATTACTGATGCTTTTAATTAAATCTAATTTTGTTCAAAAAGTTTCTTTTTTTTTTTTTTCTAAGTAATATTACACATCTACATTCAAGAGATACTGAAATACACTGCTGTTCATAAAAATCATTATGAATAGCCTTTAAAACACTACTAATAATCAATGTAGCTGAAATTTATATGGTGCTCAAGCCACCTATTGTATCCGAACGATTTAACTGGTTCCTTTGCACTTATTATCTAAATGCACATTCTTTTCTTTATTGAAGCATGCTTGCAAACAAAGGGACAGAAATAGTACCAGAACCTACCAAAGCTCCCATTATGGGAACATTCCAAAGAAACTTTTCTATTGTTGTTTTAAATGGATCTATTTACTTCGAGTTTGAAATGTATTGTTAGTTGAAATAGTGGCTTTACATCTTCACTGCATTTGTAAAATCTGAAGAATTCATTTCCATCATTTTAGCACTTTTACTTCAGATAGTTGAAAAAACAAAAATTCTCTTTTTTTAAAATCTTCAAAAAATAGAAAAATGAAAAATATCATCCTGAAAATATATATATATTAGACTCTGTATTATTAACTTTTCCTTAAAAGACATATTTTTAAAAAAGATTTTAAATATTTTGAGAAAAAAAAATGTTTCTACAACAGGAGCTTTGGCGTCTAATTAGAAGTATCTTAATTTGTTTTAATTCTAAAATATAACGATTCTTATACTTTTTTGTGTTGAAAAATATATTTTCAGCGAATTTTAGAGTTCATTTTTATAAAATGCAAGTTTCTTAAGAACTTGTAAAATGACACTAATTTTCGCCTCAATGGATCCCTGGTATCAACTATGTTCCATTAGTTTTGTGTTGAAATTCTCAAAAAAAATGTTTGTAGTATTATTTTTGTTTACATTTTAAAATTTGTTTATAGTTTTCCAAGAGATTGTATGTGTGACACTTGTGGGCAGTAGCAGTGCTTGTAGCAGTTGCATGTAAAGTTTGGAGTCGATCACATTATGTCATCATTCTGCTTATTTCATAGAGCAGGGTTGGTGAACCTATGGCACACATGCCGTAACTGGCACGCGGGAAGATATTTTTGGCACGCTTTAAAGTTCTAAATCAAAATTCACTCAAATCCCAAAATTATGCAACGCTTTATTCTTTTTTTATTAATACACGAGATTCATTGAAAATAACTTTTTTTTTCTATAATAGGTACTTGTGTACTTATTGTATCTCTGAACTTCCCACTGGAAATATTTGAACCTTCCCAACTTTCCATTTCCTCGATTTCGTTACGATGGCACCTATGAGACACATAGAGAGAGAGAGAAATCTAGCAAATCAAATTATTTTTTGCTGTAATATTTCTGCATAATTTAACGCGTTTTGACCTGCACATGAGGCTTCATTTAACTTTTGCTAAAATTTGATAATTGATCTTTAATTTGTTAAAATGGCAAAAGCATTAATAAAACTAATAAAGAATGACTTTTTTTCATAAGTTATAAAATAATAATAATAATTTGATTGCTAAAACATTTGTAAAATGAAGTAAAAACTATAATTATTTCTATGATTTGTATGTTGGTATTACCCACAGGTATGTTAGCTGTATTTATAATAATCTACTAATGATATATAATTTTGACACTATTATTTATTAGTATTGGAATTAACCTAACTTATAATTCACTATTAAATTAATTCTCAATTTTTGTGTGGGAATGAGACGTTGGGGGGGGGGGGGTCGTTTGCACGCCATGTTCGGTTGAATTTTTTGGGGGGAAAATATTGGCACGCTGATGTAAAAAGGTTCGCTGACCATGTCATAGAGGATAAAATGCTTGACCAGATCTCTATGTGATATATCAGTCTGCTGTGCCTACTATCTTCACGTATCCCAGTACATTTTCCAATGGTGAGATAATCAGACTAGTTAATCTTGCAAAGTAATTATATTTTTTAATGCAGATAATAAATATTAGGAATTAATTTTTACTGACAAATTCACATTTCATCCATATTTTTGTTTCATGTCATTTTATACACATTCATCAATAAATGTTAGTTTGCTAATAATAATTGATGTATATATACATATTTATTTCTGTCTATCTATCTAGTATATAATTGAGCTTGTTAAAGTCATGGTGTAAATCATTCAGTTATGGCAGGGATGCACTATATAAAGAAGTTGGAACTAATTCCTTCTTCCATGGCACTATAGTGCATCATTTAAGCAAAAAATTGGAGAAGTAATGTATAAAAATATCGTGATGAGTCTTTTAAGATTCGTAATTTTTCCTTTGAAAGATAAAAAAATAAGCGTATTTTGTGTTAAGTACACTGAAGCTGTCTTATTTTTATAATGAGGACTCATTTTTGGCAAAAAAGGATACAGTTTTTTTGGAAGCTTCTGGGACCCAGAATTTCAAAAGCCTGGTGATATCACTTTCATTACTATTGAAAATTAGTGAGAGTGGGTGATAGATTAATCAATGAGGTAGGACATTTACGTCCGTATTCACCAACGCGGGTTAAGGGGGCTGGTCACTCAACTTCAGAATTTTCCTCCGTAATGTTAAGTCTATGGACTTTTCATGCATTCACAGATTTAAGACATCTCCTCGGGAAATTAATATTTCTAACATCCTTCTGTGTACTCTTATTAAAGGATGTCTCTTTTTTCTTAGTTTTCAAAATATTTCTAAAATCTATGCTGAATTTAATATTTTATGCGTTAAAAGCGGGCAAACTGTGAATAAGATTTTAGCACATCATATAAAATTAAGTCTATACTTAATTTTATTTATATTTTGAGAACTAAGAAAAAAAAGAGACATCTTTTAGGAAGTGTACACAAAACATAGAAGTTAAAACTATTAATTCCCCGAGGAGATATTTTAAATAGACAAATGCATAAAATGCCCATAGACTTTACATTAGGGAGGGGAAATCGGAAGTTGAGTGACCAGCACCCTTAACTCCCGAGTCAGTGTTAAATGCTGGGTTATCTCAAAATTAGTATTCACCAAGCTAAATTCGTGAGTTAGCACTGGTTTTAATTGCATGTTTTCAATCCTCTAACATCAGAGAGTTAACTCTTGAATTAGCTGTGAACGTGGGTTAATGCATGTGTAGTAACTTTTAAATAAACAAGATGGTCGCTGATTTTGCTTAAAATTTTATCATCTCATTCTAACAATGTTTAGAAAAGGAAAATAATATATAAATTCAACTGTTATTTCAAGGTCGAATGATATTAATAAGCATACTAATCCACTTTTTTTTTCTTCAGATATTCGAATTTCATTCCATAATGCTGAAATCCATTTTCAGTTTTCAAGTTTGTTTGTTTGTTTTTTTGCAGCGGGAAGAGGGGGGGGGGCTAAATATTCTCAATAAATGTTTACATATATAATTTTTTTAAAAATTTTGTCTTTTTTATTACTGTACTTGTTAATTTTTTTCTAATAAAAACACATTAAAATAGTTTTTCAAGTAACATTGTCAGTTGTTTTAATCGCTTTTTATGCATTGCAGTGATGAAAGGGTTTTTTTTTTTTTTTTTTTTTTTTTTGTCAGTATTGCGTTATGAATATTTTTTATTTAACTCTCTAAAACTGAAATCTTGCTGAAAGTAT
The DNA here is from genome assembly GCA_963932465.1 of Maratus speciosus. Taxonomy (NCBI): domain Eukaryota; kingdom Metazoa; phylum Arthropoda; class Arachnida; order Araneae; family Salticidae; genus Maratus; species Maratus speciosus. The sequence continues at coordinate 636,727,314 of OZ010786.1, forward strand.
CTGAGACATGTTGTGTTAGCAAATTTATAAGACAATATACTTGAAATAAACAAAATTGTTTTTTGGTGTGTTGAAAAAAATTCAGTTTTGAAATAAGCAAATTTAAAATTATTCACTGTGTTTGAATAAATTATGGTTAGTGGGTCAACTTTCTTGGCCATTGTATTCTCAAAATATAAATATGTTGATAAATATAAATATGTTGATAATTATAAATATGTTGATAAATATAAATGTGGATAGATTTTCTATGTGCATTTAGTATATAATAATAAATCAAAATAATAAAAACTTATTTGACAAATGAAATATATTTATAAGTATTTATTCTATGTATACATTTTAAATACTCATAATAATTCAGATTTAATTATTTTTGCATCATTTTGCTGTCTATTTGATATAGATAAAAAAAATTTGATTGAATAAAAAAAGTATCATATTGTTTATATAGTTAGGAATCTTCCCAGTGTTGGCAGATAGAGTGGTTGTTCTAGGAGGATAGAATAAAATGCTCGCTGGCCTCATCACTACAATACAGATATATCCAATACATAATACAAGAATCTCTACTTTTTATAAAATGGGAAGGAGGGGGGTGGGGTGAGGAAATGTTCAAAACAGAATGATGGAATAAAATTGCATTTTAAAGGTGAACTTCATTTATGATTTCATGTCCCCAAAAGTTCTGCATTGTAACTAATAATATGTAGAACTATCTATTGTTAAAAATATGAGTAATGTTCTCTTCAATTCTTGAGAGATATATTTATGAAGTAGGAAACATATCATGACTCTATATTCTCAAACTAAATTGCTGCATATAGTGATTTTTTTTTCTTTTTTCGACTTCCGGTTTTAGACGGATTTACACGTTTTAGGGATCAAAGATCACAAAAAACATGTTTTATTGTACACCGGTGGCTCATGAATTGACGGGAACTTCCCATCCTGATAAGCCGACTATTTGCGAACAGCTCATATACAACAGAATAACGAAAAACTATTGCTTTTAATAAATATCATGATCGAGATTAACTCGTTCTACTCTTATTAACTGACTGACGCAGAAATTTAAGATGAAAGTCAAAGTTGATATAGTATTGAACTAATAAAAATGGAATATTGACATTTTTAACAACATTTTGAATTATTAAAATATATGAGATAGAAGAAAGTTTTGGGATTGGCTCATCCAACTGGTTTTTCATTGGAGCGAGGTGCTTATACATGCATTATAATGACTGCGACATTATTGAGTTCAAAATATTTTTGTGATTCTTCAAGCTTGCTGTATACAGTTACAGTAGAGTGCCGATTATTGGAACTCCAATTAACCGTACTTCCAATTATCCGAGCAGCCTATTTCTCTCAAAAAATTTTGTTAACCGTATTTCTAATTATCCGAATAGCCTATTTCTCTCGAAAAAAAATTTTAAACCCAACTTTGAATTATCCAAACACTCTATTTTTCAAATTTTTTCGGGTACAGGTTTTGCCACCTAATGTTACATCTGTAATCCAACCCATGGCTCAAAGTATGATAGAGACATTCAAACGGCTTTATAGAAAGCGAACGTTAAGAGTGCTCCTTTTATCAGAAGAGACTGATGCCATAAAAATTGATTTGAAAAATTGTTGTATAATGGCTGCTGATTCCTGGAATCTAGAAAAATCCTCAACATTAAAAAAGGCTTGAAATAAAATTTTAAATGAAGAAAACACTGATAAAGAATCAGAAAATGAGGAATGTAACACAATAGAGGAGATGGGAAGAATCCTAAGCTATGAAGAAAATGAAATTAACGAGAGATTAAATAGTGAAGTAACATGACCCTGGATCAGATTTTAAATGATGATGAGATTGTGGATGAGATTTAAGCTGAAAAAGAAATTGAAGAAAATGAGAACGAATGCTCTGAAAAGGACCCAGGTCCATCAAATAATGAAGCCTTTAAATGCTTGGAAACAGATATGAAATGGCTCGAGCGACAGAAGAACACTTATCCTATTCAACTAATGTATTTAAGAAGATGACATATTACGAGTTATATTACATAATTATTACGAGATGTGGCATTAGTTGAATTCTTTGAAGCAAGCATCAATCGAAAGTTTTTTTGCTTAAATTATCGTCTCTGGAGTTCAGAAAATGATAAGAGAAAAAGAAAAATTTAAATAATAAAAAAGTAAAAAAAAGAAATTGAAAAGACAAAAATAAATAAATAAAAAACAATTTTTAAACACGCCAGAAATAACTGATGCTGACAGTCCTAAGCCTGGATGGCTCGGGTACGCTGGGCACGGGTCACACGGACAATAGAGTTCTCCCCAGCTTTAAATGCCCCCTAAGCTACGGCGCACGAGTAGGGTTACTGTATTAAACAGTTTATCCCTCGTTTGGCTAACTGAATATTATTTATTATATTGAAAATAATCAACATGTAGGATTGGTCCCGCCAGAACACGAATTAGAAAAGAAAATCGCGTACAAAATAAATATTTATTTTTAAAATTGTACCTTCTCTCTATTAATAAATATTTCATGTTTATTAATATACTGGGCAAGAACAAGTTCCAAAAAAGATTTATTTAAGATAATCTGCAATAAAAAAAATATTATTGTTTAGATGTACTTGGGTTACATGATATAGAATTGTATACAACAAGTAAAATACAAGTATTTTGATTATGATTTTATTGAAATGATTATTACAGTTTTCTGTTTTGAAAATTTGATACATCTAAAATTTATAATATGTATGTATATATATATTGGTGTGTGTGTGTGTGTTTACAATTGTCAAGAGAATAAAAAAAAGATACTTAAATTATTTAGAAAACATAACTTTTTATTAGTTTTGTTTTTGAGAAAAAATTTCAACGTCTGGTTTTTGTAGCTTATAGTTATATAGACTTTTTGTACACAATTCTAAGAGAATTATACATAAAATTTGAATATGTCAAATAATTTGTAAATTTTAATAACTTTTTTAGCAATTTTGTTTTTTAAATTTTCTTTTAACTCATTTAATATGTTTTATAATACGCTATATGAATCCCCTTTATTCCACATTTAGTAAGAGAATAAGTAAAAACTAAGTGCGTTACGTAATTTGTAAATTTTAATAATTTTTTAGCAATTTTGTTTTTAAATATTTCCTTTAACTCATTTATTATGTTATATGTATAGCCTTTTTGCCATATTTAGTACGAGAATAAGTAAAAACTAAGTGCGTTACGTAATTTGTAAATTTTAATAATTTTTTAGCAATTTTGTTTTTAAATATTTCCTTTAACTCATTTATTATGTTATATGTATAGCCTTTTTGCCATATTTAGTACGAGAATAAGTAAAAACTAAGTGCGTTAAGTAATTTAGAAACTTTAATATTTCTTTAATACTTCTAGGGTTAAAATCAGGTATTTTTCTCCAGGAGGAATTTTTAAAGCTCCTGTGGTTGCAGGGAAGATTTGCACTTAAACTACATTAATAAGCATTAAACTCAAGCCAAAACTTCCAGAAAGACCCCCCCCACACACACACACACACAAACACGCACATGCACACATCAAAGCCATCACCTGAATTTATCATTGAGCATTTTTGTTTTGAAATATTTTTAAAATATGCTTTACATCACGGAAACAAATAAAATACTGTGATTTATAATAAAACAGTTGAAAAGTTACATTGCAGCAATGCAGGTTTTACTCTGGGAGTGGGACTTGTGGAGATGACTGTTTATATTTTTTATTTATATTTGACATATTAGGGATGGTTATTCAGTAGAAATTTGGATTTAAAGAAAATGCACATTTTTTTAACCTTGGTATGTCTTATGCCATTACAAAAATATTGATTAATAATAATAAAAAAAAATGTGTGTGTGTGGGGAAGGGGAAGGCTGCAGTAAATTTACGTGTACTGTATTATGTATGTTCCGTATTATTGATTGTTCAATATATCAGTTTATATAAATATATTCTTTTTATCAGACGTATAGGAATATATTTTATAAGGACCCCGTCTTTTTTAGATTTTAGAAAAACAGAGCATAATTTTTATTTATTTCATGAGGTTAAAAAGTAACAACTATTACTGAAATAAAATATTCCAGTTTTAAAAAGCTTGTAAATTATTTATCAAAATAATTTTATTGTGGTTGCAAGGAATTAAATAAAAAATCTGGCAAAATGGATAATTAAAACTAATTTTAAAGATATGCTTGCCATGAAAAGGCAGGTTTACTGTATGTAATGGGCCTTTCCCTATTTAATAAGGTCTTATTCTAGGTATATGTAATAATACTTATTTTCCCTAAATGAAATGATAAAAATTATTTTTGGCTAAATCATGAAAACTTTTGCTCATAAAAAATATTCAGAAATTAAAATAATACTTGTTTGAACAAAATTGCTTTGATTCGTACTTTATCATATAAGACATTCCCCTTCATTTAAATTTTTTATTTTATATTTCAAAAAGGGTAACTTTTATTTGCTTTAAAATTAATTTAATTTCAGATTATTAAGTCAAAAATAATAAACATAAATAAAACAAGCAACAACTAAGGGGAAAGAGGGGAAGAGGTAGAAAAAAGTTCTAATATCACAGAGTACAAGAGTAGTTTTTATATAATTTAAAATTAATTTAGTTTGAAAATATTAAGTTATATAAGCAATGGACATTAATAATCTAATTAGAATAGTAATTTAATAAAATAAGGTAATAGACTACTACTTTAAGTATCAATATTTAAATTTAGTTACATTATTTAGATTTAAATAATGAAAGCTGACTTCACTGATGTATACAATGTATGGCAAACAATGCACTACATTGCATAAAAATGAACTTAATTGTGTTTTTTTTTCTTTCATATTTATAAAAATTATTATATAAAAGGTAATTCAAAATGTTCACTTAAAATTTCAGTCATATACAGTGACAAATAATTACATATTGTATTTATTTATTATTGTTTGTGCAGCTTTAATGAAATAAAAACTTTACAATAAAAGTTATATTAATTATATTGCTGTATACACAAACTTCATTGTTTTAATTTAATAACATTTTTTGTCGCAACATATTTTGACGTTGTCACGCTTACAATCAGCAGAGAGAAAATTCAGCTCAGAGCTGGAAGTCTGCAAGGGCCGAATTTCCAGGACCAGGCTCAGCTCAGCCCGGCCCGAACGAAAATTATCTTGACCCGGTCAGTGTAAAATTAAAAGTTCGACCCAGGCAGATATTTTCACAGTTCAGGACACAGTCCGAACAAAATTCAGTAAAAACGGATCTGCCCCGGCCCACGAAAGAAAAAGAAAAAAACAAATAAAAGCCGGTCGGGTCAAGATTACAGCGTACATATTTATGGGAAATTTTTTCAGTATATTATAGATTATGTCTCCTCCAGACAAATTACACAATAGAAACCTTATTTATTACTTAGAAACTAAAGACTTTTGAGCATTCAAATAAAGATTAATAAAATAATAATAATAATAATAATAATATAGTTTAGAATAAAAGAAAAAAGATGTTTAAAAAATGATAACTTTTGAAGCTGTATAATAAAAGTAGATTTTTGAAAATATTTCTTTGTAATTTATTAAGGCTGTTCTCAAATCCAAAAGGGCAACTTCCTGACATAAGTTTTAATTTATTTTTGTTCGAAAATGCATGAAACTAGCTGGAGTTGTTGTTCAGAAACTATGTCATCGAGCTGTTTTTTCCATTTTTTTGCAAACGCAATAGATCGTTCAGGAAATAGTGCCAAAGTGGACCTTTTGAACCGAATTTCCGCGCGAAAGTAGAAAAATCACTCAAGAGCGGGCAAAAAACGGGTTTGTCACATGATCGATATCGCTTATAACTCAGTGGGTAATTGATTGATCAAAAAATAGAAAAAACAGTTCAATTCCAAATCGCTTCCATGGCCAGGCTTGTCAATTTTATATCTTTCCATTAAAAAATGAATTTGTAAATGTGTCAGAATGTTTTGCGCTTGTTCAGAGGAGCTCTTAAGAACAGCCTTAAGGCTGTTCTCAAATCCAAAGAAGCTACTTTCTGACACATTTCTAAATTAATTCTTGTTCAGAAATGTATAAAATGGGCAGGTGTTCTTATTCAGAAACTTCGTAATCGAATGGTGTTGTCATTTTTTTTATAAAGCAAAAGATCTATAAAAAAATACTGTCAAAGTTGGCGTTTTGAATCAAATTTCACTAAGTGATAACACGGGAAAGGAGAAAAACCTGTCGTCACCTGACAAGAATCGCTTATAACTCAATAAGTAATTTATTTATCAAAAATTGGAAAATAATATTCGTTTCCAACCGTTTCAATAATCAGACTTGTCATTTTTATGTAATTTGTAATTTATTAAGGCTGTTCTCAAATCCAAAAGAGCTACTTTCTGACACATTTCTGAATTAATTCTTGTTCAGAAATGTATAAAATGGGCACAAGCGTGAAACTTTCTGACACATGTACTAACTCACTTTTAAACGTAGAAGTACAAAATTGGCAGGGTTGACTATGGAAGCAATTTGGAGTAGAAATGAGTTTTCCGTTCTTTGATAAATAAATTAATTATCGAATTCTAAACAATTTTGGTCAAAACGGTTTTTCTCCTTTCTCTGGCTTTTTTTTTTTTTTTTTTTCAGAAAAATCGGTTCAAAACGCCCATCTTGATGATATTTTCTGAAAGATCTTTTACGTTTACCAAAAACGGGAAAACACCTTTCGATTACATAGTTTCTGAAAAGCAGCACCTGACCATTTCATGCATTTCCGAACAAAAATGAATTAAAACTTGTGCATAAAGTTGCGCCTTTGTATTTGAGAACATCCATATACTCGTGAAAGTCGTATCCATTGGAAAAGGTTCATATGTTATCGGATTCATTTAAATTTTTATATCAGGCCTCAGGCCGGTGTTTAAAAAACTGTCCTATTTCTGCAATTCAATGCTTGGCTCTTCCTTTCATCGCCAAGTAACAGACGCGAATGTCCCGTCAACTGTCCTTTCCCGTTCCACAGCCCCGTTTTAACCTTTGGGGAGGAAAACGCAGGAAAAAGTAATTATACCGTGCCCTGTGAAACTCCCCCGCCTGGATAAAGTGTGAAAGTTTTAGTATAGTCAGGAACTTCCCTTAAATTGTCTGTCCATTTATCCGAACTAGGGTCGTCCCGACTTGTTCAGATAATTGGCGCTCTACAGTATTTTTATTTAATTGTTTGTTTTCATGGCAGCAAATTGCTCAAATAAGTGTTTTAATGATTGTGGCATTCCCTAATTTCATATGATTTTGTATATTTCAACTTCTCAATTACCAGTTTCTTACTGTTATATATTTTTTATACACCCTTGTTAAATTTCTCATACAAGGATCTTTCCATGTGAAATCAACCAATGTAAAGAAAACTTGTTGCACTGTTACAGATTTTTGTTAAATTTTTATCATAGACAAACATGGTAGTGAAACCTTCAAATCTGAAAGTAAAAAATAATTTTCACAATATTGGCTGAGATAGAGATTTTTGAAAATTGGTCATTTTTACTTAATGGTGGCCATCTTGTATTCATTTCCAATATATATATATATATATATATATATATCCATAACTTGGCGGCTAATGCCTCAAATTCTATATTTCTGGTACCATTTTGAAAGTATTTGTACCAAGAATGCATATATGATATCAAAATAATTGTAAAATTTCATTTTAATACTTTTTATTACATGCAAATGGAAAATATGACCTTCAAAAAATGGCTAAGTGTAATGGGTCATTAAAAAAAAATACTATCATAAATTTATCTGAAACTTGGTAAAACATTATTTCATTTGTGTGCTTTAAAAGAAAAAAAATTAGAGTGGAATTTTTTTTTTTTTTTTTTTTTTTTTTTTTTTTTTTTAAATAAATAGCTTTTTACATATAGGATGTCACTTTACAAATAGAAACCATTGTAGAACATGTGAGAATCCCTGATTAAAGAAATAATGGTTAAAATTAAAATTTTCTAGCACAACAAGTCAGCGAACGTTTCAGACACAGACTGGAGACAATCATTCAAGCAGGGGGAGGATATATTGAGTAAATGTGTTCTTTAGGACCTTACCAACAATTTAGTACAAAAAAAAAAAAAAAAAAAAAATTATACACTTTTCCGTTTTTGCAATAAAAAGTTACGTTTGTAAACAATCTTTCATTTGTCCAGATTTTGGTGCCGCACCCGGTATATAAAATCCTAATGAAATGAATTTATAAAACAATTGATTATGTTTCATGGCTATTTCTCCTAAAATAAGGAAAGGTTTTGCGGTAAAATTAACACCAGTTATCCATATTGATCCAAAAGTGTCAAAACTGGTATTTGAATTTTTAAATTTGCATTAGTTTTCAAGATATTAATTTTTTCTAATTTTAATGACTTTTTTGTAATGATGGTTACTAAATTACTCCATTTTTATGAAAAAAAAGAACAGGGAAAAGCTATAGGGATTATTAGATATCTTCTTTTTCGTCAATTTCAAATTGAAATTGAAATTATCTTTTATTTCTATCAATAGTGAAACAATATTGTGATTATATTATGCTTTTCAGGAAATTTTGAAAAAATAGATATTAGACTTTTTTTGTCGTCATTTCGAAGTTGAAACTGAAAAAAGAAATTATTAAAAATAGAAAGAAAATTTTAAAATAAAAATTAAGTGATCACATGTTAAAAGCAGAACATAGGGAAAATTGCGTCAAAATATTTACATGTAAATATTACAAAAGTACGAAAACTTTAAAATAATAAAATTATTACATGCTAAATGCATTTAAAGATGATAATTACATCATATGTAAAATACCCAAATATTAATTATCGTCACATTTAAAGTGCCGAAAATAATTTAAAATATTATGCGTGAAAACTTTTTAATGGTGAATAGTAGGTCATATTTAAAAAGCTCAAATAATAATATTTCCAAACTATTTAAATAAAATAATATGAATCTTAAAGGAGAAAAAAATTTGAAATAAATAAATTATTACATGAGAAATGTATTTAATAGTGAAAATTACATCATATATTAAAATGATACATTTAAAAGAATTTTTATTCCGTAGAATTTTAATCTGATGTCACATCACATAGTATAAAATTAGTGCAAATAGCAAGTTTATTTATACATTACTTCACTTGATGCAGCGTAAACAGGTAAATGTACCCACAAAATACTTTCGTTTTATTTTGTACAAATTATTATTCAATAAATACATTTTAGAAAATTCGGATATTCTTATTAATTAATATCCACAATATGCGAAATATGCAAGATGGTGTATTAAAATAATGAAAATAATTCATGCATAAGGTATACAAGGTGTTCTTGAAAATATCTAAAACTTGATCAAAACATAAAATATAAGCTTAAAAATTTCAAAACACAATGCTTTTCAATGCTGTGGTTCTGAAAGCTATTCCCAAGCAGATGAAATTTTTTAACCTCGAAACTAAAGGAGGGATATTGTCCATAGTGTTGTTATAAAAGTCAGAAAGATAACGACATTTCAAACCTAACCATTTTATACAAGCTGATTTTCAAATGTGTTATTGATCTTATTTAGCAATCCTGAAAACAGCTATCAGTTGTTATGACAGCGATGGATGAGGCCATGATAACCGAGAAATACCCCATTCAAATGGAAAAGCATGGCAACCCGATTACAGAAGATAGCCGCCGTTATAGCGATAATATTCAATCTTCCTTTACTTGGTAATATTTTTTAAACAGGGCGCATCACTATGTATTTAGAATCTGTGAAGCCTGAACGGGGTTGGTGGGCGTAGCTCGCAGTAGAGCAGAGCCCTCTGATGAGAATATAATTTTCAAAAAATATCTACATAAATATCAAATTCCTACTATAATGGACTATATTTTAAGGAAAAAAGACTACATAATACATTTTTCTGAAATATGTGAGAAATAATAGCTGTAAATAAAATATAAAAAAATAATATTAAGGAATTCATTGAATTGACATTTGTTGTTTTATACTCACATTGAGTTAACCCTTTATGTCCTAAATTACGAATTCATGAAAATTCCACCTTCCAAAGTATTTTTCGTGGATTTTGAAACTAGATTAGAAGATTTACACGATCATTTAATAAATTTTTGAAGGCTTTTGTTAATTAAAATTAATGAACTAGAACTGAATGTATAAGAATTTTGTGCTATATTTACTCTACACAGATCTTTTATTTAAAATGTTTTTTAAAGTTCTTTATAGAATCAGGAAATGTACAAATGTCTTACCTCAACCTCTTACTTTAGAAATATTTCCGAGCTGAAACTTTTCACCTGCAATCTTCCAATGTCAAAAAAGCTGAAGGGATCCAAATGAAAGAGAAAACATTCTTTTAAAACAATTTTTGATTTGTTCAACCAATAATGCTTTTGGAACAAGATAAGGCAAAGTATCTATAACTCATTCTAAACTGAATTACTACTAATCAATGTATTAAATGAATTTTATAACAAGTTTTTTTTAATGATACTTTAATGTACCGTCATGTTATAAAGGGTTAAAATTTACATGAACAAATCTAGACAAAATTAGAACAAACAAAACATGTATCGTACAAATGTAGAGCAAAACATTAAATATGAAGAAAAATAAGTAAGTTAGAACTTACATGGAGAAATGTATTATGTTGAAAGGCAAGTTTAAACCGGGTCATTTCAGAGCATATGAGCCACAGTTAGAATACATTGTAAACATAAAAACAATTTCACTTTGTGAAGGAACACACAAAAGAACTTTGTTACAGTACTGCCTGTGAAAATTAATTGCTGGAAATACATTTTCAGCTGTAGTACACATTTTAAATTTTTTCTTCTTCAGGAATTTCCACCAAACAGAGGGTTTCCTCGACCCATAAAAATAGTTCTGAGATATCCTTTCCATCTCTCCCTGTCTAGAGTAATCTTATCAGTTAAATTATGTAGTTACGTTGTCTCTCGAATAGAACTTTCCCAAGTCATCCTTGCTCTGCCCCTCCTTCGTTCGCCTTCCAGACTCCGTTAAAAGAAGATTTTAGGAAGATATTCCTCTTTTATTCTACGAATATACCTATATCATCTACGTTTGTTATATTTGATTGTATTCACATCTTGTTTGACTTGCATTATTTCACGTATTCTTGAATTTTTAACTTTCTCCAGCCTAGATTTTCTCTCTGATCTTCACCAGAAGTCCATTTTGCTAGAGAATACTTCCTTTTTTAGACAGAGATTTAATGTCTGTGTCTCTGCGACTTACAGTAAAATGCTTTGCACAATAGCATTGCAAATTAAATGTTTAGTTTTGGGGAGAATAACTTTTTAATTTAACATTTTTTTTTTTTTTTTTTTTTTTTTTTTGCATTATTACTTGCAGGGCTTAATTTCTAACAAAAAAAGTTCCGGAGCCCTAATATTTGGTACAACAAAAAAATGGTCATAATTTTTTTTTTATTATGGCCATTTTATTCCCATTCTGAGAAGAAAATCAAACTGTTTACGGCTGCTCATTCATCTTCACCTAACACTTCATTTATAATGTCTGTTTCATAATAATGGAAGCCATCAGTCCATCAGAAGAAAATTATCCATTCCAAAGGTATAACCCTTCATTTGGCGCCCAGGGAACATGCTCCCTCTGCCCCCCCCCCCCCTTTAGTTTCAGCCCTTCTATCTTTGTAATATGCGTGTTGTTTTAATTATTATTCCGCTTATGCACATTGGGATTACCGATTCTTGATTTTGTTGATAGTGCATCTTTCGTTAGAAAATTTGCCTTGTTCGCAGGATAGGATCGTCGATAGCTTATGGAGGTCATACAACACTTTCCATACTGGTATTAGGTACACCCTCCTATTAGGTGGGACGCGAAATTTTTTTTTACTTAAAAGCGGGTCGCGTACCCATGAAGGTTGGGAACCTCTAGCATAGAGGATAGTCTGGGACATATTTAAGTCATCTGTGAGAGATGTGAACAATTTTGAAATTCCAATAAAACTCATTCATTGTTTAAAAAAAAATCTACATTCAATGCTAAATGAAGTTGCGAAAAGAAAATAGGAATATTTATTGGAAAAATATGCTGAAGAAGTTAAAAAGAAGAAAATGATTTTAACAGCTAAAGAAATTGGAAATATAAAACAGTATGCTCGTAACCAAATAGAGGTATTAATAGAACATATTAAAGAAAAGAGAAAGTAAATAAATTTTCTTAAACTAAAAACAAAAAACTGTATTTTGATATTTTAATCCTTTTCGATTCTAGAAAATTTTAAATAGTACAATTCAAGTTATTAAACCTCTTGCAATATGGACTCAAATCCAACCACATGTTTATTCTTTAAGTGTGATGTTATTTCACACTTGAAATAGCATTTACTTGCCTTTTATAAATAAAAGGTAAGTAATACAGTTGCACACTATTAAGGTGTTTTTATTGGTTACAAAGAATTAAATTAATTGATTTTTGAAGTACCATATACTAGAAAAATGAAATTAAATATGTTAAAGGGATTATTATTAAAATATCCTTCAGTCAGTTTTTTTTTTTCATATACGCTTTAATAAAATAATGACTATGTATAAACGTAGTGTTGCAAAATGTATCACCTATGGAAATTTTATTATTTTAATGATGACCTGGACATATCAGATTATTATAACGTAAAATAATTCTGACTACTCTGTCTTTTATAATACTTCAGAGTCACTATTATGAATTTTCCTGATTTAATTTCACACTTTCGTAGTGAATTCTACAACTCTGTTTAAACAGGCATTCTTTTTTCATATGTGCTTTAATAAAATTATGACTATGTGATAAAAGTAGTGTTGTAAAAGGAACCGCCTATGAAAATTTCATTATTTTAATGATGACCTGGACATATCGGATTATTTTAACAAAAGATAATTCTGACTACTCTTTCTTTTATAATACTTCATAGTCACTATTATGAATTAGTTTTTCCTGATTTATTTTCACACTTTCGTAGTGAATTCAACAACTCTATTTAAGCAGGCATTTTTTTTTCATATGTGCTTTAATAAAATAATGACTATGTATAAAAATAGCAGACCTGCCAACCTTTGAAAATGAGAAATCGTACCACACAAAATTAAAATTAATCTGGAGGTTGGTTGGTTGGTTTTTCGTGTTTCGCAGCCATCTTTTGACATTCGTAAAAGGAATAAGGTTTCAGTCTTTCAACTCAATATAGTAATTTTTTTCCTCTGAAAATTTTTACACACGATTTTTAGGGTTCCTTCTCGTTTCGAAGCGTTTTTTTTTTACATTTGTAAAAGGAGTTTGGTTCCAATTTTTTAGCCCAGTGCAGTAAATTTTGACGAAATTCGCGATTTTTTTTTCCGAGATCATTTCAGGATATTCACAGTTTTTTTCCCACAATCGTAATTCACATTTTTCTATCACGATTCTTTGTCGAAATCCGCACTTTTTATCGCGAACTTTTGACGAATTCGCATTTCTTACCACGATCCTTTAACGAATTTTGCGTTTTCTTTCGGTGAAATTTGCGTTTTTTTACTGATCTTTCGACGAAATTTGCATTTTTTTACTGATCTTTTGACGAAATTAGCGTTTTCTTTCTGCGATATTTTAACAAAATTCGCATTTTTACCACGATCCTTTGACGAAATTTATTTACTTCTGCAACCAATTAACGAAATTGATTTTTTTTACACGGTCATTTGTCGAAGTTCGCGATAGTTTATCGCAACCGATCGGCAAAATTTTCGATATCTTTTCGCGATCAATTAACAAAATTTACTACTCGTTTCCGCGACCTTTAGACGAAATTTGCAATATTTTTACCTCGATAGTTTACCGAAATTCGTGATTTTTTGCGTAATCTTTAGACGAAATTCGCAATTTCTTTCTGAACTCTTAACGAAATTAGAGATTTTATTCGGTGACCAATTGTAGATAATTACTATTTGTTTGAGATCTTTGAAGAAATACCCGATATTTTTACACGATCATTTAAAGAAATTCTCAACTTTTTCCTTGATCGATTCGTGAATTAATTTAGCGAAATTCCATAAAAAAAAAATTCACGGACTTCCAAGAAATTTTTCAATATATATATTCGCAAAAGAATCATAAGTCTGTGGAAGAATTTTGCAGGGGGAAATACTGCACAGCATTATTCATTATGCAGGACTTTTCTTTTCCGTGTGCAAATCGTGCGATTTTGCATACTATTTCAAACCTTGCCCCTCAAAGAACCACCTCCCCACCTCCAGAAATTCTTAACATGGCACCCCGTTTCTAAAGAAGGGAATTCCTGTATAAATATTTACAGAAACATGATTCACTCGTGGTTAATATATACATAAAGAGGGTTTTATGTTAAAAAAGTTTGTTTCGCAGCACAGATTTTTTTCCCCCATGAGCATTTTTTAATGTCCGATTTTTTGGACTAATGACCAATTTTTTAAAACTTTCGGAAATGAATACTTTGAAATTTCGGAACAGAATAACTCTTGAAAAATATGTTGCGAGGGATAAAAATCGCAAGTAGAAACAAAAAGTGCGTTTGTGTTTTTTGCAAAAAAAAATCGTAGTTTAAGACCGATTTTCGTAACATCGTAGTTTAAAGGTCTAAATCGTGGCAACTACGATTTTTTCGTAGCAGTTGGCAGGTCTGAAATAGTGTTGCAAAAGAACAGTGATGGAACAGTTGCGCCAAATCGATAATGCTGCGCATTTCTGCGCCAAAACGATCATTTTTCAACAAAATTACGCCCAACAGCGCCAATTCAATAATAATTCTTGAAACAAATCGATCATTTTCCACATGAATTACGCTAAAAGATTGAGAAAAACATGCGAATTTGGTCAAAAGATCGCGAAAAAACGTGATTTCGTTAAAAGATCGCGAATAAAACGCAAATTTTGTCGAAAAATCGGGAAAAACACGCGAATTTTGTCAAAAGATCGCGAAAAACACGCGAATTTCGTGAAAGGATCGCGAGAAAAACGTGAATTTTGTCTAAAGATCGCTAATTTCGTCAAAAAACGAACAAAACACAGTCAAAAGATCGTGAAAAAATGCTAATTTATTTAAACAATAGAAAAAAAACCCGCAAATTCCATCAAAAAGCCTCAAATTTCGACAAAAGATCGTGAAAAACACGAAATTTTCGTCAAAAAATCGCGAAAAACATGCGAATTTCGTCAAAGGATCGCGAAAAAAAACTTTAATTTTGTCAAAAGAGCGCTAACTTCATAAAAACACGGTCAAAAGATCGCGAAAAAATGCTACTTTTGTTAAAAGGTCACAAAAACACGCGAATTTCGTCGAAAGATCGCGAAAAATGAGCGAATTTTGTCAAAGGATCGCGAGAAAAAACGTGAATTTTGTCAAACGATCACTAATTTCGTCAAAAAACGAACAAAACGGGGTCAAAAGATCGTGAAAAAACGCTTTTTCGTTAAAATAACGCAGGAAAAAATCCCGCAATTTCATCAAAAGAGCGCGAATAAAGCACAAATTTCGTTAAAAGATCGTGAAAAACACTTGAATTTCGTCAAAGGATCACGAAAAAAAAACGTGAATTTTGTCAAAGGATAGCTAACTTCGTTAAAACACGAACAAAACACACTCAAAGATCGTGAAAAAACGCTACTTTCGTTAAAATATCGCAAAAAAAAACGCAAATTTCATCAAAAGGTCGCAAAAAACACGTGAATTTCGTCCAACGATCGCAAAAAACGCGCGAATTTTGTCAAAGCATCGCGAAAAAAACTTGAATTTTGTCAAAGGATCGCTAATTTCGTCAAAAAATGAACAAAACGGGTTCAAAAGATTGTGAAAAAACGCGCATTTCATTAAAAGATCACAGAAAAACCACAAATTTCCTGAAAAGGTCGCAAAAAACCTCAAATTGTGTCAAAAGATCGTGAAAAACTGCAAATTTCGTCAAAAGATTTCGAAAACCACGCTAATTTCGTCAAAAGTTTTCGAAAAACACGCTGATTTCAACAAAGTGTCCGAAAAAATGCGAATTTCATCAAAGGATTGCGAAAGAATGCGAATTTTGCGAAAGAGTTGTGGAAAAAACGCGACTTTCGTCAAAGAATGGCAGAAAAAACGCGACTTTCGTCAAAGAATTGCAGAAAAAACGTGAATTTCGTCAAAGAATACCAAAATGATGTTTTGTTGTTCCAAAATAGTTATTTTCTGCTCCAAAATGAACCTTTTTACTACTCTAAAATAGTTATTTTCTGCTCCAAAGTGGCTTTTTGCTGCTCCAAAATAGTTATTTTCTGCTCCAAAATGAGCGTTTTTGCTGCTCCAAAATGACGTCCATGCTGTTCCATCACTAAAAGAATCACCTATGAAAATTTCATTATTTTAATGATGACATGGACATATCAGATTATTTTAACATAATTCTGACTACTCTGTCTTTTATAATACTTCAGAGTCACTATTATGAATTAGTTTTTCCTGATTTATTTTCATACTTTCGTAGTGGAATCTACAACTCTGTTTAAAAAGGAATTCGTATGCTGCTTGTAGATGACGCATTATAACTACAACAACACTATTTTTAATATTGCTTTTTTTATACTTTTTATTTAACTAATAAAAGTTTTATTGATTGATTTGTTTATCAATAAAATATTGTTTGTATGATCCCCCCCCCCCGCATAATTTTTGGAAATGAATAGCCAGTAGTCGTCTGATAATCTGACACTCTGTTATGAGACAAGCATATTTAAATGACACTCCTGACACATTTTATCCTCCAGTTTCCATGTACGTATCTAACGGTGTATTTAGACAGTATTCCTAAATTCTGGCAGAAAATACATTTTGTTTTACATATAACCAATTATGCAAACTTGAAACGTGGTAAAAATGCTACTAAATTATTAACACTGTCTCTGCATTATTTTTTTTCGTCAAAATATGTTCAAAAATTGTTCATTTGTTTTATTACATATTTCAAATCTAAATATATTTTGCAGTTAAATTATGTAAACATTTTTCGTAAAAGGTTTTTCTTTTAATATACAATTAGATCATAAAAAAAAAGATTGTCTGAAAACTGAATTCGAAGAAGAATCATATAAAAGCAAAATTCTGAAAGTTAAGCTTTGTTAAATAACGATTTATTTTATGAAATACAAAGGTAAATTATATGCTAATGAAAATATGCAAAATACTTACAAAAATTTTGCTAGAACGAAGTTTAGTATGATAAATTTCGAAACAAAGTACGAGGAAAAGTCCTACTTCGCAGTTTTTGCACCACATTCGCGTTTTTTTGCAATTTTTTTTTGCTAGTTTAAGTTTTTTTAACAACAGCACACTGTCTACAAGGCTCTTTCATGATGAGATAGGAAGGTATATGACTATCAAAATGTCGAGCGCTTAGTCTCAAAAGAGCGCACGGAATGCTTGCAAAATAAGCTTGTGAATGTAACAGAAATATGGACAACTAGAGCATCTCTTAATACAGATCTGAATCAACAATTAAGCATCGCAGAAAAGCCGAAATAAACTATTAAACGAGAAAAGAGCCGTTTCGGCTTTTAAACAGACGGAAAAAATGCATCGTCGCAGAAATAGAGGCTTGCGCAAATTTTGCTACTTTTACGTTGCCCGTGGATGCCACTGAATGCGCAGCAAGAGTGTTAAAATACTGTTAAATTATTTCAATACAATGAAAATTATGTTAAATAATGCAGTATATTTTCGCAATAATCAATATATGATCGAAAATTTTAATAAATCTGTAGGAATTCTAATTAAACATTCACTAAATCTGAGTATATTAAAATTTCTCTTGACACGAAACTATTTTCTTTTTTTCTTCAATCCTTCTAAAAATCATTGTTTTTTTAGAAACTACGTACTAATTTCAGGATTTTCTCCTTAAATTTGCTTTTTTTATTTATAATATTTTTTATGAATAGTTACTTATTTTAATTAATTATATTAACAATTTATTTTATTTTTAATTATAGTTTAATCTTTATGGCAGTTAGGAAATGCATCTCATAATCTTTGGACATCATCCTGGTCCCGTGAGTGTCAGATTATGAATGACTTTACCGTAGTTTTTAATACCATGGTAAAAATTTTGTTTTTATTTTTCTCCATTCAATTTTTCATGAGAAATTCATTTTCTCTTCGGTTCTGCATAAGTTTTTCATGAGTCATAAAAAAGGATGTATTAATTCTATTTATTCCAGATGCATAAAGCCATAAATGTCGATACATACCATATCACTCAAAGCACAAATTTTCTTTAAGGTTTAAATATGCAGCAAAATATTGCTTTGCAAGCTCTGTTTGGAAAAGCAGCTTCAGACTCACATCAAGGAAAATTATTTGTTTGTAAGGTATGCTGCAAAGAATTTTCCCAAAACTCAAATTTAACAGCCCATATTCAGTGTCATATAGATGAGAAAACTTTTGAGTGTCAGATATGTAAAAGGAAATTCTCTCTTAAGGGTAATTTAAAGAAGCATCTGTTAATTCATACTAATCAGAAACCTTTTATGTGTGAAGTATGCAACAAGAAATTCTCTCAAAAAGGTGATTTAAAAAGGCATCTGCAACTTCATACTGGTGAGAAACCTTTTGAGTGTGAGATATGTAACAGGAAATTCTGTCTTAAAGATAACTTAAAGAGGCATCAGTTAATCCATACTGGTGAGAAACCTTTTCTGTGTGAAACATGCAACAAAACATTCTCTACTAAGAGCTATTTAAGCAAGCATCTGTTAATTCATACTAGTGAGAAACCTTTTATGTGTGAAGTATGCAGCAAGAAATTTCCCCGAAAGTGCTATTTAAGCGCACATCAGTTACTTCATACTGATGAGAAACCTTTTATATGTGAAATATGCAGCAAGAAATTCTTTGTAAAAGGTGATTTAAAAAGGCATCTGCGACTTCATACTGGGGAGAAACCTTTTATATGTGAAATATGCAATAAGAAATTCTCTGAAAAATATGTTTTAAATAGGCACCTGTTAATACATACTGGTCAGAAACCTTTTACTTGTGAGATATGCAAAAAGAAATTCTCTCGAAAAGGTGATTTAAAGATTCATTCGTTAATTCATACTGGTGAGAAACCTGCTATGTGTGAGATATGCAGCAAGAAATTCTCTGGAAAGAGTGATTTAAAAAAGCATCTGGTAATTCATACTGGTGAGAAACCTTTTACGTGTGAAATATGCAGCAAGAAATTTTCTCAAAAAAGTAATTTAAACACGCATATGATACTTCATTCTAGTGAGAAACCTTTTTATATGTGAGATTTGCAGCAAGAAATTCCATCGAAATAGCGTTTTAAGCAGTCATCCATTAATCCATACTGGTGAGAAACCTTTTATGTGTGAAATATGCAGCAAAAAAATTCTCTGAAAAGAACACTTTAAGAAAGCAGCTATAAATTCATACTGGGTGATAAACTTTTTTTTTTAAATATGCAGCAATATGTTCTCTCCAAATAACAGTAAAATTGTACATTAATTGCATAATACTAGAACTAGAAAAAGAACAATTCTCACAGCAAACATATGCCTTCCTTCCACATTTTAAATATACAGTCATTGAAAGCTACATATGCAGGAGAAATATAAAAGTTTGCCTTCTATCCTCGTCACAAGAGCCATCTGATCTGTAAAATAAAGTTCTTGCTCAATTGTTGATACTTTTCTAATATTTAATATGTACTATGTACATTAAGCGAATGTTCCTTAATCGTTCATTCACATATAAGACAGATGTCAAAATACATGCATAGTTTCCTGTATGAAAGATATCAGGCACTAAGCATATTAATTTCATTATGTTAGATATAACAGAGCATTGGTAAAAGCTTTCTTGCTACAATTATTCCTACAAAGAATAATTATATCAAATTATTTGTGTTTCCCTGTAAATGAACAATCAATGCTATATACACCATTTTCTATACAAAAATTTTATAGTACATATCACCAATGGATGTCAGTTTCTTTGCTTTTGTAGTAATGTAACATCAGGTTAAATGTACTTGAAACAATCAATATTCATACTCCATAATAGAGTACAGGACCTATTATCCGGAATCCTGGGACCAAAGGTTTTCCGGATTTTGGAATTTTCTGGATTTCGGGTTCTCCCATAATTTGGAATCTCCCCTCCCCCCCCCCCCCCTCGAAATCCTAAATTTTTCAAAAACATAAAAATAACAAAATACATTCCCATGTAGAATGTGAATAAAAATTACATTTTTCATTTTTTTAAATTAAGCAAAAATTCCTGCACTATTCAATGGCAGCAATGAATAAAAAAAAAAAAATTGGTAACTAATTGGAAATTTTTTTCTATGACTATTTTTGACCGTTTTCGCAAATTCCACCAAGAGAAATCATTAAACCGTGAGCAGATCATTCTGGGATCAGTGGCGTAGCCAGGGTAGGGATTAAACGCTCTGGATACCACTAATTTTGTAAAGTTCTGTCCGCCTTATCTAATCGGAGAATTTCCTCTTTTTAATCAAGGCGAAGTAAACTTTGCAGTATTACTGGTATCCAGAGCATTTGGACCCCCTCCGTGGCTACGCCACTGCCTGGAATGTGTGAGAAGGGAGGGAGGGCGCAAGCAAATAAATAGAACTCTGCTATTATAAATATATTCAAGTAACACAATGGCGTAACCATAATATTTTTTCGGAGGGAGGGGGGCGTGAAATATCTGACAATGTTTTTTTTTAAACAGATCGTAATATAAATGAATTTTAAACTAAAATTTGACAGAAAAATGATTTTTTTTTCTCATTTCGAAGGAGGGGGCTCCGTGTTCCCCCACCACTGTAGTAACATAGTTTAGTGGTTACACATTAAACAATGAACTAAAGAATTAGAAATCTGTAAAATTTTCAACAAAATTCAGAAATTGCAAAATTTTAGTAAAAATTTATAAAATTAGAAAATTTTCGAAATTTTTTTTCCTGGATTTCGGGTCCTTCCGCAATTTTGGAATTTCGTATAATGGGTCCTATACTACACTAGCGTGCAAAACTTTAGCAACGAACACAAAATGTTAATTTCTAAACTCGTCAATACTTGAAAGAAAGTTCTATAAGCAGCAAGTGTAAAAAATAGTTGTTATCCTAACAGCACAGCCAGTTAATAGTCTCCATGACCTCACAAAAAGTCACAAGTCTCACAGTCACTACAATGAACTGAAATCTGATATCTTTCATTCGTCTCATTCTTAAGAGCCTACACTAGTCACTCAAAAAGACCTGGATGAAAATGTTAATCCTGTGGGAAGTTATTTTCAAATATCTCGCTTGAATTTTGATATTTTCGAATGTTTTTTTTTCCATAAGATAGTTAAGGACGATCTGCAACCGGGCTAGTTTTTACTTTTTTGATTTTGGTTTCATATATTTTTTTAAAGAATACTTTTACTTTCGGAACCGGTTCTGAAATTGAAACTGTCTTAATAGAAAAAAAACTATAAACAAAATCGAAAAAGTAAAAACTATCCCTGTTGTAGATCGTCCTCAGCTATCCTATGCAAAAAAAATCATTCGAAAATATCAAAATTCAAGCGAGATATTTGAAAATAACTTCCCCATAGGATTAGCATTATCATCCGGGTCTGTTTGAGTGACTAGTGTAGGCTCTTAATCTCATTTGATCACTCCACGGAGAAGTCACCATGACTGCTGCTTGTGACGACTTTACAATGAAGTCACCTTATGACTCCCATGTGAATGTCATTTGGAAACTCCATTGTAAAATCATCACGATAGCTGTTTTGTGACGAGTTCCCAAGTGATGGAAAATGAAGTAATCTGGTGACTTTTCACTAAGGAGCGCAATGGTGACTTCACAGTACAGTCTCGATCACCTGAAAGTCGCCATGTGACTTCATTGTGACATTATTTGGAGACTCAGCACAATGCAATGCTCAAGATGACTTCAAAAATGAGTCTTCAAATGACAGTCACATGAGAATCACAAGGTGACCTCGTTGTAATGTCACCTGGTGAATCATCACAAAACAACAGAATGACTTCTCTGTGTAGTCATCACATGACGATCATTTTAGAGTAATAATGAGACTAATGAAAGATCCCAAATTTTGTTTCTCCGTAGTGACTGTGACACTGTGGCCATGTGTGACATGAAGGAGATGTCACAACAACTAGGTGTGTTGTATATATAATACTTGTTTGCTACACCTGATGTTTATATAATTTACTTTTTAGTACTCACATGTCTGAAAATTAGCATTTTATGTTTGTTGCTTAAGTTTTGCACACCAGTGTATATATTCACATTCTTTTGAGTGTCCCCATAAATAATCGAATAGTCCAATATAAATCAAAAACATTATAGCTAATTCGCAGTACCTCACAAACATTTTCTGCCTATGGTTGTGCGTGTATGTACTAAATTGTGCTTGAATGGACTGTAACCAGTTCAAATATAAATGCGAGAATAGTCAAATGATTCGAAGACTCTCTAATAACAAAACAGTTCTTTTTATATGCATATATAGAGGAACTTGAATCAGAACTGACACCATAGTCAGTTACGAAATATATTACGATATTAGTTTGTGGACAATATCACTCGAATTAAAGATACAATCTGTATAATTCTTTTACATCAATGAAATAATAGACATTAATAACAATAATGACCCCATGGTCATCTCAGCTAACGAAATACTAAATGCAGTTTTATTCTTTAAGAAAATTTAACGTGCGAGCAACAACAACAAAAAAAAAAACGAAAGAGATTAGCTATTTCCGAACGGCAAAACACAAAGTCTGTTAGAATGCTCAAAGAGTTGTGCTCGAAACCGTGTCAAGTCAAGTCGAAACATGCCGGTCCCCGTTGACATGTGCCGACATTCAATAAAACAACATGAAGTACATGTATTACACAACTTACACACAATAAAATTTCTTTCAAAAACAATATATACCACATTCAAATATTACAATATATGAACTTCAATACTATGCGTATAACACTAAATAAGGAATAGATAAATAATAATGCAAAATACGGATGAGTTGCAATAACAATAATACTTATACAATACAATAATAAAGAAAATTTAAGGTAAAACAAAGTTAAGCTATTTCTTAAAACAAATACTAGTTGAATGTAAATTATATGTAAACATTTAAATGCACCTTCAACCAAATAAACATGGAAAAATAGATATACATTAGATTTTATCAATGGGTAAGACACATAATTTAGATATCGACCTAACGAAAACATTAGAGGCTGTTTTTATTTTCGCTACCCTAACTTTACCATCCTTCCCCGATATGACCTCTAGGATTCGTCCCAGCATCCATTTACAAGGAGGTAAATCGTCCTCCTTTATTACTACCACCCCTTACCTTACTACTCTTATTACTACCACCCCTTAACCTTATTACTCTTGGTTTGATGTTATCGGCCTTTGCCTGTTATTTTGAACGATTTTGGAGATGACTTAAGTAATTTAATTGCCAATTTCTCCAAATTTATTGAACAAATTGAGTTACACTCTGCCACCGAGATAATCTCGATTAGCTAATGTCAATTAATTGAGGTTCTGGAATAGCGTCTATTGGCCGACCAATTAGGAAGTGGCCTCATTTCAATACGTTAAAATTATTTATGTCGGTCGATAATGGGGTTAAGGGACGCGAATTTAATTCTCCATCAATTTGAGTGGTGATTGTTTGGAATTCTTTCATTGTTATTCTAGCACCCTTTAAAGTTCTTTTAAGATGGTGTTTGAACGATTTTACCCCAGCTTCCCGAATACCGCCGAAGTTGGGTGATCTAGCAGGAAGGAACTTCCACTCAACAGCTTCTGCGGTAAAATGATTAGCTAGTTTTTAATCTGCTCTACTAACTAACTCATGTAGTTTACTTAATTCTGAATTAGCAGCCTTAAAATTCACAGCATTATCTGTATAATAGGAGAGGATTTTCCTCACACAGAAAAAAGTGCTGCGATAAACGCGTCCTATGTTGGATCTGTGACCAGTTCTAAATGAATAGTCTTTGCAATAAGCAAATAAAGATCGCGACATAAATCTTATGAAAAATCTCCTTTCTCTGATTTTTATATTTAATCTCAAAAGGGCCGCAAAAATCAGCTCCTATATGGTTAAAGGTAAAATTTCGAGTTACCCTTTCTGATGGGAGATCGCCAATGATTTGTTTAGTTGTTCCTGAAACAGACAACGCAATCATGCACTACATTACGTGCTTAAATTTTCCCTGCTTATGGGCCAAAACCTCATACGTACGTAATGTATTAAACTTTGGGGACCAATATAAAAATATTTCCTGTGAAAATACTCAAAAATGAGTTTTGTAACCTTATAACCTTTCGGCAAAATCATTTGGTACTTTTTATCAAATTTTAAATCTGAATTTTCTAATCTGCCGCCAACTCTTAAAATATTATTTTGATCAAAAAAAGGGATAAACATTTCATTTTACTCGAAGGAGGAACCCTTGATCCCGTTTTAAACTGCTAAACTCTTACTGAAATTATGAATTTTGTGCTACCCTAATTAGAGAAGTGTCTGAACTTTTTATTTCTGAGGTGGTGGGGCTGCTTCGGTGCCGGTCTGCTGAATTACATTTAGAATTGTGAAAAAATCTATAAATATATGCCAGTATGCGAAGAATACTATAATAATTACCACTCATTTCTGAGAAACAAAATCGACTGCTTCAGAATTCCTGAAAAGAGAAAGAGAAATGTTAGATTTAATGTCATTTTTATATTTTAGTCTCTGCTAAGGTGTGTCCCACCGAAATAAAGCCACCGTGATTGCGTGCTGTAATTAGACACGAAACAAACTAATAAGAACGAAACAGATATATTAAGAAAGTCTATATACAAATACATATTTACAAGGAGTAACTCACTCCCTGCCTTACCTGGGCAGGAAAAAAATGAAATTGTAAAAAAAGAGGGGGGGGGGTGTCCCGCTGAAATAAAGCCATTACTGTTAATAGACAATATATCCGCCATGGTTATATATGACTTGTAATATATGATGTGGCATACCATTTACCAAATTTGGAGGACAGTAGCATCAATATTCTCCCACGCTTCGATGGTGATGGCCTTCACTTCTGTCACAGATTGAAACTGTCTGCCATTGTGTTATACAGCTCTACTGAGGATACTTCACGCATTTTCTTGGGGATTGAGATCAGGAAAAAAAGGGCAGATCATTCCATGACATGCACCCGATTATCCAAAAACCATCCCCAGGCGGATTTTGCAACGTAAATGGAGGTCTTGTCCTGCTGGAAAATCCAACTTAGTCCACCAATTCTCTTTGCAAATAGCAGTAAATGGTTTTCTAGCATTTCTTGGTAATCGGTAGTCTTCACGTGGCCTGAGAGAAAAGCCAGGTTACCTTTACCTCCATAGGCGAAGCCTCCCCACGCCATTAATTAGCCTCCACCTTGTTGCCTTTTGGAGAAAATTTCCTCTTCTTTCCTTATGTCATACTAATTGAAAGCAAGGTTGTCTAGCCTACCCAAATTAATTTTTTTCTCATCTGAGGCTATAACACGATGCCACTGGTCCTTCCAGGTTTGATGATATTTGTCCCAATCGACTCTCTTTTGCATGTGGATAGCTTTCAACATGAGCGAATGTTTCCTTTTCTTATATCGCAAGATGCATGTACGTTTTTCAATTTGTGACAAGGTTGATTTTGTCACAGGGATCTTATCCTCTTTGGACAACTGTTTTAGGGAAATACCACCTCGTTCAAGACGACGCAAAACTTCTCTTTCTTGCCTGGAAGTCATTTTCCTGCATGCACACCTCCTTTTTTATACCCTTATGCATTGTCCTGATTTAAAAAATTGTCTATTTTGGTTTTAAAGCATTTGATTTGCTTAGATATTGGTCTATGTGAAAGACCTTGTTCCTTAAAAGCTGTTATTTGTCCTATCTCGAACTTTGATAGCTGGGTTTTCATTCCCATTGCAATACTGCAGAAGAAATAGAAAATACAACCTTCTAAAGTCTGCATAAAGTTCGACTGGCACAGAACAACTATTAGTCAACTTCCTGATGTCATAAACAAATTGAACTGCAGCAGCTCGAATGTCGATAGTTACCAATAAATACTAATATTGGCAGAGGCTTTATTTTGGCGGGACACTTTTACCCCTCTTTTTATACACATTCATCTTTTTCTCCTGTCCTGGTAGGGCAGGGAGTGAGTTACTCCTCGTAAATATGTATTTGTATATAAACTTTCTTAATATATTTGTTTCGTTCTTATTTGTTTGTTTCGTGTCCAGTTACAGCACAGAATTACGGTGGCTTTATTTCGTCGTTACACACCTTAAATAGTGTGTTTCTGACGCAGAAATAGGTTCATTAGAAATTTGTAAGTCATCAGCTGCTGGAAATTTTGGTCCCTTAAACCACATGGGATTCTCTAAAATAGAATTAACACTCGCACCTCGTGTTAAGAGATTGACAGGATTGGTCTTGGAGCAGTGATACCATGGAGTTAGAGTCTGTCAGTACATTGATGGCTGTGACACGGTTTGCCACAAATCGTTTCCATCGCTTTGATGAGCCTTTGATCCAGCATAAGGTTATTTTGTAATCAGTTCAGTAGAATACCGTAAATGGTATTTTCTGATCTTGGATAGATTTTATCAGTCAATCTTGCACTCAACAGTGCTCCGAGAAGTTCCAGTCTAGATAGAGTAATTTGTTTTATCGGGCAACACGATTCTTTGAGGTCACAAGATTGACTTCCACTCCACTCTCTGTTCTTGTTATTAAATAAGCAGCGAAGCCATACGCTATCTTACTGGCATCAGAAAAAGCGTGTATCTCTGCAGGGATTATTTCATTTGCTCAACCAAGAATTTTCCTCGAGATTTTTATCTCTGGTAAATTTGGAAGTTCTTCGCACCATTTCACTGACTTTTCCTACACATTAGTTGGCAATTGACCGTCCCATGGTGTTTTCTTTAGCACGTTTAACGAATCGAAGATTTTTCGAACTGCTTGCAATAATAGACGTTTTGAGTTCTTTTACGATGACAAAAATTCTATTAGACTTTGAATGTCAGGCAATCCTCTTCTGTTTTCCAAGACACTCCAAATATTTTAGTGAGATTGCTATCCAGACTTATATAATAGCATGAATATCTAAATCCATAGCTGCCAACTTGTACGAATTTTTATAACCACAAAAGTTTAATAGTATATTTTAACTAAAACAATCGCCAAAATCTAGCTATTTCTATCGATGAAACAAGAGAAAGATTTCTATTAAATTTTAGTGGTAACAAAAAAACGTACAAGTTGGCAGCCCTGTAAACCTTCTCTTTGCCAGCACTTTACTAACGCCTCATCATTTGTTATCATTTTCGTAGAGTCATCCCTGCTTCAGACATTATTTTTTTAGGATTAAAGGAAACATCAAGAGCTTCTTGCAGAGTATCTTCGCCTGAGATGAAATCATCTACATAGATATATTTATCAAGTAAGTGAACAGTTCTTGGATATAGATTTTTAAACTGCTTGATGAGCTCTTTAATGCTAGCTGATAGAAGAAATAGAGAAGCATTGACTCCAAAAAATCGTTTGCATCTAAAAATCTTTACATTTACGATATATCTGAAATCATTATCGAACCACAGAAAGCGTACAAAATCACGACTCTTTTGAATGAGTGAAATTTGAATGAACGCTTTCTCGATATCAAAAGAAAAGGCAATTTGATTTAACCTGGATTAAAATGGGGAATAGATGTGGATTTAAGTTGATGCCTCATGACTGGCTATAAGCAGTCATTTAAGGACAACATTTTCTTATCATGAGAGTTGGCGTCGAAAACTATACGAACCTTGGTAATGAGCTTATCTTGCTCACAGACCGCATGATGGGGCAAATAGTAGACAGCTTTGTCTAAAACAAGTTCATTTCCTTCCACCTGGTCAATAATTTCTTGATTTAAATAATCACTGATTGTCTATGAATACTGACGAAAAAGTTCAGGATTTGTCTAACATTTTCTTTCTAAACCTTCCAAACGCTGTTTCGCAATATTAAAGTTATCGTTTAATTACTTTTAGTCCCTTTTCCAATGGTAACTAAACTTCATAACAACCGCCTACAAATTTTACAATTTTGTCGAAAATTTGTTGCGCTTGATCAGTTTTCGATATTTTTGGATCCTCATGCGTAATTCCGATAGATTCCAATTCCCAAAATTGTTTTAAATTATCATTAATTTCATCGAAATCTCTAATAAAATGGCACATAGCGGAATTATGTGAGGTTGTCTTTTCATCTAGAGTGCCGGTTGGAATCCATCCAAAAACTGAGTCTTGCAAAATTAGCTTATCACTAATCTTAACTGAATTATATTTTAAAATTCTGTAAAATAATCCTGCTCTAATAAAAGCATGAATTTTTCCCGCTTTGAAAAAAGTTGGATCAGCAAATTCCACAAGATTTGGTAGATTAATGTCTGTTCAGTGCTGAACTGATTAAGAATTAAATATAAGATTTTAGTTATTCTGTTTGTTGACAGATGGCAGCACTATGCATTCTGTGCTGTTGTGAAATCTTAATTATGACATCATCAGTGAGTTGATGTTTGGGTTTCCTGAGAGGTGGCATGGAGAATGTTGCTCCTGCTGCATTATTGTCTTTCTTTATTCTATTTAATTATCTGCACCCAGTTTAGGCAGGGGATATATTTTTATAATGTAATTTAAGGCTTTCATGTGATGAAAGCTTACTAATTAGAGTGTTAATTTTAACTAGAGAAATTTGATTCTGAAACCAGAACTGTATGTTTCATTGTGTGTTAAGTTTTCGTGAATGTCAAGATTTGTTTTTGTGTGTGAAATAAAAATAAGAAAATTTCAAGGATTTCTTTCTTCAAATTCTCTACAATGTCCTTTACATTTAATTGCTTTGATGGAATTGCATCTATGATTTTAGAAACAATTAAGAAGTCTATATTCTCCTTGAAACTTTCATACGCATTGGAAATCACATCAGAAATTTTATTTTTTATATTATGCCAAGATCCATTCAAACCGCTTACAGGGACATTAATTACCTTTTTTCTTAATTTCAATGCATCAGCGTAATCGTTAGTCAAATTATTTACATTACTCGCTGAATCCCAAACTACTCTGTATTTCTTTCTATACCCGAAGTTATCTTCAATAAAAACAAAACAAGAACTCAATAAAATTGATCTATTTTTCCTACTTACATTATTTAAATCCTTCAAAGATTCATTATCCGTCGTTCACTGCGGAAGTGAGGGGTGTGGGGGAGATTCGAAGGTTATTTCATCTTTTGATTTGCTTTCATTTTTATTTATATTTTGAGTGACAGGTGGATAATTATTTTCATTAGAAGAAGAGGTATGCTTGCGACAAAGTAAAGTGTTATGTCTATCTGAACAACAAAGGCAGCGTGATTTTGATAGGCATTGCGCAGTTCTGTGTTTTGGATTTAAATTGTTCATACAGAGATTAAATCTTTTTGCTACTAAATGTCCGTCATATTCATTCATTTTTAAGAACATATTACATTTAAAAATAGAATAATGATAGACTGGCTAAGAAGACATTTTTTTCTTGTACAAGTATCGTTAGTTTATGAGCAACCTTTTTGCTTTTTGATTCTTTCACATGAAAATTATAGGTTTATTGAAATTACCATGCAAATTCTCTAATAGCGCTTTTGCAGAAAAGCAATAAATTCCATTCGGGTAATTCATGGTGGTTAGGGATAATTCAAATTGCTTTTTTGTTTCTTTGTCTAGTTTTTTAAGAATATTTATCAACATAATTTCTGAAAATTGATTAAGTTCTAAACCAATAGCTTTAAGAGCGCGAATTTGTTTTTTACATCCATCAACAACGGCCCTTAAACTTTTAGCTGAATCTTGCGATGATATTTCCATTGATAATATTTCATTCAAGTGACTGTTAACAATGAATCTGTTATTTTGAAAACCGTCTTGGCTTTAGAATGCGATTCATAAGAATCAACATCTGTAACTACATCTAAAGCACTATGACCAATGGTAGATTTTAAATAATACAGTTTCTGTGTCTCACTTAATTTATCATTTGAATCAATTAAAGTCAGAATCTGGTCTTTAAACGTGTACCAATCCTGATAACTTACGGAAAACATTTGTAATGGTATATCAGGGAATTTAAAATTTATACTTGAATTATCAAAATTTGAATTACTAACATGAGATGCATTTTCACTATTATTACTATTAGACAGTAAGAATTTTCTTAGCCTTACATCTAATTTTTCTGCTTGATCTTCTACTTTTGTAAAGGCTGCTAGATGTTCATTAAGCTCCGAATCCTCTTCCACAATTTAAAAATATTTTACCTTTAAGTCGTCTAGATCGAGACAATTTTTCGAATACAGTAGAACCTCTTTTATCCGAAACTCTTTTAACCGAAATCCATTTTTAAAGATTTTTTTATCACATTCCTCGTGTGCAAAATCCATTTTGAAAGCCTTTTTTTTACTATCATACTCCTTATGTGCAAGCGGTCCTTTCCGAACTACGAGTACATATAAATATTTTCGATCCACTTTCTTAGAGTCCCATTGAATTTAACTTGAGCTCCCGTAAGCTGCTGAATGGAACGAAGAAAACAAACAAATTAGCAATTCTGAAGCTTTTGAATGTTTTGTAAAAGGTTTGGCATGGCTGGAGCATCAGAAAGACTGTGGTACTGATGGACTAATAATATTTAAAAGCACCTTGATAGAGCTTCAAAGCAAAGAGAATCGAAACTGCGACAAACAAAACATTTTTTAAACCCTTGTTGATTGTATGTAAAAGGTACTTAATTTCAAAATTAAAATTAAGCTAATTTATTCTTGTTACCATTTTGTTATTGCTTTTTTTTAAGCACTTGTTGCCATAATAAGAAATATTGCATATATTTCCCCTTAATCTTAAAACTGAAGAATTCTCGATTTTCCGATATTTCGATTTTCCGAAAGATGGTCGGTCCGAATTACTTCGGATAATCGAAGTTCTACTGTATTGTCAAATTTAACTTGATATTATTCCCAAATGTCATTTTTTCTTCATCATCTAGAAACGTTTGTATTCTCGTCAACTGTCCTTTATAGGCTCCGCTCTGTCGATTTAATATTATTAGTTTGTTTTTATCAGTCATTTTGTAACTGATTATCTATAAATTACTAATATTCGAAAAATAGTACCAGTTCCTTACTCCAAACGACTGGACCACTTCTGTTCGTGTATGTATTAAATCGTGCTTGAATGGACTGCAGGGCCGTGCAAAGTGGGGGGCGAAGGGGGCAGACGCCCCGGGCGCGGAAATTGAGGAGGCGCCAAATTTATACTACAAACCTCTTTTTTTCTTCTTTTTTGTAAAAAAAAATGTATGTTTACATATTGGGAATTTTTTCCCAATGGAAGTAGATACATTTTTCGTTTCAAAGTTATTGCATTGTCCTTTACTTCCCCCCCCCCTCCTCACCACCTAAATGCAAATTTATGGATAAGGCCTTCTTTCTTTTCAAAACTTGTTTTGGGTCTTTGTCTGAATCCCTTTTGTTATTCTTCTCTTTTCTGAGTCTGTGCTTGTGACAAAAACATATACTCTCAAAATAGTATGGGGTTTCTTTCTTGGAATATAAAAGGGCTCCAAACTGTTATACTGTACTGTTAGATACATTTTTTCCACACCCATTTTCCAAATCCCGTTTTCAAAAATACAAGTGCAATTTTCTCTTATGTTATTTAGTTTTTTGAAACCTAAAGTTTCAAAATAAACGCGAAATATGTATTCAGTAAAATTTGTTTCTGCTTCTGCACTTTTTAATTTTGTGACACTTGTGACAAAGAAAAGTTGGAGGGGTAGGGGCGCCAAATGAAAACTTTGCCTCGGCCGCAGTTTTCTCTTCGCACGCTGCTGATGGAATGTAACGAGTTCAAATGTAATGCAAAGATAGTCAAATGATTCGAAGAGTTTCTAATAACGAAACAGTTCCTTTTATATACATATATACAGGAAATTGAATCAGAACTGACACCGTTGTCAATTACGAAATATATTGCGATATTGGTTTGTGGCCAATACCACTCGAATTAAAGATATAATCTGTATAATTCTTTTACATCAATAAAAAAATAGACATTATTACTAAGAATAATGACTCCATGGTCATTTTAGCTAACGAAATAGCTCACTAAATTTGATTTTATTCCATAAGAAAATTCGCCGTGCGAACAACAACAAAAACGAAAGAGATTAGCTGTTGCCAAACGACTTAACACAAAATCTGCTAGAATGCGCTGGAGGTGCGCTCAAAACAGTGTCTCGGCAAGCCGTAACAATGGCAACATAATCAGATTCTCTTTGCAGCAGTAATCCATAGCTGCCAACTTTTACGCTTTTTTTCCCTACAACTATTTTTAATCAGAAAAATTGGCTTTATTCAAATAAAGCGTTTCGTATGTTTTCGATTATTAAATAAGACAAATTTCCCTGTTAAAATATAGTGGTAGGAAAAAAGCGTAAAACTTGGCAGCTATGAATCACAGTACATACATACAGATACTGAAAACTTTTTATGTTCCCACACAGAAATCTCTAATGATGTTTCAGCAAATATTGAACAAACTGCTTGTGTGTTTGATACGCTGTTTGTTATTCCACAGAAGAATAACAATCTGTTGAGGTTTTAAAATGTAAAATAAAGATTGGTAGAAAGTATTTGAAAATTTTGGTCTTCTCACGAAATTAAATCTCTCTTTTCAACACTTTCCATCCTATTTGAAAAGGTTTTATGACTTTGATTTGTCTGTCTCCCATCTGTTCATGATCTAACTCTCGTAAATTACTCATAATGCCATGTAATTGGTGCAGCAGACCAGGGCTGTCCAACGCGGCGCCCTTTGAAGATTTTCTTGGCACCCTTCTGAATGTTTCCTGTTATTAGACTTTTTAGGAATAAAATTCGATTATAAAGAATGCTTGTTTTAAAATCAATATTTGCATCAGAGATATTTTGAAAATCTGCGAAAACGCATTAAAAACCAGAAACACACTTTGAAAATTTAATCATGCATATTTTCACGATTTGTAATCATTGTTTATAAAGTGTAATTATGATGATTAAATTTGGTAATATAGTAATACCTCGACTTACGTCAGCAATACGTTTCAAGACTAGCGACGTAAGTCGAGGTACATTTAGATGATCAAAAAAGGATAAGTAATAAAATTTCCCCAAAATCTAATGAACATATTGGATTATGGATTTTAAGGATTATGTTACATACATTTAACTTTAGTAAAAAAAAATGCGTTTGCGATACAAGAATTTGGGGTACATCCATAAGTTGTTAACTTACAATTTATTGTTCTTCTAGCTGACCCGTTCGAGTCTTTGAGCATGTGAAAAAAAAATCTTGCAATGAAATCTGAACCGACATTTTTTCCTTTTTTCTCTTAGAAACTCTTTGTAACATAGGAGTGAGTTTTCTAGACTTTTTCTAGTCTATTGCTACGCTTTTTTCGTCTGAATCAATATTTTCAAGAACCGTCATTCCAGCTTCAATAAGGTTTAGTCCTTCGGTTAATTTTGCAACCGTCGTACTCTTCTCTCTTCCTCCTAAGGTCAAAATATTTATCTATTTTGCGACAGTACTTTGTTTTTTTAATTCGATAAATTTGTCTATGGTTAATTCCGGATCAGGGGAATTTATGAGTTCAACAACATTTTCAGCATCCAATGTCTAAGTTGAGTTTTCTTCCATTTTAGACCATTTTATCAATTAAGAAAGATAGAGAATCTCAATTTTAAGATGTTTTCTTAGTCTCTGCGAAGGAAAAGGGAACAGTCTTTTTAAACATTTCTCATTGTTTTTTGCTAAACTTCACCTCATGAATCCCCTATGATTGTGACTGCATCTGAGATGTTAAATTTCTTCCAAAACTCTTCAAAAAAGTTCTAAGTGCGTCTTAATCAAAGAGCATTTTTTAACAATCTAGACGACGTAAATGCGGGGTGACGTAAGTCGGGGTATTACTGTAATTGCAAATAGCTCTTTTTAATACTTAAGAAGTAACAGAAAATTAAACGTTTTTTCACCTTTCCACACACCTTTGAAGACATATGTGCATGGAAGTTCAGCTTTTTTCTTTTTATTGTGGTAACACTGGCCCATTGGCTGTTTAATATACGAGGGATAAAGGGGCTTAATTTTGCCTTGTTGTCTTTTGAAATTTTAGGGCTTTTTTTCAATTTGGTTTGAAAAATTAATAAAACAGTACAGAATGATTTCCATCTATGAAAGCACTTCCAGACTATCTCTCTGGAATCACCCACATGGGTTGGTCACTAACATGCCTGTCTTTGTTTTTTGTACTTTTCACTAAACTAAGTTCACGTCATTAAAATAAGGGAAAGCGTGTTTTCACATCCTAAAAGAAACCTAGCAATATCTCTGATTTCGCTGTAAAAAATTTGCAGCAAAGTAACAGGTCTATCGACCGTTTTTATAAAAAAACTGGTACATAACAATAAATTAACTGTATTCTGACCAGAATATGGACAATAATATGGTCCATATACAGTTAAATTACGGTTATATAACCGTTTTCTATAAAAACGGTCAATAGACCTGTTACTTTGCTGCAAATTTTTTACAGTGATTATTTTGTTATTGTTGTCATTATAGGTGCGATTAAAGCTTCTGGCACCTTACCCTACAAACACTTTTGAGATAGACTTCTGATAGAAAAATGTATAATTTGAAATTTAATACATGTAACTCTTAGAACTGTAGGGGCCTTTTGTCTACCGCTGTAATATTCATTTGCATTACGTTAAGACGTGCGTGTATATACTAAGTATGCGATAATGTTGCCGCATGTTTTCAGTCATGTGAATAATGGCGTCCTTCATTGAGTGCCCAGAGCTGAGGTGCGCCCCTGCTTACTGAAAGGTTGGACAAATCTTCAGTAGACTCCCTCAAATCCGCATAACTTGAAACTACAGGTTGTGCGGATTTTAGAATTTTGTGGATTTCTAATCATTTCATTGTTTACATAAACAGTAATTTAAATGTAATAATGCTATGGAAATTGTAATGAATGCTTACAATATAGTACTTAATTTACTTAATTATTAAAATAATTAAATAAAGTAATAAACTAAAATAAAGAAATATAATTTAAACAAGTTGGAAATTGCTCGTCAAACGTGGCAAATGAGGTGCGTTCGTACTATAACTAGTTTTATAATTATTTTTTGCACCCCATATTGTACTGAATGTATAATTTTTTGCACTTCATAAAGCGCATAGTCTGATACATCATTAAAATGCACTTCCAATATTTTTTTCCCATTCCCCGTAATGTAACGGAACACTTTTGACTGTCCCTGTAATTAAACTATACATCCGATTTTCCTAAAATTTGAAATAGCTCAACAAAATTTTGCAACAATTATATCTTTAAAATTTCAGACCATTCGGAAGGCTGTAATATCATTAAAATGCACTTGCAATAATTTTTCCCATTGGCCATAATGTAAAGAAAAACTTTTGACTGTCCCTGTAATTACACTATGCATCCGATTTTCCTAAAATTTAAAAGGGCTCGACAAAATTTTGCAACAGTTATATCTTTAAAATTTCAGATCATTCGGAAGGCTCTAATATCATTAAAATCCACTTGCAATAATTTTTCCCATTGGCCGTAATGTAAAGAAAAACTTTTGACTGTCCCTGTAATTAAACTATACATCCGATTTTTCTAAAATTTGAAAGGGCTCGACAAAATCTTGCAACAGTTATATCTTTAAAATTTCAGATCATTCGGAAGGCTCTCATATCATTAAAATGCACTTGCAATAATTTTTCCCATTGGCCGTAATGTAAAGAAAAACTTTTGACTGCCCTGTAATTAAACTATACATCCGATTTTCCTAAAATTTGAAAGGGCTCGACAAAATTTTGCAACAGTTATATCTTTAAAATTTCAGATCATTCGGAAGGCTGTAATATCATTAAAATGCACTTGCAATAATTTTTCCCATTGGCCGTAATGTAAAGAAAAACTTTTGACTGTCCCTGTAATTAAACTATACATCCGATTTTCATAAAATTTGAAATGGCTCGACAAAATTTTGCAACAATCATATATTTGAAATTTCAGACCATTCGGTTGGGTAGTTTTTGCTCTGTTACATGCGGACAGACGGACGGACAGACGGACGGACAGACGGACGGACAGACGGACGGACTGAACGACGACTATAGGTGCTACGTATTTATATAATTACGAACGCACCTAAAAACGATTTAATTATTAAAAGTAAAGGTCAAGTAAATATGAAAAAAAGGTTAAATAATAATGTATAATTAAATATGCATAATAAAGATGAGATAACATTTTCTTGAATTATTTAATGAAACTTTCTTCATAAAAGTACCCAAATTGAAATAAAAATCATAAAGTAAGGAAATTTTATTTCAGGTTTAGCCAGTCGTAATAACCAAAACAGTTTGATTAATAAATAAACATGTTTGGTAAAAAGATTGGAATTACCAATCTTTATTTTTTCGGACAGAAATTTATTCTTTCTTTGTGATAAAGCATGAATCCAGTCATATTATCTAGAATTACATATTAAAATACATACGGAATGATATATAAAAGAAAACGTCTGTAATTTTTCCCCTTCATCTGAACTAAAAGTTTTAATGTTTAAATCTGCGATGATATGCGAATTTTAGATTTTAGGGTTGCGAATTTGAGGGAGTCTACTGTATATGTTACTGAGGCTTACTAGAACAAGTTTACTATTAAAAGTGAAGTGTGATGCATTTATAGGGACACTCAACCTAATTCCAATATATTATGATCTGTGAGCAAAAATAAACATGCTTTCCGTAGCATATGGTGTGCAAAGCGTTTATTGTTCATTTAACAGCAGCCATAATGTACCTGTGGCCCGAGACACACAATCATTAATCCATAATTATGAAAATTTGAGATGTGCATAAAAGTTTTTTAAGACTATTGTTTTATGTATATTCTTATTGTGAGACAAAAACCGGCCTTTTATTTAGTATCAGTTTAAAACTATTTCATGCATTCTAATTATCATTTACTCAGTAAAAAGTTATTTTTATATATTATCATTTTTATGTTAAAAATACTATTTATATTTGCTAATCTTGAACGCTAATCGAACATTATTTGAAATTAATTTAACTTGCATTATATATTTTTACATTTCAGAAGGACAAAAAATTCTTCTATAAAAAAACAGCCTGATTTCTTATAGGAAATCTT
The DNA here is from genome assembly GCA_963932465.1 of Maratus speciosus. NCBI lineage: Eukaryota > Metazoa > Arthropoda > Arachnida > Araneae > Salticidae > Maratus > Maratus speciosus. Next base: position 636,764,797 of record OZ010786.1, read on the forward strand.
GTGATTTTTTGTTGTTGTTGTTATTTTTAAAACTTGGGAAATGTACATTTTGTACTTATTAAATAGGTAATACTGATTTATAAACTTTGAGTTTGTACATATGTAACTTTATCAACTGTATGCTAATTTTGTCCTCCACTTTACGATATCACATGTTATCATTCCGTGAACCCTTCCCCCACCCCTAATTACACACGATAACCCTTAATTACACAATGATAACACATTATCATGTTTAACAATTATTTTTATTTTTACAATTTTTTTTCTTTTTATACGTTTGCAGTGGCATACAAATGTGGTTGTACATTTATTATTTACATACGTCTATATAAAAGTAAAGGTTTAAGAATAATTTAAAATTCTTATTTGATGTAGGGGCACAGGAGGGAGAAAAGCATAAATTTAGGAGGTTGGGGGAGGAGAATAATGATTATTATTTCTTTTTATTAGAGATAAACGATTTTTGCATATTTCTTTTTTAAATAAATGTTCAAAAGCGTAACATGGCTTGCTGGTTTTCCTGAGAAAGTAAACGTTTTACATGGTAAAATTTAACACTGCTTTTTATATTATGAAACAAAAAAATGCTCTTTAAAAACATAATTTTGTTCATTATTTCAATATATTTTTAATTTTTTTTTTCAATACCATTTCAAATAACACGACACTTTAAAATTGAAGTATATCTTTTTAAGGGGGTAGAAAGAAAATTGAAGATAAATGAAAATCATGACTAATGAATTCATTGCATTGGTCATAAATTTTAATTCTTTTCATCTTTCCCCCATTAATCACAAAACAGTCAGGATATTAGTACAAGAACCTTTAACGAGTTAAAAGTTTGTACTCAGCATTTTGCCTTATTACTGTAAGAAATTTAAATATGGGTTTTAAAATTAATAATATGAAATTTTGCGCGACGCTATGCTATTGTTTTTTTTTTCCTGTTTATGTGCGCAGATGCAAAATTTATTTTCAACATGAAAAAATATATAAAATTTATTCACTGATTCTTTTTCACTCACATAAATTCACTCTTATAAATTAAAAATATGGATTTTGAAAGAAATCATATAAAAAATTTGACGCTTTAATGTGATGTTAAAAGCTTTGTTTTAAAACTTACTGAAAATTAATTCTGGTTTGTCTTTTAAAGTATATTTACACATTAAACAGCCATAAATTTTTCACCTTTTTTCTCTAGTCAGCTGTTTTAACGCCATTTTGGCTCTTTCTGAGATTGCATGAAAAAATCATAACTTAAAAATTGTGAGAGGGGTGGTTAGTTAAAATTGTAATGTTATACAAATTCTGTGTTTTTAAATTTATCTTGTAATATATAGAACACTTTTAGTACGAAAAAGTAATAATAAAATGTTAGTTTTAAAACAGATTTAAGATGTATAATAAAATAACTAATACTTACTACATGTGCAATTTTTTTTCTGATATGTCCAGTTTCACGAAATGCCCTTTTAAATGCGAAATCGAGGAAGAAGAAAAAGAATAATTAAAAAAAACTTTACAAAGCAACGTACTAAAATGCATTGCTCTTTTAAGAGTATTTTGTGCTTGTAGGGGAAAGTAGGGTAATGACGCTCACTTAGGAAAACATGAGCCAGTCAAATTTACACAGAAAATCAATATTTTATTTATAACTCCAAAGCATAAAGAATAGTTTGCAATCAACTAATTTGCATAAAAGATTTAGCAAGTCTTATCGTTTTACTTAATTATACCATAGATTGAGCAGTAATGCCCGACATGGTGGGGTAATTACGATCAAAATTTGGATACAACATTTAAGTACGATAAAAGTCGCATATGTAGTTATGTGAGCTGGTCGCACCACTGCAGGCTTTATGCAATCACTTTCCACATATTACGATCAAAATTTGGATACAACATTTAAATACGATAAAAGTCGCATATGTAGTTGTGTGAGCTGGTCGCACCACTGTAGGCTTTATGCAGCGAAACCAAGTTTAGTTATCTCTCCCGAATTCTCCGAAAAAATAGTAGATTTCTGCCTCCATATCCTGTCTCATATCTGGGTCATCATCATTACCCAGCTGGGACTCATCAGTCTTCCCCTTAGCTGGTGTCAAAGTAAAATTTCGAAAGGGACTAGAAAAAAGCTCCATTTAAACAGGTCTCCGTCTTAGCAAGTATAATTGTATAATGTTTTTTCAACGAAATTTGATTTTTCCCCTTCTAAAAAGAAATCTGTTATAGACAAGTTTCGTCTTCACAAGTTTTACTCTAATACATCTCTTTTCAGAGCTATACTATAGAGCGGATGGTTTAACAGCCAGTGAGGATACTTGTAAAAATGTCTATAATAGAATCCTGTCAATATAGAATCCTGTCAATATATCTGTCTATAATAGAATCCTGTCAAAAGAAAAAAAATCATGTCCAATATATTAAAAGTTTACCTTCTAAGACGGAAACCTGTTTAAAACGAAATATTTCATTGGTTCTGAGTTTCCGTATTCGAAGTTTTTACCGTTATTGTAAGCATATGTCAGTAAACGTTTCTCATACGGGGGGAGAGCGGTTAGACCCCCTGGATCCTACCCTTAGCTATATAGAATCCCTCAAAAAATGTCCCCCCAAGAAAGTTCTGAAATGGCGCCCCTGTTTTTATAATTTGTTATCAGGCCTCGTAACCTATTTTAATTATTTTGTCTGAAATTCACCAGAAGGTGCAGTTGACACTGGGGCTCCTGATAATCTTATTTACTAAGGTAAATTATACATAAATAAAACTTATAATAATGTAATACAAAATCCATGACATATGTTTACATAAGTATGCCAATATTATATTAGAAATCTTTCATTTCTAGCTGTTTCATTTTGTAGACTGTTTTTAATCTTTAGCAAGAAACCTTACTTTCTTAAAGCTAAATATGTTAAAGCCCAAAGGAAGTACGAAAATTGATTAATAGCAAATAACAGATTATGAAAATGAACGATTAAGATTACATTTTTTGTAAAAATTTCATCTTGTGTATCTCGCACAAAACGTTTCTACCTAGTATGAATTAACAGATGCCTGCTTAAGTTGCTGTTTCTGGAGAATTTCTTGTTGCATAATTCACATATAAAAGGTTTCTCACCAGTATGAATTAACAGATGCTCGTTCAAATTACTTTTACTAGAGAATTTCTTATTGCATACCTCACAAGGAAAAGGTTTCTCCCCAGTATGTATAAACAGATGCTTGTCTAAATTGCCCTTATGGAGAAATTTCTTGTTGCATATTTCACACATAAAAGGTTTCTCACCAGTATGAGTTAACAGATGTGTGTTAAAATTACTCTTTTTACAGAATTTCTTGTTGCATATATCACATATAAAAGGTTGCTCACCAGTATGCATTAACAGATGGTAGTTTAAATTATATTTTCCCGTGAATTTCTTGAAACATATGTCACACATAAAAGGTTTCTCACCAGTATGTATTAACATATGCTTGTTTAAATGAGCTTTTTGAGAGAATACCTTGCTGCATGTTTGACACTTAAAAGGTGTCTCACCAGTATGAATTAACAGATGGTTGTTTAAATGAACTTTGCGAGTGAATTTCATTAAGCATATTTCACACATAAAAGGTTTCTCACCAGTATGAATTAACACATGATTTCTTAAACAGTTTTTACTAGAGAATTTACTGTTGCATACTTCACACGTAAAAGGTTGCTCACCAGTATGAATTAACAAATGTTTTTTTAAATTACATTTCTGAGAAAATTTCTTGCTACATATTTCACAAATAAAAGGTTTCTCAGCAGTATGACTTAATACATGATGGCTTAAATGGATCTTTTGAGTGAAATTTTTGTTGCATATTTCACACATAAAAGGTTGCTCACCAGTATGAATCAGCAGATGCCTTTTTAAATTACACTTACGAGAGAATTTCTTGCTGCATATTTCACACATAAATGTTTTATCATAAGTATGTACTTGCAGATGCCTTTTTAAATCATATTTGTGAGAGAATTTCTTGCTGCATATTTCACACACAAAACGTTTCTCACCAGTGTGAATTAATAAGTGATTGCTTAAATGGCTCCTCTGAGAGAATTTCTGGCTGCACGTTTTACAAACAAAAGGTTTCTCACCAGTATGAATTAACTGATGCTGTTTGAAGGCACTCAAATGAGAGAACTTCATATTGCATATGTCACACACAAAACATTTTTCACCAGTATGAATTAATACATGACAACTTAAATTATTGTTACGTATCTCACACTCAAAAGGTTTCCCATCAGTGTGATAGTCAAGATGGGCGGTTAAATGGGACTTTTGAGAAAATCCTTTGCTGCATACCTCACAAACAAATGATTTTCCTAGCTGTGAGCCAGATTTTGGCTTATCAAGAAGATCTTCTAATGAAATATTTTGCTGCATATTTCATACTTTAAAGATTGCTATGAGTGATATGACACGTATCTGCATTTATAGTTTTATGCATCTGCAATAAATAGAATTAAATTAATATATCACTTTTAATGATTAATTAAAAACCTTTTTAAGAGAAAATGAACTTTCCATGACAAAATAAATAGCTGAGAAAAACTGAATTAAAATAAAATTTCTACCATAGTACTAAAAACTGTGGCAAACTTATTGATACACACAGAAAACAGGAGTATGTCTGAAAATTATCAGATGTATTTTCTAACTGCCACAAAGATTAAACTACAATTAAAAATAAAAAATATAGCCTGTATAAATAATGAAAATATCCGAACTTTCATGGAAAAATATAAATAAAAAAGCGAATTCTATAATTATATTTTTTACAAAAACAATGACAGTTTTTTAGAAGGAATGAAGAGAAAATAAAATAATTTTGTGGCAAGAGGAATTTTATTATGACAAGCATTAAACTGGAAGCCAAGCGACCATCCAATGATGTCAGATCCTCGAGTCTGCAATCCGCACATCTGTCCGAGTCGTTACACTTTTTCTAACACTTGACACGAACAAAAAAAAAAAAAATCAAAACCATGTCACCGGACAATTTTAAACTAAATTCAATAATTTTAATGTTTCGACAAACAGGAGCGGTAGGGCAAGGGGCACTGCGATTGTCGGACAGTCACTGCAGCTTCGAGCTATAATATTACAGCTATATACTATAATTTATTCTTAATCGAGGTGCTTTTCCTCTCATTTACACATTGGCTGCTTTCCGAAAAAAAAAATTAAAAAGATGTCAACGGAGAAATTTAAAAGCTAAATCTAACAAATTAACACTAGAACGTCCAGAACTTTTATCCAACTTTAATAAAAACATTTTAACACCAGAATTTTTATTTTAAACTATTTCACTTGCGTATTTAACTGAGTTTTCTCTATTTACAATTTAACTGATTTTACGAAACAAATTCTGGTTCGAATCTACATTTTATCATTTGGCTGGTGTCGAAATGACACCAGTTGGACGTTCTAGTGTTAAGGGGTCTCAGGACTCTTAAAATTGGAAAAAAAGAAAAAAAAAAGACTATTTTCAACCTTTAATATCTTAAAATGTGTTTGATATTAAGACACAAGTTTAATTGGGTATGAAAGATATAAGTATGTTCTTTCATTGCAAATATTTAAAAAATTTCAAGATGCAGAATTAACATTTACAGAATGCTCTAAACTGTTAGACATTTGACGAGCAGAAAAGCGGCATAACAGCTTATGCGCACGATTACAAAATAAATTTTGTAACTAGAATGAAAATTTTGGTGCCTACTTATACATCAGATTATAATGATTACACTGAACCTAAATAAATTTGTATTTACAGCATTTTTATATTTTTAATACAAAGTTGTATTTAGCTAATGCAAAATTTAGAAAATTTCAACAATATAACCCCCTAAAAAATATTTTATTTTTACAATAAAACGGAAATTTTAGGTTCGGTTTATACAGACTAACATGAAACATATGTTTTGAAAATTTCATGATAAAAGAATCAGAAGTTTTTGAGATATCGTGCGCGTTATGCCCAAAAACGTTATTTGGAGAAAAATCACTTCAAAGTTTTGAAAACACCGCTTTTGCTATTGAGCGAGTATCATTCTAAAAGCCATAACTTCTGTTCTAATGGAAATTTCAAGATAACAATTATATGAAAATGTTCAGAAAACATAGGGGTTTATCATCTAAAAAAATTAAAATTTCGAAAATTTTAAAGCTTTAAGAGTCCTGAGACCCCTTAAAGACATTGAAAAGCGAGAAGGGTAGGGCTCCGAACTCAGATATCGTCAGAGGAATTCAGCGGCTCAGATTTAGTGAGTATTTAATCAGAATTCCTCTAGATTTCTGATAATTTTCGATCCTATATAAATGATTATTGTGATAAAAATCTGCTTAATTTAATATAATTTGCATTGCGTTGAAATAATTTAACAGTATTTTAATCATTTATTAGCATTTTTATCGTGTTTCAAGCTTGTATTAATGGCTATAGGTAAAATAAAATGCATTTCTTCCTGAATTTTGGAATCACATACATTTTTAGAAACTTACTTGCAAACTGAATGTTGAAATATGTCAGGAATGACATTTAACTGAGCTTGTCTCATAAGAGAGTGTCAGATAAGTAGGAATTATGGAAAGAAAAATCGCACAAACAACAATAATTTATTTTAAAACAAATCATTCAATAAAACTTGGAGCTTAATAAAAGGTATCAGAACAGCAATATTTAAAATAGCAGTGTTGTAGTTACAATGCATCATCTACAAGCAGCATGAAAATGACTGTTTAAGAGTAAGGTTTGTAGAATTAAATATGAAAGCGTGGAAATATGTCTAAAAAATTTAAATTATTATAGCGACTTTGAAGCATTACAAAAGATAGGGTGGTCACAAATATCTTATGTCGAAATTCTCTAATATTTCTAGGTCAGTATTAACATAATGAAATTTTCATAGATAATTAATTTCACAAAATTACTCTGATAAATAGTCATTATTTAATTAATGTGCATATGAAAAAAAATCAGAGTAAATGATATTTAAATTAAAATCATATAAAAAACAAATATTTTCATTTTTCAATCAGTCCAATCCATAATTTTAAAATTTATTGTCGGATATTTTTCAAGTGAAATATGGAGCATTTTATTACAATATTGATTGCTCGCTTTTTAATGTATCTGTAACCATCTAAAATTGGGACTGAAAATTTACATTTTACTTTGAATTAATGCCAATTTTACTAAAAATGCTCATTTTCAAAAACAGCTATGTACATTACTAGCTTTTGGGTTAAAAAAATTTTCCCCTACTGTTCTGTGTCAAGACTATGATGAGGTATCATGCCCGCTACTTGAATGTCTCATTCACACATCATCGCACAAGCCATTATCTTTTAATATATCCTTACGAAAATAGTCCACAGAGCAATATAGAACTCCACAGAATTATTTACAAGTTCTAAAGAATAGCCTTTCTATAAATTACAGTTTCTACAGAGTTTTGAAAAGTTATAGAATACGTATTCTAAAGAAAATGTTTTATACAATTTTTTTTCTATAGAGTACTATAAAACTTACTCAAATTCTATAGACTAATGATTCTATAGATTTTTAAAAATAAAAATAAATGTATTTTTTGGTCTTTTAAAATTTATGTGTAATAATTTGTTTAGACCTATATATATTACAGACTTATGATTCTATAGATTGTTTTTATTAAAAAAATATTTTTTGGTCTTATATAATTTATGGGTTCTAATTTATTTATACCTATTTATTAAAAAAATTGTAATACATTAGTTTTCCTATAATAGTATCCCATAGATTTAATATGATTATAATTTAATTCATAATTCTAATACATTGTGATTCAATTGTTAACGTAATAGTATATTAGTTGAATAACACCGATTTATATCATGGTTATTTTTTTGCTTTTGATTCATTATATTATTGTTTAATTTTATAATCATTTAATAATTTGCTGTTAATTTTATAAAAACATTCATCTATTTTAATAAACTTTATTAACTAATTGTATTTTTTATTCAAATATTTTATTCTTTAGTAAAAAAAATTAAACAATTATGTTTCGGCTTAACAAATAATACTTTATGAGACTTTTAAATATTTTTTCAAGACTGTATTAAAAAAAAAAAAGAGTTATTTTTATCACACCACGTCCGACGCCGTCAGATTAATGAATTTTAACAGAAATCTGAAATGAATATCTGAACATGATTTAGATTATGAAGCTGATTTGAAACTGTAAATAATATAGCACCACTACAAACAGTACAATAAATAAAGAAATAATTTCCTTATTTTAACAGACATTTTTCTTCTTAAATCTGATTTTCTAAGTTACAAATGATTTCGGTTTAATACATATATTTTAGAGCATTTTGGATTAATTTATCTGTATGTTTTTTTTTTTTTAATTATTTTAAATTATGAAGTTCCTAGCATTTTTATAGCCATATTTATGACAGATATTAGTATTATTATTTATCTAAATGCATTCTAGTTTCAAGACTTCTGCAATCCGGAATTTTCTATAATCCGGAATCGCCGTAATCATGATGATTCCAGATTAAAGACGTTATACTATATTTTTTTTTGCTGAAAAAAATTGCTTTATATTTTGGAAATAACGTACGAAATATAAATATGCGGGTGGAGGGCATGGGGAATACGCTATGGTTACTAATATTCGGTATTTTTTTTTTTTGTGTTAGAAGTTAAGCTCTGTGCTCTGTTACTGTTAAAATGAAAAGGATATGTGAAACAACAATAGGATATGTGAAGACAATTTTTAAAACATATCAATATAAAAAGCAACTTAGAAATTCAATTAAAGTTGTAAAAGAAGCGATTAAAATTCTTTTTATCGATCGCCATCCTAGTCGCCATTCGCCAAGTGGCGATTAAAAAAATCTGGTATCGATCGCCAAATGAAATACAGCTTTTTTCATGGAAATATGCATCTGTACTTTGATTACATCTAATTAGCAAACTGGTTAATTTAATAACAAAACAAAACAAAACAATTCATTCATTCATTAAACAATTAATTAAACAACCAATGAGACAGAAGAAGATTAAACTTGTCCACTCAGTCGTTTCATCTACTTCTGTCTCATTGGTTGTTTTGGCGCATTCGCTACCCGTATCGGGTATAGAAGCCAGCGCGTCTCTGCCATTTTGCTCAGCCTTGCTTTTTCTAGCAGTAACGGATAGGGACAGCTTAATGCAACAATGTTAAAACTTGGACTGCAACTGCACTGGGTTACCGGGTAGCATAATGATATGGGGAAAAATAAAAAATTCCCTAGCCTGCTTTGGCACATTGTTTTGTTCGTGTTGAAGTTCGTTTGTACTTGGTACTTATCTATGTGTTTTATATTTTATTGTATCCCTATTTTATTTTTCTCATACTTTTATTGCTATTACTGTTGTTATTATAATTTAAGATGTTAATACTTGAAGATAATGCATTATAATTATTAATATTGTAATGTTAAAAAGATTATGAGATGCTCTCAATATACATTAGCTATAAAATAGGAATTGAAATAATCAAAAAATTAAAATATTTTTAGATCAATATAATAACTAAAAAAAAAAAAAAAAAAAAAAAAAAGAACTATGCCCTCTCAATTGGGATTATATATTTATCTATAATTAAACATTTTAAATTAAGGACAAAGAGAAAAATAGTAATAGCTTTTAAATCTTTCTAAACTAATTTTAAAAAATAAAAGGACATTGACGTACTATATATAAGAATAGTTACATATGCATAATTATACTTAGGGTCTTAGGGAACAAGTGTTAAACTATGTAGATCTTTTAATTATAGAAGTATATATTAGTTAAATCATATCTATTGTTTTCTAAAGTCTTGACTAAAAGCGAAGACAAAAGATTTAACTTAAGATAAGAAATAATAATTTTATTATGTCCCTTAGAGATTAATTTGCTATAGTCTTAAACCTGGTTTTAAACAAAGAAAAAAAAATAAGCTTTTGCACTTAATACTGGTGCCACCTATCCAAAATATTTAAAAATAATATTAAAAATGAATTCTTTAGAACATAATCTTTTCAACATTGTAGTATGAAGTATATATATATATATATATAACCAAATAGATATCTACAACTTTTACTTTTAAAATTTAAAAATAGTTCATCTTCTATGTCACAATAATGTTATTTAACACTTAACTCATTACATATAAATAAATTGTTAGGGATATTATGTATGTGACGTTTTAACACCTTTAAAGAAATCCCTACGAGATTTCCTTCTCCCTTCTTCTAATACGTAGGCGCTTTTTTAACATTGTTGCATTAAGCTGTCCCATCCGCTACTTTTTCTAGCACGCTGTGTCTTGCTCTATCTTGCACTGAAGAAGAATCTCGCTAGTAGATTCGAAACAGCTGTTTGCTGCTCTTCACGTATTATTTGTACATTTTTAAACGTTGGTTTCCTGCTTTTTAATAGATACTGTTTAGTCCTGCGAAATACACTCACCAGCTTAGATTTCAACTGTATGTAATGTGTGTAGTGTGGAATAGCACATTTACTTATTAAATAAAATCAAAATAACATTTTATTGTGTTTATTTTTCTTTTCTTTTTTTTTTGTATAGAAAAATATGTATATATACAACAATTATAGTTTGTCTAGATGTCAAGAAAGTTTGAAACATTATAGTGGCCACTAATAAAACTGAGTCTAACCAGCCACTGGCTACTAACTTAATTTCCCAATTTTCACCTATACAGTAGAAGATCTTTTTAAAGCGAACCTCAAACGCAAGGTTGTGCGTTAAAGTCAGGTGGGGTAAAAAGGGTATAAAATTCACTATTTTTAGATGTTCAGTTAAAATTTTCTGGTAAATGTTAAACAATTAAAACTTTTTTTGGTACTTTCTTTACATTACACATGAAAACAATGTTACATAAGTCTTAAAAAGTGTCAACATTTTTTTTAATATGAAATTTAAGTTACCCTTCTGAAATCGGCATAAGCTGTCTGTTTTTTCACCCAAAATACGGCAAACCGGAGAACTTCCCTCCCCCTTTTACTAACGGATCAAGAGGGAAGTATCCTTTGTACTTCCTATCTGGAATGTGCCAATGCACACCTTCTGACAATGGTTGCCATACAATTCCAGGATTGTTTGCATTTTTCGACTGAAGTGGGGGATTTTCCCTCAGAATTGGTTGTTTTAGCGCTTTTAGAAAGCATGTAATTTCAGTTGAATATTTCTGAGTTAATCCTTTTTAGGTGCGTTCGTAATTATATAAATACATAGCACCTATAGTCGTCGTTCAGTCCGTCTGTCCGTCCGCATATAACAGAGCAAAAACTACCCAACCGAATGATCTGGAATTTTAAATATATGTTTGATGCAAAAGTTTGTCGAGTCATTTCAAATTTTATGAAAATCGGATGTATAGTTTAATTACAGGGGCAGTCAAAAGTTTTTCTTTACATTGCGGCCAATGGAAAAATTTATTGCAAGTGCATTTTAATGATGTTACAGCCTTCCAAATGGTCTGAAATTTTAAATATATCATTTTTGCAAAATATTGTCGAACCATTTCAAATTTTATGAAAATCAGATGTATAGTTTAATTACAGGGACAGTCAAAAGTTTTCCGTTACATTACTGGGAATGGCAAAAAATTATTGCAAGTGCATTTTAATGATGTTACAGACTAAGCACTTATGAAGTGCAAAAAAATATACATTCAGTACAATATGGGGTGCAAGAAATAATTATAAAACTAGTCATAGTACGAACGCACCTCATTTGCCACGTTTGACGAGCAATTTCCAACTTGTTTCTCTTTTCTGTGAGAATATATTTATGAAGAAATAAATATGTATTGATTTTTACAAACAATTAATTTACAGGTAGTGCTCTATTTTAAGTGATTTTATTTTTCACTAAATAGAAAAAAATATATACATTGTTTCGTAAAATATACTAAATATCATTCATAATCATAGAATAAAAGGATTTTAGATCATGTTTTGTACTTTGAATTTATGTTTTCTATTTTAGCTTTTTTTAAACTTATAAAATACGTGAAATATTTAGACTGACGAAGCTGCAAATTTAGTGATTTTTATGCATAATGGACTGAGACTATTCCTAATGGATAAGATAACAGCAGGGCCATCGCTAAGACTTTTTCTTGGGGGGGGGGGGGGGTGGGGAGTGGGAAGGAGAGGACTTTAAATTGCCAAGTCAAACTTCAGTATTTGCCAACTAGTTTTAAAGTTTTGCCAAGTTACCACAATTACAAAATGTAATATAGTTCTTATTTGTAAAAAGTTTAATAATATTCCCTATTAGATTTGTAACTTTTGCCAAATCTATCAGAAATAAAAAGTGCACTATAGTTTTTATTAAAGATTTAAACGAATTTGCCAACAAAGTTTGTAAATTTGCCCAGTGTAACAGCATTCGCAAATACTTTGGGGGGGAGGTTCCCACTGCCCCCCCCCCCTTAGCGAGGCCCCTAGATAACAGACATTTTAAGAAGATCCAACTCGTTTTCAAGTTACTCATTGAGAAAATCTCTTACACGTTTCAGCATGTAGAAACAATCTCCAATTTTTTTTTTCAATAGAAAATCTAGCTTTTATCGAAAAATATGTTGTTTTTTTTTTCCAAGTAAATTACATATTTGATTTTAAAGATTTTTTGTTTGCTTTACCAAATATATATTTTATCGTTTGCCGGTTCAAGGTAAAAAAAAAATATACATTTATTTATATAAAAAAAGAAAACTCATTCAATAATAACTCCTTTCTTTTTGAGCATGTTGCAAAATGATGGGGGGGGGGGGGGAAGAATCATGTAATTGATATTCCAGTTATAAAATATGAATTTAGAGTTACTACATTTACTACTGAAGAAATTTTCTTTAGTGCAAATGAAAAAATTACAGTGATGGAACAGTGGCGCAGCAGTTCAGTGATTTTGTCACCACTAAATTTTTATAGTATTCTTCGCCTTCAACAATCTCAAAAATTCTGTCCTGAAGTTAGATGAAGAATACTAATGAAATTTTGCAGTGTCAATTGATTCTTTGCTGCTGCACTGTTCCATCACTGAAATTATGAACTAGTAGTTTTCTGCTAATTTTAATTACAATGCTAAATTACAATGCTTAATTTAATGCTAAATTAATTAGGCAAATATTCACTAAAAAAACAGAAGCAATTAGAATTCTGTATTCCATTTTCTTGAGAATTAAATACACATTTTTAAAGAACTTTGCAATTTGTTAATTAAAAAGATATATTAAAAAAATGTTAAGTTCCATAAAAATAGTTACCATAAAATCCTAATTGTAAGTCCCCCCCCCCCCATACACACACACTCACACCTTTTTTTCAAAAGCAAAAACAGTCATGTTTGGGAGAGGGGAATACAACCAAGATTGTTTTTAAGTTAAAAAAAATCTTTTTTACACTTAATTTAGAAGTACAAAGGGTAATTGCAAGAGTGACAGTCTTCCGTATTTCGGCAAATTTCCACTAAAAAATAATCATTTAAATGCTCTCCTTCCTGAACATGCCCCTCCCCCCCCATACACACACAGAAAATCCCTAAAAAAATTAAATCTTTAAAAAATCTTTTTTTTTTTATGTTATTTTACTTTATTTGTTATTTTATGCCGATTAAACTTGGCATATTTAGCATGAAGCGGCACCTTGTGTCTTTTTAATCCCGCCATGCTATTTTTAAAATTTGTTGATGATTTTCTCAGAGTGCAGTGCCAATTTTCTAAGAGCAAAGGCTAACTCTGTTCTAAAATGTCTGCAAATTTAGACCATTTAGTTCCAAACATTAAAAGAAAATCGGTCATCAGTCCAAAAATTCAGACATAAAACTCTACTTTTTTTCTTTTCTTTTTTTTAAACGTGAAACTCTAATAAGGGATATTAAACCTCTTCGGGACCGGCGGCTTTTACGCAAATTTTATTCCATTGGCACCACTTTTTTTTAATGTTACCTTTATTTAAACAATTACGAAAATGCTCTAAAAGCTAAATATTATTTTTCTTTTTTACTGGTGCCTAAAACAAATTCTGAATGCTCTTTTTGAGGGTACATTTATGCACCCATGGTCCAGAACGTGTTAAGCACGAGACAATGGTACTGGGAATAACAGTAGAAGATCTTTATAACGCAATTCTATATAAAGCAATTCTCCATATAACGCACAACTTCTCAGATGTAAACAATGAATTTAGAAGTTAAAAAGCACCTGCATTTTCACATCATAAAAAACTGCTATTCTTTAGAGGACTAAATTTGATGCATTAGTTCAACTTTATCTCCTAATTTAAGACCTTTTTACTGAAAAAAATGCTATTATTAGAATAAACAATTTTGAAAATGTATAATATAAGGGATGATTTGGTCAGTTTTATGTGGATCATGTTTATAAAGTAAATTTAACAATCTCTGACCTATATTATGCAAAAATTTATAATTTGGATAACTCTTGGTAACAAGGGGTGCAGTATAAAGATATTCTTATGTATTTTGATATGTTTCAGACACATTTGGCTATGTTTACAAGGTAAATTTAATGATGGGATCCATATAACGCAAAATTCTATATAACGCACAACCTTGCATTTTTAGGTTTGCGTTATAAAGATCTTCAACTGTATTTACATTACAAATTCCCATCCACAGTCACAAGGGTGCCATTTCAAAAGTTTTTTTTAAAGGGGGGGGGGGGTAGTTTTAATTTAAGAACAGGGTTTACAACTGCATGTTAGATTGCGCGAATTGCACACAGATTAGGAAAATATCTTGTTGCATCCCCCCCCCCCCTTTAATTCTTTCACAGACATTTGATTCTGTCGCAAAACTGTTTAATTTTCAAGAAAGCCCGTGATTTCTTTTCTTTTGCGGAATTTCGCAAATTCGTGAATTTCTTGAAGTGATGGAGAAAAAATATTGTGAATTTCGACGATCTCAGAAACAAATAGAGATTTTCTTCAATTGATCTGAAAAAAAAAAGGAAAAGAAAAAGAAAATTGCGAATTTTAACAAGATATCACGCAAAAAAAAATTGCACATTTTGCAAATTGGTTAAGGGAAAAATCACGAATTTCGATAAACGATCAAGGGAAAATTTCAGGAATTTCGTCAAGAAATCGCGAAAACTACTAATAGCCAATTTTGTCAATTTGTTGAGGAAATATATTGTGCATTTCGTCAATCGGTTTTATCAAAAAAAAAAAAAAATCATTCCAGTCAATCGATCTAAAAATAAATAAATAAATAAAATCTTGGGATTGCTCCAAATAATCAGGGAAAAAAATCGAAGATTTCGTGAAATGAATCGCCTCGAGTCAGATAAGTTGATTTTCACCCGGGTTGGGTTCTTTTCTTTCTTTTTTCCATAAGTACGCTTATGATAATCTTAATTTTAATTTATAGTTATACTTGAATGATGTAAAAATACTTAAACTGAAACGGGTAGAGTAAATAAATTTTACGCAGGGTGTTTTTTTTTTTTTTTTTTTTTTTTTTAAGGGGGTGAAGTTAATTATGTTTTTGGAATATTATAAGAGCATTTGCAACATTGTTCGAATGAATTTGTTTACCAAACCTATTTTTTAGCATAAAATAGACTGTACATTTTAAAAAGGATTTTGTTTTTGCAGTGTGTAAATTAAATGAAAAACAATATATTCTTATACAAAATTTTTCACTTGAACCTTTTGTTTATATTGATGAAGTAATATGATTATCTTTTGCATGTTTGAAGATTATGATAAGAATCTTTTGTGCTCTTCAAATAACTTTTTTTTTTGTGTGTGTGTGTATCAGTTAAATGAAAAACTATCTTCTGATACAGAACTTTTCATTTCTATGTTGCGTTTATGCTGATAAAGTAAAATAATTACACTTTTCTTTTTTTTTTTTTTAATTCTGTGGTAAATTGTCTGTACACCAAAAAGAACATTTTGTTTTTGCAGTGTGTAAATTAAATGAAAAAAAGATATGTTCAGATAAAGAAGTTATCACTTTAACCTTGTATTTCGAGTACACTCCATCTAATCCGCACAGATTGGGACCAAGGGTTTTGCGGATTATAGAATTTGCAGATTACAGGTCATTATTTTGTTTACATTCTAATATTTGGAATTTATCAACAGATGTAGTAATCATACTGCAAATAAATAATACGGAAATGAAAGAAAATGCTTTTTATATATGTAAATAGCTATATTTAATATTAGAAATACATTTAAATGATATAATAATACAAAATTAAAGGAAAACATTTCTATTTATTTTTAAATCTATCAAACATCACAGTGATAGTGGTTTGCTTTATAGCTTGATTTGCTTTATAGCTTTATGCTATGCACTTTAATCTTGAAGCCTTTTAAGAGTCAAGATTTCTTAATCAGTAACAAAAGTTTTTTTTTTCTTTAACTAAGATATTCATTCTTAAGAGCTAACCCCTCTTTGAAAGAAATTTTATATCTTATGTAGCCATTGAATGCATTCAGAATATAGCAGGCAAATAGTTATTTGTAAGATACGTAAAACATTTCCTTCTAATGAATGCAGAAATGTATTAAAAGTTTCTTAATAAATTCATCAGAGCAGTCCACTTTCATTATGGTCAAAGTGTACATTATCTTGCTTAAAAAAAGGAGATTTTAACTTTTTGTTCACATCTGAAATATTGTGCATATTATAGGCATTTGTGGATTATAGAGTTGTGGATTAAAGGGAGTGGACTGTATGTTGGTGAAAAAAATCATCAATATATCTAGTAATTTTTAGTACAACCAAAGAGAGCAAGAAAATAATATTACCTAGCAAACATATTTATGATCAAAAAATGACAGGAAAGAGACCTCTGACTAAGAAACTGCCAATTTAAAAAGCTGTTATTCCAATACCGTGCCAAAGCCAAAGATATTTCTCCTTTCACTCTGGAAAAAGAAACTAATCTTCCCCAAAACTCTGAGATGACAGATGACTGATTAACCTAGCTTCAAAACGGGGGAAAAGAACTTTAGGGTACAGCAGTTGTACCCTAGCCGTTCTTTGAGGATAGTTTTTTTAGGGTACATACATCGTATCGCCGAATCAAGAAACTTAAAAGATAAATGAGAAGTTTTACTACGAATCAAGCTTGGGTATAATTTAAAGCATTTTCTGGCTACACTTCTTTCAACTCGTATTCTCACCCTTGTACATTATAAGTGTTAAAAGTGTATTTATCAAAAGCATAATGACCCAGATTATTAAATGTTGATTCATTTAATATTTCTATTAACTGCTTTCTTTTTATAATATACCGTGGGAATATCCATTGTTACTGTTGTGATCATTAGAGCAAAGTTTCGGAAAAAATTCCAATTGTTTTATTATAAAATGTAATGTGAATAAAATTGAAATAACCAGTTAAATACATACTATCATGTTCCACTCTCATAAAATATACCTAATTTGAAACAAAATTTTGATTTATTATATAGACAAGTAAAATGCTTTTGGTTTCAAATTAGATATATTTTATGTGAGTGAAACACAATGGTATTTAACTAGTCATATCAATTTTTATCCTAATAATAAAATAACTGGAAGTATTTCAGAAATTCTGCTCTAATGGTCACAACAGTAATGAGTGGACGCACCCCTGTGTCTTCAGCATCACGGAAAATATAAAATGCAACCAATTTTGGACTTTTCCAAGAATTGTACTTCATATTCATATGTTTCATTCATCTTCTTCAATAGCCAGAATTTTGCCAATGAATTCTTTGTCTTTTCCGCCAAATACTGGACTTTCAATCATGCACCTACAGATACATTTATTTTTACTTTGGGGATATCTTCCACACATTATAGTCTAATTTGAGTCTCATTTAACATTTTTCTTCTTGTCCATCTTAACTTTTTTGGTGCTCCAGTTATCAGGGTCATTTTTTAACTGCTTTATAATATCTTCATTTGTTATAATGTCTCATCTGCTTTTGCATAGACGCTTATGTTTCAGCTTTGAAGTTTTTACTAAGACTATTTGGAGATGTGGCAGATTGATATGTGCCGAGAAAGTAAGGATGTGTGCCACACTGTTCTTACTTTTCTCAACATTTCTGGTTTTCTATTTCCCAACTCTTTCGAACACCTCTTCTCAAAATTTCATCATTCTTTCAAATCCAATCAGCACCTGATATGTCATATAGAAATATATTTCTAGAAATGGGCAATGATTTGACTAAATTATATACAGTGAATTTCAAGTTTTTCCGATCTTGAGAATAATGCACTGTGCATTATATAAACTTTTAAAGTAGTATTTTTAAAACTTATGTTATTCTAATTTCAGTAAAATAAAGAATTTCATTCAGAAAAGACACCTTATTACACTTCAGAAAAGACACAAAATAACACCTTAAAAATACTATAAATATTAAGCCTAACACTATACCCATTTTACACCATTTATAAGATTTAAGATAAAACAACAAAAACAAAAGACAATTTTTTGTTTGTAATTTGGAAAAGTATTAGAAGTCCTTAATGAACAAAATGAGGTCAAACTTACGAGTTTATATCAAATATTATGAGCTGCAAGAAGTTTAATAAGACCACATATGGCCTGGAATTGTCCTATAGAATTTTGCGTTATATGGATCACATTTCACACAACATTAAATTTATCATGTAAACATGGCCAAACATGTCTGAAACATATAAAAAAACATTAGAGTATCCTTATACTGCATTCCTTGTCTTGTGACAAGTTATCCAGATTATAAATTTTTGCATTGTATACATCATTCCACACATCGTTAAATTTACTTTATAAACATGGTGCAAATATACCTGGACCAAATCATTCATTTTCAAAAATGTTTATTGAAACAATAGCATTTTTTTTCATTAAAAAGTTCTAAATTAAGGAGATAAAGTTGAACTATTGTAAAAAATTTAGTCCTCAAGAGAGTAATATTTTTTTATAATGTGAGAATTCAGGTGCTTCTTAACTGCAAAATTCATTGTTTACACCTGAGAAGTTGTGTCTTATATGGAGAATTGCATTATATAGAATTGCGTTATAAAGATCTTCAACTGTATAAACCTTTCACATATTTCATTTCATCTATGTAACATTCATTTAAAATACCTGCCTTCCAATTATTTCAAATACAAAATAATAATAAATAATACCATAAATTAAAACATTTTATTTTAGCATCAAAGCTTGTTTCTAATTTCCAAAAAAATAATAATAACTGCTTAATTAGAAAATAAAGGTACTTTTATGATAGCCGGGCACCAGTGATCACCAAAATCTTTTGAAACTTGCCAACCCTTTTTTTTCTCACCAATCTTCTAACATTAGCCAATATTTTAACACTGCAACAACAGATATAACTCTCTGTGAATGAATGAATAAATTAAATATTTTGACAAAAATAATTAAGATTTAGTTATAAAAAGTTCAATAATTTCTATTATAATATCTTTAAAGAAAAAACCGTATCTAAAAAATAATCATGATAAAATACATAAACAGAAACATATCAATACAATTAACATAATCTCACATAATCGAGTCTATTAAAGGGACTTATCTGGTGGGGAAGAAAAAAAGGCGGAATCTCATGTTATCCTATGGGGGAAAATACTTATCCTTCTTAGTCATTCAAATTAGGAAATTTCAACAATTTCTTTTTCAGCATGTATAGAGGAAGGTTCTTTATCCCTCTGTAAGCTTATATCTTTTATATTTTTATTTCTTTTTCCAGTCCAAAGTTACAAACAAGTAAAGAATACTTTTTATATTTTTCGGAGTTTTTTGAAATTTAAACACAAATTTTAAAATACAGTAGAACCGCAGTTATCCAAAAATCTGCTTAACCTAAAGGTCTTAAAATTCCTCAAAGTTATTTTTTAATTTGAAAAATTTTATTGTCAACACTATTTTTACCCGTGTCAAATGACACCTTTTAGCATATTTTGATTTATGATTACTATTTTATTTGTAAGTTTTAGATCAAAACAATTCCGAATCATTTTTAATACATTGAAGAGTTGTTTTAATACTTATTATCTTTAAAAATTAAAAGCAAAATAAGTAAAAATGAAAACTTTGAAAGGTGTTATTGGACACTGGTAGAAATAGTGTTAAAAAAGGCATGTTCTTTATGAAATAAGTAAACAGAGTCAACTTACTTATTTTGTCCATTGTGTAATTTTGGGAACTTTATTAGATAGACACGCACAACGCTTCTTTTTTACTACAAAATATATTGTGATTTTCTTTTGTTTTTCAACTTTGCATCGTTTCAATGCTGCTTTATTATGCCACCCTTTAAATAACAACACATCTGATGCTGCTGCATCTTCTTGTACATATCGATCACAGCTTTTCATCAAACAAGTTTTTACCATAAGACTCTCGGTAATCCGAAAATGCTTTGGTCCCATGCTTTTCAGATAACCGGGGTTTTACTGTTCTCATAATTATCTTTAAAATATTTTAAACTGACAGAGGGATAAAGAACCTTCCTATCTAAGTGCTTGAAAAAAAAATATTGTTGAAATTTCAAAATTTGAATGAACAAGAAGGATAAGTATTTTTTCCCCATAGGATAGGGATTCCACTTTTCTCTTCCCCACCAGATAAGTCCCCTTAATGATTAGTCAATAACAGAACTGTTTAAATAAGATATAACATAAAATAGAAACAATTTATTTCATAATGAAAGCATCATAACTAATTTTATTTACACAATAATAGAGGCTTGATGTTGCTTATGATGATTGTGATGACAGTTTGTACCATGTCTTGTTACACCAATTTGCGTTTCCCCTTCACACCCTTTTATTGGTGTAATTTTTCCACTCCAACCATAAAATAAATCACTCACCATTTAAGAAACTCAATCAAGATTATTCAAACCATGTTTCTTGCCAAATGCACTTTCTACTGAGACAACTACAAGCGATGCACAAGGTTCATACACATTTTTTTAAATAAAAATCAAGGATTTTTAAGGACTTTCAAGGACCAAAACCAAAAAAATGTAAGGACCTACAAATTAAATAAACTAATAAATTATAATATGCATTTTTTAATAAAGAGTTTCATTTTTGTAAATACAAGTTTTTAACATTCAAATGGCCGGGAAGGGGGGGGGGGATTTCAGCGTGTGGCAGTAGAAATTTAGAAAATTTTAAAATAATAAATACAGCAGAAGAAAAAACTAGTTGGATGTGCCAATCTCAAAACTTTCTTCTATCTTATACATGTTAATACTTCAAAATTCTCACGAAGAGTGCCAAAATTAAATGACAATCCCTGCCCATCATGATGATTCTAAAGATATGAAATTCTGTGCACTAGTTCTTGGGATATGACTATTGCTAAACTCGTGTAAATCCTGCAAAATGCAGCATGGCAGCGCCACTTGTTGGGTGATTTACACCAAAACCTAATCAGCAATAACTTATGTCAACGTCTAACTGAATCTGAAATTTGATGAAAATCCGTGCAATACTTTTTCAGATAGAGTTATTGTGAAAATCTTGAAAAATCCAGCATAGCAGCACCACCTGTTGGGCAATTACCAAAATGTAATCAGCACCAATATTTATCAAGGTATACCTAAATCTGAAGTTTGATAAAATTCATGCATTAGTTCTTGAGATAGAGCTATTGAGGAAATCATAAAAAAGGCAGCATAACAGCGCCACCTGTCGGGTGATTCACACCAAAATGTAAATCCAATATTTACCAATCCAGTACCAATATTTATCAAGGTAACCTGAATCTGAAGTTCGATGAAAATTCATGCATGAGTTCTCTGCAGAAATCGTAAAAAAATGCAAGTACTCTGTAAGTGGGGGGAGGGGGAGAGTCATGGCAAAGGGAAAATGCCAATTTCGGGTGGGAAGAGGAATCTTCATGATCGATTATTTATTGGGACAATAAAATGACAAATAGATCAGATTTTCTTTTTTTTAATTAAACAGTTTTTAAACTTTGAGTAAAGTGGGGGCAGGAGGGGGGGGGGGGGAGATGAACAAAATTTTGAGATGGTGAAATTCAGATGAAATGAATTGTCAATGAAATTTAGGGCTGATTATTTATTCGCTATAAAGTAACAAATAAGAGTAGAAAAAGTTTACAAAAAATAAGTTTTAAAGATTTTAAACTTTAGTATTGTGGAGGAATGAGCAAAAAGAGGAAGTGAAATTTGAGAAGAAGGAGAGGCAAGGAGAGTTCAGATTTAATTTTAAATCAGAAATTCAAAGAAATGCAGAAGAGTTTCACCCCTGATTAAGAAATAATACAAGAATAAAATTAAGCACTTTTAAAGACTTTTTGCTGATTTTGCATGAAAATAAGTACAGTAGAGTCTCCAAAATTCACAATCTTCTGAAATCCGCCTGCATTTCAAAACATAAACAGTGAAATCTGAAATTAAGAAGTATTCTTTAATCTTTATTCCAAATATCAATGAACAAAAATTAAATGATTTTTAATGTAAATTTATGGGAAAATAGTAATGACACGGGATATTACACAAATAAAATGCTTTTACTTCACAGAAACTTACACACAACAAAATGTAAAACAATAGTAATCGATGGGAAATGTAAATAAGCCTAGAAAAGTGTTAGTAGTGGCCCCTGTAGCAGAAATTTCTCCAAGTGTCTGCGACAGATAATTCAGGGGCAAAAAATAATCTGCAGGTAAAATATTTTTATAAATGGAGCGTTAATTAATCAAACAATCACTTACCTGTAGCGTTTTTAGGCATTTTATAAATTTTTATTAATAATAGTCTTAACTTTTTGTATTAAGTAATAAAGAGCTAAACATAATACGAAGCAAAATAAAAGTTCGATGAAAAAGAATCTGCAAAAGAGAAAAGAAAATCTGCGACGCCCGTCTCCCGTCTCGAACTTTCGGTACTTTTCGGTTAGCCGGGCGCCAGTGTTTTATATACATATTTATATACATACATATATGTAAATATACATATATTTACATATACAACTATTGTATACATACACACATATATATATATGTAAAAATATATGTATATTTACATATATGTATGCATATAAATATGTATATAAAATACTGGCACCCGGCTAACCGAAAAGTACCGAACTTTCTGCTACCAGGGTAGTGGCACCATCTATCGGTCACTATAAAAAGTAACAAATTAATTTATTTTATATTTGATGCAAGGCTTTAATTAATGCATGGCATAAAATAGGGCCTGGCTCTATATTTATCGAAAATGAGGATGAAGTACAACGTTTTCAGGTTTTCAGTTAACCTTACCACCAGCTGAAGCCTCTGAACAGTTGAATTATGCAAAAATTTTTAACCCAGGTTCAGAAGAGCTTTTCAAAGACGAAGAAATTGTTAAATGGGTGAATAATAACGATGAAGACATAAACTCATGTTTGCAGATGAAGAAATTATTTCTTCAATAATTAATCCATCCGAAGACAGTGAAACTGAGTCTGACTGTGAGAAAAAAATACAGTTTGAAAAATAATTGTTTTTAGGTGAAATTTTTTTAAGTTCTTGCAGCAGCAGAGTTGTACAGACCAACAGGAAATAATGACTATTTTACAAAATTCAAAAGTAAATGAAAGTTCTCAAGCAAAATATTATTCAAGAAATGTTTAAAAATTGTAGTAAAAAATAATTTTGAGTATTAAAATGATAAAGCACCGATAAATAAAATATACAGTACAGAACCATTTATCCGGAATGCTTGGAGTCAGCTGTATTCCGGATAACTGGTTTTTCCGGTTAACTGGTTGTGCATTAAAGCAGCATTCATTTGATAAGTTTTGGGGAACATGCGTGGTTGTGGCATTATTTCTGATTTTAAATTATTAGATTACTTGGATTAAAATTAACCAGAGTTTAAAAGAAAGTAATTTATGGGAATCCCTTAGGAACAAAAATTCTCCTGTTTCCTCTGCATAAAAATTAAAACATCTAAAATACAACTAAATATGTTTTCTTTTCAAATACTAGATGTTGTCATCAAATTATATAATTGTTTCAAGCAAAGCCTTTTTCAAACTGGCAGTGTGTGACACCTTTTTGCTGCAAAGATTCTGAAATCAGTCTATCAGAAATATCCTTCCGGATAACTGGTTTTCCGGTTAGCTGGTTTCCGGATAAATGGTTCCATACTGTATTCAAATTTTGATTTCCTTAAATTGAATTATTACATGCTCTTCTTGTAAATGGATACAGGTAAGTTGACAAAAATAAATCATTTAATTCTAAACTCTAAAATCAGCAAAATTATAAAACCTGCATAGCCTCTGGTCCCAAGCTGTGCGGATTTTTGAGACTCTATTGTACTTTTAAGCAACAAAAATTCTATTTGATAAATGTAAGTACTTTCAAGTACCGTACAACCCTGTATGCATCTCCATCGAATGCTAAAATACAATTTCCTTTCACGTCCTTTCATACAAAATACATTTCTAGGAAAGTACTTTTTTGTTGAAAGTAATAATAATAATAAAAAAAAAGTATGGCTTGTTCTTCTGTGTTAGGTAAATTCCAAATTTTCATCATCATGAAACATATTTTAATCCTGCTAAAATAAAAAGTTTTGGTTTCAATTCAAATGGTGCCTACTGAAATAAGATTTTGTGAGTTATCACTGGCACCCAGGTAATATAAAAGTAACAAAACAGGGTACTACTTGATTACCCCATCGACCAAAAAACTATCGCCAAACTGTAAGATTAAATGCCAATAATGGATGATCGTAAATGTCACATTCACTTGACATTAAACACATTACACCTGTTTGTTATGTCATCAAGTGATTTTTTAATTCGACATTTTATTTGTATTTTTAATAATGTTTTACTAATTTATTTGTTCCTTCATTATTTAAAATAAAAATGATGTCAATAAATGATTACCTCTTGATATTAAAAAAGAAAAAATGTAATAGATTAGTTTCAACTGATGTCACAAATATTTAAGCATCAGTCAAAAGCAATAACTAAGATAAACTATTAAGGAACTATTGTATGTAACCAATAACTGTTGCAAATTTTGATTTTGATTTGCTTTAAGTAAATATCTAATGTTTACATACATTTTAAAGTTACTAAATCCGTCTATGTTTTTCACTAAATAAAGAGCATTAAGTTCCTTATAATCTTCCGTTATCATTGATATTTATTATGTCCCTTAATAAATTTGATTATTACATTTAAAATATTTAGGGGAGAGGGGGGCACAGGTGAACAGTACATATTTCACTCAGTTAATTTGAAATAAAAAAATTCAAAAAATTACCAATTGACGGTAGTACTGGTACTATATTTTAGCTGAATTTTCAGAACAATAAGCCATTTTGATTTTTGGTAGTTGTAATTTGTTTGTTTTAGAAGGTGTGAAGTAAAAAAGTCTTCTAAGTTATTGAAGTAAAAATTCATTCAAGACATTTTTTAAAGAAGAATATCAGCATTGCCTTCTATAGTGGCATTAATTAGGTAAGTCTACAAAAAGTTTTGTTTCCTTATTTCAATTAAAACTATCCTTTTTTAATGAGTTAGGTTGAAGTTGGTAGATGGGGCACTTGAGAACAGAACATATGGGGGCAGATGTGAGCAGTTCACAAATGTATTTTTTAACTCTGTGAATGCATTTTTTTAAAAATTTAATTACCCTTGTCAAACATTGCACTATATATTCAATGTTTTTAGGATTGTTTCACAGTTTTAATTTACTGGAAATTAGATAACAATTAAAAGTGACTCAAAAGGAGTAGGCATATTAGTGTACAATTTTATAAATAATTTCTTGTATCTATGTTGAAACATTATTGATTTATTCACACAACTAGAAAGAGGGCATCTAATTAGTTTTTATCACAGGTTTTATTCACAAAAAATTATTTTTGTCTTATTTATGCATGTGTTCACATGTACCTCATGTATGTTCACAACTACCACTCCACCGGTGCACATGTGAACAAATTTAGACAATTTTTGGAATGATGATATGAGTTAGAAATTCTTGATAAATGCATCCAAAAGTTTCACCAAAAGAAGAAACAAATTCTAAATATACATATAAATCAATTTTTGGTTCAATAGTCGTAACAATTTTGAGAAATAGTTAAAAATGTAAAAATTGTTCACATGTGCCCCTGCCCTCTCCCCTATATTTTATTTACAAATGCAATATCTTAAAATTTATGGTTTAATTTATTAATTCTGCATTTAAATACATATACTATTCTTAGTATTCTTTCGTCTGAATTCATCTGAATAAATCAAATTATATATTTTGTATGTCGTTACATCATAAGTGAATGTCATTATTAAAATAACCATACTCTTTAGTGATTTTCTTTATTTAGATTCATTAATTTACCTAATTTAAAATTTTAGAATAGCAACATTCTTCCATTTTCATAATTTGGTGAAATTGGTCGAACGGGTAATAAAGTAGTATACCCAAAAAAGTTACTGGCAAGATTTGAGCATCAGCTAACATAAAAGTACCAATAATAGTTATTGATAAATGTGTATAACACGGTGGTAGAATTGAAATAAAAAAGTCACTGGTCCCAAGGACCAGTAAGCATAAGAATTTACTGGTCTGCAGTCATCATCACTGGCCCGCTACAGAAAAATCTATTAAGTCCTTAACCCTTTGAGTGCTCCTCCCCTCCCTCCTAGAGTATAAACTAAACTTCCTTTGCAGTTATCCAAAATTTTCAGCATAATAAAATGCAAAATTATAATTTGCTAAAAATTACACAGTGACAGTATGTAAAGAAAAACTGTAAAATTATTTATTAATTAAATGTTTCATTTCAGATTAATTATTTCAACTGACTAAGGTTTAATGGATTTTTTTTTAATTTATTTTCTTAAATAAAATAAAATAATGTGATTTGCAATCGTTTGAGGTTTTCTCAGACACAGGAAAGTTTATGATTAACTGTCAGAGAGAGGGGGAAAGTTATTTGTCCTGCACATCCCTAAAT
The DNA here is from genome assembly GCA_963932465.1 of Maratus speciosus. NCBI lineage: Eukaryota > Metazoa > Arthropoda > Arachnida > Araneae > Salticidae > Maratus > Maratus speciosus. The sequence continues at coordinate 636,791,891 of OZ010786.1, forward strand.
TTTTTTAATTAGTGGTCCGATTGAATATTTGGTGGTCTCGGACCAGCGGACCATCAAGGATTTCGAACGTTGTAATGACTATTAGTATTTGCCAATCAAAATTCAAACATAATATCACTTGGCAGTAAAAAGTGTAATTTTGCAGTAAAATTAATTATTCTCATTTCTTACCTTTGGTAGAAGTATTGAAGTAAAGAAAAACAGTAAGCACAGCAGTATCTCACAGCGTAACACGTGGGACAGACATACAATCAATCATATCCTTTGTGAAATAAGCAGAATACAGTGAACTGTTGCGATGGACTACAATCTTTGCGATGAATTGCTAATATCCATAAGCAGCTTTGTTCAGGGTCTTTTACAAAAACTATAAACAGATTGAAAATTGTAAACAAAAAAATAACTAGTATTAACTTTTTTTGTTAGAATCTTATCACAAAACAACTGGAAAAGATTTGATACTAGGGATCAATACAGAAGTAAATGAGGTCAATTTCACAAGCACTTCACAAAGTATTGAATTCAGGGGGTGGCCCGGGAGGGACTTCCCCATCAGGAACAATGAAATGTTCCGTTATCAGTGATAAATGATCATTTAATAAAAACAGATAGATTACTATTTGTAATCAAAATTTAACATGGGCAAATTACTGTGTAAAAATGTGAGTTTTCCAGCATTATTGCATTGTAATCTGTTTCTTTTCTGTTTATAAATCTGCACAGCTTCAAAAAATAAATGTTTGCTATAAACACTGTTGGCAGGTGTGAATAAGTATTTTATTAGAAATAGAATTCCCTTTTACTTAGAAGTAGATGAGTTTCAGTGTTACGTACATGAGTTCAGAGCTGCTGCACTACAAAATCAAGCCAAAGACCATTTTTAATTTAAAAAAAAAAAAAAAAAAAATGATGAAAGAAAAAAAAAGTGAACTTTTTCCTTCCTAAAATAATCTATATAGGTAAAATCAAAACATCTGTCTACAATAGAGAAAAAAAAAGTAAGGAGATGAGGCATCCTTCCCTTATAATTTAATTTTTATTATTTCTACATTAGTTATTTAAATTTAAATTTATTTAATGCGTATTTTCTTTAATATACACATCAAGTAAATATGCCCCTATGTCTATCATATAGCTTTTGCATCCATTAAATTAAAATTACTCAAATTTTTAATTTTCATCACTACACAGTTAAATCATTACTGTAAAATCCCGATTGTAAGCCCCCTCCCACTTTTAAACAATTTTTATTTTATTTCCCATTCCCAAATATAAGCCCCCATCCTTCCTTTCACAAACTTTTTTGAGGGAAAAAATTAATTTAAATATCTAAGGGAATATTTTGACTTTTTTGGTGGATTTCTATATGTTTTCACATAATCTTAATGAAATCTCGCCCCCCCCCCCCGTCTCTCTGCATGAAATGTCCACTTCCCTTCTCTGCTCTCCCTCCCCCTCCTCAGCATAAAAAGTTTAAAATCATGGAAATCTTAATTCTATTGGTCTATTTGTTGCTCGCTAATAACAACAAGTAAATAATCAATTATTTAAATTACACCCCTTTCTCCAAAAGTTCTTATTTCTCCTATTATTTCTCTCGCCCCCCACCCCCCACCCAACAAAGTTTAAAATTCTTAAATTTAATTTGAAAAAAAATCCTGCCATTTTCCTATTTTGCAGTAAAGGGATTGATCTAAAATCTCATTACCCATAATCTCATACAAGTATCACTTACCTAAAATCTTCATTTTTTTTAAAATTTATTCTCCATCCTTTCTTCCCAAATGGTGGTAGTGGTCGTGGGGGGGGGGGGGGAAGGGGAGATTTTTAAATATGTGGAAGGAAAACAAAAGATTTTTTTGAGTCTGGCTGTTCTAACCCTTGAATTACATGTATATATTATGATTAAATAGAGCAAAAAAAAAACACATTTTTAAAAAAATATACTGCATTTTTTTGGGGGGGGGGGAGGGGGGGGGGGCAACGAAAAGAAAGGAAAACATTTTTTGGGGGAAGGTGTGAAATAACTTAGGTGGTTATTTAAATATTTTTACGACCAAATCACAAATTGAGCAAAAAATTTTAAAAGAATTTACTGATTTTAACCCCTTTGGGACAAGCATCTTAAACAGAATTTTTAATTTTTTATCACTGGTTTTTCGAAACAGAAATTTTTGCCTAATTGAATCGGGAAAATGCTCGGATTAAATAAGGCAAAATTTACAATAAAAATTTGCTGCGAGAATAATCACGGTTTCTGAGTACCTTACGCAGCACGTATACAAGTCGCTTGTCCACAAGGGGTTAAACTGCATGAGATGCAGGGAGGGGGGGGGGAGGGAAGGGATCATGATATGAGAGTCAAGAGATGCAGTCGAAGCAGAGAACAATTTAGCTGATAGATTATTTATTGTAACTATAGTATATTTGTATAGCATAACGTGTATTAAGAAATTTAAAGAGTTTTATGTTAAATTATGTATGTTAGGTATCAGGGGAGGGGGAAGCAATTTTTTTTGAGGGGGCTTAGATGACTGATTAATACTGTTACAGTAAAAATAACAAATAAAGAAGTGCATTTTAAAAAAAAGTAAAGTTTTAAAATTTTGCTTAGAAATTTGGGGGGGGGGGGGGGGGGAGAGAGAGAACATTTAGAATTTTTTTTTTTTTCAAATCAGGAAAATCCATAAAAAGATTTTTTTTCCTCATTCTGACCAGAAAATCAGAGTTCTAACTTTTTACGACTGCTCTTTCATCTTCACCTAACACTTCATTTATAATGGCTGTTTCATAATAATGGAAGCCATCAGTCCAACAGAAGAAAATGATCCATTCCAAAGGTTCGATTGAAAAAAACTATTTAATACTTTGAGCAGAAAGAAAAGGCTACACCTGCAATATTCATGGCACTAAAAAAATCACATAGCTGCCAATTTATACGGTTTAGTTACCTCTAAACTTTACAACAAATTTCTGCCCTATTTAATCGTTGACAATTGTTAGATTTTTTAAACTGAATTTCCAGAAGTGACAACCAACTGTTCCCTTGCGACGACATTTCTGTGGCTGTCAACTCGTAAAACTTGGCTAAAAATGCTAACTTTGACAACATTTTGTCAATGAATCTTTGCCTTTATAAGATAATGGAAAGCTCTTTAATTTCTTGGAATCTGAACAAAGTCAGTAAATTTTGTATTTTTACGAATATTAATGAAAATTTTTTGTATTTATGAATGAAAATGACTTTGCAAAAGTATCAGAAAAGTAGTTAGTTTGGATTTGGGAATAGCTTTCAATATAAAAAATTCTCATAATGAGATTGATTTCCTCCCACTCAAAAAAAGAAAATCCATGACCCACCTCTAAATAGTGAGCTGGATCCGCCCTTGGCTTTGTCAAATATTGATTGATTAAAATCTTGAAAACGAAATCGAAAAAAATTCTGCTTTATCTATAGTTTATACAGGATCCTTATATCACACCATCTTTAGATTCTTCTATGCTTTGTCATACGCCAGACAGGATGATTTTAACAATGCTAAGCATAGATGTGAGAAAAATCGACAAACAAAATCTGCATTTGGCACCCCTTTGTTCTGGTGCCCAGGGTACTTGCTCCCTCTGCTCCCCCCCCCCTCCTTAGTCTCGGCCCTGTAATCAAACCAATCAGGCAATAGAAAAAAAATGTTTGAAGTTCCACTGTTTTTCACTGAAAATCTTAATGAACATGCTAAGAGCTGGCTCACTTAATAAATTTATATATTCTTTATTTTCTTCCAAAATTTGCAGCTTTTTGTTTTGGTAGTAATAGAAAACTTTGAATTTTATATACTAACAGTCATTTATAAAATTTAGCTTATTTTTAAGGTTTTAAGATGGGTGTGCATTACTGGGATGCTTAATTAGTCATTTTCTGGTAATTAGGGATACACCAAATAGTGATTTTGGCCGAATACCGAATATTTGGACCGCAGGTGAACCGAATACCAAATATTCGGCTAGCCAAATGGTAACAGTTAGGCTGAATAGTAACTATTCAGCCGAATACCAAATATTCAGCTGGCCGAATACTTTTAATATTTCAAAGTTTAAAGGTATTAAAATGTTACTTTTTAAAACAATTTTACATAATATTTAATAAAAGAAACTTACATTTTGAAAAACAAGAGCTTTTTATAAGTAAACTTTATATTAAAAGAAATCTGCCTTGAGTAATTTAAGAAGGACAATTATGAGACTTTTTTAATTAATAAAATTTTAAATTTCATGGTCTCTTCTATGAAATAAAACAAACATTTTAAAATCAAATAGAAATAGTTGAAAAAATGGGAAGAAAAATTTTACAGTGTCATATACTGTTTGTCAGGAAGAAACTAAAGCAAAATCAAATGGTGGCAACTCGATAAGAATAGCTTAAATCTACTTCTTTTGATTTAGCAAGAAGTTTTTAAATGCATCCTAGATCAATGTCTGGAGTAGACGATCATTTTTGGAGATTGCAAATATTTAGGTTGTTCCTAAAATCTTGCAACAAACTTTCAACGGGGATAATATGGTCAAGACAAACATTTTTTTTTAACAAGAAACAATAAGTTGCTGAAAAAAATCATGAAATTCGTCAGTTGATTAGGGGGAGGGGGGGGGGAGAATCGCGAAATTCAATCGACCGTGCAGAAAATATCTCAAATTCTATTGGAAGACTCTAACCAGCTACAAACCAGTTCAAACAATTTTTTTTTTTTAACAAGATAAAAGTGTGCCCTTTTTGAGAATAGTGTGCCTTTTTTGAAAAAATGTGCTCGTTTTTTAGAATAGTTTGCCCTTTTTGAAAAATTTCTGCCCGGCAGCCCTTTTTTTCTATAGTCAACACTAATATACTATCAACTGGATTTTGAATAAAGAAATGTCTAGCTCATAGTTCTTTAACTATGAATGGTGGCATTTTCTAGCACTTCTCATCATATCATATTTCACAGAAATCAAAGAAAGTCAGTTGCAAATATAATTATAATATCTTCATTACTGTTAAAGTAACAAACGAAAATCCAAGTTTGACCTCAAGTAAGACGAGATACGATGTATTTATGACTCAATAAGTTAATTACGATTATGGTTTCCTGAACAAAAATTGTCTGTCTTGATACATATATGAAACCCAAAAGATTTTCCATTTTTTTTAGAAACACTTATTTGTGAAAAAACAAAAAACAGATTATTTACTAAACAAAATTTAGGAACTTGCATTTGTACACATCATTAATTCTTACGAAAATTCTAATAAATCATCCCCATTAATCATCATTTTAATCCTCCCTATGGTTAATTTTCTTAAGTTATAACTTTACAAACAGCAAATAATTAATCTAAAAACATTCTACTTTGTTTAACATTTTGTTTCTAATTATTTTAAATATATTTATATGTTGACATTTGAAAGTGGAAATTGTGAAAAGTTTTTAAAAATGTTAAGGTTTTTCTAAGTACAGTCCACTCCCACTAATCCGCAACTCTATAATCCGCAAATGCCTATAATCCGTACTATATTTCATATGTAAACAAAGAGTTAAAATCTTTTTTTAAGCAAGATAAAGATAACTCACGTTTGACTGTAATAAATATTGACTAATCTGATGAATTTATTAAGAGTTTTAATTAATTTTAAATGCACTAAAAATTTTTAATGCATTTCTGCATTAGTTACAAAGAAATATTCTGTGTATCTTATACATAACTATTAGACTGCTATATTCTGAATGCATTTGTTGACTATATTACTTTCAAAGAGGGGTTAGCTCTTTTGGATAAATGTCTTAATCTTTTAGAAAAACAAACTTTTGTTATTTATGAAGAAATCCTGACTCTTGTGAATCCTGACTCTGCTTCAAGATTAAATTGCAGTGTATAAATTAAAAGCTATAAAGCAAACCATTATCACTACAATGTTTGAGATCTAAAAATAAGTAGAAATGTTTCTATTAATTGTGCATTACCTAATATATTATTTAAATGTATTTCTAATATTGGGTATATTATATATATATATATATAAGCAGTTTCTTTCATTCTTGTGTTATTTATTTACAATGTGGTTACTATTTTGTTGATAGATTCCAAATATTACAATGTAAACAAAAAAAAAAAATGACCTATAATCCACAAAACCCTTGGTCCCAACCTGTGCAGATTAGAGGGAGTGTACTGTATTCAGTTCGGATGAATACTTTAGTATTCGGCTTAACTGAATACTTTGATATTCAGCCAATGCCAAATATTTGGCGCATCCCTACTAGTAATGGACACCCTATGTAGACATTACTGAAAATGCAACTTCAGTAATGTTTATAGTGCATAAAATATTTCGACTTAAACTACAAAACTAAATAATCAAATTTAATTATTACACTTACCAAAATGTAACACCACCAAAATTTTTTATAAATAGCTGCTTTTAAGTTGTTTTATGTGGTTAATAAAATTTCAATATAATTTTCTTCTTCTTTTTTTATGTATATAACTCTGCCTTGCATATTTTATAATCTGGTAATCAAGCCAGTTAGGCAGCAGATAATATTGTTTATGGGCACAGTCAAAGAGGGGCTCATAGGGAGAGTCATAAGGCTTAATCCCTCCCCATTTAAATAAAAACAATTAAGACACAGGAAGTTGTTAAAAATCTATTTTCTGTCTTAAATGTTTGCGTTTATTCATCTCTGACAAATAAATAAATAAATAAAATATTGTAATGTTAATGAAAGTTATAGGGCAATTCCATTGTAACAGACATAGAGGGAAAAAGGGCCTTATCTTATTTAAAAAATAATTATTATGTAACTCAAAGATGGCTACAATTAGCATATGATATTAGAAGATAAATTAATATAGTTATTAAGAATAAATTATTTAATTTAAATAATTATGATTAGAAAAATAGTATTGTAACAGACAAACAGGAATTACCATGCTTTTCAGATACCTTAAGGTTTATCTATATTACTTATAAAATAACATACAATTTATTATAACAAAAATGTATTTTCATTTAGAGAGAGTTCAGAAACATATGTATTTCACAAAATTTGACTTTTGCCACAATCCAGTTATGAAAAATATGTAATCTTACCTGTAACAGACAAACTAATAAACACATAAAAAGGAATTAATGCTGATTATAATGACTTTTTTTTACTTTGGATATTCAAAATGCAATAAAATGCATTACCAGAATTAAAAATATAGGTTTAACAGTATCAGAAAAAATACATATATTACATATTTGATGTAAAAATAAAATATTAAAAATGAAAAATTTGGCTTGGAATTGCCCTATAGTAATACTGAAACTAATATATCTGCAGATCAGTGACTGCAAGTTCTATTTTATTTTGAAATTATTTTATTTAGTATTTAAAATATCCAACCCACAGTATCATTTCTCTCATATTTGTAATACAGTAGACTTCCTCGAATCCACAATCCTAAAATCCACAACTCTCTAAAATCCACACATAATTTACAGACGTAAACAATGAACTTTCAGTTCATGATGTAGGGACAAAATTTGACTTTTTTAGTTTTGTATCTATTCTATATATTTTTTAATCTGTATTTTTTGTTAATATTACTGAATTTGTGCTTTTTCATGAAGGAAGAATAAATTTATTTCTGAAAAAAAAAAAAAAAAAAAAATCAATCACTTGTAATCACAATCTTTTTGCCAAATGCATTTATGCATTAATCAAACTTTTTTGATTATTAAGTCTGGGTAAATCTAAAATAAAACTTCCTTATTTTATGATTTTGATTTGAATTAGTAGTGCACCTTTATGAGGAAAGTTTCATTGAATAAGTTAGGAAAAATGCATCTCATCTTTATAATGAATATTTAATTATACATTATTGACTATTTACTTGACCTTTGCTTTTAATATATTAATCATTTAAAAAAATTATCTAATTTTTTATTATTTTAGTTTATTACTTAATTATTTTAATATTTTACTATACTGTAATTATTCATTATAATTTCGATTGCATTATTAATTACATTCAAATTACTGTTTAAAAAATCTAAACAAAGCAATGACAGAAATCTGCAAAATTCTAAAATCCACGCAACCTCTGGCCCCTAGCTGTGCGGATTTGAGGGAGTCTACTGTATTAATTATTACAAGTAATATATCAAGTAGTCTCTGGAAGTTTAATTGTTAACCTTCCGTCTACCAGACGGGTCCATTGGACCCGACAGCAATATTTAATGTAAATTTTTCTCATGAAAAATAGCATTCAAAGTTTCGCGATTACATGACTTTTCCTGCAATTGTCTCCTCTATGTATATGCAATTGCGATTAAAATTTTGTTCGAAATTTTTTACCTATTTTTAATTTGTTTCATTGTTTACCACGCGGGTCCATTGGACCCAACATTAAAACAAACGTAATATACTGTTGCTTTCTTTTTCTAGGGTTGCCATAAATCATGAGGAGGAACGGGGGTTACCATAATTTGGCTGTTTATCGCCCATTTGGCGATGGATTTTTAGCGCCAATCTCGCCAAATTTGGCGACTTTATAATGAAGTTTTGAGAACATTCTAGACTGATCTAGTAAACTTCGTGCTCTCTATATAAAAGGTTACTTCTGGTTCAGAGAGTCATTTATCAACAGACACAGTTAGTGAGCGAATGGTGTCTATTGATGTTTTTGAGTCTTTTCATTGAAAATAGGACTTGATATTTGAAGACAAGTAATAAGTGTAGTTTGTACGTGCTTTGTTATTTTACAAATATTCATCATTTTCTTATTTCCTAACTTATTTTTTGTTAAAAACTGAATTGAAGATGAACAGAAAAAAAGTATTGACTCAAGAGGAAATTCAAAAAATTATGGAAAATCCGGACGATATAGAATTCGACACCGATGATGAAAATCTGTCGTCTGATGAAGGTGAAGTAGATTATGTTGAAATACATAATGAAATTTCTGATTCCTACTCAGAATCTGATAATGATTCCAATGAAGTAAATGTAGCAACCACAAGTACTTCAAATTCTACTTTTGTTTCCAAAAATAATTCACAGATCTGGTATAAGAATGAAGTTGCCAGACCACAAGGAAGACGTACTGAAATCAATATTTTACGTGAAAAATCTGGACCTTCAAGATTTGCAAATCGTGAAGTGGATTCCATATCATCCTCATTTCTTATCTATTTCCGAAAAAGACTTTTGGAAATTATAGTAAAATGGACAAACGCGGAAGGCAATAGAGTATTCGATAAAGAGTGGAAACCTATAGATATTATAGAACTTAAAAAATTCATCGGACTTTTATTACTTATTGGAGTATATAAATCGAAAAATGAAACAGTAAGCGAACTTTGGAGCATAAAAAATGGAAGACAAATATTTCGGGACATTATGAGTCGCAATAGATTCACAAGTATATTACGTGTCATAAGATTTGATGATGCTGCTGAGAGGCGTAAAAGAAGATCAACTGATAAATTAGAGCCAATAAGAGAATGCTTTGAATTGTGGAATAGCTATTTACAAGACCCTTATATTCCTAATTGGTCTATGACTGTCGATGAGCAATTAGTTTCTTTTCGTGGAAAATGTCCTTTCCGTCAGTATATGCCATCTAAACCTGGAAAGTATGGATTGAAGTTCTGGGTTATTTGTGATAGCGTAACATCGTATGCTTGGAAACTGGAACTATATACAGGCAAAAATGAAGTAAGAGAATCTCATCAGGGAGAAAATGTAGTTAAAAGATTGACGAAGGAAATTGAAAATTCTGGTCGTAATATTACATGTGATAACTTTTTTACGTCATATGCATTAGCAACACATCTTACTTCAAAAAAATTATCTCTTATTGGAACAATTCGAAAAAATAAACCTGAATTACCCGCTGTGTTCACAAATCCAAAACATCGTTCTGTATATTCTACTTTATTTGGGTTTCAAGAGAAGGCGACCATCATCTCTTACTGTCCCAGAAAAGGTAGAATTGTTACTTTGCTAAGCACAATGCATAACACTTATGATATTGACAACAGCTTAGAAAAAAAGCCACAAATAATCCTAGATTATAATAAAACCAAAGGCGGAGTAGATACGATGGACAAAATGGTAAGAGCATATAGTGTGAAACGCATGACACGTCGGTGGCCTTTGATTGTATTTTATAATATGATCGATATAAGTGCGATGAATGCATACATAATATGGTTGTCACTGAATGCTGAACGTGATCTGAAAATGAAAAAAAGGCGGAATTTCATTATTCAACTTGCAGAAGAATTAGTAGGTGAAGGAGGTATCGGCGTCTCAACATCTACTTCAGAACAACTTTACGCAAATAGTTTTGAACCGCCACGAAAAAAATCAAGATGTCATATTTGTCCCTCTAAAAAAGATCGAAAAACACGAACATTATGCAAGAAGTGTACGAAAAATGTTTGCGGAGAACATTCCGTCGTTATTTGTACTTCATGTACAGAATAATTTTATTATGATGAAAAACGTTTTGTAGTCATTATAATATACTATATATATTACTTTCTTACTGTATGTGTTCTTACTCTATTACTATATATATCACTTTTATATATTGTATAAGGTGCATTAATAACAAATATATTCATTGTAGATAAATGGGTGTTTTGTATATTTTGAAATCCTATATATTTTACATATGGGTCCAATGGACCCGAATGGTAGTTCTTGCATATATTTTTTTTTGGTAGTCTGAAGGTTAAAAATAGTGAGACGAAACTATACACTAATATAAAACTTTTATTTTTATTATTTCCTTTTAAATCCCTCCCTGTCTCAATAATTTGATAGCTATAATTGCCTGATAATTACTATTTTAAACTATCCATTTAAAATAATTAAAATATCGATCTTCTGATAATTACAATAATTGATGCAACCAGTGAATGATTATCACAAATATTTTATTAATTACTGGTATCATAATTGTTAAATTTATTTGAAAATAGCTATTTTGTTTCATTAATATGCTTTTATTAAATTCTGGTTCTAAATATAGTCATAAAAACAATTATATTTATTAATATGGGGTGTCCAGTCCATTACTGGTATTTTAGGTGTTTTGATATATTTAAGTTATTTACAATTAAATTTTGATTCATATTGGGAAATCAGACTATGAGAATGGTTAAATATTGCTGATAGAGTAATATAATATTGAAAAAACTGGAACATAATAATTATAACTATTAATTAAAAACAATTTTTAAAGAAATTTCTTAAGGGTGTCCATTACTGGCACATCTACCCTATATCGAATTTAATTATATATATTATATATGCATTACAAAGATTGCATTTTAAAGCCTAATTTGTAAAAAAGAATTCTTACTTAATTAATTAAAAAAGAAATAATTCACTAGTTTTTGTTTATAAAACTTGGAAAAAAAAATCTTTGGAAAATTACATTATAGCAGATACAAATAAAACATATTTGAAAAATAATTAAACGAAAATAGTTAAACTGAATATTAATTAGTAAAATGGTTTTATTTTTAATATTTATAATGAGTAAATACTTGTACTGTTAAGCTCCGGTATCTTGGCATTTCACGCGCGGAGATTCGGACGATTCTATTCTGGATAATCGGCAAAAGGTTGTAACGTACTGGAGAGAATGGCATCCATAATTGGCGCGTTAGCCAGAAATAGTGACAACCATAAGCGGATTCTTTTATTTTTTTTAATATATTTTTTCATAAATGTAATGTTTAACTGTGGTCGTTTCTAATAGCAATAATTTTATTAATAATTATGATATTTAAAAACTTAAACGATGCTTCTGATAATAAAACTGATGATACTAATTATCGGAATGAACTGTAAAAGCACCTAGACATATTTTCAACAATGGCAATTCTTTATATATAAGAATTAATGCGGATCATTTCATAATATTTTAGATATACATTTATTAATGATTTTATAATTAAAAAGATGCTTCTGAATTTTTAAAAAATGCCTACATTATGTTAGGATGTTTTCATTGTGTATATAAATCTCTTTTTTTTTTTCTAACTAAATTTAAAATGTTACACATTTGTATAAATTAATAGCTATTACACGTGACTTTAATTTTAAAGAAGAATAAATGCATTAATTAAGGGAAAAATTCACTCTAATTAAACATATGTACAATTAACCAACTCTTTATCTCATTTTAAAGTAGACAAAATTTGTTATGCTCCCAGTTTGCATATTTTTATTTTTATATATAGGATCATATAAATGCCTTTCAAGAGCTTGAAATTTCACACACTTTCCCTAAGATTAATAAGAGAATGAATTCCTTTGCTTCTAATTTTATTTTATTATCTCTATTTATTCTATTTTAAATTTATTCCATTCATGCATATTGAGATATTTTTAACTATAGATTTCAATATTTTTTTAAAAACAATTATATATAAGTATCAGAAACGGATAACTGATTAATTCCGATATTTTTTATTGGCTTTTCCATAGTACCTTTAAAAAATAGGGAGGGGGGGATTTTATGTTTAATTAATGCCATTGGCTTTTTGAATTATTTGTTTATTTAATATTTAATCAATCGATGGTGCATTGATAGGAATAACTTGAGCGTCTATCAGATTTTACGACTAGTACTGAGTGACCATCTGAACTACACTTGATGTGACTCTGCATGGTTGCAGTGTTAAATTAAGTTATTATAAAACCTTATATTATATTTTAAGAATGTACACTAGGGATGTTAATGTTAAACCTATGAGAGCATTCACTTCAAATGTATCACTTATATTTTTAAATGATTTTTTTTTCCTTTTTTCTTTTCTTTTTCTTTCTTTTTTTTTCTTTTTTTTTTTTTTCTTTTTCGTAGAATAGCTGAGGTTGATCTCTAACCGGGCTAGTTTTTACTTTTTCGATTTAGGGTGCTTTTTTTAATAATGAGTACACTTTCAATTTGAGAACCGACTCCGAAAGTGAAAGTAACTTTATGTATTATAAAAGAAATCTAAAAATCTTTATATTAAAACTTTATGAAAATCGAAAAGTAACCCTTTTATAGATCGACCTCAGCTATTCTAGGGAAAAATCATTTAAAAATGTTAAAATGCAAGCGAGAAATTTTAAAAGAATGTTCCTTTCCTCCTCAAAAATTTTCACTACTTTTAAAATCCCATTTCGCTCCTTGGAAGGAATAATTTTCTTTTTCCGTGGCATTTAGTTAAGACGAATATAGTTGACAAAGATCGATAATAATAATTTAAAAGACAAAGAGCAAGATCAATCTCAAATAAAAGCTGCGATCTGAAATAGTAAAATCACCATGGAACAAGGAATATACATTTTACAGTTATTTCCAACTTCTTAGAAATCACAGATAAAAGAGTAAACTTGTGCTGGTGGTGAAAATCCCTATTTCCGGGATTTGGCGGATTGTCCGTTCGCCAATTACGCACTTGTACTTGGCAACCTTTGACCCTGAAACCCCTGGTCAGAAATAGATACTCCCAAGGTCAACTGCCGAGATACCAGAGCTTAACAGTACGCAGATTCTTAGTTTGAGAAATTAGGGATTTTATCACGGCCAGACGCGACTTCGACTTCGACGATACTCCAAACTGTATATATAGTATACACTTTCAGCATTCTTGTCGCCAAAAGGAGAAACTCGCCAACTGAGAAGTATGTCCAATGGCAAATACACTGAATATTACAACCATTGCAACTCCTGAGCTGGCTGGTGAATGAGTAACGAGTCGTTCTCGTGTATTTATTTTGGTGTGCTGCATTTTTCGTATAAAATTTTAATTTTATTTATGACTTATGAGTACATTTTTTATTAATTGCCGCAGGAACGATATATCTATGAAGATAAAGACTAGTAGATTTGCTCGTAATTTCGTTGAAGTATTATTTGTAAAGTAAATTTAAAGATGTAGAATTTGTGTGCTATTTTTCAGGCATGAATGAGGCATACAATTATTCAAGAACTTAGTTCTTATTTCCAAGGAATGAGGTAATGATGACTATACCAACATATTCATGAAAAGATATCGTTCTTTATATTTTCTGGATCGCATAGTTTTATTAATTTCACAGATCTGTTATGATAAATAGTGATGTATTGAGTATGCAGTCAATTGAATATTTTGTAGAATTTATTAAAACAAAATAGATGCTTCTTATAAAGTAAAACATGTTTGTTTGCATCAACTTGATGACACTGGTTTAATTACTAGCAAAAATTTTTATAACCTAATAATTTTATAAACATGGTAACTTATCATTTAATATTAGGTATATTTTTTTAATTGGCCGGCACAGAAAAGTTTTTAGGATATCCACTTAAACGAAAAATAAATACCCAAACTCCCAAATATACTAAAGTAATATATATATATTCAGTTATCTCATTTTTACATCAAGGGCGGATCTGGAAAGTCCTCAAGGGGGGGGGGGGGGATTTTGGAAATTTGGAGACTCCAATCTGATGAGCAGGTCGGGGTTAATTTTTTTACTGCGAGTCGTGTTACTTCTACTTTTTGCTGTGGGTCGGGTTTGGGTCCGGTCTGTTTTTTGCTGCTGTCAGGTTAACTTATACTTTTTTGCTGTGGGTTGCGTTTGGGTCCGGTTGACTTCTACTTTTTGCTGCAGGTCAGGTTAACATCTATTTTTTTTCTACGGGTCGAGTTTAGGTCTGGTTGACTTCTACTTTTCTGCTGCGGGTCGGGTTGACTTCTATTTTTTAGCTGCGCCTAGCACGTTGGGTTTGGAGCAGATTGACATACATTATTTCGGGTTTGAATCAGTTTCAGATTGGATTTTCAAGTCTAATACTTTTTAAGATAAAAACTACATATAGTAAAAGTTCCATAACAGGCATGCTCAAACAATTATTTAATAATACTTTTTAATCTTCAGGATTATGTAAAAAATACTAATTTGGCATAAGACTGCTTGTCTCTCTATATCTAAGATCCCGCCTTCAAGTATTTTTTTTTAATAGCTGTCGCCATTTGCAGGTTATTGAGATGTTGTGTTTAAAATCAGTCAATCCATTTTAGGACACCTGGTTCATTCAGTAGGTAAGGGATGACGGCTGAAAGAAGCATTAAAAAAAATAGAGCTGGACATGTCAGTTAGAGATTTACCCGGGCTGAAAGTTTCAGGTCCAACCCACATAAAAAAAATTATTGGCCCGGCCCGGTATAAAACTAAAAAATCGACTCCAGCCCAGCCTGCATTTTTCAATTAAAATTATTCATAAAGCACATTTACTTATCGCCATATTTTAGATTATGTTTGAGATTCATGAATACACAAAAACATTAATATTAATGACTATTTAGGCAATTATGTACATAAACACTATATAAAAACATTACTTCGATAAATACATTCAAATGAAAATCCTGTAAGAAAATCAGTTTAGAATGAAAGAAACGGATGGTAAAAGAAAATAAGAAAATCACAATTTTAAAAAGCTCTACAAAGAAAAAAAAGTAGAATTTTAAAAATGCATCTCTGTAACTTATCAAATCACATTAAATTTTTAAAGGTTTCGCTAAACAAATGTACAATATAAATATAATTTTTACGAATAACAAATTAGTAAAATGCCAGACCAACTTGCGCTCGGAGAGAAGAATATAGAGAAATGCACGGGTCGCGGTCGGACAAATACTGCTTATCATACGGGTTGAAACGGACTGAACTTTTAGCTTTGATAATTTTTGACATGCGATGGTTTAAACCGATTTTAACCATGGTTTAAACCGTCGTGTCAAAAACCTTTGTGTCAAAAAGTGTCAAAAACCTAGTTTTCATAAAAATAATACCAAAAGAATTATTTAGCAGAGTGAGATAGACTTTAATCAATAAATTCTAAATAAAACTGCATAAATACATTAAAACTGTGGGGTATAGTAAACTGCAGAAATACTTTCTTGAAACCTATTTGCATATTTAATGGTTGTAAACTGAAAATTGATTGTTGCATGATTTTTTTTTTTTTTTAAATTGTGACTAAAAATTACCTAACTCTTATTTAATGATTTAGTTTATTATTAATGTATGCCTTTAAGATGAACAGTTAATAAATCCTTAATTATTTATAATCATTAAAACTAGATAGGTTTAATCTAAATTTTGCAAAGATAAATAAATTATTTAGGTTTTTTTTCATTTTTTTTACGGCTAGAAGCAGAAAGTAATCTATCACAATTGGTATCTAATGAGCGTATTTACTTTCCTGAGCAAATTCAAAGATTCCCTTCCAGTACAAAACAGTATTGCTATTGCAACAAAACCAATTTTTCTTGCTTTTCCCTTATTATGTTCTTATAGATGGGGTTGTTTAAGGGGCTACTTCACTAATGTGAAAACATCGCCTACTAATGTTAATCGTATAAGCGATTTTTTTAAATATCTTGTTTGAAATTTCAAACTTTTAAATGATTTTTTTCAACGTAGAAATGAAAACCCCCGCTCAATAATGTCAATTCTATGGTAAACATTTTTATTTAATATTTCAATATTTTAAGTTTTTTTTCTTTTGGTGTAATATAAATTCGGAATTAAAGCTAATTTTATATTTTGCTATTTTTCTTTCTCAAAATTGAAGATAGATGGCTCCAAAATATTGCAAAATTCTACTTTTTAAATTCTTTCTCCTTTTTTTAAAAGAAAATTCTGTTGAATTTCATAATTCCAAGTGATATATATACAATTTTTCATAACATTTCCATTATGTGGTTATAATTGAAAATATTTTAATGTAATAAAAGATTTTTTTTTTAAATAAATAATTTATAAGTTTTAATCAAATTTCTTATAGCATTTTGTTCCTTTTTTAGAAAATCAGTTTCATTTACAATATCTGTAATATTTTTTTACAGGAAACTATATTATTTTTTAATTTTAAAAGCTGGCAACACATTTAGTTATTCAATTGTTAGTTCTGTTTTCTTAGGAATTGTTCTTACAATATATGAAGTATTTTTTCACAGGAAACTATATTATTTTATAATTTTAAAATCTGGCAACACATTTAGTTATTCAATTGTTAGCTCTGTTTTCTTAGGAATTGTTCTTACAATATATGTAGTATTTTTTCACAGGAAACTATATTATTTTTTAATTTTAAAAGCTGGCAACACATTTAGTTATTCAGTTGTTAGTTCTGTTTTCTTAGGAATTGTTCTTACAATATATGTGGTATTTTTTCACAGGAAACTATTATTTTATAATTTTAAAATCTGGCAACACATTTAGTTATCAGTTGCCTATTAGTTCAGTTTTCTTAGTAATTGTTCTTACAATATCTGTAGTATTTTTTCATAGGAAACTATATTATTTTAAAATCTGGCAACACTGATTTAGTTATTCAGTTGCCTGTGAGTTCAGTTTTCTTAGGAATTGTTCTTAGTGCATATTATAAGGGATTTGCTGATTTTCAAATATAAAAATGAACCGTGCAGGAAGGCCTATTGATCCTGTTTGGCAACATTTCTATAAAGTTGAGAGAGATAATAATAAAGTATATGCAAAATGCAAATACTGTGGAAATATTCGTTCTAATCATGTGGTAAGGATGAAAAGCCATTTGTCTCAGTGTTTGCAAAACAGAAGCTCAGATTTAGACGAAGTTAATTTTGGTTCTGGATCTGAATCGAAGCCAACAGTACCTGTGTTGTATTTTCTGACTCAAATTCCAAACTCTTTGGTGCGAAGTAAAAAAGACAAGCTGTGTGAACTAAAGTGACCCATTTTTGTTTACGATTTAATTTTTATGTCATTTGTTGTTCCATGAATTTACTGCAGACGAGATGTACGAATTTAAAAATTGAAGATGTTTAAAGATAGTATATGTACCGTTTTTAGTGTTAGTTTTGTCTATTAAATGTTTTGTTTCGTACAGCAGTGTTTATATTCTTCGAAGTAAATACCTTAACGAGATCAGCCACAATAAAGGCGTAGAATTCACGACACAGGTGAGAAAGTTCTAGATTTATAAGATACTTTTATATTTTTTAATAATATTTTGGCGCCCATACGTCGCGCTTTTATTTGGTTGAAATATTATTTGATAAGTATTTATTTCCTTTAAGAATATTAAAATGGAAAATTTAGATGCATTGAAGTCGAAACGTAAAGTTATTAAATCTAGCGCAACGAAGCTCATGAATAATATCAATGATATGTTTGAAAAATCCGATAGTACAATTGATATGTTTTGGTTAGAAGAATCGTTTGCACAAATTAATGATAAAGAAAATCAATTTCTTGAATTATGTAAGAATATTGAGAAAGAAATAAAAGATTTGAAAAGTTTAGAGTCAGATTTTGAAGCCAACCAAGAGTATAGGGAAAAGTTTATTTCCGTTAAAACTAAATTAAATCGTAAAATGAAGGATTTGCAGAAAGAAGAAAGTAACGTCGCTTCAAATTCGGCGGTTGCCCCTAGTGATATGAACGCCTATTTGCCTTTTATGGCCAAACATGGGATTCGCGTTAACCTGCCTATGTTGAATATTGAGAAATTTGATGGTAATTTAGAGAACTGGCAAGAATTTTACAGTCAGTTTAAATCAGCTATTCATGATAATGATGAAATAAGCAAAATAGATAAATTTACATATTTGAAAAGTCTCCTAAAATCAGAGGCGCAAACTGCCATTCAAGGATTATTAGTTTCCGAAGAAAATTATGATATGGCTGTGAATATTTTAGAGAGTCGCTACGGGAAAAAAGAAATGTTAATCAGGTCTCACATTAATAAGTTATTAAATTTGCCACCCGTCCGTAATTCTTCTAATTTGAATGAATTGCGCAATTTGTACGATACTTGCGAAATACATATACGCAGTTTGAAATCATTAGGAATCGAGTTAGAAAGTTATGGAAGTTTATTATTCCCTATAATAACAAAGTTAATACCGAATAGTTTAATGTTGAATTATAACAGAGAAAATAAAGATGAAGCAGAATCGTGGAATGTTTCGAAGCTATTAGATTATTTGAGAGCGGAAATCGAAACAAGAAATCGCACATTTTCGTTTGGCAAGAAAGAATCAGATGACGATACAAGATTTGGGAACAAAGTAGTTGTAAAAAAAGAATTTTCAGATAGGGATTTTATTAATAGTAAATCATTTAAGCACAAAATGCCTACGGCAGCTACTTTGAATACGAATGTTGAAAATAAATGCGTATTCTGTTCAGAAAGCCATGATATAGAAACTTGTTCTAAAACAATAGAAGAGAAGAAAAATGCTATAAAGAGTCAAGCAAGATGTTTTTTATGTTTGAAGCGATTTCACCTAGTTAAAAATTGCAAGTCTAAAAATAGATGTAAATTTTGTTTTCGGAGGCATAATTCAGTGATTTGTGAAGAAAGCGAGAATAAAGGGGAAATAACAGATACACTAGTTTCATCAATTCAAAATGGGAACGTAACACGAGATATTTATTTGCAAACCGCTACTGCATTAGCTATCGGAAAAGAACATAAATCGAAATTACGTCTATTATATGAC
Organism: Maratus speciosus; assembly: GCA_963932465.1. Classification (NCBI taxonomy): domain Eukaryota; kingdom Metazoa; phylum Arthropoda; class Arachnida; order Araneae; family Salticidae; genus Maratus; species Maratus speciosus. The sequence goes on from OZ010786.1 coordinate 636,811,455, forward strand.
TTAGGGTCGCAGAGATCATTTATATTGAGTAACGTTGCAGAAAAATTAGGTTTACAAGTAGTAAGAGAAGAAGATGTTACAATTCACGCTTTTGGCTCTAAAGCCGCGATAAATCAGAAACGTAAGCGATACAGAATTCTTTTGAAAAATCCCGAAATGCTGAATAAAAGTATTACGATTGAAGTGTTAGAGACACCTGAAATTAGTGAAGCTTTACTTGCCGTACCCGAGAAGAGAATACGAGATTTTGTATATAGAAATAAATTGCAATTAGCTGATAGAACCTATGGAGATTCAAAATATTTTCGATTATCTATTTTGATAGGAAGTGATTATTATTGGAAAATGGTTACAGGGAAGCTTCGTAGACTTTCAGATGATCTCGTACTTTCTGAAACAATTTTAGGATGGACTGTTAATGGTTCTATTGCGTCTAAAGATGCTAATATTTTACAAACTTCAATTAGTGTCATGAAAGCTGTTTCGGAGCATGTTGAGTTGGATAGGAATACCGATGTAAATAATACTTTAAAGGCTTTCTGGGAGTTAGAAACTATGGGTATAAAACCAGAAAAGGAACAATCTGATATAGAGAATGCAGTTTTTGAAAATTATAATAAAACTGTTGAATTTAAGAATAATAAGTATCAAGTGCAGTTGCCCTGGAATGAAAGAGTTGTTGAATTAACGGATAATTATGAGTTAGCGAGAAAAAGGCTATATAGTTTAAATAAGAAATTTGAAAAATGTCCAGAATTTTATGAAAAATATGCCAATGTTATAGATAATTATTTAGAGAAAGGAATGGCAGAAGTTGTTAATTCGGAGCCAAACTCAGTATCTTACTATATGCCTCACCAAGCAGTTATACGTGAAGACAAAGCAACTACCAAACTTAGAGTCGTTTTCGATGCGTCCTCTCATTCCTCCGAATCTATTTCGTTGAATCACTGTTTACATGCGGGTCCAAATTTAAATCCAGATATACTCGATGTTTTACTTCGATTTCGATTACATAAAATTGCAATCACTGGGGATATTGAACAGGCATATTTGCAAATTAGTTTAGATCCTGCAGATAGAGATGCTGTTAGATTTTTATGGATTGAAAATTCTCCTAATCCAGGGTCAAATTTGAAGTTGAAAACATTACGAATGACCAGAGTTTTATTCGGAGCGAAGCCTAGTTCATTTCTGTTATCTGCAACTATAAAACATCATATCAAGAAATACAAATCCACATTTCCAGATACGGTTGATCTGCTCAATGATTGTCTGTACGTTGATGATTTACTCGCTGGTGTAAATGAAGAATCACAAGGTTTAAGGGTATATGCTGAGGTTAAGACCATTTTGAAAGAGGCTAATTTCAATATGCGCAAGTGGACTACAAATTCCGAAAGTCTTCAATCGCAATTTGACTTAAAAGAAGAAACTAGCCATGAAAAATCTACTCATACAAAGGTTCTAGGTTATAAATGGAATACCCAAGAAGATTATTTCAAAGTCGAATTACAGAATCTTTTGAAATTTGACGATAAGAATAACGGTGTAACCAAAAGAGAAGTTTTAAAGATGATAGGAAGAATATATGATCCCATAGGAATTTTGAACCCTTTTACGGTAACTGCAAGAAATTTGGAAAGAAGGTCTGAATTGGGAAGATAAATTGAATGAAGATATGCACAATAAATGGATTAAGTGGTGCAAGCAACTAAGTTCTGTTGAAGCTGCAAAGATTGCAAGATATTATTTTGGTGACTATTCAAAAGATGCGATTCAAGATCTACAATTGCACTGTTTTAACGACGCAAGTTCCAAAGCTTATGGATCTGTTGTTTATCTAAGATATCGTGTTAACGAACAAATATTTACTAGTTTTGTCATTTCCAAAGTCAGAGTTGCTCCAGTCAAGAAATTATCTCTGCCAAGATTGGAACTAATGAGCGCACTAGTAGGGACTAGACTAACAGCCTATGTTAATCAACGTCTTTTCAAAGAAATGAAAATCAGTCTACATTTCTGGACAGATTCAATGATTGTTCTGCATTGGATCAGAGGCAATGTTGAAGAATGGAAGCCATTTGTTCAGAATAGGATTCGAGAAATACAGCAAAAAACAAATCCAAACTTGTGGTCGCATTGCCCTGGCTCAGAAAATCCAGCCGACCTGTTAACCAGAGGTGAAAAAGCAGAATCATTTTTGAAAAATGAAGCATGGTTTAACGGTCCCAAGTGGCTGAAATAAAATGAAACATTTTGGCCTCAAGAAACGAAAGAAATTGATATTAAAGGTGTCGAAGTAGAGAAAAGATCATCAATGAAAACAAAAATTCTCCAAGCTAGCTGTGTGACTCAAGAAGAAAATACAATTTTTAAAATTGAAAATTACAGTATATTGACTAGAGTACTTCGCATCACCTGTTGGATATTCAGATTTGCGAACAATACAAAGATACGTTTAAGTAAACTTTCAGGACCTTTGAGTGCTGAAGAAATGTTGAAAGCCGAGAAATATTGGATAAAACAGACGCAAGAGAAATGCTTTCCAGAAGAAAGAGAAGCATTGTTTAAGAAGAAATTAATCCCAAGAAAATCAAAAGTTCTAAATTTAAATCCGTTCTTAGATGAAGATGGAATCATGCGATTAAAAGGAAGACTCGAGAATTCAAATTTAAGTTATTCAGAAGCACATCCAATTATCCTTCCTAGCAAAAGTCATTTTACAGATCTTCAAATCAGAAGAGCTCATGAAGAAGTTGTTCATGCTGGAGTTGCCGAAACACTCGCCCAATTAAGAGAAAGTTTATGGATTATAAAGGGTAGGCAACAAGTAAAACGTATACTAAGGCAATGCATCATCTGTAAAAAATTCAGCACTAAACCTTACTGCCAAGACATTGCACCCCTTCCTCCAGATAGAATTAAAGAAGCATCACCGTTCGAAGTGACAGGAGCAGATTTCCTAGGTCCTTTATACCTCAAAAATAGTACCAAGATTTACGTTGTTTTATTTACATGCGCAGTAGTAAGAGCAGTGCATCTAGAAATTGTTATGAATTTAACAACGACCGAATTTTTAATGGCCTTTCGAAGATTCATCTCACGTCGTGGTATTTGCAAGATTATTTACACCGATAATGCTAAAACCTTCAAGAAAGCGGACAGGGATTTACAGCAGATATGGAATTTGATAAGGAATCCTGAGGTGCAAAATTATTTTAGTGAAAAAAGAATTGAATGGAAATTCATCGTAGAGAGTGCAGCGTGGTGGGGAGGATTCTACGAAAGATTGGTACGTTCAACGAAGATATGCCTTAAGAAAATCCTTGGAAGATCTTCATTAGACTACAAAGAATTTGAAACCACTTTACAGGAAGTGGAAGCTGTTTTGAATTCCCGCCCATTAACCTTTGTATCGAGTGATGTAAATGAGCCAACCCCCTTGTGTCCAGCACATTTTCTGGTAGGGAAAAGACTGACAGCTTTGCCACCGGAAAAGATGATTATCATTCCTTCTACCAAAAGTGAAGTAACTCGCAGATATAAATACAGATTAAACTTAGTAGAAAAATTTTGGTTGAAGTGGAAACAATTTTACCTAATGGATTTAAAATCTGTCCATTATACAGATCACTCCAAAGGCATACAAGTAAAAAAGGGAGCCGTTGTTCAAATTAAAGAAGACAATCAGCCAAGGCTTTTATGGAAATTAGGCATTGTCACAGATATTCATCCTGGTAGAGACGGAAAGGTTCGTGCATGCACTTTAAGACTGGCAACGGGCAATTTCATTCGGCGAGCAGTCCAACACCTATATCCATTGGAACTTGACTATGATAAAGAATAACTTATCTTTCTGGGCCGGAGGATGTTGTATTTTCTGACTCAAATTCCAAACTCTTTGGTGCGAAGTAAAAAAGACAAGCTGTGTGAACTAAAGTGACCCATTTTTGTTTACGATTTAATTTTTATGTCATTTGTTGTTCCATGAATTTACTGCAGACGAGATGTACGAATTTAAAAATTGAAGATGTTTAAAGATAGTATATGTACCGTTTTTAGTGTTAGTTTTGTCTATTAAATGTTTTGTTTCGTACAGCAGTGTTTATATTCTTCGAAGTAAATACCTTAACGAGATCAGCCACAATAAAGGCGTAGAATTCACGACTCAGGTGAGAAAGTTCTAGATTTATAAGATACTTTTATATTTTTTAATAACAACCTGAAACTCAAGTCAAAAGATCAAAATTGGATTCCTTTGTTGTAAAAACAAGTGGTTCTTCAGCCCAGAAATTGGATTTGTTGGTGGCAAAATTTTTTTATGCGAACAATATCTCATTTAGTGTTGTAGAACATGCAACTTTCCAAGATTTAATCTCAGCCCTGCGACCAGGTTACCATGTTCTTAGTAGAAAAGCTTTAGCTGGTTCCTTTCTTGATGAGGTTGCAGCTGAAGTTGAAGAAGTAGCAAAGAAAAGTCTTGAAGGAAAAAATGTTACCTTAATAGAAGATGGATGGAGTATCATCCATAATGACCCAATTATTGCATCCTGTTTGCATGCATCTGGTAAAGCTGTTTTCCTTGATGCAATTGATTGTAGCTCAAATGTAAAAAATGCAGAGTATCACAAGGAAATCACAGAAAACGCAATCAAGAAGGCCAAAACCAAATTCGGTTGTGAAGTAACAGCTTTTGTCACCAATAATGCAAAAGTGATGGAAAAAACAAGAAAATTACTTCAACTGGAAGAGAGTACTAAAGATCTGTTTGTTTATGGCTGTTCATCTCATTGGCTAAATTTATTAGGCCAAGATCTTACTCCAGATGCTGTTATAAAACCTGTTATAAAAATTCAGAAGTATTTCAGGAACCACCACTTACCTGCAGGATGGCTCCAGGAATATCCTGAATCTGTAAAGCCCCAATTGCAGTGTGATACAAGATGGAACAGCCAGCTTGCATGCATTGATACATTTTTGAAAAATAGACCATTTTTTCAAAAAATTGTTGAAGAACATGAAGATAGCATTGAAAGAGACATTGCTAATCTCATCAATAATTATAATCTTTATAAGCAATGCAAAGATCTCATGACACAGATCAAACCTATTAGTGTTGGATTCAGGGTTGGCACGGTTTAAACCAAGTGGTTTTAACCATGGTTTAAACCACGGTTTAAACCAATTGGTTTTTTTGTCAAAAAAACCATTTGGTTTTTTTAGAAAAAAATCTAATGTAATATTTTCCTTTTTTTGTAATTTATTTGTTTTAAATTATTTATAGAAGTAATTTTTTCTTTTAACACTTCATCTCAGCAGTCAACATGAGACATAATGAGCCTAGGTCATGTTTCTATGCATGTAGAATGAAAATTACCATGTGCTGATGAACATATCTGGTACCCTAAAGATTTTTCTTAAAACATGTGAAATTAGAAAAGATAAAATAGATAAATAATATTCAATATTTAGCATAAAATATTTTCATTTAAAAAATGTAGATTATTTACAGCAGTTAATAACAAAATACAATGATCTTTAAGATTTTGGTTAAGTTGTAAAAGAAAATTTTCTGGATTGAGATTGGGGAAGATTATCCTTAAAGAATTTAAAAGAGTAACTTAAGATATCAAATTGAATAACACAGCTTGCAAAATCTGAGTGCTAGTTATAGCATTTCAATAATACCAATCAATCTTTTCTGTTAGTTGTTGAATCTAATGGCCAAAAATGTTGACTTGGACACTTGGAATTATCACTCAGAAAACAAAATAACCAGAAGTATTTGGATATTAAAAAAATGATAACAACCACAGAATAATATTATATTCATGAAACTGCATCAAATGTTTGATTGATTGATTATTATATTATTAATCAAAGGATTCTTCATACGATTTTCAAGGTATCAATGTTCACTGTGTAGAACAGTTTACTGTGAACATAAGACATAGCTGTTACTAATAATGTTTAAATTAGAAATGATTTAAATTTTCTACATAATTGACTGTAATTATTTAATTTAAATATTTTCAAAAGTTATATTACTTATATAATATCCAAAAATGTTTATTTTATCAACAGATATGCATCTGTATGCAATAGGAAATTATATTTAAAAAAACCCGGTTTAAACCAAAAAAAACCTGGTTTAAACCAAATAAACCGGTTTTTTTGGTTTTTTACAAAAAAACCTGGTTTTTTTCCAACCCTGGTTGGATTGGATAAACTTCAATGAGATACTGCAACTTTAGCTGATGCATGTTCAGTTTGGCTAGGTCTCGCTAAAGAAAATCTCTGCAGCCACACATTGAGACTGTGGGAAGAAGAATGGCACAAGCTCTACAACCTTTTCATTTTTTGGCGTACCTTCTTCATCCTAAATATAAAGGTGTTGGATTAAAGAGCGCGCAAATTGAGTCTGCTCGTGTATGGGCAAATGAAAAAATACTTATTTTATTTTTTTTGTGGGGGGGGGGGGGGGGAGCTGAAAATTTTTTTTCAGTTTATTGCACGATTTCGTTATAAACAGGCTTTATTCTATAAATAAAAACATACATTTATTTTACTTAAATAGGTGTCACAAATATAAAAATTAAAATATGTTGACATGTTTCGGTTTAATAGTAAAAACCGTAATCATAACACACACATAATCAATAGAAATGAATGACACTGGGTACCAAAAATAATCTAAAAACCAAAAAACATAAAAATGCAAAACATTGCGCCCTCTATGATCTCAAATAGCCTACGCTACCGCGGCTCCCTCTATCAGACTCCCTTTTTTTTTTTTTTTTTTTTTTTTTTTTAAGTATTTATTAAGGAATTCCAACCATAAAATAGGAATATCAACGGATAAAGAATCATTACACACAGTATCCCTCCTAGAATATATCTCAATAGATTCCCGGATGATTGACTTGCGGAATAAACTCGAAACAAACAATAATCTACTGTCTCTGAAACAAATATTAACCCCCCTCATTAAAAATAGCCTTGATAACGCAGTCTTATCCCTACCAAATTTTATATCAGATTCATGCTCTTTCTTCCTAATCCCAAATTTTCTACCTGTCATACCAATATAATAATTAATATCCCCCCCTTCATTCTCATATGGAATTTCATACACCCCTGCGAGATCATCCTGTGCAACCGGATCAAAAGGTTTGTACAGAAGATGTTTCAACTTAGGAGGTGGTTTAGCAACTAATTCTAACTTAAACTTCCTTAATTTACTTTTAAGCCTCTCAAAACTACCCTTGATATATGGAAACGATAACCTTTTAAATCTATTAACCTCCCCCCTCTCGCACACCTTATCAACCAAAGTAGAACTAACTTGTGAATGACCTTTACACTTATAATTTTTAATCAAATTATTAATCTTTTCTCTTTTGTAACCATTTACTTTAGCAATATTGAAAATATAATTCAACTCCCCGTCCAAAAAATCCCCTGAACAAATATTAAACGCACGATTAACCATGAACCTGAACGTTGAGAATTTATACCCAAAAGGTGAATACGCTGAATTTGGAATAATATGCTGGCTACTAATATCCTTCCTATAAACTTTTCTTTTTAAAACAGACCCCTCTCTTATAAGGCATACGTCTAAAAATGAAAGAGCACGGTCATTTTCTAATTCAAAAGTAAACTGAATATTCCTATCTAGTTTGTTAACCCCATCAACAAAATCAATAAAAGAGTCAACTCCCCCCTCCCAAATTAAAAACACATCATCAACATACCTCTTCCAAAATTTAGGAACTCTCTTAAACTTTACGAAAATATTCTCTTCAAAAGGTCTCATTTTAAACTCTGCTAAAAAACCCGAAATAGGAGATCCCATAGGGGCACCCATGTTTTGCTTATAAATTTTACTATCAAAAATAAAATAGTTACTTTGTACAATTAACTGCAATCCATCTTTCAGAGTACATTTTATACTATCACTATACATTTCTGCATTATCAATTTTCTTATTAATTTCACGACAAACTTCATAAATGTCAATTGATGGAAAAAGTGATTTAACATCCATACTCGCTAATAAACAGTCATGAGGAATCTCAAGTGTCCTAATGCTTTCAACAAATCCTGCAGTGGAGTCCACAACATAATCTGATGGCGGCAGTAACTCTTTCAAAATGAGCACGAACGCTTTTTCCAAATAATAAGTCGGTGCTTGGCACCTCGTAACGATGGGGCGTAGTGGATACCCCTCCTTATGATCCTTTAATCTACCAATCATACGTGGAATCACACCCTGTTTATTAATAAACAATCCAACTTTAACATTATCTGGCCAACTGCCTTTCTCGATAATCTCTTTCACACTTTTGTGGATTTTATTCAAAGGAGATTTTTCAATTAATGAACAATCCAATTCACTAATAGCTTTTTGCATTTTATCTTTATATTCAATTCGATCTAAAACAGCAATCCTGTTGGACTTATCAGTTTGTATGAACAATACCTCTCTATCCTTCCTCAGACTCTTAATGATGTTAAGCTCAGATGTACCAAGATTTAAAGGTCTTTTCATGTATTTATCTAATTCAGTAAACATTATATTTCTAACCTCTTCCTTGTTTTCACTATCCACTTTATCAATTATACATTCTGCTTCCGTAATTAAGTTCTTAACGTATTGCTTCTGTTCAAACATAAATTTCGGGACTTTATTTAAAACATCTAATTCTCTCACATTAAACTCCTTTTTAGATAAATTAACGATCTCTACCTTTTCCAAACTCTCCATACTTCTAAAGCCACGAACAGGAATTTTCGACTTCGAAATCAAACTCTCAATTTTCTTCTTAAGTTTAGCCACTTTAAATTGGTTATGAATCTCCCTCCATCTCTCTAACTTCTTATTCAATAAATCAAATTTCTCAATCCAAAAACCGTTACTTTCCAGTTCAACATTTTTAAGATCACAATAACCAACAAACTTCATATAAGCTTCATATGTTCTAATGTTCAAATCATTAATAATAGCATATTTCTTCCTGATATATAGCGTCAAACATCTTGCTTCAAAAGCCTCCTCCAAATTATTAAACAATTGTTTAATAGTTTTATTTTTAACTGATAAAAAGTTCGGCTTTATTACTGATAAAAGGCTTTATTCTATTAGAAAATAAATTGGATGGATAGTATCTTTTTTAAAAATCTATATAGTAGTAATTGCTTGCAATTTTATAATTTCTTTTTCAGTATTACAGTTTATGATGCATTTGTAATTACTTTTTCATTTACAGATTTTAAATAAAAATTTAAAAAAAAAATTATAAAATAAAAATATAATTTAAATTTTAATAAATTGATAAAAATAAAAATTTTAAATATTGAAATCATAATTAAATTTTAATTGAATTCATCAATTAAATTTGAATAAAAGAGTTTAAAGTGTGAAAGAAATAAAAATTCAAAACCTTAACCACTGACTTTACACAACTTTCCAACTGAACAAGAGCCGGGCCCTGGTAATTTGCACCGTCTCTAGCCCCCCTCCCACCCCTATGTTCCGACCTGCTATATAAATTTCAGGCTTATTTAAAAATATTATTACGGGCCCGGGCAACGCCGGGCGGGGCAGCTAGTTTACAGAAAAGGACAGCCCAGCTTATGAATTTATTAACATGGCAGTTGTTCTGCATTCTTGTCCAGCCAGTTCAGCCTCTATGTTTTCAAATTTTGGACTCATACATTCCAAGATTAGAAATCGCTTGGGTTTAGACAAGTGTTCAAAATTAGTGATGTGCTGCCGCATGTTACGCGGTTCTTTTGAACCAGAGTATTGATAACTAATTAAATATGTAATAATGTTATACTATATATTGTAAATATGTAATAATGTTATAATTATGTGTAATCTATATATCATGTGCCTTAAAAGTAAATTTTTCAAAAGTTCTTATAGTATTAAATTTTCATAATTTATACTCAGAACAGGAATAATCTCATTTTAAAAGGTAAATATTTCTTTTATACATAGTGGTTATGGTGAATTATTCATTTTCTCCTAATTTCAAGAGATATAAATAAAAAGAATCCTTAAATAAGATAATTTTATTAGTATGAGACTATGAGAATGAGGCGATTGTCAGTCAATAACAAACATTAATTTTGGGATAACCCATCATGAAATTCTTTTCTCAATTATAAAATCAATTTTATTTTTATTGTTGTTTTTCTATATCTGTTCTCCCCCCCCCCCCCCCAAAAAAAAAAAAATTGATTTTGCTGCAGAGAAAATATTTCTGTTAAAGACTGTATATACATACATACACAATGGTACTACAATCCATGTAGGATTTTGACCTCCCTCAATATACCTCTCCAGACCTTCCGATCTCTGGCCTTTATTTTATAATTTGGTTTTGTGCAAGATCTTTCTCTACCTCTTCTATCCACCTCTTCCTGGGTCTACCAATCTTTTTTTTTCCCAATTAAATTACCACTATAAATCTTCTTTGTGCTTCTCTCATCCAGCATTCTGATTAGATGGTCTAACCATTACATTCTTCTTATTTTTATAGTATTTATTATATCTTTTTCACTATATAACTGTTCTAACTCCATATTTGTCCTTATACGCCAGGTATTGTCTTCTGTAATAGGTCTAAAAATTTGAGAAAGACTGTATATATATATATAATCTATTTTTGTGGTATCATGATTGATTTCCTTTGTTAAAATTGTTTATTGTTACAAAAAGTTTGTCTATATATAGTATTCATTAAATAAGAAACACAACCAAGTATGCTAAAAAGCCACACCAAAAATCCACATAAAAAATTTGGCAATTTAGTCATAAACAAAGAAAAAAATTATAATTTAATATTGGATTACAGTAAAACTAAAATTAAAGTGCACTATCATCAAATAAAAGCAATGATGTATCTTGCTATACTAACAGCAATTTTTTTTTTGTTGTTGTCCCGAGCATATTTAAATATTGGTGTTTTTGACGGTTAAAACCGCTTAAAACGCGGTTTAAACCTACGTCATGTCAAAAACTAGTTTTTGACGGCTTAAACCCAACCCTGCTTTGATTCCAGGCCAAGCCCCGACCTGGAAATTTTTGCTGTGCAGACCTCTAGGAAGAATGAAGTCCGGCGAGGGCTGCGGAGTCGGGCCCATTTTTGAGCGAAAGAGTCGGAGTCGGTTCTGTTAATTCATGGAGTCTGAGTTTGCGATCTGCACGGGCCGGTCCATGGCCCGAAGACTGAGCCCGGCCTGCGGGCCTGGCTCGGACCTATTTTCATTCACGACACTCGGGCCGGGCTGGGCCCGTACCATACTTTTTTCTGAAGGCTCGGTCCAGGTTCGGGCCTTACTTTTTCCCTGGGGGATCGGGTCGGGCCGGGCGTAATTTTTTTTTTGTACAGAGCCGGAACTCGTTTCATTCCTAGTCTTCAAGTCCCAAAATTTTCAGTCTTAGTTTTGACGCTGCCCGTATGAAAATCATTGTCTCGGCGTGGCCTGGTCGGTTCAAAGGTCAGTAAAATTAGTCCAGGGCCAAAAATTTTTGCAAAAAATGTACACATTTTTAAATTGCCATTATTCTACAATTAAACATTCAGATTTATTCTTTTTAAAGAATAGTAGATTTCTACGCTTGTTAAAATATAGTTAAATGAAAATATAATAAAATGTATGAAAAAGAACCTGCCTATGACGAAATCCTGTTATAAACTGAAAAACGTGTTGATCCATTCAAAATTAATATACAAATACGTAAGAATAGGATATATAATACATTTACAACTTGCTAAGAAGGGAACTTGTCTATAACACATTTTTCTTTTTTACCGTATAGCATTTTTCATATTTTTAGCACTTCAATACATGGAATATGGATTAACGATATTAATGAAAACGGATTCATTTACATACAAGAAAAACAGATTGATTAAAAAAATAAATGTCGCAGCCTGCTCCATTTCTATAAAAATGAAGATTATAAACATGAAAAAAAAGTTAGAATATATATTTTTGGAACTCCTCGTACGAGATCAATCTTTAACCAAATCGACCTAAAAATCAATGTTTTGTAGAAATTCACTCAGGCCAGACTTGGGCTGAGATTTTAACTTTTTTCCGTGTCGGGCCGGACTCAGGCCAAATTTTTAGCTGTTATACCGGGCTCAGCCGGGCCAATAATTTTTTCAATGGGCCGGACTCGGGCCGAACTTTTAACTTTTTTACCGGGCTGGGTCGGGCCAATTATTTTTTTGTACGGGCTGGCCCGGGCCAAGAAATTTCGGCCCGGACCTGGAAATTTCAGCCCGTGCAGATTTCTAGTTGGAGTCGTTCATTTTACAAGCAGGACTGAGTTGTCAGAGTCACGCCCCCCGGCCCGCGCGACCAGGATCGGGTCGCGCCAGACTCGAGCTTTGCTCCAATTCATTTCCCATGACGATGTATAACTCCGTATTGCAAACCCTTTATTGGCTCAAGGGGGGGGGGGCGGTCGCCCCCTCCCCCCCTTAGATCCGCCATTGTTTTACATATTCTAGTAACACATAAAATTTGTTAGTAATTAATGATGCAGTACTCATTTTTTTCGATGTGATTTTTTTAAATGTACTTCACCCGATCTAATCTATTAAATATATACTTGCACCTACTTCATTTATACTACAAACAACAAAATATAAGTTGCTTGGTATGATTAGCTTCATTTTTCTGGCTTCAGTTTTCTGGAAAACATGCTAAGCAGAACACAATGTATAATTATTTATATAACAGTATGGGCAGATTGGGCATTTGCAGAAAGTCAAATAAATTTTGAAAATTTTTTTTTTTTTTTTCCCAATTTTGTGAATAAAATTTTATGTGAAAATCATTTTCAGTTTTGATTTTTAATAATCTCTATTTTATTTACTCCTGTTCCTAAGTGCCAGATTATCAGCGAGTTTCTTGCAGTTTTTAATGATATGGTAGAATTTTTTTTAATTTAGTTTTCTACATTGATTTTAATCTTTTGTGATAAGTTCGTATTCTCTTAATAAGTTTTTAATTAACTATAAAAAGTGATAAATTAATTCCATTTATTGCAGATGCATAGAGTCATAAATGTAGATACATACACAATTCAAAGCAGTTTTTAAAGTGTGAAATATGCAGCAGAATATTTCTTTACAAGACCATTTTGGAGAAGCAACTTCTGATTTGCAGCAAGGAAAATCTTTTGTTTGTGATGTATGCCGTAAAGGATTTTCCCAAAAGTTCCATTTAATGACCCATCTCCGCATTCACACTGAAGAGAAACCTTTTGAGTGTGAGATATGTAACAAGAAATTTTCTATCAGTGGTAGCCTGAAAAAACATTATTTAACTCATACTGGTGAGAAATTTTTTATGTGTGACATATGTAACAAGAAATTCTCTCAAAAGAGCAATTTGAGCGGACATGTATTAAGTCATACTGGTAAGAAACCGGTAAGAAAATTTGTATGTGAAATATGCAGCAAAAAATTCTCTCAAAAAGGGGATTTAAACAGGCACCTGTTAATTATTCATACTGGTGAAAAATCTTTTATGTGTGAAATATGCAGCAAGAAATTTTCTGTGAAGGCCAATTTAAACAAGCATCTGTTAATACATACTGGTGAGAAACCGTTTATGTGTGAAATATGCAGCACGAAATTCTCTCGAAAGAACTATTTAAGCGACCATCTATTAATTCATACTGGTGAGAAACCTTTTATGTGTGAAATTTGCAACACGAAATTCTCTCGAAAAGCTGATTTAAAGCAGCATCTGTTAATTCATACTGCTGAGAAACCTTTTATGTGTGAAATATGCAACAAGAAATTCTCTCGAAAAGGTTATTTAAACAAACATTTGTTAATTCATACTAGTGAGAAACCTTTTATGTGTGAAATATGCAACAGGAAATTCTCTCGAAAAGGTGATTTAAACAAGCATATGATAATTCATACTGGTGAGAAACCTTTTATGTGTGAAATATGCAACAAGAAAGTCTCTCGAAAAGGTAATTTAAACAAGCATATGATAATTCATACTATTGAAAAACCTTTTATCTGTGAAATATGCAACAAGAAATTCTCTCATAAGATTGCTTTAAACAAGCATCTGTTAATACATATTGATGTGAAGCCTTTTGTGGATGACATACAAGATGAAGTTTTTACAAAAATGTAATCTAAGTGCTCATAATTTGTTATTTGCATAATTTGTTATTTGCTATTGCTCATATTCATAATTTTGATACTTCATATTTCCTTCGGGCTTTGGCATATTTTAGCTTTAAGAAAGTAAGATTTCTTGCTAAATATTTCAAACAATTACCAAAATGAAATAAGAACAAATAAAAAAAATCTTATGTTATACAGTTTATTTAAGGTAATATTTGTCGTGTGTTTTGTATTACATTATTTTGATGCTTTCTTATATATAATTTCTGTTTGTAAATCAGCAGATCATGAGCCTCAATGTCAACTGCTTTTGCTGGTGAGTTTCAATTTAAATAATTTAAATAGGTTATGAAGTCTGTTAATAAACTATACACATAAGGTAGAATGAGATCAAGATAAAAGTTTGCACCTAACTTCTTTATTGTTGATTAAGTAGAGCACCTAAATATAATATAAGAGATTGAGCCTCCTGGTCAGCAGGAAAAATAGAGTAATTAAAGCAATAAATATAATTAACCCTATAATTATAAGGGTACTTTTCGGTTAGCCGGGTGCTAGTGTTATATTTACATATATATATGTGTGTATATATACAATATGTGTATATGTATGTATATAAATATGTATATATAACACTGGCGCCCGGCTAACCGAAAAGTACCATTATAAGTACTAAAAATAATTTGTGCTGTGTTATTTGAATACCTATGACTTACAGATTGGCTGGACAAGGTAGCTATGTGTTAAAGTAAAAACAGACATGAAGAGACATACCATGGATGGGACATTTAAAGTGATTTTAATTTAATTAAAATAGTTTTAAATTTCATATTTATTCTGAAATGTTTTTAATACAGTAAAAAAATGAAATTTTAAGTTCAGATTTAGGGGGAAATTTACAGAATTTTAAGTTTTTATAGCATTCCATACATATTTTAATATGTAATTCTCGATAATAGTGTACCTTTATGACTGAACTTGTATTTTTTCATGAAGGAAGTGTACAGTTATATCTAAGAAAAATCAAGATATTGTATATATCACTGGTAATCGCAATCTTTTTACCCAACATATTTATAGATTAATCAAGTTTTTTTTTCGTTATTAAAACTGGCTAAATTCAAAATAAAAACTTTCTTACTTTATGATTTTGATGTAATTTAACAAGGTACCTTCATGAGGAATTATCATTAAATAATTAAAGGAAACTGCATCTCAGTTTTATTATTCATATTTAATTGTACAATATTTTATTTGACCTTTACTTTTAATAATTTAATCCTTTTCAAAACTATCTTAATTTTTATCGTTTTAGTTTATTTAATATTTTACTATATTGCAAGCATTCGTTATAATTTTGATTGTATTATTACATTCAATTTACTGTTTAAAAAATGTAAACAAAGCAATGACCAAAAATCCGCAAAATTCTAAAATCTGCGCAAGCTATGCAGATTTGAGGGAGCCTACTGTATACAAGGCCGAAAATAAGGGGGATGGCAGAGGGGTCATGTGCCCCGGGCGCCAGAACGAAGGGGCGCCAAATGAAGAATTATACCTTTGGAATGGGTTATTTTCTTTTGATGGACTGACGGCTTTCATTATTTTGAAACAGCCATTATAAATGAAGTTGGTGAAGATGAAAGAGCAGCAGTAAAAAGAGCTCTGATTTTCTGGTCGGAATGGGGAAAAATGGCCATATTTGTTTACCATTCTGACTAGAAAATCAGAGTTCTAACTTTTTACAACTGCTCTTTCATCTTCACCTAACACTTCATTTATAATGGCTGTTTCATAATAATGGAAGCCGTCAGTCCATCAGAAGAAAATAACTCGACTAAGCGGGACTCAGATAATTGGAACTCTACTGTATATTTCATTTTTTAAATGATCTTTAGAATATTTTTGTTGGTGTTCAGAGGGGGGGGGGGGGGGTCATGATCCCCGTGACCTCCCACTTTTATCTGACTTTGTAGATTACGTAGTTCAGTGTTACATACTTTAAATTTTAAAATAAGTCGGCTATTAGAAAATTAGTAAAATTCTCTTTGTAAATATACATTGCAGAAGAAGGTGGGGGGGGGGGGGGGCAGTGGCATAGCCAGGATTTCGTTTCGGGGGGGGGGGGATCCAAAAATTTTCCTTCAGGTTATATATATATAGTAAAACCTGTCAAGATTAAATCATAAATATTGCTGGAAAATTCCGTTGTACACAGGTTTTCGTGTTATTAGGTGTATTTGTATAGTATTTTCCGTAGCACAGGGCAGGTTCCATTTTTACAATTTTTGTGTATTTATATAAATATACTTATTTATGTCATATGAATAGAATAAAATTTGTCAAAATAGTAATTGTCTATAACAGAATCCTGTCTTTAACGGAAGAGTTTCAGAATCCCTGCGAAACGAACAATAGATTTTATTGAGGTTGTGTATCTTAGAAGCATAATTAATTACACTTCTTTCTATGGAAGCCTGTCTAAAATTGAACTTTTTACTAGTCCCTTTGAATCTTGTGTTGGCTGTGTATGTATAATAGAAATATTTCGAGTAACTTTAAGAATTTAGGTATATCCTTATTTAATTACTTAATTAAAAAAAAAAAAAAGCATGGATAAAAAATGTAAGGCCAATCTCTATAACTGCAACTAATAATACATTGAAGTTACATTAATATTTACCAATGAAAAAGATTCACTATGATGTAAAAAGCTGAGCGCATACTGAAGAGTTAAATTTAATTAACCCATTCGCTGTCATCCACGAGTATACTCATGGCTTTAATTTATTAATTACTTTGTGACCACTATTTTAGAATAAAAAAAATTGCATCATTTATTGGCAGAAATTTCGCTATATTACTAAAGCAAAATTTACCTTTCTGAATTTGTGGTAGCAAACGACTTTTAACAAAAAATTTGAAAATTATTACTTTATTGTTTTGGCAGCGAATGGGTTAAATCAGGTTTCATATTACATAACATTTGCCTACAATAAAGTTAGGATCAAGTGGTTAAGTTTAAAACAGCAATTTCCATATTTAATTTCTTGCCATTGAATTAAGAACTTGTGCTGTGATAGATATTGGATAATGATTTCACATAAGTGTCAATTGCATGAGCCATTCATGCGATCCACCGTGCTCCCCATGGGAGTTTTTGAGATAACCCAGATAGCATGAACATTAGCAGTAAGTTTATATTTTCTGATATTATCTTGCCGTGACAAATTTGAATTGAGAAATTCGCAGAAAATCTCCCACAAGGTATACCATCACCCATTTGCATGAGTAATTTGTTGTGAAACTGATGCAAGATTGTCTTTAATTCACGAAAGTGACAAAAGCAAAAAATCCCTCTGTTGAGAGAATAGACAATCAGCACATACACAGAAATTACAGAAATTTTATTCGGTAGGCACTGCTTTTTCTAAGCGCTATTCTTATTAAATACCGAAAAATGCTCAAAATGAATAGTACAAATATTACTTAAACTTGTTTGTGGTGATAAAGCCGATGCATGCACCTTCTGACAGCACTTTCTCATCAATAGACTTGATCAGGTCTATGGACCCCTTCGAAGGGGTTAAACTTATAGTGTGACATGGAAAGATTACTACTTTGCAGTAAGTTTGCAGTATTTTTGATTACTTGTTTGCCGTTAGTTTGCAATAAATTTGATACAGTATGAATTTAACTTGCACGACAAGTTAGCTGCAAGTTCAAAGTGTGGTGACTTTGGCGTTTGCGTTATCTTGCTGCAGGCTTGTTATGAACTTTCAGCCTTGTCATGCTCAGCTTACTGGAACTTTGAAGGTTTTCAAAGCAAAACTGTTGCAAATTTTCTGCAAACTAAAAATGCTATGTGGGAAGGTTTTAACTTTAAGAAAAATATCTTGCATTTTCAGCTACAGAAATTAATAATGTAAGAAGCACACACATCAAATATAGTTCATTCTGGAAAAAGCAGTTTTGTTACATTTGTCTTATTCAGCCATAATTCTTTTGGGTTTCATGTCTCGCCACTTTTGATACCATATTCGATCTAATAGTTGCTTCCGATATCCGGTCGTCTTTAAGGAAGTTAAATTTTTGTAATAAGTTTATTTGTGATGGATTAGTGCTATTTTGGAAGTATTAGAATGTGTAAAAAATGGTTCATGGTGGTTTCTGTTTTTGTACTTCCCAGCCAGTTTATTTTAGATGGTTCAAAACAGTTTTAGAACATTCTCCAAGTTCAGCAGTAAGCTTCGGATGGGTCGGATTTATGCAGCTCTGGAAGGGATACTTAGGAGTTCCGTGGAAGGAACTAGGGTGCCTTCTAGACCATTAATCTGAATCTTCCGATTACACCCTTAAACAACTTGACAGGAGAGTCAAGAATCTCATTTCTGTATATTTCAGCATTCACAGTTGCACTGGTAAAAATGTGTCGGTCACTGCAGCCATTCAAAATGATGTCCGTCCATACCACGATTCCACGAACTTTGTATCGATGCCTTTCACCAATATTTGCAGCCTTATTGCATGTGATTTTCTCCCTCCATATGGTAACACGTCTGTAGTAACTCTCTCAAGAAAATCGGGATTCATCGGTAAAGAGAACTCGGCTCCAGTCCGTGGTACTCCAATGACGATGATCTCTGCACCACTTTAACCGGGCACATTTCACTACCGGAGTTAGTGGAACACAAATCATAGGTTTCCTTGCATGCAGCCTGTCACTCACAGTAAACCAGGATCGTCGAGTTCTTGTTGCTGCAGCAAACTCCCTGCAATCTGAACTGACGTCAATTGCCTATTTCTTTTAGCAATCGTTGGCAAATTACAGTTCTGAGAGCCTATTGTGGTGCGTTTTCTACCTTGATCTGGTTGTCTGTGGACATTATAACTGTGTCTTTAAACCGTTTCCAAATTCTTGACATGACACTTTTGGCTATTTTTAAGTCTTTACAGACCCCTAAGAGTGTCTGTCCTGTTTCCATTCGCCCTATCACATGCAATTTCTCAAAAACGGTCAAATGTCTTCTGGACGACATATTCCACCGACTAGAAGCGAAAGTTTTACCTAATTACACGTGCAATCCTTAAAATTAGACTTCAAATTACCCACGTGCGCTCCTTTTCACACGTGAACCGAAAGAACGGGCTGAAGCTGAAAATTTTGCATATATTTCTGTAGCGAATGTTAATTTGCATTGGACTACGCGATAACGTTGACACTGAGTTACCTTTCTGAAGTTCTCTTAATAGATTAACATAAAGCACCTTTTTATGGTTGTTCCTTTCATTTTTCTCGCCAGTGTAGTTTGAAAGTGGTAACAAATAACCAGTCCAAAAATAAAGTTACTTTTATTAATTGCAGGTAGCAGATTTAAAGTAATTGTTAATACTGTCCGTTATAATGTGAACAAGGATAAGCGTCACGAAACTCAACCAATGTACCGTTATTGCGCTTGTATAAACTTGTTCTTTCCCATAAGTCTCGACAACAGAACCCCATCGAAGTCCAAGATAAAGAAGTTTTACGTTTAATCTAGTTACAGTAAATTTGTGTAAACAGAATAGCAGGTATACTTGTATAGTTATCCTTCCATCTCGGGACATTAAAATGTTTTCTTTTTTTTTTTTTTTAATGAGAGGATTCCGTGTTTTCAGAAAACCTGCCAAGAAGGATTCAGAATTGGAACAAGTTTATTTCAGATAGATTTCAAACGTTAGCAAGCACAAATATATAGTGTTGTGATGGGCGATTCTCGAGAATTCGACAATCGAGAAAAATCGTCATCGTCAAAAATCACAATCGATACAGCTATCGATTAATTCCTAGAATCTACAATCGACATGTTTTACAATCGATTATAACGAGAAAAGCTAAAAACAGTTATTGGAAAACTTAGCTATTATTCTGGCCGACAATTTCATAGTAGTGATGGGCGATTCTCGAAAATTTACCAATCGAAAAAAATCGTTATCGCAAAATACACAATCGATACAATCATCGATTACTTTCGAGAATCTACAAAGGAGATGTTCTAGAATCGATTATTGAAATCATTGTTTTTACGTATATATAAGGCAGATATTATTAAATATAGGGTAACTGAAAACAGATGGAATAAAAAAGCAACAAAGCAAAGGAAGGCTATAATGGAGCCATAAGACTGGAAAAGTCTTGTAAGGGTGTCCCCTGGTTGAAAAAACGCGAGTAGCTATGAAGCGGTAAGGGGAGTTTAAGTATCAAAAATTAGAATTTTTCGGCAATTAGCACCAAAATGGCCAAAGAAATAAGAATCAAAAGCACCCTCTAGTGGCAAAAACATGAACTAAAGGATGATAAAAGGGATCAAATTTTTTTATTGATTTTTCTACGTAATTTGAGATTGGATCTTTAATTTCCCCATTTTTAGGAAGTCTTCGACTGGAATACATTAAACGAACCCCCGCAGGGAGCAAAGTAGGGGGGAGGGGCAAGGAAAGTGCATAATATGAATAAGTGGTCACAGGACTTTCCAACGATATGTCACATGAGGGTTGTCGGCTAAATTTAGAAAAGTGCCCCTGCGCGGGGGCAAAGTAAGGGGAGGGGCGCGGGCGATATATAAAGTGAAATAGTAGTCACAGAGCTTTCCAATGATATATCACAGAAGGGGTGTCAGCAAAAGATAGAAAAGAGTCCCAACTCCCAGGATTCCAATTATCGTGCCCAAATTTGGAGCCGGTATCCCAAATTTGGAGCAAATCGAATAATTCTGCATGAAAAACCCATTTATCTAAATTAAGGAGGGGGTTTACCCCTTTTCCCCCCTTTATACTTAACTAATGAACCTCCAAGTTTAATCACGGAAGCTCCTTAACATAATAAATCGGTATACCAAATTTGGAGCAAATTGAATAATTCTGCATGAAAAGCCCATTTATCTAAATTAAGGAGGGACCAGCCCCCCTTCTCCCCCTTTATGCTTAACCCGTAAATCTCCAAATATAATCAAGACAACTTCTTAACATAATGAACCGGTATACCAAATTTGGAGCAAATCGAATAATTCTGCATGAAAAACCCATTTATCTAAATTAAGGAGGGGGTCTACCCCCCTTTCCCCCCTTCATACTTAACTAATGAACCTCCAAGTTTAATCAGGGAAGCTCCTTAACATAATAAACCGGTATACGTAATTTGGAGCAAATCGAATAATTCTGCATGAAAAACCTATTTATCTAAATTAAGGAGAGGGGGGACCAGCCCCCCTTCTCTCCCTTTATCCTTAACCAATGAACCGTCAAAACTAATCAGCGGAACGCCTTATCAGAATGAACATTAAAAAAAATTGAAGCAAATCGCACATTTCAATCAAAGTTATCGCGTTACGTACATACGTACGTACATGCATACACACAGAACCGACAAGTACATTAGCTCTCAGGCTTAGATAGCCTGTGAGCTAAAAAGAGATTGGATAAGCAGATGGACTCCTTTGAGAAATTATGACTTAAACCAGAAATACGGTAAGTTTGACTCTGAAAGCTTCATTTCCATCTCGCATTTCGGCAAATCTCACCTCGATGATTTTTCCAGCATTTTGACGGTTCCAGATGGGAAGCTGCTCGATGGTTGGTTCTCTCGCAGTTTTAAACCTTTCGGGATGGGAAGTCTCTTGATAGTTTCTCTCGCCCTTTTCAACCTTTCCCAATGGGAAGCCTCTCGCTGGTTTCTCTCGTCCTTTTCGAAATCTCCCAGCCTTTCGAGGATTTCTCTCGCGCTTTTCAACATTTCGCTATGAGAAGCTTTTTGAGGATTTCTCTCGTCCTCGGCAGAGAAGAAAAGTAAGAAAATTTATCGAGAGTACCAAAGGACGAGATAGCGAAAGAGGCATGACAATGAGCCGTGAAATGAAGCCCTAATTTTCAAAGTTTCTCTTATTTTAGCCCTACCAAGATGTCACATACCTGGAGCCCTCCTATAAAAATTTCAAAGAGGAAGGTGGGTCGGGTGATTTCGAGGGAGGAGGACGTGAGAGTGGACTCATGCGGGGTGCAATTTTAAAAATTTTACCGAACCCTTCCTGTGGCATATAATCGAAAAGCCCTTTGACCATTCTTTCATACTATGAACCTTTCTTCGCCCAAAGGGGGATGGGGAAGGTGCGAACAAATTTTTAAAACCGTAGCCGATTTCTATAATAAATTTAAATATCACTTTAGATGTGGGTTTTTTATGCAGTCTTCCGGTAAATATTATTTATTGAACATAAAAATTTTAAAGTGGCGGCTGTGTGAATTCCGGGGCGAAAGAGTGGGAGTAATTTTCAAACTTTTTTTGGACCAGTCATGTGATATGTCATCGGTAAGCTCTCGGATGACTCTTTCATATTATGAGACTTTCTTCCTCCCCTCCCCAATTTGGCCCCCACTGCGAGGGTAGTTTTTTCCGCTTTTATCATTTTAGATCGGATTTTTTTATGGAGCCCTCCGCTAAATATTATTTATAATATATGAAATTTCAGGACACTTTTCCAAATTTAGCCAAGACCCCACATGTGAGATATCGTTGGAAAGGTCTGTGACTACTTATTGATGTAATGCACCTCCGGTGACCGCCCCTCCCCACTTTTCCTCCACCGAGATGTTTTTCTAAATTTAGCCGAGACCCCTCATGTGACATATTGTTGGAAAGGCTTATGACCACTTACTCATGTTATCCACATCCCCCCCCCCCCCCCGTGATTTCATATTACAAGATTACGTATAAATTAGGGGCCCCGATTAAAGGAAAGGCCCGCTAGCGGTCGAAGTCACCAAGTCTTTATTAACATCGACTCATTCCAGTTCACCCGCAGACGATTCTTGATAAATGTATGACGTATATAATACATAATATATGATTTATAAAAGAAATTTGCAAACTGGAGTCATCGAGAAAAAATTTACACAATCGAAAAATATCGAGATGTCCATACAATCGAGAAAAACATCTCGTTATCGCCCATCACTAATATAGTGTTGTTTTCGTCGAACCTTGAATTGTTTTCATTTGAGATAGGTCATCTTCACAGATTTTCCTGTAATAGATTTATGCTCTTCAGAGGTGGTGTTATAGCAGCGGTTTCCAACCTGCGGTAGCGTGCCCCTGGGGGTATGTGGCGGGTCTGCTGGGGAATGTGAAAATAATATCGGTAATGGCGGAAGTCACAAAAATGTTAGGAATATCAATGTAATTTGCATCAATTTATTATATGGTTGTGATAAGAAGATTACTAATGGAAAAAAGCATACGTTATCTCCATAAGTGGAGGGGGGAAGGGGGACGTGTTTATGAGAAATGGGGGTACTCCGAAATGAAAAACCTAAGAAAGGAGCACGTTTTAGCAGTTTTAAGGGATACTGTGAAAACTGAAAGTTTTTATAACAGAAACCTGTCTAAAACGGAAAAGTTCATAGTCCCGAAAACGTACGAAATACGATTTTGAATTTTATCAAGCTGAAAAATAAAGTTTATAATGTATTAAATTGAACGAACGTGTTAATTAAATTTTCATTATTTACTTATGCC
Source organism: Maratus speciosus (assembly GCA_963932465.1). Lineage (NCBI taxonomy): Eukaryota > Metazoa > Arthropoda > Arachnida > Araneae > Salticidae > Maratus > Maratus speciosus. Next base: position 636,835,188 of record OZ010786.1, read on the forward strand.
GCCAAAATTAGATTTTATGAAGAATTGAAATGCCAAAAACTAAATCTAAAAGTCCGAGATCACCATGTGACGTCAGATGCGGGTAAGCAGAAGAAAAACACCAATAGGCGTGAAGAATATTTTAACACTGCTCCCCCTTCGTCCAATAAGCAGTCTTTTTCAGAAGGTTTTTCCCCGCAGCGGCGTGACTGCTGCCATTCGTGGGTAAAGTCCAATGGAAAATGATGAATATCGCAAAAAAGAAAATGAAAAAACTCATAGCAGAGTACAAAATTTAAGACAAAATGATGAATATCACGAAAAGGAAAATAAACAGAATCTTACTAGAATACAAAATTTCAGGGAAAATAATGAATATCACGAAAAGGAAAAAACTCACAGTAGAGTAAACAAATTAAGAGAAAATGATGAATATCGCGAAAATGAAAAAACTCATAGGAGAGTAAAACATTTAAGAGAAAATGATGAATATCGCGAAAATGAAAATGAAAAAACTCATAGCAGAGTAAAACTATTAAGAGAAAATTTTGAATATCGCGAAAATGAAAAGAAACAGAATCGTTCTAGAATATAAAATTTCCGGGAAAATGATGAATTTCGTGAAAAAGAAAATGAAAAAAATCAGAGCAGAGTACAAAATTTAAGACAAAATGATGAATATCGTGAAAAAGAAAATGAAAAAAATTAAAGCAGAGTACAAAATTTAAGACAAAATGATGAATATCGCAAAAATGAAAAGAAACAGAATCGTAATCGATTGGAGAATTTGAGAAGCGGAGAAGAATATCGGGAAAATGAACGTGTAGCAGATCGTCATAGAAAGATCTATATTAAGCAAAGTATAAGATCTAACTGGAGTAACTTATTGGAAGAATTTAAAAATATAATTAGTGAAGGTCCCACTCACATATGTTCATGTTGTGGGAAATTATGGTTCAGGCAATCAGTATCGTACCGTTATTTGAATACCTTACAAGCGAATATTAAAGAAGATATCGTCAACAAATCTCTTTTTCTGAAGAATTCTAATCCTCCATACTGTTTCTGTAACACCTGCTGGAATCAAATCAAATTAAACAAAATTCCTAAATGATGGCTGGGAAACGGATTTGAACTTCCACTAATTCCACCTGAATTGACTGATCTGACACCCCTAGAAGAACGATTGGTTGCATTGCGCCTGCCATTTATGCAAATTCGGCGTCTTGATATTGACCGACAAATTGGTCTTCATGGAAATATATTAAATATATTAAATACTTTAAATGATACAGTCACAGTTCTACCTAGAAAATTCAGTGAAACTTCGACTATCCAATTAATGTTAATGAGAAGATTGAAATATAATCGTCCTTATATGTTCGAAACAATTCGTCCAGCAAAAGTTTACGCAGCGGCTAAATATTTAGCAAATACAGAGTTGTATAAAGAAGAAGGTGTGGTACTTTCCGACGAATGGGCAAACCGACTGGAAACTGAAACAATATATTTCATTTTGGAAGAACAGATTGCAAATCAAATAAAAGTGAGTGAAAAGGAAATGGATGGTGCTATTCAAGGCATTTTACACTCTGATGATTCTGATTTTGAAGATGATGAGCCACATAACTCAGGTATATTGGAAACTTTAATAACAGAAACAGATAATAATATGGCAATTAAGTTTGCGCCTGGAGAGGGTAGATCCCCAATGTCTTTATTACTTGACGAAAAAGTGGAAGAATTATCTTTTCCATCTATTTACTGTGGAACCGCAAGGATATTCGTAGACTCTATCCATGTCAATTATTCAGATATTGTTAATTCTGAAGCAAAAAGATACGACAGAAGAGCATGCAAGCCAAACAAAATATTGCACGCATATAAATTATTGCAAAATAAGATAATTGCTTCAGAAAGTAACATTTGCTTACGTAAAAAAACAAATAAATATGGAACTAATATTACAGCGGCCGATTTGAAGAATGCGCAGAGTGTTGATAGAGATTTATTCAACACGACGATGGGTATAAAGTTCTAAAAAATCTAAGATCATCACCAGCTTATTGGGAAGATAAGCAAAAAAATTTAAACGCCATGATAAGACAGCTTGGAATACCGTCTTTGTTCTTGACATTTTCTGCCGCAGAGACAAAGTGGCTTGAATTCATTGTAATTTTGGCAAAGAATTTGCGTCAGGAAACTATTTCACATGAAGATGCATACAGCCTAGATTTTAATTCAATAGCAGAACTTAATCCGCAATGACCCTATTACTTGTGCAGAATATTTTGATTATCGACTTAGAATGTTTCTCAATTTGATACTGAAATCCAACTCCGGTCCTATTAGTGAAGATAAAACTATTTTGGATTATTATTATCGAGTTGAATTCCAACACAGAGGATCACCTCATGTTCATATGCTCGTTTGGCAGAAAAACGTCCCTGTATTTGATCCGGAAGAAAATTCAACTTGGTCAAATTGCACAGAATTTATTGATCAGTTTATTACATGCCAGAGAACTAACGTGAATATTTGAATGAAGTTGTAAATTTTCAATATCATCGCCACTTTAAAACATGTCTAAAAAAATCTAAAAATGGTACCAAAATATGTAGATTCGGCATTCCACATCCTCCAATGAATTCAACTGAAATTTTCCTTCAATTAGCTTTAGATACAGATAAAGAGACTTTGACAAAATACAAAAAAAATATTTAAAGAAATCAAAACACACATGAATTGCAAAGATCTCGGTAGAAATTACACTGGTGATATGTCTTTTACTGAATTTTTACAGAATTTGAACATCTCTGAGTCTGAATATGTGCTTGCTATCAGATCATCCATAAAGAGAACCACCGTTTTAGGTAGATTTCGTAAGAAATACTACCTATTGCAGTCGTTACCATGGTGAGACTTTTGAAAAATTCCTTCATAACTTTTCATTATAGAACCCCAGGAACCCAAAACCACCCCCACCTAAAAAGTTTATATATATATATATATATGTATGTGTGTACTAAATTTTGTCCGCACGATAAAAGTCGCAATTATGCACGGATCGTCTTCAAACTCGCCAACAACTTTGAGATGGCTAATATCTCGGCGGGGATTGAAAATGAGCAAAATCGGCCCAAGGGAATGGAAATGGGGAGGGTTCAAAATTTTGAATACCGTCTTAACAAAATTCTGATAAAACCATCACTTTCACAACAATGACAGGAAAAAATAAATATTTTTCATCATAGCAGTTGCCAACAATTTAAAAAAAAAAAACAATAAAATTCTCACCACAACAATTACTTTTCTATTGCAAGATTTTTCACGTGAAAAAATAAATTAAATAAATAGTTTCATGAATTGAAAACAAATTGAATATTACCTCACAAGTTTTCTAAAGCAAGATTTCAGAATGAAAACTCAAAATGAAATAAATAGTTTGACGAATTAAAAAAATATATATATTACGTCAAATTGGAAATATAATGTGCCTCAGCAGGTGAATAGATAACGTCATGTGAGTTTGAAGAAACGTATTAAAACATTATAAAAACCCGACTATGGAAATATTAACATATTTTAACACTTTGAGGTTTTCTCAATTTGTTTTAGCCATTTTTAAACCTATTCCATATACATGCGTATGTGTATTCGTGTATATTAGATATTACACAAAATGTTTAGCTCCCTAGAGCTCATTCTTAGTGAAGGAACTGGGTTTTTCTCTAATGTTGATTTAGGTTTTGTTGGTGAATTTAGTACTTAACTTCGAAATCTACCTCCGCCTGTAGGCCCAAGCCGGCAGGGATTTTTTCTTAAACGAAATGTAAATGCAATGTTCATTAATGCGTACAATATCAAAATGATAGAAGCATGGCGCGCGAATATGGACATTCAATATATTTTGGATCCGTATGCATGTGATGTGCCAAGTATTGTGTTGCTTATATTAACAAATCATACGGAGGAATGTCAAAATTTCTAAAAGATGCTTCCGAAGACATGAAAAGAGGGAATACTACAATAAAACAAAAACTCCGTAAGTATGCAAATGTGTTTCTAAATGGAACAGAAATATCAGCACAAGAAGCAGCGTACGGTGGGCTGCCATTGTCTGTATGTAGTCGCGATTCCATTTACATTCCGACCTCACACCCAAATTCTCGTGTTTTTATGATAAAATCCCCTACAGATTTGAAACAATTATCGGATGATTCGACAGATATTGGAGTCAAATGTATATTAGATCATTATGCACAAAGGCCGCATGAATTAAATCACTTATGTCTAGCGGAATTTGCTGCAATGTTCACATACTCTAAAGTAAAATGTGACAAAAAATATGTTTCTGCAGTCAATTCTCATGATAATCAAGAAATTCAAGGGATAGATTTAAATAAACTAGCTATTGAAACCGAAGAAAATACCGGAATTCCTGAGTGTTTACAAATTTTGGATAGGTCAGACTACATAAGAAAACGGACAAAAGCCAGAATAATAAGATACAGAAGATAGGGTCGCGAACAGGATCCATATAATTATTTTAGAGAGCAAGTGATGTTGTTCCATCCATACAGGAAAGAAGATGATGATATTATATCTAAAGATGTAGAAGAAATTTATAATGTTAATAGTAGATCCATAAAGGCCAATAAAAGTAAATATGTTATTAATGAAACGCTAGAATTAGAAAGTATGGTGCGAGAAATTGAACAAGAAGAAAATGACTTCTGTAACACAATAGATGAGAAACTGGATGAAGAATATATTTTAATGAATGATACGCTTCAATCTGACATACTTTTCGATATGGGACAAGATGTTGCACAGGAACAGCAAAAATTTTTGAGTCCAAAGCTAATTCCTGAATATCAATATACCGATCTCATTCGAAGTTTAAATATCAACCAAAGAAAATATTTTATGGATATAATGTTTAAAATAAAAAACGGAAAAGTTCCATTTTATGAAATTGTTTTAGGTGGCGCATCAGGAGTTAGTAAAAGTACTCTTATTAATTCAATTGTTCAAGCTGGTTTAAGATACTCTAATTCCTTTCCAGGAGAACATCCTTCTTCTATTAAGTTTTTATTATGCGCACCAACTGGTAAATCAGCATTTAATATTAGAGGAATGACTTTACATTCCGTTTTTCATCTCCCATTAAATCAAAACTCTCTAAAACCACTAAGTGATGATATATGCAATCAGCTCTCTGCAAAACTTGTAAATTTAAAATTAATTATAATTGATGAAATTTCGATGGTCAAACTACGCGATTTTATTTTGTCGAAAATCGTTTAAGGCAGATATTCCAAAATAATTTTCCTTTCGGTGGCGTTAGCGTAATTGTTCTTGGAGATTTTTGGCAATTACGACCAGTAATGGGTAAATTTGTATTTACGAATCCAGAAGAAGGTGAAATAATCGAAATCGATAGAAAACCATTGTTTCACAATTACGTTTGGCACATGTTTTCAATGTACAAATTAACAGAAATCATGCGACAACAAAACGATCGTGCTTTTGCAGAAGCATTAAATAATATGGCAGTCGGTGCAATGATGGAAAAAAATATTACACTAATAAAATCGCGTAAAATAACAACATCAAATCAACCACCTATCAATGCAATCTCTTTTTTTTCAACAAATGCAGAATGTGATAAGTACAATAGCTTTTTTCAAAGTAAATTACAGACAGAAGAAGTCGTGACATATGCTTTTGATAAATCTCAAGGATCTGGTAAAAAATCTAGTAAGGAAGAAATACTAAAATCTGCTAAAAATCTTAAAAATTACAGAAACAAATGGCTTGCCCGCGGTCATTAAATTGAAAATATCTGCAATTTATATGATTACGTGCAATATAGATGTAGAAGACGGGCTTTTTAATGGCACAGCAGCAACACTAGATATACAATATGGAAATACAAATACGGGTAAAAGGGTGCCGACAATGGTGTTTCTGAAACTTGATGATCCACTTGTGGGAACACAAATGAGGAAAAAGTATGAAAATCTTCTCAAATCTAATGGAATAGATAAAACTTGGACTCCAATTTCTCCACTCGTTAGAATTATTAAAACTTGGCCTGGACGTGACTTACAAGTTGTTCGGACACAATTTCCTCTGATTGCTGCTAATGGACGAACTATTCATAAGGGTCGAAGTGCCACACATAATTTTGTAATGGTTAAAATTGCAAAAAAAAAAATGGAGAGAGCTCAGCTGTATGTTGCATGCAGTCGAGCAACGACCGCTGGAGGTTTATATATTGATGGTGATTTTAAACCGCCAAAATCCCCCGAAAAAAATGATCCTTTACTAAAGGAGCTTGTCTAGATTAGAAAGTCTTCCAAAACATTTCGATTTAAGATTCATGGATGAGGTGCTGGACAGTTACTTCAAAATTGTTATTCATAATGTCCAGTCGTTGAATGCACATTATTTAGACCTAAAATCGGCCCCACATTACATGAATGCACACCTTTTATATTTTCTGGAACCTTTTCTTTGAAAGATGATGTGTATGATTTTGATGGCAAATTCACGTGTATATCTCGCATAGACTGTGTTGGTAAACGGAAGGCTTTTGGCTTGATGTGTGCTGCTAAAACTGAAATAATTCACGAGTGCCAATTCATAAATAATTGGATAAGACACGATCGTGGACCTCATGCAGAATCCTGTGCCGTAAAACTTGGTCAAATGATTGTTCTTTTTGGATACAAATCTCCGACGGCATCAATCAAACTACTGGAATCATTAATGACAGAAATTCTAGACAATTTGATGCAGTTTGGCTGTAAACTTACCGTTGCTGGTGATTTCAATATTGAAAGAAAATCCGCCGATTTTCAAAAAATAAATAAAATATTAGCTTCATACAGCTTATATAATAAAGTTTTCTGTGACGAAATTTCAACAAATGAATATACGCAGATAGTCATTTGCTATACAAATGAAGAAAACCTAGAATTTTGGTATTACGAATCTATTTTTAGTTACCATAAAGCAATTTCCTGTGTTTGGCCTAAAAATAATCAAATATAAGTGTATTCTTTTTATTATTATTATTGAGTGTAATTATTTGCAATTCAAGCAATAATTGTTATTGGCGCTAAGATGTTATATATTCCCGCAGCCGCCATCTTGATTTTCTCGGCGATGTTTTGTTGGCGTTTATCGATAAGGCAACCCCGTTAAGTCTAACATGTGCATAAATCTGCTTGGTGACATTTACTTGTCGGAAAAGGGATTTTCACGCCAAGAAAAAATCCAAGATGGCGGTCGCGGGAATATATAACATCTGTTCCATTACTTAAAAACATTTGTCTTTTTCCAAACTCTTTTATCAGTTATTTAATTCTCTTTCCTTTGTCAAAGTTGAACTTTTTTCTTAAAACTAATATTAGTCTTATTGAAAGAGGAGTGAACTTTCTCATGCTCAGGTATATAAAACATAATGCATAGAGTAAGCAATGATTTATTTATAACTAAAAGATTAATTTTTCTTTCTGGTATAGTAAGGCTTTGTATTTTTATTTCACCCGAAAAAAGGTGATAATGCCCTATGCGTGTGTATTAGTTATATTTGATAGTATTGATATGTTAGTTATATTTTGTGATTTTCTCGGATTATGTTTCAAATTTCTATATTCATCAGAATATAAATTTATTAAATGATTTGGTTCTGAGTAAACACTTTTATATGTGTTTTATTGATAACTTTGTAAATATACACCTATATTTATTTCTGTTTATATAAATGAAACTGTTTGTTATGAAACTTGATTCGTGATCATCCTTTTAAGGTGAAAAAGGGGGATAATGCCCTATGCGTGTGTATTAGTTATATTTGGTGGTATTAATATGTTAGTTACATTTTGTGATTTTCTCGGATTATGTTTTAAATTTATCACATAACAAACTAAGATTTCTTAAAACTTCTATATTCATCAGAATATAAATTTATTAAATGATTGGGTTCTGAGTAAACGCTGTTATATGCGTTTTATTAATAATTTTGTAAATGTACACCTATATTTATTTCTGTTTATAGAATTAAAACTGTTTGTTATGAAACTTGATTCGTGATCATCCTTTTAAGGTGAAAAAAGGTGATAATACCCTATGCGTGTGTATTAGTTATATTTGATGGTATTAATATGTTAATTACATTTTGTGATTTTCTCGGATTATGTTTTAAATTTATCACATAACAAACTAAGATTTCTTAAAACTTCTATATTCATCAGAATATAAATTTATTAAATCATTTGGTTCTGCGTAAACACTTTTACATGTGTTTTATTAATAACTTTGTAAATATACACCTATATTTATTTCTGTTTATATAAATAAAACTGTTTGTTATGAAACTTGATGCGTGATCATTCTTTTTTGAAAAATAATTATATTGTTAAGAAATTGGAATGGAAGTTTTACATTTGCCATATTTATTGTAATCTATTATTTGGAATTCATAAAGATGAACAGCGCCGTTTAGTGATAGATGGATCACATATTTTTATTCTAAAAATAAAAGGATGGACTGAAACTCTAAATTTGTATTTAGTTTGTATCAAAAGTATTTCTCATGATCGGAATTTGCATTTTTTTGTCGATTCCTTTATTTTTTGTATGCATTATTCTTTGAAATAAGAGTATAATATACAATTAGTGTGAATAGCCTGTGAGCTCAATGCCATCAGTTTAACTGGGCATTTTTCTTTTTTATCTCAATATGTACTAAAATAACCTAAATGTTTGTAATTGCTGATACAATAGAAATTCGAAGAAACTATTAAAAATAAGTACATTCTAAATGTGTAAATGTTTGACATTCTTTTAACTGTCTAAATGAAAATTAAATACAGCAATCTTTGATTTACCGTTGTGAAAATATACACTACAAATGTCTATGAGATTTCGACTCTTAACCGATTGAAAAAATTTGACCGGCTAATGATACTTTGCATACATTTAATAAATAGTATGGTAAATGGCTAATTTCAACACCGCATTCCAGCAAAAATGTTCTCTATTTGGCGCTTGATGCGAGTAATTTTGTTTGCGTTTTTACTGCACCGCGACGCTAGAGCATAGATAGTGATTAACAGATCGCATAATCCTTTCAGTGTCTTTGCCTGTTGTTAAACTAAATTGGTGTTGAGTCAATATCTCTATAAATAGAGCAATGTAAATGGCATGGTGCGATTGGAAATGTAAAGTGACATCAATCGTTCAGTAACGCGCCTAAGAATCTCGACTGTAATGGCTCCCCACACTCATACAAACTGAGCACTCGCAATTTGGCGAACTTGACTGTTGGTTTACTTGTCAAATGAAGAATTTGTCGAGATTTGGCGCAATGGCGAGCGGCAGCGAGAACCCTGACACTAACTCATACCAGTTTTGCTTAACGTTCTGCCATAGAACAACGTTTGACCATTTCATTCGATACACAGTAAAAATGAGAGTGAACGCAGAGGTAATTCGGAGTTTAAAAAAACTTCTGACTTTTTTTAAACAGAAAATTTTCTGAAAGGTTACAGGGGAGGAGGGAAAATCCCCTCCCGGCACTAATTATTTTTGTTGCAGGGGTTGGGTTAACTTTGTTTTCGGTTCAGGTCGATTTCAGGCTGAGTGTAGATTCCTGTAAGTTGGATTTGGGTTCACCCGATTTTTCAAAAGTTAGTTCAGCATATTATTTCAGATTAAAAACTATACCTATAATAATAAACATAGATGTTTGCATGTGTACTGTTTTCTAAAGAGACTGCTGCGCTTTTTCCGCGATCCTTTGACGAAATTAACATTTTTTTCCACGATCCTTTGATGAAATTCCGTGTTTTTTACACGATCTTTTGACGGAATTCCGTATTTTTTCAGCGATCCTTTGACGAAATTCAGTTTTTTTTGCGATCCGTTGAACAAATTCAGCGTTTTTTCCGCTATACTTTGACAAATTTCGCGTCTTTTCACGATCCTTTGACGAAATTTGTGTTTTTATTCTCAGTTCTTTGTCAAAATTCGGGTTTCTTCCGCGGCTCTTTGAAGAAATCCTCGATCTTGTGATGAAATTCGCGTTTTCCCGCGATTTTTTGATGAAAATCGCATTTTTCCTCGATGCTTTGACAAATTTTACGTTTTTCTACGATCCTTTGACGAAATTTACGTTTTTTTCGAGCATTTTTGACAAATTTTGCGTTTTCTCCGCAGCCCTTTAACGAAATCCGCGTTTTTTCACGACCCTTTGACGAAATCCGCGATTCTTTAACGAAATTTGCGTTATTATCCGCGATCCTTTGACAAATTTCGCGTTTTTTCGTGGCTCTTTGACGAAATTTCGCATTTTTGTCGCGGCCCTTTGTCGAAATTCGCGTTTTTTCCAGCTGCTTTGATGAAACCTCGTTTTTAGGGTTCCGCACTTAAAAAGTAAAGACGGAACCATTATAAGATTACTCCTGTGTCTGTCTGTCACAGCCCTTTTACTCGGAAACTATGGAACGTGGAAAACTCAAATTGGGGGAAGTAATAAAGACTATTGACCCACATATTTTCAGTTTAATAAATATTTTTAAATATAGTTAGGAAAAATGTAGAGGGGCTAATTAAATTACTTGAAAAAAAAATCTTTTCTTTGTATATCGTGTGGGGTATCGTGTGAAAGCTTTCGTAACGCTGAACTCAAAAATATATTTAATTTAATTTTAGGTATTATATTTTTAAACTTATGGTCGAAAATGTAGTGCAAAAATATGCCCCCCCCCCCTCCAATCTAATTCCAAATCTACTGAAACTACAATTATGAGAAAATTAGAGGTAGTAGACGTTAATTTAAACCTTGCAGGAAAATTATAGCGATTACCATAGGTCACATAGTTTTTGAGAAAATTGCATTTTTCCGTAACACACAAATTTCGATTTACGCGCATTCAGCAAAAGTGTTGAGCAACGCTGGAGGTACCTATCGTAGCAGAAGTACAAAAGCATTGTTGATCATGAATTGCGGAAAAAATCGTCGGTAATTAGTCGAGTTATTAACCCTTAAAGACACGGACGGTTTGGACATACATAGTGACAGGGACTGCGTACTCTATGCTGCATCGGCTTTTAAAGCCCAAACAACAAATTTTAAGGATATATTTGTGTAGTGCAATGCCCAGTAGCAGTATAAAAGCAATAAATGTCAAATTGTTAAAAACAGACTAATTTAATGAGAATTAATCACATAAATACTGTGGGATTCGCGACAAGTTTGAATTGAGTGGCTCTACCTCCCAATACACGTACTTGTCTTTAAAGGTTAACTAAAAACCTATATGGAAAAACGCGGCACGGACCAAAGTGGCCTTGCGACGTCCTTTTGAAGCTTGCTTAGCACAATGCTAAGTTTTAATTTTAAACAAGTGCTTTGCTTTAGGTACACTTTAAAAAGAGAATATTATTGCTACGCTGAATTTAGGTTTATGAAATGCCAAACGAAGTTTAAATTCATTACTTTTATTGTCAGCACCGAATTAAGTTCATTTTAAACAGATTAGCATAAGATTAAAAAAGTGTTATACAGAATAGCTATATTTGATATTATTTAGTTTCCATATCTCTTTGAACATTCGTGGTACATCCATTTATACTTTTCTAGTATATACAGCTATACCCAACCCTACGTTGTATAGTTTTTACAAAGTCTTAGTATTTTTTAGCAACGGGTTTCTTTTAATAATATATTTACTAATTCATATATTATTGTACGGAACCCTGTGTGCGCGAGTTAAACTCGCACTTGACCGTTTATTTCAGGTATCCTTTGACGAAATTTGCTTTTTTTCGCGATCTTTTGAAAATTTTTGCCTGTTTTCTCCACAATCTTTTGAAAGATCGTGGGTCAGACAGAAGGAGAATTTGGATGATTCATTATTTAAAGCTACTATAAAGACATATAAATATTTAAAAATATTATTATAGTAAAAATTCAGATTTTTAGTTTTATATACTGGTGCGGAGCAGAGGAAATTTCATTGGGAGGGGATAATTTGCATGGCAGGATATTTGTTTATTTATTTTTGCTTCACTAGGAGGCTCGGCCCCCTACGAGCTACGTTCGCTAACCCCCGTTCAGACACCGCAGTTTCTAAAAGCACGCTAATTTGATCGGCTTTAAAAAGATTTTGAAAGATTGAATTATAATTTAAAAAACAGTGGCGATCTCCCTATAAACGGATTTCTATTCATTTCTCTTTGATTGGGGAATTTTAAGGAAAAATCAGCTGCTGTTAAAGGATACTATGGCTGTTTTCCTCTTTGATTAAATAAAACCAGTTAAATATTTCAAAATAAGCTAATATAAAATGAATTAAGAAAACAGAGTCTTTGTCTCCCGGTATTTTTTAACAAAGCGAAAAGAAAGCTCTTTTAAATACATTTTAAGCGGGCTCTCATGTCAAGCACACAAGTCGTATGTTGTTCAATAAATAAATAAATAAATGAAAGACATCTTAAATGTATCGTTTTTAATCTCATGCAATTTTCACCAAACTTTTATTTCTCTTTTTAATATTCACGTGAAAATACTTTTGTTAGAAATGAAATAGCATTTGCGCTGTCCCAACAAAAATAGTTGAAAAGTTAATCTCGAAATATCAAATAAATGTCTCGCGCAATTTTTAAATTTAAACTGTTTTGCAATATTATTTTTTGTTCATTTTACGTAATAAGTGCAATGTGACGTAATTTCTCCTATTTAAGACTTCTAACGCATGTCAATGAATTTATTATTTTACAATATCCTTTCTCTGTTAAAGTTCACGTGTAAATATAGTATTTATGAAGTAATTTTCAATAAATTCTTGCTAAGTAATTTTCAATAAATTCTTGCTTTTTATACGCAATTATTTAATTATAATTTGAAAGTTTTTTTCTGTTTATAATAGTCACGTGTAAATAAATTTTTAATTTGAAGCAAACATTATTGTTTGCGCTGTTTATACAGTTGGCAACAGGTTAAATTAGTACAATTTTCTAAAATAAGTAAAAAATATCTCTCGAAATGCTGAAAATTTGAATTTAAAATAGAATGTTTCATCTATACTAATATTATAAAGAAGTAAAGTTTGTTTGTTTGTTTATTTGTAGGAGGTAATCTCTGGAATTATCTGGGACTACCGAACTGATTTGAAAAGTAATTGTATCAAAATGATTGTATTAGTCACCGTTCGAACATAGGCTATATTTTATTCCCATGCTACTAACCCAAACGGGGTGCAGGAGCAAAAAATGTTCTAAAAATGCGATTTTTGTGTTATTAAAGGGCTTAGAAACATGAAATTTGGCATGGTAGTTACTTCTTTGAAATAAATGATCTCTAAGAGCATTTCTTAAAACATTCGAAATTTAAAAGGGTGAAAATGCATGAAAAGCCTTCTAAAAAACATTCTAAATGGCGATGATTATGCAATCTCAGGACATGAAATTTGGCATGGTAGTTACCTATTACATATAAATGATTTCTAAAAACATTTCTTAAAATTTTCGAATGCACTTAAAGCGTTTTAAAAAATGCTCTAAATGGCGATTTCTGCGCAAACTTGGAAAGTATCAAACAGATTTCTAAAGTAATTGTCGGAAATTGATGGTGACAGCCCTTGCTAGGCTCTATTTTATGTCAGTGTCACTACCACCTTGGGGTTGCTGGAGCAAAAAGCATTTTAAATTGCACTTTTATGATACTGAAAGGCCTAGAAACAATAAATTTTGCATGATAGTAACTTACAACATATAAATGATATCTAAAAACGTTTCCTAAAAAAATCGAAATTTAAAAAGGATGAAAATGCGCGAAAAGCGTTTTAAATTGAGATTTCTATGCAATCTCAGGAAGTATCGACCCATTTCAAAAATAATGTTTGGAAATTGATGATGCTCTTGCTCCTTGCCCCAATGCCCCTTGCTCCAATATAGGCTATGTTTTATGTCGGTGTCACTACCCCAAAGGGGTTACAGGAGCAAAAAACGTTCTAAAAATACGATTTTTGTGTTATTGAAGCACCTAGATATAATGTATCTATAATCCCTAAATTATCCATGATAGTTACTTATTAGATATAAATTATATCTAAGAACATTTCCTAAAAAGTTCGAAATGTAAAGATGTGAAAATGCGCGTTCTAAACACGTTCTAAATTGCGATTTCTACGCAATACCAAGAAATACCAAACCGATTTCAAAAGTAATGATTTCTAATTGATGGTGAAAATACCTGTTACTACATTGGCTATATTCCATGTTGTTTTCACTACCACCTGGGCGTTGCAGGAGCAAAAAATGTTATAAATTGCGTTTTTGTGATACTGAGGAATCTAACATTTTGAAATTTTAACACGCATTTGGCATTTTGGCGTTTTTAACACGTCATCGAGTTACGACATGCTATCTTCATGCAAGTGTAGATTAAGGAATGACTGGTTTGCCTCGACATTTCTTGGTACGATATGAGGTATATCCTGGTAGAAACCTCCGGCAGACTAATATACATAACAGAAAAAAACAAGTTATGCCGAATCAGTCATTTACTCACATACTGTTAATAAGCTTTTCCATAAACCCTAATTCATCTTGGAAGTCGATTCGAAGTAATATATATGGCAATGTAATGTAAAATATTATTTTATAGAGGGGGGGTGGGAGCATTCCAAAATCCATGTTTACACCGGGTGCAAAAAACGCTAGTTTTGGCCCTGACTGTATAAGTTTTAAATGTGCCTTCATAGATCATTTAATTTATTGAACAAATATTTGCATTAAAGTACAAAAAAATAATTGGTAATCAAATTTCCACTTCATTTCAGCCTAATAGAGTAAATAGAGAATAACCAGACTAATAATGAGCTTGAAGCCGCTGCGGTCGCCCGTTAGCTTTAGTGCATCAAACCCAACCCTTCCCACTTTTCGATGTCTTTAATTTAATCAATTTCCCCTTTAAAGTTGTCCGGTTTCCATTTTTCATTTTTATTTCTTCGTGGCTTCCACTAGAGCAGGGTCGGCGGACCTATGGCACGCGTGCCACTTTTGGCACGCAAAAGAATAACTTTGGCACGCCGTTGATTATAATTCTAGATAAGGAAACAGTGATTTCACACAAAATACACAAAACTTAGATCTGATTCGATTCTAAATTCGATGAATTGGACATTGAAGAATTTTAATCTTGTTCAATGTGGTTTCGAAAATTTAACAAAGATAGAAAATATTTGAAAACTATCAAAAAAGAAAGATTATTATATATTAATAAAAATACCGATGATAAATTATGGCAACTTAGAAATTAATTTCGGAACTATTTAAATAAACTGCCTTTATTCAATTTTTAAAAAAATTCCTACTATTTATACATGCGAGTCAAATGAATAATATAAAAAATCAAATAGAGAGCAGTTCCCAGATAAATCCATTTTAGCTTGTATTCTGTTAAAATTAACTGAGCATGACTATGATATTAATTATTTTTCGTCAAAGATACAACACAATCACATTATTTTTAAAATTAATTTCTAAAATATAATTGTTTCTACAGTGTATTACAGTTGTTATTACAGTGTAATACTTACATGTATGTTTTCCATTTTAGATAAAATCTTAAAAAGTAATTTTTCAAGTAGTTTTGATTCTTTATTTTTCAATCCACTAAATTTGTTTTTTAGTTGTCACGTCAAGGTCATGTAAAATATTTTTTGAAAAAAAAATTGGCACGCGACTATAAAAAGTTTCGCCAACCCTGCACTAGAGTCTCCGCAAAAGGGACGTAGGCAGGGACCTCTGAAGGACACGCGAAACGCCGCGCTCCGTGAGTTCTGTGGCGGTTGGCGTTTCGCATGTCCGTCAGAGGTCCTTGCCTACGTAAATTTTTCCAAGACTTTAGCGGAAGACAGGAAGGAAAAGAAAAAACTTATATAAACCGAACAAATTTAAAAGGGAAATTGATTAAAGGAAAGACATCGAAAAGCGGGAAGTGTTTTTGTTCGGGCCACTGAAGCTACCGGATGAAGCTTCAAGCTCATTAAATAGTGTAAATACAGTAGACTCCCTTAAATCTGCGAACGCCTTAAATCCGCGTATTTTTTCAGGTGTAAACAATGAAATCTACAGTTAAGTTGCAGGAACAAAATTCAAGATGGCGCCGAAATCAGCGACTACCGCAATGTTTTTTTTTACTAAATTTTTTGTTAATCATTCTCTTTTGGCTATTACAACTGATTTATTACTAAATAAATTTACATTACTTTTGATTTTGATATAAATTAGCATATCTATATAAAAAATTCCAGGGTTCGAAATGGAAAAATCCACGAAACTGAACGCTATTTTAAAATTATCGTTCATGAATTTTTTTATTTATTTATTTTTTTTTTGAATTATAGACCAATTTATTTCTAAACATACAAAGCAGTATAAGAAAAACATTCAAGACTCTAAATAATAATGAAAAAAGTTACTAAATTTAAAAGTGCTAAGAACGCACAATGACGTATCGATCTTACGATCGCATTACCACTAGATGGCAACATAGGACTTTTGGAATAGAATTGAATCGATTTCATCGGTAATAATTTAATATCTTTCTAAATTTTTATTTTACATAATTATTTTAATAATTTCTTACTTTTAAACTAGTAAATTATTTTAATATTTTACTTATTTTAATGTTTTACTTTATTGTAAGCATTCATTATAATTTCCCTTGCTTAACTACCAATCAAATTAATGTTTCAAAATGTAAACAAATCAATGACCAGAAATCTGCAAAATTCTAAAATCCGCACAACCTCTGGTCCCAAGCTGTGCAGATTTGCGGAAGTCTACTGTATTCAACAAATTATTTGTGTTTGATACATTATTTGTTATTTCACAAAGGAATAACAATCTGGTGAGGTTTCCAAATGTCAAATAAAGGTTGTTAGAAAGTGTTTGAAAATTTTCCTTTTCTTAACAAGTTCACTCTCACTTTTCAACACACTCTATGATACTTAAAAAGGTGTATTCGACTTCGATTTGTCTATCTCCCATCTCTCCATGCTTTAACTCTAATAAATTTTTCCGTGTAAACATGCACAGTAGACTCTCGATTAACTGGGATGGTCGGGAAATGTCTCGTCCCGGATAATCGAATTTGTACAAATTTTGATGAAGACTTTTAGAAAACGATAGAAAATGTCAAATTATTGTACAATAGGGCATTAATAATTTAATTAATACAAAAGAAACGTAACATAATTTAATGAATAAACATAAATTTTAATATTATACAGTACAGTATAAAAAAAAAGAGAGAAATGTAGTTTACCTCCTGTCTTGTGAAGAATAGAATGATAAAGGCGTTTTCATTTACTCTTCGACTGATTTTACTACTCAAGTTTCTCAACATCATATTTTCATCAGGTGTGCTTTCATCTTCTTGCTCCAAGTATGTCACCGTGACTTAATTTTAGATGAGTTACAATATTTACTTCATCACTTTCAAGTCATTTTTCGAAATTCCTTGTTTCCTCTGAACCAAAAGCGACACAATATCATCGTCACTTAGAACTTTGTAACATTCCGACTCGAATCTTCGTTAATCCATTGTTGCACTGCTTCTTCGTCCACATTTTCAGAACAGTTTAACTTCCTCAAATCTTCTATGATTTTCCTCTGCAAATCAGTAGTATCGTGTCTTCTGTAAAATTTCTTCATCCCATAAAATTGCTCTCTATGACTTCATAACTGTAAAGCTTTTTATTAATTTCCATTTTACGATTTTTCATCATCATAATAAATTGCATGCAAAACTGAGATTTTTACCGTAACGGTTAATCCGCAACTCAGATAATCAAATCCCGGTTAATCGAGAGTCTACTGTAATTGATATTTGTTCCTGAGGTTTACTATGGCATGTTTGCTATTGAAAATGTAATGTGTAGCATTTTTGTTCTAAACGTAATGTGTAGCGTTTATCGAGCTACTCAAAATAAATCACTTATGTTATGGTTTATGAGTAAAAATCGTGATTGTTTTCATGTAGTTATACATTCTGTTTAAAAAGTACCTAGAATTTATTATTTAAAAGATATCATGATAAGATCATCCTGTAAAAGATATCATGACAATTTTTTTTATGTAAGCAAGCTGTACAGAGTTATAAAGCAGATTTTTAGCACCATTTATGACGTAGTGTGTTGATAGCAGCTGTTTTTTTTTTTTTTTAGCCGTTAGGGGGAGAGTGACTCACCTTGGGACAATTTTTTCAATTTTTTTATATTAATCAATTGTTAAAATTTAACCTGGTATTTATTCTTTTAACTTTTGCCTACATTATTAAATAGTTTTTGATCTTATATCCATTATAGAAAAATTTAAAAAATATACAGTCGAGTCTCTCTATAACGAAACTCCATACATCGAATTTCTCTATATAACGAATTTTTAGTAGGAACGGTCCATTTTCCCCATGATCTCATTAAAAACAGTCTCCATATAGCGAAATATTTATCACGAATTTTTTCATAAAATGTTCTTTATTTATTGTTTTAAAAAAGCTTCCAAATCACATGGAATCAGTTTTCCGTCACTGATTAGTGATTTATCGTTCAGTGCTGAGTTTTTTTATATACTTTTCTACCTTGAATCTCCTTGATGTTATGCCCAACGAATTCATCTCCCCCCCCCCCCCCTCTTCCAACATACTTCTTAAAACACTGTCAATTGGATTGTTACACATATAAGAGCAGGATCAGAGAGGTAACTGAAGTTTAAAGTGAATGAGAATTCAAATGGAGGAAAATGTTCCCGGTACAAATTTTTCATTCCTTGCTAAAGTGTGAACATTTTTTCGAGAGTGTAACAATTTTGAAATCAAAACAGCGAAAAATTACAGATTTCTTCGTCTAAAGTTAATGTAAGTTTTCCTGATGTGATTTTTATTATGCTTTCAAATAAATGTCTGTTCTCTTTTTTGAAACTATTTAAATAATTCAGAAATACAATATTAGATTAATATTTATAGTTAAACATTTCAAATTCTTAATTAAACACCTCAAAAGTAGTTTTTGTACAAAAATTACACATTAAATAGGAATTTTTACTCATTCCCTATATAACGAATTTCTCTATATAACGAATTTTTTACTGGAACAATGGATTTCGTTATATAGAGACTCGACTGTATTTATTAAACTTGTGCTTTGTCCCAAGGTGTCCCACCAAGTGGGGCACCTTGAGATAGTTAAAAATAAATGTGAAAAGTTTAATAATTGAATTTTACAATATACATGGAACTGTTTGTTCAGGAAAAGAAATGTATTTAAACTGATAAAGATAACTATTGTACATTTTCTAAATTTTAGGGATGCGACGAATATTCGGTATTCGGCCTTGATATTCCTTTCCAGCTTTTTTTTCATGCTCTCAATTTGAAGGAATGTTCTTTTTATTTGCTGAAGCATATTGATAAGCAAGGGTACACGTATCATTAAATGTTAGTCCATAGTGATATTTCGAAGCTTGTAAAATGTAATCTACCAACTTCCCTTCCTCATCATCGGTGAACATATTTTGACTTTGTATCTTTGATGTATCCCTTTAAGGTTGGGTTTTCTTCACTCACTTGAAAACACCCGCTGCGTAATGTTAAATCAATGGGAGGTTGTTTTCGAATTTCTCGTTTAAATTTGAATATTTTTAAATGATTTTTTTGCATAGAATAGCTGAGCTCAATCTTTAATATGACTCTTTTTTACTGTTTCGTATTTAATTGCAGATTTTTTTTAAAAGGAACTTTCAGTTTCGAAGCTGAAAGTACCTTTTTTAAAAAAATGAGTTCCTAAAAGAAGAAAGAGTATAACTATTAATAAATACATGTTATGTAGATTAAACAAAAAATGTTTTAAACAAAATATCTTTTTGTTAAAATATTTCGAATAAAAGTTAGCTGGGCATATCTTGTGTCCCAAGATGCCCCACCTTCCACCTATTCCAAGGTGTACCTTATACCCCTATGAAATTTTAGAATTTAGCACTGGAACTATTACTATACATCAGTTTTATAGAGAAAGCTTTACATTTCTTTATATTACCTTTTATTTCAAAGTATTTCCAACTAAATTCCCCTTTGCAACTTATCAAACTTTTACATGAAAGTTACTAGGCATATGTTTTCAAAATAAAAGTCTTAATGAATTCTTGCTTGTTCCATCAATGGAATCAAAACATGTCTGAAATTTAGATTTTGCTGCCATATCTATCTGCATCCGCAAGAGCTAAGAGTTAATTTAAAATCTAGGGCAAAAACTAACGCTGTCCCGAGGTGTATCGCGGCCCAAGGAAAGCTACTCTCCCCTACTTTTTAGTACTCTGCTTTTTTAGACAATAGAAAAATTAGTTGAACCAAGAATTTGCTTATATTTTGTGTTTCAAATGAAATTTCATGTGCCAAACATCTTAAAAATCATCGAAATTTCGTCTAGATTTAGCACCATGATAATGCATCATCGCACAAAGTTATCGTTGTGCAAGAAGTTTTGGCAAAAATCGCAACGAATGTCATCGACCCAGGGGATCGATTCTAGTGTGATCGGGAAATAACGCAAGTAGGAATCGGGATCGCCGTCTCATAGCGACGGAAAGGGCAGCTGACGTCACTGTTGGTTGAATTACTTTTGGTTCAGCAAGAAAACCTGCCCGTTCTTTATGACTCCTACCTGTACGCATGAGCTAGGGAAATTTGATTGGTCTACGTTTAACTCGTCTCTGATATGATTGGCCTACGTCGCCGAGACTATTCCTGCAATGATGTTTATGGCAAAAATGTAGTTGGTAGATTGGTTGACGGAAGTGTTTGTTTGTAAACATGCCCTTTCCTTATTCTGGTCTCCCCTCGTTATCCCACAGTGAAGGATGAAACACAAAATATCCCTTGCTTGCAATCGGACATGTTTGTAGCCAATCAGATGAAAGTGCTCACGTGTTTTTGTTTGTTTGGGAGAGGGAAAGTCAGCTGTCTTGCTTTGGCCAGTGATATTGTTATTTAGGTGAAAGGAAAAGAATGTTCTGGTTATGTTTGGTGTCAGTGCCTGCAATCCGTGTAAAATTTCCAGGCGTAAGAAAAAATGCCCATTTGTATTTTTAATTATGCATAAAATACTATTTGTTATTATTATTGAACCAATTTTTTGAAAGAAATTTTGTTCTACTTTAATATCAGAAAATGATTTGTAAATGTTATGGTGAAATAGACAGATTTTTTTTCAGACTGCAAAATATTTTTGAAAAATATGGGGTGGGGGGTGGGGGGTTGTAGGTTCTACCAAGCTCTACATAAATATTTGAGAATATAATGGATTAAAAAAATAATAAACATTAAATAACTTTATTTATGTGTATCTTTAAATCACTTTTATTTTAAATTGATTATAATTATCACACCAGTACTGAAAAAATATAAATTAGGCCGAATATTTAAATATACTTTAGTTTAACCTTTATTTTAAAAAAATCTAGCTTTGCTTATGGACTAATCAGTTGTTCGTAATCTCAAATCTACAATAACCTTAAAGAATATATTCATATATAATAAGTATATTAATTTAGCTTTGTACTTAAATGTCTCTTACCTTCCTCGTTAAATTCATTTTTAATTCACCACGATTTAATTATTTTCGTGACAGTAAAAATGTTCTAAGAAAAGTCTGACAAATGTTATTTTCCCTTAATTTTATTTATTAATATTTTAAATATTTACAGAGATCATCTATAAATTTTATTACTTATTAAAAAAAAAAAAAAAAAAAAAAAAAAAACTAAATATGTTAATGAAAAATTATTGTTGTACCTTTATCAATTTACTGAAAATCGTGGTTCTTTGTGAAAAATATAACTAGAATAAATTAAATCCTTAAATGTAAAAGCAAATGATAAAATATTTTTTAAATTATTATTATTATTGTAAAATGGATCTAAAAAAGATTTTTTCTCCGCTCAACAACGCAAAAATTTCGAACACAAACACAGGGGCTAATTAAAAAAGAGAAAAAAGCGTTCCAACTGGGCCGTGGCACTGAACCTCTTTGATTTTAGGTGGTGCCAAACTTGGTGGGCAAATTTTACAAAGCTAATATTTAAAATCTAATTCGATCTTGTACATATTATACTGCATATTTTGTGCTATTGGAGTTGGGAAAGATTAAACACAGATAATATATTTATCTAAATATGTATTTATATAGCCATATCTCTATTTTAAGACATAGAACACGTTTAATTTTTTGTGACAGCATAGGAAGGGGGCATTGAATGAATACCAGGCCTTCGTTCTCTCTTTTGTTTCAACGGACCCTGGACATTCACAGACTCATTTTAAAACACAAAAACATGAAATTGGCAGATATGACAACTTAAGTGATTAGGAATCGAAAAGCGTCTTTTATTTATTTTTATTTTTGAAGTATATAACTATATTATCTTGAGTTATAAGCAATTGTTGTCTCTTGACGACCTTTATTGGGAGTCACTTTCGTAATTTCGGTTCAAATTGCCTACTTTGCCAGCATTTTTTAAAGGATCCTTTTCCTTTATCGAAAAATGGTATATGCTATTCGATTTCACAATTTCTGAATAACAACATCGAGCAATTTTCTGCGTTTTCGAATAAAAATTATTTCAGGAATGTGTCAGAAAATAGGGAGTTTTAATTTGAGAACAGCTTTAATTTAAACAGAAAAAAAATGTCAGCTGTCTTGTCTTTTTGCCGAAACTTTTGGTTTGTTTAAAAGGCCGAAATACATGCTTTCATTTCAGAAATTTTTCCATGTTTAAACTTTGAACCTTTCCATGTATATTGAAAGTATTTTTTTTTTCGGTCTGAATTAAGACACATATAATACTTAAATTTGTAAGTAAATTAGTTGACATTTTTTTGCAAGAAAAAAAGAATATGTAGATTTCTGAGTCAAAGAACTTTTAAAGGATCTGTTGGTTGTGTTTTTTGACGGCCAATTATCTACACGAGGGATATAATCCCTAAGGGGGAGTGCCCTCCGTAGGGATCTTTCTAAGGGAACCGAACCCGTATTTACGCATGGAAATCCACGGTTCGAAGAAAACCACGAAAACTCCGAACGATTAGGCCGACGGGCGCGATTGGGTTTGAACACAGCACCTCCCGTCTACCAGCTTCGAGAGCAGAACCTCTCGGCCACTGGCGGGGCATTTAAAGGATCTGTAAAAGAGCTTTATGTAAGAAAATAGCATTTTGTAATTAAGAGGGCTCGGTGATAATATCAATGGGTATATATATTTATATGTGTATATTTAGAAATTGAATAGCTTATCCTTGAGATATACCATGATATCTATCCGATATTTCTTTCAAAATGTCATGATGTTTGATATTTTCGATATTTTATATTTTATTTCTAAATTTGATATTTTCAGTAAAAACAAGTGTAAATGAATTTTTCGACTGTTATTAACGGTGTCGTTCTGTTGATATAGAACTTTTGCCCTGATAGTGACCCCCCCCGCCCCCCCCCCCCCCCAAAAAAAAAAAAACTTTACGTTTGAAGCTGAATTTTTAAATGACAATAATTACGTCAGACAATATTACTTACGACACCCATTGAAAGATAAACTATCTAATTTAGATAAGTTATTTACATCTTCATTTAAAATAATCTTTTCTGGTTTTGGTTTACCTCAGTTTAAAATGCACATGTTATGAGGTTAAAAAAGCGACAAAATTACAATTATGTTAATTTTTTTTTAATTAAAGCAAATTATTTTGTATTTCAACAAAACTTTCTTAATACTAAATCTTACAGCTTTTTTTCTTAAAGCAAACTGTGTCTGTTTTCATTTAGTTGATCTACTATTTTGTTACTTAAGAGAAACAAAAAGAAAAAAAAAACACACACACTTATAATAATATTTTATTAAGTTTTCATGCTAATTGCAATATATTTTAATTTCTAATTTATATTAAGTCTGAAAATATTTTTAATTATCAATAAGTTGACTATTTTGAAAATATCAGATAAATATAAAAAACATCGGATATTTTTGAAAAAAATCACGATATTTACGAACCCTGGTAACTGAAAAACTATGTCCTCTATCTATTTTTTAATATTAAACAAGTGCCCTAACCCTCCAAAGCAGAGCAAAAACCCTTTCCGACTGCGATATCGACCGCCTGGAAGCACTTGGAAAAAAAGCAACCCACTCCGACCGGCAAAATTTCGACTCTACTACACCAGAATAGCAAATAATTGCTAAGGCGGCTCTTTCCGACCAGTTTCAGCGATCCGACCACACCAGAATCGATCCCCAGTATTGTACTTGCCGGATATGTCCATAGTCTTCTCATATAAGTAAACTCAGAATTGGTAATCCTTTCTTGATGCATACATCACTGCCCACCGTCACGTGATGCTGGGCAGAGGAAGCACGCCAAACCGGTTTTCCTCCTGCCAAAATCTCCTTGGAATTTACCTCCGCCGAATGTTTATTGCGTCGGCATTTCTTTTGAGTTGACCGCACTTTTGCTTTACCATTATTTTTCAGTCGTGTGTAGATTTGACACAAATAAAATCCTAGAGTGCTTATTAGCGCGACAGCTTATAGTTTCACTTTCGCTTCTATATTTACGTTTATTTTATTGGGAGAATGAAATCTGAAAGTTGTCAATAAAGGAATCACCGCAAAAAAAAAAAAAAAAAAAAAAAAAAGCGGAAACATGTTGTCAAATTCTGACCGAAAGTACAAATTTTTCAATCAGAAACCCGACAAATTCCCACCAAAACATGAAGTAAAATAAAATGAATCCGGACTTTTATAACCAAATAGTCTATAATTTTATCACTTATGTACAGAAATGAACACATATACATCAATTAATAGTCAAATACAGAGTTTTTTCGTTTAAAAAATATTCAGGGCTTCCTTTTGAAAAACAGAGTGTAGAGTGCTGCATCGGGTCGGATTACACGCATTCGAGACAACCCTCGGGTCGGGTTGGCGCTATATTTTTCAGCTGCGGGTCGGGTTGACTTTCATTGTTTTGGGTTAGGTTTTGACTCTTTCGGGTCAGATTCGGGTTGATCTGATTTTTCAAAATAACGTCCAAAATATTTTTTAAGGGTAAAAATACAATAAGACCACGATAATTCACATCTCTTGAACTCACTCTTCGTCCAAAACCCACCAGGGGCGCCAGGATCGTTCAGTACTGTAAGAAGGAAAAAGCAATTAGAAGGATAGCCAGATCTAACCATAGCGATACTAAAGTTAGGGGAACAAATCACAGAATGGGAAGTAAGTGACGATGAATAGTAGTGATCATAAATATATAAAATTTAAAATTAAATTTGATATCGCATGCTATCAAAGACATAGGCTGGAAACTAAATACGGCAAACATGCGAAAGTTGAAAAAAAATGATAAATAAATACATAAAGGAACTAAGGAAAACAACACGTATAGACCAGCTGGATAATATAAACTTAAGATAACAGAATGAAGTCACATAAATAGCCTTTTCCCTGCAACAAACAAAGGGAAATTCCGGTCTTAACAGCACCACAATGGTGGGCGCAAGAGATAAAAGTAGCAAGAAATAGGGTAAGAGCGTTCAAGAGGAGATTCCAAAAGCAAGAAGACGGAGAAATCAAACAAAAACTTCATATAGAGTACAAAAAAGAACGAGCAAAACTAAAAAATATAGTACAAAAAGCAAAAAGAGACTCCTGGAAAAAATACTGCGAAGAAGTCACAAACACATATGGCCCTCAATGTAAACTAGCATCAGGGAAGAAAACAAGCCCCTCACGACTCGTTAACATACTGCCAAACAACCAAGAAGTAACAATAAAAAAATGCGCCGAACCATTTCCTAAACAACCTATAACTAACGGACCCCTCTACAGAACACAAACTAATACCAGAAAGACCACAAAGCTACTGTTCCCGTTTGATGTTTTTCAAAAAGGGCCTTTTCAAGTCGCCCCGCCCTTTTCGTTTAAACTGCTGATGCGCCCTGCTCCGTTTCCCAGTAGCTTCTTTGTGTCCAATTTTTTTTCAAAATATTTTACTTTTTCCTCTCTTCTGCCCCCTCTCCTCTCCTCCCTGATTTTTGAAAACAGACGTTCTGCTGCTCTGATTGACTCACGTGTTGTAAGTTCTAAATCAATATAAAAAAAACATGCAGCAGCTGCATATTGCATAGTGTTTTCAAATCATAATGCATTTTCCATTTCAAAATCGTCCCAGAACGGCACATGTTTCCATAAGTGGGATATTTGAAAAATGGAGTTATTTTAATCAGATTATTTTATGATATTCTTAAAAGTACAGCACGATTTCAGTTTACCTCGATAATATACATCAGTGATTCCAGATTGTGCCTCCTTTCCGCCCCACCTCGAAATACCCTCAGGAAAATTAGGATTTAACACTAGAGTGTTAAATCCTAATATGTACGGTTCATTAGAGATGTCAGTAGGTAATGTTCAGACACCTTGAAATATGAATGTAATAACAATAACGAAGAAACCTGCAAAGGAACCGTTGAGCTCTTCTCTGATATTACTATATGTTTGGGGAAAATTAGCCCCTAAATGGCATGTTTTCCACTAAGGTGGGGGTGTCAGGTACTGATGAACATATACTGTTTACAGCTTTGATTATATATTATTTTCTTGCTTATGCATTGTCTGTATACTGGGAATTTTAAAGTAACATTTTTTTCTTATCTGGAATTTAATCCGAGCTAGTGATTTAGATAGAGTAGTGGAAGGAATGTACTTTATCCATTGAATAGCAGTTCCCCTGCCTATTCAAATGCAAACTTGAGATAAGGCAGACAAAAGAGTTACACCGCCCATATAGAGAGATAATGGACGTCACGGGAAGGTGACAGTTTAGATTGGAGGAAGGGAAGTGGACTCTGATCACAGAAGGGAAACCCCGTTTTTATGCTGTATGGGGAGATGAGAAAAAGAGCTAAAAGGAGTTCAGTTGATGGGTGGATCTCGAAGTGAGTGGACATGTTTTGGTCCTGAGAGAGTCTTCGAAGAGTGCGTATTGAGATACGGGCGAGAGCACATGCTCTTGGCGTATACAGCGAGTGTGTTGGGAGATTAATAGCGATCTCCGATAAATCTTATTTAACTAGCGTAGGGTGAGAGAAATATAAAGTAGTTTAACAGTACACAGCGAGTATTTACTGTACTTAATTTAATGTTGAACCGGATCACCTACATCCGAGTTCTTAAGTGTAAATAGTGTGTAAATAAACTGTTAATTAGGTTCAATTGAAAGAGTTGGTTTTCTTTTCAACAATCCTCTCATAGCGTGACCGATATCACGTAATCATATCGGTGGTGGCAGCATATAAATAGTAAAGGATTCCTTCAAAGTTGTGTGGACTTAGAGGAAACCCGACAACTGTATTGCAATTCCTTTTAAAAATTGGAATATAAATACTATTTTTACCATTTTGTTATCATGAGTCTTTGGATGTTCTAAAATCGATATCAAATTACACTATATTTCAATAAAAATGTGTTCAAAATTTACAAATTTACTTTTTAAATATTTTTACATCTTATTTTTTATTAAAAAACAAATGAAATTTAATGTTTACGCTTTTACAGAGTTAACCAAAAGTAATTAAATGAAATCAGACATTTAGTTACAGCTTATATCATTTATTTTATTTAATGGATACAAAATATTACAAAAATCCCACATAAATGAATATATATACATATATGATGACAAAATATCAAGGTTATTCATAATAACTTTCATCACTAATGGGATCTAGGCCACACTAATTGGCTGTATCAAGGCTGTAAATTTCAGTAGGAAGAAGTAAAGTCTTCTTTAACCCCTTAATTCTCGCTCTCGTGATATTCAGGGGCTGTGTATTACATTCAGATTTTTTAATTCCCACCAGTTTTATAAAATAGTGTAATTGGCTTTATTATGGTATAATTTAACTTGTCATTAAATAAGGGGAATATTTCTTTTTAAAACAAGTGGTGCCAATAAGCAATTTGAATTTTTAAACAGTAATTTAATGCGACCGTTAAAGAGTTAAGAATGGTTTACTTTTTCTTTTTTATACCTCCCAAACAAGATAAGAAGATATCTGAAGACAGTATTAATCGATTTAGAACGTCTATGTTGCACGATTCTCTTTAAAGTTTTCGAGCAAAACATCTACGATATTACCCAAAAGGCTTAATAAAAACGTGTGGAGCTTCTTCAGAGAGCTGTCCTAAGGGAAATAGTGCATTAGCAATAAATGTAGCACCATGTTTTTGAATGTTGTTGACAGTTAACGTCGTGGGGTGCCATGGATACAAATTCACATATAATTTGGCCGTGTCTGTTACATACTCAGAAAATGTTTCGATATCAGTTTTTTGTCAACTTGACAACGCTTCTAAGATGTCCTTAAAACGAAATATTAAATTAAAATTTATCCCCGTGATTTCTTCAGCGAGATGCAGATCAGCAAAGGCCCTGGTGTTCCCCGCATTGCTGTTTCCATATCCAGGTTTGGGAAGTCCACAATTAATCCATTTTTAACCTAAAATCCTCCTGAATTCTTCTCTTTACCTCATACTCTAGATCCCTTTCCTCTTTGGACTGAATGCGCTATTTTGTAACACGTAGTTTATACTCTAATAAAAAATGTTCTCGGATATTCTGATGCTTGCATGGTGTATGGACAATCCAAACTTCTGTGACCCCTCTCTAATCCAGAGTTGGGCAAATTTGTAATTTCAATTATTTGCCATGTAATTACAATATAATTGTATGTAACTAATTACAGTTAAAATTACATACCGTAAAAAATTCTTGCAACACTGTAGCCGAAACAGCTCCCTATTCCATTGTTTGACGAAATTTCTGCCTTTGAATGGGTATAACTATAATCAATTACATGCAATTAACATGTAATTTTATTGTGGATAATTGCAATTACAAATTTGCTCAACTCTGCTCTAATCCCGTTAGTTATGTTCAAACTGTTAGTCTTTTGAAGTGGCTATATAGATGAATCAATGCATTGTTGATTTTGTTTCGGATGCGGCGTTGCAAATTTTACCATCAACCATGGTTAATAACATGGTGTGTTTTACATCATGGACATTTCCGTCTAAGGTTAATTGTGTACCTTCTAGGTTTTGCTTTCACACTCAATGTCATACAGACTCTTTTATAAACTTAATTCTCATGGTTCGACAGAATCTAGGCGATGAACGCGTTCGAGTTTGCCAAATGATACTTTTGTATAATATTAAAAATTAATCTATTAATCAAACAGTATTAAAAAATATATTGGTCAGATATGTAAATTGGAACTTTTTTATGACCGAAGATGGATACATTCTGACAACAATTGCAATTTATCTATCGTAGAATACATTTCGAATTGAAAGGGAAATGAAAATATTAGCATTTACAAAAACATACAGTTCTGTGTTTGAAAGGAATTCTTCTAAATTAACAGTTATTAGCAGCTACAGTTTAAAATATTATAACTACATATCTTGAACTCTCATTTAGTGTAAAAAAATCATCGGGATCCATGTTGATGTATAACAAATGTTTTATAAAATATTGAAATTAACATCACAAATTTAAAAAATGTACGGCACATTTTATGTCGCTTTATCATATCTGTTAAATTAACAAAAATAAATATATTCATGTGAAATGTAAATATATATAAATGGGTTTCCACAATCCGTAACGATATGATATAAGGAAAAGTTTAGGGAGAAAAAATCTCACTGAAATAAACAGGCACAAAATCGAACCGTAAAGTAGAAATAAAAAACTTACTGAGACAAGCAAGTTTTACCTTCCCTGGTACTCTTTTGCTCAAACAACGGAAAAATTTATATATGTACAGTGAATCCCCATCTATTTATCTTCACAATTAGCTACATTTTTCTCTCCTCAACTGCATTTCGAAAAATTGACTTTTGGCCGACTAAATTGGATAAATACCCCACTGTGCAGCTGTGGCCCAGTTGGCAGAACATAGAACTCGCAGCTGAAGTCGTGTGACCAAGGCTTACTGCCGGTTAAAATCCGCCATGTACACTAATGGCGCCTGGTGCATGTAAAATCCGTCGTGGGTGCAAAAGTCCTTCAAGTTACCTGGAGGTGCCCTGTGGTGCCAAGTGAAGATCTCGTCATCTGATCAAGGTTCTAAATTACGAAATCAACTTAAGTAGCAATGTACATGTGCGATCAACAAGATATAAACGTTAAGTAACAGGCATAACAAAACTCAGAACTGTACAGTAGGCACTGCAAGCAGAACGGCGATCTAAATGATCATCAGGTTTATTGTCGCTACGCGGCGATTATGCGGTCTCCCGCTCCGATACCAGGTATCAAACCCGTTTAGCTGGGGTAACCCGACAGGTAGGGTCCTGGTCATCAGTTAGAAAGAACGAAAGAGCTCCATGGCCGATGAAACGGGTGTCTCCCCCAGAGGTAGAAATCCAGGGTGTTTAGGCCCGGAGATCGTGGTGGTCACGGTGCAGGACTACAATCGCGTTTCTGACCCGCAGTTTCTTATGTAATTCTTGCTCCTCATGACCTGAAATACCCACACGTGCCGTTTGGACATTACCTTTTGAACCACCCTGTATTTAGATAACGGCGGAAAACGTCCTCATCGAGTAACTCCTATACCTGGAGATGGTTCGTATCTGTTTCGTTATCTTCGTTTCTGTGCTAAGTAGCATGACCTCGACTTATGATATCAGGTGTACTATAGTTGAGTATATCGCTCACCCGCAAGAAAAGTGACACATCTCGACAAAAGAAAATTTCACAGGAGAGACAAAAGAAAATTTGCATAATTTTACTGTAACATGTAATTATAGCACTTAGCTCTACATTCAGGACTAAAAACCGTCATAAAAAGTAAAACCTATAAGAATGAAAACGTATGATGAGCTTGGGAGAGTTGAATAATTTTACCTCCCCACACAATTCACTCTTCTTCTGTGGTCACGAATGGACATATAGCGTAATAAAGAGATTTTCCGTATAACTACACTTATGAAACTTTTTGTGTAAGAAGACACACTTATGACAGACCTATTTGTGAAATAAAACGCAAAATGGATTTATGCAAGATGTGTCACTTTTCTTGCGGGTGAGCGATATGTGGTTGCTCATTGGGATCAGCTTCAAGTATACACTTGTGATGAGTATGGAAATATTACCCCTAACACTGAACTGTACTTGAAGCTTGTGCTTAATACTACAACTTATTCCGAAGCTCATGGTAGCCGCCAAACTCATGAAAATGGTCATCAGCGGATCATTTGGTGATAATTGACAAACTCTAGTGAAACGTTCGCGTTTTTTTGGTAGTTTCTTAGGAGGTTACTATGACGTTCTATTTCCTCTTTTTAACACTTCGTAATAATCTATTATTTTCCAAAATGAATACCTATCACAAAGGGAAATCCGCAACAGAAAAAAAGTCCGACGACCTATTGAGGTCAAATGGGGAAGGCCTAATAACTGTTCCAAGAAATCACGTTCTCATAGCTCCAAGAAGCTGTCCCTTCTATCGTCAAAACCATCCTCGAAAACAAAAACACACATTAAAACTTTACAATGATTCCCACCCTGAAATGAATAGCCGTAGCTCCCTACGGTTCTTTGCATCTTGAAGGCCATAGGGAAGCAGTCGCGCGTGCTATATTGTTTCACACCCTGACATGAATGCCTGAGTTGTCATACGAAAAAGGTTTAGGGGTAAGCTGCAGTTTAAAATAAACTCTTTAGAAAGCATTACGAGAACTCTAACTAAAAAAATGGGAGACAGACTAGAAACAGACAAAGTTATAAAATGGATTTTGCACAATAGGAAATTACCGTTGGAGAACTTTGACAGAATAGCTAATAAATTGAAACAAAACTTGTATAGTTTTTAGGAAAATTGAATTAATGCATTTCGGACAGTAGCATACATGCCTAATTCGAAGCATTTCTAGGAAAAGAGGAGCATTGAAGCAATCACCATTTTATGCACATGAAACTGAGAAAGTCTATGAAGCTAAAGATAGGGCAATTGAAATCGACACTACTGGGAAAACTTTCTTTTTACAAAAAGAAGTGAAATCCCATCAAAAACATCTCATGTAAAAAATTGGGCAAGTTTCGTGACTCTTCAACCGTAAAAAGTTCTGAGATTATGTAGAGCCAAGTTTAGCTCGCTTATTAACTCTGACATTTAATTCAGAAATTACTCAGACTCTACACCTTTAGTTAAAGCTTATTTTGTAACTTGACAATTATGTAGCACGAGAATGCAACGCCTGTTGTTTACATTTAAATATTAACATTTATTTATAAAGTATTGCATAAGATAGTGTTTATAAGAGCACTACGTATAGTACGTATATGTATTTGTAGCATGGACATAATTTTACATAACATTGATGAATACGAGGTTGACGACGCGACGACATCATGATGAAAAGCTCCCCAGACCGTTACTGATCCGTTTCTTTGCTTCATTGCTGGGCGTTGATACCGAGGATCCATTCTGGTGCCTTTTGTCCGACGAATATAACGTCGACCATCACCTGCAAACAAATTTAATTTGGATTCATCGCTTCAAAGAACTTTCTTCCAATCTTTGATTGTCCACGTTTCACGCTTCTTAGCGAATTTCAATCGGATTTTTCTATTCTTTGCCAGGATGAGAGGGGTTTTTTTTTGCAGAGACCCGTTCACGCAATGCAGCGGCATCCAGACGACGTCTTACGGTATCCCTACTCACTGTGAGTCCATGTTCGATGGCCATCTCCTTACATATTTCAGCAGAATTCTTGTTTGGGTCAGCGACCGACTTCCTTCGGTCATCCAGGGGATACCTTCTTTAGGTATTCACGGGCGTCGCAACTCCGGGAACCAGAGCAATATTTCTCTTTTCGTTTTCCTCTCCCTTCTCTTGTCTATTTTTCTTCTTTGTTTCATACTCATCGTGGTTTCCTCTTTAAAAGTGAGTGCAATTCTGCATAGGCCGATATCATCCTGTCTATATCGAGTTATGGAAAATTGTAAACTACGCACGTGGCGACTAGTCTCCCTGGAAAGAGGGAAGGGATCCTGGCACTTAAGGAAAACCAACACACTGCTTTCTCCTCTGCTTCAAGTAGACGGGTGGTGCATACTGGTCCCGTATTAATCAATCGGCTGGCCACCTGACTTGTGTTATTTGCTTGGGATCAATTGAGCGGGCACATATTAACCATCTCTTTAAAAGTGGAGGTTGGCATAAGATTGTTTTGTCAACGTATGATCTCTGGTGCGAAAATGTGCATCCTGTTGTTGGGCTCAGTAGTGGATGGTGCGACCGGAATCTGAAATATATTTCTTTCTAATATGGATGGAGGTAATTCTCTTTCTTCTATATCTCTCCCATGTGAAGAGCAACAAACTGTACAGACTTCATTCACATGTTTCTTTGTCATCAAACGCACTGATAGCCAGTCTGATAGTTCTTTTAAGAGAACTTAACTTTTCCTTATTGCAATAACATTCCAGTCTGTTTTGGTGGATGGCCATTTGTTCAAAACGTTGCAATCTTGAACTTGTACTTGAGGTTTCCTTCAGCCAGACAGTCACAATTTCTGTTAAATAGCACAATAGGTTCCTTTTCTGTTTCCGCCCAGGTACATCAAACTTTGAATACAAGACGCGGTGTAATATCCGAACCAGAACTTTTAATCTCTACAAAGGAAGAACTCCTACAAAATTTAACAGACCAAACTGTCATAAATGTTTGCCGTATTACTATGCATAGGAATGGGCGCTGGCTACCTCAATTGTCTAGTCCGACCTTATATTCCTAACCCTCTCCGTTGCTTTAAATGTCAGCATTATGGTCACACTACAAGTACCTGTCGTGGTTCGTTGCCTGTGCACGGTGCGCAGAGGTCGGGAACGATGCAAATCTTGGGAAAAGGCTGAACGCAGCGCGAACTGTAAGGGTGACAAAACAACATACTCTCGTTCTAGGTTCTCGTCAAAACTGGATCCGTGACAAAAAATTCTTGCTGTCAAAATTACCCAAAAACTTTCTTACCCTAATGCACGCAAACTCGTTGAATGCAAAACCCATCTGTCAATGTTTCTTATTCCAGTTTACTCAAGTAATAATCAAAATCTGTAAGGCACATAGGCACCCAGACCGAATCCTCTATTCCACCAAGTAATTCAGCTATGCCACAATCATCCAGCACTTCAAAGAGAAAAACCCGTGATGTCTACTGTACAACTAGCAGATATGTTTCGCCAAAATTAGAACTTTAGCAGCCATCCTCAGAACCTGTTAAAATGGAATACTAAATTAGTCAGTCAAAAAATTTTCAGTTCAATCCAAAAAAATATCCGAACATCAGACTGAGACTAAGGCTGTTTCATCTACAAAAACATTACAGAAACCTGATGTTTTTCAACTCGGAAATTAAACCAAAAATCTTCTGCACAGACAGAGAGAAGGAAAACCTCAGCTTCAGCCTCTTCACAGTGGAAGACAGCAGATAAAAGGAAGAAGAAATCACGTATTAGCCCATGTATTAGTAATGTGAAAGACCCCAAACAGCTGCAGCACTATGTGGAAAAAGTCTATGGAATCAGTCTTACAGTAATGACTTCGATGCCGATGAAGAAAACACTCTGTTAGAAAAATATGATCCTAATTAATTTTACATTGGTTTTTTAATAATCTGAGCTATAAATATTCTTGATTTTATATATTTTTTGGACATATTATACTTCGTGTTATTAACTTTTCAGTACTTTATAGACCATACGAATTTTAACTGTAAATATTTTCTTTGTTTTTTATGCATTGTGTTTTGATGGCATTGACTGGTTTAGTTATATTTATGATATCTTCGCTTTCTTTATTGAACTATGTTGTTTTTATTCGTTATGTATTTATGGCAGTCTTTTAACCCGTTCGCGACGGCGCGCGCATTCAGAAGTGCGCGTCTCTGGACGAAGCGCGAAAATTTGATTTATCCTTCTGGGCCGAAGGATTTCGCGCAGTTAAGCCTAACGCTTGTAAAAAATTCTTTAAAAAGTAATAACAGAATAATTTTCACATGAAACCTTTTGAAATTCACATACATGAAATTTGTTGTTATTTTATATATTCATCTAAAAAATGGGGTGTATTCTCTGATATTTTAATACAAAAAAGAATGTTTAAATACAGTAAACCCTCGATTTAACGGACTAATTGGGACTAAGATGTGTCCGTTAAATCGACAGTCCTTTAAATCGCAAAGTACTATTTATAATATTATTTTGTTATAATTATAGTACATATATATATTATTACGTACTTGTAATTACATATATTATTACAGTGCAAATTACATATATATATATAATATATATATACAATATATACAGTGTATATACATGTATTGTATATATACAATATATGTATATACATATATACTACTGTATATATATATATATATATATATATATAAACACAATACATTACTTTTAATAATACAATATTGGTAATGAAATACAAACGAATTAACACATATGCAACTTTTATGGGAATGAAACACTTTTTACACAGAAATAATAATTAATAAACAAGCAATAAACAAATGGCTTGCGTATGCTTAGAACGAAAACCACGCTGCAGTGAGAATCAAAGCGCGCGCTTTCAGCGTTTCGTGTTCTTTCCCTTTTTTTAAGGTTTCGTTCATTTGATCACGAGACATTGTGTCGCCACAGATATAATAAATATTTTTTTTATTTTACCGAGAAATCGCTTTTTAAAAATAGTAAAAAGAAATGCTTTGTCGTTGTTCATTGCTTGATTTTTTACATATAAAAGCTTAAAAGAGGGTTGCGTGTTGATTCTCAAGTAGGGGAGGGGGAGGGGGGCAGTAATACTTTTTTTTCCGAAGCGTGTTTCATCGTTTTAGAAGCTGTTTTATCATGGAGTCTTCCAGTAAATAATAGTGATAAATAAATGTTTGACATTTGTCAAATATAAAAATTTGAAATACGGGCGTTGAATTTCAGGTTAGGGAGAGGGGAATAATTTTAAATTAACGATTTTGATTTGTTAATTTAAGGATGAAGTCTTTTGAAAGGGATATTAAACGAAACCCTCTGTGCGATCTGCGATCACACTTACCCACATGTTTTACTTTAATTTTTGTTTAATTTTTAATTTTTAAATTAGTCCGTTGAACCGAGGTCCGTTAAATCGAGGGTTTACTGTATATATAATGCATACTTAATACCAAGTTTTTAGTTTAGAAAATAATATAATGTGACAAAAAAAAAATACTTAGTGTCTTTAAAATATCAACATATGAAACATTTTGTTATAATATAAAATTAAAAGTAACTATTTTGATCTTTAATAATTTTTAACACTTTCAGTAAACAAAATAAATGTTTTACAAAAGACGATTTATTCAGAAATGAAAAAATTAAATAAAACTTACACACAACCGGGGTAATGTTACTTTATAACACTTATTGTACAGATACATATATAATATATAGAATCAAAAAACTTGGTTTAATTAAAAAATATTTTTGAAAAATATATATATATATATAAACACATAATTAAAAAATCAAACAAATAGTGTTGAATAGTAATTAGTATGATATGTAAAATAGAATAGTAGTTAAAAGTATGCATTTCCATAATGTTTTTATGTTAAAATTATTTCAGAAAATGAAAATATATTTATATTAGCATATAATAAAGTATATCAAATAAAATATATTGGACAATTATGAGTATAATTTAATTATGACTTGAAATATATTATTCTAAAATTTCGTTGATGTTAAAAATATTTTTTTTTAAATCTATGTAAACATATCATAAAATAGATAAGTAAAAAAAAAAAAAAACTGAATAATAATGAGTAAAACAGAATAATAACTTAAAACACACTTTAAAAATTTTCGTTCATATTACGGGTAATTTTCAAAATGAAATGTATATATCGAAACATATAATATAAAACATTCTAGATAAACATATTGGATTATAAAAGATAATACTGGATAATAATTTAAAATGCGCAATATATATATTATAGAATGTGACAGTTTTAGATTTTTAAAAATCTTTCTTAGTATGGTAAATTGTAAAACAATCCTCTGCACAAAGACCCACATCGCATTCTTTACATTCAAAATATGTTGTTTTTCTCTTAGATTTTTTACTACACACAACACATCTACGACGCAGGGCTCTATCTTTTTTTCCAGGGGTTTTTTTGCAAAGGGAGGGAAAGTGTCTACCAGTCAGTCTCAATGGATTTGGGGATTTCCCTAAATGCGAAACACTGGGCATTTTTTCTGTCGCAAACTCTGCAAATATTTGTTTTATTAAGTTTAACCGAAAAGTTATCGACGGCATTTTAGTGCTGTGTTTTTTGTTATATAACACATTTGAATTGAATATGCATAAATCCAAAATATTTAAAAACAATTTTCGATACCATTTTATTGTTTTTCTAAAGGCTGGATAATGGGTAATCACAGAATCGCTCAAGTCGACGCCTCCCATGTACTGATTGTAATCCAGGATGGCTTTCGGTTTCAAAATTGGATTGCCAGTTTTCCTGTCAATCTTTAATGTGTCAATCATATTATCATCATGTATTGTAGTGAGCATGAGTACCTCACGTCTATCCTTATATGCAATTATGTTGACATTTTTCTTCTGCAAGCACGCGGTGTTTCCAGACTTCAATGTCTTAGGCGGAAAATTTGTCGGCATATTTTTTCTACTTTTATTTACGGTTCCACAAAGGTTTGCTCCCAAACTCATCAACTCTTCAGCTAATGCTGGTGAAGTAAAAAAACGATCAATGTACAGATCATATCCTTTTCCGGTTCTATCTTCCAACAGAGTTTTTACTACTCTTTCACCATAATTGTCAGTACTTTCTTTTAGCTGTGTGTCTTTGCCAGTATATATAATAAAATTCCAAATATATCCCGTTGTTGAGTCACATAATTTGTACAATTTTATGCCGTAACGAGCTCTTTTAGAAGGTATATATTGTCGAAAACTAATACGCCCTTTCCACAGCAATAAACTTTCGTCAATACATATGTTTTTGTCTGGAATATAAGCCGATTTGAAATTCTCTTTTATTTTTTCTAGTACAGGATTCAACTTATCCACTTTGGTGTCAGTATTAGATGAAAAATGTAAATATCGTAATATTTCTGAATACCGATCACGTTTCATTGTCATGATCGGTTAAAAAATGCCTATGTCATTTCGGTTAAAAAATGGTGTTGCAATTACGGGATCTGTAGAAAAATACATTTTTATTTTCGGCTTTTTAACTATACCCATAAGAACGGTGACAGCCAAAAACACAAACATTTCACTTTCTGTTACCGGTTCAAATATTTTGGATGATGTACTAGGATCATTTTTCAAATTCCGATAAGCATTAATTTCATTTGTGATAATTTTCACAATTTCATCATCAAAGAAAACTCTGAAAAAATCCTTTTCAGAAGAAAATGAATCATTTACTTTAACACCTGAAGATGCACAGAATGACATAGGCGTAACTGGATTTATATTGGATGACCATGTGTATGAAGACTGACCAGAAGGTCCCGGAGTTGGTTGGTCTAAATCATCACTTTCACTTTCAGATTCATCATTCGATTTATCCAAATAGTCTGCATCTATGATTGTATTAGAATCACTATCACTCTCAGATAATTCACTTTCTGACGACGAATTTCTATTCATAATGTCTGCTATCTCATCAGCAGTCAAATACTGGCATCTTTTAGACATTTTAATTAATTACTGAAAGATTTACATAAATATAGAACATTAATTTAAAACGAATTAATTTGAAACAGTATAAAAAATAAAATCAAACCCGAAGAAGAGCGGAGAAAAATTCTCTTAATTTGGCGGTGCCAATAATATTCGGAGCCTTTCAGCACTCACAATCGGTATATATATATTTTAAACTGCGAAGCAGTATTTGCTGCAACAAGATAAAAGTATAAAATAAATAATCCCGCTTTCCTTCTAAAAGATAGAAAACACGAACCCGCTAATGACGCCGATTTACCAATAAACTATTTCCTATAGAGTTAAAAGCAAAAAAAAAAAAAAAAAAAAAAGAAAAAAAAGAAAAAGAAAAAGAAAGAAAGAAAGGGTCAGCTGTGAGTCTAGTCAGTCGCGCACGTGAAGCATTCGTCATATGTTTACAGCTGATCATCTCACCCAAACTTTCTCTCTCCCAAGTGCCGTAGAAACGTTTCCAATAAAGAAAAATAAAGTTCTATTAGACGTGTAAAAAGAGTTATGATAGAAAAGAAATTACGCTTTCAGAAACACTAACACATGATGAAATAAACACTTTTTTTTTCCATTGTAATATTTTTTCGAAAAATTAAATTCTCATGGATTAAAAAAAATATATTAATTGATTCCATTACCTTTCCTAGTTTGTAGGAAATGTGTTCTTCTTTAATATAAATTCAAATCTGATTAGGATAATTTTTTTTATAAGCTAA
This sequence comes from Maratus speciosus, assembly GCA_963932465.1. Classification (NCBI taxonomy): domain Eukaryota; kingdom Metazoa; phylum Arthropoda; class Arachnida; order Araneae; family Salticidae; genus Maratus; species Maratus speciosus. Next base: position 636,874,831 of record OZ010786.1, read on the forward strand.
ACGTATTGACATAAAACGTTCCAACTGTGTGGCACGTATACCCGCCGCTCGGGATGTAAGTGCAAACAGCGCCGGCACGAATACCAGTCGCGCGGGATATGAGTACAATCAGTGCCGGCACGAATACCGGTCGCTCGTCCCGAACGGGTTAATGTTACTTTTTAAATTTAAACTCTGTTTTAATCCTTACTCGTAGCATGTCCCTAAATGATCCTTGTATGACAAAACTCAAATCACTGTAATACGGAATTATACATAATTTTTTTTTTGTGACATGCGGGCTACGAACATTTCCAGTAATGTTTTGTAATTTAACCCCTTGAAGGGTGCCGTTATATTATATATACCACTTAATTTTAATTCCTAAATGCCTCATTGGCACCAGAATTTTAAAACTAAATCTTGCTTTATTCAATGTACGAAAAGATTAGCTTTTACTTATTTTCATATAATATTTCTTGTAAATCCTGGTGTCAGTCAATCATTTTAACATCAGAAGTACTTCTGCACGTATCAAGTTCAAAAGACTATTCAGCAAAGCGCCTGAGAGGGTGGAGAAGGTGTTACAATTCGACTTTTCACTCGCCCCCTCAGTTCTAATCTAATTGGTTCCTTCTATTCTTTTTCTTTCCTTTTTATCAAGCCACGCGCGTGTTTTCTTCCCTCCTTGCATTTACAGCAGCATCTGGATTTAAAAAAAATTTTGCAATAAAAATGAGCAAAAGAAAGTTAACAATTTCGTTCAAAATGGAAGTTATACAGGTAGCAGAAGATGATCCTAAACTATCAAAAATAAGTTTAGCTCGAAAATTGGATTTGCCAGAATCAACGCTCAGAGGGAGAACAAAAACGCGATCAAAAAAATGGACAGTGAATATTCTAAACAATAAAAGGAGACGATCAAGAATTCAGTATGGAAAATTTCAGATTTTAGAAAGCACTTTAATTCAGTAGTTCAGAGAAATGAGAGCTTGTAATGTATCCATTAGCGGTGAGTTATTCAAAGAAAATGCTCTCACTTTCTCATCAATAATGGGAATCGAAAATTTTTTCGGCTTCTTGGGGATGGATAGAAAAACTTAGGAAAAGACACGGTTTCACAAATCATTGCCTGATTAATCAAAGCGCCGTCAGATCTCCCATTGCTGACACATACACGAATTATATTTTTCCATGAAAACAATACTAGCAGACTCCAGCCTCGGATTGGCCAATGAATGTCAAACACATCATGAACCATTCTCCGAACCGGCTTCGAAAGTGAAAGCATCCTCATAAAAAACCTGCAAACAAAATCAAAAAAGTAAAAAAAGGATGCAGATCTACCTCAGCTATCCAATGAAAAAAAAATCGTTTAAAAATATTAAAATGCAACCCGAATACCTTTAAAAATGTCTTTCATTTAATTAGCGTTAGCGAGCGGGTGTTTTCACCTGACTGAAGTAGTCCTTTAATATAGATATCCTATTAATTAATAGTGTTTGTATAATTGTGTCATGCATATATTTAATGAATGTATTTTTATTAGTGTTTCTTTGTGTATTCAGTCTTGGAAACTACACCAACCAGATATTACTTTTTATTACATTTGCGGACAGTCAGTCACAGTTTTATGATCATGGGTACATTGTCTGTACTTTATAGTGACAATTTTATTGCATACAGCTTATTGGGGTACAGATGCGAGGTAACAGTGGAGGTGTGATCAAATGACCTGCTGTCCTCCTCAAATGAGACTTTGCTAGGTGAGTTCAGCCTCTATCAAAGGGGAGTGTGATGAAAAGTGAGTACATGGACTTGTCAACATTTCCTAGGCACATTCAGAGTTGATCTCTGCACAGGGGTGTAGCTCCATGATTTTTAGTTACTAAGCTAAAACGTTAGTACATAATCGACTACAGATCTGTTCTTGTATAGATGAGTTCTGAAATTTTCCTCAAACAGATGAGCTAGAGTTTTTCTCTCATACATATGAGCTACTAAATTCGTCTCACATCAATGAGTTTCTTCCCAAACATGAAGTATAGGCTTCAAATTTATATCATTGTCTTTGTTCTATGAAGTTAAGTCGTTAAAACTATTGAGTTGATTTAATTTGGCAAAATTATTTTCTAGACATTTGTGACGACTTAATTTTATGTTATTCTTCAAACACTGCAATTACGTACTTTTTTTTAATTATTAAGCAGTGAGTCTGGAGAGTCCCTTCTTACTTCCACAATCTCATCAAAATTTATATATTCTCATCAAACTTTTATACTTCTCGCATATGTGTACATTTAAATATCTGTATTTATTAAATGCCGAGATAGCGCATCTGCTTGCTGTGAAAATAATTGTTCTATTTTTAGCTTTAGTATTATAAAACAATGTATAATTTTATGCACGGAAATAGTGTACATGCAACTAGTATTTATTTTAACATTTTGAAATCATCAGCCTGAGTGTTACTCGAGTTGCTCTTTTCTGTTAAACGAACTAAACCCGAGAGTCTCTTGGAGTTAACTTTTAACTCTCTGAGCTATAAAATTATCTATTATATAAGTCCGTGGTCTTTTCCGATACTATCTATGAACCTTTTATTTTGAAAAAAAAACGCAGACCCAGAGCTGGAGCTGGAGCCCGAAGCCAGAGCTGTGTTTTCTCTGGAGCTCTAAATTTCCCCATGCTCCAGGGCTCCTTTAGTTTTTTAATATTCTTTCAAATCTTTTTTTTTTCAATCTTTTAAATTTCCAGGATTAAAATATTTTAATTACATCATTATCCAGTATTTTAATTATATCATTTTTAGGGGTTTTTTCATTAGAGATGGAAAACTCACAAAAACATGGTAACACTACTTCACTTCCACTTTCTACTTGAGCTAAGTGGCAACAATATTTAAAAACAAATATGGCCGCTTATTGTTTACATGTGTAGGCGTACAATTTTGGTTGTTTGAAAAACGTGGAAGAAATTTAAGATTTTTGGGTTTAAAATTCCACCAAACTTTCTTTTTTAAAAGTAAAAGCTAAAAGATGTCAGATTTTCTGAACAAGCATTTCAAGTTTGATGAGAAGAAAAATGAATTTTGTCAGATCTTTAATGAAGGTAAACGAAGAATTTGTGATAAAAAATTTAACTGTGTAAATCAAAATCTGCAACTCAAAAGCACGAAGTCGGAGCCGAGTTGGAGCGGTTGCCGGAACCACAGTATTTTGTCTAGGAGCGGAGTTGGAGCACCAAAAATTTTTCGGCTCCGGGTCACTGGAAAAAATATAGGTGGTAGTCTTAAACAGAAATACCGTAGTTTTCGTACTATAATTCGCAGCCGAAATTTTTAGAGTTTATAAAAAAATTTCAGCAGATAATACGCACCGGCCTATAATCCGCCGGACTATACGAGGATTACTCATTGTTTTCAACATTCCAAAGTACTACTAATAAACCACCTCCCTATTTATTTATCCCTAGCTGCTCTACTTAAATGATAATTGTAAAAAAATAATTGAAAAAAAATAATTATAAAATAATTACAAGTTACAAATACTTTTTCATTGAATCTTATATCTAAAATGTAGACTGTCTTGTGAATACAGATAATTCTATAATTTTTGCTGTTTTTAAATCATTTTCCTCTTTTATAATAATGTTCAGTTTAAATTCTATAGTGTTAAATAACACGTTTTCTGCTAGACAGTATTTATTATATTGCATTGCAATTTTTGAGAGATGAGTTGAGAAACCCTTTGTTCTTCATAAAATCATGTTGCCAAAAGGCTAAATATTATAACATAAAAATCGGAAGCCACTCCCAATAGCACGTACACGTCATATGTGAACTAATCACGAGGAACACCGCGAACGGTCGATTAGTAGACAATCGTGTGATAGCTGTTTACCTTTTTATCTTGACAGCCGGTAGAAACAGGATATCTGACATGAACTTCTGCTTATAAAAAATTTCAGCAGCTAATCCAGATAATCCGCACTTAAAAATTTTCAGGTTTTTTAACGGATAATCTGCAGATTACAGGCCGAAAAATACGGTAAGTACATGAAAATATCTAGAATCAGAGCTCCATTCGAACTTATTGTGAACCTTGTTGTGTTGCTCTTTGTGCTTTGAAATGTACCACACAAAAGCAAATTTTACTAAATAATTTTTATATACAAATAAAACCTATTTTCCGATGTTTCTACAACATTTGGATAAGTTTTTGTTCAAGTCTATGTAAAATTTCATGTTAAATACCCTCAGTCCAGAGGGAGAATAGCGGTTGAAATAGCCCATACCTCAAAATGTTAATTTAATTTCAATCCTTAATAGAAAATTGTTTAAGTTAATTTTGAAAATAATTAATTTTTAGTTTTTTTATTTTTGTTGTCGTTATTTTCTAATTTTTTTTAAAACTGTAAATATGTTGTAAGTAAATATCTTATTTCTTAATATAATTTCTGCTTTATTTTAACAGACTAACGTTCATCTATTAAACAATGAATCAAATTGTTGTAACTTTTAACTTAATTGGTTATAACAGGTGAACTGTTTTTTTCTTTCCTATTTCTTTTACAGGGACTTTGTCCAGTAACTTTGTAGTCTATGTCAGATGGCTTCAAATAACTTAAACAAATCATTTTTAGTACTAGCAAAGCTAGCTACTTTAATTACTCTATTTTTCCATCTGACCAGGAGTCTCGATCAAGTATCTTTTATTTAGATGCTCTGCTTAATCGATAATCAAGAATTTTATAGTGATCTGTATCTCACACCAAAGGTTTTTCACCAGTATGAATTAATAGATGATTGCTTAAATGGCTCTGTTGAGAGAATTTCTTGCTGCATATTAAACACGTAAATGGTTTCACTCCAGTATGAATTAATAAATGCTTTCTTAAATTGCACTTTTGTGAGAAATTTTTGCAGCATATTTCACACACAAAAAGTTTTTCACCAGTATGAATTAAATGATGCTTTTTTAAATCACCATTTCGGGCAAATTTCTTGGTGCATATTTCACATATAAAGGGTTTTTCACCAGTATGAATTAATACATGCTTGTTTAAATTGTTTTTTTCAGAGAATTTCTTGTTGCAAATTTCACACAAAAAAGGTTTGTCACCGGTATGAAGTAACAGATGTTGACTTAAATATTTCTTATAAGTGAATTTCTTGTTGCATATTTCACACACAAAAAGTTTTTCACCAGTATGAGTTAAATGATGCATTTTTAAATCGCCCTTTTGTGCGAATTTCTTGCTGCATATTTCACATATAAAAGGTTTCTCACCAGTATGAATTAATAGATGCTTGTTTAAATTGCTTTTTTCAGAGAATTTCTTATTGCATATTTCACACGTAAAAGGTTTTTCACCGGTATGAATTAATAGATGCTGATTTAAATATCTCTTATGAGTGAATTTTTTGTTGCATATTTCACACATAAATGTTTTCTCCCCACTATGAATTAAAAGATGCTGTTTTAAATTAGCTTTTTGGGAGAATTTCTTGTTGCATATTTCACATATAAAAGGTTGCTCACCACTATGAATTAATAGATGCGTGTTTAAACCACGCTTTTGAGAGAATTTCTTGCTGCATATTTTACACATAAAAGGTTTCTCACCAGTATGATAGCGAAGGTGCGCAGTTAAATGGAACTTTTGAGAAAATCCTTTGCTGCAAACCTGACAAACAAACTTTTCTTGCTGCGAGGCAGAATTTGTATCACCATTAAGCTCTTCAAAACAACTATTCTGCTGCATATTTCACAGTTGAAAGACTGCTTTCAGTGATATATCTATCTACATTTACGACTTTAAGCATCTGCAATAAATAGAAATAAGTTAACATATTTTTATTGATTAAAATCCTGTTTAAGAGAAAATTAATCTCATGCAAAATTAAAATCAATTTTGAAAGCTGAATTAAAATTAAATTTCTACCATATCATTACAAACTATGGTAAACTCAGTGATTATCTGACACAATCAAAACCAGGCGTATGTCTGAAAATTATAATACACTGGCGAAAAAAAAAATCCCAACACCAAGAAAGACTTGTGTTAGATAAACGAAATTTGGTAGACGTGTTTATACATATGAAAGATGACATCGATTGAAATTTCGCGCTTCGCGCATAAGTGTGGCGCTAGTAGCGCCACTCAGAACTTGCAGATCAGGTTAACTTTAAATGCGTGTTGTAAAGTTCGTAGGCGTTATTTAGCTTCGAAATGTGGCGTATTGAGTTGAAGTTAGCCAAGAATGTCTTTAACGAGACGAAGAAGCCACTGTCAACAGCTCATCGAGTTGGAACGAGGTCGCATAATCGGGTTACGAGAAGCTGGATTTTCTTTCCGCGATATTGCAGAAAGACTTGGCTGGAATTTATCCACTGTGCATGATTGTTGGAAGTAGTGGTCAAGGGATGGTACTACCTCAAGAAGACCAGGTTCCAGACGGCCACGTGGCACTCCTGAGAGGGAAGATCGCCGTATTCGGCGTAAGACTGTGGCGCATCGTACTGCGTCTGCGGCAGAAATTCGAGCTGCAGTTGGTACCACAGTGACACAACGAACTGTTAGAAATCGGTTACTTCAAGGACAGCTCTGAGCCAGGCGCAATGTAGCATGCATTCTACTGACTCCAAGCCATTGCTGTTTGCGACGCCCTTGGTGTCAGGCCAGAGCTCATTGGAGGACCGAGTGGAGATCTGTTGTGTTTTCTGATAAAAAAGAAACACAACAGATCTCCACTCCACCCACCAATGAGCACTGGCTTGACACGAATGGCGTCGCAACCGGCAATGGTTTCGAGTCAGTAGAATGCACGCTACAGGGCGCCTGGCTCGGAGCTGTCCTTGAAGTAATCGATTTCTAACAGTTCGTTGTGTCACTGTGGTACTTGTGAGTGCTTAAGCCATTTGGTAGGCCTCCCCACCTAGCTGACCCTTGTCACTGTGGTACCAACTGCAGCACGATGCGCCACAGTCGTACGCCGAATACGACGATCTTCCCTCTCAGGAGTGCCACGTGGCCGTCTGGAACCTGGTCTTCTTGAGGTAGTACCATCCCTTGACCGCTGCTTCCAACAATCATGCACAGTGGATAAATTCCAGCCAAGTCTTTCTGCAATATCGCGGAAAGAAAATCCAGCTTCTCGTAGCCCGAATATGCGACCTCGTTCCAACTCGGTGAGCTGTTGACAGTGACTTCTTCGTCTCGTTAAAGACATTCTTGGCTAACATCAACTCAATACGCCACATTTCGAAGCTAAATAACGCCTACGAACTTTACAGCACGCATTTAAAGTAAACCTGATCTGCAAGTTCTGAGTGGCGCTACTAGCGCCACACTTATGCGCGAAGCGCGAAATTTCAATCGATGTCATCTTTCATATGTATAAACACGCCTACCAAATTTCGTTTATCTAACACAAGTCTTTCTTGGTGTTGGGATTTTTTTTTCCGCCAGTGTATATATTTCTTAACTGCCACAAAGATTAAAATATAATTATAAACGCCAAAAATAAAATAAGCAGCTAGAATATAATTACATAGCTTCTACAAAAAAACAATGATGCTTTTTAGAAGGAGTGAGGAGAAAAGACACTAATTTTAATGCACTCAGATTTAGCGAGTGTTTAGTTGGAATTCCTCCAAGATTTTTGTACATTTGCAGGTGACCATACATCTGCAAAATTCTAAAATCTGCACAACCTGCGATTTCAAGCTATGACGATTTGAAGGAGTCTACTGTATAAAAGTAGCATAACTGCTCAAATATGAATATTGCTGCAGCCGGAAAATAAACAAATGAAAACATAACAACACATAGTAGTAGTGACATCATATTGAAATTTGGGTAGTTCTTCACCAAAGAGCCTTGTCACATTGGAGAAATAAGAATGGAAAACTACGCTTTAAGCATAGATCATGAAACACTTTCTAACACTTCCATAATACTTTAACGAAACTTTACCATATTATAAAGTGAAAGAAAATATCTAAGTAAACAATTTTGAACATGCATAACACATTTGAAAAACACATTTTAACAATTAACATCTGTAACCGGAAAGATACTCAAAATCTTTTATGCAGCCCAGTATATGATCTACAGATTTATATATATTCTATACACTGTGCTAAACGTTTTGTTAGAAACCACAAAATGTAATTCAAAATTAACTTTGAGCAATTCCTGGTAAATGAACAGAAATGTACTTGCATTCTTTTGAACAACCCTGTTTATTATCTAAACATTTTTATTGATGCCATATATTAGGCTAAAATGTTCGAAAAATAACACGCACAAAACTACTAAAAACACACTTCCAGAAATAGTTATAAATAGATGTAAATGCATCTACATCTTTGCATAGCCCTGTATATAAATTTATATTCTAGAAATATCTATTAGTATACTAACTATATTCAGCTGGAAGATACACAACTCGATTAAAAACCACCTTTAAACCATTCATACTTATACATAGTAATGAATGTGAATTATTTTTGTAGCCAATACCATCTATAGAATTAATAGACACCATCTAGTGTGCAAACATTTTGTTAAAATGCACTTACAGCAATTATCTCTCATAGACAATACTGTAACTGAAATATTTTGTGGGACCCTATAAATGACATGCATGTCGTAATCTACAGCAAACATCTTGCTGTGAACTTGAGTAATCCCTATAAATCTCATTATGTTTGATATAGTATAACATCATTAAAATATCTTGCAGTTATTCCCAGAATATCATTATGTAACCAAATTATTTTATGTGACCTTCTAAATCAGCTTTACTCAATATTATTTTTAATAGGCTGCAAATTTTTGTTTGCTGCGTTAGAGCTGTAACACACTATACTTATACAATAATGTACGAAAAAAGATAAAGTATCTAATAAAATAACAAAATTTGTATAACAACGTAGTATAATACAATCTATAAAATCAGTATTAGGTATTTAATAAATATAAAATGCACTATTTTTAAGTTAGAAAGATAAAATCATAAGATTTTTTGAAAAGAAATCTGACTTTTTTATACTACAACATTTTATCTTTTAGAAATGTAAAAATATGAATATTTAATTTTAAGTAATGTTTGTCTAATGTTGAAGATTAAGAAATAAATAGACCACTGTAACATAAAAAGGACTACATATAAAAAGAGCTTTTGACTGAGCAGATACACTATATGGCCATTTTTCTATATACACTATATCAGTGGACACTTTCAATTTTAGACATTTTGTCGAATATTCAAAGATATACTCGTACTTGTCGGTAGAGTTGGGCCAATTCGCAATCTGATTAACCTGTAATCTGATTACAATGTAATGGCATGTAAGGGATTATAATTTCAATTACATGCAATTATATTTCTGAATTTGAAATTCAATTAGCATTGTAATCGTAACTATAAATGCTATTATTATTATTATATAATTGTAATTATAAATGAGAAATTTATAATTACGGTTACGCGTAATTATAATCTGAATTTGAAATTCAATTAGCATTGTAATTGTAACTGTAAAAGCTGTAATTACCATTATATAATTGCAATTATAATTGAGAACATTACAATTACGTGTAATTTTAATGGCAAATTTTTAATTAAGATAGGAAAGTAAGTGTAATGCAGAAAGTTATGATTTTCATTACGATGCAGTAATGCTGTAACTGTAAAATTTTAGTTACAATTACGAGTAATGTGAATGGTAAATTTAGATTATAGATTTGATTTCAAATGTAGTTTAGATGATTCTGATTATTAATGCGCTGTTGTAACTAAGAAGTTTTAGTTTCAATTACGTGTAATAGAAACAATAAAATTTCTAATTAGATATTATTCCAATTGTACTTGAGAATGCACTTATTTGTGATTTTATTCTTTTGATGAGAATTAAGAAATTTGAGTTACAATCAAGTTATAATGAGTATGATATTTGATGCTACACATTACAGTTAGTATTTTAATCAGTGCTTAATTTCTAACGAAAAAAGTACCGGAGCCCTAATATTCTGCAGTACCGGTACAACAACCGTACCGTTCTCTCCCCCCTGTCACGCCAATGTGCATATTTATATTTTGTACATTATTTGCAAAATTTAAAGCACTTTCTTTTTTCATTAGCAAAATAAAAATTTTAAATATATCTATCAGCATATACTTAGCTGTCATTTATTCCACTTTTTAGTTATCACTCCTTCTGAATAGTAATCTTTGCCTAATTTTAATGTTAATTAATTAGAGATTTCTGCGATTAAATATGGTAAGGAAATTATGAAATGATTTTATTTATATTTTAATTTAATTTTGATTTAATTTAATTTTGATTAGATTATATTTTAATGATTAGGAAATAGTGTTAACACGAAAAAGAGATAGTTCGTAGCTATGCATTTTTAAGGAAAAAATGAATGAAATTTACAGAAATTAATATTTATATGCTGAAGAATGGAACAATGTTTTACAATTTCTTATAAAAGGTGCATCTCTTAAACTATAATCGATTCCTTCCGCATAACTATCTTTTGTGGCGAGTTCCTGAAAAATCAGATTAAATTAAAAATTTGACACCGTTATCGGAAAGAATCGATGCTTTTATAGAAAAAGGGAAATCTGCTCGATTGCTTTCTATCAGAATAACAATACATAGCAATTATATCTACTTACAAATGAAAGTGACTTCGTCAATGTGCAGAGAAGAGCCTTAGCATGAGTACCGTTAATGATACAAAATAAATAGAAAAATCACTAACGTGATTTTTATACTAGTACGCAATAAAAGGCAAAAAACCTGAAACTGATGCTCATTAGCTAAAACAGAAAATATTCTTTTTAGGTTAGATATCTAAATAAAATTAAAAAAAACCCCAACCAATAAAAAATTATCCTACTGTCAGAAAATAAAATCGAATTGAATGCAAATTCATTGATCAATCCTCTCGAGTGGCGCCGTATTAACACGTCGCCGAAATAAATTTGAAATGCAAAAACAAGATTTCTGTTTCTCCTTCTTTCTGATCGAAATAGCATTAAAATGATTTGAAATAGAATATAATACGTAATTTTAAAGGCGGAAAAGTTTTTTTTTTCTGTACATGAATAAATAACATTTTTAATGTAATACAGATGGAGCTCGAATTAGTCCAAGCCCCAAAACTGATATAAAAATGGAGTCCGTTTTATCTTCCTTTCCTACGTATGCGACACATTACGTCACATATAAGTTATTTAATAAAAAAGAATACAAAAGTTTGGAGATGGGAAAGAAAGGAAAAGGTAATTTAGACTTCAGTTTTTCCGAAGCGCTATTACACTGGGCTCCGGAGACCTGTATTTATGAGCTCTGGTGCATTCCGACAAATATTTAAACATTTACTGAAAACAGAGAGGTGCCGGAGCCGAGCTCCGTTGGGCCCCAGCGCAAATTAAGCCCTGAATGATAATGGAGAATTCTCAAACTAGGATAATCTTCCAATTTTCTACTGAAGCTCCACCCTCCCCCAATATTTTAGTGTATCATAAATATAAAGACCTGATAACTTAAAACACTTATAACTCAAACTGTAATCATCGTAGGATACTTATATTTTGTATGGTAAAAGTAATCTTTGTGAAGGGGGGATTTTTTTTTTTACTACCGAAGGTCAGTAAATTGCAATACAGTAACCAACATTTGTGGATTTTAAATACGCAAATGTTTTTCCTTTTTCGCGAAATAGAAAATGCAGAACAATTCAACATTCGCGAATACTTAACTTTGTTATTCGAGTGACACTAGATATATATCTACTGTATGACCTAAGTTGCGAGAACTTCAGCCCTTGAGTTGAGGGAAAATATAGATCAGTAATTTTTCTTTATTTTTTATGCATTTTTTTGAATTTTCCAAATTTTTATTGCAAGGGAAATATTTTCTGCAAAAATTGTCGGGAAAATTTTAAAACATCAACAACAACTTGCTGAAAAAACAATAGAATGCGATTTTTCACTGGTGAGGAGTCTTAAGTTTAAAATAGAAATCGAGGTCGCAACTTTTCCTGATATGAAAATTCATAAACAAACGATAAGTTCCATCAAATTCTTATAATAACAGCAATAATACCTTATAGCAGTTATTGGCAATGTATGACACTGTAAAAACAATTAGTATACTTACATCGCACTTATTTCTTTGAAGGTATAGGTTTTTCAATGAACGAAATTTTGAACTTTGACCCGGCCCCCTGTCATTATAAAAACTCAATAATGACAATAAAATTACTAAGCTCGATAAGACGAATAGAATGAGCTACAAAAATCGAAATTCGCCGCCACAGACTATAGTACCTTTACTTGTTTAGTATATTATAAATGCAAGGTAATTATAGTAGCATATTCATACTTTGTACTTTCAGATTTTGTAACTCTCACATTTTGTAAGGTAAACTGAATCTTTATAAGGAGAGAACATTGTGGGCATTTTTAACCCAAGCTTTCTAAATTTTAGTAAAGCGCAAAGTTTCTATAACCACAAACACGTATAACTCGAATTAAACTTGTCACATCGCATCTCACACAAATTTCGTATGGTAATCTTATTCGTTTTAAGAGGGAGGGAGGGGGGGGGGGTAATTCAATAGCAGTTTCTCCATATTTTATAAGGTGCTGACAACATAAAACAGTTATAATTCGAGTTTGAAATTTGAATTATTGTAGAGCACTCATATTTCTAAGGTAAACGTAATCTTTAGAAAGGGGAGACATTATCTTTATTATTATTATTTCCGCGCAATACTCATTTATTTTCAGTGTCACTTCTCAATGTTAATTTAACATAGAAAAGCCTATGGAATTCATAACTTTTTTAAATTTTCTTCCCACCGTTTGGTCCCTGATGCAACATATTTTTAATTCTTTGCTAATTCTAATAATATTATAAATTTAAAGTGAGAAAATGTTTGCCTGACGTCAGGGTCAAAATGGATGATAAAATGCCTTTGCATATGGGGGAATTATAACACAGTGAGTAACATAAGCTATATTTTATTCACTTTATTCAAATATATTTCTTAATAATTCAAATGTCGCTATTTCATTGAGAATCAATGGACATTTTTGCTGTAAAATTTGACATTTTTCCTTTATTGTTTCAAAAAAATTCAAAAACCATAACAATAATTTCTCTACAGCAATTAATTTTCAGCTAAAAGATTTTCATGTGGAAAATGAAATTGAAATATTTTTTTTAAGAATTAAAAAGAAGATGAATATGGTTTCAAGCTTCATAGTACAGTAGACTCCCTCAAATCCGCACAGCTTGGGACCAGAGGTTGTGCAGATTTTAGAATTTTGCAGATTAGTGGTCACTGATTTGTTTACATTTTTGAAACATTAATTTGATTGGTATTTAAGCAAGGGAAATTATAATGAATGCTTACACATAGGCGTAACCAGCCATTTGAACGGGGGGGTGCCCAGACTTTTTAATCTGAACATGGTGGATACAAACAATATATTATATAGTAAAACCTGCTAAAACGGAACCCCATGAAAGGGTCGATTTTCCGTTTTATACAGGTTTTCGCCTTAGAAGGTGTAATTGTGTGGATTTTTTTAAAAAGAGCTCAAATGCTCTTTTGTTTGCCTGATGAGGGATGAGAAGGTGTTCAAAACATCAAAACTAAATCTAATGGTTAAAAAAAGATATGTAAATGTCCTTGCAGCAGTGGCATAAGACAGTGACTAAGTGTGGTCACAAGTGTAAAACCTTTTGGCACCCTAACTTCTTATAAAGATTAAAAAAGGCCTTTAATCATGCTGGAAACTTCTATAGGCATCACAGTGGAACAACACTGCATGAGATCTAAAATGATCTCTTTCAAAGTCTTGCAGATGAAATTTTACCAGATGATAAATCTCAGATAGTACATGCGGTTCATCAGTACATACGCGTGAAAGTTTTACAGAATGTAACTCAATGACTTCTTAGGGATCACCGGATTGACCCAAGAAATTTTGGAGGAAAGTCTGTATAAATATTTATTATAATATTATAAATAATTATAATATTCATTAATACCGTAATTTCCGGCCTATAATCCGCGGATCAAACAATCATGCTTCGACCCACAAATTTTATTTCATTATTGAAGTTAAATATTTATCGTGATTTAACAAGTTACGTTTTATGAAACAAGATTTCTGGGTCCGAACATAATTGTTTGATCTGCGGATTATAGGCTGGGAATTACGATAATTCATTTTTTTTACCTCAGAATGTGTCCAATATGTTAGGTAAAGCAGGTCATGATAATATACACTAAATTTTATGAAGATGATAAAAATTATACTATCATGATGCGACTGTAATAATAAAGATAGGAGATTGCCTGTGTGTGCGATACGCGCGCGCGCGCTGAACTCTGAAAAAAAACAATGCACCCCGCACAGGCACAGCCGTAAGATTTGACAGGACCTGTATGCCTGAACTCATGTATATCGAAGACAATTTCTGGAATTTTTCAATTAATTTTTTATGCGAATTTTTTCGCATTTCGAGGCAATTTTTTCAAATTAGTAAAAAAAAATCCGATTTGAATATTTTATCCAGTAAACTTTATTTTCTTTTCAATAAAGTGTTTCCGAGATTCTTACAGTGATTTTTCAATTTTTAATAATTTTTTAATGTTATTTTTAGAGGGGTTTTTTTCGCATTTCATGGTGATTTTTTTATATGTATATATATATTCCTAAAAGGAATCAGGTTTAAATCTTTTACATAATTTGTCAATTTCGTTCCCCGGGGTTTTTTAATCTTATCCGAATTTTTAATGAGATTTTTAGCAGGGGTTTTCGTGCTTTGAGGCTATTTTTTGACTTTTTTTTTTTAAACAGAAAAAATCTCCGGTATTTTTTGCAATTGCCGTGATTAAATTCGAATTGGAATAATGTGAAATCAGTTCTTATAAGAAAGCTTAAAATTTAATTTTGCTCGAAATAAAAAACGCAATTTCGAGACAGAAGTGGTCGTAGCTTGCTCGGGAGTACGTTGCAGAAGACAGTTTCTCACCCCCCCCCCCCCCCCAATCCTAGATTTGTTTAATTCTATGTTCGTTTAAAAAAACCAACCAACGAAACTCCACTAGTAATGAAGTTTTCTTTGAGGGACAGGGTTTGAAATAACGTGCGGGATCGCCCGATTTGTGCACAGAAATGGAAAGTCCCGCATAATAAAAAATGCTTTGCAGTATTTCCCCCCTCCAAATTTTTTTACAGACCTGTGGTTCTTCAGTGAGTATTAAGAAAAATCAAGTCCGCGATTTGTATTTCTTTTATGAAATTTTTCAGAATCAATTTGTGAATCAGTCAGAGAAAATTTTGGGAATTTCTTCAAACGATCGTGGAAAAATATCGGGAATTTCTTCAAACGAACATAGGAAAATATCCAGAATTTCGCTAAAATAGTGCAGAAAGTAATCGCCAATTTCGTCAAAGGATTACACAAAAAAATTATGAATTTCAATAAACGATTGACGAAAAATTTTTGCAAATTTCGTCAAAATGTCGCGGGAAAGAGTGGGGAATTTTGTTAATTGGTACGGAAAGATATCGAGAATTTCCCCGATCGGTCGCGCAAAACTACTGCGAATTTCGACAAATGATCTCCCTGCAAAAAATCAGTTTCGTCAATCGGTCGCAACAGAAAATAAATTTCGTCAAAAGATCGCGGTAAAAACGAGAATTTTGTCAAAGATTCGCAGAAGGAAAGCGCCAAATTCGTCGAAAGATTGTGGAAAGAAAAAGCGAATTTCGTCAAAAGATCGTGGAAAGGAAAGAAAACGCGAATTTCATCGAAAGATCGTGCTAAAGAAATGCCAATTTCGCCAAAATATAGCGGTAAAAAATGCGAATTTCGTCAAAGGATCGCGGTAAAAAACACGAACTTTGATAAACGGTTGACGAAAAATTTTTGCAAATTTCGTCAAAATGTCGCGGAAAAAAGTGGAGAATTTTTTTAATTGGTACGGAAAGATATCGAGAATTTTCCCGATCGGTCGCGCAAAACTACAGCGAATTTCGACAATTGGTCTCCCTGCAAAAAAATCAGTTTCGACAATCGGTCGCAATAGAAAATAAATTTCGTCAAAGGATCGCAGAAAGAAAGCGTCAATTTCTTCAAAAGATTGTGGAAAGAAAAAGCGAATTTCGTCAAAAGATCATAGAAAGAAAACGCGAATTTCATCGAAGGATCGTGCTAAAGAAATGCCACTTTCGCCAAAATATAGCGGTAAAAAATGCGAATTTCGTCAAAGGATCGCGGTAAAAAACACGAATTTTGTCAAAGGTTAGTGGTGAAAAGTGCAGATTTCGACAAAAAATCGCGTAGAAAAGCGTGAATTTCGTCAAACGATTTTGGGAAAAAATTGTTAATATCCTGAAATGATCGCAGAATAAAATCGCGAATTTTGTCAAAATTTACTGCACTGGGCTAAAAGGTTGAAAACGGGCTTGTTTTCCTACTTTCAAAAGAACACCGCGAAACGAAAAGAAACTCTAAAAATCGTATAAAAATTTTCAGAGGAAAAAAATTACCATATTGACTTGAAAGACTACAACCATATTCCTTTTACGAATGTCAAAAAATGGCCGCGAAACACGAAATTGAAACAAACAATTAACCTCCAGATTAATTTGAATTTTCTGTGTTATTATTTTTCATTTTCGAAGGAGGCATGGTCTGTGTAACGCCCCCCACCCCCCCTTTCCCCCGGCTAATCGAATTTTAGAATTATCGTTTCACATCTGCATTTCCTTTCATTTTTTTTTGCTTTGTACTAGACTTTAAACTACGAAAGCAAAGAGACAAATATTTTCTATCCCCGTCAAGAACTTGCGTTGATTTCTCATGAAATTGCAGAAACATGCATTAGAAAGAAGGGCGTAAAAAAAACCTCCCACAAACAAAAGACGTCAAAGTGGGATTATAAAGCCACCTTTTTGACTTACTATGACTAATACAGATTCTTGTAAATATTTTAGTTTTAAAAAAGATAAACAACATAATTTTCTTTTTAAAAAAAGAACGTGAGTTTCTTTTTTTAATCACATTTCAAAACTTAGGCTGTTAGTTTTCTGAACTAAACTAATTTAGGTTCTTCTTCTTCTTTTTTCTTTTGTAGATTTTGATTTTTTAAAATAATTGTGCTTGAGTCTGCGCAAGCGGGGGGGGGGGGGGGGTTGCCCGGGCACCCAGGGCACCCCCCCCTGGTTACGCCTATGTTACAATAAAGTGAAACATTAAATTAAGTAAAATATTAAAATAATTTATTAGTTTAAACGTAAGTAATTATTAAAATAATTATGTAAAATAAAAATTTATTAGAAAAATATTAGATTATTACCGATGAAATCGATTCAATTCGATTCCAAACGTCCTATGCTGCCATCTAGTGGTAAAGCGATCGTAAGATCGATACGTCATCATATAGATATGCTAATTTATATCAAAATCAAAAGTAATGTAAATTTATTTAGTAGTAAATCAGCTGTAATAACCAAAAGAGAATGATTAACAAAAAATTTAGTAAAAAAATACATTGCAATAGTTGCTGATTTCGGCGCCATCTTTAATTTTGTTCCTGCAACTTAACTGTAAATTTCATTGTTTACGTCTGAAAAAATATGCGGATTTTAGGGAGTCTACTGTATACAAATAAAAAGGGCATTTTCAAACATTTTTTAATAATACAAGAAACTTTAATATGAGTAAATACAGAAAGCAGGTAAATGTGACGTCAAAAAATCTAAATATATTTCATCAAAACCGATTTTTATGCATGAATAGCAATTACATACAGATGAACCCGCAGTTCGATTAAACAGGTGTTAACTTTGTGATTTATTTATTTTTTTCTTGTATTTCTTTATTAAAGTTTTAACTTCGTTAAGGAACATTAGCCGGAAACATATACTGAACTATATTTACATTGTTTTAAGTGTTTAGGTTTTGCTGTGGAAAAATTTTAATTTTATGATGCCTAGAAGTTAATAAATTTGCAATTAACTGAAATTTATTTTACAGGTTGTATCATCAATATGACATCAGCATTACACACGGACATATTTTTGCTGTATAACATATGTACTGTTCATAGGCAGTTTTTTGTGGCATCAAGAAGAAAAGTTATTATTTCCAAATTTTAAAAAGGCTTTTTTACTTTTAGGACCTTTAACGTTAAGCCTCGGGCATTTTTTTTATCTAAAATGATTCCTCAAGGTCTTTTGTCATTTTTTCGTGTGGCATAAAAACGACTGGTGTTGCCTGTAAATAAATACCCCAAGTTATAAGTTAAATTAAAAATTTCTTCTAGCAACATCACACCATGGGAGGAAATAGGGTAAAAAAAATAAGTTAAACTGGGTTTTTTTTTACGTTTTACTGTATTACAGCTATACGTTTGTTAAATATTAGCAGTCAAGATTTAACACTATTTTTTCATTCATAGCTTTCTCGAGTAGAAAATAGGGTAACTATATTTAAGTATTTTTTTTTATTATTATTATAGATCTCTTATGCTCAGATTGGAAGTTTTTGTCCAAACTACGACAATTTGCATATTGCACTGATGAAACATTTTGAATTAAATATAGGTAAATTACACCACAACGTGTGTGTGATCTTGTAAATCAAACCCCGATGATGGTACATTCTGTTAATTTTTAAATGAGTCTGAATGCAATAGTTATTAAAAAACTCAACTTATTAAACAAAACATAATTTGCAGAATATAAAAAAACAATTTATTTCCTACATTGTTTAAGCCCTAGAAGGGACAGATAATAAGAAATTTAATTCAGTTAGTTCTACGTTTAATGTTAAATTTTTGTAACAAATAAGTTAAACAATTGAACATTAAAACAAGTGGGTAAGCGTGATCACAGATCGCACAGAGGGTTTCGTTTAATATTCCTTTCAAAACACTTTATCCTTTTGAAAAATCTGTTAGTTCCACATTTCGCAACAAGGGGCGCACTCTATTCTAAACAAACCTTTATCCGAACGAAACTCCGTTTTACATACTATCCATAGACATATTAGTCGAGGGGATTGGACCCATAGCACCCGAGATAAGTAGGCGCCCCCGGCGGTAAAAAGTGGAACTAAAATATGTAAGGCTATGGTGCATACTATGAAAGAATGGTCAAAGGGGTGTCGGCAAAAGTTGGAAAAGTGCTCCCCAGGTGAAAAGGGTGGAGGTTAGAAAAATTGCTTAAAATATACAAGTTAGAGCACGGAGGAGTAAATAATATAAGACTTTTTGAAAATTTTATGATTTGTCATGTGGTCTGAGGTATTCAGCTATACGTATGCAAAAATTCATATATCCAACTTAATTAGGGGCTCCCTTAGATAGAATTGCTTAAAAGACATATGTGGTAGCTCAAAGGGTTAAACGTAAGACTTTTTCAAGATTTTATGATTTGTCGCCTGGCCTCAGGTGTTCTGCTATAAGTATGCAAAATTTCAAATCTCCAATTTAATAAGGGGCTCAGTTAGAAAGAATTGCTTAAAATACACATGTGGGAGCCCAAAGGGTTAAATTTATGACTTTTTCAAATTTTTATGATTTATCGCATGATGGTGTTCAGCTATAAGTATGCAAAATTTCACGCCTCCAACCTAAATAAGGTGTCACTTAGAGAGAATTGTTTAAAATACACATGTGGGAGCCCAAAAGGTTAAATGTACGACTTTTTGAAAATTTTATGATTTGTCGTTTGATGTGAGGTATTCAGCTATAAGTATGCAAAATTTCACGCCTCCAACTTAATTAGGGGCTCACTTAGAAAGAATTCTTTAAAATACACACGTGGGAGCCCAAAGGGTTAAATGTACGACTTTTTCAAAATTTTATGGTTTGTAATTTGATGTGTAGTGTTCAGCTAAGTATGCAAAATTTCACGCCTCCGACCCAATTATGGTTCACTTAGAAAGAATTGTTTAAAATACACATGTGGGAGCCCAAAAGGTTAAATGTACGACTTTTTCAAAATTTTATGATCTGTATTTGATGTGAGGTATTCAGCTATAAGTATGCAAAATTTCACGCCTCCAACCTAATTAGAGACTCACATAGAAAGAACTGTTTAAAATATACATGTGGGAGCCCAAAGGGTTAAATGCACGACTTTTTCAAAAATTTATGATTTGTCGTTTGATTTGAGGTGTCCATCTATAAGTACGCAAAATTTCACGCCTGCAACCTAATTAGGGGCTCACTTAGAAAGAATTGTTTAAAATACACATGTGGGAGTCCAAAGGGTTAAATGTACGACTTTTTCAAAATTTTATGATTTTTCGTAGGATGTGTGGTGTTCACCTATAAGTATGCAAAATTTCAAGTCTCCAACGTGTATAGTTTCTGAGAACGGGCTATGTGACAGACAGACAGACGGAGGAGCGAGACGAATAGGGTTTCGTCAGATGAACGAAACCCTAAGAACTATATAAAATTCCAAAAAATAAGATACTTAAACATCCTAAAAACTTAGATTCCATTCAAACGAAATCGAATCTAAGTTTTTAAGGTGTTTAAGTATCATATTTTTGTAATTTTATATTTATTTTTTAATGTTCAATTGGTTTAACTTAGTTGTTACAAACATTTAACATTAAATGTAGAACTAACCGGATAAAATATCTTAATCCGTCCATTCTCGGTCTTAAACAATGTAAGAAATATATATACAGTAAACTCCTGATTATCCGCGGAACTGAGGCCCCACCAGTGGCCGAGAGGTTCTGCTCTCGAAGCTGGTAGACGGGAGGTGCTGGGTTCGATCCCAATCGCGCCCGTCGGCCTAATCGTTCGGAGTTTTCGTGGTTTTCTTCGAACCTTGGTTCTCCAAGCGTTAATACGGGTTAGGTTCCCTTAGAAAGACCTCCACGGAAGGCACTCCCCCCTTAGGGCCTATATCCCACGTGCAGATAATTGGCCGACATAAATACAACCAACCAACCAACCGCGGAATTGAGTGGCGCGACTGTCGCGGATAAGCCGATTTCACGGATAATCCACAAAATTTTGAAAAAAGGGAACAAATCAACACAAATATGCACTTGAACAATTTATACACATACAGTCGAACCCCGTTATAACGAACTCCAAGGGACCAAAGGTTTTGTTCGCTACATCCGGTGGTTCGCTACATCCGAACCGTTAAGAAAAATGTTAGAGTTCACAAAATGTATAGCTCATTACTTGCTATGTATATTCAATAACAATGTTTTACAAAATGATACATAAAATGTATTAAAAATGATCATTAATTAATTAAATTGACTAAATCCATTACAATAAACTGACACAATACTAATTAAATTAACTAAAAATGAAGACAAATGGAAATAAATTCATTTTACCTTTAACTGTTGCTTTAATTGTTAGTCACACCTGCAGACTGACTATCGTAAAAGGGAAATAATGCAGTTAGTTTCTACCCTTTAATAAACA
Source organism: Maratus speciosus (assembly GCA_963932465.1). Taxonomy (NCBI): domain Eukaryota; kingdom Metazoa; phylum Arthropoda; class Arachnida; order Araneae; family Salticidae; genus Maratus; species Maratus speciosus. The sequence continues at coordinate 636,896,332 of OZ010786.1, forward strand.
GACTTATCGCAGATTTGCACCGTGTTTCACTGACCGGCATACATTTTCTTATGAAATTAGAGTCGAAGTGTTGTTTTGAACACTGCGGAAAAGTTAAAAAATTCAGTGGTCGACTGAAAAAAATGTTCGTTTTATCCGATTCTTAAGATTTCGGATGTTCGCTATAAAATGATAAATTAGCATTAAATACAGTAGGAAACCGGCGGGACCAAAATTTTCGTTCGTTATATCCATGAGTTCGTTATATATCGGGTTCGCTTTAACGGGGTTTGACTGTAATAGGTAACATAAACATACATTTGAACAATTTATGTGCACAATGGGTAACATAAACATACTTATTACTTGAGGAATAATAAAATTATTCACCACTTACAAACTTATAGATTTACTTCTTCAGAAAATCAATCAAAAGTTTTTTTTTCTTTTGTATTGAAACACTTTTTTTTTTCTTTGTGTGATTGAAGTTTTTTTAATTCTATTTTACCACAAAGTGACGCGTCATCTTCTTCCTCTAGATACTGAATAAGGCCTTCAACGTGAGCTAAAGCTGCATCGCGGCACACCTTCTTTACCAGCTTCTTCATCACTCTCTTCCAAATTCATACCCAACGCCTCCTCTACAATTTTTTCATCAGTTACATGCTCGAAACCTGGATCGTCAGTGTCACAATTAATCCATTCGCTGATATTATCTACATCGACATTTTCTCCACTAGCAACAGATTTTGCTAAATTCGTTAAATCATGAACGGAAACTTCTTCCTTTTCAGATTCTACTAGAAATTTTCCTACATGTGGCGAAATCTTCCGCAGGAACTTCACTAATGTTGATTTCTGAACCGATTCAAAAGCACTGTTTACATCGTAAATGCTATCGACAAGGGCGTAGGAACCGGGGGAGCTGTGGCTCCCCCTGGAATATTTCAGACGGGCTCAGCTCCCCCGGAAGAAATTCTCGCACCATATCTGTTTACGATACATTGCTGAATTAAAAAATAAAGTATACTTTTTCTAGGAAATTCACACAATAAATAACAAAAAGAAGAGAGAGAGGAGATGGTGAGCACACTTGTTTGTGCCTTCACCCTTTTTCTCATTATTTACATCCCTCCCGATTTCCAAAAAAAGGGGGGCCTTATATAGGTCTACTACAAATTACCTGCACCGATAACATATATATAAAGAGGAGGACTTTAAAATTGATTTGGAAGAGATTTGTAAAGAATTTGTAAGCAAAACAACAGCAAGCACTTTGATTTTTTGGTAAATGGAAGTGAGAGAAGCCTTAAATTTGAATATTGTATTCGGGACGGACATAAATTAAGTTTCTATGAATCAAGTATATCTATTAAAATTTATTTTAACTGGATTAAAGAGTTGGTGATCTTTTGATATACTTCTATTTTATACTTCTGTTTGTGAAACGTGCAACACTATGAAGAAACCCTCCATAATGAACGAAATGATCTGCGCCACTAGCTTTCCCCAATATGCCCCGGCTCCCCCTGTTTGTACAAAGTTCCTACGCCACTGGTTATCGAGAATCGTGTAATCTTTGAGGAAGCTTTTAAGATCATCTCCCACTTTTCTGCCAGTATCTTTTCTTTTTTTTTCTTCCAATTCTTTCTGCCAGTAATTTCGATCTGTATTTTTTCTTAATTGAAGCGATTACGTTCTGGTCCATAGGCTCGATAAAAGGGAGGCAAAAAATTGGGAGGCAAAAATTTTGCAAAAATATTTCCATGTTCCGATTTCAATTGTAATTCTCCAAGGTAAGATGGGACGTTGTCAATTAGCAATACAACTTTCTGGGGGTAAATTTTGAGACGCCATTTACTCTGCTTTGTGCACGTGACTGTTCCACATTTTAAAATGGAATTTATGTTTAGTAAAAAGTGTCGAAAACTCATCTTACATCGCAGAAATAAGTTCCATCTCACGGTTGGGAAAGAAAAAAAAAGAAAGAAATTTAGACTCGCGGATAATCAGGAGCTTACTATATATATATTTTATTTGTTCTGTAAATCACGTTTTTGTTTAATTGCAATGATTTTTAAGGGCGAGGGAGGATTCTTGTATATTGTTTGAAATTAGAAATGTTTACTGGAATTAATTCAGTGTTTATGGTTAAAAAAAAAAAAAAAAAAAAAAAAAAAGTTTTATATTTCAAATCCAATTTCATCGAATTTCAGTTTATATTTTTGTGCATTCATTTAATATAAAATCAATTTTTTGTATATTTTGGTAATATTTGAATATGTATATTCTATTTCATATTATCATGTAAGTAATTAAAAATACTTTACAACAAAGTTCTTCCCTGAATTCAGTAACCCGATTTTTTCCAGAGGGATAGAAGTGTCCTTATTCACTCATGAAATTTTTTCGCAGATCTGCAACTTCCCTCCTTTATTTGTCATTTTCTAATCATTAAAAATTAAATATATTTAATTGCTAATCTTACAGGGTGCAAAGGGTCTCAATAAATTTATGAATTCCAGCATTTAACTTAAACAAAACTCATTATAATTTAAAATGTAAAATGAAATAAAACTACAGCATATCTTAATACTACTAAATCTTTCTTAACTTGGTAAATGAATGGTTAATAATTGAACTCATTGAATCTGCTTCAGTATTACCTCAGCACTGTTGAACACAGAGTAAAAAAAAGTTTTTATATGTTGTTAGCACTGGGGTGCAATTTAAGAGGCAATGGGGAGAGCCTCCCCATTTTTAAGGAATTTAGTTTGCAGCGATCATCAGAAGTAAGACAAAATTAAATCATTCACTTGCTTTAAATTATTTCTTAAAGGATAAATTTATCAAATTTATTAAAATAATTCTCTAATCTTTAAAATTCAAGCTTTTGCAATTCTCTTAAGAATTTGCGATGTTTTCCGCGATCGTTTGCCGAAATTCGCGATGTTTTCCGCGATCGTTTGCCGAAATTTACGATATTTTCCGCGATCGTTTGCCGAAATTCGCGAATTTTTCCGTGATCGTTTACCAAAATTCGAGATTTTTTTCAGAGATCGTTTTCCGAAATTTGCGATTTTTTTTAGAGATCATTTGATGAAATTTGCGATTTTATTCCGCGATCGTTTGCCGAAATTCGCGATTTTATTCCGCGATCGATGTTTCCCTACTTCCTGGCTCATTTTTTCTTTTCTATGTATCTATTAATTCCAAAATAATGATTTTGTGGAATTTTGCAAAAATAAATGATTCGCGGGATTCCGCGAATACATACATATATATATATATATATTAGCAGAAAAAATCATGACTTTTACTGCTATAGTACAAAATGCGCGAAATTTCAGAAAAGGTTACTATATTTTAGGACTTTCCAGGACGTTTTTCATTTTTCAGGCTAAGTAGGACACCCTCCGAAATTCAAGTGATCGCGGGGAAAATCGTGAAAAAAAATTACCAATTTTATCAACGGAAATGGGAAATAAACAGCGAACTTCGTCAATCGGCCGTGAAAAATTTTCGCGAATCTTGACAATCGGTCGCACGGAAAAAATAATGAATTTTTTTAAGTGATCTCATAGAAAAAAATAGCGAAATTCGTCAAATGATCTCTGGCTGGAGCGAGGCGGGGTGTCGAGAAATTCGCCAAACGAGCGCAGGAAAAATCGTAAATTTTGCCAAAGAATCGTGGAAATAAATAGCGAACTTCGTCAATCGGTCGCGAAAAAAAATCGCGAATTTCGCCTGCAGAAAAAAATTACGAAATTCATCAAACGATCACGAGGAAAAATCGCGAAATTCGTCAAATGATCTCGGAGAAAAATCACGAAATTGGTCAAGCGATCGTGAAAAAAAATCGTAATTTTGTCAAAGGATCGCGGCAATAAATAGCAAACTTCGTCAATCGGCCGCGGGAAAAAAATAACGAATTTCTTCAAATGATCTCGAGGTAAAATTCACGAAATTGTTTTTTTTATGAAACCAATGGACAAATTTCGCGTTTTTTCCCCGCGACGGACAGAAGAATGTCGCGATTTTTTCCATAACACACTGACTAATTTTTAAATGACTAATTTTTTTCATGCCATCGATTGATAAATTTCGCGATATGTACCTGTGACCGATTACTGAATTTTGCATTATTTTCCCAGCGACAAAATGCCGAAATTTACGCTGTTTTCTTTGCGACTAATTATTAAATTTTGCAATATTTTTCGAATCAATTTTCAAGTTTTCCGTTCTCACCCCGCGACTGATTGACCAAATTCATATCCTTTCCAGTGTCTGATTGAAAAATTTTGCCATTTTTAGCCGCGACCTACTGACGAATTAACAGATTTTTTTGCGATCGACTGATGAGTTTTGCGATTTTTTTTGTATGAAATCGAGTAACTATATTCGCGATATATAACGACCGACTGAAGAATTTTGCGATTTTTCCTGCAACCCACAGTTCTCTCTCTTTTTTTTTTTTTACAAGATCGATTGAGAAATTTATGTTTCTGTCACCGATTGACGGATTACGCGTTATTTTCTCCGTGAAAATGACAAAATCGTGATATTTTTCTCGCGACTGAATGGCGAAATTTATGATTTTTTCCCAGTGAATGATTATCAAATTTCGCGATATTTTCCTGGCCAATTGGGGAATTTTATTTTGCCACAGATTGACCAAATTCACGTTTTCTTTTCAATGTCCGACAGAAAAATTTTGCGATTCTTGCCCCCGAACGATCGACGATTTCGTAATAATTTCCCCACGATCGAATGACGAAATTTACGATTTTTCCCCGTGACTGAAGGGCAAATTTCTGTGATTTTTTTTCCGAGACTAACCAAGTTTCGCGATAGTTTCCGCGGAACTTCGTGGTTTCATCATGCGACAAACTGACATAATCCACGATTCTTCCCCCGGTTTTCCGACTGAAAAATTTTGCGATTTTTACACGCGAAGACTGACAATTTTCCAGATTTTCATTTCCTGCGACAGACTGCCAAATTTTCCGATATTTTCCCGCGACCGATTGACGAATATCGCGATATTTTTCCCGCAAACAAATGACGAAAGTTACGATCTTTTTCCCGCGATCAAAGGATAATTTGAGGGCGATCGATGAGTACGGAATAATTGAAAAAAAGCGAGAAAAGAGACTAAATCTGACAAATATAGACTAAAAGAGACAAATGCAAAAAATAGCGAGATTAGCGAGCCAGTCCGAGGCCTGTTTTTGGGCATCAGCTTACGTTTTCTCACTACAGCAGTAAATTAAAAATAGAGTTACTGTTAAAGGCAAGTAATGAAATTTAAAGGGGGTTGACTTCAGCCGTAAATAATATATTGCGTTAATGTCAGAGGTAATAGACGCTTTCAGTCGTGACGTCAGTTATGACGTTTTGCTTGGATACTGACTCCAAACAAACCGTTGCTATGCTGTGTTTTCTATTTTTACTACATTTTATAGCTATATTTTGCAGCTATATCTCATGATATATGTTTTAATACTTTATATGCAGTGGTAACATTTTCTACAATTTATATTTAATAAGATATGAAACATAGCAACTGTTTGTTTGGAGTCAGTTTCCAAGCAAAACGTCATGATTGACGTCACACTGAAAGTGTCTATTCGTTAAATTTACAAGGCAAACAACTTTCCACTGCCTAGGGGCGTATTTGTTTATGGGCCCAATTACGTGCTGAGATCTGACTGATTCAACTTTGTGTTCGATTACCTCTGGCGCGTGCCGCACAATTCCGGCATATGTTGCCTGGAACCCAGGTCACAGGTTCTTTTGGAAAGAAGTTTGTGGGGAACAACTAGATGCTGCCGAAAGCATTTTGGTCCCAGAAACTCAGTTCATTTGAAACACTCTACGCTGCCGAAGGCATTCGGGGCTCCAAAACTAGATTCATTTGAAAGATTTTCCGAATATACAAAATCAAAGAAACTGGAGTTTTGTTCCAGATTATTAATATGGGCCAGGGGAACGCAGGTGGGTCAGGTAGTTAATAAATAAAAGACTCTAAAAAATTAAAATGTATTTTTTCACACTAAAAAATTTCATATGAGTTTCTAAATCAAATGCCCCCCCCCCCCCATTTATATTATTATTGTCCTGATATTTGTCACCATCAGGGTCTATACAAATTTTAGTCTTATAGATTTCTCTTCAAAATCCACCCTTAGGTAATCTTTCATTTACATATCGGTCATCGGAACCAGCCATTTTCAGCATGATTCCTCAGAAATCAATCCTTTTTGGAGTTTCTCATTTCAAAACAATTCCTAGGACTCCATCCACTTAGGAATAAGTTGATGTGAACCTTTTATAAAATCAAATTCTGATACTTAACGATTTGGAAAAACATAATTGGTTAAACAGAATGTATTTGAGAGTCTAAATATATAACAATGTGCTTCCTGACTGCATCATCAATGTGCAGCCGAAACTGAAATGCTTACACCTAAAATCATAAAATTTTAGTTGTTACTTCCTACTATAACATAAAAATCAATTAAAAAGGTTTTTTCGGAACTTCAACCTTTAGCTACTATAACATAAAAATCAATTAAAAAGGTTTTTTCGGAACTTCAACCTTTAGAGGGGGGAAGGGGGGCGATAATGGGATTGGAAGTTTCTGAAAAGGGATACTAAAGAAAACCCAGGATATTTACATTTAGAAATTGCACATAATTAGAACTGTGGACAATGAGATAAGAAAGAAAATCATAACTATATAGTTCGATAAGTTTCAATGAATGAACTAACTTTAGTCAACTTTATAGTTTAATACGTTTTCAAATACATGAAATAAATAAGAAAATAACAAATACAAAGAGCAATATTGTTAAAAAGGATTTCATTTGAAAAATGGGAATACATAAAATTTGCTGATTTAGTGAAATCATAAAATAATCCACCACAGACTAAAATGGTAGTACAACTAACAATTCAACATTAGTTTCTTGATAGTAAAGAAAAAAAAAACTGCCAGGAACAGTAAATTGTTTCTAAAATTTTTATTCATTGGTGTAAGCAAAAAATTTTTAAGAACAATAATTTTTTTTTTTAATAATTTTTGTTTATTAAGTTGGAGTTTTAGCTGGGAAATTTGCTATAACTGAAATTTTTTTGAAATAACTAGAAATGAGCCAAATAAATTTTTTAAACTTAGACATTTAATAATTTCAATATTATTAGAACCGATTGCTAGTACCACTTCATTTTCATTGTTGTATAACACAGACTTACTTATCACCGGTTAATTGTTGAAAGCAAAATCATTTTCTGTCCTAATGATTTTGTAAATACAGTGAAACCTCCCTGTGCGACCACCTCCCTGGACGACCATTTTTTCCTGGAATGAAATTTATTCCCATAGGCTCAATAACAGAGTCGTATAATACAGACGCACGCGTGAACGCCGTGTGTGGAAAATTTTCCGAAAAGTTCAGAACTTTGCGGAAAAAAATTAAGAAAAACGTATGTTTTGTCCTTATAACTTTTTTTTTAAAACACCAAAAATTTAAAATATTTCCCAATTTTATGTACGATTTATATTATTGTTTATCCATAATTCAAAGTTTAAAAACTCAAAACATTGTTGTGACATCACAGACCCTTTTATTTATATTTTCCGCAGACTAAAACTTGTCGCCGATTGTTTTTCCATCGGCAGTTGCAGTGACTTTTTACCCCGGCGACGGCGATTAAATTGAATAATTTTTAGTGTTATAAGAGTGACTGGCATTTTGTGTGAAGAGATCACAATATTGAGGTGTGCGCTGTTTCTAAATGCATTGACAAAATAATTGAAAAGAATTCACCCCTTCTGTCATGGATTTTTGCTTTATTATTTTTTAATTAAAATAATTATTCTTTAATTTATATTAATTAATTTTTAATTTAAATAGCAATTATTTTAAACTATGATTTTTAATTCATATCGTCAAAATAATAATCACATACTTTTATTTGTATTAAATAAATTTGCGGAAAATTTTTGACCCGATATTTATGTGCGCGGAAAGTTTGTGTTTTTATACAAGTCTGCTGAATACTAATTTTACCTCCATTCAGAGACCATCCTAGTTGAACTCCCTCCATGGATGAGCGACCAATTTCTTTGAAGAAAATTCTGTTTTTTCCAGGTCGCTTGAAGAAGGTTTTATTAGAAAAATAATTGCGGAGAGCCCATTATTCATCAAACTTTTAAACTAAGTTTAGATTTTTTTTTAATCCCGGTAACTTTAAGTTTTTAAACTCCTTTGTGCCTTTTCAGGCAATGAATTCAACTCTGATGACAAATTAAGAATGAAAGTCAATAAACTCCCCTACCTATTCTGTCAGGAAACTCTCAAAGAAATAGATAAATTAATGAAATCATCATTAATTGTTCTTGTCCAAAAAAAAAAATTGCATTTATTTACTGAATTTCGAAAGGATTTGGAAATAGTTAAAAAAATATAAAGTATAAAAAAAAATTAAAATAAAAGTTATAAAAGATAAAACTGTAAAATCAAAGCAAATGTCAATGTATCCATTTTCTAAACTCTGAAGTAATTAACTTATGTAATTAACTTTTGTTTTGATGCTTAAATTTTTATATTTTTACCTAATGTGAAAAATAAATTTTAGTAACGGGAATTGTTACCTTTTTTCAACAATTAAAATCTAGATTTAAACATGACCTCCATTAAGAGACCACCTCTCGGATAAACCAATTTTTATTGGAACAGAACATGGTCACTTTAGGGAGGTTTTACTGTGCATTACTGCTATATTATCAAACCTCTCTCAAAATTGCGACATTTGGAGAAAAAGTTAGAATGTTGGCGAATTATAATACATAAAAGGGTCATTCCATGGAAACTTTCATTACGTTTAGGACAATTTACTGCAGTACTTTTTGTAATATAACACAAAAAAATATTCAAATGTAAAGTTGACATGATTTTCTATTTAAACCTATCCAAAGGTCAATTTGGATGAAAATTACTTAAAAAATTAGAATGAAAATTACATTTTTTATGGTAACTTACCTTTCTTTTTCAGTAATTTCAGTTACCACAATAAATATAACTGCCAGATTTAAAGAAATTACATTAAAATTAGGCAATTTCCATCTAAATTGAGCTTTGAATAGGCTTAATTAACAAATAAAGTCAATTTTACATTTTTTATATATTTTTTTTGTAGTTATATTACTAAAATTACTGAAGTAAATTGTTCAAAATGTAACATAAGTTACCATGGAATGACCCAAAAGCGAAAATATATGCTAAATCAGTAGACATTTGTAATAATAGAATTTTAATGCAAAAGTGAAAAAAAAAATCTGAAAATAAAGAAAACACAAAAAGAACACAAAATAGAATCACAATCATTTTTCCCTGGACCAATTCTTGATAATTTGACTGAACATGTGTTTTTTTATGAAGGAAGTATAAATTTTTTTGTGAAAAAAAATCAAGATATTGCTGATATCACTGTTAATCAATCTTTTTACCCAATATATTTATGTATTTATCAATCTTTTTTGGTTATTAAGACTGGCTAAACATGAAATAAAACTTCCTTACTATATGATTTTGATGTGAATTAATAGATTACCTTTATGAGGAAAGTTTCATTGAATAATTCAAGGAAAATGTATCTCATCTTTATTACGCATATTTAATTATATGTTATTAATTAGTTACTTGATCGTTACTTTAATCCTTTTTAAAATTATCTTACTTTTTATCATTTTAGTTTATTACTTAATTATTTTACCATAATATTACAAGCATTGATTATAATTTTGATTGCATTATTACATTCTAATTATTGTTTAAAAAATGAATTGAATGCTGAATAAAAAATGAATTGAAAAATTTGCAAACAATGACCAGAAATCCGCAAAATTCTAAAATCTGCACAACTTCTGGTCCCAAGCAGTGGTGATTTGAGGAAGTGTACTGTATATGGTCAAACCAGCTTTTATTGAAGTTGGATGGGCAATAAATCTTTTTCTCCTTGCAGCAGACTTTTATTATGAACATGACAACAGCAGCTACAGCAAAGATTATGGTAGCTTAATTAGTTGGGTGAATTAAATAATTTATCTGTATTCTTACTCGTTTCCTTTATTTTTTTTTTTTTTTGAGTGTGTAGGTGTTTTTGTCTCTGCTTCCATTGTTCATTGACTTAATACATGTTTGTTTGGAAAAGAGTTTATGGATGCATCCAGTATTGAATATGTATTCGATATTTAGCCATGCTATCGAGAATTCAGTTAGGCCAAATATTAACAGTGATGCCGCTGTACTTGAAAAAACCTGGGTCCTCGGGACCCAGGATTTCCAAAAATCTGGGTCCCTTTTTTACAAAAGCGGGTCCCCATCAATAATAATTTATATTTTAAAGGAATAAATGAAACTTGTTTATTTGGAAAAGATAAATTAAGTGCATTAGTTATTGTTTTAATAATAATTAAATAATGAATTAAAACCAGTATTATTTGCACTCAAATAAGATATTTTTAAAAATATTAAGAGAAATTTTCTTTACTTTTTTAAAAGTGAAAATGCAAAATACAATTTTAATTGTAAAATAATGTTTATTTGAGAGTACAAGATACCAAGTTCCATTAACAAGTATCACTAATGTTCACATTTCTTTTAAAAAGGGGCAAAGACAGGTTTATTAAAAAAGATAGTTTTTCTGAAAAAAAGAGTACTTATGTTAAGTAAAGGTGTACTTTTTGTTGAATGAATGGGTGTTTTCATTGTACTTCCCATTGAATTATTTGTCAGCAAAGATCTGTGTTGGAATCAGATATTTTTCTTGGAAGGGAAATTTACATCTGAATCATTAATAAATATCAAATCCTAAATGTTCTAAAGGTGGGAGACATTTCAATGCAGTCAGAAGAAGGGGGGGGGGGGATTTTTCACTGGTCCACCTACTGAATACATTATCAAAGTACACTGAAATCATTCTGTATTTTTAAGAATCTCATAAAAAAATTAAATCCCATTTTATGAATTTTCTACCTATAAGTTTAGTTTGCACATCTTTTTTGGTGCTTTGACTAAATTCACGTTTCTTCCGCGTTATTTTCACGAAATTCGCGTTTTTTCCGCGATCCTTTTGTCGAAATTCGCTATTTTTTGCGAGCCTGTCACGAAAATCGTGTTTTTTCCGCGATACTTTGACAAAATTCGGCTTTATTCCGCGATTTTTTGACGAAATTCGCTATTTTTTCGTGATCTTTTGACGAAACACTGTTTTGTCTCAGCCCTTATACGGAAATAGCGGGTTTTTTCGCGATATTTTGATGAAATTTGTGTTTTTTTCGCGATCCTTTGACGAAAATCGTTTTTTACGCTATTTTTGACGACTTCGCTATTTTGGGGGGATCCTTTGACGAAATACGCTATTTTTTCGCGATCCTTTGACGAAAATAGACTTTTTTCAGCGATATTTTGATGAAATTTGCGCATTTTTCGCGATCCTTTGACAAAATTCGGCTTTTTTTTGCGATTTTTTGACGAAATTCGCTATTTTTTCGCGATCTTTTAACGAAATACGCTAATTTGTCGCGGCCCTTTTACGAAAATCGCGTTTTTTCGCTATATTTTGATGAAATTTGCGCTTATTTACGCGATATTTTGATGAAATTTGAGCTTATTTCCGCGGTATTTTGATGAAATTTGAGCTTATTTCCGCGGTATTTTGATGAAATTTGAGCTTATTTCCGCGATCCTTTGACGAATACGCTATTTTTTTTAGGCCCTTTTACGAAAATAATTATTTTGCGCGATATTTTGATGAGATTTGCGCTTTTTTCGCGATCCTTTGACAAAATTCGGCTTTTTCTCCGAGATTTTTTGACGAAATTCGCTATTCGTTCGCAATCTTTTAACGAAATACGCTAATTTGTCGCGGCCCTTTTACGAAAATCGCGTTTTTTCGCAATATTTTGATGAAATTTGCACTTATTTCCGCGATTTTTTTGACGAAATTCGCTTTTTTTTTTCGCGATCCTTTGACGAAGTACACTATTTTTTCGCGGCCCTTTTACGAAAATCGCTGTTTTTGCGTGATATTTTGATGAGATTTGCGCTTTTTTCGCGATTCTTTGACGAAAATCGGCTTTTTTTCTGCGATTTTTTTGACGAAATTACGCGTCCCACGGGACGCGTAAGAGCTATTTTTTTGCGTCCCGTCTCCGATTTTTCGCGTAATTTACGCGCTATAGAGCGTCCGCGGCATCCCTGAAACCTATTTGGTTTGCTGAATATTCGGTAATGCCAAATATCAAAATATTCAATCTGCCTAATATTCAGCTTAGCAGAATATCGATATATATATATATACATATTCGGCCAAACAAAATATTTGAAAAAAGTTTTTTAAAACCTTAAGATAACTTCTTTCAACTATCAATGAACAAAGATACAGTAGACTCCCTAAAATCTGCACATCATTGCAGATGTAAACAATGAAACTTTCAGTTCAGATGTAGGGGCAAAATTACAGAATTTTTTAGTTTTATATCATTCCATATGTATTTTAATATGTAATTCTTGATAATATGACTGAATTCATGGTTTTTCATTAAGGAAGTATAAATTTATTTCTGAAAAAATTCAAGATATTGCTGATATTGAATACTTAATTACTTTTACGGTTAAAATATCAGATGGTGGCTCATCACCTGGAAATAATCAAAACCTAAATAAAATATGTTTAAATGAAATATTAATGATATGAAAGATTAATCAAGATTTTTTGGTTATTAAGACTGACTAAACCTGAATTAAAACTTCCTTGCTTTATGATTTTGATGTGAATTAATAGAGTATCTTTATGAGGTAAGTTTCATTGAATAATTCAAGGAAAACATATTTCATCTTTATTATGCATATTTAATAAAACATTATTAATTATTTACTTGAACTTTACTTTTAATAGTTTAATAATTTTTAAAACTATCTTATCTTTTTATCATTTTAGTTCATTAATTTACTTAATTATTTTAATACTTTACTATATTTCAGGTATTCCTTATAACTTTGATTGCATTATTATATTCAAATGACTGTTTAAAAAATGTAAACAAAGCAATGACCAGAAATCTGCAAAATTCTAAAATCCACACAACCTCTGGTTCGAAGCTGTGCGGATTTGAGGGCATCTTCTGTATTTAGAAATAGAATCATATTTAAATAACAGATTGCTTTTACATTATTTATTAGCTGTTTCAAAAGTGATATTTAAGAAAATTATGATGTCATTCATGGGAATTAATGAGGCATCAATGCAATTACTGAATATTCTTACCTTATAATCTGTTTCCTACTTTTTCACAAACTTGCTGGTTTCTAAACAAATTGAAAGATAACTTAACAGTCCTCTTTCAAGGGTTATATAACAGGCATCAAGACAAACCGTTTTTGAATAGGAAACCCAGATCATAATCCATATTTAAAAATAGAGTGTGAACTTTGATTTTTGTTTAATGAAGAAGATATTGTAATGATATTTTCAACAGAGTTATTTAGCTTTTGCGAGATGTGATAAGAAGTTGCTAAAAATTGTTACCATTGCAGTCCAAACAAAACTAAAGAAGAAATCCTGAAATTCACAGCATATTTTCTGAAAGGTTACAGCAGAGGGAAAAGAAGGGGGTGGTATTGCCCTCCCAACACTAATTATGCATTTTTCCCACAATACTTTGACAAAAGTTGCAATTTCCCAGTGATCCTTTGGCGAAATTCACATTTCTTCTGTGAATCCATTGTTGAAATTCATGTTTTTTTCATGATCCTTTGACAAAAGTCATGTTTTTTCAGCAATCCTTTGACAAAATTCACGTATTTCCTGCTATCCTTTGATGAAATTCGTGATTTTCCATGATTCTTTGACAAAATTCACATTTTTTTTTTCTCTTTTTTTCCGTGATCCTTTGATGACATTTGCATTTTTTCGTGATTTTTTGAGAAAATTAGTGTTTTTTCTGCAATTATTTGACAAAATTGGCAATTTTTTCTGCGAAGGATTGACAAAATTGATTTTTCTCATTGACCATTTATCTAAATTTGTGATGCTTTTCTGTGATATTTTTTCTGTCTGAATTTTCAGTATGATGATTGATATATTTTTTTTAATTTTCTGAACTGAATGCCTCAAATTTTCAGATTTTTCAGAATAGAATCACCATATGGGAATCACATTTTATAGTTAATAGGTATGATGAAAATGTTGCTAACATACCTTTTTATTATTATTAAAGTTGTGAACTAAAGTTCAGGTTATGCTTTTAGTGAAACACCCTATATTTCTGATTGAATAAGTGATTGCGATGCTAGTTTCCTATATAGAAAATGTTTGTCTGAAACACATTATTGTATATATATCGTATTAACGCATCTCTATACTTTCGAAAGTTTGATCCCGAATTTTGAGTAAAATAACCCAATCCCCCCCTTAGAGTATGGTGAGAGGGGTGGGTACGGAGCAACGGACGAAAGATGATAATTCGAAGACAAATTATAGTTTTTCTAAGTGAAATATAAAACTGTTGTAACATAATAAATAATTGTATTAAATTATATTCTTATTAACTTTCTTATAAATATATTAATATCTATTATAAATATTATAAAAATGAAAAGTGCAAAAAACTATTTGTGAAGAGAAACACACATTTTAATCAATTGAGTTCTTTATCAATTCAAGACATTAAAATGGATCGCAAAATAGGCAGGAAAATTATCTTCGAGAGAAATTTAATTATACATCTGAAGAAGAGGCTTTCAGCTCTCCTGTAAGTAATTATTGTCTTTTTTTTTTCAAACAAAATTTTTTGAGAATGTTAGTAAAATCAAATTTTATTTCAGCGATTAAATAAATAAATAGCAAAATAAATGAATGAAAATTGGGTGGGCAGAGATATCAAATTATTGGGTAGGCTCGTACCCCAAGGGCCCATATAAGTTGGTGCCACTGGGCCAAATAGTTATTATTTGATGTACAGAATATTTGGTATTCGGTTCACCTTTGTTTTGAAAACTACTTATTTTGGTTGAAATCGCTATTCAACTGTAAAGTAATTAAAAAACTGACTGAAAAGTTTCTTTTAATTTGCAGGAAAAATTGATTGTCATCCTTTTGTTGAATGATTGAGTTAAAGAAATGGAAACAGAATGGCATGTAGTGATGTAGTATAAACCTGTCGTCATTTTAAAAACTGAAAAATAGTGAGTCAGTTTAAATTATTTAATAAAAATGTAAAAAAAAAATCTTTAAAAAAATGTATTTTAGGATTTAAGGAAAAAAAAAGATAAATGCTATTTATTGAATGAATTGTTTTCGAGGTGAGGATGGAAATCTCATACATTCATTAGTGATTATGGCTTTAACGAATTTTATGCAGTTTTTAGATTGCTACACAACACGGTTGCAGCATCCAGTGATAGTTTCTTACTTGTTTTCATGGGCACTAAATGCTGATACATGCAGAAGTGATAGTGGCTCAGGGGA